>CM066580.1:20765162-23165162 GCA_033816785.1 Picus viridis | reverse complement strand
CAACTGGGATGAGGAGACAATAAAGCACAAGTTTAGTCCAGAATGGAAACAATAAAAAACCACACGCCCCAAAACAACCCCACTGCTTTGTTGAGAACCTGCATCTGACTTCAGAGATCGTGAAATGTTCTATCTTTTATGCAGCAGTCCTGCCCTGACTGTGGAAACCTTCTTTACTGTCTTTGCTTCTAAACATAATTAGATGATAATTTGATTTAAGTAAATAAAAGACCTCAGCAAAGACTCTCAGTGAACTTCAGTGAGACATCACAAAATTCACCAGGCACAACAACTTAGAAACATGATCCAAAGCACTTGCAGTTGGGGAGAAACTTGTCATAGTCAGTTAGTCTATCTACAGCAAAATATAGCTCAATCAAGGTGGAACACTTCTATTTCTTATTACATGCACACTGAGTTTCTCTGTAGGCTCCAGAGACTCTGCTGTTTGTTATATTGCCTGATGCAGAGAAAAGACTCTCAGAGCTGCATTAAAAAACATAACTTGGAAAAAAACCTTACAGGGAGATGTCCTTGGAAAACTTTTGCAATGATCTGACTTGAGTGTTGTCTTTGTAGTGTACCAGCCTGCATTGCTGTCAGACCTCAGTGCCATGTTTCTTCACCTCCTGATGTATGCTCTGTGTCACAGCTTGGTGTAAGCATTTACATATCCTTTTCACTTTTCCCTTCCTTCCTCATCAAATATTTACAGCTTAAGAAAAGCAAATTCACTGTAAACAAATACACAAATATAGAGCTGGTGGTAAAATACTTTCAGCAAATAATCCCAGAAAGTATTGTCCAGAAACTGACAATCCATCTTGGGCACCAGTTTCAGTGACAGCAGACTTAAACATGTCAAAGTGCACACACCATTTGAAAGCTAATTAGGTGCCCATTGTTGTAGCTCTCCACACTACAGCCTCTTGGCTGCTTTGATTTCTGTGACCTGTTCAATCTCAAAAGATAGGTGAAATTCACACAACTTTTTTGAAGTCTTATTTAGGATTCTGAAGGGCTGAATGTGGTTCAAGAGCCCTTGAGAGAGAGGTGATACTAAGTATTGCTGCTATGGACACAGAAAAGATGAAGTAAAAGAACTACACCTTGCTCTCCTTGCCTTGTCACATACTCACATACCTTATCTGCTGGGCACAGGCGAGTTGCCCCGCATCCAGAATTTGCTATTTAATGCTAAGCAAAACTAACAGAAAAATAACCTTGCATTGCATTTCTGCTCTCCCTTTTGTCTCTTCTTGGTGAGTCTAGGGTTGCAAGCAGCATAAATGTGTCTGATTACTCACAACCCTGTGTACCATGTGCTTAGCATTGAGTTTATCCAGTAAGTAATCCTTCTCTGTCCCCGGTCTTCTGGGAGATGGTGCAAAGCACTGACTGTGCTTAGCACAGCCTGCACACTCCTGCTGCCTTTGTGGCAATGTTTCTGTGGTACTTTTCTGTGACAAACTAAAAGCATTCTGTCCTTCAGAGTAAGCTTTGCCCTATCACTTAAGACTGACAAACACTCCAGTTGAAACCCCTGCCAATGTATCCCTGAATAAACTGATCTCTTCCCTGCCTGTGCGCTCCTACACCAGGGAGGAGTTCCTTTGACCTGTTTTAAGGGCAAATCCATTTTTTGGACAGGAATGAGTTACAGGTGTGTAAAATTTAGTGTTTCATTTAACACTTAACCTTTTATGTGGCTTCAAATATTTACGGGGATCAGCTGAAAAAGCTTGGGTTTGAACAAATCTGTGAGGTGTAGCAAAATGAGACCTGTTCACAAATAGCCAGGCTGTACCCAGTGGCCCACTGACAGCTAATGGCATTTTTTTTCAGGCCTTGCTTGGACAGTGATTCAGGACAGAATATTTAATAGATGATGATACAGTCTCCCCAGTGCATTGACAGAAAACATTTAGTGAAATATATTTCTTGAACAAAAATACCTGTCCAGCTTCCTGCTCAGTTTGTGCAATAGTGGTAACTATTCCAACTCTCTCTTTAATTTTTTTAAGGAAAAATTCCTCTTTTTGCCGTATTGCTTGTTCCTTGGCATACCTGTGAAATCAATTCTGTTAGGGCTGTTATGAACAGCAGCAATAACAATAAACTGAGATCTTTTCCAAAGTGTCTAATGGACAGTGTCTGCAGAGGTGCTGGTCCTTTGTTTTCCTACCAAACAAACCAGCTCCCCCAAAAATCCCTGGATGAATTGCTGGCGATAAGGAGCAGGCAAGCTATTAATTGCTTTTGACACAAAGTGACACCAGCACCTTTGATATATAATTGGGGAGCCATGCAGTTTAACAAGTTTTAATTTCTGGTGCAGCTGGAAGACAATAAAGAGAAAGCATGAGAACAAATTAAATGGTATATAGGTCAATCATTCTATTAGCAGTCTTCAGGGAGCACAGCTCTGATTTGCATAATTGTATTTCTGCAGCAAGCAGACATGCTGCTGCTGTGCTAATACGCGTTCCTGGTGGCTCCATCACCGCGCCGAAGATGGCCTTTCCTGCGTTACAGAATGGAAATGTAGGATTACAAGAGCAAATACATTATTACCTTGATCTAATCAGTGTTTCAAAGTTAGCTTGACCCAATCTACAAAAGCCCCAGCAGCCCCACAGGTAGTGGCTTGTTGAATATGTTCCTTTAAAGCAAAGATGAAGTTCCTACATCTCTCGCATTTACATGCAAATAAACCAAGTTAGCAGTGTTGAGATTTAAGTTCCTGAGAAGATGCTAGTTTTTTGTGTGTCTCCTCTCCTGAATTTAATCATCTTGCATCTGGGAAACTTAATTGGAGTTTCCCTGTCAAATTACCCTTTCAGATTCTCACAGAAAGAGCTCAAAGTCTGAGCTCTTTACAAGCAGAAATCATGTTTCTATTATTTCTATTTCTGCTCTTACCGTGTTCACAAGCAAAGACAGCAGATTTGCCCTATACGCCAGCTTACCATCCAAAATACTAATTACAGCTACACAGAAATGACTGTGACTAAAAGACAGAAAGTGTAATAATGCAAAACAAATAAATGAACAGAAGAGGAAGGCTCAGTGACACTCTGGCTCGGTGACACATTTTCCATTGAACAGCTTCATGTTACCATACCTAAAGCACCTCATTAACGTATCTCGGGTTCCAGCTTCTCATTCTTGTGTCTGACTTCATTTTCTTGCTTTAACCCCAGTAGGCTGGATCCAGTCTTTGTGTGCAAGACAAATACATCATGCTAAAAGGTATAACCGTGGTTGTAATCTTGAAGAAAATGTGTGAAGAGAAAAAGCTAGAACCTATCCTCGATTTTAACCTGCTATGACTGGAGTCAATCTTTAAAAAGAAACATACACAAGAAACACATGTCTGGAGCAGCCATCTTGGCTAATTACAGCACAAAATCAGTGCAACAAGAAAATAGAGAACTCTGCAGTAATTCTCAAAATAAAGCCAGAAGACTGAGCTTTTAATTCAGACAGAGCAATTGTCAGAAGGATTTAATGTAAATCGTGCTATTAAATCTCAGGAGTTAATGCTTTTCTGGAGACTTCTTTGAAAACATTGCCAAGATATTGAGTCCAGGGACTTGCATTCAGAAATAAGAAAAGAACATGATGCAGAGGTATTAAATGGTGTACTGTTGAATGAAATCTTACTGAGTGGCACGTAATTACCGAGGTGCTGAATCCATGCAAGAGTTACGGTAGCTAGAGTTCCCTCCAATTGTCATTCTGTTCTGGAATTTCAAGCAGATCACTGAATCAAGCCAGAAGTTATGGCTTGGGACAGAGAGAGAATGTGAACAATGGAGAAAATTGGCTTATATTTGATGTATAAGTTCAGTTCCAGGTATCTTTTCATGACAGAGCTGAGCTTACATTCCGCAGGTTTCATCAAACTGATCGTTTCATTCCTTAAAACTCTTTCTCTTTGTGAAATCAGCTGTGGAGACACATCCTTGGAAGGGTAGTAGAGTAGAATATTTGTCCCAGCATTTCATTATTGCTTATTTTAGACCAATTCCAGAAGCTTTTATTCTAAAGAAAGAATGTAAAAATACCTCCTAAACCCCAAAATCCTACCCCACAACCCTGTACTCTGGTGTTTACCTTAGTATTATGATTAGTGAGCTACTTGTTGGTTCTTCCTTTACGAGTGCAACTTCTAGTAAGAATAATAAATGGTTTTCAATTAAGGACTAGCAGAACTCATGACAAGAGAAATCTCTGTCAATTTATTAAAATGAAATCTCCCTCAATTTATTAAAGTGAAGTCTCTCTGCCCTGGAATAAACAATGTAGAACATTAAAATATTGTGTCAGGAGCGTATGCTTAATTAAACTTACATTAGCTAGGTGATTCTTTACAATTTGATAGGTCTGACTTTTCCTTTTCTGCAGTAGGTTGTAATTCTGGGTGTGTAAAAAGGACAGTCTCAGCACATTCCAACATTCCAAATCTGTTTTGTTTGCAAGTTGGAGTTATCATTTTGTTCATTTTTCTTCATTCACTGTCATTAGTGTATAAAGAGGAAACTGATGGAAAACAAATCCTGGCTGTTTGTTGCCATGTGCAATAGGCAACCAAGTGACTACAGCGAACTGCGGCGATTGTGGCTTGTGTGCTTTGTGAGGAACACTAAACATCTGGACTGCAAAAGGCAGTGCCTTGGTTTTCTTTGCTGGAAAGCAAGAACAAATCTTGTGCGGATGATCATCGTCATGGGGAGTACTTCTCAGAATAAAGCACTGTTACATGAATCTGTCATCTGAGAAGTGATGAGTTCAGTCTAAACCAAAAGGAGACAGGAAAACTGCTGTGCTGAGTCATGCTGCTTTATAGGACAGTAGTTTCATTAGATTATAAAGAACTGGATCTAAATTCAGATTTCTGGCTTGCTGCTCGTGTTGGGAAGGTTAATAAAAATAGGCCCTAGTGATAACAAGCACTGATTAGCATATCTCTTCACCCAATCAAACTCTGAAAGAAGTCTCTCATCATTTCTCTGGTATAATCTAGGAACTTTACTCTTGGAGGTCCAGCTTTTCCTGGTAAAATGATGTTAAATATTGCATCTGCTGGTATGACTTGTTTCATGTAGTCTTTTCTTCAATAGATGGTTTCAAATGAGAAGGGGGGAAAGGTGCTAGATAGAATTGCTGTATTTTAAGTGAGTTATGTTTTGATGCTATATTTCTCTTGAAAAGGACATCCCCAATTCTTTTCATATCCATAGTGACTGTTTTAGTGAATGTGAGACTGTTGTACAATTGACAGGTTGGAGGCATGGATTTTTTTTTCCTTTCTTTTCTTTTCTTGAACAGCAAATACTAGTAGAGCTGCACAAACCTGCCATGTCTTTCTCTGCCCAGGCAGAGGTAAAAAAACAAAAGGAGTACAACTTTTCTTTCATTTCTCACTGGCAAAATTGGATAGCTAAGAAAAGTTGAGTGCAGGAAATCATCCAATCAACAAAGTAAGGGGAAACAACAATTCTTACTTTTTAATACACTGTTCTACAGATGTAAATTCAAATGTACCCCTACCCTGTCACTGATCCCAGTTGAGGCAACAAGCTTCTGGTTTTGTGGTTTTTTTCCCTCTGAGCCATGTATGCCTAATTACATGTGGGGTATAGCTATTCTCCCAGCACCAGCTGCTTCTCATTGCTGCTGATGAGACACATGTGCACTTACCTAAAGAAGAAGCCCTTTCCATTAACAAGCAGTAATTCTTGGAAGGAGGTGAGGACATCTTCATTTTTGCAAGCTGGCAGTTTCTAAGTTAATCAATAATGACTAAATTCTACCAATAAACAAAGAATTAATTGAACTTTACTATGGTTCTTTTGGGTACTTGCATTATGATGTGCTTATGCATAAAAGAGGATAGAGCTTTTCTCAGTGACAAGAGAATTCCCAGTCAGAAAATCTTTTCCTTGCTGTCATGCTTGAGTCTTCCAAATCTTCCAGATTCATCCTCCCTTTTCCACAACATGTAAAGAAATGCTGTCACCATTTGCACTACTCCTGGGAGTACTCCACTCCATCGTTTGCACAACTCCAGTACAGTTTTTTACAGCTCTGGAAGGAACAAGGACAAATTACTTCCCTTTCTGAAATTTTCATCAAGTTCCCAATGTCACTGAGCATTGCACACACATTTCTTGCTTTCCTGTTTTGAGCCTTTTAAATCCATTATAAAGTTTTGCCTTTCCCATGAGTGAGTTTTTTCTTGAGTGGATACAGAAAGAGCCCCTTAGGAGACCCTGTACTGTTCTCATCTTGTTGTTCCGCAGGAACTGGCTTCTTAGGAAAGTGCAAATAGGATTAAAGCAGAATGCTCCAAGAAAAATGTCAGCCTCTTCACTGAATTTAAATTATTTTGTCCTAATTCTAAGATGAATGTGTACAGCCCTAGGAGCAAGTTGCTCTGCCATGGCTAGAAATGCATCTGGTGAAAAATTGTGGTTCCTAAAACACAATACAAACTGCCAGATGCACGTAACACCAAGCAAGATGTGAAAAAGCTCGTCTGATAAAAAAATCACTCCCTCCTGATATCTATCATGGCACAATGAAGGTGTCACAACCTGCTTATGAAGGAAGGGTTTGTACGAGGTTCTTGAGAGATAACCTGAGGGGTAAAATGAGGCAAACTGACACCAAAATGGCTTCCATAGCTGTAGGTTTATTGATTACATATTGGTGCAGGTCACTCTCATTAAACAGTTGCTCTGAAGGCAGGCAAAGTGATTACCTGTTGTGTGCCAGACAGAGAGAGAAAAAAGTGAGGAGAGAAGTGAGCTAAGACCAGAGATAGAAGAAAACAGCATCCTCTCTCCGTGTCCCACCTGTGTCTCCTGGGTTCCCCACCCGGAGGTCCAGATTGTACAGTGCTCGTGTGATGGTGCAGGCACATCAGCACCCCATTTGGCTGAGTCCTTCTTGGGGTGCCTCTGTGTGGCACTGTGGTGGTGGCAAGGTGCTGAGCACCCCCAGTATTGCAAGTGACTGCTGCTTCACCTTTGTGCAGGCTCAGTTCTGTTGGAATGTGGCTGTGACCGCCTTGAGTTTGCACAGCTGCAGGCACCCAAGTGGTTTCTGAACCACCAGTTCCAGGAGCAGACCACAGGGTCATATAAAGACAAGGGAGCAGAGAAGCAGTTTCTTTGAAACAAGTATTTATGACGATGCAGCTTCCACAGAAGGTAATTAGTGGAAATGGAGGAAAGAGATTTCAGAAGTATCAGTGGTGGGTTAGGAACAATTGGCTATGAGGTGGCTGTTGAGAAATGTAATTTGGCTGACCGACAGCACAGGCTTTTAGTGGAAATAGAGTGGGGAGCAAAGCTACCTGAAGTTAGTGTTGAACTTCACGGAAGGGACTCCAAGGCATCTTCAACTAAAATATTAGCAGATTGAACTTTCCTGTCAGGAATAGAGAATGAAAAGTAATGTGAATCCCCTCATACATATTTGAGGGGACTTCAGTCTGTCTCTAGTCCAGCCTCAATACTGTGGCTAGAAGTAGACTTGCATCTTCCAGTTCAGAAGCATGCAAGCATCCAAGTTTTTGATCTGGGCTGTTCTTCTAAGGATGACCTTGGTAAATAGGTGATTTTCTTAGCTGTAGAGTTTACCAGAGACGTTTCCAGTATTGCAGATGTAGGAAGAACATAATTAACATGGAAAGGGCAAAAATGTTTTAACGTTTTAGTTAATCTATTAAATGACTTTTCCTGTAAAGAAGATAAAGAAGAAATGAAAAATTACAGAGGTTACAAATCCAATCACATAATGACCCTCTTATATTGATGTTTCTGCCTGTGATTAATTGTTGATCAGATACTGTCTTGTTTTAATTAGAAGATAAGTTGGTAATATGTCAATGTAAGGATTGACTAAATAGCAGAATTATGATTTTAAACTCTGTCTTTCAAAATATTTCACTTTTTCTTTTTTTTTCTGACCTGAAGATTACTATTGCAGTGTGAGAGCTCCAAAATTACTCCAAACCCCTGAGTTATTCAGGCTAGTACATTACACCTTTTTTTCTGTCCTTTCCATTAGTATCTGACCAAACAAAAATCTCACAAACATTAGAAGTTTACATGCTGTTTGTCAGCTTTTAGTTTTTGAAAGCACAGAACATTAGTGGTTGGAAGGGACCTCCAGAGATCATGGAAAAGGGTTTCTCTGGTGCCTTCATTAAGCACCTACTTGATATTCAACATCTTCCATTGATTTTTTTGGTTTATTTATATCTTTTGATAGAAACATGTTAGAAATAAAACTCAGCATGATCATGAAAATGGCAAGGAAGTTCTTCTGTGGGAAAGCAATGAAGGAAGCACTACAAGGAGACAAATGAAAGAAAAATTTGAAGTCTTGTCATCCGTTGTACTTTCTAAATGCAACCAAAAGGACCATTAAAGTAACCTAAAAATCAAAATGTTAAAATGCATGTGAATGGAACAAAAATACTCTTATGAAGGTAGCTTTAGAACTCTTGAAAGGCAGCGAAGTGAGGATAGCTGAATTGTATAATCCTTATGCCGGCAATGACTTCCTACCACGGAGCCTCTCCCTGGAGTGAAACCCTGGCTCTCTGTGTCTGTCTTTTAATATGGGCAAAGACTTTTTCCTGCAGGCATGTTTGTTTATCAACAATTACTGTGCTATCCTAATTCAGAAGGCATCTTCCCTCTCCACAAATGTGCCTCTGCGGTATCTCATTGAAGCTAGAGCTGGGAGCAGAAACTTGGTTTTAGAGTTGCAATCAACTGCCACTCAGGAAGGAGTGTGACACATGGACAAAGAGAATTCCAGTCTCTCAGCTGTGGTTTTGGTACTAGTCTGTCATCTCAGTGAAGCTTTTCTACTAGCTCAAAAACTGTAACCAAAGTTGCTGCACTCATATTCAGAACATCATTCCTTCTCCTCTGTCAAACTGTAGTAGTGCACAAGGGCAGACTGGTATCTTGGAATACTTGGATATTTCAGTGCAGTTTCAGTAGGTGAAATCATTGGGTAAGAGCACACGTGTGTGTTGAGCCTCCATTTCTTAGTTCATATTTCTTGTTACAGGGTAATTCTCCCTATTCAAACAGAGTTAATAGAAAAATATGAGAGAATGACTGCTTAGTATGTGCCAGTTTGCACATGATCTCTTCTTGATGTTTATTCTGTCTGCAGAGTAAACATCTGTCACTTTGCAGGCTAAGTCAAACATCTGATTCTTCTTTATCTTTCATTGATATTTGATCTCTGTAATTTCACACATTCTGGACTATCTTATCCTATAAATGTATTTAGGCAAGGATGTGACCATCTGTGGTCAGCTGTAACATCATCATGTCCGGGAAGGGCAGACTTACTGTAGCTTATTTGGAATTAACGCCGACATTGAGTTGCTATTCTTAATAATTGTTTCTGATGAGAGTTTTACTTACCACGGCCTTGCTTTTCAAGGAAGCCACATCTCATAATGGTACACTGATCTCTTACACAGAAACACTCTGTTTAGCTACTCTTGGCTCTGGATTCTGTTCCCAGGCAGCACCAAGGTTTTAAGAATTTACTTCAGGGCTTTGCACAGTTTTGGGAATTCAGGTGTGATGGCAGCAAAGCACCTGCAAAGTTCCATGCCTTTGACAACCTGATGAGTTCCTCTCTACATGGTTCTGAGGTAGAAAGGTTGGTTTGGCGTCACTTCATAACTTTAAGTGGTCTTCCAGTATTGAACACAGAGCTTTTGAGGGTTAAAATCAACGGCAGCTATTATCTGCTAAGTACAGTAAGGTCTGCCAACTCACAAGATTTTCAGCTTAGATATTTGTCCTAACTTGGTCTGGTTTTCTGCCTTTTATAACTCTCACAGAGGAGAATTATTGGGTTTTTCAGTAGAAAAAACAAACTTTATGTCTAGTCATGTCTCTTGGACTGCTAGAAGGGGCTCTGAAGAAAATAAATCATTGTAGGGAGCTAAAAGTAGGTGATCAGAAGGAATAGTCTTGCAGCTCATCACAGGAGTTTTACAACATGGGTATCTTTACAGAGGTATTAAAAACCATGCAGTTGTCTATTATGGATGGTACTGTTAGATGTAGCACTGGCTGAAGGCCATATTCTGAACATGGTTGCTACCTGTCATCCCAGCTATTAAGAGCACTACATAGAACAGTAGTTTTTAGTATAGCCACAAAGAGAGAATGCTGCCTCATTTTCTCTGCAGCATCATCCTAGGCTGCAGGACTGACGAGACGAATGAAGTACTACAGCAAGTGGCAGTATTGCAATTGCTTGCACCTAGCAGAAAAATTTAAGATCTGACCCTTGCTATGATGTCACCTGAACCAGCAAACATTTACTGTGGTTTGGGCAGGCAGCAAGCAGAAACACATTGCAGATTTTAATATGTTAAGGATCATTAAGTTGATTGTGTCAATTTGTTAAAGTGCCAAGTAATGATTTTACAGGTAATTAGACTTTAACAGGCAGAAACAAATTTATGTCCTTCTTGTTTTTATGATGCATGTAATGATAGATGTACTATCATACAAGCTGTTGTTTTTAGGTACACAACATTTCTTAATGTCCTAAAGCAAATGAAATATTACATGTCAGGAACTGATCAGTGACTGTATAAAACACATTAGCAGCTTTTCTTCTTTTAGCCACTTTTAATCGAAGCTCGTTCATCATGTCATAGAAAGATGGAATGTCTCAGGTTATTCTTGCTGCATGGAGAAAAGGCAGTGAACCTTTAAGGTCAAGAGGAGAAGACAATAGCTACAGGTTATTACAATTGTTTTTCTATAGCTGATTTTCACACTGCTGTGGTGGATTTTGTTTGGTTTACTTCTCGGCATGCATAGTGATTAGGGAAAAACACTCCTCAGAACTCGGTCTGAGCAGGAGTTTGTGGCTTAATTTGTTTCCATAGCAGTTTGTCTGTTTGCCGTTTTGTAGCCTTTGTGTACCAGAATCACAACAAACCACAAAGGGTTTTTGAAGAACAGCAGTTACAGCAGCAGTAACAATTAGTGCCAGTGTCTGCCACTATTCTCAAAGTTGCACATCCCAGGTGATGATGGCAGCTACCTTCTTAATTCCAGAAACCAAACTAGTAGTAATTATTAGCCAGTAGGAGCCAGGTAAGAAGTTCTATATGTGGAGATTCCTTTGCAGTTTCTCCTGGACCCAGGAATTTAGCTCACCAAAACTGTAGTATAGAAACTGACCAGCGGCTCCTCTCTTTTGTGCAACAGGTCACACTTGGAGGCTAACTAAAGATGGTGCAATAAGCCTGCTTCAGCCTTCAGCTGTGTTACTATTTTTTCCTGCAGGAAAACAAGTTGAGGGGAGAGTGTAGATGATCCTTACGTTTCTCATTGCTTATACAAATCCTGGGGTTTGTTATGTTTGGCTTTCAATAGCACAGAGCTTCCTGTCAATCAGCTCTATTGTTAGCTGAACTGATGGCTATTAAAATAGGGAGCCAGAGTCTGCATGGTGCTGCCTGTCGTCTGACACTTCAGAAATCAGCTGTTTACTTCAGTGAGTTCTTCTGTGTGATTACAGTGTTGCTATTCATGACGATACAGTCAAAAATGTGTCACACCGCGGCAAGAACTGACTGATAATTTATCTTTGGCCAGACACAAGGAAAAGAATCATCTTGGTGCCCTCCCTGTGACAGCTCCAGGGAGACAACCACTCCTCTTTTCCTCTTGTGAAATTTAGAAGGCACAATCTGTTTAGCTAAGCCTGGTGACAATACAGTCCAACAATCTACCTGCAAAAGAGGAAAAAAGAAAACATAGGTCTTGTGATTCAGCCCTGAATGCATCCGGTACTTTGCTCAAATTCTTTAGCTCTCATCTCTTTACGGGGGCCTAATTTAGTGGTACTCCACCAGCACACTGGAATAAAATGTAAGTAGTCCTTCAACTTTTTTAGTATTGTCAGTTTTATTTAAAAAAAAATAATAAATCTCTTTTAATGCCCAATATAAACATAGCACTGCTCATTTGAGAGTGAAATTGGTTTAATCACATTTTAATTAAACCAGTGTCAAAACAATATGATTTAACTCCATTTCAGCTTGTATCTGTACAATAACAGACAAGTGGGAGGTGCACTGTGCTGTGGGCAGGGGAGATTTTTGGGTTTACTTAACAAATATGGGCATAGAAGCTATTTTATGGTAGATGCTATTTCAATATGTGCAATATGTGGATTTCACCACCTGCTTTGCAAAGCCGGACATTTCAGCAACTTCTGCTATTAGATAAACTAATTTCTCTTTGAAGCTACTCATATTTTTCAACAAACAAGAACTCAGTGCAGATCTTCAAGAAGTAGATGCTTGACCAATTGTTTTTATTACTCAGAATCTCCTGTGTCCAGAGTCACCAGATACTGCTGCAGTTTGGTGTGTCTCATTCAATTTTTAAACTTGACAATATCTGTAATATCAGATACATATATGGATTGGAGACAGGACCAGATGCTCACCTCTGCTTGCAGCAGTGATAAGACCCTCACCAGCTAGCTGGAAATTCATTGTGACCTTTCCACATACTAACAGGGAAGCTGAGTCTACATCAGAATGACAAAGTATAATCACAGAATCGCAGAATGTTAGGGGTTGGAAGCAACCTCCAGAGATCATCAAGTCCAATCCCCCTGTCAAAGCAGGGTCACCTAGGGCAGGTAACACATGAACACATCCAGGCGGGTTGTGAAAGTCTCCAGAGAAGGAGACTCCACAACCTCTCTGGGCAGCCTGTGCCAGGGCTCTGTCACTCTCACCATACAGAAGTGCCTCCTCGTGTTGAGGTGGCACCTCCTGTGTTCCAGCTTGGACCTGGTGTTCCTTGTCCTGTCCCTGGGCACCACCAAAAAGAGCCTGGCACCTTCACCTTGGACACCACCCCTCAGATGTTTACAGTTATTGATCAGATCCCCTCTCAGCCTTCTCTTCTCCTGACACAACAGCCCCAGGGCTCTCAGACTTTCTTCATAGCAGAGATGTTCAAGTCTCGCAATCATCCTTGTAGCCTCCATCGGACTCTCTCCAGCAGATCCCACTCTCTCCTGAACTGGGGAGCCCAAATGCCAGCATCTTGCTTGCCTTTTGTTTTTCAATGGCATGATGAATGGCATGAACCTCATGTAGAGTAGTATCGACTATTAGATTCTCATCAAGGTGATTGCTTCTGCAGATTGCCAGTTGAGTGCAGAACACCAAACCCCTCATAATTCAGATTCCAAATCTTCAGAGGAAATTTTGAAGTAATTTTAGGTTCTTGTTGATGGGGAGCAAGATCAATCCTTCTAATGGCAATTCTCTCACAGAGAAGTGAAGGTGCAATGAGAATTGGTGTTTGGATGCCAGAGGCCTCTGAGAGCTACGGGCTGGTTTTGATAGTCACTTTGGTTAAAGAAAGAGGGGGAAAAATAAAAAGGAAAAGGCTGGTGCCTTTGGTCACAGTGTGGTCAGGCAGCAAAACATAAGGAGCCTGTGGTATCTTGTTTTAATTTATGGCTTTGAAGTTCAGTGCTTTTGTGAATATGTTTAGTGTTTTGCTGGAATATAAAGCATTCCAATGTAGTTTCTTGCATATTTGACCTTTGGGCTAACAGTGAACCACTGCTGAATCATGAACTCACTGACTTTATCTGACAGGTCTGACTTATTTTCTCCTCCAATATTCTTTTCTTCTAGTTGTTACAAATCGTTGTATGTCCTGGGAACGTCTGGCTTCCTGGCGGTCCGATTTTAATCAGTTTCTTCTCCCTTATTCTGACAGCACCGCTAAGGGAAGGCATTCTTCTGTGTCTGTGTTAATGCTGCCCTTTATAAATGTTCTTTGTTTACTGAATGGGGAAAAAAAGTGAATCTGTGTTTTTATTTGAGCTGGCACTTCAGTACGTGCCACTGCTTCTACCCCTCTGATCTGCACAGGCTGTTGTTCTTTGGCAGGAGGTTTAATCTGCAAACTGTTAAGACACAAGGACCTGGAATTTCCTCCTCCTTTGATGAATCACAAACCTGCAGGCAGATATTGTGTGATCTTATAATATGACTTTTGATGCTCCAGCTCTTGAAGGATTTGAAGACATTTTGCTCACTAACAATTTTTCATATCCATGGAAAAAGGCCTTTCTTTAAGAATGATGTCATCAAAGCAGGCTGTGCTAAAGGCTTTAAGATGTGACTCCTACAAAACTTTATTATTTCCTAAGAATATCACCTTTTCTTTTTTCAGCTTTTAGAAATCTGCAGTTGATACAAATCCAAATATGCAAAAAGTAAACTTTAACGAATCCTCTGACTTACCCACCTTTGTTTATCATTCTGCTCAACTGCAGCCTTTGCTTGCTGATCTTGACAGCGAAAATATTTGGTGAAATAGACAGCATGCAAGTGCATTTCCTGCAATTAATTCCTGTTTGCACAATAATTAAGACAGTTGAGGAAAGAGGAGGAAATGGACTTTGTTACAAAAGTCTTTCTTCGCAGCACATCTCTTGGTAGAGAATGCTTTTAATGTGCTGAGGGCTATACAATTGTAACAACTCCTATTATTCGAGATGCTTTTATACATGCATAATGTACTCATGTTCTATTTTAATGTGATAGAAAACTCGAATGTTAACTGGAGACTGTGGAGTGTGGGAAAGGCTGGTGTCTATTATACCACAATCAGCAAGCATTGTGGTTCACTGCAGCACACACGGAGCGCAGCCTAATGTATTCTGCTGCGTGAATAGACTCCAAGTAGCTGTGGCTATTTGGGGAGTGCTATAGCTGAATCAACTTTCACTTCACACTTAGGGTTTTCTCTTTCTAATTCCATCACATAATTGACAGCCAAAGGTACCAGGAATTAGTAATCTATTATAGGAAAGGAAGAGAAAGAAGCACGAGCCAGTAATTCTGCAGTCATTTTAAAAGGTCAGAAGATCTTTTAACAATGGATTCTACTCATAGACAGAAGCCCTTGAGCGTTTAAATGCAAATGTTATAAAATGTGGAGAAAAGCATGGTTCAGTCACAAAGTAAATTGCTTGGTAATTGGAAGATTCCCTGACTAAACAGCAGGGAAAAGACATTCTGTTTAGAGTGCTTTTTCAAAGGCATGACATAAAAGATAGCTATAGGGACAAGAAACTTCCACATGCAGCACGAATGGTTCTTACTCCCCCTAGCAAAACTGTGGGTCAGAACAGGCTTTTATGTCTGCTTTAGAAAGATTATTTTTTCTCCTAAGCTTATAACTTCTGAGAGACATTGAAAACTTGATCAGTGAATCCTCTGTGATCCACTGCTTTGCTGCCTGAGATTCCTGACTTTCCCTATTCACTTCATTTAGGATTTCCACAGCTTTGGAATACAGCTTTAAATTACAGCTAAGGACAAGCTGTTTTGTTTCCTGCAGCAAATCTACAGCTGTCTGCTGAATCTCCCAAAAAGGATTGTTAAAAGGATTATAGTGCATGGTCCCTGTGCTGCTTCCCAACAAAGAGAAAAGGATAGGAAAGGGAATAATCTGGAAAAGGCTTGCTGCTGTGTGTTTTAGTGCTGGAAGAATTGGAAGAAAAGTTATTATTAGAACTAAAGAATAATGTCCTGGATTCCCAGAGATTGCTCTCTATGTTTTGGGTTGAATTTGTGCATTCTTTAAGATTTTGTAGCTTGTTATGCAACTACCAGAGGCACTTTAAAAGTTCAAGAACTTTAAATGGTCTGCAGTTTTTACTGTCTTTACAGAGAATCACTTTGTATTCAGAGAGAAACTATAGCAGCCCGGAAAGCACTATAATGATTTCTTTGTAGTGTTTCCTAAAGAGAACTTGTTTCAGACTTTAGCAAATCAGAAATTATCTTCTGGATTGCCTACTGAGCGTGGAATAGGCTGTCCATAGGCACTTCTGGTGACTGAAATCACCATGATTACATCTCTTGCTAGCTGACTGCATGTTTGGCTAAAAAAGTTATTTATTAAAATTGACTAAAATTAGCATCAGACTCTGACACATTCAGTGTTAGAGGAAAGCTGACTCCCAAGAAAGTGCTCACAGCCCAACTGCCTCTCACATGCAAGTTCTTCAATGTAAAGTTTAAGGTTTGGTCTATTGTTCATTGCAGCTCCAGCAATTTATGATCACTTATTAGAAGTAAATGTGATTGAGTAGGCTATCTACTCACTGAATACACAATCATCTCAATTCACTGAACTCTCATTTTAGTTCAGCGGATTGTAGGTAGATCCCAGAGAACTTCCAGTGCTTGTCATGATGCCAACAGCACCAATGCTACAGCAGTTTTACAACTCTACAAAACAAGTCTTGAGTTAAAGAATAGAGCTTGATTTCAGTGTTTGTCACTTTGATTGTCACAAATCTGCACACGGGAACAAGATACATACTGACAAGGAAATAAAAAGTATCTTCTCCTCCAGCTCCACAAGGCTCTGAGCAACCTGCTCTAGTAGAGGATGTCCCTGCTGACTGCAGGGGTGTTGAACTAAATGCCCTTTGGAGGTATCTTCCAACCCAAACCAGTCGATGATTCTTTTACCTGCGGTTGTTATCTCCAAGTGAGAGAGCTGTGGTATAACCAAGGGATTTCAGCTCAAGGCATGAAGTCACCATATGAGCTAAAGCACATTAAAGTTCTTCACAGAGTAAGGGCAAGCAGTAATCCCCATAAGAGCACTTCCGAAGAGCTGCAACATCCATTACTTTATAGCAATTTCACTTTCACACAGCTTTGCAAACTGAAATGGCATTTCCTTATGTAATTCTTTTTTAATGTATTTTAGAGTAGCCACCTTCTACAAGTCACACTTTCAGTGCAATTAGAGGTAACCTTCTGTAGCATCTAACTATTGCTGACCCGCTGGATTAAACCCAGTTTACGAGAGGTACTTTTCTCAAAACAAAAGTGGCAATGCTCAGGTTGCATAACCATAGAAACGCAAGGCTGAGAGGAATTTCAGGAATCATTTGTGCCTGAACTTTCACAGTATCATGTAAGCCTTGGTATTTATACAATCATAGAGTTGTCAGGGTTGGAAAGGACCTCAAGGATCATTTAGTTCCAACCCCTCTGCCATGGGCAGGGACACCTCACACTAGATCAGGTTGCTCAGAGCCCCATCCAGCCTGATCTTAAAAACTTCCAGGGATGAGGCTTCCACCACCTCCCTGGGCAGCCTGTGCCGGTGTCTCACTACCCTCATGGGGAAGAACTTATTCCTAACATCCAATCTGAATCTACCCACTTCTAGTTTTGTTCTATTCTCCCCAGCCCTATCACTACCTGACAGCCTAAACCCACACACCCCCCCCCAGCTTTCTTGTGGCCCCCTTCAGATGCTGGAAGGCCACAATAAGGTCTCCTTGAAACCTTCTCCTCTCCAGCCTCTTCTCGAAACCTCCTGCAGATTCTGCTGCAGCTGCCCTGTATGCGGATCCCTTAGAAAAGGGAGAGCTGTGTCTGAGAAGCGTCTCCAAGTGCCTGGGTGGATGCACATCTGGAGGGAATCTTTGTTACAGTGTTTAAAAACAATTGCTCTCTGCGAGCCGTATATTAACCAAAGTACGTTAAAGCATCAGGTTGGGTCTTTACTAAAGAGCCCTCAGAATTAGTGTAAAAATGGAGTAATTAGACCCATGCTGTGATGACATTGCCTTTCTGATATTACCTCCAACTGAAGCCCAGTCTCACTGCAATACTTCCATTAGTTGCTCTGTGCAAATTAACTGGGAAGGAATGCTGTACGTTTTCAATTATATTTTAATGGAAAAGCAAAGTTATTTTCTTTTAGACTGTAAGAGCTAGTGGTAGAATGTGTAGTGTGTGGAAAATCGCCTTTGCAGTCATTTTCAGTTGTAGTGGATTGGTTTGCAATAACTTATTTTTGTGGAGGATTTATAATCAACTAGAATCAATTAGATTTACATAAGATTATGTTTTAAAATACCTGTAATACAAAGTACAGCATGGTACCTGCTGAGGAGCACTATAGCTAGGCTCTATGGCCTGCATGGGAGCTGGAAAGAGCTTCTAATGAGAAAGGTACTGTAAAAAAACAAACTAACTGCTACCGGTGACTGACAGCACCTAAAAGTGCCTCCTTCTTGAAGATGTCTACTTGGGTACCAAGCAAAGTACTGAAAGATACAACATTTCAGTTGTGTTAATGTTCAAATGTTAAAAACCCCAACTCCTAAAGTATGCTGATGCAAAATACCTGAATGTCAACAACACTGACTGTTGAGTTGCATTATAGAATGGCTCAGGTTGGAGGGGACCTCAGAGATCATCTACTCCAACCTCCCCCACCATGGGCAGGGACGCCTCTCAACTAGACTCAGCTGTTCAAGGGAGGAGACATCCACAACTTCCCTGGGCAGCCTATTCCAGTCTCACCACCCTTGTACCGAAGAACTTGTTCCTAAGCTCCAGTCTAAACCTACTCTCTCTCAACTTCAAACCATTCCCCCTTATCCTATTCTAGACACCCTCGTGAAAAGTCCCTCTGCAGCCTTCCTGTAGCATTTCTTCAAGTACTGGAAGGCAGCTCTAAGGTCCCCCTGGGGGTCTTCTCTCAGCTGAACAACCTCAGTGGTAAGAAGGAGACTTAAATGAGAAAAGGAAATTTTAATGCAGGTCAGAGAGCGGTTAGTTTCTCTGGACTTTGTTTTATTGATTTACAAGCACTAAACACTTCTTTTGGGGAATTCCCTTAATAGAATTAGTTTTACATTTTTAATGTGATTTACTCAGGGGAGTACATAAAACTCCAAACCTTTCCTTCCAGAGGTTTTCATGCAATGTACAGAAGTTTGCAAATAGTCTCTTTGCAAACTGTTGCTTTGTGAACCAGCTCATGTAGATGGCCATGAGACATCCTGTTTTTCTCTGAGGCAAGAAGCTATCACTAAAATATGTTGCTGTGAAGAATTTTCATTTCGGCTTCCTGTTCACAGTAGGTCAATATGTAGCACGGTTTAAAGGCCTTTTAGAATAACTGGGTCACATGAGAGAAACTAATGGAACAATAAGGCTGAATTTAGAATAGCAAACTTCAATTATTAAAGCGTTTAGGGTTTTTGGTGTGTTCACAATTCTGTTGCTAGCTCTTTTCTTTCTTTTACCGGGCTCCAGCATGGTGGCTGCTGGCTTGATGTAATCGCTGTTCCATCCCTTTTCTGTATCAATAGGATGTCTGCAATACAAGAGCTAGATGAGATTTGGAGTTAGACAGCTATTGAGTAACAATTCATACCCAGCCTATGTTAATTTTGATAGGTCTCTAGCATTTCATAATCATTTTGTGAAATCTACTGCCAGCACTGCACGAGATTCCTACAATTAGGGCACTTGCTGTTGAGTGTAAAATCCAACAGCATTGCATCCAGATGCTTGTTTCTATCCTGCAACTGCAGGTTGCACTAGCACAGTTTTGGGAGCATTGCATGCAGGTACCTGTTTCTATCCTGCAGCTGCAGGTTGCAGTAGCACAGCTGTGTTCTTACCAACTGACAGAAAAAACCCAAGGATGAGTGAGGCAGACTGAGTTGTAGCACAGAGGGACAATGTGCTGGCTGCTTGCCCTAGCTCTCTGCTGCTCAGGAGGATACCCTGGTTTGATTTGGTTTTGCTGCCCATGTTTTATCATGGAGTTTCACGTGACTGTATGCATCATGGCAGTGACTCTGGACCTCTACTTTTACTCAGGTTACTGGTTCTGGTTACCACCCTACAGCAGCACAAGTACTCTGGACAATGGCTCCAGCATTCAAGGCCGGCACCTAAACTCATGCTGGTTCTGTCCTGTAGCATGCTGCCACAGGCAAAAAAAATGAGCCTCAGAAACAAAGTATCATCATTCCAAAAAATCCAAACCAACCCAAAAACTCCACTCAGTAGCAGGGGCTTTTGTGGGTTTGTTTCTTTCTTTGCTTGCTTGTTTTCTTTCTCAGTTGTTTGGTTTCGGGTTCATGTGGTTGGTTTTTGGTTTTGTCTCTTTGGCTGGTTGGTTTTTTGGTAGCTTTTATACCAAACTACATTTTCATGCTGATCAAGGCTATTGTTATACAAGCAGAAACAGATGGAGGGAGCTTTGGTGAGGATCCAGACTGCAGATGTAGTCAAAGGCCATCTATGGCTTGGATCATGGAGGCATTTAGCCTAAGCAGATTGTGTGATGAGTTTTTCTACCCAAAATGCAGTGGCTTGATTCTCAGATGGTAATGAACTCCCTTCTGTCTCAAGGATTGTCTGTTTAGTCCCAAGGATTAGTCACACCCTCACAGTCTGTTCCACTGAAGTTTGTGCCACCTCCTCCTTCCTGATAGCACACATCAGTTACCTCCTGAGTCTCAACTGAAGATAATTCTTACTTCCTTTGCTGCCTTTGGTATTTAGAATTCAGTAAAATGTATCATTATGCCCTACATAAACATGTAATGACCATAAAGTTTATTCAAATTTCAACTGGAAACTTAACTGAAAATTCAAATAGTGATCTGGTGTTTGGCTTTTATTCTGCTTAAGAGAAGGGATGGTGGACTATCTATTCTGTTTAGAATAATCACTTAGAGCTGTCTTTTGTCTCGCTGGGAGTTCTTCTCTCTTCTCTCTTGCTTTAGTGGTTCCAGGTTTACACGTTGCCTTTAACACAACACTCTCTCTACATCCACTACATTATTGTGTGTATTTTAAATGCAGTACAAAAGCCAGTTGTTCAGTGGATAACTGAGAAGCACTAGGCTCACACTCCCTCATTTCCAATAGTTATCACCTCCTGTTTCTCTATTCCCCACCATTAGCAATATTTGTAATCCTCTCCAGTAGGTAGCTTCAAAAGATTAGAAATATCGTTTTCACTCCAAAGTAGTCAAATGGAAATACTGCCATTTAAAATGAATTGTGCATTCCCTGTCCAGAAACTGTGTCATGCTGCTTCAGTTAATGGGGAAAAGTGGTTGTTGCTGTGATTATCCTGTGACTAACAAAGGGGGGGGGGAGAGAAAGAAAGAAAATTGTAGCAGTTACTCAGGAGGAGAGAATCACTGTAGCCACCTTTTACTTTACTGTAGCCCTTGTGTCAAAACATTAAGGGATAGCAAACTCTCAGTGTTGAAGTAAAGTTGACAGATGGTGCACTTTTATTGGCATTCATAGAGATGCTGCAGAGCACAGCCTGACCTGGGAAAAGAGCATCATTGACTGGGGCAGGGGAAAAGAGCATTCCCTGCAAAATTAAATGGGGATGGCAAAGTTTAAGAGCTACAGCCTCAGAAAAGACAAAGATGATTTTTTTCAACTTGGAGAAATATTAGGTGTCAAAAGAGAAGTATGAGATTGGCTATTTACTGAAGATGGGAATCTAGTTGCTCTAAGAGTAAACCAGCAAGGCTTAGCTGCTCAAAATGTAACGAGGCAAAAGCTCCTGGTTTCAGGATGAGAGGAAATAAGTCTGGGTGCTACAGAGCCTTAAAACCGAAGAAGAGTCTGACAAGTGCTTCATTTTTGAAATCTTTTTGATAACTTCAGTGGTTTGAGACTTACCTAGGGAGTTGTTATAGCTGGCAAATATCCACACTTTCATTTGGGGTACATATTTCTGCAACGCACAACCATCCCAGACAAAGAAGGAGGAGAAGAAGACAAAAGAAAAAGGAAAAAAGGGCAACCCAGCAAGCTGTTTTTTTCCAGGGACAAAGTAACAAAATGAAATATGTGTGTTCATTTGTGTGTGTGAGTTAAGAGACACACACATTCCGATGGAAAGATACTTTTTAAGCACTTCTGACACACAGCAGCTGCTGCTGCTGGAGAAATGATTCCATTACTCTGTCTGTTACAAGGACTTGTATTTTGAAAAGGTGTATGTGATTTGTAGTTATATCCTGGCTTTAAATTAGCATCTCTAGCACAGCTTTGCCTGAGAAACAAAGGCAGGTTTGGGCTTTCTGCCCTCTTAGCTTCTGCTCCTCTGGGTTTTTGGGCTTCTGTGTGTTCACCACCAGCATCCGATGTGGGCTGTAGTTCATGCAGTGTGTCAAATATAGCTCTTCTCAGCACCCTGTTCCCTCCTCATCTTTTCTCCTGCCAACTTTCCCATCCCTGTTTCAGGAGATGCTGTGGGATGGTATCTTTTGACCTCTCATGTGGAAGATGCAGGAAGCCAGTCTGGCACAGACAAGTTTCTTTTTCATTCTTAGAAAGGTAGTTTCTGTCCCATGGCAGCTGCAGTATTTCTTTGTATTAAGCATCAAAACATTGCTGCTGTCAAAACTGTTTAGAAACACAGAAGTGCTGAAGTGCATTTGCCATCTAACTATCCAAGTAAGAGCTGAGGAAGGAAGCTGAAAGTAAAGAAAGTAAATCTTTCTATGCAAACCTACTACGGGAACAAAACTTGCAGTGTTGAACTCTCGGAAGAGTGGCCTAAAGCAACATACTCCACCTCTGTTTTAAAAAGAATTTCAAAATAAACAGAGATTGTATCATTTAATTATGCCATTATTTGCTACCTTACTTGGAAGAAATCTCATTTCCTATGGTGAACATCTGCAATTTTTATTAGAGTCAAAAAAGGCTTTAGTCAAACTTCAGGGATGGGAAAAGATGATTACTGATAACAACCTCATCTAGTTCCCTGCCAGCACTCAAGCATTTCATCAGAAACTTGCTAGAATTTTGTTAGGCCTAACTTTAAATAACTCAGTGGAGTGTTTTCCCTCACAGATATCAGGAAGAATTCCACACTGTGGGAAGTCTGACCTACACTTTTTGTCTAACATGTCATTGAATACCTGAATTGTGTGTTAGAAATGTGTCCAAGCTTGAAAAGACTTTGAAACACTCCCACTGTTGCTATTCCACTCTTTATTCATTGTTAGCTGAGCAATTTAAATTAGTTCAGTGTCTTCCTTCTACAATCCCTCAGCTGCTCCTCGGAAGACCTGCCTTCCAGATACTTTGCCAGCTTCATTGCCCTGCTCTGGACCTGCACTTTCTTCTAGTGAGGGCCTCAAAACTGAACACAGTAGGCAGTTCAAATACATATTTCTGTAGGTAGTTTAAATACATAGTGACATATGCAGTGTAAACACATATCATCTACAGTTTAAATACGTCATACAAATTCCCCTTAAAACTATGGAAAAAGAATTCCACCATCTGTTGGCTGGGAGGGGCAGACCTCTGCTCAGGCATCATTCAACATGCGGTGAGCAATTGCATTGGGCCCTTGTCTTTCCTGGGCTTTATTTCACCCACTTTTGGTTATCTTCCTTTTCATTACTGTTACTATGCTGTGTTATATGAAGTTTATTGTTATATTTTATTTTCATTTAATTATTACACTTACCTTTTATCTCTTATCTGTTCTTTTCTTATCTACACTTATCTGTTCTTATCTCAACCTAAAAGTTTGACTCAGTTTTTTTTCCTATTATCCTCCCCATCACCCAACACCCCAGAAGGAGTTGAGGGGCTGCATGGTGCTTAGTTGCTGGCTAGAATTAAGCCGTGCCATTTCCTCGTGTCTGTTAACTCTTCTTCCTGATTCAAACACATTGTAGATATGTGCTTGCTGCCTGTTAGATCCAGATGACTGGTAACTCAATTTCTTAACCAAGACTAAAACATTCCTGTCAGATTCTCTAACTGCGCAAGCATTTGTATAGACAGTGAAACTGGGACTACTTCACAAGGGCAAACTTGAACCCATGTGTATGTGCATCAGTTTCATAGCATGAGCCATCTGAGAACAATCCCAGTGATGATTTATGTTCAGATTTTATGTCCTAAAAATTATAAATACTCCAGTGAGATTAACTGGTGGAATTGTAGCAATGCTCACTTATGCTTGTGAGTGTGTGTGTATCTTCTGTCTGTAGACACCCCTGAGTAAAGACTTCTGAATCAGAATTGAAATAATCCTGCAGTCATCACCTTTCCTGTGGAAGTGAATGTTGTGCTGTAAGTCTGACTCTGTGAAACTTCTTTCTTGTAATCAATTTTTGTAGATCATTCTGTGTAAAGAGCAACTGGAGCTGCTTCAAACATTGGAGATATGGAGTACTGAGAAATCTTGTCATAAATACAGTTAGGATAAGCACTTCTTTTGTAGTTGCACAGTGCCTTGCCTTGTTGAAAGGGCCAAGCTTTTTAGTGCTTGTTCTCATTATCTTTTTGCTGCAATACTCTATACTGAAGCTTTACTTCACTAAGCGAGAGGGAGAATGGATGAGTTTGGTCACAAAGTAATAGGAGAGAGCTCAAAGGTACCTTCCAGTTATTGGATCATTCTGTTGCTTTCTGATTGATACTCTGAGTAACAGTGGCAAGTTCTGAAAACTCATTGATCTCTGCTTTCATTTCGTCTTGCTCTACCTTGGCAGCAGTTCTTTAATTCAAAAAGCCAATTTTGGCTTAACATTGGGAAAAACTGTAAGGATTATCCATGCTCTTTACCTAATAGAGAGGTTCTGGGCTAGGTTGTTGAGGGAGCAATGTTGTTGCTCCAGCCTCACCAAATATATCGGTTGCTTCCTAGTTGTTGATGGTCTGAAATGAAGAACAGTAAATTGCTTTTGTTTCTCTCACCGTTTCTTCATATTGGACCAGGAATGATTTATGAGCCACAGTGTCTAGCACTGTGAAGCAAACAGCTGCAGAAAAGGCCTTTTGTTGTTGTTTCTTCGGCCTGTGCTAAGGCAGTGGAACTGTCTGAGGTTCTGTCCTGCTATTGCAGAACTCTGGATGAATCAAGCAAACAGTGGTATTACTCTTTTTTATTATGGTTATTTCTGCATTAAATACTTTAGGTAACAAGCAGAAGGGTTACGGAGTGGTAAAGTCAAGGACCTTTTGATTCAGTAGAACTGCAACATAAATTATGATATCAAAGACTATGATGATGGAGTTTTGAACGAAGACAACAAAATGCACCTTTCTCTCCACTTCAAAAATAAATTAAACAAAGACAGTAGTTGTAATAAGAAGGACCAAGTGGAAAGAATCCCAGTACCTGAACTTGAAGTCATATTACAAACAAAATCTGTCATTTAATCCCTTTTCCATCTTTTTACCAAACGTTTCGGTATTCTAGCTTCTGCCACCATCTACTGGACACAAGGTGGAAGTGTACAGCTCACTCTTCCATGCATTCACTGCTCAGAAATCTCTTAGAAGTGCTACAGCATCCGTAAGATTTTCACACGGGTGTCTGCCTTTGACCTGAGCTTTAGGAACAGATAATGAAAATGCAATTTTTGCATTGCCATAAAACAGGAAAATTGGGCACTGTGGTCAAAATTCTTCCTTGATCAGGCAGATGCTTTTGAAAACTTCAGCCACTGCTATTTCTGCGTGGCAGCCATCACCTATTGCTAGAAACTTTGATGGAAACGTTGGATGTTTGGTTGATGTTCTGAGTGTGCATTGCAGGATCGCTGTGGCACCTGTTTGGTTCACAGCATTGTTACTCCGTGGCTGGAATCCGCAAGCTG
The DNA here is from genome assembly GCA_033816785.1 of Picus viridis. Classification (NCBI taxonomy): domain Eukaryota; kingdom Metazoa; phylum Chordata; class Aves; order Piciformes; family Picidae; genus Picus; species Picus viridis. The sequence goes on along the minus strand of CM066580.1, from coordinate 23,139,602 downwards.
CACATGCTGCACGTGCCGTGCGTTGCGCTGTTACCAGCCTGTTCCACGCTTCCCTCACGTTTTTTTCCAATATACTGAAACAGAGAAGTGCCAAAATGTGTGTCTTGAAATGCCAAGCCTTTCGACAAATTTCTGTGGAATTTACTGTCAATTACCATGAATTTGTGCTTTGGCAAACATTTGCACTCGCTGCTCAGGCTCTAACCCAGAGCTAGAGCTAATACTTGGATGCTGGTGATCCCACGAACAGCCTCAGCACCTGTCTTTGACTCCCTCATTCTGTCTTCCCTCTCCCCACCACCAGGATCTTTTTTCCATTTTTTTTCCCCCAAAGCAGCATCATTTCCCTAGGGAATGGCTAGGCTACCCTACCTATTACTTCCTGTTCAGAGACAGCTTAAAACCAAATATCCCACCCTCACATTCCCCAGACCTCTACATGTTAATTTCTTGGCTTTCCTACCTTGGAGTCTTTCCTTTTAAAGACTAGCTCAGGGCAGTGCTTACATGGAAAATCATGCGAGAGAAAACAATGCCAGTTATCAAGAAAGCAGGCCAAGCAGGAATAGTTTCAATTTCAAGCATGCAAATGGGATTTAATCTTTCCTAAAATAAAAGATAAAATCAGCACTTCTAGATGATAAAAAGAAAAGCTTCTGTGTACAACTCCTGAACAACTGATGATAATTGAAAAACCACATCCTGCCCAAGACATTTCTGATAAGAATTGATTATCAAAGACCTCATCAGTTTCTTTCACTCTGCACTGTTTTCATTGAACAATAGTAAATAAAAAGTCTTGTGATGATTGTGTCTTTACAACCTTAAGTATCACACTGATACTCAGAAAAACATGTGCTTGTCAGATTCACAGTTTGCCACAGAAAGAAAAATTCATTTTAATCACACTCAGTAATCAGATTCTTTTGTGACAAAGCAGGGCCTGCAGCTGCTAGATGGAATCAAACACACTTTAAAAATAAAGAAAAACCACTGTGGCGTGTTGTTCCCGACAACACTGCACACACTTCATTAACAATAGTCTACAAAAATGAGAAGGATTGGAGGGAATAGGTCAGGAGCCAAAACTAAAGAGTAGGAAGGAGTGGGGGAAAGAAAAAAAAAAAGAAACCATGAGATGAAAACTGGAGCAAATAGATTAAAAGAACTCTGAGGAACTTCTTGAAATCCACTTCCCTTTTAAACACCATATGAAAATCTCATTCACTGATTTAATACACTGAAATAAAACAACCATGGAGCAAAGCAGAAACAATGAAGCTGTGTGAGTTTTCAAGAGTATTTGCTGCAGATCTTTTTGTTCCTGTTTTCTTCCTGCCAACTAACTGTATCAGATCAGAAAGCAATGCGGTGTTTGGAATCTGTTTCACTCTATACTTAGTATTTTAGAGATGAATATTGCATATATACATATATATTTTTGTATCTTCTAGCATGCAGATATAGAGCAATGGAGTTAAAATTCACAGTGATCAAATGCCAAGAGACTTCTATTTAATTTGAGGGCCTTAACTGAATCTTGGCTAAAACCCAAGAAAACACAAAATGTTATGGAATTTTCTTAAACTTCAGACATCAGCTTCAGTTTCTATGAATTTCTCCTTACATATACTTTGTCTGCTATCTCCTGGTATTTGTTCTCTTTTGCTCTTTTGTACACAGTCAAGCCTTTTTGTTTGCTTGTTTTCTCTCCCCCTTGACTATGTTATCATAAAGGCCTTATAATTCTCTCAGGACTGTCAAGTTCTTCAGCCCTCAGGAGGCAGATAAAATGCAAGTTCCACTACACATGTTGGCATCTTGTCATAAACGTGCTGTAGCTAGAGATGAAAGTACACTTTTGCTACAGTTATTTCAGGAATATTGTTTGGAACCTCAGTCAATAATTGTCACTATCTTGAAAGGTTCATAGTCTCATATTTTTTAAATTATTTTTTTTTAATTAGTATTTAAACCAAAATCTTCCAGGAAAAATGTTTTTATGTTTTCTAATCAATCACTTATTTTTCCTCATAGTAAGTACTGAGGCAACCCACATTTTTCCACACAGTACATATTCATCTCATCTCAAAACGCTTGGCAAAATGGTATTAAAGCAGACAGGGAGAAGAATTTGTTATGAGCTCTACAATACCTCCCATCCAGCCTTAACCAATGCAGCATGGGTTAAAGAAAGATAAAAACTTAACTATGAATCAGACTAAAGTTTATTTGTTTCTAAATGTGCTGCAGAGTTACATGGTTTATTCTGAAACTGTCACTTAAGAACAGGCACTGGCAAGAGTAAAAGCATGGGATTTTGTAGAACTGTGCTTGGGTATCGATTGATAATTGCAAGTAAAAAGCTATTCTTTTGAACTAAGTTCTTGTTTTTCAGATGCTTAAGTTAGTATGTTACTTTTCACAATCAGTCAATAGCTACTTTACCAATATCAAGAGCTAAAACACAGTGGGGAGAAAAAAGATCTGTTGGGGAGAAAAAAGAGAAGAAAAAGGCTACCAGTGTGTTGAATCTCCAGAATTTAACTATTGTGTAAACTCCTAGTTTATAGTCCTCTGAAATCATGACTGCCAAAGGAACAGAAGTGTGAAACTCGGTCTGTAACTGCAGAGAACTAACAATGCTCAAACAAGCAAACAAATTATTTGGGGAGGATCAACAAACACAGAAATGCAATAGGCCTTTTGACTTCCCACCTTTTATTAAGCAATACTGGAATGATCGGTCAATCATTCAAGCTGAGGTAACAAACGATGACTGAAATCATTCAATAGAAGCAAGAAAACTCTCAATATATACTGTATCCCTTCTGGATGAATGACCTTGGGATTTGCCTTCCTTTTGGTCAAGCAGCGTTTGTATTGCATCAAACATGATATGTTAGAACTGCCTGCAACTCAAAACTCCTGGCATTTCACCCCTGTCCAGTGGCAGGTACAATGGTCCTGTAATTCAGCACAGACCAATGTTATTCTGAACCTCCCACAGGTGCTATCTCAGAAAGTCACACAGTCCAGCCAGTCTATCTGTAATGGCACTCCAAGCTACTTTTACAAAGCAAATCAGTTTTAAAATACAGGTTTGAATTACAATATCAGTAATTTAATTTCAGCTTGAAAAAGAAAATACCACAAGCAGCAGACTGTTTGGCTGCTGGCATCAAGGGAGGGAGGAAGAAACTGATTTTGAACACAAGAGCAACTGAGGTCTGGATGATAGAGAAAGTTCAAAATGGGTCTGAAGCATCATTTTGAATGAAACAAACAATTACAAACCACAGCTCTGACTGCATCTCCATTACTTTTATGGGGGTTTTTAAAGTTTAAAAGCTTGGTTTGTGTCTCACTAGTAAGAGATTTAACAGCAGGAAATTTTGTTATGGGAAAAATAGCTGCATAGAGCTCTTACAAAAGGGAAGTGCTGTCTGTGTGTGGAAATTGTACAGTGGACTCCTCCTTCTTTGGTGGAGGGAAGGGGTGACTGTTCACTCAAAATATTAATGAGGAAAGGGATTTGGTTAGGAAGATAAATCCTATTAAAAGTTGATTTGTTAATTAGAATACTGAAAAATGCAGAGCATTTTAAAGAAAAAATGGCTTTCTGCTGCATATTGATTTATTTCAGCTGAGTTGCAGTAACTGGGTAATGAAGATATAACTGACGAAAAACCAAACTCACCTTAAATCTTTACCATGCTTACCAGGTGAAAGTAATTCTCTGTCACCTCTTCATAGGAAAAGTACTGCTATGACACAGGACTGTGATTCTAAGCCTGCTATTTATTCACTTACTTATTTTTACACTTGTTAAGAGCTGGAATGGCCACTGGACTTCAGTAGCCATAAGAGAGCGAGAACGTCAGGATTGAATTTAAATTCTTTTAGTGAAATTCTTTAGTAGTCTTCATCACCACCACGCTCCTAGGTCATACAGCACAAACATAAAGCCTTCATGGTTTTAGACAGAAGGAAGGGACAAAAGGAGAGTTTTCATGACTTCTAAATAAGAGGGCAAAAACCAACACAATGAATCAAATGTGAAATGAGCCATGCTGGAGTTCTGCACTGTTTACCAAGAGCCACAGGGAGGGTTATGCAACATTTGTCTTTAAAATTCAGCCTGCATCATAAGACAGCTACCAAGGAAAGCTACAACCTCTATTACAAGATGGCTAACTGCTTTAAACTGTTAAATATACATGCCATTTTTAAAGCTCAAAACAATAAATTGTTTCTAGCACAGCCCTGTGTTTCATACATCCATAGAAAAAAGAAAACTTCCATCAAATGACTTTATAAATCAACACAGCAGTCATCTGGGGAGAGCAAATAAATCAATGGTCTCGTTCCAAAATGCTTCTGCAAGGTAAAATTTTGAAAAGGTCAGAAACTGCTAAAGATTATCTTTACAGTCACAATGAGAGAGTTTCTCAGCACTCTTGGCTATTCAGGCTGAGGGCAGCTTTATCAGTTCTCAACAGCTGAATGACTTGGTGCAATGAGTTTCTGCAGGACAAAGGCTACCAAAGATGTGGGAAAACAGCAAACCACTGCTCTGAAAGAGTTAAATGTGCTTCAATACACAGCCATTAGCAGTACTTTAAAACTGCTTGTCTGATTAAATTCTGTGAATAATCTGGGGGCTCTGTAACCCATAGCCTTTAGTTACTGATAGTGCTGATCAGGATGGAGAGCTGGATGTGGATGATCCGTCCTTAGAGTCTCTTGGGGAAAATTGAGAAAGTTCAAGAAAGGCCACAGTGGTCTTTGTATTTGTTTTACTGTATCTGCAGTGCCAGCAGGGCCATAATGAAGGTGCCTGGGGATGACATTTAGGTCTGCTGCCATCTAATGACATCAGTAGGAGCCCAGGAGAAGAGGAGCTGAATCTGTGCTCTGTAAAAGAAATAAAGTCAGACAAGGAATACTGGAAGCTTAACTCATTAGCTAGCACCAGTGAGTGCTAGATACAGGTTTGCATAACCAATGAAACAAACCTTAAGAAAGGTGGTATTTGTGTCTTATGAAGGCTGTCCAGGAACACAGGCGGGGTAAGCCACAAGCTAAGGTTGAAAGAGACCTTTGGAGTTTGGTACCTTGCTCAAAGCAGGGTCAACCTGAGCAGGTTGATGTGTCCAGTCAGGTTCTGCAGGGATGGATATGACACAGTCACTCTAGGTAATCTGTGCCAATACTTGACCATTCTCTTTGAAATACATATTAAAAAGCTTTTGTGTTTTATGGTCATGTCCCTAAGCAACTCCAATTGATTTCAAAGTCAGGGCTGTTTTGTGAATCTATGCACAAACTGTGCTGTTGTTTTTACAGAACTTCTCTTGCATTGGATAGGAAAGGTGTTGGGGTTTGCTATTTTATTTTCATTCCTTTTTGTACACTTACTGCTTCCATGCATACGTGAAAAGCATAGGAGAAGTTCTGGATTTAACCTGGGAACTTCATAAGGGTGGCAAGGAGCTATTGCTCCGGGCTGAAACGTAAAAGCAAAGTCCTCTCATTTCTACTCCATCAGAGTCTTTACAGCAGAAAAGCAACAGAAGATCTAAGTTTCAGATGGAACTACATCTACACATTACAAAATAAACCCCAGAGAATCTAATTCAAAGCATTTTCACACTCTGCTGAATGTTTCTTTGGTCTTGGATAGCATTAAAAATGTTACAGCCTCCAAAGAAAGGAACTCTCATAGTTCAGCGATGTCATATCATGATGTCATGCTGTCAGGTTTCAATACAAGTGCTGGGAAGCAGCACTGAACTGTAGCATTAGTTCTGGTAAAATCTGCAGGATCTGAGCTCTGGTGTACTGAAGTTGTAAGCAGTCATGCATAACTAGAAGCAAAGCAGCTAACTTACTGTGCCTTCCCATCCTTCTGTGTTAGGACTGCTCCTTCTGTACACAACAACAAAATCACTAAAGTTTTAAATAAACCCATAATTCATTCTTCAGGTCAGGGAACTGGGTTAAAATTTTCAAATTTACTTCAGAAGGGAAGGCAAATATTTCTCTGAAATCCCTGGAAGCAGAAAAGGAATTAGCACACGGAGCCTCAAAGGGAGGTTACTGAAGCATTAAGTGTGATATTCATATATTTGCATGAAGTCTTTCTCTGACTCTGTGCCTATTACACAGAAACATAATTGCAACTTAACAGACTTTTTTTGAACTTCTAATGTAGACTGAGGTTACTTTTTAAAAAAGGTAAATGAAACATTTTAAAGAGTAAAGATTGTAAGCAAATGGAAACATAATTCAAAGCTGGCGAAGAGTTATACTGCTCACGGGAAACTGAAAAGTACTAATTTGCATTTCTGTAATCATTAATAGGGGTTATGAGGTGTCAATTATGTTCCACGTGTGACCTTTTTAGTTTCTAGGTAATGTACCTCAATTAATTGTCTGTGGCATCATAAAGCACCTTTTTTACTGCACCATGACTATGAAAAGCAATAAAATTCTTCCTCTGCAGCTGAAGTATGAAATGCACAACTGACCTTAGCACTTAGCAGCAGCTCACTGATGCTAATGCAGCCCTTCTATTGGCATAAATTACAAAGCAGTCAAAATCTGAGCACTTGGCTAATGCTTTCCCAGTTTGTGGTAGAGTTTTGTATAGTCACTGAAATGACCACGCTTTGTAATTTCTCTTTCAGTCCTCTGTTGAACTGTACATTACCAATTCCGCTTTAATAAGACTGAATCAACTGCTTTAAATTCCAGCATAGAAACCACAGTGAAAAGTAAAATTGCGACTCAGTAACACTGCTTGCTCCTTCGGAAGACAAAGGATCAAAAATCTTGATATTGGCAGCATTATGAACACAGATAGACGAAGAAAATCAGATGGATGTCATGCAATATTTTTTTACCCCGGAGTCTCATGCTGTAAATAGAATGTGTAAATGTAATCTGGGAATTAAAATCTCTCATTAAGTCATAGAATCAACCAGGTTGGAAGAGACCTCCAAGATCGCCCAGCCCAACCTATCACCCAGCCCCATCCAGTCATTTGGTGGTTTTCAAACATTCCTATGAACAATATCTTCAATTAAACTTATGGAAGCAAGAAACCTCCATGGCAGGTCTGTGTCTGTTGTAGGTGTGTTGGATACTGCAGGAATGATCTGAAAAGACAGAGGGGGAGCCTAAACCCAGCTCTGCTTCTTAATGGCCTGTAGTGATTTACATTCTAGATAGGGATGTATTAGCAGAGTCTGCTCACTACAGGCTAAGGCAATTCAGTAATACTTCATTTTTTAAAGTCTTTATCTAATTCGAAGTAGCTTTAGGAAGCCTAAGTCACGGTTGCACTACAACGTGAAGAGGAAGACATTGTAAAAGAATAAATAACTGTAAAAGAAACCTCTTAACTTTCTTAAATTTCCTCCTCCTGCTCCCCTACTCTGTACTAAAGAAATGAAAATCTAATTGACAAACAGAAAGTAAACTAAATTCTACAGAACGTTTTCTCTTTCTCAGTATTCTAAATCTTCAAATAAATGTCATATGTAAATATATTTCCCAAATTGACAATGCCAAAGGGTAAGAAATCCTTGAAGGCTTCAAGCAAATGTTTTTTGATGCTAATAAAGACTTTATGGATCAATGCTGAGATATCTACAGAAGTTTATCACAAGGATTGCTTTTCAAAGCCCACCTGTCAGTAGTAGTTTTATTTTGTTTTCATTAATTATTGACCCATGTCTCTACAGGAAGGCAGATGTGGCAGAGGATTTATCTCAAGTTCAGAATCACAATTTCATAAAGTGTTTACTGACATGCTTAGAAAATTGGGATTACTGGAACTTTTAGAAGAATAACATTAAGAGAGCTGAAGCACATAAAAATTTCCAACAGTTCTATGCACACGACACGCTCAAGCACGTAACAAATGTGATCAGGATGTATCGGGACTAAAACAGACACCTCCATATGTTTTTCTGATATTTTAGCCTTTAAAAAATACAAGCATTTTAAAGTAGAGATGATTCCAATATTAAAATATCCAAAATGAATAGTTCTAGAAGTAATGAAAGGCATTGAGCTGCTCTGTAAAATGTTGCCTTTGAGTCCTACACAGTCTACGTGAAAAATAGAACATACTCACTGTGATAATTTAATGCCTCTGAAAATATGCAGACCTATGAAAGTCAGACTTTAGTTTTTCCCTCCCACAGAATAGTGTTCAGTCAGCTGTACTATAAATAGGCAATTGTATTTATGAATATACCTCAAGTAGTCTCAGAACCAGTAGGTGGGCTACCACAGAAATGTCATAAGGAGGGAGTGCCCTAAGATTTTGCCTGTTAAAGCAGAATTTAACTGACACACAAAAATGTATTTGATGTACTCAACAGCTAGCTGGCAGCTCAATACAGTACACTTCCTGTGCTTTGCTGGCTCCCTCTTACAACACACCATAAGACATGTTGGGCACAAGCTCTCTCTCTGGTAAATCTTCCTCCATTTATTGAGGTGCTTTATGGAACAGAAAGTCTCCGTAAGTGGTCTGTAATAAGTAGTATGACTGAAACGAAATGCTATCAGTTCTCATGAAAAAAAGTACAGAACTGTATTGGAGAAATGGGCCCAGTGTTGACCAAGGTGCTGATTTTGAAAAGCTCCAACAGCTTACAGACTAACTTTTCCTCTAAAACACTGCATGAGACCTTGGAAAATGTCCATGTATAGAAGGGTATCAGGACAGGTACAGTCAATACTGTGTAAAATTGAGTAGAAAAATCTGAACTTTGTCTCCATATTTACGTTGCCAAGAATTCTCAGGATGGCAAGGGATTGGCAGAGCATTCATCAGGAATTTCCATCCACCTGTAGCTTGTTTTCATTGAAGAGCAGAATTTTATGTCAAATTTTATGTTTCATTCTGATGCGCATTGAACTGTGTGCCTTAGACACAATGGAATGGTTTCTGATCACCAAAATTTGTGAAGGACTCACTCATTCCATTTACCTTATTCAGAGCATGCCCTTTGGTTCCTTTGCAGTGATTTCTGAAGCTTCTCTTTTGGGGAACAGTGATTCTGCTAGAAGGGTAATCATGGATCTTGAACTCCTGGTGATTAAATGGGAAAGTTTATATTACTACTGAAAATTAAACATTTGATTAGCTACAATTAAAACGGTCCTGAAGGTTTTGTTAGATTATAATACCTCAAATGAAACTATGTACAAATAAACCATGGTCTTGCTGCATTGTCCCTCAAGAGACAAATATATGTAAGTAAAAGCGCTCAGATAGTTGAAAACACAAGTGTTACAGAACAATCTGCCTTTTTTACTTTTCAGGAGTTATATGAAATACACAAAGACTTTTACTGTCTAATAAAAGTGCTGAAGAATTGAGGATATCCTCTTTTTTTTTTTTTTCAGCATTTGGGAAGGACAAATATGTCTGGTTCAGAGTAAAGACATGCACTATGGACCAAACCAACACCCAGTCTCAGAGATCAAGGTGAGTTGATAGCCACTGGCCACAACAGGTGAGTAACAGAAAACTGGAAGAGGTTAAGTAACGGCTACAGAGTCAGTCATTAGTTACTCTGAATTTCTTTGATTATTATTTATTTCTTTAAAATGTTCAAGACTTTACTAAGCAAATAGGGAAAAAACCAACTTGTGAATTAGTTTCTCTTCTCAAAGCCACAGTATGAGATAATTCATAAGCTACCCTTAATACATCTTAATACATCTTAAACCAAGTTTTTTAACCAAAACACGAGATATTTTTCCTCTCTTGTGACTCTTTGCATGATCCCGTGCATGTTTGCACTTCCACGGTCATGGCAGCCTCACTAGCAAGCTATGCAAGGATCCTTGGAGCTATCTAATACATTTAAAAGGGGAGAAAGGACATCTCTCCAAATGAAAGAAAAAATCAACACTTACGATCTCATCTTTGATCTTTGTGTGACACTGAGAGGAATTCAGTGCATGAGTGTTACCAGGAGCTTTGACCAATTTCAGAGAATTTGAAGAGGACAAAAAATAAAATAAAATAAAAAAACAACCAAACAACCAGAAACCAAAAGAGCCTTCCCAGAATCTGGATAGGCTAAGCAAATCATGCCCTCAACACCTCCTAAAAGATAAGGGAAGGATGGGACTCCTTCCTGAGATGGAGATCTGGAAGAAAGATCAAGGAAGCTTTTGTAGTTGGGAAGTTAGAAAGACAGGTGGATTTCAGGTCAGGGCAGCTTCAAAGAAGGGTCATTACTTTTGTTCCACATACCTCTCTGCTTCTCTGTCAAAGAAGGAAGCAGCAGATTCTTTGAACGCTAACAATCTCAGAGGAGATTTAATTTGCAGTAAGGTGAGCGTAAATAAACTGAGATGCGAAAGCAGCTACAAAAAGTCTTTGTCTAGCTTGTTAATGATTTTTTTTTTCTTCTCTAAGTTTGTTTAATTATTACAAATCCTTGTTTTAAATAAGTCTATACCCTCCGTCTTAAAACTTGTCAACTGCTGGAAACAAGCGTGAATTATTCCAGCGTGTGGCTGGGCACTCAGCTCTCTGCGGGGTGCGGGGGTGTGGTGATGTGCAACCTTAAAACCTGGCTACAGCACTGCCCAATGGGCTTCTAGGCTTATGTTTTAAAAACCACATTCTGGGTAAAACAAGACATGCTTCCAGAGGACTTGCAAAGGCCATTTGGCGACAAGTATCAGAGAGCTGCAAAGAACAGGCATCTTCAGCAAACACCCTGTCACCTTTTGGCATGTTGCAAGGGAGCAGGGGAGCATGCCTGAGGCTCCTGGCAGGGTAATCACATATGACAATGACTGAACAAATACTGGTTCTGCTTCCCTAAGCAATTTATTTCTTCGTGCTGTGAGCCACTCTGAGAATGTTGTGCTTTTTTTCTGTCTAGAGTTTCCCCAGGAGCAAAAATGCAGTATAAAAGATACAACAAAACCTTCACAGACCATTTCTTTATATTTATAGAACAGTTTTCATCACCTCCTTCATGTATTTAGAAATTCTTTAGTAGCGTTTCAATGTTCTTTGTCTAACTTGCTTGTAAAACCCTTCATGTCAATAATAACCCATGCAAGAAAACAAAATTTAAAAGCCAGTTGTGAACATTAAAAATAAAAAGTGTTTTATCTTCAGGAATCATTCTGAATTTAAATCATTCCCAGTACAAAACAGTGGACCACCTTCTGTCCTGTAATGTTTTTAACTCACAGCCTGTATTGAGATCTGAGAAGGGAAAAGGAAATAGAAATGGATTTTTTTTTGCAAGGAGTTAAGCTCACTGCCTGTATTGATGCCCAGCCCTGTAAGAAGTGGCAGATCAGTGAATTTCTGCTTCACTGACCTTCCATGGACAAACACAATGAGAGGATGCTTCTGCACAGGATGTAAATTGTGACTTCTTTGAGGCTGTATCTCTTAACTCTAGGATGCTCTGATCACCTTCCCTGAGGGCTGAAGATCAATGACTGGATTTTGAGGAGAGCCATATATATTTGCTAGAGGCTTCTTTGGGATTAAGGCCAAAGTAACAGCAAAGGAAGGTGTTATGTAAACAAAGGTAGCATAACTGGTCACTGGGCAGTTCTGTAGGCAAGGCAACGTTTGAAGAGTCTCTTGTCGGCATCGAAACCTCTCATACCTTTCCTTGCTTCTAAATGCAGATTTCAGCCAGAAGTGCTGCTGTTCCACCTAATCATTTGATGGAAGACTTTATTCTTCAGATCTGATCCTTTTAAACAGAAGCACTTTGCAGACTGATCCAACTTAATCAACTGCACACTTAAAACTTTGTGTGAATAGTGCTAATTTAATTCCAAAATTACCAGAGAACAATTATCTTATTATTGACTGGCACTTATATGCAAATCACCTGCATGCCCAGATCAGCTTTACAGGGCAGCTTCCTGTTCAGGCTCATTACCACTATTTCCATGTACTCCTGGTATCTCTGGCTTTATTGTAGCCATGCTGAACGCTTAAACTCAAAGTAATGAAGCAAGACTCTTTTTCAGTATAGCTTGATGACTTTTTCAGAAAGTATCTTTGGGCTTGATCTAGTGATTAAACCCCCCCACCTTCATTTTCTTTGAAAACTAAACTTAAAATAATAAAACAAAAAAGAGGTCATTCTTTTCAAGCCGTGAGACACGTTCTATACAAAAAGCCCCCACACTGTACATGGGCTGGCAGCACTGAGCCTCTGAAAGTGCCCTATCATAATCCACACCAGCAGATCAATGAACTGTTGGACAGAACCACTCAAAATCACCTCCCTTCCCATTATCATGCTTTCTGGTCTTGCAAGCACAAATTACCCATCAACCTCCTTGACCCAGTTCCAGAAACGCCGCTGTAAAGAGCGCCTGTCAGAGTGATGCATGTAGGAGTCTGGTGCAGTGACAAATAGGAAGCAATAGCAGTTATCACAAGGAATAACAATTTAGCTACAAATCTGGCTCAGCATCAGGCTGGCTTGAGTTCCCACTACAAAATATCAGAATTGCTGCTGGATGGGATATTTTCATGTCAAATCCTCATGATTCACCATCACATGAGTTGCCAGTGAGCTGTGTGGCTGCAGGGACATTCTCCAGTCCTTTAAGCACCTGACACCAGATTACTCTGTCCCCCAAGTAATGTCTGCAAAAGGCAAGACAGAGGACATACTCCCTGCTCTCTTACCAGATCAACTTCTAGACTCACAATCTGGCATCCTATGGGTACTCCTCACTGCAGGCCTTAGTATTTTCTGACTGTTAAAAAACAGATCTTAAGAGCATATATGCTTCCAATTTGTAATTAGTCATATGTGAAACCTTCAGAGAGGGAATGTTTGGCTTAGATTTTATGCTTGTCTCCTGTTCCTAGGATAGAAGGACAAAACAGAAGATTTTCCTACTTGACATTTAGTTTTGGCATTAGTAAAGCTACACAAGGAGAAAGGATAGACAGGAAATTAATTGGCTGTGTCCATTACCATGGAGCCCTGAAGTTATCACTATAGAAACTATTAGAGGGAGGCAGCCACAGTGATAACAGGCTTGTGCACTGCTGTCACTTTGTAAATTGCCAGGGCACAGGCCAAGGGATGGAGCCGAGAGAGGAAAATGAGCTGCTCCTGCCTAGTAGGCAATGAATGGACTCTCACATAGTCATTTGTGGTCTTACCCACATGGAAATTAAAGTCTGTAATAAAGGCTTCCATTTCCTTTAATGAATAACCACTTTCAGTTCCAGAAAGTGAAGGGAAGGTGATGGGATGTATTGTTGTAGTCTTTGCCTGGATCAGCCTGTCAGCCTTACCCTCTGCAGCACAATCAGTGTGAAGTTTTGCACAAATATCAAGTGAGTACAGCTCCTTTCCAGGAAAGCTGAATGCACGGGTGTATTAAGGTATTAATGAACTCCTCCTGCCTAAAACAGGTCAGGAAGAAAGGGGAAGATTCTTTTTATTTTTCTCTCAAGGTTCAAATTCACTGTATCTGTCTGCTGTATTTTCCAGGGGGAAGGTGGGGAAATCATGGCTCCCTCCTGAGCTATGTGAGCTGGCCTCCACTCTCCAATTTCTGACCTGCAACAGATTGTTCAGCACTGAAGCAACATAAAGCACACGGACTTGAACGACTAAGTAAGTCATCTGCAGAGCTGCAAGCACAAAGAGAATGCAGTAAAGAGAGAACCCAGAGAGCGTTGCTCTGTGCTGCATAGTGAGGGGTGCCTGGGGTATTGCTTAGGTCTTGAGCATCCCATGTGGTCCAGTGCCTCACCTGTCCTGAGAATCAGAGCAGCCACCTGGAAAAGTGGCAGCCACATGATGAGATCCAGGAAACAGCTGGCTCACGGCACTGGGTCTGTCATACTCTGGCCTTGCTAACCCCTTTCTACGCATTTGAGGGGAAGAGTGTTTTGGTACCACATGCGTACGGGGAAGCTACCACCTCCATGCTGTCGGTTTGAATGGAGCTGGGCAGGCATGAAGCACGTTCTGCAGTCTGAGGAAGGGAGAGCCTGGGACACATAGACTACCTTCCCTCTCCCACCCCAGCACTCGCCCGGTAAGGGGCGGGGCAACCCCGCTCACCTCCGCCCGGCGGCCACCCCCGCTGCGGCTTCTCCGCGCGGAGGCGGCCTCCGCGCGCTGGGCCCTCAGGGGATGTAGTTCCCGGGCCAGGGACCCGTGGGCGCTGGGCGCGCGGGCGCGGACTGTGCTTTCCGCGGAGCACCGCGCGAGACCGGCCGCCTCAGCCGCGCGCCCCTGGCCGCGCAGGTGTCCCGCGCACGCTAGAAGCGCTCTGAGGGAGGTGGTTCGGCTTGGCGCCGCTTAGCGGAGAAGCTGCAGGAAGCGGGGGATAGCCGCCGAGCGCAGGTGAGGCTTCTCTTCACCTCAGCTTTCCATGCTGAGCTTTTGCGGCTAACGAAAAGGTTTGTGTGAATTGTGCTCAGCAAAAGGGAAGACACGCAACTTTGCAGCGTGCTGAAACAACTGGAGAGGCGCAGGGCCGGCCGCACCCAGCGGCTGCGCTGGGAACTTTTGCAGAAGGTGCTTCGCTGTAACTCATAAATGTCTCACTCGTCAGCTGTGTGTGTGTTTGCATGTGGTGGAAGTGCAGGAATGGGAGCCAGCTTCACGAAAAAATCGAATAGGCTCTAGAGATTACAAAACAGGGAAGAGTTTATTTATGTTTAAAGGGTAAACATTACTGCCAGGTGGCCTCATACCCTCTCAGAAGAGCCGGGGCTCTGTAAAACCTGTCCCACACCACCATCTTCTGAGCAAACCCTGCACTGCAGACTGAGCTCGGCAGCTGTACCCTCAATTGCTCGCCCAACGTTTGAAGCACCAGATCACGGGCAGACTTGTATCCCCTTTACTGAGAAAGAGTACTGGCTTTGTTAGGAAGTGGGTCTGTGGTTCTGACCTCCCTGCCTGAAAGATTAACTTTCCAAATTCAAATTTCAAATTTCAAGTAACTCCAGTTCTCTGACAAGCTCTCAAGTAACCATGAGAAAATGCTAAATAGAAAATCAAATGTGTGACCCTGTTGGTAAAAAGCTCTCGTGTTAATCTACAGATGGACAAATCTACACGTGGACCAAAAAATCTACACATGGACAAAATGCTGACCAAGTTTGGAAGGTAGGCTGTTTAAATCCTTTATTTCTGCAATTATGAAATCTCTAGCACTGATCAGCAGAGGTTATGCTTTAGCACAACTGTTTTATATAAGAAATGAATGACACCTTATTTTTGCCTGCCACACTTTTTCTTCATACTTTCTGTATTGCTCTTCAGATTACAAAATGTTTTCTGGACTACGTATCTGGCAATACATGACAGGGATACTGCAGTATTTAGGTAGTGATCTGTTTTGCAATAGAATAATGAAATGCCTTAAAGGTTGAAAATGAGGTGGCCAAAGGGTAGTAGTTACAAGAGCACACACACTGAAGGGGTTATAGAAAACAAACAAACAGCACAAAAACAAAACCAACAACCAAAAAGCACATACAAAGAAATTACCCCTGGAGGTCTCATAAAAAGAAAAAGAGAAAATGCTATGCAAACAAAACTGTAAAGTTCAGAAGAAAGGTGTATTTCCAGGAGGAAAAAAAAAATAAAACAATGCCAGGACAAAGGACATTCCTTTTTGAGATGACTGCAGGCAAAGTTACATGGTATTCTGTTGACTGTGACTTTTACTAGTTGTAAATTACTCCACTTCTGTTGTCAGATTTATTCAGTGAAAAGGACAGTCTTCCTTCACCACAATTATCTGTGGAAAAGCAGATAAGGCAGTAATCTGCTGACACAATGTCAGTCTGTCCTCTGACGTTCCAAAGGCACTCCCAGTTGTTATTTTGTCCATATACCAAGGTTGCTTGGTTTTCTTTCCTTTTTTGTTTGTCTGCCTATGTCTAATGAAGAAGGGGATGTGGCAGACTGCCTTGACAGTGGCTCAGGAAATGACGCCTAAAGCACAGATAACAGATTAACTATAAGAGAAATCCTGCTTTGAAAAGCCAAAATTCTTGCCATCACCTAGGTGATATTTTGGGTTTGTATGCAATCTAATGCAGTCTTGCACAAAATTATTCTGCTCTTCATATCCACTCCCCATTCCTCAACACTTCTTGTAACTTTCAATTTACAGAAATAATTTGAGCTAAATCTTAGAGTATTTTCTTAGTTCCTGTAAAGTGAACCTTTTTTGGACCCTTGAGTTTGTGTAAAACAGATTCATTCTATCATGAAAAAGGACAAATGAAACTGGGAGTGTTTTGTACTAAACTTCCTGCTGGAGTAACATGCAAACATACTTTCAGGTATAGTTTTTCTGTTATTAAGCATAAAATATTAATCTATACTTACAAAACCACATTTAAAAGATCATTCCTGGAGAGTGAGTTGTCCAAGCAACAAGTGGCTATTTGTGTCTGAAATTCAGGTGTCTTTTTCTGATTCATTGGGAGGTAGCTAAAGTGATGGAAGGGATTTTCCTGGTCTGGTTGCTTCTGAGGCTCTTTGCCTTAATGTCTCCTGGTGGTAGCTAGAGAAGTAAAAGTGGTTAAGCTGAACTTTCAATCTTTCCCAGAACTGATTTCATGGAGTATGAGATGTCTCTGTTTCTCATACATGATGTTAGGTAAGATATTGTTGCTGGCTCAGTTCATGTAGAGATTATCATGAGCTTCAACAAGACCAAGTGCAGGGTCCTGCATCTGGGTCGAGGCAATCCCAGGCACAAACACAGGCTGGGCAGGGACTGGCTGGAGAGCAGCCCTGAGGAGAGAGACTTGGGGGTGCTGGTGGACGAGAAGCTCCACAGGAGCTCTCAGTGTGCACTTGCAGCCTGGAAAGCCAATCAGATCCTGGGCTGCAGCAGGAGAAGTGTGGCCAGCAGGTCAAGGGAGGTGATTCTCCCCCTCTACTCAGCTCTGGTGAGACCCCAGCTGGAGTACTGCCTCCAGTTCTGGAGCCCCCATTCCAAGAGGGATCTGGTGGTGCTGGAACGTGTCCACAGAAGGGCCACGAGGATGATCAGAGGGCTGGAGCACCTCTCCTATGAGGACAGACTGAAGGAGTTGGGGCTGTTCAGTCTGGAGAAGAGAAGGCTCCCAGGTGACCTCATTGTGGCCTTCCAGTATCTGAAGGGGGCCTACAGGAAGGCTGGGGAGGGACTTCTCAGGATCTCAGGTAGTGATAGGACTAGGGGGAATGGAATGAAGCTGGAGGTAGGGAGATTCAGGCTGGATGTGAGGAGGAAGTTCTTCCATATGAGAGTGGTGAAGGCCTGGAATGGGTTATCCAGGGAGGTGGTTGAGGCCCCATCCCTGGAGGTGTTAAAGAGCAGGCTGGACGAGGCTCTGGCCAGCCTGATCTAGTGTGGGGTGTCCCTGCCCCTGGCAGGGGGGTTGGAACTAGATGATCCTTGTGGTCCCTTCCAACCCTGACTGATTCTATGATTATCACCTTGTCCAAAGAGGAAAAAAGGTGATTTAAGGACTTAAAAAGAAAGAAAACACAATCATCTGAGAAAAAAAAAAAAAAGTAGCACAATTGATAATGCTTCTGCCAGCAAGCATTATGATGAAAAGCCCAAAGCAGTACAAGGTCAGAGATTTGAGAGTATGGCTCCTTCCCACACTTTGCCAGAGAGCCAGCTGTGTATGCAGCTGTCAGGATATACCTAACAAGCAAAGATGCTCCATAGCTATTGCACCTACTCATCTTTGGAGAAACAGAGGAAATGTGAAGGGATGACACCTCATCAGAGAATCTCTCTAATGTTTCCTTTCACCTAATAATGTCCAAACATCTCCACAGTCTCCCCTTTTCTTCTGTCTTCCTATTAGGTGTCCAGTTTCCTTTTGTGAGCTGCTAGTTTCCTTTCACATGATTTTTCACTGATGTACAAATAATATAGAAGGGGAAAAAAAACCAAACCACTGTGGAACTCCTTTTTCTAGAAAATTCAGTTGTGCCACTTTATTGCTGAAATGCAAGCATCTACTCAAATTTTATTTTGACGTGTTCTAGCACTTCAGATTTTGATCTCATGATAACTGTTACCATAGTTTCATCCTAAAATAGGTTATTTAGAAATTAATTCAGCATATGAGTGTATAGTAGTCTCTTCTTCTTACAAGCCGGAACGAACTTCCATGCCAACAGCTCCAAGCAGGTTTGTCAGTCTGTGCACATCCTGACTCCCAGCTGTATGTAGAAGTACCACGTGAAGACACAGATCCTTCTGCTCGCCATGGCACCTTAATAGCAAATCTCTCAGAGGCTGAAGCTTGAATTTTCATTCAAGGAGAGGGACATACAGAATTAGTCCTCCACGTGTGGTTTTTAAATCCGTTCCTCCCCAAGCTGTCTGCTTTAATTTGTAAGGTCATGTTCAGATGGCTCTCTGACTTTACGTCATACCTGCTCCATCTTTTCTCATTTCCCCTTACCTGTACTTACCTTTGTATTGTTTCTATAACGAGACCCAGCTTTAACATTTTGGAAGTGTTCTTGTTACCCCAATTCTACCATGGGAATTGGTAGACCGTCTCCTCACATAGCACACACGTGCTCACTCAATGTTGCTTTGCGTCAGCAGTTGTGGTTCAAGGTAGGAAGAGCTACTGAATTTATTCAACTGATAGATGTAGCTGCATACTGCAAGCTAAAAGGATGCTACAATTTTGCTTCCTTATGTGTTTTTTTTTCTAAATAAGTAAAGGTCATGACATGAATTTTTTAGGGAAGAATAAGGAAATGCAGCAAATGTTAAGTTCTTCTGATACTCTTGAGAGTTGAAACAGAGTGTACATGGATGTTACGTGACCTGAGCAGGGTTGGCAATGAATAGGGCAAATGTTAGTATTTTTATTATTAATTATTTAAAGTTAAATTTTGCTGCAAAATTGCACTAGGCAGTAGTCAGGCAAGATCTCTATAGGTCTCATACCAAAACTGTGGCAATTGTATATATTTAAAAACATGTTTGAGGAGATTTTTTTTATATCTAAATGTTTTTCCTAAGTGTCTCATGCTTTGTTTACTGAGTGAGTGTTTAAAATCTGCAGGCTTGAAGGAGGGGATAAAGGCAGGGGAGTTCGGTGTCATCTCTGCAGTCCTAACATTTGCAAGCTGTGCAGCTATCAGAGACTGGTCCTGGAATGGTTTAAAACTGAGGGAGAGCAGGGTTGGACTGGATCTTAGGAAAAAGCTCTTCAGTATGAGGGTGGTGAGGCTCTGGAATAGGCTGCCCAGGGAGGCTGTGGATGCCTCCTTCCTGACGGTGTTCAAGGCCAGGTTAGATGAGGCCTTGAGCAGCTGAGTCTAGTTGAGAGACATCCCTGCCCATGGTGGGGAGCTTGGAGTAGACGACCTCTGAGGTCCCTTCCAACATGAGCCGTTCTTGGAGTCCAAGTTTCTACTTTTGTCTCAAAGAAAGAAAAATTATGAACTTTATCTAAAAGGAAATGCTAGATGGAAGGTAAATCTTTGGTTTTTTTGGACCAGACACAGTAAGGTCATTAAGACAGGATCTTGTGTTCTTTTAGAGTGCAAACCGAGACTGACGCTTCTGTGTTTTCTTGTCTGGAGCAGATGTAAAATAAACCCCACGAAGTTGCTAAATTAGGGTCTAAAGACTTCTAGCAGTGAAAGTAAACTTTATTTGAATATAGCATGCTATATGTAAAGGTAGTTGATTTTTAAAGTTAAAAATGTTTTTCCTTTTATAAATAAGTTTATGAGAGTTCATTTTTAGAAGCATTCCATAGGATTAATACTACAAACATTTCAAAATAGCATATTGCTGGATTCTGAAAACACAGTAATCTACCAGGAGCGTTAGTCTACACCTTCAGAGAAGTTTCCTCTCTGATACTGACAAAACAACATAACACACACTAAAGTAGATACTGTCCAAATATTGTGCTTTACAGTATAGGATATCTTACATACATTCTTCTTCTAAAATACACTTTCAGCATTTGGAACAATATAAAAAAGGAAATTAATATGAAACAAATCAAACCTTCATTTGAAGTTGGCACACAAAAAGAAAACAACATGCGTATGGAACATGTGCTGTTTTCAGGTGATTCTTTTCCTCCTTATTCTTGGTGTCCCCTCAATTTAAAATAAAGCATAAACATGTATATAAATGGTATACAATGGTACACAGTGGATCTGGTTTTTTCTTACCATAGTTCTACTGTACAGGAGAAAAAGCTGGTAATCTTCAGCTGAGGTCAAAGATTGTCATATCAATATGATACAAAAATTCTGTTTTGTAAGCTATATTCAAGGAATGTAATTATATGATTGTGTTAAAATTTAATGCATGGTGATTATCCCAAGAATAGCCAAATTAGCCTAGTGTGAACTGACAGGTAGTTAGTGGGCAAAGAGAAATCCATGAATAATCTGGCACACTGATCAGCGTTAAAACATCACATGTGAAAATGATTGCAAGTTTTATTAGCATTGTGTTTGGACAGAGAAAGATTTCTTTCTATTGGCACATACCTAATGACATGAAGATACCTTAGCTCTACGGTCTCTGAACTTGCACTACTCAGTTATATAAACTACAGCCCAGAAGGCAAATGGTATCCTAGACTGCATGAAGAGCAGTGTGGCCAGCAGGGCAAGAGAGGGGATTCTGCCTCTTTGCTCATTCGAGACCCCACCTCGAATACTACCTCCAGTTCTGGTGTCCCCGGCATAAGGACACAGAGCTGTTGGAGAGAGTCCAGAGGAGGGTCATAAAGATGATCCAAGGGCTTGAGCAGCTCTGCTATGAGGATAGGCTGAGGGAGCTGGGGTTGTTCAGACTGGAGGGGAATCTTAGAGCTGCCTTCCAATACCTGAAGGGATCCTACAGGAAGGCTGCAGAGAGATGTTTCATGGGAGTGCCTAGCAGTAGGAGAAGGGGGAATGGTTTGAAGCTGAGGGACAGCAGGTTAGGCAGGAGCTTAGGTGTGAGGGTGGTGAGACCCCTGAACAGGCTTCCCAGGGAGGCTGTGGATACCTCCTCCCTGGGGGTGTTCAAGGCCAGGTTGGATGAGGCCTTGAGCAGCTGAGTTTAGTTGACAGACATCCCTGCCCATGGTGGGGAGTTTGGAGTAGATGAACTCTGAGGTCCCTTCCAGCCTAAGCTGTTCTATGATTCTATGAAACGGGTATTCTGTCACAGTACTAGCAATGCCAGAGGTAGAACAGCAACCAATTCTATGCTCCTCTGACTTGGTTTTGAAGTTAGCTTAGTAATTTCATTTCTGAATACAGAACTGAATTATTTTTGCAGAGAATATTCTATTGCCAGTGGTGTCTGCGGGCAAATATTTCCTTCTGTGCAGTTCGCTGTTGCTCATTTTCTTGCACTTCAAATATAAAAGCTCTTTCTGAACATGAGCATTTCTGTCAACACAGGAAAGAAAAATGTGTATGAAATCTCATACACCTGTTTATCACTGTACTGCTGCCTTTTATGAATAACAGGTACACTTCTGCGACAAACCGCAACCCTTTAACATATTATTGAATTTTTATGGTTTAGGCAAAATAAAATCATTCACTTATGCAAACTTCTCTGATTACTGTAGTGCAGGAAGACACTTTAGTGCTCTCATAGCACAATGGCTCTGAAATAATTGTTCTCTGTAATTGAGGGCTGCTCTGATGGGCAGTCTGTAGTGCTTTCTGGAAATGTTTGTTATCTTCCTGACTCAGTCTTTGTGAATCTCCACTCAGTTCAGAGTCACAGTATTTATGGTCGTCAGGGCAGCTTCACAACAACAACACATGCTCCAGCCCTTCCAATATTGACAGGAACTTCCTAAACAAAGGGGAGAGAGAAGAGAAGGAAAAAGGGAAGGCGTAAGGAGGAAACATTTTGAGTAGACTCACATGGATAGGATTAGAACTTAGTAATTTGTAGTTAGTAATTTGTTTATTTGATGTCATGTACTATCAAACAAAAAAAGTAGCTCTAACTGGTGTTCTGAAAGCAGGGATTCAGCTTTTGGGGAAAAGGCTTTAGCAGCCACGGAGAGCTACAGGAGGGGTGGCTGGTGTCGTGCTTACGTTTTCCAAACCCTGTGTTCCTGTATTCTTTTGTTCAAGACCCACAGGCTGTGGGGATACAAAACCTTGGAAGTGCCCCAGCAGAGGGCATTGCTGACACAGGCATTGCAGCTCCAAGCACACAATGACTACGGCAGCCTCGTTCACTTTGCCCTTTAGTCTGAGAATTGCTATGGTTATTTCCCGGGAGAGGCAGCCAGTGTTTTACACAAGCGCAGCCACAGTGTCACCGCATCCTTATCTGTCTTTTCACAAAACCAATGACAATTTTCCCACATAATCTCCATGACTGCACGGAATTCTTCCCATCTGCAGGAAGAATCCCTATTGTTTATCTGGAAATTCTTCCTCTTACCTCTGTCCACTCATTATTTTGAGCATCGTAGGACTCCACGGTGTCCAGGTACGTATGGCCATCATAGCCCCCCACAGCGTATAACCTGTCCCCCAGAGGACAAATTCCAACAGCATCCCGGGGCACGCTCAAGGGGGCCACTGTTGTCCAAGCATCTGTTTTAGGATCATACCTGGGACCAAATTAGGAAAAAACACATTGCAGAAGCACATTTTAAATTTAAATTGATGATTTTTGCTGATTTGTTTTCCCGGACTGTGGCTCAGCTTACACCTTGAACTAGTATAACCATGAGTAATGTGCTTGATCTGGGCACCAGAGGGGTCTTCAAGCATATAAAGAATTCCCATATTCCCACTTTGGGATGGCAGTCTCTTCCTTTCTATCAGATTAAACAATGAATGCATTTTCAATATAACTGAGGCCTGAGGGAATAACAGCGTGGCCACCAGCGGACTCAGCACAGTTCATTGCAATCTCTCCAGTCTTTCTCCATAAGGATTTTTGGTTTCTCTTTCCTGTCAGAACTGATGTTTTCAGAAAGCTTCACTGCAGAAGTTGTTAAATCTCTCATATAGCTGATAAAAGTTTGTGACACACAATGCATGGGAGCATTTTATATCACTTGCTTTTATTTTCAACAGGTACTTAGTCAATTTCCAGTATAAATTTGAGTGAATTCCGACTTTAAACCATCAAAGTGAGAACAAAACGTAGCCATTGTTATTCACCACAGGGAGCCCAATACTTGCTCTGTTTTCCTTGCTTGTCACATGGTGACACGAGAGACAATGTTGCTGATACTGAAAATATATGGCCAGCATCTCTATTTTCTTAGCAGCTGTGCTCATCAGTGGAGAACACAAAACATGGGGTTAAAAAAGGGTCACACAAACAGTGTTTTCATTCGAAGTGAGAGTTGTGTGCTATGACAATCATTAGACCAATGTATTGATACACTGGTTTTAAAGTGTACATTCAGGCTGAAGTAGTTTGCTTTGGTGCATGCTTAGTTGCTGGGTGTATTTGCTTGCTAAATCAGACACTCAGCATCTATTTTAGCTAATTTCTTATAGCAAGAATAGTTTCTGACAGAAACAGGGCTCTACTATTGGTCTTTTCCATCACAAGATGCCTGTGTAGCAGCTACTGCCTGTTTGACCATGTGATATTTATTATATTTTTAAACTTTTGATCATTATTAGCCAAATTATTGGAGGAAGACACAACTGCAAAGTTATTGAGTTCTTACAGTATATGACACAGGTAGCACAAACCTGGGTGTTGGAACTTGAGAAATAGAAAGGTCACAGCTTCCTATTTTTTATTGCCTAGCAAGATGCCAGGGGGACCTTAAGGCTGCCTTCCAATACCTGATGGGATCCTACAGGAAGACTGAAGAGGGACTTTTCATGAGGGTTCTAGCAACAGGACAAGGGGGGAAATGATTTGAAGCTGAGGGATAAGAGGTTTAGACTGGATCTTAGGAAGAAGTTCTTCAGTCTGAGGGTGGTGAGACAGGAATAGGCTTCCCAGGGAGGCTGTGGATACCTCCTCCCTGGGGGTGTTCAAGGCCAGGCTGGATGAGGCCTTGAATAGCTGGGTCTAGTTGAGAGGCATCCCTGGCCACGGCAGAGAGGTTGGAGTAGATGATCTCTAAGGCCCTTTCACTCCTAAGCCATTCTATGAATTTTTCTTATGTTATCTTTATCTGGCTCCTGAGCAGCTCAGATAGAAGGGGAGCTGGGAAAAATTTGCTCTTGAGGGTTAATTGTTTTCTTATCACAAAAGCACTGGAAAACAATTATTAAATAGTATCTTTAAAGCAGAACATGTTTTACAAAGAGAACATTCCAATTGTGAAGATATTTCCCTTGCTGCTGCAAATTATTTTATATTTCCTTCCTGGAATGCAAAAATTATAAAGAAAAAAGAACAAAACGTCCTTACCTTTCTACACAGTCAGAAAGTCGAGAGCAGTGGTTGGAAGCAGGTGCATCATGACCTCCTACAGCATACAAAAACCCGTTGTAGGTTGCCACACCAACACCACCTCTTCTCTTGGACATGGGAGCACAGATGCTCCACTTGTTTGTGTGCGGATCAAAACATTCCATTGATTTTAAGCAGGAGCTCCCATCTCGTCCACCAACAGCATACAGCCTGGGATAAACACCCACAAGAAGGCAAACAACTTCAGTCTTTAGTCTCTCATTTTAATGGGAATTTGAGGTACCAATAGGGGTACCTTAGTTCAGACCACTTTGTCATTATGCACAGCTGACGGCTACGCTCTGGAGATTTCCATGTACAAAGGGTTTTGCATGCTTTATGAAGGGAGTTATACTGAGGTCCTGGAGTGTGTCCAGAGAAGAGCAACGAGGCTGGTGAGGGGTTTGGAGGGTATCATATGAGGAGAGGCTGAGGGAGCTGGGGTTGTTTAGTCTGGAGAAGAGAAGGCTGCGGGGAGGTCTTACTGCTCTCTCCAGCTACCTGAAAGGAGGTAGAAGTGAGGCTGGTGCTAGTCTCTTCTCCCAAGTAACCAACGATATGCTGAGAGGAAATGGGCTTAAGTTGTGCTAGGGGGAGGTTTAGGTTGGACACCTGAAGCACCACATCTACACACTTCTTGAGCACCTCCAGGGATGGTGACTCCACCACCTCTCTGGGCAGCCTGTTCCAATGCATGACCACTCTTACATTAATTTGTCCTAATCTCCAACCTAAACCTCCCCTGGCACAATTTCAGGCACCTGCTGCTAGAGGGAAGAGACCAGCCCTCACCTCACTGCAACCTCCTTTCGATGGGGTCTCTCCTCTGCCTCCTCTTCTGCAGACTAAACATCCCAGTTCCCTCAGCCACTCTTCATAAGAGCTGTTCTCCAGGCCCTTCACCAGCCTTGCCCTTCTGTTGTGTGTGCCAGCTCATGTCCCTTTCGAAACCTGTCTATTACTTTCTGCCATGAAATTGAATTTACTGAGTGCAACTAATTGGAGACCTAGGCACCATGTGGACTCGTTCACAGTAAGTCACTAGAACAGATAAGTTGAATTTTGCTTGAAGTGCCTGTTTTTCTCCAGGGACCACTCTGATGTATAATTTAACTAGAAAGTTCTTGGTGACTGTTGGAATAATGCAAAATTTCTCTCTCTCTCCTCTAATGTTTGTGAATGGAAGATAGACTTGAGCTCAGCTGTGCAGTTTGTTGCTTGGCCCATAGAATAGTTGAGGATTTGGTTTGTTTTCACATTGTGACGTCAGATACAGACTACTTGTTTACAGCTTTCACCGAGAGAGGAAACCACTGCATACACAAACAAATTGATTGGGGTTTGTTTGCTGTAACTGTCTAGAAACATGGTTGTGGTTCCCATTCTCTAAGGAAAAGAACAACTAGACCATTGCTGACTGGTGTTTTCAATAGACCATTTATTGGTCATAAAGTGTTGCTCCACAGAAACTTAAATAAGGTCTGTTCTGGTGAGGTTAAATAGCAAAAAATATGTTGTGTCTTAGGGAAACAGGAAAAGCAGAAGCATTCGGCTGGGTTAGACCACTGAATCATGGACATTTGATCTTAGCTTCCCCTGGTATGTCAGAGATTACATGACATGATTTAAGCCAGGCTGGAGGCAGCTTGTATCAGGAGTGATTGAGAACAGAGTCAGGATCAGGCTGCATTTCCTCTTTGACAAAGTGGTTTCCTGCATGTCGCTGTGGAAGGTACCAACAGGAGTTTCTGGTGAAGTTTATGCTGAGAACATTTCCTTTGAGATACGACAGGGACTTGAACTGCCTCTCTTGGACTTTTCAGTTAGTGATTGAAGTCATGTCATACTTGAGTGCAAAACTCTGACTTGTATGTGAAGTCGTCACATACACATTTGATGACATCACTATTTCTGCTCTTTATCCTCTTTCTCTGGAATTTAAAAAGTGAACGGGGAAGACTTGGCTGCTCAAGACCTCATCCAACTCAGTCTTCAACACCCCCAGGGAGGAGGCATACACAATGTCTCTGGGCAGCCTATTGCAGAGTCTCACCACCCTCATACTGAAGAACTTCTTCCTAAGATCGAGTCTAAACCTCCTCTTCCTCAGCTTCAAACCATTCCCCCTTGTTCTGTTTCTAGACACTCTCATGAAAAGTCCCTCTGCAGCCTTCTTGTAGCATCCCTTCCAGGTACTGGAAGGCAGCTCTAAGATCCCCCCAAGCGTCTTCTCATCCCCAGGCTGAAGTGCCCCAGCTCCCTCAGCCTATCCTCACAGCAGAGGTGTTCCAGCCCTTGGATCATCTTTGTGGCCTCCTCTGGACTCACTCCAGCAGCTCTGTGTGGTTCTTGTGCTAGGGACACTAGAGCTGGACATAGTGGAGGTGTTTAGGATGAGACTTGATAGGGTGCTTGGTTATGGTAGGTTGGATGATGGGTTGGACGCGATGATCTTGAAGGTCTCTTCCAACCTGGTTTATTCCTATTCTATTCTATTCTATTCTATTCTATTCTATTCTATTCTATTCTATTCTATTCTATTCTATTCTATTCTATTCTATTCTATTCTATTCTAGTATTCCAGGTGAGGTCTCACCAGAGCCAAGCAAAAGATGTTTAACTATGTTTTGAAACTGTTATTGGGAAAACCAGTGTAGAGTTAACACTATCTCACTTCATTTAAGCAATAGATGAGGATTAGGATAGGAGGTGTAAAGTGGCAGAGGAGTGACTTTTTTTTTGTACAGCTTCTTTACAGTGGTGCTTCCTTAGACAAAGTGATTTTTAAATGTCATGAGAAACTTGGAACACTTTTAAAAAGCAGATGATCCTATAACCCCTTAAGTTACATTCTGGGTAAGATTCTGATCTGTGTAATAACATTTTCAAATTGCTAAAACTTAAGAAGGCTTAAGTAGGTTTAAAGCACCACTGCCAGTTTGAAAACAACTTGCTGCACCATAGAGGAAAGGCTTTCCTTCCTTATTTCTGTACATTGTATTTCCTCTTTGTTTTCTTGAGGTGATTTATTACTAGAAAATTGAAAAGAAAATGTAAGAAGCTGTATTTCCAAGGAAGGAAGGAGATGAACAAAAAGAAGAGAGGTTTTTGCTGTTGACATACTTGCTATTCAGGGCTGCAACGCCCACAGTGCTTCTGGGGGTTGACATGCTAGCAACATAATTCCATTGCCGTGCTTGTGGGTCCCATCTTTCTACAGTATTAAGGTAACTCCATCCATCATGGCCACCAACAGCATACATTGGTCCTTCCAGCATTGCTACTCCTTATAAGATAGAGAGACATTAACAGTACTCATTTCAGTGGCCAGTGGTGTATTAACTTCATACATCAGTTACCTGTATGCAGGTAAGCAATTTCAGGTGGTAGTAAACTATCTAAAAGCTGTCTTGTCACTTGGCAGAGTAAACAAAGACACACAAAGTATGCAATATACAGCTTTTACCAAAAGGTTAGAGGAAAGCTGCTCTAATTCTCATGATGTCTTCTTGGACAGTTTTATTTCTTCCAATTCTGTTGACCTTGTTCTGTAAAAAATGTGAGCCCCTAAATGAGAAGCATTTAGCTGCTGCTCCAGTATCCTGTATCATTCTCCTCCTCCTCATTGGTGTCTCCCCTTTGGGGAGCTGCAGCTACTGCTGCTGCGGTTTCCTTCCTTTATTAGGCAAGGCAAAACGTTTGAATCTGGCTGCTTAGGAGTTTTCTCAATCTGTCTTTTCAGGCCTGTGTGCATAGCCTCATTTTTTCAGAAGTTCTAACTCCACGAAATCACACTGAAGCTAATAGGAGCTGCAAGTGTGAGGCGGCTTTGCCAGCCAGGCTGATAGACAGAAGCCTGGTTTTGGGCACTCAGATTTACCACTGGGACCTACTTGTTTGGTAAAATTGTGCCCCTGCAATTGGTAATTAGAAAGACTGCAATGAGAATTATTTGATTTGTCTTCTTTTCATTTACCTCCAACTAGTATTCGCTTTAATAAATTTGACAGGCTGGCTGGTAAGAATTCTACACTATATGTTCTTCAGTAGAGAAAGTTTATAGAGGCCATAAAGGTTTGCCAAGTAATTTTGTATTGATCTTTTCCTATTAGTCATTAAAATATAAGTATTCTCAATATCATTTCAACCTGTGAATTATTGCAAGCAATACCTGTTTCTGCAAACTGAGGAGCGGCCAGCTTCTACATAGAAGCTGTGATCTATCATCCAAAAACCAGCCTATTCCCTCTCTTACAGTCTCCTCAACTGTGCACTTACCTGGATTTTTTTTAATTGTTCCAGAAATAAAGTCTAGATTTCATATTCATATTACTCATTCCCTGTGAATGTCATAAAGTTATGGCAATAGTA
Organism: Picus viridis; assembly: GCA_033816785.1. Taxonomy (NCBI): domain Eukaryota; kingdom Metazoa; phylum Chordata; class Aves; order Piciformes; family Picidae; genus Picus; species Picus viridis. The sequence continues at coordinate 23,110,757 of CM066580.1, read as the reverse complement.
AGCAACTCTGTCTTTGAAAAACATCTACCAATATTGCAGCATATTGTTAAATCACTGAGCAATTTATGTCAGCAGTGTTTGTGCTGATCAGAATTAATTCATGTGTGTTGCAAGATATTCACAAAGATGAAACACTTCTTACCTAGGCCGTGTCTGTGTGTTGACATAGGAGGCATTACAGTCCAAACTTTGGTGATGGGGTTGAAGCATTCAACAATGTTAGAAGTTTTCAGACCATCTCTTCCTCCCACAATGTAGAGCTTGTTGTCAATGACTGCAACTCCAAACTGCAGTCGTCTGCCATTCATAGTACCAATTTGTACCCAGCTGTTAGTCCTGAGGTCGTACTTTTCAATTGTAGTGGTACCTGTTGAAATTGTGAGTGTTATGAGCTAGCCTCGAACTGATAAATACCATTAGTCAGTTACAACCCAGAACATTACTGAACTCTAAACACGACACTGTGTGTGGACTCTGTGGCTCCCTAGAACTTCAGTTACAAAGCATAAACCTAGTGAGAAAAGTGCTTCAATTCCATGTATATATGACTGCCACATCTATGTGAATAAACCAGGGGCAAGAAGATGCAGAATTAAACACCAGCAATTTTCTGAATATTGAGTATTTTGGAGAGAAGGTAAATCTGTTACTCAATTAAATACCACCAGGATAGGTGTCTTAGGGTTGGGGTTTTTTCTATTCCTCATGAATATGGTGCCTCACAATTCTGTACTCCTTAACTGTATTTGTGTTCAGACCATTACTGAAGAAAGTATCCACACGTCTGTCTTAGGACTTGGCTGTACATCTTCATGCATAGTTTGGATGTTCTCCTTTTTGTAACGGAGACAAGCAGAAGACCCAATTGTGTACAAGTACACATTTGGCTTCCCTCAGGTTCACCTTTGCAGCAGCCTTGCAATAGCTGCTTGTCTGCTGTAATATATAAGCTATATTTCCAATTTTTTTTTCAGGTCACTGACCTTCTAGTAATGCTTTTACTGCAGCTATTCATAGGGCCCCAGCTCTCTGCCATTCAAATCCAACGCTTTCCCCTACCCTGGCTCCTGTCAGTCACTCAGCAGCCGTAATTGCTTCTTTGAGAGCTGACTTAGCACAATGAGGAGGTGGCTGAGTAGCAACCAAGGCAGAGGAGGCAATTGTCAACTGCACATAAAATGCATCCTGAAGCTCAAGCTTCAGCTTAGTTGAAGGCAACCAGACGAGAAAACCAGAGTCGATTTCCCGCTGGTTCCTTGACAGGGATTTGAGGCTAGAGAAGTGGCATTTGGAGATTTACAATACTCTGCAGATAAGGAATGGTTTACAACAGCAAATCAACCATCCAATAAAGCAGAAAATAGAGGTAGCATTTGGTTTAGTGATCTGCTAGAGATCATCTGTTATACTCAATAAATGTAGTGAAATAAGAGCTTATCTCATGCTATCTGTTTTTTCTCCTCTACATACTGTTCCAGATGCATAGGCTGGGAAAGAAACTAGCAGTGCCATCTGCAGAAAATAGAAAGAAATTCTACTTTTTCATATTTTTTTTGACACCTTTTATTTTGAGCAACTGGTTTGCTTTGACTGTTCTTTCTGTTTCATTAGTCTGTTTTCTCTTCTTTGCTTTGACTCCTCATTTATTCTATGCTAATGTGTGACTGAAGATCTCAGCTTCAAAAGTGTCTTGCACACTGTCTTAAAACCAGGGAAAACTACATTAAGTTTTCAGTATGTTCATACATACCCTGTAGGCTGTAATTTTTACAGAGGCTGGAAGGTAGGTTTTGAGTTAGTGTGGTTTAGACACATTCACATTTTTCAAGATACCAGCCAAAAGTAGCTCTTTGATCTTCTTTTGATCATTTGAAGTTGAGATTTGACTTTGTGTACCACCTGAGATAAGGACAAAGTCAAACCTGGCATTCACTGAGAGTTTTCTTTATCACAGAAAGCGTATCATTGCCAGAGGTGGAAGCTACTCCTTCTTAGAGCTGTTCTTCCAGTACATCATAGTCTCTTAGGTGCTGTTTCCTTAATCTTACAATCCAACTAGGCTGAAAGTATGAGTCAGAGCTGTAGAGGATAGCAGGGAGGAGAGGAAGTGCTGTTCTTTTTGACCATCAAAAGGCAGAAGTCCCAACAATTGACTTTATTCCAAGGTAATAAGGAGGCACCAAAAAGTGCAGATATTGACTGAAATAGCCCTTTCTTTGCATAACCTTTACTGAGAAAAAGTGTTAGAAAATTGGATTCTTATTTTGGTAAAAGTGAGCTTAAAGATTAACTTGAATTCCTGGTTGGTCTATGCAATTCATAACTAATGAAACTATCTAATTGCTACAGTTTATTGTCATTTTGCTAAACCATCCTAGGAATGACAAATTCCCTGTTGTGATGGCAATGAATGTGTAGTTTACACTTGATTTGATGCCACAAAGATAGTGAGGGAGAGCTGCAAGATCTCTCATGAGGGGAGAATCAGTCCTCAGCAACTTCTTGCAAACCGTGAAATAGATTAGCTGCTTTGTGATTCTGTTGCAAGTGAACTCACACAGCTAAAGGTACAACTGTTCAGCAAGTTGCTAGACTTAAAACTAATTACAGCTCTTTGGCTCCAAGCTGTGGGTTTCAAGTTAAGGTTCCCGTAGAAAATTATTTCCATCTACTGCCTATTAAACAGAATCCTGTAATGGGTAAAGCTGTGAGCTGACTGCACTTGTGAAAACCACGACAAAAACTGGAATACAAATGATAGCATTTAACTTGCAAGTACAAACCTGAAAATAACCTCTGTATGAAGTCCCAAAAGAGGGTGCACATGTGGTTACCCTCACAAAAAAAGTACAAATCTCTCTATCTGAAATTTTATAATAAGGCTTTATAAGCTCCAGCTAAGAATTCTTCACAGTTTAATTATGCTGTTTGCTTTTATTCTCCTCCTCTTTCAAAATCTTTCCAGTCTTCTAACTTTTGTCCTGAAATTTGAGCTCAGGGTCCTTAAACAATATTAAATGAACCTTGTTGTAGTTTGAATATTAATTATTTTCCTCTGATTTGAAAAGCCAAACTATACCCAAAATGGTTGCAAAACAATTTTAAAATCACCGTCTGAATCCAACTTCAGTCTGCATCTCAAGGTGGTTGTTTCTAATTTACAAATATGATTCTTAAAAGAAATAAGAACATCTGTTGCATAGTGCTGTGTTCTGTGACTTACTGTTTTCCCTCTTTTTGTCCCTAAATTGCTGTTTTCCTCGCATATGTTTAAATAACTGTTATAGATATTAGCCGGTTATCTTTAAATAATCAATTTCTGAGCTTACCTTTAGTGGCATCCATACCTCCTACAGCATAAAGTGCACCCACTGTAGATTTTCTAGGCTTAGTTCGAGGACTTTGCATCATGGACCTCCTTTCTGGTAGAAGATGATACTTCATAGCCTCCATAAGAAGTTTCTGACACTCTAGGTCATCTGCAAACATCGGACTGTTTTCTAGATCAGCTAGTAACTAAGAAATAAAAAATAAGGGTCTTACATACATCTAAATCAGTACAATTAGATGTTCTTTAGTAACTGAAGTAGCTACAGACACTCATTTTCAGTCCACCTTTCACTTGATCTTTGCTCAAAACTCTACTTGAATGCAAGCAAAGCCATACAAAGGTATGGGGGAAAGTCTTTTAAACATGACATCTACTTACAGTAGATTCTTTTTCATCTGTGTTTGCTGTAATAAATACATCTACTATACAGTTGGGGGGAAAAAAAGGTGAAAATAACCCTACCCAAAAGCCCATCCAGAACCAGAACATTTCCACAGAATTCTTTTCTGTGCCTTAAAGATGCTTGAGGCGAGTACTGTGGCTGCCAGCTCAGCTCCCTGGTAGCCCTTCCTGTTCATACCTGAGGTGGAAGCAGAGGCAGTCTGATATAGGAAAGGAGCATTCCCAGGTCTCGCTGACGGTTTTGCAGATCATGCCTCACCCACATCATTAATGCCTGGAATATGGCTTCTTCATCTGGAACGTTGATGTCATCGCTGGACAAGAGCTTTGCAATTTCATTAGCAGGGAGCAAAAGAAATTCCTGGTTTTTTATTACTTCTGTGAAGTGCTCCTAATAAGGAAAAAAAAATTCAATGGGCTGATGATTTTCACACCTTGAAATAACATTTTTGTAGATAATGAAGACTTTGCATATGTTTCATTCCTGTTCTGTTCTACACCACAGGGAAATGAAAATGTCTATTTTAAAGAGCATTGTACCTCCTTCTACCATTTAAGGGAGATTTTGAGTGCTCTTGGCTGCCTTTCTGTTGCAGAACTGAAGAACAATGTGCATCCAGGGGGACCTTAGAGCTGCCTTCCAATATCTGAAGAGATTCTACAGGAAGGCTGCAGAGAGACTTTTCGTAAGGGTTTCTAGATATAGGACAAGGGGGAATGGTTTGATGCTGAGGGAGAGCAGGGTTAGACTGGATCTTAGGAAGAAGTTTTTCAGTAGGGGGGAGGTGAGGCTCTGGAATAGGCTGCCCAGGTGATTTGTATTATGTATTTTCAGTAGTTTCTTAGCTTTCTGTAACTCTTTTGAAGAGTACCAAGGTTGTAAATAGAGGAGTATGAGTGATTAAAGGAGATGTCAACTTTGTTCTGTTACGGACATCCTGCTTGAATATTTTGTGACATTCAGAGAATAGGAACAGGAAGGCCAGTCCACATTTAGGGACAAATATAGCACAAGATGTTTATCAGAACGGGTTCTATTTGCACAAAAAGATAGCAGGCAGGAAACTGTTAATACTTGCCATCAACGGCTAAAGTAATTGAAGGGGAAGGTCTCCATTGTGTCTGGTTTTGTTGAGTGGATGTGGTGTTTATAGCTGATTATCTTCAGAAGTTGTTTCAATACTGCCAGTTCATTTGAATGCTCTCTATATTTACGGCACAGCTTTGTGTAGTCTTTCCCCCAGGGTGCGCATTTCAAGGGGCTGAGGGTGGCATGAAGCACAACAATGTTTTATTTATCCTCTTCCAGAACACTCCTGTGTGTGTGCATTGTTATGGTCTCTTATTCTTCAAGTTGAGGGTCGTTGGGTTTTTTAAAATCATTTCAAGGGTTCAAGAGAAAATGTCCTCTAAGGTTATTTTGGAGGGGCAGATTTCCTCTTCTCTCTACAAACTGTCAGTAGCTGGTAGGTGGGTTTATGGCATGCACGATCCGCTTTCCTGGCAGTATTCTCAATCCGTGCTGCATGCAAGATACAGGAGGTGGCTCTAGAGGTGGAAATACTTCTGGTTGTTCTCAGGAAGACAAAATGTAAAGCCTACATGCACAGGACTGCTGAGACTCACAGATTCATCACGATCCTTCACATTACATACTGTTCTTGAAGACCCAACTCTTCTGTGACACATAGCTTTAAAACATAGTAAAAGTCTAACTCCTGAGGATTCGATGGTTAAAAAGAAATCTAGACAAAAAGGTTCTCTTCTTGATTGACATCATAGAATCATATGTCTAACCATATGCCTTTCCTTCAGTTTTGCAGAAACCTGGACCCTGAATTTTAAATGTTTAGAGTTCATTCCCATGTGCTATGGCTGGTGGGAGAAAAGAGGCAACAGCAGAGCGGGAGGTTCCTGATTTTGGTTAGCCTAAGATGGTGTGGAGCAGCAAGGACAGCACTATCATATAAAAGCTGAGTGACCCTCTATCTTAAATGCCCTTTTTCAGCTTTAAAATACAGAAGGAATCTAGATTGCTGCTAAACAAACCATTCATTAGTATGACAGGAAGGAGCACAACCAGTGTCCTCAATCTGCACATGCTGCTCTCATTTATTTCAGCATGTGGAATTGTACAATCTCTTGCTGGAATGCTCTCAACATTATGAAGCTCCTAAACTGTTTTTGACATACTACACTAATATTTCAAACTAAGGCTTCCATGTGTCTCCTAACAAGTAGTTCCTTTTATATCTAGCTGAGCAGTTGCTATTCTTTTTGTGTTTAAAGTTGCTATAGCAGATCTTGTTGCCCTGAATATTTATCCCTTGATTTGCTTTTGCAGCAAGCTATCTTGCTTCTCTGTTTCCACGCTCTGAATATTCATTTCTTGCTTTGAGCCAGAGGAGGATTATGTTCAGTCAGGGATGTGCTTCTTTTTAGCATTCCAAATCTTTCCCACACATTCTTAATTTTGGCTCTTTTTATGTGTGTCTCACCTTACAATCAGCTTTAGAATTTTCTTTGTGCTGAATAAAAAGCATAAGAATGGCCTATTGCTGTTTGCCTCTTGACATTAGCCATGTTAAATCCATATTACATTTCTTGTAAGAAACACATACCAGTCCTACTGCAAATTTCAGTTTGATAAGTCTGTCCTTCCACAAAGCAAAACTCTGAAACATGAAACCTCAGAACTGAATATTTGTTTTTCTAAGCATGCTTTTCTCTCCTTCCAATTCTTCTGTAACAGTCACAGTTCTTAAATTTCCCTGAAGAGACTGAGCTGGGCAGAGATATCCTTGTGTCAGGGTCTGTACAGAATGGATCCTGCCAGCATAGGAAGAGCAAAGCCACTGCATCAGTCTTGGAGAGATCAGTAGCCCTGAGCCCTGCTCAGCTGGCTCTACTTTGCCAAGGCCCATATGTTTTCCTGTTAACATTATGATTGCAAAGCAGCTGGTTGTTATCTTACCATAGTGTATGTGTGTGCCACCTTCAGCAGCTCTGAGCAGCCCTGAGCATCTCCAAAAGAGCGAATCCCCAGGCAGTTGGAAGGGTGAAGCTGCTTCATGAGGAAGTTGCAGCATACTTCAATAACCTGGGAGAGCTGGAGAAGACAAGCTGCAGCTAGCAAACTTTCTATAGTATCTTCCTTTAACTCTAGAATACCTGCACAGTTTGCATATAGAGGGGAAGAAAAAATTCTCAGTCATTTTCTTTGTACCTTTACTGCTGCAAAGCTTCCACTCCCCAGTTTTTATCCTTCTGTGGAAAAGTCTGCAAATAATTGTCCTGTGATTCAGACATTCATTTTCCTTCCTTGCAGAAGGATTCAGACTTAACTGATTTGATGGATTTCGAAAGCAACAATTGGAACATTTATGTTGGAGCTCTAACAGTATTAAATCTGATTTTGCCTGAAAATAAAAAAATAAACCTCCAGAATTCATAAATTCTTGTCCCTGGAAATGGACTGTTTACAAAGGCCTGTGGTGATAGGATAAGGGTCAGTGGTTTGAAATTAGAGGAGATTTATATTGGATGTTAGGAGGAAGCTCTTTACCATGAGCTTAGCAGAATACTGGAACGGGTTGCCCAGGGAGGTTGTTGAGGCCCCATGCCTGGAGATATTCGAGGTCAGGCTCCACAGGGCTTTGGGCACCCTGATCTAATGGAAGATGTCCCTGCTTTACTGCAGGGGGTTTTGAACTAGATGCCCTTTGGAGGCCCCTTCCAACCCAAGCCATTCTGTGATTCTCTAATCAAGTCCAACCAGTGTGTTAGATGTTTTGTGTGTATCTTCTAGAATAAGTTCTTATATAAACAGCAGTATTTTTGAATCCTCTCTAGAAGCAAGATACATCACCCATGTATGATTTGTGCTTGTATTTATGTACTGATATGAAAAGGAAGAACAGACAGTTGTGTATGTGTTGAACAGATTTTCTTGTCCTTACAAAAGTGATGTGGGCAGTGAAGGAAGAATTACCTGTGTAGGCATAGTGCACCAAAGCCTTCAGTGCATCAGGGTCTACTCCCTCCATCTTGATCTCCTCTTGTTTTGCTTCACGCACATCATTTGTAAACATTGCAGCAAAATAATCAGACACTGCACTGAGAACCAACCTTGAGATAAAAGCATTTTAAGAGGACTGCAAATTACTTCATAATCCCAATGGCAAGCATGAAATGCAGTGTTATTTCATAATGAATTGTGTTTGCAATAGGAACATTATTTATAGCAGAGGAGTCGGACCTATAGCAGTGAGCAATAAAGTTAAAAGGGTAATTAGTAATTTAATTCTGTCCCATAGTGCTTGTTTGGGCAGATTTTCTTCCCTGATCTCTCTATAGTTTGACGGCAGAAAGAAGGGAAGATGGACAATAGTTCATATTGGAATTTCATCCTATTTGCAATAATGAATGTGAAATACTGAGCACGTCGTTTTGTTCTAAGTTGATGTCCTAACTTACAGTCAGCATTGCTTCATAGCTAGAGAGACAGGGATCTACCGGAGAGCATCCAGTGGAAAGCTACCATCTTGATGAAGGGACTGGAGCATCTTTCTGATGAGGAAAGGCTGAGAGACCTGGGGCTGTTTAGTCTGGAGAAGAGAAGACTGAGATGGGGTCTTATCAGTAGCTAAAGGGTAGGGGGCAAGAAGATGAGGCCAGACTCTTTTTGGTGGTGCCCAGTGGTAGGATAAGTGGCAACAGGAACAAACTTGGACACAGGAAGTTCCACCTAAATATAAGGGAAAACTTTTTTACTCTGAAGATGACGGAACGCTGGAACAGGCTGCCCAGAGAGGCAGCAGAGTTTCCTCTGGAGACTTTCAAAACCTGCCTGGACATTACAATGCTAGGCAACCTGCTTTACCAAGGGGGTTGGACTGGTTGGTCTCCAGAGGTCTCTTCTAATCCCTACCATTCTGTGATGATTAGACAGGGCAGGCATAAACTGAGCAGGTATTTGGACATTTCAGGCTTTGAAGACATGTAAACAATAGTGGGAATCATACCTGTGAGCTGGAATCTTTTGGTCTCCAGCTATAAGAAGAACATCACAAAGCTGCTTCTGCTGCAGGTAACTTTCCATTTTGCGGAACGTTTGCTCTGCATGGTTTGTAGACTGGAAATACTCATCTGAGCCATTGGTGTTCATTCCAAGCAGGGAGCTGCTGGTCGTTGACAGCCTGTGAGGGAACGAGGCCGTGTGATGAGTGTAGCATTACAACTGCTGACTATGCTTTTCATACCATTTTTGTTCACATGGCAGTACAGAAAAGTTTTAAATCATCAAGCCCTTAAGACCCTGCTCTTACTCTGCCTTCTTCCATTTTTTTGTGTGGTATCTGCAAGTTATTTACAAGGGTGCACATAAACCATAGTGTACCACAGTTAATTGGCACAGCTGGTGCCACTGACTTTCCTACCTCCTATCAGCTTTGTGTCAGTGGTGCACTGTTCTCACAGCAGCGATGTGATAAATGCAGGCCCTGATCGTTCACAAACAGAATACATTTAAAAACCCCCATGCTTTCCTGTGATGCTACCAGCTAAATTAGCTTGTGGCTTGAAATTCTGGGCATCACGTCTTTAAGACTTGTTTCTGTGTCTCTTCTTGCTTTGTGCATTAAATGGCATTAAAGAATAGAAATTAAACAGAAGGCAATTTACAAGGACCACATAATTCTAGGCAAATTACTGAATGAAAAGCTGATCAAAGCAATGCATTATATAACCTTTGGAATGTATGTGATGATCTCTGAGGTCCCTTCCAACCTAAGCCATTCTAGGAGTTTATAATTCTCCCTTTAATATCATATATTAGTAAAATGTAAAGCACCTGAGTTTTAAATTTCCAAGCCCAGCCGGGAAATGACAGTTGGTTGGCTACATTTACAAGTTGTCTTTGATACTGTTAATGCATATTCATAAGCAATTAGGAGAGATAAAATCTATTCATGAAATTAATCTATGAAGTTTAGCAGAATATTGGATTACATTCAGAAAATACAGAAGTAAAAATAGGTAAACCAGGTGGAATAAGTAATATTATCATAAAATAGAGGTAAGTTAGATCTCACATTTTCAAATAGATCTCATTTAATAGCTAATCGCAATTCAAGGGGAGTAGAAATCAGAGTATTGAATTGAGAGACAATTGTGTTCCTTCTGCAGTACAATAAAGTTACTGTACTTCTTCTACATGCCTTTCAGAATGGTACAGAGCAAACCCACACTTGCTATGGCTATTGTGTATCTCTTTTTCCAGACGGATCTCTTTTTTCCATCTGAAAATCTATTCCACAGCTCATTTGGAACATGGAAGCTTTGGTACACTGGCATGTCAAAACCCTGCAGATCCCCTGTCCTATTGATATATTTCAGATGCACCAGAATCCAGTGTAGACATAGAATCATTTATGCTAGAAAGGACCTTGAAATCGTTGAGTCCAACTGTTAAGCCAATACTGCTAAGGACACTGCTGACACATGTCCTTCAGCACCATGTCTACACAGCTTTTAAATACCTCCAGAGATGATGATTCAACCACTTCCCTGGGCAGCCTGTTCTAGGGCCTGGCAACCTTTCAGTGAAGAAACTCATAGAGGCTTGCACTTGCCAGGCCCACAGGCTGTGTAAGATCATTTGAGGTGTGCAGGGATGTGGTATTTCAGGAGTAAGTGGGGTAGGTCAGCCCTCAGCTGTACGTGTATGTCCCATAAGAAAGAGCAGGCCTGATGCACCAAAATCCTCCAGTGCATTCTGTGTGTGCACAGTATGTGCACCCATGTTTCTGTCTGGGCAGCTCAAATTATACTGCTACTTGCAAACACATTGAGAGACACCAAATCAGTGCAATAAACTCCAGCTTGCTTTTGAAGCTCTTTATTACAGTTTCAAGTGCATTTTCTTGTCTTTCTTTTCCATATGAAAAAGGGGCAAATCAAGTTCACCCATAATGCATTTCCTTTGTAGTTTACAGCTTATAAAAGTTAATTTGTCTCAGTGACTTTAATGACTGTACTTTTGTATTTGTTTTCCTTCAGTGCTTCATTGAGAATGAAGAAGCTGCAAAATTGGATTATATGCCCATTAGCTTTGCATCAGCTGCTTGATGCCAAATTCATACTCTCTAACAGTCACCTTTTGCCGTTTACCTCCTAAGCTTTGTTTAACATTTCTCAGAAAACTGTGTTCAGAAACATCTTTTTTATTGAGATTCATTATATTCTCTCTATGTATTGTATTTCAGGCTGCATTACATTGCAGTTATCCTTAATATTTGCAGAAATCCATTAAAATAACACTCAACCGTCCCTATGGCAAATACACAGCTCTAGGTTCTTGAAGTAAGTAGTAACAAGCAGTCATTTTTAGGATGAAAATCTTTGCAGGGGGACTTGAAGTCTAAGAATTTCATTCCATCCTGGGTACTTGTTCACATGTTTTGTAGAATGACCTTTAACTACAGCAGAAATGCCACTAACATAATTAATTATTTCAAAGACAAAGTTCTTCAGAGACCAAAAAAACTACTGACAGCAAAAAGAAGTGCTCCATTAACTGTGCTAATATTAATATTATAGTTGCTGGTTTATCTTCCACAGCTGGTTCAAAATGGCATCTGTAGTATATTATGGAAGGTAAAAATTAAGTTGTAAGATAACTATTTATGTATATTCCTTAGAGTATGAACAAGGGGTGCTGGGGGCTGTAATACCAAGGCAGTCAAAGCTGGCTGTAAGTGTGCTAGTGAGAATATATCTCCCTGGCACATCTTGTTCTGTGGGGGATGGACTAATTAAGACATCTCAGGGTCCATGGGAACCTCTTCAGAAAGGAGGAAATACTTGTTTTCTGTAAATCAAACAAAATCTGAATATTGTGCAAAAGAAGTTGCAGAAGTGCACAGGCTCAGGCTCTGTCATGACCAAGGAATTAGCTTCCCGCTTGGGAGGGGAAATTACCAATGAACTGTTCGGAAGTATCAGAAGCCCCAATTGCTTAATGTCAACTTTGCGTTCATGTTCACTGTGCCAAGTTGTTTTAACACCATTAGCATTAGTAATAAGGGCTTAAGAAGGTGGATTAGCCTAAAGAGAGCAGAGATAAATCTATATTTAAATGATTCCAAAGTAGCTGAACTCAATGAATTTCACCTTAGGTAAAGAGCCGAGTGAAATGATTTCTGAGTTTCGCTGTAAGGATTTGTAAAGGATAGTGCAAATCTGCTTTTTAGAAGGGGAAACTTAAAGTGAAAACTTGAAGAAATAATCAAGAAGCATTAAGTCTCTAGATGACATGAAAGAGAGAAATACCAGCCAGCATGGCTGTTCAGAACAAATCACAGCACAACAATTGTCTTATTTTTTTTGACAAGATAACAAAGCTTACCGGGAGAAAATCATTACTTGTCAGAAGTCATCTTGACTTTTGGATGAGTTCTGACACTATTTCACATGACATTTGCAAAATCAAGCTAGGATGGCATGTTTGAAGTATAAGAAATAGAAGCGATGGGAGTAACTTGCAGAGCTACAGCTGAAATGGATCAGGGATTCAGTTTCAGAGGCAGGTGATGCTCTGAGTCCATTCCAGGCAAATTCTATTTAATACAGAGAAGTATATGATAGAGGGTTTCATTGTTACATCAATATATGGCAGTGAGCCACAAACTTTTTAGGGACAGAGTTCAAATTCAGAGGGTCACATCTGCACTTGTTCTTAGGGAACTACAGGAAATTTATACCTTTCAAAGATGTGCTCACACTTGCTGAATGAAACACTGGCTAAGAAAAGACAGGGGAGGTAATAGGTAGATTATACTGGACCCCAAACAAGCTGTAACTCCAAAATGGTGTATAGGTAACATTTTGTTCTTCTCTGGTCAGCAGAATTAATGTGACAAGCCTTCTGATTTATTCCAGGTCTACAACTCTTTAAATATCTGAATTATGTTATTTTTATCTTTTTCTCTGTCTTCTGTCTGTACTCCTCATTAATCAGCACAGCACTCTTCATTAATCAGTATGTATAGGGTAAATTAAATTTTCCTCATTATTCGATTAGAACATAAATGCCATTTATTTGCCATGTGATTTTAAAAATTCAGTATGTTTTCAAAGTACCTCCTGAAGTGTGCCTGTGGCCAGAAATCAGAGCATAAAGCTGAAGAAACACAGAAGCATAAACCAAGGTGATGAAATGCAGTCGTTCTTGCAAAGGCTATTACTTGTATTTTATGATGAATATTTGTTGAATGCACTTGCCAGAGGATTTGTGAAATTCAGTTTGAGCAAGTTCGGTTACTAGTGTCCCTTACAGGTTCTGATTTTAGATCACCTCACCTCTGCACTGTAAGTCACACCAGCCATCAGCAGCAGACTGAATACCAGTTGTAGACATTAGGCACCCCTAGCCCTTTATCGGAACTGAAGGCCCCAATGTGGTTTGAGCTCTGTGGTGCTCTCTATGTGCTTTAGCAGTGACAAGGCATGAGACAAAACTGCAGCTTCATCAATTCGGTTTGTTAGTGCAGCAATATTTACAATGCAACTCATCACTTTTTTCTTTTCTTTTCATTGTTTCTGCTTATTGTAGAAAATTGCAGTCAGCCCCCACATAGGCAGAGTCTGTCCTGTGCAGCTGTTTGAGCTCTGACCCTCTGCTGGGCAATGTCATGGGGCTGGAGATTGAGAGATGCTGTTTTCTTACACAAAATCATAGGGCTGTAGCATCTGTTAGAGAAACCGTATCAGCTGGCTGAGAAGCAAGAGAAATATTTCAGTTAGCTAGCCCTGTCTGAACACAATTAAAACAGGGATAAAATTGAGGCTTCTGTACTAGTTGTTTGCTGATAGAATTGGGCCATATCAGTAACTGTTTCAGCCTCTGCCTTAAAATTTCTGCTGCAGTTGCCTTCTTCAGTATTTATTCTTTGTGAATGTAACAGCTAAAGATTGTGTCGTCTAGGGTATGGGTAAAAAACTTGGACCCAAAAGAAAACTGTGCTACATGTTGATGACTGTTGGAGTAGTAACAATGACAGAAACTAGTGCAGCAAACAAAGAATTAAGCATTTGAAATGTAGGATTATTTAAGTTAGTAGAGAGATCTCTCTATATTGAAAGTTGATACTGACAATTCCACTAGAACTCAGAGCTCTTGAAACTGCCTGGGTTTAGTAACTTTTTCTTGTTAGTGTTAACACAAACCTGGCCATTTTCTCTGGCATTAGTTACAAGAAGGTTTCCCTTTTTTGGGATTTCAAGTGTAAATGTGCATATTGTTAGACTCAGGAGCTTCACCATACCACTGAAAGCAGTGTAGCTGCTCTGAGTTTTGTTCTTCCCCCCAGACATGATAATATACTGAGGAATGCCATTATGATTCATATCAGGATGAATTGGGGTTATCATGATTTGAATCCTCCCATGAATAGGAAACATGTTTGGTGGGGTAATTTGAATGGAAAACCAAACCCTGAGCACTGTACAGCCCTTTATGACTTCATGTTACAATAAGGGATAGATCCAAACTCTCCTCAGTAAGCTGTTTTCCTTTGGAAATTGTGTGTTTATTTTTTTAACAGAGGAGGTTAATTATAAAATTATTTTCCAGGCTCACTGCAGATTGTTCTTGTTAGCATGTGCACTCCCTCAGCTGTTGATCTTTTACTGCCAGGGTCACAGTCTGTTGAGAGCAATTTATTGCAGACCCCTTCACAATTTTCCAGAAACAATAAAACTAGGAGTCGGCTGGCCTTAAGTTAGGATGATAGGTTGGGAAAAGCCATGGAGCAAGTCCTACTGGCCTCTGTGGCTTTGCATGCAGTGCCCTACACTGCCTTCCCAAAAAGTTCTGGGGATGACAGTGTAGCTGTACTGATAGATACCCAAAGTGCAATATCCACAGGCTGAATAAAGAGGGGTTTAGTGAGGTGATTTTAGCTGTTGAGTTCCCTAGAAGGACTACAGGAGCAAAAATCAGCAAATCTTCCTTCTGATGGCCATTGGACTACACAGCATAACTTGGGACTTCATTCCTGCGACCTGTCAGTGTTGAAATGTGTAATATAGTAGGAGTGTTCAATTTAAATAATGGTTCTCTTCCTGATTCAAACTCATCTGAATATGAAACCTCACTGGAAACATTATAATGTCATGACTGAAGAGCTGTTATTTCCATAGCATGAGCTGCATCCTTCAAAACTGGAGCCCCAGCAGTATCTGATCAGTGTGGAGAGCACACTGCCTGTATGAGTGGTTTGTGTCTGTATTCCATGGAGTGCCTCAGACAAATCATTTAAATGAGTGCCATCTTAAATCACCACTGAAGAACATTAAACTCCAGGGTAATTCACGTTGTATTCATTGATGTTATGTAATAGAGAACAATAACCAAGCGAAAGGTTTCAGGTAAAGATGTTTATTAGCATCTTAAAAATTGGCTTTTGCTGGTATAATGCCCAGTGTGGTGGGGGCTGTTTATCTCAAACACCCATTTGCCTTTGTCCCCAAATCATTCACAATGTTTAAGTTCACATTTTATTCTGTTTGCACGCACAGAAAATCTCTCACCTTAATAACCCCAGACAGAAAGCTTTAAAGTGGATATTTTGAGATTACAAGGAACTGCTGAAAAGAAGGTTAGAATCAATTAGATGTAAAGTCTGCACATCAGTCTTTTGTCACTACCTAGAATAGAATAAACCTTGAATAATAGCATAATCTTGAAGGTCTCTTCCAACCTGGTCTGGTCTGGTCTGGTCTGGTCTGGTCTATTCTATTCTATTCTATTCTATTCTATTCTATTCTATTCTATTCTATTCTATTCTATTCTATTCTATTCTATTCTATTCTATTCTATTCTATTCTATTCTGTTCTAAACCAGGTTGGAAGAGACCTTTGAGATCATCGTGTCCAACCTATTATCCAACACCACCTAATCAACTAAACCATGCAACCAAGCACCCTATCGAGTCTCCTCCTAAACACCTCCAATGATGGTGACTCCACCACCTTCCCGGGCAGCCCATTCCATGATAACTAGGTAAGGGTAAACCGATGCCACATAAGGGTAAGGAAATTACAAAACTGAATCTTACTCTCTAACTATGCTCCATTAGTAACACCATCAATTTCCATACACTGATATCAACAGATGTTTTTGAACTAACTTAAAAGCAGAATTAGAACATATTAGGTTAAATGTTGATGTAGGAAGCAGCAGCTTCATAGCAATTGAACACATTAGCCATGGTGCTGTTTAGACCAGTGACGATTAGGACCTGTGGTTATTATGTATGTGGTTATGACCTGTAGTATATCACAGAATCATAGGATGGCTTGGGTGGAAGGGACCTCAGAGGTCATCTCCTCCAACCTCCCCGCCATGGTCAGGGACACCTCTCAATTAGATGCAGCTGCTCAAGGCCTCATCCAACCTGGCCTGGAATACCCCAGGGAGTAGGCATCCACAACTTCCCCCTATTCCAGAGTCTCACCACCCTTGTACTGAAGAACTTCTTCCTCAGCTCCAGTCTAACCCTCCTCTCTCTCATTTCAAACCGTTCCCCCTTGTCCTGTCTCTAGGCACCCTTATGAAAAGTCTCTCTGCAGCCTTCTGGGATCCCTGTAGGAAGGCAGCTCTAAGGTCCAGCCCCCAAAGTCTTCTCCAGGCTGAACCACCCCAGCTCCCTCATTTACGCTGCAAGATGTGGTATCGTGTAAGCTAGCAGGAATATTCCAGTGTCTTGATTAATGCAGACTCCAACAGTACAAGAAGCATTTTGCAGTCATTCCTGCATTGTGTGACTCCTAATCTACCATTTAAATTACATGATTATGTTGGAGGGAATTCAAAGTCATGAATGAGAAATTCAGTGAGGCTGACTACTTCTTGCTTGACTTTTGTGTAGCTAGTGACAATATTGTTAGGTAATTTAACAGCATCTTTCTGAGGAACAAAAGCTGATGTGACCAGAAGGCACTGTGTAGCACTATCTCAGGCTGTCAGAATGTGCAAATGAAGAATAATAACTAAATGCTGGACGTCAGCTTGTCACATGTTTAGTTAGAGGACACACAAAAAGAAATACAAGCAATGGCAAAAAAAGGGAAATGTTTTAATTCCAAGCATGACTATTGGCAGATCAAACTAATTAAGTCCGTCTTTCATACTACATTAAGCACCTTTCAGAAAGACTCCTGATAGCAGAGATTGTGGGGAGGACAACCTATGTATGCTATCCCCTTTCACTGCTGTTGCCAAAAGGGGAGCGTGGGAGATAAAAATGGAAGAAAGCAAATGACTGTGGAGTCATATTGTCTCCAGTGACCAGAATTTGTGTAACAAGTTTTGCTGAGGTTGTAATACAACAGTAACTAAATGAAACATGTGCCGAGATGTAATCTTATATAATCTTGATAGGAAAAAAAAAAAAAGAACTATTACTGTAGATTTGTCTTTTTTTTTTTTTTTTTTTTTTTTTTAGGGTCTTAACCTTTCTTTTTGTCATGACTGTACAAATGACCTTAAGATATTGAAAGGCTTTTCTTCAAATAATCTCCATTAGAACTTGGCCTTGCATTTGAGAGAGTATCTGGGGTGTGGGAAAACCATTAAGAGCTCAACAACAGTTTATCGAACAACAACAAAAAAATGTATCACAGAATCAATGAGGTTGGAAAAGACCTCAGAGATCATCAAGTCCAACCTATCACCCAACACCTCACGACTAACTAAACCATGGCTTCAAATGCCACGTTCAATCCTTTTCTGAATGCCTCCAGGGGCGGTGACTCCACCATCTCCCTGGGCAGCACATTCCGATGGCCAATTAGAATAGAATAGAATAAACCAGGTTGGAAGAGACCTTGAAGATCATCGCATCCAACCGTAACAGGTGAGAAAGTTAGGAGTCTCGAAGCTAGTTTCACATTTCAGCTCTGTTATTCTTCAAAATTATTTTAAAATATGATTGTGGTTGAAAGCTACTTATTAGAAACGCTAAAAATCTGTGGGTTTTCCATCATTTCATTTACAAAGTGTCACAGCATTAGCAAGGGAAAGTGAAGTAACAGCCTTTTCATTTAATGGCATGATACATGAGGAACAACAAAGGATGTTTTAGGAGCTATAGAGATTCAAAAGAAAACAACTTGTGACAATTCAAAAAGGAGGTTTCAACCTGATGTATTGCTTAAAACATCTAAGGAAATCATTCCAGACCAAAAGCTAAGTATCTTGTCTAGGCAACAAATCAGAGCTTTATTGCTCCACTGAACAGACCAACCTGTCCTTCTAGTCCTGCCTTTTTTCTTTTGCTAAGTATGTTAAATTCAACTTCCAACTTCACTGTAACACTAAATGAAAAAAAAGTGTGAGGGAGCCTTGAACAGCTAACTAGTTAATGACCTACCTATTGAATGAGGAGTAAGAGGCACATATGAGCTCTGGTTCTTTGTGGCATCCCATGGGAGCATCATGCTGATCAATTTTTTTGCATACTGTAACACCAGGTCACTCTGAATTTTTGTGGGGATCCTTCACCAAAACCAAAACCAAAAATTACTCCTGACTTGCAGCCTTCTTCCTTTCTGTGCTTATCTCACTGCTTATTTGTGTTCAAGGTGAGCAATCTGTCTCCTGCATGATCACAATGCTGTAGCTTCCCAGGAAGCTGTCTTACGCTGCTTGTAAATCCACTCTGACAGGATATAGCAAGAGACCCAGTTGGCTGCTCTGCTGGATGATTTTACTAGGTCAAGCATCTCAGACAGAAAGATCAAAAGTCCATCCTAAGCAATTGTACTAGCACACAGAATGAGGGCTGGGGGAGGTGCAAGTAATGGCACAGGAGAAAATATCTGGCTTTACACATAGTTTTCTGTAAACTGAATGACCCAGAAAAAAAGCACAAAATTCTCCAGTGTAGGATGAAACAGGGAGCTTTCTACAGAAAGCTGTAGTTGTCATGCCCAGAATCGCTGGTGGTTTTCATTACTCCAATTGCTTTGTAGCAAGACTCAATTTCTGCCTCTTTCCTACCTAGCCTAAACCTATTGTGGTCATGCTAAGGCTCTAAATATCTTTAACTTGCTCTTTTTCTACATTACCCTCTGATATTTAAAAAGTGAGGTCTGCAAATAGGCAATCCTGGCAACTTTGGGTTCTGGAGTTATTTATGTTTGTTTAGATCAATATATATCCATTATAAACATCATCTCAAGCAGTAGAACACCATATTCAGAGTATGTCTTTATTCTCTTCTTTATCCGCAGGTATCTTATTGGTTTACTGAATAAATGCAAGTCAAGTGCCTCTAACAGCACATTATGGGGCTCCTTCAACAGCACATCCATAAACAGGCTTCATTTGTAGCCTTTTTAATTAAAAAGAAAAAATCTATTGGCTATTTTTATATTATTATTATTATTTTGTTGAGAAGGATTCTAGTTAAAAAATGGTGTTAAATTGTAAGCAAAACTTCAAGGCCTTATAAGTTTAATGTTCACCAACTGGTTCCTGGCATACTGTAATGTCCAATAATACAACTCTTATAAGCTGCTTCCTGAGCTTGCAGCTGCTCCTAAGAGTAGTTATCTGCCTGTTCTGTGGCTGCATCTACGTGTGTCTCCAGTGCTTGATTCTGTATGCTTTTGCAGGTCCGTCCTGCACAGGGGTTACCATTCACACCGCTGAATTCATCAACAGTCTTAATGCAGTTTAGAAGTACCTTGCTTGGATAGAGAGTGAGAGGGCACTCGGTTTGTGGAGGGATCCGGGAGTGGATAATGGTATACAGAAATCATTTGCCATTCCCCTGATTGTAAATAAGGTCTCTTAAACCAAAGAAACTAAAATACAGCAAAATTTGAAAGAGTCATTACTGTTCAAGAATTCCAGTTCTGTTTTCTAAATGCACGGGGCTGTTGCTCTCTGAAAAGAAAGGGCAGCACACACTGTCATACTCAGTGGCATGCACAAGGTCAGAG
The DNA here is from genome assembly GCA_033816785.1 of Picus viridis. NCBI lineage: Eukaryota > Metazoa > Chordata > Aves > Piciformes > Picidae > Picus > Picus viridis. Next base: position 23,091,012 of record CM066580.1, on the reverse strand, counting down.
CCCCTCTGCCTGCTCAACACAGGCAGGTGAGTCTCTGATCATGACAGACTGCAGCTGAAGAGGTCAGGGGGAAATGCAGACCGTGGTGGCAGTAAAGTCTGCATGGAGCAGATTATGTAATACGGTTCGGCAAGCCACAGCTGCCCTGGGGTGAAAAAGGAGGACAGTGCTGGCCTTTCTCAGTGAGTTTTCACTACTTAATATGGCAAAAGTAAATCTTTTGCTCTAAATAGATGGCTATCTAAACCATAAACCCCAATGGATAAAACTGAAGGAACTGTTTGAAAAAACATCCTCAGTCTGGAAAGAGAGAGGGTTAATGGCAAAGCTTTCGATTTATCATGGCAGAAATGGAAAGGACTAACTTCACCCAAAGATGCAGAACATGACTAAGACAAAATTGCAGGGATATTTTTGTCTGCACATGTGTATATCTGCAGCTCTATTTCTTCACATTCTGAAGCATTCTGAAATAGTCTGACATGGAGACACAGAGCTTTCCTGAGCATCTGTGCTAAATGAACACTGGAAAAGAGGTTTCCCTAGCAACGCAAGCCATATGTAATAGCTTAAAATAGCTTTTCTCCAACTCCTAGGATATCTTAGTGGCTTGCTCACAATTTCCATTTAAATCAAGGTATATTTGCCCAGTTCAATAGGGTTCTTCATTTTTTCAGCTTCTATTAAAATGACCAGGCTTTGAAACTGCTCATTTCTTGCAAGAATGCCTCTCTTCATCTTGCTTTCTGATTTATCAGGTAGACTGAAGCAGAGAGAATGGTGACAGTGGCTGTCCACTTTATCAAAGTGTTCCTTTTTCTTGATGTTGAAAACATTTTATTATGAGTATGTTGGAGGTCTCTACTGCTTATCATAACAGGGAACTTCTAGTTGAAGTAGTAGACTTTGATTCTTGTGCTGCTATTGCCATGTGAAGGTAAACTGTGCAACTGTATCATATAATGCATCAGTTAGAATGCGCAGGCATCAGTCAGGCATCCACTTGGCATTTTAGTAGCAGTTTTCAGGGAAATTCTGCTATATGCAAACCCTAATCAGTTCTTACTGTGTCTTTATGGAAAAGAGGTATTCAGTGTTATCTTTTACATGAGTAAATTGTGATACCAAGAGGCTAAGCGGTTTCTCTGAGGTTGTATATGAAGTAAGCAACATATCTGAGGCGCAAACCACAGAAATTGATTTTCAGCTCCCTATACAACCAGTCATCAAGTCACACCTTTACACAGTTAGGAGCTGGCCGAGAGAGTTGAATTTGATTAAATCAAATGTCAATATGCTGGTAAGATACATAGATTCTAAATGGGTTTTAGCTGAGAAAACACTGAAGCAAGCTTTGAGACACGTAGTCTTTGTGTGCTCTTTCATCTCTGAGTAGGGCAGCCTTGCACAATTGTAGAGCACAGCAGGAGAACACTGCCTCTTTCCTGACAAAACATTGCACAGCTGTAGTCCTTTAGATACCATCTCAGATATTTCAACCTCAAATGAAAGTAGCCATTAAATACTAAACTGAAATGCTTCTGCTTATCCTTGTTACCTGTGAGCAGCAGACAGCTTTTGAGTTAAATAGCCTGACCTATGGTGTAGAATAGAAAACAGTTAGTACAATGAAGTGAAAGATGTTTTATGGTAATAATTGTTGGATGGGCAGAATTGTTGGAAAGAGCCAGGCTCAGAAGTCTGGTCCTATCTGTTTTAATTAGCTTTGAATTGAGTTCTGGCTATTCAACTTTTGCTTGGAAAGGGAGGGAAGGGGGTGGACTAGGAGAATGTTTACTGTCAGAGGTGTGGGCGAAGTTCTCATGCCAGTGTGGGTGATGATAGTCGCTGAGGTTGAGCCTGATTTCACACAGGAGGGCATTTTTTTAATAGCTTTGTTTTAGAGATTATTTTTGAAGTTTGTTTCCTGTGCTTACCTTGTGCTATTTCTGTGAATCCCCACAGCACTTCAGCTTCACTTCTGTATTCATTTAGCCCACACTCTTGCAGGTATGGCATACACAAGCTACATTCTTTATCTTATCACCTGAATCAGCCATTCTTTTAAAATAATGTCATTACTTTCTTGTAGCAGAAACAAAGGAACTAAACTGAACTGGTATAGATTGGGAGAGTTTAGCTATTTGAATATAACAACCAAAACCAAATCCCTTTATTTCTTTAAATGTGGAAGATTTTAGTAATGCTCCAAACTAAACAATCCAGCCACACAAACATTCATTATTAATTTCTTTCAGAATGCAGTCTAGCTTTCCAAGCAAGCAAACTCTCTCCCCCTTTTCCAAGAATCCTTCAACATCCTGATGATTTCCTGTTGATCTTACAATTTCGTGCTCTCAGTATGTCTGCAGAAACTGCTCTGCATGCATTTAATCATCTCCTTAACTTTTTCTGTAGACATTAAGAAGTGATTTTAAAAAGAATAATAACTCTTTAAAAAGTAATTTAACAGCTGTCTTTGCTGAGAGCAAGTTGTATGGAGTGGAAATGAGAAGATAATTGAATCATAACGAAATTATTTTGAAATTAAAAGTAATTTAAGAAACTGAGATAATTTTATTAAATGATGGTTTTTTTCCCCCTTGCCTGTAATAATTCATCTTTGAAAGCTAGGCATGCTAAATGTAGGCCTCTAAAATATCATGTGTTTGCAGGAAGCCAGATTATTCTGCATGCTAACCTTCTTGATTGAGAGTTGTAGGGACAGGGTTAGAATTGATGGCATCCAGGGATCCCTTTCAGCATAAATTATTCTATGATTCACTCTGTGAACTTGTGCAAATGCCCCAATCTTTTCAATAAATGCCCACTCTTTCCACGGGCTAAATATCAAATTAACTTCAAAACACAAACCTACTCTTTCTCTTATTTTTTAATAACTGTTTCAAGCCACTGTAATTTCACCTACTTTCTGCCTTTTCAAGTTCCTCATGAGATGTTGTAACAGAAGGAGAAAGTAAGGAACCTGCTGAAGATGTCTTTGAGACACATTGATTCTAACTCTTGTATCAAGGGCTCTCTGATGAGGCAACAGCATTCGTTTACTCAGAATGACTTCATTGATCCCTGCTGGCTGAAAAGTCCTCTCTCTCCTTGTGTGTTACAGACTTCTGGGAACAAGGTGCTTCTGGTACTATATTAAAACCCTGCATCAGATGCTACTTACAAATACACATTCACAAATTTTCTACACTGAGCAAACATCAGATATCAAAGGGAAATTGTCTTGCTTACTCTCATATAATTGTTCAGTCAGTTGTGAGTGAATTTCTGTTAAATGCCATTAAAGCTCAGCTTAATGCCACTGTTATTTCATGTGCCATGTCTTCCTTTGTTCAGTTCATAAGCAAGCCTAAAGTAATCTCTGGCATTAGCAGATGCAGCATCTCACTGGTGCCAACGGGGTATACATCAGCCCTCACTGCCTAGCATGTCACCCCCACACCCCTGCTGCAACGTGCTCTTCCACTGTGCAGGAGCCTCCAAAGGCCACATGAGCTGTCCAAGCATCACTTCTGAGGGATCAGCTACAGCAGCTAACATAACCCATTTCAAATGTCTGCAGTTTCAAATTCCTATTTTGAACTTTAGTTAAAGGTCATCTTTAGAAGACAATTAGTTTTCACTTGCCCCTCAGGTAATAATGAAACATTTTGGCCATCCATAGCACACTGGGATTAAATCATCTTTTACAAATACACTGCTGAAGGATATATTAAATTCTTACTGGGATTAAATAAACCACAACATTCTCCACAGGGCAGAAGTGTCATTTTTACCCCTAGATTTTACTTCTTGCTGAATTCCATAGTGTAAAAGTAATACAGTCATTATTTCTAGGCACTTAGAAATAGAAGAGATGACTAACAGTCAGCAAGGATTTGTCGAGAGTAACAAGTCAAAATTAACTGAAGCCCTTCATTAGTAGAGTGTAGTAGGCGTTGTGGAGAGCTCAAAAAGAAATAGTTGTCATTTGTAGCTTGGACATGAGGATCTGAATTGACAGTGTCTCATAGCAGCTATTGTACTAACTCAGCCTGAAACACTGTTTGGAGTAACCTGTTGTGGAACAGGTGTGAAACTTTGAAGTCAATGATTCACTGATAAATAGGAAGCTGAATCATATTGAGTTCCTAAGGAACTTTCCACTAAAGTTGGTCTGGCTTGGAAGGGACCTCCAAAGGTCATCTAGTCCAACCCCCTTATGACTTCTCATAAATGTTCTAAATTACTTGGAGGGAGAAGGACAGAAAGAGAGAGCTTTGACTGAATTTTATTACAATGTAATATCATGCCAAGTAGAGAAGATCTGAAAGTACGTTGGAGCATAGGATCAGAACTGGACTTTAAATCAGCAAATTGGAGGCATTAAACAGGATCAGAGCTGAATATTAACTCAGCAAATTGGAGACCTTATCTCATAAACCCAAGATGGAATTTATTTGTGCAAAGTACTATATCCAGGAACAAATAACTGCAAAAATGTACAGATGGTTAGGGAACAGGTCTTTGGTACAGGGTCTGGAGTTTCACATGAATCACAAGCCAGGCATGAGCAACAGCACAGGGCTGTTGACTGAAAAAACACCGAGCAGGATATTCAAACAGATTTTTAGTCAGAATGACATTCAGGTAGTCCTGTACTCTGCACCCAAATTGTCAGACCTTACCCACAACATACCCAGGTGTGACTACAGTGCTGCAAGTACAGACAGATGCTGCAGAGAGTCAGGACAATGATGCAAATTATCATTTGTGTCTAGCATAGGACTTCTGGAAAAAGACTGCCAGAAGTGCAGCTCTGTAGGCTTACAGCAATTTTATAACACTTAAAAGAATGTTGTAAAGAAGACTAATGTGGGAATAAGAAGAATAGGGGGAAAATAGGCTATCAATAGCCTGGGGCAAAGATCAAGGAAATAATGAGCTTAAATTGTGCTATAGATAATGCAGAAAACAAATTTAGTTGATCCTGCTTTGTCATCAAAGGATCAGCATGACATCTGACTAGATATCCAGTGTTCTTTAGAATGTCCATAAACACTCTTTAGTTAAAGTTAAGATCTTCAAAATGTTTGGCAGAAATAAAATTGGGGCAGCTATGCTTTCTTTTTGCAAGAAAAGCTGCTGCTGCTGCGTGAGATTAGCAATAATAATTTCTAAACTTTTACCTTAAGCATCAGGGGTGGTTCATGAAACTGAAGTCTTACTCATGAGGGGAAAAGAGTGTCAGGATGTACTCTGAAGGCAGTGCCTTGTGATCTTTGCAAAAGGTACATCATCGTCCTTCCATTTACTGCATGTCCTGTCATTTTTTATCATTCTTCTGAATTAGTGGTAGGACTCAGCTTCTTTGGATACCCAGACCTGGACTCTTAGTGCAAAAAAACCTTCTCAGTCTTCTTTGCCCAATGATTTCACAGAAGAATTCATATGTTCCTTTTTCACCAGGAAAATTAGCACCTGTTTTCTCTTTTGGAAATGTTTGGATTGGGGTTTTTTGGGTTGGGTTTGTTTTTCTTTTGTGCTGAAAAATTAAGCAGATACCATTTCCGTGAGTATCTGTTACTAATTGTAGGGCACATGCTGAATGTGTACTGTAATGGCTCTCCCCCAAAAAGTGCTCAGCAGAAGGCACCCTGACACCATGTGTCCTTGATCTGTGTCACAGTTACTAACCAAAAACATGCCATCGTGTGCAAGAAATTTTACTCATTTCCACCTATTCAGTATCTTCTGGGGTACTGCAACAACTAAAGGGGTATTTTTTCCTCGGGGTACCTCTATTTCACACTGGAACGTGAGCCAAATTTGTTACCTGCTATTGGAAACAAAATAGAATTCCAAGCAAAACCCTCATGTAGGGGATAATACCCAAAATAGTCATGAATATGTGTGTACATCAATCTGACAGTAAGGGAAATGGTCTGTTAGTTATTTCCTAACAACAAAGAAAAAGGAAGACAACTAGATGAGTTTTCATCGCTTAAGAAGAACTAACAAAATAAGTGAACATCATAAAGAGCCACTAGAGAAAGGGCATTGCCTCCGCTAAGAGGACACTTCTCCCACGTGCCTGGTTCTGTGTACCTCAGCACTTACTGCTTCAATTATGACACCAAAAGATTTTATTAAAATTAGCTAGAAGCCTATTTTGTCTCATTTAGGGAAACTAGAAAGCGTGTATCTGTAGCAAGGCTAGGTTTTGTCACCCAAACTAGAGCTTGGCAGCAATTTTTCAACCATATTATTAGAAAAAATGCAGTAGGAAAACGATGACTGGATGCCACATTCATTATTGACATCTGACTGCCTTTGGGCAGCTAGGAAAAGAGGTAGGCACACACTTCTCCAGCACACCTGGGCTTTAATAGTGTACTGCACTCACAATCTATCTCCTAGCAAGCATGCATAAATGGATGTGGCAGTGTAGCACATTAATAAATACTGTGCATGGTGCTCCCATTCAAAGGTCAATACAATCATGCCGCTGAGGGCAAACTTTATCACGTAATCAAGGTAATTCAGTATCAAGAGTTCCTCTTACTAGAAAGTGTCAGGGCTTTTTTGGGTTGCATGCACAAGTCTGTGTTCATCTGCTGCACACAAGAACAGCACAAAATCTAGTAATCAAATCCTCAGTCTTTCCTTCTGTCTCTGGACCACTGACAAATCACTTTCTTGGAAAGAAGTGCAACTGCTTCGAGGTCTCCCTGAAGAAGGAGCCTGGAACTTCAAGAGATTCCAGACAGGGAAGATCAGAGGTGGTCATCAACTGCTTAAAATGCATCAGAAGTAATTTGCTATTTACTTACCATGCATTCTTTCAGAGCTCACTCAAGCTCCTACTTACTTGAAGGCAAAGCTAAACTCTTCAAAGGCCTTTGCTTTTTGTTTGCATTGCTAGGCTCTGCAGGTTTGGAGTAATACCGTAATATTTTATAGTGGGAAAAACAATGTACAATTGAAATAACTTGGTAGCTGTTCAGGTTTTAGCCAATTTCTCTGTTTTTCAGCTGTGAAAGGGTCCCAATCCTCATTCAAGGAGCAGATTGGTGGGAACTGGATTAGGTCAATGAAATGTGTGTCATTCACTGCTTAGGTTTTTTTCAGAACTATAGATGTAACTTCCATAAGGGTTTACAAGTCAGAGCCCATCACTGTAGATGCTTCTAGAAGGCTGTTTGGTACCTGTGGAGTATGTTCCCTTAGCTGCACTGGATAGCACAGTCCCTCGGCAGGCTGGGAGGCCTTACTTAACATTAAGCACTTCATTTGTTATGCACCTAGCATTTAGTGGTTAGTCACATCTTAACTGGTTACTAGTAACAGAAAACAATGGAGTTTTGGTCACTTAAGTTCTCATTTACTTTGTTGGTCATGTCATCGTTGAGGAAAAAAACCTGGAGGTTAAAGGGTTTCTTTGGGTCTTTCTGTTTAATTTGGGAGCACCAAGAAATAACCAAGAATGATGGAAGGCAGCAGAAACAAGCACATTGATGATGGTATGTTCAAAGTGGAAGTGTTGTTGGAATATTCTTAGTTTCCCTTTCTTCCTCGCTAAACAAGCCTTATTTCATCAAAGCTCAGGGTGCTGTGTCTCTGTCACTGAAAGCATTAAAGTCCTGAGGTTTCTAGAGAAAGACGGCTCAAGATTTTCTGCAGAAAAGGAGAATATTGCTTCCATGTTTCCAGAGCTTTTTGTAGGAACCATTAAGCTGCTAGTAGAAAGTGCTTACATAGAGATTGAGCTATTGGCTTCATTTTCTGTCCTTTTCTACTATTTTCAATGTCCAAGTGACACATGGCTTGAGACTTCAGCGAGAAAGGGAACTCCTACAGACAGAGGCAAACTCACTGGCTTAGATTCTATGGAATGAAAGATAGATTTGTGTCAGATTCTCTTTGGAATCCTCAGGTATGAAAGTGAAAGAGCATGATGCTGCAATGATTGTGTAGCTCATGGTGTAAGGAGGAGGGATCCTGCAAAAGCTGCTTTTTCAGATGTGTTAATTAGTAGCAGATCCTGTTGGTTACAATCGGCTGTGACTGTTTGGGACTTCTAAAGGGAAAAGCAGACCCAAAATTATTTCAGGGGTATAGGATAAGGCATCATCCTGAAGAGATTAAATTATATCCAGCAACTAGATATAAATAGGTAGAGATATAGGGCTGCTTCTCTTGATTTCTTCTTCTCAGCATTTAATTTCTTCCCAATAAATTAGCATACTAATTCATCTGTGGCCTGTGCTGGATGCTATAGGGGAAGAGAATGGTGATTTACTCATTGATCTCTGTTGGTACATAGTTAAGATACCTGAGCTATCGTAAGGTGTCTTTAAGGATCTATTTTATTTCCTTGAAATAAAACCTTAACTGTAGAGGAACTTACAGTCATGAATCACTTTCTAAACCATTTCTCACAAATTCAGCCTTTGAATGGGGGAGTGTATTAAGATTTTATCCTACAACGTGCGTGAAAAGGTTTTCACTGATGGCAGAAACACCCCTGTTTGAATCTAATAATGCTCTATGTGGTAGATACCTTCCCCAAACTTTTCCACAAGTTGCAAACTTAAATAGCTCAACAATAAAACTTAAATTTGAATGAGAGTGGAGGCACAATGCTTCATGAGGTCTTAGCAGAAAGTTTAGGTATAGCTGGGGAAGCTGTCACGTGTTATTTTAGAGGCACTGGCTTCCAAACTGGATTGATTGTGATGATGATATTATTATTTTTACCTCCTTCTTCACCTGACATAGAATCTTATTTTGATTGCTAGGTGTTCCTTATTTTTCTTCAAATGAAATTTACTTTCATTTTAAAATGTGCCTAAAATGACTTTCTTTTTTTCCCCAGAAGATTTGTGCTGTCAATCGAAATGTTATACTAAGAGTATACTTCTCACATGTGACAGACTAGTGCACAATTATCACACACCTCACTGATTTCATTCTATAGTGATGTGATGAAATACAGATTGGCTACAGGTACTGTTTCTAAAATGACATTTTGGAATGCATTTTGTTCTGTTCATCTGCAAATGTTCCCTCCACCCGATGTACAACTTGAAAAATAATAACTGCTAAAAATACACAAACTGTCAGCTTTGGTTTGACTGAGAGAAACTATGTCAAGATAGATTTGTGTTTCAATACAGTGCAAGATGCCTAAAATACCCCCAAAGATTGATGGCAATCTCATCAAATGGTGCGAATAATCACATTATAAACGCATCATTTGGGGCCAAGGTGGGGTAAGGGTGGGCTAAAGCTGCTGCTGTGTAAGCTAATAGCACTGACATCAGTTTTAAAAATAACAATTATAATAGAAATAAAAAATTAAAGGCACACTTAATCAAATAACTGGTATTAATATTCTCTTCCCTTGTACTTACATCTTTAAGGTCTCAGAGCTGCAATGTTTTCTCACCTGACCTTGCAGAAAGTATTCACATGAGAGTACTGTGATCTCAGATAAAGCTTTATAAAAAAGCAAGTAATGATGCTTCCTTTCCACTGAGTTCAAGGTTAATTGCGCTTGTCAAAAAGGCACTAAAAAAAAAAAGCTGTCAGAAATTTGGCAGAGCGATGGCAACCCCACAGACTGCACCTCCTGCAGTTCCCATTTGTCAAAGTTGCACCCATTGATAAAGTCAGAATGAGGACACTGTTTCAGAAGGCTCCTTTTTTCATTGCACTTCAACATAGTAGATCAAGGCACACAAAAAATGTAACAAGGAGACTGTGACAAACTGGCAGATTTGGGGTTTAAGGACTAGCTATGAAATGATGTATTTTAGGCAAAGATCAGCATTTTGTGACAGTGCTCCTGTTCATTTTCCTAACGTGAAGCTGCTCCTGTTCATCCTAGTGTGGGTGTGCACATAGATAATGTGAGACTAATGCAGTAAGAACTCTGGTTAAAAGCAAAGACAGAAACCCAGGACATAACTTGGTTAGACATATGGCTTTTAAAGTGCAGACTTTAAAACTCCTACCTCTCTGCAGATTCATCTGAATTTTCTTCTGTGATCATCTGCAACTCCTGTGTGGTTTTACTTGGATCTTCTTTGAGGCAGTTTTCCTCAGTGCTTGTTTTAGGGATATCCTCGTTTGATCGAAGCTGTTCTATGAGATTCTGCTGATGCCAGGTTTGAATAGATCGGTGGTGCACTGGGGTTGGACCTGGCACAGGGACCAGTATGTTGTGGTGGACAGGACTGCTGTTTTTCTTCAGCCCATTTCTGTCCCGAGTGTGGTTCTTCAACCTGTTCTGAACCGGTGTCCCTCTGTGCTCATATCCTTCCTGCTGATGGCAGCCCCCCGTGCCTGTGGAGCCTTGCGAGGGGTGACTGAACCACCTCCAGCGGAGCCTCAGGATCTGCTTCACATCAAACTCCTTCTTGCCAGATACTGACATTTTTTCCAGGAGGGAAAAAAAAAAAAAAAAAAAAAAAAAAGGACAAAAAAGCCTATTCTTTCAGAAAGGAAATGGATTCTTTGTTATCTCTTCTGTTTCAACTCCTCTTCTTAAGAAAAGACAACAAAAGAACAAATACCGGTAGCTCTCTCCCTCTCTCTTCTGATTAATATACTGCAAGCTCTTCAAGCCGATGCTAAGCTGCTGCTAACTGTATAGGTGGGGATCCATACTGACAGGATGATGAGGTCAGACCTTAAACAAGTAAATCAGCTTAGCACAGGAAAGCAGCAACCATAACACTACCCAGCTGCTAGGCTTACACTCTCGCAGCACTATAGCACAGCTCTCTAATATATAACCCAGCCTCACATGATCCTGAGGGATCCGAAGCTGCAACTTAAGATGCAGGGAAGCACACACAAATAAAGTGACAAGACTTTCTATCTCACGAGCTTTTCCATCAAGCCTGCTAATAAGCAATGCTGCATTTCACAGAAGGTTTGTAGGGAATTGTTCTGTAGTCTCTTTATGTAGATTTTTGCTAAGGATTCTCTGTGAAACTCTCCTGCAGTTCATGTGTTTCCTTAAGGGGCTTGCATTTGTTTATCTTGCTGTGTAAAATTCCTGCAAATGGCCTCAGTGTGGTAGCACTTACCTAAAGCAAAGAGGCAGCATTTGAATACAACGTGCAAAACTGAATGTATACTCACCTACAGATAGATTTCTGGATATAATTACAGGGGTATGAGAAAAGAGGGAGGGAGCTCATGAAAATCAGAGATGTGCTCCCCGAATGACAGTATCCTTGGAAAACACAGTTTCCTGGCTAAGTGCCTGTGTAAACACCCTTTGCCATCCTGCTCTTCATTTCTCACGGATGGTGAAACAAGAGAGGCTTTTTTAGCAGACACCTTTCTTTTGATAGTGTGCACCAGAACATGTTTTCGGCAGATTTAATGGGTGGTGCCTATTCATTCCCATCCATTTAACAGGAACAGGCAGTGAGAACTGTTCCCCAGGTGTTTGGAAATAATATCCACAGAATGTTTTCAGTGCAAACTGAGAATAATGACATGGACTGCATTTTTTTCCTTACATCCTCCACAGTTTGCTACTGATGACCTCTGGAGCTGTAAGCAGCAAGCAGACATAAAAGCTGCAAGACAGTCGCTAAAACAGGATTCAGAGCTAAAGGGGAACATCCCTCCAGCACATCTTCTGACATCTCTTCAGACCTTCCCATATTAACTTCCTATATTTCTGTCTGTATTGTGATTTTTTTCTTTTCTGTCTTCTAAACTCTACTGACAGGCTGTTGACCTTTCAAACACTAAAATGCAAACAGAGAAATATGAAGTAGAACTTTGAAAAGAAAAAGCAAAATAAGGGCATAAGACTGAGGAACCATCAGCCCTTCTGCTGGGCTGGCAAGTCCCTGTCCTGTCCTTGGTATTCAAGCAAATGGTGTGCAAGATCAGGGACTGGATGCATGAGAGAGAAATTAAAGGAAAGTGAAGAAAAGTAAAATAGGTGAAAGATAATATTTAGGCACATAGAGGGAAAGAAAGGAATGGAAGCCTGAGAGAAATAGTTGGGAAAGAAGGCAAAGGAAGAAGTCAAAGGAAGATTTTTAACAGACATAGCCAATGCCTGTTTATTGCTGTGTAGAACGTTGGGGCTGAGCTACTGCCATAAATTGTACATTAATGTGATTTGATAATAGGGTGAAGGTCTATGACAGAACAAGAAAAACTTGGTTGCAGATAAGAATCCTCTCTCATATGGAAGAATAAATTATTTGTGGGAGCTAGAGTACAAGCCCCAGCAAGCCTGGCAGTGCTTTGGCACTGTTGCTCCCATTGCTGACCCCACTGCTCTGCCAGGGCTTTCTGGCCTCACAGCACTTGTCAGAGCTGGCTGTAACTGTTATTAAAGGAATATATTTTTAAAATACTTTGTTTCATGTGTTATAGGAATGGAGAGAAGCTAGAAAACTGGTTCAAATTCTGAGAGTTTATATAAAGGTGAAGGTAAAGGTCTGGTTGTGAGTTTATTAGGGGGTTCAATTTAAGGGTTTTGAGACTATAAGCTATTAAAGAAGCTGCTCCCAAACTGCAGGAGTTTAAAGAATTCATAGGGAATGACTGGATAAATGCAAATGCTGACCACTGAGTAAGAGGGATCAGTCCCAAAGTTAGTGTTAGATGTTATCACATTTTCCTGATGACCTTGTGTAACAATCTGCAATTTTCTGGAGATCCAGAGGTTTCAGGTATTTTTTCTTCTATATAATATTTAATTTAATGTATGTTACCTTTTCAGTTCTATCTTACAGGCCTATGGATACTGTTCTTTTCAGTCTTATGAAAGTAATGAGACCTCATGGTATCTGCATATTGCTCAGGACTGCCTACATGAGATCTGTGTTAAGGAGGAAGTGTCTATATACCAAGTTAACAAAGTAATTCATGAGAAAATCCTGTAGAGCTGGACAGAGAACATGATTTCTCACTGCTATCTTAATCAGGTCATTGAGCTATCTCAGGAGCTCTGTCAGTTCCTCTTAGCAACAGCTCTGAAACATTTAATCCATATTTTTTCACCATGTCACAAAGCTTCTCTGGATTTCCTTTCCTTAAATCCCTTTTGCAGAACTCATCCTTTACCCAAGATAGCATCAAAAGCACATCCCTGGAATTTTGCTTGAGGATGTGTACAAGGAGCACTTCTGTTTGTGAACTACTCTGTTTCTTACTAACTCAGAGCCTGCTCAGGCAGATGTTAAGTGTAGCTAGCTGAAATTAAGGGTCCTGGATATTTCCTGAGTAGGCTGTCTTGCTTAATAAGTCAGCTTGAGTCAGCACAGTATATCTTGCAGGTAGGGCATAAGTAGATTATTTTTCGCACAGCTTGTTACCACTCGGGCTAAAAATGCAACGTGCTGTACCAGGACAGTATGGGAGATTGGTTAATCCAAAACATCAAGCCTGAAATTATTAAAGCAGGCATGTGGCATAAAGCTACACCATGTTTATACATCTCTATTGAACATATCTGCTTTTAATCATCTAGATTTAGGTTTCTGGTGAGAAAACCTTGTTTGGAAAGTGACTATAATGTGAGTGTTCACTTCTTCATGGTTTCTTTATGCAGCTATAATGTCTTTTTAGGTATATTTGTCGTTCAAACTTCTCCATGTGAAAAGATATTTTTTCTTCTCTTACTGTTACTAATTTAGTTTGTTTGGTCTAATTTAGATAAACATCCACCATAGCAGCATTAATTTTTCCCCTCATGACTGGAATTCTCCAAAAGCCAGGATTTTCTAGGGCTACAGCAAGTCTAGCCAGGGCCCCCAGATAGTCAGGCGGCTGCAGTGGGTGAATGCTTTCCCGTATTTTTCAAGATATTTGATGCCTAACCTGACATTGCATTTTGTAGAAAGCCAATTTAATTACAAGCTCATATCAGTACTGTACACTCTGCAATGCTTGCATTTGGGGAAAACATCATAAAAAGATCTACACATACATAGATTGTTAACAGCTAAATGAAAAGATAGGTTAAAAGGCTGCAGGGTCACTACCCTTTGTAGTGACCCTGTGTGCTTACACTCGGTATGAGGGCAGATAAAGAGAACAACAAGTGAAATATTTTTACTGCAATGTTTTGAAAATAGTGCTTCAAGAGAACTCCCATTAGTCCATCCTTTGTGAAAGAGAGATTCCAGGAAACATCTGCATAGCACAACACTACCATTAACAGAAGTCAAAGTTAAATGGAAAGGAACAGGACAAACCCCAAACCAAAGACTGCAGGAAAGTTTGACTTTCCTTTAAAAGCAAACTTTGAATCTCAGTAAATGCAAATCTGTTTAAGACAATCAGTTCCTTTAGAGACTTCCTACTGAAGGAGGCAGCAGAGATGAAGCACTGCAGGGAAAGTGTTGACACATTTAAACACAATTCCTTCCTCAAATAACTGGAAATGGTACTACAGATCGCACCCCACCTACAAAGCTGTGTGCCAAAGCTGGGAAAAATCACAGCATTTTTTCTGAAGAAAAAGAATGTGAGAAGTAAGACTGATATAAGTAACTCTGATTAAGAGCTTGCTAAACAGGAAGAATATTGTCACCACCAAAATGAAACCAGAATTTTAGAGTGGAATAAGAAATGGCAAATACTCACTTTACAGCCCAGAGGAGAGAGACTTGGGGGTGCTGGTGGAGGAGAAGCTCCACAGGAGCTCTCAATGTGCACTTGCAGCCCAGAAAGCCAATCAGATCCTGGGCTGCAGCAGGAGAAGTGTGGCCAGCAGGTCAAGGGAGGTGATTCTCCCCCTCTACTCAGCTCTGGTGAGACCCCACCTGGAGTACTGCCTCCAGTTCTGGAGCCCCTATTCCAAGAGGGATCTGGAGGTGCTGGAACGTGTCCAGAGAAGGGCCACGAGGATGAGCAGAGGGCTGGAGCACCTCTCCTATGAGGACAGACTGAAGGAGTTGGGGCTATTCAGTCTGGAGAAGAGAAGGCTCCGATGTGACCTCATTGTGGCCTTCCAGTATCTGAAGGGGGCCTACAGGAAGGCTGGGGAGGGACTTCTCAGGCTATCAGGTAATGACAGGCCTAGGGGGAATGGAATTAAGCTGAGGGAAGGAGATTCAGGCTGGATGTGAGGAGGAAGTTCTTCCCCATGAGAGTGGTGAAGCCCTGGAACGGGTTATCCAGGGAGGTGGTTGAGGCCCCATCCCTGGAGGTGTTAAAGAGCAGGCTGGACGAGGCTCTGGCCAGCCTGATCTAGTGTGGGGTGTCCCTGCCCCTGGCAGGGGGTTGGAACTAGATGATCCTTGTGGTCCCTTCCAACCCTGACTGATACTATGATACTACTATGATACTATGATCTCCCATGAACAAGGACTTGAAAGTGGTGACACTAGTGCTGCAAAAGTAAGCTCAAGCACACCTCAATAAGAAACTCAAGAGATAAAAGAATGGAAAAAATGTGAACAGATGCAAAGAAACACAAGACTATTTCATACCAATATTTCGAATAGCAAGTAAATTTGGAGGTATTTCTCTAGATTTTGCAAACTGCTGTGGCCAGAAGAGCCAGCTGCTGCATGAATTGTTTCATTGCCTACTGGTGAAATAAAGGACCACAAGACAACTCTGTAGAAAGGAACAGGCAGTAAAACTTCAGAATAATTATGACTTCATCAAGAGTGTGGAATTTAGCCTTCCATCAAAATAAAATCAGTGGCCAAGCTGACTGGGCTTTTCGACCCACCAAAATACACCTAATATTGGCTGTCAGGGACTGAGGCGGGTGAGAGAGAAAAGATACTTGCCAGCAGATTTGAATAATGAAGGAAGGTGGCAAAAGGTTAGGGCCAGGGTTTTTCCAAGTTATTCTTAGTCTGTGTGCTGTATTTGAGGGATCTGAGGAACAGACACAGAACAATTTCCAAAGCACAGTGATGTAAGTTGCATTGTGTTGAACAGTTAAACATGCTGATCAGTTCACAACATCTTGCCTCATTTTCATCTTTTCCCTTAAGGTTTACCATGGATGAGATGACCTCCAGAGGTCCATTCCAATCTCATCCATTCTGTGATCTTTGCCCCTGTCCAACACTAACAAGGAAAATGGTTCTGTGAACATGCTGCCAGCTTGCAGCATCCATCTTTTCAGTCTGCAGGTGTATGGTACAGCTATAAGACAGCCTTTCTGCAAACTCACTTCCCTTCTGCTGAGGCAGTGACTGTTCTAAAGCTCTGCCAGCTGGTAAGAGACTTTGGAACAAAGAATGCTGGAGGCAGTTTTCCTCAGCTCCTTCCCTGGCTACTTAAAAAGTCTGCAGACTTTTTTTGATATAGCACAAGTATAAACTCATGGAATTTTTATGAAGAGAAATGAAATAGAACTACTGCTCTGTAGGAAATCTGCCTCTTTTGAAAAGTACCACTCTCAGCTAGCAAGAAGGATTGGCAGAGCTGGAAAAAAGCAATCCATAGATTTGAATGTACAAGTGGTGTTTGGGTCACTAATACACGTAGAGTAGAAAGCTGATAGGTGCTTTTTGACTTTCTGAGAGCCCATTTCTTAGAAAACACTTTTCCAAGTGGCTTAAAGAAGGAATTTTTGTCCTAAAATAACTTTAAATGCACTCAAGATGGACAAATCCTTATGAAATTTCCAAGATAAAATTTCTAACTCGATATTAATTTTCTTTTGAGTGATAAAATGACATTTCTGGAAATGTTTTGTTCTGCATGGCTCACAAAAAAAAGGTGTTTGACTGTATGAATATGTGGTGGGCTTAAATTTTCCCTCCAGCATTAAATTTGCCAGACCAGCTCAGTTATGGAAGCAAATGAAAACTGTATTTACAAGCAAACTACAATTTCCAAGGGAATGCAATGAAGACGTACAAAAATACACAGTGTTTACAATATTTGCAGGTATTTGCAATGACTAAACAGCACAAGAATCCCCCTGGCCAAAGACTAGGGGAAGCTACTAGCCTCATTCTCTGTGCCCCCCTTACCCCTCTGTACAAAAGGGAGAAGAGACAGAAGCAGGGAAGTTAATACCAAAACAGTGCAGCCAAGGTCAAGCAGAAGCAAGTTAGTAGCTCTCCCAGAGCAAAGAAGTGAGAAGAGAAGAAAGGCTGTTTTGGTACAACTAGTTTTAATCCCTTGTGTCTCCAGTGGGATCGTTTAGAATTGTCTTTATTTTCCTTTTTACGCCCAATAGTGATTTGTTTGCATTTTACTACTTTCTGTTCAAGATCTGTGGAAAAAATTTTAAAGGCATGGCCTAAAACCACCACAGACTCAACATTGCCTATTGCTCCATCTGTGATTTTAACTGTGTGCTGTAATCTGCAGAGATACTGGCCTGAATTCAGTATTTAAGGGTGTTGTTTGTCTGGCTGCTTAGGTCTTTGCTGCCAAGTTCTGTCAGGTGTTTCAATAAATTATGTTCTTTTACTGATCTTTGTGGAAGGGAATTATGACTTAGACCTATGACCTAAAATTGGAAAAGTTATTCAAAAGATAAAAATATTCTTCTATGCAAAATCAAAACAATTGAATATAAAACTCATAATTGTATTTGTAATAGAAAAATCTTAAACTGGATCTCCGAAAAGGCAAGTAAAGACATGGGGGAAATATGTTTCTGCAGTGAGTTTCCACTGCCAGTGAACCGGGTCATTCCCCAGCTGAGAGCACAGCACACCAAGGCATCATGACATCTGTGCTGTTACTGATCGATGGGACACTTGGATACAAACGCAACCTGCAGCGTTCATGGCTTTAAGATCAATAACGTGCTAATCAATCTGTCACTTCACAGACAGTCAATATGAACTATATAGATGGGCACCAGGTTACTGCATCCTAAGCAAGCTCATGAATTATAAAACAAAAGGATCCTGACAATCAAAGCTTTGTCGTTAACATAAAGCTGTTGTAAGTCACTGTCATGCACTATGACGTAACCATACAGGTACTGCAAATGGTGTAAGGGTCATCTCTCAAGAAACTGAGGACACAGACTCTCTTGGTTTTGGTCAGAGGGTTCCATAAAATTGTTATTCTGTATTATTCTAACATAATCAGTATGATATGTGCAGAAGGTAACAAATAGATCACATGCAGTGTTCTTAATATTTTCAAGTCTCTTTATTCATTTGAATTTCTCACGGTTACTCCCTGTTTCGGCATTAGACTGCTAGTAGTAGGCTGCCTTCTCTAACAACGCAGCAGCTTGGATTTTCATCTCTTCAAGCTGTGACGCTTCTTTCTCAAGCTTAGTATTTCTTAGGACAATTTTAACCACAGGTCTGGCTTGCTGAATGTGATTTGTAGAAGATGTCTTTGCCTTTATTGACCTCTCAAAATCCCCAAACAAATAAAAACAATTCTCATAATTAGTTACAGAATTGCTAAGGCTGGAAAAGGCCTTTAGGATCATCGAGTCCAACCATAACCCAAATACCATGACCACTAAACTATGTCCTGAAGCACCACATCTGCAGCATCTTGAACACTCCTGGGGCTTTCAGCTCTACCACCTCCCTGGGCAGCCTGTTCCAGAGCCTCACCACTCTCTCAATAAGGAAGTTTTTCCTAATGTCCAATCTAAACCTCCCCTGGCACAACTGAAACCCATTTCCTCTTGATAGAACCCATGGAATTCCATGTAACATGTCACATCTCTGCAGTGCCAGAGGACATCAGCGTTTTGTTTTCAGTCTCACTGCTTTACTTTTTCAAAAGCTGCTTTCTGGAAACTGCAGAAAGAACTTGGGAAAACGTTGCATGTTTTAGAAGTGCAGGAAACATCCCTTTTGCCCTAATAGCTCCAAGAAGCACACAGGCATCACACCTCCTAGAAATAAGCACAAAGTTGAATCCTAAGGTATCTACTGTTGAGACAGAATGGGTCTGCAGGTTTTGGTTGGGGTTTTTTATTATTGTTTCATGATTTGTTTGCTTGTTCTTGAAGTATCCTCCTAGTTCATGTACTCCTGAACAATTTTTTTCCATTCTTCTCTTACTGGCCCTTAAGTATCTTTCACAAGAGTTTTTTTTTATAGAGTTTGAAGTAAGGTAAGAAAATTAATAAGAACAGTCATTGGCAAGATGCATACATGATTAAATTGTTAGACCCATGTTGGAATAACTTTGAAAACTAGGTAGGCAGCTGTGATCGAAACATAGTTTGACTTCATTACTGTTGGTCAGCAGTGCAGCTATATCCTGTGAAACACAAACTGCTGGATGTTTTAGTTCGATTTTACTGAGAGGTGACATTCTCCTTTTTGATAGAGGCACTTCCAGTGCACAAAAGCAGTTATTAGTGATAGAATTAAATGCAAGTATGTGTCGGTCTGTTATCAGATGCCATCAACTTAACTCTAGACTGCTTTAGATAAGAATGGACACAGGACCAAAGGGAAAGTAATTACCTACACAACATGATTGTGAAATGTGGTTTTGAGAGATAGGAGATAATTGACACCAACAGTGTTTATAGTTTTATATAAATCTTCAGTACCTTCAGTATCACAGAAGAGTATATCTGTACCTTTTTCTGCTACAGAGTCATTGAATAATGCTAGTCAGAAGGAACTTTAGGAGCTTTCTAGCCCAACTTACTGATCAACACAGGGGCAGGTATGAGATCAGAGCAGATTACTCAAGGTTTTACTTATGTCTTGGAAACCCTTGAGGATGGAGATGTCAAAACACTTCTGGGAAACCCATTCCAATGCTTGACTGACCTAATAATGAAAATCTTTTCTTACTACTCATCTGAAACTGTTTTAATTTATATCCATTGCCTGGTACCATCTCTCATCCTGCCATGCTCTGTGAAGAACCTACCTTGGTCGTCTTTGTGACCTCCCTGTAGGTACTGGGAGGATGCTGACACTGTCTGATCATGATAGTTATGTTAACTGATCTCAGTAGTTATGTTCATGTGGAAAATACTTGAATTTTCTGCTTATTCGCTGATAATAACAACCCTTATTTATCTGCATGTTATTACCATTGGATATTAAAGACCATGGAAAGGATCTGGCATACCCTCCACACACCCTAGTATTTGGACTTGACAGTTGTCACCATAGGTCTGTATCATCTCAAAGCCTTGACAGAATAAGGATTTATGCCCAAGGTCAGTCTTCTCTGGTAAGTTTTTGAATGTGACTCTTGTTCATTGTATCTTAATAAATGTTGCCTTTAATTTGAAGAGAGGGCGGCCCTTGAGGCAGCTGTATTTCTATGCACTGTGGAACATAATGATTCTTAGGTGTCTTTATGTTTTAACCCTATAAATGTCTCCTGAGGCTTGTGAAAGGTGTTCTATGTGTCAATACAGAATCCCTGGAAGGTGTGGCTATGCATGTCCTCTAAATTATTGACATCAAAGGTTACAGTGCTCTTTGATTATTCGTGGGAAAATGACCTGCCTTAGGGCAGCTGTTCTAGAAGTTGGAGGCAGTCAATACAAGTCTTTCTCCTTAATGACTTCTCTAACTTCCATACAGGTATTGATTGGAATACAAATGTATACTCAGGCTAGCTTGTTGTACCTACAAGTGTGGAAAGAGGCATTCTGGTGCGCCACCTTGATTAGCACAGGGAAGCATGCCAGTGTTTTACGAGTAAGGCAAGTTTGAGGCTGTTGCAGTTGGGGTTTTGTAGCATAATAATCCATCAAATTCTTTTCTGTCTTCAGCTTCTCTCTCAGTAATCATCAGTCTTCCTACCAATTTTCCCAGATGTTTCGCCTCTCCTTTGTGATTCCTTAAGAATGCTAGGAACAGGATCTCTTTGAAAATTATATGATTGTAAGCATCACTGTCACAGCTGATCGGAGAAAGTGCTGTAAACCAACATCCTTGTCAGCAAACTGTCTCCTAGCATCCTAACACTATCCTTTTGGTCATGCCACCTGTAAAAGCACGCAGTAACTCAATTTTTACTGTGACAAAAGGCCATACAGATCTACATCACAGTATTATTGTCATTCAGCCTGGCTCCAGCTGTTGTCAGCTGCCAAAACGCCTTGAGGCTGCACTTTTACTGTCTGCTGCTGGCCCAGAATACAAAAGCACAAAAATGCATTTAAACCATTTAAGTCCTATCCTCCTCAGGCAAAAAAAACACCCTTTGGTTCTGTCATTCCTTTTAGAACAGACCAGCTCAACATCTATATTTTGGTGCACAGGAATTTTGTAGTAAATGCTTTCATGTTCTCTGGGGGAAGAACATGGATCTTGTTCATAGGAGTATGGCGTCATGGGATGAAAACAGGATGTCTCATCTCCATATACATTTATTAACAATAAAAAGGCTACCAAGCAGCATAGTGATCAAATTTGCAAGCGAGAGCAAATATGAGGGAGAGAGCAAGCACAGGGTACTGAATGTGACATGCAGTATTCTGAGGCAAATCCTATTAATAATGGATTCCCAAAGAAGAAAGAAATGCAGCCTGCTGAAACAGAACTGAGATGAACATACTGAATCTGATCATTTAGCAGGATATGGTTGAAAAGTCTATCATCAGACTAGATTAGGGATGTGATAGAGAATAGTGTCTCTTGGTCTAGTGTAGATTACTGCTGAATTTTATTTTTTTATTTTTCAAAATTTCATCAGTAGTCTTATTTGCTCCAGTCCCTTATTTCTTGATCTTGGAGCTATCTTGGAAGGTAGCTCTTTTCTCTTTACGTAAGGAAAATACTTGCAGCTGCATACATTAACCATAGACATTCTTGAGACAGCAGAGAGAGATCTGTGGTAATAAATTGCATCATATGGCAAATACACTACCAGGGAGCTGTGCTAGAAGGAATGACGCCTCTCAAGCCTCCTAAAATTAAACATCTGATATAAATTGGTGACAACTAATATAGGTAAAGTGCATGTCACAAACAAGAGATGCTCTTGGCTGATTATGCCAATTTAAAAGGCTGTTTACCTCAACTCAGGGGCCTTGAGGTGCGCTGCTTCAGGACACATTTGAAGGTGTTTGATGCAGTTGGAGTGACAGTGTTTGGTATTTTGTCTTACTGAGATTCCCGAATGAAGTTATTTGACAGTACCTCTTGTTAGTGAGTGGCTGATGGCTCTGCACTTTCTTGGCACAGCGAACATTTAGGAATACTAGATGCTAGCAGTGTTTTAATGTAGAAGGTAATTTACTTCAAAGAACAAATTCTGTAATTGTGGTGGTGTTAATGTGGAATTAATAATCACAGGGGGAAAAAAATATACCCACCAAACTCCACTGCTTTGAAATACAAGGTTCAGCTCAGCCTTGAAACATACAGGGGGAAATCTTTGACATGGGATTTCTCTTAATCACTGTAAGCTTTTGTTTATATTTTTAATGTTTTATTTCATAATTTTATGTTATGGGAGAAACCAGTGGGGAAAGAAAAGCTATTTGCCTCTCCTTACTTAATAACAGCTTGACTTAGATAATTTTTCCCTTCTGAAACTGCTTTCTGTGTGTTGGAACACACCTCATCATTTTTTCTGCCTGCCACAGTCTAAATCATTCTGGCTTGCAGACCTCTCTGCCATGATAGCAAGTACATGCCACAGAGAAGGCATTGGTGTACTACTAGAACACAGAGTTCTCTTGAAAAGAACACAGCTTTTACCCTCTAAAGGGAGCAACACAGGCATTTTACCAATCTGTTGTGTGATTCACATTATTTGTGTATTAGGATGTTTAATCATATCCTTTTCACAGAATTGGTACCAAGTCCAAGAAACTTTAATCAGAAGGTGAAGATTACTCTGCCTGGGTTTGTATAGCAGTGTGAGAGTTATGTTCTCTTTGCAACAACCTGCAACATCACAGTTGCCTTTTTGCCTCGCTCTGAAGCGGAGAACTCTTTGACTTAAGTATCTTCCTAAGTAGCTCTGCTCTGAGGATAGGCTGAGGGAGCTGGGGTGTTGGAGCAAATAGTGGATTGAGAATCCAGATATTTTTGCTTTTGCAAAGCCTTCTGAACGAAGAGCACAGTTTTTGCAGATCGTTATCACATTCATTTTGACTAATGCTTCTCTTTCCTGAGAGCACAAACTGCCTCCTTACTTATCGCAACTATGACATGTTGTTGCTCTGTGCTGCAGAATTCTCTCCCTGCTGAAGAGTACAAAGGTGCTACATGAGCATTTCAGTTCTAGCATCAAAAAGCAAGACGTGCAAGCAGACCGTGTGCATTGAAATTCTGCTCTGCTGGTGCCTTGCCAGCTGGTGAAGGGATTATTGTGCTTGCTTGACAGGGAACAGTTCAAGAAAATCCATAGGCACATCCGTCACAGAAAGGGATTTTGAAGATGTCGAAGATCTTTATCTGAAGTGCCAGCGATTGTTAAATTACATCCCTTATTTTTAGTAAGCCTTTTTTTGAAGACCAAGTTGACAGAGGTTGACATTCTTCAAAAAAACCCTTTATGTACTTGATCTCCTCTCAGTCTTCCTCTGTGTAGAGTTCTTGAGTTGTTGCAGGTTGTTGAGGGTTTGAGGGGGGTTTCATTGCAATGCAGTTTAAATATATGTTATCTGTTTGAGAACTTAGTGCTGGGAGGTGGAATCCCAAATTCAAGTGCTTCATCAGTTGGAGTATATTGCTAGAACTGTGCCATTGCTGCGGTTTGGGAATGATACCAAAGCCCTATTGTCAATTTAACATTACTGCCTCACCTTCAGTATTAATAAAACTTACATGATAGATCTAGAGTTTTTTCACACTTCCCTAGATCACATGAATTAAGGCAACCACTTCTACTGCTTTTTTAGAACTTCTAGGATACAGAGGAAAGTGATTTTAAATTTCTCTTTGTAGTTCTAAGGTTCACAGGTGACTGCGCAGGGCAGTGAGTAAAGGTGCTTTGAGAACCTGCAGTACAAGAACTGCCTTTTAAACTCTGCTGCTTGCCTAAGCAGTGCCATTTGTATCTTCTACTTGCTTGAAGAGAAGGATATCAATAGTGCATGCTTGATTTTAAGTCAGGCAATTTCATAGTGGAAATGCAGCATTTTAATATGAGAGAAGCCAGTGCTGAGGTCAGAAGAGCTGGAGTAACAGCGCTGGAAGTCAGTGACCAAGAAGCGATGCCTGTTTTCGTGTGGGATGGACTTTTTTTGTGGGGAATGTGGTTCTGTGCTTCCTTCTTTTTAATCAGAGCTTAGAGATTTTTTGGAAGAGACCTTGCTTTGAGATCAGCTTTAAAACTTGAGCTCCAAAATTTGGCAGCAGGCAGAAATGTTGCCATGGCAACACATGATCTGACACTGTATTACTGATCCTCCTGCCAGTTCATCCACAGCTGAATGTTGAAGGCAGCCTTAGCAGGTATTACGTGTCCTGTCCTGAAACAGTCCAACAGGCCCTTCCTAAATTGGGTGTGACTTGACAATACAAACAGCTATCTGGAAAAACAAACACACACCAAAAAAAAACCAAGCAAGCAATCACTAAAATTAAAGAGATGAAGAGTGGCTCCCTCTCTAAAGGTGAATGAACAACTCTAAGTTGATAGGGAATTTTCATCATCTTAGTTAAGCTGTTGGGTGTTTTATAGTCAGCTGAAGTGGTTCACAGACATTTTAGGTTAGAAGGATGATTATGCATTTTGTTCAAGAATAACCTCCAAATGTAGGATGCTGTCATCTTCATTTCTCCTACGTTGAGAGTAGTGATCTGGATGATTTTGGGAAGTGCTGTCCTTAAGTGCAGTCAAGGCAGTTACAGTACAGTTGTCCTCCGACCAAGTACTGCAGATCTCTGTTCCGAGTAAAAGGAGGTCTTTAGGCTGGCTTCAGAGAAAATAGGCTAATCTACAACTTGCCTTTCCAAATCTTCCTGTGGCTAAGACCAGCACCATTTTAACAGTCAAATGGTGTACTGCAAGTAACAGCAGAAATAGTCCTGCTGCATTATAAAGCCAGCACAGACTCCAGGGTCATGCAGTGATACTGACTTCAGCAGCTGTGGTAGCTGAGTAGCTGCTCACAGCAGATGCAGGCTGCCCAGCAGACCCACCTCGGAGCTGCACGCATCTCTGAAGGAGCCAGGCTAAAATGGAAGATGCCCTGTGAGTTACATGCACCTTAAGGGTTGCACGTTGGCCACCCCTCTACTACTGTTTCTGAGTTGTTTCTGAAATCTAGCCAGATGGTTTCAGTGAAGCGCCCTCAGCCCGCACAGTCAGTACCATCCACAGTCCTCAGTGTCATCTGTTCTTCCTTCCATTTCTTTCACGAATCAGCTGGTCACCAAAAAACTTGAACATTATACAGTGAGTTACATGGTTTGTGCTCACATCCTCACTTTTCCAGATCTCAAGAACTGTTTTCTGTCTGTATGCTTCTTATTGCTCTGGGAATATTTTTATCTATATTAGCATTCCACTTTCCAGACTTTTGTGTGAAGCAGTTGTTAGCGTAAACACCTCCCTGTTCTCCATCTCTCTGTGACTGCTTCCTGAAGTGTTTCTTTGTTTTAAAATACTTGTACTGTAATACACTTGTCAAAATGCTCGCAGAAAATAAGCCCCAACTAGAAATTCATGTCAAATAATGCAAAACTGACAGTTTCATTCCGATTAATGATGACTGATACCATTTGCCACAAGCATCAAAGCTTCCGGTTGCTGGCAGCAAGAGAAAAACATACTTATTTTTTTAGCTTGGATGAAGTTTTTTCCACTCAGCAATATGAAAGCACAATGCTTAATTAATATTCCTACAAGTTATTTGCTTATTTATCTCATGATCTGGTTAATGTTGGCACTGTTTAATAAAATACCATAGCATTAAACTGTTACGGTTCATCCAAAATGCAAGCTTAAAAGAGGAGTAGTAGTAAGAGTCTACCTATTTTTTCAGTTGTTTAAGTTTTCTGTCCTACATCTAACAAGTGGAAATATTTATATACATAAAAAGCGTATTATATAATTTTTATATATTCATATATTGCATAATACATATTTTTATACATTTTACTATATAACATTTTCAGTAGTTTAAAGTAACTGTGGGTGATCTGCATGTGGAGGAGTAGTTTAGAGAACTTATCTTTCAAACCTAGTACAAGATAACTGCTTAAGGCTGAGAGAGTGCTGTGTTACGCATCCGCGATTGAAAGAGAAGGGTTACCCAAGGTGGAAAACTGGGAGAATGAGTAAAAATTTGCTTGAGTACAAATGCTGTTTACAAGAAATTGAAAGAAAACATTGGTTTCTGAAGCAAAGGTACCTCAGTAGTAGGAGGGATGGGACATGTCATTGGAATTCACGTTTAAACACTTCTAAGTAAATGAACCATGAATTCCACCTGAATTTCGTTCTCAGTTTAATTCTGCTACTTGTAAGGTAAAATCCTTTGCAATGAGCACTTGTTCCCCAAACTGGCATATTTTCCTTTGAGCTGTTGAAGAGCAGATATCTTAGTTTTATATCCTTCATTCTGCAAGAAACACAGATTCTAAAAATAAAGTTTAATTGTTTGGGGGTTTTGTGGGGTTGTTTTGCTGAAATCATGCTCTGGAAATGAGTATGAAAATAGAATTTGAGGTACCTCTAAGATACACAGCTATACCTTAGCTCCACTTGAGCCATTCTAAGCAGAGGAATTAAGTAACCTTTGTCAACTGCAGGATTTTGAGCCTGATGAAGGCTGAAAGCTGTTTTGTGGAGTCCCAGTGCTCTGAGTAACACTGCTATCATGCTGCAGCATTTGCACTGAAAGTGAGGGGCTCAACTGGCAGCTGATTCAGAGGCATTTACTGAACATCAAGGGAACGTCCAGCTGACCCAGTAAGGCTTCATATACTAAGTAAAACTGCCAAAAGAGAAGCCAAGGGCTGGCATGTTATAAATCACATTGCATTGCTTAGATCATTCCTTCTTTCTTATTCCCCCTATCTTTATAAATTATTTTTAAATTGGCTACAAGCTACCCTCTCATAAATGTTGTAGGAAACTGGATGTATGGATCTTCATTGCTCCACTGGGCAGCTGTGAATCTAAAGGAGTGAGAATTCTTAGTAAGCTTGCCTTCTCTTAGCCTCTCTTAAGCAAGAGGCCTTATACATTAGTGAGGATTATCATAGAAAATAATATACAGAAAAATAAATGGACTTTCTGTCCCATGGGAGTCAATGCAAGCCCGCCTAATTGAGCAGCTTTCATAATAAATGGAATGCATGTGTGGCACAGTATAATAGAAAACACATCAGTTATGCTAGCCCTTAAAATTTACTATTTAAGATTCTATCTCTGTCCCAGTAGCTCTCAGCCTATACTCAGTGCACAGCATGCGGTGTTTTGTCTGGCAGATTCACAGCTGTACAGCTTGAAAGCGAAGGACATCTCAGTAATGGAGAAAGAGCAAAGATCTGTCTCTCTCCATTGGGGCTGAGAAAAACAACCTCCAAATGCCATCTCCTGTGTTAGATGGTGTCCTCTGTGCAATTACTTCCCATGTCCATGTATCATGAAAGCAGTGCTGAGTTCTGATGTTCTGTGGACACAGTTTCAGACGCAGGAGAAGTCATCAGCCACACAGCAGCAAAGGTTGCCTGGGACAGCAAAATACCCTTGTGAAAGATGGCCCGGGGAGAGCTCTGTGAAGCCAGGATTGCTGCAGCCACTATCTTTGAATGCAGTCATGCTAAGTGAGCCTAAGAGCTGAGGATGCTCACTGAAAGACAGTAATTTCTTTGCACTGGGACTTCCTGAATCTCATTTTTACCTTTAAACTCAGCCTGTGCCCATCTTTCACCATACAGGCCTCTACCCTTCCTCTTTGGAGTGACAAACTGAATTTTGCTGTTTTGCTGCTGAGGGGATGGGGCAGCTCTGACACAGCTGGTGTAATGCCAGCTTTTGGAGGAGGGCAAGGCTGAGAAAACCTTTCCTTTGTACACTGAGGCAGATGGAACATATCTTGGTGTAATAATTGCATTTTATTGTTTGAGGAAGTTAATGCCTAAGAATATAGCCATTATTTTTGCAATTCTCACATTTATTCAGTACCTGTAAGGAAAGCTCCTACCAACTCCTAGTTCAGAGTTTGAACTGAATCTAGCCAGGGGGTTAAAGGGAACACTAAGAATTTCTATAGGTATATTAATGGCAAGAAGAAGACTAGGGAAGGTGTGGGCCCCCTCAGAAAGGAAAGTGGTGAATTAATCACAAGTGATGTGGAAAAGGCTGAGGTACTCAATCACTTCTTTACCTCAGTCTTCACTGCAAGGGCCTCCAGCCACACTCCTGGTGTCATGGCAGACGACGCCAGGGACGGGGAGGAAGAACTGCCCATCATAAGTGAAGCTCAGGTTCGTGATCACCTGAAGAACCTGAAAGTGTTCAAGTCCATGGGACCCGACGGGATACACCCACGGGTGCTGAAAGAACTGGCAGATGAGGTTGCCAAGCCCCTCTCTATTATATTCCAGAAGTCATGGCAGACTGGGGAAATCCCCACAGACTGGAAAAGGGGAAACATTACTCCCATTTTCAAAAAGGGCAAGAAGGAGGAACCGGGGAACTACAGGCCAGTCAGTCTCACCTCTGTGCCCGGAAAGATCATGGAGCAGATCCTCCTGGAGGCACTACTGACTCAGAAGAACAGTGAAGAGGTGATTGGGAGTAGTCAGCATGGCTTTGCCAAGGGCAAATCCTGCCTGACAAACCTGGTGGCCTTCTATGAGCAGGTGACAGCATTAATAGATGAGGGGCGAGCAACTGATGTCGTTTACCTGGACTTGAGCAAAGCCTTCGACACTGTCCCGCACCACCTCCTGGTCTCCAAGCTGGTGACACATGGGTTTGATGGATGGACCACTAGATGGATACAGAACTGGCTTGATGGCTGCACCCAAAGAGTGGCTGTCAACGGGTCCATGTCCCAGTGGAGGCCAGTGACAAGCGGAGTCCCTCAGGGATCAGTCCTGGGACCTGTCTTGTTCAACATCTTTGTGGGTGCCATGGACAGTGGCATCGAGTGCACCCTCAGCAAGTTTGCTGATGACACCAAGCTGTGTGGTGCAGTGGACACCCTGGAGGGAAGGGATGCCATCCAGAGGGACCTGGACAGGCTGGAGAGGTGGGCACAAGCCAACCTCATGAGCTTCAACAAGACCAAGTGCAGGGTCCTGCATCTGGGTCGAGGCAATCCCAGGCACAAATACAGGCTGGGCAGGGACTGGCTGGAGAGCAGCCCTGAGGAGAGAGACTTGGGGGTGCTGGTGGACGAGAAGCTCAACATGAGCTCTCAATGTGCGCTTGCAGCCCGGAAAGCCAATCAGATCCTGGGCTGCATCAGGAGAAGTGTGACCAGCAGGTCAAGGGAGGTGCTTCTCCCCCTCTACTCAGCTCTGGTGAGACCCCACCTGGAGTACTGCGTCCAGTTCTGGAGCCCCTATTACAGGAGAGATGTGGACGTGCTGGAGCGTGTCCAGAGAAGGGCCACGAGGATGATCAGAGGGCTGGAGCACCTCTCCTATGAGGACAGACTGAAGGAGTTGGGGCTGTTCAGTCTGGAGAAGAGAAGGCTCCGAGGTGACCTCATTGTGGCTTTCCAGTATCTGAAGGGGGCCTACAGGAAGGCTGGGGAGGGACTTCTCAGGATCTCAGGTAGTGATAGGACTAGGGGGAATGGAATGAAGCTGGAAATGGGGAGATTCAGGCTGGATGTGAGGAAGAAGTTCTTTACCATGAGAGTGGTGAAGCCCTGGAATGGGTTGTCCAGGGAGGTGGTTGAGGCCCCATCCCTGGAGGTGTTAAAGAGCAGGCTGGACGAGGCTCTGGCCAGCGTGATCTAGTGTAGGGTGTCCCTGCCCATGGCAGGGGGTTGGAACTAGATGATCCTTGTGGTCCCTTCCAACCCTGACTGATTCTATGATTCTATGATTCTATGAAAACCAGGAGGCTGTCTGGGTTTAATGTATGCTATCTCCTGACCTGCGTTAGGTATGTTTGCTGCCTTTGTAATAAATTTTACTGTTTAGCATCTGCTAACTTAGTTTGCCACAGTTTTAATGATGCTACTTCTAAACAAGATTCTTGCCTTCAAAAATGAAAACCATTTCTGCATTTAAAATATCTCTGCTGCTCATTTTAAGGCATATGTTGCTGCATATGCTTGTAGTTCTGTTTTTCTGAATAAGATTGCTTTTGAATATATTGATATTTCATTCTGAACCTGGAGGGACTTAGTGTTGATAGTCACTGTTTGATTGTTAAGCTTTCTTCTCTGGGAGTAAGTGAAGGAATCCCAAGGAGGCATAAATGGAAACCAAGGCAGGAGAAGAAAGGAAGGTCGTGGCGACAAGAGCACGTCTTTGTTGAGACCTTTTTTCAGCGTGGAGGAGTGCTATAAACCCTTCATGCAATCTGTACTCATTTTAGTGCTAGAAATACCATATTTTACCATTCACAAAATGAATTTTGAAACCTGAAATTCAGCCAATAGAAAACCTGAATTAACAGCTCCAGCTAAAACTCTCTCTCATATTAAAATGTCAAAGGATTGAGCATCTCTCAAATCTCAGGAACCTTCAGAAGCAAACTGAAAGATTTTCCACACCAACAGCAAACTGGTGGTGCCTTTGAGAGATCTTTATTGCTTTTTTAAGTCATCTATTTCTGTTACTTGCTATTGACATTGATTCTATTTATGTATTTGAAAGGTCTGCGGGGTTTTGGTGTGTGTTTGTTTTTTCCCTAGATGAACAATATTTAACAAACTCAGAGAGAAAAAAAAAAAGTCAACAACAAAGCTTCCCTAGAGTTAAACTGGTAAGCACTGAGTAAACAGGGGGATATTTTTCCCATGGCTCCAGTATTTTGTCAGCTGTTAAACTCTGGTCAGCAGCAGTAAACCGTATGTTAACCATGTCGTATCTGACAATGATGGTGTCTTACAGCCAAGTTATGAGCACACTTAGCAAATTGTGTAATATTTTCCAAGTAACCTAGCATGGGATCACTTTTCTAAAGAGAGAGTGCTCTGTATTTAAGCCAGCAGGGAATTTTCCCTTCTGCTATCCCCCCAGAAGAAAAATTTAAAACAGGTACATTTAGCAAAAATATTTTGATGTCAACACATCGCTCAATGGTTTTTGCCTGTTAACCGTGAAATATTTTTTCCAAGTTATATCACTAGATGAAAAGGAAAAGTTAATAGATAGCCTGTAGCATTCAAAAAACAGATTTCAGGGGTTTTTTTTGCATGCCATGTAAAATGAGTAAGTTCCACTTGCAGTGCCTACATTTGTATTCTGACAGGCAGAAAAGCTGTAGGTTTGTGTGGTGGGGTTTTTTTCCCCAGATGCTGCCTGCTCCATGAAAGGAACTCATTACTGAGGTTGATAAGGGGTGGGTATTAATACTAAGCATGCCCATTTCACATTAAGTGTATTATTCTGGCAGAAGATTTTCATCTCCAGATCACGGGGCAAATAATATAAATTCAAGGCATTAATTATACTTTAATTAATCCAAACCGTATTTCATAGGATTGTTTTGGCAGTATGAGGAAGAAGTCTGTCTCCTCAACAGCTAGTGAGGTGGTTAGGACAAATTATGAACTTACTGGAGCCAAGTAGAATTGTTCCAGTCAATTAAATGAGTCTGTGAGGGGATACATACACAGGATGTAAACAGACACAAAGAACACCTCAGTGCTTTAAAGGTTTTTGCATGTGCCATCATTGCTCAGAATCACAAATAATGACATTTGTTCTTTTTTCTCTTCATGCAGTCTTAAGTCCGTCGGTTATGGTTAGACCAGAGCTGTTAAGGTGCCAGGCATTAATGGCCCATCCACTGCTCTCTCCTGTTAGGCATTAATGACCCATCCGCTGATCTCTTCATTTAGATTCCTCTAAATGACACTGCTCAAAGTGCCGCTTCTCTGTCTGAGGTGGCACATCGAGCTTTAAAATTGAATGGCAGCCTCAGTTGTTCTTTCTGCTCATTGCTTGCTTTTTAAATACTTCTACAACCAAACATAAATGCAACCCATAAATGTTTGTGATTAAAATTGAAATGCTAAGTTTCTTTATAACCTCAAAAATATTTATTGTTGGGGAGGGGAGATTTTTTCCCAGGATGTAAACAAGTGTTAACTGCAAAGCTTTCTTAGTCCTATAGGTCAGGTTACACAGCAGGCAGACACCAGTTTTCCGGAGTATACTACGGTGACATAGAGGATTGGAACAGCGACTGCTGTGAGCTGTAAATAGGTGACAAATACCGCAGCTTAGTGCTTCCCATCTCGGTGTTTTAAAGCCTGTATTTTAGTGAGCAAGAGATACAAATACATGAAGTGACTCTTGGGATTTGTGGTCTCTTTGATTAGTTTTGGTCTTTGTTGATGTTGATTTTGTTGTTGTTATTGTTGGGGTTTGTTTGTTTTTGTTTTTTTAACCAGTTACTGACAAACCAGCCTAGGAAATAAAAGCCCATTTAGTTATATCAGAAGCTCTTTCCTTTCGTGGTGATGGTGGTTGGTACAAAAATAAGAGTGGGCACAGTGAGCATACATGGGTATAGGCTGCTGAGAATATTAGGCAATAGAGCAGTAATTAGCATCTAGTGTACAAGCTTAATTAATTGTAGACAAGACTTCGGATCTGATAGGTATCCGACTTGTATCTTTACTGAAATTAGTGAAGAGAGTAATTAATACTTAAGGGACTACTCAAGAGGAATGTCTTTCTTTTGCATGGTAATTAGCTGGTACCAAGGCACATGTTAAATGCACAGGTTCTATAAACCGCTGATGTGTGCAGTCTTGGTCAAGTCATGCTTACACTGTTTGAAAAGCCAAGTCTGGAAACTATTCTCATTAAACTTTGGTAAAAAAATCCCTCTGTGAGTTAGCAGGGAGCTGTTAGTGTTATGTCCAACACAGTGCTTGCTTAGCTGACTTGATGGTGATGATGAAGTTACTGAGCTTAGGCTGCCCAAGGAGGTAGTTGAGGCCCCATCCCTCAATATATTCAAGGTCAGGCTCGACAGGGCTCTGAACCACCTGATCTAGTTGAGGATACCGCTGCTGACTGCAGGGATGGTTGGACTGGATGACCTTTGGAGGTGCAGGCTATGATTCTATCATTCCGAAGGGCATTGTTAGTCGTGTGGTTGATGCTTCCTGTAAAATAGTTTCTCATGGTAAATAGAAGTGTGGTACTGCCACAGATATTTCCTGACACATTTGAACAGGTATCTTGAAATCATTTTAAGATGTAGTGGCTTTATACACAGCCTGAATCAGTTGTATGTAGCAGTTTACATTTCATCAGGGCAGGGGAGCTGGAACTAGGTGATCTCCAAGGTCCCTTCCAACCCAAACCATTCTATGATTCTATTAGCAGGGTGCTCCAAATCTGATCCATATTAGTGATCCTTCTGTAGTTGCTTTTGAATATTGTCAGGAAGTTGTGCTAAGAAAATGTCATGTACCTTAGCAGAGTGTTGGTCAGAGCTGACTAGGCACTTGCTGTTCCTAAAACTTCCAGCAAATTTCTAATTAACATTTGTCTACAAGTTCTTTATGCCTTGCATAATGCATAACAACAGCTGCAGAGGGGTTAGAACACTGATGCTCAGTAACAGGAAAGACTCTGTGTTATTTCTTTGTTGTTTTTCATAATAGTTGCAGTTATTTCCCAAGTTTCTCATGTCTGATGCTACTTAATGAGTTACTCTTACTCTGTTTAAGGAAATGGGGCTTTTAAAGTAGAAATTGTGCAAAAGATGCAAATTGAAGTTAGGCTTTGCAATCTGATCTGGGGTTTTTCTGTGACATTTCAATGAACCTACTGTGTTGTTGAAACTTAGATTCAGTCCTTTTGTATGATACATGGGGTCTCACTTTTCAAAAAAATCTATTTTTACTTTGGAAAAGGAATTGATTAGCTGAGAAATGCTGATTTTGGTTTTTTCCCCCAGCTGATCACCTATTTAATCTGCTATGTTTTACCTTTTTTGGAGCCATGCAACATGGAAATGTTATCATATTTGAAGAAACAAACACCTCCTAACTGCCACTCTTGCTGTTCTGACTTATTTTTCTATGAAGCAGACAGTTTCTTGAAAGCTGTTATCAGCCTCATTTCAGATCAAGTCTATTCCTGTTACATATTATTTGGACTTGCAGAGTGCACCTTTCATGCCGATGGAGCGTTTTGCCAGAGGAACTCTTTCCTCGTGTTGGTTAATATGTTAGACCATTTCCTTGGATACGTCATATAAGGCTGCAAGTAATTAGCTGCCACCCTGAGTTGGTAATCTGTTGGAATTCTTAATTTCTTCCCCTCTACAAGAGTACTGTGTCTCCATGATTAGATTTGGTATCAGAGACCTTCCAGTTAAAAGAGTTGCCACAGCTGAAAATAAGTAATTAATACTGGGCCAAAGGAAGTGGGTAACTGAAAAATGTAATTCTCTGATTCAGTGGATAGGACACCTCTCCTGGGAGCGCTATGTAGGTTCTTACCAACTTTCCAAGAATGTTCATTTTGTTAAGTAATGGTAAGGCAAATGTGGCAAAGGTCCACATCCTCTCCAAGATAAGCACCATGGCTGCTGCAAGGCTTGCATCTTTCTTTGTCCATCAGTGCACTTGGTTGGGCATTGGTCTAGCTGCAGGAAGGTCAGTGGTGGTTACCCCAGAGCCGTGTGTAAGCTGATGATGGCAACATTGGGTGAAACTGCACAGCCCTTGACCAGGAAGAATGCTTTGTATCAGGCTAACAGCATCATCGAATTGGTGCTCGTACCTGTGGGGAATATTTGAGCGCTCAGTGTTACAGGAAAAGCACAAGGCACAAACACTGCTTGTCTTGTTCTGCCCTGGGGTTAACCCAGATGTTGTGTTTGATGTATCAGTCTTCCGGCAGCATAGGCTGAAAACCATCCAGATTCCACGTCCCGGGTTTTTAATGTACGATGGCAGCTACACAGCTCTTCCAAACCGTTGACATGTTGTACAAAGCAGTTATCAATTTGTAGAGAACTTCAAGTAGCTCTTCCTAAATAATCCATAAAGTGCTCTCTTGCCAGTAATAAAACTGAAGTGAGGTTTGGTTAATTTATTTTTATAGCTAGACTTTGCTTTTTGTTTATATTTTTGCTTTCCCTTTTCTGGTGATATATTTGCAGTAATCGCTCTACTGTGTGTACAGCGAAAGCATCCCAACTTCAAGAATGTATGCACAGCAATACCTTTTAAAATACAACCTATTGTTAAACTAGGAAATTTCTCATTGACTCTGGAATATTCCTAGAAAGAAAATCAAAATGCAGAGGCTAATTAAACAGATACTAAGAGTTTTCAGCTTTTCAGTCATGAGTAGTAATTACAGGGCTGAACATGTCTGTCTAGTATTTTGTGGTTTATTACACTACTTCTCTCTGATATTCCTTCATATGATGCATGACTGACGGAGATAGCCCCGTATTTATCCCTCGCTTTTGACACGCATTTTCTTTGCTCCCGCCCCCGACTGGCGGAATGACTTCAGCCCTGGTCTGCTCTTTCTAGTCATCTTGGCTTTTCTTTTTTTTTCTCCTTCAGAAATCTTAAATCTCTTGCTTGAGTTGTACAGAATTTTCCATGGAAGAAAGTGTTCAAGGTTGCTGTTCAAGGCTATGTGAAACCCTGAACTAAGGGTTAAAGGGGAATTCCCCCAAAAAAGAAATGCACACAGAGCTGTGAGGTGTTTAGCCACGTGAGAAGGGGTAAAAGGCTATTTCAGAGTGAAAGTCTTTCCATCACGTGCATGCGTGAGGGTGTGTTAGCAAGGCTGCAGTGCCCCTTTGGATGTGACTCAGAAAGCTATTTCTATCTAATTAGACAGGAAAATTGTGACACAGTCGTGGTATGTGCCTTAGAATAACAAGAGTGTTCAGCAAATTGCATTGAATGGTAGAGCTGCTACAGAAGAAAAAGTGAAGCACAACTTGAAATAATCTATTTTCTTCTATAAAATAGCTTCTTTATTTTTCCTTTTCTAGTGTTTGCATTTTTACTATTTCGTGTATCATTATTTCAGTCATTTTTGTCCTTCAGGAACTGGTTGTCTCCAGTTACATTGCTTTATGGCCAGAGATAAAACTGCCTGTGAAGTTAACAAAGCCTGCTAAATAAGCTGTCAAAATGTGAACTCTTTCATACCTCAGAGCTCAGTAAGAAGAGCAATTTTATACAACTTAAAATTAAAGACTTTCAGTGTCACCTTGTTGGACAGCCTGGAGATAGATTGTATGTAGCTGCTGTTCATTCTGACGCATCTCTAGGCTATTCAGTTTCAGTAATAAATGGTGAAAGAAACATCACAGTCTTAGCAAATCCAGCATGATAAAAGGGTGGTGGGTTTTTCCTTCGGGAACATCTTTCAAATTAAAATTAAAAGATTAGATGGGTTCATAGTGTTATAGTAGGGTTTGGATGGGTATGTGTCAGACATCCTTCTGTGTCGTAGAGAATCCTGAGTTTCAGGTATGTGAGAAAATAGCACTTTGAGTGGGAGCCTCGTGTACTTCAGAGCAACTATTCAACTTGCCATCTTTGCATTTCTGCCAAGGGCTCTCTTCTGAAGTCTGGCTGAAGGTAATTTTTTATTTGATGAGCGTTTCATGTTAATTCAGTTACTGCTGTAAGGTGAATTTCATTCTCACCACCCAGAAGCCCACACCTTGAGTTCTTGAACAGAAACTTGTTCTTCTGAATTCCTTGAGCGTAAGCTGCCTAGATTCTGTAAATGAATACTCTGGTGAAAAATAATTAGATTAAGCAAAAAAATCTATGCACAAGTTG
This sequence comes from Picus viridis, assembly GCA_033816785.1. Classification (NCBI taxonomy): domain Eukaryota; kingdom Metazoa; phylum Chordata; class Aves; order Piciformes; family Picidae; genus Picus; species Picus viridis. The sequence goes on along the minus strand of CM066580.1, from coordinate 23,054,192 downwards.
GGTAATACATAGTAAAGCTACCAATGTGTCAGAGTTGAGTTAAGAAAACCAAAACCATAGCAAAGGGAGGATCAAGGATTTCTTTACTTTTTAAATACTTCTCTGTGTAACAGTAGAAATGGTCTTTAGAATTTGTTTTCTAGCTACAGTGACACCACTCAAGCCAATAAAACCAAATGGAATAGGTGGATGGCAAACAACCGGGCTTGGAGTACTAATGCAAGAAGTCCTGTTATTTTTTTAATGACTTTCAGCAGAGTCCAAATATCAATGTTGGAAACACTGTTAAAGTGTATCAACTGGTAGAAAATTAATTATGAATTCACTTCTAGCGAAGAATGCTAAAATTCAGCAGTTTCCGATGCAGAACAAGCAGTATTGAAAATTGTTATCATTACAATAATGAATCTGTGGGTTTGCCTAAGACAATGAGAGAGGCTTTTGTTGCCTTTCAGGGGTAGAAAAGCATTAATCCTCCACAGAGCTTCAAGCAGATCCAAATTTAGAAGCAGTATTTTTGCAGAGGAAGTTTTTAAAGTTAAATTTAGGTTTTTGTGCTGAACTGTTTGGGTCCTGAGCATCATTTGTAGTTTATCTGCTAGTTGGCCTTGTCAAGCCCCTTAGGGTTCAGATTTTATTGAGCTTCCTGAGGGATTTCCTGCACCGTGGGGTGAATTGCTGTTTAAACAATAAATGCTTTTTTAAAAAATAATTCCCTACAGTGAGAAACTGAAAACTTGACAGCTATTGATGGAATTGGTGAGCATTTGTTGCTGTGACTGTAATTAAAATTCTGAGTGATAATCAAGCTTTCAGGCTAACTTATGCCATCCATAAAAAAAAAAAAAACCAAAAACCACAAATACCAATTTGTTCCAAAGACATTGTCTTCAGCAACATTTTGTTGTTTATCAAAACAAATACTGATGCAAGTACCATGTTGATGTTGTTAATTATGTTTCCAGCAACACACCAGACAGCATTCTTTCAGAATATTAATTGCTCTATGTAAACCAGGGTAGGGGCGTAGCAATAACTTTGCTGCTGCAACCATTAATCTGTTCTGTGGTGTAAAGTGATCCAATTTCAAGTGATTTCAGGATAATAATCCTAGTTACTATTGTCATCTGCTATCAGATCCTTCAGAAGAGAATTTGATTTCTGGCTCATGGCTTACAGGATTCATATTTTCACATTTTCCAATGGACCTCATTGAGCACATACTTCAAGGTTTCAGTTCTAACCAGTTCTCCCTGCTTCCAGGTTTTTAGCAGTCCTGCACTCACAGTGCTCATTCAGTCTTGCTTCCCATGCCCCTTCCCATTTACTGTATACCAATATCTTAATTTTTTCCCCCATACAAAGATGGACAGGTGATAAAACCAGTCAAGAGAACAGTTCTTTTGATCCCTGAGAGGGAGAGTTTCTTCAGTCACTGGGGCTTTCTGCAGACATTCATGTAGTAAAGTAGATCAGGGCTGTGGGTATCCTGATCTAGTTTAGGATGCCCCTGCTTACTGCCCAGAGAGTTTGACTCAATGACCTTTTGATGTCCCTTCCAACCCAGACCATTCTGTGATTCGATGATTCTAAACTTACAATCTGGCATTCATTTAGCCCATCAAATTCATAATGATGAGGGGAGGTTTTGATGGGCCCATTGCCAGTCTATTCCCTGACTGATGTATTCCTAAAAGGTTTTGTCTGACGTCAGTCAGATTTTCTGTCCTCAAACAGGTTATTTTCTGGGATATTTGTTTAAATAATACAAGTAAATCATACATTTTGTTTAACTAATCCAAATGCCTTTGGAACAAATATAAAAGTTTGTCTGAGTTTCTAGAAATACCCTCATATAAATAAAATACTGCATTTGGAAAGCAAGTATTTCCTCAATCTATTACAGTTATACTACAAAAAATACACACCTCAAGGGAGAAATAGCAGCCTATTCTCACACATTTTAGGTTACTTTTTCCAAGGTGTATTATGCTAGATGGATAAGTTGTCAGGAAGTTGTTGCTTTCAACAAGGTGGTGTTTGTTGTCTATGGTCTGGTTGACAGTCAGCCTTCCTAATGAAACTTTGAGGTGTCTGTCTTGCAGAGTAATGTAATCAGTTAAATCATGGAATTGTTTCAGCTGGAGCAGACCTTTAACATAATCTACCACGGTGTTGGGAAAAAAATATGAGGAAGTAGAAAATTCTTCAAAACAAGCTGTCAGGAAGCTGTTGTACAGCCTGCTGGAGATAGTAAGCTTGTGCAAGAGTGACTTTAAAAACACAAAGGTCAACTGAAGCATGAGACAGAGACTTCTGTCTGGCTTTTAAATGTAGGTCAGGTTGGAGGAGGTACAGAGCCCTGACAGCTTGCAGAAAAGCAGGAGCATGTTTTGGGGAAAAAGGTCTCCCTTGGAGAGGAGCAGGATATGGTTTAGAAGTTATCGTTGTATTGACGCTCTGCATCCTTTGCCGAAGCAAGGACAAGGGGACAGTTGGGTTGTGTTTGCACTGTAAACACTGGCCCAGCTGAAAGCCTGGATTTATTAGCTCAGCCGTGAGCTGTTCACAGGCCTTTGCATTCAGCACATTGTGCTGCGAGTTCAGCAGAACAGAGCACATTATTTCTCAGTGATGGTAATGAACTCTCAGAGCAGGGCGCAGGTGAGATGAGGGGGAGCATGGGGCACATGGTAATGGGTTCATAGCGTGCTGCCATCTCCTGGGTCTGCATTGTGTTTCACATAACCATTCAAATAGGTTGTTTCCAAACGATGAGTTTTCTAAGCTGAACAAAGCCATTCAAACATAAGCTAGCATCATCATAATAATATCCACCCCTTTGGTCCTTTTGAAAATATAGCTGTAATATTTGCAGATCTACTGTAGTTTAATGCTTCCCACAGCATGAAGAGTACTGACAGTCAGTTAAAATGCTGAAGGGGAAATTAACTGCAGGAGCAGATGAACTAAACAGATAAAAGACCTGTAACTGTTTCTTATCTGGGAAGTACTGCTTCACACAAAATATTTAAAAGGAGCATCCCTAAGATATTTACATGGAAGGAAAATCTACAAGTTCTTGAAATGACTGACTTTTTGTTCTTTTAGACTTTCAAAGGAGGCCTGCAACTCTCTGAATCCTCTTGGAAGTGTTTGTGACCAAATAGAGTCACTCTTGCACTGTGTGTAGTTAGAGATCTCCACTTGTGTGCAGCTTTACTAGCGCAGTAAAACAGAGTTAAAAATTTAGTTGTTATATTAAAAGTATCTGCCATTAAACTGTGTCAGCAATACTACACCCATTTTCACAGCCCTTTTCTTCTGGCCCTCTCAAATAATGCTCCATAATGCCTTAGGATTGAAAGAACTCAGATTTAAGCTTTTTATGGTCACGTGCTTAATATTTTTAGACAAATACTCAAGTTAGACTTTATAACTTAATTGCTGAAATAACTTATTTGAAGCATGACCTGAGTTTACTTCCATATATGAATTTTATATGAGGATTAAGATTGGCCTTTGGAAAGCAATTCCATTTCTCTTATTAAGACATCATTCCTTTTCACAGACAGCTTTGATCTGTTGTACTCTAAAACCACACAGCTTTATATTTCTTTAATAGAGGTTGTTTGCTGGATAAGTATTTAAGAAACTAAGTGATATATTCAGATTCTTAGTTACCATTTAGCAAAAGACTTTAATCCACCCAAGATAAATAAAAAAACAAATAGGAATAACTTGCAATAACTCATCATAATAGTAATAAATGCTGGGCTCCACATGGTAAAATTATTGCTGTCAGCAGAGACTAAAGTTTCTGACATAGTACTGAGAACCATGTTTCCAAAAAAAAGCCTCCAGACATTTTGTAGGGTTATGTAGAACTGCTTCTTACCACTGCTCAACTTTACAGTATTTCTTCTTCCTAACACTGTCACATAATTAGTCATTGCCAACCACTCTCATCATCTCCATTCATTTCAGTCACCATCATGAGGTGCTTGCAAAAGTGTGAGGTGAGCAGAAAATGTGAGGTCTAGGCTCTCTGCTCCTCCTCTACTCCTCTGCAAGGTGCTCGAGTGGTGGCTAGAAAGGAGGAAAGATTCTGCAGGCCTGATACAGAGAATGAGCCAGGTGACTGGAGAAAGGCAGTTAACAGAAAGATGTTAGAGCACCACAGCCATGTAGAGGGATATAATGTCCTGAGTGATTGGGAATGACAGGGGTTTCATCCAGTGAGGTGCAAAGGACTTTTGTAAAGTCTGAATGAAAAACAGCTAGTGAAATGCTGAGAAAAGGGAACTAGTTTTTTTATTTCCTTTCCTCTAACTGTTTAGTTAGAAGTATGATCATGATTTACACTGGCTCTGTGATTCTAAATTGTTACCTGTGTAATTGCTCAGATCCATGAAATGCACTGTGGCTATTCCGGGCTGCCCTGAGGAGCAGGACCTGCAGGATTGCTGTAGTCGCTGGGGTTTGTCCCTTTCTCAGTGACTTTTGAAGCCATTCATTTATGAATGAGTGAAGTTTTCAAAGAGCCTTAAAATGCTGTAATCTTTAATCATGCTTTATCTGCTTATTTTCTTTGTACTGATCCAACACCGGCTGTCTTTCACTTGACTTACAGAGTAAAACTGGTCCACTGCTCAGTTCAGAGAGTAAGTCATACATTTCAGAATTCCTAGGGTTTCATCAAAACTAAGCAGAATGCTGCTTTAAGAAGACAAAATGGTTTTGGTGCATATTTTTGCAGGTTATTTACAGCACAGAGTTATTTGGAGTTTACACTCCAGTGTGCTTGAGGGACGGTGCTATGTGGGATTTGCATACAGGGAAAGCTGACTGTCGTCCAGACTCTGCTGCTGGAACAGATGCACAGTTGTACGTTCTGTGGTGAGACAAAGTGAGAGAGACACCAATTCTTCCATCCCATTGACCTTGTTCACTGAGCCTGATCCAGATTATGTTGCATCACACATCGTACACTTGGATCTGGTTGTAAATATAATATGACATATGGACTTTGATGGAGCTGATTTACCCCACTGGGTATTTACATTGCAGTCTGTGGACTAAATTTGGGGGCCTTTCTGTCTAAAATTTCTCTACACCAAGGATGCAGTGGAGATAAAGAAAGGAAAAACCCTCAAACTCCTCCAGGGAATGATGTAACTAGATATAATTATTGCTACCTAGACATTTTCCATGTAATTTATAGTACCTTCAGCTAGTAAATGGAACACAATCGACACTGTCTAGTTATTTGACAAGGTGATTATCCATCATGTAATACACAAGGTTTTATGTAAAGATGACATATTTCCTTAAGAGAATGAGAAGCAGATAACCCTGTTCTTTTTCTGAGCAAAACATTCCAGTGATGTATGCTTTACATTATGCAATTTCATTTCTTGATACTGAAGTCAGATAATTCAGTCTCGCTTCATCTGGTTGTTTGGGAGACTCTTTGTGTCCAGCTTTTGAATATAGCTGCTGAACATGTGGTTACCCTAAGATGATTACCTCATCCTTGTGGCAAAGCAGGTACTCCTAAACTGTGCAAAGTAGGTGTTGCACGGGTTGTCCAACATGATGCAGTAGGAAGCCATGACAATTTAGCACCACTGTATACTTTAAAAGATATTTAGATATATCATTGCAGGAGAACTATAGGATGATGTCTTCTAATGTAGTTTTTCTAGTACCAGCATAGGGTAGCACCCTGTTGGAAAAAGAGTTTAACTGGGAATTTTATAATAGCTATGTATCACCTATGTGTATCTTGTTATGGAGATTGCTCATGTTTTCTGTGCCCTGGGAATAACTTCTTTCTTGGTGTCTGAAATGGACATCTGTGGATCCAGTTGTTTCCCATATCTTGCCTTCACTGGGCCCATTTTGATCTTTGTATCTAGAGAGTGTATTTGACTCCATACAGGTTTAAATCAATTATGTCTCATCAGACCAAACAGACCATTAAGGCCCCCTGCTTTACATGGCTCTAACTGTGTTACAGACAGTTTCCAAATGGAAAATGGTCAGTTCCCCAAGAGCCACACAGGCAGTTGTTCAGTCCTTGTCTTCCTGCCTCAGAATATGCTCATATACAGAATACAGAGGAGTTCTTAGATATGGTATTTGCAGACTGGTACTTAAAATGATGCCTTATCTTGCTTCATGCTGTCTGTTTTCAGGGAGGTATCTTTTGTTTGGTTAGGTTTGACAGTGAAGTGCCATAAAGGAGCAACATTCTTGTTGCACTCACTGGTCAGATTTTCACAAAAAAAACCAGTTAAATTTCTTTCTTCGTTGTAGGACCCAAACCCAATAAGTATATTGCCTGTTTTTTCAGTAGGTGGCACAAAATATCTACAAGCAATTAAAAGTAGAAACAGTGAACTGTTTAAAAACAATCAGAACTGTGATTCATACAATTGAACCTAAACCTTATAGTTATCCATGCAGTATTATAGGAAGATTAAGTGGAGTGCAAACTTCCTCATCCCCTTGGTTTTCCCATACTTACTCTCCAAACCTGACCCAATGGGGTCCGCTCTACTGAAGAAAGTAATTAGGCAAGATCCGTGCTTTTTGTTGACACTGCCAGCAGGGTCTGGCAGACTCCTCGACCGATGTGTCTGAGTCTAATCGCTCACTTTCGTTAGGCATACGAATGGTTAGCTGTCATCACTGCCTACGTAACTTTAATATAGCTGGTCTTTAAAAAAAGATAGACTTATCTAATTATGTAGCAGTTGCATGAAACCTGGAAGTAACTGGATTATTTTCTTTGTGTATATAGCTTCTCCCTTTTTAAACTCCTTCCTCCCTGATAAGCCATGTGACTTACCTATTAATAACAAATAAAAAGTGAAGCGTGATGAGTGCGTCAGTATCCTTTCCATTTATTGATGTGACAGAGCTGTGATACATGTTGGCAGTACAAGCTGAACCTTCATAGCAGTTCTTGAGTGCTCTCCAGTTTGCTGCATCCTGCTGCCACATGGGAGGAAACCACACGGTGCCCTGCTCTGTTGTGCACTCAGGTTTCCATTCAAAGGAACAGTTGGAAAATAAACCAGTGCTATAATACTCTATTCAGTCTCCCAGTGTGGCCAATGGGCAGGCTCAGGGCTGCAGGGCGCTCTGCTCTGCTTTTGAGATGCTGCCAGGATGTGTGTCTTAGAGCCAGCGCTGCTGAGCCCACTCCGGAGCATATTGCACCCTGCAGAATCAGAGCATACCTAGAGATGTGCACATATGAAGCAGAGATAAAACAAAAGCTACTGAAGGTATCTTTAATTCTTTTGGATGTGACTGTATCTCCCAACTAATCTGTGTGATTTCTTTGTTCTTTTTCAACCAAACCAAGCTTAAATTGCTTCTCCCCTTTGCATCCTGCTCTTCAGTCGTTGTTCTCAGTGTGGTTTATTGTCACATTTATCTGCGTCATCCATGGTCAGTTTGGCATTTTTGATGTTAATCCAGCTTTGTGAATGAGATACTTATAAACTGTTTTTTCCTCACTGAGGAGACACTTTATAAAGATCCACTTCCTCTGTTCATGTACAATGAATTAAAGTGTGCTTCGGGACTGTGGTAAGCTTTTAGGCCTGTGAGTACACTATCTAGTTGAACCCTTCATGATGAAGTCATTTATTTGCCTATGCTATAAACTATGGAAATGGTGAAAAACACAGGGTAATGTAGTTTTAACCAGAAAGCAGTGTGTGTAAAAAGATAGTGAACAATAGAGACAGGAGAGCAGAGACACAAAGACAAGCACCCAGTTGAGTGCAAGATTACAATCGTGCTGTTTATTTTCCTAGCACATTGCTTCTTCCTGGCTTGCAATTTATGTATACACTCTTGGTAGCAGACATTGTAGGACACACTCACTTTGCCCAGCTTTATGAGGCTTTTGAGTGCCATTCAGAACAACAGGCCTAATTTAGTTGCCCTAAATCACCCTCTGGAGGAGCCTCTCCTTTTTGCAGAGGCACCTAGGGTTTTGGTATATGGAATTAAACAGTGGCAATATTCCATATAATGTACTCCTCTCCTTTTCCTGCTGCGTTTTCAGATGAGCTTGGAAAGTATCTGTCAAACCGAGGGCATCACTACACACAGAATCACAGTATCACAGAATCGCAGAAGGTTAGGGGCTGGAAGGGACCTCAAAAGGTCATCCAGTCCAACCCCCGTGCAGAGCAGGATCGCCTATACCAGATCACACTGAAATGCATCCAGACAGGTCTTGAATATCTCCAGAGAGCGAGACTCCACAATTCCAGTAATGTTTGTTGAGTACAAACTCAAAGATACCAAAGTCCAAAAGATAACCCAGCTGTAATTGGAGGAGCTATGACTTCCAGCATATATTTTGACTTTTGAGAGGGGTAGTGGGGTTTTTTAATCACAATGGAAAATCAAAGTTATGGCTGAAGGAAAGGTTGGCAGCATATTCCCCGGTCTAAGGACTTACCATTCTCTTCATTTGACCAGTAATACTATGACTAAAATATCAATAGTTATATGTTAATAAGCATTTACTTTGTCTTCACTCATACAAGCAGCTTTATTACCTCTAATTAAGGCATTCTCAATATTTAGTGATTGCAGAGTCGAGTATTTCAAGGTTAAAAATGCAGAGTTCAAAGCACAATCTCTTTCTCTACCCTTCGTACAAGTTTGTCGTTGCATATGAGCAAAATGTTTCCTATATATCAGCTACCAAAAGGACTGCTCCACCCCTTGTCCTAGCACTGAGAGGTGACACCCTTCACAGGGGTGTACTCTGCCCTTTTATCTAGAGAGACTCCTAAAGGATTTGGACTGAATCATTGGGTTCTCTACAGGCTGTAAGAAGCAGAAAAGCCAACTGTTCCAACACTTCTAAGATGTATTGTTTCCGTGATAAGCTCATGGCTTCCCTATGAGTTATTCCAAAAGTTCAAATAATAAACATGCAAATGACACATGAAGATAGGAACTGAAATAAGCTTTTTATCCTACCTTTTAGAAGTTTGAGTTGGAAGTAGCCAACTTCAGATAATGGTACAGTGCTGCAAATGGCTCTTGAGTTGTGGGAGGCTTTGAAATGCAGGAGTTGCCAACACAAGTGTGTTTTCTCACATTTCAATGACATTATTTCAGAGAACTCTCTGGCCCATTTCCTATTTCCTTTGCCCTTGGTCTGCTGAGTAATCCTTGCGTTTTTGCCTAAAGCAGCAAATCTCCTCTCGGGACGGAAATTTCTGATAAATGCTTTCCGTTGAACTTCCTTCAGCATCTCCATTAAACAACGCCTTTGCCAAAGGCCATTTCCTGAGGGCTCTGCTGTGTACTTGCTGAACAACATCTTGCCTCAGGATTGTGCCCTGCCTGCCCCCTGCCACCCTCTGCTGCTTACGACTCCAGGAAATCTTCTCTAAATGTGGTGATTCCAGAAATTGTTACCTTACAATTCTGTGGCACCAAACTCATTGTAATTTAATCTTTTAATGAATCTTATAACACTGAATGAAAAATCAGTGTCAGTAGAGATGCTTAAACTGGAGGATACCAGAAAGGAAACACCACATTATTTTTATTGCATGTCTCTGGCTTGCTTGGGAGCAGGTTCCTTCAGCATACAGTTATGTCAGAATTTATCCAGTTAGTTTTGATCACTTAAATACTATCTGAGCTATATAGACTTTAGCATTACCTCTCCTGACTAAATTTCTCTGTGAGAATATGATGGAGCTTTTCCTTTGCTTTCTATGCGAGGTCTGTAATAGTGACGTGCTGTGTAACACACAGGGAGATGGGGGTGGTAGAAACTGAAGTGATTTGTATAGAAAGGTGACAGAAAGATGTCTGAACCTCTGCCTTTTTTTTCCTTTCCTAAATGTCTAATAACCACGATTTGATTCCAGAAGAGTGCTAGTCTGTGCTGTCAGGTGGGATTCTCCATGTATTGCATGACTATTGGCCTGTCATCAGTGAACTTTATAATAAAACTGCCATCATTTTCCCCTGCAGAAAACATACAAAACACACTCACTTTTAAATCTGGTCTGTGAGTGCATTTTCATCAAAGGGTTTGACAAAGAAGCCTGCTGTAATGAACTTCAGCTGATACACTGGTGCACGTGTTCCCCAAACAGTTTGCCCAACGGGGAAAACCAAACAAGCTGGCTTACCACGAATTATTCTTAAACCTTAGCAATTTATCTTGAAAGACTCCCTAATCAATACTGTATAGCACTGTAAGCGTGCTGCTTTATTACCTTTTTAATCCAAGCGTAGAAAGATAAAGTATTGATTTTTGTTTGGTTTGTGTGCTGCAAAACCAAAGGAGAAATGTCATTTTTTAATTCCAAGGGTCTATGCCTCTTGTTTTATTGATTTTAAATTAAATGAAAGTTATGTAAGGCAGTAGTTGAAATTGCTTTAAGGAAAAATAACTGTTACTGGAATTAAAAAAAAAAAGTCAAGCAATACCATTGAAAATAATTTTGAGTAAGTTCATCTCTCCAGCTGAGCTTTCAAAAAGTCTTCTGCCATTGGATTCAAAGCAGTGTGGTATAGATAATAGTGCACAAACTAACCCCAGGGCAGACTGACCCTACAAATAAGACCATTACAGTTCTGTGTTTTGCTTCACTATCTTCTGGGGTTTTTTTTTTTTTTTTTTTTTTTTTTAGTGTTTTTGGTGTCTTAGTTCTTTGGGATGTTGAATTTGGAGATAGATAGCCACCAGCTTAGCTATCACCACTATGAACAAGATGCTGCTGTTGCTGCTCTTCACAGCATACCAGCTCCATGTTCATTACTGCTTATTGTTAGTTCCCTAAATAATTGTCTCATCTACTTAATTGTCTATCTTTTGTTGTCTGGATTACCAGTAGTTAGCCTCCAGAATGCTTTTGATCCTGAAATCAGCAGGAACCATTGCTACAATGTGATGCTGTAGTCACTATCTTCTGTCTTACTGCGGTACTAAGAAAACATCCAGCAATGACCAGGGCTGCCAGTCCAGTCAGTAACAGATCTGATACACAGACATGAGAGGATGCCATATAGGAGCTTCTAGCTAGATTGTAATAAAATGTACACATCCTGAGCTGAAAATGAAAAAAGAAAATGGGAGGGGAAAAAAATCAATATCCTTTCCCTAGATAGCTTATCAGATTTTATTATTTTTATTTGAAAGCACAGAATTAAATATATTTAATTTCCTGGCTCTGTTGGGTGGATTCATGGTCTCCTGGTTCCATGTTTCTTTCTTTGTACTTGCTGGAATCCTCTGGATACGTATTATTATCTGGGGTAAGCTATGTGGTTACATCTGGGGAGCATAGAAGATTTTGGATTGTGAGCAACTACTGTAGTTTTTAATTCTTATGAGCTGGGGATGCAGTGATGTTTGTCTTGTTCAGTTAAGGGAGCCATTTAATGATTTCTAAAAGTACCGTTAAAGAGCACTGTGAGTGGTTAGCAAGCTAGAATACCAAGGAGGGATCAAAACCTGTAATTGCCCATGGATAATGTTCTCCAAATCTTCTTCCAGTGGAGACAGTCGCTTCCCGTGACAGTTTCCCATGACAGTCTTTCTTCAACAATGCGTATATTTTTCTAAAGGGCTAAATAAGTCTTTCTTGTTGTAATGTAAGTCCTTATGTATTGGTCATCCTCTGTGGATTTGTAAATGATTCTTTTTTTTTCTTCATGTAAAAGTTTCAGACTTAAAGATCTCTTTTATAGCCTAGATAAACCAGATTCCTGTCCTTTTTTGCATGGGTTTTCCTCTCTAATGTGGTAGTGTAGACCTGAATCGGTCTGACTGCTGTTTTCTAGACAGTCTTCATTTTCCTCCTTGTGGTTAGAAACCTCTGCAGAAATGCCAAATAGAGTCAAGTAGGCAGGTTTGAGGAAACAGGAGAAGTTACCACATAACTTTTCATTTCATTCTAGTTGCTTTCTGCCCAGCAAATTCAGGTCATCTAATGAAGCTTTCCAACTCACAAGTTGTATTCTTGCCCTACACGGTGATGACAAACTCTCTGTGTGTCATTTGGGTAGAAATTAGCATCTGCCATCTGTCTTCAGTGTGACAGTTATCATCACATTGTTAATGTGGGAAAAAAAATCCTGTGTATGCATTGGAATTTCATTACTTTCCAGCAGAGTTCAGGAAAAGCAGAACTCAAAAAGTATTTGGAGTGTGAAAAGTAGAGATCAGGATGGCCTGCGAATAGAGAAGAGCACTGGTTTTTAATGGTTCAGGTGCATCTTCTGTTGAAATAGTAAATGACTATTTTATCATGAAAAATTATCAGCACTCTTCTGTCAGAAAATAATTCTTTGCAAGCTGTTTTCTATTCTTCCCCACGTTGCTATTTGATACATATATAAACTGCTCCATCAGCTCAGCATACTTAATTAAAACATTCTTTCCCAAAGTGATGTTTTTTAACTCTAGGTAAATTATTACGTGCCCATCAAAACTGATGGAATAAAAATATAATCACTTTATGCTGCAAGGCCATGGAGGAGTAAGAATGTTTGAAGGAAGACTGCAGTGTCAGGATAACATAAGGGAATGAATGGGTGAGAACTTCAGAGAGAGAAGAAAGGAAGCTTCTAGAATGAGGAAGGAGATGAATTTTTAGACAAAGGGCAGAGTGAAAGTGTTGTGTTGTGTGCTGGGAAATGGCTTCTTTGTACCTTGCTATTACTGCAATATTACTGTTACATTCAAAAATGGGTCTGTATTCCTGTTAATAACTAGGTTCAAAGATAAGTTTGCCATCAGATTCCTGCCTGTAAAGTGCTGGATTCTTAAATTTGTCTGCTAATGAACGAGGTATATCCTTAAAGCCAAGGGCTTTACAGATTCCAGGCTACCTTTTCATGTGTAAATAACCTAATTTATGAAACAGTTATAATGATTATAAAACAAAATGCCTTTCTCCACAGCTGTTTTGTACCTCAAACCCCATATTTGATTGGTATGAGTGCATATCAAAGAAATCCCCCTCATTAAGTTTGTGGTAGGTAGAACCTGATTTACTTTTCAGTCTTGATGTAATGCAGTAGGCTTTGTAATGGCCCATGTTGGAAAGAAGCATTTTAACAGATACTATTGTGAAACCCTGTGAAAGAGCACAACAAGCCAGCTTGTCCCAGTTTGTGTGAGCAGAACGGCACAGCTACCATTCTGGGTTAGCATAGATGTTCTGGAAGCGTGGGGGTTTGTCATATTGCAGTGTGAACAAGCATTGGTTACAGAGGTTTTACCACTTACAAATAGATAGAAATGGTATTCTGGGACTTCACAGAATCCAGGAAGAAAAAAGCAGAAAGTTACAAAATCTCAAGTCCCTGTAATGTGAAAAATGAAGCCTTTCTACAGCAGCATGACAGGGTAAGCTGCCATGGCAACTGTTGCAAAAGATACTTTCCCCGATAAAATTTCCCCTCAAAGATACCTTCAGGAGGAGCTTGCTTCAGAACTGTGCTTTTTAAATAGGTGTATTTCAGAACCAGTCACCAACTTGCTTCAGCCGCAGCAGTATAGAATGCTTTATCCATTCAGGCATTTCTTCTGTGCCACTTCCCTTTGAGATTGTTTTTGTAGGGTCACATTCCAGTCAACATCCTGTTGAATTCTGAGGAAGGCAGTGGTTTGAATAAGGAAGAGGCATTTTCTGAAGCTAGGCTCTGCCGCTGCCATGGGACTGTTTCCTGCTTTGCTGTCTAGTAGCAAGATACAATGTTCTAGTGCATTTTCTTGCCTCTGCTGCATCGGGGCAGTGATGCCAGTCAGCCCAAAGACTATCTAATTGAATGGTGTTCTTCAAATATCTCACAGCAAACTAAACTTACCCATCATTTTCAGGGCTTAGGGCTGTGCATGCGCGCACAGAGGGAAATTAGAACGATGTTTTACACCTCTCTGCCTTGTGTCAGAACTGTTGCCACATTTTGTGTGACCTTACGAATTCAGACACTACCCTGGGCCCGTGTGCCAAATAAAACTCTGTGAGTTTTGACTCAGGGGCTGATCGAAGGATGATTTTTAATTTTTAACTGAAGAGGTCCCTCTGCTGGATCATTTTCTAACCCACTGCACAGCTTTGGGGGTTCTGTTTGAAATGTAAGTGCATCATTAGTGATACAGAGCATTTTCCTAATGATCCATTACCTGCTGAGTGCAGCTGCCCTCACAGGATTTTAGAATGAAAAATGTTTTGTTAAATGGTATTTTAATGGTAAATACAATACAGTACAACTATGCTTGAAGAAAATGATAAGGAGGAGAGTATCTCTATTTTAAGCACTTGTACTTTGCTTCCCTCCTAAAAACCCCAAATTTGGTATTGGAAGCAGAATACGAAGATAAAAATATTCACGTGAGAGAAGCAATGTTTCTGACTTGAATTAGGCTGTAAAACTCTTTATGGCTTAGATTGCCCATAAATCGTTCAAATATATCTGGAAGAAAAACCTAGATTTTAATATTTATCAATATTAATTTTAATAAATACAAGGGGGTTTGTTCTAAATACACATATCAGCACTGGGCTGGGATTTTGAAGAGGTAGGTTCAGCACTCAAACACCAGCACTAATGCTTGAAATGCATAGATAGCACAAGAGGGTCTGCTGACTTCTTTAACTGCTTTGTAGTTTCCCACTAACATTAAGAATTTGTGTGCAACTTCTTTTAATGGAAGCTGCAAACTTTGATGAATTACTTCTATAGAAAAACAGGATTATGGGATTTTGGTTGAATCCTGCTGACATTTCATATAGCATATCAGAAGTATTCAGGTAAAAAAATTATTTTTTCTATTAAGCTCAGCGAATTGAGCCCTAATTACTCTTGCTCATATGTTCCCTGCCAGGAATAAAGGCGCTATGGTTCTAGCAGCATGATGTCCTCTTCTGGCTGGGTCTACAGAGTTCATTGGGACAATCATTTTCTATCCTTCTGTAAAGGTTCACAGGTCCTCTAATCACCTTCCATTCAACATAACAGCCCATTCTGTTACAAACCTGCCTGTCCTTGATGGAGCATATGGAGCTGTGTGTATTCATGACACCTACCACCTGGCTTCATCTCCATGTCCTGCATCTGTGGCTTTATACAATTTGCTGTCAGAATAACTGCCACTTTCTCAGCAAATGATCACTCCCCAACTATCTCTCTTTTCTTTGGTTATTTGATGTAGAGTGTTAGGAGTGTGTCAGATATATACAATTATATCCTCCTCCACTGATGAGAATACTCACAGTGAGCATATTCATCAGAGCTGGGAGACTCATCAGTCAAGCAGCTGGCTCAGGTCAGAGGCTCCTGAGTAGCAGTTCCTTCACATGAGGAAGTTCAAACTTTGTTATGTCCACAGTGTATGTGAGATTCTCCTGAGTAACCATGTAGAGCTGGTCACAGACATTTTCACCATATGTATTACTAAACTAATAAAGGAAAGAATTTCACTGCACTCTGCTGAGAAGCAACAAAGCTGTGAGTGTGCAATGTCACCAGCGAAGCCCACTTCTAGTCAATTCACACAATCATCTCTTCCAGTTCTTCTGGTAGGGAAGAGCATAGAATGGCTTAGGTTGGAAGGGACCTTAGAAATCATCTACTCCAACCTCCCCACCACAGGCAGGGCTGCCTCTCAACTAGACTCAGGTGAGCAGTTTCAACAGGAATCCTTGTCCATGTGAGCTGGTTACAATTTCAAGGAAGAGAGGTGCTTTGAAATCAGTTGTAAATGTAATCATCAGAAATAAATCATAGCAGACGTCTAGTGTAAACATGAGTTGCTACTCGTTGTCTGTAATTTTCTTCCTGCTTGGAAAAGAAAACCATAACATTATAGCATTTAGGAAACAGAACATACTTTGCCTCAGAACTTCTCAGAAGTACAGGTCTCTGTTTAATCTCCCTCTTAAGCATTCAGTTCCCACTGTTCAAAATGTTTGTACCTGAATTTACTGGAAAGGCAGGGAGATCAGAGAGAGTGATTCCCCATTGGAATGGGCTGCCTGGGGAGGTGGTGGAGTCACCATCATTGGAGGTGTTCAGGAGGAGACTTGATGGGGTGCTTGGTGCCATGATCTAGTTGTTTGATGGGTTGGACGCGATGATCTTGAAGGTCTCTTCCAACCTGGTTTATTGTATGGTGTTGTATTGTATTGTATCTCAGAAGGAGGCAGCAACTGATTGCACAGCAGAAGCTGAACGTGATTCTGCTACCTCCTCTGTGAGGTTCTGTCGTGAAAACAGATTGATACTCATTAAAATGTTCCTGTGAGAGATTCTGTAAGGCAGTGTGTTGGTAAGGACTCCTCAGCACTGTTCAGTTACACCAGATAGTGCTGCCCTTTAGGGCAAAGTTGGCTAAACTGAAATGCCTGGAATGTTGCAAAGTACTTCTCCAAATGCACGTTGCTTTACTCATCACTTGGTGTTTCCAGCCAGAACGGGGAAGACTAAGGAAACAGGTAAATGCAGTAGATGCTGCCAGAGGCCTGCCTGACATTGCATCTCCTCCAGCATGTAGTGTCAAGTGCTTTGGGGACGAAAATTAATTCCTCATTCCTCTTTGCCTAGGCTGCCTGACTTTATCAGCCATTCACAGGTATGTCCCTGTAGCTGATGTGCTCCTCAGTACAGCCATGTAAAAAGCAGTTAAAATGCAGCTACCGGCAACAACAAGAGACCAAAGTCATTAAACAGCTCAGTGCTTTTCCTTGTGCTCTTCAGTAGTTTGTTTTGTTGGGGTTGATTGTTTGGGTTTGGTTTTCCATTTTAAAAAGTGCAAGAAAATGTAATGTGAAAATAACAGTCCAATGCAAAATACAATGAACTACTGTGAGGAAATGAGCATCTGACAGACATAGCTTGCTGTGGTTGAGAGGCAACATTTATCTGCTTGTGAGAAGAGCAGGTTTGTAGTCATATGTCTCAACAGAAGGAGAGCAGTAGTGGAATATCCCCCGAAGCAGGGGCATTGGAGCATTCTGAGGAGAGGAAGTATGGTCTCTCCCAGAGAAGTGAAGGCTTGTTGTTTTCTTGGCCACTTCACAGCCTGGGTTGAAAGTGATATAGATGTTTTTGTGCAGCTGAATGATAAATTAATAAACTCTGCAGGGCAAACAGGTTTTATGCATGATTGTCTCAAATATTCATGTGGCACCAAGGCAGCTCAGTTCTAGGCAGATGTTTTCTCTCAGGCCCTATGCTTAGCACCACCACAAAGGCAAACCAATGTGCACTGTACAGCTGAGCACCCTAGAAAGCTTCTCTGTCTTCATGTGTTGATTTTTTGGATACCTGACCTTGTTCTGCAGGAGTCAGCCTTTGGGAGTTCAGGCTGGTTTCCCACAGAGCCACACCAATGTTTGTGCACTACATGATACCGTGGTTTGTGAGATAACGCTGCTGGCTGTTTTCCCCATGTTCCAGAGTGTCTCAGCATCCACTATTCTAGTGAAGAACTGGTAGATTTAAGGATGCTGGGAAGGGTATAACATATTGTTTTATTGTACTTCTACCTGATCAGGCATTTAAAGATATCTCCAATTTTCAGACAAGACAAAATAATCTGCTGCAAATTCACTAACTGAATTGCTACCTAGCAGTGACCTAGATCTTATGAAGAATTAATATGGATGAATTTTAATTGTTGGAGAGGTCACATAAACTGTAAAAGGTCAGCTAAAAAGTAGTGTGGTGTCAGTGATTTATGAAATGTGTTTTCTAAGGTCAGCCTGTATCTCAATTATTAACAATTTAGAAAGACCTTTCACTGGAACTTTCTGACTGAACCACTGGCTGAGAATACAACGTTGGTGCAGATGGAAGTGCTTTGATGTTGAGTGGACTGGTTCAGTTAATTTACATCACTGCAGTCCACTGTTTTCAGCCTTTCATGTTAGATCAAAAGATGGTTTTGAGGCTTCCATCTATCCAGCTATTAAAAACAAACAAAACAAAGCCAGAAACAAAACAACAAAAACAACCCAACACCCAACAAAAAAATCATCAGCAACAAAGAATAGCAAAACCAAAAGAAACAAAAGAAAACACAAACAAAACCCCACAAACATTAAAAGCCTAACTGATTAAATATCTCAGGATCACGCTCAATGATGGTGTCCTAGCAGACATGCTAGGAATCCGTTGCCTGAACAGGGATGAGACAAAGATTTGCAGACGTTTGGTGAAGTTCATTTGTCTACGTCCTCGTTCTATATTTTCACATATATGCATTCTCTAATCTTAATCAGATTGTGATTTTCTGAGCACTGAAATATTTTAGGGAGATTTGAAATCAGTAGTACGTATAAAACTGATTAAAAAATTAACTTGACTGAACTTTGTTTTGCTCCATAAGCAAGACAGGAAGATTGTGTTAAGTATAAAATGGGGTTTAAAATTTGGGTTTGTTTCATTGATTCATATTAGATGAGAAATTCAAAACAGCTTCACTAACCCTGTTGTGTGAGATATCAAACACATTTTCTTAAGAAGCTCAAACATGGCAAGAAGCATTCTAAGTAGTAAATGTAAGAATTAAATCAGTGTGAATTTTGTCTCCACATTGTGCCTTATGATACGTAATATGATTCAGTAAGATACAAAGTTGAGGCAAAATGCCTCAATTTTAAACAGTAAAATTGCGTCCTGCTAGCTGAAGAAATCGATACTAAAACCGTCTCCTGTTCTTGTCCATCTCACATGAGGCCACTAGAGGGTGCTAAAATATTTTATTTTTCCTTTTCCCTTCCTTCTATTTCCCGTATCCCCACCCCCACCCCGTTTAATGTTTAAACTGCTGTTAAAACCTAGATAGATGTCTAAAAAAGTAGTTTGCCTGGTACCATACCCTCCATCTCCAGATTTCACAAGCTGTCAGAATTTTTGCCCTTTTGCTAATAGAACTTTCCTGCCCTTGTGTGTATGACATTGTGTATGTTAGCTGTGGTGAAAGGGTTTGATTGGGAGTCTGTTGGTGTGGCTCCACCATGACTTGTTGGGCTTGCACTGACTTGTGCTTCCAATGCAAAAGGTGTGAGAGAGTGTTTCAGGCTTAAATATAATCAGTACTGTCAGCACTTTCCATTGCAGAGCAGCAGAGACATATGCTGAAATAATGAGGGGTTCCTTGAGTGTTGAACGCAGGGTGAAGTGGCTGCTGACTGTATCCTGCAGCAGAGACTGCTGTCCAAGAACTGCTGCTGGTCCTGTCCACAGATAGAAAGGAGGCACTGTCCTGCCTCTGAGCATAGCTTCCCATTTCCTGAAGACAGTGTCCTCACGTGTTAGAAAGTCTTGTCTGCACTGTGAAGGTTTTCTCAGATAAATAAAGGAATTAGAATTCTTGGTCATACTATCCTAAAAATATGATTTAGAATACTCTGGAGATACATTTTATAATTGAAGGATGACATTCCATACCTCAAGGGGGCTACAAGAAGGCTGCAGATGGACTGTTTGCAAAGGCCTACAGTGATAGGACAAGAGGCAGTGGTTTGAAATGAGAAAAGAGGAGATTTAGATCGGATGTGAGGAACAAGTTCTTCACCATAAGGGTGGTGGAACATTGCAACAGGTTGCCCAGGCAGGTGGTTGGGGCCCCATCCCTGGAGATATTCAAGATCAGGCTTGGCAGGGCTCTGAGCAACCTGATCTAGTGGAGGATGTCCCTGCTGACTGCAGAGGGGTTGGACTAGGTGACCTTCGGAGGTCCCTTCCAACCCAAACCATTACAGAGTGATCAGCTTTGACTTGTGTTTTAGTGGTTGAATTCTTTCCCCTAGATGTTGTGTTGACAGTGCTTCAGTCAGTGTTTTATTTACTGGACTCTCAAAGTAAAATTCAGTACTGTCATTAAAGAAAGCATATATCTCAAACTGTATTGTATTGCTATTTTACTCATATTTCAGGTAAAATACAGAAGCATGATTTAATAGTGTTAGCTTCGGTAATTGCAAGCTGTAAGGCACTGTCTGAGTTTTCATTCTTCTTGGATCCTCTGTATTTACATTTAATACTGATTGTTCAAACAAGAGAACGTGCCCACTTCTACAAATATTAGGTTTCTTAGATGGTGTAGAAATTCTTGTACACTGCTGCACAATATTTTGACTGTTGTAATAAGTTTACATTGAAGCAGCCTTGGATGAGAATATTAATTGTAGGAAAGGAGCCTGAAAGGGACTCGCATCTAAGCAAAAGCATTCTAGCGTGTAAGTGTAATGAGTCAGCCTTAACAGTACGTGGGCAGAAGCACCCTCTGGTTCCTGGGCATTATTTTACTGCCATTTTTCTGGGGGTTGGTAGCTGGGCACAGAAGCAAAATATTGTACTGTAAATTGACTTACCCTTCTTTAACCTTCAGCTGCCAGAATTAGTTGTTTGGCTTTGCTTTTCCGTTTGTTGACTGACCAAATTCTCTTTTCTCAATGACTTCTGAATTATTTTGCAAAGCTTTTTTGACTGCTTTATCTCCCATTTCATTTCCTTTAATATCTACACAGGCTGGAATCCATACAAAAATGACATTGTTGCTGTGACATATTACCTTATTATAGACATCAATAATTTCCAAAGCTATTCCTACTCTAGTGATTGAAATTTCTAGGATGATATGAATGGCACTTAAAAGATCTGGAAAAGTGACAGATTGTAAAGGTTGTACTTTAGCAATCTAATTCAGTGCCATCAGGATAGCAAATAACTCAGCAGTATAACCAGATAACTAATCTAACTGCCTGCTTCAACCTAAATTCACACCTAGGAGGCCACTAAATCCCATCCCACTACCATCTTTAGAAGGAAAGTAGAAAAGAGAATAGCAAAGATGAATGCCAAAAGAAAGCATTAATTACCATGAAATGAGTGCAAGGGATTTTCCACCCAATTTCACCTTCTTGCAGGGAAGGCAAAACAGTGCAACAAAACTGAACACTAAAATTAAACTCAAATATTTGCAGCATAATGTTCTCACATCTCCAGTTCTAAGAACCCTAAGATGTTGGGCTGAATGTTTTCTCTTTTATTTCATCAAAGAACAAAAAGTCCTGTAGTAACTACCACTTTATATTATTCAGAAACTAAAGCCTTAGATGCTGTTAAAAGTAGTTCACATGTTGATCTACTCAAAATTTGGGGTCTTACCTAGTGATTGTTGAGGATTCAAGGAACTGTTTATCTTGAACAAGGCAATTTGAAGTCTTTAACCACTGAATGCGATGTGGCTGCTTTCTCCATAGTCCTTCCAAGTGCAGCCAAGCTGGTGAGCAGTCCATCATCTCCTCCTGGCTTTTTCCCACTGCAATCTCTTAATCTTTGAACTACCAACAACAAAATTGCTCCCTTCTGAGCATGACCCCACTACACCTGCTCAGATCACTTTATTTTCCCATTCTACGGTCCCTTCAGGGTTTTTTTTTTTAATCTTTAAAGCATCTGAATTTCTACCATATGAGGTCAAAATTCAGTTTTTGTGCTCTAGTGCCAGAAGCTTCCTAATGTGGTCACTTCTTTAACTGTGCCTCATCCATCTCTCCTTTTGGTGTTGGACTTTCTAGCCCAGGGTTGCTCACTGTGTTGAGTAAGGAAAATGTCTATGCTTTCATGGCTCAATCTATAACCTTCTACCCAATACCCGTATCGCTGCAAATCTTAGACTGACACAGGCATGACAGCCACTTAGGAAGTTCTGATGAATTTATTTGTTGCTTTGTTTGTTTAAGGTATTAGCAGCTCTGCCTTAGTAGCCAACCTCTGCTCAAGAAATGATAACAGAATGTCATGGCCAAACCATTAAGATCAACGAGGATCAGCTTGCAGGGCTCAGCATTTGGCACATACATGCAAATAAGTCCAGATTTTAGGGTTTAGAAAGTGAACTCTTTCTGTGTTTCCCAGAAGCCCCTTGATGTACTTCTTTCATTCTTTAATTGCAAAGCTGAATTTTGATGACCATAAGTCATTATTCAGTCATTCCTCTAAATATTTAAATTCTGCAGTAAATGTCATTTTTTCCTTATTGGAGATATGGAGGTAATGAATTTCCAGTACCTTGAAAGAATTCATGGATAATTTAAATTACCCACTTCTGGGAATACCTGCCCTAAAAATTGCCCTTTGCTTGTGCTGAAGTTAGAGTAGGCAACCTTGAGTGTTCTTCAGTTGTGACGTTTCATTATATTGTCACATTATGATATATACAATGAAAGAAGTGGGTTTAAAGCAAGCCTTAGCTATATATGCTGGTCCACATTCATCCCTCTCTTCCTTATAATCTGCAGGATGGTCTTTTGTTTATGCAGGAACACTAGGCTGTGTGGGAATGCTAATTTTCAAAGTTAAACACCTTAATTTGCACCATGCCTCTTAGTCACATATTCTGCACCTTCACTTACTGTTGTCACCCTAGCTTGATCCTGCGGTTGGAGAAAGCATTTTAGCCAGCGGTTGCTGTCTTGTACACAATGTATGCTGGAGAAAGAAACTTAGGTGGTGTATGTGTGTTCAAACTTGTTTTAGAACAATATCACAGGCGAGACTGTGCCTTTTTAAACAGGATGTTATAGTATTTCTGTGTCTATAAATACAACACATAAAGCTCCTTATTACCGAATGCTTTATTAACAGCAGAAGACAGTCTTATGACATGATCTATGGTTGATTGATTTGCCTGAAAGCCACTTTAATACTGAAGAAGAAGATTAGTCATCTCCAGAAAGAATGACAGTCAACAATAAATCATTTCCTCCATCTTCATACATAGCGATGAAGTTAAGGCTATCAGATGATAAGAACCTAAATCAAAGCAGGATCCTGTTTTTTCTTTACCTTTTTATTTTTCTTTTGGAATAGAAAATGCATCTGGTTGCTTCCTTATTTCCAGCCTAATGCTGCAAATACAATCACTCTGGATACAATGAGCTATCAGAAATTTAAACACAGTAGGAACGTGGGCTTTGCCTCCTAGCCTAAGTTTAATTTTTAATTGATATTGGAGATCATTTTAATTTGTTTCATAACCTAATATCCTTACAAAATTAACCACATTTAAGGCATGTTTTCTGTAATACCCGGGTTGAAAGTGTGGTTTAGTAGGGGTTGCTTGATTGGTTTGGGGTTTTTTATAGAGCTTCTTCACTGAAATATTTTGATGATCCAGTGTTTAGAATATGGTTCTCTTCTTTTGTGTTTTCATTGCTTTGGAATTTCCGCATGTGTTATTTTCACCTTAGTATATTAGTTATAGTTAGTTGTGTTATCCCATAAAACTGCCCAGGCAGGAAAGCTGCAGCAGCAAGATATTTAGGGTTTGGTTTGGGGCAGAGTCATTCCTGACTAAACTCTACCCTCATTGTTTCTGGGTTTTGTCGTTCAGTTTGTTTGCTTGGTTTTATTTGGTTGTTGTTTCGTGGTTTTGGGTTTTGGTTTTCTCTTTTAAATCAAGGTATCTTCTCCTACTACACAGTTGAGATAATCCAATGAATTAGGGACTTGGTAGAGCTATTGTTTGGTTTGTCTTAAAATCCTTATCGGTTTTAGCATTCTGAAAGCTTTATTGAGGTTTTGATTTTTCCTACTTGACTGTCGTCAACCCACTTAGCATTGCCTTATCAAGTGCAACTAATTAACATCAAAGGGATATTGTTATTCATTATCGCTCTCTGATCAGTCATGTATACCATATATGCTGAACTGGCTCTTTTGAATCTCATTCACTATGCTTACTTTAAGTTCCTTATAGCTTGCCCTCCTCATTTGCACAGTGCTCCAGAAGTTAATATGCATATGCATTTAAGTGGAAAATTACTTCTTCCTGACGAACCTTCAGACCTGTCTGTTGGCATTTTCTGTAACCCACACACACAAATACTTCACTGCTAACAGGCAAATCTTGCCTGTGCTGCTTTATTTCCCTGCTCCCTCTTGACTTGCTAGGCTCATGATCAAAACCCAATCTGCAAATTTCTGCTAAGTTTGATTTTGTTTTGTGTGGATCCAGTTTCCTTACGCAAGCCACTGTTACTTATAGAGAAGCTATAGACAAACAAAAGGCTACATAGCTAAACCTGACTAATTTTTATTAACCTGCCTTTGCAAACACTCTTCTGCTTCCATTCTGTCTGTGTAGAGTACGTCTTCCAGTTTCTGAAATGAGGAGGGAATTCTATCAAGGTAGAAAATTCCTTGTCTCTGAAATAAACCCCTGAAACTGCAGCTCTGGGGGTTTTGTTTCTGTCAGTATATCCAAACAGGTCTGTTACCAATTTTGGGGGGGTTTGGAGAGAATAGTGGTTGTCATCATTGAGAAGGGACTATAAATTGTGCAGAAATAGTATGATCATTCTCAAAAGTTAATGTCTAATTTCCTGCTGTTCCACAGAATCACACGCGCGTATCTCCTGATGTTGCATTAGAGTGAGCCAACTGGTTTTGCTGTTTGCCACCTCCTCCTCTCATTCAGTTTCTGTTGGAGTTGGATGACTTAACCTGACTTGGCTAATGTCTGTTAATCATGGGAAAAATAGCAGTGTGGGCATCTTGATCCTCCTCTTTCCTGTGTGGAGTTTGGAGAGCCTTCTGCACAGTTTCCCTTTTCATCTGATGTGGGCTTCTGGCAAGCACCAAGGTATTAAGCTGCTGGCAGTTACAACTTGCCTCGGGGACTTCTTCCACCACATCCTGTTGAAATTCTTCATGAGACTTCACCCAGCTCAGAGCTAGGGAAGAGCACAGAGGGATTTTCTGTCGTGTTGTGATCTAACCCCAACCAGCAGCTGAGAATGACACCTGCTTGTTCACTCTGCACCAGTGGGATGAGAGAGAATGGAAAGGAGAAAACTTATGGGTTGAGATAAAGAGAGTTTAATGGGTAAGGCAAAAGTTGTTTGTGCACACAAAGCAAGACGAGGAATTCATTCACTGCTACCCATCAGCAGGCAGGTGTTCAGCAAACCCCAGGAAAACAGAGCTCCAGCACATTTCACCAAACTCCAGGCATTATCCCTCTCCCTGCCAACGCTCTTCCTTCTTCACCCAGCTTTTATTGCTGGCCATGACATCATATCATACTGGAGTATCCCTTTGGTCAGTTGGGATCAGCTGGCCCAGTTGTGTCCCGGCACACCTTCTTGTGGGCACCCAGACTACTCACTGGGAGGGCAGTATGAGAAACAGGGAAATCTTTTTCCAGATACTGGATCAACTTGAATCTTCTGATCTTTTTCTTCTACTGATTTGTTGTAACATACGTTACACCACGGTAGGGTGCCAGTAACACTTACATAAAGTGGTCTCTGAGTATTTCCACTTGAGAAGACTACATCATTGACATCTCATATCTCTGAGTGTGTGCTCCTCTTTTTGGCAGGTATATTGACAGCCCAACTGATTTTTAAGTTCCATGGTTTGAATATGCTGTCAATTTTAGATTTGAGGTGGTCAGTGATGTCTGTTCCCCTAAAACATGTGCACTTGTTCTCCCTTTTGAATGACAGTGGCTTCTTTAGTACTCCATCTTTCTTAATTGTATAGAAAACAACAACAGCAATTCACTTGCAAGCAAAATTACCCTGGTTTGTATGTTGTGTAAATATTCTTTATTATTATTATTAACACCCTATATGTGTGTACTGTAAAACCAGGAGGTCTCTGAAGTAAAATGGAATAAGTTTAGAATTAATGCCAAGTCATGATTAATATTAAGTTCATATTCTCATGTTTCCCTTCAAATCTTCTTCTTGCAAGCTGGTCATACATGCAAGCATAGTCACACATGCTCTGGGAAAGCAGATGAGCTAGCAGCAATTTGTGATTTTGACACTTGTTCCTTAGCCAAGCTGCACCCATGAGTCAAAAATAAACAGAGAAGAGGAAATGGATAAGGAAAGCAAATTCATAGCAAATTCAATGGTCAGATTTAGAACCAGTAGGAAGGTTGCTTGATCAGCGGTATTTGGATCTATAAAGTTACACAAGTCTGCAGGTTACTCTTGTGACATTGTGGCAGCTCTGCAGCAAATGCACAAACATAAGGAGCAGAGGATCTGTGTTTTTCTGTTTGTGCCAATTCTGCATCCTGATACCTTAAAATAGTCCCTTTTGAAGGAATGCCTCATGGTCAGGATGCAAAAGAGAGACATTTCCCAAGGACCAATAAAGGCTGGTGTGATGTTAGCAAGGGTCACAGAAAGGATGAGGAAGTGCATCTCCAGCTGAACTCTCCATTACACTGAGCAGTTTGTACCAATGTAGATGCTAAACGCGAATGAGTTGCACACTTACCTGACTGTGTGGGAAGGGGCACAATCACTGCACGTATACGTTCAGTACAGAAGGAATAAGACTTGGCTGCTAAGTTCACATGGGTTTAGCATGCTCTTATCACTACTAGTTTAGTGCCTGTTTGACTTTCCTCATGTAGAGCTGGCCAGTATTTTAGCTGTAACTGTCAAGATGAAATCATTTTTCAGTAGACCATGCATGGCAGCACTACAGAGAGAGGCACCTTTGCGCTCAGCAGCTTGTTGCCCATACAAGAAGCGTTGCTTCTTAACCTGGAAAAAGTGAATCCAGCATTAATTGTCATCAGAATCTTTTATTAAACAAAGTGCCTGTTTTTTGATTTTCTCTAAGTTTGGAATAAGTCATCTTGAATTTGGTGCTGACTGAAAAATGTAATTTGACATTTTAAAAATTAAAACCATCATGGTATTTAAAGATGA
This sequence comes from Picus viridis, assembly GCA_033816785.1. NCBI lineage: Eukaryota > Metazoa > Chordata > Aves > Piciformes > Picidae > Picus > Picus viridis. The sequence goes on along the minus strand of CM066580.1, from coordinate 23,027,424 downwards.
ACTTAAGCTCTACTAATTCTATTAAACTGCAGCCTACCAATGAGTTATAAAGTCTAATTAATCATTTTGTCGGCTTTGCCTTCTGAAGCTAGTCAATATAAATTTGAATAAATAGGGAGCTGTTGACCTAGGCACTGGATGTTGTGAATAAAGATGTGCCCGTAGTAAAGTACTGTGCCTTTACCCCTCTTGACTGTGCATAGTACACACAAACACGGCAGGGAATTATTCAGTGCTAGCAGGCAGGCACGGTGGTGGAGCCTTAATTTAAATTGTTTGTTTGTGCTGCTAAATAAAGAAATAAGTGTTGTAATGTCTTAGGTGTTGTAATGTCTTAGGTGTTTCATCCAGACGTGGGCATTTGGAGGATAAAAACTTTTTAGGCAAAGTTTGTCGCTGACACTGCAGTGTGACATGTCACATCAGGTTGCATCAATAGAGCCATGTTATGTAAAAGTAATGAAATGTGACTGATAGAACCCAAGATACTGTAACATACTGTAACATTATGTGTCAGCAGTTCTTTAATGGAGCCTTTCAAGAATGCTTTTTGGTAAAATACCTGAAAAAAACTCCCTTCTGAAAAGCGATGAGGGTGTGTAAAACGCCTGCACGCGCTCCTTGCCAGGAGCACATGCAATAATCCAAATTAAATTACGTCTCATCATTTAATAAGTTAGATGTCTGGTCTGTAAAGTTACCACAATGACAGGACACATCATCCCAGATAATTCTGTCTTTTATTAAATCGATTTCCTGATCCTGCACAAGGATATTTCCCTCTATCTGATACAAGATTAAGTTGTCATTCTCTTATTAGTGAGAGTTCTCTCTACCTAGTAGGAAAAACTCCTGCTTCCCTAAGATTCTAATGATCTGGCAGACCTCATTTTCATTTGAAAAATCCATCTTCCCATAAAGAAAATGATCATTCACTTTCGTAGAGGTTGCATTGCATCCCTTCCTTAATATCTCCCTACGCTTTTGAACGTGAAAGCGAGCCCGCGTGGTGTGAGGGATGTGACACATAAAACACCATTGCCACTGGCATCTTTCTCCTGAGGATGAAAGACAGTGAACTGTTTGTCTTCAGCAGATTAACAGGGAAGGTTGTTTTTGTTTGTCTGACTGGTCAAGGACAATTTACAGTTCAGTTACTCTGAAGGAAAGACTTGTTGATTTGAGAGCACTCCTATTATAGCTGCAGGTAGAGGATGATAGATTTAGCCGTCACTGTGATAAACTGCAGCCTATACGGTTGCAATACACAAAATAAATAAAACACTGGTAGATCTCTTTGGTTCAGCTACTTAACAGCCACTGCTGGCATGTAGGTGTAGGCTTCTTTAGTGAAGGTACCAAGGATTTAAGTGTTCTCTTCAGTTCAAACAGATCTAGTGCTTTCTGAGAATATATACACTTGTGAAGAGGGAAAACGCAGAAAACCTTATTTCCCTCTGACTTTTGAATCTCAGTAGGTCAAAAGTAAATGTTATGCTTCCTGCAAGACACTCCTCCTTTTCTCTACACGGTTCAACATTCATTTTCTCATTTTTTCCCCTTATCTTTACATTTCTGAGGTAAAATAATCTAGTTCCTCTCCTGCCCATGGTAGATGGTTGGCAGTACAATACCGTCCTTTGGAACAACTCCTGTGACAGAGTGCACAGATTTTCTTAGAGGTTTAATTGATCTATTAGTTCAGTTGCTTATTATCTGGTTGGCTATTACCCTTGATAGCTATTATCATTCCATTAGAGCAGTTGTGTCAGTTTTTAATTGCTCATCATATCTTTTAAGAAAAATTCAATATATATGGCAACTTCTGGTTTATTTAGTAACGGGAACTGTTTTGCCACTGAGTTTTAACTAACAGGAATTTTCTGCTGTGTAATGTTAATTTTTGTTATTTTTCTTGTGGTGAGATGATGTAAGTCACTGCTAACTGTTCTAGTTCCACCATCTCCTAGTCAATTATACCACCCTATGAATTTATGGTTTCAATTCAAATTCATGCATTGAAGAACAACTATTAAAAATGTAAAATAAATCAATGAAAAATTGTATTCACTGTGCACTTTCCTGCACATCTAATTCCATGCTCCCCTGTGCAGGCGGGCTGTGCAGGCTGAACTGGAATTTTCCAGTACATTGTGGTGCAAACACTAATACTAACATACATACCTGTGATTTGTAATTCAGTGGGATAAGGAAGTGAAAATCATATCCTGGGCTTCATCAAGAGAAGTATAGCCAGCGGGGCCAGGGGACAGGATTCTCCTCCTTTGTTCCACTCTGATGAGACCCAACCTTTATTATCATGTCCAGTTCTGGAGCCCCTGTTACAGGAAGGATCAGGGCATGCTGGAATGTGTCCAGAGAAGGGCCCCAAGGATGATCAGAGGGCTGGAGTTGCTCTGCTATGGAGACAGACTGAGAGAGTTGGGGTTGTGCAGTCTGGAGAAGTGCAGGCTCCGAGATCTTTTTGTGCCCTTCCAGTATCTGAAGGAGGCTACAAGAAAGTTGGTGAAGGACTTTCTAGAGTGTCAAATAGTTATGGGACTGGGGGGAATGGAGCAAAACTAGAACTGGGTGGTGAGACACTGGAACAGATTGCCCAAGGAGGTGGTGGAAGCCTCATCCCTGGAAGTTTTTAAGGCCAGGCTGGATGTGGCTGTGAGCAACCTGATCTACTGTGTGGTGTCCCTGCCCATGGCAGGGGGCTTGGAACTGGATAATCCTTGAGGTCCCTTCCAGCCCTGACAATTCTATGATTCTGTGATGTCCAAACCTCAAAATTTAACCTCTGTTTAATATATTATCCAAGCAATAACAAAGCCATTAAAATCAGTGTTTGTTTGTGTGTAAGACATGGATAATACGTGCCATAGAAAACGCCAAGTGGAGGAAAAAGTGAAGCCAGTTGACAGTTATGAGTCTGTACCCGGCAGTGACAAGTGCTGCCCACAAAATCTGAGCCCATCTCTTTGTTCTGTCTGGTGGTTAGAGAAAGAATTTCCATGTTCATATTTCATGTTCTGTTTTACAAGTATTTTCATTTGCTCTCCAATGGACTCACAGAGGAAAACCCCAATCACTTGCAAAAGCAGTAACTGTTGTAGGGCAAAGGAGGAAGGGATGATACTGCAAGTAAAACTCAGTGTAAGAGTGAGGAGTAAAACCTCTTTTACTGTTGGCTGTAGGTTTTGTGTTGGGTTGTTGGTTGGCTGGTTGGTGTTTTTTAAAGGATTACTTACATGTTGAAAAAGTCAAATTAAGTACTAAATCTGTCTAACAGATTAGTACAGCAGGTGGTATTAGAGCAGATGTAAAGAGATTCAGGTGAACATCAGTGCAGATAAGCTTGGCTCTGGAAGACCAAAGCATGATTTCTGCAGAGGATTTTGATGCCCTATGCCAATTTTTTCAGTAGGTTGCTTGCAGGGAGGGAAATGAGGACCTGACATTGCAACATTCTTTGTCAGCTAACAACTACTCTTTCAAATCAGCATTTGGTGTGGGGAATGCTTTAAAAGTTTTAATACTGGCAAATGTCATCTCTCCTTGGTGTTTGTAGTAAGTTCTTCCTATGTGCAGGTGTATTTATCTATTTATTTATTTGCTTTTTCACAGATTTTTAAAACTGACTAGGTCTTACTGAATTTGTTTTGAGTTCCAGAAGAGGTTTTACTTACCTATGCTAATAGTAAACTTAAATTGTTACACGTGCACTTGCTCTGCACAACAGTAATTAGTGAAACTGCCAACGAAACGAAACAAACTATTACTTGAAGGTACTATGTCCACACAGATCTGCAGTCACAGGTTGTTTCTGGGAATGTGAAATGAGCTCTGAGAGGAATACCAGGGGGAAATAATGGAGAATCCAAAATGGGCTTGTTCTTGCCCGCTACTTTGCTCCTTATGGTGAAAGTACATGTAAAAGAATTCTTCAGTTCACACGTCACCCATTGCCTGTGAGATATTCCTTATGTCCTTGGTTGGTACAGCTTTAAAATCAGCTTTGAAGAATGGAAATAATGAATACTTTTGAGGTAACTGAGTAGGATGAGAAGAGGACTAAGTCTCCCAGTCTCTCAGCAGTTCAGCTGCCAAACACGTATTTAAGTGTCTGACTTCTAAAATAAATGTTCTGAGCATCCTTGAGTGTCACTTCCAAGTTTTTAAAGTCAGTGTTTCCACTGTGATTTTTCTTCCATTTAATTTAGAAGCCATCTGAAAATCAGGCAATCCAAATACCATTTTTAAGGGAGGAATTTCTTGAGAGTCACCCCTTAAAGTGAAATTCAGCAGGGAATCAAAGTGTAGCTGGTGAAGTCTAGGAGATTTCTCACAGTTCAGCTGACAGAGAACTGCCACTGTACAGCAAGACATTCCAGCTGCCCCTCCAAAAGCAAAGCCTGTACGAATGATACGATTTGAGAGTAAGATGACTTGGCAACACTGATGTGGTCTTAATGGAAGAATTACCTAGAAATGCAGGTGCTGTACCAACTGCATCCAGGGACTCTAAATGTATTGTGGTTGTTTATAATTTATTGCTTTTTCCTCTGTGATTAGCGAAAGCAAACAAGTCCATCTCTGCACTCAAGGAAATTAAGGAATCAATTTCATGGAAGGAACAACAACAAACAGACAGAAAGGCTCTGTGCTAGCACAGGGATATTCACGGCTGCAAAGTTGTGCAGGTTAAGCAAAAAGTTTCTTCTTTTCAGACCGTGATTTTTCATTTTGCAGTACAGGCTTTTAGGGTTATTAAATGTCCAGATTTTAAAGTGTATTTCATCAACCAAAGCAGTACACAGGAGCCAAACTCAGGGGTTTGATACACAAGCATCACTCTCACTGATTTCATTATGAATTTTTCATTTATATTCAAGAAAGCAGTGTTTGACTCTGCAGGGTTCTGTTGTATAGGATGGAGCAGCCATTGGAATTCTGAATGTTTCAAAATCATTTTAATGCAAAGAGTCATTAAAAGACTCTTCCTCCCAAAGGAAAGAAAAGATATTAACTAAACAGGGAATTTATATTTCAAGAAAAGGGATCCAAAAGCCTCTGTAGGGCACATGTTCTAAATAAGACCTGCACACAGTAGAGAGAAAATGGAATTGAAAACAAATCTCTCAGGTCTCTCTTTCTGCCATCCCTGGATCAGCCTGTAGTGCATGTGCTGAGTTGTGCCTGACACAGTTGTGGAGTTCCAGTCACCTTCACAGAAGAGCAGGGAAGTAGTCTGTAAACAAACGGCTGAATGATAGTAAGTGGTTCTGGAGAGGAAGCAGAAGAAACTGATCAGGAGTGATGGGGCATCCTCTGACACCTGCCTTCATTATTTCTGTTTGTTTGCTTTCTTTCCTGGGTTGTGGGGTGTGTGTGGTTTGGGTTGGGGTTTGGTTTTCTTTCTTTATTTTTATTTTTCTTTGTATTTTTTTCTCCTTTTTTAACTTTGAAATGTTTTACCTCCACTAGGGAGCAGCAAAAGACATAAAAATGTCCTCACTACTGGCTCTCTAACCCAACTGAAAGTAACTGCAGGAGCCGGCTGAAGATTTCTTTCATTCAGGAAACTGGCAGGTTTCAAATGCATTCCCTTTCAATTTCTCCTTGAACAGTTGGGATTTTTGACATCTTCATAGCTGTTTTATTTCTTTTCCCTTTTCAGCTATGCTCCTTTTAATTCCCCCTCGCTAAGGTGGCTTTCAGTGGATAGAAAGGGGGTTGTTTCATGTTCAGGCTGCTGTACAAGGGTTAATGATGGCCCTGAATGCTGAAATTTGCCTCACATGGAGGCTCAGTAGGATTTCTCTTTTGCTGTACTTTTAATTTTAAAATAGTATCTGTGTTACAAAAACACCTTGAATTGAGGAATATGTCCATCTAATGTGAATGCTTTCATTTTCATTTCATGTAATTCAGCTCCTTCTGCCCCTACTTGTCTTTGCACTCTGAAGAAGAAAATGAAGATTTGTATGAGTGTACTAAGAACCTTTGTGATCTTTGGTCTGGTTAGAGACTAAACACATGTAGATAGTACAAGGAGAGTCTGTATACATGACAAAGAAGAGCAAGAATCTGGGATGGCAAAGAGTTTCTTCCAGTGTAATTGGCTAAAACTTAGGGGGAAATTAAACCTTTTTTTCTTCTTTTTTTAATGGCTGGCAGCTGCTAAAGTATGGAATAATTTTCCAATAAAAGTGATGGATGGTCTTCTTTGAAGTCACTAAAGAGTGGACAGAGAAAAGCTCTAAACAATATACTGCAGAAAATAATCTTGCAGTGACAGCAAGAGAGGCTCAATCATTGTATTTCCTGCTCTGATCTCTTCCTTCTGTCACTTAACTGGAATATGTAAATTGTATTAAATACAAGAAATTAATTTGTGGCCAGTGAGAAGGATGAGGGTGTGATGCTATTTAGCTTAGTCTGGGACTGTCAGAAGGTTTTGTGAGTGCTTGAGAGAGGCTTGTTACTGTATCCAGAACTACCCCGTTGCTTTATTCTACACAAAGTGAACAGGGGATACTAACAGACCAGTGGTGGCTTAGGGACAGCAGCACCCTGCACACAGCCACCAGCACACCAGGGTAGCATCCTTATGAAATGAGAGAGTAAGGTAGGTGCTCAAATGCAAAGAAAAGGCAGTCTGCTCTCTGCTGTCTAGTGGCAGCTCTTTCTGAGCATCTTTGTATTTCTGAATAATGCTGTTACTACCAGTGTGTTCTGCCACATAGGGATTTGGCTTAAACTAAGTCTCCAGGTGATTTCTGGGGTTGAGAAAGACACAATTTTACAGGAATAGTAATGATGTCTTTTTAGTGCATTTACAGCTGCAGTAGCTATTGCTGGATGCTAAAGTATGCCTCTAAAAACTACTCCCTACCTTCCAAGAAAAACATTTAAAAATGTAATATTTTCTGTCTTTTATCAAAGACATCATAAACACCAAACAAAGAGACCACCTCATGGTAGCATTGGGAGCTGGTTCCTTTCAATTCTTTGTGGACTGGAAAAACACTATGGTAGGCATGTTTTGAGTATCAGCACTTCAAAGGTGAGGTACCTAGTCCATGAGGCAGCACTGATGACATATTTTGTCCTGTCTCTTTGGTACATTAGGCAGCCCTAAGGCAATTGAAAGGCCTGTTAGGATCTCCTGAACATAACCTTCCTTGTTCCACTTCTTTCTCATGCCTGCTGTACACAGAGGAAATTCAGATAATTTAAATGTTTCCAAAGCAATTAAAAATGTCTCCATTCTACCCTTTTCCACCTAGTTGTGTTTAAATACTTTGACTTAACTGCAGTCAGTGTGTTTAAAATTGTTGCACATATGGCAGGAGATAAATGTAGATCTGTATTTTGTCTCTGAGTACTGTGCTGCCCACCAAAGTGAAACTGATGGAGTAGTGAATGTGCACCCAGTTTTAGAAAGTGTGCAGGAAGGGATGGATGGTGGCTTGGAGGCTATCAGCTAAAGTCCACTGGGGAAATGGTAATCAGCCAGATTGATTCCAGCCCATAGCATCCTCTAATGGCACAGCTTCTCTCAGCTTCAGCCTTAGCAGCTGTGCTCTTTCCTCTCTTCCTCAGAAGTGAACCCCCAAGTGCTAACTTCACAGATCTGGCTCCGTCTGAGAAGTATCATACAATGAACACTGCCCCACTTACCTCCACCTTGGAGTTCTTGTGGCTCTTATGTGGAAACAGAGAACGTGCTGCAGAGACACTATTGTGACAGTCTGCTTAGGTCTGTGTAGGCTGGGGAAAGGCAGAGCTTAATGCAAAGTGAGAGCCTTGTGGATGAAAAATGGGAGCAAAAAAGAGAGAAGTTTCTGAAAGTATTATCAGCTGATTCTTTCCTCTCTCAAAAGGAAAAATAGAGAGTTGAATTTATCAGCTTTCACATGCCATGCATGGAAGCGATTGGGATGATTTACATTCACACTTATTTTGATAGACAGTGAATAGACAGAGAGAGAATTCAACTTTTTATCGCCAGCCATCTGTATCCAAAAGTAGGGGCATTAGGAACATGGCAAATGACTCTGTTTTGAGATGCAGTTATAACTGAACAGAAAGGTAGATACATGGGAAATACCTGAAAGCTGACCCTGAGTTTGTGGGTGCATTAGGAGTGCAGTGAATATAAACTATTGAATTCCAGTGAATTATTTATGGACTTCTAGGACAGAAGATTTCTGTCGTTCTGTTGACTGTGTTATAATTAGAATAACTCTGGCATCAACTTCAAGTTGCACACGAACTAAAAATAAGTAAGATCAAGCATAAGATCATATTGAGTGAAAGAGCTAAAGCATGAGTTCCTAATAGATGAAAAAGAAAAAAAAACTCCTCAGATGCTCTGTAAGACAGGATGGAGAAGGTGGCACAATGGTACACATTTCATCAATTAAAAAAATCTGCTTCTTCCTTGTAAATCCAACAGAGAGTCATCAGTGACTGTTCTGGACAAATGGACACATCTGTCAGTGCTTCTGAGTAGCCTTAGTATGGGAGCTGCTAACCCTGACGAACATAAAAGCAGTTTGTGTTCTCAGATGCATCTTCATGGACAGCAGTGTGTTGTTGGAGCATGCTTTGTAGCTGAGGGCCAGTTTTGCCCCAGCACATCTAGTGAAAGTGTTCTTCCATTATCTCATTATTTTTTTCCTTTTTTAAAATAAAGTTTCTAAGTTTAAGTGTAGAAGATAATCTTGCAGAAAGTATTGTTAATGCATACCTCTGGCCTTCAGACTTTGAATGGCTTTTTCATCCCTCTTAAGTAGTCATCAGTTTTCCTACAACTGTTCTCTGTGTTTTTCAGGATTACTTAGTGTCAGCAGACCTCCATTCTGTTGATTTGCTTTCCTAGGTAGAACTTCCAGCAGAAATAAATTACTCTATAACCAATCCGGCTTGCATATTTTATCAGCATTCTTCCCATCATTTGTTTTCTTTGCATTTATTTTAATCTTGCCTGTTGGAAATCATACGGGAGGCTCATGATCCATCATCTGCAGCATTGTTTGTACCGCCACAAGGTAGTGTCTGCCTGAATGTGGGAGCAGGATAAGACCCCTTTGGAGTAGTTGCTTTATGCTTATCTAATGTTGGCCTTTAGCATCGAGACCATAAGTGGGGATCTTTCAGAAGTGCTTTGTTTTGCACCACTTCCATTTAGAGACCCCAGTGACAGGCACGCAGCGTGGTACGACCAGGCTTGCGTATATGAACTCGGTATTTTGTACACATAATGAACATCTGGTGACAAGGCGCTCTGAAAAAGGGAGAAAAGAAGAGGAAAAGCAAAAGGCAGTAAAATCTTTTGCATGCCTGCTACTTTTATGGCTTAAAATATTTTTTCCCTCAATCAGTGCATCTAGGGAAACTTTGATGTAACAATCAATTTTTAACAAGGAAAAAAGTCTGAACCCATAAATATTGTATGTATTAATTGTGAAGCTTAATGGAACATTTTGTGTTTCTGAACAACTCGTTTACATAATTAAAATCTCCTTTGATCTGTGAGTAAATGATTTAATCTTAATGCTCATTAGGCTAAATGGGTCTTCTATTCAATTGTATCAAGATGGTATGGAAAATTCTCAGACCTTTAGAAAATATTTGTTACTTCTTAGGTAAACACAGAAGCCTATCTGTGAACAGATATCTTTTATCTCTATAGAAGCATTGGAGTCTAAATCTAATTCAGATTAAAGCTTTTTCTTTCTTGTTTTATTTGACACTTTGGTTTCTAGAGCAGTTCACTGAAATATTGGGGGAGGGGTGCTCAGTTTATATTCATTAACTAGTTCACTACAAAAACAATTCAGTTCTTGAAAATAATACAGGAAATAGAAAATGTCGGGCAGGTGCAACTCCAACTGCAAGACAAGTTTGCATAACTATCACTTAAGGCAGGCTGCTATTTTCTCATGGGTCGTGCTCAAAAATCCCTCTAGACTTGGCAAAACTCAGGAATGTTTGGGAACTATGCTTCAAGATTTTAACAACTGTTAGGATTGCTGTAACAGTAATTCCATGTCATGCCGTGGCAGTATTTATCTGACAAACCTTACCGCCTTCAGGTGTTCCAGACAGGTAGAATTCTTTCTTCCATTGTTTTCTATCTTAAATGCTAAGGAAGAAAGCTCTTACTCGGTATAAGGTGCTGCAAAGCTACCCTGTAACTTCAGGCAGGGTTGATGAACTTGTCTAATAAACTCACTTCCTTATTTTCTAATCCAAACAAAGCAAGATTACAAATTGGATTACAAAAATTACTTTTTTTTTCTCAAAAGTTCTACCCCAAGTGATTTCTTGTGAAAACAACCTTTTTTCCTTGTCCCATCTGTAATTTCATTTTTTTAAAGCCACTTTTCATTCCCACAGGGAGCTTTTTTTTTCTTTTTTTTAAAAGGTAAGAATTTTAATTAGCTCAGGTGGTGCAATAAACACTAACATCTGTGTCCCTTTATTAAAGGCTGTTCTCAGTCTCTCCTCTCTCTCAGGAACAAGTTTATAACACAAAAACACTCCAGAGTCACCTTGCTGAGAACTTGAGTGGCTTGTGTCCACGGCCACACTGTGTCAGAGCAGCCTTTCGCTGCAGCGCTCCACCATAGAGGATGGCTCAGAATGTTGTAGAAAGCAAGGGAAGTACACAGACACTGCTGCCTTTTCCCCTGGGACCCTTCTAGCAATCTGCAGTTTAGGGACATCTTGAGCCAGAAGGTTGTCTCCATATTTAATTTCTCTTGAAAGTGTTATCCACGGCAGACATATTAATTGTGCTCTTACACAGGTGCGGAAGAAATTAGGATGAAATACACTTTTTCACGCTGTATTTAAATACTAAAAATCAGTATTTGTTTAATATTTCCCGTGGATAGCTTGGTTTGGTTTCCTCTGCTGTGGCTTAAGATGATCTATTTGTTTGTTTCACTTGTTAAAGAAAAAAAAAACACTAAATCATCAAAGCTTCATTTGGAAGTTAGGTTTGCAGCACTGTCGTTTTCAAATTGCCATTACCTGTTTCTGAATGTCACCTTATACCAAGGTGAAATTTTGTTCTTATGATGCTAACTGTCAGACCTCAAGAGAAAAAAGCAAAATCTGTCTTGGCTATAACATTCAGTTAATGAAACTGCTAGTAAGCTGAGTTCCTTGCAACAGTATTTAATGTAGGTTATTTTATGCTGAAATTTCTGAAGATTTACTATATTTTAATTCTAGGAAATACGAAATTTCATTTTAACCAGTATGATCTCAAAGAATTCTCTTGCATTTGTAAAAATACTCACTGCAGTTCAGCCTATATGGAAGCAAAACATCAGTGGAACTTCTGTAATGAAGGCTGGGCTTTATAGTCTAAATAGTTTTTTAAATCAAAACAATAATTACTCTCTGATATCAGTTCAGATGAAGGAAACAGAAATGTTGTCTGTGTTATTTGTTGAAAATTTGCATAGCAAAGTCCAAAAATCCAAGCAAACACATCCCTGTCCTCAAAAAGTCTTGCTCTGATACATGTGCAAGCAGAGGGAGAAAGGTAGGTTTGCGGTGGTCGGTATGGCATCGACATGTAACATTTGCAGAGTCACCAAAGGGATCTGAGCTCCTAAATTCTGGGTTTAGACAAGAGTAGCAGTGATCTGTATTGATGGGCTGCAAGAGGCAGGACTGCTTTGTAGCTGACAGAACTTAAATGCGTATTTTAGCCATTACTTGCTTTTTAAATTTGAAACAGACAAACTGTTTTAATGTGGAAAGGAGACGTGAAAGGACTTTTTTTCCTTCCTCTTTTATGTTCCTTTAGCTTGAATAAGCATTTCCCCTCTCATGTTGACTGCTGATAATAATGTGAAATAACTGCATGAACATCCTTTAAATCACTCTGTGGCCTATGGGGTTGGTTTCTCATCTCAGCAGTACAAATATAAAAGGAAGCACAAAATAGGGATAAAGTGCCCTTATCACAAGGGACTGCCCGCGTTTTACATGCATAGGTTCATAATAAGATAATACAAGCATTTAACTTTGGGAACAAAGCTAAAGAATTTTAAATCTATTAGACTGATAAACTTTGAGGGGGGGGAAAAAAGGTTTTGTAAAGGCTTTCCAGCAATATTCTGTTAAGTTCTTAATTTCTGTGTAAATAAGCAGTGTCCAAGAGGCTTTATAATTATTTTTGTTGGTCAGGGGATTATGAAATGAGGTATCTGGGGAGATAACATGTATTAGAAAAAGACATTGGGAATTTCTTTTCAGACGTGTGTGTATTTCATACATGTGTGTGTTTGGGGGGTACTGGTTGACAGAAGGCCGAACGCAAGCCAGCAGTGTGCCCAGGTGGCCAAGAAGGCCAATGGCATCCTGGCCTGGATCAGGAATATTGTGGCCAGCAAGAGCAGGGAAGTCATTGTGCTCCTGTACTCAGCACTGGTTAGGCCACACCTTGAGTCCTGTGTCCAGTTCTGGGCCCCTCAGTTTAGGAAAGATGTTGAGATGCTGGAACATGTCCAGAGAAGGGCAACAAAGCTGGGGAGGGGTCTGGAGCACAGCCCTGTGAGGAGAGGCTGAGGGAGCTGGGCTTGCTTAGCCTGGAGAAGAGGAGGCTCAGAGGAGACCTTATTGCTCTCTACAACTACCTGAAGGGTGGATGTAGGCAGGTGGGAATTGGTCTCTTCTCCCACGCAATCTGTGACAGAACAAGAGGACACAGTCTCAAGCTGCACCAGGGGAGGTTTAGGCTGGAGGTGAGGAGAAAGTTCTTCACAGAGAGAGTAATTGGCCATTGAAATGTGCTGCCCAGGGAGGTGGTGGAGTCACCATCACTGGAGGTGTTTAAGAAGAGACTGGATGAGGCACTTGGTGCCATGGTTTAGTTGATTAGATGGTGTTGGGTGATTGGTTGAACTTGATGATCTTGAAGGTCTTTTCCAACCTGGTTAATTCTGTATTCTGTGTTGTCCACCCTCTATTTCAGATGCCAAGTTACAGCTCATCTTCCATCAAACGAGCCTAATGATACTGCTATAAAGTATCACAGGATTAGCACACAAACACTTGCAATCAGCCTGTTGAAACATTATCTTCATGCACTTTGCTCATGGAAAGATGATTCTTGAGTGTATTTGTGCTGAAATATTCTGGCCAAACTGAAATCTGCTCAAGACCTTAAATAAATGTGTAGTAAGTTGGGAATTTTAGTAATGCTGTATTAACAGGCAGTGAGGTTTGACTTCTAGCAAATTATTTTTCAAATCATATCCATAGAAATCATAGAATCATAGAATGAGTTGGGTTGGAAGTGGCCTCCAAAGGTCTTCTAGTCCAACCACCCTGCAGGCGGGTGGGACATCCTCCACTAGATCAGGTGTGCCCAGGCAGCCAAGAAGGCCAATGGCATCCTGGCCTGCATCAGGAACAGTGTGGCCAGCAGGAGCACGGAGGTCATTCTGCCCCTGTACACTGCACTGGTTAGGCCACACCTCGAGTCCTGTGTCCAGTTCTGGGCCCCTCAGTTTAGGAAGGAGGTTGACTTGCTGGAAGGTGTCCAGAGAAGGGCAACAAGGTTGGTGAGGGGTTTGGAACACAAGCCCTATGAGGAGAGGCTGAGGGAGCTGGGGTTGCTTAGCCTGGAGAGGAGGAGACTGAGGGGTGACCTTATTGCTCTCTACAACTACCTGAAGGGAGGTTGTAGCCAGGCAGAGGTTGGTCTCTTCTCCCAGGCAGCCAGTACCAGAACAAGAGGACACAGTCTCAAGCTGCGCCAGGGGAGGTTTAGACTGGATGTTAGGAGGAAGTTTTATACAGAGAGAGTGATTGCCCATTGGAATGGGCTGCCCAGGGAAGTGGTGGAGTCACCGTCATTGGAGGTGTTCAGGAGGAGACTTGATGGGGTGCTTGGTGCCATGATCTAGTTGTTGGGGTGGGTTGGATTGGTTGATGGGTTGGACGCGATGATCTTGAAGGTCTCTTCCAACCTGGTTTGTTGTATTGTGTTGTATTGCTCACAGCCTTGTCAAACCTGACCTTGAATAGCTCCATGGATGGGGTCTCAACTATGTCCCTGGGTAACCTGTTCCTTTCTTTAGTCCCTGCAGAAAGTTGTCCATGGCTTAAAAGCACTATGTGAAAATATTGAGTGAAATTCCACTTAATGAGCAGAGCATGGGCAGAGCATTCCTAAAGCCAGATTAAAGAAAGGCATGTTTCAGAGACATTTGAATGTATTTTCAGGCTAAATATGTCAGCCTCTGCTGAAGTCAGTAAAAATATTTGCAAAGAATTGGAAAGTATTTTCACTGTTATTGATTTTTTGTTATCTAGATCCTCAGGCAGCCCGACTGCATGATGGATTGGTGTCAGAATAATAGCTTGCTTTATTGAAGATCATACAAAGATATGCACACATTTATTTCTGTACACCTGATGTTAGATTTGATTCCTTACCTAGACAAAGCAAACCAGACATTTTCATTCCAGAACCAATGGCTTTTGAAAAAGCTATGGAGACACAAGCAGCCTGGGGGTTGGGGGGACGTATGTGCAAATTATTACAATTCCAACAGCAAAAGAACAGACAAAAGGGGAAAATCAGCCAGTCTTGCAAAATAGCTGAATATTTCTGCATTTTAAAAAGAAGAGTGTGTAGGAATGGCCAAGTATGACTCGGTAAGAAAGAATAGGTAGAAGGGAAGTGACTGAGCTGCTTCAGAGGAGACAGTCAAAGAGTGCCTCGGATGTAAAAGATTCAGGATGTTCGTCGCAAACGAGAGAAATTCTTGCAAGGAGATGCTCACTTTCTGAAAAGCTGGGGCTAAGCTGTTTTGCACAGGGCAAATATTTTACTAGGAGAATATGAACAAATTTAATTTTTCTGCTATTTTCTAAGCAGTCATGTGAATAATCAATCTGTGGAGGTCTAAGGCCAGGGTTTTCCTCTGAAAAACAAATTGGCTGCTTATGTAAGAGCCCTGATTCACTGAGACTAAATATCACAAGGAAGAGTGTCAGCTAGTTGGCTCATAGAGTATAAATAGTAAAAATAGCAATGAAATAGCTTTTATCTGCCTTCACCATTAGTGTTCAGAGATGCTGAGACACATTCGCTTAGGTAAAAATAATGTGGTCATTATCCTCAGTCCATTCGTCCTTTGTTTTTCTTTAATGGCTTTTAGAAGCTTATTTTGACAGGACAAAAACGGTTCTTTTTAATAGTATGTGAGGATTTCCAACTCCCTCTTCAGAATTAATTTGATCTATTACGAATTTGATCTATTGCAATTAGTGATCAAACTGTGCTGGTCCATGGCATTATTGCACAGCTTTTTGTCTCTGGTAAACAGCTCAGGATTTCATGGTTCACAAGACCTGGATTTTACTTACATGTTTTGAGGGTGGTATTTCTTCCTTTGGTTATGAACTTATGTGAAAGAGAAGTGTGGTGTTACAGGTAGAAAATGAAACAGGAAATGGAATGAGATTTCCCAAGTTCAGAGTCAGGTGGCAAGCCCTGACTCAAATACAGGAGATCTTGACGCCCGGATTTGTGGTGAAACCACAGGCTGCTGCCTCACGGTGCAATTTTTCATCATAAACTATGTTTAGAAGTTATTAGAAGCACAGACTACAATGTTGCAACCTTTGAAACTTTCTCCTATGCACTTCTATTTCAAAGCTGGAAAATGTATGCACAAAAAGTTTGCTTTTGTTATTTCATGAGCTGCATTTTAGCATAGGGGCTGTAGTATTTCTATAGTTCTATTATGGAACACAATAATTTTTCCTTGCATTTGTCTTTTCATATTAATATAGGAAAATGTAATTTCTGGAGCTCTTTAAACACCCTTGAATTAGAATTTCAGAGCCTCGTCTCTTTATCAAAATCCCAAGGACACCAGAAAAATCTGGCTGTAATGTTCTCTCCTGAAATGGAACTGCATCTTTTTCTGAAGCACAGCACACTCTTAAATGAACTTGCAATGGTTGGGGGATATTGTGATAAAGGATGGAGTATTTTAGATAAATTACTGACACATCAACAAGTGATACACTGAATCTCAGATTACTTTTGAATATACAACTATTTTTAATCCGTAAAGGCAGGGATTATGATGGACAAACAGCTTTAGCTGACACTGTATCATACTATCTTGCTCCCATTATCTCTTCTAACAATTCATTCTTTTACAAATGACACCTAAGACTACATATCTGTATCATTCAGCTTGGCCAGCGAGGTTTATTTCTCAGATATGCATGAGAAGTCAGGAACTGGATTATAAAATGGTAGTATATAGGGAATGTTTTACTTAGAACCTTGTGAAAGTAGCAGAGACAATTCACAGAACAGACAATGGCTGAGAGTTTTCCATGAATGAATGGGAACGTGCTGAGAAATTTCAGGAGCACACTGAAAAGAGTAAATTAGTTTTACATTTTTTATGTTAACATTTAATTGTAACATTGATGAGCATTTTGAGCTACTAGTGGATGCTGTTGTAAACCATGGGGCAGATCAGTGGTACAATGACCAAGTGTTTGTTTTTGTATGAAACCAGTATCTTTGTAATCACTTCCCTTGCTGTAAAATTTAGTCACGGCAACACAGTTTCTGTTTCAAGCAATCTTACAAAGGGATAGTCTGGTGTTGGTCCTGGTGTGTTGTAAGAATCCTGGAAGCATCCTCAGAATATGCATCATGGTGTTCTTGCAGGCTGTGTCTGTTAGAGCAGGCAAGAGGCAGCGCTGCGTCGGTAATGACAGAGAAAGCCTCTGCCTTTGATGGTGTAATGGAATACCCACTTCTACAGCCCAATCGATGCGTCCCACACAGGCACTTTGTGTAACACAGCTGTCAGCAGTGGCAGACAGATGAATCACCTTGACACTTCCACTTTACTACAGCACCTAAATCAAATGCATCTGTAAGGGTAGGCTATAAACTATGCGTCACCTCCTGGGGAGGATGGAGAGTGAGTGATGCAGATGACACTGACATTTCCTTCATAAGGAAAAGTAACCTAGGTAGACAAAGTTTAAACCAACACATGGATGAGACTCTGCTGAACCTTCACTCTGGACTGCTCCCAGGGCTCCTGACTGCTGAGTAGCTGTACTTCTCCAGAAGCTCTATCAGCCAGATCTATTTCCCCTCTTTTGGCTTGTCTTAGTGATTAAATAAGACTTCATTATCATGCCTAATCTGTAAATTAATTAAGTTCAATACCAACCATTTTACTTAAATCACAGAAAGAAGCAGAGGGAAAGAACATCAATATTTTAACAGGCATAGAGCACAGAAATTTCATAAATAAATGACCCATTGGTACCTAACAAATCCCCACAGACTATATCCTGTTGTACAGCTATACAGTTTCACTAATTGACTAAAAGAGCATTCCTAAAACAAAACAGTCTTGCACAGAGGATTCCAGAAGCAGAGACTGAATAAAAATAAAATCTGACTACAAGCCACTTAATTTAAAAAGGAAATTTCTATTCAGTCAGGCTTCACAGACACATTGAATCCTAGTCTAGGTTTATAGACTACGACTAAGTCTGTGCAAATTAATATAGTACAGAATAAATTCTTTTAGCTATGAAGTATTTCAGTATTAGGATCTGTATGGGAGAATAAAATCAAATATGTGATTAATTTCTTAAAGAACTGCTTTAACCCTGTGAAAGTTGTTTCATCTAAAGTGAAACTATTGCGTCACTTGGAGTTCTATTGATTCTGTTTAGGAAAATCTCCTTACAGCAAACAACACAGATTACCAATTTTCTACATAATTCATATTGGTCAGTGGAGAATCACTTCTTTTCTGGTTGTCAAAGGATTGGAAGAAACTCATTATTATTTACCTAGAGTCACAGGAGCCTCTGCATGATGAAAAAATGAAATCACATCCAAAACAGAAACGTTGAAGCTGTTCACTTGTTCTGTAGGAATTCTGATTTTTTAAAAGAAATTAACGTTGATATTTGTGTTTCATTAGAATTCTCCAGATCAGGCTGCAATTCTTTCTTTCTAATGCTTTTTTTCCTGAGAACAACAGGACCACCTAAGGCAAACTAAGGAAACAGTGTGTTCCCTAATCTCCTTTAACAAACAGACCTGGGAAATATTGGTAGTCTGTACCAGAAACCTTCAAAACCTCACAGCTCACCCCCTAAGGGGGAACAATATTGTCTGATAGCTCATGAGGAAAAACCTGTCTGGTATGTTCATGGCAAATATGTCTGAAATCCAAAGAAGGTTGGAACCACAAAGAATTTCCCTGGAATTTCCAGTTTGATACTGTTTCCATTATCAAAGGCATTTAGCTGCAAGGAATAATACAGTGGAGAATTAGTACTGCACTCAAAATATTGAACAGGTTATTATAAATTCTTGTAGTATGATGTAGCATTTTTCACCTCCTTGTAAGGGTCTGTGGGAAAGAAGGAATTTTTGGTTGTTGTAGTAGTTTATGTAAAGAGAAGATACCCCCTTTGCAAACTGGTAGAGGTACGTTTAAAGGTCTTGTATCGGTTTAAACGTTTTGCTCTTCTCACTAATGGCTGCTCCTGAAGTGTGCTCACTTTAGTGCTGTGTCTTGGGATGTTCAGCACAGCACACTGTCTGTGGGGCCAGCTTTGTACTTAGCCAGATAACTGCAAGTGAGCAAGAAAATGACTGAGACTAAGCCCAAACCTGAGGTGAGGGCCAGCAAGCATAGTGGGGGTTAGGTGGCCTTATTTTGTCTCTGCATTGCTTAAGGCTTTCTGTCAACGCTACTGCCCGAGCAGTAGGGATAGTCTCTTTTTACTGTACAGTCTCTTTTTAGTTCTTTGAGGTCACATGAAGAAGAAAAATCAGCTTCACAGGTGCATGTTATTAGACACACAAAGCACTTGTTAACAGAAAATAAGAGATAGCTCACATTTATCAAAATTATCCCTGACATTTCCTTTTGCTCAGCTGAAAACAATATCTGAGCTCCCAGAGCAACGTGCAGCGTGGGGGGGGGGGAAGAAAAAAAACCAACCACGCTCATTTTTTTTTATTAAACACACCCAAAGGAATATGTGGTGAATAAGCAGTGTTTCTGGTAAACACCAGGGCTGTCCAGTGAGCCGTATTTTATGTGTGTTTGATGTAATGAAGTGGATTTTTAAATTTCCTATCTATATTTCTAAGATATTGATAGCTAGGGACTCTCATACCTCTGAAAACAGAGTAACCATGGACAATCCTGAGTGCTGCTGTTCTATTATTCACCAGCAGACATCATGCCATAGGCAAGGCAGACACAAACTACCCATCTGTGGGGATCAGCCTTGTGGCAAAAGAGACTACTTTTAGGTATGAGCAATCCAACTTTAGTCAGTTGTAGCTCATGTATTAAGACTGCAGATAAAGTGCATTTCAGTGACAGTCATGGTGATTGTTTTGTCTGTTAATTATTTACTGAAAACTTAGAAAGAGCCCTTTTTTCTCCCTTGAGACTGCTGTTGTGATGCTAATAAGGATCTGCACGTACTTTGTGTGCTAATTATGTGCTGTCACAAAAAATGAAACTTGGATGGCTCATTCTCAAAATGATGTCTGTCGATCAATAAAATACGATACTTAAAACAAAGGAAGTTTTGATTGCAGTGAAAAAGAAGACAAGCTTTAAAAAGAAGTCATTTAGTAATTGCATGATGAATTAGGGATAATAAATCTGCTTTAATTGTCACATTTGCCTTAAATTAATAATTTATATCAACATTTGGTGTGGGCAGATAGTATGAATATTTTTATGTTGTGATTATCCTGGAAAGTGGCACTTTGAACAGTTTAAAAACAGTTAATTGCAAGTCTTGTCTGTTTTTACACATTCCTGGTAGTAACTGAATAAACACAGGTGGGAAAATTCTACAAAACAATAGGCAGCACAGAGCTTAAATCCAGTAAAACTCTTCCAGGATGGTCTTTGCAGAGTTAAGGAAGATGAGTTAATGACAGGTTGTGTCTGTTGCTGAGGCGAAGTAAGTCAAACATCTGAACATGTCATCAACACAGACTGTTAATCTGGAGAGCTTTACCACTTGTAGGCTTCGTGTTTTGTGGTGACCCAGGTCCGTGGTGCTGGAGGAAAGCTTCTCCATCTGACACCAACATACCTTGAAACTGGCTGAATCCATCACGCCTCTTCAGCTGTACTAGTGCCCTCTGTTGCACCTGAATCTGTTCGCGTTCTCTTCCCATCTCGCGCTCTCACAGAAGCACAGTGCAGGTACTTGGGTGGGGGCTTGTGGATGTTTGCATAGCATTTAACGTAAAGCAAATGCAGTACTTTAAAAATAGTAATTTGTTTATCACAGGTTTACTTTGAAACCTGTTTAGAATGATTTGTAAGTTCCTGCACTTCTTTCATGCTGGCCTACTGAAACGCGTGGCTCTTCTGCTAAATGGCCTGACTCTTCTCCTGCTGTTCCCTCCTACTCCACCTCACTTTACATCTTAATGGTGTACATCTGTTACTGGACAGATTGCACAAGATGAACATAAGGCACTCTTTTCCAGGGTCAGCTAAATTGCCAAGCTAGGTCCACTTAGGCTATTGAAATGTATGTTCAAAATTCCAGAAATTCTACTAATGACAGATATCTCTGTCATATTAAGCTGCATAATAATTATACTTATGCAGACCTGTGGGAGGTCAGAACAAAAACATCGTTTCAGCGTCAGCTATATATTTGCGTGCATCAATAATATGTTGTAGTAATATCAAGGGATTCTTCCTTGTGATCTCAAAGATGGAGTCAGACTTACCTTGCTTTAGAAGAACTGCTGTGACATTTGGGATGTTTGGAGAGGGTGGATTTGTTTTAGAGTGTTACTCTAAAATGCTCTGGCCATGTTTAAAAAGTTGACAGATATTAACACTTAGGAAAAGACCCAAACCCCCCAGGGTACCTCTTGGCCCACGTTGCTCTTTGTACCCAAGGCTTTTCTAGGATTCATTTCAATTTTTGCTGTGGGATGAGTAATAGCAAGGCGCTGGGTTCTGTACGCATCGGCGTCGGACAGGGAGCTGCGGCAACACATGGCTCTCAGCTGAGTTGATTGTAGACATATTGTCTGTCAGTCAAAACGACAATATTGTAATTAGAGCCGGCCCTGGCGCTCCAGACGTGCTTCAGATGGCAATGAAATAACCTCCGGAGTGAGTTGTGTGGTTGCCACAGCTCACTACATAATAGTGTGCTAGGGTGGTGTTCAAAGCTTACAGCCTCCTGTACTGTGCACTTTAACTAATTGGCAATTGGAATTACTGAACCAATCAAAGTTTATTCTGTTACTCTTGGAAAGTCTTCCTATTTTAGGAAGCTAAATAATCACAGGTATAATACTTCTCAGTAACACTTTGTCAAATACATGGCTGTGTGTTGCAGAACCCTGAGATGCCAAAGAAAGCAAAGCTCTCTCTATGTGTCTCTGGATCCTGCAACTCACTTAGTAGGAGAGTCTACATTAAATGGGTTTGTGGGTCCCTCTACATTAAATGGGGTGCTGCTGAAAGGTTGGGGTGTGTACTATAGCTGCTGAAAGATGCAGGCATAAAGCTTGCACAGTTCTGTTCCAAACATGAGCCGGTGGGTAGAGATATTCAGAACTGTCAGTGTAGTAAAATAAATATGTAAGAGGAAAGAATTGTCTGGATGCCCCAGAAAAGAATCAATCAGCCTTTTAGGGAAAAGAGGAAATTCTGATGTCATTAAATTAATCTCCCTGAGGCTTGATTGTAGACATTACCTATTTTATTCACTGCTCATTGATGTGTTATCTAAGTGTCCAAACAGTCCTGTATGCCCTTCCCAGAGGCACAGGCACTGAGGAAGAGTTTGCTCTGTGCTGACTGTTGCAGCCCTGATTAAGTGGGATGCGCTGACTGGGTGGAAGAGGCACCTCCCTGAGCCGCCCTGGGTTTCCCAAGAGCAGCAAAGCTGTGCGCAGTGCAGAGGGAGCGCAGGACCTGCCTGGCAAAGTGCAAATGTGTCTGCTGGTGACAGAAAGGGTTTGTGGATGTTGCTGCAACCGGAAAGCAGATTCACTTCCAGGTTCTTCCCGACCGAGTCCTGTGGCAAGGGTGTTGGAAGAAAAATACTGAGTTTAAATATAGGTACCTTACTTAAGTAACTGGTACTTAACCAATGGAAAGTGAGTTTAAACTGCTAGCATTACAGGTAGTCCTGCTGATGTCACCTTCCATTTGGATAAAATTTACAGAAAAATTATTAAGTTCAATATTTACTGGATCTTGTATTCAGTGAAACAGTGGGGAGCCAAGAAGTTGCAAAAAAAGACACACAAAGTACAAGTACAAGCTTGAGAAATTCCTCTGAATTAAAACAAACAAACAAACCAAAAAACCCACAGGAAACAAAACCAAACAAAGTAAAACAAAACACAACCACAACCCAACCAACAAAAATAAACAACAACAACAACAAAAAAAAGGCAAACAATACCCCTCCCTTCAGGAAAACCCCTAAACTCAAACAAAACAAAAAAAATCCCAAAACCCAACAAAGCAGAGCAAGGAAAAACAAACACAAAACCAAAACCAGAAGGGACACAGAACTGAGTTACAGGTTACACTGAACAATGAATTGGACAAGTTACCTTGAATAGAATAGAATAGAATAGAATAGAATAGAATAGAATAGAATAGAATAGAATAGAATAGAATTAACCAGGTTGGAAAAGACCTTCAAGATCATCAAGTCCAACATATAACCCAACACCATCTTATCAATTAAACCATGGCACCATTCACCATCACTCACTGGGCTCAGCCCTCCAGCCGGTTCCTGACCCAGCACAGAGTGCTACTGGCTAAGCCAGGGGCTGAAAGCTTGGCCAGGAGTTTGCTGTGGGGGATGGTGTCAAAAGCCTTACTGAAGTCTAGGTAGATCCTCACATCCACCAGGCAGTCACCTGGGCATAGAAGGAGATCAGGTTGGTCAGGCAGGACCTGCCCTTCCTGAATCCATCCTGGCTGGGCCTAATCCCTTGGCCATCCTGTAAGTGCTGTGTGATTGCACTCAGGATGACCCGTTCCATAATCTTGCCTGGCACTGAGGTCAGGCTGACAGGCCTGGAATTCCCTGGCTCGTCCAACCGGCCCTTCTTGTGCATGCGCATCATGTTGGCAGCTTCCAGTCTTCTGGGACCTCTCCAGTGAGCCAGGACTGCTGAAAAACGATGGAGAGCGGCTTGGCAGCTCATCTGCCAGCTCCCTCAGCACCCTAGGATGGATCCTCTCCAGTCCCATGGACTTGTGGGGATCCAAGTGGCTGAGCAGGTCTCTAACTACTTCCTCCTGGATCACAGGGGAGCTATACTGCTCCCTGGCTCCATCTGCCAGCTCAGGAGGCCAGCTGTCCTGCAGACAACCTATCCTGCTATTAAAAATTGAGGCAAAGAAGGTGTTAAGTACCTCTGCCTTTTCCTCATCTTTGGTTACAGTATTCCCCTCCATGTCCAGTAAGGAGTGGAGGTTGTCCTTGCCCCTTCAGTTCTGTGAGGAGCCTGAGTATGTGTCCTGGGCACCGGTGGTGGCCCTGCACTTGCAATGCAAATGCCATCCCTGCTACTCTAAAAGTATCTTTGAAATCAGAACATAAAGCTCTGCACTCAGAACAGTGTGGCAGTGAAGCAGGTGGTGGACGACGCTGGGAAAATCTTCATCCTATCAAAAGCCCAAGCTTCCATAGTTGTTTTGCAGAGGTATGTGCTGGTATGCTTCAATGTATTCAGCTATTAAAAATGTGATTTTTGACTAAAGAATGAAACAGCCTCCCAAGCCCAGCTCTGTGTCTCTGCGTCCACAGCCAAAAGCATACACTGCTGAATTGCCTGTTAGCTTCTGATCCCTGTAGTAATTTGCTCTTGAAGTGGTAAGTTTTGGCTGTTATCAGTTGTCTTAATTGTTCCAGCCTCGTGGAGGACTAAGTTTCAGTGCCTTCTCAAGCTGCCTCTTCTGCTGCTTTGCCAGGAATAACCCCTGGTAATTCCCTGCCAACACAGTCAGAGGATATCAGAAAGAGCAAACACTGCCGCTGATACCCGAGCAACATTTTCCAATTCTCTTCAGCGTTGCCAAATAACTATTTGCAATCCTCTCCCTCTGTAGAACACTTCAGAAGGCTGCCCACTAACTCTGCTTTTTTATTTTAGTCTTAACTTTTTCCCCCATTTTGTCTCATTTCTCATGGAGCTTCAAGTCACCACTGGTAATACCATCACAGTGCAGGAAATGCTCAGATGTACACCTCGGTGGTATGACTCCATTACCACCCAGAGACACATTCAGACAAATTGAGACGGGAGGAGAGAAAGATCCTTCTGAATATCTTAGAAGGAAGATTTCTGTCATCAGTGATGTAATTAATATAGACTATTGTCATTTTTCTCTCCTAAATTCATAGCTGATTTAAGAGATTTTGGCTTACTTGAAATCAGTTCTTAATCTTACCATTAATTCTTGCTCATGATCAAAATGCAGGGGCTCCTCTCAATCTCAGCACAGAGATTAGCATAACCGTGCTTCAGTTTTGAAGCTGACAAGAATGTGACTATTTTTTATTTTTTTCTTACACGACTGTTTTGTCAGCTCTCTCCAATTGGGCTTTATGTGATGGTTTTAGACATAACAGCTTAAGTTAGAGCTGCCTTCCCTCAAAGATTTGAAAATGTGCACAGATCCTGATCAACATAAATTAGCATGGCTATGCCTTCTGTTATCAGTTATTTCAACTATATGAAACAATCTGTTTCTGTTTTAATATAAAATAAGATGGTGCACACGTTTACAATACATATCACCACCAGACATAAGCAGGAATACCTGTTGAAGGGCCCTGTGAGTAAAGACAGCCTGTTAAGGATCTTTTTATGCATGAGAGGAATGTCCATGTAGTCCCTGTCTTTGCAGGAATGTGTGTCACTGATTTGGAACACAAAACAATAATTCTGCATTGTGCCATAGCCTTTGCTTTTCCCTTTAATTTTTTCCTTTCACATTTTTCTTTTTTTATTTTCCCTTTAATTTTAGTTTACTTTTAAAATTTTGTTTTCATTTTATTTTCCTTCTTTTCCCTTTTCCTTCTTCTTTTTGTTTTCTTTTTTTTTCCCCTAGGGAACAAGGTTGACTCGGTGACACCATGTTATTATAATCCACAAAAATGTTCCTAATTCAAGGGATTCATGATAAGACTTACACTGGAATCAACACAAATGAAAAAGCAGCAGCCAAGAAGTATGTGCATTGGTATTCTCCATCCCTTTTCTTTGTAGAAGTCTTGGGAAAGGAGGTTGCTGCCACTATTATTAATCTTTATCTTGTGTTGGCACTTAGCTATCAGAACGCCTCTGACATTTGATGGGGTCTGGAACAAATTCTTTTGTTGTAATAGAATTTTTATGTCTCCGACTAGTCAAGGGAAAAAAGAAGGAATTTTGTGAGCACAGAGTAAATATAAACCAGAAGTTTTATTTTTCTCCAAACTTTATTTTGCTTTATAGCTAAAGGAAGCCAGCAGTTCAGAGCACACTTTTCCATCAATATTCTTCACTCTCTGTTTGAAATCTTTACTTCTGCCCGTGATGCACAGTCGTTACTCTATGAGGTGGTATGTCACTGCTCACTGACTGCTTGACAACTTAAGCGTGAAGAAGTGAGGTATAGAAGAAGCTGTGCTTTCTTAACATATCTTAAGATGTAAAATACACCAATTATGATACTGCTGGGGGATTGGACTAGATGATTTCTCGAGGTCCCTTCCAGCCTGCTTTGTACTCATCAGAAATAGCACATCTTTCTTCATGTGTAGGTTGTTGTACAGCAACAGGCATAACAGTCTCTGTTAGAAGGTCTTCTGAAGTAGATGTACATAGTGGTCTAAGGAATGAGCTAAGGCCCTGCAGATTGGGCTGGAATAGTGGGTGGAGGTAGGAATCCATATTTGCTGCTCCACCAACCTGTGCTAAGGATGGGATTAGCCCCTCCAGCTTCCTTCCAGTCTGTAAAAGGGCCCATTTCTGAGACACAGGGGAAATGCAGTGTGGAAACCATTGGGTAAACCCAAGGGAGTAACAGTTTGTGTGGAAAATAGCTGGGTATGTAAGACTGGAAAACTGCTGTAGTTACTAGTGAAACAAGGAAAATAAGAGCAGTGGAAGTAGAGGCAGATCACACCTTTATTGTGAGTAGAGCAGAGTCCTTACTGGAGTAATCAAGATACACATTGTTGCCATAATTTGAGTCAGGGGCTGGATTCCTAAGCCAAAGGGTGCGTGCATGGATTTGTATGCTCACGTGTTTCTGTCTAGATGTAAAAGATGACGTTGCTTGTTTGTCGGTTGGTGTGGGGTTTTTTTAATTCTCCATACAGGAAAACTGTTGGCACACGATAGTGCCTGAGCTCTGATGTTAAGTGAGTGCACAGAACCATCCTTGTGGTTAATTTCTTTCCCTGCTCTGCTTATTTTTATACCAGGCCCCAGTGGAGGCACCTGGAATATTACAGTTAAAGGCAGCCACAAAAATTTGATTGTTTAACAAATCATTGCCGTGCAGTAACAAATAAATTGGGTCCATAGACATAATTTTCCTGCAATTTAGGAAATCTGTTGATAGAGCAAAACACAAAAGAATAATCAGCAAGGTCTGTAATTTTGATGCTTTATAGGAGCTGAGGTATGTGAATAGATAAATTATCTTCTGAGACATCAAAGCCAGAGGTATTTGTGAGTGGGTAGTGGCTTGGGAAACAGGAAAGTGATCAGTGGAGCGCTATAGGAGATCAGAATTAGGACCAATTTTGTTCATTTTATAAACCAATGGTCTGGAAAGAAAAAGAAAAGTGCCTGCAGTGAAGGGATGGCACACGCCTGGGTTCCTGTGCCTCAGGGGAGTGGCAGGCCATGAGGAACAGGAGGGCATGCAACCAAACTCAGAAACATTTGTGCAAGATGTACTGACTCACAAGCAGCTGTCCTGTTAGTTAAGAGTAGGTGAATCGTGTGAAAGAGACTAAGGAATAGCAAGGAGATGAGGGTGCACAGAAGGACGTTGTGTCACTGGGCATTGTGGGTTAAGGGAGTTATTTTAAACCATTTTATGCAGTTTTACTGTCTATGATTCATTTTAATTTCATTTGTTCAGTGAGGAAGTCAGTTATTTATAATTCCATGGGCTTAAAGACATGTAAAAACTATATTGAACTATTTCCCTACGATACAGTATTTTCAGCTTTCTAGCTAATTTTCACAGATAGAGCCTGGGGGAAAAGGATACAGAATCCACAGGCAGATTCAGGCCTTATGGCTCATGGGGTTGTGACATTGCTTGGTGTCACCAGCCACCTAGCAGCCCCAGTTCTGCTCTGGTGAACTAACTGTTCGAGCAATGAGAGAGTTGGATTTGTTGAGTCATTGGAAAGTGTATTTTCTAGTAGCTGTCCAAATTGCTGCCCTCCCCAAGTCTGTTTGACTGGGGGAAGTTTCCAGGTGTAGAATTTCTTTTCCATGCCGTACAATAAAGGTAAACTCAACCAGGGTGTTGTTAGGCTTTGCACAGGCAAAACCCACTAATGCCTGTAGGACAAGCAGCAAAGCAGCCTGTATGGGTCTCTTCAGCTGGATCTGGGGATGTTACTCCCAAAGAATACTTGCCAAATGTTTGCAGAATGGAAATTGCTTTACAGGTTGCCCTCATAATGCATGTTGTAGTTTTGCTTTTAATTAGGGACTAATTATTTCCTGTTACTGTACTGCTGAACAATTTATACTATATAACATATAAATTATGTATATTACAGGAGATAGACAAATAGATAGCAGACTTTTATACTTAGAGGTATATATGCATAGTCTGTCGATTATTTTTTGTGAATTATCTAAAGAAATGCCATAGAATTGTAGCTGTCACATTCCAAAGCAATGCACTCTCTCTGCATATTCACTAAGCAGCATGTTTTGATGCTCTAGAGCTCACTTATTACTATAGAATTTATTTAAAAGATTAAAGAAGTTGCATGTAGAAATGGTTGGAAGGAAGGTCCTTCATAGTTGTGTCAGTTGTTATCTCCAAAAATCACAGGACTGTGAAGCTGAGATGATGGTAGGAAAGACACAAGAAGGAGGGGATGGCTGCAAAGGGTGTATCACAGATGGGATGTAAGATACTGAAATATGGGTAATGGTACTGGAAAATAATTATTTCTTGGGATTAAATAGAGAACAAAAATAGAACTAAAGACTGTTATAAGAGAAAAAACAACAACCACAACCCAAAGCACGACCACAAAACATCAAACAACCAAAACCAAACCCCAACACAAAACAAACAAAACAACACCAACCAACCAAAAGAAAAATAAAACCACCCTAGGACGATCCAGAATTTTCTTTGCATGTTTGACGGGAATTCTCCATTGAAACAGTGCAAAGTATAGACCTGTGAAATCATTTCGTGGTTGGAAGGGGCCTTTAAGATCATCGAGCCCAGCCATTGTCTACCTCCAGCAAGTCTCCAGACGAGTGATAGGGCAGGCCTTTCCTTCTTTAAATTCAGCTCTCAGCTGTCCCAAAGCCGTGACAAGGCACAAAGCTGCAGGGACACCGCTAGGGCCGCGAGGTACCGGCGGCTCCTGCCGAGTCTCCGCGGCGGTTCCTCCCCACGACGCCAGGTGGCGCCGCGGGTCCGGTCGGGCCGGTGTCCGCACCTGCCGTCTGCCGCGCGACGTGACTCGTGCCCGTCTCTCCCGCCTGGGGCCCGGCCCGGCCCGCGTCAGACTCTCCCGTGTGAGGCCCGGCCCGGGCTCACGGCGCTGGCATCATTCTCACAGCCGGGCTCGGCCCTCCCCGGGGAACGGGAGCGGCACGGCCGCTCGGAATCCCAGGTGCGTGATTGCTTCTTGCCTTTTAACCTCCGAGAGCCTCACCAGCGAGCAGGTGCCCGGAGCCCACGGTGACGGCGGCGGTGGAGGGCCGCGGAAGAGCTCGGACGCGAAAGATCGTTTCAGCTAATGTGTTTGAAAAAATGCCCTCCGAGCTTTAGACCGAGAAACCCAATGCGTTCGCGGGAGCCCTGTGCCCGCAGTGCCCACCTGCGTGTGCCTGTCACCGAGTTTCCCATCTGCTCCCCATTTACTCTGTTCAAATGTTTCCTCAAGTTAAAGAGAAAATACACTCTGACAACTAATTCAATTTAGTATTAATTTTGAAATGTCAGCGCTCAGTTTACAAAAGGGCTTAAGGAGATTCCAGTACCCAAAGTGTGTTTACTTTTTACTCGAGTGTTAGCAAAACCGGC
Source organism: Picus viridis (assembly GCA_033816785.1). Lineage (NCBI taxonomy): Eukaryota > Metazoa > Chordata > Aves > Piciformes > Picidae > Picus > Picus viridis. The sequence continues at coordinate 22,998,037 of CM066580.1, read as the reverse complement.
AGTTGCCAGGAGAGGGAAAATGTCTCTGCAGTTCTTGTTTCAATTAACTAACAGAGCCATCGTTAGAGAAACCTTCAACTTCAAACTTACAACATTTCTTCACTGAAATAACATCAGCTACAAGCTACCAATCTAATACTTTGCTTTAATCTATGCAAGAGTTTATTATAACTGGAATTTAATTTAAAAAATAAGCTCTAAGCCAAGTTCCCTAATAAGAGACTCTCATAGCGCTGGAGGAGATAAAATGGAACTAACCCTGTCTGAAATAAGGATAGTTTAAACAGAAATCTCTCCCTGATGATTACATCATCTCAACAATTACTCCAAGTTTTTTGATTTGTATAAGTTTTTCCCCCAAAGCTTTGCTTTTTGATTTAAGAAGTATTCATCTCAAATAGCTAAGGGAAATTTGTTCTCATTAAGCTATTACTAGCACAGAGTCGCTTGCTCTCGTTTACTCTGCCTTTGAATTTTTCTTAATGTATTTAACATTTGCATCATTTGTTCAGAATAATTATTTCAACGCAGGTATTTCTTCTTATTGTTTATAAGCTTGAGATGCGTGTTGTTGGCAGGAACAATTGCAGTCTGATCCTTGTCATAAGAAAAACATTAAAATTAATCTCATGCTTTAGAGCATATTGGAAATTTGATCATGAGAATTACTGCTTATTCAGTTGTCTTAATTAATTTTTAAATCAGTATGAAGAAAAAAGGCCTCAATTATTAACATAGTTAAGGTCTTTAGGAAATGAGAAAATTATTTTCTCAGACTTCGTTTATATGATGTGTCTCATACTGAATAAGCAAGAATCAACAGGACTAAATAGGAATAAATGAAGTTGCCATAGTCTGTGATATCCAGTGCCAGTGTTCAAAGCCTCCACAATTTGCTTCTCTTAATGAGTGTTATTGAATATTGTCTGGTAATGAAGAGTGTCCAAACAATGGTGCATTTTGGGTTTGGTGATGCCTGGATTCTGAGACCAATAAAAGCCTCTCCTAGTGGATGGATGTTTTATGTGAGACTGCCTATTCTCTTTGTGTTGTAGAAATCTGGAGTTACGCAGTATTGTCAGAGGAAAAACAGCGTAGCAGAGTGAACAGCAGAGTAAAACAGGGAAATAGATCTTTCCTGTGGAGGTATGTAAAAGTTTGTGATTGTTTTTATCTGTTTTTTAGTATTTCTTCTTCACCTTTTCACTGCTCTAAACTGTGATGGCTTACTTTCAGCACATGTTGGAGGGATCTGATTCATTTTTTAAGTGTTTTATTTCTTATTTCCTATCAGAGTAGGGAATCAAATGGAACTGGTTTAGGAATATTTTTCCTAGTGGCATTCATTGCCTTTGGACCCCCCTCTAGGATGAGTGGACTTGATGGATTAAGATGAAGTCCTAGTCCTGTGTGGCCGCAAGCCATGAGAATCTTATTTACCCCAATTACGCGTATGAGTGGATTCAGCAGGATCTCCGGCAGGAGGACAGCTAACCCACAGAGTGTCTCTAGTTCACATATATAGTATCTTAAAAATAACATTTTGTACAGGTATTTCTCAACTTGTCTAACACACCGCGTGTGAGTAGGCCTTTGAGAGTGTGAAACAACAAGCGTCAGCTGGTTTCAAGCGCAGAGATGCATATCCAAGTCAGTTGTTGGATAGTTTGTGCAGTGCTAGGTGAGGCAACATTAATATGAAATTCCTATTTCTTTTTAAAAGAGAAGCCATTGTGCTAACTTATAGGCCAACTTCATTGCAGAAGGTTGTTCTGAATAGTTTACAATCCAGAGTGAAACTTCTGTGAAGAGAAAGTATCACCCCCAAGTGATGTGTGTTGTTTAAATCATGATCTCTTCATGCAAGTATTTTAGCAGTTACGCTTGAAATCACATTTACTTTTTTTGTTGTTTTCACTGTTGTCACTTGTCTCTGCTGGCTTTGAGGATGTGCTGCATACACTGTTGTGATTTTTATACTCCAGTCCTTCTCTTTTTTCCAGTTACCTTTCCCACTGCTGTCGTGCTTGGTCTTTTGTAGACTTCTTGATCAAAAGTCACATTCTTCACTCTCACATTCTTCACTCCTGAAAATGTTTAGCAGCTGAAGGTTGCTGTAAATTAAAGCAGTGGAAGGTAGATGTACTTGATCTTAGCTGTCATGCCTCTTCTCTGTTCCCACCATCCTTCTCCCTCTGCCTAAATATGGGAGCTGCACTTATGTCAATGTGCCAACAGACAGTATCCTTACAACTAGGGAACACCTCTTTGACCATTTTTAGATCTCCTCTGAAGTTCCAAGTATTCATACCAGCTTTGAGAGGCAAAGAATCCATTGCTGATTTCAGAGGGTGACCTTGCTTTTCATTTTGGCGTATTACTCTTGTCTTTTTCTCATATATTTTCTTTATAAGATGGGGAAGAAAAGAAGCTGTCTACTGGCATGTTCAAATTCTATTAAGAGAGTCGTGCTGCGGGACAGTTACTGCAGCATAGAAATTATTTGAGAAATGTTTTGGGCTTAATAGATACTGGAATAGATATGTTTATAATGAGCTAGCCATGACCATATATGAGCTATGAAGGTGGCAGCGTGTGACTGCAATTCTTTTGCATTAGATATGTTTGCATTTACTATTTGAGTAACGTGAGGTGTTATGTATGTGAGGAACAACACAAATGTTATCTGACCCCCTTCTTCCAGGCATTGCTGTGTTTATATCTGCCAGTTTACCTGGTCTGGATTTTGCCTAGTTATGATGACTGCAGTGTGTTTTGGTTTCACTTGGTGTGATCTATAACTTGCAGATGAAATTTGTCCTCCTGAAGTATTAAAGTACATGATGACAAATAAAACCTGTGAGCTAAAGCCGTGCAGTACCTATGTACATGGGCCATCTGGCAAGTCACGTGTGCTGTACCTCACTGGTATCCTAGGAAATGTTGGGCAAAACACAACAGTTAGTGATTTCAAGCCAAGTCCCACCAATCTGCATGGCTCTGCTTTCATATCCAGCCTGAGCTATCTGGAGCTATGTCTTTGGTTTGTCATATATTTGCTTCCCACCCCTCCCCACCCCACCCCCGGCCCAAGATAAAAACTGAACTAGAATTTCAGGATGTGGAAATGAAGTGTGGTTTAAAATCAATTGGCAACTGTTTTCTCTGTTTTCTTTGCTACTTCCTTTCTCCCCATTCTAAATCGTAATTTGAGTACTGTGAAGCCAACACTGTGGAGCACTGGTTTCAACATCTTCATTAACTAGGAAATGCTATTGATTTTATTTTTCTTTAAAATGTCTAGCTCTGTATTCAGACTTCTCTTTGACAATGAGATATATATATGCTTTGCAGTGTTGCAACATAAGAGCTTGACAAAACAATTGCTCTGTAACTGTTGCAAGACCTGTGGAAAAAATTAAATGTTTATTACAGAGGCAGGCAATACTGTTATTCATATTGTAGCTGTATGAGGCAATGCAGTCTTCTGATTTTGATGAAGACTTATGGAGTCTAAAAATAACTCATCCCAAGTACAGAAAAATATGTGAAAATACACAGTCTATCCCTTAAATCCACAGCATTAAGCTGAATTAATAGAAGAACTGGTACAGTACGTGATTGAGTCCATGAGGGATATAGTGTGATGTTGTATATTTGCCTAAAAGCTCTCTCTGACAGCAAAAACAATGTACCACGCTATGTTTCTTTCTTATCTAATGGAAAGAATAACACACAGAGGCTCAATTCTTGTAATGAAAACCCCCACATTAATTTTATTTTTTGATGTGTCATTGTAATTCAAGAGATGTTTTTAATCTCAGGATTGCTAGGGCACAATAAACCATTTAAAAAGTATTTGGCAAAGATCCCTGTGCTTAGCAACAGCTCCTTTTATATAAAACTGTTGGGGTTTTTTTTGAACCAAGCTATTCAAAGCTTTGTTCCACTTATTAAAATAAAGTATCTTACTTCAAACAAGTATTTCAGAGAATATAATCAAGAGGACAGCATTCAAATACAATGCACAGAAAACATAAAAGGTAGCAGCATGAAAAACTCAAGTACTTTGTGTATGTTTCCTTGTTTTTCATAAAGGAAAAGCTGTATAAAAATGCACTTGTTGTTTTGTTTTCCTTTGTACCACTGCAGGGTGTTTAATACTCCATTTCTTACCTTCTTCTGCAATTTGCTACTAGATGTAAAGTAAAATGAGCTGTGAAGCATTTCAGTGAATGAGACATTGTATTCTTTGGACATCTAGGTGATATAAACCAGCAGCAGAGGAGCTAAATATAGAACAGTGTCTATGCATGTTGCTGCTGGCTTTGTACCCTTACGTGAACTAGTGTTGGTGCTTTGCACAGTAGAACCCTGAAAGCTCTGCTTTCCAGTGAACTGTAAATGCTTCCTCAGCTTTGTTACGCAAGTTTATACTGACAGTTTGTTTCTGGTTGTCCTGAGTATAATTTTCACTTTGGTTTAGTTCTGCCTTAGTTTTGTTTGCTTTTTGCCTTAAAAGCATTGCCAAGCTAATAATGGCTCTAGTAACAATGCAAACGTAGTTTCCCTTCATAAGTGAATGGATGTAGTTCATTCTTCAGTGGTTCCTGTTTCACCTGCATACCTCAGAAAACAAGCATGCATCATGCAAGTGTCCTTTTCTGTAAAGAGGATCTGAAGTACAGTTTTATAGGATGCTTTTTAGAGTGTCCTAAGAACCCTCAGTTCTCCCTGAAGTTAAGAGGTTGAAGTGAGTGTTAAGAGAGGGCTGAGCATGAAGAGTAACAGTTTTGCAGATGATTTTGCTCTTTAAAATTTTGGTTTGTTTAGAAATCAGAGCCCCAGACTTAAAATTTTGCAGTCAAGAGAAGGCCTTGGATCTGTAGCTCTGGCTCTAACTTTGCCCTTTTTCCTCAGGCTGTGCCTCCTAGGGACACAAACATGGCCAACAAACCTTCTACCCTGCCACATGAATTCACAGGAAACTCTTTTGACCGTCCTAGTTGTAACTGATAAAATTATCATGGTCCTCCAGAGATTTGGGTATAGATACCTGTAAGGGAGCTTTGAACACTGCCAAGTCTGTATAGATTGTGGTGTACAGCTTCTTCAGAATTTTTAATCTCTCATTGTGTGGGCAGAAAAATGGTTATTTCCAAGATGTTAAAAAGCTAATCTATTCTGTTAAGTTTTTGTATCTTACACAGATATAGCTTCTTTCTCTTTTTTTTTTTTTTTCCCCTTTTAATTTTACAAACCAAGTTTGGAGCCTTGACATTTATTGGGCCCCCATATTTTTCATTTATATTCTCTCTAGTCTTCACCATCTGTTATGACAGTAAATAAGTTTCAAATAAGCCATATCTTCCTCAGCATGAGTTGCTTTTTCTGAAGAAAAAAAAAAAAACTCTAGTTGCAGTTGGATGTGATATTTGAAGTCACAGCTTGTCTTCAAATATTTAGTAGCGTATTCCTGTGCCAAGGGATATCAATCTGCCATTTGCCTTGCTTACAGTATAATAAAGATTATCCCTTCCCTTCTTTCATAGGTATGTCGAGGCTTTTAATTACTATGGTTCAGGAAGTAGCTCTTTCCACAGGCTTTTTCCATTTTGCTTTGACTTAATATGGTTCTTTCTTATCTTTTTTTTGCATATTAAATTCCAAAAAGAGAATGCAGTGTCTGACTTTGGAGCATGAACCATCAGCTTCCCTTAGAAGTCAATTTCTTGGCTATAACAAAAGGCACTGTTGTTGTTGTAAATGACATTAGTGGTTGATGGGTGCTTCAGATATTGGTACCCAACCTTAAGACGTTTGGCTGATTATTTTTTTTCCTTGTACTATTCATAGGCATGGGGATAAATTTGAGGAGCCATGTAGAGGTTTTTTTTAATCCTTATCTTGTTATCTTCATTTTGCACCATGGAAGCGCACTCCAGCAAGAGGAGATGCGACTCGGAAGTCAGCTTTGTACAGGTGCTGCTGTGCTTCCAGGTCTTTCCAAGGTTGTCTGTTTCCTTGATGTGGCATGGAGGCATTTTCTCGTCCTGGGGTAAAATTGCAGGTTGTTTGTATCAGTTGTCCTGTAAACTGTCTCCTTGTTTCCGTGAAACTTTCCCAAGTAGCTCCTCTAACAAGGAGACTGGAAGGTGTCCCTGCCCATGGCAGGGGATTTGGACCTAGATGATCTTTAAGGTCCCTTCCAACCTGTTCCATGAATCTGTGAGATGTCCCAAACTGGAAATGCTGGTAGAACATTAAGTGTTAATATTTCTTGTGGACTGTACTTGAATTGTTTTTTAAACTGTTGAAAGGGTAATCTCTAGTCCATGATCCTCCCAGATGCGTTAGCAGGTATCCTGTGATAAGGCAGAGTCACAGCTACTCCTTCCTTCCATCCCTAAAATGTAAGAGTCTGTGCTTCCAACCATCCCCATACCAAAGTACCGTTTTTGCAACCTCTTTTGATAGTTCCAAAGGCTGTGAATATGTTTACCAGGTAAATGTTAAAATCTGCTTCTTTCATCCGTACCAATTGGTACTTTCCAGAGGGTGTTATGATTGAGCATCAGCTGTGCAAAACAAAAGGAGTTGAGGTTGATTTATGTGAAGAGAGTCCAGCAACTTCTGCAATAGCTAAAGGTACTTTTGAGTAAAGAAGGAGGTAGGTTGCATTAAAATAAAGCCTGTGTTATAGTCAAAACTATGCTTACTTTTGTTGATAAGGCAATTTCACTGTCATTTTGATATTCAGAAGCTTCTTACTGTACCAATAAAGCTTTTATTTTTATGTCTGCACTTGTTTTTCCCTTTCACCTGTAAATAGAGTAATTGCACATTTTTATGATTTTCCAGTATTAGATTAATTTTATAGCATGTTCTGAAATTTCATTCTCTTTCAGCATCAATCTTTGTTTTCTTTTTATTACAGAATTATACTTACAAATAACATCATTTCATAACAATAAACATAAAAATATAATGCAATCTAGCAGTTACAGGTTTATAGAGTAAACATTTCATTTGAAAGAAAATTCCACTAGCTTATGCTATTATTTCACAAAAGTGGCAAGGTCAGAAACTCTTCAGGGTTAATGGCAAAGCCATTTGTATCCTAAAATGGGGGGGACACAATTATTCAGGGCTCAGTGAGAAAACATAAAGGAGGATATCTTCTCTATAGGTTACCTTTTCTGGAGAAGAGATCTTGGCTAAAACACTGACTTTTAATTTAGTGTACAATGTAAGGTGAATTGTATCAAAGCCAAATGGTATTCCACAGAATTCAGTTTCATTTACCTTACATTGCTGAGTGCCAGGTATTTCAAAAGAGCATTACAAACCTCCCCACGCTCCTTTTGCAGACTAAGCACCCTTTTGGATAGTGGAGAAAGATGATAAACATGAAGCCAGAGGATTAGTACAAGGCAGCAGCTGGTTAAGAAAATTATTTTTTTCCTTAGAAAAATAATTGGGAGACATTTTCAGAAGTGCACAATGCAATTTGTGACCAAAGTGTGAGAGGAAGAACTAGCCAGTGATCAAGAGATTCAAAGGTACTGTGGAGTCTGGAAGGGGTTTGCCTTGGGTAGGGACATCTGTGTGATCTCACACTCAGTCTCCAAATGCTCTGCTCACTCATTCTGGATTTCCTTACCATAAAACACTGTGTTGGACCAGGATCTTTTCCTGGTTTTCTTTTACAGCAATAGTAAAATCAAATTAGAAATATCTTGGAATGTTGTCAGCATCTAAAGGGAAGTTTCCAATTAGAAGAAAGGCTTTGGACCAGGAGGACAATTTTTCTGACAGTAAAATGGCTTTTTATTTTTGCCTTTTTTTTTTTTTTTTTTTTTTTTTTTTTTTTTGTGACTTTTCAGTGTAGAAATGCTCTTACATTTGTGCTGAAGAACTTTTCCAGTTATATGATCTTGAATCCTAAAAGAGTAGTTTTGTCCCATGGTAACAGCAAGTCAAGACATTGTTTTCAGGACTATCTCTGCACAGTGCTTGCTGTTTTCCCACATGGAGTGGCTTGCCCCGAAGTCCCTGCCACATCCTCTAGATATGTCTCTCTAGCACTCAGCTAAAGCACTTCCATCTTCCCAAAGTGGCATTTCAACTTTTGAAGAATCTTCTTCAGAAACCCAAGAAGTGTCTGCAAATCTCTGAAGTCAGAGCCTTCCAAGTCATGTGTGGTAAATAAATGCTATATAAAATGAAATCAGGAGGATATGCTTCACACTGGTTTTGCAAAGCTGTATGTGGTGACTCCTGTTTCCTCATTACTGGTATTTACAAGTAACGTCTCTAGTTATGTGCCACAGAATGCATCTGACTCCAGTTCCCAGCTCCACTTTCCATTCCCTAGTCCCTTCAAGGCAATATATGTAGACTGTCAGGTTTTCAGTATTTTGCCCTTTTTCAGTCCTCTAAGTTACTTTCACTTGTCCTGAGGTTCTGTGAAGAGTTAACCACAGACTCTCAGAATGATAGGGGTTAGAAGGGACTGCCGGACATCTTCTAATCAAACTGCTCTGCTGGTTCACCTGCAACCAGCTGACACATTGTCAGGTCTTGGTAATCTGAAAAGGTCTGGCTCAGAGTGCATTCTGTTCTGTTATTTCTCTGTTCTAGGCTGAGGTTTCACCTTTTTTGTTAATATTTGTGATAGTCTGCTATGGTTGGCCTTTGTGTAAAGGTAGGCACATGTTGAAAACTGTAGCCTGCATGTTGCCATTTCTTGATCATGTCATTGAATATTGAACTGCTGAACCACAGTTTTCCTACTGCTAATGTGCTTACAGCATGACTTTGTGGTTTCTTTTTTTTGCTTTAATAACTCCAGTGTTTCTTGCTACATTCATTTGTGTTATTCTGAGACTAATCCCATGTTGGTCGTTCGTGCATCCCCCTGGCCACCTGACCTCATTTTCACTTTCCTGTGTGCTTCGCTCTTGTGTGTGGTAAATGAGTAATTCACAGTTAGGGAATTCCACGGATTGTATTTCACTGTTTTTTTTTTGTTTTTCTTTTCTCTTTTACATGTCTGAACATTCTCATCTCATTCAGCTTGCCTTATGCCCTCCCCTTCTCATCAAGTTTCCCTCTACAAACAATAAGAGCATTTCTTCCAGCTACCTCTTTCACTGTCATTGATGGTTTGTAAGCATTAGCAGGCCGGTTTGGGTTTTATTTCTTGTACGACATGTCCAAGTCTGTAAAATGCCCTTGTTTGGCAAACTCATTTTTAACCATTCTACAAAAAAGCCTCATCCACCTAATTTCCATGATCTGGTATTCTGTAGCAGATAGCCATCATGATAAATGCATATGTTCTTTATGGTGGTATGCAATCTTGCTCTTTGCGGTGCTGATCTTGAAGCAAATACGTGAAGTGTTGTCTTCTAACGCAGAAAAATGATGCAAGAGGAGAGGCCAGTTCGGGCAAAACTCTAGGTTGCCATCCTTCAAAGTCGAGCTCTTGGAGGCTTAATTCAGCTTTAGGAGCAGAGAGGGCAACCTTATAATATTTGCCCTTTGAAATGCTATCTTTCAGAGGTGACCTTTAAGCTAACTTGGGAGTCTGACAACCTGGGGCCTCAGCACAAGGTCCTTTTCACTGTCAGCCTCTCGGAGTTGATATCTCCGTTGCCTTTGTTCAATTAGCATCTCCTTCTGATTTTTACCTGCCTTGCTTCATAACTCTCTTCCAACTCAGGCTATCATTCAAGTCAAATGGAGTTAGTGAACTGTTCCCTTTCTCTTGAGTTTATAATTCTGTTGTGTTCTCTACAGACTTTATTCCTCCCAGGTTAAATTTTCTTTTCTCCAGTAACAAACCCATCAAGAATATTGTAGTGCTATGGGAAGGTTTCTAACCCCACAACACTGCACACTCATTTTGGAACTTAAGCAAACATTAATCGGGAAAGAGCTTGAACACTCTACTAGCCTGGAAGGAGTTAAATAAGAATGTGGTGGCATACAAAATTAGGGGAAAACTATATTAAATCTAATGGATGATTTCCAAGAACGGAAGTGTCCCCATGATTACCAAATCAGCCATTGCCATCTCTAACCATGACCATTGTCTAGGCTTGCTCATGCCTGTCCAAGCTGTGACTAATGCAGGTGTTTCTAAGAGCAGCTTATAAGAATTCACACATCTACTTACATAGCTTTGGGAGTTCTAAACCAAAGTTACACATTTTAATAAACAAGCTATGGAAGTTAGAAAGCAGATTCATATGAATGTAGTTGAAAATTCATTAAGACTATTTGTGATGGATCAGATCTTTAATATCAATTTCAGTAGTTATTTTTATTTTCTCCAAAATGCTAAAAACTGTTCTGGGTTTGATTCCTCAGAGTCTTGCTGAAGCATCCTACCTGAGCTCCCTCAGCAGCATACTCCCTGAAGACACGTCTGTAGCACATCAAATGCTCGTGGGAGGGATTGGTGCACAGCATAATGCTTGTTCCTACAGCTCCTGCAACCTGCCTGCCAAGGCCCTTCTGGCACTCTGTTTTTCTTGATTCATCTGTGCTGTGCAAAAGCCATGACCTGAGATGTGTCCCTGGTTCATGGGAGCTTGTACATCTTTATCAACAAGACAGTCGTACAAGGGAGGGCCAAAGAAGCCCTGTGGGATTTTCAGTTTGACTTCTGCATTTTTCCACTACGTAACTAGGGCCTGTCAGCACTTTGTTCCCAATTACGGGGCAGCTAACAGAATGCCACTGCTATCTCTGTGCTACTCCATGCTTGTCTGTGCTGTGCTGTGTGCTTGCCTTCTCAGTGTATTTGTTTGGGGGTTGGTAATTTTCTTTTTTTTTTTTTAATCTGTACAGTTGTTGCTTTGGTTGAACTCAATATGTTTGTTTTTCAGATGACCACAAACCCTATGCTTTGGTGTACTTCCATATTACTCCATCAATCAGTGTTAGGGTTTTTTTAAAGTAAAACCAGGCTTGTTTATTATTTTGTTGTGTGCTATTTTCCACTATTCCCAAGGGAGTGGGAAGTTTGGGATTTCATAGGCCTAATCATCTCAGCTCATGTCCTGAGCTAAAGCTAAGTAGCATTTGTTGGAAAACAAGTTCATTTCATGCTCTCAGCTCATTCGTCTGTTTGCCATAGATGTAACAGATACTCAGCATGAATTGAAACTGGGGCTATTTTTCAGTGTATGAGCCTAAGTTCTGTTTAGGTGATTGCTAGTTAACTGCATTTCCAAGATTATAGTGAGGTTTTTCAATGACAAGATAGGTAACTTCTTGAATCAGTATCTATAGCTGAAATAATGTCAAGTAATGCAAAGAATAAATATGTAATACAATAATACAATAATACAATACACCAGGTTGGAAGAGACCTTCAAGATCATCGCGTCCAACCCATCAAACAATCCAACCCACCCAACAACTAGACCATACAGCCAAGCACCCCATCAAGTCTTCTCCTGAAAGAAGTACTTGCACCACTCACAAAGAAGTACTCTTGCACCACTCCTGTAAGAGTGGTGCAAGATGATATCAAAGGAAGAAATAACAGGAGAGAGCTGAGGGACAGTAGGTTTACACTGGATCTTAGAAGGTCTTCAGTACAAGGGTGGTAAGACTCTGGAACACGCTGCCCAGAGAGGCTGTGGATGCCTCCTCCCTGGGGGTGTTCCAGGCTAGGGTGGATGAGGCTTTGAGCACCTGAGTCTAGTTAAGAGGTGTCCCTGCCCATGGCAGGGAGGCTGGAGTAGATGATCTCTGAGGTCCCTTCCAACCTAAGCCATTCTATGTGAGATATATATATAAACCAAACCAAACCAAACCAAACCCTTCCCTTTCATGCATGATCATTTTCTTTAATAAATGCCGTTGAAAGGCTAACAATTTGTTTTCAAATCCCATATGAGTGTCACAAGCCATAGAATTGTCATAACAACTACTGAAAAATCAATAAAATCCGTGAGTTTTTCATACGAGTGCATTGGCCAGGGTAGGTATCTAAAAGACCTGACTTTATTCTTGTACAGACAGTTTGGTAGTTACAGAACCCTGGTTATCAGAAGCAAAGATGTCTCTGCTCCTTCTCAAGGCTAGGGGCCGGAGTAGAAGCCGTGACCTGCTATGTGGCCACACTGTGGCACGCGGCATAGGGTAAATTTTGTCCCCTGCGGTCCGTCTGGCGTTCCACCTGCGGAGCCAACTCTCTCGGCCATTGCAAAGAACATGGGGGGACTACACTCCCTGAACAAAGATTATTCTTCGTGAGTAATTTTCTGGCCTGTCGTTTTTTGGATAAGAAGCAATTTTTAAAATGTGTTGTCAGAAATCCATCCCTTATGCAATAAAAAACTCAAAAGCTGTGCCTGATGACATACAAGATGTCCAGATCTGCATTGGCTCCTTCTCTGCAATCTGTTTACAAAAGTTAAAAAATGCAGCAGAATGACTTGGTTTGGAAAGGTGCATTTGGAATGCTAAATGATATCTCCAAACTGAAACACTAAGATTTGTTTTGTTTCACTACACAAGCATCTTCTGAAACAAGTTTAATTGAAATTAAACTGAAGAGTAGCACAAATAGAAGAATAATTTACACAGAGACCATTTTCCCCTCTCTCAGTGGAAAGAATTCTATGAATTGAGGAAATAAATACATTTATTTGTGGTTCCTGTGGTATTTTGTATTACCTATCCCTCCTAAAAAAAAAAGTCTGAAAATGACATGTGCAGTTACTATCTTTTTCAGTAGAATTCATATTAAGCTGTCATGTGGATTTTTTTAATGCCTAAATTAATGAAAATCCCTATCAAAAGAGTTTTGAATTTATGAAAATATTAATTACTGATAGGCTTTGGATTTTAAAAACGCTTCTGCTGGATACTTAGGAGTTGTATTTTGATCCTGCTCTTTAGAGATGTGCTGTACCTCATTTACTGTAGATTTCATGTGAGCTAAAAGGCTTAGCATATCTGAAAACTAATTCAATAACTTTATGCTTCTCTTGAGATTTCCCTAAGCCTGCAGAGAGCTGAAAATTCCCAAATAATTGTTAGGAAATACTGCAAAAGAAATAACTTCTTTTTTCTGCCTCAGGTTTGCAGAAATTCCAATTAATAGAGTGTATAGAGTCATGTATCCGCTCCCTCTAACAACTCTTGGCTGGTTTAGTGTTGTTAGTGTGGCTGTGGTTCAAGACTTCTCAGGAAACGGCTGCTGATGTGCTAAGCTGGTTGCCCATCGGTAGTGCCTTGGTGTGTCCTCAGGCGTCTCTTGCTGTCTGTGGTTTGGTGTAGTCACAGATGGAATCGGAGCTCACCGCTTCTGTTCTGTGTCAGCGCCCTGTGCCTAGGAGCTGCACCAGTAGCAGTAAAAGAGGAAGAATTCTGTTACCTGCCATTGGCAAATGATTACCAGTAGTTTAAAAAATATTTTAAACATGGATAGAAACAAGTAAAAGGATTCCAAAGTCGTTCTGTTCTGTTTCAACTTCTTGTTCCAAGTGAGTCCTTGCAGGCAAACTTTAAGCTTCTGAAAAACGCCTTTCTTTGCAGCATGCTCCAGCCATCTCCTTCCTTGGGCTCTGCTCTTCTGTGTGACTGCAGCCCTCGTCCCCTGGTTCATGTGAATGTTGCTTGGCTGCAGTCTGCAGCACTGTCACAGGAAAAAACAGGCTTGGAATTTCTTTCTCATTATTTGTTATATTCGTGTCCACCTCGAAGCCATAAAGGAAAATTCCCTGTTTATCACATAAATAGGAATGTAATTACTGGTCTGTGAGGGGTTTTTGGTTTGGTTGGTTAGGTTTTTTCTCTAAATGTTGCATGACACAGTGCTATTAGCCTTTTTATGGAGTAATGATGATGAAAAAGGAAACTGCATTCCAGTGGCAGGTCACTTCTAGGTTAAAGAGGGAAAAACCCCACCATTCTGTCTCAATTGCCTACTGCGGAAGCAGTAGTACCTAAATGTTCATGTCAAGCGTTTTGTACCAAGCAGTAATCTAAAATATACCTGACCAAGACACAGGCCAAAATGTAAAATGCACTAAGATAGAGGTATGTATGAAGGTAAAAAGGTTAAAGGCAACAATAAACTCTTTGTGCTGCTTGAGCCTTCTTCTCTGCTGATATTCCTATGCAACTATGACAATTTCATGTGCTTGATGATATCCAGACAAGGCTCCTAATAACTGATATATGAGTCAGCAGTACTTTATATGATTTCACCATGGTCTTCCACAGGTGTATCAAGATGCTAACAAGAGGACCGACACAATATTGACAATGAGAAACACAGTGACTTTTTTCTTAGGTAGAAAACGGCTTCAATTTTTCAGAGAAACTGCCCAGAGAATAAGAAGAGTAGGAAATTATCATTTCTACATACCTGGCATTGTATAATTTAATGCTGTCTTCTCTTAACACAAAGTACATGAATAGCAGTAGCAAAGGTTACCTGTGCGATCCGGCATATTGAAAAATTAATTTCTGGGTTGCTCCTTTAGGCCAGGAAGCTCTTGCTAGCTTGTGAATGGCCACACTTCCCCTTGTCATTAGTGAAAATATTAAAAAAGCTGAAAACAATTATATTAGTCTCATTAAGGTGGCTTTCAAGTTCACACCATGTGGACTGAATTAGGGAAGAGCATTTTTGTACTCCTGGACCGGAAAGGAAATGAGTTACACTTACCTGGGCACTAAAACAATCTTAGAGAACCATCTTGGGCTGAAAATACAAAGATCATCAATAAAACTTCAGAGGAAAAAGATCCTTATTTCAGGTGGTTTAGGTTTGATTCTGTCCCTACCAGCAGCAACCTCCACTTCAAAGGTGAAATACCTTGAAACCCTTTAGTCTCTTCTGAAGGTGCAAAAGCTTGACTTCTCAGCGGTCTAGTTCAGCTTCATCATGCGTTCTGATGGTTGCCTGAACCAAAATGCTCCAAACATACAGGTGTGAGCTTGAAACAAAACGAGCTTCAATGCAAAATGTGCAGTGCTTGGTGCAGGAAATGAGTTCAAAGAGCCTGTCTCAGCCTTCAATGATTTTCCCCTCCCTCTGGGCCTGCAGGGGCAGCTCCATTGATTCAGCAGAATTATGCCTTTTTGAGTTGGTGTTTATTTGATGGAGCATTAGTATGTATCCGATTGAAAAATAGGTTTCAGCTAATTCTGTCTGATGAATAAGTAAGGAAAGACTCTTGTGAATTTTTAATGCACCTGAAATCCCTGCTGCATCTGTATCCTCATGAATGAGAATATTCTAGTTGTGAGGAAGATAACATTTGTAGCAGTTCCACTTCTGTTTCATACAACATTATTTTCTCCAGAAGCAGTATTATTTAAAAAAACCACACAACATATATGTAATTTGGCTCCACTGATATTTAGTTCTTTTCAGCTCTGAATGTTTAATTTCCTAAAATGAAACTACTTTTCTTATAAGAGGAAATTTAAATAAGATAAAATTGATATTTACAAAAAATAACCACCCTGTTTAGATTAAGATCAGAAATTCTCAATTTGCCTGTGGAAACACATTAATGTAAAGGTTTCTTTTTCTGAGCTGGATGACAGACAGATTGATGTGTCAACAGAGAAAAGAGTTATAACCATGAGCATGTCTCTCATTGGGTGACAGTGATTTACTACTGCCCAACAAGTCTGTTAGCTTAACTTTCAGAGTGCATAATGCCACAAGTATTTTTTGCTGTGGTACACAGAGCAGTAAAATGGCCTCTCAGGACTGCTCCACCAGAGGAATCACACCTGGACAGACATCGTCAGACCGGGGTACCCTGAAGTCTCTGACTCACCGTCAGTCACACGTGCAGTTCTTCTAGAAGAAACAGTCTATAATTGAGATTTTGGGTTTGGACTTCAAGAAGACTGTATCTCTTTTGGAAACTCAAAGCTGCATTTGCTTTTTTGTGCTTTGTGGGCTAGGCACTTTTTTTGTCTGAAAATTCTGAATAATACCCAAATTCTGTAAAAACAAAAAATTATTTTTATGTGCAGATATGATCTTGGAGATGCAACAGCTACACAATATTTAACTAATGGGTAGGCCAAGATCTGAAGTAATGCTACCACAATGTTAGAACGTCTCATCTACATGTTAATAAAAATTCCCATGTTCTTATATCCAAAAGTCTAGCTATGGCAATGGTCATCCTTGAGATCTGAAATCCACTGTCCTGTGGAGCTCCACTCTGTTCCAGTACAGTCTGGATCGGTCCATGGCCAGTCCAAGTGGCAGAGCTGTGTTTCCACCCCTGGGGCTATGGATTGCAGTGACTCTTCCACCCCTGCACTCAGAACTGAGTGAAATGTAAGTCAGGTTGCATTTCAAGGTCAACATTTATCATTGGGCATTCATTTAATGTGCTGCATGTTCTGGTCTTCCTGTTGTCTCGCTGCAAGCATTGCATAGCTTCAGGAGCAGCGTCAGTGCTATAGCATAAGAAAATTCTACAGTCTAAGAAGTTGTTTGTTGTCAAAAGACCCAACATCAATTACTATGCCAAATAAAACATGGACTGAAGAAGAAATTGCAGTTTCCCTAACCCATCAAGGATTCTATTGTAATTGAGCCATCCCATCTGCTAGAGCAAAATGGAAAGTTTACAATGGAACATATGTGACTCCAGGAGTGTGTTTCTCATTTAACATGCCTGAGTGTTAGAGAAACAATCATATTGTGTTGTAGTTGTCATAGTAACTCCCAGGTTTTAATTCAATGAAATGTATTATCTGAAAACTAATAGTGGTAGCATCATTTTCCAAATTAATGACATTATCTGAGAAAATATATAACATTTCAGGAGACTGAGGATTCTCAAGCAGCTTTGATTGCCCACTGAGTAATGTTTCAACTAAGCATCGGGATTCCCTTCAGCAGCTGTTCATCTGTGTGACAGGTCCAGAATCATTGTAGTATGTCACATGTTGTACTTTAGACCTTAATTTCATTCACTATTCTCACCACTCGGTGCTAGGAGCATAGCAGTTAAATGTCTGTTCCAGTCTCAAATCTCTTGGAACTTAGTTTTTCCTTTTTTTTGCACAATTTTTGTTGGGGCTGCTGGATTCCTTGACCATAATAGTAGAATATTTGGCCTCGAGAAAACAAAACTAAAGTAGCTGTATGTTCTTTCCTACTACATTTGGTGTGATGTTGGTTTTTTACAATTGTTCACTCATTCTGGAGTTAAGACTCAAGCAATGGTACTACATAAACCAATGATTAAAAATAGGGATTCAGTCATTCTAGATACTTCTCATGAAATACTGAGACCTAAACTGACATATTTCCAACACAATATTCATTTGTCATGTTCCTGATATTTTTGCATACATCTCAGTTGACCTTCAGATTTATTTTACTCTTACAACAAGTATTGATGCAAGTAAAAGTTGCTGATCAGATTTGCTCAGCAGAGACATTGCTGTGTGGAAATCTCCTCACAAAATGAAGTGGTTTTTGCACCTGGAGATGTGCATCATGTTTTCTTCAGATGGGTTGCTTTCTGCAGAGCTAAATAATGTGAAGCATATCCACCTGGTCTGATTTAGTGCAAGTGTGAACACCTGAGTGGCTTTCTGCAGCGCTAAATAATGTGAAGCATATCCACCTGGTCTGATTTAGTAAAAGTGTGAACACCTGAGTGTAGTTTAGGCTGTAATCACTTAGCCCTTATACTTCTCTGTAGGGCGTGAGTAGGGAGTCAGTGTTGTGTGGATTGATGTTGGAGTAGGGACATGGATGTCAGAAGCACCTGAAATGTTTCTGCAAGAGCCCTGTCAAGGTAAGGCTAAGATTGGGCACAGTGAATTGTCGTTGTTCAAGTGCTTTTTTACTGGTGCAGTTAGATGTGCCTTCGTTCTCTAGCTGTGATTTGAAGGAAGGTAGTTTGCAAAGGAGGGAGGCTTATTTTCCTTTTGTCCTCCCTGATTCTTTTGTCACTGCAGGAGCATTTCTGGCGTGAATCTTGAGGAGGTCCTCTTCACAGTTATGCTGCAGTTTCCATGTTGTAAAGACAATCTCTAAGATGCCTTGTCCCAGACTATCTTTTAAGTGCTTAACTACTGTTATAGGTCTCCTCTACAGTCAATGGATGAAGACAAACTTCTCCAGGAGACCCTCTGAATCAGAAAATTAGCAGTCTCGATATGCTTGTCTTTTGTACGCTTGTTAAAGGAACAAGAGACTTTAATTCAGTTGCTTTATTTAGATATTTTAAACTAGATGAGATATACCCAGACCCTTGCATTTTAGTTTTGCATGTCTTTAAAATGACAGTACTCAGGTAGGTTTCAGAACCAAACATATCAAAGTTTGTGCCATAGTTTTAGCAGCTGTCAAGTTAGGCAGAATTGCCACTGCAATAATACCCGAAGTTTTCCAACAGCCTTGTCGCATAGCACTGCTAAAAATCAGAACCAGTGGAGAAATATTTATAGTCAAGATATTTTGGCTTAAATATCTTAATTAATTTTGGTTTAATATATATTAGCGTCCTGCCAAATCTTTTCCTTTTTCTCTCTCTCCTTTCTGTAGTCTTTCAAACTGTTGCCTAGGGGCTTTTCAAGGGAACTGGACACTTTTTTTTTAATGAAATACCAGCAAAAAGGGTAAATTTTGGCATTAGATTAAACACCAATGAACCACTCTTTTTTTTCTTTCTGTTAAATTAATTATCATCAAAGGTTTCGTTAACAGCAGATTTCTTATTGGCAAAGTCAACAACAACGTTGGGAAGTGGACAATTTTCTCCCAGTATCAAAAGCGAAAACATTTTATGGCCCCTTTATTCTCACTTTGTCCTTTCTAGAAGACTGACTGCAGCATGCAGAGAGGGATTCAGAAATCCTCAAATCGCTTCCTGCCGCCTTTATTTTAATTTGAATTGGAAAATGTATTATCAAAATACAATCTGTGTGTTAGTCTGAGGTAGTCGAAAAGTCAGCTTCTGCACATCATTAATACAGGAAGACTGAATTTGGCATGGTGTGTCCATTATAAATAAATTTGGTTTTGCAATAATTATCTAACATCCTTCTATCTGCTAAACTTTCCTTGAGGTTTAGGGTAAAATTAATTTCAACAACCTTGTTTGGCTGAGTTCCAAACATTGAGTGCTAAAATTTCAGCTCAGCTTAGCTTTACATGAGCGTTTGGGGCCATGCAGCGTTCTCACTGTTTTATGAAATAAAACCAAAACCCAAACAAAAGAACATGCACCATAACCTCTTTTTGATTGTTCTGTTTCTGTTGTGAATTTCTGGTGTCTCCTTTTCTGGGGTCATTTTGAGGACCAGAACTTTGACACAAGTTCCGAGCATAAGTTGCAAATTCTCTGCCAGGTCTGAACTTCAGTGTAGCTGTATGTTACTAATGTGTAAGCAAGAAATGTCTGGTAGGCTGGGGATAAACAGCAACGAGGTGTTTTACTTGGTATCTTTTGTTCTTTGTGAAATGTGGGAATCAGTAACTCTTGAAGAAGCTGGAATATAGGTAGTTTAGAAGACCAAAATATTGTTAACTACCCCCTCCCCCCAGTCATGGTAATTGTCACAACATGATCTTTGGTGCAGATCTAGATGTACATAGTAATGAATTTTGGGGGTTGTTCCCTTTTTTGGAAGGAATTTCGGTAGCCATAGTAAGGAGAGGTGTTTGCTTTGCCCAGAGGGTCAGCACTACTGTAGGACACTTAGTAAGGTTCCTATAATGCCTTTGGCAGGGAGGGAACCTTGTGAGGTTTAACTGATTCACTGGCTTTAATTTCAGACTTAAAGGTAATATGGCAGCGTTCGTTATACAACTTAGACAATAAGATGGGATGGAGCTGCTGCCTTACTCATTGCACAGGGGCTGGTGCAAAGGGTCTACAAGGTTTGTGGGCTATAATTATCCCTAGTAATTTAAGAATCCATTTGCCTTCTGCGGATGGAGATACAGTTTAATCAAATAGAGTGGTAAATCAGCCTTTATTAGGCACATTCTGTAGGCTATTATGTAGGTGTTAACATCTAAAATGCTTCTGTATTAAAATTCTTCCCAGGTGAACAGGCACAGGTTTCAACTGTAAAATGAATTTTGCAGTAATGACGACCAAAGTGCTTTTCCTTTAGATATTGTACCACTTTGGGCAAAGACTCTTGATACTTTTGATCCATGTACTATGGTCACTCTGTAAACCAAACAGCTACTCTAGAAAATTAATACCTGCAGCCTGATTCAGCCAATGAATAACCAAAACACTTAAAAGCTGAAGATTTGCAGCAATGTCCTTTTTTAATTATCTCAAGAGAATTGTAACCCCAGATCCTTTTGTAGATCTTCGGTTGTGTGTGAGTTTGAGCTCCCTTTCCATTTCCTTTCATGCATGCTGAACTCTGGTGTTCTCTGCATTAGTGTTAAATTCTCTCGGGGATTTAGAATCCAGGCACTTTGTGGCATTTCTCGTCATTAGCGCTAACAGCGTAACTGAGGTCTGAGCAAAACTGCGCTCGGGAGGTCACTCAACTCTGTTGTAGTCTGTAGAGAAAAGACAGATCTGCAATATAAAGCTAGCCCTAGAGGTGTCCCACACAGATGCAGTTGCTGGGCTGGTGCTTATAGATTACTGAGTTCCTCATACTAATTTGTGGCCTGAGTGATCACTAAAGGCATACTTATCCAGGGCTTTCTAATCCACAGGTGAAATAATCTGCCTCAAAGTCTGCAGAGGCCCTGTGGTGATCTCGGGTACCAGGCACAATGCCTTTGGGGCAGCTACCTTTGCTTTTAACAGGATATTCCCATTATAAATTTCAAAAGCTTATATATATATATTTCAGGTTATTTTGGCTGGAATGTCAGCTGTGGGGAATTTGATAACTTTTTGACTTAGAATCTTTTACTACCCATATTTTGAGGGTACAGAGTGGCAAGGTCCTTCAAAGAGGTCTGTAACAGCTCAGAGTTTAGTCTTGATGCTCCAGTTCCCAAGGCACTTTCCTAGTAACTAAATCAACTTTTAGTTTTAAAACTGGTGCTGTCCAGTTTTGGAGGAGCATAGATACAGCCAGCTCTGGTATTCTGTGTTTGAAAGGTAAAAATTAGTGATTGGGCTGTTTTTAAAGACACTTCTGAAGTTTCTTGAACAAGCTGCATTTAATTGTTAACTACAGGTGAGGCTCATGTTTGCTGATGAAAAGCATGAACCCTCTCAGGGTGAATCAAGATGGGCAAGACAGAAACAGTCCCCAAATCTACAAATTCTACCAGAGCCTCAGTTTCCTTGCAAATTCTTTGGTCTTTGAAGACAGGATTATACTTATTTACATGACTAGTAAGCCTGGCCTGAGGTATTTCAGCTTGCATTCACAGTGGACTCACATGTTTGGTGACTCAAAATACTATTTAATGTGCTGTGGTAGCCTCTGGGTGTAGAAAAGGCACTTGTGCAGTAGGCCAGGTGAGTTGGGTTGAGCTATTTCTAGTTCAGTGAACATAAAAGACACGGAAAGCCTTAAAAGGCAGCCTGCAGTTCCTATAATAAATGTGATCACACTTAGAGAAAAGAAAGGGGGGGGGGAAAAAACCCAGAATGAAGAATAACAGCAGGTTTGAGAGGTGCATTTAATTTTTATATGATGTAGTTTAAATTATGAGTGCAAGATGAGCAAGATGTCTTCACAAAAGCTAAAGGCTAATTGTCAATACTGGTGGATTTATCCGTTACACACTGGCTGTCTGCCACCTAGCTGTGTGGTAATTGGGAGCTTGGCTTACTCTTTAAAACTTGATAAAATAGTCAAAATTACAGTACTGCCAGCTGGCCTTTTTTCCCCAAGGAATTAAAAAGGAAAGGAAAAACAAACATCCAGTGGTGCTGAGAGTTGCCTGCTTTCTGGGCAAAAAGCAAGATCTCATTTCCATTTCTGTGTTCCTCATAGTGATAGTGTTTTCAAGCTTAACCATATAAAAAGAATCAAAATAGTTCCTCAGCTCATAGCTACCACTAGTAGATTTCTGGGCCTTTTAACATCCATAATCTGATGTCCTGCTACAGTTTGCCCAGAGATGGAGCAGTCATGCCTTTGATACTGCAACTTGATATGCAAATGGTTGTGTGTTCCAAGTTAGCATATGGGGCAGTAGGGTACAAAATGTACAGAGTTAGCTAATTAATAGTTCACTTTTGCCATGCCTGGATTAAAGGAAAGGAGTTGTTTTAGTCAACTCTGGCTTTCCTTTTTAATGCTGATACTATCGGTGACAGTCCAAATAGAAATGGTATTTCCTAGGCTGGGGTGTTGGCCTTTGTGTATTGTTATCTGTAAGTGAATCAGAGATTTTGTGCAATAAATAGGTTATTCCTGAAAGAAACATTAGAATTAATATCTTTGCTGCACATTTGTTTAAATTAACTTTTTGAGTTGGACAGGTTTGTTCTTTAGATCTAAATGCCAAAGTGAGCATCCTCAGTTGTCTCGTGTGAAGGAAACGTTTGCTGATCTTCATTATTGCTAGTTACAGGCAGCAGCAAACACTAGAAACAGCGTGGAAGTGTCAGATAAGGGGGCTGTGAATATCGTAAAGGCAGTGAAATGGGATTTAGTTGTTTTTACGAAGGATAACGATAAACAAAACCCTGCAATAGCCAAGCAGCACATTTATAAACCAGACTGTTTTTATCGGCTGCTGGCCTTTAAAAAAACCCAACACATTGGGTGGACAGTGCCAATTTTTTTCAAGTGTAATAAAGGAAGATACTTCCTGTAAAATATTGCCGAAATGTAAGTGGTCCCTCAGATAACTCACAGATCACATCTGCTCCATGAGTCTACTGTCTCCAACCCACTTACTCTGCAGGGGTCCAGTTCCAGATGTCTCTGTCCTTAAGTTCCCACCATTTCACCGGGGGATGGTCCTATTGCGTGAGTCCGCATCTGACCTGCAAAGGTATGCCAAAGCAGCAGAGAGATGAATAGGGTGTATTGCCTGAAAACAATAGCATACTCTAGAGGAAAAATAAGCCTCTTCCTTTTATTCAGGGAGCTCAATTCCAAACTCTGAGGTACTGAAATAACAATTTGTAGGTTCTCAAGAGCATTCGGGGGGGGGGAGAACTGTTAACTTGTTTCCCATGCATTTCTTATGAAACAGAAAAGAAACAAAAATGTTGGGTGTTTTTTTTTTTTTCTTGGTATTGCTTCTTGCTAGAATTTAGCAGTTAATAACAACTTAAAGATAATAGTTTTAGCAATTCCCTAGAATCAGCTCCAACAGGTAACAAGTACAGCATTAGGCTTTTCATTCTTTTTCTAAACACATAGAATTTTTAACTCTCTTTAATTACACGCAAGAAGTGAAATGAAAAAAATGTGCATGGGAAGAAACTTCTCTAGAAGACCGTAGGCAGCCCATTCCTCATACTCGGAGCTTCCTCATGTTAAGTCAATAGCAAAGGTTGTTTAATATGGTGGGAATGGATCAGGTTCATACCACTTTTGTGTCTCCATCTCTATCTACCCTAATTTCACTGAACAAATAACAGGGACAGAAGTAATCTAAATCCACTGAAAGACCATTGTAAAGAGAAATGTAAAGCACTGGTTTATAAATGACCAAGATCATGAAGTATGGCATAGCAGGATAAAGAGGACATGATGCCTACTGAAAATTTCAAGTAGTAATGGAAGAAAAGATGAAATTGCTGGTAGAGGATTCATTCTGGCATTAATCCTTCCAACTTTTCCTAATGTAGTTAAATTATGAGAAGCCATGGTCTCACCTAGTGAATGGGTCAAAGTCATCCTTCTTAGGGGTCACTGCAGAAATTGTGGGAAGAAGAGGAGACAAAAATAAAAGGCATTTCTTCAAAAGCACCTTGAAAACCAGTTCTGGCAGAACAGCTCAAAGTTGGCTAGTGCTGCAAGGACTGAGCCTCTGTATCCATTCTGTTCATTCTCTGTCATTCCATTGATACACTGGATTCTGTCTATTTTTGTCCCATTTGAATTTATATTTATTGTAATTTTATTAATATATCTTTTCCATAAAAGCCTGTGTTGAGAGCCCAAAGATTTTACATGCTAGACTCAAGTTGCACCCTCTCTGCCCTTCAGTCATGACTTAGGATTTTTTGTATCTTGTAAAATAAGTCTTTTGGGTGCTCCCATATTATGTTGCTGATTCTGTGGAGATTTTGGTTCTTTGCAGCTTTGAACCATCTTAACATATTTGTGGGATTTAGCACTAAATAAATTCACCGTATTTTTTGTCAATAGTTGAATTATTTCTTCTTTCAGGTGAACTACAAATAGGGCCAGGAGCAGATGAAGGTGTTTGTGAAAGCTCTGTTCCCTTGCTATTGTCCTCAAGAATGCTCTCTGTGTGTTTTTTTTCCCCACAACAACAAGACTGAATATCTGTCACTTTTTCTTTCACACTTGATGAAAAATCCTTTTTATATGGCACTGGTATAGTCCCAAAGAAAGCCTCTACCTGCTCTCTCTAAAACTATTCCATTAGCAGTCTTTTCTCCATGGCACAATGTTTGTTGGAGGAGAGATAAGAAAGAGGAAGGGCTTGTTTTACAGATTGTTTATTGTGAAGGAGAAACAAAGCAGTAAAACAGAACACGTGAAAAATGAAAATTGCTGTATAGTTTAATGAATATTTTGTAAAAATCATTTTCTTTTCTCCCTCTACAAATTCATGATAGCAGCACTGCTGGCTGCTTGCACATGATTTATCATGTCAGATTATATTGCAGCAAGCAGACTATATACCCTTTGACCTTGAAGACTCCTACTATGCTGCTATAAATTTTGGTTTCTTAAAACCAGGGAGTGAAAATGCCCTTTCATTTATATACTTACTGAGCTTAAATACCTAGCAAAAGCAGGTTTTGTTGGTTTGCTGCTTTGTGTTAGCTGGTGATACTTTGTCATTCTGATCGTATCTGGAAGAATATTTAGACGTTTTTGCATCTCTGCCTTGCTGTGTGTCTGCAGATAAATATTCTTTTCAGCACAGATAGTGGGCAGTGTTAACAAGGCTCTTCCATGCCGGTGTTTGCTGAACTCTGAAAAATGCGAAGTTCTCGGCGCAGCTTCTTTCAGAACTTGATTCTTTGAGTATTTCGGCTTCAGCTGTGTCAGAAGACTGCTATGTCATGAAAATGTAGAAAGGTACTTTGTGAGCATTGAGCCTGATTTCTTGCAAATGTGTATCCTACACGTTCACATCAGACTTGCAAACAGGAGACCTGGAACCAGATTTTGCCTCGTACCCGGTATGACACCACGAGATGGTGCCAGTCAGGTTCCTACAGCCCCTAGCTCCCAGCTGGAGAAGGCACCGCTGTGCTGCAGTGGGTGAGCAGCTGCATGTGCTCACCAGCCAGATAAAATAACACTGTTTGGTGAAGCAGAACTGTTGAACTCTCAAGCTTTCCTTCTGCAGGGACAGTGATTTTCCTTTCAGACTCTCCATTTTCATAGTTCTTGAGCTTTGTGTTTTTGAAACCTCTACTACTTTTCAAACTGAGGTCGATGAATGAGTCCAGAAGTCTTGATGTTGAGGGAAGGGCTGGGTTGTTTCCCCAAATAAGGAAAAACAATTAAAAAATAGTAATGATGTCTATAAAAGTGTGTAAAGAAAAAGTGACTTTGTGATCTAGTTGAAAGGAGCCTAGCTTGCAGTTCTCACATTTTTTTTCAATAGAAAAGTTTATTTTCATCTCTAGAACTTCCAAAACTATACTGTGCAGAACCACATCCTGCATACAAGATACAAACATGTCTAGTAGATACCTCTTTTGTCAATGCTCTGTTAAATAAAGCCTTCAGCATCATGAGATTTTCATCTTCTGTCCTTTACTCTGATTCTTTTTTTTTCCCCTCTAAGTTTGTTCTGCTCTCAGCCTGTTTAATCACAAGCAGCTTAAGTTAATGTGCACCTTATTCACTGATGAGCCAAAATTTCATGGCCACTTATTTTGCTTTATGGTAAAGGTATTTAAGAGCCTCTCCAACTAAGAATAAAAATAAATAAATTATACATATCTGAGTGAGCTAAGTTGTGCAAGCAGCAAAACTCCAGCTAGAGAAGCGCTGATTTTGGTCCACGGGGGTAGATCCTGTGGGGAGATGGCATTGGGAAGAAGTGTGTGGTATTCTAACAGTTGTATCATTAGTGTAAATTAACGTATTGTGTTTGCAGAGGTGTAGAGATTGTTTCCATATCAGAAGTGCTTCTGAAAAAGGCAGCAACAGGTAGTTGTGCACTTCAGCACTGAATTGGAGGAACTTTACAGAAAGGAAAAAGAAATTTCAATTTCTATGTCACTTCTATCACGTTCAGGGCGCCAGAAGGAGGAGCAGATAATGGCAACTTGAATGAATAGCTTCTTGGAATTGAACCCTAAGAGCTGCATTATTTAATTATCATAACGTCTTTACAGGACAGTTGGCCTGGACAACATTTAAAGCTGTAAGCAGGAAGTTTCTATTCTTTACCCTGTGAAGAAATACAGGCTTTTAATTTACTAAGGCCTTGCATTTTATTAATAGTATCTTAAATCATCCAGACTTCTGTTTTCAGTATCAAAAGGATTATCAAAAGCAAACCCAAGGATTAACAGATATAATTATTTTATTTTTGGGGAGAATTATTCTTTTGGTGTAGATTACTGAAAAGATTACTTCAAAATGAAAGCCAGTCATTTAAAAAAATCTGGTGAGATTATAGTGACATTACAAATATTAATCTGTATAAACGAAGACTGTATGTGTAAAACTTTCTATGGTAAATACTGCAAAGATATAATACAGGGAATATTAAGAAAACAAAGGAGCATCAACTTGTAACCCAGGGACCTCACCTGTGGAGGCATCCATGACTCTAATACAGACCCAGAAGCTGATTCTTCTTTTTCACTTTCACCATTGATTCAATGCAGTGTAAAACAGTTAGGCTGCTCTAATTTCAGAAGTAGCAAAGATAATCCAATGAGACACCTCATTGATTCAGTTACAGACTCTCCCTACCATTCCTTCTGCAATTTACTGAATTTTGAATTGTTTTCCCTGTGCTGTTGTATCTTGAAAGAAGGAGACAGTGCCTTTTCCCTGCTCCCCGTGGCTGGGTGCAGCGATGTCCCGAGGCTGGCAGATGCTGTTTTCAACCACAACGAGCACATTGAATCCAGTCTCTTCTTTGATAAGTGGGCTGCCTAATATGCAAGAGGACATTTTTGCTACCACCAACACATCTTCTCAAAGGTTTTAGAGAGTCAATACCTAGTTAAAGGGAAAGGAGTAACAGGAGATGATTAGAGGCTGTGCATCCTGAACTGGAAGCATTTTCTTCACCAAACAGCACTACCCAGTGACTGCAGGCAAGAGTTCTATTTTTTTTGCTATACCCTGAGGAAGTCTGTGCTGGTTGAAAGGATTCACACATGAACTGAACTTAGTCCTCTGACTTTGCTATAAACTGTTTCTATTTTTGCTTAATAACTATTAGGACAAAATGTGTGAAGTACCATAATACTTAACAAGCATTATAACAGGATTCACTCAGCAGAGAATCTTGCATATCATAAATTGCAGTAAAACAAAAAGTCCCTTTTGTCAGCTCTGTATGTGGCAACTAAAAATACCTTTACAAGTGTAATGGAGTTAGGGAACTCTCCTGGTTTTTAATTTACTTTCACTAATTCATTAGCATACACTTTAACCTTAATCGCCAGTCCCCACAGGATCCATGTGCTGTGCCAAAACAGATTTCTCATAGGCAAAATTAATTTTCAACAACTAACTTCCCTATTTTTCCTAATTCAGGAGCAGCAGAAGGTAGCACAGCTTTGGTGATTTGATCTCGATACAAGAGATTTCAGCACTCATTTGAGCCTTTCTTGTGTATTGAATTTTCTTTTTTAGACTGCTAAATATTGGGTGTGACTTGGAGGAGGATATGATTCATTTTGATGGAACAGCTTCTAGGTATCTGTATTGGTGCTTATTAATTACTTTAGCAGAAGTGTTTTGTTCCTTCAGTTCCTCTTGAGGATTAAATACCACATAACATATGTTAGATTTTGGCAATCTTATGTTTACAGAAGTTTAAAAAATATTTTGAGCAGTTGTGCATGAAATTATTTAATATCCCTCATGAGAGGAAACGCTAACAATGTTAAACCCAAATACAACTGCTTTCTATGAATACTCTTTTCGTATCTCATGAGAAAGTGCTAAGTGGAATATGAAATTTCCACACTACTTTGAGCTCTGGAAAACTGAGCCAACAACAGTACCTGAAAACAAATATTAAGAGAGGAAAATGTAATACTGAAAACAGTTGAAAATAACACCAATCAGCCTGGATACGGTCCCTGAGTAGGAGGGGGGAAGTGAATTTGTTTCAGAAGTACATCCGAGTTAAATATCTAAAAGCCAGATTGTAGTACAGAGATACAAATACAATACAGCAAGTTGTTTTCTTAGACTGTTGTTATTTTCTTCAGGTTGATGTCATTCTAGAGATGATGACTGTAACAGAACCGAATTCCTAAATTAAACTGAAACGGCCTCTGGAGGAGAATTAGGAATTGCACTTCTCTCTGTCTTCTCTCTCACGATTATGCAAACAGCAGGGCTCAGGCTCAAGCCACTTGCCTGGCACAGAGTATCCTGACCTGGAGGTGAGGGGTGCCACCCCTGCAGCAGCTTCTAAACTCGCCTCACTTGAGGACTGCTGCTGTGCTGGCCATCATTCCTGTCTTCTTTGTTTCTATGTGAGAGACAGCTGGTAACCACTTTTTGCCTTCCACACCAGGCATAGCATGGTCTTTCTCTGGTGTGAGGTTTAAGGGGCTGGAGAAAAGAGAATGATCTCCTTCTGTATTAAACTCTGGAATTGTACCTTACTTATCAGGTTCCTCCTTTCACTTAATACTTTGTGCCATTCGGTTCAGCTGTTTCTTCGTATGAGTCTGATCCCTTTTTACGTGGGCACAGCACGTCATCTGTGCAGTCTCTTAGGTGAGTCTTTGAAGAGCAAAGAAGAAAATGACCAAAACAAAGCATCATTTAACTTTATATTTTGAGCACACTTCCAGTCACTTTCATCATTCTGACTGCACAGTAAGGCCTATAAAAAAAATGAGTGTTAAAAGTAAATGTTGGGGTTTTATCTGATCAATAACAGTTTGATCTCATTATTTAATTCAAAGACAGCTTTAGAATTGATACTCAAGAATAATCTCAAATTCAAGTAATACGGTCAGAAGTTGTGGTGCAAGGCAGAAGATACCTTATTAGTGGTTATCATATGAATAAAAGATGGTGCCTGAGAACACGCTGGGGACTACATCAGCTGCTCTGAGGCTTGGTGGCGCAATGGGAATGTTCCCATTGGTGCTGGCAGCTGCACGGTCACGCTGAACTTTGCCAGAGTTTTCACTGGGTGAATGTGCTGTCGGTGAAAAGGGTCTCCTCTATTTCTGTGTCCCTTGCAGGTTTTGGCAGTGTGGCTTATAAGACTCATACTGGCTTGCTGTGAAGGCACAGAATATTTCTTCCCCTAATCTCTCCGTGAGACTGAGTTTTCTGGACAAAATATTGCCTTTTTTCTCTATATAATGCACATATAAAGCAGTTCCCTTGTGTTGTCTTCATGGTTTTTGGAATGATATAGCTGAGTGTTGGATTTCCTGTATGTGAGCTTGGATGAGGTGGTTTTCCAATTTAGAGGTTTTTTTGGCTTTTGTTCTTTGGCCTTCAGAAGAAAATAATTTGTAGACAAACATGTGCACCTGGTGCTGAAACAATAGGTACTAATCCATTTATAAAGAGGATGGAACTGGAAGCCTCATCCACTGGGTTTCCAGGAAAGCAGTCAGCCATGACTTGCTCTACGCCAACACAATAACTGTTTTGTTTTGTTGTTTGCACTCACGATGACTGCTGAAAGCTTTTCCCTTTCTGCACTGAGTTTAATTACAAACAGAGCACATAAATAGTATTACAGTGTTTAAATGCCAGTAGAAGCAGTTGCTGAAGACAATCGCCAACAAACAAAATTACTTTTTTCCTCAAAAAGCCTAAATTTTATTTGGGAGAAAAGAATAAAAGGTGAAAGTCCTTTGTTTATTATTGAAAGAGCAAAGTCCTCTGAAGTTGTTTCAAATAGATTGGTATTTTGGAAGTCGCTGAGTTAGAAGTAATTTTGTGATCAGTATGACTGTGTTTTCCACAAACTTTTGAAGCACACTACGTTAGCACATTAGAACAATCCAGCCACTGCTGTTGAGGGTCTTCTATTTTTAAGCATTGAAATATAAAGTTCATGGTGAATGTCACCAGGCCATGTCATTTATTTTAGATATTCTGGATATGACATCTAATATTTTCACACCAAAACCTGAATATTGATCTCATTTGTTTTCTGCATGCACTTTTTTATCGTGTCTAGTTCTATCTGAGGTCTCACTCAGAAGCTGAATAATGACCTTTGGAGGTCCCTTCTGGCCCAGACCATTTTATGATTCCATAATGGTGAAATTCTGGTTGAATATTATGTAGAATATTTGCTTATGTTTTAATTTGTCCTTCTTCTTGCCCTATAAAATGATTATTTGCCAAACATAATCAGAAAAGACTGAAAGAAAATCCACCAAAATGTATGAAAGCCCCAGAAGAGACATCTGATGAGTGGGTGGGTTTGCTTCAGAGTCCATCTGTAAAACTTTTTTTTTTTTTTTTTTTTTTTTTTAAATTACATCCCACAAGTATTTGTTAGAGAGGAGGGTTGGGTCTGAGATGTTCAGAGGAAACAGCTAATGGAATTGTGACAATACACAGGATATGTTTTGAGGAACTAGGTATTGAAATCTCAAAGAAAGCGCTAGCACCTTGATGAAGATAACGGACTAATAAAAGGGATAAAAGGGGTGGGGGGAAGATACTAGTAGAATTAATTCTTTGATCACATGAAGGATTTCAGCTTATATTTAACTAAGCTTCAGTGAACCGCTGCATGGAATGCTTTTCATGAAGGAAAGCACACCAGGTACTAACATCCTACATGGAAATGAAATTCCTGTATATTAACAGGCTTCAAACTCCATAGGACTATAACTCCATGACATTGAATCATAGAACAGTTTGGGTTGGAAGGGACCTCCAGAGGTCGTCAACCCCCTGCAGTCAGCAGGGACCTCCTCTGCTACATCAGATAGCTCAGAGCCTTGTTGAGCTTGACCTTGAGTATCTCCAGGGATGGGACCTCAGCTACCTCCCTGGGCAACCTGTTTCAGTGTTCCACCACCCTCATGGTAAACCTCCTCATTTTATTCTGTCACCACTGAAGTTTGGAATTACTTTCCAAGATGCTGGTAATCAGTACTAAAAAAGAGAACTCTGTGAACACAGTTTTTATATTTTCTTCTTTAGAGTTGAAACAGGAGAGCAAAATGGGATTGTGCTAAATATATGTTGAGAAAATGTAAAAAAAGCCACTTACAAAGAGTTTCTTTAACTCTGAGGTGCTGAATGAGACAATTTAACAAAGCTATAATGTGTACATTTCTTCCTAAGACTGCTTTGTCCTATCGTGTTCCAACAGAAAATTGAAAGGTGTTTAAGGCGTTTTAAGGAACATTCAGGGGTCTTCTAGAGCTAAAAATATTTCCCCAAATTGTCACCCATAGTAGGCCGCCTGCAATTCTGTGGAAGTGAAATGTAGCTCCACCTGTCAGAGCTGGACTGTCTCATTGGTAGGTGTGAAAGTGGTATGGGAATCTGTTGCTGAAATAGTTTAAGAGGGAGGGAGGGATGGATGGATGGTGGTTGCTCTTACATGTCTAGAGGAGGCCCCTAATGCCTTAGCAGCCTTTACTGGAGTCAGACTTGTCTAGTGGAAGTTATGCTTGTCCATGGCAGGGGATTGGAACTAGATCATGTTTAATGTCCCTTCCAACCCAAACCATTCTATGAATCTACACCATGAAATAACACCAAATGCTTTAAGGAAAAGGAGAACTAGAGGAGTTTTAACAAGCAGTGGGTGAAGATACCGTAGTGCAGAACAACAGATGTATAAAAATTAGGGAGCATTGGGTGAGGAAGGAGTAATACATCAGTGACCCTGGAGAAAGGTTTAAATGTGAAGGAAGTAGAGAAAGGAGTGTGTGTTCTGGGCCTTCTATTAGTTGGGAACAAGGAATGAGAAGGGAAAGCTGGAGTAAAAGCTTGAAAGGGCCATGCTAGTAGGAGGACACCAGAGCTTCTGAAAGCTACAAATCAGGATAGAAATTCATTTCTGCATGATCAAGAGAAGAACTGGATGGTCAGTGAGGGGAAGCAGATTTCAGCCAGGATGAGGAAATTGATCCAGCAAGTGTGAGTGGGGATTAATTTTGTTTGTCTGCAGGTAAACCAAATCAATTCATAAAGACTTGGTTGTGGGTTGAATTGATGCTCATGGTGCACGCTCTAAGTGGTGTTGAGTTACAGAGGGAGATATTTGAGTATGTATGTCAACATCAGGGCAATTGACTTTGACTGTGGAGGACAAAGTGACTGAGAATTGATTTTTCTTGTGGAAGGAAATTGATCCAGAGATAGAGGGGGGTGGGGGGAGCAGTTTGATTTCTGTGTAAGGAAAGCTCTGACAATGGTAGAGAAATGGACTTTGAGTTTGGTTATGACATGACTTTTGAATGTGATATTGGTAGCAGTTGATAACTGTCCTGCCAGAGATAAGATTGTATGTTCTGGTCTGTGAGATGGCACTAGTAAACTTCCACTCAGAAGATCAGCGATTTGTACCTGAGTCAACAGTGCTAACTCTTGGAAAGCAGCCAAAGATTAAATAAATTATTTTAAAAAGTTAAAGGAAAAATCTCCAACAAAACCCCTAGAGTGACCACAGAAGACAGTGAATATGTCTGAGAGATGTAGTGGAGGAGTTTTGATTTCAAGTGGTGGGTTAAGGAGCAGAATAATGGTTTTCTCTTGTAGTCATTTGAGTCTGACAGAGTTCTGAAATGAGAACGAGTCGGAGCTGTATCTGGAATCATTTCAGTGTATTCACAGTGTTGCTCAGCATTGTGTTTAATGGTGTGCATACCCATTAAACATTACATCATCTCTTCTATTTGAATGTGGAAGGCTGTTTGTGATGAAGGGGGAGCCTCATTCATTCCACCTAATGGCACAGCTATATGTGGTGGTTTGGCTCACCAAGTGGAATGAAGATTTTGTTTTCATTAGAGGTGGTTAATTCCATAGGTAATCATCTTGAAAAATCTTGAATCTGCTTCTGATTTACTATCACAGTAAATATTGGGTGAGCTGTTTGTACTGTCTTTACTTGCACCCAGGAAACTTCAGTGTTGATTGGAAAAAGGCAAAAGCACAGCTGAAACAGGAAAACGTATGCCAACATGTTATATGTATATATATATACACACTATAGTCTTTGTTATTCCTCTAAGCAGTAATAAGGAAGATGGTGTACTTGTCAAACTAAGTTCTTCAGAGGTATATTTAACAGCTGGTACAGAAAACTGTTGAAAATTTACTCACTCAATTTGAAAAATTACCAAATAACTCAGATTTAGTTGAGGTAAAACTGTGTAACTGAGCCTGACCTTCAGTTCTGAACACCTGTAGTCTTCTATTCTGTAAAAGATCAGTAATGTATTAGCAGCTTGTGTCCAAATTCTAATTTATTTTTGCACTTTTACAAAGCTAACGTGCTGATTTATTTCACATCTCTGTTGACATTCCCAATCAAAGGGAGGTCAGTGTAATCAAGGCTGGAAAATTCAAAAGGAAAAGAAAAAGTGAAGCAAGTTTTCTGCACTGCCAGCCGCTGTGCTGCTTACTGTTTGACAGCCCTTACTGGCACCTGGCAGAGGCCTTTTCTTCCTGCAGTCAGAAATTATTTTAACCTCTGAATCTGGCTGTAGTCTCACAGGGGGGGTTGCTGCATCCTTCTTGAAGATAAGGAACTTTTGTGACTCATCACCTCAAATACTGCATCCAGTTCTGGTGTCCCCATGATGAGAAGGACACAGAGCTGTTGGAGTGAGTCCAAAGGAAGGCCATAAAGATTGTCCAAGGGCTGGAACACCTCTGCTGTGAGGATAGGCTGAGGGAGCTGGGGTTCAACCTGGAGAAGAGACATTCTGGGGGAACCTTAAAGCTGCCCTCCAGTACCTGAAGGCATCCTACAGGAAGGCTGCAGAGGGACTTTACATAAGGGTGTCTGGAGACAGGACAAAGAGGAATGGTTTGAAGCTGAGGGAGAGTAGTTTTAGACTGGGTCTTAGGAAGAAGCTCTTCAATATGAGGGTGGTGAGACTCTGGAATAGGCTGCCCAGGGAGGCTGTGGATGCCTCCTCCTTTGGGGGTGTTGAAGGCCAGGCTGGATGAGGCCTTGAGCAGCCAAGTCTAGATGAGAGGTGTCCTGGCCCATGGCAGGGAAGTTGGAGTACATGATCTCTGAGTTCCAACCTGAGCCGTTCTAGGATTGTATGGATCTGATGGCTTTCTGTGCTAAATAACAGCCTCTCTGAACAGCCTCTGTTAATTAGACTACAATTAGTCTATTAGGGGCTTTTTGCTGTTGAGTGAATATTGGTATTTCTTTGAACATTGTTGAAGACAAATAAGTTTTAGTAACCATTTTGTCAGTGGATTTCATGTGAGGCTTTTTATTATTGATATTTTTCTAAGTTAATTTTTCAGTCCTTCAGTAATCCATCACAACACTTTAGACTGTTTTAAGAATTTGCTGTCACCAAATCATAGAAAACTCTTAAGTGCTTATTTAGTCATCTGAGATCAAGCAGCTGACAATTTTAGTCATAGCTTAACAGCTGGAAGGTGAGCTCGATTGTCATAGCATTACACTGAACCTTGTAGTGCTTGACCTCAGCAAAGAATAAAGATGAAAGCTAGTACATGCCAGTTCCAAGTCCAGGAAACCAAAGAAGGGTCTCAGAATAAGCTAGTTGTGAACAAAGGAGAGAGAACCCTGAGACAAATGTTATGAGAAGTAATTCTTTTCCTTTCATTAGGTCATATATGGGATGTAATAGAATAGATACAGGATGTAATAAATCACGAAAAAAGGGGTCAGTATTAGATTTTTCCCAGAGGTCTGTGCCTTGCATGGTATTTTATAAATATTAGATATTGTCTATGGGAGAACTAATTGCTATATATTGCCATTGTAAGCTAAATCAGGAGCTGTAGCTGAAAGTATCGCTCCAGGGTTTGTACAGTTGTGTCCAAATCCATGCTGATGTATTTTAACCTGTGCACATTAATTTAACAGGGGGTTTATCACCTGGTTGACAATTCTTAATAACACAACAGACTACTCTTGTATTCCCTTTCCTTTCATTGATCAATATATCCACAGCAACCAGCAACACCCCAGTAGCAAATGGCATAATTAAAGTTCTTTACAGTCTTCCCCCTGAATGGCTGCAGCCAGAACAAACAAATGGGCCCAAATATGTGTGGCTACCCTCTTAAACTGCTGAGCAACTGCAGCTTCATCAGAAGGTGCTGGGTGTCAGCACCTAGCAGTTTAGTCCACATTATGAAAAATACTAACCATGTGAATTTATAAAGACTAACCTGTGTTGGGGTTGGCATTTTACCAGGAATCCATCCTTAGCTTGGGATGGTTTTCATGCCTTTACAACCAGTTATTTTTTGTGGCTACAGGCTTCACATGTTCCTCAGTGGGATGGCTGGCCCTGGTGGGATCCAGCTGGCTCATGCTATTAAGGGTATGTTGGTTCTAGAGCCAAGAGCAGTCATCTGGGCAGCTGTAAGCTGCTGTGGGATCCTCCCCAGAAGCAAGAGAGATTGATGGCTATGGTTTTGATGACGTGGGTTTGAGTGAAGTCCATGCTCCTGAGGCCAGATCCCTTCCACTTTTTCTTTTCCTGAGGCATGTTCACAGTTCAAAGGCTGACATATCAAGGAGTGCAGACTAAACTTAGGAAAAGAGCAGGGCTGTCATTCTTCCAAGATGAGTGAGCTTGTAGCCTTTTTCATGTTTGTAGAAGGTAGCTGTGAGCTTGCATTGTTGTATCTGGTTCTTGGAAAATATAAATTCCCAATAAAAACCAATGTAATTAAAAACATGACCAGAGACCCTGGTTTACAGGGTTTTGTCCTAGTGCTGTCTTATTTACTATAACCTACCCAGTGCTTGGGTTTCTCTCCTTCCTCACTCCTCCCTGGTCCAGAGATGGTTCTAGAGTAATAATTCTCTCTGAGTGGTTCATACATAGTTAAAATTGCTAGTAACTTCAACTTTATCAGGGCCTGGAGAAGGGGAAAGGAAAGACAGACATGATTACCATGTGGCATCTGTGAAACCAGACTAAAAGCCAGAAGAGAGCATTAGTTGGTACCAGTGTAGAGTGAGAAAGATTAGAAGGAAGGTCAACTAAGCTTTGGATAGGAGCAGCTGAGTGGGTGCTGTGATACTTTACCAGATGTAAATACTGGACATGTTTTGGGGTACAGAACGTTTAGTGCCCCGCATTTTGTAAGAGTTGATCTCACTTTAAAAGATGGACTCTCTTCGAAGAGAGTCCTGATGTTAGAGCACAGTGCTCGCAGAAACACAGGACTGGAAGCTCCTGCTGAAAGGATTCACAGACCCCTTAGCTTTTTACTCTTTGATATTATAGAAGAAGCTTGTTTCAGAGTCACAGAGCTGTGATTTTCCTGGAAACAAGTCTGTAAATGAAATCCTTTATTTCGTTATGCAGAACAATGGTGTATATTAAATATGTGCTGGGTTGGGGGTTACTTTCCTTTACCGTTTTAAATTGAGCAGTCTGAGCATTTTAGCAATATTCCTACTGCTATGTGACACCTTAATAATATTATTTAAAAGGTTTGAATTGTTATTTTTGGTGCTGGGTCTAGAAACATAGATGTCTACCTCCCTCTCTGCCTCTCTCTATTTCTCTCTGTAAACATATCCCTAGTTTCCCAGCAGGTTCAAACACAGATGGCTGCCTTATTGCGACAGAAGCAAAAATGCTACATTAATGTTTAAAGAGATTAAAAATCCTCTTGGCAGCAGTGGCATATGTTACCAGTTAATTGTAGCACTGGAAGCTTCCCTGCTGTTTTAAAACATGGACTCATTTTACTTGCTTTCTGCAGAGCAGTATGAAATGTCAAATTTGTTGGTATAAGTTTTGAATCCAGTCTGACAAAAATGAGTCATAAAGACAATGTTGTTGTCCTATCTAACATGGGTTTTGAATCCAAATAATGTTCTGCTCCCATGCCAGCTCTGGCAGAAAGCTGGCTCCCTGCTTTACCCCAATGATCGTGTGCGTACTTTACGATTTCAGCAGAGGATGTTTGCAGTTAGAAAGTAATTTTTAGCTTCTCACCTGCATAATTTCAGATCACTGTCATGTCGGCCAAAGCTGGCTGCTGGTTTAAGTTATTTCGAAGATGCAATGCAAGCTTTTTCTGGCACAACCTCCAGTCGGAAACGGAAGAGTCAAACCCACCCCACGGTAGGCTGCTAGCGATGAACACTTTTGTTGTGTTGAAGACATTTTTAACAGCCGTGGTCAGGTGATTAGCACACTGCTGAGGAACATCATTCTTTCTCAGTCCCTGCTCACAGATTAACAATTCTCAGTAGTGCATTGCTGACAGCGTGCAGCTACTATATGCTGCTTTTTGACTGGGGAAATAAATGGGGGGGGGGGAGGAGGAGAAGTGTTTAAAGCTGAACCTTCTTGTCATTCCTCACTTTAAATTCTGTGGCCACTTTTGGAGTTTCTCCAGTTGTCCTTAAATCAGGTAACAGCTGTCACATCGGATAGACGTTAAGATAAAACAAAGGATACAGATTTCTTAACTAGCCTTTAAACATCAAACACTATTAAGAGAACACCTTTGCTGATGATGAAACTTGGTGTTACTACACTGAATGGTGTCACACACCCTTGTATGCATTTTAACTAGAGCTGCATGGGCTTTATCAAGCTTAAGTATTCTGGAAAGTAGCTGTAGTATAAATATATTCTCATGTTAGAAAGGTAAATGAAACTTAGCATCACATACTGCCTGTGATCCTTTTTACTATTTG
The DNA here is from genome assembly GCA_033816785.1 of Picus viridis. Taxonomy (NCBI): domain Eukaryota; kingdom Metazoa; phylum Chordata; class Aves; order Piciformes; family Picidae; genus Picus; species Picus viridis. The sequence goes on along the minus strand of CM066580.1, from coordinate 22,959,867 downwards.
TTGTTTGCCATATGTGCACATTAGATTTTACAGACAAGTAGATGTGATCTCTGCCCCTGAGGGGCTTACAGTCTAGATTAAATATCACATGGAGATGAGACGTTCTTGTAGGTATTCTCAGCAGGGAAAGCCAAGGGTATGGTAGGCATGAACTATCCTTGCTTGTCTGAAAAGCAGACCTTTCAAATCAAGGCTGAAACTCATCAGTAAGAAAGAGAGAGAGAGAGAGCACAACTGCTCCTGATTTCTTCAGATGCTTCAGAGAGGACAGTTCTTACCCGATGTTTGCTTCTGGCACTGATGCTGACATTTTGAAATATCTGAGCAAACCCAGATAGTAAACTATTAGTAAGGCGTGCATTGCCTGTCTGGACTGTCAGGGGATTTCCAGATGGCAGCTTTAGTCATGCTTACATCACTATTACTTGTCATAAAAACAGCAGCAATATGAACGTTGCATATTTTATTTTGGGGGAAAATCACATTTCAACAGAGTCTTGCAAATTAGCTCATTGATTGTCAGTAATTGTCAAGAAAGTGCTTTTACCTGGCATTAGTTTATACTCTGTGTGTATGTTTTAAAAAAGGGTTCCAGCTAGCTGTAATAACACAAGTGTGTTAGAAGCAGTGATGTGGTGAAAGCTCTCCAGACTGAAAATGCTACTGGTGAGTGAGACATAAATGGTGCTCACACAGAAAAGTAAGAAACAGCAGAAACTTGCTATTCCTTGCAACATATGCTTGGAAACCTTCAATTATAGGTGGCCATCCAGTGAGACATTGAAAATAGACCTTTGAAAATAAAACATGGAATTTTGTTTTGTTGTCTGTTTTGGAAGCGGTATCTTCAGCAGCAGATTTATACAGTGATTTGTGACATCAGAGAACCTACTGCTTGAGTTTGGGGTTCACTTGTTATCCCTTGCAGCACAGGACAAAAAAATTCACTCATGGAAAGCGGCATCCTGACAAATCTCACTTAAGTAAGTGGAGAGTCAACACGTCTGAGATGAAAGTGTCCTTTCTGACTGCGTATTTCTGCCTTGTTCCCTGCTGTCCTTCATGGTAGCGTCCTTAGTCCATCACTTTTGTGGATTCTGATCAGTCTCATTACTCTAACTTCATGGTTTCTTCTCATATGTTTTTCATGTCTTAATTTGATTAGATCATAAATTCAGAATATAGACAGTGAAATATATAGCTTAAGAATTCTAATTAAAGGAGCAGCTTGTTTGTTAACACAACAGAGATTTAAATTCCCCAAGTACCACGCTGTGGATTCATGCCCTGTGTAGCTTGTTACAGGACCCATACAAGTCAATAGGATTAGGCAGTTACTAGAGGAAATTGTCTTTTCTGAGTGTTAAAGGTTCTTTACTGAGGCAATTTACAGTTACTTAAATTATATCTGTATGCTAATTAATACAGACTGCCAGAAATTAGCAGGAAATTTTACTTAATTCTGAAGGGTGGGCTGCTGTGGGGAATGACAAGCCTTGGAGCTACTGCGTGTTACCCACTGTGTCTCTTGCTATCAGAAAATCTCAGTCCTGGGGTAACACATTTTTGTTCAGCTGAAGCAGAATATTTATTCTGAATTGCAAAACACAGATCACAGCTTTGAGCTATTTACAGCAGAGTGGACACGGAAGAAACAGTAATATTGACTATTAGGCATGAATAACAAAATCTTCATATCTGATAGGAATATTCTGGAGCACTATGTTGTCTGGGCTTCAGCTGGAATACCCAGGTTGTGTACCACTGATCACGTTCTTGCAGCCAAAACCATTGTTGTTAAAATTAGTTTAGGTAGAGGGACAGATTTTTGTGGCCCAAGTGACAAACTCTTGATTTCAGTGTGTATTTCAGTGCACATCAAGACAAGTACTTTCATAAAATACCTTGTGAATGGTGGATTTTTAGGAAATAGTGTCAAGCTCTTACAGGAATGTCAATAGCAGCTGCTACAACAGTAATCTAAGCAGAAGTGCAAACTTCTTTTTGCCAGCCATTCAATATCTTAAACATATCATCAAAATATTATTTTTGAGGTGGTTAAACCTGTCAGTAGAATCCAGAAGAGGGCCACAAAGATGATCCAAGGGCTAGAGCACCTTTGCTATGAGGATAGGCTGAGGAAGCTGGGATTGTCCAGCCTAGACAAGAGAAGACTCCAGGGGGAATCTTAGAGCTGCTTTCCAATAGCTGAAGGGATGCTACAGGAAGGCTGGAGAGAGACTTTTCATGAGGGTGTCTAGAGACAGGACAAGGGGGAATGGTGTGAAGCTGAGGGAGAGTTGGTTTAGACTGGATCTTAAGAAGTTGTTCTTTGGTACAGGGGTGGTGATACTCTGGAACAGGCTGCCTGGGGAGGTTGCAGGTGGCTCCTCCCTAAGGGTATTCAAGGCCAGGTTGGATGAGGCCTTGAGTAGCTGAGTCTAGTTGAGAGGTGTCCCTGCCCATGGTGGCGAGGTTGGTGTAGATGAGCTCTGAGGCCCCTTCTGTGATTTTGTGATTTAAGACTCGTCTGGCTTATTTTAATTTTCTTGTAACTGTTTTGCTCTATTTACAAATTTGATTCCTGTTGCACCTCTGAGACTACATTTTGGTGCTGTCTGATAGCCCTTTTGTCTGCATGGTTGCTACTTTGTTTGCAGATGTCAGCATAACTTCATTACTAATTTTTAAAACAGGAATGGCTGAGAATCACAGGGAAATTAACACGGTGCATCAAAAGTAATCCTTAGTTCTAAACAAAATCACTTTATGAGGAAAATGTTACTGTTTGCATTGCTATTACGAGTACACCCAGCCTGCCATGCATTGAAATAATTATTATCACAACACTGTGTTGTAAATATCCCACGTTTGTATATCATCTCGAACCTGGCAAATTCTACAGGGTTTTTGAACGTAGGTATGCTGTCATTGTTAGGAACCTCACACACTCTTCTGCAGGATTCTTGCTGAAGTCTTCAAGCTCTGCTACAGCAGTCACTTGGTTTTTCTTCCTACTCATTTTTCAGTGTTCTAGAATCATGATAAATCCAAGTGAAACTTACCTTGAGAAGTCGTTCCCCTCCTTTCCCCCTCCCCGCCAAAGAATCCAGCGTACGTTTTGTACTCATATTAGCGCAATCAGGTAACGTTAGGTTCAGCCTCTGGAGTATTTTTTTGCTCCCTAGGACTGGGATTGGCAGAGTAGAATCTAGAATGCCTGTGGGATCCAGCCAATCAACGTTTCCCAGGTTGAATGCACTATGTAACAGAAGGATGAAAGCAACATTATTTATCCTCATTTCTTTATTGTTAGGAACAATGCTGCATGAATTCCTCTTCTACAGATGGATTGAAGGCAGAGATTGTCTTCCAGTTGTGAGGGTGCTTGATATTTGTCAGAATCTGAGCTACCCTATATTACAAGCTACTTTTGTCCCACTGCTTGCTGATATTCTTTGTTAAAATGCTGAACGCACAAAACTTTACACAGGCACTTGGGAAACATTTTGTAATTTTCTGTGGTACAGCGACAGACATCACTCACGCTGTTTAAATTACTGATACTGCTGTCCTATTATTTGTTTACAGCTTTATTGGAGCAACAAGATGAATGCAGATGTAGCAGCAGTATTAATTCCTTGGGATTCACGGATATCAATTATTTTCATGTTCTGTTTTCTACAAGTGACGTTTTCAGTTAAAGAGGAGAGTGGTTTCAACCTTCTTTCTCCTAGTTGTGAAGTTGTGATAGTAGCATTAAACATTTAAGAGATAATCTTTAATTTTGAAGCTATAATGAATCTGCTAAAGATACAAACAAGCATATTCAAATAGTTAGTTTGCATTATTCATGTAGCTGGGAAAGATTCACTCTGAGTAGACAATTACTGTGTATTAACATCTTGCCTTAGGGCAGTTGAAATGGTTTTTAATGAGGTGTTACCAATCCTGAATATCTTTCATTTGCCACTTGACCCAACAATTTATTTTTTACCAGGGCATCTTGACTTAAAAACTTAGCTTTATATAGGGATTTTGATAATCTCATGCTATACTTAAGCAGAATGCTTATTGGTATAAAAGGCATTTATTAAATTAATCCATATTATTCTAAATAATGACAGCAACTACCCATAGACTGAAATTAATCAGAATTTCCTGAGCATTCACATCCTAAGAAGCGCCCTGCTAAATTAGTATTCAGGTCATGAAAACAACTAATGAGGCTTCAGACCTATAAAAGTCCACTCAAACAAACATCTGCCAGTGTTAGAGATGATATTCTGGCCCTGGCATCTGCTGTGACCTGAAGGGCAGAGCAATATGAACCAAACTAAGACAGTGTCTCAGATAATTTGAGATCTGGAAACTATAACAATAAAGGGAAGAAAAATGGTTCTTCCTGAAGCATGTTGACACAGAAATCCATTGCTCAGTCATATAGCAGTGGGCTGAGGAGGAAAAGAATTTGAGTAGTGTCTGCTCAAATGATATGGCTCTGGTACTTGAACCATACTCTAACTAGTGTGGTTGAGTACTCTGCACCTGGTTATGCTTGGCAGAAGAAATGATGTTCCTGAAAGCCTTTGACATATTAACTTTGTCAGTGGCTACTGATTTCTCACATGAACACTTTGGATGGGTGGTAAGAGTGTTTACGTCAAGGCAGTTCTGGGCAGTAATTCTGCAGGGTAACTGGAGCTCTCTGAATACAGACCTTACAATACAATACAATAGAATAAACCAGGTTGGAAGAGACCTTCAATATCATCACGTCCAACCCATCAACCAATCCAACCCACCTAGTCAACTCAACCATGGCACCAAGCACCCCATCAAGCCTCCTCCTGAGCACCTCCAATGAAGGTGACTCCACCACCTCCACGGGTAGCCCATTCCAATGGGCAATCACTCTCTCTCTATAGAACTTCTTCCTAACAGCCAGCCTAAACCTGCCCTGGTGCAGCCTGAGACTGTGTCCTCTTCTTCCGGTACTGGCTGCCTGGGAGAAGAGACCAACCTCTGCCTGGCTACAACCTCCCTTCAGGTAGTTGTAGAGAGCAATAAGGTCACCCCTGAGTCTCCTCCTCTCCAGGCTAAGCAACCCCAGCTCCCTCAGCCTCTCCTCATAGGGCTTGTGTTCCAAACCCCTCATCAGCTTTGTTGCTTATTTTCTGGACACGTTCCAGCAAGTCAACATCCTTCCTAAACTGAGGGGCCCAGAACTGGACCCAGGACTCGAGGTGTGGCCTAACCAGTGCAGTGTACAGGGGCAGAATGACCTCCCTGCTCCTGCAGGCCACACTGTTCCTGATGCAGGCCAGGATGCCATTGGCCCTCTTGGCTGCCTGGGCACACTGCAGGCTCATGTTCAGCCTACCATCAACCAGCACCCCCAGGTCCCTCTCTGCCTGGCCGCTCTCCAGCCACTCTCACCCCAGCCTGTAGCACTGCCTGGGGCTGTTGCTTTACTTCACATGACCTTCATAGGAAAAACCCCTAGTATTTAACATAGTGCTGTGAGTTTGGAACTGCAGACAAAAATCTTATGCCAGAACATCCTTCAGACAATTGGCTGACACATGGAGGATAAGAGGCTGTAGATGTACAGGTAGTCAGCTCTTCCCCCTTCTTTTAGCTCCACAAGAGCAATGCTCATAGTAAATCTGGTTGGGATACTGGAGTATATAGCCACACCAGTATAGCACTTTATCAGGCTGTTCTTCAAATATAGTTCAGGCATCTTAATATCCTTCCTCACCGTCACACTGGTATTCCCACACTGCCACATACTCTGCTGGGGCAACAGCCTCGATGCCAGGATGGGGACCATGAGGGACTGCAAATGACAGTTCAGGGGTCCAGTGTAAGGTTCCTCAACATTTTACAAGACCACAATAGAGCTGACTTTTGCCCAGAATGAGTACTCTAGAAAGCGGAGACACATAGAGTCATAGAAGCATAGAATCAGTCAGGGTTGGAAGGGACCACAAGGATCATCTAATTCCACCCCCCGCCCTGCCATGGGCAGGGACACCCTACACTAGATCAGGCTGGCCATAGCCTCATCCAGCCTGGTCTTAAACACCTCCAGGGACGGGGCCTCAACCACCTCCCTGGACCACCCATTCCAGGGCTTCACCACTCTCATGGTAAAGAACCTCTTCATCACATCCAGCCTGAATTTCCCTGTTTCCAGCTTCATTCCATTCCCCCTCGTCCTATCACTACCTGAGACCCTGAGAAGTCCCTCCCCAGCCTTCCTGTAGGCCCCCTTCAGATACTGGAAGGCCACAATGAGGTCACCTCGGAGCCTTCTCTTCTCCAGACTGAATAGCCTCAACTCCTTCAGTCTGTCCTCATAGGAGAGGTGCTCCTCTCACACATAACACAAACTAGTTTATAAAGAACTAACAATGATCCAGAAAAAGAGGTTGACCACTGCTTGGTGTCTTGGGGGAGCGCACGGTGCACAAATGTAATCCATCTTGGTGAGTGGGAGGGGATGCAAGGTAGAAGGGAATCTTCCTGGCATATAAATCCAATACAATGCAGTTGCTCTGAAGAGTCTCTTTCTCCTGGACACGTAATCTATGTTGAATTAATTTGTAGTTGGCTGGACTTCAAACACATCAGGTTGGTTTTCATGTATGTTGATGGGATTTTCGTTTGGATCCCTTTCTGATGTTAATTAGGCCTCCATTTATGCTGTGTTGTAACGAGCTGTAGCAACTCTGCCTGTGCAAGCCTTTGCAGTTGCCTGGGTTTGAATTACTATAGATTTCCCTGTTTCCCAAGTCATGGACAGTCTGAAGTAGGGCAATTAGTTCTTTTCTGATTTTTCAGAGGAGAGGTTTTATTGTTGAAGAATATAAAGACCAATGCATTAAAGAGGGGTGTTTTAGCTGGGAGACTTACTGGTTCTTCAGCTCTTCAATGACCAGGTTAAAAAGAATAAATGGAATGGGGTTTGTATGGCTTCAAGTCAGCCCTCTGCTTGGAGGTGAAGTACTAGAGATCTGAAGTATATTGTTCCATATCTGAGAAAGAAGAGACTAATGGAAGCAAATCTTAAATGCCTTCCCCCCCCCCACCCCCTGAACAGAGAAATTGGGGTGTTTGGTTGTTTTTCTTTTTTTAATTTAAAGGACTTTCCGTGTCAACCACTTTGCTGATCTGTTCATTATTTGTTCAACCTGAAGACCATCTGATTGTTAAAAGCATAGATCTCTGATGTTTTGTGTTTATGTTATTGGGAGCCAAAGGATACTTCATGCATTTGAAAACCAAGACACCTATTTCTATGTCTAAACATACAGTAGGACTCTCTCTTCAGATGGCCTCATTCCAAAAAGCTGATACAGATAGTGAAACTTTTCCTACCACAAGTGCTGCAGTGAGCATGACCTTTCTGGAGCAGAGGGGCTTCCTGCATCCCTCTGCAAGCAGAGCCATAGCAGCAGTCCATACTATCCTCGAGCCACCAGCATGCCTGTAGGTGATTTTGTTGGCAGAAACAGGCTTGCTCTGCCCATACTCCAAGCTAAGCACAGCAGCGTGAGTGTGGGCAGGACATGCTGAATCTCGGTGGCAACACTGGGCTCCAGCTAATGTAGCCTGGGTTTTAGAAGGCTCTTTCAAGTCTGTTCATCACCGCATTAAAAAAGTTCAGATGTTTCTAAGTCATCTGGCTAAGTAGGGGCAGAGCAAGCCTGTTTCTGCCAGTGAAATACCTTCCACTTACCTCTATTTAATACAAAAACCTCAACTGCATTTGGCACTTAAAGCTTTTCTTCTTCAGAAGCCTGAGGCAGTAGCTGTAATTGCTAGCTCATAAGTAGCTTCTTCAAAAGAAAACCTTATTTATTCTTTCTTGCACACAGCACAAATGTTAATGGTGCTGAAGCTGAGAGCAATTGCCCATTTTCCCCCTTACAGCTGCCCTCCTTTTCCCTTCTAACAGCAGTGGTTTATGTTTATAAATACAAGGTTCTATCAAGCACCCAGCTTCCTTTTCTTTTTTAAAAGAAGAATCTTCATCTCTCCAAATATTTATGCGTATTTTCTACTGAAATACCCTGAACTATTTAGGATTTCCTTGCTTTGTTGTGATGAAAAAACTAAAAAATCTAGAAGAGATGGCTTAGACTGTTCCCATTCCTCAAAAGAAGTTCGGAATAAATAATCATCTTAATCTGGAGGCATTGTTGTTAACATCCAAACTCGGGCTTTGCAGCTTCAGTGTTTCCAGAGCGCTTCTTCAAAATAGGAATGGCCTTTCCTTCTCGATGAATCCATGTACCACACCCAAAAAAGCAGTACCACTTAGGCTTAGAGAAATTTGCAGAGGTATTTGCAAGATGCAGTCACAGGCGAGGGCCGAACAGTGACACTGAACAGAATTGCACCAGCATTGCTGTTATGTAATCACTACTGTGGAAATTGTGCCTTCTGCTCTAAGTGTTGTTCTGATGATGAAACAGGAGGAGGACTGAACCTGAGTTGCTCCCATAAATAACAATTTAAAAAATCAATAAACAAAATAAGACACAAAAGATGTGTGTCTTTGTGATACAGCTCATACGCTTTAATGTGGGGTAGGCTACACAAAGAATAAGCATTGGCTAAATAATAAGCATTGGCCTTTAATGGAGCATTTTAGGAGGCTGGGTGGTCAACGCAGCAGAAGCATTTGTTGGCTCTGGGAACCCATCCAAGTTCACACTGTGATCCAATACAAAGATGACTGAAATCCCACTATTTCCTGGAATTAGCCTTTTAGGAAATCAGACCCCCAATAGATAATTGAATATATTGCTCCTTGGGGAAACAAACAAAAAAGCATCCTTGCTTACTATATCCAGCTCTTCAGCTGTGTGGTTCTTGCAGTGTTCTAACTAAATCAATGTGAAATGGAGAAAATTTGGAGCATTTAGTTAAATTATTTAATTTTTAGAGCAGAAAAAATATCACTAATGCTCAGAAAGCAGGGAGGCTTTCATAGTGCGAACTTTCTCAACAGACCTCACGTTGTACTCACACACAGTCAAGAACCTAGAGAACAGCAATGTGTAAAATTATCTGCACTGGAATCCGGAAGGGGGGGGTGGAAAGAAGGAAATCAGAGTGCTCATGAACCATAAATACCCAGCTGATGCAAGTACATTGTGTTGGTATGCTTTATTGTTTTGCTAAAGTGAGATGTTAATGACTATTGTCTTGTCATGAAGAAAACCCTGAGCACGAAGACTTCAAAGAATAGAACTAAAATACTGCTCTTGGCTATTTGATTCCAGGGGACCTTATGGATGGGTGTGATGTTCCATTCAATGAAATCTGTTTAAACATCTTATTCCTTGCTTGCTTGCCTTTTAATCCAATGATCTCTTGAAGAACCTAACAAAATGTCAGTTCATTTGCTGTACTTGTAAGCAGCTGTAAGCATGCATGTTCTACTGCCTTGTTCATAATCTACCCCGTCCATAGCTGTTCTTACATATTCTCATGGGGCTGCTTTAATGACACAGTCCAAATAGGTCAGTGTTGTTCCATGTATCCAGGAGCATCACTGAACAGATGAGGAAAAGATGCTGTGTTATGAACACAGGAGTCAAGTGACAGTCCTGTGTCTTTTCCTTTAAATAAGTATAGGTACAGGTGTGTTCTTTTTCCCCACGGGGGTAATACTCATGTGGTATGGGACCACAGGAGTGACAGCTGATGGGGGTTTTGCCACTTTATTATAGGACTCTTGATTCTTCCCCTCCTGGCCTTTGACATATTCATGCAGGCTCAATAAGTTGTTGAGCTTTGTCATCTCTATACTGCTTATAGTTGCTGGATGGTAGCTGTGATCGTTGTGAGACTCTGGATCCCTCAGCCATGCAGTGCCTCATTGTCTGTAGGTGGTGATGAGGATGTAATGCCTTTTGTATCCTAAATCCATTGTTTACTTCAGCCCACACCTGTATACATAAATTTCTCCTCAAAACAAAGCAACTCTTCCACGATCCCTCGCACTGAGGGAACACAAAGATACGGAGCTGAGAGAAAAACGGGACAGCGCACGCATTTACCCGTTCACCAGCTACCCCTCCTAGGGAAAAACAGAGAACCTGAGTTGCCAGAGGACATAAGGGGGACCTGCAGTGTCTCACTGGTGTCACCTACACCTTCATAAGCTTACATTTGGATGGGAACAAGGTATAAGGGTCTGATTGCTTTGTTCTTCCAAGGATATATGCTTGAACAGCAGTCCTAGAAAGTACTTGTAAATGGTCCATGATGGGTAGTTTTCCAAATGCCAGTTCTAATTTAAGAACCCTTTAATAAAGGACCACTTCCAAAAGCTTTTCTTAATGACTGTAAACTTCATGGCAGGTGGGAGTATACCTACAGAGCTGGTTAACTGCAGAATCTGCTCTATAGATAGCAGTGAGGCAAAGAAGATGAGGTAAATACACATAGTGTTTGCTTCGTGCAGAAAGCTGTTTGAAACAGTATGTTGCAAACTACTGAAGGCTGATTTAAAGTAGTTTGCCTAAATTTACTTTGGCTGTCTTCAAAGGGATTTTCATTTCACAGTCACCAGGACTTTACCCAGTGTACCTTCTTTTTTTTTCCCCCTTTCCAATTACAGTGGATGAACACACAAAGGAACGGAATTAAAGTTTGGAAACATTTAAATCTAGCATGTCTTACATTTCCAGTGTTTCTCTTGGCAACCTAAATATTATTTTAACTTGTGGTGTGATTATATATTGGCTCACATGGGGGAACTGCAGAACTCTGCCTGCTGAGCATCATTAAGCACTTTGGTGCTCGGTGGGAGTTTGTTCATTAGGAAGAGTGTGTTATGAATTTTACTCTGTGTGCATCTTTGGGAGAGAGGGAGGGAAAGCAAGGCAAGGAGAAGACAATATAAGATAAATCATTTACACATACACAATAACGAAATATCAATACTCCTATTTTAAAGAAGCAGTGAAAGTATTGCCCAGAAGAAAATAAGCATCAATGTAAGAGCTACAAAAGAAGCTTTCTGAAACCTGTTGCTCCTGCTGTGAGGAGAATTGCATTATTTCACCAGATTTAATCTGGATGGTAAAAATCCACCGGTCTGCTGTATTTTGTCTTTTGGTTTATCATTTCATTTAAGGTGGGTTTTTTTGTTGGTTGTTTTTTTTTAATCTTAGGGCATATGAAGTTAAAATGGTGTAAGAGAATGTATGTTCATAAGATAGTTGTATTTAACCCGTGAATTCTTTTAGCGAGAAAGAGAAGACTTAAACCATAAAGACTTAAAACCTCACGTGGGTAGTTGGTTTTTTTTCCTTCAGATTTTCTAAACTTAATTTTTTTTCCACACCTGAGAATAATCTATAAAAGATTATTCCTTTATTTCAGTTTGTACATCCGTTACTAGGTGTCAAAGACCAAGGGGTCTGGGGGTGGGATCTTGAAGGATTCTGTTGTGTAGGATACGCAAAATCTACTTGATTTTTCACTAGATTGATAAAGAAAATCACTGGCTTAATTTCCTATTCCTATTGGCTTTATCTGAATGCTTTGCTGTTCTGTTGGATTCCCTGATGTATCTGTTTGTTTGTTATCTGCATGGATGTGGAGAAAAATCAGACTCGCTGTTTTGCAAATCAGTTTTCACTGCCTCTGCAGTATACTCACTTGACATAAGTGACATCCGTGAGATTTTCAAACATATTTATTTTAACTTAGCACTGTCTGTTACATTAGAAACAAAGAAACAGTTATTGAAGGACAGAAATGTGGGAAATGGCAATTACCTGTTCCTTTAAATTATGGCTCTAAATATTGTCGTCTCTGTGAAAATGGCAAGAGCTTAAGCAACTCCTGCTGTCTTGTTGTTCGACATCCGCTACTGCCCATCTGCCTATTGATTGGTAGGAAACTCCAAATGGGAATTTCATCTCATTAATCATGTCACATCACAGGGATTAGGACAAAAAAAAAAAAAATCCTTTATGCTTCACAGCAGCCATCTAAGGCCCAGTAAGACAAGTGAACGAATATGATATGGATAGAATATCTTCCCACTAATTAAAGGTCACCTGCTAAAAACTGAGAGTCAGGCTTGCTCCGAGTGTGCTATAATCTAACTGCACACACTCGAGCTTTGCAAAAAGGAAGGAACAGTAAACAGGTATTCAGAATTTAAATGTTAGTGTAGCTGGAGAATAGACTCCATCCATTACAGAACACAGGAGTGACAATACTTGCAATAGTAGTTCTCCCTGAATAGTTCCTTGCAAAACCCACTTCCATCGATTCTCTCTTCTTCTTCCTCCTCACATCATCATTAATATCCATCCATGTGGCATTTCCTCACCGTTATGCTCTATAATCCTCTTACGACACCACCAAAATTGTTACTGTTCTGCTCTTAACCCCCATAATGCTGCATTGTAAGATGGTAGAATTTTCCTAAGCCTGTTTGGTACTCTAATGAGCAAGAAAAAGCAATTAAAATTGCTACGAAGTGACTGAGCAGGTGAGGTGAGGTTTCCTTACAGTTAGGGCACTGTGGCAGATGAGAAGGACACACACAGCCTTGGAAGAAAGCCAGCTTATTAATGGAATTTGACCATGCAAAACTTGTTGAAATCCCTCTAGAACATCAAATGCCACATTATAATATCTTTACTGAGGTCCCTGCTATTCCCAGGAAATCTTTAATTCCCTTTTCAGAGTATGGGTTTTTTCCAGTGCTACTTTGGAAAGCAAGATATGTGGGATGTAGTTCGGTTTGCATTTATATTTTACTTTATTGCTCTAATAAAAGCTTTCGTCCCTTAAAAGTAGGTAGGTGAGATCTGCTTTTTTGTTGTCATTGTTGGAAATAAACATGCAGGTTTATTTTGACAGAACTAAACAAGTAATTATTTGTGGGTTTTAAGCAAAAAATGCAGTTTCTAAAGTCATAGGTATTTTATGCCTGAAAGTATTGCTTATGGTTTGGATTTAAAGCCTTACAGGTCATTTTAGTCATGCTAATGACTTGAAATAAAGATTAGATTGTACCTGAGATGCAGCTTTAATTAAGAGACTTGCTAATGTCATAAGGTAATATAAGTAGCTTCCTTTCTAAAACAAGGACACTGACAAGGCAAAGAATGACAAGATATGGATAATCCTCTGATTTAGTATTTATATTTTTAAAGTTTGTGAGCCTGCAATTAATTTGGACCATTTTTTGAGTGTATTATCCTAAAAAGAGAAATCACTTCCTAATGTTTACAATGTTTTACAAAGATTATGACATTAGCAGAAGGAGCCGGATTTTTCTATTGACCTCCATGAAAACTACAGAGGTCAAAGATGAAGTTACTTGTTCCTTGACCATTGTTGAGATGACAGGCCATTTCTTAACTACTGGTGTTTTTCAGCCTACTCTTGCTATGATAGACTGAACTCTCCACATTTGTAGCAGATAGTGGTATATCAGCAGTCTACTGTGTATGGGCATAGCTGTAGGTTTTAAAAATTTAAAGAAGTCACCCTAAAAATGCAACACTCCTCTCAACATTCTCAGCAGCTTTCATAGCTGATGCCATTATTGTAGGAAGATACCGAGGCAGGCACTGTAAATACCCAGTTGTTGGAAGTACTTGAATAGCCAGATACAGGACCGTAAGACACACTTATCAAATGTGTATTTCTTAAATAAGAATTGCTCCCACTGAATCAGCTCCCTGAGACAATAACATATTGATAAATAGTTGTCCTGCTGCAGTGTTTGTGCATGGAAGTTGTCTAAACAAACAATTTATTTTTGTATAGAAAAAAATATCTACAATGACATCTTCAGGTTCCCAAACCATATGCAGGAATACGATACTCCTCCTCTGTGCATCTAGAATGTGTTGTGTTGTCTAGCATCACCACATGCTTCTCCAACACACTTGGATGCTAAAATCTACTAGAGAAGTTTGTGAAGAGCCATTAGAAGAACCAGCAGTAAAGATGTGCTTTCCTATTCTAAAGGGACTTGAAAGGAACACTGCAATCAGAGCATCCACACCTAGCTGGTACTGCTTATTCTGCTGGTCTGGGAGAGTCCTGGTTTCCTCCCTGCTGTCTGCCATCTCTTTTTGTCTCTTCTTTCACCAGTCTCATTTACTTCATCTACAGCATCCCGCAAGCCCACCTTTACTTAAAAGCCATGCTGTGCTGTTTCTTGTGCCACTCTGTAAGCCACTCTAACAAGTCCACTGATCAGATCTGGTTTCCTTTCAGCCCAGTAACTCCAAACCCTCACCTGATACCAGTCCTCTTTTTTTATTCAAATAAGCTCTAAACAACTCAAAGCTCCTCTTTCACTAATTGGAGCTCAGTTTATCCCTTCCATTTCTCCTTCCCTTTTCCATTCACATGCAAATTTTCCCTTTCTATTTATTCCTGCTTATCTCCACATTCAAACCCAGATTTACCAGATTACTTAATCAAGTGTTTCCTGACCCCTTCCTATTATTCTGCTTCTCACCCCTCTGCATTTGTAGCAGATCCGATGCACTCTCTGTTGAGAAACCGATTCCAAAGGAGATCCAGGTGCCCTGTGCTTTTCTTCTATATCTGCTTCCACCCTAGTCTGGAAAAGCTAAGCCCAGTGTTACACAAGGTATTGTTCATACAAAGTCAGCTTAGAGATTTTCTGAGGATGAATAAGGACTTGCAGGGAAAATAATAGGAAAAGGTCATGTAATTTATTCTTTTGAGCTTTTTAGGTTACAACTAAATACAGGTATGCAGCTTCATGTTGCATGGCCAGACTTGGCTCAGAAGGAGCTGCTGTGTCAGTACAGCATAGCTGAGAAATACTGAGTGTGTTGCCAGCCACTGCTGAGTGCATCATGAAGGTGTTCTGGCAGTGCTACATAATGTGGCTAGAGAACATGGACATAGCTACACAGCAGGGATCATCCTCCGGTGCTCATGCACTGTTCTCTGCACTCTGAGCTTCACAGCTGAGCCCAACAGGTTCCTAACTCAGAAGGTCTTTGCAACATGCTGTGATGCAGGTATGTATCCTTGCAGGCACTGAATTTTGATCTTATAAATCTGTCAATACTGCTTACTTCCTTGTGTAGTGACAGGCAATCACCTCAAGTCTGACAAATATTGAGTAATCTACTCAACCTTGTGCCATGCAGAGGGAAGCTGACAAATCTTTCTTCTTGCCTATCTTGTTTGTAACAACTTCTGTGATCAAAGAACAACACTTTCTCCTCAGACAGCACAAAATTCCTATGACATTCAGCAAGCAAGTCAACCCATGTGCAGGAGCCCTTATGGTTTCAAGGGGCAGAGTCCCCTTTTTTCTTTTCAAAGAATAAATTTACATTCATCTTGCAGTGAGAGAACAGCCACAAAGTAGGTTTGATACCCGAACATTATAATTTGGTCCAACATTCAGCCAAACAGATTTGAATGAATTTTGAGGCATTTCTGCTATCTTTGCTACACATCAATACAGTTGAAAAGTAGAGAAAGTGCCAAAACCAGCTGCTTTGATGTTAAGATAAAAACATCCTGAATCTGTCCAGCAGGATAAGGAAACCACTTTTAATATGTTGCTTACACTCTCATGTGCCCCTTGCCAAAAGACAGGATGTGAAAAGTTGTTAAACTGTTTACCTTTTTAACTTACAGATTGGATTTGGTGCTTTGAACCCTGGTCACAGGTGTGCTAGCATGATCCATGGCACCATACACAGTGTATAAAGCTGCACCCATGAAGCATGTGGGCAGGGGCCAGGCATCTGAGTCCCCTGAGCTGCACCATGATGGTGTGAGCTGGGCAGTGACAGTGGTACCTGCTCAGAGCCATGGGGAAGCATGGACCGGAGCAGGTGTGTTGGTATGCAAGTGCCTTGAGGGCCAGGATGCCACTGGCTTTTACATCCGCATATCTAGGGAGCTTTGGGCAGGGAACTGGATATACATCCAGCAGGTGGGCATAGCCCAGGCCTGCTGCCAGGAGCTGCTTTGTCCCCTTGGCTCTCGTTCTGATGGCTGCAATATGCTGCCCTCACTTACTGGCTCCTGCACTATACACGGGTGGGAGTAGCTGCTCAAGAACAGCTTCCTAGGGAGCAGGAATGCACTGTAACTGATCCTGATAAAGAAGGGTAATGAAAGCTTCTAGTGTCTGAACTGTGGATTGTCGAAATGAATGGAATGTGGGTAGCTGAGCCATTTTCATTTCTGTATCTGCATTCTTCCAATGTCACTCCATTTGAAAAAGGGAGAAAATAACTTTTGGGTTCAAATGTTCTTTTCCTTGATTCCTGTAACTGTGTACATGCAATGTGTTCAGACTTCTACTACCTAGTGTGCATTTGTTATTTCATGTGAATACAGTTTTGGTGCTATTTTAAACAAGAACAGTCCTCTCTGATCGATTTAAATTGTGGGAGAATCCAAAGAAGAGAGGGTGTGAGTGAGGCGAGAGCAATAGTTAGATATATATCTCTCTATCTCACATTGCATATATTGATTTCTAGTATTTTCTAGCATGCAGAAGTTTAGCAGCTATAATTTTATGAAAATGACAATGGAAGAGAACATCTGGTGAGAATTCATTTATGCCTTTTTACATTTTTAACAACCTGGCTATTTTTACTCTTCTCATCCTCTCAAAGGGAGTACAATGTAATGAAGCATGGAGCTGGAACTAGGCCACACCTCAGCTGGAAAATGTCAAATTCTATTATGCCAGCCTCAAAAGCATAAATCATAGCTGCACATTTTAAAAGGTATAAATGAGGGAGGGAACAATATGAAACATTTATCTGGAATTATGCAATGTATTTATAGTACAGAATGGTAGAGTGTGGGTTATTATTTATGCAATATAGAAATACAGCATTTAAAGGTTGGAGTCTCTAATACAGACTATCTTGTCTCTGCTGAGAAATCCGTTTCAACATTGTTTACTTTCTCATCTCATTTTAGATTGCCAGCTAACAAACTAACTGGTTACTTTGAACAAACTAACTGGTTACTTTGAACCCTTATTTTATAGATGTGAAATATTTTTAATGTTCTTAAGTTTTAAACCCCATACTTGGCTAGTATAACATCCAGCCTTCCACACCTCAATTTCTTTTAACGTTAAATTACACCTTTCATGCATTCTTTCCTATGTTTCATTGGCTAAATTATGTATGGGGAGGAAGTGCCTTTCTCTTTGGCAGCAGCAATACCGTACTTCCTAACTATTCAAATAAATAAACAGCATTTACTGAGCACTTAGGAGGGGGATGGGGGACTGTTAAACTCTCATCAGCATTCCTTTTATTCTGAGAAGTTTATGTTATCTGAGACTGGCTCTACTCACAATAAATTTGTCTTTCTGGATATGTTCTGTACCACTCCTCAGTTCTATGACACGATGTTAAAATTATGTAGTGTATTATGATATTCATGTGAATAGGAGACATCTATGGGGACGACAGGTGTGCTGCAAGAGCATGTGATAGTAGACCTCTCTGAGTTTTTCTGCCTTTTTTGTCTCGAGTAGCCTGCAGTAGATGATCATCTTGGGCTGAGTAGTTAAAACACACAGGTTGCACAACAAAAGGATAGTAGCCTCTCTGAGCTCCTTTGTCTAGCCAAGCTCCAGCATGTGTATTAGGCTGATTATAGTGATTATAGATTATGGTATATTTACTGTATAACAAATAGGCTACATGCATCACTGTGTAAGTGACTAACAGGTGGCATGGACCCAAGTTCAGTCTCACTGCTATCCATCACTTGAAAGCTCCTATTGTACCAAACCAGTTACTGTACAAATCATGTTAGTTCTTACCTAGTAAATATGAATTTCATTTAAGCTACAACTTCTATACTTCTACAGTTATTGAGATCCTGGTTAAAGCTATTCAGAAACAAATGGGTTGAAAAACCATCTGTAAGAGCTACTAGCAGAACAGATGTGAAAGTGTTTTCTGAGGCAAATTTTGTTCTGTGCAGATTCTTCTGTCTTACATGCAAGGGGCTTATCATGGCACCCTCTGGTATATGAGCAACACCTCTGGTATATAATTTCTTCTATGTCTTTATCCAGAGAGATCTTGTGCAGTTAAAGTTTCAAGAGGAGGACTTATTTCTGATTTAGACTGGGGGCAGGGGATCAGGATCTTCTCTAATGAAGGATGTCCATGTTATACCTGTATCTGTAATATGTAAGAAAGGTAAAACCAGAATGCAGGGTACAGTCGTCAGCTCCTGGAGCTATTTGTTCCCTTGAGGTCTGGCTCAGTACCGCAAATTTTTAGTTGTTTAGCAGAAGTCAAACTGGCACTGTGTTGAAGGAGCAGAGATGGCAATTAACATCTACTGCTTTGACCAGCATTTATGGACCTGCACCAAGAAGCGGTCTGAAGATAAGGGACAAACCTTTGAATCTGACATGGGTCTTATTAAAATCCAGATTACAAAGTGGAGCACAGGTGGAGTATATTACTCAGCCTGTTTTGCTGAGGACATGCATGCATTACAGAATTCAGCATCTGCTGGTGTTTCCCAGCTGCTGAAAGCCTGTATCCCTGTATCACATTGCTGGAGGCCATCCAAGAAATGACAGAGGTTTCTATTGTCACATCACACAGATTCATTTGAAATTCTTAATCTTGTACTTGAAGGTGAAAGCAGTGCAGGCTGTTTCCTCAGAGCTGTCTCAGATAACCTTTGGATGGGATGGGTCAAGAAGGCAGAGTGAATTTGCTCTACTTAATGATATACACGCCAACTAATATGCATATAAAGACTATATGAACATTTTCTTTTCTTTGCTGAGAAGGCAAAGTAGTTCCTTTACTACTTTTTTTGGGGAAAGATCTTGAACCAAATAATGTTTATGCTGTTGAACTTCATTGTGTAGCGTATGTTTCTAGTTGCTATCAAAACAATATTCTTGTGCAGGAGATGTTTTTAGTGTTAGGCATTTGAAATCTTATCTACCATTCTGTTCTTACTGATTTAATCTCCTTGGCTTTAAATAGCATCATAGAATCAATAAGGTTGGAAAAGACCGCAGAGATCATCAAGTCCAACCTAGCACACCACACGACTGACTAAACCACTGCTTCAAGTGCCACATCCAGTCCTTTTTTGAACACCTCCAGGGAGGATGACTCCACGACCTCCCTGGGCAGCACATTCCAGTGGCAAATTACTCTTTCCGTGAAGAACTTTCTCCTCACCTCCAGCCTAAATAGTCTGCCTGAAGTCACTGCAGAATGGATCAAAGGAGGAGCACTCAGCTTCCTAGCCTGGAAAGGAGGAGACTCAGGGGTGACCTTATTGCTCTCTACAACTACCTTAAGGGAGGTTGTAGACAGGCAGAGTTTGGTCTCTTCTCCCAGGCAACCAGCACCAGAACAAGAGGACACAGTCTCAGGCTGCGCCAGGGGAGGTTTAGGCTGGCGGTTAGGAGGAAGTTTTACACAGAGAGAGTGATTGCCCATTGGAATGGGCTGCCCAGGCAGGTAGTGGAGTTGCCGTCACTGGAGGTGTTCAGGAGGAGACTTGATGGGGTGCTTGGTTGCATGGTTTAGTTGATTAGGTAGTGTTGGATGATAGGTTGGACACGATGATCTTGAAGGTCTCTTCCAACCTGGTCTATTCTATTCTAGTTTAGAAGGATGTTAAGAAGCTATTCTTAAGAGTTATTCTGCAGAGTTCTTAAATTGTTCTCAAAAGTTTGAGAAGCTGTTCTTCAGCTAAGGGTAGAAAGGAATACTTGCAGATTTAAAGTTGAAGGCAAATAATTTCAGCACATTATGGTTTGTTGTTGTCATGGATTGCAGTCATGTACAATATCAGCATTGATTTCTTTTCCTTCCTGACCACTTCTTCATGCATGCATCATGTATCCTCTTGGGCCACACAGCTATGTGTGACAGTCACTCTATGAAACAGACAATAACTAGCTTTTAAAAAATGCTGAGAAACTTGGGGAGGGAAAAAATCAGGGCAGCTCCCTGACAAAGCTGAGCCACCTCAGCTGTACCTCTGTAGCAGGGGGTATAGCTCAGGACAGCAGAGGCAGGTACTCTAAGCATGCATTATGGAAGGGAAAGCCTGAGCTGACTCGATCCTTCACTCTCTGCCATGAAATCCAACCAGGAAGCTCAGTCTGATAGAGGTTGCCTTTCCATTGCCTCCAAGCATTTTTTTTAAAGGACAGGAACAGTGATCCCTGTTGCCTAGCATACTCCTGGCACTGGTGACTGCTTCTCAGGAACCAGGGGAGCAGAGAGCACCACTGCAGATGATAACTAGCGCATCACCGCCAGCTCTTGGCAGTCAGCAAAGTGTTAATGTTCAGTGGCTTTTGCTTAGCCCCAGACAGACATGCTACTGCTGATTTTCAGCTATCCTCTCACACTTAGTTTAGAACTCAGCAGAAACTGGGTTTATAGTGTTTGAGTAGACATTTGGCAACTTGTGAAGCGTCAGATGAGTACTGGTGAATCTGAGAAACAGGGTGAACATTTGTGTCAGGGAAGGAAAGACAATCTTCGGAGCGGAAAACACTGTCTAACCTGAGGCTGTAGGTACCTGAAATAAAGTAGGTTTAAACTAGTCTATTCCAATTACATTAAAAACCAAATCCCTACTCTGCTGACACTTTACAGACTTGAGCAGCAAATATTGAAATGTAGCTTCAAGGACTAGCTGCACACTTGAGATTTAATCAATATAAACTGAACATGGTAAATATTTTAACCGTGGCCAAAATAGAATATAGCATGAGATAATATGGCTGAGGAGTCCTGTGTGAAAGTGCCAGCAAGACAGAGGACTAGTCTGTAGGACTCAGCAGAGACTTCATTGCTGCTCTGGAAGTTTCTGTTCTGTAGAGGAGCCACAGCCTCCTCTCTGCCTGGATGTCCAGCCTGACACCAAGGCTGCGGGGTCATCCTGCAGCGCTTCCCAGGGTGCAGTCTCTGTGCAGAGCCCTGCTGTGGTGGTTCCCTAGGGTTCAGACTCCATGCAGAGCCTTGCTGCCCTGTGTTGTGCTGCTGAGAAAAGCACAGGTGAAAGCACTCCTTTTTTCTCCTCCTTTTTTTACCACCCCTGGGACACAGTCACTTCCCTGTGGATTCTCATCTAAATGATAGAAGATTTGGTACGCCTAAAAGGTTATTCACTGGGCTACTGTTACAGAGTTTCCCGATTAGATTTATCACTGCTTCTATTAATTCCATTTAGTCTGTTAATTTACCCTCTATTAATTTATCACAGCTTTCTAGGCTGTGTTTCTTTTTTCCCCTCATCTGTGAAGTGCTCAATGCTGACAGTGACAGAAACCTCACAGGAAGCATTGACAAGGTTTGAAAAATAATTCTGGAGCCCTTGTGTTGCTAAGGAAGTTTCATCAGTAGAACCAACTATTGGAGATTGTTTTCTCAGCAGGGCATGAGATAAATGAGGACTATTTCCAGATTCACTAATTTTGAAATCTGAAGGAAAGATCTTATCAGTTTGCTGGCCACCCTGAATGGAATACATCAAGAAAGATTAATAGGAACCAGGGATACCTGGTTTGGTTTATAGCAAAAGAAACAAAACAAAACCACCAAAACCCCACAAAAATATTTGAAGTAGCTGGGTTTGCCCTGCTCCATTTTGCATTAAATAGAAAAATCTCTATATTTGCTATAACTAGTTTTCATTCTACACTGCTAGGATAGCTCATTGTTTTATGAAAACAAAACCAGGTGGTATTTATTAAATAGTAAAAGGAGACCGTGCATGAGGGCTGAAATGCTGGAGTATTTCATGTGTGCTAGAGCATCTTCCAAATTTGTCCCAATGGATAAAAGAATCTCTCAGGAAAAATTAATTTACACAAGTTTAACCTGAGGTGCAGCTGTAGTAGGTGTTTAAGGGAATTAATTTTTTCACCTGCTCCAAAATCTGACGGATTTTGACATTCACCATCCCCAAATATATTTAACAGGCTAACAAATACAAATAATGTGAACCCCAAAGCCTGTCATAACATCAGAGAATCATTTAGACTGGAAAGGACCTCTCAGATCAGCTCCTCACCTGCTGTAAATCAGCAGAGCTTCTCTGATCTGTCTTAAAATGGCTTTGTGCAGGGTGTCTCTTATGCTTTTAAGCATTTCTGTTTTCTGATGCTTTGATTTTCTTTTACTTTTCCTCACCTCTCTGGAAGAGTCTCAGACTATCACCCCGTGAATGTCTGAGTTATTTTGGAGGCTCTCTCTTTTGTTACTGATAGTTGTGGGTTTTTTTTCCCTGTGGGACAGTATAATGTAGGCTCTCAGCACTGGATTGCTTTTATATAGAATAGTTAATCTGATCAAAGCACTCCAAATGTGCTCTGTGCAAACAACTTCCTGTAAATCACAAAGCAGGGCTTAATCTGTGTCCTCCTTTAGCTGTATTCTACTCCTGTGGTGTAGGTGTTTTTCTCATGCACATTTCTGTCATAGAATCATAGAATGGTTGGACACTTCCACCAGACCATGTTACTCCAACCCCCATCCAACCTGGCTCTGAATGCTTTTGGGATTGGAGCATCCACAACTTCTCTGAGCAACCTGTTCCACTGCCTCTCCACCCTTAGGCATTTCTCCCAACGTCTAATCTAAATCGAGCTTCTTCCAGTTTGAAGCCGTTATCTGTTCTCCTGTTGCTCCATGGCCTTGTAAAAAGTCCCTCTCCAGATCTCCTGTAATTCCCCTTCAAATGCTGGAAGGCTGCAATAAAGTCTCTCCAGAGCCTTTCTTCTTCAAGTTCAGCATCCCCAGCTCTCTCAGTCATCAGGTATCATGTGACATCTATTTTGATATTTAAATGTGTGGTTTATTTCATTGTGAGCGGGCTTGGTGTATGAATCCTTACATATGAACTAGTCTACAGAAAACTGAATAAGAAGGTTATAATAATTAGGATGACAGGAGGTGGCTATTTACTCTTAAGACTCAGTGGCAGAAGTGTCTGAGTCTGCAGAGTGGTGGAGCTGCAGCCAGTCCTTGGCCAAAACATCAGTGCCTCTGTGTGTGTCTGCAGGTGCGCAGTTTGGAATCAGGCACTTTCTTTAGGCACTGACAGCACATCCTTTGATTGTGTCTTGGTGCAGCATGTACATGCCTTTGGAAAAGATTCAGTAACAGCCACCAGTGGATTCTCAGGCAATGCTTCCCGAAGGGCAGGCAGCCTGGCCAGAGGGTTTGGAGGTTTTGAGAAGTCCGCTGTCCATCTTCTCACAAGGATTTGCCTTTCTCTTTGAAATAGTAAGCTTAACTTAAGGTGAAGTTAAAGTACAAAAGATTGTAGTACACCTCTCAGAGTCTGTAGTTTTTGTTTTGTGAGTGTGCACTTTGGGGTACAGACACAACTGTAATCATCCTCCTCTTTTGCCCCTCCCATTCCTACCTAAAGTCTTGCCATTACCTTGTTGAGGGGTGTGTGTTGTCCCAGGGTTTCCTTTTGTCAGGTACTGTTGTAGAAGGAAAAATTAAGGTAATGAGTAGATGCTTCTGAAAAGGTAGCAATAAATCATTCAAAGCCTGTCAGTCTTCTGCATAGGCTGCTAGAGGAACAGATTTAATGGATCTCCATACAGTGGAGCTTTAGTGTTTTACTTAACTTGCCTCATCTCGCAGAGCATTGCGTCATTTGGAACAAGCCCTGTATTGTGGGTAGACTTTCTCTCCTGAAGAGACAGTGATTTCTGATGAGTCCTTGGACTGTGGGGGAGACCATGTATAGCTTCTCTTTAAGTGCTCCTTGATGTGTATTTTGAGAGACACAGCCTAAGAATACAGCACAGAATATGAACATGCAGAATACAGAAAAAAAGCTGCTGGTTACCATTTGTATTTTTAGTCTCCTCGTTGCAGGAAAAAGCCAAAAGCAAACTTCAGATCAAACTGTATTATTCCTCCTGACAGTGCAAAATAGTGAGATAGTGTCACAAACTAGATTAAGAATCATAGTTTATATTGCTGCATAAAATTGCCAAAATTATATCAAAAGCTGTATTGTGGATCATAAGTTAATGTAAAAACTCCAAGCTATTTTTTTTCTTCACTTTGCCTGTTTAAGCTGCTGGGCAAGTTGTTGCATGAATAAATACATTTTCTTCCTCTGAAAGTGTGTAATATTAAATGCTGTGTTGTTGGCATAAAATATAAGTTGATCAGACAGACAAAGATTATTATTCTGACAACTGCATACACAAGGGTATCGTTGTACATTGCATTTCAGTGTGTAATATGGTATAAATCTTCATGAGAGACTCAGCTTTTATTGGCTGCACAGAAGGTGCTTTTCCTTATTAAATATGGGAGATGGTCCCAAGGGATTTTTTAAAAAATATCTTTATCCATCTTTTTTTCAGCAGTCTCTGGGCCCTGGAAGGCTGACAGAGACAGCTGGGTGAGCATTTCTCTTCTGAATGCCTGACTGAGATACAGCCATGCTTCAGCACTTGAGCTCCTGTAATGCTTTACCTCAGCAGAAGCCATCAGATCCCACACAAGCTCCACCTTTCTGTTCCATAACTCTGTGTGTGTGCACTGTGGCCTGCAGGACAGCAACAAAAGGAGAGAAAAAGAGAAACCTTAATTCATTGAAACATCACCAGTGAAACAACAGAGTGGGTCTGAGGTTGGACTGAATGGTCTTGGAGGTCCCTTCCAACCAGACTTACTCTGTAAAAGACTTCTGTCAAAGGCACATGGATGAGGTGTTGGAGGATATGGTTCAGTGGTAGTAGTTTAGCAGCAGTGGTGGGATTGTGAGCTCTAGGTGAGCAGTTGGACTTGATGATCTCAAAGGTCTCTTGCAACTTCAGCAGTTCTATGATTTGGATTCTGCACATCTGCCATTCCTGGCACTCACTGACTGTTGTCATCCCCATTACAGCTGCTGAGGGTTTTCAGGGCATGGGCAGTGCCAGGCACTCTCACATCTGGGCACTGCACATGGTGGACACAGACACAGAGTAAGACACCCTCTGCTTCAGTTTAAATTGTGTGGAGTTTTTCCTGTGTTCCAGCTTGTACCTGTTGTTCCTTGCCCTATCCCTGGGCACCACCCAAAAGAGCCTGGCACCTTCATCTTAACACCCACCCCTCAGATATAGACATTGATCAGATCCTCTCTCAGCCTTCTCCTCTCCTGACTAAACAGCCCCAGGGCTCTCAGCCTTTCTTTATAGCAGAAATGTTCAGGTTCCCCCAGTGATCCTCATAGCTCTCCATTGGACTCTCTCCAGCAGCTCCCTGTCTCTCTTGAATTGGGGAGCCCAAAACTGGACACAGTATTCCAGGTGTGGTTAAGGCAGAGTTGGAGGAGAACCTCCCTAGACCTGCTGGACACACTTTTCTTGATGCTGTTGTCTCTTTTGGCTACAAGGGCACATTGCTGTCCCATGGAGAACTTGCTTTCCACTCCAAGGTCTTTCTCCATGGAGATGCTTTCCAGCAGGACTACCCCTAGTCTGTACTGCTATTTCAGCCCCTCTAAGAGCCTGTATGAAAAGAATTGCCATTAAAACTTTGATGTACATTGGTTTGGCTTTTTACAATTAATAGCATCAAAGTCTTCACATCTGCTCAAAATCATCTTCTTTTTATTATTGTCATTATTATTTTAAATCCTGGTGCTTTCTGTTATAGCTTTATAGTTTGATATACTTAAAATCTTAGGCTGTACTGGCATTTTTAATACCACTGCTAACTATTAAAATCTGTATGCATCAACTTTATAGCATAAGTAAGGAGTGTGGAACTGTTATGGTTAAAGCAGACATTATTAGTGTTGCCTCCCTTGTGTATTATTATGTTGAGAGAGAGAACAGCTCTAATGACAAAATAGCACTTTTCCCACCATCCATAGGAACATGAAATTGCAGTTATCAGTTTCCAAATTAGCCATCTCCTGTGATGTTACACTGCATGTGGCTAAATAGCAAAAGAAAGGGCATTGTTAGGTGCTCTTCAAATGAGGTCCTGGCTTATGAATTTCCCAGTGCTGCTTTGAGCTTATGGCATGCTAGTGGCAACCTATGGATCAGTGCTGGGCCCCATGCTCTTTAACATCTTTATTGATGATCTGGATGAGGGCATTGAGTCCATCATCAGTAAATTTGCAGACGACACCAAGCTGGGGGCAGGAGTTGATCTGCTGGAGGGCAGAGAGGCTTTGCAGAGGGACCTCGACAGGCTGGACAGATGGGCAGAATCCAAGGGCATGAGATTGAACACATCCAAGTGCCGGGTTCTGCACATTGGCCACAACAACCCCAGGCAGTGCTACAGGCCGGGGTGAGAGTGGCTGGAGAGCGGCCAGGCAGAGAGGGACCTGGGGGTGCTGGTTGATGGTAGGCTGAACATGAGCCTGCAGTGTGCCCAGGCAGCCAAGAAGGCCAATGGCATCCTGGCCTGCATCAGGAACAGTGTGGCCAGCAGGAGCAGGGAGGTCATTCTGCCCCTGTACACTGCACTGGTTAGGCCACACCTCGAGTCCTGTGTCCAGTTCTGGGCCCCTCAGTTTAGGAAGGATGTTGACTTGCTGGAACGTGTCCAGAGAAGGGCAACGAAGTTGGTGAGGGGTTTGGAACACAAGCCCTATGAGGAGAGGCTGAGGGAGCTGGGGTTGCTTAGCCTGGAGAGGAGGAGACTCAGGGGTGACCTTATTGCTCTCTACAACTACCTGAAGGGAGGTTGTAGCCAGGCAGAGGTTGGTCTCTTCTCCCAGGCAGCCAGTACCAGAAGAAGAGGACACAGTCTCAGGCTGCACCAGGGCAGGTTTAGGCTGGCTGTTAGGAAGAAGTTCTATAGAGAGAGGGTGATTGCCCATTGGAATGGGCTACCCGTGGAGGTGGTGGAGTCACCTTCATTGGAGGTGTTCAGGAGGAGGCTTGATGGGGTGCTTGGTGCCATGGTTGAGTTGACCAGGTGGGTTGGATTGGTTGATGGGTTGGACGTGATGATATTGAAGGTCTCTTCCAACCTGGTTTATTCTATTCTGTTGCACCAATAACAAGGAACGTGGCACACACATGCACTTGTCCACATGTACTCAAAGGCGGTTTGTAAGCCACACTAAGCATAACTTGAAGGGCTAATCACATTTACAGTCACAGAATGTTTGCTCACCTGTGTATGGTGGTAGGGAAATTGCTCTGATGATCCATTTCAAGTGAGTAAATCCTATTCTCTCATCATTTTAATCTGCACAACTATTAAACTGTCATCTGACTCAGCCTTCATTCTCACATATACCAGAGGAAGGAGATGTTTTGGTCATGGTTTTCACAGTCTGGTTTCTCACTGTTTTCTCCAGTGAGAAGCACATAAATCATCTTTAAAAGGGGAGTTAGGAGGAGTTGTAAGATGAAGTATGGTTTTGTTTCCTCTATCTGTCTCTTACTGTAATAGTTTTTTAAACAAATATTTGCATCTTAACAAGGTTGAGTTTATTGATTTTAGCTAGTGTTTGTATATTGTTTTAATTTTTCACTGGCTGCATCCCAGTGTCCAGCCAGTGGGCTGCAGTGCCAGTGCTTGAAGCCAGTGCTTCAAGCACAAAGCAGGCATGGCACACACCAAGGAAAGACCGAACTCTTGAGTACTGCTTCAACATTTCCCAGCTCTCCTAGGTGTAACTGTGCCACCAACCATATCACTTCATGTCTTAACACATTGTTTTCCTCTTTCCCTCTGCACATTTGGAGCTTTTCTCCTTGCCTTAATTTGTGGAATTGCTCTTTGATCAGATATGAGCTAATGCCCCAGCAACAGGTCTCCAGGTGAATCCCATGAAGGAAAGAGTTGCCTCCTTTACCCTGATACTTCAGTGTGACAGCCCTCATTTCTTGTATTGAATGCTGAACAGTCATTCTCTTGTCATATTTTTTGTGGCATGAACAATTATATGGACCTCTGTCTCACAAATTCTCAGTTGATTCATTTCCAGATTGCAGGCTCTTGATTTATTTAGCTGTTGCTTATGCAGATTATTCAGTGCAACTTCAAAAGCTTAGAATTACAAATATCCTAATTCTAAATGATACTTGATTTGCACTGAGGAGTTTGGTCTCGTAGATGAATGCGAAGTTTCATTACCAAGTGAGACCTAACTGCAGAGTTAGAAATATGACAATTCCAATTGTCTATTTCTATTTTATTATTTGACAATAAAATCACCAACTAAGTTATTTCCTTGCTTCTGGCTTAGTTTTCATTTCACACATAAGTCTTTGAGGAGGAGGTAGGACTAGATGACCTCCCGAGACCTCACCAACTTGAGTTATTCTAGGACTCAATACATCTATAATAAGTAATCTTCTTCAGCAATAGCAGAAACATAGAAGCATAATTATAAACATGAAAACCTGTTCTTTAAAAGGCCTGCAGAGATTTCACAGATCTTTTGCAGTGACCAAACGTGTGAATTTTCATCTGAGCGTCCCTCTGTATGGAATAAGCTCTCTACACAGCAAGCAGGACACTGAGCACTTCTCTGCTCTGTTTAATCCTCTACAGCCTAGCTGGCTAGAGGCAGCAGTCTGGTGGCCAGCGGTGTTTGTGTTTAGTGCTGCTGTGAAACCATGGAATGAGTTTCTGGTGCCCCTTCTCCACCTTACTTCCCCCAGAAAAGAATGTCAGGCTGGTTTCTTTTTATTCAGCATGGTGAAATGTGCTGATGTTATTTATGATACAAGTAAGTGACACAGGTGAGCTGTAGGTTTTGGGTAGCAACCTAAACCTCAGTAGGAAAAATAAGAGATAGTTGTGTTTGTCTCACTCCAGCCAGGCATAATTCAAATAGATAACTGCTGCAGGATTTTAATATTACTAAGTATAAGGTTTAAAAGGTACTTGCCCTAAATCACACATATGGAGCACTGACAGATCACATCGTATCTGACTGAGCAAACAAATCAAGAGCACAGGGCTAGAGGAGAGACTTGGGAGGAGAGTCCTGAAGAATGCGATGGAAGAGAAGAAGAAACTTGGGAGCTGTGCTGTGTCAGTAATGGAGAAAGAGGAGACTTTAATCCACTGGTCTTTGGATGGGCTGAAGGTGGGGAAAGAGTGGTAGCAAAGCATGAGGAAACTTGGTTGCCAAGACCACAGAGAGACATACCTGTGAAAAGCCAGACCGTGAGGAAGAGACTAGATGTGGAGCTGGGAAACTCAAAGTAACCAGGTAGTAAGTGAAGTGGGAAGCAGGAGCAGATCAAACCAACAGCAGCTGACCACAGTCACCCTTATGTTGCTGGGGTCACTGTGTGTGGACAAAAGCATGGGATGGTGACTTCTTCAGGCCTGAAGAAGGAGGAGGCAGAGCAGGGAGGATGAGGTTGCTTTACTGTTCTGTCCTGTTCCAACAGAAGTGCCACAGGGAATTTGCTCATAGTGATGCCAGGAGCTTTGAGGATCTGAACTGTTACAGAGCCAACTGTGCTCAAAATTTCAGGGAAGGTTCTGGATATTAGGTGCCTTACTTTTATGAGAGAGAAAGTTACTTTCTGAGCTCCAAGTAGGAAGAAAAGTAAGCTTAAGCCTACTTAAGCAAGGGATCCTCTACGGTGCTTCCAAATGTCCAACAGCAGTGTACCACTGGATTAGAATTTATAGGAAATAAGCAGCCCTACTACAGGGAAAAGGAGTGAACCAAGGAGTCAAACCAGTATTTGACAAAACCCCCTCAAACATCAAGCACTGTCTCCAATGACCAGATACTTGTGTACCCAGGAAAATGACTGCAGAAGTCTTTCCAAAATGACTTTATCTCTCTGCAGATCAGGGAGATGTATGCAAATGCCCATGAATTGTTTAACTCTAGGAATGTCTGTTTTCCCCTGTACAGCAGATGCACAAAGGGAATGGCAATGTTTTATAAGTTAGGCCTTTAAATAATGAATAAATGGCTTACACTCTCACTTTGAGACATCTTGATTTTTTTGTGTCCTTAGTGATGTGTGCAAGCACTGGTTTACAAGGACACCCCCCCCCCCCCCCCTTTCAGAAAGGATATAAACCCTCAAGAATATGGTAAAACATCACAGGCAGTTTCTAAATACCTTGCATCTTAATATGGTTGAAGTGAAGGCAGTAAGTAATTTCTGAGCTTCTCCCTTGAGCTGCATAGTTCTTTTCATATGTAATTATTCTCTGAGTGCATTAGATAATGCTATGGTTCCCACAGCTGTATACACATCTATAAATCATTAATGAGGCAGTTAACTGAAACAAAACTATAAAAGGATTTGCATTCCCCGGCAGAGCCCAGCCTTAATTGACTTCCAGTTATTTACAATTAATTTTTCCATTTGGAATAATGATTGCAAGCAACTTGGGGGGGGGCAGTTATTACACAGGAATTAGATGCTGACTATTCATCAAAAGTTTTTTACAGCAGGACCCTGTCAGTGGCCAGTAATGAGCTTGAGGTAATCTTGTTTTTACATGCACATCCAGATACCCAGCCCCACACTGGCAGAGGAGACAGGGTGGGAGCAGGGTGCTTGTGGGGAGGCCTGTGGATGTGGTCTACCTGGACCTCAGCAAGGCCTTTGACACCGTCCCCCACAGCAAACTCCTGGCCAAGCTGGCAGCCCATGGCTTGGACAGGAGCACACTGCGTTGGGTTAGGAACTGGCTGGAGGGCCGAGCCCAGAGAGTGGTGGTGAATGGTGCCACATCCAGCTGGCGGCCTGTCACTAGTGGTGTGCCCCAGGGATCAGTACTGGGCCCCATGCTCTTCAACATCTTTATTGATGATCTGGATGAGGGCATTGAGTCCATCATCAGTAAATTTGCAGATGACACCAAGCTGGGGGCAGCAGTTGATTTGCTGGAGGGCAGAGAGGCTTTGCAGAGGGACCTCGACAGGCTGGACAGATGGGCAGAGTCCAATGGCATGAGATTGAACACATCCAAGTGCCGGGTTCTGCACATTGGCCACAACAACCCCAGGCAGTGCTACAGGCCGGGGTGAGAGTGGCTGGAGAGCGGCCAGGCAGAGAGGGACCTGGGGGTGCTGGTTGATGGTAGGCTGAACATGAGCCTGCAGTGTGCCCAGGCAGCCAAGAAGGCCAATGGCATCCTGGCCTGCATCAGGAACAGTGTGGCCAGCAGGAGCAGGGAGGTCATTCTGCCCCTGTACACTGCACTGGTTAGGCCACACCTTGAGTACTGTGTCCAGTTCTGGGCCCCTCAGTTTAGGAAGGATGTTGACTTGCTGGAATGTGTCCAGAGAAGGGCAACAAAGCTGGTGAGGGGTTTGGAACACAAGCCCTATGAGGAGAGGCTGAGGGAGCTGGGGTTGCTTAGCCTGGAGAGGAGGAGACTGAGGGGTGACCTTATTGCTCTCTACAACTACCTGAAGGGAGGTTGTAGCCAGGCAGAGGTTGGCCTCTTCTCCCAGGCAGCCAGCACCAGAACAAGAGGACACAGTCTCAGGCTGCACCAGGGCAGGTTTAGGCTGGATGTTAGGAAGAAGTTCTACACGGAGAGAGTGATTGCCCATTGGAATCGGCTACCCGTGGAGGTGGTGGAGTCACCTTCACTGGAGGTGTTCATGAGAAGACTTGATGGGGTGCTTGGCTGTATGGTCTAGTTGTTGGGTGGGTTGGATTGTTTGATGGGTTGGACGCGATGATCTTGAAGGTCTCTTCCAACCTGGTGTATTGTATTGTATTGTATTGTATTGTATTGTATTGTATTGTATTGTATTGTATTGTATTGTGTGAAATGGGGACAGGAGACAGCACTGCTCTGTCTGTTGGTTTGTTTTTATCACATACCCAAATTTAACCACAATTAATTCCCTTTCTTTTTAGCATCTAGCTGAAAAGCAGCAGAGTGAGTAGAGCTAGCTCCAGTTCCTGATAAACTGCACTGTAAGTATTTATTTCAATTTCTCTCTCTTATGAGGCTGTAAGGCACAGAGCAGGGAACAAAGGATGCCGGGGCCACAATACTAGCCCAATTGTGCCATTAGAAGTTGGGTTTGTGCACAGGTATAGAGCACAAAGTAAATCCTCATTAATTTATCACTGTCTGAGTAAGCCCAAGAACTGGAGGCTGTGTGAGGCTCTGGCCATACACAACCCAAAGATCTATTCTCTGCCAGGTAAAGCGTAACTCCCATGGACAGTGATGAGCTGTGGATGTGTTCATCAGGAAGGGAAGTCACGTTCCAATTCCTAATACAACTTTGGTTGAACATAACCAGAGCCCATTTGCAGCAGCTGATGGTATCTTCATTATCTTTCCATCTTCCATTTTCAAAATGCCTAACTTAGATAGATTCCATCAGTTGTAACTCTTGGTTGGTTCTGTTTCTAAATCACAGCTATAAAATAAGTAAAATCTTCTCTGCTGGGGCACACACTGGAAACACCATCATTGGAAGTCAATTCTTCCCCGAGACTCAGCAAAGAATACCTTTAATTTTATTTTCCCCTGCTACCCTTATTGGGTACAAGATACACAAAACTAATCTTTGGGTTTGGTTGTTTTTTGTGGGGGTTTTTTCCCTCTCCCCTCAGATCCAGTTGTCATGCTGAGAATGTAAAATTACCTGATTTCCGCCCCCCCCTTGTTTCTAAGCAAACAATTTTGTTGTCCTTTGACTTACAGTTGTCCCTTTCCTTTCATGAAAATTGGCTGTGTACTCCGCTCTGAGCGAGGAACTGAAAGTAAATTCGGTGTCATGAACACAGGGCAGGGCAGCTCCAGTGAGCATCAGGAGTTTTGATTTCTTTTTCACTGTGAGGGTGACAGCACAGGAACAGGCTCCTCAGAGAGGTTGTGGAGTCTCCTTCACTGGAGACATTCACACCCACCTGGATGTGTTCCTGTGTGACCTGTTCTAGGTGATCCTGCTTGGGCAGGGGGGTTGGACTGGATGATTTTCGGGGTCCCTTCCAATCCCTAACGTTCTGTGATTTGTAAGTTGTACAGCCCCAAAGTCACACGCATGTAAATATGGGAGAGTTTCATCTGTGCTAAAGCTCACAGCTGCTTTCTTTGCCTTATCAGTAGATGCCAGGGAAAGGCCCCTTGTAGCCTTGAAAATCTTGTAGTCTAGTGCTGAAGTCTTTTTCCCAGGTTCTGTTCTGCTGGATTGTGTTAGTATGTAACGTGAAGTAAGGTGACAGGACTGGACATGGGTCATTCAGTCTGTCAGGAATTCAGACCCTGCCAAATTGGTCCTTGCTCCTCAGCAGCCTGTGAACTTCACAGACACAACTTATTTGTGCTACACTGGTTAGCACATTATTTTAGCTGGAAAAACTACTGTGATATGTGAAACCTGAGAGGGTTTTCTCTTCAGAATTGGACTGGTAGCAGATGAGCAAATAGCATTCTTATTAGTTTGATTAAGATCTCAGCAGAGCACTGGCAGCTGCATTCCCACTAACTGTGTGCTTGACAACTGGCATAGTGTCATCTAGGTGATCTTTTTACTGCCCTCATCAGCCACCTGAGTGGGCTGGATTTCCTGGGATGGGGAAGGAGCTTTTCTTCTCATGCACATAGGTGAGATTGCTGGCACTGACTTCAGTTTTGTTTTCTTCTGCTTGGTGCAAGGATTTTAATGATTCTGTAACTGAGAAGTCTTCAGCGTTCCCCAAAGTACTGAACTGCTCCAGCCTTGGTTTCTTACACCAATTCTGAACAGTCTCTTACTGCCCGTCTTCAAACCAGGGAAAAAGAAATGTTGTGGCTTTGGAGTTTCTTGAGGCCTTTCTTTGAAGGAGCCAAAAAGAATTTCAGTGTAAACAGAAGTTTATTTGGGAGAAAACGTCTGCTTGTTTGAAAAACTCTGAGCTCTCAGAAACGTGCAGTGTACTCACCCGCTCTGTTCCGCATCCGGCGCCTCGGCCCTGCGCTGATCCGTGCCACAAGAGCAGACTTCCCCTTTTTCCATCAGCATGGCCTGGGCTTGATTTGCTTTCAGGGCCAGCATCTGTGAATTAAACACAACTGCTTCTCTCTTTCCCTTTTTAATGTTTTTTCCCTTTTTTTATTCCAAGTCAGCGTGAGCTGAACACAGAACATATGAAAAGAAATAAAGAATCATAGTCGGGGTGTGAAGAATTCATTTTTTCCTTGGGAACGGAATCTCAGTATTAAACTCCCAGGAAGAAGCCATGAAAGGAGTCAGTGAGCTTTCCAGTGCTTTGCACACTGTGAAGTCATTGCAGGTTTGTAATATAGGTGTCCAAGGCTAATAAATCAGCTGTCAAATACTGTCAAATACTTAACTTTGCACAGGCGTAAATGATCACATAAAATACAAAGCATGGATCTGACACCAAAAATTTCTGAGTACCATTGCTGCCTTCACCAGGTTTATAGGACTATTTACAAAAAGTCCAGCAGGGAGCTGATTCCTTGTTACTTAAATTGGCAGCTTTTTTGGGGTCTGTTTTCTTCCTTCCCAGTGCGTGAGACTCACTCACACACACTCTCACCCAACTGACACCAAAGGAGAGAACACAACAAATGATACAGAATTGCTTTGGAGAGGTCTGCAAAGGCAAATCTGATGTTTCATAATAATGTTACAAACGATGAAGCTTTTTTTTTCTCCTGCCAAAACATCTCTGTAAGTGCCCCAGCATCATCAACTGATGGCAGCACAGCTCTGGGAATAAACAGACTTTCAGCTAATGGCAGGAATCATCAGGGGAAACACAGCCCAGGTATTTATTCCTGATACAGAATGAAACATATGATTAAAGTTAAATGCCAAATCCTGTTGCCACTGCAGCGAGTTAAAGTTTATTTTTCATTCCTATTTGTTCTTTCTTCTCTTTTTAGATAATTCATCTTGTTTCATTTAATGCCAATGGGTTTTCCTTTCTATTTGGTCACTTTGGTGGAAGGGTGGGACAATTCATTGTAGCCATGCAGCCTTTTGGTAATGAGATTAAAGCTTCAGGCAAAGCCCAGCTCTCATAATGAGAACTATGCAGGCTCTCCATGCTTGTATTCATCCCTCCAAAGGCAGAGGTCAACATACTGTGACCCCAACCACTTCTTTTCCTCTCCAGCAGGACAGCTGCTGGCACAGCCCAAAAAGCATCTGCACCCTGGTGCTGTGTGTACACGTGTGTGATACTCTGCCACTCAGCTGCTCAATGCATGAAGAGTGTGTTGAAAGCACTCCTAGTAACCTCAGTCTAAGCTGCATTGTACTGCAGTGTTGTGAACTTTATCATGATGAAACCATCTCATCAGCAAGCAATTAAAAATGACAGAGTTTCTATCCATTGTCTTGTTTTAGACTTGTGAAAAACAAAGACATCTGTCCTGTCCCACTGCTGGCTGACTGAAGCACACCATGACCAGAGCTGGGCCACTTCTGTACAGCTCACTGTGAACCTGCCACTTCTCTGGCCGATTCATCTCTGCCATCCATCTGCCTGGCCAACATTTATGCTGGAATACTGGACAGCTCTGCTACCAGGAGCAGCAGGTGTAGATGGATGTCTAAATAGATATGGCCTAACCCACCTGAGATTGCTGTTTGTAAAGCCGCCCAGAGGTTGTCCCAGCTGTGTTGGCACAGAGCTGGAGTTCTTTTACAGGTAAGATGGGCAGGTCACTGGGCAGATACACTGGCCATAGAATACATACTGTAAACCAAGACAGCCCTCTGAGCTGTGGGAGTGCTTGAAGGTGAGCAGTTAGAAGCAGCAAAAACTTCCTGTCTCTGGACTAACCCTTCTTGTAGGCAGCCAAAGCAGAGAATTGCTGGCTGGTGAGAGATCTGCTGGGTGAGGACACATGGCAGTGTAAGTGCTGTATTTACTTTCATAGCTTTGGATTGTATCAGCAGATCAGGTGAAGGTACAGTAAGATTTTACTGAGTTCCTAACTGGAACTCAGGATAATGGGGGTGCCTCTTTACTTTGAAAAATGGGCTCCATAAAGATAGTTTCCTCTACCTCAGATTACCACACTCCAATGCTCGTGCAAAGAATGCTCTGCCAAGGTGCCAGTGTTAGCTGGCCAACAGAAGCAGAATTCACAGAATGTTAGGGGTTGGAAGGGAGGAGTCCAAGCCCCCTGCAAAGCAGGATCACTTAGGGCAGGTGTCACAGAAGCACATCCAGGTGGGTTTTGCAATGGATGATAGTATAATGGAAAGGGAGCAAGCTGCAGTATTTGTGCTGTGCTGACACTGAATTGGTTCATTTCAACTGATTTTTTTTGATGTACAAATATAAAGCAATTCATAATTCATCTATAAATTAATCATTAAAAAAATTCTTTGGGTTTTCTCCCCTTCCAGGCCAGCTTCAAATCAGCAGAACTAATGCCAAAGTGTTTATTAATAGTGATTTTACAGGTGCCTAAGCGTTTGTAGCATGTATGAAAATGATGTTAGTGCATGACCTGGTGTTAAATTCCTTTTCCTCTCCCTCCCTGCTCCCCCAGCAGCCAGTCAGGATGCTGTGGTCGCCCAGCAGGAGAGCAGGAAGTTTTTATCCAAGTGCTGTTGCCACAGGCAGCCCAGGGCCAGCAAGGTTGGGAATTATCTCACTGGTTGTTCAGGCCTTAAGGTTGTGCATGTGCCTGAGCACACCACACATGCACACAAGACACAGGAGGAGTTGTGCAGAACAGCTGAAGCCAGGAAGGAAATTCCCAACAATTCAGGTTAGCCATGTTTTGTCTTGTTACCAAAACTACTCTGTAACTACTTACCTTAATGGGCCCCTTACCTGTAGAGAGCAATTCCTTACAGCAGCGTGCAGGTGTTAATGCTGCACTTCTCTAGAGGAGAGCCACACCATAGATCCAGAGTTTAGACTGAAATTGGTCACTATTGATTCTGTTGGGGTTTATGATGATGGCAGGGTGCATTACACCAGATGCATAAACCTGCTGAAATATTGTCCATTAACGTGGCTGCATTTAGCCAAGATCACCTTGGCTGAGCTGTCAGAGAGGCAGATGCAGAAGGGCTGAGTGCCACACCCCAGCCTCCACAGTGCCCCTCAGCCTGCAAAGCCCCATCCCCAGCTGAGCTTCCCACAGCCCACACACTGCATCAGAATGAGGTTTCAGCATCCTTTTGCTCCACCACTTTCAGGAGATGCTGAGGACAAGGGCACAGCCAAAGCCTTCTCCTCTCAGGCACCTTCATTACAACAACAAAACAAACCCAAACGAAAAAAAAAAAACCCAACCCAAAAGCCAAACCCTCACAGAGCTATGTCCCTCTTGGGCTCCCAGCTGAGCCAGCTGGGGCTCTTCAGCTCATTGCCTCCACTTGATGGCAAGCCTGTTGAAGGCCAAATTGCTTACTGCTGTGCTCTGTCCCTGGGCTGGAGGGGCTGAGTTCTCCAACAGTCCTACTAAGAGCGTTCCACTGCTTAAAAGGCATCATAAAGTTCATCCTCAACAAGGAATTTGATAACTGTAGCTGAGTGTGAAATTGTGTCCTTGTGAAGGTTAAAAATCTCACCATTGCCTGTGGTTGCAGGGCTGTGCCACCAGGCAAGAACGAGCTCATGGGGTCCTGCAGCTCTGAAACCAGCGCACGTGGAATTACACAGCATAGGGTAAGTTACTTTCTTGCTCTTCATAGCTTACTTTCAGATACAAAAACCTGTTCATTCTTCCCTTAGTCTTGTCTTTGCTGAGTAAACAATCCCATGTCCTCTGCTTTGGAATGACAAGATCAGCAGAGACCTACCAAATACGAGATGAAGGCCATTTCTTCCTTCTTTTGCCTTTCATCCTCAGCTGCAGTGCCTGGAACTAGACAAAACCTTACTGAGGAGTTTTACACTGCACAGAGGGCAAAACCTCACATGCAGTGTCAGAGCTTGCTGTGTGTTGGGTGGGCAAAGGATGTCCTGGGAAACCCAGTGCTGCAGGGGGTGCCCATGGATGTCCTGGGAAACCAGTGCTGCAAGGTGTGCCTCTGGCCTGGTTATAGTTAGCCAAATCTGTTGCTTTCCTGCATTTCTCCAACAAAGTGTCACTTCCAAGCTGACACATAAAAACCTCAGAGTCTTGGATTGTCTATTTATCAGGAGCTACACAGCGAAGACTTAACAAAGCTGTCTCTGAAGTTTATCAGTTTCCTAAATCTCCTTTGCCAGTACTTTGACATTTAAAACTATTCTGGGAATAGTTAGAAATCAATGATCTGCTCATCAGCCTACTATCAGCGTAGCCTTAAGAAATGTAGATCAGCCACTGAGGAGGGAAACCCTAAAATAGCTTTTAGGGAGACTAACGAAAGCTGCAAAAATACTGCAATTGCACAGCCTGTAATACTCTGTTACTTTAGTCTCTAAATGCCTGACACTGAGTAACTCAGCAGAGATGGCTCCAAAATCTGCACCAGACAGCAGTGACACCAGTGCTGGGTCAGTCACAATGAGGCACCAGCCCAAGGGCTGCTTCCAGTCCTTTTTACAAGATTTGGAACAAAGGTCCAACCCTCACTGCACAATCCCAATGGAATGACAACTAAAATTAAATTAATAAATAGCCAAGGGCAGAGTTTAAATTCAGGTGCTGCAGTGTTTGCTGACACACCAGCTTTCATGGAAAGTGCAGGAGGACTTGGCAATTCCCAGTGTCCTGTTTCTTTGGATCATTCCCTCTTCGATTGCTTGATCAGAGGCAGTGTGATGAATGCAGTGATCACAGCTCTTGCTATGAAAACCAAGTGGAGTAAACCCTGTTTGTACACTGTGAGACTGTTCTGATGATTAGTCTGATCACCTGTAAAATAGAGGCCAACATGCCTTGAACTGACACCTGGGTAAGCTAAAAGATTTGCTAGGAATGAGAACCCAGGTGATCCTACTCTGCTGTTACAAAGCACACTGTGAGGCAGCAAATACTGTTGGTATAACACAGAGCCACAGGGCAGGTACTCCCCACAGAGCTGTTTAAGGGGTTTTTGGCTTTTAAGTGAGTCAATTCAGAGTCTGTGTGTGTAAACACAAGGATGTCTGAGTTTGTAAGCACATAAGCATCGTGCCTCTGACCCATGACTGAAAGCAAAGCATCACCAGGTGCTGACTGAATTCCAATTGACTCAGACCAGCTTTTGGCCACCTGTGTTGAGAGAGGAAGGTCTGACTTGCACAGCTCACAATTTGGAATATAAAATAATTAGGAAAATGTTTAATACCAACCCACCCTCTTTATTGAGTCAGTTCTTCAAGTATTTTCAGTAGTGCAAAGTATTGTCTTGCAGCAGTACAGCAACTCTGGGAATTCACAGTCCCAAAAAGAAATAATAATAATAATTAAAAAAAAAAAAAAAAAAAAAAAAGATTTCCAAAGTCAAACAAAAAAATGTTTAATACTGTATTTTTAGCAAGAACATCTTTAACAAAGAATGTGTACTTTAACTTAATATGGTACAACAGAGAAACCAGACTGAAAAGTTTCCATTATCTAACACTACTGCATATTCATTTTGTTTTCATCTTAAAAGACCAAAAGCCAAGCTGAGCATAAAAAAAAAGCATCGGTTCTAATCCTGGTGTGACGTCAGCTGTTGGGGTTTAGCTCACACTTCTGAGTTGGTCATCTAAGGAAAGGACAATTTTTACATCATTCTTTTAAAAAATGTACACACATTTCTTCTTTAAAACGTAATATATATTGAGTATCTGCTTCAGTAAACAAAGCTTAAGTTATAAACACAATCGAAACAGCTCCATCTTGAACAGTTTCAGTGATAGACTGGACTGGTATGATGGGCAGCCAGTGAGGGCCTCGGTGGCTTAAAATCATTGTGCCATTGCCATACAGTAATAGCTACCTCCTTAGAAAACAAAACAAAAAGAAGTTCTTTTGGGCAGGGGCCGGGGCAGGGGAGGGGAATAATTCCTGCAATGTGCTTAAAAATACTAAAACTCCTTTCTATCTCCGGGGACCTAGAAATGATCTGCTGCAACAGGCTCGGTTTGGTACGGTAAGCTTCTCCAGAGTCTCAGGGTTCCCTAGCGCGGCAGTTTGCGGTGCTGCAGCAGTGCACTGCTTGGAATCGTCCTTCAAGTTTCATGCTACAAATCCTCCTCTTCACACAGTACTGAAGGCATCAAAGGTTGGAAGGGTCGTTTGTCAGGAACTACAGAAGTCTTCCAATAGTGGTCATTGTACATTTTTCAGCCATTATGTGTTCCCTTCAGTACATGATGGTGGGTTTGATGTATGTTCTGTTTTCTAGAGGGGGGAAAAAAGGGGGGAAAGGTCAGCTGCATAGGTTTATAATTAATTGAAGCTTAGGTGCATTTCCTTACTAGTTTGTGGACTTTTTTTTTTTTTTGCCTTGAGCCAAATGATCAGGTCTAGGAGAGATATAAACTATCCATCGTGTGAGGACATTTTACATGGGGAAAAGAGGCCCCTGATGACAAAGCCCTCGAGAGGTGAACATTATGCAGAGGAATGAGCTGGTCCCAGCACACTGACCACCTTCCAACAATGGGACATCTGGGGCTGCGCTAAACACCCACTAGTCTTGTCCCTAACAGTGCCTGCCAGCCAGCATCTGCTATGCAGAGGCTGTAAACACTTCTAACTGGCATTTGCTTTTAACTAAACACCCACTTTCCTCCTTTTTTTATCTTTTGTTGTATTGCATGCCTCTGTAAGATGGGCCCAGGAACTGACCGTGACTGCGTGCACAGAGCCTGCCAGTGAGTGTTAAACCAGCACTGCATTGCACTGCATTCAAACATGCAACGGCAATAAATCAGTGTCTGTTCTTGGAAATGAGTTCTTTCATTCAGGAACAGCCACACTGCATTAAAGATTATTTCTCTTTCTTTATGGAAAGAAGCAGGAAGCCATTTAATGCCTTCACAAACATGCCCCTGCTTGTAGCATCTACCAACTGTGATTGTTCACATTAAGCAACTTTAAACCCAGAGATCAACAACCACAAAATAAATAAATAAATGAGATGCCCACAGGATCAAAAGCTAACAAGAGTCCATATTCCATATTCTCCTTCGTTATCCAGTGACGCAGGGCTGCAGGCAGCTAAGCCCACACATACTGCTCTGGAAGATGATAGCAAAATGATAATATTGAGAAGCATTTTGTATAATGTTGACATCTCCCCGCTCCTGCTTTGCATATGCCAATACCCAACACTTGTAAGGAAGGAACAAGTATTGACCTGCCAACTGACACCACTCCTTGGAGCAATCTCCAAGTTTGCCACATTTCAATTTCAAAATGCATTTCAGCTATAATATGAGTGATTTATCATTTAGCAGTAGCTGTCAAAGTAACCTCCTAGATAAAACAAAAACATCTGGAACCATAAACAGCAGAGAGTGGTAGCTGAATTTTAATCCAAATCCGACATGTTCACTTCATTAGGAACAGGAAACAGCTAATTAGTAATTGAATGTTTCATGGTTTTAGGGAGGCTCAGACTCTCCAGAGAGAGATGATTTAATATGTATTTTGGATGTAAATGTGAGTAAAGATCAGAAAAGCCAGGAACATAACGTCCTGGAGGCACGGCAGGGAGCATGGGAACCTCCAAAGGGGTGACTAAAATCAGCTTCACCCCTCTGGCTGATGAACCTTACTGTCCTACAGATATTAAAGCCTGTTTAGGGGGTGAGCAGAAGTGTACATACTGAACTGGTTTTCCTTTTTCGCCTTCTGATTAGTACAAAGTTGCACATGGCTTCTTCTACTTGCAGGCTGCCTATGGAAACTGGTCCTTCTGGAAAAGGTAGCCACTGCCAGAGTCTGCAGGCTTGGCTGCCCTCAGAAAATCCCAGGAATAGTCTTCATAGTTACTGCAGAAGGCTGCAGTTGTGCTCCTGTGAGGCAGCAACACAGCGGGTCTGCACTCTGCACCAACCAGCCAAGGCAGCACAGGCCCTGGGCACCCAATGCCCACCTGACTGCCCTGCACTAGATGGGGCTCACAGAAGTGCTGGGTGACTCAGTCCATGTGATATCAATGGGAGCCAGCAGAAAGGAGGCCCATGACTTGCTCTCTAATTGGCTACTGGGTGTCAGTGGCACCTCTGGTAGGTACAGACGGAGGCAGCAGCACAGGAACGAGCAGGTACTGTGTGCTGAAGGAGCTGCACTTGGTGACAGGGACTCTGCAAAACGAGGGGAGCAATCTTGCTGAGCATTCAAGAGATGAGCTATTTATCAAAAATGGGATCAGTAGGGATCAGTAACCTTAAGCTTTTTAAATTCTTGGTATTTTATAAAGTGTTTTTTCAAGCCAAGGTAAGAGGTGGTCACTGAGGGCACTGCAGGCTGATGGAGTGACTGTCAGCTTTGAAATAAGTTTCATTTTTCCTTCCTATTCCCTTTATTTCTCAAGGGAAGTTCAAGAGAGGTATCTGGAATACCTGTAAAATAGAGGAAATAAATGCCAAAGCTCAAGCACAGTGCAGCCACCCAGGAGATACTGCTGATCAGTAAACAGGAAGTGTATAGTTAAATATTTCCATTTTTATAAAGCTCTCGTTATTCTCCAGAAATTAGAACACCTTTTTTTGTTGTTGCTGTGCAATAAACCGAACTCCATGGCATTAACAACGTCACGCAGCAACCACCTATGAGGAATTAAAGTGTTTGGAGCATCTGTGCTAGCACTCAGACACCAAAGACAAAGCCTCGCTGTCAAATTCATCTTCCTGAAGAGCATTCTCCAGCCCCCAGCGCAGCTGACTGCAAGCCACAGAGCGTTTTACAGCATTTTACTGTATTCTATAGCAAAGATTTGAATAAATCTGCCTGCTATAAATGTATTCTTTTATTAGGTT
Organism: Picus viridis; assembly: GCA_033816785.1. Classification (NCBI taxonomy): domain Eukaryota; kingdom Metazoa; phylum Chordata; class Aves; order Piciformes; family Picidae; genus Picus; species Picus viridis. The sequence goes on along the minus strand of CM066580.1, from coordinate 22,917,011 downwards.
TATCCCTTAATCAAATATTCATTTATGTGGGCTTCATTCTATTAAAAAATGAAATTATATAAAGGTGAGCAAAAGCCTAGATTTACAGTAGTTTAAAGCATAATCTCATTCTCTAGGGGTAATATTGACAATATAAAAACTGTATAAATGATATTCCCTAACACTAAAATATGCTTATGAGCCCCCTGTGCATGTTATACTGCTTTACAGCCTACAGTGAAATGCATGACTGGCTTAATAAGCAAGACATTTAGAAAGGATTCCACACACCCCCCTTCACAATGTTTAAGACAAGTAAAGATCTCACAGCTTCTGTGAGCCACAGCCTGGGATAATAATTGCAGTTTTCCCTCAGGATGGTGTTTGTCTGCCTGAGCCCTTAGTCCATGGTGTATGTTCACTGCCTGATTCTCTTTCAGCAAAGTATCATTGCTTGTCTTTTTCTTTCAAGACTTTCATGTGTGCAAAGGACAGGTCCAAAAGCAGCAGCTGTCATCTGCAACTCTAGTCACCTTTTTTTTCTGTTTTCTTTTTGTCAGTGTGGTGAACATATCTCAATTTCCTGGAACCTTTGTGAGCCTCTCTTTGGAGTATCTTTAAGTCAGAAACTCAGCTGTATTTCCATTCAAGTACTTTACCCCCAAACGTCCATGTGTGACCCCCAAGAATGCTGGTGGCAAACCCAGCCCTGGAAGGGGAGCGACGCGACGCAGCCTCGGGTGAACCAGCACAGCTACTGCGTGGGGATGTTCAGGTAATGCTTGCACACTAAACTGGGGGAGAAAGTCACTGGAGGAAGGAAATTTGGGCTCTGCTTCACAACGGGAAAGCCAGGATAAATTTGTTATATCTGTAACTGTGAAGTATTCCTGTAATTTAAAAAATTCCTGCACTACAGGTCACAGACACTCTGGTCAGCAGAGCTGAAACCAAACAGCTCTCTTTGCCCATTTAGATGAAGGAGTTGGAAGAGCTCCTAAAATAAAGGTTGAGTAGAGCCAAGATGTGGCTCTGTCTCTGTGGTCAGAGAAGTGGAGAAAAGAGGGCAGCCAGGAGCTAAACCTGCATGCTCTCAGAGACTTTTTACTTGACTCTTGCTTGAGGGACTCGCAGGATACCACGAGAGAGCTGGACACAAGCTGAGTGACAACAGTCAGCAGCACTGACTCTTGGCCTGTTTATTCCTTGTCCAGCAACACCTTTGCCTGTCATTTACCTGTAAATATTTTCCAAACTGAGCAGTGAAAGAGAAAACATAAACCCCACCATGAACAGGGCATAGTTCCCCCTAGACTCGGAAGAATGGGGACAACAAATGCTTCTGACAGCAGCAGCGCTAATGAAGTTTGATTGCTGTCTTTTAATCCCTTGCTCTTTTCTCTTGCCTCTCTTCCACCCCTGAAGATGTGCAGCCTCTGGTGTCTAAGACTGGCTATGAGTCTCCTTCCAGGGGGATGGGCTCAGACCTCTCCCTGTAGGTCCCACTCCCACAACAGGCAGGACTGGGACACCCCAACCTTCAGTGCTGCCCACTCACGGTGCTGTTGCTTTTTGGTTTCTCCCTGACTTGTGCTTTGGTCTACTGAGTGTGCTTTGTCAAGTATTTCCACATCCACATTAGAAACTTGTGCAGAAAACTGGATTTCTAACAAGTCAAAACAGCCAAGGGCAGGGCTGTGCTCACTGAATACAAACTCTGCAGATGCTGGATTGCCACTGTCAGTTTGAGCAGACAGGGGAGATAACAGTGGTCCCTGCTTAGGAAACAGTCAAGCCCACTGACAGTGAATTATTGAATAAATGTTTTAGCCCACTGTAAGAGTACAAAGGTACAGACCTTCACACACAGCCTGCTGGGGAAACTTTTACCCACCTGTTGTTTCACAAGTTCTGTCTCCCCCTCATAGGTGCTTACAGAGCGATCCTTGGAACAATGCTGCATACCAGAAGCAGAAATAACACTGGGACTAAGATCAGCATGACAGCCTGCACTTGTGCCAGGAGCAGGTGAGCCCTGAGTCAGCCAGAGCAGTAAGCTCATGGCAGTTACTGGAGAGGCCTCTTCTCAGTGTCACCAGGCAATGAGAGGGCTTTCAGAGTCCATGGGCTGTGCCAGCCTGGTGATTGCACACAAACCTCAGAGGAGTGTTTCTAGAAACACTGCTGCATGGCACAGCACAAGGGAAATACTGGGGGATGATTAATAATCCAGAGCAGGAGAGACAGCATGGCTTGGACAGGAGGACAAAAAAAAGGCATAAGACTGAAAGGAAGAAGATAACAAAGAGCTTGCTCACAAGGAAGTACCAGGCCTCTGTTTAATCTCAAGGGTTTCTAATCCCAAGGTTCTGGTAATTTCTTATATAAGACTGTAAGGGCTTGAATGTTTGTTGGTTGGGGTTTTTTTCTGTGCAAGAAAGTCCAAGACCATAGCACTGCAACTGAAAAATGCTGGATTTGTCCTTATTGCAGTGCGTTCTGAAGTTCCATGGAGTGGCTGGTTTCAGTGGCCTGCTGCATGTGCAGGTATAATTTGATAGGGTAACAAATGAGTTAAATCTCTTAGAAACACCACCCCTCTCTCTCCTGTCCCACACTTCCACCCTTTTCATCAGGGGCTGGGCTTACATCAGAATATTGGAAAACACAGTCCAGTCCTCTGAATAATGAGAACCAGAAGATGCTCCAAACTGCAGCAGCCCTTCCCCTTTGGCAAATGGATGAAAAGAAAAAGCTGTTTGTGATCACCGAAAGTTTTTTGCTAAATCTCTGCCAGGTTATTTCACAAACAAAAGCAGCAGCAGCCCTGGGTCAGCCTCCTGTTGCAGGCAGCACAGCAGCTTGTCTCCTCAGGAAAGTCCACCTGCCTAGGCTGCTGCTTCCTTCCTGCAACTCAAGAGTCTTCCTTGTGTTGCAAACTGTTACCATCAAGTCTTATGGTAAGCTCTATTTTTAAAATTTTTAAGATAACATTGCTCTGCTGATTGTTCCAATATCCCCTAACAATGAAATATAGTAATACAAAAGTTAACTAAGGTATAAACATGCAAAAGGAGAAGTCTCCCTGTGCTCATAAAATGATGTTATTTTCTGTTCAGCAGTTCATGTTACTGCTGTTCATGCTAATTAATTAAAGGAGCTGTTGCTGTAATGTGCAAACAGGGAATCTGAGAAACTGAGAGGGCTTTTAGGTCTCGGAGTGAAGTTAAGTCAATCTGGGCACAGGCAATCAAATGTAATGAAATCACTTGTCAGTGCTAAGCTTGCAAAAACTGTGAAGTTTGACTAGGGAGTAAAAGGATTATAATTAGATTTCCAATAGGATAATAACTAAATGGCAGAAAGCAGTAAAGAGAAAATATTACTTTGTTAGCTAATGGTGCTGCTGTTCGGGTTTAGTTTTTATCAGCACACTTGTAGTTGTGCTAATTTAATTTGCTTTTATCAGCAAAAATGCACCACTCCAATGGTACTTGAATGTCATTTGCAAAAATCATTGATCTGAAGGTGCACTTAATGACACCCAGTGTGTTTATTTTATGTGAAACGGAGATTGGCTGATGAAATGCTTGATGCACATCTTGCTGGCCCACAAGTGAGTTATGGAAGCAAGACCAGAAGGGGATCTGTGTGCATGCAGCACCTTCTCCTGGGCCACTCAGCTGTGCGGGGGCTTTGGGAGTACAGCAACTATCTGCTTTCTATGTTGTCAGCTAAAAAGCTTCTGTTGGATCAAGCTGTGCTGGGCTAGAAGATCAGGTGTGCAGAGGGTGAAGGTACTGGACCGTAGAGTTCACAGAAGTTCCAAGTCTGCACAGAATTTCCATTCCATTAATAGACAAAGCAGAGAGAAAAGAAGTCAACTGAACAGGAAAGATTTATCATGCAGATCAGAATCCCAGTATATGAACAGCTTGTGTTAATAAAATAATTTAAAGAAATAAGCATAAAATATGATATGACTTAATGACTGTGAAGGGTGGCCCTGCAGTATTTTTGTAAATTGCCTTTAAGCCCTCTTAAGGAGGTAGTGGCAGTGAAGCTAATTGAATTTCAAAGGGAAGGCACTGTGTGAATGATAGATTTCTGTCTAGCAGAGCTATTGACAACAGAAAAAGAAAGGTCTGCATTGATGCTGAAGCTTTTTTTTCCTGTGCAGTAGAGAGAGATTTTGGAAGCCTGCAAACAGCTTGGTATTAGGGACACGTGTTTTGACCCTTCCTCTTCCCAGGGTGCAAAAAACAAAGGCAGCAAATGAAGGGGGCAGTGAGGGAGTGTGCTCCAATTGCTAGAGACAGCAGGGCAAGAGTAGCTGTCGAGTGCAAGAACTGCTCTCAAAGGTAAAGAGTCAGAAAGATATTACAGTATCAGCACAAATAAAAATGGAAGCAATGGTGCTCTAGGACAGGAACCCTTTGAAAGCTAAACAAGGCTTCTGGAGAGCTCTCTGGAGAGCTTTTTATCAGCTGGGAGTGCCCGGCTAAACTCATGGCATGTGCCCATGTGAAGGGGATTACCACACTGGAACCAGCACAGGAGTCATTCGTTGCTGTAGTGAGGACAAGAGATGCTTTGCCACTGAGCAGGACAGGACAGGTTTACAGCTCCTACTGCACAAGTCATGCTCTGCTTACACAGAAGAGCACCAAGCTCAGGGATACTGAACGCAGTGGAGCTCCAGATCTCTCTTTGCTCAGGCTTTTAACCTGAACAAAAATGACACCATCCAAAACCTCCTGAAACTAAGTAATGCTGTGGTTGGAATCAGATGGAAAAACCAAACACCACCACCAAAACCTAACTGGAAATGCAAATCATAAAATCACAAGGTTTTCTGGTGTGGCAGCAGACGACGGGAAGTGTCAGAAAGTTCTCTTAATTCTTTCCAGCAAGCAGAGGGTTGTTGGAAGTGGCTATGCATCACTTCTCCCACAGTCCTTTATAATCATTCTTGGTGGGAGCCAATCGAGCCAACTGTAACTTCAATTCTTCAACTGAAAACTGAAATTAACTTCCCTTTTTTACCAGGTTCTTTCCAGATCTCATAATCTTTCTGGGAGAACATTGAGCACTCAGCAGGTATCATAAATAGATCAGAAAGGTCAGGAAATTTCAACACGTGTCCAGGTGCCTATCCAGCATTTTGGTGGTGCAGTATTGGGAGCACAACTCTACTCCTGTGTGTATCCATCCCCCACCATGGGGTGTGTGCATACACCTGCAGTGTGATCAAGCTGTGAGTCTTTGTAATGCAGAGCATACAAATCTAAAATCACAGAAAGAGACAGCACCAAAAGTATGTGAAAGCTTTTGTGTACAGATAACAGATGGATGACAGATGCCTACCAGAGGTATGCAAAGTCAAGCCTTGAACAGTTGAGAAATGCTCCAAGTGATGTTTGTACCTAAAGCTGTCCTGCAGCCCCTCTGCCAGCTCTGCTGAAGGGTCCTGAGTTATCAGACAGGTTCTTTTGGCACTTGACCATTACACCCTTCAGTAGAAAGGATGGAAGGGCTCTAAGCAGAAGCAGTTATATGGGAACAGGCAGCTGCCTCCAGCCAGTGCAGAACTGAATGGTGTCATGAACATGGCACAGGACTGAAAGGAAAAAAAGGTTTGTTTTACAGAACTACACTACAGACCTGGACCTTCTCCAAACTCAGAGAATTTCTATTTTCAAATTGCTCAAACCAAATGTTATCACAAGTGATTACAGATTTTCTGAGCATCTCAAACCGGCACTGGAGATGATAACCTTTCAGCTCTCCTAGACAATGGTCACATCACTCCCTTCCCAGGCCTCTGGCCAGAATGTGCTTATTATCCTTTGGGAAGCATTGAGACAACACACTGATGTTCTTGTTTGCAAGCAGTCACTGAAAAGCGAGGAGAACAGCACCATGTAACTGCTTCTAACATGAACATGACTTCCCTTCTCCACCTACACTCTGTGTGTTCTTTGAAAACCCCTCTGGTCATGATAAGCAGGTAAGGGTGAGAGCTAAAATATTCTAGCAAGATACATCCTATGTAAAATCACTACTGCACGAGGCACAGGGATCTGAGAGCTAAACAAGAGTTTCCTACACCTCAACCGAAACATGTTTAATTTCTGGTCTTTCAAAAGCACTGAACATGAAAACCAAATGAAACAGCAAGAAAACAGAGACAACAACTCTGCTGCATTACATGTACTTTTTATAAAGAGTGCAAAGCTAGGTGATGGGATGTGGTACATACTGCACCTTGCATTGCTGCACTGTCGTGTTGGGTTCCGTTGTGTTCTATTTCCATCTCTGGGATTCCAGCATCTGCAAGATGTGACACTGAAGATTAATGCAGTCCCCTTTGTCCTTCTCTCATGCATCTTTAGAGAAATATTTATAGCAAACAAGGGTGATCTCCAAGCTGCAAGGCCTTGTATAAAACATTTGGTCTTCATAGAATTTGCAGTAGTAAATTGTAGCCAAGATGTGCAAACATTACTGGTCTCACAGTGAATTATTTTTAACATGCCTCACATTTGCCTGGTGATCAGATAACAACCAACACATGAGATGATTGTGTCTGCAAAATGCTCTGGGAGAGTGAGGGCATCTGACATATGCAAAGAAAAAAAGTTGCAATCAAACTGTGACAATATTAACAACGCTGACTCTCCAAGCCACGCACCTGCAAAGCACCAAAGAGTACAGGCACTGCCAGCCCAGGTGTGTGCATCAGTTGGCAGCAGTGTGTGTTACAGGTATGGGCTCTGCAAACTGCACTGAAGGCTCAGCTCAGGATGTTGTGAGCCACAAGGCATCACCCAAACCATGACTACAGCTGATGGGATCTGAAACACCTCCAGATTGCTGAGAAGACCTTTTCAAAAGGGACTGGACTCTTGTTTCCAAGTTGGGAAACGCTCCTAGAGATGTGCACTTTTGAACTATGTAATCTCACATTGATAATATCTCTCTATGCAGAGTCCTTCAGGGTGGGGGCTCCAATGCCGCAGGGTGTTGTGGTAACAGATGCCTTGTGCCAGCAAGGATTAGCATGTGATTTGAATCCATGGCACTCCAGATCCTGGAGAAACATCTGTTTACCTTAGAATACAGCACTTGGAGATTACAGCAAGAAAAGCCCCACACCCGAGAGGGAGCTGTGGATATGGTTTTGGAGTTTCTCTGCACAGGAGCCTGCTCTGGATGTTCTCACCTAGTGAACAACTGCTCTGTTGCTTCTCAGGCCGACGGAGTTGGAGTGCTGTTTTGTATGGTGTAGGTCACCCTGCAGCCTAACCAAACTCTTATGTCAAAGCAGGGCAGCCCATTGAATACAGGCCATGGACAGATGAGTAATATGAGTAATGTGTAAACTACATAGCTGTGATCTGTGCTTGCAGAGCACTATAAATATTTATGATCAATTAAGCAGTATTTTCATCTATACATTTTTTTCCTTATCAAACGACAAGTGACTGCTCTGCCACAGGATTTCTCTTACTCAGATTCCAGTTCTGAAGGAAAGTTGAGAGCATTGCTCCATTGATCTAAAAGGGCTCTTTCTTTTCAGCCCTTCCAGAGTCCATGCTGTCTGTAGGTAAAATGACAAAGTCATCTGTAACTAATAACAGCATCTGTTCAACGAGACAGAGCCTCAGAGTGGAATTAAAACTATTCAGAATAGCCTCTCACATTTTGTTGTCGTAAAACTGTACCTGCAATTAAATTGTGGATTAAGATGCTAATGAGCTACCTGATTTGCATGTGCAATCAGATTAGCATGTAAATATCAGCTTCTTGCAGGCACTAACATATATATGACTACCTGAGTGTGCCTGCAAATCAAATGGTTAGCAGGCAGGCCCACAGCAGCAGATGCAGAGCTCTGTTAATCACATTGCTGGTGTGCTGCTTCCCTTTAATTTGTGGTTTCCAGAACTGCTGAGTGCTCCTAACTGTGTGCCAGTGGCTGGGGCTTACCAGAGATGGCAGGACCTGGGTGCAGGACCTCAGGATTTCAGGTTTACTCTGACATTCCTCTCTAGGAGCTGCCTGTGCCTGCAGCATCACGTGTGGGCATTTTTCTGACCTGGTGGAGCTGGTGGAAAAGCCTTCTGCTGGCTCAGTCCACCCATTCTCCCCTTGGGTCACTGTCCCTCATGACAGTAGAACTGCAAGCTGTATATCCATGCCTGAATCATCACTGCTCACTGTCAGAGCATCAGCAGAGCCAGCCAGCTCCTGGTTACAGTGATATGCTGGACTATAAAACCCAGCAGATGAGAATACCTCTGAAAGATGTTGCTCTCCTACTTACAGAGTTTATGTCTCGTAGGTGCTCCAGATAAATCACAGCTCACAGTCCACTGCTGAGTGGAGCAATGGCAGTTCACACAGACAGGCCTGCCCTAACTTTAAAAAACAGTCTGGGTAGTCCTCACCACTGAGAACTCCAGACAAGCTAAACTCATCATTTTTACTCAGCAGGTCAGGCAGTTTTTGCAGTTTGCTTGTGTCACAATGGTTCAGTTGTTGCTAGCAGGGCCCAAAGCAGGCAGCACAAAGTTCACATGAAGACTACAGGACGTCCAAAGGCAGCTGAGCCTCAGTGTGACTCATGAGCCTCTGCAGAGACTTTGAGGTATAGATGCAGAGGCTAAATGCTAGCTATAGACCCTGAAACTAAGCTCAACTAGGTTCAATCTTAAAAAGTCAAACCCAAGCTTTACACTTTGGCCACAATCACATTAAGCAGGAAAGGCAAGTCCTCCCACCACCCAAACCATCATCATCCTTTTGAGGAGATTAACTGATTTACTTTTGTTTCGCAAGCATATCTGGGACCCATTCAGCACCTCGGCAGCACTGAAAGCTGACACAGGTTAAACAAATGCAATAGGTCCTAAGGCTGAGCAAACTTCAGCCAAGCAGCTTTTAAAATGGAGCTCAGCAGTTCTAAAAATGAATCTGCTGGGAGAGAAGAGTTCAGAGAACCTTACAGGAACCAAATTTCACATTGTCTTAGCTGGCACTGTAACAGATTTCTCTGGTAATGTATTCAGCATTTCTTGTCATGCCTGTGTAAGCTGCTCGCTCTGTTTCTCCACTTGCAGAATGATTTTTTTAATTCATGACCCAGAACACATGGCCTGAAATAGATTTCTAATTATTTCAGGAAAGGACTGTGGGGTTTTTATTCTGGAATTTACTTTGTGCATCACACATTATTCCCCTCAGTTAATGATTTTAGGCTGAACTGTGAAAGGCCAACTAAGACATTACCATTTAACATCCTGAGACCGTCACCTGATGTGGCCTGTTTCAGCGCCTGTTCCACTTGTTCTCTTCTCTTGGATTCAAATTCCAAAGCTTCCTGCAATTTTCTCTTTGCCTTTTTTTCTTTCTTCAAGCGTTTCTGAATTGTTGCTGAAATGTAAAGAGACAGTAACAATGGCTGTTAGGGCACGGTTAATGCATGATGGAGACACTAAAGGAGTTTGTGGTCAATGGCCCAGTTCTAGTGCCAGGAAAATAGCTACAATCTGGCATGAATCTGGCCTAAACAAAACAAACTCACTCCAAGTCATGTCCTGTAGCAAAACAATGAATGATCTGCAAAGGCTTATTCTCAACCTGGAAGAGCTCCCTGCGTTTCGGTCTCCCGAGAGCCCGCCTGGTGGTCCACACTACACAATCTTCACCAATGTGGAACGTAACAGGAGAAGCAAATAAAGCAAAGGGACTGCAAAATACTGCTTGCATAAATCACAGTATCACAGTATCACCAAGGTTGGAAGAGACCTCAAAGATCATCGAGTCCAACCTGTCACCACAGATCTCATGACTAGACCATGGCACCAAGTGCCACGTCCAGTCCCCTCTTGAACACCTCCAGGGATGGTGACTCCACCACCTCCCCAGGCAGCACATTCCAATGACGAATGACTCTCTCAGTGAAGACCTTTCTCCTCACCTCCAGCCTAAACTTCCCCTGGTGCAGCTTGAGACTGTGTCCCCTTGTTCTGGTGCTGCTTGCTTGAGAGAAGAGACCAACCCCTTCCTGGCTACAACCACCTTTCAGGTAGTTGCAGAGAGGTCACCCCTGAGCCTCCTCTTCTCCAGGCTAAACAACCCCAGCTCCCTCAGCCTCTCCTCACAGGGCTTGTGCTCAAGGTCTCTCCCCAGCCTTGTTGCCCTTCTCTGGACACGTTCAAGTGTCTCGATGTCCTTCTTAAAACTGAGGCACCCAGAACTGGACACAGGACTCAAGGTGTGGCCTAACCAAGGCAGAGTACAGGGCACAATGACTTTCCTGCTCCTGCTGGCCACACTATTCCTAATGCAGGCCAGGATGCCATTGGCCTTCTTGGCCACCTGGGCACACTGCTGCTTGGACACGCCCTGCTTTATTGCCTCTTTGGTGCCACAGACACCTCTGCTCTACACATTTGATGTCATTTCAGAATGCACTGGAAGATAGCACTTGGCAGCTACATTTTTAGTCTCACCTAGTTTTATCTGTCTGATTTCATGGATGTAATCTAGCAGTAGCTTTTGGCACAGAAAGTGCTCTTCCTCTCCTTCAGATGCAGATTTGAATTTTCAAAGGAATGCTGCCTCCTTTGCAGTACCGCAGCGCAACGTTCAGATTTACCAACTTAATTGCCTGTTAGTATCAAAAGCTTCTAAACAGTCATGGTTTTGTCTTCTGAGGCCCCATATGGGAAGTGCTCTTGTCTCCCTCTCGTGATGGAACAAAAATAAATAGAAGTTATCTAGGGTAGTTAGCTTCAGATCTTGCACTTGAGTAGACAATTTCTTGCAGTTTGTCTGTTTTGTTACACTGAAACTCTCTACAAGAAAAAGCAGCTGCCTAGCACCTAAACCACAGATATGGGGGCTAGGAATGAAAAAAAAATACATCACCTGAATACCCAAATTCCAGCCACACCCTCTTTCTCACAGTAAGACTGATCCTGAGTGCTGGGAGGATAAAAGCAGAAAAGAAATTAAAGCTGTCAAATGAAGAACTTGGGCTGGGAATAGAGAGGCAGAGTGCTAATAACGCACCTGAATGCCATCAAACCCATCAGCTCTCCTCTACACAACCTGCCAAAGCTCTCTGTGGCCAGCTGCCCTCCAGGAAATAATCCTTCAGTCACTGTTCTGTCTGCTTACAGCAAAGTGTGCTTCCTTCTGTTTTGATTAAATGTACATGTTTCATTACCAGTGCTAGGCCACTGCTGCCATTACACTGAGCTATGAATGTCAGTTAACTCCGAGTCCTCAGCAGCTCCAGCCGGAAATGCCAAAGGGTTATACATTTCATAGATATCTAAACTTCATTTTTCATTCACTCACCTCTGCTTTGCAGCTCAGCTGTAAGTTGCCTTTCCAAGCTCTCTCTGAGTTCTCGCTCTCTAGAAAGTTCCATCTTTAACTCTTTCTTTTCCTGTTGTATCTGCTTTTCCTGGACTCTTGCATTGTCCACGGCCACTTTCAGCAGGCCCTAAAACACAGACAAATGTAGGCTCTGAGAACACCATTCTGTTTCAGCAGTGACAAAATTCTTCCACTTGTTTCTTTCACATCCTCTAGGAAAACAAAAAAAAAAAAAATTAAAGGGAGGAACCTAGAGACCTGAACCATGACTGGGCCTTTGAAGCAGCTGGATGTTATATATGAGCAATTTGGTGGCAGGGAGTCATTCAGTGTAGGTTTTGCTAATTCACCCTGCTGATGTGGTGTATTACAAACAGAATGCCATGTCATTGCTGACCTCAGTCAACTGCAGGGAGAAGTGAAGGAGAAATAATGAGACTGGTGAATTTTAATATGACCATGACTGCCAACTATTAAGTCAAATAGACAAGGTGTTAAACCCTTGCAAGATCAATAATGCCAGATAGGGGAAACCAAAGCATTACGGTAAAGAAAAGAAATGAGAATTGCAGATACAAAATAGTTTCTGAAAGTTTTTAAAGAGACTGACAAAGAAACACATTTTATCTATCACAACTGGCCCTAGAGAGAATAATTTACCTGGATGTTGGTTAATAGTGTTTCTACTGATGAAAGACCATCAGCAAAAAGAAATGGCGCCGGAAATCCAGGAGGCAAGGCCTGTCCAGCCAGTTGGACTTTATCTAAGGTTGGTTTCATTATTGGAATGGCAATTTGGACCTCTTCTGTAAAGATAGGTTTAAAAGCAACATCAGAAAGCATTGGAGCAATAGATCAATGTAATTTCTAGAGACTAGCACTGTGTTTACCTGCAAGTTGAAGTACAAGTGCATTACACAACTGACATTGCTTCAGTCTTCATGCAGCTGTGGCTGCCACTGAGGTAAGTCACAACAAACTGTTGAAAAACAGTACCACAGCTGTACCAGACCCTTCTAGCTCAAATCCCACAGAATTATACCAGAGGATTACAACAGCGTTATGCAGTTCATTAAACCTGAATGAACTCTCTTCATTCCATCATGTTTGCCTCTCTGTGATGTGCAGTTTTGGTGGCTATAACCTTGACAACATTCTAATCAAGACGTGTATCACAGCTCTTTATTCCTCTAACATTACCCTTCCCGCGCTCAGCAGTAAATGATCTCCACTGAGTCATTCCCTCCTGCTTAGCTAGCACCAACTCCATGTTGTCAACGAAGGGTCAGCCCCTTAACAAGTACCTTGCTACTGTCAGCCTTTCTAGTCCCAGGCAGCAGCCAAAAGTGCCTTGCTGAGTGATCTCTGCCCAGGGTTTAGAGAGAGCAGGGTGGGTGGCAGGGGTCAGAGGAGCGGCCGTGGAACAGACGCGCCTCGGCTCCAGCCTCTCTCCTGTGATTTACTGCACAGGAAGAGATTGATGCAGCTCTTACAAACTGTAAAATCGGGCCCTGGTTGCTTCCCCTTCACTCCTTGTTTCCCATAGATCATCTTCTTTCAGATCAAGCTGTGTGCAGGCAGTAGGAATGTGCATCCAGAAACAACAGTAGTAGTTATTTCTCAAAACTCCTTTTCATTTGGTGATGAATCAGCAAAGTCACCAATGGATTCACATTTTAACGGGGTAATTTAACCGTATTTTGGGTTAGTAAATATATCTCCTCCTCTCAGATCCCCATATTCCCTACATATTCATTTTAACCATCAAGTTAATTGCTGAAAAAAAAACCAAAAACAGATTAAAACCTGGCAGCCTTCAAAGCCAAACTCTGCACATTTCTGTGAAATATTAAAAAGTATTTGTGGAGTCTTCCCAGGGAACAGAGTCTCTCATCCACTCTCTCTATGTTGTCCCTGCACTCGCAGAAATCATGAAGAGCATCACCTCAGCAATGGCTTTTGTTAAAGCTTGCAACTAATGCATTGACCACAGGTTCACAATGCCTGTGCTTTCGAAAGGCAACTGCACAGCCAGTGCTGATGGTTTCATTTGTCAAGTGTCCTGGTCACGTTACAGCCCAGAGTGACAATTAGGCCATACCGTATTCAAAAGGCCTCCATCTCCCTCCTCCGTTATTTAGAAAAAACCAACACAACTCAGAATCTGACAGCCATGAATTAAATCACAGCAGTGCTAGTATCCAGTTTTACAAACTCCAGTAGCATCTACTGAGCACTTTTTGCTGTGTTTCTAAAACACACCTACTGACAGAGAAGCAGGAGAGCAGTTCTTCAGCATTCTTTGCAATCTCTCTTTAGGGAGTATTTGGGTTGCACTGCTTGAGTTCATTAAATGGAGCATCTCCATAATGGTTCCTCAGGACTGATAACAACAAAAGGCAGTAACCTCCACACATCTCTGTAGTTACCACTTTCGAGCTGTGTTCATGTAATTTAACTGATCCATTTTAAAAAGCACACAACTCTGGTGGCGTGTTCTGAGCTCGGCGTTCTTGCTGATTCAGACACACCATTTTTCATACTCGAATATCTGATCACACAAGCAGAGTTGTAAAAATAAACTGATCAGTTGTTGCACAGAAATAACACCTAAGCTGTGGAGTCACAGAAAAAATCTAAACAGAAGTGGCATTTGAAGAAGAAAGTAATACATGAAGCATGCATAACAAAACTATAGCTGCTTTAAAATCTCTAGAAATCCCTCCCGTTTGGAGGTGAAAGTAATAACATTAAATTGGCTGAAAGGAAAATTACTATTGACTGTGAAGACAGGCTGCATGGTCTATGGTTTGTAATGTTACTGTACAGCAGATTGAAGTTTCAAAATAGTATTACTCTTCTTTAAAGAGATAGACACAGCTAAATTAGGTGCTGCTTGCTGCAGTGAGGATCAAATGCAAAAAGAATCATATTTCATCAGACCTAGTCAACACCAGGAAAATAAATAGAAATATAAGAGGTATGCAGGCAATGATTCATTTTGATAATCTGGCCCAAGAGAGACACATAGAGACAGCACACAGATCTAAGCTTCTACCAAAAGACAAATAGGACACAGAGGGTGGGAATTGGGATGACAGTGTAGCAGAGGTCACATCGATTTTCAGCAGCAGTTTTCACACAGATGAGATAACCCTGGACTCTATTTGGCCCATTGTTCATATCCTACCTGTCCCAGAAGCAATAAATTTCCAAGTCCCAGAAAAAGGGCAGTAAAGAAGAAGGATTCTACTTATGACTTCTTATGATTAAGTTTTTGTGCTAACCAAACATGCTTTGCAGACCAAGGTCACATTGCATGTTAAAGTCTGTAACAGCTGAAAACTAGAAGCAGCATATTATGCTTTAGCCTATATGGGTGGAAACTGTCAAACCATTCATCATTTTTTTTTCTCTGATTGAAATCACACTCTGCAAAGATGAATGGTAAATGCATTAGAAATCTATTTCAATCTTGTAATAGGTCTTCACATCTAAATGGTGTCTACATCTTGCCCATATTCTGAGTAAGTACAGTTAGGCAGGAATTTATTAGCTAGACTTGAGAACTCATAATTGGTAAAGCAATTAAAAGTGGCATGTGTTGGAAGCATTTGCTGTGGATTGTATCAAATGCATCTCTTTAATGGAAGAAGAAAAAAAATGTTGATTTAAGCATTTTCATTTTAAAGAACACTAAAAATATAAATGCCAAAAGCTGCACTCACACATGCAGTGCAACAGAATAGGCAAGAAATAAAGCTAGGACAGTATGACCTAACCAAGGACACAAACAAGCTTTCTCTTTATTCAAGCAAAGTGGGTACTACTTTGATCAAGCGTTTTTGCTGCACCTGCCACGCTTCACAGTGGCATTCAGGAACCCCTTTGGAGTGCAGTCTTTTAATTTCTAGCTGGTGTGCAGGTGAATAGATGAAAACAAGAATTATATTGCAGAGAAAAGTACACAGCAAATACCACCAGTGAGTGGGACAGTATCCTGGGACAGTACAAGGAAAGCTGCTAGGAAGTTTCTCGTTCTTCATTCAGTACACTGAAGTGTTTCACTCTCTGTCTTCTGCCTAAGTTGCAGAAATAGGGATTGGAAAATGAAACATCAAGGTAGGGACTAAATGCAGCACTGGGACCACCGGAACCAAGAAGTGCGAACCACGAAGTGCTCCCTGTGTAACAGTGCATGGCCCATACCAACAGGCAGATTTATTTGCCAACTGGTTTCTGTGCTTTCAGAAGGCATCACCCACATATCTCCTACACCTGACAAGTCACATCCCTCTCAGAAGAAGGTAGAAATAGTAAAGCTACAGTTGACATCTTGCCTAACACTAGGTTAGACGACCAGGTTATTTCTTCAGAGACACGTCAGAACTTTCCCCCAAGCATTATTCACCTCCAGCAGCTTACAGAGCATAACTCATGAACAAAATAAATAGGTGACATATGGAGAAGAGAGTAACAATTCATTCTTACTAATCTGTTAGTTACTAACCAAGGCATCTAAGCTCAGCGAGCCTGCTGCCGGCATTAAGAAGATTTGGACATCGATGGCAGCTGGGTCATTCCTTTTCCTTGCCTGTGACATACCATTTAGAAACCTAAGGCCTAAAATGGTTTATCACAATTACCATTCTTTGAGCTTCAGATCTGAGAGATGGGGATTGCATTTAATGGTCTGTAGTTACAAAAGAACAGCCCAGATACTCTGATAGACCTTTCTTACTTTTGATAAAATGAACCAGAGGATTTGCAACAACAGCTGGGTTGCCCATGCTGCTCACCTCTGAGAACAAGACATATTTTCATGTGAAACAGCATTACTTGCCCAAAGGTCTTACAGACCTTTACTCCTGTAGAGTGGTAGGAGTTCACTTCCAGCCATACGCTGACTTCACGGCAGCAGTGCCCAAGCATGGACAGAATCAGGACCCAAATTCTAAATCTTCAGTGCAAAGAGCATTTTCCAAACCCATGAGATTCCTTGTTTTAATCTCAAACCTTGGCAACTTCTGTGTTGCTGAACTAGAAACTAGTAGAATGTTTTTCTTTCACACTAAGAATTAAGCCCTGTCATCTGCAGCACTGTTTATTTCAAATGTTTTGCACCTCAAGTGTGTCAGGGCAGGGCTCTTTGTCTTCAGGGTCTTAGTAACTCTGAAAATCCTCCATACACCTCTGCCTGCCTCCTCCCTCACTCATTGCTTCTCTGCCAGGAGCTGAGCACTTCTGCCCATCAGTGAGAAAAAGTCACCTCTGCCTAACCTGGCTCCAATCAGACAGAAATGTACTGCTTTAACCTTGTGACTCAGGGGCCACATCTACAGTCACTGCTGGTTTTCTGAATTACAGTCCCTGAATGAGCAGGGTCAATGAACGCAGTCAGGGTGCAGCTGATTAATCCACTGCACTAGCTTTACATCAGACTTTATTTCGTCTCCAAGTGACGGACACAATTTGATAGCAGACAGGCACTTCTGACTGCTGAGCTTTGCCAGAAAGACATTTCACTTTAAAAATAGTACCTAATCATTAGATCTGCATTTCCAGGTGGCCTTAAAAGCTTTTGGAAACTATCATGACACAGCAACAGCAACTCTGTTCTGCCCATGGTATTCATGCCCCAGCTGGCTCTCCTCCATGCACTCTGAACTCAGTTGATTCTGTCCTGAAGAGTGTTTGATAATCTTTTCCTTGTTTTAAACACAGCTCATGTCTGTTAGACGTAGAGCAATGTGTTGTCTCGGGAGAAACTGAGTATGTGGACCAGGAGAAAAAGAGAAAGCAAAGCATGCAAGCAGTGCATTCAGCACCTTCTGGGGATCTGTGCTCTGGAATGATGGGGGCTGTTTTCTTGAGGGACCTTGCAAGACAGGCACTTAGGGTTTGAATAGGAGAAGGAGGCAAAACTCAGGGAACTAAAAATTTCCTAAGAAAAGACTGAAATTACAGTTTACAAACTGCCTTTATCTGTGCACTCTTTCTCAAGAGGTGCATAATTATACAGCTTTGACATTTTCATCAATGTACTCTCATTAATAACACAGAAAATTATACCTATTTATAACTTAGTGTTTACAATATACACTGATGTTCACGTGGCACCGACGCTAAAAACACCTGAAAATATTTTATTAATTCAAACCTTGGGGGGGGGGGAGAGGACTCAGATGAGCTGCAAGGTTTGCAGGATGAAAATGAGAACCATCAGAACAGAGGTGATTCACTGCAGGGAGCTTCACTCTGAAGTTCAACATGTACAGATTAAGGAAAGCAAATACAACCACTTCACCTGATTAAATTCTGTTCACTGTGGACAACCTTAAGTACAGTAGAGGCTACTAATAACTGCACACAAAGCCTCCATGAATACTGTATTTCCTGTGCACAACCATCATTTACTCTTTTGAGTCTCTCTCTGATACTATTATTACTCCTGCCTTCTACTGTGAGCTGCTCCTCAGGCCGGTTTTGCTAATCTGGATTCCAAACCATCAAAGGTTGCTCTGTGCTTCAAGCTGCTCCTTAATCTCTGCAACACTTTAAGTGCTACTGATCTGCATTCCCCATGTGGCAATTTAAGTAACTAGTTACTTTCACCTAGTCATAGTAGCATGTCATTCCTCACGCCGATGAGAAGCATTACTTCTACCGACAGCAGAGAACAGTGAAAATGTGAGCTGCTCGAGAAAAGGTGAGCAACAAAACCCCTGTGCTGTGGAAGGCAGCAAGACAATGAAACAAAACAAACAAAATCCTGGTGGCCATTATCAAGAGGCTCTTCGTTTTTTCTCAGCTAACCGTGAATTAATATTCACAAAGGTGGAGTTTTTTTGGGGTGATTTTGAAGCCTCACTGTAGCCTGCCCATTCTTCTACTGAGATTTGAAACTGTCAGCTGAGGATGGGTAGGAGGAACTTGCCAAGAAAAGAAGAAAAAAGATTCTTCGATTTTCTTGGCGGATTCAGCTTCTCCCTATTAATGTTGAGATTATTTCTTCAACTATTTTGTTGCAAATATTTATGACTCCATATGGAACAACAGATGTTGAAGGGAAGGGATAGCAGAAAAGACTTCATTTTCAGCAATTACCCTGCTACTTGTTGTCATACTGTAGGTGTTCTTAGTGCATCTACTTTACATACCACCCTGTCCTTTCACACACTGAAAAAATGTCAGCTTGGATAATTAATGTAATAACTTCAGCCCAAATCATTTCCACAATGTTCACTTATGAAAAAAAAAGAAATAAATAGGACAACAGGAGGAAGAAATCAGGAAGGAAGGGGGAAGGCAGGGATGGCTTTTCAAGTCCTGCTGGAGTATCGGTTTCTTGCAAGGCTGCATTAGGTCCTTGCTACAAAATCTTTTCCCTTTTTTCCCTTTGAGACAGATTCCAGTGACTGCCACCAAGAAGAGAAATCACACAAGAAGCGGAAAACCAAAACTATCCAAGCAGCAGCACAATAAACACTAAAATTAAGCATGAGAAAAGTGAAGAAACACAGGCTGGGTGTGATGAGGTTAAACAGGAACAGGTTGATGGTGTTCAAGCTCTGTTAACAGAACTGTCAGCCCACCAGCACAGGTAGCCCAGAGCTGGCTGGAGAGCAGCAGTGCCCTGCACGCAGACATGCGGTCCATGTGCATGTCACACCTGCTCTGCCCTGCCCTCAGGCAGCACTGCCACCAGCTCCTGGTCAAACACCACTGCCACCAGCAAGCATCACCTTCAGGTCCATCACATGAGCTTCAGCTGCGCCCGGGGCACCGAGCTGGGAGTGTAACATCTCAATCCCAGTGCTATGCTACCTGCTGCTACCTGCGTCTGGGCAGCAGGGAGCTCCCAGCAGGTCTTTATTGCGGACCAGGCAGGATGAGCGGGCAGCTGCCCGCAGAAGCCACTGCCCCAGCTCTGCCCGCAGGGTGAGGTGTGCTGTCACAGGCAGGCTTGGCTGAAGCTGGAGCAATGTAGATGCGTGCTTAAGAACTGCCAGGCAAAGCTGTGTACTGCCAAAAGGCCCTCTGTGCCTCCACTCTAAGGCAAATCTCTTTCATGTTCCACTCACAGTAATAAAAATATACAACATGCTTTTAAATAATTTTCATCATCCACTCCCTTTATTGCAGCACTTGGTAATATAACCAATAATTTGAAACAGAGCTCATTAGGAAGATTCCACTTGTTCCTATCACAAACCCCACAAAAGCATATAAATGCTTCCAGGTAGCTGTGACCAGTGGGACCGCATTTCCCCCAGAACAGCACACGTGCCTGTGTCCCCATTTTGCACCTGAACAACTCCACCTGCCTGCTAAACCTGCTGATGTGCTACCAGGAAAGGCTTTTCTCCAGCTGTCTTCCTAGTCCAGGGAGCTAGCTAAATGTCAGCTGTGCTTATGCTGGGTGAAAAGTCTGTGCTCCTAACCTCAGGCAAAACCAGGCTGGAATCACACCACTCCTTGCCCTTTGGGTTCCAGGCAGGAAGCATAAACCCTCTCTGGCCATAAGCAAAATATAAAGACATAGAGAACCGAGCAGTAAGGAATGATGCTATTCCCTGACACCAAAGCTTAGTGATCACCAGCAAAACTGACTGGTAGCCTGGAAGTCAGCTGCAGGGTGTCATCAGAATAAGGCAGAGGACCTCTTCAAAGTTAGTGAGTAAAAATATTTCTGTGAGTATAAATATTTCTGTAAGGTGTCTCTCTTCTGTAGGATCACACAGTTAGCACTGTATAGAGAGCATAGTTAACATGATATGATTGCTACTAACAGCAGTTATGGCACACAATGCACTTCAGCTCTTAATAGATTTAAAAATAGTACTGACCCAAGATCAATATTGTTACTGCTGCACTCAATTTCTTAAAGTATGTGTATAACCAGCAGTTAAGTCCTCCAAACATTGGAAGCAGACAGAGCACTCAATTTCCTAGATATTCCTGGATAATTACACCTGCTTTAGTAAGGTTTATTTTACAGCTGTGTAAAATAGGTTATAAAGGACAATTCTGCTATTATGTCCTCCCCTGCTTAGGCTTAATAAATATTATATTCTGCACCATCCATTAAAGCCAAGCAGTGGAGAAAATAGGAGTGGTAGTAATCTCCTCCACGTATGTAAAATACCTTTAATAAAATAAGGGTGTGTAAGAGTCAGGAACAAATTACTGAGGTCTGCTTTAATAAAATAGTACCCTTAAAGAAGTATTACTCTTAAGGTGCTGACATTCCCACTGGTGATGCAGTGTATCCTTTCAAAGCAGTACAGCTTGTTAAAATGGCAAGATATCTTTTTGCAATGGAGTGTTTGTGTCCAGGCAGATACAAGGTTTGTATAGAATGCATCCAGGGAGCCATAAAGCTGGTGGGAAACATATTTCTCCGTGGTATTTTAGTACTTTGAAAAATTCAATCTCTGGGAAAAAATGTTTTGCTGTAAACATCTGAAGAGCCTTATAAAAGCAATGGCTTCCCACAGCACCTGCTTAAATAATTTTAAGAGGGAGTATGCCTTTGCTCATCTTCTAAAACTTGTAGGAAGCTTCTCCTATTAATTTCCCTGGTGCTGTCAGGCCAGGGCACTTTTAATCAGAAATAATTATGAGTGCAAGCGGGGATGCTCACCAGCAGGATTTTTGCACTGCAGAGATAAGACAACTTTCAAAACTGATTGCTAGGAGAAATGTGATTACCTTAACAGGAAAATATACCTGGAATGATGATCACCTTAAAAGTTTCCTTTTTACTGAATTATGACTTCTTCAGATGTCAACAAAGAAGTACTCCAAGTGCCGGGTTCTGCACATTGGCCATAACAACCCCAGGCAGCGCTACAGGCTGGGGTCAGAGTGGCTGGAGAGCGGCCAGGCAGAGAGGGACCTGGGGGTACTGGTTGATGGGAAGCTGAACATGAGCCAGCAGTGTGCCCAGGCAGCCAAGAGGGCCAACCGCATCCTGGCCTGCATTAGGAATAGTATGGCCAGCAGGAGCAGGGAGGTCATTGTGCCCCTGTACTCTGCTTTGGTTAGGCCGCACCTTGAGTACTGTGTCCAGTTCTGGGCCCCTCAGTTTAAGAAGGACATTGAGACACTTGAACGTGTCCAGAGAAGGGCAACAAGGCTGGGGAGAGGCCTTGAGCACAAGCCCTATGAGGAGAGGCTGAGGGAGCTGGGGCTGTTTAGCCTGGAGAAGAGGAGGCTCAGGGGCGACCTCATTGCTCTCTACAACTACCTGAAGGGTGGTTGTAGCCAGGAAGGGGTTGGCCTCTTCTCCCTAGCAACCAGCACCAGAACAAGGGGACACAGTCTCAAGCTGCACCAGGGGAAGTTTAGGCTGGAGGTGAGGAGAAAGTTCTTCACCGAGAGAGTGATTCGTCATTGGAATGGGCTGCCCGGGGAGGTGGTTGAGTCTCCATCCCTGGAGGCGTTCAGGAGGGGACTGGATGTGGCACTTGGTGCCATGGTCTAGTTGTGAGGTTATGGTTACAGGTTGGACTCGATGATCTTCAAGGTCTCTTCCAACCTTGGTAATTCTATTCTATTCTATTCTATTCTATTCTATTCTATTCTATTCTATTCTATTCTATTCTACTCTGCCCATAGATCCTGGTGTCTGAGCTCACTTCAGTTGCACATGGATTTTGTAAGCCCTGATTATCAAGATGCATGAGGAATGGATCCCTTTTCAATTTACCTTCCAACCACAGTAATTCTCCAGGTCAGTAGCAGCTCTGTGCTGTAGCTGTTACCAGCAGGACTCCTGACACAGCCCTGCTATGGACTTTCACAGAAAATGCTAACCTTGCACCAGCTCCTCAGGCCTCCCACTCTGCCCACTGCATGGCCTTCAATCCCACAGCCCAGGGGGCTACAGCACAGCCATGCCCATCAGCCCAGCTCCTGCTGCAGCACCCCAGAAGTGCACCCAGCTCCCAGCCAGCCCCTGGTGAACAGCACTGCTCTAAAATGCCACTGTTTAGATAGCTGTGGTACCTCCTGCAGATACTAAAGGTTACAGAACTAAACCCACTTGCAACCGAGCCTCTCTTGGGCTAAACAACAGTCAGAATTTGGCTTATCCCAGTCCTCCTCCCCTCCTCAACTAAGAGGGCAAGTAATAGGCCCTCTGATAGGAACGCTGGCCTGGCGTATCGATATTACATCTTAGTGACAGAATGATTAGACTCACATATATCAGCACTACAGCAGCCCTCGGTGTGGAGAGCCTCATGTCCATAGCAACGCGGCACAACTCTTCACCACCAAATAATTACATGATGCTCTGGGGAAAGACAAGTTTTCCTAGCACACAGCCAATCTATCAAAAGGGAACACTCTCTCTGACCCAGATGGCAGCTGCGATCAGAGTATAAATGTAAGCTAACCACCAAGTAGTCCACATCCACTACTTTGCAACCTAATAACTGTAAGTCTACTGCTGTCGTTTATCCTGAGCTTTTTTGCAAGAACAAATACTGGGGACAAGAAGGAAAGGAAGGAAGCACAGCTGCCTGACACTAATCTGCTCTACTCTGCCTCCAGATGGGCTGGGCACTGTGCTTGGGTGTTGTGCTGCCATGTGCTCCAGGGCTCTCACCAGACGGGCGCAGCATCTCCTCAGGGTCCACCTCACCAGCCCTGACTCCCATTATGTGTCTGACACCAAACATCACTTGTAAAAGAAAGAATTAAATTAAATATTTCCTCACAGGAGGCTAATTCCAAGGTCCTATATTTTTCCTCTAATAGCTTACAAGAACAAAGCAGGAGTACAGTTGCCAGCAACTGGTTCTCCTTTACTCTTCTCTCTGCCAAGACCTCAAGCAACTGTACCAGCCACCTGAAACAGCAACATGTGGCATGTAGCAAAGACTGGCAGTAAAGCCCTGTTGATTAGGATAACTTCATTAATAGCAGCCTAATACCTGCTGAAGATGAAGCACAAAAGCTGCAGAACTGAGCAATGAAGAGGTTTTATTCCCCTGTGTGAGCTCACACACCTCTTGTGTCTAAATCACTATAATTTACAGCAGGCTTTAAGATAAAATGCCACAGGCATCATCATTACTAAATAAAATCTACTAAACAGATTCTTGGATAAATCTCTTGGACTTCAATGCTTCTCAGCTAAAAACAAAATCCAAACCAGCACTAACTCCCCAGAAACGCAGTGCTCCAGATCTCTCATGCACTCACAGACTGCAAACCAGCCTTGGATGTGGTTGGAGGAGCTTCACGGACCTGCCACTTTTTAGATTTGGCAGCTGACTCTTGCAGAGACAGTGAAGTACCACGGGAAGCTCTGCAGCTGGCTCCAAGGAAGAACAGAGAGAGAGAGCACAGAACCATCTTCAGCACCCTCCTGCTGCAAACAGGGAATCTGAAAAACGCCAGCTGTGACCCAAGCCAAACCCACCCTGCCCATATTCAGTACAAAAGTGAAGCATCAAGCACTTGTCTGCACATTTTCTTCCAAGTGACAGCAATAAGGTTCTGCACTCCATCAGTGCAGAATCCTAGTGGGATTCCCACCAGGTCAGCCAGGAGCATGAGCTGATTTGTGTTGGTAAGTTAAAAACTCAAAGCATAAAAGCCTTTAAAAACGTTTAGGTTTTGATTACTGCTGCTGTGACTTACAGCTTTTAGCAAACAGGGCACTTTCCTTTTAAAACTGGCTTGCTCTCTTTACAGGGCACATAGTATTTTCACTGTGGTTTTATTCTGCCTCCTTGCTTTGAAACGCTGCATGGCTTGAGAGAGGAGCTGCCATACCCATTCACGGCAGTGCACGGAACGAAGCTGAATGAATCCCAACTGCAACGTACTTCATGTGCCGAAATCAATGTACATTGCCTGCTACAGTATCTCCCTGTGAAATTGAGGCAGTTGCTCAGAAATTTCTATCTCAACAGGGTCTTTTCTTTTTTTGTAGTGCTTAACTGCCTTTTGTCTGCTCTTGTCTCCCTCCAGTGTTGCTCAGATGGCAATCTTTTATTCCTTGTGCAAACTCATTTGGAAAACTGCTGGATGGGCTACAGCTGCGTACTGCCATGTAAGGTCTAATACATGTCAAGCAGTGCTCTCTAGGCACTGAATAAACACAATGACACAATGTTTTAATTGATTATTAAAAAGGCAGGATTCTAGGCTGAAAGTAGTATTTAAAACCAGATTTAATCAGCTGGTTTTGTAAAATTCTGAAAGGTATTGAAGCTGTGAGCACTGCCATGGGAGCTCAAAAGTTTGCACAAAGGTTACTGCAACACAAGGTGACAAAGCTGTTTCTGGGTGCTTTATGCACGTCTGTAGCTGATGAAAAACAAGCAGTGGAACAAATTATTTATGAAGCATGAACCTTACCTGGAAAGATATTTTCTCATGTATCTTCTAGGAAACTAAATATGCCATGTTTTTCAAGAGCCAGTCTCTCTTCAGGTACTACAGAATCTTTGCAGCTCACTCATTCTCTAATAATGAACTAAGTTCTTGCTTTTATGATGTATAAAGTGTCAATTTATACTCTCTAGTAGTAAATACTGACTTAAAGCAGTCTGCATTGCTTCTGACAAAGGTATCCAACTTGGAGATGCACTCTCTATGATTTGTTTTAACCAACAACTGCTATACCGTAGGGCTAAGGGGTTTATTCCAAGTTAGAATGGTCAGAAACAATAACACTACTGCATAAAATTAACCAACTGGCAATTAAAAATAAGAGTGGATCCAAAAAAGGTGCCTCTGACCCTCCACAGGGCACAGGGGTGCTTGGTGCCATGGTTTAGTTGATTAAATGGTGTTGGATGATGGGTTGGACATGATGATCTTGAAGGTCTCTTCCAACCTGGTCTGGTCTGGTCTATTCTATTCTATTCTATTCTATTCTATTCTATTCTATTCTATTCTATTCTATTCTATTCTATTCTATTCTATTCTCTAACTCCTGCCCCCAGCTTGGTGTCATCTGCAAATTTATTGATGATGGACTCAATGCCCTCTTCCAGATCAGTAAAGATATTGAACAGGATGGGGCCCAGCACTGATCCCTGGGAGACACCACTGGTGCCTGGCTGCCAGCTGGAGGTGGCACCATTCACCATCACTCTCTGGGCTCAGTCCTCCAGCCAGTTCCTAACCCAGCAGAGTGCTGCTGTCCAAGCCAGGGGCTGACAGCTTGGCCAGGAGCTTGCTGTGGGGGATGGTGTCAAAGGCCTTGCTGAAGTCCAGGTAGACTCCATCCACAGCCTGCCCCACATCCACCAGGCAGTCACCTGGGCATAGAAGGAGATCAGGTTGGTCAGGCAGGACCTGCCCTTCCTGAATCCATCCTGGCTGGGCCTAATCCCTTGGCCATCCTGTAAGTGCTGTGTGATTGCACTCAAGATGACCTGTTCCATAATCTTGCCTGGCACTGAGGTCAGGCTGACAGGCCTGGAATTCCCTGGCTTGTCCAACCGGCCCTGCTTGTGGATGGGCACCACGCTGGCCAGCTTCCAGTCTTCTGGGACCTCTCCAGTGAGCCAGGACTGCTGAAAAACGATGGAGAGCGGCTTGGCAGCTCATCTGCCAGCTCCCTCAGCACCCTAGGATGGATCCCCTCCAGTCCCATGGACTTGTGGGGATCCAAGTGGCTAAGCAGGTCTCTAACTACTTCCTCCTGGATCACAGGGGAGCTATACTGCTCCCTGGCTCCATCTGCCAGCTCAGGAGGCCAGCTGTCCTGCAGACAACCTATCCTGCTATTAAAAATTGAGGCAAAGAAGGTGTTAAGTACCTCTGCCTTTTCCTCATCTTTGGTTACAGTATTCCCCTCCATGTCCAGTAAGGAGTGGAGGTTGTCCTTGCCCCTCCTTTTGCCATTAATATATTAATAAAAGCATTTTTGTTGTCCTTCACTGCAGTGGCCAGTCGAAGCTCTAGATGGGCTTTTGCCTCTCTAATTTTTTTCCTACATGAATTACAGGATGCTGTGAAAATAAAATAATCACTTGTATTCACAGTCCAGAATAATACAGTCCATCACAATGATGTAGTTTGGAGCAGAAATGTCATTTGTTGTTGCTGTTCTATCCACTGAATCTGTATTTTGTTTTAGTTTTCACAAAGGATGTATTCTCTTTAGAGAACTGACAGCTTATATGAATATGGTAGTTTTGCTTGCAAGTAACAGGAAAAAACACATGGCACAAAACTCAAGCTCCAAATTCCCCAGGATGCCTACTGAGAACAAATTCTATGTTTATTTGTATTTCATTTCCCTTGAACAACTGCCTGTCCCGTGGGTATTTATTAAAAGCATAAAAAGAATGAGCCAAATTCACTTCTCAGTAACACCCATTCAGCATGGCGGAAGCTTGTAAGATTGCACTAGACTAGGCAAAGGGAAAAATTTACCCACTGGTTAGTAAATATATGTAATGTTTTTCTCCTTTAGAAGATGTATTGTTTAATCTTTAGATTCTGTTCCTGCTCCTGCTTATCAAAGAAAAGAAAATCATCTCCTTTGTTACAAATTCACGCCCTCACCTGGAACAGATCAGATGTGCATGTTTTACCTGCTCATCCAGTTGTGGGTTACCTGGGGCAGTCCAGATTCATCTCCCATTGAGCTTCCTGAAGACTTGAGTAAAGTTTCCACCAGCTCCACTACACAAAGCACTAGTGAGAATTTCCTCTGTCCTATTTGCCTGAAGATTACCATAAATAACCATATTTGACCTACATTCTAAAATCCAGAGACTGAGAAAGTGTTAGCAGAATGACTTAAAGTGTATTTGGCCATTGGGAAGGTTCATTTTGAGCGGAAGGCTGGAGAAGCATTTTCATGCTGCAAGCTGTGCATGACAGAGACATCCACTTTCAAAGTGCCCAAACCAGCAAAATCCACGAAAAAAGCAATGGAACAGAAGCTGCTACCAGTTGGGCTATGACCACGACTGAGATGGTTCACATTGCAGCCACCCACTTCACACTGTGCCCCTCCTACCTCCTGCAGCAAGTTTCCACCAGCCCAGGCTGGGCTACCCTGAGCCACTCTTCTTCACCTACCCATGCAGATATCTTAGAACTGTCCTCATACAAAATGAAAACTCCCAATCCCATTGCATAAGACCGCCTCCCACTGCAGCTGACCATCACTCTGGATTTTGTACAGTTTGATGATGCCTTTTTCTACAGAGCTTGCAGAAAAAGCCATTCAGCACTAGCACTGTAGCACCGCAACTCCTAAATGGAGGATGTGGCCAAGTGCAGGGGTTAGTGTTTCTTTCCCCAGCAAATTACAGTTTATAGCTTGTTAGTACAAAAATTATGTCTTTAAGATCTAAGGCAATGTTTTCAGAAATATCATGGATTGTCTTTATTACCAGCATAACAAACCCCCCAAATATAATAGCAAGTAATGTGACCATTGCCCTTGGCAGCACCATTAAACTGGGCAGTGAACTACTTCAAATAGCTGCGAGTGTTAAACATTAGTTCTGCCTTAAGTAGGTTGGTTTTAACAGTCAAATGTGCACTGCAGTCTATCTGAACATTAAAAGCACCTCTCAGACTTAATTTTACAGAAATGTTAACGACCAGAACAAACTATTGAAGGCCAAAAAGAAAAGTAATTATTTCAACAGATGAAAGGAAACAGTAAATTAGCACTGTTGTTTTAAAAGGGGCTCACTAACTTACCTGCTTTAAGGAAATACCATTAACTGAAGGCACTATGGATATTTCACTCTACATGTTTATAGTTTTGGATTTCTTTTCTCTTCTGGCCTTTAAAGATGATGTTTGAGGCAAAAGGAGAGCTGTAAATCTTTAATTGCAATACAAGTTACAGAAATGCTTTATCAAAATCACAGCAACAGAACTGGTTCCTAAACATCTGCATCACGGGTCATGGACACACATGTACATGCAGCGAGAGAAAGGGGAAGAGAACGGAGCAAAGCCTGCAGCAGCGACAACCTTTACGTCCAAGAGGCCTCTCAAGTCTAAATAAGGGATTGAGACAGAACTAGAATGACTCAGAAGTGCTCCTAATATACCACCAGTGCTATGAACATGAAAAAAAAAAAATAGAGACAGCTAAACTAATCCCTTCATTACAGTTAAAATTATCCAGGGAGAAATTTGTCAGAGCTTAGAAAATGTTAAGCTGCTTCCTATATAATACAACCCATACCCATTTTTTGAACATGAGCTATTATTCAGTGCCATTCTGAAAACTGTTTAAAAACAGTCACTGGCTTGCAAGCAAGATTTCCTTACCATATGTGTTGCAATATGGAAGCAGACTGTAGACATTTCCAACAGGAATTTCAGCTGTATGGTTTAAAAATGTTTACAGCAGAATGTAGGTGATCGGTTTTTCTCTGGTGGACATGCACTTTTCCACACACAAGAAGTCCTGACATAAATGTGGGGTTTGAAAATCATTTATTCTGCATAATCAGCATAGCTACATATGTTTTTCATTCTGAACTCCCTCCCTGGTAGACTCCAGCTGATGAAATGGTAATTATTGCACGTGTCCACTTGGAAAACACAGTCCAAGGTAAGGGCTGTTCAGCAGAGCTGCACTGCTGATGGAAGTGGCTTTAATCTTGCATCTTAATCAACAGTTTTTCATAAAGTATACTTTCGTGGATAAAGGCATGACACTGTATTGCACACACATCAGTATGCAAGTGTTCATGTGTGCTTCTAGATTCTTAACACTACATTCACACTTCCCCCTCCCCCCACGTATTCCTATAAGATACATATGACCTAGGCGGTAAGGAAACAACTGCATTCAGAATATAGCAATATTGAAGGAAACTGAGAATCGGAAGGTCAGGAGAAGCTGATGATGTAGTCTCAGAAAACCCTGGTTTTGACAGCAAAGCCAATTTAAGCAGTTCCCACGCCCTATAGCACAGCTCATCAGTCCCTTCATGTGAAAATCCTTTGGATGCCTACTTTTATTGCATCATATAAAGAGAGTCTTTTCACTAACACCTCTGGATGATATAGGATTAGTATTTTGGGGAGACATTTCCTTGCTTAAGGTATTTTGATGTAGAAGCAGACACAATCTGGTTCATTCTTACACATTTCCTAACTCACAGCAGTTAATGCAATTTCACATAAAAATAGGAGTGGGAGCTCTGTAAGGCCCTTTTTCCTTCCCAGCTGAACCAAATACATCTTCTCCAACCTCAAGAAGAGACTGAGGAAAGCACACATGGATTGCTGCCTTTGATGGACAGAGCATAGGTAGGTGACATCTCAAGACTTCAGCCTGAAGACAGCTGGAGAACGGCCTGGTGCTAGCTGGCAGACTGGATACAGGGCCTGGAAGCAACTGTACTGATGTGACCAACATAGAGACTTCCCATAAGAGAAAGGCAGGTTCTGCATTGAGGCTATGTCTGGAGAGCAGAACATGATTTGGGAGATGACCACAGGCACAAAATGGTTGAGGTTGGAAGGAAGGTCACCTTGTCCAATATCCTGCTTGAGCAGAGTCTGGACACATGGGTGTCTGGGTCTGCCTGACAAATCTGACTAAGTGGCAGCAAAGATAAGGCAAACTTTGAACAGAGGACATTGAAAACTGATTAGAAAGAAAGAAGGAAAAGGAGGGTGGGCAGTTAAGGAGTTTACTGGCATGAAAGAAGTCTAGTCCACAAATTAACTCTCTCTTTAGTAGCCTCTGTTTATCTGAGGGTATTAAGGGGACAATTGAAAGAATAAGCAATGGCTGAAGACATCACCTCAAGGTAGGATCACATAGTGGGAACCCTTTAACCCTTGTATTGGACCCAGTCAGAAACTGCCAGACACACTAAGGCAGGCTGCCACCTGTGTGTCGCTCACCCATGTGTCAGATCAATCATTGTTTGTATTGAGCTGTGATAAATACCCCCACGGCTGAGCCTTCAAACAGTAACTTCTGCTTCTTCAAATACAGGATGACAGTACTGTTGCTATAAAGACACCTGCATCAAATATTAGGGTGAGGATTATCTGTGAGCCAGCAGCCTGACAACCAGAGTTTTAGCTGCACACAGCATACACTTACTTAAAAATAAATGTGAAATTCAGTCTTCCACAAAAGCAGCAGCGTCATGAGAAAACTCAGGCTCTAAGTTCTGTCAGCGCTGCGTTTCCAATATTAGAGTGTCAGTCTTCATTCACTCTCTGACAAGGTTGTCAATCAAACAGCAATCTAGTTTTGTAAGCCTTTAACCAAAGATCAAAGCAGTGATACTGCTGAGTTCACATTACCTTCACAGAGATAACCGCTTGAACACTTCCCCAGCGCTGCAGCAATATTAACTTTGCAGCCTTCCTTCCAAGCAAATAAAACAGCACAAAGTTTGACAGCCCTCCTGGCTTCCACCCTCAGCTCTCATCTCAACCAAATCCCAGTCCCTGACTCCTCTACCCCTTTGCAGCTGCCACCTGGGTACTGAAGTTGAGGCCCGTGACACATGCATTCAGTTAAACTTTGGTCAATTAAAAAGAAAATGAGATGTGCTCTCGGCCTCCTGTGGGGAGCAGAGCGAATGTCTTTAACTCAATAACAATAGCTGGGCAATAAAAAGATGAGCGAGCAAAACGTAGTGTATCATCATTTTGCTTTTGACTTCAGCCCAATGGCAAATGAAAGGCATCCAAAATCAATTTCAAGAAGCTAATAAATTCAGTATGTGAAAGCACTGAAAATATAACTTTTGCAGCCTCATCACCAAGCTGATTTGTAAGCAAAGCCAGGCCCAATTCCTGCACACTATGTTGCCCATATTTTCAGTTTCATGCAGGTAATAGACTCTTTCTACAGAGTTTATATTCTGAGGCTAAACATAGATATATATATATCTTCTTTCCACAAACATATGTCCTGGTAATATCATAATAAAAATCCGAATGCAGTGTGCCCAGGAACTCTGTTGATCACTATCAGTTGCTTCCTCCAGTAGGAGGGAGAGAAAGGTGAAGGCTGATTCTGCGTGCAAGGGCACGCTCGAAACACAGCGACTGCTGGCCACAGTCTTTCATAAGTCCACGTAACTTTCAGAACAGCCCTCTTTATGGCAGCGTGGGGAGGGGCTGCTGGGGCTTTTATTTGCTTGTTAACTGACTGAGAAGCCTGCCAGAGCATGGCCGTCTACAGGTAAGCTTCCAAAGGGAAATGGATTGACTGTAATTACAACACTAGTTTAAGTACTCCTTGAGCAATGCCAAATACCCTCAATGTGTACCTTCTGCTCTCACTAGGACGCAATACAGAGGGTTTCCACTTACTCCAAACAATTAGTTCCCTTTAACACAAGAAGATTTGACCAGCAGTTTCTAGTATGACGTAAGAAATCTGCATTCAGGGCCAAGTCCATCTAAATGATTCAGGGGATGTACCTCACCTGCCTTGTAAGGCCAGGACCAACTCCCGTGGGAGCAGTGATGATGCAGCACCCTTGGTTGCACACCAGGCTTGCACATCCAGCACAGGAAATCTCCAACAAACATTGAGCCAAGGCATGTAAACTGAGGGCTGCCTGACAGCCCTGGGAACTGTGGGTCTGTACTGGAAACCAAACACAATTTCTGAGAGCAGCAGTTTCTGTTCCCAATGCAGCCAATCCACACCAGGCCTTCTGGACTGATTTTTTTTCATCTGAACCAATTGCAGATAGAGATATTGCAGGAGGTCAGTTACACTTCTCTAAATCACTAACAGTGTGAAAAGTTTCTTAGGGTGTGGTACTTAATTAAAATAATAATAATAGAAGAATAAACAAATTAAAACCAACCCACAACATCAAACTAGTTTCTGACCCTGGAGATTTCTGTGTCAATATATGGATTTATCTGTTTCCTGTAGAAAAAAAGAGACGGAAAGGGAAAATCAAGGCAGGCAAGCTGGGTGAGAAGTGGCTAGAGAGCATAAGGAAAGAGTGATGGTGTATGTGGACTGGGGACATGTGTGAGTTTTAGAAAACAGCAGGTGGAGAAAACTGTGCAACAGAATTATGTTTAAAGAAAAGTTAGAACTAGGTGAGAACTGTAATAGAATCACACTTGGAGTGTAAAATATTGTCTTTGTCACTTAGTTCATACTGTGAACATGTCCAGGTTTCTCCTTCCCCAAGCAGAAGCAATGGGAAATGCTGTTTGTTCTTAGCCTATTTCTTCACCAGAGTATCATCCTCCTCAGATGGTGGCAGCTTTTGGTGACCTAGACTGCTATTATGGGGTGTGGGACAACTATTTCCTCACACTGCAGAAAACACTATGCTAATTTTTCGAGAAATCTTCATTCCTCTGTCTTTACTCCAAGATTTTCCAGATGAAAAGAAGTAGCAATAAATTCCACCTCAAACCAGAGTTACACTGAGCTAAACTTTCTTTACTATTTGCTATATCTAGTTTTATGTGTTCACCTCTAATGTTTATAAGCAAGAGGAACTAAAATGCTTTCAGTGTTAAGCACTGCTTCTCCAGCTGAAGGCAGATTGTGCCATGCTTGCTCTCCACACTTCCAGCTTTCTGAAACACCTCAAGCAAACCCAAAAAGCCTAAGAGATTGTGTTACTGATACTTCTGTAATACCAAAGAAGCACAAGAGTATCTTTGAGATCTCCTTTGCAGATAAAGCAGCTTACAAAGTCTGTTAACTGTGACTACAAGACATCTTCAGAACAACCACTCTTCGGTGCACGTGTAACAGAGTCACCTGGACTTTATAAGGCTGCTTTCATGCCTTTCTGTGACTGACTGCACTGCTTCACTCTAGCTGCAGAGTCCTCTGGGCCTGTGATCATACCCTGGCTGGTGGTCTGGGTTTCAGCAGAATGCAAATGGAAGCTATGAGCACATATGTTTTCATGTGAAACAGAAGCCAAGCTGTGAATGCAACATCACCCTGCAACAAGGAGCTTCTGTGGAAGCGAGTCCTGTCCACCTCAGCTGACTCACTTGTCACACCGCTGCAACCTCACATGCCAGCACGAAGGGGGACTGGATGAACTGGGGTCACCTCTGTTCTGTGGGGTCTCATACACACCACATTTGCAAAGCACTATCTGCCTCCATTTCCCAGAGCACAGCAATATATAGCTAAGATCTGATGCATACTAGATGCATAGAGAGCTGCTACTATGAAGGCAAATCCCCTGCTTAGGTATGAGCATGGTTAAAAAGTACTACACTAAAAGTACTTGTTCATAAAACAGATTTACACTGCTTCTATTTCTGAGCACCTTTAGCATTACAGGATGCTATTCCTTCTCAGCCCTCTTGGCAGACTACACATACAGTGATTTTATGTATTTTTAAGCACAGCTTTCCCCCACATCCAGTCCTTCTTGCCCATCTCAAAATCATGGAGAAGGTGGAAAAGACCTTTAAGATCACCAAGTCCAATCACCATCTAACTCTGCCAAGGCTGGGGCTAAACCATGTACCTCAGCACCACATCTCTGCCTCTTTGAAATGCCTCCAGGGATGGGAATTCAACCACCTCCATGGGGGGTCTGTTCCAGTGCTTGAGATCCCTCTCTCAATGAAGAAACGAAGATAGATGGTTAAGAAGATGCATTCCTCTGCATTTCCTTTTATTTTCAGTAACTCAACACAAGAAGAGATCTTCCCAAATTCTAAGTTTCTTTAGGTGGCACTTTTATAACAACATTAAAAAAGCAGAATATATGTCAGTATCAAAATGCCTAACTGGATCCATAACTAAGTCTTTATTTAGTTAAAAACTTCTGATATTATCTCTATTATTTATTCTTCAAAGGAAAACAGTAATTAGGAAAGTTCTGCAAATTTGCACTAATGAAGCGGAAAAATCTTCTATGAAGTAATGAATTTTATTAATTACCATGCAAGCCAATAAATACAAAATGCAAGTGTACCTAATGTCTTCTTTTTGTGATTTCTGCAGCTCTTTATGTAGAGTTACTTTCAGGTTATTCCCAAGTCATTGCAACACCTTGAGCTGGGGACGGTATTTTGGCCACAAGTTTGAACTTAAAGCAAAGAATTTGTATTCCACAAGCAGTGAAAAAGAGAAAGTCTTAAAGATTCAGCAAAATTACGCACTGAATAAAATCGAAGAGGGAGAATACTAAGCAGATACAATGAGACGGTGGCACAGCAAGAAGGAACATGCGAAGAGAATTCCCACCATAGGTTATTGCCACCACTTACTCCAAGGTAAGCAAGCCTGAAGATAACCTTCCAGCCCTGGTGCACAGGCTGAGAAGCAGCAATATTCTTTCCAAATTCAGAACTATTAATTGCACAGAAGGAACAGCTACAGGTCCAACCTTAGAGTGCAGGGCTGGAGGAAGGGTCAGCATTGCACCCTGTTTTCTCAGCCTCCTCCATGCTGCAGCAGGTGAGTGCTGGTCCAGCCCAAGCAGTATTCAAGGGTGTCTTAAGCAGCTAATGACCCTCAGACAGTCTCTCCTCCAGTGAAGCTCTGCCCAAGTCAAGCCTCTGCAGACACACTTCTTATGTTCAAATGTATCTTCAGTGTCACAGCTGCCACGATGAAAATGGGTGAGAGCTACAGGTGCTTTTGTGCCACAGGGGAAATCCCTGGCTCTTTACACTCACTTCTGCCCCAAGGAGCGTGACATTGCCACAGAATTTAGCCATAAATATTTGAACTGGAGAGCAAAACCTGATTCAGAGACTGAAACTAATTAATCATCTGCCCAGCAAAACTGAGATGCATTCAGTGGAGTTCAAAACCTCCAACTGCAGTCAGAACTTTGCCAGATCTTACTGCAGGCCACTCCTAGTGAATCCCAACGGAAACACAGAAGAGGGCTGGGATTTGAGCATGAGCCACAGGACAGAGAGATTAGAGGGTCTCTTAACCAAAAATGGTGAGGTCTCATTCTAACTGGGAGCCCACACCAATACCTTTTCTGTTTCTGATCTTCATCAACTGGCACTTGAAAGGAAACCCCAAGTCCATTCTTCTTATTTGTCTTTTTCCCACACATTCAGTACTTTTTCCTGCTGTCCTCACAAAATCTCTGTAAATCCAGGGAAGAAAAGAATACCAGTAGAAACTGCTTTACTACAGTATGTGTTAGCACCATTACATGAAATAATTGCTCCTTGGGAGATTCTAGACAGTCAATTAACCCCCAATTCACAACTCAAGTGGCAGACCAGACACTCAATGAATAAAGGGTAGGGGTTCAGTCCTCAATTAGGATGAATTTTTTTCCATAATAGTTTAATGTTGTGGTCAATTAACCCCCCTAGCATTGTATTAATTATTATATGAATCCCAGGTTAGTTGGGGTGTATCACGACCAGGCCACAGTCCTGGGCTTACATTTTTCGAAGCTGTAAAAAAAGTCTACCTTCAGGGGAAAAATATTCTGCTTAACAAAAAAAGCAAGGAAATGCATTGTGCTTTCCTAATCCTGGGTACATTTAAATGTCTCCTGTATTTTGCTGCCAGAGATAACACTGCAGTTACCCCACAGATCATTAGAACTAGGTTTACTACTGCACCAGATATTTAGATCACTGGTTATATTAAAAAGGATTCCTCAGCAGACTTTTAAGGATTAATCTTGTCTCCAACTGCTCAGCTTTTTTCCTATATTGCTGGGCATAGCAGCTTGGAATAGTAGCTTATTTTTCCATCTGTTAGACATATAGAGCCTATCAGTTTGTGAAGTACTTTCTTGGTACTCTTTTTGGTAGAATAAAGTCCTAGATTTCCTTGGGGAAGCACAGGACATATGCTGATGCTCTGTGGTTTCTGAGTTACTGCAGAGATGAATTCTTTTGGCCAGCTTTCTGTTGAGTAGGTGCTGGAATCATATAAAACAGCAACTTGTGGGGGAAAAAAACCCCAACAGTAAAATGGTGAGTTCCCTGGCCAAATCAGTGATCTTTTTTCAACTAATTATTTTGCTTGCTGCAAATGAAGACAGTTTGTCTTTGAAAAGACAGTCTATCATTAAAAAGGAAAAGTATTGAAAGTTTTTGAAACAGCTATAACAGATGTCATAGCAGTTGAAAGTACAATTAGAAAGCACAACGCCGCAGAAATACAACTTCAAACAAAAGCAGAAAAGTTCTGTGTGCACATCAATAATTTAGAGTGATTTAAGAACTGGTTTATAGATGCAAATGTCTATATATACATTGAATGTGCTCTTTCTAGGCAAACAAAAAGGGGATACAATCCTTTTAAATTATTTTGAGGATAACTGTTTCCACAACAAACATCATTATTTATCAGTTCTGAAAAGAAGCCAACTGCTAACATTTGAAATGCACAAATCTTGGCACACAACATAGAAAACGGCAATCTCCCCCCTTTTCAAAACCAGGGTTGCATTTATTTTCCACATGTGTCAAGTTCTTATCTCAAAGCCCATGCAGCATTACCTATTTCTATCAGAAATCATTGTATTTTATTTCTAATCACCTTCCCACAGCCAATTTGGTAACTCAGGAAAGGAAACCTTTATTGCTACCAGATGCTGTTACCTTTTACTCACTCACACACTACTATAAATTGGTTCAACAGCCTGGTAAATAGGGTTTAATAGATATTATTTTGCCTTCTGGATTGCTTCTGTTATAATCTTTTGTTTGTTGATTTTAGTGATGGTAACACTCTAAATTTATGCTACAGCTATGGACCAGCCAGGAGACATCCATGTTACACAGTGCAGCATCATGCAATAAGACCTGAGACAGTCTGATACTACAACTAATTGAGCTGTATAAACAATCTGGCTCCCACTGAGCTACCCCATTCCTGATGGATTCATTCATCCAGGAGAACACAGCACAACCCCACTGTGCACTACTGCCCTCCCCATGCCCACAGACATTTCTTCTGAGCAGGTGTTGCATTGCAGCCCAGCTGATGACCCTGACTGTCTGAAGGCTGGCATGAACTGGCCAGGTCACCTTCTCATATTCTACTGACTGCAGAATTGAGATGGTACAAGGCAAACCTTTGAAAGAGACACTCCCCTTTTCCCCTTCCTTCATTAGATTTTTAATGGAGAGCAGGAATAACCCATGGAAGAGGCTGCTCTGAACCTGACAATCTCCCTGCTTCAACATTTCTCTGTATCTTTATTTCCGTATGTAAGCTTTAAGGAAATTATTTGTCCTGTCTTGGAAACTGACTGCATTGTTTTTCTCTGTTCCTTTTGTTCTGGGGTAAAAGCCCAGTATGCTCAAATGGGATTTTGATGGATAGGTGATTTTGTGTAGAGAGAGATGAGATTTTCCTACTCAGGTGGGAAGGAAAATGTGGGAACAAATGAGGGTCCTTGAGGCTGAAACTTTCTCAAGAGGAAATGGGAGCAGATGTTTTTCTAGATTCATAGGAGAGAAACCAGCTCCTCAGCAGCTTCCACTGACATCTTTGAACATCAGAACACAATTTCACTGAAGGCAACCAGAACACAAGAGGGGATGCCCTAGTCCTGCTACTTTGCTGCTTCCTACAACAGGAGACACCATGCACTGCCTTTGAGACAGCAGGACACTGACATGAAAAATCCAGGAAAGAGACAAAGCTCAAATCGCCAGACTTGAGTTATTTATCATTAAAATTAACCCATGTATCTTTGTAGGTTTGCTCTCGTGGCTGGAAACCTCCACAAAAATCCTGTCACTTTAGCTCCCACTATTCCAGAACGATAATCATACTCTTCAGGTACTTGGGGCTGCTTAGCTTCAGTATTTTATGCCCTTGATGATGTATAAACTGCTGGTTGTGTAGAATTAAAACTGCAGCCTGATTTAGAACATATTCAATATGTGCTATGCAGAGAGAGATGTTTACAAAACACTGATCCTAAAGCAGGGTGCTGAAAAATTATCTTGTATATTAGAGAGAATTCTTATTAGAGATAAGAGTATAATCTAGAGGTGCCTGACTTATTTTCTGCTGAGATTTCCACATGTGTGTATAGAGAGAGATCAGTAATGAATGTTCTTGAAACAATCTCTCAGGAGCTCACTGGATAGACCTTGAATATTGGTGGCTTTTATTTAAGTTTTTTTTAAGTATCAAAAATCTTCATAGAAAGGAACGAAGGAATTATGGCATGATGGAATTGCTATTATTATTATTGAAGTTTACCAAACTATTATCCTTTCCTTAAAACACACCAGTAAAAAGACTATATGTAAATATAATCTTTTATAGAACAATTTCAAGCTCTCCTTTCCATCTAAATCCTTTCTGCCTGTAATGCCATAGGCTGTATGACAACAATGTCAGAAGTCAAGCAGCTCTGGCAACTCCTCCTTTAATATCTGAACTTCTCTGCACTTTTGCCTGGGGGCACCTTCACTGCAATCACTTTCTAGGTTTCAAAACTACAAAATACAATAAATACAGGCAAATCTCCCAACTGACAGTGTCTAAAGCATCTCCAAAGGTTACAGAAGTACAAACAACATATAATCTTCTGACTTCTGAGAATAAGAGATCTTCTGTCCATCTTCCACTTGAGCTCAGCCATACACCAGAGATGCTCCATCCTCCAACATAGTCTACATCAAAAAGGCCTCTTCTGCCACACCAGAAGAGACACTCCACTGAACTGTCATAAAAAATGTCAGTTATGTATCCCATTACTGACAACATTCACCCAAATAAGCCGTGGGGTTTGTCAGCAGATTCACACAAACCAAGTCCAGCCACCAAAACGCTACACAACAGTCCAGGTGACAGATAAAACAGACCAATTCAAAACCATGCAAGGTTTTATACAATACAACATTGCAAAGTACACCTGGAAGCAGAATTCTCTTTATTAAACTACTTGTTATAGCCTGTCTTATTCTGCCAGCTAGAAGACAAATCTGCTCTGCAAACGACTGTCATGCTGACTACAAAATAAAAGAAGACAATAAATCGGTCGGAATTTCCAGAGCAACATGCAATGGCTGAGCATGACCAAAGCAGTGTGCCTGGGGAATCCTGCACTGCTATAATCACTGCCCTTCTGGCTTTCTACTCATTTGCCTGGAATTTCAGACTTCTAATGGCTAAAATTGGCTAAAGCAGAAGTGAACCTGTTATGTGCAATACCACCTTTCAGGAAAACTCCACGTTTTTAACAGTTCTCATGAACACAGTTAAGCACCACAAATATACCACAAATGAAAAACATTTCAAAGTTACTTGGGAGTCCAGCTTCTAGTTGTGAAAGTGGGACAGTTAATTATGGGCTGATTTTTAGAGGTATTCATGCAAACTACAGTTAAGGAAATGGGACTCTCAGAAGTCTTACCCTTCAACCTAAAGCTGTGAAGGCACTCGGTGACCTAAAGCTGAGCACATATTTGTCAATGAGGCATTAATGAGATATCTAAAAAACCCTAATGTTCAACCTCACAGTCGCCTTTAGCCCTCTAAGTTGATGCCCAAGGTCCCACTAGCAATGTCTATTTTGGCTGTGAAGCTTACCTTGGGTCCTGTTTTGGAGGCTCTGAGAGAGACTGTAAGCCCAGTGATGACAGTACTCCCTGGCTGATGGTCTCATAAGCCCCAAATGGAGTGGCCACTTGAGAGACAAGAGTCCTGTTTTCTAACCATCAGACTATTTGTTTGGGTTTATTTAGCAAAGGAGTTTGAGAAGGGGAGAAATGACACAGAGCAGCTCAACAGTACAGCTGATAATGCAGCAGGCCAAGGGACCTAGTTAAGGGGCCTGCTCTTATGAATATTTAATCACTCAGATGAAGTGGAACAGCTTTCACTGGAGATAGTGATAGATGCAATGCAGAGACACAGCAGCCTGCAAGAGGCTTTGCTCAGGAGAGGAGATTCAATCTCCTGATACAAATTGAGGAGTTTTGAGAAGGAAGTTTGCTTCCCACAGAGTCCCCCAGCGGCTAGGGTATCCTACATAGAGCAAAGGCACAGGTGACTCTCCTTCCATCTTTTGTCAGTTCTAAGCACCTCTACAAGAAGAATATTCACAGCTGGAAATCCTCAGCCAACATTAAATACTGGGCTCCCACCTGGTAGCAGGCACCAGCTCCAGAGAGGGACCCTGGTAGGCCCTCTGTGGGCACTTCCCAGTGCTGGCCAGCTTGGTGGGATAGGGACTGATAAAACTTACTGTTAGTGTAAGAACAACTATGACCTGGTACTCCTCTTCTGTTATTTCATCATTTACTGGGTTGTATAATGATAATCTCACAATCAGTCACTTAAGGTCTGTTTATCCTTTTTTGCAAATAAACTGTTCCAATGACAGAGGTAGGTTGAGAGGAAAAGCAGGAAGCTGTTTTAAAGACATGACAACTCCTTGATTATTTTTCACTATTTCTTGCCCATTAATTTTATGGATAGAGAAGATAAAGAATAACAGGACTAAAAACTAAAACCAACCAAACAAAACATAAAAATCCCTACCCAATAACAGCAAACCAAAACCAAACAGAACATAAACAAACCATCAACAACAGAAGGAAACAAAAACAAACAAAAAATTTGAGTACAGTCTAGAATAAATGGGGAAAAAAAAAAATGTTAAAAAAAGGTTTGCAGCTGTATCTCTGTATCTGTTTGGTTTTCTGTGTGAGGTTTTGGGTAGCACACAAAACAAGCACTTCATTGCCTTGCCGGTTCTTAATCTATCTCATGCATGTATCTTACCTACTTGCTACTGTACTAATAAGAATGATTACAAGGACACTGCAACATTAATAATGAACTTTCTCCAAAGTGCAGGGAGTTTCATGAGAAGAATTCCAAATGGGCTATTTTTCCTTCAAAGTACAGTGTTTGTTTTAAAATACTTGACAATATATTTATTGCTCACTGTTGTGGCCTCCCACACTTCCAGGTACAATGCTTAATTTCCAAAGCACAGCTGGTAAAGTGAAAAAGCAGCAGTGTCCATGCCCAGAAACAACTGCAGCTGTAACAAAGAGGGCTGTAGTGGTGCTCTCTACCCAAACAATCCAACAGAAAACTTGATTTCCTTGAAACTACAGCTTGAGCTGGCTGTGGGCTGGAGCTCCTTATGTTCTGCAGCCCTCTGGTGCTATAGAGGCTGGATTTGCTCTTTGACAGCAGGAACACATGTTGCTTTCATAAACCAAAGCACTTTTGGTCCTCCCTATTCTTGATCAAAACAAAGGTTCTGGAGCCAGGGCCATGGCTACAACTGTCACTCAGTTTGTCACTGGTATGCAACATCCATCTATGGGTAACATGACAAACTCTAAAGCCCAGCTCACTATTAGCAACCCTTAGCTGAGAGGCCTCTGTTTTAGGTTTGGTGAGTGTTGCAGGCTCAGAGCACAGGCATGGGGAGGCTGAACCCCTGTCAGGCATCGAGGATCTCTGGGACACAACCTTTCAGTACATGACTTGTTCAGATGGTACTGCAGCTAATGAGGACTGAAGGCAAACCTACCGAATAAATCATAGACATTAAGAATGTCATCAACTGCAGTTTTCAGTTTAATGACTTTGCATCAGAGGTATTACAAATCAGGGCATTCGAAGGGGCAGTTTTAATACGAGGGCTAACTCAGAGGAAAAGATTCCTGGGCCTAATCCAAAAGCTTTCTTAGGTCACTGGGTGCCTATCAGCAAATTTTCTCCCCTTTCTATGCCTTTCAAATTTGATATAGCTCAGTAAGATGGACCTGCCTAAAACTCAATTCATAGTACTGGAGGAAAAGTGGAAATGGTAAATTCTGATGAGACGTCTTGACTTTGGACAGCAGCTACCTTATTTCTGTCACATTTTGTTCTTATTTGCCCGTTTTATTTCCTAGACTTACATGACTAAATGGTCCAAAGCCTTTTCAATAAAGAAAATATCATTACTTCAGTGTGTTTATATAGATTAACAATTTGTGGTGCTTAGACAGCAATACATTAAAGTCACTGAAATCTAATAAATAAAACATATTAATAAATTATATGTCAATGTAAGAATCTGGCTTAGTCCATCTGCCAAGACAGTCATGAAGCAGGTATTCTACTCTTCAGAAAAAAAAACATGTTCTTACAAATGATTCTGCAAATAAAGATCTAATATAAACTCAACGTAAAAGATGTGACCCTGGAATACTTCCTTAATATCCCTTCTATTTATCAATGAGCAATGGTTAAATAGACACTCATAATGACATGAGTTTAGGCCACTATTTTCTATTAACACATATTGTGAATCTAAGTGTTAATAAGAGCTTGCCTTGGCTTCGTGGAGTTGGGGTTTTGGGTGGTTTTGGACCAATGGACTGGCAAAAGATCACAGCTACTCTTAGGCCACCAATTTAGCATTGTCAGTTCACTTGTGGGTTAAATTTAACAACAAGAAAAACTTGTGGAAAAAGCCTTTACCCAGAATAGAGCTCTGTGCTTCTTATCTTTCAGTTTTCTCAGAGGAGAGAAAATGCAAAAATATCTCTGAATTTTCCAGTGACTGTTTGCACTGCACATGGCACTGAGAGCCTTTGGGAAAGAAACCCTTGCAACCCTCCAACCCGTGCATTACTACACCCACTGCTCATGGAACCACCCCGGGGCTCTGCACACAGATACCAAAAAGAAACACAACTTCACTTCTAATCTGGGGAGTTTTTCATGAAGAAAGTTTCTCATTGTTCTCATTGTATCTTTAAGATGCAAGTGTTGGTCCGTCACAGAACAGCATGGGGAAGGTTTGAAGTGCTGGCACCCCTCGCACATTGACACACGCTGTGTGGTACAGCCCGGCACTCCTAGTTCTCATTCCTGATCCTGGCACTTTCCATCT
Source organism: Picus viridis (assembly GCA_033816785.1). NCBI lineage: Eukaryota > Metazoa > Chordata > Aves > Piciformes > Picidae > Picus > Picus viridis. Next base: position 22,873,839 of record CM066580.1, on the reverse strand, counting down.
GGATGCTTTCAGATTAACTGCTGGAAAAGTCCTTTCTCTGGAGGACACCCCCAGCACCAGCCTGTCGCTCTTTCAGGTGTTCTGCACCTGCTCATCCTCCTCCCTTCACATCCTGAGAAACCCAGGCCCTTGGCAATGATGAATTTAAGCAGCACAAACCTTCTTTCCTGCTAATGAAATACAATCAATAAGTAAAGTTATTCCTTCATTACCGCAGTCTCTGGCCATCTGAAAACATTTCACACAGCTGACAGCAATGATGCAACATTCCCATTTCCTTGAAGTAATAAAGGAAAAGGTGTTCTATAATAAAATGAAAAGGGCTAGCTGCCAGATGCACAGTTTTGGAGACTACTGTCTGCTGGAAACAGGAGACACAGCCCTCGAGTCCAGATTTGTGTTCTGAAAATGCAGACAAATGGGCTGAAGGAGGGTAGCATCACTCTTGAGCAGCTCTGAGACATTCACAGCAAATACTACCTTGACTTCTACTCAAAGACTGCTTGAAAAATGATTAAGTATAAACAAACTGGTCAGTTACACATTTTTTCTGGCTCACTTAGTGCAGCTCCAGCACCCTGAACACCCAGGTGAACACCTGGTCAGATCATGCTGTGGTGCCCCAGGGCCCACACGTCCTGCTCACCTCCTGCTCAATTCAGAGCCAGAGGGGTAAAGCTGGCACATGCCCAGCTCTAACCAGGGCTCCAGGAAGAGCTGCAATTGTGCAGCCAGCAAGCGCACACCACTCCTGTCTGCAGTAACAACCAGCAGTATTAGCTGGGGGAGCTATCTTCCAAAACATTAGGCTTTGGCCAAACTCATTGGAGACCCCATGAATGTTCTCACTGATTTCACAGTGGCAGGAGTTGGGCCAGTGCCTCTTACTACTCCATCCCATATGAGGAGCATATGAAATATTTCTTGTCATGCAGTCAAACAGAATAATTGTGGTGCAATTTAAACTCTACTGGCAGGCATGGCCGAATCCTTTGCTGGCTCATTTCACCTTCCTAAAGCCAGTATTCATATGGAGGATTCTGTAAAGCCACAGAGGGCTGTGTCAAACAAACCTTTCCCACACAATGGAGATGTTTTCCAGGACATATACTGAAGCAGATGAATTCAAAATTTCGTTTTTGTGAGCAACTGTGCAGGTACAATGTAACTACTTAAACCCAGACACAGCAAGTAAACACAATCAGGAAGAACTGGGTTTCAGTTTCTGTAAACATTTGAGGCTATGCTCTGTGAGGGATTTTCTAGCTCTGTTTCCTTTCCTAGTGCTTTCAAAACAAAGTACAGATGGTTTTCCCTCGCACCCTGACATGGACGCACAAGCAAAATGCTTGTGTGCTATAATGGTTAAAGACATTTGACTGAAAGTATCTTGTATTAAAAAAACACAACTGCAGCCTTGCAAAGATATCAGCCTTTGTTGTCCTCTAATGTTAAGCCTGACCATGATTCCTAAAAGGAGGATGAAAGGATGTGGAGTAATTGAGATTTAATGGCATCTCTCCTTCAAAAAGCTTCAAGGTATGGTCTGTAACTGGGCTCTAACCCCTCTGCATTGAGACAGCCACTAAATCTGTAACTTCTGCCCCACCAACATAAGCAAACAGCTCAGCATAACTGGAACAACCTCTTATTAACTGTCTTTTAAAGAAAAACTCTTACACCATGTTCTCTTCAGCCCTAATTACCTTGAAATTACTTTGATGAGAACAAAGCAGCACATTTTTGTCTGGTGCTGAGATCACTTAAAATGGGATATGGAAAACAAAGCCTGTGTGTCCTGAGGGATATCACAGTATTTGCCTATAATCATTGCAATAACTTTTATTGTGTTTTATGCTAAGATTTCATGTAAGTAGTGCTACTGCTAAATTTTAGTTGACTTAATTTTCATTTGTTGCTATCTTAATTGTTACAGACTGCTCTTATTTGCAAGAGTGCTCTTATTTGTAAAGTTCTATCAAAGGTGTATAACACAAGCCCACGCTCAGTATATGCCTTCAATAATTTCTTTGTTGTTTGAAAACTTCCAACTTACAGCAAAGCTGGCATTTTATGGCCTGCAGAGCTATAAATCATTTTTAAAATCATGATGATATTACTCAAAACAGATGTGAAAACATATGTTTGCCACGGTTGTATAAACCGCTTACTTGTCATACTTAATAAATGTTGATACTTTTATTTTAACTACATTCCTTCTCAGTAACTTTGAAAATCTTTGCCATGGTAAATAGACTTTGCCTTAGTGGAAGTAATGGCAGGTTTTGGAAAACAAAGCTTGTTCTGTATACAAATTATAGTTTCTGCTGAGCGGTGCAGCACAGATCACCCTCTTCAGCAACTGTCTGCATCTGACCTATAAAAACAGCCTAAAATAATTATGCACAAGAGAATAATATTAGGAAAAAGAATCTCTGTGGGAGTGAGACAAATCACTGAGGAGTAACAACACTTGCATGGGGTGAAAGAAAGGCCCAGCACACACAGGCTGAGGATTTTCAGAAGCAGAGTCTCTGTCCTACTGGTCCAGTCCAGTGGGTGCTTGTGTCCCATAAACCAGAGATTCCTACAGGAACTGTGCTGCAGGTCTGTCGCGCTGCCAGATGCAAGCCGGCTCGCAATTGTTGGGTAGTCAAAATTGGTACCTTTAAATTTCAACTTTTATCTCTCTGTGACGTCACCAAAAGGGTCTGGAGCTGTGAGATTCCTTGAAAACTACATCTTTACTTGGCAAAAATAATGAATTTATTCTGTTTGTGTTTTCAGGAGGAAAATGTGACCTGTGCAGACCAAGTGGAGAAATTGAAGATTTACTCTGTTCTTAAAAATGATAATTTGAAATGTCTCATGATTCTGTAGCACTTTCTTCTGATGCAGGTGAATTTCTGAAAACTAAGTTCATCCTAGAAATATCCTCTAAGTGTGTGCAGCAGGAATACCTACAAAGACGTTTCCCAGTACCTCATCAGTTAAAGAAAGATAACACTAAGCAAAAATGTAGAGCAGGAAAGGAAGGCAGCTGTACAACTTTAAACTTGGGGGGAACGATGGTACATAAAATGTTAGTATCAGATTTGTCATTTCATACATGCTACAGGGAATGATCAAAGAGTGCAGAAACCTGGGAATTGGGTTCACAGGTGGTGGGGTTTAAATTATTTTCACGCTTTTTGGGATTTCTGAATTGTCTTTTCTGATCCTTAAACTGTACCTTCCCTCATCCATCCTGAGTGACAGGACTGCTGCCACCAAAATCTACGTGATTTAGATCTCTGAACCCCACAGGATATTGAACTATTTTACTGCAAAACTGACTAAACGTGGCAAGAAGCCATGCACAGTTCAACAAAATTCAAATAACTATACTTGCAGGGTCAGATGAGATACTGATGTAACTACAACAGAAATGTAATTTTAAAATCTTAGGAATACAGGCATGGTTGGTAACTGTTCAGCCTCTGGTGCTGGCCCCTAAACACCAACAGGACTCAAGAGGGAAGGATTTAAGCATCATGATCCAGACAGAAAATTATCTCAGAACAGCAGAGAAGGGCTCTTTGAGGGTTCGTGAGGGAAGTGTTTAAATGCCTAAAGAAATCACTGAAAACAGCTTCCTCTGCTTTCAAGACAAGACTTAAGTGTGAAAATACAAAATAAGACAGAAGTTTCAGGCTCTGTTTCCCCATCACTCATGGATGTCCAAGGAATAGAGCTGATCGTGTGAAATCATGAATCTGCTCGAGTCGTTTTATTTAACTCTGAACCACAAGGCATATGAAGCCTTCAGGTTCACTTCTGAGTGGCTCACAAAACTGTCTGTATCTGACTTTTTAGTTTTCTCAGAAAACACACTATAATTATCTCAGTTAAAATAAATCAGTTTGTGCCTTCATTTGCAACAAAAAGCTCATATTTACAGTAGACTTTTATGCACATTTAGCTTATGCTGTCTCCTCCTTTGGTTACTGTCTCCTCTTTCTTTTCCTTCCTATCTTTTTCACTCTGAAACCTGAACACCCCCCTCAGTACAGGCCTTCACAGTAGTTTCCAGTATTCAGCTACCTTTTATTTCCTTGACTACACCCCATCTCCTTTTTTCTACAGGCACCCATTTTGTAGGGTGCATTCTCCACACGTTGCCAGAATAAACCTCTCACCTATTAATATGACTTATTTTTTTGTTCCATTTGCAAGGAAACAAAACGGCCTGTTCTTCCTTGATGTGCAGCCACAGATGACACATGCTCTCTGTCACTAAAACACTTCCCCGGGCCTTACCTGCACACACCAACAGATTCACTTTCTCCAGGATCCATCAGTCACTGCAGGCAGAACCAAGCAGAGGAAGCACTTCCCTGCCTACAGGACAATCACTACAGGCCAAACATCACTTCTTTCCCCACTACCTCTCACTTGGGACATCATGTCACGGTGCCAGACACAAAAACTGGCTTATTTCCCTCACCTAGACACCAGCATTAGTCTGCACACACATCCCCTGGAAGCAAAGAAATGATACCATCTGACTAATCAAATATTTGCTAGGAACTTCAGAAATAATTGGGTCAAAAGACCAGCAAAATATTAGCCTCATAGCACATCAACAGAGAGAAGCAAAGACATGGTTGTTTACACTTCCCAAGAAGAATGACATGCAAATTCACTGGATACATTATTCATTGCAATTAAGCACTTAGCTCCCTTAAATTTATAATATAATACCACTGCATATGCAGAATGATAGAAAAAGGATTAAACCATATAATTACTGTAATTAAATGCCTGAGATGGAAAACCATCTGCAATTTTACCTTTCTCCTTTTGGATTTTTTTTAGGCTGGTCCCAGTTTCTTGATCAATGAGTTCTCCTTCCCTGTTGTTGGTCAGCATAGCTAAAAAACATCAGAGCACACAGCTATATAACACCATCAGGAAAAAATGTCAGGAGAGAGGAAAATAGTAAACCCTATTTCCTCTTTGTCAAGATTTCGGTATTTTTCCATTAATTTCTACCACATAAACGGTGTAAAGTAACTGACCATTTCTGTTGTCCATAATCAGCCATTTTTGTTGTCCCAGTTCAGCACTTACAGCCAGGCAAAATATGCAGCAAAAGCAAATTTGCTCAAGTTGTTAAAAGAAGACACTAAGACAGAACTTATTAAATTCTCAAATTAACTAATTAGAAAAGTGAAAAGTACTTCACAGAACTAATTTTGGGGGAAAATACATTTAAATATTTAAGTCTTAGCAATGATCTAGAAAGCAGCAAGTTTAACAAAAGACACAGACTGACAGACAGCAACCCGAGCTGACAGACGCCAGTAAAAACCCAATCCACCGCAGTGCTGAGTGAAGTTCTTTACTTAACGTTTGCAAGATCAGTGAGTTGCTATAAGTTTATGATTCCAGGATGCCTGTTTCATTCGTGCTTGTTTGAGTAAAGCATTTCCCACTCAATAATTAACCAATTACAGACTAAAGTTATTTGAGCAGGGACACTTGTTAAAAATTTCACTGCCGTATTTTGGGCAAAGCTGTGGTGAGGACAAGAGTCTCTTTTTCACTGTTGCTATAGGAAGTTCTGTTTCTTGTTCTACTTTTTGGCCTGCTTTACATATGAAAAAGCTGAGGGGGATCTACTTTCTAGTCTCTGCTGTGTGTGTACATTAGGCAAAGTAGTTCAGGTTCTGCTGACTAACTCATGAAGAGTCAGCTCTCCTATGTGTAGTTCCAGGGTGCTGCTGCATGGACCAGAGGCAAAGCTGAAAAATCCCAGCAAGCATCTGAGTAGCTGTTTGATGGGAGTGAAGCCTACACTGACTTACATGGACTGCACTGGTTTTGTAGCTCAAAAATGTAGCTCAGCAATGCCTGCATGGGTTCCAGTCACTGTGAAGACAACAGTGTTGACACACACTGACGTGAAGAGATGTTAATTGACTTGCCCTAGATCCCTCTTGGAAGCACCAAGAATAGGACCTTAACTTCCTCTAGACTGAATTAGCATCTTAAACACAGTATCAATAATGCACAGGCTGTGAAAGCTGTGGTGGAGAGACCAAAAAATCAGAAATCCCTCACCTCATGGTGATGAGGTAATGTGTGGGCATGAGGAGGTTTTTGGAAGGGAAGAGCCATCACATGATCTGTGACTTTTCTGACATACATATGAAGAAAAAGATCACTTGTTTTTTCCAGCTTCAGGTGCCTTCAGAGGCACTTCCTTAGTCCAGTCCAGCATCCAGCTAGTCACATGAGAGAAGGGATGTTATCTTCTGTGCATGGGTAGATACTGGCACAGAATGAATCTAGGGGGCTAGGCTGTGCATAGCAATATGCCTAACAAAACAAACTGTAGTGTTGAACTTGCTGGGGGTTTAGCAACTGAGTGCTTTCCTGACTTCCCTGTCAAAGGAATATTTGCTTCAATAAACCTCCACAATTCTTCAGGTCAGTAAGTGTGTCGAGGTGTGAGGCTGCAGAGCACTAACCAATTCTGTCAGGTGTGTTGTCCAACTGGGACGGCGAGCTGGACACGCTGCTGCTCTGATGGGAGGAAGCATGGCTCCCAGGCCGCTGACTGTCTTCTAGAGATGGAGCTGGAGAGGGGCTGTCCTGAATCCGTTCCTTGAAACAGAAATGAAACAAGGTCTGTGCAGTTTGATTCATGAACTTTACTGAAGTTCACTGAAAACATAAAGTTGGCTTAGCTAGCAACAGCAAGTGGTCTTTCTGAGATGAACAGAATTCACATCAAAGAGCAGTATCATCTGCTAGAGCCCAAAGCAGTCACACCTCTGAGCCATGCAAGGTGTCTGGGCACAGCGTCACCCTTTGTGTCATGACACAGCATTTGCCACCTCTTTCTTTTTTCTCTTGGTAGCTTTTTCACACATAAAGAATGTTCATTCACACTGCTTTCATGAACTACTTTTAATCAACATATAGTGAAAGGGACATATATATGAGTTACATTTCAAACAATTTAGATTTGGACTAAACTGTCACTAAATGCAAGTCTGCAAACTCACTACAGTCTGTACCTGAGTAAATTACATCAGCATCTTCTCAGGGTAGCACTCGGACAAATTATGGCACGGCAAGAACTTCACTTATGCATGAGAAGCTCCACTGGCAAATATGAATAATTGAAAATGCTCGTGTACTTTTGCACACAAAACAGCATTTTAGGTAAGGAGGAAAAAAAAAGGGCAGGAAATTATTAAAACATTAGAAAAATGAAATCCTGCAGCTCTGTACACTTGCAGATTGTCGTAAGATGCCATGGAATTTTCATCCTGTCTTAAGGAAGGCAAGAGCTTATATGATCACTTGAGACCCCTCAAGTATCATTTCTCTGAATTAACTCACAAGTCCTGTACCACCAATAAACGAGAATCTTCTAAAAGGGACAGATCATGGCCTGAGATATTTTAGATATTCTTATCTTACAATCTCCTCTATGCTTTAAATCCTCTGTTACAAGTCAATCCAAGTGCAGAGAGGCACTAACAACGAGATGCCTGAATTTACAGAATTCCAGAAACTGTTTTTGGACCTGCCTTCATCCCTGGCAGTCAGCTGTTCCCTGTGGAAACTCAGAACTGAAATCTTTCTTACTTTGTTTTTACCCATTTTTTTCCTTTTTTTTTTTTTTTTTAAGGAGAGCCTCTTGTCTCCACCTCATTAAAAATCACAATTACAGTGTAATCTGGGGAAGTTGTCTCAAAGGAACTTTGCAATTTTTCTGCCTTTCTAACCCATTCTCAAAGATTTTTCATTAGGAGCATGCAATCTGGATACTTGGTGGCAATTTATCGTGTGCTTTTGAAAATAAACTCCATAGCATCTGAATTTTTCATGCAGCTTTTGCTCATTACTAACCAAGCAAGATAGCTTTAGGAAGAGAACAGTAGATGCTAACAGTTTTTCCATTCTAAATAGCTGGCATAAGGGCTTCTGCTCATAACCTGTTGAGCTAATTCAATACTAGCACCAGCCGTAGGTAATGTTTAAAGAGTATTCTGTTACCCCTTAAAACCACCTCTCCAAACCACACTCATCTTCATATTTACAGATATTTTTGAGAATGATGCAAAGGGAACGTGAGACTGGATCCTTCTCACAGGAAGGGGTGGCTTTGCCTATTCCAATCACAGCAGCTAAAAACAGCACTGAAGCGGTTTTTAACTGGATAGTTATTGTACATTAAATAACAACTGAGCCTCAAAATCGTGAAACAGCTGTGTCTCAGTTACATAGCTGCTAATCCTCAATGGATCTGGTTTCACTAATTATCTGTTATTTAATGAATATACAATAACTAATAAATCTTGAAGGGAGACTTTTAATTGCAGTATTTTTTGCTTGCTAATTAAAAATGTTTATTAAGTTTTAAGAGGAACGAATCTGTGATGTAGAGTCCCAAATTGTGAAATTCTGGACAACTGAATGGTTTAAAACAAACATTTTAAAATTCAGAGTCACTGATCTTAAAGTCTCCTGTGTTTTCTGCATCTCCAAAACAGAGGGGTTTGAGAGGGTGCTGGCTGAAAGAGTAAGAGCGTTGTGACTGACTCTGTGAATGGCTTGCCTATTAAATTACTTTTAAATGTCACATTCTTACCCCAAGAAGTATTCTCCTAAATGAAAGTACACTCCTAAATAAATGATCAGTCACACACATACAGTCCTGAGCTTATGAATACTACGTGTCCTTTACCTCTGAGTAAATAATAGCTCCCAACTAGGTTACTGCTAACAGGTTGTAACTCTGCCTGTAATTTTATGTGACTGGATTTCAGTTCTAACAGTTCTCTTCAGCACTCTTTCCTCCACAGAGAGAATTCCATTTCCAATTAAGATATCATTCTGAAAAGATTAGTTTTACAGAAGAGTACATACTTGAAGTAAATTCCATTGTCTATTGCAACCATGAAAATGAATAGCCAAGGAGAGCGCATGCCAACTGTTCTGCAAAAAGGGCTATGAACACATATGACTATAAATTAACACTTCGATATCACACAAACAGCCATATATGTCATCTTAAATGGGAGTTATCTGAGTAATTCAAAAGCTGATGATTTGGAAAAATAAAGTACTTGAGCTCCTTCTGGTAACTGCATTTCCCCTCCTCTCTTGCTATAGAATAACCTCTGCTTTAACTAATTTGCTTTCAAACTCAGGGTCTTGGTTTGAAACGTTCAGGCAGAAATAAAAGTGTCAAATAATAATGTCATTCTTAATCACACAGTGAATCACTTTCTAAGAGCATTAGCTGATTATATCACCTAATGTATTCCCAGTTACAAAAATGTTACATGCACAGGATGATAAACTTTTCCCTATAAGCATCAAAGGAGCTGAAATGTCCTCTGTATCATGCGTACTACAAATGAGGGCAGAGTATCATCATGTAAGACTGCACATGGATGGAGAAATTGTCTGCTTCCAAATGTTTGTGTGGAAATGCTGAATTTCCCTTCCATAACGAAGAGCACTATCAACAGCCTCTTCTTTTTTTTTTTAACTAGTAAACAGATCCATTTTTCAGTCCTGTAATCAGTATGCATCTATTTAGCTACTTAACAGCAATGTGCTCTGGTTCATTAGGTAGCTACTGTTGTGTCTCAGCCTAGTTAAAATTTCACAGCAAGTTAATCTATTTTATTACAAATGAGAACACAAGTGATAATGTCCTCCCCATTTTCCAAACACAGGGTTAACAGTATTTGTAACAAATCAATAAGGGCATTTAAATAAGAAAATTGCAAATCTAAAACCTTAACATTTTTCTACACATTGATGGCTTCATTTTATTTGCCATCTATGTATTTTGCAACCCTGGTATTTCTCATGTATTTTTTTCTGTTGTTCCTCTTGAAAATAGCTCAGCTGCCGTCAGCAGGCTGCTGTGCAGGCTGGTTCTACTCTAGGTGTGCTCACAGTAATGGAGAAACATTTCTAAATAAAGTCATACTTCCCCCATTTGTATTTCCTGCTATTTGACAAATTTGCAAGATTCATATTCCAGGTTATAATGCAATGAATTATACACATAAAATGTACAGATTGTGAGAATTTAGTGAAAAATTAAAACATTTCTCACATCTCCCCTATTTATCTATCTGCAGTACCTACTTCATCTCATCTTTTCTATTCCCTTTACAGAGCTGTAACATAAATTCTCAAAAAGACTTTTGCAGTATTTAATCCTTTTGAAGGGTAATATATTTCTGTCCCACTAAAGATCAGTGTCTTGCTTTGGCTCAGAAAATGTAGCTGCAGAGCTTGACATTGTTAATTTTAGTTGTGATTTAGGTTAACGGCACTGAAGTCATCACCTCATCCAATTTCCAGATACATCCTTGATTTCACCTCAATATCCCTTTTTCTATCCCCTCTGAGGTAGTATCCGCACAAATAACATCAAACACCACACAACAGTTGCATCCACACTAGTTTTATCTGAAATATATATGGACAGCTCTCCTGGTTTTGACATAATCATCCTGACCTTAATTCCTTACCTCAGATCTTTTTCATAGTATTGATCTTCATTTAGTGTCAGGAGTTTCAAGACATGATGCTGCTGGATTTTCCTTTATTCTTAGCTCTAATCTAGCTGTAATTACTCTTCCAAATGTTAATCTATTAATGAGTTCCTAGAGGATTTAATGGCATTTCACTGCTGACAAGCAAGTTTTGGAAGTTTGTCTGAGTCCTGGATATTTTACTCAGGCATTTATCTTGATATTTCATATTTAATTGAGGTGCTGCTTCTGTACAGGGCTCTGCAGTGGCAGGAGAGCTGGAATTCACCAGACCTTGCTAATGAAATAGAGGGGAAGATAAAATGGGGATTCTGCTGGTTTTAGGTCTAGATTAGAGTTTTCAACTATTGTAAGATTCAGAGCTGATGACATAGGGTTCTTGGGCTCTGGCAGAAAACATTTTTTAACATTATCTGCACACTAGTTGCCCACTGGAATGTTTATTGTGCTGCACCTCGATCTACCAGTACATGCCACTAGTTAAAAAACGTCTAGAAATCAGAGTCTCATTTTCTGGAGGGGTCTGTGAAGGCAGGAGCAGTCAGACAGAAGACTGGCTGAAAACCTCTTCACCTCCTACCCAAAACTACCACAGTTTCATGGCTGATATCACTGCTCCTGTTTCCCTGACTGGATTCCACCCTCAATAAGGGAAGCATAGGCAAAGCATACACAGTTTCAGTTAGCAAAGAACTGAATTGCTAATAGTTTTGGGTTGGATTTTCTTCAGTTAATACTAAGACAGGTGTTTCTTTCCAATAGACCTTGGTTGACAGTAATAGCATCTGACTTCTAATAACAAGTACATTTTTAATGATGATCTAAAGTTTACAGTCCTTACCTAATGCACATAATTGGCATTTAGGCTTTTCAAAGTAAAAGAACAATCCTGACAGTTAGCAGGAGCTGTGCTAAATTTGAAATGATGCCTGACAGCGGTTGAGAAGAAAGATGATGGTGAGAATTATTGCTTCTGGGCAAGAAACAGTGCTTAGGTTTGTATTTCCAATCACCTCAGTCTGGAGCTTCGCACACGCAGAATATGGGTGACTTGTTGGTCTTCTGAGCTACTTATAGCATCTCCAGTTGCTGTAAGAACTGGAGATGAATAAGGTAAACAGCTGGTCTAGAAGCTAAGATAGGATCTGTATGTCTGAAAGCCAGCTGGACACCATTCATCTTTTGCAGAGTATCAGGAAGTCACTCACTTAAAATATCTACTTTGCCATTTAAAATGCAATTTTTTCCCTGTGTACATACAGTTGTTTCAGTTGTAGTCAACTGGCAGTTATTTTCCAAATTTAGGAAATAAAAAACTCTTCTGTGTTTACTGATTTTTAATACCAGATGTTCACTTGCTAGTTCCATTACCTTGTGACTCCTTCCTATCAATTCATTAATTGCCAGCTGCTCAGCCAAACAGAAAGCCGCAGCCAATCGGCTGGCACTGGTAAGGTGCCAAACACCAGCTTCCTTCTTCACCAGTTCTTAAATCAGCAGGCACTGGGAAAACTACAGCAACCTCTGCTCAGATATTGAGATTTTACCTTTACATTTCACTCTGAAAGTGCAATATTGACTGAAATTGGCAAGCATCTTGCAGTGGAAACTTTCTGCTTGTACCCCTCCTGTAAATTGTTTCACCCTGTGCTGCAACTGAATGAAAGGAAGGGGCTCCCAGGACTAATGATGATAATGCTAGATCTAATCTACTTTACAGCTATATTAGTTATTAAGTACACATGCAGATGACTGAGCCAATACCTAAAACATCTGAGCCAGAACTAAATGCTAATATGTGCTTGGCCTGACAATATTCTCTTGCTTGCTTTGCAAAAAAAGGAGCTTCTTGCTCTATTGTTCTTCATTTGCAAGTTTAAAGTAAGTATTCATTGCTTATTCTTTAAGCTAGCAACTAGGTGTCTTGCTGTTAAAAAGCAAGGCATTCTTGGCACTGCAGGGAGAGGGACAGGCCTCCCTTCAAAGGAGGAGAGATGAGAAGGGTATTTTATGTAATAACACCTCCCCACACAGTACTTTTTCTTTATCCGTGAATAAAAAGGTATGAAACTCCATTCTTACAGATACAGCCACAAAAATCAGCCTCAGAAGCAGCAGATTTAAACCACTCTGTCCCACATGTCACTCCCTCAGCAAATTCTAGTACCCGTTTCAACGAGAAGCTGCCAGCCACGAACACATGCTAGGAGATGGGACAGAATGAACCTGACCATGAGAAAGAGAACACAATTTTCACGGCAGCTTTATTTTATACACCTTGCAATAGTCTGAAGACAACTCAGAATGAAAGGAATGTACAGAGAGATCTGAAATTAAATGTTATAAATTCTGTAACAAGAAATATTCTAATACTGAGAATAACTGTTTCAGAATATTTGAAGGTGGTCACATTTTTCTGGCTGTCAGGTAAATATTATGAATATGAGTTGCACAGCACAGAGAAAATAGCACCTCAGCAATAATTACACAGCCCATCTGTATTCTCTGGGAATTTAAAATTGTGTCATATCCATCCTTCACAAATGCTTTAATAACCCCACCAAATCAGGAGAGGAACAGAACACAAAGAAAAGGAGACTCCAAGAACTCAGCTGCATGTCTAGACCACACAGTACAAATACTGTACAGTTCTCTTTAGCAGTAGCTTAAACATTCAGACAGAAATTGTGGAGTCGATACTCCTGAGATTTTGGTTTCCCTACCCAAATGAAAGAAATATCAATTCAAATACAAAAATATAAATGCTTTGAGGTTGTTCTTTTTAAAACAAAGCATTTCTACTATATTTTAACTTATTTTCTCTGGATTTTCCATCTCTGTTCAAAAAAAAGTGCCATTTATTCCTAACTGGGACCTGGATAAGGACAGGAAGAATAGAAGAGAAGTAGGAATATGGACAGCAAGCATGAGGGAATGATGACAGAAGAAAAATGGACATCAGGAAACCAATTTCCAGAAATCCTCCTACTCGGGAGAAGGACATCTCCCAGTGGCTCTTAAGAGGTTGTTAGAGAGCCAGGAGGAAAGGGGGGAGAACAACAAGAGGGAGGAGAGATGGAGGAGGAAGGCTGAGACATGAGCAAGAGGAGCAAGGAAAGTGTAAAATACGTGGAGGGAATAGAAGGAAAAAGTGGGAGAAAAGGGTAAAAGAGCCTCTCCAAACTCTGGCATAAAACTTTGCCTGGTTACCCTCAGTACTCCTTTGATATCTAAAAGAAAAGGGAGCATCTTAAGGTCCCACAATTTCAATCTCACCCCAACCACCCTATCTCACATCAACCCATTTCAAAGGACATCTGGGAGAGTGGCTTTTCAGAGAATAGGGAAAGACACACACAGTCACAGCATCAGACACTTGGCTCATGTCACTTTCCTAACCCCAAATCTCCTCCCTGCCCTGTCCCTGTCATTTGGCTGACATTGTGTGAGCTAATACGGTTTTTGGTCCTATAAGCCCCTTCTTGCTTAACCTATATAAACTGAGGTTTCAGGCTTGATGACACTACCTCAGCACTCCTAATGCCTTTATTGTACAGAGCTTGAGGCCCCATCCTACTACGGCCAGAGATGTTATATGGGCATGGTCTGACTGAGGTTCCAAAGCACCATCTGTGAACAGAAGAGCTATTCCCATTTTTGCTGTGACACCTCTTTGTGTATCTGCCAACCACGTTAGGTGCTGTGAGGTCTCAACTCCTTTGGATTAATTTTAATTGAAATGATCTGTTAAGATTTAGGTGCACTTTCAGCATTCTACTCAATTTGTGTTTTCAGCATAAATCTTAACAGCCCCTTTATGATAAACTGTCATATGCTGTGAGTGCATATTAGTAGTCACATTCATTTGGTACATAATTAGCCATATTCATTATAGGGCCACTGTAAAATAAAAATCTTAACATTAGATAGTTATTGCTCTCTGGAGTTGAGTTGTTCTATAAACCTCAGGGGAAAATCCTTTCTCTTTTGTATAAAGGGCCCATCAAAGCCTGGCTTCTGAAGATCTGAAAATACCATTACTGAGCAGACCTTCCTGAGCCTCAGGAGCAAAATTATTGGATGGCAGCAAACTACTACAGGTTTCTTCCACTCCACACTAGTCCTCAAGACCAGGCTGGCAAAAGCTCTGGAAGAAAAAGAACTAACAGGAGAGCTAGATGCAAGAGAGAAGAGCTCTAAAGGGTGGTGCAGTGAGTGTTGCTGTCAAGTCTTGGTTTTGCCATAGAAAACTCTCAATTACACAGATTCTTTGGAACCATTTGAGCCAAGAGTCAAACAGAACAAGCTCTCTCAGATGCACAGTAAACCACTGAAAGACTGGATTTATCACAGGGGCATGGTCAGAACTGGAGCTACAGCACTGCTAGCGGGTGCTGCGGTAACTCTCATCAGATCATATTATAGATGGCTAAGAAGTTTTTGTGAGCCTGACCATTGTTCCTACTTAATTTACAGTGTTCCTGTCAGGAAGAAATCAAGTTTCATAGTTACGACATTCCTTTCTGGAGCACTAAATGTTAACTTCGCTGATCATGCATATCCTGGAAGAACAGCTTCTTTCCAAATGGCAAAAGTGACATAAAAAGCATAATGGCTTTATTCAAAACCTTTATAAAGCAGCTGATTCTCACACCTATAGAAAACAGGCCAAGTGGTATTTAGTCATCAGAGTATGGAAATAGATACACACTCAATATATTTGATTCATTTCTCCCATTTTAAGTAACGCCATGCTGCTGGAACTGCAGCCTGTCTAAAACTAGGCATTTTTGGTACTTATTAAATGCACTTCAATAACATCATATAATAAAAGTAACACTGCTGACAGATAAGAACAGCAGCAATGATCTTCCTTCACATGTTTCATTTTGTACCAGAATTTCATCTTAATTAGTTGTTGTCAGAGCTAGACGATTGTACATAAGGGAAGGGAAGGACAAAAGAAGCCTCACACTGCGTAATGAAATGAAGCTACAGTTTCAGCACTCAGAACGAACGAGAGAAAGATGCAGCATCACTTGCCAGGTGAGAGTAACACAGCAATGGATGCACATTTCACCTCTGTCACATCAGCTGCTGGGGTACTTCCCCTGACATCATGTAGAGAAAATAATTCCCCCCAGAGTGCTCCTGAGACCTGCTGTTGCTGTGGAGATACCGTGTATCCCCTAGTGCAGGTGTTGGGGCGGGGGGGAAAAGAGCTGTAAATGAGTAACTAGCATCAGCAACGGCCTGCTTATGAGCATCCTTAAACCTAACTGCTTGTAAAATCTATAGTTCATATCAAAAAAGAAATAGAATTGTTTACAAATACATATTTAACCTTCATTTTGACAAACTGGCAGCATTTAAAACAGAATCACAGACTGCCAGGTTGGAGGGGACCCCAAGGATCATCTGGTCCAAACTAGGAAGTGGACTCTCAGTGAAGAGGAAAAACAGAGACAGTTTTGGAAATGCTCAGGGCCAGGAAGATCAGAAGAAAACAAAAGACCTCCCAAGCCTCAGCAACAGAAAGATGTAATGTTTTATGCTGCTGTAGTGTGACAAAAGAGATCTGTTTTATTCCTTGAAAGTATGGTGGTACCAGTAAATACAAGCATGGAGAAGAAACACATTTTATCCATCCATAAGGAAATTTAGGTGTGGCTTACCAGAAACTACACTCACTAAGGCACTTCAGATGATTTGTCTCTGTAACTGACTTGTTCTGGAATTGCACTGCACTGGAGCTCCTGTTAAGTTTTATAAGATTTTCTTTTATGTATAACATTAAGTTTGATTTTTAAACAACATTGTAGAATAGCTTTTGAGCTTTAACAGATGCAGCACTGCTTATTCCCCTAGGCTCCAGTGAGCATTAGTATATGTTTTTAATTACATCACAGCTTGGTAGATACAGTAGAGCATCTTAACTCCTTGACTGTACTCAGGGGTATTTCCTCAGACTGAAGCACTGTCAGGCACAGCAGACCAGGTGTGCTACCGGCAGTAGAAGCTCATCATCTCTTAGTTATCTTCCTTAAGAAAGGCCTTGAAAATGTTTTGGTTAGCCACCAAAAGCTATTTTTTCCAAGTCTCAGAGATGACTCTTACCTTTATAACAGAGGCCCCTGCCCTGGAGAGAGGACTGTGCATTTGGGCTGCTGCAGCCATGTTAGCTATCGTGTTGAGGTGGTTCATCTGATTCATTGCCATTGCAACCGAAGCGGGAGGTAGGCTGACGGGAAGCAGAGGGTGGGGCATCATCATAAAGGGCAGGTCTATCCCTGAAAGAGAGCACGGGCAGGTTATTTGGGTCAGTCCCTCATTTATAACCCAGTACCTTCATTTTCAGTCCCTGTATTCTACTGGAACATTGAGTAGCCAAACACAGTATCATTATGCCTTCATAACATTCCAGAAGTGGCTGCATGGTTTGTACTAGAGAAACAAACATACAGCTCCAAATAACACAGCATTAGCAAAATGAACATACAACAGTAGTAAAGACACAAAAACATCAGATAAGCACGGGTTTTTCCACAATTTTATCTGAATAGAAGAAGGTTTGGACTATATGTGCTACTGAACCACTGCACAAAAAGGCTGCAAAGTGTAAGATGTTGTAAGAGGGGATAATTGTTGCCACAGGTTTTAATTCCCAAAAAGTCACTTTAAATTGTCTTCTGCTATAGATATGGAACAATTTAAGAAGGTATGAAATTCATTTGGACCAACTTGCAGATCTTGACATTGCCATAACACAGGTATTGCTGATAGCAAGAATTGGATTCTTGTGCTTCATTAGTGTCTATTTCACCATGTGTATTACTTGTATTTAGTCATGACTACAGTGGAAGCAAGAACAAGAGTCACTGAAAAAAAGTGGTTTCAGGTTATTTTGCTTTTAAGAGTTCTTTAGAGAGCCCAGTTGAAGATAGCCACTTTTGGACACCTAAAACTATTTTGTGATAAAAACCAGGACTCCTTCTGCCAGACAAAATGCCTTAGCACTTTTCTAAATGAGATGTAGGTGATAAATTCTCTGTTAAAATACTCAGCTACAAGTAGTAAATAACACAATCATACAGCTAGTGATAACCATATGCTGTTCACAGTCATTATTTAGAAAACTCTTCTTTCATTTTGGCTCTGTTTGAACTCTTTTAACCGAGGAGGCCAATCCCCATTCTCGTGTATGAAGAACTTGCAATAAAAAATATCACTGATGATACAGATTATGTTGCTCCCATACAATTTCCCTGTAGTGATAAAGAAACACCACTGCACCCACCACCAAAGGCAGAATTATGTATATCCTGAGCTCCCACACCATTTCTGTTTTGCTTGAGTATACCATGGTCAACAACTATGCTATCTTATGGTTCATTTTATATGATGATCCACACCAGTATTAATTATAATAGGTAATAAGCAAAGCCCACATAGACCTCCCATGACTTTAAACCACACTGACGATCCCCTTCAGTGCTTATATCCACGAGCCTTTGTTCCCCTGCATATTTCCTTTAACAGCCCAATAATCTTTCCTCATACTCTATAAGAGTTCCAAAACTCCCAGACACCATCTGGCCACATTGAGTTGTGTGTCTACTTAAAGTCCAATTGACATGCAAACTAAATGCAAACTACAAACAGAATTTAACAGCACATCACCAGTTTTAAGACACAATCCATCAAACATTTCAGAGGACTATGAAGAAAATATAGCCTACACTTGCAAATCATTGGAAATAATGTCTGACATTCAATAAACCCTTTCACAGCCTATAGACATTTGCCTACTACAGAACCTATTGGAAAACACCTTTAAAATTTTCTTTAACAGCAAAGAAAACAATGTCCCCTGTAGGGAAAACATAAAAAAAAAAAAATGCTGAATTATGCAAGAATAAAAAAATAAAAGGCTAGGTGGCAGTGAATTTGAGTCCTAGGATCTGGTGGCTCTTTACTACCAACACAGAACCCAAAATGCTCATGTCCAGACCTTCCAATGCACAAAGCAGACCCACGTTGTAGGAATCATTTCAATGGATTTGATTTGTTCAAGTCTGGGCCCCTACACGGGTAGCAAGGAATTCATATACCTGTGTAAGGAGCCAGAAATGTCACTCATCCACTAAAACTAACACCAAAAAACAGCTCTCCAAACTTGGGAGGATGAAGAACTTCAACAAATAACAACAATAATTCAGAAACAGTGAGATTTTCATTCTTCAGCCACCGTCATCTGTTAGAAGTGACTTTACTCCTCACTAGTTTTTAAAATATCAATCCTAAACATCTTTTTTCAAAGTAACTTTCCCTTCCCTTCCTCCCTCTTTGGGTGCAAAGGAGAAAGGAAACTGCTGGCTTCACATCTGCTCCCTTTCTAAGAAAAGGAAAAGAGGTGGGTTTGAAGGGAGCTTTAAGTTCCAACTCCAGACTTCATCTGTGTTATTTTAATCCAGTTGCTTTGAATAGCTGGGTTCAGTGGATGACCTTGCCCACACTTGGCAGGGACAAGGCAAAACAAGGCAGGGGCTTCTGTTCACTTTTAACTAGACATTTTGTATTTATTCCTGACTCTCATATTTTTGGTTAGTAGTCAGCATTTTCCACTGGAAGGGAATTTTCTCACATAGCTAAAATTTTAACTTTCTGGTTATTTTTTCCTTTGGCCAAGCCATGGAAATGTCACTTAGGGACTGACAGTCCCTGACCCAGGGGTGTGTGACTATTATAAGAGGATAGCTCTGTCCCAGTGGGTGGCCTGGAGATGATGCACAAGTGCAGTAGTGAAAGGAGGCCTGACCCTCCCGTCAATCATGCGTCTCCTGTCCATATTCCCACCTCCAGGAGGCTGAGGACCACCAGCCCAGCCTCCAAGCAGGGCTCCAGGCACTTCTCTCCCCTGTAAGAGCAGAGTACGTACTGTTGGTGAGCAGGTGATTCTGCTGGAGAGGACTGAGTGGGTGTGCACTTCCAAGGCTTGACTGCCCTGACAGGGTGGGATGACCAATGCTGTGCTGTGATCCTGCTGTAATGGGAGACTGAAGCTTGTCTTTATCCCAGGAAGATTCACTCCCACCTGCAAAAGAGGATACAAACAAACCATAAACGACACATGCTTTTCTTCAAAAGACATTGTGCCTGGTCAGCAACGAGCTAATCCTCTTCACCATGGCTAAGCACTCAGCACAAACACAGCACCTGAAACCAGCAGCTGAAATTTAAAAACGTATTAATAAAATAGCTATCAGGAAAAAAACATGATCAGAAACCTGCAGCATCACCTGCCTTCATAATGCCTGTTTCTGGAAACGGGAAAGGCTGTTTGTTTAAGGATAAAATCTTCCAAGTGAACATCAGTCACAATTAGGTTGGGTTTGGAAATCATCAGTAGTTAGGAATTTAATTCTATAGAGTCCAGATATGGATTATGTGCAGTAATTGCTGTCCAGAGGAAACCCACAGCAAACTAAAGCACTCATGTGCTGGGTCTAGATACCTGTTTGGTTTCCTGAAGAGGGTGTTCTGCAGCAGTTTTACAGATTGCAGTTCTCTTCAGGATTACACTTACACGCTTGAATAACAACAAGATCCTTTTAAACAGCAGTTAAGTAGACCGTGGTAGTGAATTCTGAAATACATCTGGTCCACAAAGCAAACCATCTTAAAAAAGCATTTTTAGAGTAAAGAGGCATTTTAAGCACACTCCCTTCTCAGGCACACTCCACATTTCCACTCAGATTGCACGTTTTCATACCAATCTATAATGGCAGCAGACAGAGGCAGCAAGCACAAAAACCCCAACCCATTTTAATTGAATATGAAAGTAATGGAAAAAATTCCATTCTTTATGACACTACTTAGCTAATAAACATGATTAATTTGGCTACATGAAAAAGTTTGAAAGAGCAGTGACTGAGGAAAAAGGAAATCACTCCATCATTTTAGCATTATGGCCAAGTCCGAATTACCTTCTTATAAAAGATTTGTAATTTGTAAAATGATGAGTAATGCACTGACAATGAAAGATGCACCAAAGGATGCCACGTGACAGAGTACAGCATGGCACGCTGCAGCATTTAGAAGAGCTACTAGAGTGAAGGCTGTGCCAGCCTCTGTGTTACTTAATACAGGGTATAGCGATACTGAGCAGAGAAGTTGTTGGTTCTGACTCCTGGGAAAGAGAGGTGCTATTATTTGCTGAAGCATTTCTCAAGTTAAATGTGCCATTAAAAAAAAAAAAAAAAGGCTTTTCTGAGGAATTATTTAGCTTTGATTTCACTGAGTTTCAGTTCTCTCTCTCCATATGCTTTTTCAGTACATTGAAGTTTAACATTTACACTTGACTCTTCCTCTACAAACACACATAATATTTACCTCAGCATCAATTTTTTGCTTAGAAAGAGAATTGCACAGGTCACTTCATGTATCAGGGCAGTGGCCACGACAGACAGTTTGTTGGGAGATCTTTTGAATGAAGCCAAAAAGCTGTACTCTTCACCCGACTGTCTCCCTCCTCCCATGTACTTCTCTCCAATACCTCCAACCCCAGGTACAGATGGTCTAAAGTCTTAGTTCATCTACTTATTTCTGGAAGTTTCTCTTGTCTTTCCAAGGCCTCATGCATCTACCCACCATACTTCTGCAGCCTTACTAGCCTTCTGTGCCCAGCTTTACAAGGTTGCACATTCCAGAGGGAAGTACAATTATACCTTTTTCACAGGTGGAGAACTGCACTGCAATAAAAAGTGACTTGTTTAAGGGAACCTGTGTGGAAGAGGACACTGTATTTAAATTATGGTGTACAGTCCAAATCACTGAACCAGTTTTTCTTACATATGGGGACAATAATAACTTCTTTCCCTGCAAATTCCACTTATAAATCTGCTCCAGTATTCAGTGCCAGCAACACAAGAATAAATTGCAATACACTTATCTCTACAGACCATTCCTGTATTCTTATGTTCTCTATCACCTCTCCTTAAGGGAAGGAAAAATTACTGCTCTGTGTGTGATGTATAATAAAAGTGCATGACAAATGAAATGTATCCTGACCACAGAGATAACAGCTTCACCACTTCATCTGGACTACACGCACCATGTAGCGGCAAGTCTCTTAAAAAGAAACAATGAGAACTTCTTCCTACCTAGAACTGTCCAGTTGTCACGTTTTATAAGGGCTCTACGATTATCTCCAGCCTACAAGTGGGAAAGTTGAGGTGCAGAACTATGAAGCAACTTCCTCCATGTTACCTGTTATACCAACGGTGGAAGTAGAAGAGAAGTCAGGTCTCATGTGTCCTACCTACTCCTGTGCTCTATAGCACAGACATTACAATTTATCCTACCCACAGTCCCTTTGCATAGCTAAAATGAACAGTTTTAGAAGAAAAATTGAATCCTTCCCTGCAGTATCAGCTCCTATACAGTAAGAAGGACACAGTCCTTACAGTAGAGGACACAGTCTCAAGCTGCAACAGGGGAAGTTTAGGCTGGAGGTGAGGAGAAAAGTTCTTCACCGAGAGAGTCATTCGCCATTGGAATGGGCTGCCCGGGGAGGTGGTGGAGTCGCCGTCCCTGGAGGCGTTCAAGAGGGGACTGGATAGAATAGAATAGAATAGAATAGAATAGAAATAGAATAGAATAGAATAGAATAGAATAGAATAGAATAGAATAGAATAGAATAACCAAGGTTGGAAGAGACCTTGAAGATCATCGAGTCCAACCTGTAACCACAACCTCACGACTAGACCATGGCACCAAGTGCCACATCCAGTCCCCTCTTGAACACCTCCAGGGACGGAGACTCAACCACCTCCCCGGGCAGCCCATTCCAATGACGAATCACTCTCTCGGTGAAGAACTTTCTCCTCACCTCGAGCCTAAACTTCCCCTGGCACTTGGTGCCATGGTCTAGTCATGGGGTCTGTGGTGACAGGTTGGACTAGATGATCTTCGAGGTCTCTTCCAACCTTCGTGATACTGTGAAGAAAAGTTTGCAACCAGAACTAGATTTACATTCTGAACCCATGCTGTAAAATGCAAACCTGTAGCGATATGCTCAGTCCTTCCACTATCATGTCATTTCATTTTAATGTTCATTTTTGAACATACCCATTTTCTTATTTAGTAGTACTGTTGTCAGCACCTTATATCAGCAAGTACATACTTGACACACACACATATATATATCAATGCATATCTTCAAGTTCTTTGTTACCATAACAATTAGAAGTGAATACATCTATAAAAAGTAAATCCCCCTTAATACTTCAAACTTTCAGGATTTGTGTTGTCATTTTTTGTCCAAATTGGTGCATCAGGAAGGCAAAGATGTCACGCTTCAATTCTAAATCTGCAGTATGAAGAGCTACCAGGTGAAATTAAAAAGGAAACTTTATGATATGAATCGCACAATACACCACAAAGAAATTATTTTATGGGAGCATTTTCTCTCATTATATTGAAAAAAAAAAAAAGTTTGATCTTTGAGTAAATATTTGCATTAGGAAAAAATAATTTCTTTGTCCACAGTACGCTAGCGAAGGTGTTCTCTTTTTTTCAATATAGAAGATAAGGAGTCTAAGCTTAACCAAAGCTCTGTGCCTGCCGTACATATTGAGACGGGCTTCAAGTAATTTCTTCTAGGTATATATGAAGAAGCAGAAAAGGCAAACATACATCACTATGGAAAATGACACAACAGAAAACAGCAACACAACTCACTTCATGTCCAGATTATGAAGGGAAACAGAGCTTTTTGTTTATTTTAAATGGAAAATAATATGTCCTCTTAAAACAGTAGCACCTTGATTCCTAAGTGTCATAGAAATATTATTAGAGCACTCAGAAGTCTGTTGGTTTGTCAGAATGCCAATACATCATTTATAGGCTTTACAAAAAGCTTTACATTTAACACTATTACCCACTACCCATACGACCTTCCCTCCAGCAGATAAAACTAAAGGACAGAAAGGTAATTTTTCCTTATCTTGTTTGCATTCTAGTCGATCTTGTCCCAGAACAGATTGCGCTCAGCATTAAAAACGGCAAGAGAGACAAGAACCTTCATCTTCAAAGCTCCTGACGCGTGTCAGAAGCAAGCACGGTGCCACACAGCCATGCCAAAGTGCGAAGAAAAAGGCAGAGGTATTAGCTGGCCACAAGAGACTGCAGAAGGCACTGTCTGCTCAGCAGAAGCAGGTATTTCAACCATCCAGCTCAGGTAAACGTGTGTGTAGAGGTCTGCTTTCAGGTTTGCAGCTGGAAGCACAACTGCACTCTACAGATGCCTATGCAGAAATGCACTGCGGGTTTCAAAGGGCACAGATCAAGACAGACAGGACACTACGTGGGTCTGGTAAATGAAAGAGTTACCATATACTTAATTATTGAAGTCTGGTATTTACCAGTCTTATCAGGTTATTTGAAAGAAGTTCTTTGTGTATGAATTTCACTTATGTTCAACTAAGCAAAGCTAATCTAACAAACCCCAGTCCATTCACCTCAAAATGAAAATGTAGGCAGAGGTGAGCTTTGCCTTAGACCTATTTATAGCCCAGAGGCCAAATTCTGCATGTATCTGCTCCCAAGTCCCTATGAACAGTGAATCTAGATGTACACAGAGTTAAATCACAGGTCACATGGACAAACAGGGAAAATCAGGCTAAGCAATACATACCCATGCTGCTGCTGCTGTTGCACACTGTACTCACAAAGCCACTGCAAGGTGATTCACAATCACGTACATGTCTGCAAGCACAGTGCCTCTGTTTAAGTTTCATTTGGTTTAGCTGAAGGAAATGTAAGAGATGAGCTCAGCTTAATTTCCCTCAAAATGCTGCTGCCCACCTGTCTGAGTTTAGTCATTTTACAAGGTAACAAGCCACCCGTTTTCTAGCAATAAACCTCTCCGTGCATTTGTGGTTTTCAAAAGAAAGCCCCAAAACTTTCTCTGATGAAGATATATTTGTGATGATTAAATTAGTGTCGTGTTTTTAGGTACTGAAAGATCTCCAGAAAGTAATCAAAGTTCAATTTGGTGACAGTTTCTTTTCATTTGGTTTCAAATTCATTTTATCAGCCCTAAAACTGTCTGGTCTAGCTAAATGAAATTCACTCCTGTCAGAGGTACCTTTGAACTGAACAAGCACACTGGTTCAATCTCTGTCTGTCATCTTATTTTTTGTTGTGATACAGCTCTGAAAAATGGAACTCAAATTGTTAAAAGCAATACCATCTTCAATGTCCAATTTTATTCCAGAATTATTTTAAAACACATTTTTCATGCTGTTGGGCATATTAAGCATAACATCAGCTGCAAAGGAAAAAGGATTCACAGCACTGCTATTTCAGCACCGATAGTTTCACAGAGTCAGAATGGTTTGGTTTGGAAAGAAACTTGGAAGATCATCTATAGTCTAACCCCTGGGCAGTCAGCAGGGACAAAATCAACCAGTGATCAAAAATTTAATTACTGCTATCATGTTTTGACCTTAATCACAATTCAAAGTTTGTATCACCTCTTAACTTATAGATGCCCTTTGAAAGGCTTTGGTTCACCTAGAAGCCCAGTACTCCTAAACCAGCCCCAGCATTTTTGAGCATCCCAGACTATCTGTTTTTACCAATATCCCAATTTCACCTTGATACTGTGGAAAACGGTCACTGCTTTGGCCTACACAGAACATTTCCTGCTGAAAACACTTCAGCCCACAATCTTATGTCAACCCTTTTCAAGGTATCAGCATTTGAATGTCCAGGTCAGGATTATGACCCTTTTTACCTCAAAGTCTGTCCTTTGCGTTGGCAGTAGACGATGTTGTTTACAGAGACCACGCAAGTGTGACACTTTCTGTGGTCTTTTATTCATCCCAAATAAACTTACTTCCTTTAAAATGGGAATGAGATTTTTAATCAGCCCCCAAAAGCATGACACCCACCTGAAAAACCTAACTGGATGATTTGCAATGCATTTAAAGCTTTGGAGCTCCGATTTGCTTAGCTGTGTGTATTCATCTGGGTCAACTCCTGGACTGTGCCCCATAAGAAAGCCATGAAAGTGTGTAGGGTAAGATATTAAAACTCAAGAAATCCAGTGATGGTTTTACTGGGCTACTTCCAAAAACTTATCAAGTGGTTCAGCAGATGTAATTACTGCTTAGCCCTGCCAAAGCTTTGAAATGTGCCCATTAATTCAGCAATTCCCAATCTGTCCATCAGTCAGTCATACTTAAAAAATATGTCTGTCACAACTTAGGTGAAGTAATCTGTTGATAATTGTACAGTAAGAAGGCATCTGAAATCTGAATATAATTTCTAAACTTTTGGGAAAGTCTTAATGACAGCAAACCCAAAGTTTATTTCACAGCAAACATGATTCTGAAGATAACTGGGAATATGTCAGAATATTTGATGCCAATTTAATTAAGAACAATTAATTCCAGGGGGGTTGGACTTGATGATCTCCTGAGGTCCCTTCCAACCCCTAACATCCTGTGATCTTGTGATACTTTTTCAGAAGACAAAAGCACACACATGCTATTCATTTAGGAATCTATTCATCCCTCCCTAACTGTCAACTGCTTCCTTTAAAATGAACAAAGAAAAAGAAGTAAGGTGGTAAATGGCCACAACAACCCCATGCAGAGCTACAGGCTGGGGTCGGAGTGGCTGGAGATCTGCCAAACAGAGAGGGACCTGGGGGTGCTGATGGACAGCCGCCTGAACATGAGCCAGCAGTGTGCCCAGGCAGGCAAGAGGGCCAACCGCATCCTGGCCTGCATTAGGAATAGTATGGCCAGCAGGAGCAGGGAGGTCATTGTGCCCCTGTACTCTGCTTTGGTTAGGCCTCACCTTGAGTCCTGTGTCCAGTTCTGGGCCCCTCAGTTTAAGAACGACATCGAGACACTTGAACGTGTCCAGAGAAGGGCAACAAGGCTGGGGAGAGGCCTTGAGCACAAGCCCTATGAGGAGAGGCTGAGGGAGCTGGGGCTGTTTAGCCTGGAGAAGAGGAGGCTCAGGGGCGACCTCATTGCTCTCTACAACTACCTGAAAGGTGGTTGTAGCCAGGAAGGGGTTGGCCTCTTCTCCCAGGCAACCTGCACCAGAACAAGGGGACACAGTCTCAAGCTGCACCAGGGGAAGTTTAGGCTCGAGATGAGGAGAAAGTTCTTCACCGAGAGAGTCATTCGCCATTGGAATGGGCTGCCCGGGGAGGTGGTGGAGTCGCCGTCCCTGGAGGTGTTCAAGAGGGGACTGGATGTGGCACTTGGTGCCATGGTCTAGTCGTGAGGTCTGTGATTACAGGTTGGACTCAATGATCTTCGAGGTCTCTTCCAACCTTGGTCATACTGTGATACTGTGAAATCCAATCTGTTCTGAAGTTCACAAATGATGGGTGAAGGTTATAGTGCTAAAGTACAAATCCAGAGAAGTCTCCTTTTTGCCAGCTACCTTGGAAAGTCAGACTGTCCTACAATGGGCCTTTCCAGTCAAAAAGAAATCTCACAGCTACAATCAGGCACTCTGTGTCTAACACTCATTAACAGTGTAAAACCTCTTCTCTCTCACAACAGCCCGGGTCATCATCCCTTCAAATGACATGCACAGAAATGGTGATGGTTACTAAAACATGACAGGGTGTTTTCTTCTGCTTTCTAAGACCAGTGTAGAGGAGCTACTGGTTGCAGAAACAAAACCATTTCAGCAAAACAGTCTTCTGTGGATAACTGCTGAGATATGGATGGCCTTCTCCTCAAGGAACTAATATTGGAAAATGTGGGAAATGTTGCAAAGTAAATAAAAAGATGCAGGGAAAAATAAAGAAAACAATGTAAAGGTCTACTTTGATAAAAACAGAAACTGCTCCAAGAGGCAGTATCTTTATTGAAACTCAAAATGTCAAACACACCTCAGTGGGTCAGCTGACTCAACTTGTACCACCAAAGCACACCATAAAACTTTGATTTAGTAAGATGAAGCATTATGTTTCAGAAGGCTAGAGAAATAGAATAATTTTCATTAAAAAGCACCAATATTTGAAAGCACTTCTCAAAGCTATGTGTACCATTCCCTTTTCTTTTGCTGATGTAGTCATGCATAAATACTAATCAAAACAAGTAGCTTCTTGGCTAGGAAGCTGACATACTGAAGGAAAGCTCTGGTAATTAATAAAGGAATCCTTTGCTTCTCTGTCACCTGAGAGTTAACCATGTGATAATGAAAGGGGGTGTCTGGGAAAAGCCTGTAATCTTCTTATCAATAGTTAGGTATTTATGGCCTCCTAAGTGGAAATTAGTCATGCTATTTCAGAAAAGAAGGGCAAGATAACTAAAGAAGTAATGTCTCCTGGAACGACTGCTCACAGACAGCTACAGCTCAGCCAGCCTACTACCTTGTCTCCAGCAAGGGCCAAAAGCAACAGGTACCAGAGAGTTTAAATACAGAGGAAACCTAAAGTGACAACTTCCCAGAATGCTCTCCAACAACTTATGCATAAGGTACTTCCTGAAACAGATATCTCCTACAAGTTTATAACCTTTAATAGATTTTTCTTCTGTTAAATTAACTGGATGTCAATTTTTTGCATCTCCAATATCCTGCAGCAAGGAAGGTGTTCTAAGCTATGCACTGTATGAACAGCTACTTCTTTTTATTTGCAGGTGTGTTTTGGAGGTTTAACTTGGCATTTGCTGCCTTCCTCTGACATCTTCTGGTTCTTGTAGCAGATTTAATAAGTAATACATCCTTATTCAGTGTCTTCTATACAATGTGTAGTATTATTCTTAGAACTAGGGAGACTTAAAGCCTGAACTTTCTTTTGGATCTACATCAGTGTCAAAAGCTTACGCAATCTCTTTCCTGAAGGAACCTCAGCAAGTTCGAGCTAGTGAGTGGACAATGTACCTCTGCTTTCCTGCTGGAAAGCTGGGTCAGGGACAGCCCTACTGACAGCTTACAGAACGTGCTTTTGACAAGAGAAAGCTTACAAATATCTGCAGAAATAGTTTTTTCCATAGACATGATGCTGGTGAACTTAAGAGAGAGGACAGCTATTCAGCTGTTCCATACTATTCTGAAGTGTAACCACAGGATTCTGGTTCATCCTTGCAAACCCAATCTGCTCCCTTCTGCACTCCAAATTGTTATTGCTAACATTTTCAGCAATACATGTGTGACTTTATTGCCATTTATTTTTCTATACAAAGACAATAACGCTGCACTAGAACATGGCATCACTTTCAACAGTAGGACCAAAGTCTGTCTTCAGGAGCATGTGCATTTCAGAGAGAGAAATAAGCTCAACATTTTGGTCTGTCATGTTTTCATTAGTGTTGATGATGCCCAAGCCAGAAATAAAAACAGCTTAACTTTCATATCTTGAACAGAGTTTGCAGGGCTGTCTGCCAGAAAGGATAAAACATACGTCTTTCTAAACTCAACAACTGCAGCCAGAAGCAAGCAACTAGGATTCACATTCCAGTGATGATACTCTTTGACACCTTCACTCACCACAAACCAAGTGGGTTTTCTTGTGTGGTTTTATTGTTGCTATGGGGTTTTTTGTTTGGTTGGGTTTTAAATTACTCAATACTCCCCAATATTTAACAATGCAGTGAAACAACCCCTTAGATGCACTGTATATTTTTACTGTGACTGTAACTAGCCAGACAGCTTAGTTTGATTTTGAGAGGCTTTGAGAACATCTTGTCACCCACAGGTAACGCTACAGTATAAAATCAGATTGTTTAAGTTTCAACAGCTTTTCATTTACTGTTTCTTTGAAATAATTATTATGAACAGTTCAAGTTGCAGCTTGTAATCTTCTGAGTTAATTTGTAGTGACATAAATGAATTATGCATTTATAGTATTTTCAAACCCTCCTAATGCTGAAAGAACTCTGTGTAATACAAAGTATGGCTTGAAAGGATTAAATACAGCATGTGGCACTTCATACATACACATTCAGACAACCTCCAAACCGCTGCCAACCTGAAGCATCTACACAGAACTAAATGATGCTGGAGATTTTACTAGCAAATGACAGGCTGCAAAGGGATGCCTAATATCCTTTGAAACTGAGGCTCACTGACTGCAAGGAGAGTTCCTGTCCTCAGCCTGTGTTTCCATGATGGGTCAGTAAGTGCAGACACTCGCACAGTTCCAACAAGCTCTGTCAGTATGGGGAACACTAGCCAGGTATAAGCTAATTCTGAAGATGCACCATTTTTTATGCCTGCCATTCGGTTCCTTGCACTGTGTTTCAAAACATGTAGAATACTGCCAAAACAAGGAGAGCCTGAGTAAACCTAATTCACATAAAAGGCCTGCAGTGAAATCCTCTGTGTTCCATTTAATGGCAGTCTAAAAATAACAGGCAAAAAAAACCTCCTGGAACTATATTATCAGCCAATTTCGTACTTCCTTTAAAAATTACTTTCCTTTTTGCTCATAGCTGAATATACACCTCCCACAGCACTTGGACATCTTGTACATTTAATCAATCTTTGATTTTCAGATTATTTTTCTAACTCAGCAAACCTAGCCATTAGGTGCTCTTATCTAATCTCCAGTACAATTTTCCTCAATGGGTATTAGCGGGAGCTTTGCATTAGCTTCTCTAAGGAGCAGGATCAAACCCCTAGATAAGACCAACAGCGTCAAAGAAACTACTCAGGAAAATACATCCTGAATTTGTTACTGTGTAAAGGAGAGTCCACATCTTCAAATTAATATTTCTTTCTGAGGTATATGAAACCATAAATAATAACTATCACCAAAACAAACATTATTACAATGTTGATATCAGTACTAGATAAAGCGAAAATATTTTTTAGGAAGAAATAAGTGAGAAGCTTCAGCAACAAAATACAACAGTACAGTGCCAAGCTGAACTTAACGAAGCTTGAGGTGTTGGACAGGATTCATTTCTGCTTGTGGTTTAAGTATGCACCACCTTGATTATCATTTAAAAAAATATTGACAGCTTGCCTTCTCATACCAATGCCTAGTAACAAATTCCAAATGTTTTGTCACATTTCTTGTGAGCAATGCCATCTGCCAGAGGTGGCATTTCATGGCTGTTTACCCTGACTCCCTCCAAGAATTCATCTGCCACTATCTAATGCTGCCTGAATAAAGGGGATTAAGATTCTGATGCAACAGAGACTATTGATAATTTGGTATAATTGGGAAGAAATGAAGATAAATGAGGTTGAGGATGGAGAGGCAATTAGTTGAGCTGCCTGTACAGCTGTGTTCTCGGCCTAGCTCCCCTGGCCTTTTCTTTGGTGAGGTATGTGCAAATTAAACATAATGACAAATACACTCTTCCCAAAGCTCTTTAGTTTTGGAAGCTTGAAGATATGATTCTCACATCTGAGATGCTAGGCAGTATTCAGTGTTTAAAAAAAAAAAAGAAAGAAAGAGAGAGATATTTTTAAAGAGTACTGCACTCTGCAAGAGCATACCTGTGGTACAGTATCTTACACCAAAAGCTCTTGTGTGGCAGCGGTAAACAACAGTGGGGCTGGGTTTGTGGTTTTGACCAAAAGGATGAAGGCTTCTGCCTCCTTCAGTGCCACAGAGAAGCTTGATTGTTCCACAGCTCTGGATGTCTTTAGTACCCATAGCTGGGTCTCAGTCTGCAAAGACATCATATCCATGTAATTGGTCAAACAACAACCCCAGAGTACGATTCCCCTAAAATATGCTTCTTTGAAATCTAGCCCTGTGTTGTGCAGCTGGGCCTCCATTTTTCAAATTGAACAAGCATTGAAAAATATTAGTCAAAAATTTTGAGTGAAATATCTAAAATAAACATTTCACTTTATGAAAGACCTTAGGAGTGATGGAATTTTAGTCATAAACTTAATACAAAGACAGTTACCCAGACATGAGCCTTATTTCTAGGCTGTACTG
The DNA here is from genome assembly GCA_033816785.1 of Picus viridis. NCBI lineage: Eukaryota > Metazoa > Chordata > Aves > Piciformes > Picidae > Picus > Picus viridis. The sequence goes on along the minus strand of CM066580.1, from coordinate 22,842,321 downwards.
TTCAGGTGAGGCCAAGTAATCAAGTCTGAACATCTTCAAAAGTACTTAAATCCAAAGTGAACATGGTCAGACTACAAAGCCCCCAGTTAGAAGGCATAAACCTGCTATCTGATTTGCAGCTCTTCTTTCCCATACACTAGGATACATTCTTGGAGATACACATTGAAATGTGCACATAGTCTAATGTGGACACACAAAACCCGTATTTGCCAGAAGAAACAACACTGCATGTATCAGATGAGAATCCAACATAATGTCATAAATGTCAAAGAATGTAAGATCCTTTTTAGAAAGCAAAACAGTATTTACAGAGGCAGCTTTGATTTACAGACACGTTCCCCTAACTACCAACCATGTGTATTTTCTGCTTTCATATGTACATGATCATATCTGAATGAGGTCTCAGATTAAAGTCTTCATTAAACTGCACTTTTTCCTGCGTCCAAATTGTCTCCAGGTACTACAAGGATTTTTTTTTTTTTGCTTACTTTAAAAATGCTCCTTAGATAAAGACAATTCTCCTGTGCACAGAAAGGATTTTGGTAAATTTTGGAAGAAAACTGTTTAATGTTTTAAAGGACAATAATTTAATAGATACACTTTGGAATGTGGATTTTCAACACAGTTGTTTTGCAGTGTAGTTCTCTGGTATGTTCTCAAAGCTGAAAGCACTCGAAACGATCCCTTTCCAGACTCAGAGGACTTTGGCAAAGTACAACCTCTCCTCCTCATTTTTTCTGCATATGCGAAACTTTTCTCAGTCTCAGCACTGCGCTCTTTTCCCCCTACCCAGAGACCAACCAAAATTTCAGATTAGGTTTGTCTAATATATTTTCTCATTGTGGATTAGATATCCACGAAAGACAACAAATAATTCACCTTTCATGAGGCAAACTTGCCAAAAGGAAAAAAAATATTATAGTTTACACTTAAATATAAATTTACCTTGTTCCCTCTTACTGAAGCTGGAAATTCAGCAGAGGTAAAGCTTTACACAACAGAAGTTTTTAACACATAGCCCAGAACAGGGCATTTTTTTATTAGGCTGCAATATTCAGATGGCACATACTACACCTCTGGTCTTTTACTGAAACCCTTTTCTCATTAACATTGTAAAGGAGTAAAAATTCTTTGCTGCCCATCTCCTGGCTTGACACTTAATCAAAGTATTCCAAGTTAATCTTTAATCTTGTGACTGACTGTGTACAGTGCACACATTAACTGAGTCACATTAAGCAAGGCTTTGGTTTTCCACTGGGAACAAATGCCTGTGTCCTGGCTGGAGAGACAGCCACGACTCCCTCCGGCTCTGCCCTGCTTTCTCACACCTGCACCACAGCTGTACACACTTACCAACACTCATGTTGGCAGCCTCCATCTCCTGGGATCACACAGGGTTGAGTGCTCTCAAACAAAGCCAAAATACACGTCTCTGTGGGTGCTCCTGATGTGTGTCAGCATTGCTGCAGTCAACAGTGCCCAGTCCAGCACTTGCCTTTTATTTTACATTTGAGAAACGTGTGGCCCTTGCCCCTCGCTGCCAGCAGCAGCACTTGCTGCCCTGTGGAGAACAACTGCTGGCTGAGGGCCACACTCTGCAGCCAGGCAGGAGGGAAAAGGCTGTGGCAGAAACCACAATGCACTGGGGAGAGCCATTCTGCCATTCTGGGCCCATTCTGGACAGTGACCTGCTTAAGCACAGGAAAAGGGATCAAAACTCTTCCCTAACTCAATAGTCTGCTGGACACAGAAAGGATGGCAATTTCAAGAATACTTCCATGACCTAAAAGGTAGTAAAATTTCTGAGTGAGCAGGTTAGAAAACAAAGAAAAGCAATAGAAGCAAACATATGAACAAATTTTCCCTGGCATGAATAGGACAAAGGCAGAGCTGCAAGTGAAATACTGTGTTTTCCATGTTCGTCTTGCTCTCATTTCCCAATTCCACGTTAAAATATTTCTCTAAATCCCTCTTTCTTTTTCCTCCTTTTCAAACAGCCCTTCCTCAGAGGCAGGTGCTAATTCTCTTCACAGGAAAATCCAATACCTAAATCATAAAATGTGGCAGACTCATGATGACTACAAGGGATTAAGTGAAGCTAAGAAAATACAGAGTTTTTATAGAACCCCTTCTCACGTTTTTTCAAAGCCTCTGTGCTTACAGCTGTATTAGGAGGCTAAACATGAGTTCTGTTCTACCTCTTCTCGATTCTGAAACTCAAGACACATCCAATTTGAGTATAGAAGGATGCAACAAAGAGCAGCTCTTTGCTATTTTTTTATCTGTACCCTACTTTGAAATGACTGCTCATTTTTCCATTTTATAGTGGTACCTACAGCAGTATAATGTAAGATTTCTACAGACAGAACGGCCACATTATTGTAAATGTAACTGTTGATTTCTCAAAAGTGAACCTGGAAAGCAAAAAGAAGTAACTGGAGAGGTATTTCCGCAATACAATAAAGCACTAAAACGTTCACACAAATATTTATCTGCCACACCTCAGGTAAGCTTTTTAGAAGTGGTGTTGGAATAGCACATAACTGAAAAATGAAGTGTAGGGAATAGCTGGCAATGCCCTTAAAGTGCCATCTGAAAAACATACGGAGTTCCTAAAGGAAAACAAGTTTTTCCTCAACAAATACTAGCCCAGTCTAAGAACTTGACTCAAAAAGGTGTAAGCTGTGGCTTACTGTGAGGTATTTGCATAAAGGAAGCTACCACACAGCTCTAGCTGATGATTGAGGACAATAGCCATGGATTTCAACAGCTTTTCAGAGCTCCCTGGTATATGCTGAGAACAACAATATCAAAAGGTTCATTCCTCTCTCTGGCACTGCTGGTGTCAAGGTTAATGAGCTAAAACTTGCTAAATTGATATTACCAAACTAATGACTTTTTTATAGTATACTGCATGGATTTTAGCAGACAGGCTAATGTGGAACACTGCTAGTCTTAATTGAATCAGAAGTTACTGCATGTATACAATTAAGATGACTACAAGCGGAGGAGCTGTGAGGAAGTTGTCTATCTGGACACACCTGTACTGAAAGTACAGTTTCTTGAAAATGACAATTCCAGGACAAATCTGGCACAGAACGAGTGGGTTCCAGCTGAACAGATGTGCAATTTCAAACTGTTGCATTTGGAACTTTAAAAATAATAGGGGCTTCTTTAAAAAATATGTTTCCGTCAACCAGACCATGCATTTGGTGGACTTGGTCCCTGCAGGGTGAATGGTTAGACTCAACAACCTTAAAGGTCTTTTCCTACCTAAGTGATTCTATGAGTCTATGATTCACACATTAAGACAGAAGGGAAATAAATGCTTGGAGTCTACATCCAAAGTAGATGAACAAACATTGGGGGGAAAAAAAAAGAAAGGGATATTTAATGAATCATATTAAAAGGGAAGAAGCTTATGAAAAATAAATAGCATTTGTAGATGATTAAATTTTGAAGGGAAGATGTTGTGTAACTGCACCAACCATTTATTTCAGTGCCATAACTGCATCTAATAAATAAAACACTTTTTTTTTTTTTAATCCGAAGTGAAGATTCACTGCTATCCTATGACTTGGGGTTTCCATTTACATAGTACAGGGGCAGGGTTTGGGCTGCAATTGTTCAAGGCAGTTTTGAAGAACTGTTAGTCAGTTCCACAGCAACTGATAACAATTTCCTAGCACCAGGAAAATGCAAACATTTCTTCTACAGACAGTACCATAGAGTTTAAATTCTGAGAGGCTCATTAGAGATTATCCTCCTAAATGTAAGATACCTACAAGTTTCATGTCCTTCTGTTCAGATAGTATTTTCCTGTTAAAGCTTAATCTCTCACTAACACAGAAATGTTATTGAGCAGACACACCATACCTAGATACATTTGGTATTTACTAAAAAGTGAATTCAAAATCTTACTCATGCCAGCTGTTCCTACTCTTTTCCTAAAGGACTTTCCTCCCTGGATCTAGGATTTTACCGAGAAGAGGAATAAAGTTGAATTCATCTTTCAAAAACTACCTGCTTTATCAAAATCCAGAGAAACACACGAGGTGCTGCAAAGGAGGGAGGGTATTTCTCAAGGATGAAATACCAAAATTCTCCTTACATCAAGTACTTAGAGACAGCGAATCAGAAAACAGGCCCATTGCAACCTGCAAGACACTTTTCTTCCCAGTGCCTTTCAAATTTCCATCTGAAATGGGAAAGTAAAACCACAATTTAACTATTATTGTAAGCCTTAAAGGGGGAAATGCAGCCTCTCGTGTTAAATAGTTGCCCCATGACATTAGCAATTGAAGATACAGCCCCCATACAGGTATGCTGGAGTTTCACTTCTCTCCATCTCCTTCTTTACAGCAGCCTGAGCATCTTCTTCAGAATAAGAATCTATTTCCATTTTTATATTGTACAAATGCGGAACAACCCCCTCCCAATTTTCTAGGTTTTAAATATCAATGCATGTCTGATCTTAAAGGCACGCTCAACATTTATGCCTCGTCTTGGTGATAAAGTTCATGAATATATAATGAGGGTGGAACAACTCTGCCACTGATTAAATGTCAAAAAGGGTTTTATTGTCAAAGATCCTGTAAATACAGAAGATCTACAACAAAGAGCATTAATTGCAGATGGCTCTGTACAGTTTTTAAAATGCACATAATCTAAACAGGAAATGTTGATTTTCAGTTTCAACTATCAGTTTTAATTTACCTTCAGGATGTACCCCCAGCCAACCTGTAAAGATAGAATAACTGGAAAATGGCCAAACTGAGGTGACTGAAATGCTTCCTATTCAAGGGCAGATGTTAACATGGTAAGAGTCTGTACCATAAGCACACAGGGCAGAACTAACCAACCTATCCCAAACTCTGGATCTTTGTTAGGATTTATGTAAACCATTGGGAATATGTAGTAAAGATACAATGTGAAAATTTGGTCAGGACAGATGAAAGGCTGGAATAGCCACCCCCACCCTCCCCCATTGAGAATGGGGCTTGACTACCTGTGTAGCTCTTCTGCAAACTAAATATTTTTAAAAATACAAAAAAAAAAAAGGAGAGATGTAGCAGCTAGACTGCAATGAGCTCAGGCCAAGAGTATCCCGCTTCCAGGAAATGTCAGGAGAGTATGAGTGTCACACATGTATACAAGATAGCTGAGTGTATAACCACAAGAAATGCTTTCTCCCTCCCCTGTTCTACTCTGCTGCACTGAGCACTGGAACGGCCTTGACCCAAGCAATGTGTTGGGCTGGAGAGAGGCCAGAGCAGTGCAGTGAGAACTGACAGGGACCGCGAAAATCATCAGTATGAAGCACGTTCAAAAGAGCAGGCTTGTTTAATGTAGGGGAGGGAAGACAGGAGACTCACTAATAGTCTTCTCTTGATAAAAGTCATGTTCAGTAATAAAAGGGAATAAAGGGTTCTCTGTACCCACAGTGCTCAGAGAAAGAAGCAGCAAGGAAAAGCTATCAAGGAAAACTTAGGTTAAACATCAGGAAAATGGGCATGATTAGTAAGCCTATAAAATTAAGCTGTACAACTATCAGTCAGACAGGACACTCACTGGCAGAGTTCTTGCTTCACTGACAGCATGGATAAGAAAGCAAGTCTGAAAATGCTGCTTTCCTGTGATACTGCATGCTGCGAACTGCAGCACAGAGCCCCGAACCAGAGGCAGTGCCAATCTGCAGGGTGACACAGACTATCCTGAACTCTTCTGACACTTCTAAACTCCATCTGATCCTGCTCTAGATCTGTACAATGCAACCTAACACGGCACACTGCAGGGTATGGCCGGGGATATTTATCCACAACAAAAGATCATTACTCTACATTATGGTCTTGTGACCGTTTTAGGCTGTGCCTTTAAGAAAGGGACAGTTGATGGAACACTCTGGCGGGATGTTTTGGAATAATAACGAAAACATTCAGATATTCTAAACTAATTTCATTGGTAGATGGTAGAATGCAACTCCTTGAGCTACAAGAATTGTTCAGGTAAAGCTCTCTCTTCAAGAAAACATCACAATTTGAGAAGATGCTGCTAATCTAAAACCACGAGGTGCAGGCTTTCTGTTCCTCCCATGACGAAACACGTACCTGCAAAAGCTAATACACAAAGTGACCTCTTAATTACTTCCCAGCTAGCACACTATTGGTTCCATTTCCAAGGTAATGAACACATTAAGATGGCATCTGGAACATGTACTAAAACTCCATGCATTTTCCCTTTAGATCGTGGACAAATTAGTAGCTTCAATTATATGTTGCCAACAAGATTTTCCTCTCTATGACCAAATGGACCAGGTTTGAATATTCTTCAGCGACCTTATTGACTGAAATGAAGCTTCTAGAAAGTTAAGAATAGCAAGTTCATCTGAGAAAAAGATGTCACAGACATGGAAATTGAAGATTTCTAGCAGGCTCTGGTGATAATGGAACATTTACCCTCGGTCTGAGACAACATTGTTGGTGTTTCATCATTGTGACTAGAACGATCTGATAAATTGCTGCTCCTGTGTACAGCTCAGGGTTGGGTTTTTTAGGAGGAGTTGAAAACACAGACTACCCACCTGTATCTATTTTTAATTTGGTAATGACTGTACTTGCTAAAATTCTACCAAAATGTCACTCACAACTTTGGATTCCAGCTTTTTTTAAACAGAATGTGGAGCAGAAAGCATAACCTATTATGCAAAACTGTCAGATGCTTACTTTTAAAATCACAGAAATTAATGCATAATCCTCATTTCCTTATGGATCTAAATTTCGGAAAGGAAAGCAGGACTTGAATGTGCCTATTCAAGATAGGCAAGGTGCTCTATAAAAAGTAACGAGGCTCTGGTCGGTGCATGTCCTGTTTACCCCCAGAGTCCCTGCTCCAGAACTAAGTGCTGCCTCTTACTTTGTGGGTGAAGCAAAGGCAGAATGACTGGAGACCGCGGCGACTTCTGTCTCATCAAATTCACAAATCAGCTAGACATTTAAACTGCGCCAACTGTTGCAAGCAAAACTGCTACTGAATCTCAGCAGCAAAAATGTCAGCTCAGGGCACTCTGCAAAAATCTAGTACTGAATCCTTAACTAAACCCCCAGATTATTAAATTGGGGTTTTTTGGGGTTAATGCTACTTTTCTGAGCAAGAAGATATTTCAAATGATCACACCACAAACATTCTTTCCTGAAACACAAATTACCTGTCTATTAGGGGACTTTTGAAAAACATATGATTAAAATTGTAATTCAGGAGACTCCTGCTGTTGGCTGCTGTATCACTATCAATGACATCCTTTGGGGGACTCTCAGCATGTGGCCCACATCAAAGGTAATATGCCAGTTTTAATCCTAACTTATATATGCCTTGACAAGAACAAGAATGTTCCAGACTACATAATGTAATTAAGGCGTTTAAGTACTTTTCATTGTTGAAATAATATCATTAAGGTGAGACTGAAGTTGACTCACTAGCATTAACAAAGGCAGCCATCACTAATGCTTTTCCTAGCATACTGGAACTCTCTGTGTGCTGGATCCTGCACATCCTTACCCACTCAAACAGGAAATCTGAACACACGGGTGAATCATGCTAATGCACTGTGGTGTTTAGACAAATATGTTACTTTGTGCAAGATGATAGGCAGACAAGATGCTGTTGAAACTGAGCACATACAAGGACCACAAAAAATAAAAGATGTATTGGACATATGGTACTTCACTTTCCTTGTTCTTTGGTAGCACTGTGGAAAATCTGCAGATCACTAAGCCTACTTCTTAGTTTTTGGCATCCCTAATTGCCAGAGACCATCTGATCATCAGTTGATGGTTTCTGCTCCCAGCACTGCTTTTTTCCAGCAATATTGTAAGAGAAAATACAAAATGCATTTCAGAGAGGTAGAACTCGATCACATTCTTTTAATTCCTTCCTTCCATCTTCCTTTCCTCCCTTTTCTTCCTTTCCTTCCTCTTCTTCCTTTCATTCCATCCCTTTCCCACTAAGCATCAAGACCGGAAAGGTAGAGATGTCTGCAGACATGTCACCTTACACCTGTCTGCAGAGACAGCAGCTTCCTAAGGGACAGGACAGTGCTCTTGACACCATGGCCTCCAGCAGGCAGAAGCCTACTAAAATGTCTAAACTGGAACAATTCTTCCTTTTAGAAGTGCAGTGCATCTAACCTGTACTGATCTGAATAAAAACTTATACTGAATGTCCCACATTTGGTGCATTTCTGGTAAATATCACTCTCTAGAGTGCTATCACAGCTCCTGTGACTTGCAGAGGCACAAGAGACCTTGTCTCACTGAGGGACACTTCTGAGCAAGCTGCTTTCTCTTGGCAGTTGATATTGACCATGAGTATCTGCTACTACTAACAAATGTGAACATTATAAGCAAGGAAGAAAGGTAGCCTTGGCTCTACAGTGGCCAAAATGATTTATGACATCTAGACCCGGTGAAGACAACTAATATTCTAAAGGGACTGTGTGAGCTCAGCCTGCACTCACATCTTCTGTGCCCACTCCTAATTACTTCATTTACGACTGTAAAAGTGTTTTAACAGACAAAATTAATTATTTTGGATAATCCTTCTGAAATATGATATGCATTTTAATTGTATGCACCCTGCCATTAATTAAAGTTCCTACATTTTGGTGCATTAATTCAAAGATCCTATCAGGGACAAAGTAACAATTATAAGAAGACTGTTTACTAAAATTAAAAATAGAGTTAAAAGGTTAATGTACTCTTGTGATGCTCTTAAAGCAATGCTAGAATGTTTTCATTTGAGTTTTCACTACACATTATTTTTCTGCTCTTTAAAATCAATCTCTTTGTTCCAGGAACACATTTCCTGTCAATAAAATGAAAAATGATATAGATTTAGGAGGATAGTGGTCTCAGCGTAGCATCTCTTATATTATTATTCCAGTATCATCTGTTACAAAGTAAGACCAATTCCCACATCTAATTACAAACAGGATTTCAGAGTCATTAAACAAAATACATTTCCATTAGTGCTGCTGTAAGAAGATAGGGGAAAAAATGAAGATTAGTTCATGCTGCACCTCTGTTTTCCAAGCTTTGAAGATTTAGACCTCTGCACTCAGACTATAAATTTGTAAAGGATCTGAAAGGTGACAGACACGTGAAAGCTCTCGATTCTACACGGTTTAGCCAAACCATTTGCATTTTGTCATTAGTTTTATCTTTTGCTGCATTTAGTTCTGATAGCAGATATGGCAAGAATCTAGAGAGGTTGTTTATGGCTATGTTGTGTGCACCCAGAGGTATTTTATTTGGCATTAGGAAGGGAGGTTTTTTGATAGATATGAATCTTCATTTTCTATACTGAAATTGTTCCAACAAAAGTTAAGAAATCATTGTAAGAAATTCTGTCTTTATGGAAAAAAAAATAGATGTTCTTTATGTTCTGGAAAAAAGGAGCAGCAGTTCTTTGACTTCAAATAAGATAACAGCCAAAATATACCGAGGAAGCAGATTGTGTGATATGTTGAACTGCTGAAATATAAACTTACAAGTATATATATTCTCCATTCATGAACATTTAGCAGCATCCAGTTGTCATGAATCCATTTAAAATACACAGCTGAGACTCACCCACTCAAAAAGCATCTGCATAAACTACAGACCAGATATTTCATAAGTTTTCTAAGTCTATACAAGATAATACCTAAATTCACTTGACATTAAACTATGTTATATAAATATCTGATAATTTCATCATGTGTGAGATAAGCATCAAAAATCTGGAACAGAAATTCCTCTCAGAGAAAAAGATGCCTCAGAGTTTGAGAGAAAAGCACAGGGCATTTCAACTTCAGAAGTTATCTGAAGTTCACAGTATCACAAAATATTAGGGGTTGGAAGGGACCTCGAAAGATCATCCAGTCCAACCCCCTGCCAGAGCAGGATCACCTCTACCAGATCACACTGGAACGTATCCAGACAGGTCTTGAATATCTCCAGAGAGAGAGACTCCAAGTTCTATTTCCTTTATTAGTTTCAAAACTACAGCCAGAGCTACTTCAGGCTTCTCAGAGCTGGGAGTCAGTCAATCCACATCAGCCCATGGTCAACATTTATGTGTGAATCATATACATTTACTATATTTACATCCATATTTAAATGAACAAGATAGTTAAAGAACTCACATGCATTCAACAGGTAGAATCTATCTAAAATGGTACCTTGAAATAGTTTTCAGATAAGAAAAATGAAACCCTCCACTGAAGTTGTGGGTATCCAAAGCATCCTAAAGTTCTTGGTATTTTAGCTCTGCCCAGTGGTGAGGTAACGCAGCTGAAACTATCACACTGATATTCACGCTCCCAAAAACCCTGATTTGCCAAAGAAATAGATGTATGTGCATCTTCTTTTCAAGCTTCACACAGAGACAGGGTTCTGTGGGTAATTGATAAGGCCCGTGAAAGCCATCACCATTAGGAAGAAACGGAAGAGAATGCAGCAGAATACAAAGAAGATACAATCAAAGCAAACAAACAGCTCCTCACTTCCTGGCTAATGTTGGAGGAGCTGTGTTCTAAAAAGGAAAACAGCACTCAACCTTCTCCAGCTGGCTCCAGGAAGGCCTCCCTTACAGTATCTGCAGGGAATTCATTGCTCTGTACCATTCAGCAACTGCAGACATTTTCTGACAAGCACAATGGGTAAAGCTTTTTAAAGCCTCAGTGTTACACGAATGGCTTTGTTCCTTCACTCCATTTTCACTGAAGAAGAAAGCTTCAATTTCTTACGCATCACTTGGAAGCGGGTTCAAGAAATTTCCAAGAAACCACACCTCCAAACTTACGTATGGCAACAGATGCTAGAAGCCACTGGTTTTCATCACTATACTAACTTTCTTCACGTCTTACAGCCCTGGGACAAGGACTCTCATGCAGAGCTTGTCCTCACAGCCAGTCACCTATGGGGCCATGCATGCCTTCATTACCTAGAGGACAGGCAATACTTGAGACTTCAGCATGCTGCTCTCTTGCCTTTGTGCAGACTTAGCCCTGAAGAACCAAGGTCAGGGGGTTCACAAGTGCTTGGGTGTTTTTTCAAGATGCACACTGTAACACGGCCCAGTCCCACTGCAGTGCCCGGTCTCCCCCAGAGAAACACATCCCAGACCAATGGGCTAACCAGGAGCCGTGAAGTGCTCTGAGGTATTTTCTCACCTCCAGGAGATCTCTTAATCTGTATCTTTGCATGGCACTGACCATCACTGGTCCTGCTGACTGTGCAATAAGTGCTGTAACACAAGCCATAGTCACAGTACAGCATCATCCGCATGCCGGAGGAAGAAGGCACATCAAGAATCTCATCCTCTTTCCTATTTATCCCGCCTACCCCAGTGTTCAATCCATATGTGTTCAATGGCAGTGGAGTAGCAGCCTCACTTCACTGTAGTGCCCAGTGAACCAGGAGGTCCAGTGAGTCGCTACATGCCGCTCTCCACTTCCAGTGTGAAAAGCAACCAGCACAGGTATGTGTCTAAAGAAACAGCACAGATGTCTCAAATTTATTATGAAATGTTTTAATGTATCTGCTAGGGCTGCAGTCAAGCCTAGTTTTCAGATGGACACATTAAATTCTTGCTTCAAGACATTCCTCCTGGCACAAGGACAATGAAGGCAAATCAAAGGCATGCCTCACTAGCTTTTCAGTTAAGGCCAAAAATACGAACAGTAGTTTTGACTGGTTGTATTTTTTAAATGGCACAAATGTTTTGTGCTCTTTGAATCAAATTATCATCTTTGAAACAGTAACTCTCTGCTGATGTAACACAAAAATACTTGCTCTAACAACAGGAAAAATGACTTCATAGAGCCTGCATGGCACTCAAGGATTGGAAAAAAATCTCTCCTCTGGTCTTGTCATTTTTACTCTTACAATAAAATAACAGCCTCGGCATCCTGCTTTTTAGAAGAAAAGACCCACCTCTTTTGACTTTTCAAGCACTTAAAAATTTTACAAGAGAAGAATCTGAAAAATGCTGACCGTGTAATAGCTGGGTATTCACGGTGGGTGGAGAACATGAAAGGTTACAATATGGATCTGTGCCTACGCGTTTCTTTTCAACTTGAGCAGCATCCTCCTGCTTCTGCTAACTCGGCAATCATACAGCTGACAGATTTCTGGGTTTTCTAAATAATGCATGGGATTTTCTTTTAACATGTCAGTGCAGAAGTATCAATTCTGCCCCTGTGTCGTTTGTGATGCTGATTTTCCTTGACAGCATTCCATTAAACCAATGAGTTTTTTCCCTCCTGATGGTTCCTTAAATATTCCTCTGAGTGATGTATTTGTGGTTTTTTTAAACAGATTGTGAAGGATGTTTGCATTTATGAGAAAGCTGCATGGCAGGTACTGAAGGGGAAAAAGGATAAAAAGATAACACTTCTTTTCTTTTCCTTTTAAGAGCTTTTTCTCTGATCCTCATACGCCAAAAGCCAGGGTGTTTTTCCTTTCTTTTCTGCCTAACTTAGCTCCTTGTCTGGAAATTAAGCAACAAGACTCTACATACAGAATAACATTTTGACTTCCTAAGGAAATACCACTGAAACACTTAGTACTGTTTGATATCTCTCCTGGGAAAGCAAAACACATTTATTAAATCATGCACGCTAACTCCAAAAGCCAACCGAAGGAAGGAACTGCTTTCTTCTCTGCACTGAGGCTCTGTACAAACAGGTACTTTCCTGGATTGCTATGCACTGATCCTTCTTCATTCATGCAGCTCACAGGCTGTTCAGGCAGTATCACCAATACTGTATTTTACAATTTATCCTTCTTGTTCCAGTTCTATCACACACTTGTACAAATTACCTGCTGCCATGCAACTAAAAAAAAAAAAACACACCTCTGATTTCAAGTAAGTTTCACATTTCCCTAAGCAATTATATGCTAATTTCCAGAATACCTTTCATCTAATTTTAGCATTGCATGATGATGAAACAGATGATCTTTATAAACACTTTGTGCAACCAGAGGGGCTTTGTTTTGTTTATCTTATTTCTGTAGAATGACAAAGCCAATTACATGGCTGGGCTTTGAGAGATCTACACACACAGAGAGCATATCTGGCTCCAGCTGCCAGCTTCAAAGTCCTGATCTTACTCATGTTCCGAAGTGGAATATGAAAGGCCACATCACTCCTGGCACATATTATTACAGCATGACTTGCCTTAACTACGACAACCCCCAGAATCAAGACAATACTCAGATGTGTGCACTCATTGCTATGAAACCCTCTCATCTCCAAGACTCACATGGAATAACCCAAAAAGAAGGGACAAGTTTAAAAAAGGCTTAAGAGATTTCAGAGGGATTAATTTCTCCCACTTCCAGACACCCCAAGTCCCCATCAACACAGATCTCTAAATTCAACCTTCTTTCCCAGGTCTTACAAGAAGATGGAGACAGACACTAAGCCACAGGGAACAGCTAGCACAGATTGGCTGGATGGTGGGGCCAGAGAACCTATAGTTCCAGATTAAATATAAGATTTTCAACCGCCTGAGAAGTTCGCTTCAACACTTCATATGATGAGTAGGAAGGTGCAAAAAGAACCTCTTTTCTGAAGAGAGACTGGTAACAGGACATTAATGTTCAAATGTATAACAACAGTCTTCACAGCACTGTGCACTAATGTAGTGCTTTCAGTTAAAAAATATGCGCAGGTTTTTTTCTCGGTACATTTTTTTCATGCTTTCAATATTGCCTCTTGCAGTATTGTTATTTAGAATATACTAGTGCTAAACTACACCATCACCTAGATCACTGCAGCATCACAAGAAGGAAGGAGGGTGATGGCAAAAACATACCAGCTGGACTACACTAGGAGCAGGAAAGTGAGCGGCACTTCCTTAGACACACTTGTAAGATTCAGTTACACATCTGCAATTTCCTAGAAGGCAGTATCATATCTGAGGGGTTAGAGGCAGTAATTCTGAGAGTTACAGTTTTCAGATTATAAATTGATAGCATGAATTCTGGCTTCAGATACAGAGATTCTTAGAAAGCTTCCACCCTCATAGGTGTGCTCACAGAGACAAAGACACTGGGGAATAAAGTAAACACAAAATCATTTCATATTAAATTTGACAGGTATAGACAGGGATTGACATGACTATGACAAGACATCCTCACCACATCTTTACTAAATGGCCTGCAGAATGACATATTTCCAAAATAAAGTTTCAGGACTTAATACTGATCAATTATCTTTTTACTTCCAAACAAATGACAGCAAATGAGGCTATTCCACTCATCTTTCAGACTGGAGGAAGGAACACATCCTAATGGGAAATATTTAATGGTGATGTACCATAAGCTTGCCAAAGGAAGTCAGTGTGTAACCCTGAGGTAAAAACCCAACAATCTCTTCAAGCTATTCTCTAAAAGCTGCTTTTTAAGTAAAACACCAATCCTTCCAGTCTTTGTTACAGTCCAAAGAAAATCAAAATCAAAATCAAGGGAAGTATAAGGTCCTCTGCTCTGTGTATTTCCGATTTGACAGCTACAACTATAATCATTCAGACATCTATTTCCCACAAACTCTCCACAGCCATAACCTTTAGTGATTAATTATAAAGTTCCAGGAGCAATAGTACACAGACTAATTTCCTAAACCAATAAAAGACAGAATTTCTCATTTGGAGCTAAATGAAACACGAACAGGTTGTTACTCATGCTGAAATCTAGATGCAGAGTCATGTTGCAGCCATTACAGAAGCTATTAAACACAACCTCAAATCAAAGAAACTGTAGGTCTCTCTCCTAAAATAAAATGTTTTTCTCACTTACGAGGCTTCCAGCTCCTTTGCCCTCTTCCTTTTTAGTTCTTCTTAGTAAAAAAAAATAATAAAACAAATCACAATTCAATTTGCTTTTTCATTTTGTATCCCCATTTTGGTTTTAACAGTCATTTAAACTGTAAGAGTCTAGAGCAAAACAAACAGTTGGTAAAGGCTTCCTGCACACAGAACTACCATGGTGTTCTCCTCCTAGTAAATCAAAATCAGCTTCTAAACAAAGTGCCCACTCTCTTCATGTCCATCTCAGTCTCCAATGAGTTCCCTACAGTGAATATTTGATAATCCCTCAGATATTTTTCTATACTGAAATGTCTGAAGTTTCACATTCCTTTTGGTTTTCCTTTTTGATATATGCTGCTGTACCTGCTGAATGCAAATGGCTAAAAGTGACCCTCCAAAAGAGAGAAGTCATGCATTACAAACATCATCCTAATGCCGGGGTGCAGGTAACAACCAGAGAAGAAATGGTGGCTTTTCATATGATGAGTGGTACTTCTTTTTGTTAAGGACTTGTTTCCATCTGCGAGCAGCTTTGCCGCTCTACGCAGTACGCTTGCTCTTGGCAATTTTACCAAATTAGGCAGCGAAAGGGGGAAAGAGATGAGAAAGATCTTTACATAACTGACACCATCTCCTTATCCTTGGGCCCCACTGTAACTCCAGTTGAAGTCAGTGGGAATTTTTCCAAATAATGAAATTGGTATTGAGTCAGTTGTAGAACTCATTGAATTGCTAAACCAGAGAGCTTTCATTTAATATGCATGCTCTTGACGTACTGTTGAAAGGCTGGTAGGATAGTCCCCCATAAAACTTGTCAATGAGCTACCTAAAATAATATTATTAATGCACTGTAGATTCTCCCCAGCGAAGTACACAAATTTTGCCTTATTGGGTAATACGAGAAACCATAAGCACGCAAATCAGTGAGCCTTTGTAGAGCAGCTTTTAACCCCCAATACTGTTCTGTATGAAGCCTCCTTGCTTTCCTGTAGGAATTCCATCTTCAGCCGTATTTCTTAGCTTTCAGTGAAACTTCACTTTGAACTACAGTCAGACTCTAGGAGTTACACACACTAAATATGCCTTTTCAGTGCCTTTTTTTTCTGAATATGCACTAATTAATTAGGGTCTGAGAGGTGAATAAGAAATACATATCCTGCAAAACAGAAAGCTGGGGAAGGGTTTAATGCATGAATTGGAAGCCAGATTTCTTCAATACAGATGAGTACACAGAATTAGCAAAAGGCAATACCACTTTTGGAAAGACTGCTTTGTGCATAATTTGTCACGAATTCAGTTCTTCCTTTAGAAAATGAGTCTAAGACCTCCCAGCTGCTGCTTTATTGGTCTAATAAATTAGCATTTTGATGGTACAATGCATACACACTATACACCATCCAAGTAAGCAAACTGTCAGAGCAGGATGCATGTGCGACTTCAGAGATCTGTGAATGCTGATGGGAGAGCTGAAGGCAGTGAGGGATTACTCTGTGCCTCTGCTCTTGAATTGGCAATGAAACAAAGGATGCAGACGTTTCCAAAGTGGTAGAGTGTGCTCTAGGACTGTTTGTGTCAGTAAAAGAGAATCCTAGTGAAGCTTCTAATAGGTATCTCAGAGCTTTCTGAGACAAAAACATATCTATCTTACGTAGGAGCTCTACACTATCCAAGTGAAAATCTCTTCTATTCACCTGAAAAGGATATTAGAATAAACAAAGAGATCCTTTTCAAAGGAACCCTTTCTAACTTAAACTTTGAACCCTGTCCCTGTGGCCCTAGGACTCGGGAGCCTAGTTGAAGTTGACACCAACCTTTATAGGAGTAATGCTTAAGATCAAGCATGTGTTTAGTGTTAGCATCTTCTACCCAAGGTTATTCCAGCCAGATAGGCCACAACAAAGGTTTATGATGACTTTGCTTCACACCTGTGGTTGCAAATATCAATTCAATGAAAGAGCAAAATGCAGAAAAGCCAGGAAGTTGGTGATTTAGCATTCCTTGCTTTACCTTTCTCCAGAGAACTGCAGAACCCAGAGAGCGCTCCATCAAGCTGATGTTTTGGAAACTTTCCGTCATTTACAGGCAAACTCTACTCACTTTATTATTGCTTGAGGAGAATTCTTTCTTACTATAAATACATTTAGTGAGCATCTTAAATTCTAATATAATTAAAACAATCTTTCATCACTATTTTTTAAAACATCAGTGATGATGGGTGTTCAGAGAAAAAGCAGAGAATGGGTGCAATAATTTTGATTTGGCATTGGCAGAGCAAAGGTTCCAAAAGAAAAGAGCATGTGAATTTGACTGCACTGCTCCCGTGCAGAACACCTGGAGTTAAGAGCTCCCCCACAGATCTTGGCACGGCATTACCAACCTGCGTTAGAATTGAGCTCTTCGTTTTCTGATTCGGTTCCGTTTTGACTCCCACCACCATGAAGACTGTTCATTGCCATGAGTTTCATTTTCTGTAGCTTCATAGCCTCTGCCATGGCAGCTGCTGTCAGACCTGGACAAATATAAAGAAAGAAAATGCAGTATCACACCACTCAATACAGCCCTGAAAAATGTTAAGAGCAAACCAGTTCTTTTCAGCGAGAGTGATTCCCTTAAACTTCATCCAGCCACTTGGAAAATGTTACCTGGAAAACCATCTTTATTTTAAAGTTATGTCAGTACCCCAGTCTAAGTTTTAGGGTTTCTTTAATTCTTTCAGCTTTTTCTTACACACACACCCACCCCCAAGTATAGCACAAAGAAATATTTATTTAATAGTATCCATTTTGATTAGGCTTTTAAATATCATTTCCTGCCACTTTGATCATTTTGCCACTTCGATCACTTTCTGGTTGACTTCTTTAGCTGCTACAAAATTTCCAAGCACACCAGTAAGACCCAGTATACTTCTAATTTCAGCAGCTCCAAGTCGATTAACATGGAACAATCACTGCTCTGCTATTAGATTACAAATACATATATTATTTTGTCTTTTCCTGAACTCTGTGGGTTTGGATTAACATTATTGCTACTGGAAAATGTTACACTGGAGAACTTGTTTTCACCTTTAAGAGACCATTAAGAACAAAAAAGTACAGAAGTAAGCTGGGGTGGGGTGGGCTGGGGAGAGGTGGAGGGGTGAGTGGCACAATATATTCAAGTGACTAATCCAAATTAATTTCCAATAGTACAAGGTAAGTAAAATAGCATCAGGCTACAGGTTATCATCATCATCATATTTTTATTTGTTATTTAGATTCCAAATATCTTTTGTGAGAGGAGTAAACTTTTTAGGCTACGTAATTTTGACTGGTCATCCTAAATGATAAAAGTGTTCACACACTTACTAGAGAAGATGAACCCGTCTATAAACTTCACTTTTTTCTTAGATAAGGGAAGTGGGATTACTCTTTTGAGTGAATTTCACGTTGTTTTCAAGAAGTTCAAAACACTTGCATCAGCACCTGTGTGATTTGCCCGCCCACCTGAAGATCTGCACTTTTGCTCCTTCTCTGAACCAGTTCCAAGGTTTGAGGCACAGCCATCAATAAACTATTGTCAGAACTTTTTTTCCACTTTATACTTCTAATCCATTTGCAAAGAATTCACATTTACAGAAACACAGGAATCATTTTGGCTGGAAGAGACCTTTAAGATCATTGTGTCCAGTCCTTAACCCAGCACTGCCAGGTCACCACTAAACCATGTCCCTCAGCACCACATTTACATCTTTAAAATCCTTCCAGGGATGGTGACACCCCCACTTCCCCGGGCAGCCTGTTCTAGGGCTTAACAACCCTTTCAGGGATGAAATTATTCCTATCTAAACCTCCCCAGTGCAATGTGAGGCCATTTCCTCTTGCCCTTTTGCAAAAGTGTTATCTAACATGACCACAAGAAGCCATTTGCGTAACAAAAAACCTGAGTCTGAATGCAGAGTATTTTATCATTTCCAAGATACATAGAGATGAACCAATATCCCAGCAGTAAATATTTTCTTCTGGATTTTGACACTGTAAGTCATAAACTTTAGCTTAAACATGAAGAAGAGTAAAAAGACACAAGACACAAAAATTATCTGGGGCTCTGGATTAAAAACCCAACAAACAGCAAACAAACTTCTACCGAGCAGTTGTTTCACAAGTGTAACGAAGGCAGAAAAGGTACTGAGGAATAAACAAGAAAGAACAAACCCAGTCCCAAAGTCACCATGATGCCGCCTGCAGAAATTAAAGGTAATTATTGTCAGGCATTTTTGAGCTCCCTAACCAGACACAGCTGCCATAAGGACAACAGCCAAAAAACAGTGATGTATCAGAAATCTATGCTGTGCCATCTGCCACACCAAAGTCACTTTACTTCAGCATTTAAAGTTTAAAGAGTAAAGCACAGTCCTAACGTCGAAAGTACTGCAGCCTGATGATCCTGAGCAGTCAGGCAGAAGCTTGAAGCGGATACAGCCAATACAGTTTCCAAGGTCAGTATCAGCAATGTATACTCTTATTCCCTTATTGCCCAGTTTATAGAATTTCTTATTTGAACCTGATAGCAGTAAAAGCCCCAGAATCTGACTGTATGAAGCTCTTTAAAACATTGTACTAACTATGCAGCATTTCCGAAAGCTAATAAAACTGAGGTTAAAGCAAATGGTTTCAGCAGTAAGAGTGAGCTCCTGATGGCAATGATGGAAGAAAGCATACAGCACATCACCCATTGGCGTAATCTTCACTTAAGGCTACTGCTGCGGCTAACGTTACTGAAGCTGCTACTTAATTTAACTATTAATAAAACTCCCTTCTATAATTGACTCAGCTCTGGCTAGCTGTGGCAAAGAGAGCTATTCTTCAACTGATTTATCTAAAGATCTACGAGGAACTGAAGAATCATTTCCATCCTCTTGGATGAATCATTATCAGCAGCAGAATCTCACTTAGAGTACCTCCCTTTGAAAAACACACTTGCAAACTGCCGTAACATATATGTCTATTGCTCTGCTTCCAAAAAGGGATCACTGGGAAACCTGACGTGCTGGATTACATACTTCAAAGCTTCCCTTTTTCCCCCTCTCCATTTACACTTTGAATTTCTCTTCCTCCAGTTATCTTCTGCCAGCTGCGATCAATCACTAACCACCCAGGAAATGAACCATGTAACACTTATTATCAAACAAGTACAACCTTTACAATGCTAACAATGAAAAAGGCCGAGTCTCACCCCAGCTGCAATGATTTGTTTTCAAAATTGCTAGCAACCATGTGGCCTGTGGAGTTTGTCCTACTATTAGTAGCCCAGAACTCACCAGTTGCCTTGGCTGAAAAGACAGCAGCTCCTTGAAGAGCTGATAGGGATCTCTGAGAGAGACACATCAGCGCTAGCACAGAATCTCAGAGCCATGTTCTGGGTCAGCTCACTCCATACGTGAATCCTGATTACAACTGCATAACAGATTGTGATGGTGTGCACTCAGGTACACCTGCATCGTGCATATGGCAAAACAACAACTGCCATTAGTAATCTTCATTCTCTAATTCCAGTTTTGTCAGGACACTGTGTACTCTCCCTTTGACATGTCTGCCCAACTCTGCTGTGCCACACAGATTTAGCCCTGAAACAACCCTTCAAGGACACACAAACCAGCACAGTGCTCAGCTTGCACTTCAGTAGAATTCTCTAGCTCTATTCTGAACCACAAATAAAATATACATAAGCACCAAACAGTTTTCAAATCAAGGGTTTAGATCCAACTTAGGACCATATCCAGGCTACCCAGCATGGGGAAGACCTGCTGCTTGTGGGGCATTGCAGCTGGAAGGGACCTGAACATACAATGAGGCTTGGTGAGGGCTAGACCCACTGAAAACATCCTTGGCTCCTAAAGCCAAGGTACCCTGTAGTACTTGAGAGAACATGAAGACTATCCTTTGTCTGAATCCTACTAAAGTTAGTGGTTGATTGTTTACTCAAATATCCCCTATGTAGGCAAAAACACTACTGAAGATTATTTCCTCCTGAAATCTCATGCATTATTCCAACAAAGAAAAGCATTTTTACTGCATGGCCCAAAGATCACAACCCCAGGGGCACTTGTAGTACATCACCCTCAGGGCCAAGGCAGTGCTGAACCCAATCACTTCCCCAGCAAGGTGCTGAAAGGACAGTGTCTCTTGCCTCAACTTAGCATCACAATTTACTCATTAACCTTGGAGACGTAAGCAAACAAAACTGAGCTACCTAGGATGTCTGGTGCGCAAGTGAATTTTCTAAGTTTAACTAATGTCCAGTCACTGAAAATTGGATTTTGATGGTGAATACAAGGACTCTGAGCATTTTAAGGTGACCCTGAGTGTCTGCTGATCTTGTGCACTAGCTACAGCTGTTTTTTTCAGTTAGGTAGACAGTGCTCCTCCTTCGTATTAGTTTGAAAGCTTTTCTGTCAAAACTGTGAACAAGAAAATTAACTAAAGGACTACTATGAGTAATCAAATCCTGAGGTTTGTAATTAATTAAATGAAATGGTGAGTCAGTGAACTGAAGAATGGTCTTATATTAAAACAAAACATTTAATTAAATTAACAGTCAACACACTACAATTAATAATACTCAAAAAGAAAAATGAAAACCAGTTTAGCCTTGCTGTACTATTTCAGTCTAACAATCAAGCATTGTGCATCAGCTTGTTTGTTATTTGCATTCAAAGGTGCTATGGGTCAAGCATGATGTGCTAAAACAGGAATAATGAAACATCTGGCCGTATGAAATGTTAATATGAGACACCATATTGCAAACACTGCAAACAACTCTGAAACATCCAATAAATTAGGCTTTGGGAGACTGAAAAAGGATGTCCTTTCTTTCCCATTTTCTTCAATAAGGAAACTGATATAAATAAATAGATATTATGCACTTAATGTTTTCAGAATGCCTGAAACAATTTACTAATTAGTTTAATCATTCACATTGAAAGATGGAGACTTCTCTGTAGCTGAAATGAATCATCCTTGTTTAGGTAGGTAAAACCCAGCTACTAACACAAAAGACAATGAAACCAAATTCTTTGACTGAGAACTTTAAAATGACAAAGTGTTAGAGCAGTTTGCAGACAGGTCCAAATACATCAGTCTTATTGCTGCAGACTTCCATTCTGTAAACTGACCCGACTAGAAACTATGAAAAAAGTTTTAGTTCTAGGCATGTTCTGTTTCCAAAGGCTGCTCAAAGATAGCCTGTCTGCCATTGCAAATAGCTCACAATAATCCATCAGCATGAAACATTCGAAAGAAGAATTTAATAACTGGCCGCTGCAGGCAGAGGATGGGATCTCAGCCTAAGCGCTGCAGCACTGAGCTTCATCACAGGCTAAGGTGTGTGAGTATTCACCCCAGGCCCTGGGAAGACACTTTGGAGCCCAGACTCTGCTATATCCATTTGACATCCGTCTGAAAGACTGGAAATATTTTTAACATAAACATTTTCTATCATATCTCTGTACCTGAGATGCCTCATATCCTTTATCCACATAAAGACCTGTCAGATTTCATGTCTGAACTCCGTTAGAAGTGTATAGACATTTGAATCCCAAATTTGTGCTTAAACCTATGTTAACATGAGCACTCATGTCCAAAGAGAGAGCAATATCCATCTCCGCATTTCAGACTTCATATCCAAAAGGGTAGCTTTTAGCTTATGACAAACAAATGACCTCACTGAAAGGAAACAGAAAAATCAGAACTATGAAGAGCACTGAGAGGGGTACAATTTTTTTTTTCCTTTCATTCTTACAGTATGTCTCACGAGAAGTGATTAATTTTGTGACATTTCCTGCTCCTTTTTACAATCTGTGCCACGAGAATGATTTGTCAAGACTGTAATGCGTAATACTTTTAGTATGCTGCACTACTGTGACCTTTACCTTCTTCTGTATATTTGATTGACTGACCACTCCACTTTTAATCTACAGGTTTCAGAAGATTGAAGCATACACGAGACAGACACATCAGCCACTGAATTATTGTTGAAAAGATCACAATCACTCCATACAGATCATCTGTATGTTCTTCAGTGCATATCTGATGCAATTTTTGCAGCCATGTCATTGAAAATTTCCAACACAAAATGAAAGCTCTTACACTATGTGGTGTACTTAAAAAGTGCTTTCATACATCAAGGGTGACAAATTCGTGCTTTAGGACTCAGATTTCAGTACAGATAAGACAAGTTAAACTAAATGCTCTTAATCATCCAAACTCTCAAATTATCTGCATATGACCTTATATGCTGTCATAGACTAGAGATCACAGCTCTTTTAGATAAGAACTTGCAGGATTAAAAACAAAACCCAAAACGTGTTAAATTACTTCCAGAAAGCAACGATGAATTTCACCTGCAGAGAAAAAACGTTAAGCCCAAAGTGCTAAACACTCAGAAATCTGAGGAAAGACTACAATGGTCGTTATCATCGGCCCCAGAAGGGAGAGAGACCTTTGGGACAGGTCTCACGACCTGCAGAGCAGGGATGCTTCAGTATTGAGACAAAGAAAGATACTGGCACGTGGTGCCAGCACTGTGCACTATCTTGCAGTGAGGCAGCCCAGGCTGCAATCTCAGACTGACTTCAGTCACATTCAAAGCAAGCTGGACTGCCAATGTCCTGGAAAGCTCACACACAGGGCAACGGATGCACTAACAGGGCTTACTGGCCACCTTCTCTTGGGCTTCAGAGTTCACTGCACGTGCTGCTGATGGCAGGATTTAGTTATCCATTTTGAAATACATTTGAGTTCATGGGAACCTAAAATTATGTTATAAATGCATTTAAACCTAATAGCCCTCATATTCATCATGGACATTCTGTAACATCTCTATAATCACAGGAGTTTGTCATGATGCATGTTCTGCCATCTGAAATTAGAATTGGCTGTTGTTATTTTTCGCTCCATGTTTACTCCTTTCCCATTAAATCATTTTCTGTGGGTTTAAAGCACTTGTCCATAAGCAGCAACCACAAGGAAATTGCTGAAGTTTTTGGAGGTCCTTTTAGATAAGTACCAAAAAGTTTGAAAGCTTATCTGGCGTTGGCACAAATCTCTCGAGTTTGTAAAATTAATTGGGCTGGAAGGTCTTCTGAGAATAAGGATATATCTGTGAGTGATTTCATGCTACTTCCTACTTGCAGCTGGAAAATACCATACAAATATTTTTTTTTAGTATCAGATGGCACAGCTCCATTATGTCCCAGCTGTCCAAAATCACAACCTTAAAAACGGTGTATTTCAAGGATTTAAAGTGAATACCAAGTTCCATAAATTCATCATGCTACCGTAGTGCAGACGTAACCCCAACACACTGTCAGGATCAGCACTGCTAGTAGAGACTGGATTGCTCAAATATTAGCCCTGTGAGCTGCTGTTCACTTCAGCTGGACCAGCCTGACCGACCCCATGGGCTTTCACAGATCCCACTGCACCAGTCCCTTACCTAACCCCTCCTAGAACATGAAGTTTTAGAGAGGAGAAATGTTACTCCAATCCTTCCTCTGATATTTTCATTGAATTGGAGCAAATAATAATTTCACGTTATTACTCACCAAGCTACAGACAATAGCAGTAAGCTCCCTCTTAACATGGCAACTGCACCATAAAACTGCTTGCAAGCAAATAGTGAAGAAACTGCTCTCCACTATGGTTCACACTGGCTAGAAGGTGGGAAAACACTTTATAATCCTTGAATCCAAAATACCTTTAAGTTGCAAGCAGTTTTGCAGCAATCCCTCCACAAT
This sequence comes from Picus viridis, assembly GCA_033816785.1. Taxonomy (NCBI): domain Eukaryota; kingdom Metazoa; phylum Chordata; class Aves; order Piciformes; family Picidae; genus Picus; species Picus viridis. Next base: position 22,817,698 of record CM066580.1, on the reverse strand, counting down.
CAATTTGAAAATCAGTGGGATGGTCTGAAAAGCTTAGATTCTTTTCACCAAAACTCCTGGGCTGTCATCTAGCGCTAGCTGGCTCCTCCACTTACAGAACTTTGCAGAACCATCCCCTACATAGTATTTCTTCCATATGAGCTACTTCTGAAAACCTCTGGCAGAACAGAAACTGAATGCTATGATAACACAGTTACCACTGGCTCTTAACTACTTAAGGCTGAGAAAATTTTGGCCAGTTCCTAAAACCCACAGAACCAGTATGGCTTATTTGATGAACCACAACCTAGGTGATGAAAAAAGGGAGTCCAGACTCTCCTCTCCAAATGACATTGAATTAACACAGCCTCAAAATATGCAAGTTGAAAAGCAGAGTCACTTAAGAACATAAATTCAAAGAATATTCTTCTGAGACTTCTAACCACTTCCCAATTCCAACTGTTGAACGAAAGCAAAATATTAGCACTTGAAGGTAGTTTGAAATACCACAGCTTATTCACAGTGAAGAGTATTTCTGGATGGTGTTAGGATAGACTAGTAAAGCAGCAACTTCTCTGGCAAGAAAGGGAAACAGTTCAGAGAAAACTCAGGAGAGATCTCCAGCTTTTACAATTACTTGAGGAAAGATACACAAACATCACTTCAATTTTCTTGTAATTTTCCCCAATTAATTAAGGAAGCAAAGCCTAAACTCTAGATCTCCACCTCCTCAGGTGGGGGACTCTGTTACAGTACGGTCTCTTCCTTCTACACACTTTTTGAATGACAAACCAATTGTGGTGGGGGTGTTGTCTTTTTTCTTTTAAATTCAGGGAGTGGACAAGTGCACCCATCCCAAACAGTTACAGCCTGGTGCTTCTCACACTCACCAGCAATGTAGCTTTTGCACAAAGTTTCTTTTGTATTGATTATTTTAAGTAGAGTTCTGTAGTGAGTAGGTGCTAGCCGTGTGTGTCAGCATACACGTGCCATCTACTTCTCCTTTCTAAGAAGAAAACGTAGTATTTCAGGGTAGTTTATTTCAGCAGGGTTTGGACAGCAGTCCAATCAGCCATGCTTGGGAAAGGACAGGGTTTCATGCAGCTTTCCAGCAAATTTCCAAAACAACCAAGTCAGGCAGCAAATGCTGCCCAAACACTTTCTTGGGTCACAGCTGAGTTGCTGCTTTGGGCTCCTTCTGCAAACAGGTGATGGATAAGTGAATTTCTGATACTGCAAAGGGAAAATGAGGAAGCAGACCACAGGCTGAAGGAACCCAATGCAACTTCTAGCTGAGTTTAGACCATAGGTAAAGAAACACAAAAAGCTGCATTTTCCTCTGGGGCATAAATTGATGACTATTGATCACGCAACCAGAGAGTGCATGGAACATGATTACAGAGGAGCCTGTACCTTACCGGGTTTTTTTCTTCCGAATGTTCTGATCTCTTTCTGTTTTGGTTTTTTTTTGCTAGCTTCATACAGTTTTGTTGAACCTCATTCATGTACATTTACTTACACAAATAACAGGAGACAAGTAATTTAGTCCAAATAGGTTAATATTTTCTTTGTTTATGAAGTCATGCCAGAACAGCTATTTCCATGCAAGGTAAAGAACATTTTTCAACGCTGAAAAACTGACTGGAAGCTTATTTTCTTGTTGCAGGTGGCGAATAAAAATAACACGGAGAAGATGAACTACACCATTTTTTAAGTCTTAAAGGATGTGTCTCTACTCATTGGTCAAGCTGAATTAACTTGCAGCCTCCAAGCCAAATGCAGGCTCACAAGAAGGAGAGGAATAATTTAGTCACTGAATTGAAACACTCAGTAATCTAAAATTATGCAAATACTCTCTTTGCCCTTGCAAATCTTTACAGATAAATTCTACTGGTCTATACTCCCAAGTTTGTATCACTGGAGCAGTTTTTATTTCTTCCAAAACTATGGCAACAAACATTTTTAGCTTAGGTTTTGTGCAGCTATTTCAGTAGTCGAAGTACATTCAGATCTTACAATAAATTCACAACTTTTTGATTTTTTTTATATTCTAATTAACTAAATATACTTCAAAAGTAAAACTATTTTTTATACAAACAAAGTCCAAGAGTTTTTGGGGGGGCGATTCAGACAAATATTGCAGGTATCTATACACCTTGCTTTTCCATTCCATTTTAAACTATTACCCTCTGCAGTGCTCAGCCATTTCTCAGTATCAACATTGTACTTTTTGTACCATTTAGTAGTTTATTGAAGAACCACATTCTGTTTCTTCTACAGATACTGCTTTGAAATTAATCTTTTCAGCATTTATCTACTAGACCCTTTAATTGAGATTTCCCTAACAGCGGCACTGCATCGTTAAGAGTGGATTTAACAGTATAGTTATTGTGGATTAATCAGTAATTGACCAGCTCACTATGTTAAACATGAATCTTAACTGCAGATTTATTCCTGCATATAGCTTTAGGAACTGCTATGTATTTAGGAAAGACTTACTCACTCCACTTAAGCCGAGCAGCGAATGGGAGACAGTTAGGCTTCCCTAATGTGTAGGAATTACAGTTAACCAAGAAACAGCTTTATAATTGCATTCAGGAAATAAAGGCTGCAATATCCACAATCCTATCAGACCTTATTTCTTTCCAAAAGCCACTAAAGTGCTCATACTTGTGAAGAACATTAACCTTTTTACTGATTAATCAGTAGGTAGCTTTGACTGGTGAAGAGAAAATTGTATTACAAATGAACAGCTACCTGTTATCGAATTACAAGGCGTTTTCATCAAAGAACCAAAAAATGCAGCACGTTGACCAGCTGAAGTGTTTCCACTGACCTGGGGGATTTTTTCCAGTTAACAGCTTCTGAAGAATGCTTCCTTTTGATTCTTGTCTCTGACACAAAAATGATTGTCCCATTTAACCACTGTTCTATCACATACATCAGAGAATCCTATTTACTCACACACTGCTGGAACATTAAAACACAATAGTGTGATTGTCTCTGGAAGAAAATTTTAAAGATTGACTTTTTACTTTTTCTTTCTTTTTTTTTTTTTTCCCCAGGAAAGGGAGTAAGATCAAAAGCTAACTTTAATAGATGTTTGACTAAGGTCACACTCCTAGGAAATGGAACACTGAAGATGAAAGAGAACAAACAGATTTGGCTTTTGATCTCAGCCAAATGCATTTGGCATTGTTTAGGCTTTTATAAAATGCTTCAACTTTAGGCCATATCATGACTAAAATGAATTGGTTGAAGTCCTGAGGTTTTAATAGTTCAATAAGACTTTGACATGTACCAACATTTGGGAATATTTCTTTCATTATTGTTATTTTTTTTTCTTACTGAAGTCAGGTGAAACCTCACTGCTGGTGCTAATGCTAGGCATGCATGTACAATTTTAAGAACACATTTTCCTAATCCTAGTCAACTTTAAGAACTATTAAAGAACTAGTGCTGTTAAATCAGGAGCACTGATATTCCTAGCAAGAAATTCTAAGGGGAAATGTAGAGAGGTCTTAGAATTATTCATATAAGACAAATACCTGTGTTCCTAGCCAAGACTGCACATCAGATCCTTTACCAAATTATTCAACAGCTCTAATCCTCCTAAAAGTACTGTGGGCAGCCAAATCCATAAACTAAACAGCAGTAAGGGAGGAGTGGATTACAATCAGCAAACTATTACTTCCAAATTCTTCAGTAATAATAGTGCTTCCTAACTGAAAACAACTTGCCCAATTAAGGAAAGAGCTGAGATAACATTCATTAAAGCAATATGCCTCAATTATTATATTGTTGGAAAAAATTAATTCTCATTAGCCATTAGAAGCACTGCAAAAACCTAGAAATCACTTAGTAAGCTACAGTCAAAATTTGCAGAGGAGTTTCATCAACTCAGCCCTCTGACAAAAACCACTGATGGCAGGAAACGCCCCAGCCCCAAGCTTCAAATTTTCCTTTTAGAGTTTTGATAAGAATTAATTATTTATACCACAAAATATATTCAAATGGAAAATACTGTATCTGTGTTAGGCAAACATTTGGCCTTAGGAACTAAACAGAAATTATAGACAAAGGAAGAACTTCCCGATCTTACTTTCAAATGATGGTATTACTGTGTTAAAACAACGATAAAGGATCAAGAGCTGAAACTCCAAATATATAATGTCAGGTATTTATCATCATTAAAGGAGAGATACCTGACCACAAAACCTAGAGGCAGCCTAGGGAAGAATGAGGTGATTTTCCATATGCTTCTCCACTTATTACAGTACCTTTCTCAGGGGCCACTTAAAACAAAACATAAAGGCACAAGAAGCCTTAGCCTTTTGCTCTCCAGCATTTAGCCATAAGTTTAACCACATGAAGCAATAATGCATTCATTCTTTCTTTATATTATTTCTTTAAAAGGGAAAATATCACAGGCTTTTCACCCCCCCCACCCCTTTTTCTTTGAAAAAGGGCATGGTTTATTATTCCTTTGTATGTTCTTCTGTACCATAGTTCTGCTGCTGAGGCAATACGTATGATTTGGTGAACCCACCTGCAAGCTGAAGATCTCTGCAGACTAGAAACCCCAGGAAGTTTAGGTCTGAGCCTCCCAGGTACTGAACACCTGCACCCAGCAGTATTTTGGCCATGCCATTCTCAAATATTACAAATATGCATTTCCCTTCACGCATTGAACCTACCTGCAGGACCCTGTTGTACATCTAATAAACCTTTATGTTTCTCAGCACCTCAGTTATGTCTGTTTATTGTCACCGAAAGACACCTTCAGCCAAACTGGGATCTTATCATTCACATTCTATCCAACCTCAACTGCAAGACAGTAACAATCTACATGACTGCAAACCCAATGCTTAAAAAGCAGCACCTTAAAAGGGAGGGAATAGAAATTAGAAGGAAAAAAAAAAAAAAAAAAAAAAAAAAAGAAAACAAGTTAATTCCAACCAATACAGCAAAGCTATTCCGGAGTAGTACAATTTGTCTCCAAGGACAGAAAACATTGGGAATGCACTGAGGATGGAAGCTATCAAAACAAACTGGATATTAGCTCAAGTGTAAAGATGTACATTTTAGATCCTGAGGTTGTGTACCCACTCCTTGTCTGTCTTGGTGACACAGAAGTAGGATGCAGATGCAGACAATGAGAAAAAACATGGGACAGTCACTGCTGGAGCTTCCTTAACTGCTGCATGAGGGTATGTGCTAAAACCCTATATGCCACAGGATTGCAGGAGAGGCTAAGGCACAAATGAAGATTTATTTTATATATACGTACATACATGCATATATATATATGCACACACACACACAATCACACTTGTACACGGAGGGGTTTTTTTACATATATATAATTAAAGCACTATATATACATAATGCATTCCTTCTCGGCAGGTTCTGCTGACGAACAAACAGCGACCAAAGTGGCATCCAGTCCCTGTTTCTCTTTTCAATTTTATTTCCTCATGCATTGAAACCTGTCTCTTCTTGAAGATAGGAGTATTTTCACATCTCTTCCCTTAAGACACTAAGCCTACAGAACTTCAATAAATAATTTCCTTTGTTTCAAGAGCTACACACGTGCTATTCTGCAGCCCCTGTTCTGACTGAAGGAAACAAAACCATACAACATCAATTATACAGCAGGTCTAGTCAACACCACAACAGGTCTTGGTGTCAGTCTCATTCTTTTCACTGCATTTTACAAGTTTCCTGCAGAAGGTTTAAGCTTATTTGAAGATTAAACTACAGAATTTATTGCTACTGGAATTTCCAAAGCACAAACCCAGAAAAAAATCCCTACATGGAATAATTAGAAATTTACCGAATGACAAGGGAAAAAAATTATAATTAAATCAATTAGCAGAATACTACACAAGTAATCCAGATACATGGTAAGCAAAAGTCTCTTGAGTCTTCCAACTCTTCTGCTGGTGGGCTCAAGTTTCAAAATACTGCGCTACTTAAATAATGAAATAAATAAACCTTTCCTATCTTCTGCATCTGGTTCCAGGCAAGAAAAGGGATTCATTAAAAAACAACAGTGTATTTAGGGCTAAACATTAATTTCTATCAAATAAAATACATAAGAATATATAGCAAAATAGTGCTTGATTAATTTGGTTCTTAGTAGGAATAAAAAAACACCAGCCCTATCTGTCGGAACACATCCTAAGACTGATTTATGTTATGAACACTGAGCTACTGAGATATGTGCTTATATATCACATTTTCTAAGAGGCAACATGGGATCACACCATCTGGTACAGAGACATCAATAACTGCACCTTTTACAAAATAACAGCCAGAGACCATAGACTATCACTAGGAGCTTTTCTTTTCTTTTCTTTTGAAGAGAGAAATTTTCCCGAGTGAAACAGTGGCACAGAAAGGTGCAACAGGACTGAACCCAAGCCTTGCTGGCAGCAGCCAGGAGTCCTCAGTGCCCTCACACCAGCCAGACCTGCAGTGACAGGCAAGAGCAGACAGAAGCACTGGGCTGCTGTTATACTAATGTTTAAGGTAAAACTTAAGTTTTCCTAATGGAATAATTTGCACTAGATAACATCATAGACAAAAATACTTAATTAAATTAAAATGTTAACTAGTTCCATGTTGCAAATATCCCATGGAACTGTTTCCTTCTCAATAATGTAAAACCTGGAACATATGCTGCTGTATTTTGCTTATTTACTGCTGGAAGAAATCCACCACGCTGAAGAGATGCGCTCTCACATTGTATGCATGTCTAGACACAGACTGAATGTGATTTTCAGGATAGTCCAGACTCGGCAGCACTCGGAACTGCAGTGATGAAACACAACTGCATCCAATGAATTTCCCTGCTGTTCTTAGGGGCTTAGCACTAACACCTCCATAAACAGAACTCTTAGCATCTGTATTATGATGATGTATGTGTCACAAAAGCATGAACAAACTTTCTGCCATTTTCTCAGACAGCAAATTTGCCTGGAAGCCTTGGAGCTCCCAAACCTCTGGAATTAGGACTGAGTCATACAAGTGACAGTTGAGGAAGAACATATTTTCATCCAACATCTGTGAAATCCTTTAGGCTGAGCAAAGTGAGAGTTAGCATATGAGCTGAGTTTCTATGTCAATTTTGTTGCTACAAGCAAAATGTTTTAAGACTCTAGAAACATAATCTGTAACCACTTTAACATGCATCGCTGTTGTTATTTACTAGAAACTACACTTAGGGTGGGATTAAAGCATGAACAAGTTCTGGCAACTAAATGTAGGCTCCTAACTTGGAAAAAAAATTGCCCTGCACAATTTTAAATGCAGGTGAGGAGAGATTTTCCTGTGTGCATACCAGCAGAACAAGATTTTGCTCTGCTGTACCTGGGACAGGTACCAAGACTTACTGAATGTTGTCCAGAAGACTAAATATTGTTTTCCTTGAGCAAAAAATATTTAGTCTCTAGTTGTAAGTGCAGACAACAAACTCTGCAGGAAATTAGTTATTTTTCCCTTCCTGAAAGAGCATAACATCGCCAATAATGAGCTGAAATGCTGCTGTAAACTGGTGCATAAATAACCAATCTGTTAAGAGTAATTCCCACCAGAAACCTTGGAAACTGGACAGCCTACTGCCTGTCCTTAGTTTCTTAAGTCAGTATGGAAAAATGAGAAGGAAATGCATACGACTGGATTTCACTTGGCTTTACTCATAACTTCCAGTTGCATTCCCTCACAGATGACTAATTGTTTTCTTCTGTTCTTGTCTTTCCTATTTGGTCAAACTGAACAGAAGGCAAAGATGTCTATTGTCCCCTGACACATTAGTATTCATTATGGTGAAAAGGAAATGAGAACTATTTCATCTTCAGAGCACTATCCTAAGACATTAACACCTAATAACAACATTAAAGTCGCATTACAGGCCTGTAATCTGTGGCAGTAATAATGCTGTCTAGTTTAATAAAAATACACATTAAAAGAAATATTTTGGCTATCCACTTTTAGGAGTTTGCAAACAATCTTATTATCAAGTTGAAGAGACTTCAAGATAGTTGGAATTACATTTTGAGAGCAGCACTGTTGCAGTCACAGTACTTGCTTCCTTTTCCTGGCTTACCCACACTCTGAGAGAGAAATGAAGCTGTCTTATCAAGATTTCTTATGTCAATAATTCTTAAAAAAAAAAGAAACACAATAAAAGTTGTTGTGTATCTTGAAATCAATAACTAAGTAACTAATCATCATGAACAAGAGCCCGGGAAGTCTGCACATCTCCCCCAAACATTATCTGCAGTACAGCCAGGACCTTGCTCACTCCTGAGATATCCCTTACCAAATCTTTATTGGAGTTCTACCCGAGGGACCAACTCTATGAGAGAGTTTTTCATGCAGTTCAGCAAATATGCTAATTACTATTTAAATAGGAAAGTAATCTTTGAAGCAGGAGTCCTTCGTATCAAAGATTTCTGGCCAAAACAAGCTGGCATTGATTATTCGTTACCAAATCTGGCACAATCGGCGGCACTCAGGATACAGTGACGTGTTCATGATACAGTTCAGTGGTGAGTATATTTAGAAGTTAGTAAATAAAGTTTATGGCTGCAAGAGCTGCCTTTTTAATTTGCTAAAGAGTTTGAAAACGCATTGTACTGAGTCCTTGCTGGTTTACATTTACAAAATTGAGTGTCAGCCTCAAAGTTGCAGGAGCTCTAGCAGTCAGACGTGAACACATTCATCTGCAGGCTCAGCATTAGCCAATGAGATTTTATTAATTAAGCTGTTTACCAAAAGTAAGAAATAAAATAAGCATATTTTTGCTTTGGCTTCACAGAAACTGCAATCAGCATTTTCAGATTGCAAGGTAGTCTCACTTTGTGTTTGTTTTTGGCTGACTGATGACATTCCCTTGCCAATAATGTGTTACTGCTTGCTCTTTTTCCTTTTTTTTTCCAGACTGGCAATTGCTAGATAGAATTAACTGAAAGGTTTCTAAGTAGTATTCCAGCACTCCCTTATTAAAAGAACACAAACCATTCGAGAAATGGAATTCCCCTCATTCTATTTTATAAACTTCATGGCTCCTACTTGCCCCTTTGTTCCCAGCTGCTCTCACAGCAGGTGGTGCTCAGACACAGTGGCAGATGACACAGTGGCAGATGACACACTAGATACTATCAATAGCAGGCGATGGCAGATGAGGTGAGGTGGTACAAAGAACAGTGTCTTTCATTTTGAATTTCTGCTCTTTATCTTTCTTGGAGAGACTATTCTTGTTGGCCTGGACTCGTGCATTTGATGAATGGATCAGCAGCTAGAATCTGGATGAGCAAATGAGTAAGATGCACATCTCATTCCTCACACCATAATGAAAATCTTTATGAGACTGGATTCATGCATTGAGATGACCTAAGAATATGTTCCTGCTTTTTCTACATATTACAATTTAGTTATCAAGTGACAGCATGAAGACAACAAGCACCACCCACTCCTGAATGCTGGGAAAGCAACTCACACAAGGGTGGTGCTACTCAAAACAGGTATTTAATATTAAAGGCATTTGAGAAATACATAAAACATGATCCAATCATATTTTTGAATAAACAGTTGCTGACAAAAGTAACAAAATGGAATTTCATGGGCAAAAAACCCAAAATCTAAACTGACTTACCAGAAGTTGCTCAGTCCTTCCCCGCCCCTCCCCTTAATTAGCACGTGATGAGACCACAGAACCAACCTACAACAAGTATCTGCATACATCTGAGAGAAAAGGACAGTATTATTTATGTTTCATTACCTGCACACATACCCACACCTCTGTGTTGTCAAACTGAGCACATTTACTGTAGGTGCTCTACACCTCACTCCTCCAAAGTTGCCATTAATTACAAATTGTAGTTGTAGTCACCAGTGCACTCTTTGCATTCAAAAAACAAACAAACAAACAAACATGAAGCCACACAATATTATTGCAAAACCTAGTTTAAAACCTTTGAATGAAGAAGACTTTTCCAACAAAAACCAGCTTTTTGTCAAAGAAAACCCTGGGCACCAAAGAAGGCTGGCTATGATGGAGTGAACATGTCCCTGGGACACCTGCCCCTGCGCATATGCAATGGATCTGAAAATGTGGGCAGCAGTGTGACAGTGGCATACAGAGGCATCTCCACCCCTCTCCTGCCAGAGCTGTCCTTGCAGTAACTACTCAGTGTTCCCTCAGTCACAAAATCACAGATTCATACCATCAAGTCCAACCTTTAACCCAGCACTGCCAGGTCACCACTCAGCCATGTTCCTCAGCACTATATTAAATAATCTTTTCAAAGCCTCCAGGGCTGGTGACTCCACCACTTCCCTGGGCAGCCTGCTGCAGGGCTTGACTACCAAGCAGGGGAGACTGACTTCCCATGGATGTTACTCATCTCTTCCTGCAAACTTACCTCAACAGAAGAGCCCAGGCATGAAGCCAAACCTTGCACACCTGTCTGCACACTCAAATGCTAATTAACCTAAAGTTATCCTCAAGGCTTCAGAGCTCCCCTTGACACATCCAGAAAAGGAGCACAGTGAGTATTAACTTCTCTTGTCATGAAAGTTCTCCCCCAAAAAGAGCATTTCAAAAATTCTTGAAGGCCTTTATTACCTCTAGAAGCTGCTGGTGGACCATTTAGTGGCATGAACTGAAAATTGTTCAGGAAACCTATTCACTTTCTTTGCTCAAACCATGTCAAGTTTGCTCAAGCTTGTGTTTCCTCAGCCAGGCCATTAAGTGAGATAATGATATTTAGTGGGTAGAGAACCATTCCTTCATTCCCTCTCTCATGATGGAAAAAGATTGAATTTTCTTTCAATTATTAAAAGCCAAGAATAATGATACCCTAAAGAAGGTGAAAAAGTACAACAAAAATATATATCAGCTCTTACAGTCTGGACAATGAAATACAAAAATATGATGAAGAATATCCACGATCAGCACATAATTTATTGATTGCCCTTTCTCAAATGAAGGGCCATCAGCTAGTTTAAAAGTAAAATTATGTGCTAAAATAACAGCAGAGAGACATAAAAATTATGAGGGGGTCATGCAAGGGGAAAAAGATGTATTTTCAGCAAAGATTTTTAAATGAGATGGAGAGTCAATGAGGCAGAGAAGTACAGGAAAGCCCTTCCATGTCAGAAAGAACCACTGAAAAGCAGCTTCTTTTAGCATTAGTTGTGAAATGATGAGTGGCAGCATGGAAAAGCAAAGTAGATGCTCCTGAAATAAACTGCTGTGATCCTGCTTTTTAGAATGTCTATTAATTACATTAGCATAATGGCAGTTGTCTGAAAGGCCAGACAAACTGGGTAGAATTAAACAAATGACTTGCTAAAAATGTGGTAACAAGTTATGTGACTAAACACTAGTTCAGGTTGTATATAAATCACGAATTGCATTACCCAGCTCTACTGAACACAGAGCTTCAAAACCCTCCTTCCCATGGCCAGCCCCAATTGCTGTCCCCACTGCATGTAGCCTTGCTCCACATCAATCTCTGTTACCAGTGCTACTGCCACAATCTCTCTTTCCACGCCAGGGACCTGCAATTTCCTGGTCACTAGGTACATCTGCTACCAGCTCATTGAATTCAGGGTCAAGTGAGGAAAAAAACAGGTGAAAGAAAAATGGCAAGCACTTGACCATGGAGATGAAGTTCAATGAATCTGCAGCAAGAGGCAGAACATTTCACATAAACTGGAATAAAAGGTCAACTTTTAACAGCGCAACTAAATAAACACTGAGAGAATTTACCAGGGCCATAGGATGAATTCTCCATTATGTGATTTCTTTGAGCTGGTACTGATTGAGTTTAGTTAGACATGAAGGCTTAAAACAGGAATAACTGAGTGACATTTCGTAGCCTGGATGAGACAGAGGACTACAGAGATTAGCAGTCTGGTCATCTAACACATCCCTATTTACTCATGCATGCAATCCAAGAGCAATCCAAGTCCACCACACCCCAACTGCGCTGGAAATTAAACCTACCAAGTACTGGATTCCTTGTGGAAGAGTCAGAATCATTGCAAATGGTGAACTCCTTGGGGCTTGTATACCATGGAGGTGAACAGGCTGTTTCCCTGTGGCTGGAGTTTTCCACATTTATCCAAGACAATTAATCTCTTCATCTGGCAATAAAATTGCATCCTTGAGGTTATTTAAATGCACCTTGAGAGTATGATACTGCTTTTGAAGTACTGACTGAAGAGAGTTTATCCTTGTGTCCTTTACACAGACGTGTTCTGTGGGTCTGCTTCGTGTTGCAGGTGTCTGTGCAAGGGATGTTTCCAAGGACACACATTCTCACTAGCATCAAGCTGAGGTCTGCATCACAGGGACAGGGGTCTGAAGGAGCCACATGAGTACTGAGGGCATCTGCCTGCACAGCCCATGGTGATTTTGGGACAGTGCTCGGCTCCTCCCTGCTGCCTGCACAGCACAGAACTTGCTCCCTGCTCTCCACCACACAGTCCCAGGGATGAACACCTTGCACACTCCATGGCTTCCAGGAGACACAGCTCTCTGACCTAGCAGTTGCTGACTCTCGGTGTCCTGCCAAAGCATCTGAGGATGATGTAGAATAGGATTTCTGCTCTTAAAACACAGCATAACTATGCTAACGCTGTCACCTCACGTGTACCACTGGGGACTCCCCTTTCCTGCACTGACTCACCTGACTTAGCAGCAATTGAAACAGAGAGCCCACATTATCAGAGGACTATCAACCACAGCAGCTCTTTTGGTGTCAGTTTATTTTAATACATCAGTCTCTAAATTACGGCCTCCTGATTCAGCCCTCCATCATAAGACACAAAAAGCAATATCCAGAGTCCCTCCTCTAAGCCTCAGCCCTTCACAATTATACCCTACAGAGTCCATCTGAAACACGGAATGCTATGAAATCTCTCACAGTGCCATGCTCTTGCAGAGTATTGTATTAATTCATATAGAACCTTGCAGGTAAGTTTGGAACACAGGCAATGGGAATATCAAAGAGCATCTTTTCAAATATTTCTTGAAAGTTTTTCCCCTGAACTGTCAAATGCAACTAAAAGATACAAATTCCTTAACTTACATATTTACATCTAACATTTTATCTGTCCATGAGAACACCTCAGCTCAAGCTGCACTGCAGAGCATCCATCATCAAGGGCTCAAGGTGCTGCGCTAGAACTGCTCCAGGTCTGCCCTGACTCTGCTAGCCTGGACACAAGGATTGCAGTGGTAGCACAGGGGACTGCATTTTGCAAGGATGAGCAGCTGATGAGGTGTGCTAATTAATTTCTGGGTCTATCTAGTTTAAGCATCCACAATGATTGGACTTCAATCCTTGACCTATAGAATTTTAAGCATCACTTCACTCACACTGGAGGTTTTGTACACAGACAAAATACACATTATGCACGACTTCTTTGCCAAGAGGAAAGATTACTTATTTTACTGAAGATTTGCTTTGTTAAACAGATCTTCAGTAAAAAGAAAATAGAAACAAATAGAAAATCCTTGGAAACTCAGAACTGTCAATTAAGTTTAACCCTGGTGGACCTGACTCTTGCTAAATACATCATGAGATATAGTGGGAGTGGGTAGCATAGTTTAAGTGTAGTTATAGTCAGACTAACAGTTTCTTCTCAGAGTTCTTATCATTGCTATCAGAAATAAAAACCTGTAATTTCATGTGCTCAGTCTACTCCTCTCTCCTATGTCTCTTCCAGTTAACAGCTCTCATCTTGTCTTACTGGATGGAAAAAGCCTGACAGAAATCTCAGAACAAGAAATTGCCATTAGCTTAAGCAGAAATCACATCACACTAAGAAATCTCTCAGAACAGCTGAGGTTGGAAAGGATCTTTTTGAAGATCATCGAAGTCCAATGCCCCACTTCAAAAAAAGAGTCTCCTGAAGCAACTGCCCAGGACAGTGTCCAGACAGGTTTTGAGTATCTACAAGCATGGAGACTTCACTGGATGGTCCTGTGTTCAACCAATCTCCCAAGTTTTATTTGTTTCTTTTTTGCTTTGTTGTTGTTTTGGTTTTAAACAAAACCCCACGCCACACCACCACACACCACCAACCTCAACAAAACAGAAGAAAACAAAACCTCCATGAAGGTGAGAAGGAGGGCAAGTCACCTGCCAGGGAAAGAAGCATGTACAATACAGTGGAATTTCCCAGCTCTCCTTGGGAAAACATTCCTCATCCAAGAGCTGATTGCTCAAACTAAAAATTGGTACTGAAAGTAGGCTAAAATTCCACCTGAAAACAGAAAACTTAGTTTAAATAAGGAAGAGCCACATTTATGTATCAAAAAAAAAAAAAAAAGGGAACTGGCTTTCCTAACCAGCGCTAGCAGAAAAATGACAGCGTGCAGGGCATCAAACCAGATCCCAGAGATGATGAAAGCATTCATTCAGTTCTCAATATTTGTCTGGCTCTACATGAACCCAACAAAATCCAAATAACACATGAGAAAGAATGCTCTGTCTGTAACTGAACTACCACTATGGTCCCTGTCTTTGTCACTAGCTCCAACACCTTTGTTACATCATGACCACACAATCCCAAAACCTGTGCTTTGTACTTTCAAAGTTAGCCTTTCAAATTAATTCTTTCTCTGCTTAATTTCCAAATTCCCACAACTGTACTATCAGATGTATTTGTTAGCAATTGCTGTCCAATGGAGCATGGCCCAGAAGGCTTTTTATTTCTGAGAAATCCATCAAAGCCCCAGAAGGAAGTTACTCAAATATGTCAGCACTGAAAACAAATGTTTTAGGTGACAGCAGGAGATCCAAACCACTCACCTCCTGTTAATAACCAATGAGTTAAAATAATGCCATACATTTTTTATTTTAAGCAGCAGTATTTGTATGATAAAATAGGTCATTTAATTTCACACACTTAAATTGTGATTACAGTGAACTAACTTATCCTTATCCTTACTATGACATCCCTCAACCGGTGACAACAGAAATGTGCTAGGAACACATCATGCACGCCAGCCAGGGAAGCTACCTGATGCTCACAAACCAAGCTGAATAAAGGGGCAGCACTTAAATAAAGCTCAAGTTCCCTACTGATAGACTGTCATGATTGCTGAAGAGAAGAATCAAAATAATTAGCAAAAGATATTACCCTGGGATGGCACAAGAAGATTACTAAAACCCACATTTCTCACATCTTCATACAGATGGATGTCCCTGTGTGTATCAATACATAGATATGAAGGGCTTTAACCCCATGGAAAAAGGAAAGAAAATAGACTTCAATACAGCTGAGGTCAAAAAAGCCAAACTGAATTTATGATCCTCCTATGATATTCCAGGTCAAGAGCTCCAAAGTTTGTATTTCATTTGTGTAACAGAGAAAATAATAAAAATGGATCCACACTGGCCGGCTCAGAAGTGGAAACAATGAGCAGACCTGTCTACAACCTGTATCCTATAGTATCCCCAGTGCATTTATTAGGCAGAAGTTACTGCAGCAGCAGAAGCTGGGTTTAGGAAGGGCACACCTGGTTATTAGAATTGGGGACAGCAATTAGTCATGCTTCTTTCTGTGGAAATGGTACCTGCAGCCTGTTTAGCAACACAGATGATTGTTGCAGTTTCAAGATTCCATGCTACATCTTTAATTGTGGGCATTTAGCAGACTGCCTCTTACTATTGAGATACTGCTGACTTTTATTGTCAATGTGTCCACAGGACAAGGCTAATAATTACTAGCACCAGAAGCAGCTTGTGGTTTTATATTACATTGAGGTAAATTACACTGGAATTAGAGTGGATTACTTTTATCAAATGGGGAATAAGCTGTTAATTAACTCCCGCTGTAGCAATCTTTTTCTGAGCTTGCAACTGTTATTAGCTCTAGATTAAACTGTTGAATTAATTTCCCACTTACTTACTATTTCAAGAGTTTTTAATTTACCTGGCAGCAGTTTTAATGGGAAATTGTATTAGTGAGCATAAATTGTTTTTGGGAAGGGTAAACAGTTTGTGATAATGTTTATTAAGTCGTTTTGTTTGAGCAAAAATATAATTGCAGTTTTAATTAGTGCATGGTTGTTGGAGCATTAGGTTTGAGATTACATTATGGCATTCTGAGAAAACAATCGCCCAGGTAATCCCAGCATTTATAACTGAGAGCAAAGAGGAAAGCTATGTCAACACTGCTCTGCCTCGTGAGCGTCCACACGTGCACACGCACACACACAGGCGTGTGCCTGCCCACGCACGCTGCCACGAACGGCAGGGCTCAGCCTCATCTCCCTTTGCAATGGAGCACTACACCACGTGTGCACAGGGCGGGTCTCTACAAACACAAGAGAAAGACATCAGGAAAGCAGCAGGATTTTGTGTACACCAACTGGACACATCATTGATTTTTCATCATTACAATGTGAAGAGTTTTCTTATAAAATTTAGAATATCTGCAAAGTCAATACCAGAACCTCCCAGTTTGGGCAATATAGATTTGGATATTTAAATTCACATGACGTTCTTCAATGTAACTTTACGACCGGCTCAACAAGAGAGGAGCCCTTGAGGTTCTTACATGCTCTCTAAGTGGCCCAGAGTCAAATGAGGTGGAAATGTGATAGTAACTAATAGGAACTGACACCATGTTTCATCATTTCCTGTAAACACAGGCCACTGCAGCAAAAAGTACTTTACTTCGTGCCATGACCTCAACTGGTACTGATTTTCAGGAGCCTAATGGAGGCGAATCGAAATGCCAAGGTGATAACTGCAAATAAAAAGTTCCTTGTCCTCACAAGGACAGACAAGTTCATGCTACAGAGTTTGTATCTCTTCACCTTGACATCTACTATGAACAGTTTTCATAGATCTAAACATGCAGTAAACTACTTCAACTGTTTCAAAAGACCAAGCACCATTTCAAATCCCTAGCTTGGATGTGCTCTAATTAATATACTTTGATTGCTTTGTATTTTCTATTATACTAAACTGATTGTAGCCATTTTCTACTTCAGAAACAAAGGAGGCACTTACAGATTCTGCCATCCATTAACAGTAAGAAACACCAGGAGAAATAAGAAGTATTTAAGGCACAGTACTGGCTCAGAAATGGCAGGTAACGTTGCTTCCAGACCATGGGCCAGGAAAAAACTGCTGTTTCAAGAAGCATTTGGTGCCCTTCAGAGATGCAGAAAAGTTGCTCATATTCTGCTTTTTGCCTTCCTCTGGGGCTTCCAGTGACTATTTGCCCTCTGCCCCTGCTTTCCCTGGTTGCCCACTCACCTGTATTACCAATTAAATAGAAAGTCCCACTTGGTGAGGGGTTTGTAGGAACTAGACAAAATCATTCAGCTTAAAAGTAACCTGCCAAAAATAATTCTCCATGTTGAGCCTGCAGGTAGGCCTCCACGCTGAACTGGTGCAACTCACTGCCTGTAAGGCTGGAAAAAGCAGTTGCTGATAATGATCCTTTACTGGATGGGGAACTGTGATCTAACAATAGATCTGGGTGTCAGTAACTACATCACAGCAGTAAACACTGCTGTAAATCATAGAACACTCATTAACATTTGTTCTTGGTTTCTCTCCACCTGCACTTTTTTCCTGTGCTGCGTTCAAGGTGTGGTCAGCGTCAGAAACCATTAAAGGTTTATGAAAAAGCCTACAACATGCCTTCTTAAAATTCAAACAGAAACATAAAAACATTCAGATGAAGTTTATTCAATTAATTTTAGTTCTCAATTTATAAAGATTTTGCGGTTCATGCAAAGGAAAATGAGAATTAGGATGCAATGTGCTGACATTTAGTGTAGTTTTACAGCCTCTTTAATATTGAAGTCATTCTAAAAATAGTAGGCTTAAAATAGTAAAAACCCCAAAACTAATAGTCTTGCTAAATTACCTTTTTATTACATGGTTTCAATTAGCATTCCCTCATCCTCCCACCCCACACATAGATAGTTCTCTTTTCTCTGAAGGACATTATGAAATGATAGAGGCACAGAAGACACTTCAACCCAATGTTGGAAGCTCAACTGCAAACAAAGTTTACAGCACTCCTGAATGTTCTGTGCAGCAAATTCTGTAGAAGTTAACAGTTCCTGAAGATGTACACAGCTTCTGAAGCATGTTGTTTGCATATGGTAATACAGATTACTGTCATAACTGATGAGTTTAGTAGATTTAATATGCACTATGCTAAAAAGTACAAACAATGAAATGCTTTCAACTTGCATGCGGTTTTTCATGTCTTTGAAGTCATTAGAAAGTGCTGTGGTTTCAGTTAAGGTATTACTCTGCAGCATGAGGAAAATGTTATGCTACAGGTGCAGAGCAGATTTAATCCACATGTTGCAAGGCTACATATGGATATAAATAGTGGATTAATCCTCAGTTCCCTTCAGTTTTTGCTCTCACAAGTCAAAAGAAAAATGGCCTAATTCTGGAATTGTATGATTCCCTCTGTTGTCAACAGCTTCTATTTCACCTGAAAAAGGTTTTGTGAGACAGGCCATAACTGATGATAACTTCATCATCATTTATAAAAGTGAAGATCACAAAATAGGTAGAAATATCCAGACTGAGAAAGAGAAGAGGTCACTCGTGCAGACCTGAGAGGCAAGCACAGTACCACAAAAACCACTCGGTCTTGCCTGCACTGCTGTAACAGCAGTGTGTAGGCCAGCCACAACTGGACTCCAGTTAGCCAGCTCAGCCATTGGAGTGAACACTTTCACAGGGACAAGACTCAAACCCTGCTCATGCCAGAAACACATGGAAGCAAATTTCAAAATGTAGTAAGACCATATTTAACACCTGCTTGGGTACTGAAAGATTCATTATCTCCCTGACTTAATGAAGATAGTTTTTAATGCTCAAGCTTCCGTACTAAAAGATCACATTTGGAAACTCAAAATGCCTTCTCAGTATCTTTTTTAACTATCCTCCTCTTAAGGCATAAATATTTTACCCTAATAAATTCACTCCTATTTACAAAAAGATTATATTATAAACACATAGACAGTATAAAACTATAGAGTATAAGAATTCTTCAGACAATTGTTTGTCACTTCCTGCTCTATTTTCTCTCTTGAACAGAAAAACTTGCTGAAGAGCACCCAGCAAAAGCCTGCTATGGCCACAAGATACGCAGAACAGGGAACTCATTTCTAAAATCAGTTTTCTGAGGGACTCAATCCATGTAACTATTAAACACCTGTTTTGTTCTGCATGTTAAGAAAAAAGGGCAGCCTAATTACAGCAACTACCAGTAACTTTTCTTTGAGACTTTCACATTTCTCCATCTACTGTTGCATGCATCATTTATACTATCTTCATCTTACTCTCTACGATGCCATTCCATAACAAGGAGATTTGTTAAATACAAAACTGTCAGGCTGCAGTAGACCTATGCTGGCATTAGCTCGCTACTCGAGACCAGATTCATTGACCTGAAGCTGCCTTACATGCCCATTACTGGACAGAAGTTAAGAACACAAGCAGGTTCAATCACATTGAACAGAATACAAACCCCAAGCTGTGGGAGGCAAAAGATTTCATTATTTCTTTAGGAACTGCATATAATGGAAATCTATTGAACAGATTTATGGAGATCTATAGAGCTATGGCTACTGTTCAGCTAGGTACAAACACAAATCACTGGAAATCAGTATACAGTTTTCTGTTAAGTTAGATGGGCATTTCATTGCTGTGACTCACGTCTAAAAGTAGAAAATCTCAGACAGCTCTATGAACCTACAGGTAAAGACAGTTTAGAACCAGAGCCAAATACATTCATATGAGATAGAAACAGTAGTAAACACCTTGGATTTGAAGAGTCTTGAGCTTTGCAAGCTTTATCTGGGTTTCATCAGGAAAAAACAAAGTTCTTACATCTGGAAAAAAAGAGCACTATTAAAAGCACATACATGCTACTGTCACTGCATTTCACCCTTCAGCAATGCGAACTTCTCTTTATTGCTAAGCGGGAAGAAAGCAACCAGCAGCAGTATAAAAATCTTTTAGAAGGTTAACAGGCAACAAAGGATCAAATGTTTTTCAGCCTGTTCATCCATGCAAGTATAGAAGAACTCTGTGCATAAGGTGGTCTCCACATGTGTTCCAACATTACTCCTGTCTCCAGGTGAAAGCTGCGAGCAGAGGAGCATTACGCATGAAGCGTGCGTTCTCCAAGGAGAGACGGCGAAGGTGCAGTGCCAGCAGACCTCCCGTGAAGGACAGCTGGGGATTGCTATAACTAAGTAAGACTCCCTGTGACAGCTAATCACAACATGGAGCCAGTATGTGGCAAACTCAGCTCAGTACTAGCCCTGTTGTGTCTGAGTCGGGTACGCTGTAAAATTTCAATGATGCCTTTAAATTCTAATGGTTTCAAGCTGCTGTAAACTTCTGCAGCCATCAAAAATAATCTGTCACGGGACTAAGGGGTATGAACATCATGTCAGAGCCACTCTGCTGTTAGATTTATTGGAGGGTAAAGCATGTCATTTATGCATCAACTCACAGGAGAAAAAAGCAATCCCTATGAAGTTAATCTAATAATAGACTGGAAAGCAATGATTACTGTTTCATGTGCAGTAGCTATTTGTAGCGGTGGCTGGCCTAATTCAGCAGGCCTTGCCTATCAGAGCTCTGGGATTAGCAAGAGTTTAGGCTAAAATCTATCAGGAAACATCAAGAAACGGTCTAATGAAGAACAAAAGACTTCATTGTTACATTTCATATTTGCTGAAACTTTTCCATTTGCACCACTACATTTTTAAAAAGCTCACTGGAAGTGACATCCCAAATAGAATACAAATGTTGAGGGACTGTAACTTGAATTAATCTACGACAGCTCTCTACACTTTCACAGAGAAAGTCTGCTTCCACTCTTATTATATGAGCAGAAGGCCCTGAAATTGAGTGCAAGTTTTCAAAGACATGATTCATAATGATGGCCTCGCTGTACTACACACATCTTCCACCAACTAACTGTTTCCCCTCTATTGACTCATCAACCTCCCCACTCACCACATGGTACAACCCAACTGCTGGCATCATTTTAGAGGTGGGGAAGCAAGCAGACAGACATCTGATACTCGGAACCCAAACACAGAGCAGCATGGCACAATGGAGAGGATGCCAGAAGATTCTGAATGCCCAGCCCCTTCTCATGGCAGGAGCCATATACCTCCCACCAGGACATGCCTTAAAAATCTCTCAGTATTTAAAACAATTTATACAAACAATGATATAAAATCCTTTACTTAAGGTCAAATCCTAACATTAAATAACCCTGGGGAAGAGGCTGCCTTTCATCTTCCTTCATCCATTAAGAAAAATTAAAACTAACTCAAGGAAGATCTTTCAGTTCCCTTTTGCCTGCAGTTGCTGTTCACCAGAGATCAGAACAAATGTCTCAAATCCAGAACACAAGGCCCTCCTATCAAAAGGAAACCGCTGATGTTCATCTGATAAATACATGCATTGCACAGCTAGCTCTCTGCAACAAAATTCTCACCGAAGTATGGAAAAGACATATAGAAAATAACACTCCAGTATACTGTCAAATGAATGTAAGAGTCACAGGAAGGAACATTTAGCCATAAAAGTTCATGTTTTCATTACTACACCCTCTGCCAGAAAATAACCTAACCAGCAGAACCCTCCGTGCTCCGTCGGTGTCTAACCACCAGTAAAACACCAAGCTGTATCTCGGGCAAGACAGCTTTTGCTGAAAGCCACCTAAAATCAAGGTGTGACCAGCTCCATACTACCCTTACTGACTAATACTATCCAAAGTTGCTTCCAGCCAAAGTTGTCACAAGATCCTAAATTCCCCTTAGTACAATAATGCTGCACCATGTTATGTATTTCTTAAATAGATTGAGAACAGTTAACTGCAACATAACACAGAATTTGACATTAAAAACACAGAAAGTAAAAGCATTATCACAAATATTTACATTAGAAAACCAGTTTACCTAAGATTCAAAGCAAATTTATGCAGTGGATTGTAATGTAGGTGCTGGAGAAAAAGTATGATCCTGATCTTGCACAGCTCTCATGCCATTTCTTGTAGATGCGTGTAAACGAGCAAGCACAGACTACTTTAGCAATAGTAAATGCTGGTGTGGTTATTAGCCTGGACTGACAATATCAGTATCAACCTACTGTACCTTTTCAGCTTAACTCATCAAAGGAAGTTTAATTTAGGATTTAATGTTAAAAAAATAATACAAAAGAGGAATTCACTTACATTTTGTTTGAATTTCTTGTTGAAGGAATCTCCCTACAGAAGCACAGATCAAATGACTCCGAGCTTGATAACCCATTCTACACACACAGAAGCATCTTCTTCTATTTTGCAAAGTGAAATATAAAAAACCCACCTAGAGTTGAAAACAATGTACAGAGATGAAAGATGTGGCTGAAAAAGATTTACTGCTCCTTGAGCACATTTCTCTAGAAGAGATCTTATAGGAGCTGGTATTTGTGAAAAATCCTTTAGCTGTCCTTCCGATCACAGCTGAGTGACACCTCACAAAATCCACAGCAAAATTTCCATTCCTTACTTCACAGGAGACATATAAAAACAGAATCTGATGATGCAGAAGATAAAAGCATTGCAGTTATATTACTGGCTGTCATCTAGCAAAACACATGTGCGACGTGTGAGTGATAACAATAGATGTCACAGCTCACCCATTCTTTTAAAGACCAATATGACCTTCTTGAGCTGGAGAACTGGAAAACAGAGAACATTAGCTCACTACCATCTATCTACCAAAATACTGAATCTAGTACAATACTTCAGTCTCATTGTTGCATTTACTGTATCAGCACAGAAGTTCTAGAGAGATGGTATATAAACACACATGCAGATTATTGCTGCTCCCTAGATCAGAATCAGAAAAATACCTGATAAGAGCTAAACAAGAACAGAAAACAGCCAAGGAGATCAAAGGCTGTCCTTTGATCATACTTTGTCTTTTGTAACACAAACTATCCTCATCTCTGCCTACTCATAAGACAAATCCACTCCCCACACAGCCATTAGGTAGCAAGGCTTGCTGCTGTCAGTACAGAACTTTGTCCAGAAAACAAATTCCCCCACAAAGCCAAAGCAGACTGGCCACCACTGTGTTTCCATACACAGGGCATGGCATGCAACCAAGCACAGCCACAGAGGAGACCTACAAGCAGGATCCTGGGGTTTCTGTCATCAATGACAGAGCAAAGAACCCTGACCATACTGCAATCTGACCACTGCAACACTCCCCTCCTGGTCAGGGTCAAACACAAGGCCAGCCTAAGCCGCTGTCAAATCCCTGATCTTGATCCCTGGCAGCCACCCTATGGATTCTGAGAGGTTTGCTGAATGTTCAAGCATAAGATTTATCCCTCTCACCCAAACTGTCCCTAATCCTCCTCTCTTTTGCAGATGGCATAGACACTGCAGGCTTGAGCACTGCAAACCTACCAGAAGCAATCCTATGATTTATTACTTCTGATTTCTATCTCTTTTGTATCACTTCTCTTTATTGCCTGGAAATAAACACTAACTTGAAAGGAAAAGAAAAATGGTCACAGATCAGTTTCTAGGACGACTTTTCAAATCCAAAGCAGGTTGGAGAGGATTCTGGTATGGGCCAGGATACTAAAATGGCTCAGCTAATTGAGGGCAACCTCAAGGTCAACACAAATTGTTGTGTAGACATAAAAGTCAAGGACAAAAAATAAAGAGGAAAGGTGGAGTAATATGATGCAATGAAAAATGGAGATCAAGAGAGACACATCAGAAAGGGAAGGAACAGGTTTTTTGCCCATTGCTGTGGACATGTCTTGTGGTATTTTCCTACATGCAATCTACACCGAAAAGCTGCCATCAGATTCTCAACTGGATTAAAACTCATGCTCAGTTAATGTACAGGACCGATGAGTTACTATGAAGAAATATTACCTGGCATTACAAATTCTAATGAATCTGTTCCAAACCAGGAAGGCTAAAACAATTTATAGTACATTTCCTTGATGTTTAATAGGTTTGAAGTGACAAGTTTTCAGCACTGTAACCCAGCTGCAAACACAAAATCGCCTTCTGGAGCCATATACAGACTAATCTAATACATCTCAGGAAAAACCTACAGAGATCAATATATCCATATGCCATCCAAGACTATACAGAACGATTTTGTACTGGGAAATACCAAACCCACTATCTAAATGGCAAAGCCCTCCGAATTGCTATTGAAAGATGGGAAGGGTTTTGGGTCAGCTGAATTTGAATAACAGGGTGTTCTTAGCCCAAATAACCTATTGACTTTCATGTATAACAACACAGAGAGACTCTTTCAAGTGCCTCCTAGGTTTAGCAGCTGTTGCTCTGACACTGTCAGCAACGCATCTGTCTTAATCACAATGTGACCCTTTCAACTTTTCTTTTCGAGGCTCCGCTTACTTCCTTCCACCCTTCAAGTGCCCTCATCTGCCCAAGATGTTGGTCAGCTCAAAGCCCAGAGCTAAAACAATATATCTGGCTTCTTCTGGAACGTGCCTCTTTGTTTTAGCATATGATACACATATATCTACATATTTTTGTACTTACACACAGGAAACCTATATTTAGATGCCCACGGGAGATGCCTCCTGGCTACTCCACAGGAGCAGCTCCCCTGGAACTTCCCTTGCCCATCACCACAGGCATGTCACTTTTATTTCTCATTATTCTTTTTGCTTTTTCTTTGCGTGAAATAAAAGACTCCATATGTTTTGCTCTTCTTTTATTAGAAAATGTTAATGATGTGTACCAGAGGGCACAGTCAAATGAGGGACTGCCATTTGGACAGAATTACGTACCCAAGTATTGCCTAGGGTGTATCACCTGTATGAGTGCTTTAAGCAGACCTCAGCTTTGTTTCTGCCCAAATTTACAGCAATATTTTCACGTTTAAAACAATATTCAATGCCTTCCAAGGGATGAATTGTATGAATATTATATCTGCTTTTAAAAGAAACCTCAACACTACACACTTTGAGCTAGTTTTAAATCATGATCAAACACTACTCATCTGAAAAAAGATTAAATACCACTTTCACTCTGTAGGTCATAACAGAGTCGTCAGGGCCTTAAAAGGTGAGCAGCGTCTCTACCTCCCCAGTAAAGCATGAGAAGGCTGCACATCTGAAACAGCTTTAGAATGCTGGGTAATTCACAGTCACTAAGTGGATTAGCTGAAATAAGCATAATAAATGAAAGAGAATAAAATAAAAAACAATTTCACACTAAGTGAAGGCTTGACTTATAGAAAGTGGCAGCTCTGCTGGCCCAAGGCACAGAATTAGTTTTGCCAGTCGATAATTTGGGTGCTTCACTCGAGTGGCCAGAAGAGGACATTTTCTGCCTGATTTCAGTGTAATCAAGTCACCTGCTCTGCGACTGCCAGGGCCAAGTCAGCCGCACTGTGCTGCACCCCCTGCGTGCCCCCAGTAGCATGAACGGTGCTTTCTGCATATGTGTGCACAACCACTGAGCCTTTAACCGCGGGAGATTTAGCTACGTCTGTACATGAGTGGATGTTCACTGGGAACCGCATATGCAACACAAAGAAAATCTGTTCATTAACTCCTCTATTTACATGAAGTTTGGGGCTACGGATAGATGTTCTCTTAGTCTATAAACAGACACCAGCAAACAGCTCATGAATTACCTAGACAAAAGAGGCAAGAGATACAAATACAGCAAATACAGTAATTCCAAGAGACTGAAAACATAAAATGGCATTTCTAGCTGAATTAGAAATGCTTATGAAATTCTTTATAAACAGCTACAGGAAGACTTTGTGTTCAACTGATGTAACACCCATTAAACATAATTTCCATCCTCACATATGTTTTATAAAAAGACTGTAATATACATTGCAGAGATTTGGGAATGCACATGAGAAACTTGCATGACAGAATGTCAGTTTTATTCCTGCTTTGCTGAACTGGGGTCAGACTGATAAATGCTACAGATGTGCTTGTCTTGAAGCAGATGACCAGTTTCCCTGGTTATACTCTATAGGTAACCTTTTAAAGCAATGTTTGTGCACTTCATGTCTAAAGAATGGAATTTTACACCCTCACCGGACAGTGTATTTTCTTCCCTTTGTGCAAATATTAGGTCAAGACTGCCCCAGTCTCAATCCACTTTGAAATATCATTGTTATTAAAGCACAGCCAATCAGTATGCAAATGTCACAACCAGGAATTAAGCATCTTCTTTTTTACAACTGTACAATGGTAAAAACAAAGATATAATGTATATCAAAATGATTTAACATCTTGTAACCAATTTTCTACTTGACATATGTTACTGCGTGATTCATCCACATCTCTCTGTATCAGAGTCCATGATCTGGCAAACTAAATCTGTTAATAAAATGAAAAGGTGACCTTGCTTAATTTAATAACTCTGTGTAGAAATATTCTTTCAACATGTTAAAGAATTACAAAAAGGTTATCAGAGCTCACTTTCATGGGAGAGTACTCTACCTTTTCCAGCTCATTTCTCAGGCTTTTACTGTAATTCATTAGATTACATAAAAACAATGTAGATCATTATATTTTAATAAAGACTTTTCTTTCCTAATAAAATGTCTGTCATTTACATTCAGGCATGTATTATATAAAATGCTTCTCTTTCTGAACTAAAGCTTTCATAGTGAAGTCACATGAGGCTGGTAGGTCTATGGGTTGGGTTTTTTCTTTGCTAAGTATTTTCAGGATAAATTCAGGTTCTAAACTGAATCCTCCAAAAAGTTTGCATTTAACATTTGTATTTAAAATAGGTACAACACAGTAGCAGCAATGCCAGCTGCTATCAGCATGCCTCTGCAAACTGAAGAGGTCTCTCTCTCCAGCAAAAGGATGGTTTATGATCGAATGGAATAGAATAGAATAGAATAGAATAGAATAGAATAGAATAGAATAGAATAGAATAGAATAGACCAGACAAGGTTGGAAAAGACCTTTGAGATCATTAAGTCCAACCTACCATCCAACACCACTCATCAACTAAACCATGGCATCAAGTGCCTCATCCAGTCTCCTCTTCAACACCTCCAGTGATGGTGACTCCAACACCTCCCTGGGCAGCACATTCCAATGGCCAATCTCTCTTTCTGTGAAGAACTTCTTAACATCCAGCCTAAACCTCCCCTGGCACAGCTTGAGACTGTGTCCTCTTGTTCTGCTGCTGGTTGCCTGGGAGAAGAGACCAATCCCCACCTGGCTACAACCTCCCTTCAGGGAGTTGTAGACAGCAATAAGGTTTCCTCTGAGCCTCCTCTTCTCCAGGCTGAGCAATCCCAGCTCCCTCAGCCTCTCCTCATAGGGCTGTGCTCCAAACCCCTCCCCAGCTTTGTTGCCCTTCTCTGGGCACATTCCAGCAACTCAACATCTTTCCTAAACTGAGGGGCCCAGACCTGGACATAGTACTCAAGGTGTGGCCTAACCAGTACAGGGGCAGAATGACTTCCCTGCTCCTGCTGGCCACATTATATACTCATTATGTCAGCTTGATTTTATTTACACCAATTAATGGTGACTGTGATAAAACAGTTGACAAAATACAAATACATTTCCAGTGAAATCTTAATATGGTCCCAGTCACTTAATGAGAATGATCAGACAACAAAATCTATTTTAGTTATGCTAGCTTCAAAACAAAAACCTGTGCCTCTTCAAAACGCTCAGCAAGAGGTGTTTCCTTTTCATAATGAATCCTAACTTGTTGCCAGCACTTGGCACCGTGTTTCATTACATGGGAAAGGCCAAAAGAAGAACACATTCTTCCTGGGCAGGAGAAAACACCAACTGCAGCCTCTGTACTTCCTATGTAGCAAAGGTCTGCTCCTTGGGTGATCGGCTACATGAGCAGCTTCTCCAGAAAGGACATGCAGGCAGCCTTCACTGATAAACTTGATTTCTCTCAGATTTTCTGCACATGCATAAAAAGCTATTCATAAATATTCTCTTACAGATTACCAAGGGACAAGCGATCCAGTCCAAATCAATGACATTACTTGCGTGCTTATTCTTAAAGCTGTACTTAAGTACGCCCCATGTTTAGGGCTGTATGACAGGGAGCAAAGCACAAAAGCTGCTAAATTACATTATAAGTACTTAATACCTGACCAGAATTGTAACTATGGAAATACTTGGATTTCAGTATAGTACATGCTTACTTTTTAATCCAGTGGGATTTACTCCCTATTTTTTTCTGTAATGGTTTGGAGCAGTGTTGTTACACCGAGAATGTTGTCAATGCACAGCCTTAGCTTTCCTTTAGGAAACCACACTGCTCAAATCTAATGAAGATCTGCATTTTAAGAAATACTATTTACATAAATGTGGTAGATTTTAGCACTACTGCTGGATAAATCTGAAGCAGAGTAAGGGTATCAATGAGGATTTATGCTCCTTGCCACTGATGCTATATGCCCTAATATTCCAATGTCTCTTGTTAGCATAAAACACACTTCTGGAGAATCGTGAACAGGCCTTATGCCACCCAAGGTAACAGTTTCAAATGCTTGATCTGCCTACCAGAGGATTATCACTCTGCAGTGCATTCGATGCACCTTGTAAGCAGCTAAATCAATAAGCTGCTATAATCAATAGCACGGCTGTAAAAATTCTTCAGTGAAAAAGCAACTTTTCAAAACCCAGCTTCCTATACTAAAAAGCAAGAGCATGGAACATGCTGCTAGTCTGGAATTCTGACACAGACTCTGAAGGCATTTCAACACACCTGCTGTGATGCTGGCTAAAAGTACCAAATGGAAATAATGTCAGAATGTAACTATTTGTTCAATTTCATCATGCTGTTGTAAAGGAAACTAAAACCTAACAAAACCTTATTCCCTTACAGTAGTGTTGCTACTGCCAAAACAGTGCTCCAGAAAACAGAGCACTGAAGATACAGATTCCATTCCTCCTGATAGTATTTTAGACTTTAAGGCACTTCTTCATGACTTATAAAAAGCTAAGACAGTTTCAAAGTCAGTTGAAGATGTGACAGAGAGAAGCAGACGGGAGCTATTATCATTATAGACCCCAATGCCACCAGACACAAGGCTAACAGAAAAGCTGGTAGTAAAGAATGTCACAGATTATAAAAACACAGATGAAAACTCAACTGATTTTGCTAACTCCGGGACACTTCAGCCAACTTTTTCAAATGGTTCCCGTCCATCAAGATAAATTCAGTACAGACCTGCCCTGCATGTCAAGACAGTCCACTCAGTGTGACCACTTTGGTTGAATTTCATCATCTCAAAAGATGTAGGGACTCAGTAGGAGCAATTTTTCACAAAATTCCGTGCAAATGCTTAAATATGGAAGTCGCTGACTGACTTTCACACTTCTCGGACAATAGTAAGTAGCTGAGACTACGTGCAAATTAAATTTACAACAAGGTTAACCACTCAGGAAATTCTCAACAGCTTTAACTATTCATTTGTCAAAGATGTAATGTCCCACCCAGAGAAAGCAGACACTAAAAATGGATCCCTACAGAATGATAACATGAAAAGGAAAAAAAAAAGAGAGTGAGTGACTCAGAGTCAGCAAGCAGAGTTTTTAGCTTATCAGAACTCTCCTGAATGGCTGCAATTTAAAGAGTAATGATACGATCCCACATTCCTCATTCACTCAAATTCATGCTCCTCTCAGCACAGAAATTTTCTGGCATGAGATGGGGTGGTACTCAATCATGTGGCACTCATGGTCCTTAATTTTAAAATCCAGTTAAATAGATGTTCTAACATCATTTTTTATCTAAGAACATTTCATGATAAAATAAGAGAGCGAGCACGTAACTTATTTGTCAGCTTTACCGCGCAGTGGATAACTCGGGCGAGCCTTCATTTCCCAAAGCTATATGCATTCATTTGACAGTAAAAATGAAGAGTTGCTAAAGAGATGTATGCATTTTTATTATTGTTTGAAAAAATAGATCTTTTTCCAGTCCTTTGAGCTTCTGAGTGTGTGATTTGTATAAAATATTTCTCATTTTGGGGACACAGCAGATGGAGTGCAGGGCACTGTGGGATATGCCATTTATCACAATGACAGTGCGTAGGTAGCACTGATCCTCTCACCACAGGGGGAAGCTAGAGCTGCAAATGTGGAGCAGCATTAAAAGCCCGACGAGTGGAGTTTGGCAACACTTCTACTACTCATTAACTTAATCATATTAATTTATTAGCCATATATATCAAAGTAATTCACTACTGAATTGTCACCAAGAACAATTTATAAACTGTTAACCTTCCCCATAGGCATAGGAGTGTTGTGGCATCCTTAATCACTAGGTTTGCCTTTGATTAAATGTAAATTTCTACCAAGCCAGGTAATGCCAACAATGACAAAGTAATGCATATGTTTCTTATTAGAAATAGAACTTTAAAAAGACATCGATGACAACTGGAACAACAAAAAAAAGGATCATCCTAGGCAGTGAAATGGACCTCAGCAACAGGGTGTAAACACACAGAAGTGCTCAGTTAAGCATGCTGTAAAGAAAAGGACTCCCTTGATGCTACAAATGCCTGCTGCCTGCTCTTGGAGGATTCAGGACTCCAGCCAGTAGCTGCCAGCCACAGTGGCCCTACATAAAATATCCCAAGAGGTGAAATTGGTCAATAGATGTTCTGTAAAGCGACCCTGAGAGAATGCTGCTTCTTCAGAGAACAGCTATTTCTTGGAAGCAAGTTTTGTGATACAGGGGCAGATCTTCAGAGCCTTGTTTCAGCAATCCCAGCCTCTGAGCTAATGCCACACATGAAGCCCAACATCCTTGCTGCTCCTGTTGCTTCATTCTCCTGACCCTGAGAACACCTCACATTTCCTCAGCCAGGAGACACTGGAGAGCACTGGACTAGGACCATCTCTGATGGAAATAATGAAAGGATCTGGCAGGTCAATGGCAGTAGGGAGTTCCTGCAGGCAGTTCTGCCCATTGGCATGGTTGTGCTGGCTGACCGTGCCCACATTGATGAACAGCAACTGGATACCAGAGACCTTGAAAGTCTCTAGTCTCATTCATTCTTGTAACAAGGAAATATACACCAAATTAAAGGGCCTGAAGACTCCAGCAAATAGGGCTTTATCCAATCTTTTCTGCAGGAAGACTAAGTGGCTGCTGATACCACTGCTGAATTGAAGTAACAGGTGAAGTTATCATATTCCTCAGAGCTACTCTGTTCATTTATTTGAGTCCCACAACAACGTGACTTGGTATAGCTATTAAAGTATTAGTTTCACTAAAATATTAATTACATGAAACTACTCCATTCACAACAGCTTCCCTTAACTATTCATCAGACAAAACTATACTGCAGGAGTAGTCATACCTGTACAAACAGGTTATTTTGATTATTGCTCTCTTGAAAACTCTAGACAAAGAACTAATGAGGCAGAATCTATCTGAACTTTTTATGAATACAAAAGGATCATTTCAAGGGTGGTGAAACTAATGCAGCTGAGTGAAGAGAGCAGTTTAGCTTGAAAAATGCAAGTGGTTTGCTTCTGTCACCTGCATGAGCCACTGTGCGAAAAACAGCAGAGATCTGACAACAGAAACCAGCAGCAGGTTTAATCAGGAGCTGTTAGCAGTAGGGAGAGCCTTAGACATCCTGCATGGCAGCACTGGCCAAAGCCCCTGCACACAGTACATCCCAGCAAGTTTTCTCTACCAAACAATCACCAGCTGGGGCTGAATCTCTAACCTCTGAAATTCTGAACCCTCCACCTCACATCCAGAAAGGCCACCGAAGTTGAGTATCCCTTTGAAAATGCCTTGTTTTCCTTTTCTCACACATGATTTCCCATCAGCCAGGCTTCCTCCCATCTCCTGCCCTCAACCCTAAATCCTCATTGCAATCTATCCACTGACCCATACTGCACAGAGCCTGCCATGACACACCCCTACCAGGACAGCAAATCTCAGAAATGTAAAATGGCAACAAAAATGTTTTAAACAGGCTTGTGTCCATCTTCCTGGCACCCAGCCTCACCGGATCTTCCAACACCCCATGAGCTTCAGCTGTGGGATTCTCAGCCCATGTGCAGAGAAATAAAAATAAAAATGAAATAAAAACTCTGTTCCAGAAAGTAGAGTTGTGCTCCTTACCACAAGCTAACCACGTTCTAACAAAGTGGCAGGACGAGAGAGCCACCCTCTCCAGTACCTTGAAAACAAGATGGAGCAGCCCCCAAATGATTTTATTGACATAACCATTCTACAAACCGAATAGAGAAACACACAATGAAGATTCATGTAGCTGGTTTCTAATCTTTTTGGGGATGACTTATATGAAGGGTAGGACTGAAGCTGGCATGCATAACTATGAAAAGATCCAACTACCCTTTCATCCCCTTCCATATCAACAGATTTCTGAACTACTTGCTTAAATCGTATCATGCATTTCAGCTTTTCTCAACACAGGAAACTACTGCTCCACACCCTAGAACCTCCTGGAGAATCTAGTCCATAAATAAGACTCAACTGTCTTGTTAAAATACACTGATGAGGAGGAGGAGGAAGACTTGCTACACTAGGAGGAGATAAGCCTTTTCTTGTTAATGTCAGTTCATCACACTGCATTGTTTGAAGAACTGAGCCTTTGATGACCATCCCTCTGTGACATCCAGAGACTTTCCTTTGCCCTCAGAGCAGGCAAGGGCACCACACTGACTTCCACATTTCCTACATGAAAACAGAAATAAATACACTTTCTCCTAAGTTAAGGTAAAATGGGCAGTCCTTAACCACCAGCTCTTGAAGGATGCAGTGTGAACACAGTTATTGTATTGTTTACACAAGCCCTTCTCAGCGGCAGCACTGCAGACACAACACCTCATCTCTTTCAATCACAGCAGTTTTAACCACCCTGCTGCTCTAATCTCATCATAACTCACACGTTCCCATTGCCCAAAGGAGGAAGGTACCTACAAATATTTAAAAAGGCTTCACTTACAGGTTCTTTACTAATCATTTATGTGTAAGAGTAGATGTAGTTCGCTTTGCCAAGAGGTAAAAAAAAAAATCCCCCTCTCCTCTGGGAAAAGCAGTGTGCCTAATTTAACTACCTGTTTATTATGTGAAAATGACCATGTAAACTGAGCTGATACAAACCAAATGGGTGATGAAAATAACAGCACATTTCAAGGAGTACAAACACAGATGGCTTACTCAAGTCTGCAGGAAGTTCCTAATAATCACTCTGTAATACCCGTTATGGACTGATCTGTGAGCTCTGAAGCCAGAACAGCAACTTCGTGATACCTATCCATCCATCCAGCAGCAAGCCTGGATGCCCACTCCTTCACTGAAACTTGACAGATGACTACAGAGAAGGTAAAAAAGCAAAAATAGGATGGATGGATGAATTATATTGCATTTGCTGATGTGGAGTCTGTTACTAAAATGAGCTTATCTGAAGAAGAAAACACCTCAGATGCTAAGCTGGAGACATTAGAAAACAGATGGCCACATAAGAAGTGTGCAACTTGGGTTTAGAACAATGTAAGCAGATTAACACAAGCATTGTCATATCTGTGCTGTAGGAAGAACAGGCAACATCAGACAAAAGGACTGTTAGGAAGTGGACAAGAGGACATCCAAAAGAAATGCTTTGGGCAATTACACTGGAGTTTGTAGGTAAACAAAGAACTCACCAAGATGTGAAGAGTCATTGTTGCCTCCACACCAGCATCTGTTCTACTGAAAGGGATGGATCCGGCCATACTATGCTGCAAACTCTCAGTCTCTGTTCCATCTCTGGTCCTGCTCCCCTGCCTTCCATCAAGTTTAGAACAGCTCAAATCCCCAGCTGAGTTAAGAAACGGCTCCTTTGGCACCTTTCCTTACACAAGGAAAGGACTTTCATGCCGGGCTTTCCTTATGAACAAGATAAAGCAACTCAAAAACTTTAGGAACTCCAATTCCTGAGTGACATGACTATAGAGGACATCAGCATGGAGCTGCCCTGCCATGGGTTGGCAGGAGGGTTACTTCACCCACAGGGACCTGGCTGCTCCAGGGTCCTCAAGGATGCTGAGATGCTCTGGAAATGTGTGCTTGCCCCCACCTACAAGCTGCTCTGAAAACTCCCTTTTAACAACTTGAGGCACACTGTCTGTTACTTCTGCAACTTGGTCATGCAGAGGTTTTCACAGTCGCCTCTCAGGGTCACAAAGATGATCACCCTGGGCCTCAGCTGAAAGACAGCCCCCTGGGGTCAACCTTTCCACTTCACACTCCAAACAACTTACCACAGGCTAAAAATTAAACTCACAAAATTTTTACTCAACTGTGAAGCTTAAAATATCTGTGAGACACAGGATGTGTCTATGATACTGCTTTACTGTGCATACTCAGCACACTGCATCCAAAAATATTTCCCAATGTAAAGCAATATGCAGTCTGCATAATCTGATCTCCTATTTGCAAACACACACAGAGTGGAAAAGTAATATGGGATATCCTGAGTTTCTGACATGAAATTATCTATCCAAGGGGGCTCTTCTGCTTTCCTGTCTATTGGTAACAACATGAACAATATCAAATCCATGAAATTCCAAAGGTGAGGACACAACTGAGCTACTAAAAAAAGTCTCTCATTTAGGAAGTGCTCATAAGGGTAAGAACATGGATCTTGATCCCTGCCATATCTATGAACAGCACATGAAGTTGTGCTAGCTCAGCTGTGGTGCCTGGCTCTAGCAAAATGCTTTTGTACTTTATTAACTCCTTCAGCTACAGCTGCTGTGACCATTGCTTAAGACTGTTCACTCCTGCTTTCACAGTTGTAAAGGGTCTTGGTTCACTGCAAAGTCCTTATGACAGATGGAGTTCAGAAGAAATAGAAGATCTCAGCTTTCTCCCGAACACTGAGACCCACTGAGGTGGTCAGTCGCAGTGCAACAGGTTCTGCCGGCAGAATGATCTGCAAGGTCAAGACAGACATCACTACACTCCTATCAATTCTTTTCTTTCATTCTGCTTTTCCTGTAGGATGCTCCATGACTTCACATTCCGCTAAACACTTCACTAATTTTAGCTGTTATGGAGATACAATATCCCTAGACTGGACTACTGACAGTAGCCCTAGAACTCCTGAGCCTGTGAGATTATTAAAACAGTTACTTGGATGAATATATTCTGTTAATACAGCATTATTACCAAAATAAGCTTACTTTTAGCACACAGCAATTAATAAAAAATTAAAAGACTCATCAGGATAGCATAAGATTTAATTTAAACTCTATTAATAAATTAATGAAGTGAAATAAAATACTGTGCATTAAATTATGGTTAGGGCTTGTTTATAATTTCACATATTTCCATGCTCTTTTTTTCACATGACACCGAATGCAGACTATTAAAGTACTATCTACTGTGGCAAATGTGGACTTATCTGCTTTCCAAGTGTTCCTCCTGTAATTCTGACAAGCATTTCTCTATCTTCCCAGCATACATTAATGATGTTACAATACAATACACGTTAGTCACGCTGTTCGTATCCCACGAGAACCAAAATACACATGCATTTGAAAGGACAATAAATGCTCGCTACAGGGCTCCCTTAGACAATGGTGCCTTTTCTCAGTTGTTCTTTTTTTTTCCCCCTCCTCTTTTCCTAAAATAACACATTTAATGGAATATCCTGTAAGGAAATTACAATTAATAAAGAACTAAATTACAAATCCATTAGATTTCAGTCACTGCAGCAACAAAACAGAGTTTTCATGAACACTCAACAAAATCCAATAATGTAACCTCTGGTAAAGCTTGAACAAGCCCTCAAGGACAAGGCAGTTAGATCAATATTAGTTTATTTTAACTGCTGTGCAGTATGAAGAGACGAGGCTGATCATCTGATGGATTTTATTACCTGTCGGAGAGATAAGTCCTGGCGATAAGAGGCCTGGGACTCCGTGGGGCAGCAGCCGTGCATTTTCCTGTATGGCAACTCCTAGTGAACGCTTGGGGGTCTTCCTGGTCGTGAGCTGATGAAATAAGAGGATAAATGAAAATGCATTTTCTTTTTGAAATATTTGCTTGCTACACTTGGTATTGATTGGTATAAAATATATGAAACACGAGTGGTACACAAAAAGAGATTAGAAATTCTTGCCCAGGAAAAAAAAAAAGGTAGATTAAACATACAGAAATTGTGCAGGTTTCAAATGAACCATCAGTGAACCGCCAGGCAGCACCTATGTGCTGGGTTAACAACTCAACCATGAGCTCAAAGTCACATGAATGACTAGAAAGCCAAGACATTTTTAAATCTGCTCTGGGAGACCAATAAGCAAAGCACATTTCCAACCCTCCTGTACCACTACCTCGCTAATTAACAATTTTTTCTTAATGCTGCTGTCTGTAAAATGGAGCTCAAGAAATTCACAGACAGGTGTAATTCACCTGTAAAGTCTTGGAAATGCAGCTAGCTACATTTCTCAGCTCACAAACCATGGTTTATAGGGATTGTGGATTAAGGATGCAATGATTACAGGGGCACCAGAGCTATTCAGATTGGGTGCTCCAGGAGTCATTAGCTCAGGCTGGATGAGTACAGCCACCCTGCTTCCAGCCACCACTTCAAGGCTGATGGGGCACCCTCAGTCTGGCTGATCAGGCTGCTTCACAGAAGGCACAGCTCCATGTACCTCAGCTATTTCTGCACTAGTCAAGCTTTTCCATTATCCAGACCTTCCATGACCTTACAAGTGGCTAGTGATGACAGGTCTTTGCAGCAACTGCTCTAAAGTCTGTGCCAGACACCTGCGCCACAGAAAACTAAAAGTTGTTCTGCCTAGAAGATGGTAAATTGAAACAATGAATGCAACAACAATACCTTGAACCTTACCTTCTGCATCATGGCAGACAGATGCTTACATCTAAGGGTGCAATAATAATTCAATGCTCAGCTTTTCCAAAATGGATTAATTACCTTTTTTATGCATCGACTCTCTCGTTATTGAAGACAGGCTAAGCCAAGCATGTTAGCCCGACCAGCCGAAGTCTCACCGTCTCTTTACCAGTTTACCAATTATGATTGTGGGTTTTAGTTCCAAATGTCACAGGGTTTGTTTACAGACCTGTTACATTTAACTATTGTTTTCAACTACCACATTTATTCCTGACATCAGCGTGCATACACATAATCACCCCACACAGCTGCCAGCCTAGCACACAGGCCAAAAAACCTTTACATCTACTCCTCTCCAAGCCAGCCAAATAAAAAAAACAGGCAACCTCCTCATGTTTGGAAAAGTATTGCTGCTTCTCTTTGCTCAAAACAAATTTTACTCTGTTGAATAATAGAGCTTACTACAAAATATAGTGAAACACTGTATAAAATAACTAAGCTGCAACAATGAATGGAGTTTGAATTGAAAGCATTTCCAAAATGACTTCTAGTCCGCGAAGAAATTTAAGTTAAACTTCACTCTATCAACTTACAGTGGCAAAGCCTTCCATCAATGCAAGACAAACTCTGCCTTTAAATGAAGACAACTTCCAGCAACACTACACAGAGGTACCATTAACCTGTCCATTTTTCACAGTATGTTACTGCTATTTTGTTTTACTGTACATCAAAGTAGCACAAAATCTTTTTTTTTCTTGTTTATGATTTTATCTCTAGAACAGTATTCTCTCCCTCCCCCTCCTCCTTTTTTAGCTTCAGGTTTCTCCATTTTGTATTTCATTTTATTCAGTACTTTTTCCATTTTTCTTTTTTATGTTTGAAGTTGTTTATCATACTATGATGGCTATGTAGTAAAGCCTTCTACGAGAGCCCGGACTCACTCGGC
Organism: Picus viridis; assembly: GCA_033816785.1. Classification (NCBI taxonomy): domain Eukaryota; kingdom Metazoa; phylum Chordata; class Aves; order Piciformes; family Picidae; genus Picus; species Picus viridis. The sequence goes on along the minus strand of CM066580.1, from coordinate 22,779,833 downwards.
TCTAAAACAGGAGTCTCTGAGCTCTGCAGGAAGTTAGATGCACACATGCATTCTCTATTAAAAATAATCACCTGCTGAAATCATCCCCTGCACCAGAATAGTGTCTAACAGACTGTGTTAGGCTAATGTGTGATGGGGTTAAACAAAGCAAGAGTCATTGTCCCTTTGATTTACAGAAGCCTGTGCTTATGCACACACATGTGTAAGTGCTTAGCTGGCACTTGCTGTCTGAAAAAAACCGAAGACCAAGCTAAAATTAGCAGCTTTGTCCATCAGGAGGGCTCAGTCAACAGAACTACAAGACACTCTCCTCTCAAGTTCAAATACACAAACAAATCTTTCACATAAAACTCCGTATGTTGATTTTAATCTAAGAAAAACATTTTTTTTATTATTTTAAACAACTTCAGAAGATTTTTCTGAAGAGACATTTTATTCATGGTTTGGGTTCTCAGAGGAAGAGTAGGTGGGACAATGGAGCCTCACTTCTGGTTATGCAATTCCTGCACAGACAACTTTGCACTGCTGTCTGTTTTGACTCTGAATAGACAACTCATAGCCCACAAGTTTACTAGATCAGATCTTTTAATGTTTCCTTGCATATACTACAAGCAGAAGTGGAAGTCTCCAGCCTGTGCTTCTGCACTGACCTGTATGCAATGCCCAGGGTTATAAAAAAGCTTTGGGAGTCCACACCAAAACTTACTTGGCACCCTTTCAGAGTTTCATTGACTGCATTTATATCCTGCCTCCAGGGTTTGGTGTCAAGACCATAGTTATTTTGGGGAAGGCGTCTGACAGACTCTTGAAGAAAAGAATAATGTATACTTCTCACATACTCACAGCCCACTCAGTGAAAATCACTGTAAAGCTGTTAACGGCCAGGAGCCAGATTCTGGTCTTAGAAAGCTGAAGCCATGATAATTCAAATGGAATTGCTCCCAGCCAAACATCTTCACATGAAATCACTGTCTTTGTCTCTAAGAGTGGAAAACTCAAGGGTGCAGTGGAAAATTCAAGGGTGGCTGCTACTTAACAGTTGTCTGTCATTCATACACCAATTTAGCCTCTGCCACTGTTTGGTAAGTTCAGGTGAACAGCTTTATCACTCTGTGTCTGCTTCTGAACTAAGGGAGCAGTGAAGAGCCACCCAGCAGCACTCCCGATATGCCACTGTTGAGGCTGCAGCAGACCCTTTGTGCTTCCAGTTAAGATTGCCTGGAAATGACCAGAAACCACATTCCCTTTTGCTTGGGATAACACCAGAACTCACAGAAAGCACCTCAGTAACATACCTGAACCCAAACACTTCCAGTCCTGGCCAGAAGAAAATTGTGGCATTTTTGTTTCAACATGAAACCAGACATTTCATAGAGGACACAAATGTTTGCTCTAGATCTTAATTTTGAAAAGGAAACAAAACTTTTATGGGATTTACTTGATGTTTGAATCTGCTGCTGTCAGGAGTAGGGTTGGCATCACCAAGTAACGAAATCTCACTGCTCTCTCTCAACACTTCCAGTACCCACCACGCTTCCTATTGCCTTATGGAATCTAGAATTTCAACAAATTTCACATTTACTATTTAAAAATATATCTAACCTTCAGAATTCAGTGAAAGCTGCTAATCCACGTCTTGAGCAGAAATCATAAGGCAAGCAGAATTACCATTTGAGGAAAGTCATCATTTGCAATTATTAGCATATAAATGCTAATATTATTAGCATACAAATATTAACTTCATTTATTATTACTTTTGTCATCTGTCTCTTTTATTGCAGTTTCCCCTTTACCTCATTCAAGCAAATTATACATTCAAGAAATGTAGAAAAATCTTTTCCTCAGGGATAACAAAAGAGTATAAACAAGAATGACCAGCTTCAAACAATTTGAAATGTGTTCCTTTGAGATTCTAAAATCTCTGCAGAAATTTTGGATCTGTCATCAGTAGATCTTTGTGAATGGAAAATTACTCCCTTCTAAGTTAGATGTTACTTCTGTTAGAAGCTGCTAGTTTAGAGAGCTCTTAAAAACATTTTAAAGTAGAACAGTTATGGTCACAAGTGAAGCCCATGGAGACTGAAGCAGAAGGACAATACCATTTCTCATTAACAAATTCAGTAATTTTCTTCTTTTTACTAAATAAATACAAATACATTGGCTCAAAGTCTACACTGATTTAAATTCTATTAGCATCTCCCAAAACCAAATAGCCCTTGGGTCATCCATGACTTGAAAGAGAAGCTGCTGGGAGGTTTTGGCTTTCACCTGTGTTCACACTATGGTTCTATAGCCACTCTTGTCACACTTTCCACCTCACACCCCCCTCCCCCTCCAATCACTTATTCTGAAGGAGAAAAATTAACTAATATGAATGTTGTTCATTTTTGTATTTTGTTTGGAATGAAATTTGCCAGAGATTAAATTGCATTTTAAGCACTGCATTTGACAGTTAAAATTTATATCCCAAAAGATTAAGACACCGTTCATTAACGTCTGTTTTCCTTCATTTTCCACTCCTGTTGAGAGCTAATTTTATTGTTTTTCCTCTCAAAGTTTTACGTATTCCCTAGACATCCCAAGGATTTTTAATCTGAATCAAAGCACAGAATAAGGCTATTTTTGTGATTTTGCTACAATTACTGATCAGCTCCATCTTTTCTAACTCTATTTTACGCTCATTACAGGCAACTGTATTTCACCAAATGCACAAATTCATCAACGCTTTGTGAAATGTAATTAATCAGTAGAAACGTACGGCGCGTCGCTGCTGATGTATGACAGTGCTCTGCTTCTGTGCTTTTAAATATAGGAGATTTACAGGAATCAGAAGTGAATTTGCATATTAATCAAGACAAATAAACATGTGGTGATTTAACTAGGAGACTGTTATTTGGATGACAATTTAATCAGCACAGGTTGAAAGGTCCATCACTGCAGCATCCTGTTTCTGCTAAAATATTGATTGCATTACTGATTTCAGTAATGCTTTATTTTACAGGGCACAAATAACCATGTAATTACTCTTTAATTGAATGGTAATTGCTTGCCGGCAATTATTTGTTACGTTTTGGAGTTTAATTACTAGGTTACTTGTGGTTTGTGAAATAAAATGTTACATACTAGTAGCCCAAAATATTTTCAGTATGAATGGTCTGTCAAAACCAGAAATGTAAGTTATGATGGCCCAAGTGTGACAAATAATGTTAGAACACTAAAACCGTTATTAAAAGGCTCAGATGAATCTTTGAATGCTTTCCCTTTACAAAATTAACATTAGATGTAACATTTGTAAGATAAATGGAGGAATACTGTACCACAGAAGCATGATTTCCTCTGGGGTCTAGTCCACCATTTAGCATAATTTATCCTGATGCTTTGCTTTTCATTCTCTGGGCTTCTTTAGAGGAACTGAAATAGTGCCCTGTCCTCTTGAGAGCAAAGAATAACCCAAGTAGAAATATATTTCAACAGTACTTCATATTTCTGCAAGTGAAGTGGATTACCACCAGCACATTATCTTAGCAGCCTATAAACTTTGTAGGCTTGGCAGTTAGCTAGATAACAAGGGAAAACATTATGTCTTGCAGTGTCAATGGGATATGACACATTCTGTGATGTATTTATTCCAGGTTGTGATAGATGAGGTACCCAATACTTTGATCGTTAAGATTTGAATTTTACTTCCACACTTTTCATTTTGGTCATCGACTATTTATGAATTGGCAGAAGGCAGCCCAGCAAGGACTGCTGATTCTGTTTTTTCAAAAGATATCCAGTTAATAAATTAATTATTGATTCCATGAGGCTTGGGCTGTTTGCTGTAAAAATATGCCAGACTTGAGATTTAGGAAGCTCCTATGTATCAGAGATTTCTTCAATAACAACATATTTTGTTAGGCTCGCAGCAGAAAGCCAGCGGTACGGTACGGCACGCTGCACAAACTGGCAGCAAATGCTGCGGGTACTCAGAAGTGAAAAAACCCGAACAAAACAGCAAACCGAACAACTGCACAAAGTCATGATCTTAGTTGCCTTCCTGAAAGTGGAACAGGAACCACAAATGAAAATTTGGCTTTCCTCAAAGACCATGAAATAACACTAGTGATTGTGAAAGGCGCTCCTTAAAGCCTTACCAATAAACCTAAAATCTTGATAATCTGAATTAAAACTATTTCCCATTACCCTAAGATGTTTAGTGTAGCATGGATTTAAAATCACCTCCTTGCTTCGGCATTTATTACAACATTTCAAAGATGCCAAAGGTAGTTAAACTCTACTTGACCTCTCAGCATTTAAGAAGAGAAGCAAACTCTGACCTCGCAGCAACCTGATTCTGTCTCCTCTCAGCCCTGGCAAACTGATCACTTGTCTAACCATTGCAGGACACTGGATCACCAGCCACATCAAAGGCAACAAGAGCCAATTCAGCAGCAGGAAAAAAAGTCATCCATGCAAAATGGGCAATTAACATTAATCATACATGAAGTTGTTTGAGCTGATAACTAGAACCTGGTCCCTGTGGTGACTCTCATAAAACCGTGCCCATGCTGGCACAAGGAGAGCCACAGCTCATCTCCCATGGGCTCAGTGTGCTCCTTCCTCACTTCTGCAGACAGGGGGAAATTGTGGAGAAAGGCTCCAACACTCAAAGGAAAAATGAATCTTCCCACTCAGCTCTCCAGGGTTTTTCAGCAAGGAAGGTCCCCAGAATCAGACTCAGTGAAAACATTACTGGAGGTTTGTTCCTAAAGCATCACAACATCTGACCTTTTTCTCTGTCATAATGCCTCGGTGCCACTGTAACAAAAAGGACTCCTTAAAACCACTGAACTGCTCAAGCTGAAACTAAAGTGGATATTGCATCTTTAATAACTTTAGCATTAAGGATGAAAAGCAGTACATTGCTGTGGTGTCCCTAACAATTGCACATCAGTGGAAGTCCAGTACAGATCCAAATAACATCACATAGGCTTCCCTTCCCAAGAACTAGGTTGGCTAGTTCAGGAACTCCCCCATCAACACAAGCTGCAGATGCAGCAGCGACAGCAAGGAACAATTGCACCAGCTGCCCCCCATCTACATGGCCCCTTGTAATACGCAGCCTCCAAGTATCCCAGCTCATAGCCCACAGACGGTTTTTCATGCACAGACATCTAAAGTGGGTCCCACACTCAGCTCCAGGCTGGCAAAACAAGCTGCCTCTGGGCAGATCTGCTGCACCTTGACAAGTACCCCTGACCTGGAGAAATCTCTTTCTTACAGGCCAGAGGCACGTTAGAACCATTTGGCTTCTACCAGTGCAGTCAACAGTGACATGGAGGAGGCAGAAGCATGATTCACCAAGCCTGTCACCAAGGTCCACAAGTATCTGCTGTCCTAAAATTACTGCACTGAGTTTTGGTCCTTAGGAGATGAAAGCTTTGCAGCCACAACTTACCCAACTTCGACCTAACCTTTACCTGAATTTTCACACCAGTTCTGTTCCCATCCCATATTATCCAATCCCTCTCTCCCACATTTGACCACCATCCAACTTTCTGAATGATTTTCTGTTCTTAACCCATCTATCACATCACTTGTCTTTCAGACCCCAGCTATCTTTAATTGCTTCTCTCACATCCTCTACCTACTGTGAAATTCCCAGTTATTCTCTGCTCCTGGTCTTAGTTCTACATTTTCTGAGGAGCTCCCCACCCAAAGGACAACAGCTCCAGTGCTCACTTCTACTATGACTTTCATACTTAATAAGGAGAAGAGGGAATGCCTGAGCATCTGAGCTGAGATGGCCACTTGGGAAATGCTTCCTCCTTCACCTCCCTCCCCTGTGTCGGGGGTCTGATAGGATGTGCAAAGGTGGTATCTGAGCAAGCCCACCTGCTTCTACCCAAGGGGTTGGCAGGACAGGCAGGTGGTGGAGTAGAGAGTACTCAGCATAGCATCAGCAGAGGCTAAAATCCCCCCTTTTGGACTTAATGTCACAACCATTTTTAGCAATAGCCCAAATCACATCACTCATACAGATGACTGAGAACACCCCACAGTAGAAATAAACCAAGCTACCCCATGTCCAGATGGATATTGGTTTTTGCTAAACACACCAATTCCACAGTTATCCCAATGGGTCAAAGCAATGTGTATGACAGAAGCCATCAACAAGGCTCTTCAGAGGCTGAAGCAACAGAGATTTCAAGGGCAGCAGCACTAGCATTTGGGTGTCTGTACCGATGGGTTCCCTCACAGAAACGAAGATGAAATAACCCTGGAAGCTCTCCTGCTCTCTCTTCCTCTGCCCCAAGGCAGGATCAAACACACTCAAATCATTCCTGACAAATGTTGGTCCAGCCTGCCTTTGAAAGCACTCAGTGCTGGAGATTTCACAACATCCCTAGGCAAATCCACACCAATGCTTAGTCTAGCCTTCACATCAGGAAAGGTTTGTGAGGAAAAGGGGGGTGACATCTCTCTCTCTCCTCGCTTTCATTTGAGCAAGACACTTTTTACCACCTACTTAGCAGCCATGGAAAATAAAGTATATTTTCCTGCTTTACAGACACACTATTTTTTGAGAACTTGGGCTTCTTTCTCCCTTTTTTTAGCTCACAGCAAGTTCATAGTTTCCACATTTTCCACAACCAAGTCCAACTACATCCCCGATTATTAATACCAGTGTTGACATCTTCTCGATAAAGATTCATTAAAGTTTTTCTTCGTCATGGAAAGAAAGGTGATGGGAACAGACAATTTAAGGGTTGACTACTCACCTGACAGAAAGTATAACTGTGAAGCTATTTTATACTTCATTTACTTGACCTAGCTACCGTGCTTCTAATCCCAAATGTTCACAAATCATGACCCTCAAATCATCAGAAAAAATAAAATTCTAATGTTTTTATGTTATGTTTTGCACTTTTTTATTTGGCTTTTAATTTTGTAATCTTTGAGTTTCTAAAAAACACATTTCCAAGCTTTTCTTCTCCAGAAAGGGCCAGGAGAGACGGAAGAGTGGTGGCGGTTTTCCCTCCAAAGTTTCACAACTGAAACCTGAGATTCTCTAATTAACTGATATGTCATAGAATGCTTTGGATTGGAAGAGACCTTTAAAGGTCATCTAGTCCAAGCCTCCAGCAGTCAGCAGGGACATATTCAACTAGATCAGGTTGTTCAGAGCCCCATGCAACCTGACCTGGACTGTTTCCACTGATGGGGCTACTACCACTTCTCTGGACAACCTGCACCAGTGTCTCGTAATTCCCAGTTTAAAAAATGTCTTCCTTGTACCTCGCTGAAATCTTCTCTCTTTTAGTTTAAAACCATCATCCCTTGTCTTGCTAAAACCTGCTTATTTCTGAAGTTGGGCATTTCAAAAGAAGTTTCAAACCCCAAAAAAGATTTTTGGTTCATTGAGATTTAACAATTTAAATAACTCTCTCTGAATTACTAATTACTTGTGCCTGTGCCTGCAGAAATAAAAGTACCTCAACATTGCTGCTGCTAACCACGTTCCTGTCAAATAACACTTGTCACAGGAAAAAGGGGAATACATCGCCAAATTTCGGAATTGTGGTGATCCACAGCTGCAGACAAGATGAAAGGGTGATCTATGGAAAACATTGGGCATGCCAGTAATAAAACTGAGAGCATGCCTACAGCACATGCATCTACATAGGCACTAGCTTAATATAACTGCATTAAATTAGTAACTGTAGCAGTGAAGATGCAGTGGCACAGATAAAATTCAGTTCATTTATCAACTGGAGATCACACCCAGTGGGACAAAGTTCCTGTTGCTGTATCTCTGCTACTATTGTTACCCACTCTACTTAGATTAAACCCAGCAGGAGGGGGCCTGTCAGTGCTGGAATCATGCCACTAACTATATACCCAGAACCACAAATGTAAATCCCAACTTTGTTGTCAAAACAATGCTCACTCAGGATGTCCAGCTAAACCAAATGTGCAAGTGCCAAGTATATAATGAGACTTGCAAACCTCGCCTCAGCTACCTGGATAGTTCTGCTTGCATTTTGCTCTCAGTGAAAGCTATGTATGACCCACTGGAGATTATAAGCAGCATTATTATGCAGTTTGCATTGTGGCTATTTTTTTTTACTTCCTAAAATATCTGACTATTCAGTATGGAGAATAGACCACTGAAAACAGGGTTAGGATTATATTCACCTGTATGTGAAAGCTCAGCACTGCCATAAGCAAACGATAAAGCAGGCACTGGGGTCAGGATGGGAACAAACACAGCTCCACTCCAAACAGCCCACAGCTGACGGTGGTAAAGACGCAGCCAGAATAAAGATTTCACATGAGCAAACCCTTAATGGCTTCCCTTCTCAAAGAGCCACAGAAATTGTCATTAATTCTCTTTCAGTAAGCCTCAAATCCAGCATACGGACAACAGCACAGGACCATACAGGTCTCTGTTACCTGCCACTATTCACTGCATGTCTGTTCAGAGCCTGATGGGCTTCCTTCCCGCACTGACAGCTCAATTTCTGGGCTGTCAGCAGGCTCTGCCATGGGCTGGAGAATATTGCTCAGCCCAGCCATCACTCCTTGAACACATGGTTCCCAAAACCAGGACTGCAGGACTGAATCATGGTGTGTCTCTTGGGATAAGGAACACGTGAGGACTGGCATGGCAACAATGAACAGTCTCTATGTCCACCTATGGAGAAATCACTTGGAATAAAAACGATCTGTATAACATCTTTAGGACTTGTCCCAAAGAATGTATTGAGCTGAAAACATAGTAAGAAAGGGCAAGAGAAAAACAAAAGTTATTTTCATGAATGTAGCTGAACATCACATATTACAGTGTAGTGTCCAGCCCAGTGCAAAGATATGCCATTACATTCAGGAGCTATAAATCCACTTTCAGCTGAGTTCATTTAGCATCAACTTTTCCAAGCAATGCTTTATAGTTTTCAAATACATACTTCAACAAATATTTGCATTGACACTTTCTAAGCAGGGCATCACCATCTATTACAAGTACTCATGATATGCCATAGGCACCTGAAGTATATCCTTACAAGTTTTACTTTTGACCTGTATCTGAATTCAATGCCAATTTAGGGGAAGGTTATTACAAAGAAAGGCTTTTGAAATACTGCTGGTTTCCAGTGGCCTGTATCTCAGTATGATTCAATTCAATGAAACCTGTAAAAAATGTGTCTGTTTGAGCATATTATCTAAGGACAGAGCCCTAATAGCAAGCACTTGACGTATTTACAGCACCCAGTATCACATAACCCACATGAGCTGATAGCTAATTCCCTAACAGTGGTGTATTGTAGTCTGGTGCTACAGTATTTTCATAGCAATTCTACTTTGATGCAGTGGGAAACTACTTGTGCTTTAACTGTTTTTAATATCACAAGCATTACACCTTTCAGTGTTTTCACAATTTGGCAAAGGCTCTTCAAAGTCAGAAAGTAGAAATCCATCTTTCAAAGAATAATAAATGAAATAACATAGAAAAAGTCCTCGGTATCAGCCTTTGCACCTCTGCTGGAGGTGAAAGGAAGAATTGTTCACGGCAATCAAAAGGAGCTTCTATGATTAGGTGATTGTATCCAGAAATAAACATCCAAGGGTTAACCTCTGCAACACAGAAAATGCCCTTTAGTTAGCTGGTGGTCCCGGAACAGTGTGAACTTACACAGGCAGTTTGAGTTAAGTAGCTACACTGTTTCACCTTTACCTTGCCAGGTTAGTGTTTAATCTGCTAGCTCCAGGGATAGACAAGGTCACTATTTCTACTGCAAGTATACACAAGTATTTTTAAACAACAGAACACAGATCTCTACTACCACAAAAATTTAGAAGGGCATAAGCAAAATTTCCAAAATTCCTATTCAGTTTCTCGTTAACATCTCCCTGCTACCATAAGATGTCAATTTGAATCTACACCCAGCCCATTTAAACAGCCCTGCCTACACTAGCCTCACCTCACACTAAACTCTCAAGGCACAAGGCGAAATCACTCATCAGGATGACCCCAGAACCAATCCCACACTGGACTCTGATGTCCATCCCGTGTCTGAGGACACTTGGTGCCATTCCTTCCTTTGAGGCTAAACAGTTCCAGTTTCTGGACATGGCATCTAGTGAGAAATCCAGGGGGCAGCGACCACATACACATGGGAAGAGCAGTCTTTGCTATGGTCTGAACTCAGGGGGATGTTCTCGGTGCCTGGCTGCACCTCCTCCTGCCCCTTGGCATGACTTCAGATGATGTTTTGTTAGACAGCTCTAAGGCATCAAGGACTGAAACAGTTTAAGTCCAGTCTCTGCTCCTCTGCTAAATCTTGGCCACAATTCTGGGTTTCAGAGACTTAAAGGGAGTCCCCTCCTGTGAGCTAAAAATAATATTCCTTCCTGAGCACATAATTCTGATTCAGGTTCACACTTTTCAAATAAACCAGAGCATAGCTTTGGGAAGGTCAACTACTTTTCATTGTAAAGCCCTTAAATGATTCATTATGCAGCACATTTTCTTGTTTCACTAAACAATCCTGTAGTCACTTTTTCTAAGAGGAGAGAAAAATAACAGTAAATAACAACTCTACCTTCATTGCTTTTTGAGCCAGAGGGTATTTTCTTGCTTGAGCTTCTGTGAGGAGAGATCAGGAACTGCCCCACGCTGGACACAGAAGGCACTGCCAAGGCAGCACCAAAGGGCACAGCCCCAAGCCGGACACAACTGGTTCCAGCCGGCTCTGCCAAGGCACCACCACAGGGCACAGCTGAGCCCATCAGCAAAGACGGCAGCACCTGTGTGCTAATGAGACCTCCCAGCCCTTATCCTGACCGCACACAGGGTGGCACACAGGCAAACAGAAACTTCAGTATCAAGAGAAGCACCAAACAACAAATTCTGAAGCATGGCACTCCCGGAAGGGACTTAAAAACCCAAGGTACAAGGTATTGCTTCTCCTTGTATCAGAGAGCTTCAACCATGCAACAAAAAGGAATTAGAAAAGAAGACTTGCATTCATCTTCTTTTTAAAATTCATGTGACTGAATTCAATTCAGGGAAGTACCTGTAAAGGTTTGTGGGGTTTTTCACAGGGATGCTAGCAATATCAGTATGGAAAAGACTCAACAGCGTGGAAGAAGAGGGCAGCTTTCATAAGGAGTGACAGGGGAACGCTGCCATGCTGGGTGCTAGGTATCACCTGTGAGTCTCCTGACCTCAGAGATTCTGGCTTCAGCAGCAGGCTTAGGAACAGCCCCCAAACCTTAAACAGTTCATGTTCATTCTCTCCCAAAGACATCAGGGATCTTGCCCCCAAGCTGATTTTGAATCTGCCCAAATCCTGAGTAAAATTATATTCTAATCTAATTAATTTGCATCTGAGATGAAATCTTGGTCCATTTGCACCATTTATCTCATTACTGCCATGTGGCTCTTGAAAAACAAAGTTTCTTGAAGCATCACATCAGGACTGTCACTGCTACAAACAGCTTCATGGGTGAGCAAAGGGAGCTGAAGGCGGAGAACAGGCAGGAGAGGAGTATCTATGCACACAAGATTGACAATTGAATTTTCTGTTACCTCAGTGAAAAAAATAAATCCGAGTAGCAGTATCGATTATGTTCAGCAAAATTTACCCTGCATTAATGTTAGAAACTTGCCATGTTTTGTGCAAATACTCACAGACACGCAAAAACTTTACCTGATTAAAACTCTCTAGAAGAGCTCTTTAGTGATTGAAGTAATTGTGTGAATGAACCCTGGTCCACTCTGACTCTGAACTGGGCCAAGCTTAAGAGTTCACTGTATAAAAAGAAGTATATTTCAACTAGGATCTGTAACTCTGTCGGCTATCAAAACCATGGATTCAACAAAGACACCAATTCCATGACACTTAATTCCTCCCTGACCTCTCCCTGTGAGCATGGAGTCTCCTCCTCTCCCCTAAGAGATTACAACATTACTCTTTCCCTTCCTGCTAATATTCCTTCTGCTCCGCCAGTAAGGTTTACCCTTTTCCTCCCTTCCCTCCCAGGTGCTCCAACAAACCCCAATGAGAATAATTATTCTCAACTCATGGTTATCTTTAAAAACTACATTTTATTTTCTTTTTATCTGACTTGAAGACGTAATTTTCTGACCAAAAGCACTTTTGTTTTTCTATAGTCAGCTACATCCACAGAGTCATTTGGTAGATGCCGCCTTCTAAATCATTTACACTATGTCACATGAGAAAAAACTGCAAGAAGCTAACTATAGAAAAAGTTACCATCAGTTTAGGGCAGTGAAAAGTGGCATGAGCTATTGCCAAATTCAGGGATTTCTTGAAATAAAGTCTTTCCCAGAGTTTAGATGCAAGGGGTTAGCAGACAAGTCGTACCTGCTGTCAGGTTTTTAAATGATCTCCCTTCAGACTGAAAGGTTTGTCTTTCCCAAAAGGTATGTGCTGTGTGGAAACTTCCAGCACCCACTTCTGCTTCCCTCAGTTTGAACGTTCAACATTTAACTCAGCTTCACGAAGGTGGAAAAAACTTAGAATGTGTGTTGGGTTGTATGGCAACAGACTGTGTAGGTACAGTCCTGCTCCCTCTCTGGGCAAATACAGTCTTGCCACTGCCTTCAACATCACAGACACAGTTCCCTGCTCCTTAGGTGTGTTTTTTTTTTGAAAGTTGTTGAAAAAGACTAAAAGAATTCAAGTAGAAGAGTGTTTGTAACCAGATTTCCTGGAGATAAATGAAAGACATACGTTTCCATGGCTGCCAGCCTACTAGATTTTGCAAGCATAAATATTTACCTAGGACTAGGGGGTAGGGAAATCAGAAAGAAAATCACCATCTAGTCCCTTCAAAGTTTAAATGCTGTACCACGGAGGTCATTATTTATAAACAGAAATGGAGAACACATCTTTTCTATGTATATTTCTATCACGCTTTTCAGCCACTCCATATGCCTTCTATTATTACCATTCTTGCACCAGAAAATAATTCCTGTGTCACTTGCTCACACTGTATGCATTAATTTTCTTTAGGCTTTCTTGTGGTTATTGATTTCCTGCTCTGTTGAAGTGGCTTTGTTTCATTCTCAGCAGGCCATCCATTTTAAAACAACAGTTGTTCAACAAATGAAAAAAAAAAATCTAAAATTAAATTAGTTTTATCTTCATTTATTTTTATCTGAGTTAAATGCAAGTGACACACTTCCCCTAAAAAAAAAAAGGAAATGCTTAATGCCTCCCAGCATGCAGAGCAAACCAAGTAAAATTTTTCTTTTCTAGTAAGATGTATTTATTGTTATGATTGGAAACATGAAAGAAAAAGTAAAGCAGAAATAAAGCCTCTTTTGTATTATGTTGTAATCACTGCTGTGGCCAGTGTTTTCATATCAGCAAAAGGAGATTATCTGGTCTAGAGCCAAATCTGTTTAAGTCCTATCTTGCTACACTCAAAATCATTAAAAGAATCATTTTCTTTTTTTCCCAAGCAAGTGGGATCATGCTCTAACACTGTAATTATTCATCCTGCTAAGCAGAGTAAGTTCACTAGCCTCTTCCACTGCACCAGTCTGACATACACAGATTTTACAGGGCAGTGAAGGGACAGATGAATGCAACTCTTCTCTAATCCACTACCAAATCAAGGCTAAAGGCATTTCTGCAGAAGGTGACAGTGCTGACGTGCTACATCTTGTTTCAATGCTGTATGTTCAACAAGTGCAGTTCCAGAGTTCTAAGGCCTGTTTTCCCCTCAGTCCTCCAACATGCTTATTAACAGAGTGCACTACAGTGCAGAAGTGGGGAGGCATGTAGGTGCTGATATCTGATATCTGCTGGGATCTCAACACAGCAGAGAGGAGGCAGTCTAGGAGGTTCTTAGAGTGCATGGAGGACAGCTTCTTATCCCAGGTGCTGCGTGAGCCTACCAGGGTTAAGGCTATGCTTGACCTCCTCTTCACCAACAGGGAAGGGCTGGTGGGTGATGTGGTGGTCGGAGGGTGTTTAGGCACCAGTGACCACGACATAATAGAGTTTTCGGTATGCAGCCAAGCCAAGAGGGGGAGCAAGAAGACCTCCACTCTGGACTTCAGGAGGGCAGACTTCAGGCTACTCAAGGAACTAATTCAGAAGGTTCCTTGGGAATCAGCCCTTAAAAACAAAGGGGTCCAGGAGAGCTGGACCTACTTCAAGGAAGAACTATTGAAGGTGCAAGAACAGGCTGTGCCGGTGTGCCGGAAGATGAGCCGCCGGGGCAGACGGCCAGCCTGGATGGGCAATGAACTTTTAATAGAACTTAGGGAAAAAAAGAGGGTGTATCATCTTTGGAAGAAAGGGGAGGCAACCTACAGAATGTTTAGGGATGTTGCTAGGACATGCAGGAAGAAAATTAGGGAGGCAAAAGCCCATTTAGAACTTAGACTGGCCTCTGCTGTGAAGGACAACAAAAAGTCCTTCTATAAATACATCAATAGCAAGAAGAAGGGCAAGGACAACCTCCACTCCTTGGTTGACACGGAGGGGAACGTTGTAACAAAGAATGAGGAAAAGGCAGAGGTACTTAACACCTTCTTTGCCTCAGTCTTCACTAGCAGGGCAGAACGTCTTCCAGACAGCTGGCCTGCAGAGCTGGCAGAAGGAGCCAGAGAGCTGCATAGTTTCCCACTGCTCCAAGAGGAAGTTAGAGATCTACTGAGCCGCTTGGACCCCCACAAGGCCATGGGACCGGATGGGATCCATCCTAGGGTGCTGAGATTGCTGACGGATGAGCTATCCAAGCCACTTTCCATCATTTTTCAGCAGTCCTGGCTCACTGGAGAGGTCCCAGAAGACTGGAAGCTGGCCAACGTGGTGCCCATCCACAAGAAGGGCCAGTTGGATGAGCCAGGGAATTATAGGCCTGTCAGCCTGACCTCAGTGCCAGGCAAGATTATGGAGCAGGTCATCTTGTGTGCGATCACACAGCACTTACAGGATGGCCAGGGGCTCAGGCCTAGCCAGCATGGATTTAGGAGGGGCAGGTCCTGCCTGACCAACCTGATCTCCTTCTATGATCAGGTGACCCGCCTGGTGGATGTGGGGAGGCCTGTGGATGTGGTCTACCTGGACCTCAGCAAGGCCTTTGACACCGTCCCCCACAGCAAACTCCTGGCCAAGCTGGCAGCCCATGGCTTGGACAGGAGCACACTGCGTTGGGTTAGGAACTGGCTGGAGGGCCAAGCCCAGAGAGTGATGGTGAATGGCACCACATCCAGCTGGCGGCCTGTCACTAGTGGTGTGCCCCAGGGATCAGTACTGGGCCCCATGCTCTTCAACATCTTTATTGATGATCTGGATGAGGGCATTGAGTCCATCATCAGTAAATTTGCAGATGACACCAAGCTGGGGGCAGCAGTTGATTTGCTGGAGGGCAGAGAGGCTTTGCAGAGGGACCTCGACAGGCTGGACAGATGGGCAGAGTCCAAGGGCATGAGATTGAACACATCCAAGTGCCGGGTTAATAATACAATAATACAATAATAATACAATACACCAGGTTGGAAGAGACCTTCAAGATCATCGCGTCCAACCCATCAAACAATCCAACCCACCCAACAACTAGACCATACAGCCAAGCACCCCATCAAGTCTTCTCATGAACACCTCCAGTGAAGGTGACTCCACCACCTCCACGGGTAGCCGATTCCAATGGCCAATCACTCTCTCCGTGTAGAACTTCTTCCTAACATCCAGCCTAAACCTGCCCTGGCGCAGCCTGAGACTGTGTCCTCTTGTTCTGGTGCTGGATGCCTGGGAGAAGAGGCCAACCTCTGCCTGGCTACAACCTCCCTTCAGGTAGTTGTAGAGAGCAATAAGGTCACCCCTCAGTCTCCTCTTCTCCAGGCTAAGCAACCCCAGCTCCCTCAGCCTTTCCTCATAGGGCTTGTGTTCCAAACCCCTCACCAGCTTTGTTGCCCTTCTCTGGACACGTTCCAGCAAGTCAACATCCTTCCTAAACTGAGGGGCCCAGAACTGGACACAGTACTCAAGGTGTGGCCTAACCAGTGCAGTGTACAGGGGCACAATGACCTCCCTGCTCCTGCTGGCCACACTGTTCCTGATGCAAGCCAGGATGCCACTGGCCTTCCTGGCTGCCTGGGCACACTGCAGGCTCATGTTCAGCCTACAATCAACCAGCACCCCCAGGTCCCTCTCTGCCTGGCCGCTCTCCAGCCACTCTGACCCCAGCCTGTAGAACTGCCTGGGGTTGTTGTGGCCAATGTGCAGAATCCGGCACTTGGATGTGTTAAATCTCATGCCATTGGACTCTGCCCATCTGTCCAGCCTGTCGAGGTCCCTCTGCAAAGCCTCTCTGCCCTCCAGCAAATCAACTGCTGCCCCCAGCTTGGTGTCATCTGCAAATTTACTGATGATGGACTCAATGCCCTCATCCAGATCATCAATAAAGATGTTGAAGAGCATGGGGCCCAGTACTGATCCCTGGGGCACACCACTAGTGACAGGCCGCCAGCTGGATGTGGTGCCATTCACCATTACTCTCTGGGCTCGGCCCTCCAGCCAGTTCCTAACCCAACGCAGTGTGCTCCTGTCCAAGCCACGGGCTGCCAGCTTGGCCAGGAGTTTGCTGTGGGGAACGGTGTCAAAGGCCTTGCTGAGGTCCAGGTAGACCACATCCACAGGCCTCCCCACATCCACCAGGCGGGTCACCTGATCATAGAAGGAGATCAGGTTGGTCAGGCAGGACCTGCCCCTCCTAAATCCATGCTGGCTAGGCCTGAGCCCCTGGTCATCCTGTAAGTGCTGTGTGATCGCACTCGAGATGAGCCGTTCCATAATCTTGCCTGGCACTGAGGTCAGGCTGACAGGCCTATAATTCCCTGGCTCATCCAACCGGCCCTTCTTGTGGATGGGCACCACGTTAGCCAGCTTCCAGTCTTCTGGGACCTCTCCAGTGAGCCAGGACTGCTGAAAAATGATGGAAAGTGGCTTGGACAGCTCATCTGTCAGCAATCTCAGCACCCTAGGATGGATCCCATCCGGTCCCATGGCCTTGTGGGGGTCCAAGCGGCTCAGTAGATCTCTAACTTCCTCTTGGAGCAGTGGGAAACTATGCAGCTCTCTGGCTCCTTCTGCCAGCTCTGCAGGCCAGCTGTCTGGAAGACGTTCTGCCCTGCTAGTGAAGACTGAGGCAAAGAAGGTGTTAAGTACCTCTGCCTTTTCCTCATTCTTTGTTACAACGTTCCCCTCCGTGTCAACCAAGGAGTGGAGGTTGTCCTTGCCCTTCTTCTTGCTATTGATGTATTTATAGAAGGACTTTTTGTTGTCCTTCACAGCAGAGGCCAGGGTTCTGCACATTGGCCACAACAACCCCAGGCAGTGCTACAGGCCGGGGTGAGAGTGGCTGGAGAGTGGCCAGGCAGAGAGGGACCTGGGGGTACTGGTTGATTGTAGGCTGAACGTGAGCCTGCAGTGTGCCCAGGCAGCCAAGAAGGCCAATGGCATCCTGGCTTGCATCAGGAACAGTGTGGCCAGCAGGACCAGGGAGGTCATTGTGCCCCTGTACACTGCACTGGTTAGGCCACACCTTGAGTACTGTGTCCAGTTCTGGGCCCCTCAGTTTAGGAAGGATGTTGACTTGCTGGAACGTGTCCAGAGAAGGGCAACAAAGCTGGTGAGGGGTTTGGAACACAAGCCCTATGAGGAAAGGCTGAGGGAGCTGGGGTTGCTTAGCCTGGAGAAGAGGAGACTGAGGGGTGACCTTATTGCTCTCTACAACTACCTGAAGGGAGTTTGTAGCCAGGCAGAGGTTGGTCTCTTCTCCCAGGCAGCCAGCACCAGAACAAGAGGACACAGTCTCAGGCTGCGCCAGGGCAGGTTTAGGCTGGAAGTTTGGAAGAAGTTCTACACGGAGAGAGTGATTGGCCATTGGAATCGGCTACCCGTGGAGGTGGTGGAGTCACCTTCACTGGAGGTGTTCAGGAGAAGACTTGATGGGGTGCTTGGCTGTATGGTCTAGTTGTTGGGTGGGTTGGATTGTTTGATGGGTTGGACGCGATGATCTTGAAGGTCTCTTCCAACCTGGTGTATTGTATTGTATTGTATTGCTGTATTGATGACAGAATTCTTGTCAGATTTCTTGCTAGAGGTGTGTTCCCATGTGCCAATTATTAGGGCTCCAGAAGTGCCTCTACATGTTTTTTCTCCATGTTCTATAACAGACCCTCATTTGTGAACGGCAGGAATTTGGTGTCTAGTATCCTCTTCCTTATCCTCATGCATGAACACATTTCTCTGAAGCAAGGGGCTTTACATTCTTTACCCAGTTATTGAAGAAAAAAATGGAAGTAATTTCTCGTATTAAATATATTATTCTGTTCAGGGAGGGACATTTTCCTGAAAGACCCATGGGGTAGGTATGACGCCAAATAGCAGACAGGATTCTTCAGAAATACATTTCCATCAGGTGGACACATGTGGGACTACATCCTTCATAGCCAAACTGGCAGAAGAGCAAGTACCACGGCAGGGTAAGATGCAGGTGCACCCTCCACAGCAGGACTGCACAGGCATGTATGTCAAAACTGTTCTGTACATGTGTGACAAATTAAAACCATTTAGAACCTTCCTCTATTTTTAGGCTACAATCTTGTAAGGTGAGAATAAAAACCACAGTAAGCAACCAACATGGCCACGTAGAGCAGCGTACTGAACATTGCCACACAGCTCAGAAATACGGCACACCTCTCCTCGTCTGCATGGAACATTCAGGTTTCAGCTCTCCATGGAACTCTACTGAAGGTGAGGATTACTGCAAACATGAAGAAAGTTGCAGCAGAAGTTGTTGCACATCTGCTACCTAGCAAGAGACATGAGAAAGAGTGACAGTCCTGAACCACAAGCCCACTTACACTGAGACACAGCCCTACACCCAGGGACTAGGAAGGTGAGACATCACCAAACAGCAGGAGACAGCTCAGTACCTCTAAGGGCTGTGAATTCTTCACTGTCAATATCTGGCCTTTGCAGTCAGATTATCTGCAGGAGTGAACAATCTGACTTCAAACTATTCAGCAACATCATATGAGGCTTCATTGACCAAGTATAAAGTGATGGTCTTTTGACGTGGAAACATGGAACATTCAGCAAGTGAGTTCATTAAGCTGAGGACTTGATTTGATGACCACACACACACAAAGAAAGCACTCACTCACCGAGCAAAGTCCTTCCTGTAAACCATGAGCTATGTATCTCTCCCACATGACAGATGACTGCAATATCTATCTTTTTTAAACAGCCAACAATCGTCAAACCTAGTGGTGAGCAGCAGAGCTGTGTCATTTATCCTTGCAGCAAATAAATAATAGTAATAATAAGCTAATATAGAGAAATTTCATCTGTAGCATTCAGAGTCTTTTCTAGAGATCAACATCATTACAGACACAGAAATACAAGGTGAAAATGTACACTGCACTGGTTAGGCCACACCTTGAGTACTGTGTCCAGTTCTGGGCCCCTCAGTTTAGGAAGGATGTTGACTTGCTGGAACGTGTCCAGAGAAGGGCAACAAAGCTGGTGAGGGGTTTGGAACACAAGCCCTATGAGGAGAGGCTGAGGGAGCTGGGGTTGCTTAGCCTGGAGAAGAGGAGACTGAGGGGTGACCTTATTGCTCTCTACAACTACCTGAAGGGAGGTTGTAGCCAGGCAGAGGTTGGCCTCTTCTCCCAGGCATCCAGCACCAGAACAAGAGGACACAGTCTCAGGCTGCACCAGGGCAGGTTTAGGCTGGATGTTAGGAAGAAGTTCTACACGGAGAGAGTGATTGCCCATTGGAATCGGCTACCCGTGGAGGTGGTGGAGTCACCTTCACTGGAGGTGTTCAGGAGAAGACTTGATGGGGTGCTTGGCTGTATGGTCTAGTTGTTGGGTGGGTTGGATTGTTTGATGGGTTGGACGCGATGATCTTGAAGGTCTCTTCCAACCTGGTGTATTGTATTATTATTATTGTATTGTAAAATCACCTCCAATTGCAGCATTTGCCACATGCAGTCATGAAATCCAACTCCTCATAGTTAGGATCCTTCTTTGCCACCCAGGAGCTCACATGGGAGCTTGGATGCCTCGCAGAGCCCAAATCCATTCTGCAAAGACAGGTCTGCCTAGAGACATTTACCAATGGGTCAACTACCCTCTTATCCCACTCTGTGTGTAACTGGCGGTGAGTTTACAAAGCCCTACACAGGAAAAAACCATAAAGCTGTATCAAGCCTGCAGACTACATTTGCAGTGGAAATGCGTTTTGAAAAAGTTTGCAGGGGAGAGGAAATGAAAAGAAAAAATGTTTTCATTCAGTTTCCTGTTTAGATGGATGGACAGATTTGACTTCAAATAGATGAGCCACACAGAAGTTTAGTTTATAAGGGTCAGATGGTAACAGTTTCTGGTTTAATCCTTGATTTACACTAACTTACAGGAAAATTAATGATTTTAAACAGGCATCAAAGCCAAGCTGGGTTTTTTTCATTTCTCTAACTTAGCTTGAGGAGCAATTGTTTCCTTTATCTGTCTTCCAGAAAGTTAGTGATTGTGTTTAAGTTAAACTACTCATTTAGCCTTCAGGCACAGCATATTATGAGTTGTTTTTCAATGAACATTAGCCCCTTAAGAGTGCAAACTCCTTGACAGCTCTCTTAGATTCTTGCGCTTACTTGAGCATTTCACAAACCCACTCTTCACAACCACACACATTATAATTTACGCATTAAACCAGCAGGTTTTCACCTCAGGTCTGTTGCCAAGAATAATCTTTCAAAACTCTTTTATCTTCTTGTAAGAACATAATTATAAAATGTGCAATTAACAGACAAAGAAAGGTCTTAAGAAAACTTTTAGAGCAATATTGCCTATTTTAATGTCTCAACCAGATGGTGGTTGAAAGAAAATGACTTAAAGACAATAAATAAAAAGTCACATTTTCAGCCTGGAATGCTATGTCAAGTGTAAAGTTTGAGATACTGAAGTGAGAGTTCTACAGGTCGGTCTCACCACCAGAAGTGCTCTCTTTTTTTTTTTTTTTTGGCTGGATGTTGGGCAGACAAAGGAGTCGTAAACATCACGACTGATAGGCATCAGTACAAAAGCATGGAGAGCCCATATGCAAAAAGAACTGTTGCGTTTTTTCCATGAAGAGAGCCCATCCCAGTGACTGGTTTTCCCCAAGGATGAATAATATGCTCATTTTTGTCTTTTGTTACAACTTGAATTTGTACAGACTAATCCTGGAGCCTTTTCCTCTAAAAATACAGGTGCTTCCCTTCCACTAATTAAACACGAGCACTGTGTAATTGTTGACATTCTCAGATTGGTGTAATCACCTTGGCCTGCACGACTGACACAACTTCCAGCTCAGCTTTGGTACAGATAACATGAAGATATTTTTCAAAGCTGTAGAGAAATTACATAAGAAGACTCTCCCATTTGAAAACAAACCAGCTGCATTATTGTGCAGCCTGCCATGGTGCTATAAAATATCTGCTGGGAACTAATTAACTTAGGAGAATTATCAAATACATTACACAATAAACTGACAATAAACTCTAAGGCTTAATCACACAGCAATGGTCAGCTGGACTGCTCCTCTTCATGTAATTTAGTGATCCCACTGTTATTAATTTCTATCATTTTAAAGGTACATTTCCTTTCTTGAAATTCAAGAGTTTTAGAGGGGCTTTCTTGAAAAATTAACTCAGAAGAGAAGCAATAGCTATCTTTTCTCAGGCATTAGAGATACAGTTCCACATCAGGACCAGCAGTGACTAGTGCCCAGCATGCAAACAATTACCTCTAAGAAGGAACAGACTGGCATTCTTTAAGAATATTCCTATACTTCCTCACAAAGAACACCTTGAATTAAGGAAACAATGAAGACACAAAGATCCATAGAGCTGTGATTGTCGAGTGCCCACAGCGGCTCTGTGGTTTGACAGGGACTCTAACTTACCTCCTCCTCAAACAGCTGTGCAAGAGCCAAGACCAAGACATGAGGGCCTGCTGCAGTTTCAATGCAACAGGACATCGTCACCCTGTTTCCAATACCACAGATGCTCTTACCAAAGGTGACTTGATAGAGAGCAGTGACTGAGTCTATAACTACACCCTGTATGCTCCAGTACACACCAAAGTATGTAGGAATAGAAGGTGTTTCTATAACACACACACCCAAACAGCATCTGGAACACCATAAACACAATTACTACTTACGCTCCTTACACCACCAGCACCACAACATTGTGGGATTTCAGTTTTCTTTCTGATCCTACCCAATTCACTGGCACTGGAAAGCACTGCTCATTGGATTGTCTTTTAAAGCCCGCATTACACACAGGCACTTAAATAACTACAAGCAGAAAAATACACTCTGCACTGAAACAGAAATCGTGAGGGGACATCAATATTGACAATGCATATAAATATACCCAGCACCTGAGCAGAAACATTTACAGCTCCACAAGAAATGGTTTCTAAATAGTATCTTTAGCTAATAATTTTCCTTTCTGTTAAAAACAAGCAAACAAGAAAAGACTGAACCAGCCGAGGTAATTAATTTCTAGGCCAATGAGTTCTTTCCCCTTCATTTTAAAAATAGTTTTTATTGACCAACAACTCTTTCAAGGTAGCATGAAATCTGCTCTACATCAGTGTCCAGTCTGGGTAGGTCTAGGTAACTACTGACCTGGAGAAATAACTTCTGCTTCTGATAAATAGTTAAACAACTAGTCAGAGAATGAGCTCAGGTTGATGACAGCCCCAGCTGCATTGCCATTAGGCAGAATAAAATCCTGACACAGAGAGATCTGCAGAATTAATTGATATATTGGGGGGGGGGGGGGGGGAAGATGAAATACATTTAGACTGCAATTTAAAAAGAAAAAAACAACTAACAGGAGTCCCTTGTTCTAATAAAAGATTAGCATGGATGTGAGCACTCACAGACTGAGACAGAGCAAATGACGGTACGGCAAGGAGCTACCTCAAAGATTCAGCAATAAATTGATTTGGCTCCAACTCAATCTACTATCTTCATAAACATTCTAAAAGGAAAGCAGAAAAAATTTAAACAAAACCTCCAAGAAAAGAAGGCATTCACAGGAAAGGGGAAGCATTACCAAAACCTTCAGTGAGATTTGAATGATACAGAAGCAGCTTAAAAAGTAATTCAATTTTTAACAAAAAGCAAAATTAATGAAGTATGAAAAATAATGAAAATGTAGCTCTCAAAAAGAGAGGCAACATCTGTAATGTTAATATGCTGGGAGACATTTAGTGTTGTAAGAGACTGCAAATTAGGCAGATGTAATAAAACAAGGAAAATATCCAACTTTTTTTGCTGGGCTGCATGCCTACCAGCACCATGTCAGAAAAGGAAGAAATTGCCCTAACTCATCTGCTCCTATATGGCTGTACCTGGAACTGCACGTGAATTTCCCAGCAACCTAATTACAAGAAGGATATTACCAAGCTAGAGGGAATTGAAAACACAGCAGTCAAAATGATTAAGTCATAAGAATGAGCTGATTTAAAATGAAAGATTAAGATTTACATTACTGTATTCTATGTGGTAAATAGCAGATGTGAAAAGACTGCTCAAAATACACCACCACATCTGAGCAGATCTTGGCACATGCAAGTTTTTTCACTGGTCCAACAGCACTGGAGAGATCAACAATTACCATTTCTAAATGAGTATTGTAGTGGGTTGAATTGAGATGGAGTTAATTCTCCTCACAGCATCTTTCTAGTGCTGTGGTTTTTTGCAGCAGTAGTTGATAACACAGCAGTGTTTTGGCTACGGCTGAATCTAGTATCCAGGCTGTGTCCTTTCAACATTTGCCTGCCCCAAGAGTGGATCAAGGGGCAGGCAAAATCTTGGGAGGGGACACAGCTGAGCCAGCTGACTCAGACTGGCCAAAGAGGTATTCCATACCATATGACATCAGCTCAGGTATAAGAATGAAGTGGAAGAAGGAAGTGTGGGGATTCGTCCATGGCGTTCATCCTCCCAAGGAACCACCAAGATTAGAGAGCCCTGCTTCCCGAGACCGACCACCGTCCTGCTGATGGGAAGTAGAGACTAACATCTCTTGCTCTGTTTTTCTGCTTCCGCGCGGTCTATTGCTATTTGCTTATTAGTGTTATTAAACTGCTCCTATTTTACTCTCTGGCTTCTGTTATATTTTCCTTTCCTTCTTCCCCTGTTTGCTTAAAGAGGGGGAGTGATAGAGCGGCTTTGGTGGGCATCTGGCCCCCCCGGCCAGAGCCAAACCACCACAAGTATAAAGGCACAGAATGTCCTGAACCTCTGCAGCTCGCTCATGGGGCAGACTGGGGAAAGTGAAAGGCACTGCCTAAGGTTTCACTGCCCTCTTTACACAACTTTGAAACCCAGACTTTGCTGAGCTTTTGCCACTCCTGGCTATCATTTCAGAATCCCAAGGAGCTCCTTTAGATTTCAGACATGTACAGTTCAGAGATTTGCACCAGACACATTAGTTTGTAATGATGTGTAACAAATTTGGGGTTCCTTCTGAGAACAGTGATGCTACAGCACTTTCCGTTTGCTCCTTCAGTATTGCCCCTTGCCGCTTCTCAGCTTTAATTGCACAGCTTTTCCTTCAGCAAATATTAACGACAGAATAAATTCCTTAGCCAACTGAAAAGGTTATTTTCTAGTGATACTTAACAGAGCAGAGTTATTCTAAAGCATTATTCTACCATGACTAACTGACATTAAAAGAAGTGCAAAGTACATAACTTGATTCTTTTTCAAACACATCAGAAGCCATTTATTTTCAAATCACACAAGATCTGCCTAGGATGAAATCCTGCTCAGGTTGCACTGCTGTAATCTCAAAGGAAAATGTACAGGAACATTTTTTCTGTCACTCACTGCAAGCCCCATTTTTTTTTTCATGAACTCTCCAAGTTTGGTGCTTGGTAAGCATGTTATTGTTCTGTTTATTTACTCATTGATTTTTATTGTCATCAGATCTACACATTTCCTGGGGAAGAAAAAAAATAATACCAAAAAAACCCAACCCAAAATGTACCAGCAACAAAGAAACATCCACAACAACACGAGAGAATGAACACAAAAGATACTCAGAAAACAACACCCTGGTCTCTCCTCTTTTCTGTATTTGAATGCTACCTTTAACAATTAGGTATTTACATTTTCCATCACCAGCTTCTCTCTGTTTTCTAATTATTTTTAACTTGACTTTTCCGATCTTGTGCTTTAAAATAGCTCTTGATCTTTAGCAACACAAACCCCAAAATGGACGGAAGTAAATTTAATTCAGTACCAGGCTCTTATCTGTGCAGCTATTTTTATTGGAATTTCAGTTTTTGAAGTTTTAGAGGCTGGAGTTTAAAATGCAGGCATAATTACAGGAAACATTAATCTGTTAGGAACAGGTCAACATAATTAAATGATGCAGTAATAAAATACCTAGCTAACAATATTCATCAGTGTCCAAATGTAGAAGATTTAATGACACACAGAAGAGACTTTGCCTTCAGATATCCCCCCCAGATCCTACCACAGAGGGAATATCTTGTGAAATATAGAAGGCCTGGAAAGGTGCAGAGGCTGGGGGTGAGGGGAAATAAAAACAAACAGGTGATAACTACCACAAATCTCTGCCTACAAAAACCAGTAAAAACAGTTTAAAATCATTTACACTTAGAGGATTTCACCAATTAATCAGATTATTTCTAAAACTTCTGGCAACTTCTCTGACTCTTCTGGTGCCCTGCTTCAGTGAGGTTCTTCCTCAGCAGTTTTTCAGAAGGAGAGGTTTCTATCTAACACCAGAAGTATGTCCTTGTTGACCCTCAGAATTCTCTCTCACTGTTGCATGTAGTCTTCAGCCCTATTTCAATATATTCTTAACCTCAGTAATAAAACATCAGCATATCAAAAGATTTTGTTTACTTTTTGTCATTAAGAAATATTGTAATGACAGCAACCTCACCTGGAATGGTTCCGGGAATGAGGCATCTAGGCCCTCTTTGGGCTACCTGGGCCAGTGTCTCACCACCCTCAGAGTGAAAAATGTCCGCTTCTATCTAGTATAAATCTCCCTGCCTTGCCCTGTCACAACAGGCCCTGCTAAAGTTTGTCCCTTTAAGTAATGACAGGCGACAATAAGGTCTTCCTGGAGCCTTGGGGTTGAACAACCCCAACTCTTTCTGCCTTTCTTTATAGGAGAGGTGCTCCAGCCCCTTGATCATTTTTGCAGCCCTCCTATGGACCTGCTCCAACATGTCCATCATATGGATAAGCACACAAGGGACATCAGACCCACTGAATATATTTAAATGCTTTGTTAAATTACATTAAAAATTCATACCTACTTGAATTTTCCTTTCTCTTTTGCTGTGTTTCTAAGCAAGACATAATCAAGGGGTTTTTTAATTTGAGAAGTGTAACTGAGCCAATTCTACAAATTCCTGCTGACATTTATTACTTATCCTGGCTCTCCTTGGTTAAATGAAAAGTATTTAGGAAGAGGTAAAATACTGGGGTTTGGAGAGCTGATCAAGCCAGAGGGAGCAGATATATTTGTTAACTTTGCTTAACTTAATTGCCTCTTTTTAAAAAGCAATTTAAGTCTATGGCACTAGTCAGGTCTATGACTTTTATACATATTTGAAATCCATGCAAAAATCTCCTGTTGTCGTCTTCTCATCATACTGGGTTTGCTTCTTCAAGACTGACAGTCCTGGTCCAGCAACACACAGGCAGATGCACTTAACCAATACTACCTTGGCTATGCAGATGCCAGCTGAACTGCCCCCACTTGCTTCAACTTCAGCAACTGCTGTTCAGGGCAGGATAATTTGCCCTGTCCAGGAACATGGAAATTGGGCAGCCACTGTTTAAACTCTAGTACTTCAGAGTGTTTTACTTATACAGATAAACTCCTACAGCTGCTCTAACCTGGCTGTGGCAAGCAGGCCAGGACAGAACTCTGACTGCCCTACCAGAAACAAGCAATTTTATCCCATTTGGGGTAGCAATTAAAGCAACAGGAAGTATTAAAATACAAACACTTGGGTTTGGAAACTAAAGGTGTTTCTCCAATGAGAAATATTAAATTAAGCATTTGTACTAGTTTTAACTTACTCATTTGAAACAAAAAAGATACAAGCGAACTAGTTGCACTTTATTTCAACTTGAACAAGTTTCATGGCACTTTGATTTGTTTAACATGAGATTTACCTAACACAGTGCCTAAAATAAATGTATCTGCATTTATAGCTTTTGTTCAATGACAAACAATTAGAAAACCGGTAAATAATATGTTTAAAATTAGGATTTTGTCCCTTTCTTAACTCTCATAAAGACAGCAGCCAAAAAACTGAGTAAGTCAGGGTGCCTTTGAAGACATTTAATTAAAATCTAATCCCACATTCTTAAAGGCTCACATAAATTAAGCTGTCATTCAGGAGATTTATGCATTCACATTTGCATACTACATACAATTCATCAATTACTCATGTTTGAAAGCAATGCCTTTCTCAGGGAGCGGGGCTGCCAAGAGTGCCAACAGGCGCACCGGGACGCACCGCCGGCACCCGCTGCTCCCTTGGAGAAAGCCACCTCCATCTGCTGATCTTCTGCTGTCACACACCGCCCCGAGCACACACAGATACCTGACTCCAGCATGATGGATTCGTTTCAGCTCAATCTGTCAGCTAAAGATGAACACTTTGGAGACTCCTCAAGCAACCAGATCAGAGTCGATACTCTTCATCCCATGAACGAAGTTTCCCAGGATACCCTTTAAGTCACCCAGTGCTGCTGCAGGGAGCCAAGCCCTTCTCCTGGATTTTCCCAAACAGTAACACATCCAGGCCCAGGACATTTTCCCAGTACATGTCTATAGCTTCTGAAATGTTCTTAGATAATCCTGGCTCATGGGTAATTGTGGACCATTTTGTTTTAAAAGCATCATTACCGTTTTCAGCGACGTCAAGGCGTAATGCCCCTCCTTCAGCAAACTGATTACAGATGTACCAAGAGACAGCACTGCCAACGAAGGAGGTGTTTTGTAAGGTACTCACACAGCTCTGGCAACTAAGTGCTGTCATGCAACATTTCTGCTAGCCCAGCCTAAGACCTTTGAGAGCCAACACTGATAATTGCGCCAAGTAAAATGCATGAAACCACTCAACTTCATTAATGGCAGCCTCAACCAGGTCCTAAATTCACTCTCACAAGGGGAAAGGCTAATTCAATAGCCAGTTGTTACCTTGTCTTGTTACCAAGACACCACTCATATCTTACAGCCACAGAGTACTGTATTCTTATTATGCTATTAAAACTAGCCTATTATTTATGTTCTTCCTCCAAATGTTTTCTGTAACTGGTTTAAACAGTTTGCTTCCATCTAGCTGCTAGTTGCTCTTACAACAATTGCATAAAATAGAGATGGATAACAATAATTTATTAATATCTGGGGTTGCTTTTTTCATACTTTGCATAAGATGAGTTAATGAAACAAAGGATAAATACCATGGCTGATGTTGGCACCAACTTCTCAATGCCTCTGACTGATGAGAAGTGACTTAGTTGTACCACATCACTGAAATCCCTCTGCTGAGAGCTAAGGCAAGCACAGAGCATGATGCTGTCCATTTATTAGCCTCTAGAGAAACTGTTGGGTGGGAAGATAAAATAAGTGCTTCAACATCAGTCACCACTTCAAGATTATAAAGAAAAAAAGAGATCTAGACCTTTCTATAGCAGAATCATAGACTCAGAATGGTCTGGGTTGGAAGAGGACCTTCAAAGGTCATCTAGTCCAACCCCTCTGCAGTCAGCAGGGACATCCTCAACTAGATCAGGTTGCCCAGAGCCCTGTCAAGCATCACCTTGAATATCTCCAGCGATGGGGCCTCGACCAGCTCCCTGGACAACCTGATCTAGTATAACAGTCTGGGGAAAAAATACATGAGACCTTCTAGACAGCACAACCACTGGCTTTAAAGTAACCATTTTAAAGAAGCACAAACCCGAGCAATCTCCCACTTGTGACTCATGGCAGGGCTGGAGCCCCTTCCCTCCACGAGTGTCTCCCATTGCCTTCTCAGATGCATTCCTCACCCCACCCTGAGCCTCTTCTCCCACCTGTTCCTTTCAGTAAGGTGTGTCACCACTCTCCTGATTGACACTTTTGCTGTGACAGTGTTGTATAAACAGAAAATATAATGGTGGTGTGCTGCTCTGGGCGGGGCATTTATCTGTGCTTGTCACAACACAGGAGTGGCACAGTCACTCACACTGCGAGCACTGACATCTTCCCCTACCCCTCCAGAAAGCTGCATCTTACAGCTGAAAAGCTTACAGAATAGCTGCACTTAGCAGAAAAACTAAAGGATATGGAATGGAATCATATCTATTTGCATAGCTACTGAAATATAATTATAGATAATGTAAGAAGACCGAATGGCTTCCAAAAGGAATCCGTAAGATGAGCAATATACAGAGGCTCCCAATACACCAGAGGCAAGAACAGCATGGGAAGCTCCATGACTTCACACATTCATTCAATTAATAATATTGACAGTCCTAAAAGTCTCCCTAGCCTGCTGCTGGACAGTCCATTGCAAAAAGTATCTTTAGAACACGTGTCCCACAGCAGCTACTGAAGAATCAGTGAACTTTTCCACTGAAGTTCAATGCAGTTTCTAAAGCTGCCATTGGCTGGCAGATAGCTCCATCCACTCTGCACAGCCCAACAGAACTTTGTGAGACATGCGATGGTGTCACAGGAAAGAACCTGAAAACCTGTGGCTCTCAAATTATGTTAAAGATTAAAACCAAGAAGAAGTCATTGCCCAGCACCCCTGAGCTCAGCAGATGTGCTGGGAGCTCTGTCGCTCTGCCCACCGGATATCTTCACCCCTGCAGGTGCCCTGTCGCGCACACGCTGGACGGCAGTGGTGATGTTGTCACTACTGAAGAGATTCATCCTCCATTTCTCCAGTATGTTCACATCTTCCCTTTTTCCTAACCAAAAATAATGGATTGATGGGAAATTGACTCTTTGTTCTCTAACTCTGGTGAACCTATCACCCGTGTTTGGGCTGCCCTATCACTATCATTAAACAGCAGATAACTTAATGGGACATTCCACACTAAATCAATACCACCCTATTAGCTTAACACCACCAGTTTGTCCTGAAATCTGGCAAGAAGCTGTGTTATGAGCAACTGGCACTGACTATTTCTCATTCATCACACATGTCCATGTGTTGCAGGCCTCTGGGAATTGATTTTTCCTCACACGAAGCTACACAGTGTTAAAGGAGGGGGAGAAAAGCCATTTAAGCACCCATTAGATTGGAAGGTGACACCTACAAACATCTGGCTTCAAACCAGAAAATGAAAACTGTTCTAAATTAATGGCTTTCCATACGTTACTGCACCTTGCTTTTTCACTATATAAACATCAAACTGAAGTTTGTTAAATTTAAATAATGTGAAACCACATCTCCAGCTTCCTTCTGATAGTTCAGACAGACAGATGGTTCAAGCCATAACTTCACATCAGAAGACGGCTCCTCTGTTCCTGAAGTACATCATCCTGGAGCTTCTGTCACAAAAAGCTTTGCTGGTTTTCACCTTCAATACGTCTCTCTCAGGAAAAAAATGCAGCTAATGGTCAACCCCCAAGGGCACGCTTCAATGTAAGTCTCCAACTGAGATGTCCAAAGTACTTGTCACTAAATTACGTGTGTCTTTTACCTCAACAATAAGAACCTGCACAAACTTGTCACTTTACCTCTATAACCACAACAGAAAAGTTCATTTCTAGGTATTTCCATTTTCTCTACATTCAAACAAATTAGATTTTACAGTTTAATCTTCAATTTTCAATTAAAGACTAAAGCCTAAGCTGGCTATAGATTTCCACTGAGATTTTGAACTGGCTGGCTGCCAGCTCAAGCCATCAGCATTCCTTTCTGCAGAATAAAAACTCTGTACAGTCATCTTTAGAACAATTTCTACATTTTTAATGTTTACTTGTATGCAAAGGATCTAATGTACAAAGTCATCAGATGACATGGTAGGGAACTACACATCACCCTCTTACAACCACCCATTCATTTTACTTACTCCTTTAGCTAAGAAAACTAAAGAGATTAATCCTCAATATCTTCAAAGAGTACTGACTACCTGCTCTTTATAATTAACAGAAACTAAGTGCAATAGGAAACCACTGCTCAGGTGGGATTTTAGAGATCAGATTCCCTTCTTCCCTTAAGGAAAGGTTAAGCTTTCAGGCTTGGGCACACATCTACACTACAAAAAATAATTCCCATATCTGTCTGCATTATAAATTGTGGAAATATAGAGGGTTGAACACCAGAAGCTAACATTGCTTCAGCAGCACATACTCTGCTTTGTCTTGCTCCCAAATTACCCAGGAATGAAACGCATCCCGTACCTGCTGCAGGCAAGTAGGGCAGCAAATGCTTGTAAAAGGCCATGTCTAAACAGGAGCATGAATTTTTCAACGCACCCAGATACGTGGGAGCTGTACAATCATGAGAGCCCTTTACTCATCTTTAATTATGCAACTTTCTGACCCATGTTAGTCTGACCCACACCGTGACCGTGCGCTGCAGTGAGCTTCCCTGGTAAAGGCTCTGAGAACCAGCACTGAGCAATAAGCCAGCTTTTGACTGCAGGCTCTAACACAGAGAAAGAAAAAGCTTGAGACTATTACCATGTGTGTCTGTACATATCGGTGTATAAAACCAGGGTACAAAATCTTCCTTAAATCTCTATACCAACCCTTAAATTAAAGGAGTCACGGAAGCAAGTGGAACTATCCCTACACTAAAGACATCTGAAACCAGAAAACGTTTTTCATTTTCTGTCTCCATCATTTCCTGTTCTGCAGACTTGCATATCTCCTGTATAGGAATAGGATACTTGTAAGCCTTGGTCTGTCGGGTTATTTTCATTTGGACTTCCTTCAAAAGTGAATTTGTAAGAGATATTCTTGTAGTTTCACAGAAAAACACAAGCATGGGCAACACTCACACGCAGGAAGTACAGCACCATGGAACGAAGGGGAAAAAGGATTATTGTTGTAGATTGCTCTGGGCCTCAGTTTCTTTGCTTTTCTAGGAATAGAACAGAATTGTCTGCGCTGTGAGAACACAGAAACCTGTAACTGCCAATTAATGTAATGATATTTGCATATTCATTACCATGGTTATAAGAAATAACCACACTCTCATTGTGCAAGTGAGATGCAGGGATCCAACTGGCGCGCAGAGAGGCGTTCATCTGGCAGACTGGGACTGAAGCAAAGGCAGAAATCTAAGGGAAACCGAATAATTACAACCAACTGTGCAACACCAAACCTCCTCTGATTGTCTCTACAAACCTCCTAAAAATATGCATTCTATACTTACCTACAAAGTGCTGGTTATACAATGCTCTTTGCTTTCATTAGTGCTTTCTTTATGCCGTTTTCATTACCAGTGACCCATTCATAAGACTTGCATGAACCCACAAACTCTACACTTTGCAACTTCCAGTTACTTACTGTATTTTTTATGATAACCATATGCCTGATCATAGTTTGATTATGATTAATAAATTAACTCACAAATACAGGCTGGTTTTAAATGAAGACAATTAACAAATAGCTAAGACGTCCTGCTTTGCTTACAGCTCACTAAGGATTGCTGTGCCACAGACATTCACTGAAGCTGCAGCAATCTTCCATTCCAACCACAGTTTATGCACACACCTTTCAACAGAACTAAATTCTAGAATCACAGATTTGGGTTTGGGCTTGAAATTATGGTCCAGAACTTTCCAGTGCTCCTTCTGAGAGCACTCAAATATCTTTTAAAATCATTTCAGTGCAGCTGAAGTGACTTTCCAAAGCAGGGCCCCATTGTCATTATTGGTATCATCATAACTCCAGCGCTTCCTGCCCCTCGAGTAAGGCTGCTGGACACTTGAACTTCGGATGGGGGAAGTTTTTGCATAGTAACAGTTTGTTATTATCACAGAAGTGCAAAAATCTATCCAGTTACCATACAATGACATGTGGCAGCACACATGAACAGCTAACACTACATCTCCAATACATTCTTTAAATCCCTACCAATGTAGTAGTAGTATCCGTGATACTAAGTGTAGTATCCAATGATACTAAGTGATATATATCTCTATGTATTTGCCCTGAGAACATCAAATGTCTCCTATGGCTAATGTGATGACAGCTTCTGTGCTTCACTTAGCTCATCCTGTGGCATCTGGAAATGCACTGGCACACAGTAGTTGATTTTTGTAGTTGATTTTTGTTCCCTCCTTCACTTTCATTTTGTGTCTCCTATTTTAGATAGGAATTTTTCCCATCATCTCCCTCTGATGTTTTCTAAGTTTATTTTAAAAGCAACACAAACATGTCTGATTCACAAGATTTTTGTCACCACAGTATCTTATCACCTCATGGTAGCAATGTGCAAAAGCTTTTCCCAAGTGCAGATCAGAATGGACTTCATTTTCACCTCTGGTTCCCTTCCACAACATGCCTGTGAGCTGCTGCACCTCGTCTTTGGTTACTGTGGGAAGGTCTTGGCAATCTGGCAAGTTCTGCAATACTGTGAAAACCATCAAGCTTGGGCTCAGGCTCTTTGGCTGTTGACCAAAAAGGTTTTATCTCCAACTCTCATGAACTTCCTTTGGAGCACTACTCATGAGAATTTACAGCTGTTCAGGTTGGTTATGAATGAAGAGGGAGCCCCTGGCTGGGTACCAAGAACCTAGATGGCGTGCACTAGAAGCGGGCTGAGAAGCAAAGCAGGAACTACATGTCCATATATGTAACACTATAAATTGGAGGGCATATGATGCTCTATGTTGCAATTCTGTGCAGGATGAAAGATTAAAGCCATTAAAGGCTGACAAGCCCTAAGAGCTACCACACAAAGCCTCAGGGCAGTCAGAGGGCTCTAAAGAGCCCCGAAAGTCATTGGTTTCCTCGATCCCATGGATTCTGGCAAAAGATAAGTCAGGAATGAAGGAGATTAAAAAGGTGACCCAAGGAGAGAAAAAAAAAAAGTTCTTCAGAAGGAATTCTGCAGAACCTTCTCTCTCCTTTTGCAATTAATTATACAGAAGCCGGAAGCTTGGCACCGATGCAGAGTTGACAGCTTAATGTCTTAAACTTCTGGTGTACCATTTTGTACTTGTATGATTACTGTTCTTCAGAGAAGTAGCAGGTTGAGGGAACCTCAACTTGTTTCCAGCTCTTCTGATGACAGGAGATGCTTGAATAAATCTACTTCAGTCAGACTCTGGGCAATTTTCTATTACTTCTTTATTCCAAATTAATATTATTCTTCTTGAGAAGTGAAATTGGAATCTTTTTCTTATAGGTAAGAAACTATCATCCACTGTAAAAGAAGCTAAATAGTAAGAGCCCAGTATGTCAAGACAAATTTTGATCCTTCCCCCAGCTCCATGGCATGATGTCCGAGAAAAATCATCTAATGCTGCTTCTATGAATGTGTAATTTCATCCCAGAAAGTAAAGAATAAGATAAACATTTTCTGTTTGTTTTTCACTTTCACAGCAACACCATCCTTACTTGCTTCTAGATGGTCACATTTTGCTGACATTTACAAACATTTCATGTTGATCCTACATGGGTCACATCAATCATCTGTACAGTTTCAATGACACTTTGTTAAATAAACTGTCATGAAAGATTTATAGAGAATTTGATAAAAGTAAAGAAGATGTAGTTTAGCTTTTAAAGATGCATTACCCCTTTTCTGAGGTGTAATATCAGCTCTAAAATACCATTAAGCTTTTCTAGCAGGAGATGAAGTGAGAAAATAAAACATACTCTTTCATCAGCACTCACTTATTTGCATCTCTTGGGCTTCAACAGAAGGCTGTGAGAGAAGATCAACTGTGCACTCCTGGAGAAGGGAACCTCACTCCTATTCTCTGTGTGTGTTTGTCTCTGCTAATGCTTGGCACAAGCCATTAATGTTCTTAACACACTACTGGAGAAAAAAATTACCCCCAGATTAAAAAAGTGCAAAGTGTCAACCAGAGAACTATCTGTGAGAGTCCTACACAGAACAATTATACCTAAACCTCTGCTGAGTTCTAAACACCCAAACCAACTGCTCTTTGTGAAGGGAACTCTTTGGATCTGACTTCTACAGCCTTTGCTGAACCAAAACCATCATAAGAAGGACACAGAGGGCTTGGAGCAGGTCCAGAGAAGGGCCACAGAGATGATCCAAGGGCTGCAGCACCTCTGCTATAAGGACAGGCTGAGGGAGCTGGGGGTGTTCAGCCTGGAGAAGACTCCAGGGGAACCTTAGAGCTGCCTTCCAATAGCTGAAGGGATCCTACAGGAAGGCTTCAGAGGGACTTTTCATGAAGGTGTCTAGCAATAGGACAAGAGGAAATGGTTTGAAGCCAAGGGAGAGAGTAGATCTGGATCTTAGCAAGAAATTCTTCAGTATGAGGGTGGTGAGACTCTGACATAGGCTGCCCAGGGAGGTTGTGGATGCCTCCTCCCTGGGGGTGTTCAAAGCCAGGCCGGATGAGGCCTCAAGCAGCCACATCTCCTTGAGAGATGCCCCTGATCATGGTAGGGAGGTTTTAGTAGATGATCTCTAAGATCCCTTCCACCCTAAGCCATTCTATCTTTCCATGACTTTACTCACAGGAATAGCTTATTCAGGGGAAATCAGCAATTTTTAAAAAGGAAAAAGTCCAGTGTGAGCCACAACCACAACAACCAGTGACACCTTGGCAACGTCCATTTGTAAACACTGGAGCTGCTCCTTCAGCAGCAGTGTTCCTACATACTGTGAATTCAAGGCGGCGGAGGGGGGGGAAAGGCAGCAAATTGCTCAGTTATTCAACACATCTGTCAAATATATTATTGAGTGGTAAATGCATAAATATTGGATTTCAATTGCTATGACTAGAAATAAACACCCAGGCACTCTCCAAGCAGCAGCACCATGAGCTACAGGGTTTTGGTGGCCTTACTGGCAAGAAAAGCAGAGTAATTGAAGTAATTCCTATATTCTGGGATAAATAAAATAAAACCAGTTTGTGATTTGATAGATTTGATAGCTAATTGCTTCTCCTTTCACACCTATCATGCAGACTTCAGATTAGAACCCAGACTAACAGAGAAGCTTTTCTTACTGGACATCCCAAAGAGATCCTAACAGCCAGCAGATGAGGTCCATTTTGAAACGACTATTTCAAGTATTTCCAGATGTCACAGAATCACAGAATGGTCTGGGCTTGGAAGACACCTCCAAAAGTCATCCAGTCCAACCCCTCTGCAGTAAGCAAGGACATCCTCCACTAGATCAGGTTGCCCAGAGCCTTGTTGTGCCTAACAGTGAGTACCTCCAGGGATGGGTCCTTAACTACCTCCCTGGGCAACCAGTCCCAGTGTTCCACCACCCTCACGGTGGAACTTGCTCCTAACATGCAATCTAAATGCGTTGTTCTCTGATTTCAAACCACTGCCCATTGTCCTATCACTGCAGGCCTTTGAAAACAGCACTGAAACACACTGAGAGATGAAGACAAATCAGTGTCTCTTGCCTTACAGTTACAGTTGTTTTGCTGAAGTTTCACTCAGATCTGCAACTTCAAAACACTGACACATGCTCTGACACAGGGAAAGCAGGCAAACCACTCCAGCTGTAGTGAAGTTTAGTCTAAGTGGAGGAGCACCCTCACAGGATGTATCTCTATGTAACAGACATGGTGGATAGGCCTTAAACTATCCTCACATGAAGAGACTACTAGAAAATTCTGCTGTAAGACAAAAGACAGCACCAGATCAAAAAAGCAACTGCCTCTTCTTCAGGAGATAACAAAGATTATTAGCAGCAATTGACTCATTTGACTCCAAAGTCTTAGCTGCCAACTCAAGGCAGCAGCAAAAGCCAAAGCTCTACTCCCTGAAACAGCCTTTCAAACATCCTAACAACACACAAGAACTCCTCTTTCTAACTTTAAATCAATTCATTAACTTTCACTGCAAACCCTAACTTTGCTGATCTAACCATCTCTGAATAGTTTGGGATTATTTCTTCTTGTATTTTTTGAACTACCCCTGACCTATGACTTACACAGAACCTTAGTATTCCTGGCAGGACTTAATAACAACTTCAGAGCTGCATGGTCATCGAAACTATTTTTGTAACACCAACAATTAAGCTAAAATTCTTCCACGCTGCAGATTTAATTTCATGTGCTCTGGCAGGAAGAATGATGTGAACAGGTTTAAGTCCTGCAGGTTATTAGCTACCTGTGTTCAAGCTGATACAGGGCATGCACAGAAGATGACTGCAGTCATCCCTTCTTTGGGCAAACAGCAGCCAAGAGGGGAAGGCTAATGACAATGTGCTTCTTTCAGCCTAAATGCATCATCCCAGCTTAGACCTGGGAGTTAAATCCTCTGCTGATGCAGATATCCAGCCCTATGTTGCTCCTGCTATGGCTTTACGGTCAAGATGATCAGTGGCCTCTTAGTTTGACATTTTAGATTTTCCCAGTCTTTATCAACGTGTGTTACAGGCTGTTGAGGGAGCTACATAACAGGATTAACTAATGGCAATAACCCTCTTTTGTCAGAGAGGATTACTGTCATTCAGAACCAGGGGAAACTGAAAACCAGGAGTTCCTTTTGTGGTATTTATTTAATATTCTGCTCCGTAATCTGTTTGCAACAGTATTAGTGCAAAATGTCATGGGAAGATGTAAACACTCACCAGATCCCTTTTTGTACCTATAAACAAACCCAATGAAAAACAAAAAACAGTTTGTTTCCTGTCGCTCAAACCCTTCCAAGATCCTGATGCTCTATGTTATTTAACGTTTTCAGCTGACTTTGGGGACATTGTAGACTGCTCTGATGAGGCATGTTCCAGTGTCAGCCAACAGTTTATCCCTGGCACGCTTGTCAATCAAAATAAAACTAACAGACGGCTTGCTTTGTTTCAAATGAGCTTTCCCTGGGCATTAAAATTCACTTTTTATTGCAAAAACTACCATTTGGAAAGAGCAAATTGAAATGTTTGTGGTTCCTACTGAATCAACTTCTGCTGAACTTGAGTGTTTCAGAAGAATCTGGCAAATATAAGAAATATATCATTTCATTTCCTGCGTGCTACCCGCTATGATCACCCTGCATATTGACTCCAGAACGGTCAGTTCATATTCAAGCGTGTAACCAACATTTTGGCTACACAATGGCGTGGTTTCCTTCAATGTTTTCAACAGCAGGATAAAAAAATCTAAGGAATTAAAATGTACTAGTTATATGGAGTGTCTACCTTTTAGAAAACACTGGGTTTCTTACTCTAAGTATTGAGGAAATCATGCTCTCTTAGATGAGATTTGGAAGCTTATGAGGCAGGCGTGCGAGTCGAGAGAAAATTACATCTAGAATACCTACTGCTATTGGCAAAAAAATAAACTGCTTCCAGCAACACCAGCTTAATTTGGGGCAGATAAATCTAGAAGCTCTCCAAATATATCCTGACAAAAAGCCACGATTTCCAACTAGCCTTTGTGAACCAGAATGCAGTGTGATGATTTGCAATGATGCACAAATCATGTAAAGGAAGCCACTCTTTTATCTGAAGTTCCCACATGAGTCGGAGCACAGACTGCTGCAAATACCAGATTTCCTTTTCCTTTTTAATAAAAGTATATTAAAAAGCCCTAACAAATAAGGTTTTGAAATCATTATCTTACTTCTCTACAGGGAAATTGTGCATATAGCCTCTAATTATGCCAATTACAAACACGTGGGATTTTAGTTATTATAAACACACTTTCCTTCCACTGACAGCAATTCAAATCCCATCCTACAGACTGATTTGCAGCCCTTAAATTCAGGCTTTCTTTTGTTAACAAGCACAAGCCTCTGCAATTGCCCTTGGAATGAGATGGCAAAATGGAAATTAACACCTCCCCTTTTTAAATCTTCTACAGACTAAACCCTGAATGTAACCCTGAATGTAGTATTAAAGAATAGCTGGTCCAAGATACTATCCTGGGCAACAAAATGTTCTGAGCTAAAAATGCTGAGTGGAATTTGAAGGAAAATAAAGACAGGAAATAAAAGTCCAAAAGTCAGCCCAGATGCTGAGCATGAACTATAATCCTTAGGTCACAACTTAATCCTAGGTAACTGATAGCACTTGCACGTGAGAAAGCAAAAGCCCTGACGCAGTAACGGCCTTCCTCAGGAAGATCAGGAAGGACTCCTCTTTATCCTGCCAATGCAAACAGCAATCTTTGGGTCCAAACCCTTCATGTTACCCTGTCTTAATCACACTCGCCTCTTCTCTCTCCTTTCTACTGCAAACAGATTAATTTGGGTCCTAATAATAATATTTATGACATTTAGCATTTGGCTGCTAGAATTTATCATTTCAGAATGGGAATTATTAGAATTAATTACAGCTTCGGTAAGAGACACACACAACCCTCCTGTCACACAAATGGCAAAGCATACCTGATGAGCTTGCCAAGCTCTATGACTGGTGGGCATCCATGCCAAGCACATGGGGATGAGTTCCTCATTCTAGCTCCTTTGATGAAGATCAACCTAGCAAAGAAACTGGCCCTTAGACTCTAATCTAGACCACATCATCCCACAGAGATAAAAATCTGTCACATTAAGGGAAGAATATATTGGTTTTTAATGTTATTAAACACCTTTAAGTGAAGCAACTCCTCTGGAGTATTTGGGAACTCAGTGAAGAGGAGTTCTTGAAGATTGTTTTAGTACTTTGACCGAGCTGCATCTTCTGAATAGAACTCCCAGAAAGAACCAACCTGCCTGTTTTCCCCAAGCTGCTATTTAACACAGGAAGCACCAACACATGCTGTACTGGACAGCAAAGCCTGAAACATGTGAGCAAGAGGGGGATGTGTTTGTCTTTTTCCTCTTTTTTTTTTTCTCCTCTGGCCCTCATCTGTCAAGGCAAACTAAAGATTTAGATCCACAGAGCACATCTGAGGCACACAACTGCTAGGCTCCCAGGTTTTTCCCCATATTTGATTTTCAGAGTATTGATAAATTCTCTCCCAAGCACCATTTTCAAACATCTGCACCTGTCCTTATTAGTTTCACTTAGACTGCATTTTCCACAGTATGTGAGACACTACCAGAAACCTTTCTAAAGTGAAACATGTGACATCTACCTTTTGACTTTCAGACACCACTGCTACTGCAGATTGCTGTCAGGCCCATTTTTAGTTGCAGCTGTAGGCTTCCAAAGAAGCATATCTAAAAGTTTTATACAGCTCTCTTTCACAGCACAAAATGTCATAATATAATATTGATCCAGGAACACTGCTGCTGTCATGCAGCTGACACTGTGATATGGTAGTAAAAGTCATCAAGGGTCTACCAAAAATCATGTGGCAGCATGTCTGCAGTGCAGCTGCAAAAGAACTGATGCAGCACTAGATAAATACAGCGTCAGGGAAAAGAGCTGCAGAGTTATAGCCATTCCAATGCAATCTGGTATTAATACCAATTAGCAGAACTGGTTACTTTAGGTTTTAAACTCTTCTTACTCTGTTTATAACCTTTTTGCATAGCTTTGAACACAGGACAGAAGTCTATCTGTACAAGAGGAATTTAACTCCCCCAGTTATGTTTGGTTGCAGCCAGCCAAGCAGGGAGCTTCTTTTCTCTTCTCTAATGAGTTACTTTGCCAGGCCTTGCTAAACTTGCATTTGGTTAAACAAGGAACATTACTTGTACCTAAATAAAGGCCAGAAGAAAGAGACCAAATGTTATGCTGCAAGATTTTTCCCTGATGTCACACACATTGCCTTAAAAAATGCAGTTTATTCTGCATCACCTTTTCAAAAAACACATCAGCATATATCTACAAACTCATTGCAATAAGCAGGACCATTTTTGAAAGCTGGTTTTTCCTCTTCTGTACAGCTTTGACATGGAACACAATTACTTCATTTGTGAAGCAGTAATAACATTCTACGTAAGAGCATCGCTGTAACAAAACCAAATGATAAATATTTGTATGCTTCAGTCGGACCTGGCAGGCTTGGCTGCAGTGTCTCTCACAAAAATCATACAAACAGAAAATCTTGGTAAGCCCTCACTGAACCATCCTGGTAAAATAAGCAAGAGAAAAATGCTGTCATTTGCTATAAAGATGACAGGATTTTCTCTGCCTATAGCTCTCTAACAGCCCCATGTTTTGCAATGCTGACCTCTACAGCAGGAACGGATCCAGGTCTGAGGCACCCTCACAACACCCATTTGGAAAAGCCGACCCATTCTGGAAATCCCTATTGTCCCAAAGCTGAATATCACAAACTGAGCCTTCCTTTTATTAACATCCCATTCCCAGGCATATGATGATTAGCACTGCCAACTTGCTCTAAATCTGTACAACAAAGCTAACTGAATGGTCGGAATTCCTGCCTGGATCTCCCCCTCCTCTCCTAAACTGCTGCTTAGCTCGACAGTAACCCCCCCACCCCACTGCCACTCTAATTTTGCTTTCCTCTTTTTCTCCAAAACTATTCTGGCCTCTCAGCATTAACCTCAGCAGTTCCTCCCCACCTGGAACAGCTCGCAGAAGAAATGGAGCATTTCAAGACACTGGGGAATTAGCTCCTAGCCCTTCCAATCTTTCCAATGCAAGAAGAAACCAGAGCTGTGTTCAAGGTAAGCAGATGAAGGAAGAAGTGTGGAGCTGGAGCAAACACTAGCAAGGATCCTGAGGAGATGTTTGTGCAAACTGAGTGGGGACCGAGAAATTCATCCTGGAAAGGAGGTATCTAAAATGACTGGAAAATAAAATTGGGGTGGGAGCAGGGGTCTAATTTCAGGATAATCAAAGCACAGAGAAGTGATAAAAGCAAAGCCCTTAGAGACCAAGAAACTAGGACTTGGAGAGCAAGTCTGAAGAAGACAGATGAAAACTACAGCATGTGAAAAAAAGTGAAGAACTGCCATTGGGGGAAGGAAGGGAAGAAAAGCCTGTCATGTGAGATGTGAAAGGCTAGCAGAAATTCTGTACTTGCTGAAGTACTCTCCAAA
Organism: Picus viridis; assembly: GCA_033816785.1. Taxonomy (NCBI): domain Eukaryota; kingdom Metazoa; phylum Chordata; class Aves; order Piciformes; family Picidae; genus Picus; species Picus viridis. Next base: position 22,737,658 of record CM066580.1, on the reverse strand, counting down.
GAGAAGTGCAGCTCAGTATTTCCACTGAGGCACTGCTGAAGGCATCCACTTCTTTCCAGGGCTGGCTCATACAGGTGACTGCAGAATTTGCAGCTACAGGACCCTTATGGGTGACACTGGCTGCAGATTACAGAAGTTCCAGAGGGCTTGACTGCACTTCTAAAATATCAATGGCACACACAGATTAATGTCAAAATACCACTGAGACAACACAAGCATCCCAACACAAGCATCCCAAAATTGTGGAATTTCAAAATTCAGGCTACTTCTGCAACTTGAGTCCTGGTGTTCTGTTACAGCCCTTAACTAGACCCTTCCACACCAACCCACCCCAAAGGACCACATGTACATCAAGAGTGTGCCATGGCTAAGGGCAGCTGGTGAGCTGCTTGGCCGTGCCTTACTGCTCTGTATGCAAATTAGCAAAGGTATGAGCACTTAAAGGCCCATTTCTCACCTCCCTCATTGGTAAATGCAGATGGATATACAGCTCTGAAAACACAATGTTAACTGTAGGATGGACAGGACAGGAGTTTAGGAGGAAGAAGAGTCTGCCATGAAGTGATTCAACAGATGTTGGATAAAGTTTGACATTCAAACAAATCTTAACTCTCTTTTGGAGAACAGAAAAAAAATGCTCATTTGGAAGTATAATTTGCGATAATATTCTGAAGTAAGACTGAGAGAAGTTTTAAAAAGGCAGAAGTGTTCTTGGACACCCAGCTCTGTCCCCTCGCTCACCCCCATGGCACTGGCAGGATAGCAGGGAGCTACAAGGCTTGTGAAATCTTTATTACAGCTCTGTTGCAAACCGCCAGAAGACAAAGCAGACAGCTCCAACTCGGAGCAGCTGGTATTTTCCAATTAAAAATCACAAGACCAAAATATTAATTTATTATGCAAGTGTTCAGTTCAAGCAGCCACAACTACACTTCCTAGCCATACAGTCTTTTTGGGTTTTTTAAGAGAGGCTGTCAGAATGTCTCTGGTGTAAATAATTTAATGTAATAAAACAGTTTATTGTCTGTTGCTGATATGTAAACAAGTCCATTCCATATTGTGAAATACTGTCTCAATATGCAATGAACTGTAAAGGATTCTTTGCGGGGAGGAGGAACAAAATTTGTTGACATTTTTCCAACTGTTACCTGGTAAAGTATTAGCTGTGTTAAGACTTTGAGAAAGATTATCTTCTGCTATCACAGAAGTAAGTTAATAAAGTGACAATAACAAACTGATGCATCTGTCAAAGTTTATAGATAAGGATGTCAAGCTATAGGTTATCAGCCTACAGTACTGACACTGTTCATATATCATAGCCCCCAACACACTCGCTGTCAGCATTGTTTATTTTCAGTCAGGAGTTAAATAATGACCATGTACCACAAATGCCTTTGGGGAACTGCTTTGTCTTACATACTGTTCACCTGTTTACTTCAGAGCAAGTTTTGAGTTGCTTTTGTTTAATTTTCTGTTTGAACAGCTGGTATTTATCAACTTCAAATGGGCTTCAGGTCAATACACTGCAAAAAATTTTACTGCAGCTTCTACTCTTGCTGCACACACAGAGCTTGTAAAATGGTAATGGGAACACTTCTGCAGTGAGCCCAGATCCAGAGAAACACAGAATACTCCTGAAACTACATCAATGATGGAAAAGGAAAGGAACATGTGAAACAGAAGGGGGTTTTCCAGGGTGCAGCAATAGAAATCATACTCATGGATGGAGGAAACAGCCTTTATTACTCCTTGTTCTTACTCTGCCTCTTTGCTTCCCAGTGTTCACCCCTGGTTATCTATACAATGGTACGAGATGTTATGGGGAATTTTTGTCTGTCTGGAGCAGTCAGTGGCAGAGAAAGAGAACAGGAGCAAGTTCTGCTGAAGTTAGAGCTTAGGGTGCAAAGACAACACAGCCATGGTGGCACATGGAGGAATAGGACCACCAAGTTTATTTGTTTTAATCCTAGAGAAATCATCTTTTTTTTTTTTCCCCTCACATATACAAACATATAAATACATCAATCCTATAAAAACTATTCTATAAGAAGTTATGAAAATAGTTAAAGAGTGGAAAAATTTATCAAACTACAAATGCCCAGCTATAACCAGGGACAACATAAAGAATTTCCATCTATTTAGTCCTTTTTTTCTCTAAATACCAGGTAGAATGACTGAAAGATATTATTCTACCAGAAATCAGCTTCTGGAACTGACAATTCTAATTATCAGATTTAACAAAGTAAAAAAAAAAAAGAATGGGAAAGATCATTAATTCTTTATTGAAACAACTTGCTGTTCCTTTTCTTGGAATTGCTGTCTGAATACGGATCTTAAGGGCTGAGAATTAACATAGTACTCTAAAAATGCTTTTTCTAATCAATGGATTTTTCCTACTACTACAACGTGTTTTTAAAAGAGAACTGAAATAAAAAGGGCATTTATTAATGGCAAGGAGAAGGGAAGGAATTTGGGGGGGGGGGGGGAACCCAGAACATCTCAAGCAGAAGTTGCTGATATTGCCAGTTCTCCTCCCTCAACATTAAACTGGCCTTTCTAGGTACCCAATTTAGGAACCCGAGTTTTACAAAGTTATGCAGAACTGTGGCATAAGGGGTTGCATGTCCTCCATGAAACACCAAATAATATGGCCTTTGGACATGAAAACTGATATCTCCTGGCATTGTATGACCTTCAACCAAGGCTGCAGACCTTAATTCTCCTGACCTTAAAAAAGACAACGATCTGGAAGACTAAAAACTTTTAAGGCACTGATTTCTCCTGAAGCACTCTGCAGGTGTAATGAACCATGAGACACCAAAATATGCATTTCTACATAAAAACTTTTCTCTTGCAGTCCCTGAAATTACAATCCAAATAAAAGGTCACTTATTCTATCATAGTCAGTTTAACTTAAGACACCAGCAGGCAAAAAAATGGGTTCATTTATGAATCCACTACTTTTAAATGTAAGTATTAGGCAAAGGACTCTGAAAAGCCAAGTGTACAGGAGAGATCTGTGTGTCCCAGCTTTCATTCCAACTTGAACAGCAAATACAAACTATTTTGTTTAAAAGGTTTTGACTGAAACCACCCTATTTCCTTCATGATTTACACAGCTCCTCTAAAGGGACTTCAGCCCTTTAAGGTGTAGGATGATGATAAGAATCCCTGTAACATTTGCAAACCTCATTTTGTAAGACCAAAGAGAGTAAGAAGGTGGAAGACCTCCTGAGCTTCATGCTGGAAACTTTTTCACAGGAGCCCGAGCCTATTATACAAGAGGAACCAGAGGGTGCCAAAGGAGTTGGTTGCTATAGTGGCATCTCATAAATCATCAATTATTGTCTGTTATTATGAAGGTGACAGCCTCAGAAAGAGATTTGCATTTTGGGCTAATTTTAAGGTTTTTTTTTCCTGCAGACATCATTTGCTTTGTAAAAGCAATGTCATGACAACCATGGAACACTTAAGCTTGTTATCGGGTAGTCAGGCACCCACTTGGCCCCCGTCACTTTGGCATTTGAGCACGGCAGCCTCCTTTGCATTATTGAGCACTTTATCTTTACAGTTCATAAATATATTTCTAAACGCAGGGACAGCATAATAGGAGAGCGCGGGGAAAGCGGCGGAGGGCTCCTGGTTGCCACAGCAACCTAAACTGATCAATTCCCTGTCACTGTTTTAAAAGAGGCACCACTCTCCTGTGGCCCCCAATACTAATTACAAATGCAGGCCCTTCGCTAGCATGTTCAGCTTACAGATTAAAGCAGTTCATGCCTAATTTATCATTTAACATGTCCTCCCACATTTGTAGTGCCGTACGGAATGAATAACAACTTTGCTTGTTTACAGCCTTCTCAACTTAATTTCACTAATTAGTTTTGCAGTGGCAGGAGTTGGAGAGGGTGGCTGCCCTTAAACCAAGGCGGGCATAGGCAAGGCATGCAGCGTCACCCACCCCACGCTGACCCTGGGCCTGGCCTGCCTGGTCCCCACGCTCCCCTCCCAGCAAGGCAGGCCACCAATGTACCACGCATTTATATCCTCTTTTTCCAGACAGATTTCTTTTTAAGTGACTGGGAAGGTTTCTGTAGGATTGCAAAAAGAAATGTTGGGAAAACTGGGTTAGTTTCGTAGCAGAATAATTCATATCGCACTGAGCAACGTTTGAGACGAAAGTGCTGCACGCTACCCCTGCAAAACAGACACAAGTGACGAGACCCCAGAGGCCACTGACACTGCCCTGCCCACCAAGCTTCGACTGCTTCGTTTCATGAATCTCACCAGATTTAATCTGAACTGAACTTTACTCTGACACAGCATTTAGCACATCCCCAGCACCCAGCACTCAGATCGTTCTTTCACACCTTCATGACCAGCACTGGTGGATGGTTCAGAAAACCCTGTCCCACAGTCTGCCTTCTGTAACAATACCGGAGAGAGTGTGAAATCTCTGTGAGGAAAACCAAAACGCGTTGGACTCAAAATGCCCTGAACCACAACGGCAAAAACTATTCAGACATTTCTGAAGACAACCCTACTTAGGGCAGTCAGCAAAGACAAAAGCCAAGAGCCTGATACCGGGGACAGTCTCTGACCTCTCGGCTCCAGAGAATGAAATCGTGAAGTCTGCGTGTTCCAGAACGCTGCAATTTTAAATGGCGAAAAAAAGGACAGAACCTGCAAGATTCATCTCTGGCGATGTGAAGAGTTTCACGTTCACCCAGCGCCGCTCCCGGGGAGCGCGAAGGGATTCTTGGTGCCTTGGTGATATCTGCACTATCACAGTCACAAAAGAGATCAGTTGACAGCCTCTGCCCCAGGCAGCTCCTCCCTGTCATCAGTTTTACAAAAGGGCTTCTTCCCAGAACTCCTGTTAATCAACAAAAATTATACATCCAAAGAAAGCTAAAACCCTTTAGCGGCCTCGGGGGCTCTGCGCAAGGGAGCGCGGAAGCACTTCCAACTGCTGCTCAGCCCAGCAGCTGCAGCCTCCGCACTCCTGGGGCCCCTCGGCCAGCCCCACAGCCTGTGATCACAGGTGCTCCACGCTGCCAGCACCGGCTCCTGGGCCGTGCAGCAGGATTTCTGTCTCCACGGTGCCAAGGTTAAAGCTCCAGCGCCCTGATTTCAAAGGGAAATATGGTCAGCTCGAAGCCATGAAAACTAATCTGTGCCACGACAGTCACCGAGCAGGAACATCCCTGATCAACGCACAGGCTGCAAGAGGAGCTTGGGCAAAGGGAGGGTTTAAAGCAATTTTACTTCTGCTTTTCACAGCTTCCCATTCCCATTTCAGATATTGAAGCTGCAGCCCCCAGTGCTGACTGTACCCAGAGAGGGTGGTAAGGATTCCTCTGAGCGTGTGCCAGGAGTTACAATATTGCTCACAGCCTTTCCGAAGTGTGCACAGTGGGGACAGACCATTAGTGTCAGAAGACTTAGAACGTATTTTTCGTACACTGTAAGACCAGAACTATAGCTATTTTCCTTCTAGTGGGACATAAAAGGACACTGAAGGTATCAAGGGTTTCTGGAAGTATTGAAATGAAGTCGAATTGTAGAACCATGTAAGCATTTCAGTTGGAAGAGACCTTTAAGATCAACCAAGCTCAACTGTTAACCCAGCACTGCCAGGTCACCACTAAACCACATCCCTCAGCACCACATCTACACAACTTTGCAACTCCTACAGGGATGGGGACTCCCCCTCTTCCCCAGGCAGCCCGTTCCAGGGCTTGACAACCCTTTGGGGGAACAAACTTTTGCTAGTGTGCTACACACAACTTCAGGCTGTTTCCTCTTACCCTCTCACCTAGACCTGGCTGCTCAAGGCTTCATCCAACCTGGCCTTAAATTACCTGCAGGGAGCAGGAATTCACAGCCTTCCTGGGCAACATGTTCCAGAGACTCACCACCCTTGTACTGAAGAACTTCTTCCTAAGCTCCAGCCTAAACCTACTCTCCCTCAGCTTCAAATCATTCCCCCTAGTCCTGTCGCTAGACACGCTTACAAAATGTCCCTCTGCAGTCTTACTGCAGGATCCCTTCAGGTGTTGGAAGGCAGCACTAAGGTCCCCCCCCTTGAGTCTTCTCTTCTCTAGGCGGAACAACCCCAGCTCCCTCAGCCTGTCCTCAGAGCAGAGGTGTTCCAGTAGCAGCAGTATCTCTTCCCATGTAATTTGGTAGGCTTTGATCAGCCAGCGATGCCTAAAAAGCACTCAAATCTCCTTAACTTTGCCGTAAACTTGTAGAAATGAAGCAACTTCTCTAGGAAATTAAGCGCTGTAGGTGGATGCATTTGGTATTTCCCTTCATCTCTGATAAATGTAATTTCTTGTACTCTTAATCTCATGGAGGTTTTACCACTGACATCATGTTTGGGTATAATAATTCAGGCATGTTCATTGAGGCCAAGCTGAGCAGCTTTTAAAGGCCGGTCTAGCACAGCCTAGCACTGTGCCATAGCTTTCTCCCCTGCCTCTGTGCAGTCAGATTATTTAAATGTTTTATGCCAAGGGCATTAGAATGTTTTGATTGGTTTGCATTTGTAAATAACTGCCATTGTGAGAGAGATGTCTGATCACTTTGGCTTGTGCATTGATTGACTCTTACTGTCAAATAGGATCCATGAGAATGCTGAAGGTCCCATTAGAAAATACATAGCTTGATTTATACTTGATGAGAGCTCCATTGATCACATACTGAAACAATTATTGATGGAATCTATGATGAACAAGTCATTTGAGTTGTGATGAGCACTGGCTTCGAGCAGATATTTGACACTGAACCATGAGATTCTTTGTTGTTATAGCACATCTGAGAAAATCATTAAGCTTTTTGAAGCCTTTATGGGCTGGGTCTGAAAGTATTATTTGCATTAAGACTCATCAAGTTCCTTTCGCATCAATTTTGGCTTTCTTATACGAGTCCATTAGCAACTTTGTATTATCAGTAGCTGTAACACATGCTACAAGCAGAAGTGTAAATGTAGCTCAGTTAATTATCAGCAAACACATATTTTGCCTTTGCAGACAGTAGCAAAGTACCCTACAAGAAAAAGCAGAAGCTGTTTAAGCTGTTTAAAATGTGCTTCCAACACAGTGAAGGCAAACTGCAGAGATTCTAAAGGAAAGAATTGGAAACATTCACAGTTTCCTGTATTCTTCTTCTGGAAAGGAAGGCTGATAATCAGAAAAGAAAAGCCTTTCTAGGGTTGTTTTCAGCTGATATGATTGGGAAGAGTGTATACCAGTGTCCAAAGCCTATTTCTGTGTATTTTGCACACTGTAGGTCACAAGATTTAGTTGAGAATTCTCAGGGTGGAAGCAAGATTTCCAAGAATTGTAACAGTTTTAACAGTTTGGAATGAAGAGAACTACCTGGTAAAATAAGCAGGAAAATCAGTGAATGCTTTTCAACACTGCTGAAATGGTTATAAAATGTTTTGTAAATGGCAGCAAGCTGCTCATGCAATTATTTGCAGCCCATTTCCTATCATGGAACACAAGAGGAAGAAAGCTGTGCTTGGATTATAGGCAAGTTTGTTACTTCTGTCTGTAGTCCAAAGTATTATCACATATACTTGGGGCTATGAAATCTGCGGTGCTTTCAAGGGAAACAGGAGGCAGTTGAGACCACCCACAGACCACTTGAGACAGAGCTAGTAAATTCAGCAATGCCATGGTTAGAAACTTGACCAGCAGAGGAAAAACTGTGCCTGCTTGAGATCTGAGCTGATTTGTGTAACAGCCTGAATAATGAATGTGGATTTTTATTTTGGTCCCTTGTGTGAATGATGCTGTTTCACTTGCTGCCAACTCTTGCAGCCTTGCTTCTGATCTTTAAGTTAAATTTGTTTTCTATAATTTTAGATTCAGGAAGAATGGGAAAAGGATTTAAGAATACAACATTTTAAATTGTCTTTTTTGAAAGACACTGATAACTGCTATAATGGTTTATGATGGAGAATAGATTTGCTACCATTCTAGTATTTCAGTCTCTGGAGTTCTCTGACCCAGCATACTTAGGCTTGCAAGCTTACCGCCAATCCCCTTGACCTTCTTGCACTTGCCATTCTTTGTATTTTACAGTAAAGTGGTGTTACTTGTAATGAAATAGATGTACCAAAGTTAACACTCTTATTTTTCCAAGCAGAGTTACTTGATATTTTGCCCCTAAAGTACAATTAAACATCTCTCACAGAAGCAAAACAGGATGGTAATTGTACTTTACATGCTGACTTGTGAAACTCTTTGCTGAACTTTACTGAGCTTCCAACACAGACATACATGTGTGTAGCTATATTTTATTTTCTCCTGATATTTTGAGAACCAGAAACTGGAAATTCATGAAAGAGAGTTTAATGGTCTTGACAGTAAGAATGTATTGGCCTACATGAGAAATGCATGAGGTAAAAAACGTCCAAAAGGATTGTTCAAACGCATGTTCTGTAAATCAGAACGGCAGGGTTTGCACTGTGTAATGATCACCTGGCTGCTTCAGGATAACCTCTCGCTGTGCCACTGGTGGTAACACTTCCTTCAGTGCATTCATCAGTGTGAAGAGATTTGAATACAAGACACAGAGGCTGTTTCCCTATCAAACCCACATTAAAACAATGTAACTCCGTTATACCCCTGATTATCCATTAGGAGTTTCATGGAGTTCGGTCATTGTAGCTCACTGGCACAGACAGTTTTAACCAGCAGATCATTCTATATTTGAAATATTTCAGTGTTCACCCGTCACACGTGGTACTTATGTTGCATGCAAATGATACTTATCACTTACATTATAACATAGTCTTACTACAGGATTTAACAGAAAAACAAATACAAGCCAAGTGCATATAACATTACTAATTTAAACGGGGAAAATACCATCCAGATCAGTCACTTGGTGTCTACTTTGGCAGGAGCTGAATTTGGCCTAATGACTTATGGTTCTGATTTAGTGAGGGCTCCCCATCACCCATGACTTTGTGACTTCTTCAGTGTGTTTTCTTTGAAAAGTAAAGGTTTTCTGTATGAGATTGGAATTTAATTGTTTCCTTTTTAGACAAAAATGCTTTTGGATGGATGCTGATGGAAAGGGCAAGCAGATGTCAAAAGGGCAGCAGTACAGTGAGATTATGTGCTGAGGTCTAGGGCAGGACAGGCAAACAAGGGGGATCTCAGATCACTTGAACAGATCCTTATAAATAAAATCTCAGATAACAGGCTTTGTTTATTCTGCAAAAATGCATACTGGCAGGGCAAATCAACTTCTGTTTTGTTAACTACTTAAGTTACTTTCCTATTAACAAATATGTCTGATAGCGTAACAGAACTCTCATCTCTGAGTATCTGGAATGCAAAGAGGAGGGGGAAAAAAAGAGTTTTAAGCGTTGCATCTCGAAAGAATGAAATGTCCAACTGTCCTCCTTCCATTTGCAGGAGAAATAGACAAATTGCAGCAAGAGAGAGATCACATGCTAGCAAGTCAACAATACTATTCTGCCGTGGTACAGAAACTAGAGAACAACTTCTTAGTGCCAAGGATGAGAAGAATGTCCTGCTTCACACAGGTTGCCCAGGCAGGCTGTGGATGCCTCCTGCTTGCGGGTGTCCAAGGCCAGGCTAGTCTGTATGAGGCCTTAAGCAGCTGAGTCTAGTTGAGAGGTGTCCCTGCCTGTGGTGGGGAGGTTGCAGTAGATGAGCTCTGAGATCTCTTCCAGCCTAAGCCACTCTAAATCTATAGGGTGTAATCATAGAATTGTAAGGTTGACCCTATCAGAAGTGACAGAATCACCTGAATGACAATTAAAGGGAGTAGTGACTATTAGCACTTGTTTTAGTTTAAATATGTACCATATAACAATCTACAATGAATGATGTCACAACTTCCTCCTTGATTTGCCAGTGAAAAATGAAGATGTTTGTAGTTTGACCTTTGGAAGAGGAATGGAGCCTGGGTGACCACTGCTTGGATTATGGACTTTGTTTCACGTTCATGCTGTCCTCACAGCAGAGGGGTTCCAACATCCTGATCATGTTTGTGGCCTTCTTCTGAACCCTCTCCATTTGGTCCCTTTCCTTCCTGTGTTGAGTGCTCCAGAGCTGGACACAGCACTCCAGGTGAGATCTCACCAGAGCAGAGCTAAGTGGCAGAATCACCTCTCTCCATCTGCTGGCCACACAGCCTTTGAAATCTTCTGATGCTTGTCTCATTCTCAGCCACCAGTACCAAAGGCAGTTTGCTGCTATAGCTGGGAACTTCACTACCAGCATCTTAGCTGGCACTGCCACATGAAGTGTCAGTTTGTCCCTTGGCAGTATTCTTTTTGAAGTATATGTATCTGAGAAATGTCTGTGTGCAGGGAGTTTACTGTACACTTGTTACAGGGAAAAAGATTCGGTCATGCATTTGTCTAACAAGGGAAATCACAAAAGAGGGCTGCAAATGCTTTCTTGTTTGATATGCAAAGGTAAATTCAGCTAAGTGAATTAAGAAAATTGGTTGTAACAATGAGGTGGTTTTTTTCCCCCATCTCTGAGTGACAGTTTAATGGAGATTTTATTGTGTTATATTAATGATGTCGCTGGAATATATTTCTTTGTTTGCATCTGTCACTTAAAGAGTTAATTAATATTCTGCTAGTTTCATATAGCCTTTTGTTCAAAATCAGTTCTCTTTTACATCTTGTATACCTTTGGAAGTTGAGGCTTTACTCAGAAAAAGTTTGCAGTGTGCTGACCAACTAAATGCCCCTACAAATAGAAATGCATTTTGCCAATGATACCTTCTGCACCACATCACTAAAATATTGGTGTCATACATAAGCCTTTTACCACCCTTGAAAACCCAGCTTGAACCTTGAGCTAGTCATTTACATGATATTTCCTTGGGATTACCTACACTCTTGTCCACTTTGACCTTGTAATTTTGCTCACAGTTGGAAATGTAATGCAGAGTGACTAAGATAATGTTGTTTACACAGACTTTAAGTGGAGTGACATTATAGTCAAGCAAGTGTCACATCACCCAAAGTGAAGGAAGACTTAATTACCATAATCCTGTGAATACTAAAATTCCTTAGCCATGTGTAGCATAATAATGTAACGTTCTGCGTGTTACAGTTAATAACCTGGAGGTGCTGTATTAACTCTCAGGGATCTCTGAGTTATCTTAAATGGAAGGCAAAGAGCTGCAGAGCAGACAGGAGGAATCCTGTGGTCAGTGTGGATCCTTGGTGTGTACATTGCTGACACTGCACCATCTTCCTTTAAAAGGCAAAACAAAGCTGAAGCTACTGTCCCAGCAGCTGTTGCTCTAGTGGGCTGCAGGTGACAAAAGCTTAAGTTCACTAATGAACAGGAATGACTGGAATGAGATGGCAATAAAAACACGCCAGGTTATGGCAAGCATAATGCTAAGTGGAGAACAGAGTTTAATACTACAGGACTGGAGCAATATCTTTTAAATACTCAAAAGATCTTACCTTTCTGCTGATACTCAGCACCCACATCTTATCTCCTCAACCAGAACAAGCAATGAGATCTTGAGTGATCTTATAAGCAGAAAAGGCAAATTGTTGTGCTTCACAAAGAAGGATTTGCCATGTTCTCTTCTGAGCACGATGTAATCATTTTATAAAAATAGAGTGGTTGTTCTTAATACATGTTGGCTTTACTTCAGTTACACCAAGCAGTTGGTGCAGAGCCTACTGCACACTGTGCATGTGTCCTGGGAACCAGAATCCAGCAGCTGAAAGAAAGCAGTTTAGAGCAGACTGGAGTACACTGAATAGTTATTTTACTACTTGACAGCCTAGAGAGTTCTCCGGGTGCTGCCTGGCCCATCATCATGTTCTCTGGACTCTACACTTCTATGGTCAGTGGTCAGGGTGACAGACGGATTCAAGAGCACAGGTGGATAATCCAGAGCCATTTAGTGTTGTTTGAAATACAAAAGTTTTGAACTAGCATCTTAAAGAAAATCAGAGAATCAGAGAATCACCATGGTTGGAAAAGACCTCTAAGATCATCAACTCCAACCATCACCTATCTCTACCAGGATCACTACTGCACCATATCCTCGAGCACCACATCTCCTCTATTTCTGGAGTAGCAGACAGTTCAGTATGGGAGGGATTATGTGCTTGCATGTAGCAACTGCTTTGTGAAACAACTCTTGGTAGGTAGGTTAAGTTTAATGTCTAAAGTTTGAGTCTCTGAGGACTGGAAAAGAGTATGAAATTGCAGCAAAACATGAAAAAACTGGACATTAAGGAAGTGGCTGCTGCTGCTGTATGGTAACAGCACACAGGCAGAAACACTTGGGCAGGGAGTCAGTAGCTGCTGCTGGTCTGTGCACTTGCAAACACTTGTGCTTTGATTTTGCCTTTACTTACGCCAGCGTGTTACCTTGGTGCAACTGTCTTCAACAGAATGGATCTTGTTTGCAGAGAGGGGATGGGAAAGGAAGTTCTGAGTTATCTCAGACTTTCCAGGGCTTTTTTCTTTTCCTCCCCACGTTCATTTATTGACACATTTTTATGTTTTCCCAAACCAGCTTTGGTCATTTAAGAAGTGAAAGGGAACTCTGCTTGCTTTGTGTCTCTGAAGACCTTGTGCTTTGGAAGAGAAAGGCAAGAGGAGCAAGCACAAGGAAGCTGCTCCTCAACTGACATATAGTCTTCCTTTTATAATAATTCCTGAGATAAAAGAAATAGAGTTATGTATTGATATATAATTCAGGAGATTTTATATTTTTCAATTAAATGCCTTTCAACCTTTGCTCTTTAAAGGTTATAGAAATTCATGATTTTAGCCTCTCTTCAGAGTTCCCATCTTTAGTCATAAGGTCAATCAAATTCCCCTTTTCAAATGTTACATCTTTAAAGAATATGGTAACCAGAACAAAAACAATATCCTAAGTGAGGTCAGATTTCCTAACCTTACATATATTCCTTACATTCTTATTCCATTACTGGCTATCACATCCCTTCTCTTCCCCATTTTTATCTCTCTGAGTTTCATGTGTGTTTTCAGCTGTTTTACTGCTGCCTCTACAGTTTAAAATTATACATAGATCTAATTCACTGTGGCTCTTTTGGGACTGCTACTTTGCTGTAGCAACTTGGTGAAGAATTTCCAGGCCCGCCATTCTTTCCTTACTCTATAAATACTGCTCATGAAATACCACACTTTGATGCTTCAAAGCTATCTTCAGTTTACTTTTAGAAGGGATTACTCCAAGTCAGTAACCTTGCATGAGTTATGCTTGCAACTGTTTCCAACCTGTATATATCAAATGCTGGTTTTGAAATTTCAGGTTTATTAAAAGTAAACCCCAGAAGCCTTGCTCCAAACAGTCCCTCCTGTAACACTGAGGTCTACATTTCTGATCTGGTTAACATATTTTGCTGTCAGGGTTAAGATAAACCATCTGGACAATTTTGCTACAAATTCTTTCTTGGCTAAATGTAGTTTTTACTGCAAGTTGCCTCATTTGCTTCTAATATAATAACAGAACATTGCTTGTGTGGATACACTCCAGTGACCTGACAGATCTTTCTATCAACTTCAAAATGTCTCACCACATCAGAAGAGGTGGGTACTCTCCGAGTTTCATTTCTCTTGCTGTAACTCTTCAGTGTCTCCCACATAACTGCTACAGCAGTTCAGAAATATTCTCTTATCCAGTGGCTTCAACCAACACTCTAAGTCCATTGCTCTTATTCATACATTTATTAATCCCTGAGCAGCTATGCTAGCTAATACTGTAACAGTTCAGATGCACAGACCACAAACAAACAGCCCACCATTCCATATACTCTCCAGCAATGTTTTAGCAGCAAATCTAAGATCTGAAAGCCCACTGCATGTTTAAGTTGGTGTAAGATATTGCAGCTGAGGTATGGCAACAGGGAAAGTCAAGTTTAATGTTGTCCCCATTTTTTTTTTCTAAATACTTGGGTGACTTCAGCATCTCCCACTTCTAAGCCTGCTGCTATCACAGTTTGTCATTTGCTGCTAGTTTCACCAGCTGCACTGTTGGTTCTATTTCTCAGATGCACTTTTAATTTTACACTAAAGCAGTTTATATTCTTCATAATTAAGCAAAACACTTTCTAAAATTAATTTCATTCCTCTAAATATATCCTAAGGTACATGCTGCCATTACCCACACCACAGTACTCTCTGCTGCCAGGCAGCAGGTTTGAATTTAAAAGATGACACCTTAGCTCCAGCTTCTCTTGGGTTTCCTGTCTCAGTTAGCTATAGCTGCTCTTCTAATAAAAAGTTGTGTGTTGCAGGAAACATCAACACTTTATCACAGAATCATAGAATCAGTCAGGGTTGGGAGGGACCACAAGGATCATCTAGTTCCAACCCCCCTGCCATGGGCAGGGACACCCTACACTAGATCACGCTGGCCAGAGCCTCGTCCAGCCTGGGCTTAAACACCTCCAGGGACGGGGCCTCAACCACCTCCCTGGATAACCCATTCCAGGCCTTCACCACTCTCATGGTAAAGAACTTCTTCCTCACATCCAGCTTGAATCTCCCCATTTCCAGCTTCAATCCGTTCCCCCTAGTCCTATCACTACCTGAGATCCTGAGAAGTCCCTCCCCAGCCTTCCTGTAGGCCCCCTTCAGATACTGGAAGGCCACAATGAGGTCACCTGGGAGCCTTCTCTTCTCCAGACTGAACAGCCCCAACTCCTTCAGTCTGTCCTCACAGGAGAGGTGCTCCAGCCCTCTGATCATCCTCGTGGCCCTTCTCTGGACACGCTCCAGCACGTCCACATCTCTCCTGTAATAGGGGCTCCAGAACTGGACGCAGTACTCCAGGTGGGGTCTCACCAGAGCTGAGTAGAGGGGGAGAAGCACCTCCCTTGACCTGCTGGTCACACTTCTCCTGATGCAGCCCAGGATCTGATTGGCTTTCCGGGCTGCAAGTGCACACTGAGAGCTCATGTTGAGCTTCTCGTCCACCAGCACCCCCAAGTCTCTCTCCTCAGGGCTGCTCTCCAGCCAGTCACTGCCCACTTTGCTGTATTCCCATCCTTCAGGTGAATCTAAGGTGCCAGACTGGAGACAAGAGCAGCACCTATGGCATGTGCATCCACACAACAGAGCAGTGAACTGTCTCAGCTCCGGGCTTTGGAGAGAGCACCACCAAAGCACTTAGCTCACAAGCGTGCAGTCCATAAAAGCAGAATGTGGTAATATGCTTGGGAAGGGAAAGGGAAGAGGACAGACATTTGATTCCGTGACTCTCCAAAATTTTTGTTCTTCCTGGAGATTTCAGTTTCTACTCTTTTACTTAATGTCTAATATCTTCTGTGTGACATTTGCTGCTCTTCTGCTTTGTGCTGCTTCGGCACACTTCCTTTTCTTTCTGTTTACTAAAGTATTGCTACAATTCCTTACTAATTTTCCTAGCTGTAACCACTTAAAATGTTACCCTCTTGTTCTTGAAAGGAACTTGTTAAATGAAGACAAAGGAACATCAAGCAAGTATCTGGAGAAAAGGACAGTTAATAATAATGTCATCAAATGAGGAATATGCCCTCCACTAAATTCCATGTGTCACCAACGGAGTGAAGGTAACAGCACAGCCATGGAGAGGGATGACCTTCGCTTTCAGACAGGACAGACCTCCCATCTCAGCAACTCATGCCCTTCTCAGGCTTCTACAGCGTTTTCTTACTTTCAAGCTATAGAGTAAGGTATAAAGACATCATCTAACCACTAAAAATAAATATATGTATAGAGGCCCCTTTGTGTCAGACATCCAATATCCTGACAGAATATCCAAACGCAATTAACTACCTCACTTGGTGCTGTCTGTGCTATTTTTGCTATTCTTCAATAAAAGTATTTCCTGGAACAGCAGAAAGATTTAAACTGGGACACAATCCCTATAAAAAATGAACAGTCTCTCACATACATCCATATACAGGATTAGTTGTATAAACTACACCAGATCGGTCCCTTCCCCTCTCCAGAAAGGGTGGTTTCACACCATCCCCATCCCTTCATGTTGGAAGGTTCCAACACTAGGAGGGGGCTCAAGGCTCACTGTTTTGTCATCCATGTAGAAGTGCAAAGAAAAACTGGACAGGATTGAGCCTGAGGAGGCAATGCTCTTCCAGTCTACTCCTTGGTACTCATGCACCATAGCAGGAACTTGACTAGATTTTGGTTTTGATGTATAAACTCACAGTTTAGTAAACAAACCCATCTGTGTCCAGACAGACTAACACAGACCATCATTTGTCAACATAAGCATCAGCAAGGCCTGAATATTGCCCCATCTGTATCATCGCTGGAGTTGTACTTTCTGAAAAGGCTTCAGTTTGACTTTTGTCTTCATCCAGTGCCTCCACACAAAATTCAGCAAGTTTATTGACACAGGGCACAAGAGCAGTGCTGAGCATCTCAGGATCACTGCTTTCTCCTGGGCTTTAAGGCAGCTCAATTAAAATCTACTCACACACAGGGTCACGCAAAGGCAGCACAGATGGTAGGATACTGAGTCTTCTTCAAGAAGAAATAAATCAATAAATCTTCTTTAATGTTGTGGGTTGGTTGCTTCGTTATGGGGTTCTTTCTTCCTCCAAACTGTGTTAAAACCAAACTCATGGGAGGGGAAGTAAAAAAAACCCAAAAGTAAGCAAGCTCTACTCTTTCTATTTAAATGTTTGACTAATTAGAGATGGAAATTCATCTTTGTTTCCCCTGTAACTGCTAGGCACAATCAAATTTCCTTCCAAAATGCAAATTCCTTCCCTGTTATAAAAACGAACACATTGAGGCAGAAAGGTTTACATGTCAAATGGCAATTTTCCTAAATGGCTCACACTTTAACTTGTTTTCTTTCTTCATATCTTAGCCATGACAAAAGATTTAATGGCCATCATTACTCAGATGTTTTGTCAGCATACCATGATGAATGCACTCTTCTGTGTGTTACTCAGAGTTACCTCACAAGATTTCTCTCCTGTGCTACATTAACAACACCCTTCATACTTAACAATTTGATCTATCACACATTTGACTAATGTTACCCATTAGAGTTCTGTGCAAAGACTTCTTGATTCAGGGAAAGGTAGTTATTAAAATTAAATATATCCTTGCCCCTTAAAAATGTATTTTCTTTAATTACTAATATACATTAAGCAGGATCAATCCATTAGTGCGGATAACCCATAAGCTGTCTGTGAAAGTAAGTGTAAGGAGAATGTATCATCAATTAGTTGTAACCATTCCATCTGACCTGTGCAGATGGTCCTACCTCCTTTCACACAAATTGTTCCTCAGGAGCATAAGAAACCAAAAGAAGACAAAAAGCCAAAATCCTTCTGCTCCACTCCAGGACATGGTGAATGCACAAGGAAAGCTGCATGATTGTGTCCCGGGAGGTACACGAGACATGTTGCAAAGCTTTAGCTCCTTCAGGCTCCAAATCCAACCTTATGCCACCCCAACCTGAAAGTGTATGGATAGAATTATTAGATTATATCAACTCCCACCCCTCCCTTTCCACATCACTTTGCAGAAAGAAACTAAGAAACCAGAAGAGTCAGTTGAGCACCAGGGGTGAATCCTCAGATGCTCCACAGCCTCTGAACAGCCCTTTCCCAGCTGCTAATGGGCAGTCTCCTGCAACCCTGTCCTTTGCAGTTCAGCCACCTAAGCACACCAAAACCTTTGCTTAACCCTCCTCTCTGGCATCTCTCCTTCCTGAGTCTACCTCTCCTTCACTCCTCTAACCTCTTTAATTAAACACTAACTTCAGGCATTAGAGGAGGAAAAGGGCACAACCATCACCAGCCGTGAGTGAGTTTGTTCGTAACCTCGCTGCTCCACCATCCCTTCTTTGAACACAATTTTCATTTGCTACTGCACAGCACAAAGTAACCACTGAGAGTCAGGCAGTAAAGGACTGTCTACTAGGAAAGCTCGAAGACTGAATCCAGATGAATTACAAGATGAGACAATAACGAAGCCATCAGGATCGTTTGCAGAGCTGCACTCCCAGAGTAGAACAGCACACAGCTACATCAGTGGTGCTGAAGGGAAACTCTGAATCTTTGCATGCCAAAACTCAGAACCCACTATGTTTGCTTTTTTAAAATACTCATTTTTGCTTAAAAACTTAAATTACTGACACAAATGAGAACATGATATAGACACTCCCTCAACTAATGATTGAGTTTCCAAGTAAAGTCCCAGAAGACTCTGGGAAATGGATATGGACTTTTTGTGGCACCTATAAATCGTGCTGTTATTTGACATAACTTGCAAACAAATACTATCTTCGAGAAACTGTTTTGTGTGATCACAAAGTATGTAAAAGACAAATAATGACTACTTAGACATCCCCACCATCATGTACTTCCCTGATTTGAAAGCATCAACAATACCACTAAGTTATGTAGAATTTTTGGAAGGGTTTTTTTTCCACTATTGCCCAACTCAGATGATGGGGCTACAAAATAAGCTGTTCTTCCCCTTCCAAGAGATCACTAAACTTTTATTTTTATTTATTTCCACCAGTGACTGTGCTCTTGATTTTCTTTCAAAGGGTCTTTGGGATCTGAACCTGCATAAAACTGCCCTAAATCATCCAACTGTACTTTATGCAGAAAAACGAGAGAGTTTTTCATATTTTGATATCAACATTCTATCTTTCCATGGAACTACACTGAGCAAGGAGTTCCTGAGTTGGACCCTCCTTTGAAAACAAGCCTTTAATTGCAGTTGACACTCTTACACGGCAATCAACCCCCTGAGACCCCCCCCAAAAAAGTAGTGTGAACATTCCCTAGAAAACTTCTCAATGCACTAATTACATTACCTGTAATTAAAGATTATGGCATAGGCCATCTATGGCTTCTCCTGTCCGGTTCAAAGTGTTTATTTCCCCTTCTGTCCTACAGGAATTCTTTGCATGATGATTCCTCACTGGGATCACTATAAATTGCTTGCACAAATGTCACAAGCTAGAGACAAGATTTGAAAAACCTCACTGGCCAGATCTACAAAACAATTCTGACCGTTTAAGCTCCAGCATGAGCCATTCCATACGACTGTCACCAAGGGCACACACAGCCTATTGCACTCTCATGGGCACAGGCACAAGGCTGGCAAAATTAGACCTGTTTCAGATCACCACTTAATGAATTAAATTCTTCCAATGCCATAAGTAAGATAAATAATTCTGTTTAAAAGTATGAATGTTACTAGACTACAGTCAAAACAAGAAAGAGCAAATCTTTGGTGTATTTGCTCACAGTGTTATCAAGCATTGGCTTTATTTCATTTTTGAAAACACAGCAATTATTTCAGACTTTAAATTCTGCAAGCAGATCCCACTTTTGCTGCCAGTCTACACACAGAAGTGTGGTAGGACATCAATCCTTTCCTGGTCACCATCTAAAACACTCAATGCATGGCACAAACCCCACACATTTTAACCCAGAATTAATCCTTTCACCTCTTTATTTTACACCATGATGTAGAGTCCTGCAGCACAGCTCTGATGATCCCCATAGGGGATCAATTAAGTAATTAAGTAATGACTCTAGCTGTAGCAAAAGAAAAGTCCTGCCTCTGTTTTATCATACAGGGACAAGCTGAAGAAGAAGGGGAGAAAAAACCCACTCTGCCACACTCCAGTGTATGTGACAAACTGGGTTAATTTACACGTCGACATCCATTTCAACACACACCAGAAGTCTATTTTCCAAAGGAGACAGCTGTCTGTAGCCACATCCCAAAGAAACCTGCCTGTCATAATCAATGCCCCACAGCCCAGCAACCAAAAAGCCACTTCATAAAAACAAAAGTCTGGGTAAGTTTGGACAGAAAAAATAAATACAAAAAGAAGAAGACAAGAACAAAATAATAAGCATAAGCAAAAGAGCCCAGCTATCTGAAATGCCAGCTCTTGCTTTCACAATTTGTACCAATGCCACATCACAAGTGAGTACAAACAGAAGTATTAATCCTGGGGACTCAGACACGTGGATGTCTTTTGTGCTGGCTGCTGCTTGTACAGACCCTGCACTTATTTCTAGACTGTGTTACAATACAATACAATAAACCAGGTTGGAAGAGACCTTCAAGATCATCGCGTCCAACCCATCAAACAACTAGATCATGTCACCAGGCACCCTACCAAGTCTCCTCCTGAACACCTCCAATGACGGTGACCCCACCACCTCCCCAGGCAGCCCATTCCAATGGCGAATCACTCTCTCTGTATAGAACTTCCTCCTAACGTCCAGTCTAAACCTGCCCCGGCGCAGCTTGAGACCATGTCCCCTTGTTCTGGTGCTGGCTGCCTGGGAGAAGAGACCAACCTCTGCCTGGCTACAACCTCCCTTCAGGTAGTTGTAGAGAGCAATAAGGTCACCCCTCAGTCTCCTCTTCTCCAGGCTAAGCAACCCCAGCTCCCTCAGCCTCTCTTCATAGGGCTTGTGTTGCTCCTTGTGAAGAATTTGCCTTTGGTATAGTAGAATAAGTTGGGTGCAAAAATGCTACTACAAAACCCCAAGAAATCCACTTGGGCACAAGGTTTAAATACACAGATTGCTGCATCATAAACCCCACTCAGTGCTTCTGCCCTTCTCCCTCTGCTCCAAAGCAGGGCAAGATCAGCAGGCTAAGAGGAGATTTGTTTGGAAGTTTTCCTTCCTAACCTCTCCACAAAGATTTCAGAAGAACGAAGCATCCAGTTGTCTGCATAGATCGGCACTGAGAGGAAGAGGATGAGGAGTTTCTCCCATACTCCTAAGCTAATATAAACAGTGTCTAGGAGCAAATCAAGGAGCATTCACGATGCTTAAATAAAATCAAACATGATGGTTCCTGCAATCATCACAGCATCTGCAGGACTTCACCAGATTTCTACTCACAGCAGAGCTGCACCCAGGAGAGCCTGGACCACGGCTCCTGGCCTGATCATGAACTGAATTCCCTGCCTTGACCTATCAGCTGTCTGCAGTTTATTTAGAACTAAACTTAGCACAGGAAAAGGCCACTTCAAAGAAACTGTACAAAGTATTGTGAAACACTTTAAGAGGTTTAGGGCATTCAAGGAAAAAGAATTCTAACCTATTGAAGAGAAACACCATTTTGACCCAACTGCGCTTCATTCGGCTGTCCTTCATTTTTGTCAACTCTGCTATCTCCCCAAACACAGCAAATTGTATTTCTCTCCTCTGCCCATTTCATGTTGATGGAGAGCTCATAATTAACAGCCCCATGAGGGGAGTCAGCTCATGAAATTGAGCAGCAGAAAATGAAGGGAAGCAGGGAAGTCTGTTTGAAAGAAAAATCCCTGCCGAAAGCAGAGCGTGGTTTAGAGAGCTTAGTGCGTACTTGTTGCAATCTGAAAAAATACTGCAACCATGAAATCTATGAGGAGAATGCTTTGTATTAAAAACACCACAGGATTAAGTTCAAGAAAGGAATTTCTCATGCAAACTTTGCACTCTAATCTGAACTTTTACTGTAAGCATTCACTTTCAGTTCAATTATATTTCAGGGGATATTTAACCAGATACTCTGGAAAATCTGACTTGCTCTTGTCTACTTTAGGAATTAGAGGAGACCAGAGATCACAGCTGTCTGGAACAAGATTATGTTTGTAAAGTACAAAAATATTAAAGATGGGAATACTTTTAAAACAAGCAAACATAAAAATCTCAAAGCAAACAGAGATATCTTTCATCTTATTAAGAAAACATCTGACTATTTCCTTTTTCATTCTGTGGAAAAGAGCCTTATTCAGTTGTAGTTAAAAGCCCTCATGAATTCAGACAGCCTTGCTTCTTACACATGCATTTCTTTTGTAAGGATGCATTGTGCAGCAAAGGATGTTTGGTGAATAAATGATGTCACAGCAAAATAAAATGCACCAATTCCTGCACAGTGAGTTCTTGAAAGAACTCTTAAGATTAAAGGGACATCAAATATGAATTACCCTTTTTCACCTCTCCAGAGAGTAATCCCACAGGTCAACTTTGAGGTACATCTGAAACAAATGGTAAACTGTTTGGTAAACAGAAGGATTTTTCAGCAGCCCTTTTTGAAGGAATCATGGGAAAGTTTAGATCTAATCATAGCATAAAGATGAGTTCAAACTAAGGTTGGATCTTTTTTACACATCCTGTCTACGAAGTACACACCATGGAAAAAACAGGGGCTCCAAGGGGCCCCTTCGTATCAGTTCTACTCTTTACTTTTATAATGCCCTTTTGGTTTTAGAAACAATTTGCCATGGTGCTTATAAACTTACTTTAAATTAGTCCAAGACAGACACTAGTGTCTCATTCCCCAGCACTTTATCAAAGGGAAAAGAAAAAAATAAGCTCAATGTACCAGAAAACTTTTGAAGCTTTTACAGCTTGCAAGAGTTTCCAGTCTGTGCTGAGAAGGGTCTCTGCTGCTGCCACCCCAACCCCAGAGAGGGAGGAAGCAGATGGTGAGACCAAAGCCTCCTATTACCAGTACAGCCACAGCTAACACTGGCAAAGCACCTCCCAATGCTTCTGCTCTGTATTACTAGAAGCAGAATTCAGACTGAAATCCACCGCTCACATGCTTAGTGGAGAGGTTTTCCCTGAACTCCTACAAACACAAGAATCAGGAGCCCTAAAGATGTAAGAGGAGACAGATTGGACAAGAGCCCCTCCTCCCCACACCCTGCACTAGTTTGTGATGTGAAACAAACCCACAGAAAAGTTCCCCTTTTCCTCCCCTCCTTATTAGAATGAGAGGCAGAACCTGTAAAGGAGCTGTGACTGTATCAGTGGAGCAACCGCATCACTCTTAGGGCTGACGGAAAACATCCCACCTATGCCCAAAACAAAAACACGGCACTCTCCGCTGCAGAAACAGCATTTGTATTTATCTGAAAAGGGATGGCAAGTCTTTAATTATTAAACCAATTGCATTTAGCAGATGGTCAAAGAAAAGTACTTTTAAAAAGTTGCCCAGAGGGTTATAAAAACGAACAAGCTAAAACAGCTGCCAGCTGGTGCGTGAAATCAATAATGAGAAAACGAGTCCTACTGTATCTTTGTGCTCATTGTCTGGCCAAAGACAGCCAGGACAAGGGAGGGGGAACGTCCCCACCCGGCTGAATGGATTCCGTGTTTCTAATTAGGGAAAGACAAACATCTGAAGTTAGGCTGCAACGCGAGAGCCTGCCCGAGCGCGTCCCCGCGCCGAGGACCAGGAGACGGCCAGGGAGGCTGCAACCAGTCCTAATTGCATGCCTTGTTGTTGTGCTGCCGGAGCCATCCCTGCCTTCCAAAGCCTGGGAAAATTCAAGATGCGTTTAAGCGGCACAAGCACTCTGAGGGCAAAAAAGCCAAGTTAGGCAAACATAGGAAATATTTCAATAAGTTTCCTCAATTGGTATACTGCCTAAGAAGGGGGCAGGGAAATGCACAAAATGAGCACAGGAAAAAGTTAAGTAAAGGCTTTTCTGTATTTAATCAGTATGAAGTGTGGCTAAGGATATAAATTAGTGTTAAATCACAATCTCCCAAGAGCAGCAACCAGGTTATTAGTCATTTTTAGACTCCAAACTGCACTTTAGGTCCTGTGTTCAGATCAGAATTTTTTTAACCATGAGCCTCTCATCAGCTTCAAAATACTACTGTGTTTCTACAGTGAGATGGCAGGACCCTGAGCAAAATATCTGGAGGATAATTAACATTATTCGAAGTGGTAATCAGATCAGTGTTCAAGAATTCTACTGTTTTATTTAAATCATTAAACAAAGTTTTGCCATTGCCACCTGTTTACCTTGTGGGTTAAAAAGGAAACAGCTTTTTAGCAGATCATTTCTCTGCTGAGTATCTTATTCCATGTCCAAAGCCTTTCCCCACAGCAGCTGAACTCAGCACTTCAGGTCAGCAAGCATCAGGGTTGTCTTTTGGGTTGGTTTGGTTTTTGCTTGGGGTGTGTGCTCAGGGGGGTTGTGGTAAGGTTGAGTTTTTTAAGGTTCAGCCTTGAGAATGATGAGTTATTTGATGAAGAAGAGGGTGGAAGAGGGAAGCAGTCACATGCTAAAGTAAACAAAACAGAATTGAGAAAAGCACACTAAGTAAAACTCCAGCTGCAGATGAGAGGCTCTGCAGCAGCAGTATGCTAAAAAGAGAGAACACCCTGTCAGCCGAAGACAGAAGTAGATCAAATCACAGAATCTTAGTGCCTTGCCACAGTGGCTCTTTCAGAGAAGGTCCATTGATAAAAAAAGAGAAAAACAAGACCAAGAAAGGTAGAATACATTATTAATTGCTGCTCAAGACAGCAAAGATAACACAAAAGCATTTCAAATGTTATTTTTAGCATATAAATAGTACACTCTGTTTAACTTACATCAGCTGTTTTCCTGATCAGATTTTTATCTTCAGATGGAAACAGCAGACGTCACTCCAGCTCCCATCAGCTGCTGCGCTTTGGAGCATTTTACCTTAGCAAGAAAATAATGCTCTGTGCCCCGGCTCACGCCAGCTGCTTTTCTAGTTACTACTGACATGACATATTGAAAACTTTTCTTGTGCACACAAAGACCCCGAGTCCCGATTAATGCATGGAAGTGATGCTTCCTGGGGACATCCGGATAGGGACCATGCAATTAGCACGAGGCTGTTTGGTTTATGCCACGGAATGCTGCTTTTTGCTAATAAAAAACTGGCTTCATTCCCATCCACGTGACACACGAGCGTTCCCCAGCCAGCTGAGATCTGTGCAGGCTGGTAGTGGTCTTGTGTGAGTTGAGTAAATACGATGCACAGTTACACCCATTCTGACACGTATCTGATTAAAAAAGAGAGGGATGGCTGCTTCGATGCGCCTGGAACTGGATTGTCATTGCCATCACGCTTGGGCTTGGTTTTAAGGGAAAAAAACCCCAACCACCTAGATTTGTAAACAAGCTTTATTTTCAGAAGCTCAATTTACCTCCTGTTATCACATAAATTCTGTATAAACAAAGTAGCACCATCATTTTTCCTTTCTGCTGTTGGGGAAGGCTCACGTTCAATCACACAATATATAAAACGTAGATTGCTAGCACTGTGCATTAATTCTGTCTGTCCATTTATTTAGGAATCCTGAAATAAGCTCCTGAAACATTGCTTACAGCAGAACTGTAAACTAAAAGGCACTGGAATAATAAAGATAAGGCTGTCCCATTTAGAAAGGGAAATTTCTACATTCTTGGGTAAACAGAGCGCTCTCATAAATCCAGCAATGCCTTTTAGGGCTGTCAATGTGACTTGAGTCTAGATGGCCCATTGTGTTCCCTAAGAAACTTACTTAAAATATTTACTGTAGAATTGTTTTAGCAATAAATGTAACCCTTTTTAACAAAATATTTTGTTAAAAAGTATGCTTTTCATGAAGTTTCTTTTAATTTCTTGAATAAACATATGACTTGTAAGGCAATCAAACCACAACTCCCAGCTTCTATATTTAAAGTGCATGTACAGAGATTACAAAGCAGATATTGGTCTTATTTGTACTCTAAAACCATGACATTTACAGGAATGGCTTTTTTAATCAAATTTTGCCACATCCAGCTCCACCTCCTCTCCTAATGACAAAATCACACAATGTTCTGCCCTTGGTGAGCCTAACTATGTGCACCAATCCTGGTTAAAAGCTTTGACTGAAAGAAACCTGTAATTGTGCTCTACCTATTTTACATCCAAAAATTTACCCTTTTGACACTCATATTCTTGACTGGAGGATCTAAGATAATAGCATGAAATTCAGGACCAAATTAAAAATGGTGAAAATAAGTGGAAACCAAAAAAAACCCCAACAAAACAATAACAACATGGTTTGCATGCTGCATGTCTGACAGAATTACAGGACACATACAAGCAACAGCAAACAGTAGCATAGCTTTCAGGAATATGATGAATGTGAGCAGGGAATGGCTGAAGTACTGACCCAAGCAGCAAAAAGCAATAGCAATGACTATGAGACCATTGCAAGTCAGCTTCAGTTGTAGGTATAGGGCTGTGTACCTCAAAAAAATCATTTTACCATCTGACAGATGTTTGATGACCAATGAAAAAATCGTAAGTGGTGTCAGTCCAGCCCCAAGTGAACGGACTCAGCCATCAGGAGTACTCAGCCATGACCACCTCACTTCTTGGCATACTCAGAGAGTAAGCATTGCAGAGGCACAAAAGAAAAATTCATTCTTAACCTGGTATGGTTCACAGTGTATCTGGAGCTTGAATAAAACACAGGTATTTGGGATGTTTTGCAGAAGCTGGGGACTGCAGCCCAGAGATGCACCAATTCTCCTTTCACTATCAGTAAGTTCACTTCTACAGAAAAACAAATCAAGTTTACAGCAAAGCTTCCAAGGCCAGTACTTCGATGCAAAACTCGGAATGCACAAGAACATCATCCTTCTGATACATAATCCTTCTGATACCAGCATCTAAAAATTTTACTGGTCATAGAATGGCTCAGGTTGGAAGAGACCTCAGAGATCACCTACTCCAACCTCCCTGCCATGAGCAGGGACACCTCTCAGTTCGAGTCAGCTGCTCGAGGCCTCATCCAACAGGGCCTTCAACATTCCTAGGGAGGAGGAATCCACAGCCTCCCTGGGTAGCCTATTCCAGCATATCACCACCCTCATACTGAAGAACTTCTTCCCTAGCTCCAGTCTAAACCTACTCTACACCAGCTTCATACCATTCCCCCTTGTCCTGTCTCTAGACACCCTCATGAAAAGTCCCTCCACAGCCTTCCTGTAGGATCCATTCAGCCATA
The DNA here is from genome assembly GCA_033816785.1 of Picus viridis. Lineage (NCBI taxonomy): Eukaryota > Metazoa > Chordata > Aves > Piciformes > Picidae > Picus > Picus viridis. The sequence goes on along the minus strand of CM066580.1, from coordinate 22,710,839 downwards.
GGAGGGCAGCTCTAAGGTCTCCCCAGCGTCTTCTCTTCTGTAGGCTGAACAACCCCAGGTGTCTCAGTCTGTCCTCATAGCAGAGGTGTTCCAGCCACTGGAGCACCCCTGTGGCCTCCTCTGAACTCACTCCAACAGCTCTGTGTCCTTCTTATGCTGACGACACCAGAACTGAAGGCAGTCTTGGAGGTGGGGTCTCAGCAGAGCAGAGTCAAGGGGCAGAATCACCTCTCCTGCCCTGCTAGCCACACTCCTCTGGGTGCAGTTCAGCACACAGCTGCCTTCTGGGCTGCCTGAAGGCACTGCTTGCTCATGGGGAGCTTCTCAATCAGCACCCTCTCTTTCTTCAGAGCTACTCTCAACCCACTCTGCACACGGCCTGGATTTGTGCCTGGGGTTGGCCTGACCCAGATGCAGGACCTTGCACTTTGACTTGTTGACCCTCATGAAGATGGCACTGGCCCACTTCTCAAGCCTGTCAACATCCTTCCGGATGGCATCTCACCTCAAGTGAGTCCAGCACACCACACAGCTTAGTGTGACCAGCAAACTTACTGTTGTCTGCAAAACACATTCTTTTCAACCAGTTAACTCCTACTCAAGCTACTCATTTTGCTAAAACCCACTTATTTAAGCTTAATTATTCCCTCTCACAGAGTAAGCATTGGGGCCCATCATGGCCATAGCTGAAGACTTGCCTTTATTATCATAACTTGTCCAGATATTTTCAGGGAGTTCAAAGGGGCTTAAAGGCTCAGGAGGTGGGAAACAGAGGCTGATTTCTGAAGGTACCTGCTGTTGGATTAACTCTTTTCTTAAAGCCAAGACTGAACAGTGTCATACAAATACTGCCCCTGCTTTCAATGGGAGGCAGCTTTTGACTTCTGACTCAAACCTGCACCAACAATCAAAGATCAAAGCTCTTTAGTTAGTGTTGTGACCATTGTTTAGATCTGTTGTGTAAGCACCAGGAATTCAATCCAATCCTATGTCACAGTTCCTGCTGCTCTTCTAACAGGCACTCCACATTACTCTTGAGTTGCAGAAGAGGGAGTTTAATAACACAGAAATAAGAGAGCAGCATAAGAGGTCTTGTTCCCTTCCCATGAGCAAGAACCAAGAACACTGGCTCTAGCTCAGCAAGGAAACAGAGCAACAGATTGTTTTGGAAGAGTATGATGTATAGAAGACAGCGTAGGAGGCCAGACAGGAAGGAGTTGCCCACACAAACAGGAAAGTCACAGCTTAAGTTAAATGCACTCCCCTGCAGGCACTAGAGCTAGCACACAACTAACTCTGAGTAATGTTCACCTGGAGTTCATGTTCCACAGCGTAACAGCTGCTACGTCAGCCCACAGAGCAGTCCTTGCAGAAGGCTATGCCTGATGTCACGTTCATGCAAAGTTAGGACAGTAAAAGTAGTGACACCTGAATGCAAGTCCATGCTCCATGATGAATTAGTACACGTTAAAAATAGAACTTATCATTTCAGCTGAAGGTTTCTACAGCTCAGGGTGCTGCAGCACTGAATGTAATCCCTACCACCTCCTCTTTTCCCCATCCAGCCACTCCAGGTGTTTCTAAACTTTGGGATATTTTCTTTGTAGAGATGCTCCACACATACATTCATATTATTTACACCTGTTCAGAATTTAATAATTTCTAATTTGTTCATTTCAGATATTTGGTTTTGACCAGAATCCAACATGTAAATGTGTGGGAGCTGTTTCCATTAATGAGCTCAACAATGTTTTGTACTGGTGAGAACAGGAGGCTGAAAGACCAAGCTAATTCCTCTAAGGTGGAGTCAATTATCTCCTTTGTCCTCTTACCTTCTTGAAAGATTAAGGTCTGTACTGGTGTAATACCTTATTTTCCCTTATATCCTTAAGTTATTCATACACAGTTTACTAACTTCTCTCAAGGAAGAGCACCTAGCAAAGGCCTTGTAGAGAGAAACATGGAGGGTACTGGAAAACAAACGTTAAGTCGCGTGCCTTGCAATCGCACTGCTTCCAATCTCCAGGTAACTAATGTGAAGATACGCTTAAGGATCTATCCCCATCTTGACTTGTTTTCAAAGCTGGACATTACTGACAGCAGACTCGCTTGCTAAGTGTCTACCCAAACTAGCCTTGCCTCCAATGAGAACTGCTGGTACTGAGAGCTCAAGAAAATGAATCAGAAGTTTTCAGATAGGCATCTGGAATATGATAAATCATTTAACTGCTGGTCACATATCTCATTTTCTGACTTATTGCAACTTCTATTACAGTGTAATTTGCTCAGTAAAAATCATTACCTTTAACTCTTGAAGAATACACATTTAAACAATAAACACGGTACTAATCCTGGCTCCTCCCACCAATGAGAGGTGCTTTCTCTGTGCCAAGGGAGATGGCCAGGAATTCTTCTGAACCCAGGGGTCTCAGATGTAGCACTAAGCTATAAATGTTTTCCATGCATGGGGTTCAGGCAGCAGCAGTTCACTATAAAAAGCTGCATTCCCAACAGCATTCTAATGGGATCTCCAAACTTCACTGCTGTAGATGGGCTAGCATCACATGAAAGTCTCATAACATCAACTAAAACAACATGATGGGTTGCCATTGTCCTTGAAACCTGCCTCCTCTTCTCTTCTTTGTAAGCAGGCCGTTCACACAGCCCTCGATCCATCCACCACTTCATTCAAAGCTCACCAACACTCATATGCAGCAAGGTCAGAATTTTTTTTTAACATTCTTTGATTAATGCTGAGAGCTGCAGCATGTTTAGACAGGGTCATGACCCCAGGCATCCATTTAATCAAATTTCTCTGCTGCTTGTCCCAGTGGAGCCATCGCAACAAGAAACTCTCTCAATGAAAGGAAAAAAAAAAAAAAAAAAAAAAAAAAAAAAAAAAAGAGAGAGAAAAGAGAAAGAAAAGGGGAAAAAAAGCACACTTCACATCTCACATTGTTTACATGCTGTTAAGTAATTATTTCACTCTTCGACCCCCACTGGCCATCAACAGACAAGTCACCTCCTTGGAGATTCTGAAAAGCTTATTCAGCTGTATATAATTCATTTTGTCTCTTTCCTTCATTGTGAAGCTAACTGCTTAGCTTAAAGACTTCTTTGTGAATACTTAAGTACATGGTGTCCATGCTAATGATCTCACTAATTATAAGCGTATTTATCATATACAAAGTGTTCTCAGCTCTTTCCCAAAGCCATCTTAAGCACCATCATGCCAGCAGTTTCTCACCACCTATTTGCCCAAATAAATAGGCATGGCTCACACGTGCAGCTCCCTCTCCCTGCAGTTCTGTCATTACCTGAGTGACCAAGCAGCTCACTCAATATTTGCTCAGGAGTTTTCAATAACACTGATCTTTTATGCAGCTCTTCTCCAGGGCAAAGTGCAGAAATGAGCCAAGCAGGTAATAAAGAATTACAGTTTGCCTTTATCTAATAGCTCCATCAGTCAGAATAATAGAGTTGGATAAAATGGTAACCTATTCACCCAGTTCTTCTTAATTGCTACTCTAGAATGGGGGGGGAAAAAACCCCAAAAAAAAGCAAGAATAAAAAAAGTTGATTTCTAATTCAGTTCAGAAATTAGAGGGGAATGACTTAAAAACTAAGCAAAAGCAACACGTAATATGCCCAACTTCTAACTCAGGTGGAAACTTGCCAGAGGCTGCATTTAAACCACAAAATGAGAAGCTTGGTGGGAAAAAAAAAAGGGAGGAGAGCAGTGTTGCTTTGGGACCCTTTGACTTCCCTTTGTTGTTTCTTCATTTCTGGAAGAAGTTTCACAGCATTTAGTACAGTTACTTTGCAGCACCATAATAAAGATGGTGATACCGGTTCTGATTCACACTGTGAGCTCTCAGTATTTCTAAAAATTAAAGCTTAAAACAGAAATAAAGAGTTGCACTTCACACTCGGGCATTAAGGCTTGATTTATTTTCTCTGGCTGATGTGCGGCTGCACCAATATTTACTGCACCAGCAGTGTGCTCCTCCACAGAAACCAAGCATGTCACCAGTATCTGATGAGTTCCTACATCCTTTCATTGTGCTCCGAGGACCAGACTATTCACACTATCATCAAAACATGTTCAGTAAATAAAGGACTACTTAGATCAAACGGGCAAGGAAGAAAGGGAAATGAAACGAGACAGCAAAACAGAAGGGGACCCTAGACGACTAAAGTCAGAGAAAAGGAATGTAGGTAACAAGGATGAAATAAGTTACAAATAAAGTAGTGGTTATAGAATAACTTGTGAGAACAAAATACAGGAATTGCAATTGTGTGTGTGTGTCCTGGCAAGGATTGCAATATGGGAAAAGAATTGCACAAAGCAGATTTATTGGAAACGGCCTTTGTAGGATTCCCTGTTTCAAACCCCCTAAAGGTTTGCACCAGCAAAGTAAGGAACATCAGCTTCCAATCAGCAGGAGCAGAGACAAACTGGAGACAAGAACAGGCTCACAATCAAGAATGACAACAGTAAAAATAAGCAACTTTTTAATAAACATAGGGAAGTTTTGGGGGGGTCTGTTTGGCACCTTCCCTCCCCCCCCCCCCAACATAACCAGTATAAAGCTAGATGCCTCTAATTCCACAAATCTGAGCAGGCCATGACTTTTGCATCTTTTCAGCCCCTCGTATAACCATTAAATGTGCCCAGACTGAGCAGGAGGCTGGAACACAACTGCAAACAAGGCAGGTAAGTGCTAATGTAGAAACACTTCGTAGTGTCTACGCAGAGAGGTAGACACTGACGAAATAAAGCATTCCAAATAGGAGTACAGACATGGCTTCATAGAAGACATCCATGTGAGATTCAAACCTCCAAAGACATCAGCTGTTAAATTCTTGATCCCGTTTAAATTCAAATATAGAAAAGCCATAAAAAGCACACAAAATAAGATAGATCAGTAAAATCTTATAGTATGAATGTTTATAAGAGCAGGAAAAGTGAACATCTAAAAGGGATGCTACTTGGGGTACACCACAGAGAAATTTATTTGCCAAAGCTCTGAGTTTCAGAGAAGGAAGATTGTGAGTTTAACTAACTGACTTCAGAAGCCTGATAAAACTCCTGACAGACAGAGATAGTTTCTCCTCTACAATGGGAGTCTTGTACCTGTAGATTTAGGTATCAGCGATACATTTCCAGGTAAATAGTCTGGAGCAAGGTTAATTTATCTTAAAGCAAATACTTAAAGCAAGTGTCAAATGTGTTCTCTGAAAGCAAATTCCACAATTAAAATCAAAACACTTCCAGAGCCCTCAAAAGCTCTGTTGTACAGAAAAAGCAACTGGGAGGAAAAAGTAGTAAAATATCACTGAGTGGTTACAGATGCATCTGACCTTCAAACTCTTCAGAACTTATACAAATATTCTCCTTAAAACTTGGGTGAATCTTTCTGTTTATCTGCCTCTGACAGGCTGTCTCTTGCAAAACATTCCGAGTACTCTTGCAATGTCACTTTTAACTGATAATTGGTTTGCTTGTGAAATGGAAAAAGTGCAATAATGGGTCTGTGTAAACCCAGCAACACATTTCCTTCTTTTTAAAAAAGAAAACAACAACAACAACAAAAAAAAAAAAAAAAAAAAAAAAAAAAACACAAACACCCACCAACCAACCAAACAACACCCACTCAAGAACCTGATCATACTTTACATGTGAACCAGATCCCAGCCACTCAAATGGTTACTGAATGGCCTGTACACAGAGAGGGGTGTGGATGCAAACACAGGCTGTGGTCCACCCTGCACATGGTGGGAATGGTACTGACAGCAGGAAGCATCCCACCATCTACGACACTCCTCATGTAAGTCTTCTACCTGTGGAAAATTTCTGCAAGCAACCAAAAAGCAAAGTACACACCTAAAGAGCCTCCTGAAGCAGGCTGTGATGGTTTCTGGCTGTGATTAAACATGATGTAATGAAATATGAGGCTCAGGATGTGCCCAGCCTGCTCTAGGTGGATGTCTGCTTCCAAGCATTTCATTATTATGTGGGAATTCCTGTATTCTCAGTTAGGGATAGATACCTTTGTAATCCCTGCCACCCTGGCAGATAAAAACATCCCCTACAGAGGACTCTGACACAATGCATGGGCTCTTGCTAGTTTCAGGCTAAACTGTAACAACTTAAAACTCCAAGTCTCTTTCAGTAGAAAACACAGACAGACCTCCATCCGCAGGGACAGCAGTGAGTGTGGGGTTTACCATCTGTGACCACAGGCACCAAGGTGATGGCAGACTGTTATGCTTACCTAGTCTGCTCGAACAATGCAGTCCTAGAATGCCGTGTGAAAAATGAACTAAGTTGCTTCAGACACAAATTTCAGTAGACTCGCCACACTACACTGCCTCATGGAATCACCTATTTCTCTGTACATACCTTTGTAAGTACCAGTGCACTGTTAATGCATGAAGTACTAAATAAGAGTATGTGTACACCATCGGTATGCAAGAAAGATCTGAACCTGCCTCATATCACTGCATAAAATGTCATACATGTACTACTTACATTTTACAGTCACTGAACTGGTCAGCAGCGGTCAGGCCACGCCTTAAGTGTTGTGCCCAGTTCTGGGCCCCTCAATTCAAGAGAGATGTTGAGGTACTGCAACATGTCCAAAGAAGGGCAACAAAACTGGTGAGGGACCTGGAGCACAAGCCCTATGAAGAGAGGCTGAGGGAGCTGGGGTTGCTTAGCCTGGAGAAGAGGAGGCTCAGGGGAGACCTCATTGCTCTCTACAACCACCTGAGATTGTAGCCAGGTGGGGGTCAGTTTCATCTCCCAGGCAACCAGCAATAGAATGAGGGGACACAGTCTCAAGTTGTGCCAAGGGAGTTTAGGCTGAATATTAGGAAGAAGTTCTTCACAGCGAGAGTGATTTGCCATTGGAATGTGCTGCCCAGGGAGGTGGTGGAGTCGCCGTCCCTGGAGATCTTCAAGAATAGACTGGATGAGGCATTTGTGCCATGGTCTAGTTGATTGGATAGGGCTGGGTGATAGGTTGGACTGGATGATTTTGCAGATGTCTTCTAGCCTGGCAGATTCTGTGATTCTAACTATTAACCATTTCTCACAAAACTTGGCCTTGGAGTAGAAATGTGAAGTGCCCTACATTATTTTTCTTGATATAGATTTATAAACGTATGGACTTTTCCACTCAAAAGCAGTTATCTTGGCACTATCTGCATCAACATTCTCTGTTTCAACTACCAGTGGCCTCTTTCTGATTTTTTTCTAGTTGCCATTCACATATGTTCAAGAGCATCCATTTCTACAGCAACACCAGTTCAGTGCAACAGAGAAGGGAATAAAAAGAGGTGTCTACCTGCACTTGAGACACCAACAGCCAAAGCAAGCCATGGCACATCAGCTAACTACCCTCCAAACTGTGGAGCTAAGTAGTTGAGCATCACTGCATGTGGAAGGTATTTGGTACCAAACCACGTACTGATGATCTGCTGGCTGTGGATACAAGCAAATACAAGAGACATTAAAAGGCGGTATGGTGGGTTTGGGTTTTAATTGGATTAGTGACAGCCATCTCTGTAACACCGACCACTTACATTTCTTTTGAACCCAGATTATTTGTCAAATAAAAGTAACTTTCACATTTAATTGGAAAATTAATTGGAACAGGAATTCATAACTGATGCAAACCAAATTTAGGAATGATGAACAGTTTATAAAATCCTTAAGCTCACAAATTACCCATTTCCAGGGAGAAACATTCTCAACTGAACTGATATTCATCAATTATGTCCAGAGAATTACCAAAAGGCACAAGAACAGTAAAACAGTAATGTGTAAACTATGCCTGAATTGTTGAAATTGCTTATGCACTTCATAAATTAACAAAACAGCAGTTTTAACTTTTATTTTCCTTCCATTTTGTAGTGTCTTTGGCTACATATTACAGAATTTATCAACAAATGTACAGCTCATGCAACTATTCAATGCATTTTTCTTTCCATGATGTTATCTAATTCAAAAACTATATTTACTAATGTTAAAAGTAATCTTTGCTGCTTACTCCAAAGAACTATTCATGACAATGTCTTCAGCTGGAAGGGGAAGCAAGAAAACCTAACAATCAAATGTGTCACTAAAAAAACCTCAAACCACTCAGCACTAATTCTAACCAGTACTAGGAGCTTAAAGTTTGGTGCAATTCTTTTGTGTTTTCTTTTCAAGGCTTGCTTGGAAGAGCTCAGAAAAACAAGCCCCACCTTTATTCTTTCTCTGTAACAGTCAATAATTAATGTCCAAGCAAGTATTACTATCTCAAGCTGTGCCAGGGGAGGTTTAGGTTGTATGCTAGGAAAAAGTTCTTCACAGAAAGAGAGACTGGCCATTGGAATGGGCTGCCCAGGGAGGTGGTGGAGTCACCATCACTGGAGGTGTTTAAGAGGAGACTGAATGAGGCACTTGGTGCTATGGTTTAATTGATTAGATGGTGTTGGTGATAGGTTGGACTTGATGATCTCAAAGGTCTTTTCCAACCTGGTTAATTCTATTCCATTCTTATAAAAGAGTTGTCAGACTCTACTTTCTTTAGGAAGGCCAGCGCAAGGATCAACTAGAATTAAAATGTTCTGTCACTCTGTCCTCTGGGGGTCCTTTATATATTTCTCAAGCATAATGTATCACTCCTTTCAGAAGAAAAGGAACTGCAAAAGAGTTTTCAGAAAGGAAACTAATGGGGGAAAAGCACAGAACATTCTGTACTACCTACAAACCATTTGCAAAGCCAGGAAATTCACTATTCTCCGCCTGCTGCTGTGTTGCTTTTCTGCTTGGTGTTGGAAAACCTCTAGCTCTTGGCATTAAGGGGCAAGCCAGTTTTCCCCGGCACAAAGTGCACCCAAGAGGTGACACAGCACACAAGGCATAAAGGGAACAGCACAGGACAGAGGCACCAGACAAAATGGTCTGCTCAAAACTGGGAAGAAACTGGAATTGTGTGCATGGAGCAGACTTAGTTTTCATACAGGCTACATGATCACTGCTCATTGTCGCTTAAAAGAAACACTTGCACAATACACTTGTGACAATGATATTAAGATCCTGTTCCCAACTGCTTTTAGACAGACAGCATTATCAGAAATTTCCTCTTTTGCATTGCTATTAATTGCTAATAATTCAAATCTATTTTCCACACCCAGTGTCTGCTTCCATCTTAAGTTCATGATGGCAGTAGGTGAAAACAGGTAGCATGTGTTTTATTGCAAAACTTCTCTGTGCTGGAAATCTGTTTGCATTAAAAAACCCCAAACCCAAATTACAGCTGTCCTCCCAGGGAGTCCGGTAGAACAAAAGGTCTAGAGAACAGAATCAGATTTCAGCATCACATCATGGGATGCTAGGAGCGCCTCATCTGCCACTTCCTTCCAAGGAGGTTCCAATGGAATTCAAATCAAAGGCGAAAGCAGAAATTCTGGATTTCTGTCAGGTAACAGTGCCTCACTGCAAGAAAAATGAGGAAACTGCTGCTCCAACCTCAGGATGCTAACAGAAAGCACAAGGGTACTACGAATCATTCCTCTTCTATACTTGATCTGCAGTGCTCCCTCAAACCTGAGTCTTTCTGTGACCCGAGTTTCTTTTTATGAACTGCAGAGCAGCAGTTTCAGACCCTGTGGCTAATTCATTCCAGTTTTTAATCCAGTATTGTATCTGAGAAGAGACATGACACCTCTGTTCTGAGGATAGGGTGAGGGAGCTGAGGTTGTTCAGCCTGCAGAAGACTCTAGGGGAAACTTAGAGCTGCCTTCCAATACTTGAGGGACTTCGCATAAGGGTGTCTAGAGACAGGACAAGGGGGAATGGTTTGAAGCTGAGGCAGATCAGGGTTAGACTGGAGCTGAGGAAGAAGTTCTTCAACAGGAGGGTGGTGAGACTCTGGAATAGGCTGCCCAGGGAGGCTGTGGTTGCCTCCTCCCAGCAGGTGCTCAAGGCAAGGTTGGATGAGGCCTTGAGCAGCTGAATTTAGTTGAAAGGTGTCCCTGCCCATGGTGGGGAGGTTGCAGTAGATGATCTCTAGGCTCCCTTCCAACCTAAAACATTCTATGGTTATATTTTCCTAAGGGACAGCTAAAACTGAAGCCTAACCAGTTGAGTGCAACTTTTTTTTTTTTTTTTCAAACCAGTAGAAATGAAAAAAAAAAACACCCAACCAAAACCCTCATGCCTTCCAGTCTCCTTTACAGCATTTACTCCAACTGCTCAGGCTTTCAGCCATTTCAGAAGCTACTGCATGCCTGTGCTGCTGCATTGGGAAACTTTAATATAGTTTAAGATATGCAGATAAAATATGAATTCCAGCCATGTAACAAAAATGCCGTTGACAACATGTATATTATGCAATTATGACTGTCATTTTATTACTGTTATTAATTTATTAGTATAATTGCAATTTTTTTCAATGTCATAATGTGATAATAAAGGACTTGTCATTACTACGTTAACCTCGGAACATCTCTGACCTCAGGGGAGGTAGCTGTACGCTTTCAGTCCAAAATGAGCTGTCAGTTACCACAACGAGATTTTGATGACTACATTATCTTGTAATTAAATGTCTCAACAAACTTCTCCTTTTGATTGACAGGTAGTTAAGACTATCTTTGACCACAGGGCAGTTTCTTTATTTTTCAAGAATAATTTTTCAGCAGTGAAGAAGACAGACAAGAGTTTAAAAATTAAAGTGTTTTGAACTATGTATTAATCTATATTTGGTACTCGGTGAAAATTCTGCCAAACTGCATTATCCTCTGCCCAAGTTTCTGCACTTAAGTGACAACTTAGATGGATTAAAGCAGTTTATGTGGCTCTTTATTAGCATTTAGGTCATTAAAGAAATAAATTGTCTCGGTTTTACTTTTTTTCCCCTTTCATGTTCAGTTTTTATTTGTAAGACAATAAAAACACCTAGAATCGATGACAATGAGATCCCCTTGTAAGGATGCTCAAAAGGGTCCATTTCTGATGGTTTGAACCATCCAGCAGAAGATTCACTCCACTCAACAGAAACTGTTTAAATGAACAGGCAACATTAGCATCTATCTGATCATACAGCCCCATTAACATGATCATTTGACACAGCAGAGCAACAGTGAAACTGAGGCTACAGGCACACCAGTGCCAAAAAGGGGACTGAGACAAGGCAGAAAATGGTACCAATAGTGAAACCTAATGATAATAAAACGAAACAAGGGCTTTTCATGCTCAGCTGAAGGTCACACAGATTCAGAACACCTGAAGTATGTCTTAAATACAGCTTGTAGCTCACACAATTTCACTTCCATTTGTGCTATAATTACTACCAAATTATTCAACAGGACTGGGCAGTGTTTAAGTCATACATGATTGTCACTACAACTGTAAAGCCTGTGGTTTAGTCTTTCAGGAAGAATCCAATGAGTCAGAAAACAATAACATATGGCCACAAGCACAAACAGAAGGTTGCACTTATCTGCACTCTTCAGTTTCAACATTTCCTCATTTCCCCTACAGCTATGCCATTGCAATCCAAGCTTTATCAAGGACTTATGGTACTGATGCTCAGTGGTTTGTCATAGATTTCCAGTGTTCTGTACAAGTTCTCCACTAACAGTCATGTTTATCTATAGGAACCAACTTTCATTTGAAGAATGAAAGGCTTTTATTTGATTTATTTTGTTTAATGAAATATATGCATTTATAAAATGGTGTTAATTCAGTAGCTGATACCCAACTCTTTTTAACCTCCCGTTCCCTCAAATCTCCTCCTTTTAGCACCACATCTTCCCTTAGACTGTTGGACCAAACCCTTAGAGCTGCATTCAGATAATGAGAGCATTTCATAAAGGGCACAGTGAAAAGTTGTAAAAAAAGGTAACACAAGAAAAATGTTGCCTGACACATTACCATCATTTCTGAGGAATAAGCTCCTGAAGTTTTGTACTACATAGGAAATTCCTCTGAGCTGCTCCAGGCAATGATAATGGCTACACTGACCTGTACTCTTGGGCTGAAATTAATTTCAAACTGGACATTAGAAAAAAAATTTCCACAGAAAGAGTGGTCAAGTATTGGAATGGGCTGCTCAAGGAGGTGGTTTTGCTGGTGATGACACACCCACATGTTAGCCAAAGACTTCATGTAGTAAGTAAAAAGCTTTGACAAAAGAAAGAGATGGTTATGCTGGCAAGCAGAAGAGGAAGTTCCCAAACTCATCAGCACGAAATGGCATAAGACAGAAAAATAGGTCAGAATTAGACTGGAGCAATAAGGACATTGAAAGGTTATTTTCACCTGGCCAGTGAAGAACATGCAATGTACCTGGTCAGTACACTGGCTGATTTTGTGGCTGAGATAGAGCTGAGATGTCTTACGCTTTGGATATGACAAGAATTCAAACTAGGAAGCCACAAACCTTATTTCAAATTGCTTATGCTAAAACGTACCATCAGTTAAAGGAGGTTTTGCCCTTCCTTACAAGCAGGCAAAATAAAGCCTACAGAGTTCCAGTAGCCCACAGAGTGCCACACAAGTCACACAGCGGATCCAGAAACAACAGCCAACACCTCAGTTGCAGAGTGTTGCAGGCTGTTGTCAGCTGAGTCAACAAAACTTTTTCAGGAGTCCACTGTTGTGTCAAACACGGAAGTCTTCCAATTCTTTAGCAATTGAATGACTAGTTCCTACGAAAATCAGCCACCAAACAAGCTGTGGCATCACCAAGTAGCACCAACATTTTGCTGCTTAACATCTGCCCCAAATTCTAACATTTTGGACACAGGACTCACATATTAAAAAACCTCTACATTAAAACAAAATAAGGGTATTTATTCCAGACCAGCTACAGGTCAATCTGGATGTCCTCATACAGGCTAAGTTAAAACTGCAGCAGATAACCTGTGTGGAACAACTCATACTTCAGAAGTCATTTTACAATAGATCTTCTGAAAGGTAACACCTTCAATTTGATGCAAGGATGCTTCACTCTATACATATTCTAAATATCAAACTGAAATTAAAAACACTGGAAACATCCAGGATAAGGTGCCTTAAATTCCATTCAAAACTGATGCTTTAAAGAGCATTTGATTTTGAAGTGACATTTTAAGACCCGAGTAAATCAAAATATAATTTCAAGTCCCTTAAACTTGCAGAAAAGTCCAAATCCCAGTGTTGCACTGCTTGCTTATACAAAAGGCCAGGAGATAAAACACAGAGCTACAACATCAGAGTATTCTGCCCCCTAGTGATCTGAAGCTGACCTTTGCAGATCATATTCTCAGGAATATTGCGGGAGTATCTGCAAAGCCAAATACCTCATTGGGTCTCACTGTGCCCTACCATGTGGGTTTGAAGTGCTCTGCAAGGGGATTACTTCCAGCCTTCAGACTGTTTTTCGTGAAGAAGCTTTGGCATTGCTTACAGCGTGGCAAGTTTGTACACTCTCCTGTGACTGGGAAGACAGCGTACTGAGATGTGCCTTTGAATAGGGAGAGCAAGGGCTGTCACTGCAGTCTCACAGGTACTCTTCATGAAAGAGCTCCCAGTGCCTTCTGTGGTCGCTACCAGTTAGCTCAAAGTCACTGAAAATCATTTTATCATCAACAATTTCAGTGAAGCCAGCAGGCAAGGAAGAGGATCTTCATGCAATAAAGACCACCAGCTTTGTTCCTCGCCTCTCCTTACAGCTCCAATGCACACATTCAGACAGCTAGGCTTGTACCCGTTCCAGTGCAGCCTGAGAACAGCGGTTCCTCTCAGCTGCTCGATGCTGTATCAGTCAACAGGCACAATACTACAGGCTGCTTCTGTCTACAATGTTTCCTTCATTTAGGAAAGTGCAGTAATTCATCAGTGATTTAACCTATAGACATTTGAAGGTTGGAGAGCACCTCAGAGGGGCTGTTGACCTTCAGCAACTGAAAGAATTGAAGCTCCAGCCTTAGTCAATATATATTTATCTTTCTGTTGGGACTATTACAACTGTTCAAGTAATGCTGACCTTGAATCTTCTGCACACGATGCACTAGAATAATGATCCCTGAAGGAAGAGCATAAAAATACCTAAAAAGGATATCTACATCCAAAATGCACATAAAGATAAAAGAAAGCACTTCAAAATGAGAAGTCACTTAAGAAGAGGTAGTGTTATTGAGATTCCTATTAATTATAACTTGACTAACATTGCTAAATACTGTAATTACACATTCCTAAATATTCTAATGATAGGATACAATTTATGTCAAAGGCCTTGTTTGTTTCATTGTGGAATCTTTGCCTATTTGTAATTAATCAATGTCTGACTGACAGCCTTGTACATTGAAAACTACATCTCGAACTCACTTTCTACAAGTGGTAAGAGCACAAAATCTTTACCCTATTCCTTCTGGGTTATTTTTAACACCACTGCAGACAAAAAATTGCAAGGAAGAAAACATTCAGTTTCGTGTAATGTCACAGGTACTGGTACCCTCACATTCCACACAGATTTTTCACTCAAACTTGAGATTCAGGCAGCAGCCAGAACCAATTCCATTAATCAAAAAATATTATGACACTAGAGGTACTAATCAAATGAATATATTCTTCACTGTACCCTTAGAACAGTCCTCACTCAGCACCAACCTAGCATGCATTTCTCCTGGACCTGCTGGGATCTACCTGCCTATCCAGGGACTGCAGCAAGGGAAGCAGGAAACGGGAGGCAGGAAAGGCAGCCTCCCTGGGTCCTCACCTTTTCCAATGCCAAACATACAACAAGGCCAGCTGCAAAGTCTTTATCAAGTAAAACACATTCTTGGAGACGATAGGAAACAAATAGGAGGTGGCTGGAGCGAAGACAGGGATCATCAGAAGTAAGGTGCCACGAAAACAGGGACCTAGTTTTAGGCATGGAACATATTTAGTGTCTCAAGCCAAACCTATTTGGTGTGCAAGATTACAGAATGAATCCCCAAAAGAAAAACACACCTCTGGTCTGTAAGTTGGCTGTTTGCCTTCTCATAGAGGCCACCTCTGGCTTCTCTTCCTAATGTCGACACAGAAGTCCTTCAAATTCAAACTACAGTTTGCACAAGGCTCTTTGGTACCTACTGCCCATGAGCTAGTTACAAGCTTTCATTAGAGAAATCACCATTAACAACTTCACGGCCAGTGGAGCTTAAGATTTGCATTCACTGTTCTCTTTGCTTCCTCTCCTGCATTATCTTTTCTGGAAAGCACAGAGCATTACCATAATGCCATCAGTGGCAGCAGACAGACATCAGTGCACAAGGAAGACTCAAAACCACTATTATCAAGCAAATTTGCTCGTTTGCATCCTGCCACTGGGTCATTCTCATGTCCTCCCTTTGGGTTTTTCCTCTCATTTTGTAAGAACTAATAACTACTTGAAGAAAACCATCTCTCTTGCATGCTTGTTAACAGAGCCACTCATGCCCTAATGCCAGCACGACCTGAGCCGACTACCCAATGCATTAAACAGTAAAACACATCCATGTCTCACAAAGGATTCTCTGCCACACCACAGATTCCACCACTGTCACGTTCTGTGATTAGAAGTGGTATCCATCTATTAAGAAGAGGTTAAATACCTACAAGGGACAAGGAGCTCTATCACCCACTTGCTTCTGGCAGATACACCCTGTCTCTCCCAAAGTCTTTTAGCTGGGGGCAGAACAGACCTGATCCATCAGTCCTCAAAACACCTGTGTCCATCAGGAAAATACGGCATACAGCCTCACAGCACAGGGTTCTCCTACAGCAGCTCCTGAGATTTCAGAGGTCCTTCAACTCTAGCACCACATTACTTATGGCACAGAACAACAAACCTGCAGTTTCCTCCTATCTACTGAATACGTAATAGACATTAAGGATTGGTGATTGTCAACATTCTGGAGGATGATAGCACAACAATGGACATGGACACCACCACAGCAGCTAGTGGCAATTACACAAAAGAATTTCTGTGCAGTGCATTTTTATTTGGACTCAGGGAGTCAGTACCATTTTATTTTGCTGATGTTACCCTAGATGCTGTTACATCTCAGATGTATTTCCCATTGGAACAGAGAAGTCTCTATAAAAATCTGATCCCTCAAGCAGTATCTCCTTTCCTAGGGTAGCCAGTAAGAGGCTACCCTGAAAGAAGAGAATAAGAACTGCACCACTACAAGGCAATTCAGGGTGGCACACAGGGTTTTATTCCATCCATATACTGCATAATAAAATGTAGTTGCACACCTGTGCTGCTATATTAACTCTCTTCCTTGATGTTTGCTAGACTGTGACTGCAATAGAGTCATTTTCTCAAAAGGAAACCTGCTGTTTTTGGAAAAACAAGGCTTAGCTGGGGAAACAAACATTTGCTCAGCTCTTATTAACTAGCTCAGTATCAAATCCCTTTAGGGAACTGGTCACTCATGTCTGAACATTGTTTGGTACAATGAAGCTAGAAAGAGTTTTGGACACCTTCTGCCTAACAGTCTGACAATGCTGCCTCCAGGAGATCACACAAGTCTGAAATCCAGTGAAAGAGAAGACACAGGCACTGCTTCACAGGAGAACAGCCTCCCAGATGGCCTGGGGAGATCTACTTTAAAGGCACCTTTTTCTGACAAAGAACTCCTACTAGACTGACTTAGCAGTATGCCATGGGCATCAGCAGAGCTGGATGCACAAGAAGACCAAACATGACAGAGTCTGTCAGGCTTTTTCAAGGTTTACATGCACAGAACCAATCCTAACCCAGGATGGGTGCAGGCAGCCTCAGAAGAGAAACCAACAGCAGTTCTTGGAGCATGAGAGGCATCAGACAATTAAGCAGGAATGTAGCTGTTCATTCCAGGTAAGGAAATCACTCAGACTATGGAAAGAATTCTTGAATATTTGCCTTCTCTGGAGACACAAAGATTATTTTTTAATGCCACCTGTGGAAAACATCAAACTAACACCCTAAAAATTATTCAGCACACTCCCAAAAGACGACCAGTGCTGGCTAAGGCAGGTGGCAAATGTCTTCTATCCCCCCAAATGTGTGTTTTAATTATCACACATTTGATACATAAATCAGGAAATAAACAATAAAGAAGCTCTCAAAAATTGAGAGTAACAATGTTATTCAGCCTGCAGAATGCCTGGTTTGTCCTGTACTTTATTTTAGCTTGTGAAGCAGAAGAAGATAATAAAGTTTAATGGGTACTATTTACTTGGTTACTCAAAATTGAAGGTCACTGGTACATAAGGGGACAAGAAAAAACCCTGCTGATTGAAAAAACAAGGACATAAACAATTTATTTTAATTTTATTTCTTTTATTACAGGCTATATTAGAACTTGATGCAAAATGTTGACTCAGAAGAGCTAAATATAATCAAAAGCTTCCTTACATTCAGCCAGCATAACATATTTAGATACCACTCATACAATGCCTCAAGCCGTTCTAATTCGATAATGTTATTCTGCCTATGTATTTTATGCTGGTGGTACAGGAAACTGGCCTAGGTGGGAAGTAAAGTTCTACTTCCCCCACTTAATTTCTCAAGGAATAGAATAGACCAGGTTGGAAAAGACCTTTGAGATCATCAAGTCAAATCTGTCACCCAACACCATCTAATCAACTAAACCATGGCACCAAGTGCCTCATCCAGTCTCTTCCTAAGCACCTCCAGTGATGGTGACTCCACCACCTCCCTGGGCAGACCATTCCAATGGCCAATCTCTCTTTCTATGAAGAATTTCTTCCTAACATCCAGCCTAAACCTCCCCTGGTGCAGTGTGAGACTGTGTCCTCTTGTTCTGGTGCTGGCTGCCTGGGAGAAGAGACCAACCCCCACCTGGCTACAACCTCCTTAAGGTAGTTGTAGAGAGCAAGGTCTCTTCTCCAGGCTAAGCAGCCTCTCCTCACAGGGCTGTGCTCCAGACCCCTCCCCAGCATTGTTGCCCTTCTCTGGGCACATTCCAGCAACTCAACATCTTTCCTAAACTGAGGGGCCCAGAACTGGACACAGGACTCAAGGTGTGGCCTAACCAATGCTGAGTACAGGGCAGAATGACTTTCCTGCTCCTGCTGGCCACACTCTTCCTGATCCAGGCCAGAATGCCATTTGCCTTCTTGGCCACCTGGGCACACTGCAGGCTCATGTTCAGCCTACTATCAACCAGTACCCCCAGGTCCCTTTCTGCCTGGCTGCTCTCAGCCACTCTGACCCCAGCCTGTAGCACTGCATGAGGTTGCTGTGGCCAACATGCAGAACCCGGCACTTGGATGTGTTCAATCTCATGCCCTTGGACTCTGCCCATCTGTCCAGTCTATCAAGGTCCCTCTGCAGAGCTCTCCTACCCTCTAACAGATCAACTCCTGCCCCCAGCTCGGTGTCATCTGCAAATTTACTGATGATGGACTCAATGCCCTCGTCCAGATCAATAAAGATACTGAACAGGATGGGGCCCAGCACTGATCCTCGGGGGACACTACTAGTGACTGGCCGCCAGCTGGATGTGGCACCATTCACCACCACTCTCTGGGATCAGCCCTTCAGCCAGTTCCTAACCCAGAGCAGAGTGCTGCTCTGTTAAGGCTAACAAACACATCAGCTATGTTTCACTACATTTATGAAGAGAGGAAAAGGTGACGATGAAGATTAATCACCGTGCACAGGCCTGTCAAACTGCTCTCACTCCACAGCATCACCCATTTATTATGGAGAAATGGCTGCAACACCTGAAATGTACAGGGTCGGACACAAAATATTCCTTAGTCAGCAAGTCTTTGTCAGGACTCAAAGACATTTCTTTAACCAAACAATGCAGCAAGTAGCAGTACAGAATTTGAGGCACCATCGACCTCTTCATGGCATATACCAGAAGAATTACTGTTCTGAAGGTATTCAGTATTTCTGACGAGGTCTAGGGCCAACTATAGATGGAGATGACCACTCCATAATCCATCTTCAGAATGGTTCCAGAGGGCTGGTCCTGATAAACAGTTCTCCTGCCGTTCTCTTCCCAGCTGTACAGAACAGACACTGGAACCAATTCTGCAGAGACAAGGCTTCCCTGAACACAGAATGGTAAGGGTTGGAAAGGACCTCTGAAAGACTGAGTCCAACCCCCTGACAGAGCAGTATCACCTAAAGCAGATCACATAGGAACATGTAGAGGCAGGCCTTCAAAGTCTCCAGAGAGTGACTCCACAGCCTCTCTAGGCAGCCTTCTCCAGGGCTCTACCACCCTCAAAGAAGTTCCCTCTCATGTTTAGATGGACCTTTCCATGCTCAAGTTTGTGTCCATAACCTCTTGTCCTGTTCATCGGGGACCACTGAGAAGAGTCTGTCCCCTGACACCTTCCTGACACCCCCACCTTGGGTATTTGTAAGCATTCCTAATGCATGCCCTGTAACTCAGCCATCTGCAGAGAAGCAGCTTCATACAAACAGCATCATGGAGTTATGGAACCAGGGCAGGAAAGGCTCCTATTTCCCAAACTTGGCACATGCCCAATTACTAAGAGCTTTATTTTCCAACTTTAATATTATGTTACTGGAGATAATTTTCTCGTAACTGGGGGAGATGGAATATCATCTCTGTTGAACTGCAAACAGCTCCAGAACATAATGTTTTGAACAAACTCCCAGCCATCACTGTACAGATGGTACACAGCCCCTCTACCTTTATTACAGCAAATAAAAAATGACATACAGCATCCTGAGGAATAAGCCAGCAATTCCCAGAGATCACTTTTACTGCAAGGTACTGAAAGGTACCTAGAACTCTTCTTGGGATGTGGGAGGTATACTCAGAAGCACCCACACCATAGATGCACCAGCTCGCTGCTGTTACGGAAAGGATGAGGCTATAAATGGATGTATCTTAGCTCTGCACACAGTGGCTCAAGAATAAAAGCCTGTGACCAGTTTTCCTAGAATCAGTCATGGAATGGCTTAGGTTGGAAGGGATCTCAGAGATTGTTTCCTCCAACCTGCCTGCCATGGGCAGGGATGACTCTCAACCAGACTCAGGCTTGAGAAGTGGGCCAGTGACAACTGCATGAGGCTCAACAAGTCAAAGTGCAAGGTCCTGCATCTGGGTTGGGCCAACCCCAGGCACAAATCCAGGCTGGGTGCAAAGTAGGTGGAGAGCAGCTCTGAAGAAAGAGACTTGGGGTGCTGACTGAGAAGCTCCCCATGAGCCAGCAGTGCCCTCATGCAGGCCATCAGGCAGCTGTGTGCTGAGCTGCACCCAGAGGAGTGTGGTCAGCAAGGCAAGAGAGGGGATTCTGCCCCTTGACTCTGCTCTGCTGAGACCCCACCTCCAATACTGCCTCCAGTTCTGGTGTCCCCAGCAAAAGGAGGACACAGCTGTTGGAGTGAGTCCAGAGGAGGGACACAAAGATGATCCAAGGGCTGGAACACCTCTATTACAAGAACAGGCTGAGGGAGCTGGCGCTCAGCATAGAAAACTAAAAAGACTAGTTGGCCATGGTTTGCCTCCTCCAGACCCATGGTGATGTGCCTCTATCTGCCATCTCTCAGCTAGGAAGGACCACAGGTCTGCATCCCTGATAAGCTTCTAACCTTGTGCTTGTTGCACAGGATGTTGGGAGGCGCAACGTGTCTACACAAAGAAGTTTCCAAGGAGGGGTGGGGGGGTGGAAACCAATAACATGGCCTCAACTGCTTAACCTTGAGAGCCTACTGGTGTCTCCTGGCCTACTCAGTGCATTATCAAAGGGACTGATTTTTGCTGAACTGGGGGTGAACAAGTCCCTAGATCAAGCCTATACAGCTTCCTGTAGAAAGTAAAATTTCTAAACCTTGTGATCTCTGTAAGACTTTTCACAGCCTCTGCTTTGCAATTTGAAACTGATACAGAGCTCATAGCAGATCCACCCATTCTATTCCTGACAACTCTGCAATTTATTTTCCTCATTTTATTTCTGAAGCTGGTTAACATAAGATAAGGTCCCTTTTAAAAACACTGGCTCTTTAGGTGTTGAACAAGTAGTAAATCCACTTGGTCAAATTGCCTCATTTATAATATTTAATCTTCCTTCTGTAATCAGGAGAGCTGAAGTACACATTCAGAGTTGCTTTCCTTTGACACAGTTCTCTTATTACTGTCTCTTTTCCTCACATAATGTCCCACAGCAGCTGTGCCATTATGATGATGCTTTCTCCCTCTCTTTTTTTTTTTTTTTTTTAAGCCAGCCTCTCTAGCACAAATAATTAAAACATGTATTTACCTTCCACCGCTTGGCTGAGACTAAGTGCACATTTTGGGGGGAGGGGGGTTGTTTGTTTCTTTTTATTTTATTTCTGAGCAGTGACATATTGATGTTTGGGATAATAAATCATTCCAATTTGTTCACCCCTGCCAACAATGGGTTTAATCTTCATTTACGACTTGCAAAGTCCGTTTTGTTGGAAGCGTTTGATAAAATACTCAATTACCATTTTTTTTGCACCGCAGTTCAACTGCTGCGCTGATAAAAGGCTCCAGCTCAGAAGATAAACTGCAAATAATTCCTGAAGAACAAATGTCAGAGGCAGTTTACAATGAATGGGATTTTTTTCTTGAGCAGATTATTCTCCCACCAAAGTGACAGGGCAGCTCAATATTTATTTTGTTGAGAATGTCATTTAAATATTGTTTGACACCTGCTCCCTGCAGTCAGCTACTCAGCACATCACACTTTCAAGGGGTTTAGAAGTGAGGCTCCAGCTCTCTGCATCTACTAACATATTTCAGGGTCTCTGTTTAAAAAGCAGGAACGGCTGCTTCAATACCTGGGCAGAGTTGCAAAGTGTGTAAGTCAAAGGAAACACTTCCCAAGTGTTAGTGCTTGCACACAGCTGCACACCGAAGTGCACAGAAAAACTCACAGAACTCATGCGGGAGAAAAATACCTGGACTCAAGAAAGACTCAAGTTTGTGACTTACCACACGCAGTTTCCTTAACATTTACTCAAAAAAAAAAAAAATTAATTTCAAATGGATTTTTTCCTCCTTTCACTTCTGTTCAAAGGAGAAGGCACCCGCAGTGCCTGCGTGAATCCTGCCCCATGGGTTTACTCTAGATGGCAGTGCTCAGTGCGCAAACTCAGCTAACACTGCTAACCCCTGCAGCAACATGGGATTTCCTCCCCCTTCACATCTTCACCTTAAAGTGCTTTGGACTGACAGTGGTGATTACTCCATCGCTCAGTTACCACAACACAGAAAGGATCACTCATGCCTTTTTTTTCTTTCACCTAATCAGTAGCTCTTTTCAGTTCTTTAAAAATCAAAGCATTCTCCCAAAAGCAGTCTACTGAAAGGTATGTGAAATGTATGTGTGACACATGGGAAGGGGCAAGGAAGAGGGCACAGCACAGCAGGGCCCAGAAGGAAGCCAAGGATGAACCAAGAACATTCCCAGGTAAAAGGCCCTGCCTTTTCAAAAGCTTCTTAATTTGGTTTGTCTCAATCACGACATGTTTATTTAAGTGTTATTTTATGTCAATGTTTTTATAGATAAAACAAGGCTAATTAAACTCCCCTTTAAAATGATCAAAGATATTGGAGCTACACTGTAATAAATGGAGAGTTCCTGCAAGTGATTTGAACACAAGACACAGATACATAGCCTTGAGGAAGCCAATAATAAGCATGCACTTAATCTTAAGAACATACACAAGACTGAAAATAATCCCAGAACACAAGCAGGACAAATCCTAGAATGAGAAGATGGTGACTAATCTCCTGGCTTCCAGGGTTAACACAATTAGCTGCTGATAATATGCATCATGATAGAGACACGCCGGAGCAGCGAACTCCTCAGATAGGTACACATGGATATGTATCTGGATATATGCTTTAGAAACCCATTATTGCTTTTCACTACTCTAAAGCACTGAGATTAATGAATCATTTGGCTTCGAAAACCTCTTCTTTTTCCTTTTTGCTTTCTACAGCTCAATACAGACATCATTACTTCTCCACCAGTACAGTGATTCTGTTCGTCATGCCTGAAACAACTACAGCAGGGAGATTAAATACAATCTATATCCACATAAATCATTGAATAAATGAATCATGAAATTAATATGTAAATTGTGTGTTTAACCTCTATTTATACAGCACTGTCTGTCACCATGTAGTAAATCTAAAACTAATTGCAAATTCACAACTCTGCAAAAAAGAACACCATGGTAAAAGCTTGACATATTTATTAACTAAATGTTGAACTACATTGAGTAAGTAATTAACAGTCATGCCAGAACAGGGAGAGGAAATTATATTTAAGCACAGATGTCACCTGTATGAAATGGCTAAAACTATTTTAGATTAGATTTTTATATTAATCAAAGAATACCCCTATTTAATTTTTGACAGACAAATCTGTTTCCATTTATTCATTATTCCATTAAACACTCCGGTTTTAAACCTGAATGTCACGTCCGTTCTCACTCTGATCTCTTCCTTTTAATATGTCTTTTAAAAGAACACGTGAAGAAGAAAAGACTCAAGCAGGAAGGTTAAATGGTAATAAAATCTCTCTGCAGTCTAGACAAAAACCCCTTGATAGACCAGAAAAAATAATTTCCTATTAAATTCCATTATTAAGCACTTTGATATAAAAAGAGCTGAACGTAAGCCTTAAAATACTATCTCTAATTTTGTTCCTATGCATTTCCAGTGCTTTCCAATAACCAGAATGCACCGCCAGTTGGTGGAGCATGAAAGCTCCCTAGCTGCCATCACCAGTACAGGCCAATCTCCAAGTTCAATTTTGTCCTAAGAGTTGGAACGTGTTTAAAAGACAAATCAGAATAGATGCCGCATGAACACGCCTGCACCAACAGGTTTATAGCTTCCAACTGATTAGTCACTGAGGTACCAACACAGTGCAACACAGAAGGGAGAGATTTACTTCAGGCAGCTAGGACAGATACAGCAATTCCATGGCACAAGGTAAGTAATGCTCATCAGGAGGACCTGCTGCTGCCAAACTCTTACTTCATTGTGAAACTGGAAAAGGATCTGGTGGTGATAGCAATGAGTGGCTGAACATGAGCCAGCAGTGTGCCCAGGTGGCCAAGAAAGCCAACAACATCATGGGCCTGGCTCAAAAACAGTGACAGGCAGGAGTAAGGAAGGGATTGTGCCTCAGTACTGGGCACTGGTGAGGCCACAGCTTGAATACTGAGTTCAGTTCTGGCTGCCATAAGAAAGACACTGAGGTCCTGGAGGGTGTCCAGAGAAGAGCAATGAGGCTGGTGAGGGGTTTGGAGCGCATGGAATAAGAGAGGCGACTGAGGGAGCTGGGGTTGTTTACTCTGGACAAGAGAGGGCTGAGGGGAGATCTTACTGCTCTCTACAATTCCCCAGAAGGAGGTTGAAGTGAGGCTGGTGTTGGTCTCTTCTCCTAAGTAACCAGTAATAGGACGAGAGGAAATGGGCTTCAGTTGTGCACCGGGGGAGGGTTAGGTTGGACATTAGGGGAAACTTCTTTACTGCGATGAGACGTAGGAACAGGCTGTCCAGAGAGGTGGTGGAGTCACCATCCCTGGAGGTGTTCAAGCAGTAGCAGTAGTAGATGTGGTGATTCAGGACATGGTTGAGTGGTCATGGTAGTTGGGTTACATTTGGACTCACTTTTAAAGTTTTTTCCCAGCATTAATGATTCTATGAAATTCATAGCATTAACCCTTTCTTCTTAAAATCCTCAGCTGTTGAAGCTGAGCAAATTCCCAAAGAACCAGACAAAACAAAGGAAGTTCTATTTGCCTACAGAATCTGCCTGGCCTTATTTTAAGATGCCTTCCTTGTTGTTGGTTTTTTTTTTTTTACCTTCGACCGGTCAATACAGGTAGTCCACACATGCAATTCCTATGTGCGGTGAGTACAAGACAGGTTCATAACTGTGAAAAAAATTATCCCCTGCAGAATATAAGAACAGCAAACTGAAGTTGACTCTATAATAAATATGCACTTTAAAACACAGCAACTGGCCTGCTGGGTAACCCTGCTTTCTGAACAGGCACCAGACACTGGACAAATACATCAAGTAAATTCCAGTGGATTAAAATGGAAAATGCACACTAACAAGGATGCAAGTGTCCAAATCCATTGCAGGAAAAGGGTGAGAACCTGGAACAGTAAAACTGATGAGAAAGCTCACACAGGTTTATGCACTCCTGTTCCAGGCTCCCAGTAAAGATAAACTCAGATAAGCAAATAAATTTTACATCATATGCAATTTATAGGCTTAAGCTGTCCCCTCATGGCAAATCTATTTTGTACACAGCACTCCTCACGCTGTGCTTGATGAAGCTGCATGAGCATTAGTAGACCCATTTCACAACCAGCAAATCAGAGGCACAAAGAGATTAGGTGATTTGTCCAAGGTCACCACACGAATCATTTATAGGACCAGCAATGAGACTGAAGTTCCTTGACTCCTAGTTCTGGCAACTAGACCGTGATGCCTTTAACTGTATTACAGAAAAGTACTCCTTGTGGCATCAATCTCAGATCATGAAGCACTTTAAATCACTTGAGGATTGTGAAGTTTTTATGGTAGGACAACATTTCATTATTTACCTGAAAACTTGGGGCAAAGAGCAGGAAAAACTCCCAAAGCTGGTGAGATAGGAACCGTGCAGAAGGCAGCTACAACAACAGGGGCTGGCAAACCGAGAGGTGAATAAAACAGTCTAGTTCTGCTTTATTTCTAGAGGAGCTGAACAACCACCATCTGCTTGGAAATCTCAGAAGTTACATTAATGCTTATAAAACAATTGTCTAAAAAGACAAAACACGAAAACTGCTGTTTACTATTCACCAGTTTTTATCCACTTACCCATCTGCTCTCTCCAGTTTCAGCAGTTTTACTAACACATCAAAGAGAAATCTGTGGTCTGTGTCCCATGGCTAAAAGAAGCACGGGCCAGAGAACAGAGCGGACTAAGACAGCTTAGAAACTGAAAGTTAGAGACATTCCAATAGTTTGTTCAAAGGGATAAATCAATAGGTGTAATCAAGCACAACTGCCCAGCCTTTTAAAAAGAGATATCCACACTTTCACCGCAGAGGATTTCATTGTATGCAACTAGAATACACAGACCTGCAAGAAAACAGCACCCGTGCACACTGCAGGCACCAGACTAACTCATCGGTCGCAAGTCATCCTGCAGCAGGTGACCCTGCTTGAGCAGAGGTTTGGATCAGATGACCTCCAGAAGTCAGCCGTTCTGTGACTCTTGTTTTTCCATTCCCCACACACACATTCATCCACTGGCTGCTTCTGAGGAGCCTTTTTTCAGTTCGCTCTCACTAAATTGAAAGTGTTTGAATCTCTTTAAAATCAAGCCTGTTAGTTTGTGCTCCATGCAACCTCAAGCACAAGAATCATCAGCTTACTTGTGAAGGCAAGACCTCATCATCACCCTCCTGCATGCTGCCCAACTTGAGTGAATTTGTCCTCTATTTCATTATGACTTGAACGCTTCATACTCTTTTGCAGGTAGAAAAAGATAAACACAGTGCTAATATTTTCATGCTCACCAAGCTTAGCTTCTTGTTCTTCTCTGAGCAGATGAAAGAAAAAGAATGTTCACCCAAAAAAACCCACAAAGCTCACTGAGGAGTGACAAAGTGCAATGTAAAACTAAACACTTGAACAACAAATACAAAGAAGAAAGTATCAGGAAAGAACAAATAAGAAGGGGCACAAGAATCTGAAACATTAGGTGAGACAGGGCAGTCAGTTAAAAGACGAGATAGTATACAGAGGTCAGTGAAGGCAGGAAGACTCATAAGTAGCAAAGAAAAAAACAGGGAAACATTTAATAAGATGCATAAAAGAAGTTAAGGTTGAGTAACAACCCCTTGACCAGACTGCTCTAAGCTGGTTCAGAGGCTTTGTACTGCCTTCACTGCAGAGCAGATCATCCATTAGAGACTGGTGACTTGCTGCCAGCTTCCAACATGAGTGAAGAAAAAGAAGCCAAGCGTAATTCTAGGTAACAAGAATTATCTCGATAAAAGTGAGGCTTCCTCAAAGGCACAAGTATTGATGCCTTTGTTCAGGACACCAGAATGCCCCTACCTGGAGCAGCTTTAATTACATCCCTAAGCCATTTGCCCCCCTTTTTTTTTTCCCCCACACCCATGTATTTCCTACATGCCCTACAGAAGTCCAGGTAGCAGAGGCAACCCTTCCTACAAAATCAGTAATCTTATCAAACATAGCTTTCAAGTCAGGCTAGCAGCATCTACTCGTGTAAAACCGTATTACATTATAACTAACTATCCACTTTCCTGCCTGGTTTGAATTCTATTTAATAACAAATTTTGCTTCAAGTCCTCCTTTGCAAATTAGATAAATGATTACATCTACGTATCTGTTTCCTACCATGAAATCTATATTGACAAGCTACCTAAGCTTAATTAAAGCCCAGATAAATGTGCCAAGATAATTTATGTTTGTGTATCTGTCTGTATTGAGGAACAAGAAGGATTCGAAGTACTTGCTTATTATTGCAACAAAAACCTAGTAGTTCACCAGTGTTGCCTCCATCTGAAAAAAAAACCAACAAACAGAACCACAAGCACTATTTCCAGGATTCCCAAAACATTTTGCACAATCACTTAAAAGAAAAAAATCAAATCAGAAGGATTTAAAGCAAACCCTGTTACAGACCTTCCTCATACAAGATGAAACTGAGCTACACAAAGTACACAAAGGATGCAAAAATGGCAACAGGGAAGAAAAAAGAAGCTTTCATAGGCAGCACTTACAGCCTGAA
This sequence comes from Picus viridis, assembly GCA_033816785.1. Taxonomy (NCBI): domain Eukaryota; kingdom Metazoa; phylum Chordata; class Aves; order Piciformes; family Picidae; genus Picus; species Picus viridis. The sequence goes on along the minus strand of CM066580.1, from coordinate 22,683,027 downwards.
ATTTCTCACAGCCAGCCAAGCAAGACAAGGACATCCCTGGTGAGTGCATGCCACAGGATCATTTTTTCACTGCTCCTGGACACTCTTTGGAAACTGCTGGTCAGAGGCTTCCCTCCTTGGCGCAGGAGGGACTGGACATTCACACCTTGCTTAGCCCTTATCACAGTCTGAAGGCAACGAACAGGATCTCCTTTTCCCAGCTCTTCACTGTTGCAGAGGTGGCAGCTCCCTGAGCTGTCATCACCTTGGACCTCACCTCTCGCACAGAAATTTAGAGCAGTCCACCACCTACTGCACCCAGATTAAAAGCACAGTGGAAGGGAGAGAGGTGATACCATAAAGCAGCTGGTTCCCTTCCATGCACAGGGAGAAGACTGGCACGATGCTGTTTCTCAAATCACTAATGGGTCTGATACTGTTTCCACAAGAGATTTATGTTAAAAAGATAACTTTCCTCACTTTTCGTTTTCATTTCTGTTCTTTTCTCTACCCAACATTTCATTCTGGGAAGGAGAAAGAGCTGCTCATTTCTGTGGCAGGCAAGAACAATCTGAGATTTATAACATGTGAGGAACCCATCACCGTGATAGAGCAATCTTTCCCACAGACATCTCTCCATTACCGAGGCTGATGTCTCCCTGCCCTGATGCCACTTCTGGGCTGATCTGTCAGCCCCAACAGGGGGCTAACAGCTCTGCCATCGCCTGCACACATTTGTCATGTTTATCTCCCCAAGCCCTGCAGTTCTTCTTAAACAAACTCTTCAAACACACTTTCACCATTTTGGGGCTTGGTTTTGGTGGTTTGTTTTGTTTTTCTAAACAAATACAAATCTGAATGAAACTGCACATTTTCAACAGTGACTATTTCCCATCTTATGTTATGATGAAGTTATTTTAGTTTTTGTGAAAGGAAATAATGGGTAAAGATGAAGGCTTCATTCCACTGTGCTGACAACACACTGGTTGGAGAAATGGTGCAGTTAATAACGTAAAGTTGATGTATGTAAGCACAGCTGGTTTGGGAGCATCTTTTCAGTAGCACTAATTTATACTTTGCCTTTATTTTGTGTTTTGGTTTGTGATTTTGATTAGCCACTAGAATGAGCTCTCTTAATTGCTTTCTGCTAAACTGCTTAAAAGCAAAAGAAAGAAAAAGGACAAATAAAAGAAAAATGTAAGCCATGAGACCTTTTCTACTTTTAAATGTTTTCCATGCTATTAGATTCAAAAATCAACATCTGGCCTTAAACATTGTAAGGTAGTTTCAGGGCTCTAGAGGAACAGGAAAAAGTGGGGTGGAATTCAGAACCATTTTCAAACCCTGTATCACACTAACTTCTTCCACTCATCTGGTTTACTTCTTTGCATCTTAACACGAGGGTTTGTGTAAAGAATACAAACTGCTACCAGTATTAAATGTCTACTACTTCCATTTCCTACCTTCCTAGCACTCCCTAAATTCATTATAGATTTACTTGTTTAAAAAGAATAAAAAGGAAACAGCACAAGGAAGGAAAGAAAGTGGCAGAAGAGAGTGGGAGATGCCTTCAAAAAAAATAATTTCTTGATGCACAGCTCTCTGCATTCCTGAACACTCACTACATAAATTTAGTATTTACCTCTTTCACAAAACTTGCTTTAGAACTCTATTTTCCACAACTACTGAGATTTAAAATTTAAATGAAAGGCTGTCACAAGACTCTGGTGTTTTAACAAAAACCCAGCAATCAAAGAATAAAACAGATGCAAACTCGTTGTTGGAATCAACAAATTAAACTTCTGAAATACAGTTATGGAAGTCTGGGAACCTAGTGAGACTATCAAAACTACCACAAGAATTGCAGAATTGAAAATATGTAATGAGGCTAAACACCAAAGGTGGCAAATAACTATTCATTTAAAAACCCACCACAAAAATAGGCCTTACTTTCAAAAGTTATCTTCTCAACACTTCCCTAACAGATGCCCAACTAGGTACCCCAAAACTGATCATCACTGGCAACCTCTGACCCATCTGAGTCACATTTCCATGCACAAAGCACCACAAATATTTCTAAAAGAGACATCTGGAAGTTTCTCTATCCCTACACAACTCGCATGAAGCTGGTTTTCAATGCAATACACCAGCTAAGAAGAGCCTGGAGTATCACTCCAGGAAGCCCACCTGATAAATGTTCACCAACTGGAAAATTCATGTCACCATCAGTGGCAAACTCCTATTGTATGGTCAAGGCAGAATTTGGTACATGCCTTTTGTTGAAACCCAGTGGAAACATTCTTCCAGCCTCAGCACTGCTAAGCAAGTCAATCACCTTATTTGAAGGAAGGCTGAAGTAAACTCACAGCCACTAGGCTTTTACAGTGATTTTACAGCGACAACGTTATGATCAAAGAAGCAGTCTCGGGTGTTAATGCTTCATCTACCTTTAAGAGTAAATGTAGTAACACAGAAAGATCAATATTGTAAGTTCCTTATTCTGTGTTAAATTACTGTGAATTCATTGCATTACTACAGAATTTCATCAGTGACATTAACCCTTGTCTAAATATGTTAATGCTGAATAGTACATCGCTACTGCCATTACTTCTACAAAAGATACAGGAACACATCAGAAAAGACTTCTGGCAATACTGTAAACTGTCCAAAAGTCAACAATAAAAACCTGTGAAGCACCTGAATGACTGGGGATACTGAGAATAGGAGACAGGCTCCTCTCAAAGCTCGTTTTAGAGAGCAGACAACAACAGTACTAGGAATGCGGAAAGCAACTTAAGGGATGCATGCTGCAATATCCCAAGGTTTTTTGTTATTCAAAGGAGAGTTGCACAAGGATTAAAAGTATAAGGGGGGAAAGGCAGAAAAGGAGATCCTAATCCATGGAATACTTGCATTTTTACTCCAAGTGTTTTACTTAACCAAAATGAAGGCATTGGTTGTTATACAGTGGTTGCACCACTAACTGTGCTACACCACCCCACCAGTGGCTTGATGGACAGGAGAAAGCTTTGAGTCATCTGTATTTCTTCTTTTAAAAAGCCCACAAGTATGAAAGGGCTCCCATTTTCCACCACCAGCTCTTCAGAACATCAGCAGTGGCTTTTGACTGTAATGAAAACTGGAAGAGTCTGGTTCGATGGGCCAAATGTCCTTCACTTAAGAAGATGCAGGCTAGAAGCCCCAAAAACCTAAAGTGATCAGTTCCTCATTTTCATTACCCTTCAGTATTTGTCATAGCTTCCCAGAGTCACAGTTAAACCTCATAAACATACACCCTACTACTGCACTCCTCCCATAGCTAAATAATCTTAACAGGGTTTGCATGTGCTGGGACCCGGGGCGGCGGGGAGTGGGGTTTTTTCTGCAAAGAATAAGGCAAATGGGTCTTCAACTTCTGCAAGGAAAACATTTAGTCAGTATTAAAAGCAGAAAGCACCTTACATTTTGATTCATTTGATACTCTTGTATTATGCATAAAGCCACTCATTCATTTTGCCCTGCAAACCATTCTTGTCCAAGAAGAGATACAATCAGCGGGAAGCAGTGAAGGATTTTATTAAACACAAGCCCAGTGCAACATGCTCCTTATGGAAATACACCAGCAGCCAGTAAAAAAATGGGCCATTTCACAGGGTGTAATAACTATGTTCAGGGACACACACTTACTGTTCTTCCAAAGTTTCAAATCCAACTACAAAAAAAGCTCCTCTTGGTGTCTGCCTGAGCAGCTGTCAGTCACCTTACCATACTCAAGACATTTTAAAAGCTTCCCATGTAGGAAAAAAGAATGACAGTATTGGGCAACAGCAGAAAGGGTGCACAAACCAAAGTCAACCCCTTGTTCTGGAATCACTCTGGTACTTCCCACTGATGGTAAAGCATCTGCAAACAAACGCTTTACAAATTGGCTTGTTGGGAAGGGCAACAACTATAAACAAAGCCAGATGCAGCAAGAAGTGTTCTCCAATAATAGATGGGCAGCGCCAAAGAGAAATTTCACAGTAAGCCATAGGGGAGGAATTAATCCACATTCTAAATCTGTTGGAGGAACTTGCTTAGCATGGTAACAATAGGAGTGCTGCTCCTACCAAAGCACAGGAACTGTATCCACACTACAGTGACTCCACTGTAGGTGTAAAAATATCCAAGGCAGATTTACTCCAGGCAAAGCAAGCAGCAGCCTAAGCATGCTAGGAGAGAGCTTGACAGTCTAACATGTCTTACTCTCCACAGGTTCTGCAGTACTGAGCAATGAACAGCTGTAGGTTAGCTGCTGCAAGAAGCTTAGCTAGCTAGTTGAAAGGTAGATCATCTATGTCTACATTTCACTGCAGGCAGGCAGTCACTATGAAATACTAAAGAAAAAAAAATCCCTGGGAAAAATGCCTTGACTTTTAGTGTAAGAAGGTGAGGCAAATGAAAGCCCATCCACTGCTGAGTGAACCTCAACAACCAAGGAAGAGATGGTGCCCATCCACTCCACTGTAGAAGTCCAGCTCCAGCGGGATCCATGGAGGTCAGCTCAGTGTTTCACAAATCCTGTGAGAAACCAGAGCACAAAGGTACCTCACCAGCACTGCAACAGGTCTGCTGGATCCAGGCAGTCTCTGGCACAGTGAGAACAACAGCTGGGAGTAGAGAAGGCTCCTTAGAGCAGAGGCATGTTCTGGGACCAACAAGAAGAGCTGTGAAGCACCAGATGTACCAGCTTGTCAGGGGAAGAGAGCTGGCCTCTACATTGCAATTTCTCACGGACGCTCAACTACACAGACCTTCAGTGCTACTGTTTATCACAAGCCTGAAAAATGAGGTTCCCAGACTCTGAGCTTTGCATAATTAATTGGCAATAAAACTAGGACTGTTCATAAACTTTTCCTATTTGAAGAGTAACTAAGTTGTGTACTCTTCACCCCCTAAAACCCTTTCATTTTTATAAACTCATAACATCATAAATTACCTTCTACTTTAGTTTATATGGTTATGATAAGGTTTTCATCTCCCTGGGAATAAACTTTTAAAAGCCAAAAAACCTCCAAGCTTTCAGATGGCACTTTGGGACATGGTTTAATGGCCATGGTGATGATAGGGCAATGGCTGGACTCAAAGACCTTGGGAGTCTTTTCCAACCAAAACAATTCTATGATTCATATAACATGAATTGAATACTAACAAACGTGCACATCAAGGAGCCCAGCACCTGGGCACAGACACTACCTGATGCTTACACACCCTTTTTCGTTCTAAATACACTTGCAATGGCACACAGACGTATATGTGCATACACACAGTCAAAAATGATCTTGTGCTTCCATGAGCATTTCTGACCCTTCTTTGCCTGTATTTTTGCAAATACTGCCTTTGTGAGAAAAGTATCAGAGTAATGAAATTCCTGGCTGAGGCTTTAATCTCTAGTCACTCCTATAACAGAGGGGTGGATCAGAGAGTATAATTTGCTGTTATCGTGCTGCTCATCTCCTGTGTTGACAATAGAAATCCTCCTGTTAGTTTTTCTTAGACAAACGTGACCCCAACCTGATATGACACTTTATTTTTGCAGCTGTGTAACAACAGTCTTAAACCAGGTGCTTTCTAAGCTGCATTATCCCCTTCTGGGAAACTTTTGCATTGCTGTCCACAAGCTAAAACATATTTTTTTTTTTAGCGCTAGGGGTTTTCAGCTAAATATGTAGGTAAAAAAACTGAAACACTATACATCAACCTCTTGACAGTTTAACATTCTCCCATTAATAATAATATTTGGCTACTTCGTTTTTCACAATTAAATTACTTAGGTATAGATTTTCAAGCTTTTAAGGAACTCCCAGTAACATTCCAGCATAAATGGAAAGCATTAACTTGTTTAAAATATTTGTTTTCCTTTTTTGTAAACCTGATCATTAGTGCTTTCTGGAGCTTTTTTGGTAGGGCTTGGGCGTATGTCTACATATGCATCAGTCTAAAACTATTTTAGACCCCAGCCTCTCTGGTACTGTGTTTTAGTACTTGCTAGCACTAGAATTTTGCACCATAGCCCTCGATTTATAGCCCTCATTTAGCCATCATGCTATTCAAAACCCTGACTTTAAATATCCGCCACACAGATATGAGTAACAAAAAGAGACAGAGTATAGCTATTGTGCCTTCAAAGAAAAGCAATAAACCATTCTGCTTGCTCTCCTTCATGTTCTTTAATTCATTTCATTTCATTTTAACTACCCAGAACAATTTCACCAGCCATTAGCCTGGAATGAAAGCTTACAAAGGCTGATTGTTGTTATAAAGATGGGTCCCAGCACGCCCTCCCCCTCCTTTTCTTAAGTTTTAGGACAAATAGGCTACTTCATAGCTGCCGCTTTGTTTGTGCAGAAGAGAATTCTTGCGAAGCAAAGGACAGACAAACTGCTTCACATCCACATTCAAAAGACTCCAAAACAACATCCACAGTGAGCTGCTCTGGCTCAGAGCCCTAAACGCAGACCCTGCTAGGAAAAGGGACGACAAAGGAGGGAAGAATCTCTTGGGCTGTTTTACACACGAGGTGGACCAGAGTCCACCCTACACTGATGTCCTCAGCCTCCAGTCTCTAGGAAAGGGGCAGCAAAAATTGTTCAACTGCACAACTGCCAACTCCAAAACACGAAAAAAAAAAAAAATTAAAGCATTGATTTTATAAGCAGAGTTTTGTATTTTGCAGGGGAAAAAAAAACCTTCCTGGGTGTCATTTCTGACAGCCCACGCAAGAAAAAAGCCAGCACGGTTTTGTCTTCATTGCACCCAAGTTTGGAAAACAATCTCAAGAAGAAAAAATCCAGCATGCTATTTTTTCCAACGTGAAGAGAACTGCACACCTTACATTTTAGCATCTTCACAGAAAACTGTGAATCAAGATATACATTCTAAAAAAAAGTGTTTCAGTGTTGGATTCTGCATTTTCTAACAAGCTCCTGGCATTTCATCAGGCCTGGCCAGTCTCTCTGTTGAACAATCAGGCCCTAAACCTGTACCAACTAAGCCTGGATTTAGAAAGCATGTATATGTAGCAACATCCCCAACAAAACGTTCACAGCCCTGTCCAATTCAGATGTATTTTTGATCCTACTCAACAAACAGATCAGAGAAATCTTTTCCAACAAAGTGTCAACAAACTGTCTGCACAGACAACTCCCCCTCGCTTTGTGTATTATGTGGTTTGTATTATTTTTATTCTGTGGTTTAAGTGTCACACTTGTCAAAAGAGTGAACACCACTTTACCATAGTAACACGGGTTTGTGATGGAAGTTGTGAAACCTTCAAGACTTACAGATTATTTCCACAAATATCCACTATCTGCTCAAACATTAACAACATGAGATCCTGAATCAAAGGAATGTGTTTCTGCGTTTCCTTTGCTAGAAAAAGAGCAAAAAACCACTCCTGAAATCCTAACGTTTTTTGCCTCTTCCAAAACCAGGGAAAGTTTAACTATTCAACCAGTATGTATTTCATTGTGAAACAAAGAGGGGGAAATTACTTGAAAGAAATTGAAAGCAATGACACAAGCCAAAAATGACTTCTCATGTAGCGACAAAAAACTTGGAACATGAGATTATGTTGAGTGTGAGAGTGTCTATAAACAGAGCTGCTTTAGCCCATCTGAGCTGTTACTGGTGATGCCAATAATGAAGGTATTTTAAAGATGATCTCTGCAAAGCTGCATGCTTTACTAGTAGTCACTTCTACATTATGGAAATGAACACTACATTAAACTGTAACTTTTAGAGGTGTGCTTGGTAAAATAAATCTGATAAGTCTTAACACAATTAAAATTAATTTCCACATGACAGATTTATAGAAATTTACCAGAAGAAAAGACAAATCAGACATGTTTCTTTAGGTTAAGTACATACCTTCTATGATTCTATGATTCTGTTCTATGATTCTTGTACAGATACTGCAGAGAGAATTAAAGAAGCCCTAACCCAGTCATGCCACACATCAGGATTCAGCTACAGTGCTTCTTGCCACATTCTCCCCAAGACTTTGAACAGCTCTAATTTCAAACTAAATTTGAATCTGGAATTTCTTAATTATTCATTTCTAGGCTATCTCACTAGGCTGGGATGTGTGCTGTTGAGGCACTGTTGACACCTAAAAGTACAACAACCTGTTTCATGATAAACTGCACACTCACATCCTTGCCAGTTCAAACTAAGTCAGCCACACTCACTATACCTGTGAAGAAATGCAAGCTTCACCAGGGGGAAAAAAAGGCAGACCACAACGGCGAGAACACAGGCACCCACCACCTTCCAGACTGGCAGCTTATATCCCCCTCTACACCAAGTTAATGCTCCCAAGACATGGCTTAATTTACTTCAAATACAGATACATCCAAAAGTGATCTTGCATACCTTCCAACAGTACCATCAATACAGCATCAAGGAGGAAACCCAACTGCAGGCCTCTACTTCTGTGCAAGGTATATGAACACCACCTCCAGAACATTTGAAAACAGAGGTCCCCTATGGGCAACAAGACGTCAAAGTCAAGAAAATATTTACCTTCCACCTCAACAGGAGCAAGGAGCAGCTCCAACCCAAGTGCAGATACAGCAGAGATTTTGTGGCTTTGTACAGCCACACAAGCTGCAATCCCAGCTCCACAGGTACTCCTTGCTGATTTGATTTCTCTGGAAATCCTCCTCTGCCTATGCAATACTGGAATCACTTGCTGTGTTACAGAAGTCAGCATCTGCAAAGGGAAGCGTGTGCTGCTTCTCAGCTTGAGATCAAAAAGCTGTCAATACTGCAAGCCAGCTCCTCTCCCTACACTTGGCAAGGTCACTGTTCCTTTCAGATGATGATAATCTGATGTTGTAATGATGAAGGAACTACAATAAAATACTTGGCACTCAACACTGCTGTCTCTGATACAAAAATGTAACTAAGCAAAGCATCTCTGAATTTATTGACTGTGCAAATAAAAATAATCTGGAATTTCTACAAACTACCACCCACAGAGCAGTAACACAACAGCACATCAGGTACTCTGGGAAGCAAGCAGCACTCCTGCACCCTTGTCCAATTACACCATTCAAAAAGTTAGATCTTGACAAAAGCAGCTGAGAAGTTTTACTGGATCAACAAAACTCCACATACAACATGAACCGTATTTGCTCCATTCCACACAGCTGTGTGCTTGATAAGCCACCAGCAACTTCAGAGTCACATCAGAACTAGATCTAAGCATGACTGAAGTGACAGTTCAGCTTCTCATTCCGCAGCAAGTACAGACTTTTCGCCTTTATGCAGCTCCCCCGCTGTGTACCATGACATCCCTGGATATCTCACTTCAGCAGGATCAGCAGTACTTTTAATCCCAGCTAGCTAAACTCTCATCACTCTCATTGGTAAAAATTACTGTTTGCTTCCAGCTTCAGTTTTCTTACCTACCGAGAACTGTTAAATTGAAATATTGTTCTAAACCTCAGGATAAAGGGATCACCAGGAATAACTCTGACCTGAAACAGACTGGCTATTTACACTTCAACAACACTGTGCAGCCCACCAGATATTAACAGTTAAATATGTTCCACATCTCCAGCTTCAACATGCTTTACATGTCTTAATTTCTTTTCTGAGGCTTCCACATTAATTATGACAAATGCAGGAACTCACTCTAATGGCTGAGTGCCATCAGCTGAGGCAGACAGGTCCGTATTCACGCTTGCACTGGGTGCGACCTCAGGATTTCTAAGCTGAGCATTCAAAAAGGAAAAATCCTTCTATGCATCTATGTATGATTGCATGTAAGCATTAGGAAAATACATCTAGCAAAATGCAATGTCATGCACATTCAAATCGAATAGGAAAACAAACATTTCAAAATTGACTGTTATAATGCATAATAGAAGCTTTATGCCCATCTTCAGACAGACATTGCTACTGAGACAGTAATATTCCAAATCATTTTTATTACCTGCCTTACAGGCCCTCTGCTGTGTCTGCTACATCCTGCACATTGTCAGGCAGCAACAGCAGAGGGCAATTCAAGTATCTGAGTTTACACTGTCACACATTGCACAGCCTAGCAAAGAGAGCCCCCGCTACACATAGATATACACACAATTTACACCCATGGGCAACCTACAGAGCAAAGTAGGGTTTAGCATTTTAACCTAGTGTCTTCTGTGGGAGAAAAAAAGATACTTTCTTCCTCAAAAGTCAATTTCTGGAGCAAAGAGCAGCATGCTCTATGAGAGGGCTGCCAGGAAATTTTAGTGACAAGCACCATCATGTGGGCATCTCAGCTTTACCCTACCACCACCACAAAACCCACTAACAGATTTACAACTAGAGCACTTATTTAATGAGCATTCTGAGTCAGAACACAGTCTGTATTTCCTTCTTACAAGGACAGCTTCTTTTACACTCTACCACTGGCCTGAATATGGACTTGAGGGGTCCATGCTGGGGCCCCACTGGCTGGCTGAAGAACTGGCTGGGTGGCCACACTCGGAGAGTTCCCATCTATGCCTCAATGTCCAAACGGAGACCAGTGAAAAGTGGCATCCCTCAGGAGTCATTACTGGGACCAGTGCTGTTTAACATGTCAGCGACACAGACAGTGGCAGTGAGGCACCCTCAGCAAATTTGGGGATGACGCCATGCTGGGTGGCCTGGTTGACAGGCAATGAAGCTGCAGGTATCAAATGCTGATTACAAAGTGGCCGTGCAGGGCTGCAAGAGAAGTAATGGTACCAACACTCTTACACCAATGGGAAAATGGCTTTGACAGAAGAACTCTCAGCTCATTTGCAATGCCAGCTTTCCAGAAGTAATTATTGTCACACACACAACTAGCACAGAACTTTTCCTATGAGAGCCAGAAGAAATTGAGGAGGAGACTATCACCTTAAAATAAGAACTACATTAATTATCCATGAGGGGCACAAAAATGCAAAAAGAACTGGTCTAAACAAGCCAAGTTTCTATACAACAGCTTATTTGTCCTTTTCACCCTTGCTACTTCCAGTGACACAACACAGATTGGCACTTGGGGAAAGCAGCAATAAGGAATGTGTCTTCTGGAGCATTGTTTCCAAGCTCAGCCTAGTCCCACAGAAGCTGTAAAAACTTCCAAGTCTGCTAAATCTGTTATATTTATTCTGCATGTTAAGATACTATCTAAGAAGTGCTTTGAAGGGTGTGGGGGGAGATATAAAGAGCATTGCAACTGCCTGACAACATGGGATGGCAATGCAGTCATCTCCTGCCAAAATCAATTACAAAAAACAACTGCCCTCAGCAGGTGTGGGTTCCCTACCAGACCAAGATTTGGGCTTGCAATCACTGCATGCAAATGACCAAATCCTTGCTGGAAAACCTTACAGCAAACAGCCCTTAAGTTAACGTGGGACTTCCCTGATATTAGTAGCATTCTGAAGTCATATGTGACTTGCTGAGAGGATAATTAGGGCACTGTACAGGCCTGTGCCTCTCTGCCGAATCACCAGTCTTCACCATGTCCATCCCTGCATCCCAGGGTAACAACGTGGGGGCACTGAGCAGAATCAAACCAAAATCCACAGTAACTCCAGAACACACAAAGCTCTGAGTGTCACTGCCCGCCTAAAGATATTTTTCACACCACAGAGTTGAAAAGGAATTCAACAGCTAATCTGAGGACATGACTGCCTCTTGAGCCTGCACATAGCTCTTTATCTTTTTAATGTTAAGATTGCTTTTCAAAGCATACTGGAAATTCAGGCAACTCCCGTGACTTTCACTGCATCTGCCAGTGCTGTTATACCTGGCAAAGCAGCCCTTTCACATGGATACAGTCAATACTTCTGACTGAAGAAGATAAAGTAGTATGCTGTCATTTGCTTCAAGGATACTTTCCAAAGGTCTGAAGCCATTCTTCATACATAAAGGCTGCAAGATACTCAATGTAGGGACAGGCCAAAAAGAAGCCAGCCTTATTCAATAATAATAAAACAAAACCCAGGGAAAGAAAAACAACCTACATCCAACCACAAAAAAGCCAAAAACCAACACATTGGGAAAAATCAAATGAGACCCAAAATACTGCAGGCTTAATGACGTATCAATCCTCTGTTAAACTCCTAATGATATCTACAGCTGTTGACACTAAGAAACCAACCAGTGTGTAAGCAGTAGCATACTAAGCCAAACTTCTTGCTTAGTGAATAAATTAAGACACACCACTACTTTTCCTGTGACCCTGTACTGTCCAAGTTTACAATTTTAGCTGATGCATAAGCCTAACGTTTGTGATTTGTACTCAAAATACACAGAAAGTAGACTCCGAACAAACAAAACCAAGTCTCACAGAAAAGGTGAAGACAATTTTTTTGTTGTTATTGCAACTTAAGCAACTAGTTTTGCAGGTGAAGTATACTTAATTGGTTTTTAAAAATGCATTGGTTTTATAAAAAGACCTAAACCCAGTAATCTGTAAACCAGATCATTATTTAATGGTCTTATTAACTGCAGTATTTCAGTCATGAGTAGATCTAAAATTGTCAGACGTGCTTAATTGCAGTACACTCCCTGGAGCTAAACCCGGTGTGTTTTTAGAGTAAGATCCACGTTATCCATGAATAGCCAACTGCTCCCCTTCCACAGAAAACCACAGGAAAGCCAAACTAGAGTACTGAGGAAGAGGGGTTGCTTCAAGGGGTTTGGGACCTCTGATGTGTTTGGTTTGTTCTGCATTTAATCAACTTATCTTTGACTCTTTTAGGGTTTTTTTCCTAATATCTCAAAAAGCAAGTCCTGATATTAAAAAAAAATAAAATTCAAGGAACATTCTTCCTCTTTTCTTTTGCCCTAATTTTCTTCACTTTTCCTCCACCTCCATATCTAATGTGGTTTTGATTAATATAAAAAGTTCAAACAAAATTCAATTAAGTATAAGACAGACTAAAACACAACAATGAAGAAAAGGCACTTTCTGACCCCCCCCCGTAATATTATTTAAGCAAATTTAAAGCCCTTTATAATATAATTGTCAATTACTTATTTTTACTTAATTACTTCCTTCCTGCCCACTTCATAGCTTAGCAGTCTTCATTTGGGTCCTACTATAGGACTCACTGAGTGATGCATTTAAGTTTGGGAACTCCAGCCAGCTGCCCATTAATGCATGGGCAATGCAGCCTTCAGCTGTTTTCCAAATTCCTTACTTCTACCTCAGAAAACTCCAGTTAACTGCCATTATGTTGATAAAGAGTTTCCTCACCATTGGGTCAAAAGCAGATATTCTGTCTGCTTGGCACCACCTATTTCATTAGCTGGTGACAGCCTGCTTCAACAAATGAAAAGAACACCCAGGTATTTATATCATAGACTTTGGTGTAAATGGGTCCAACAAATAACGGTGTTTGGTTAAATGAGACAGAAGCATCCCTTCAATTCCAGCAGCTATACTGAATGCAAATACTAAATTAACAGCCTTCTCCATACTAAAAGATTGTGGCCAGTGAAGTAGTAAAAAGACACTGTCTGGCTAACACCACTTCTCTTGTGAAGCTTACAAAAGGAAAATAAAAAGGGTCTTCTTCCTCCGTGGTGCAGGAGCCACCTCTCTCCCTGGCACAACAGGAGATTACCAGATCTACTCAAAATGTCACCTACAAAATGCTGATGCCAAACAGTTTCTTATTCATGGGGTCTTAAGTATTTACTTAAGAGCCAACAGCACTGGAAAACTGCAAAACATCTACAGTACCTGCACACAGTTCTAACAGTTCAGAGAGACACTACTTTGATTTATCCTGATGTTAATATTGTGTAGAACAGAATTAAGAGCATAAGCACCAAAGTCAGCACTAAGATGTCCACTGTGTGCACACATCGAATAGAAAATACATTTTATGAGAGAAACTAAGTCTATAAGAAAAGGGTATGTCAATAACTTTCTGCTCAGTAGTCTGGCCTGATGTAAATCTCAAGCAAATTCCTGTTTAAAATAATTTAGGCAGTATCTTTACTTAAAAAACCCAAACCACCACCACCACCAAAATCCTTTGGATACCTTATGCTTTTCTAGATATATTTTTTTTTTTGCCTCCAAGGGGAAAATCAGTACAGTAAAACCAATACATGCTGGATGAGGTAGGTAGTTGAAAAGCTGAACAACCCATCAAAACATACTTGGATAATTTGTCTCTTTATTATTGAAGATCAGCACCACAAAAGTTCTACCCAACATATTCTTGCTAGCAATTGCCAGCATCAAAATTAGTCTCTCTCAAGTAGCAAGTGTAGCATACATGACAATCTCAATGAGAGAGGCAATTAACAACTGCTACAGAAAATAATTACACATAAAGATGGTTTGAAAGACAATACTCTATCTAAAATGACCTCGCTGTATTCATAGCACTGATAAAACAGTTTTCCTTTAAAAAATGCCGCTTTTTTTATTCATCAAAAGAGAAAAGCCCCAAGGTCACCTGTCAATAACAGAACAAACCCTCAGTAAATCACAGTGCTTCACAAATAAATTCCTCATCAGTAATTAAAACCAGGCCTCTCTGGCCCTGTGTTATCAGCTCATCAAATTCATTGCTCATCTAGAATAACAGATCCACATCTGCAGTCATTACAGCATGCCAGATAAATCAATCCTCTCAATGATGCTTTGAGCCATCTCTGCTCCCTTTTAACCAGCCCGATATTTATTTCCCCCTGACACTTCTGACATTCTATTTACTGTAGGCAAATGGAACTCATACGGCACCTTGTAATGGCTTTACCAAACCCCATTGTGGGGCATATCTGCGAAGACTGATGGTCGCAATAAACAAGGTTTTATGGTGTAAGTGTGAGCTCCCAACTTCTTTTTTCCCCAGGAATTTGACTTCTGCAGTGAAGAAGGTTTATTGCATTTGATTGCAGGTGGAAAAAGCTATATCCACTTAGAGACCTGTCAGCTAAAAGCAAGCAGAAAACTTTGGCAATAATATTTTTTGTAATTTTATTTTCGCATTGATAACCGTGTGGAATAAAGCATCTCCCTGTCAGGACTGGGAAAGCAAGTCCATAGTTAATCACTCCACCCTGCCTCCCACCAAACAGCTTCACAAAGGTACAACAGCAATCCACAGCCACTGCAGATGAGCGAAGTACATACCAAACTCTGCCCAGTGTCTGTGCTCACATTCAGAGCTGAAGGGTTTGCCTTAGAGAAGGCACACCTGTATTCAGAGGAGGTTAAGCATCCTTGGGTGGTATCTGAGCCCGCCGAACACCAGGCATTTCTTAAATTTAACACAGAAACCAAATCTTTTCACCATTCAGTCTTCTCCAACAGCAACTGTTAGGCTGCTGGCTTCAAGAGAAGAATATCAATTGTTTCAATGAGTGAAACAGCACCAAAATTCCTTTTCAGCATAAACTGATTGTTTGTACACTACCAAAGCTGCTCCATTTAGGGAAACGAGTGAAAAATATGTTTAAATGTAAAGGGGAAAAAAACCCACATTTCTAAACTCTGAAAGTCTTCCAGAATACAATCCACATGTTCACAGCTCTCAGAAGCTCAGTGGTTTCAAGAAGGTAAGCAGATAAACCCCTCTCATGTGATGGTGCTGTGCTTACAGGGATGTACATACATTTCCCCAGCACATGCCTGAAAGCATTGCTATCCATCCAGTACCTGCAGTTTTGTACTAGCAATCCCTAGTGTCTGTGCTACAAAGAACCCAACCACCTATAAACTGACCACCAAAACAAGTTTCTACTGTAGGAGAGAAGACAGTGAAGAAAGACGAGCCAGCTCCTGAAGCTGAGGCTTACCCCAGTGAGCCAACTCAGCTGCAAGTGGATCCCTTGCTGTGCACAAACCATCCTGAGGAGTGCTCCACACCACGCCTCTAATTATGCATGGCTCAAAATTGACTTGCATTAAATTACTGTCACAGTGTTAGTGGATTTCTCCTCTAGCATATACTAAGATTTTACTTCTGTGTCAACAATGCCTCACTCGGAGTAACATGAAAAGGCTGTTAAGTCCTTTTTCACAACAAAAATAAAGCCTATAGGAGGCTATGAATTCTCAGATTCTCTTTTGAACACTGATTCAAAAATGACAGGATATAGTCTTTCCCTTAATGAAAAATCTATATTTATCACTCTATTGTTCTTGTGTACTGATCCTACTGCTCTCTGAGGCCAAAGTTTGAATATATTGGATTTTGAAATAATAGCCCAAGGCTCTGAGATGCTGGGTCACGATACATAAATGATGAGAGGGTTGTTCCCTATTTCTCTGCTTCTCACCACAAAAACAAAATACAAATTCCAGGCTGAAAACCTACTCACAAGTGTAGCAAGCAAATTATGTAGGGATATTCACAGAACTATGAACAATAAAATCAGAACATTCTGAGAAAGATTATCTGCCTGCTCAATGAATGTAACAGTATTTTGTTCTTTTAATATCATGAAGCAAATCCTTATTTTACCTAACTAGAGATGTGGAAAGCTCAATTTGTTTGGCTTTTCAATCTTAGTCCCAATTGGGTTTGCATGTAATAAAGAATCAAAATATTTGTAAACACTAATTCAGGAGAAAGATTAATAACTAAATCCAGTCTCTGAATCTGTTATGCTTCACACTTAAGATTCTGAGGTAGGGCAGAGGCTGAAGAAACTCACAGCTACAGTCTGCTAGCACTGGGTGAATAAAGAGATGTTTTTTAAACTTACTGTAAAATTTAAGGCTGCTGTTATGATGAAAACACAAAGGGGAGAAACTGTGAAATATTTTTCACCACCATCCCCTAACAATATAGACTTGCTGTTATCTAGATGTCTGTAGAGTTACACCCTCTACATCATATTTACAGTGGGTAAGAAAGAGCTGCCCCTCTAAATTTGTTCTTGGACGTGTCTTTCTTTTGACCTTGAGCACTCAAAACCAGTCACTGCAATACTCATCTCATCCCAGATTCCAACAGACTTTCCCATGAACCTCAGGATATCTGATCTTCATGCTTTTTATCAAGTACCTGAAAATTAAGATCTGAGATGTCAGCAGCACAGCATCGAATACCCAGTGAGAATTAACACCTTGGGGAACCCTGAGATAACTGCAACATCAACTGCCATAGAAATGCAAATTGAACTTTGTTATGCTTAATGAACATTCTTGCTAAAAACTGTTCCATTTAGATTATGAATTATACATACAGAGCAGAAATGCAGCGTGTATACTCCAAATAAAAGTTAAAATACATAAAACACACCACACCCCACAGCACACCATCCTCTCTAGGCACACCACCTCTCTGGGACTTCTTACAGATCAAAATTTCTCTGATTATCAAAAAATGCAACCTCAATTCTGCAAGTCTTAAAGAAGATAATTCCATTAATACAATATAATATAATATAATACAATACACCAGGCTGGAAGAGACCTTCAAGATCATCGCGTCCAACCCATCAACCAATCCAACCCACCCAACAACTAAACCATGCAGCCAAGCACCCCATCAAGTCTTCTCCTGAACACCTCCAATGAAGGTGACTCCACCACTTCCACAGGTAGCCGATTCCAATGGGCAATCACTCTCTCTGTGAAAGAGCTGCATTAGCTGCATTCCATAAGCAAGACTGATTCTGCACTGATTCAAGAAAAAGTCACTACTTCCTGCCAGGCAAAGCACCTCCTCACAAGGTACCTAAGCAAGAATCAAAGCATCTCATGCTCCATTAGCTGTGAGTTGACAACCATACATGAGGCTGTTCAGTCCACATAGATGCCTTCTGCACACCCTGCCCACCACTCTTCCACCACAGCTGCTCTACTCAAAGGAGTTTTGGAATGTATTGCTTGCATATGACACAGATTCCATACATACTTCACAGTCACTGATAGAGTTCGGAAGGAATGGCTTCAAACTGGAAGAAGCTGGACTTAGATTAGACATTAGCAGGAAATCCTTGCTCCTGAGGGTGGTGAGGCACAGAAAGAGGTTGTCTAGAGAAGTTACGGAGGTTCCAAGCTGGAAGCATTCAAAGCCAGGTTGGATGGGGCCTGGAGCAACCTGGTCTAGGCCTGCCTGTTGGCATGGGGTTGGAACTAGATAGTCTTTGAGAACCATTTGGGTTGGAAGAACCTATGATCATATGAATACATAAGAAAGTATACCACAGATCTAAAGAAAGAAGATGACTTATTCTCTCCAATTGTCTTCAGTGAGATAGATTATCTCAAGTTATTTTATAAAATGTCATGTAGAAATGCTGTTCCTTTTAAGTTTGTTTTGCCACAAAAAAAACATTAAAAATCAGTTTTTAGAAGCAGACTAAAGTCTAAACTGGGTTCTGAGTAACTCTCCAGTTGCAAAAAAATGAATTACTGAAGAGATAGATTCCTTTCCTTCACTATTACATGTGTATTATATAGACAGATGAAGAAGGCTGTGTGGTTTGCCTTGGGTTGCTTTTGGTTGGTTGTTTTCTTTTAATTACCTTCAATCATTTACCCAAGGTTAAAATATTATCCTGTAAAAGAAGAACTTTTCAGTAACAAGGTAACAAGGAGGGAAATAATAAAATAAATTCACATTGTCAGTTCTCCCAGATAGCTTTGCTCCTGTTCTTTCCAACTTTTTCTTACAGTAGCACCTAAGCCATTCTTTGTCTTTGTCACCACTTTACAGAATTCACACATCATCTGCCTAAAAGTGACTTTTTATTTAATAGTGCAAAAACTGAGCTAGCTTGCCACTGCTAAAACTGTAATCATGTCTGTGCAACTAAAATGGAAGACTTACTGAATTACCACTGTCTACAGCTATTTCTAAACATCTTGCAAGTCAAAATCAGCATTTGCCAAGATCTACAAAGCCATCTGCTGAACAGCTACCAAAACTCAGTTACCAAGCTCTCTGTACCACTCTGACCCTTACTTCAGCCACAGTACTCTGTCCTCACACCACAGAGGCTGTGAGATGGAAACTGATCCCCAACCACACACACACCCCTTTCTTTGCCAGCCTCCAGAACTGCAGGTGCCCTGTTTTTATAACTGAGACAGCCAGCATTCCACCTGGGTCCTTCCAAGTCACCAGAAATCAGCCAAGATCCAGAACCTCAAGTTACTTGTTTCTTTGTTGCTGTTCCAGCCATTGTTTCCTTCCCCTTCAGTGTTCTCACATGTAGTTCTACTCCATCCTGCTGCCCAGGAACAAGGAGATTAACACCATACACTAGTTCACCAGGGAATTTCTATTATGTCACATGCATTTGCTAGGGTAAACATGAACTGCTTTTGCCTTTCCTCACTCTTCCTCCTCTTTGCTATTATCTTCTTGTGCTGCTATTTTTTAGCAGCTGTAGAGTATTTTCAGAATACAAAAGTCCCCTTCTCCCCCCACTATGGTTGTGTATATCAACAAACTGGGATGTATTTTTAAAGCCAGTTCGAAACGTTAGATTGCCACTTACGAGTCATGCAGACCTATGCTTGTGCACGATTCCCTTCTTCTTTTTGCTCCAGCCTTCATTTATGAGGGCATTTATCATTTCCAGGCTTTTATTACTAATCTGATTGCCGGTTTCATTTTGATTTCCAGACTGTGAAGCAGACTAAAAATGTTCTTCTAATTAAGAAGGATCTTGGGACCAGCATTCACATAATCCCAGCACTGACCTGAGATAACTGCAGCTGCTCACATTAGGGCCTTAAAAGATGGTTAGGTTCTCCCTGACAAACTCTGTCAGTAAGCACTGCCTACGGTGAGCCTTGAATCAGTTTTATACAAGGTGACAACTTACTGCAGTCACTGAAACACTGGTCTTGGAACAGTCTCATTATTCCTAGTAGTTCACTATCACTTATGTGATTAGTTTAACTCTTAATCCTGCTATTCTTATTTATTAAAGCTATTAAAGCTAAAGAATTGTTTCTTGGACAAGCATAATACTAGTCTCAGTGGGCTACTTACAAAGATGACACTTTTGACTATTCTAATTTAAAATCACTTAGAAAGCAAACAGATAGCCAAGTTTTTATTAGGGAACTAAATAAATATAAACAAACTTGGATCCTCAACATTTGGGACCACAGGTCACACACTTTCTCCTGCAGGCTAGTCTGTCTTGTTGCAGTCCAAAGAAGTGCATCATCAGCACAAAACTGATCTTAAAGCAACACAAAAGCATCACTAGCAATTATCCTCTATGTAAACACAGTCAATTTAACCTACTACACACAGAGGGGAATGTTCTTCAACGGGCAGCCAGAATGCTTTCTCATCTTTACAGAGCTCAGTGACCATATGGAACCATCTGGTTACTAAGATTCCTTTAACTCTGGATCAAGTTCAGCTGGTTTTTTTCTGTCCTTGTTTTTTTCGTGGGTTGTGTTTTCCCCCCGCATAACATTTTGTTGAAAGCATCATATTTACCTTTTTTTTCTTTTCTTCTTTCTCTGAAGGACAAAAGGAAGGAAAGAGTGGAAGCAAGATGGAAAGGAATGGTAATCTCCAAACCTCTACTGACCAGAGGTGACTGCACTCCCTCATGAACTGCCAAAGCTCTTGCACCTGAAGCGCTTCATAGAATCATAGAATTGCCAGGGTTGGAAGGGACCTCAAGGATCATTTAGTCCTACCCACCCTGCCATGGGCAGGGACACTTCACACTAGATCAGGTTGCTCACAGCCACATCCAGCCTGGCCTTAAAAACCTTCAGGGATGAGGATTCTGTCACCTCTCTGGGCAACCTGTTGCAGTGTCTCACCACCCTCATCTCTCCCTTAGTGCCTGTACACCCAATACCACTCTTGCTGCCTTGATTTTCATTCCCTCAAAATTAAACCCACTCTGATTTAATAGTGAAATTAGAATGTCTCATTACATATAGTATTAGTTAGTGTAAATCCATTATTACATTCCCCACTATGCAGTAAAGGACATACTTGGAAAAGTTTTCTGTCTGTGCTGATAAATGCATTTGAAAGGCAGATCTCATTTATCCACACACTTAAGACCACCTGTAAGCTTTAGAACTCAATACCAAAAATCCTTTTATTCTTCTAAACATCGCCATTACTACTGCTTTTTTTCAGGTGACATCAGTGTTGCATTCCTACTATTGACATCTGATGCATCACATCTAATTTACTTAAAATATACATTCTCCTCATTCAGTTTACTCTCTAAAACCCAAGCAGCAGCTGCAGCTGGAGGACAAATGTTGTTACTTAAAAACACAACAGAACGCAAATGAAATGTAAGACTGAAAGGAACTCATGAGAGTTGACACCCCACATTTCACCACAGAAAAGTTATTTACCAGCTATTGAGCTAAGTGTATATGATTAGCCAAGCCTTACAACTTTGTTTATGACCTGAAGGCTCAAATAAAAACATGTCACCAGGTGTAGTACTAACCAGCCACCAAACCACACAGGTGACCATGTCTGGGTTAGCTTACATTCCTCTGGGACTTAACACCTGCCAGTTTCACCTGTCCTCTCTTACATGAACAAAAACCACTAACAAGGACTCCCTATTCCCCTTCTCCAGGCCACTAATGATTTCACAGCTTTACACCACCCTTTACCAAGCTGCTCTTAACCATCACTCAGCATTCTGCCATTTTTCCCTCCTTGACTTTGTGTCCTTTGGCAGACATCTGGAAGCAAACCAGAACTGCACAATATTCAAGATCAGAGAGCACCTTGAATTTACTCAGCTACACACCACGGGCTATTTTGTCTCATACACTTTTCCAAGTAATTCCTAACAAACACTTATTCTTGACTGCTCCACATTAAAGAAATGTTAAACCAGATCATGTCTATCTTTGCTAACAAGGTAATTCTTCAGATACTTAATTTTAAGGGCAGGCTGCCTATACAGGTTTGGGGACACAACGTAAAGAGACAAGATTCAGTTGGGCTATGTCTACCATCAGTATTTGCTTAGTAAGTACATAAAGAGCCCCCAGGCAATCTGTTTATATTTAAATGGATCCAAAATTGATGTGCCCCATTTCTATTTCATCCTGTTTACTGACAGAGGGCTGGAAGGTTTAGTAACCAATTAAACAGAAGCCACATGTGCCAGCATGCTCCATAAAGGTGAATGCAGCCGAAGCACTCTCACCACTGCCCAAACAATCACTGTCTGCTGCCAAATTAGATATTAATTTCCTGCGATATCAATAACAATACAAAGTATCTTGTGCACAAACTGAAAACTATTAGAGTGTACCAACTCAGACACTGGCTGAAGCATCCACTTCAAAAAAAAATGAGATTATCCATTTATCAATCTATGCTTTATATTATTCATGGCTAATAAGAAGCGTTTGTAAACACTCAAGCCTAGAGCACTGCAGAAAACAGTGATTCTTAGAAAGGTATTGACCTGCGTGTCTGTACAGCCTTGAAATTCCAACTTTACCTTCTTAAGCTTCACTAATTCTTTTAGTCATTGTTAATTTCTCCCAATTCTTAAAAAATGCAGAATATGACCAAGAGAAATTAATTTGGCAGAATGTACACTTCAAGAGTAGCCTATGTACAACCTCCGCAATTTCAGAGGCGCACACACTCTTGCCGGCGTTCCTGCTGGCTCTTCCCCCTTCACTTCCCCACAGAGTTTTTGTACAACTGCAATTTAAGAATCATTCCACATTGCAGCTTGAATAACCATGAGTCACAGACAGCTAATCACAGGCCCATGGTAAATAAAGGTGACTTCTTTAATGCTTGTGAGTCCTTAAAAAATTACAAGTTCAGCAATTTCTGGAAAGCCAAGATTAGAACTCTTACAAATGAGTAGAGCTACGGAAATACACTGATATGATCACACAACTATGACTAGTGTCTCACCCCACACTCAGCAACTCTTAGGTCTCACTATCAAGAATTGTGCATCCTATTGGGGTGAAGAGCATGAGACTGCATTGCTTTCAGCATATCTAACTGGAGTTTCACCCCTACGGGTGAAGACAGATTAGTCACAATATGCTTGTGAAGTCAAGGAATTGCAACAAACTAGGCTTTGTACAGTATTATCCATGATTCCAGAACTGTGCATCACGAATACTGTATGCTGACAGTCTGAAGACACAGTTCAATGTTCTGCTATTTCCCCAGACCTCTTTTCAATGCCAGAATTACATTTCCTCAAAAACAGTCAATTACTCCACTGCAGTCAGACCACAGAAAGGATTAGATTTTTATTTCTACACTAATTGGGGAACTTGAAAAAAAGCTGAAAGACCTGAGGCTGTTTAGCCTGGAAAAGAGAAGGCTGAGAAGGGACCTTATCAATGTCTATAAATATCTGAGAGGTGGGTGTCAAGATGAAGGTGCCAGGCTCTTTTTGCTGCAAGCTAGACCACCGGGGGGTCTACCTCAACAGGCAGAGACACTTCTTTACAGTGAGGGTGACAGAGCCCTGGAAGAGGCTGCCCAGAGAGGTTGTGAAGTCTCTTTCTCTGGAGACTTTCACAACCCACCTGGATGCATTCTTGTGTGGCCTGCCCTAGGTGATCCTGCTTTAGCAGGGAGGTTGGACTGGATGATCTCTGGAGGTCCCTTCCAAGCTCTGTGATTGGAACCATTCTGTGACACTGTGAAATTAGCAGACAAGTCAGTAACTCACTCAAGACTACTCTGTAAGGATTCTCATTGCTCCTAGATGCCATAACTGGCTTAGGTCTTACCACCAATAGAGGATCTGGCTTCAAGATCATACCAGTGAAGATGCACACTGCTTTAGTGTTTTGTTGAGTCATTTATTCCAATTTAATAAATAACTCCAACTTGATTCATATTAAAATAGCCTTTACCTTAACTGCTGTAAAGATTACTTTATCTGCCTGTTACAAATTGTGGCTTCAATAGCATGAGAGACATTAGCAGCTATTGAATAGTGGTTTAAGTGCATAAATCCCAAGAAAGATCCTTTAATTGGTGGTTCTATTAAAACATTTCTTTGAAGGAACTGCTTATACAGGTAGAAGCAGTACATCCCATACAGGTTAAGAATACTCTCCTCCAAGAATTAAGCATTCCTGAAGCAAATCTTCCACATGAATTTATGTAGGTACTTTTCCCCAGAAGAGTCAGCTGAGAACTACTGCCTGTGGTAAGACCACCCATCGTGTCAATGACATTCAGAACCACTGTCACAGAATGAAAACAAAACAAAGCTTGATGAGAACACAGAAAATCAGAACCATGCAATGGACTCTCCTCAAGACAGTCACTCATGCAAACAGAATGAATGATTATTATAAAACAAAGAAATCAAAACTAAAGGAAAAAATAATAGTCAAGTAATAGCTCTCTTCCCTTTACTTGGATATAATCCTTCTGTTTGTAAATTAAAAGACAGAAACATATTAATTATCACACAGTATCAGCCTAAGTACAAAGCCTCTTTTTTAATCTCTACTGTGGTGAATATCTGGATCCAGCAAATCTTTAAAGTCTAG
Organism: Picus viridis; assembly: GCA_033816785.1. Lineage (NCBI taxonomy): Eukaryota > Metazoa > Chordata > Aves > Piciformes > Picidae > Picus > Picus viridis. The sequence goes on along the minus strand of CM066580.1, from coordinate 22,658,549 downwards.
AATTATTTTCCCCTTCAGTATCACAGAATCTCATACCCCCAAGAGTAAAACTGGTCTGCTTAAAGTCCTCACTGAGATGTAACCCCACAGTGAATTCCAGAACCTTTTAATCCAAGAGGAATTCTTTTTTCTTTGAGTCTCTTATAATACTGAAAAAGCATACTTAAGTTTTGTGTACTGAAACGATTTCTACAAACATTATTGGTACAGATATTTTATAGAAGAATTTTTCAACAAGGTCTTCTCATTTTACCTTTTGTGAAGGATTTGGGGGAGATAATGATGAAAAAAAAAATCATGTAAAGATAGATGTAAACTGATTTAATTCAATCATATTGCTGGGAGGTACAGAAAGAAATGCAGCCTCCCCACCCACAAAGTACTTATGAAAACATTCCACCAGCAATTTATATCTGTGTCAGACAAATGAAAGCAATGTCATAACTTGAATCCTTTATTCTGAAGCATCTGAAAACCCCACAGAAAAACCACATCATCTTACAGTCAGAATTTTAATTGCTCTCAAATTTAATTTGTGTATTTTTTTCCCCTGTTTAAATCCCCAGGACATATACCAATGAGCAAAAATCAGAGAAACAGATTCATAGAATGTCTCAGGTTGGAAGGGACCTCAGAGATCATCTACTCCAACCTTCCCACCATGGGCAGGGACACCTCTCAACCAGACTCATCTGCTCAAGGCCTCATACAGAGTAGCCTTGAACACCCCCAGGGAGAAGGGCTCCCTGGGCAGCCTGTCCCAGAGCTCCATCTTAGTCTGCTTATAAAATAGAAAATATAGAAAGCAGGGCTCTAAGCTGTTGAGAGGTCAATGACTAATTCTCTTGTAAATACATGCTTAAAATAGGAACTTATGATCATCTAAACATCAAAAATTAAGCAGCACCTCATTCATATCAAAGGGAAACCCCCAAACTATGCACATGACTTTAGCAAAGGGGCGGCTGTTCTCTTTACTTGGGCACTTACATTTTGGGATTAAAAGGCGAAGTCTGGGGGCCTTTTGGGGGGATGTTTCTGTGTTTAACTGGCAGTTACATATTCAAAGCTGAGAGACTGAGATGCATGAACAGAAGTACCTGATAGGCTCAGAACACCCAGCTGTACAATGACAAGCACTCCTACAAAAAACAAATGCATGTATTTTGATTTTCAAATCACCAGTGTAGCCAAACAGACACTTGCACTACCTTGATTATGAGAATTGGAAGAGAAAGGACTAAGTGACTCAAATTTTTGAGCCTTAACAATTGAATTTAAAGTTAACCTGGAAAATGAAGAGTAAAGAATGGCAGTAAGAAGTATCCCCTTATGAAAAAGATGGCCAAAGCCAGACTAGAAAGAGGACAGCAGGCTTTTATTATTGCATTTTGAACAAATACACAGATTTAGCTTGTACTGCTACAGTACCTTCCGCAGCTTCATTGTCAGGTCCCATTTTCTGCTTGCTCCATTCTCCCCTTCTGATTCAAAACCATCCCTTTAACACATCATTCCTAATTAGATGATTAGTGCTTGGAAGGGCAGGAGATAAGTCATTTGCATAATTTAATCATAAAAAGAAGTTAAAGATACAGATTTTGCTGTTCGTTTGTACAATTATCTTCACCGGCCTGGGGGGCTGAGATATTAATGTGATTAAACAGTATTTCTGCAAACAGGCAACTGTGTGTCCTCTATTAAAGCAGAGCTGGAGGCAAATGAAAAATTAATTTTAGAAGACAATCAATTTTATTCTACATGACTGTAATAAATAACAGCCCATCTGCAGACAAGTCATTAGGCCCTGGGAGGCTACATGTGTCACAAAGTCTAAATGACATACAAGGCCGAATTTTCCACCAAATCCAGTCTGAGTAATAAATAGTCCAGCAATTGCCATTCCTGTTCAGAAAGTGCAGGGGAGTTCCCAGGAAGATCAGGCACACAACGTACTCCTCGCTGACCATGAGCAAAGCTTGGGCAGCGTACAGAAATACAGGTTCTTGGTGATTTACCCTTCATCATGTTTTCAGTCTCAGCTTGAGAAAGGTTAGTGGTTTTCCACAGTCCCTTGTATTTTGAGAGACTGCTACTGCTTTGTAACACTGAATCAATAGGCCTTGAACCGAGCTGAAGTTTCTTACAGTAGTTCTCCCAATATTCTGCTGAAATATTTTTCAACTGAATATTGAAGAGAATAAACCAATCTTAAAAAGAGTCCAAGCACTTGAATAAATACCTAAATATACATACACATTTTTTAAAAAATAAAATAAACCCAGACTTCTCTGAATTCTACCTGCAAGAATAAATCAGAGTTGACTCAACAGCCAGGATACTGCCCAGGATCAGGTAGACTTTATGAAATGTACATGCATAGTAAGTACATACAGTGATCAGTTTCAGGCTTTTAAAACTGTTATAGTGCAAAATGGTTTTGGGTTCCTCCCCCCAACTACTCTTCACATGCATTCACCTCCACTGAGAATATTAAATCCCACTCCCTTAATCACAAATAAACCAAGACTGAGAACAGATTTGAGACTGGGAAAGGATTTCTGAATATTTGCCATGCACAGTAACAAGTTTACAATATTCTTCCTGTGGAAAGTATTTTGTATTTATCACCACTGGTAAAGACTTTCCACAGTGGGAAAAGTGAGGATTCCTACACAGGTTTGCACACTCTGTAATTCCCCATTCTTGGCAGCAGCTTACCAGGTGATGCAAGCATGCACTTACTGACTCTTGCCAATTCTAGCCTGTGCAATGCTTTTCATCAGGAGAATTCAAATACACAGAGATTCTTTACACGAATGTTTGAGGGCTCCACTATGTACTTTCTCTATACTTTCTCTATGCCTGTTTTCTATATGAGTATATGGACTTCAGGGAGTAATTAAAATCTATCCAAATACAAGATTAGTTAAATATTTAGGGGATACAACTGATTCCCAAAGAACCCTTTCATTATTTCACTTTCAGATTTGCACACACCGTTTCCTGCTGTGGACCAAAATGACTTACAGATAGATTATTTCATGGATATGCATTTAGTTTTGATTGCTTTCTGCACTCCTGATCCAAAACCACTGAAATCAATTGAAAGACTGGTTCTGCAATGGTTCCATTGCAGAATTTCATCTGCAATGAGGTCAAAAGGACAAAGTAATCTCCTCCTTCACATGAGATCCAAAGCCTTCATGTTCACGCAGTCTTCTCTACAGTGTTGCATAGAAATCTTATAGCCAAATATTAACATATTCTTTAACTGAGTCATTAGCACTTCAATTACACCCTGTGCTAAATCTCCAGTACTTTCTTGCTATCCCATGACTCAGATTGGTTAGTTTCTGATCACCATTGAGTATGGGTGCTTTAAAACTTCCAACAACATCACTCCAAGACACACAATGAACTGAATAAAGACCCTTATTTGCTCTGAAAGAAGGGCGTTTGAAACCAGTGTTTCAAAATAGGGCATTACAGAAAACCAGCAGAAAAAGGAAGTTCCCAGATTTGCCCAGTGATGTAACAGAATGAAGCAATCATCCTAAATACTTAAATAAAAATGTTCTTTGCCCACTTATCGTCTGTAGATTTGTTTACTATCACTCAAATGCTCACAGCACTAGACATCAAAGGGGATTATTTTGGAAACAGCATGACATCATCACAAACTATTTCATGTGCATAAGAAGCTTCTAATCAGAAAACAGAAAAGTGAACAGGAGCAGCCGGGGGGGGGGGCAAGCAGCAAAAAAACCCTTCCCCCAAAATAGCGTTTGGAGGTTAAAAAGAAACAGGCTTACAAGGCCAGATAAGCTACGAAACCTCTGTTATCAAAATATGGTCAAGAATGTCTTCAGGAACTTTTGCAACTTAAAGACGTTTTAACAACTTGCAAGACAGCTCAATGACCACTGCACAAAAGCAAGGAAACCTGCAGCTGCTGCCTACAGTGGAATGCAATTTGTGTATTTAGTTGTTATGCTGCTATGGTCAATGACAGATCCTGAAGAGTGTCAGAGAAATTCCCAGGCAGCAGACGATGAAGGTGGGGGTGGGGAGTGATAATCACAGAACAGGCACAGCAAGAAATTCTGCGTGAAATTCAACATACTCTGCATGCAGTGCACAGATCATCAGTTCTCTCACAGCAAATCTAACCTGCTCTGGTCATATCAGCCCACTGCACACCCACAGTACACAGCAACTTGCTCAGAATCCCTTGCCTGACAGTGACGTGCTAGAGGACCCAATTGTTCAAGCACGGTATCTGCAGTCCAGGCCTTCTAACACCCAGGAATCCCAGACAAACATACTGCAGCTGTCATCTCAGCCTCCTTGTTCCTTCCTTCTCCCTGTAAATCAACAACCAACTCCTATTAAGGGTTTATGCTTTGAGAGACACCATCACTGTGAGCCAGCAGCAGGTGGGCATAATATCTGCTGTGTGATTCCTTTCATCTTTCCTTTTTTTTTTTTTTTCCCCTAGAAAGCAGATGGGTGGAGCACCTACTACAGCCTGGCAGGATAAAAATTTACAAATAACCACATCTCCTTCTGAAATCATCCACCCGTCTCAGAGATCTAAGAGGCACTAGGACAGCTACATTCAAGCACCTTTTGTAACACGCAGGTAGACAATGACCTGGATCAGAACATGCCAACATAAGAACTCAGCCCTTCAGCTGAGCTTCCTTCAGAGAAAATCAGTTCTTAAAAAGGACTCAGCAGCCTACTGCCATACTCTAGTGAGTAGTGAAATGACTGGTGTAAAGAGGCCTACAATATATATCCCAAATATCTGTGTTGTTTCCACACCACTAATGAATACAGATTCCCTCAGTATAACAAGAGGCTACATTTTTCAGTTAGTAAAATCAAAAGATAAAATTGTACATCTTTGAGGACAGCTAAAAAGATGGAACAAAGTTTATTAGAGTCTTTGGGAAGCTATAAAAATTTGAAATGTATTATTTTTAAAAGGCAAGACAGGTGAACGATTAAAATCTCCTCTAGTTTAACACACAAGAGAAAACTATTTCATGAAATTGCAAGACAAACCTCCTCAGGTTCCAGCAGGAAGAAGCAGATTTGTCTGCACCAGAACTCAGTTGTGCAAAAAGTAAAGCAGTTTACAAGAAGAGAGCAGAAAGAAATTGCAACGATTATTGTTCTGATCCCAGATAGGAAATTTAGTTCCAGTGTAGGACAGCAGGATCAATTAACCTTCCTCAGCACTTCTGACTGAGAGAGACAGGTTTGCAGCGTGTAAGTTACAGCAATGATTCTGACCAAACCTCTTCTGAATGCCGAGGGCAGTGCACCAGCCCTTCCTCGTGGGTACAGCCTGGTGCCAGAGCACAGCACACTGCTGGGTCACGCACACGGTGATGCGCCGGGGGGCGAACGGTGTATACAGAGTTCAGCAAGTCTCTGATCTTCTGCACAAATCACACTTAACTTGGCTCTCTGCAAAACAGAACAACCTTGGAGCAGCTCAAAATGATTTCTTAATGATGAGATGCTCAACAAGGGATTTTGAGAAGTCACTTATCAGACAAGAATTGCTGTATATAAACAGCAAACAAAGCCTTGCAATCCTACCAAAACACTCCAGGACCTGCAAATATTCAGTTGACGCAACAGAGAAAACACAACACAGGTCATTACCTTAGGTCTTGTTTCAGTATTCATCCTCTGCTGCCAGCAGAATATTTTCTAACTGCCAGCAGTTTACTACCTTGTTCTGTCTGGCAGTTTTGTTGGGTTTTTTGGGGGGTTGAGTTGTGTCAGGTGTGTTTAGAAAGCATTTTAAGTCTTGCCTCTTTTTTTTTTTTCCCCATCCTTCTATTTTTCAGTATCATCTCAGTAAGCTTTTCCTTCAGCACACAACGTTTACAACTACAAGGACAAGAGGCAGCAGCTCCAGAGACCTGCAGCAGCAAGGTGAGGTGCCTTCATCAACTCCACAAAAAACAAGAGGGATAATGTTTCACAGGCATCTTCTGATTAACTGTTATAAAAACAGCCCAGCAGCTATCACACAACATTTGTACCAGACACAAACAACTCTTACGTGTTTAAGGAAAGCATAATGCGTAGTATTTTAAACATACTGGTAAGTAGTTATGAATAAAACATCTTTTTCTTTAAACTATCTTGATCCTCTTAATTAGCAACTCTTAAATTACTGTAGCATACAGGTAACCAAATCTCCCCACTGGCACAACATCTGTGCCAAGAGCTTTCCTACAGCTACCTTGGTGTTTGGTGTTTGTTTTTTTTTTTGTATTACAAATACACAAATATCCCTTCTCAGGCAGTGCTGGGGAGTAAGACACCCCACCTAGCACTTCGGGAAATCACTTGTAGGATGGAGAAAGCACAATCTGAACGTGACACATGGATTCACAGAGGGCTACAACTTGTTCCCGTAAGGGCAAACAATGACGGAGCATCCATGCTGGCCTGCACAAGCATCTCCCCAGTAAGGCAGTGACCACCTCAGCGGCTATAACCATGACACCCACCCATTGCTTCAACGACTCCCACTGAATCCACTCATCCCAAGGAATGCCAATAACTTTTTTATTCTACAGCACAGTTAGTCATATTCCATAAAGTGGCTGCCCACAGAGGCTCAGTCGCCATCCTTGGAAAGACTCAAAATTTGACTGGACACAGCCCTGGACAGCCAGCTCTAGCTGACCCTGTTTAAACAGAGAAGCTGGACCGGAGGGTCCTGCCAATCTCAACAATTCTGTGACTTTGTGAAACACATTAGATTGAGAACTGTGTACACAAACAGCGTGAAGCAATTTTGATTAGGCTCTTGAATGAAGTGTTCTGCTTGAATTCCTCTGTCCATACAGGTTTGGAAACAGGAGAGAAAAATGACTCATGGTTCTGTTGAAAGTAGGATGAGGGCATTCCAAGCTATGAGCTCTCTTGCCACAGACTTACAGAAATAAAATAAATGCTGGGAATACTACTCAGACGGCTTGAAGAAGTATTAAAAAACCTGAAGACTTCAGTAGGGATACCATTACAGCTCATATAGCCACATAAGTTCAGTTAGGAAATTCAGCTCATGTCCATAGCAAACAAAATTTAAACTAAACTTCTGTATTATCCCCAAGCCCTTCTCTAAGTGTACAAAAGCTTCCAAAAATCAAAACTGATTTCCATGATTTGGGAGAAAGGCTTTGGAATAAACCATAAAACTGAGTTACAATATGCACACAAATGTGTGCATTCCTCTGTGTGTTATATGAGATGTATATATATTAATTACATATTTAGAATTCCACTTTTATTTACAGAGTAGCTGAAAGATGTTCTTGTGATCAGAGTTTTCACATTTTATCAGAACAGTGAGGGAGACCAGTAACACTGAGCACAAAACAATATGAAAAAAAAAACAGTACTAAGATTCTTTCAACTCAAAATCAGAGCCACTGCTGTTCAAAATACTATTAGAACTTGAAGGAGTTCACCCTACCAGAGACCAAAAAAAAAAAAAAAAAAAAAAAAAGCAGAGGTGGCATTCAGAAAAGAACAACCTTCTGGCACAAAGAACACTTCTGCTTCTTAGCACAGGAAACCCTTCACAGCCTTACAAGCTGGTGAGAGATATCAGTTTGAGTCTTGACTAGAATAACCCAAAGTGCACTGATGATGCAGAACACAACATATTTCAGTACATTCTAGTCAGAAACAGACCAGACTGCACATACTTTTAGACCAAATAAAATAGGTAACATACTGATGCTAAAAATATGCTTCTCACCCAAAGCCCTCAAAGGACTTTTTTTCCTTTGCATTTCCATATTTAACTGAAGGGGAAAAAATGTAACTATTTTATATAAGGAGCACAATAAAAAAGAAATAAAATCCAAAGACATTACAGATGATGACCTCACTGCCCTGCACTGTGTCAACACACAACTACAACTAGTGTTGAGGGCAACTGAACTTATAAAAGCATGTGGAAGAGTTTACTGTATTTAAGATTTTCACCAGATCCACTGCTACAGAATGCAGAAGCTACCTAGCTCAAGAAGGAAAGAAAATTAGTTGAACTGCTAGGAAGAATCTGAAAGAATGCCTATTAAGGATGTCTTCAATGTTTATATTCCTATTCTATATTGTAAAACAAATTTCGCTTCAACAGTTCGGTGTCTATGTGCCAAATCCTTAACTAACACTGCCACTAGAAACCTTCAATTAATGACAATAGTAATAGAGCTTTATGCAGCACAGATAATAGAACACATGCATAACATAGCTAGATACCTCAAGCTTTATGCATTACTAGTAAAAAGCCCATTAATAAAGAATAATCCAATAAAAGCACTGTTTGTGATGGCATTACCATACTTTTTAGTTTAAGTAAAAGGAGTCTCCCTCCTAAATAACTACTAAATGCTCAGACTTCTAACATATTGCTGCAAGCTATAATGGTTATAACTGTTAATCCAATACACCTTTTATACAAACCCATAAACACACGAGTGGAAAAATAGCACAGATGTTCATCTCTAATGCAATTTCCATTCAATTTCCTAAGTGCAGTCCCTGTGTGCAAACTAGCTTAACGTTATGTTTAGCTTGCAAATTCTTTTAATAAATAATGAATGCAATAAAACTGGTAGATCAATGGCAAGCTGAGAAATCGTAAAAAAAGCCTTTTGTGCTCACGCTGCTGCCGATTTCAAACTTTAATCCAGTGGCAGATCGATAATACTTTTTCTTTTTAACCCATCACATAGATAGCAGATAGACTGGATGTAGGTTAAATGCTGTTACCAGATATCAATTTCCAGAAACTTGATAAGATCAGGCACGACTGCAATAGAACATTTTATACCTTAACATATTACCCAACAATGGACGCCGCTAAACGTCACACTTTCAGCCACTGTACAGTGACAAACCACTTACTCATTTGTTTTGATTTTCACTTTTTGGGGTAAGCAGTTATTTGTAACTGAGACCAGAAAGGCTCTGACACAATATATTTTAATGAGCAAAATGGGCTCAGCAGGTCAAGATGTACTGACAAGGAAATATAATCTCCCCACGCTTGCTAGTGACAATAAACCTTATAGGTGCATACAAAACAACAACATAGCTGTGCTCCCAAAAAGAAAGGAAAGAAAACACACTTGTGTTTTACAGGACTCGGATATTGGAACCTTCTGGGGTATCAAAGTACATTAGTTAAGCAGTATCGGTGTTTCTTACAGGTTGTAGAGTGGGGGGAGAGGGGAAACCCCATTACTAAGTCACTTTGGATAACCATGCTTCACCAAGAGGGAACAAAGATCAAAAGCCTGTAGCCCCAAGGGACAGTTGCAGTATCAAGCAGGATAAACCTAAATCACCAAGAATCATTACTAGCTAATGTACTTGTGCTGGGTAATGCACGTTTAATTGTAACCTATAAACATCTTGCCTTAGCTCACACCAAAAGGAGCACGTCACAGCCAGCAATAACTAAGTCTCCTCATTATGCTTGGTTTTGCTATTAGCACTGTTTACATAAAGAATCACTACAATGCTGCCCTTCTGCCCATCTAAAGGGCTTCATTACACTGATAATCACGTGGAAGAACTCAGAAAGAAAGCAGATGGGAACTTTCTAGGTATAATAAAGCAAGGATGGGGATGGTTTTGTTCGTAACTTCAGAACACACAAAATTGTAATTTCTGGACCAGGCACAGAAAAAGATTAAAGACTATAAATTCAGCAAGAATAAGATCAGACTCCCTAAAAGTGCCATACATGCAGAGTTCTTCCCAGAATGGGTTTTAAGCAACCCCTGACAAGAGGGGCTCTTATCCTGTGAAGGTTTTTATAAGTTCTTTGCCCTTTTTCTGGCAAAATTCCACTGCCATGGAAGGGAGGTTCACCTCAGCAAAGTCACAACATGGCCTTTCCGGTCCAGATTTCAACACCTTTTTAATATTGATACTGGCAAACAGCTCTTACATAACATGAATTCCAGTCTGGACGCATGGCGAACAAGAAACAAGATTTTACAACATCTCAGAAGATTAATTTTAAATATTTTCTGCAGAATCACCAAGCTAGACAGCTACTAGCTTCTCACTCTAAGGTCACAGCCACACAAGACAGGATTTTTCTAATTCAGTGGGTTTTGCCGTGCTCCTCAGTTCTACCCAAGACGATTTTCACCTGCCTTTAAAAGAAATGCACACCCACCACAAACCGAGGCTGTGTGTCCAACCATAGCCCCAGTGTGAGAATAATTTCCCATCCACAGAGCCGGTCACTTCTGGAGGCTAAGTATAATGCTATTGCCACACATTGATATATTGGTGAAAGAAAGGCAAATATAACAATGCTAAAGCTCAAACTCATTTGAATAAACTGTGAATTTCTATTACATATATTGTTTCCTTTATCAAATTGGAACTACTGAAGCAAGAATACCAAGAATGCCAACATAAATCTAGATCTGTTACAGCCAGTTTCTCCAATTTATTCTCAGAAGCCTTAATGACAAAAAGGCAAAGTTGTTCTGCTTGGAGGAGAGATTAAGAAAAAGAACACTCACGGCAGTTTTTAACATTAAAGAGTTACAGAGATCAGGTTTAACAAAATGATTGAAGCAAGTCACAAAATACTCTTTTATCTTCTCAAGAAAAGCAAGGAAGACCACAAGTGGGGTAATAAACACTAAAGAATAAAAGCCAATAAAAAGCGTGCGCAGCCTACGCGGGAAATAGATCTTCATTATTCATGGCAGAGCACTTTACACAGTCTTTTCCAGAATTTCAAACCCTTCCACCAAGACACATTCCAGCCTCTTATGATCTGCGTTCCACAGGTTTTGCTCCAAGATAATGGATACCAGACTAGAGATCAGAAATTAATGGTGACCGACAAGTTATGCTAAGCAGCAACAGAAACATAATAAACAAGAATTCCTCCTTCTAATCTAACAGAGACTGAATCCAGACACATTTAACTTTAAAATTATTAGTAAGAATTAAGAAAGGGAAGAAGAAAAAGCCTTACCTCAGCCTGTAATCAATTTGGACACAATGATATGCTATTTATAGCAACACTTTTAACATGTTCTAGTCTTATATTATTTATTTGGATCATTCCTATTATAATGAAATATTAATGTTGAGAAAGTGGTTACTCTATTAAGAAGCTATCCCATGTTTAGATTTTAATATTGATCTCCACTATTCTGGAATAATTAAACAGTCTGTATGAAACTGTAGTTGCCTGACTTTGTGTTATAACATGATCAGAAGTTTAGCATCTTCCCCACAATGATGCCACAATTAAATTTATATTGTGACCTATTCCTAAAGGCAATTTAGTTATTCCAACAGAAGGGGGAAAAGGGGATACCGCCACTTTAAAAGCTTCAATCTCTTTGACATTGCTGGCAGTGTATGGGAACATTAATGCATCTGTCATGATAACAAGCTAAGAATAACATCTAGACATCAAACCGAGCAGAGAATCCATCTGAAGTGATTCATTCAGATCTGTCTCATTGATTTATTAAACACAGGGCAACATCTGCAGCCTCACAGAGCTGCTTGGCAAAATTAATGCAAGATCAATTCAAATGGAAAAAAGTGCAAAAGAGATAAATCAAAACACAATTTGCATGCAGTTCCACAATCAGGCTTATTGGGTGCAAATGCTCAATTTCCCTCCCAAAGCAAATGAGTTTAAATGTTGTTTTATCTTTGCAGAATTGTGTGATTTGGAGTGACAGTGAAGAGTTCTGCAGGTTGAAATGGTGAAAAGGGAAAAAGGAGAAGAAATGCTTGCAAAGACCTTTTGAATATGCAACAAGAATATCATTAATACCTAATTGTTTAGCTTTTTTGTCTTTGCTACAAAAAACACAGTATTTTTCAGTTGTAGAAGTCTCAGTAGGAAATTACATATGTATTATGCATATACACATGCAGGAAACATACAAATACTCCATTTCTGAGGAAAAGCATGTTACACTTCAAATGGGGAGCTCCATTGCTATGGAAAAAAAAAAAAAAGGGGAAGAGAATTTGAATCAAGGCTTCTTCAGATTGGACATGTATCTGCTGAAAATATTCAAGTCTTTGCTTGTTCAGAACTACTAAAAGACTTTCAAGATACTCAACAAGAAAAAGAATTTTTTCCAAAAGTATAATTAATCTGTGCAGAAAGGGGAAAAATTCCTTTCTGCATCTCCAGCAGAATCTACTCTGTTAGTGATCTCTCTCAAGTGAGTCTCCTCTCCAAGGAAGAAAAGGAAACAGACAAAATCATCATTCATTTTACTTTAACATGCCAGCACCTGCAAAATTCACAAATTTGCCCAAGTCTCAATGCATGCTAAATATTTACTTAGGCAAAAGTTTATATATCAGATTCCCATATTTAAATCAATATACAAGGAAGCTCTGTGCAGTGCTACATGACCGGCTTGCTTTAATTATAATCTTGACATCATTCTCCTAATAAAAGACAAAGTATTGCTGACTATAGGGTAGCTTTTAATAGACAACATGACTAGACCCTCATTATCTCATAAAACGTCAGCATTTACTGCTTAAATTCATTTCTAAAGCCTTTTATTGTTTGTGAAGAGCCAAAGTAATAGAAAATATTAGCTTAACTGAACACTTCAAATAAAAAATGAGCCATGTACTGGAACACTCTTTCTGGGAAGAATCCTGATATTCACTGAAAAAGGCAGACCAACACTATGCCTTTTCAGTGGCAAACAGCATCCATCAAATACAGAATAAAATAGGTCGTGATCATACTTGTATAATCCTAATTTTAAGGAATGACTTATATACCATCTTAAAAATGTTCCTACAACAGTTTCAAGATTAACTGAAAAATAAACATTATGCTTTACTACTGAAATTCCCATAATTTAAGTAACCTTTTAAGGTACTGCAAATCAGTAACCAGATTTGGTAAATAAGCTGTCCTTACTCTTGACTTGAGGATGCTGCCTGTAATGAAACGAACAGTTAGTTCCATTCTACAAACCTTTTTTCCAGATTAGATTACATGATGATGGCTAATGGCAATCACAGAACATTTTGTTTACACACAAATGAAAATTATACATGTACTGCTTAAAAAGATACAAAGGTCAAGGATGCCAGATACAGGCAGTTCCTGTTACATACAGTGAGCAGAAACATACAAGAAACTTTTGCTTGCAGGTAGATTTTTCTGCAGCTCTTCTGAGCTCTGTATAAAAGCTCAGTTTAAAAAAAAATGCAACAGAGTAAGCAGAAGCAGAATTTCTCTTATTTTCAATTATATATAATTGATGGTGCATAGTCCAATTAACAACAATAATTAAAAGTATAAACTAGCATAAGAAATACTGACTTTTAGTAGCCAACCACAACTGAAAATAACAGCCAGCACTTACTGCTTTTTCTGGCAGCTCACGAGTTTAATGTAGTATTTGTACAGTGTTCAGGCACATATACACATCTTCCTAACTTAAAATAAATATGCATTATAAAAAGCAACATTCAATATTCAGAGTTGAAAGTAACACTGGACTTGTGCAGTGGAATACATATATCGAAGGGTATGCTGCTAAAAGACCACATTTTGTCAAGGCTTCACTTTCCAGGCACTGTGTAGCTGTAACAGTTCTACCACGCTTTGAGAGGTCACTTTACAGAAAACAGAAATCAGATCACTCGAGTACTTAGCTAGTTATAGGCAACATTTCTCCCCCACTAAGTATGGGCTGTTCAAGGAAAGAATCTGTAAATAAAAGGACATATTGAGCATTCAATTAGCATGATGGAACACAAGTAATACCGTTACGTTACAATGCTTGAGAAAAGTTTCAGGCATGCCGATAACGCCATTGTGCATGACACCTGAAACCCTGAGTGCCAAGCACGCTGATACCAGCCGGGTATTCAAACCAGCGGCACTTTCTCGAGGGACGGAAAGCCTGAGAGATGTTTCAGTAAATGAGAAGCTTTAGGAAATGCAAAGGGATCTGCTTGCTTCTGAACGGGTAAGAGTACATAGTGTTTTCATAATGAGTCAGGGAGAGCTTGTGCTTATACACGTGTTGAATGCGCTTTCTCAGCTGAGAGATATGACTCCATTCAGATGTGTTTCTGCTCTACCAAATCCCCCCTCAACAGTGCTCTTGCGGTATCTGCAGCCTTTGACCATGTCTTCGTTCCCCTGACTGCTCCTTTCAGACCCCCTCAGAGCATCACTGGGCTCCTCACTCACAGCTCCCCTGGACGCCCTTCTCAGGGGCTCTTTGCATTACTTATTCCCTGACCCCATCACAGCACTAAGTCTTTGTCAAAAAAGGAGGGGGAAATAAAATTGTGAAATACAAGTTTTAAATGTTTAACACTTTGGCATTTCTGGACCTTAAATCATTTGGTTGTAAGAGACTAGAAATTATCAGAGGGCATCTAAAGGCTGTATCATTAAATCAGACCCTTTATTCCTCTAAGGAGAAACTTTGGCAGAGTCACAGAAATTTAAATGACGTATTCCTGTAGCGGTCAGCTTCCACGCTAGCCGAGCTTCAGAAACACTTCAGAACAGCATCTACATGTTAAATGTGTCCCTCCGTAATCTTACACTAATTTTATCCCAACACAGTAGTCTCAGATTTTACTTATTAAAATGACGGTGTTGTATATCAGCAGTTGCGCTGCCAGAGGTGCATGACACTGAAATAAGCATGCGGCGGGAGGAGGTGTTACAGGAGCGGAACACACAAAAAAAGGCACCTATTTGAAATAAACGTGTCCAGGAATTGACTGCAAGCATCTCCAAAATATCACCTGTAATGTCAAATAATTTGAAACGAAACAAATGCTGCTGTCCAGGAAGGGCTGGCGGTTTGCTCCTGCTCCCGCTCACAGAGCCACAGCCGGATCAGGTCCCGAATTAGAGCGTGCTTAATTAAGGTGCTATTAAAAAAAAACAAACAAACCACCACACAAAAACAAACCACCCAACACGTTCAGCCCTGAACAGTTAGGTGACGCAAACCCCTAAGTTACTAAATATTTGCATGCTGACAGTCAGATACTGCACCCAAAGCACCCCGAAACAACCTCTGCAAAGAAAGTTTTCCCGCCAGACAGAAAGCAGGAGCAGGCTGAGATGGAAATGTTTTGCAGAGGTACCTCACCAACTGCTGAAGCAGTCAGTGTCCTCTCCAAACACCCTGCCTCACGCCCCACCCCACGGCACCAGGTATTTCTACTAAGCCCCGAGAGAGTTTTTGTGTTTATTAGATCATTATCATTTCTAAAGGCAGCAGCTACGAGGTCACGGACCGGGATTATAACCCCAAGTACGAAAGACCCAGCAGGGATCTCCCATGAATGCAATCCGCCCTAGGCTCAGTGATTTAAACACATCAGGGCGGGGGCTACGGCCACCCCACACCACTTCGCTGCATGACAGAATTATTCCCGAACGATCCCGAGCAACAGTTTGTCCGTGACCGCCCAGCCGCCCCCGGCGGGCATCTGCCGGCCTCGGGAGCGAGGATCTCGAGGAGAATGGAAACTTTCAGCGCAAGAAAAATAGTGGAGAAAACTTTGGTATTTTTCTTAGGATCGTATAGGAGCACTACGAGCTTTTCCTACCAGGGCGAAAGTTGGAAGCCCTGCGCGCAGAACCACCCCGCTGCTCGGCGGTGCCGTCCGCCCCCAGGGGCTGGGGGAATGCTGAAAAGTTTTCCACGCCGGCACGCTGCGGGGCTGGGCTCGCTTCCCCCGGCGGCACAGCCGAACCTCAGCCCCCGTTCCGCGAGCGGCGCCCAGGCCCGGCCCGGGGCTCCTCCGCGCAAGACGGCGAGTGGCCGCACAGCACCCCGAGGGCCCCACCCCCTCCCACACACAGTGGGCGTCCGTGGGGAAGTGACGGGACCCGGTGCCCCCACCCTCGAGCACGGCTTTTGTGGGCAGCCGGCCCCCAGCGGCCGGACCCGAACGGAGCGGGGCGGGCGGAAAAAGAAGAGCAAAGTTTTGTGGCTCACCTCGCGTTGGTGCAGTCGTTGTACAAAGTTTCGAAGTCCTTTCTGGTGATGAGCTTGCAGCGGTTGACGCCGGGCTGGATGGCCCCCAGCCCCCGCAGGATGCGGACCTGCTCCACCGTGCACACCACGGGCGATATATCCAGCCGCTTCAGCTTGGTGTAGACCGTGTGCAGCCCTCCCACCAGGTGCTTCAGGAAGAGATCAAAAACCTGCGGCAGGCAGATAAGCTCCTGCCCCTCCACGAGGAACGAAGCTACCTTCACCCCGTGCAGGTCGACCATCTTACACTCGTTGCCGCCGCCCCGGCGCCGCCGCCACCACCACCACCACCACCGCCGCCACCACCACCACCGCCGCCGCCACCACCACCACTACTACTGCCACCGCCGCCTGAGCCGGCCCCGCCGCTGCCGGCAGAGAGAAAACTATTGACGAGGCTGCTAGTGAGGCGCGGGGACTCCGCGGGGCTGGAGTAGAGAGGGTCCGCCCGGAACAAGCCCGCCGAGCCCCCGCGCCGCCGCTGGAAGTTGCGGCGATGACGGGCGGTGCGGAGACAGCCATGGCCGGCCAGCCCGGCTCCCCGCCACGGCGCGGCTCGGCTCGTCTCAGCCCCGCGCCCCCGGTGCGCACTCGTCGCGCTCTTTGCGGTACTACTGAAAACAGCCGCGCGCCCGCCCTCCCACACGCAGCGGCCGCCGCCAGCCGCGCGCCCAGACCCCTCCCCAGCGCCGCCAGGGGGAAGAGTGACAGCGCCCTCCAGCCAATGCGCCCAGCCCGCCGCCAGCGCGGCCTCGCAGAGTGGCTGTCGGGCGGCGGGGCGGGGCAGTGCCGGCCTCAGCACCTGGGCCGCGGGGCGGAGGCGTGAGGCAGCTGGGCTGGCTCGAGGCTCCCGGAGGGTGTCTGAAGGGAGCTTGGCCGGTTCCTGCCTCGCTTGCCCTTCCGGAACTCTTTCTTTGCGCCGCAAGAGTGGGAAAGTTTTGGTGGACCGGGAGGAGGGGCGGCCCCGGTGCTCTGAGGGAGAGGGGTGCACGGTTGTGGCCGGTCCCCTTTCGCAGGTAGTTTGAGCGGTCGCTGCGCTCCGCTACGTTCCTCACTGTAAAAACACCTGCCACAGCTGCAAGAAATCGAGAGAGACGGGGAGCGGGCAGCGCGGGTTGCGGTGCACGTCTCCGTCAGGTAAACCACACATCCGATTTTCCACCGCTTTACCGAGGCCAAGCACGCGTGGTAACTCCTGTGCGCGGCCCCGGGAGGCAGCGGCAGCACTGCAAGTGATGCAGATCCAAAACGGAGCCCCTCAAGCTGAGAGGAGGCAGCGTGTGCTGCGCAGGCAGGATGGAGGATGTTGTGAAGAGCCGTGCAAGTTGATCAGTCACAGGAGGCCATCTCCATTCTCGGGAGATCTTGCGTGTAATTGCTTGAAATCTCCAGATTCAGATGCATCATCAATTGTGGTTTAGATACAATGGCATCAGTGCTCGCGCCTGACTGTAATGCAGCCCCCAGAAGCACCATATGGTCCCTCATTCAGCTGCATACAAGTAACACCCAATAATCCTGAGAAACAGGCAAATATTACGTCTCCTTCACCTAAACCAGGACAGTTGACACAAGAACTGGTAAACTCTGCACGTCCCTGCTCCCTGAACAAGTGGACCCCCAAAACAGTCAAACTAGTTTCACAGAAAGGAGTTGAGTCTGACAGATGCACAACCAGCAGGGCACACTGACTAGATTGGGTTTCTTTTCCTTCTTTCTCCCAGTGTACTTAAACCTCTTTTCCAAGCCTCTTTCACGTTCTGTATCAACATCTTTCCTGTTTGTTTCCATTTTTTCCCCCAGTCTTTTATCTTTCCTTCTTTCCTAGTCCTTTAACTTCTTCACTCCCCTTTCCTGTTTTTGTTTAGCTTCCTCCTAAAACATTCATTAAACAAAGCAAGCAGAAAAGTATAAACAAAACTTTTCAAGTGGATGCCAAACAAGCAATACCATGAGAGCTTTTCAGCTGTTTCCACTTGTATGCCATCTTCTTTCTTTTTGTTAAACTTGCTTATTTAGGCACCCTGTCTGCAAAGTTTAATGTTTTTGCATTATGAGTAATCCCATTTTAGATGAGGGGAGATGACTGTATGCTAACTGAATCACTATATTTGTTAAATGATGTAAATTACACACTGGAGGAACCTCACTTTCTCTCCATTGGTTATATATTTATATATTTATGTATGTTCTAAGAAGAATAGCCACTTGTTTTAGACCCCTAGCCTCGTTAACTAAACCTGGGGCAGAATTTTCACATAAACTAGATTTAAATTCATACCTTTCAGTAAGAATGCTCATGTTTCCTAGTCTGTGCCTCTTTCTAGGATCAGAACAATTAAATTCAAAGCTCTGTGGGGCAGGGGCTATTTACTTTGGAGAAGTGTTAGTACAATGGAGCCTTAAACTCATCAGATATGTTTGTATACCAGAAATTACAGAAATAGCAACTGACTTGAAATAGAAACTTTTGGGGGGTTATTTTCTGGACATAATTGCTAATAGGAGATTTAATAAATCAGATGCAAACACTTCTTGTTGGCTGTGCCCTGTTAGAGACTTTATAATTTTTTTTTAGATTAATGCAACAGTCAAATTCCACTGTGAGAATTCTTTTTCCCTTTTGACTTTAATGTCTTCCATAAGCTAAACATATTTCTAAATGAAACTGAAATTTTGCAAGGCCAGGGAAGCCTTGCGCATCAACACCCAGCTAGTTGGAGTGGCATGAAGCAATATAAAATCATAAAGGCTGTAGTAAAAACAGTACCCTTGAGAGGTGACTATCCATGGAGAGAAGAACTGCTTCTAAACCAAGAAAATGCTCAAGGTTTGAGAATTAATATCAGGCAGCTGTCCAGTTCAACTAAGCATATACAAATCAACGGTATCAATGAATATTATTATTTCTCTGTAATTTTATCAAAGACAAGGCAAAGTTACTAAAGTCTAACAATCATACAGTAATATCTTGTCAGTTATAAAGCATCCAGATGGTTTATTTGAACGGAGTCCAGCAGTATGCAATTTGGATGTGTGCAAACTAAGTAAGCCTCACTGTAGCTGAAATAAGTATTTTTTAACCTTTATTTTGAAACAAAGTTTCAGTACTGTTGTTCCTCCTAGACTGGTGTGCAAAACACTGATTTCTTAACACTTGCAGCTCTATTAGCGTATTGTATATTAGTCCCAAAGAACATTGGTCTTGTTAGTATGGCAAAATGGCAGGCAAAGGTTCTGTTATACTTGTTTGGTTTTGGTTTTGTGATCCTTACATACGCCCTGTTGGAGGGAAGTGTGAAAGAACTCTTTTCTGACAAAGAAGAGAGGAAAGCCCCAGTCATTCTAGACAGAGCCAGTCAAGAGCGTTCTGGAAATTCCTTACTGCCAGCTGGCATAAATGTGGCTACTGGCTCACAGGGATCCGATGGAGAAAAGAGAAAATGATGGGTGACACAGTTGCCTAGGAGAGGACAAGGATAAAAAATAAAGAATTTTTTTTTCAGTGAAGCAGTAGGAGATAAATGGAAAGGGAAAAAAAAAAAAAAAAAAAAAAAAAAGTTGTTTCTAGAGGACTGGAAAGCTTTAGTTTATCTTGGTCTGCTGTAGCCAAGCAGGAGGCAGGACAATAAACCAGGAACGCCATAGATACTGTCACGTAAAGATTCCTGGTGGGTTTTTTTAATATTTTATTTTAGCATAAATGAATCTTTCTATAGACTTGATACAGATATGTCCAGTGTGAGTAGATTAGAGGGGAAAAAGCTAAGTGTTAGTGAAGAACTTGGATCTTCACTAAAATAAATGGGAGGGACAAATGTGAATATAGACTTATGAGAGTCAGAGGTAACTGTGGTCCCAAAATGCAGGGTGAAATAATACCTGAGAGATGCCTTCACAATGCACCCCATCATAACAAAATGAAACACCATTTAACCACTAGTATTGCTAATTCTGAGTAAAGGCTTAATAAGCAAGAACAAGTAGGTTTTTTTGCCCGTTTTTTTCTTTGCTAGTTTAGTCTTTAATACATTGGTTTACTTGGGAAAATGTAACCATGATTATATTAACAAATGTAGGCCACTGATGTGAGAAAAAGAAGAGACTGAAATTAGTATGTCATTCTTGTTGCCCACATTTCTCTAGACACAGTAGTACTTGACACTTGTATTCAATTTCATTCTGACATTTCAGCAGAGTGTGGTTTTTTTTGAATTGTGGATTAAAACTTCCCACCTAAATATCGAGGATGTTAAATAAAACTGATGAATCAAAGTGTCTATGTATCAATAGAAAAATGATCCCTTCTCTTATGTAATTAAATGCATTGTATTAATGTGTGCATAATGCAGAATCAATAAATAATGAATTACCACTGATTGTAATTGAATGTTTTCATAATTTTATTGTCAGCCATGATAAATAATCAGTACATTTATACTGCATTAAATTAATTAGTGTGTCATTTCTATTACATACATCAGCAGTGAAGTAATGCAGTGACATCTGTTTCTAATGTTTTAAAGATGTGGTATTCCTTATTAAGTAAAAGGAAGAGTTATTAGAGGTATTTCCTGTGATTGGCAGTTATACTGGTACAGTCAAAGAGATCAAATAAAGGAACTTGCACTCTTGGCAAATGCTTCATTTCAGCCCCTAATACTAGCAAGTAACAATAACTGGAGCAAATTTTGCTTCTTCAGGCTTTCAGAAAATCCTACCCGCCCTCCTAGAGAAAGTAGGAGCGGATCTGCTCTCCCTCATACAGTCAGGGGAGATTCTGACACGCAAAATAACAGAAGAGCCAAGCATCCACAGCCATCTCTAGGTCCATTTTTCTGCTTCTGTCCACTGCATATACAAAGGAATTCCCTGCTAAATGCTCATGAAGCAGTGCAGATTGAGCCCCTTTCTGGCTGCGGTGTTCTTATGTGGAAGTATCTGGACTATTTGTGCTGTAATCTTTGCTTAGAAATCATATTAATTTGAGATGTCTCAGCATTTTGGTGCTACTCATACTGATGTACATTACTTGCAGAGGAAATTGGAATTGAGTAGAGGTTGCAAACATGGGAATTGAAAAGTGAAAGAGTAGAATAGAATAAATGGACAGAACATATAGCAAATAAACATGAATCAAACCGCCAGAAAGAGGGCTACTTTTTAAGTGACTGAGGTATTATAAACTAGGTGAACACCTGGAAGCAGGGTGATGTGAAGTACACTGAGCAACAACAATTCTACACTACAATAGACATCTGGCATTCTTGATTATTGCTGTCTTTTTCAAGACACTTATGGACATCCTTAACTTTACTGTGCAATTACACCGTCTTTTAAAAGAGCAATTGCAATGTCTCCAGTGAGGACTTGCCTTTCTGGAGTTCTCCGTGCACCACACAGCATTTCATTTTAATTTACATTTTTCATACTGTCAATGTGTCTTACAACATTTAAGTAAAAATAAAACAATTCAGAACTACTTCTCAGTGCAAGGCTCACAGGTTGATCACAGCTGATCACTGGCTACCTTTGAACAAATTTGGGAGAGTGGTCTCTGGAGCAGCCATGTGCAGACTGATCTGTTCACGTGGTTTGCCATGTACTTGCTGTGGGTTGCCTGTCTGGGCATGACTGACGGCTGGCAATGGGTATATATTTAATACTGTGTGCTCCAACACTGTGTACAGCTCTGTGTGAGTCTGCACCTGCAGGCTTCCTCTCTGCACAAGAGATGAGTGCAATTTTGAGCATACTCTTGGGACAACAGTCCACAGTGCACGTAGCCTTCGAAACACGCTCTCCAGTTCACACAATCAGCACTGAACTCAACAGCTTCTGAGCTGTTGAGGCATGAAGGATTTGACCATTTACTGTAGGAACTTGAGAAAATTAAAGCACAAAAAACACTCTCTCAAGCAAGGTCCTGTCTACTTTTCCTTCTCATTAAATTTCAGTTCTGACTGAAGATGTGCCACTCAATGCTGACACGTGGTCACTTTTTGTCTCAATGATGTGTAAATACCATTCTACTTAAAGTGAGCAGTATGTTTGTGGCATCAGCATGTGAACAGGGCTTTTAGGATCGTTCCAATGATATGTATGAACACAACATGCAGTTGTTGCTAATGATTCACTACTTTAATCTGGATTTTGGCTATGATTGAGGATAGAGGGCAGTAAAACTGGAAAGCCAGGACCTTGGCACAATAAGGCCCTATTACATGAGGGCCTCATTATTAAGGTTCAGTATTTTGTGCACATTTTCTTCTTCAGGAAGAAAAATTAATGTTATTAGATCTGTATGGAAGTTTAAACACCTTTACAGCAAACTCCTATGAACACAATACTAGGTACTCAAATACATTCAGTAAGTCATTATACCTGAACGTTGTTAATATCCCCAGAGGAACAAGATTAACCTCATCTCCTGCTCTCTGTATTTACAGGTCAGCTACAGAAAGCAAAAGTTTCCTGTACTGTCAGCATCTCAGCCCTAATCTGAGGGCACCACCATCTAGTGGGATAAGAAGGAATTTATTTTTTCTTTGCATTTTTTGTTATTTTTAACCATGGACATTACATTCTACTTCAACAATGAAAAAGTAAGGTGTTTTTTTATTTACATGTATAAGCTCATGTGGATTTTTCATTAATTCTCATCTCTTCTGTTTAACTGCAGATTATTTTCCAATAAAAACCTTGAGTCATTTACATGAAAATAGGCTTTCATAAACAGAATTTTATCAATGAGAAACCAATTTCTAGCTCTGCAGACTCAGTCAGAAGTGTCATTGATTTATTGAATACATATTTTTAGTATTTTATTGAAGCTACTTTGTGGAAATCCAATTGGCAGAATTATTAATATTGTGAAAGTAATTATCTTGAGTTCATCTTTAAAGGCAATGGGTATTTTAGACAGTAAAGTTATGTGGTTGCAGTTTTCCATAATGCCATTAACTATGCAGCATCTGGTTGTAAGTACACTCTGACCATTAAGTCCCATCAAATCCAAATTTCAAACCTGAATGCAAAGCATTCATTTTACCTTGGCTCTGAGAGGGACCATTTATTGTACTTTGTCCATACTGATAAATGGAGTCCTACCTGCTCTTACTTGTTTTTCTTTTCATGCACTTAAGAATTGGAAAGGAGAATAGCAGGGATTTGATACAGGGCAGGGAGAAACAGAAGGGTGGGCAGTGTATTTTCGTTTGTTTGTTTTTCTCCCAGAGAATGCATGCATCTGCAGCTGTTATCCTAAGATGCCTCCTTGTGTTCAGGTCTCATTGATCTTGCTACAGCATTTCACACGTGGGGATAATTGATTTACATCATTCAGGACCATGTATCTTTTATAAGCCTGAGAGTAAATGCTAAGAAATTACCATATTTTAAAATTCCCTTGTTATTTTGATATTTTTCTATCTAACCCAGTAGTGAAAGAACAAAGAGTTAAATACCTCATGGCATAGATAATATTTCGGTTTTCAGCTTCTGTTTCCATGGAAGTGAATGGTATTTTTGCCTCAGATACTACTAGACACTTCAATGCTTTACCATCTTCAAATTATAGAAATCTTATTGACAGAAATTGGCATCAGTGGCTATTCTGCATTGCACATCAATTTTATGATACTGTTGTCTAAAATCCTCCATCTCTTCTGAAAGCACTATCAATCTGCGCTGCCAGCTCTGACTGAAATCAATCTGGAGTTTCGAGCAAAAATCAATGGAACTGGTCCAAACCGGTTGAGGTAGTGCATGTCATTTTGACCCTCTGATCCCTAACCCACAAGCCTGAGGAGGCTAGAGATGTTTCCTTTTGAATGCAAATTAACCAATCTGCAAATACTTTTGTTTGAAATATTGTTGCAGCCAGGATGTTCTACCTCCCACACCTACAGAAGAACAGAAATCCTAAATAACTCTTTAGAAGACAGTCCGGGATGTGCAGGGAAGTTAAGGCCAGCAATCTGTACAGCTACTGACTCCTGATTTCACACAGACTTTGCAAAAGCCTCTCTCTCTGAATTCTTACCTATTTTTCCAATCCCAAAGGAGCAGGCCTGGTTCTGAAGCCCTTCTGCCACTGTCTGGTAGCTGTTGGTCGTCCTTCCTCAGAACTCTGAAGAAGGTTGAAAGAAAATAATCAACCTAATGCTTATTTGAATATAATGAACTATTTGCTGAAACCAGCTAAAGTACATTCTGTAGTTCCTTCTTTATATGAAGTGGAGGGAAACACTTCTCAGGGGACTCATTCTAGCATCTAGCAGTGTGAATCCATTGTAGAAATGAGTCTCTCTCAGACTCACAGGGATACAGAGTGGGATCAGAATCAAACATTGAAGAGTAGGTTGTAACATGGCCAATCATCTGTCTTGCAAGCATTTGCAGTATGTTCTGTGGGATTTAGATACAGTGCAAGAGCCACATGGAAAATAACAGCATCTTTCTTCATCTTCAGGAGTCATTATTGACTTTCTCTACTTTTCTTCCTCTTTCGTACCTGCACATCAAGGTTGATGCAACATACATTGATAACCTACAAAGAAAGAGGTGAACTCACATACAGCTGGCTTTATACACTTCAATGACTTTCTGATGGAATTGCTGATGACTTGGGGATGCATAAGGGTGATCAGGCCATGAGTCAAAAGCACAGGTTGGAACACCTGTGATCATTATTATTTAATGCTTAACTCTCCTGCAGTATGAGTTCTTAAAAGTTATCCTTACTCCTATTTATAAGGCTAAAACCTTTCTGTACCCCAGGAGACCACTACTGATACCTTTAATTGATGCCCTGAATTTTAGGGTACTTTGCACTGAAGAAGACTGCAAAGCAAATGTCTTCAGATTTTTCTCCAGAAGAATGTGTTAACGTTTCATCATATTAATCATTATTTGAAATAGACTATGACAAGATCTTCTGTATTTTTGCCCAAAGTCCATGACTATACCCTAGAGCATAATTTAATATAGATCTTGAAATTTAAATATTATTTTTCCCTAAAATGTAAATGTAGCATATAGCTTTAAATTAAAAACAATAAATAATGTGAATTCTTTTATATTCTAGATATTGTTTACTCTCCAAGGAAGGATGTAAGCAAAAGAATGAAAGACAGCCGTTGAAAATAAAAACTAATATTTTCACTTAAAAGTGATAGGGCAAAAATGAGCCTCAGACACCAATATTCTTGCTGTTTTAATAATTAATGTTGACTGAACATATTGTTGTTATCTCAGTGCATGAAGTTAGGTAAGACTTCTGGGTTCGCCAGATATTTTTGACCTTACTTACTTGAATCTAGTATCTTGTCGTGCAATCCTTTTACATACAAAGTACATGTTAAAAATTCAAATTCCTGAACACAGTCAGGAAACAGAAGGCTCTCAAAACTTCCAAGTCTGTCTTTTAGCCAGTGGTGTTATGCATTGGTGCTGCAGCTCATCAACCGTCAGACTTTCTAATGGCAGGCAGTTCAGGGCAATCCTTCCAACAGGTTATCGCCTACTCGTGGATTAGAACTCTTCATAATTGTCAGTACTGATAAACTCACACAATACCGATTCACTAGTAGAACACATACTTTTTAGTGCAGCAACAGTGCCATGGGATAATACACCATTAAATATCATCTGTAACAATGTGTAGAGTATTGAAATAGGAAAAATGATTAGCAGCTCTGAATATCTTCAGGATGTACCAGGAGCTCAATGTCTATGTGCAGTTCCAACTTCTTGAATGGTATCTTCATCTGAATGCACTACCACTGCAGTTAGTTCACCTGCTAATTTGGTCACTCGAATGTCCCTTTCTGGTCGTACAGACCAGACTGGGGTAGAGCCTTACCATTTAGAACTGATTTCTAAAGAAAAATTTGAAGTGCCATTGCACAGTATCAGTGCATCATTTTTTCTGTACAATCTGATTATATTGTATTGGGGGAAAACCCAACATGTGCATATGTAGTACTTCAAGGTTGGACTTCTTTTGGAACATTTTCCCACCTTCTAAAAAGATTACAATAGCTTCCATGGAAAGTTCAGGCTGAAAAAAGCTAATGAAAAAACCACAAGCACTAAATCACAAACCCAAAGAGAATTACACTGACATGTGAAATGCGTTAAAATTCTTCTTTGAATCAGTCATTTAGACATACAAAGATAATGATGATGATTAGGATGACAATAATTATAATCAACTAAAATCTAAATTCATCCATTTTCTTCTATGCAAATACCAATTATATTTCTTTTCTTTCAAATGAATGTGACCATTTTAAGTAGTTATTCTTGCAAATCTTCCTAATAATCTGCCTCAGCGTTTGCAACAGCACAGCATTCTGAAGTAGGGGGAAAATTCTGTCTCTATTTACTTAACTGAAGGGTCCATATTAGGGTCTATATGAGCTATATGGGACTAATATTCATATAGCAGCCTCAGAACATGAGGAGCCATGGCCTGTTCTTTATTTATTCAATCAAAGAGATGAGGCAGTGCCACTCATGAGGTGCTAAGTTGATACGAAAAAGGGGAGTGAACATTGTATTCCCGTTAGTTCTGCTCCAGAGTTTCTGAGTCATTTTAAGCACAAAGAAGTAATATATAATGGCTCAAAGTTTCCTCCCTCCCCTTAGAGAGTCTGTGATGCAAAATAGATCTGAGAGAGATGGTTATAGTTCTAGAAACCGACAGATGCTGGGGAACAATGAGCAATTCTGCTACTGGAGAAATGACCTCATTAAAGAACTGTGCTGTCCATGCTGCATGGATCTAGGATTCATAGAATGGCTTAGGTTGGAAGGGACCTTAAAGATCACCTAATTCCAACCCCCTGCCATGGGCAGGGATACCTCCCACTACCCCAGGTTACTCAAGGACTCATTCAGCCTGGCCTTGAAGACCCCCAGGGAGGGAGCATTCACTGTCTTCCCAGGCAACCTGCTCCAGTGTCTCACTACCCTCACTGTAAAGATTTTCTTCCAAATCTCCAGTGTAAATCTGCCCTCCTCCAGCTTCAACCCATTCCCTCTCATCCCATCCCTACAAGCCCCTGTAAAAAGTCCCTTCCTGGTTTTCTTGCAGGCACCCTTCAGGGTGCGCCTTCCCTTCAGGAAGGCTGCTCTAAGGTCTCCCAAGAGCCCAAATTCAGCCTGTCCTTGTAGCATCTTTGTGGCATACTCACATTTCTGTGAGGCAAGCTGAGCATAATCTCATTTCGAATTCCCTCATATTTTCCATGCAGCACTCTTGACACTCTCTGGCTTTAAAATCCTAAACAGAATATTTTAAATACAAACATTTATTTAGCTGTAATGTTGTGAGACAAATGCATAATAAGGAGGTGTTTGCTTTTAATATGGCTTTAGTAAATTTACTTGCTAAACATATTCTTGTCTCCTACAAACAAGAGTGATGGCTGTAGAGGCTGATGGCTTTCTTTTTAGCCACAGCCCTTTTACAACTAGAATTTCTCCACAAATCACCCTCCCTACAAGTGACAAGCATTTTTGTATGTGTCCTCTCATAGAGAAACAGAGTAAGTGAGTCTGGCAGCTCCTCCACTGCCTGTACACATCCTCAGATAACATTGATAAGTTTTCATTACTGCATCTGTAAAGCCTTAACTAAATGTGTGCTCTTAATGAAGAGCTCTAAGCTGAGCACTGAGAGACCCAGCACACTGGGACTGAGGCAAATTCAACCTCAAACACAAAGTGAGAAGCACTTTTGCTGCAGCACTTTTATTCATCTACTTAGATGATTTCAATTGTGGCTGTGATACTTCATTTTTCTAAACTTCTTGTCATCACTGATTGCTTTACCTGAAAATCAGTTCCTCACTGCTCTCCGCTCCTAACTTTTGGATGTCTCTTGGCCAGTTTCATGTTTGAGACCTTGGTGATAAGTGTGTCTTCACAAGAATCCCAGCTGGCAAGAACTCATTTCATCTGAGGCCTTTACAGTCTTTTGTTTATGGTTTCTCTGGTGAAGTCTAGGTAAAAATACTGCATATGAGACACATCAATTCACTTAGCTTTACGGACTACTTTAAACCCCCTAATTATATGATAATATTTATGGTGAGGTTCTGAAAGGAGCTTTATCAGTTTCAGAACTTAGTCTTGGTTTATCTTCTCTTTTCTTTTCATCATTTATGATGTTCAGGACTGGAGAAGACTACTGTTTAAAAAAATACTCAAGAATCTTTTTGTTCTAGTCTAATAAAGAACCACAGCCTTCCACTCTGTGGTTGGCTGGTTTTCTTTTGCTTCATCTCCCCAACTAATTGCTGTTTTTTTCTGTATTTGTATGGGCACATTTTTATGTACAAATATACAGTAAAAAGAGGTAATTACTTGAACTGTAATCGTTGCTTGTTAATCAGGCAGAAAAGGCTATGATGTAGAGGCTGAACTTGCATGGTGAAAATTCTCTTACCTATAATGAAGTAGAGTATGCCCTAATGGCTAAAGAATCCATATTCATAAATTGGCCACAAGTCAAAGGAGATGAATAAAAGAAATGTAATCTATAAAAGAACAGGAATATTTCCAGAGGAAAGAGATTAGTGTCTTATATAAGATACAGTCTCCAGATGTCTTGGGAGAGGTTCATTTTTCCTAAACCCTGAGAACACAAGTCTGAAAACCTCTTACTATGCAATAAAATCTGCTTGAAGGAATGTTGCAAATGACATAAAGCAGTAACTGAACAGCATTAGAGACACTTGTCCACTTGTCTTGCTTTATTGCACAGCTTTCTACAGCAGTCCTCTATAGTTAATCAGTTTCTTTTGTCTCTTGTTTACTGGCAGTTTCTGAAATCTCATAATTGCCTAAGATTTTCAGATGCTGGAATATACAAAGAATGGAATTGCTAGACACAAAGCATTATACTCTGCTTTGTAGCATCCTGGTTTATAATAGCATAATTTCAGTAGTTCTTTCCAATTGATATCCCTGCTACTGATACCAGATTTTGTTCTAGCAATGTCAGAAGAAACAGAAGACATTAGTTATTAAAGGAGTATTTTCCAAATGGCATGTTATGACTTAGAACATGTAATTAAGCTATGCAAACATACTTGGATACATATGCAAAATGCATATATGCTATGAGAGTTTATAAGTGAAACCCTTACTAGCATACAGGAGGCTCAGCTGTGTCTGGCTGAGTAGACACAAATTCTGTTGCTTGCTTTCTCTTACAACTTAGCCTGCATTAGTCCACAGTGTTTGTAGAGCACATTTTTGCCTTTGATATCAGCCACTTCCCTGATGCTGGGCAGAAGCTGACTGCTGCCCTGCCTCTGTATCTGCAGTGAGGACATTCCACACTTTATTATCTAGACATAGGCACAAGAAAGCATTTTCTCAGGTAACTTCACCTCATTGACAGGTCTTGACTTTGGGAGTTCTCATACTCTGAAGAATGATTTAAGCTTTTTTTTTTTCTTTTACAGGATGATGACACAGTGGTGATAAGCTGCAGATTCATTTATTAATTTAAATAGGAAGAACTGGTAAACTGTATATAATCTGAAATAAAGGTGTTAAAGAGTGATATGCAAACCTCTGCCAGAAATACCATTGTGTCTTCTCAAGAACCTCCTAGATATGGTAAATAATACATTTCAGCTCACTGGGAAAGTGAAAGAAACTTCTGAAAAGGAACACATTCCTTTACAATCTGCACTGTATTAACTCAAAACATAGTCACAAACTCCTGATTATTTGCCGTAAACACATATAAAAGAAGTTTCAGTCCTTTGCTGAAGTGTACTGGCATTATTTCAACTTCAAAACTAATTTGTACCATTCTATCTCTATCTCAGCACTCCTAAAAAGTACACTTTTTAATCAAGAAAAAAATATTCAGAATGAAAATTAGCAAGGTAAAAGCCTGTTTCACAAGCATGCCTGAATGCTTCAACCCCTCACCCCTACTATAGAAGAAGACAGAGTAATAATTCATGATATACCAAATTATTTTAGCCACTGTTACAGAACCCTGAGAAAAGTAATCTAACCAAATAAAAACCTGAACTGACACCATATATAGCCCATAATAGACTAACAACATCTAAATCAAGGTACAATCTGATTCTACTACCAGTAGTTCTCCAGGTTTCCAATTCCTAAAGTAAGTTTTCTTCCACATGTCTCTAAGAGACAAGCAATAAAAACTGCAGCATATTAGTCATCATCCTAGGTTCATCAGCTATTTTAAGCCTTCAAGATTAGCC
This sequence comes from Picus viridis, assembly GCA_033816785.1. Taxonomy (NCBI): domain Eukaryota; kingdom Metazoa; phylum Chordata; class Aves; order Piciformes; family Picidae; genus Picus; species Picus viridis. Next base: position 22,628,182 of record CM066580.1, on the reverse strand, counting down.
TGTAGCATAAAAAATAACTGAACTTTTGGGTGACTGCAAAGACAATCTCCATTCTGCACATCTCTAGTTTTAGGAAGCCTGTGAAACTCCTGGCAATCTTGTATGAAGCTTCATTCTATATTCTGCCAATGATGCTGGGCAGACTTGTCTGATCAAAGCTGTGATCCTGGGTTTTTTCCTCCTCTCTGCTCACTTTGTATAAGAAAGTTTTGACTGCAGTGAGAGTTCTACAGAATACTTGTAGAATGTCATTGATCAAAGATTGGGAAAGTAGACTTCTTGCCTTGCATGCTTACGGAAGGAGAGAAAAATGTAATTCCCTTTCCCCATCTCTCTCTAAACAATCCCATAATTTATTCACATCTTAGTAATCACAAGGGCAACTTCAAAATTAGTTTCAGTGCTCTTTAGGTGGAGAATGTGGATTTAATTACTTGGAGGTTGCTAAAATAATGTTTAGTTCACTGATCTAGAAAAGGCCAAGGAATATCCATACTATCCATGGGAATTAAGTGTCTACATACAATGGAGAATTTGCAGTTTAGGGTCTAATGCCACTAACAAAATACAAGTCTTTTATGTCTTTTATGGGCATGATTGGGACTGACCACTACAAGCTCTGACAGGAAGGAAGAAAAGCTCAGATAGTGCTAACAATGCAGTTTGAATTAAGATGTATCCAAGTTTAGAATACATTTGGAAATGTGTTTTTTTTTCCCTACAGACATTCTTGGCTGTAGAGTGGTGGTTTCTGTAGTTAATGAACAATCTAGTTTGTGCATGCCTGAGTGACTGACAGTTGCATAATAGCAAACTCTATATGACAACCATGCACAACTTCAGCAACACACAAACATCTTCTTGCTGCTTGAACTAATGAACCATTTAGTTGGGATAAATCAGGTTATTCAATAGATGTTTCAAGCAGCTAATAGGCCCGATCCTGCTGCTGATCCTTATTCAAACTGGAGCTCAAGTAGAATTAAATTCTGTATCCACTAAGTGAATAATAGAATGAATAATGAGGTTTCACATGTGAAGTCACTGCAGGATAAAGAGACTACATAACTTGAAAAACAATAATATTCATCATAGTGAATACAAAGTATTTGCTGATTGGTTTTGGAGGAAGAAATATTTGATCAAATGATTTGAGACTAGATCTGGAGATAATCAGAAACTCTGTAATTCTAATGCTGATTCTTCCCAAGCTCCTCTTGGGCTTCAGTGTTTCCACCCAGGACAATAAACCCACATAGCTCATAAGGTTTTGCTAAAAACCAAAAAGTGTTTTGATAAAGTTCTGCTCAAGTGAGATATTATCTAGACAGAAGTAACAAAAGTAGTTATTAAGAGTTTTAAAGCAACCCTCCCCCGCCATGTTTTATATTACAGAGGTTCTGCCTGAAATCAAAGCAAGAAAAGTTACTTACAGAAAAAGTCTTTAGGACATCCAAAAGTGGAATCTTAAAATTATCTTTGGATGTGTCTTTTTGAACTGTTACTGCTAAAAATGCTGTATAGATCCTCCGCAATATATGGGGTGGTGAATTACTTAATAAAAGACAGAAACCCAAAAATGGTTTCATAAAAATGGTTTTTAAATGACACTTAAGTCTTGCCAGTGTGGAAATTCTGAAATTCTAATTGATGAGACCTAGTTCAGCAACACACAGGGAAATTTTGTAATCAGGCCACAGGATGTGCAGTTTAATTATGTTGGTGTGCATTTCTATTTGTTTCTAATGTTGAGGATCTATTGGTAAAATGAATGCCCATTTTGTGGTCTGTTATGCAGAAAATGTTTAATCCACTGTTTGATTTACTCTGTTAAATCTTCTTTATTGAATGTGCTTATTCATCCATGCAGAATTGGGTATGCTGCTTTCTGTTACTATGACATTGCAATTAAATAGCTAAAGAGAAAAACATGGTAAGACATTTTCTCAAGGTCCATGAAATCCTCATAAAAATTATTCATAGTTATGCAGCTTACTTCTACATTTGCTGATACTAAAATTGTAAAGCATGGAGAAATATTTTTTGCTGTATGGGGCTGACAAACCTCACAGTTAGAGATCCCGAATAATCATATTTGTCAAATAAATAGTACTAAGAAGAATTTCTGGTCCAGTGGATAATGACTGTCATCACGAAATAGGATTGCGCTGATTGCATCTTATGAATGAAGCTAACGGGAACTCGCAGAACCAAACAACAGCATGTTGTGGTGGGATAAATACTTAAGCACTTGAGAAACAGTAAGACATTGACAGTGAAATAGCTCTGTTCTAGTGAAGTCCTAGAATTATACTAAACACTAACAAAAGGTTAGCACAATGAAATTCTATTTCCATGAGTATGCCCTCCCTCAGAAATAAAAGGATGTGCAAGAAGAATTTGTCATATCTGATCTCACCAACATAGTGATGCTTTGTTCCTCAGCTCAAGACATTTAGGTCAGAATGATCCAGGACTGAGAATTCTGGAGCTGCATTGCTGTTGTTAAGAGTTTAAAAAGTGGAAACGACAGCTTCATTAACAGAACTGAACAGTGGAAGATGCAGAATGGAATCTGCTTTTTTTGATTCAGCATGGGACAGTTGAAAGCATAAATATAAGGAACATACCATTTGATCTCTACTGCTCTTATATCTGAATCCATTTAATCTCTTCCATATTTCTAATCAAGTACTGATGTCTAAATGTCTTCATTTTTCGTTCCTGTGTTTTGGGATGTTTCCTGCTAGGCTATCTTCTGTGCTGTACTCTGTTCTGCATGTCTGAGGGTACTGCAGGGCTAAGGGGGTCTCTGGTTTCCATTAGTTGCTTTATATTGCTTTCACTCTTCTGCTGTGTGAACAAGGAACTTGTAATAAGGTGTTAACAGGCTGCTGGCTGGTTTATTGTTATTATTGATTGAAGGTGTTAAGACTTTAATATAATCATACACAATGAGTAATATTAAGAGATTAGTTTAAAGCTGTTTAAGCCATAAAATGCAAAATAAAAAGCAAAACTTTCTAGAAGTTTCCAGTGTATTCTAGTACAGGCATTCTGCATTGGGTTATTTTCTGTGCACTGCTGTATCTAGCTTTTACAAGTATGTAATTTTATTCTTGCCATTCTTTCACTCTGACTGGTAGTATAAGAGGGAGATTCTGTTCTTCATCCGATTCCCTCTTCATTTCTCTGTGAGAAGGAAGAGGCAGAGCAAGACTGAAGTATAACTTATGGCTTCAGAGGAAAAGAAAGAAAAGAGTTAATGTTAACTGAGAGGTTTTTGAATACCAAGAATGAAGCACAATGCAACATGTAATTCACTAGGAAGGCATGAGATTAAGAACTAGCAATAGATGAACGAATACAATGTTTTTAAAATAATGATGACTAGATAAATTCTTAGGTATACAAATAGAGTGCAGTGATCAATGAGATTGAGCAAACAATAGTATTGAAAACACTGCATATACAAAGGGAAATAACAGAATCTGTTGTGATTTACTGAAGAACTGGTCATCCAAGAAACTTCTGAGGAATTGATACATAAGTTGTACCAGAAATAGGGGTGTTTGGATGAAGAAGCATTCTGCATTTTAGGTAGATGCAATGCAGTCGTATGACTGTATTTCCAAAGTTTACCAATCAATGTTATGACCTTGCATGCATTCAGCACTGTTTCTCACAATATTCTTTTATACTCAAGGTGAGAGTTCATCCTCTGCATGAGCAGAAAACTAGATGGGTAAGAAACTGTGTGGGTGATGAGACAAGAGTGGTTGAGCGGTCATGCTCACTGCCCATGAGCAGTGGATACCACAGGGGTCAGTCCTCCTGCTTAACAACTTTGTCACTGACTCAGTGTCATGGACTGAAACCCAGGCAGCGCCACTGTCACACAAACGTCTGTGAGGAGCAGCCAGCACGGAAGCAGGCAGGAGCATGCTATACACTGTACTGAAAGATGGATCGTAGAATCATAGAATGGTTTGGGTTAGAAGGGACCAACAAAGGTGATCTAGTCCAACCCTGCCCTGAAGTCAGGAGGGGCATCCTGCACTAGATCAGATTCTCCAGAGCCATGACGAGCCTGACATTGAATATCTTCAAGGATAAGGCCTCAACTACCTCCCTGGGCAACCTGTTCCAGTGTTCCACCACCCTCAAGGTGCAGAACTTGTTCCTCACATCCAATCTAAATCTGCTTTTCTCTAATTTCAAACCATTGCCCCTCGTTCTATCACTACAGACCTTTGTAAACAGTCTCTCTGCAGCCTTCTTCTAGCCTCTTCAGGCCGCTCTTAGGTCTCCCCGGACCCTTCTCTTCTCCAGGCTGACCAACCCCAGCTCCCTCAGCCTGTCCTCGTAGGAGATGGTGCAAAGGATCCTGGTGAGTTCCCGGCAAGAATGTAGACACAACAGGGGAGCCCTGGCGAGACGTTTCTTGTCTAGGCTGCCCTTCTCCCAAGAAAGCTTGGCCCAGATGACCCGTGAGGTCCCTTCCAACCCACTACTCTACGAGCGCCCGCTTCCCGCCCAGCGAGCCGCCGGCACGGCGCCCGGAACTGCATCTCCCAGCAGCCCCGCCGGAAGGCTGCCGGCGGCAGCGGCGGTTCCGCCAGCGCCGGGGACGTGACGTGTCCCTCCCGAGATGGCGGACAACCTGCCCTCCGAGTTTGATGTGGTGGTGATAGGCACCGGTAGGAGACGGCGTGGTGCTGGCGCGGGACGGGGCTGGGGGAGGCAGCGTCGGAGGGGCTGAGCGGGTGGTGCCAGAGTGCCAGTGCTCGAGGGAGGACAGCGGGGAGACACAGGGCAGAGTGGGCCGCTGAGGGTGGGCCGGGGTGGAGGGACTTGGTGCTGTCCTGGGGCTTCTTGTGGTTGCCGAGGGTACCTGCGGGGACAGCGCTGCTCCAGTGTCCCGGGTACTCCCAGGCTGCGCTGTGTGCTTCTACTAAAACTTGCATGGCAGGATGCTTAGAGAGGGCGCGGAGGTACCTGTAATGGGAGGCTTTAGGGGGTCTCCATGCACCCTCTGAGCCGTTCAGGGTACCTTCTGCTTCTGCACACCTAAGATGAAGTGGTCCCTCGGTACTTTATAAAGCCTTGTGTGACTGCCAGCCTTGGCAGCCCGTTCTCCTGAAACACCTTCCTGTTTGCCGAGTTCAGTCTCATGCTCTCCGAGTAGTTCTAAAAAGCCAAGCCCCGTGTTATTGCAGTTTATGTGGTATATGCTGATAATAGCTTTTTGTTTTGTTATAATACAAGAACTTTTACAAGTTGTTGTTGTTTTTTTTTTTTTTCCTAACCTCTCTGCCTGTTTACATATAATCCTAAACCTTGTTTGCATCCTCCTTGTAACAGTACATTTCTCAGTATGTGGACAAATCTAAGGCTGAATGATTGCACAGAATTACCAGCACTTTCCCTACCCTATACAAATGCATCCTGTTTGCTGTTCAGGTGAATAATCATGGGGAACTGAAGCACATTACAACACTGTAACTACAAGATAAATTTTAAAGTACTCCTTCCTGCCTGCTTGCCTGCCTTATTGAAATAGATTCCTGTTTTGTAGAACATGGTGACAGTGGCCTCCGTTGAACGGATCTGGATAAGCCCTCCACCTTAAATTCAGCATTGAACTCTAGCCTTAAAATGTTCAAAATACATTGCTACTTATAGGTTCCAAATTTTCACTTGGATTTTGTTTGCATTTATGAAGAGCTCCCACAGTCGCTTCAGGATGTTGGTTGGAGCACAAAAGGGAAGATACTTTTCAGTGTTACTGCTTCACATGTGCAATGGGGAACTGTGTTTTGGAAGTTAACTAAAATGTCACATAGTGCCCTTCAGATTTAAGACTACTTTTCTATCTATTTTCAACAGAATGAAGGAGTTTCTTGATGTAATCACTGTCTTCAGTGGTTACCAGAAATAAGTAATCTCCTTGCAGTGTGTGTGTGCAATTCTTCAAAGCATTTCTGATTTAGTTCTGCAGTTTGGGAGAAATTATAAAAATGTTATCCCCAGTCTTGACCATAAGCCTACTAAAAATGCAGAAGTAAGGTTCTTGAGCAAATTAAGAGATCCCTTCTCTCTTCTTAACCATGTTGCATGGAGTGGAATCTGACTTTTTTAATACGCATTCAGATTTGTGGTTATTTTGAGTGTGTGAGAAGAATGATAAATAATGAAAGGCTGAAGTACCAAATTAAAAGGTGGAAATTCTTTGAGCTAAATTCCTCCTTTGAACACTTGCTGTATTTGGTGGTGGTGTGGATTTGTATTAAAGGATGTGGGGGTTTTGCCCACCTATAGACAGTAGTGCCCTAAGTCACATCACGATCTCCAGAATTCTCCATTTTAGGAATTATTTTATCTTATTTTTGCATTCCTTTTAACTAAGAACATTAGTAGTGACTAACACTGACTGAGTGTTTTTTTTTTAGTGTCTGTGAAGTTTGCCACTATGAAAGATTATTCAAAGTAAACCTGTCATTTCTTGTCTTCTGGGAAATGACTCCTGAGGGAATGTTTCAGCCTTGTCTTTAACTCACTTTTCTAATGCTGTGACCAGTGTGAGTGTACCTGTGGATGTTTACTTGTCGTGTTGTAGGAACTAGAATGTTTGTGTTAATGATCTTTTTAACTGCATGGTAGTAATTGCATTCCTTCCTCCTTGTGTAGCCTTTTTCTGTTTTTATAGTTTGTGCATCTATTAATTTTAGTAATTAGATTGAGTGTTAACATTAGATTTGTATTTGTTTTTATTTCAGGCTCATTTAACTGTTTCTCTGTAGTACCTCACACTAACTTTTAGTCCTCAGTGCTGCATGGTAATGGTTAGGTTCAAATACTTCATCAATATTAGACTGGATATTAGGAAGAAATTACAGTGAGGGTAGTGGGACACAGGAACAGGTTGCCCAGGAAGGTCATGGATGTCCCCTCCTTGGGGGTGTTCAAGGCCAGGTTGGTGAGGTTTTGATCAATCTGGTCTGGTGGAAGGTGTCCCTGCCTATGGCAGGGGATTGAAACTGTATGATCTTTAAGAACCTTTCCAACCCAAACCATTCTGTGAATATGAACGTATGAATATTTCTATGGGGAAAGTAATTAATTTACTGGGAAAACTGCTTTTGCTTAACCAGATCAAACATTTTCTTGTGTGGCCAAGTGCAGAGCAAGATGTATGTGTAGTACAGGATTAGAAGTCCTGGCTGGGTTCAGCAGCAAAAATTTCCATCACTATCATAGAATTTACATCCATAGTTCTGAAGAAAACTAGATTACTCTCACCACTTTCACATTGTGTGGTATCTTGAGCCTTTCAGTGGCAACACAACATGAGAACTGAAGCTGTTACAATGCTGTTGTTTTCTTTTCTACCCCATTTTTGTTGCAGTATTGAAGTGACTCTTTCCTTCCCCACCAAGCCTCTCATCTCCCTGCTGTCTGAATATAGTACTGTGGTCAAGTTACTCACCAACCAAACAGAAATGGATTTATTGGATGGTTCTTTGCCAAAGCAGATAATTGTGCAATATCATTAATCCTCAAAGCAGATCTGGTATTTTGGAAAGTCTCTTCTTTGGAAAGGGATACTAAGTGATTTTTGTTTGTCTAAAAGCCTTGTAGGATCTGGGTTTGGAGCGCTGGTCTGAGTGCTCCCTGGAGGAATTCGAAGTGGGCATTAGTCATGTTCATTTAAATGAGTTCATTATTGATAAGCTTTTGCGGGGTCAACTTTTAAGTCAGTGCAGGCATTAAAATGGTAGTGCATTGAGAGTGAGAGGGAACATTATGAGTTCTTTGATAAATATCTCAAAAAGAAGGCTTCTGTTTGAGAATGACACTCAGAGCTAGGAGTCAATGGCAGAACTTTTGTGTTTAAGCAGCTGTTAAATGGAAAAATTGATAAGCAAAACATTCAGACTTTGTGGCAGAAGCCACTGTAAGTGCAAAGCTTTGCAATGTGGCTCTGCATGTTTGTAAGCGGTGTGGGTAAGGATGCAGAGTCATCTGTAACTTTGAACTTCTTCAGTTCATTGGGTTATATTTGAACTTGATGGGGCCCCGAGCAACCTGATCTAGTTAAAGATGTACTTGCTCACTTCAGGAAGGTTGGACAAGAGGAGCTTCAAGGGTCTCTTCCATTCTGTGATTCTAATATACTGTGTTTTAACTTCTAAAACTTGTCTCTGGTACTCCAGAAGGCCTGTATAAACTGCTGCTGAAGTTGTAAAGGATGTGGCTCTTTAAAAGGTGGTTGTAGTCACAAGTTTGGCTGCCAGTAATTCTAATTTTTTTTTTCTAAAAAGGAGTTATTCTTTATAAAAGCAGTCACAGTAAATTTTCTAGTTCTATGCAATTTTCTTTCCATTCTGGTTTTCAGTGGTTATAAATAACACATGAAATGACTTTCAAGGTAGAAAGCAGGAATCCATTTTGAAATATTCTATAAAATAAAGAGTGATTTATGGTTTCATATGATTTTGGCTGAAAGCACTCGGGCTTTGCCAGGTCATCAAAGTCCTGTCAGGAGAATGTATTATTTATTGTTCGATATACTGGGAGTGGTGTAAGTACATTATGTTTATCTTATGTAAGTATAGTATTAGGAAAAATCACTTCCAGATATTTAGAAAATATACCTGAAAAGCTAACCTAAATATTATAGATGTGGATTAGGAAGTTAGCATTGAAGATTGATTTAAAAAATAAATAAATTGAAAGAGGTGTAATTCTGAATATTTTTATTGTTGCAGGACATTTTTAGGATGTACTTAAAATGTTTTCTGGTACATCTTCTGGACTGATACTTTGGTTATATTATCTGATATAAACGCCCAAGTTGTCAGTGTACATCAGCAGCTATTTAGAGTTCTGCAACAAAAGCTGAATGGAAAACCAGCTGAAGATGTATGTTTTTATAGAACCATAGAATCATTCAGGTTGGAAAAGACCCTTGAGATCGTCAGGTCCAACTATTAACCCTACCCTACCAAGTTCCCCACTAAAACATATAGCTAAGAGCTGTATCTAAATGGTCTTTAAACACATCCAGGGATTGTGACTCAACCACCTCCCTGGGCAGCCTGTTCCAATGCCTGACCACACTTTCAGTGAAAAGATTTTTCCTAATGTCCAGTCTAAACCTACCCCAGTGCAGCTTGAGGCTGTTCCCTCTTGTTCGATCATTAATTAACTGTGAGAAGAGACCAGCATCAACCTCTCTATATTGTCCTTTCAGGTAGCTGTAGAAGGTGATAAAGTCTCCCCTCAGGTTCTTTTTCCTCACACTAAACATTCCCAGTTCCCTCAGCTGCTCTTCATCGTTCTCTGGGCCCTTCACCAGCTTGTTGCTCTTTTGCACCTGCTCCAGCACCTCAGTGTCCTTTTTGTATTGAGGTGCCCCAAACCAAACACAGCACTCGAGGTGTGGCCTCTGGTTGCCCAGAGGGCCTGGTGAGCCTGACCTTGAATATCGCCAGGCATGGGTCCTCAACTACCTCCCTGGACAACCTGTTCCAATGTCCCAGCACCCTCATGATAAAGAACTTGTTCCTAACATCTAATCTAAATCTGTTCTTCTCTGATTTCAAACCATTGCCCCTCATCCTGTCACTGCAGGCCTTTGCAAACAATCCCTCTGCAGCCTTCCTGTAGGCCCCCTTCAGGTACTGGAAGGCTTATATTGGGTCTCCCTGGAGGCTACTCTTCAGGCTGAACACCCCCAGCTCCCTCAGCCTGTCCTCATAGCAGAGGTGTTCCAGCCCCCTGATCATTTTCATGGCCCTCCTCTGCCCCTACTCCATGTCCTTCCTGTGTTGAGGGCACCAGAGCTGGACACAGCACTCCAGGTGAGGTCTCACCAGAGCAAAGTGGCAGAATCAGCTCTCTCCATCTGCTGGCCGCGCTGCTTTTGATGCTGCCCAGGCTGCCATTGGCCTTCTGGGTTGCAAGCTCACATTGTAGGCTCATGTCCATCTTCTCATCCACCAGCACCCCCAAAATCTTTTCTGCATGGCTGCTCTCAATTTTGTCTTTCCCCAGCCTATACTGATATCTAGAATTGCCCTGACCTAGATGCAGGACCATGCAGTTTGCCTTATTGAACCTCATAAGATTCTCCTCAGCCCACCTTTCCAGCCCGTCCATATATGTGATTTAAGGGTATTAGGGATTTAAGGGATTAAGGATACTTACTTAGGTAATATTTGTTTATATAAAAGTACACAAATATGTCTCTTTGAAATTTACCCTTCTACTGGAAGGTAGACCTCTAACTGTGGTAAGTAAAGCTGCTGCTTCCTTCCTTTCTTGCTTCCTCTGCACCACTCCTTGACAGTTGTTAAGAAAAAAAAATTGTTTGTAGTGTTGCTCAGAGTCATGGCTGCAGCCTGCCCAGCAGGGATAGCTCTCTTCAAAGGATTACCAGGATTCACCTCCCTCAATGTTCTCTGGCTGTATAAATTTTAATTAGCTACCTTTAGCTTAAAACATTGTACACAATAAGTATTTCAGCTTTGATTGCAATCAAATGACAAAATGCCTTTGAAGTTCTATATATACCAAAAGCATACCATGGAGACTGTATAGTGAGCTTCTCCAGAGTCAGCTGCTCTTCTTAGGAGTTCAGATACAGCAAAATTTATTGCACTTGGTCAACTGTCTGACTCCTGGAGATTGTTTTGAAATTGTCTTTGTTCCATAATTTGTAATCTATTTTTCTTCCACATTTGATATTATGAAAAAGCCACTTGTGATTTATTTAGTAGATGCAGAGGAGCAAATGAAACATTTAAACAGTTTCAGGATGAATCTTGTGCAATTCAGTAAAAGCTTATCAGCTGGATGACTGGGAACTAGTTTACAGCGTACAACTCAGGAACCAAGATGCTTCCGCACATCGGAAGCTGCTTAGTTTATAAATTGCATGGGGCAGGGAATGCATCCATTTAAGGTCTGTTGCCGAGGCAGTGCATCACAGTATCACGTATCGCTGCTGATCGGAAAAGACACAACGTGTAAACCTGAGATTAATTTTTGATTACACAGAGGTGAATTACAACTTTTCATTATTTTCTAAAGATTTAAAAATCTGTTAGCTTTTAAAGCTAAAGAGCTGAGTTTTCTATCTCAGCAGTTGTCTCCAATTTTAATTTTGCTGTGTTGAAACTAAAAGCAGAATTGGTATCTTGATAAGGGTATATAGTGTGGAGCTGAGTCCTCTGTTTCTTGCTTATTTACTTGTAAAACATGATTCTTCAAAATGAAAGTGTGGTTGGTTTTACTTCATAGGGAAGATCCAAAAATTCACGTAATGGAGATTTTCTTGGTCAGAGGTTGCTGGAAACAACCAGGTATAGTCTTCAAGGTCAGCTTGCAGCAGCCACGTGTGTAAAGATTTATTGAGATTAATCTGCCTCTTATGAATCTGAGAAGGCTATAATAGAGGTAGTGCTTAGACAGCTGGCAGTGAAAAGTAGTGCCATCCAAAATGGACTGTATTCTTCATCATACGAGTGTCATGAGCCTGGTGTTCATACTGCCTGCTTGCTAGATTGCTTCATTCTGGTGATGCAACTGTATCTGGTACAGTCCTGGAATCTCTCGCAGCAGAGATTGCCAGAGAAACGGAAAGGTTTGTAGGGCCTGCTTCTCTTTGTCCGTGCTGAAGTGAGCCATGCTGCTGCACTGTTTGTGAGTCTGATTAGAGCCAGTTTGTTACAATATAATCAGCTTGTGATTATTTTTTTTCAGTGTCTTTCCAACAGGACACAAGGAGTCCAAGCACAGAGGGATAAGTCTGTAAGCAGCACTCCTTCTGGACCCATACTAGAAAGATATAGGAGTTGATTCATTTTGACTTTGCACTTGTATTTCAATGAAGCATTATCACAGATTGGCTGTGTAGGTGTCAAGAAGTATCTATGAAATTCTACTTATTGGAACATGTTAGTGACCCAGAGATGAGAGTAAAATCTCTAATTTTATACTTATTTTTATATCTGTCTGCAGATGTAATGCTCTGCTTCATTGAAATTTGAAGTGGATGTTTCCTTGAGCAGTCCAGAGAGGCTAATTTACCTAATACTGCATCTGATGAATGGGGGTTAGCAAGTGGAGAAAGAAGGCAGTGGCTTTAAGGAATGATGATAGAGATTTCAACTAGTATTAATCAGTCCTCCTTCATGAAGGAAAAACTCTTTATCTTTCTTTTTCCTGGGAAGAGAAATGAGGTGCAGGACAATTTAACCTAATGCAAATATTTCATGTGTAAGCAATCTAAAGGGAGATATGAAAGGGCCAGGAAGCACAGAAAGTGTTTATACTTCTTGATAACAAGCACTGCTATTTCTGAATTGATTCTGCCTCAAATACCAGGAACTTCTCAGTCAGCACATTAAATGGATGCAAGGATTCCACAGACTCTTTACTCTACTATGTAAATCCCTTTTGTGCTGCCAGATGTTTATAACATACTGAAGTCTGGATCTGTCACTCCTTTCTTGTGGCTGGGTCATGTGATTCCTATTCAGACTTCTTATTTCCTGCTAATAGCATAGCAAATTTGTGAATTGTCTGGATTTGGAACCTTATTTCAGAAAATGGTTCATTGCAGTAGCCTTTCAAATACAATAAAATGTGATGTGCTGTGTTTTGCTGTAACTCATACGCATAAGAGCTTACAAGGAAAATGTGGTTAATATTAATTACACCAGAGGGCAGATCTCTTGATGAATCAGTAATTTGATGACTGATTTTGATAGCTATGCAGTCTTTAGAATTAATTAATTTTTTTTTTAATACCTGCCTGCTCAAAGACAAACATCATGAGTGACACAGGTTGTAGTGCTAAGTCCTACATCCATTAAGCTGGCAAAATTTGAAGCTGACTGTTCTCCAAGAGGGATGAATGGCAGGAAGTGTTAGAATAATCCTTTGTGAGAAAAACAGGTGAGAGATCCCCAGCTTTACTTACTCATTAGGTGCAAGTGAAACTTCAGAATCAATAGTAGGGGTACAGCCTTTCCCCTGCAGTCACTTGAATTCTGTGACAAAATTACTGTCTTCAAACCAAACGGTGAGCCAGAGGTTCTGGAGTCTGCTCTGCCCTGTAGCAAGGGTCTTAACATGTTTCTAAATTTGAATATAATCCTCCTTAGAGGTTTTGACAAATCAGCATTCAGAAAAGTGTTTCCAAGTAGGAGCAGCTCATAACAAGAATATATTCCTTTGTTACAGAATAGTCCCAAGGGGACCTGTTTGCACAACTGTGTGAGCATCCTTAGGAGACAGGTCAGCTTCAGGTGCTGTCGTTAAATATATCTCTACCATTTCTCTAAGGACTCTTTCCCAAGTTAGTTAATTTTATTTAGGTAGAGAGGAACTCTATATTGCAATGGGCTGTTTGCCAAAGTCTTCTTTCTTGTAAAAGGCTTTTGGAAGTAACCACCACGCAGTCCAGACTACCTGTAGTAGGAGTAACTTGCATTTAACAAAGCTGCCTCTTCTTCGTGTGCTTTTATTTCTGCTGGGAAAGAGAATTTAGAAAGTGACTTCAAGGCACAGTCTTATTTCCGTGGTTTACCAAGGTTTTGTCACATAAGAATAAGTGATGTCTTGCTCCATCACATTGTTCCAAGAGCCTCTCCAAAAGCTAAGATGCATGGGCCTTGCCTTTCTTGCACTTTCTCATTCTGTTGCCACTGGGTACTCGGGGGCCAGAGTATCTTGCAAGGAAAGGATTGGTGAAGAAAATTGATACCAGCTTTCAAGAGTGAGGAAGCTAATTCAAGGAACAATTTCATCCAAGGTTAATGGAAGAACAGACCTCCAACACAGTATCAATTGGATCAAGCTTAAAGCAATCAGTTATGCCCTAGTAGCTATAACTCCAGTCCTGGTCAGTCAGGCAATGCTGGGGATGTTTTACAACATTTTCTCAGTGGCTTTTATCAATAAGGAAAGGGAAACAAGTTTCTCAGTTCCATTTCTAGAGTAATATTGCCTGTGCCCAAATGAGGGAAAGAAAACCTTTTTCAGGAACTACTAGGAAAATTGTAGTTGTAGATTCTGTTCCAGATAGTTTATAGATGCAGAGAAATGAGGGGTCCATACAAACACTTTTGGAGGACAGCTGAGTGTGGAATTGCTCTCACATAACAAGGCAGTGTGCATCCAAGGTCTTGTGATAGTTCTGAAATGTCTGCTGCAGTTGCATATTTTCTGCTTGTCTCTGTTCAGAGTTGTCTGCATTTTGAGTTCTCACCTCAAAAAATTCAGCTCTAAAGATTTATCAACTGGTCTGTGAACCAAGTGTCCCAGGAACTGATGGAGCTGTTCATCCTGTTTTCTACCCCTAGAGATTAATTTCATAATAAGCCTTCACTGGTTGTGGAAAGTCAGCAATGCAAAAACTGTTGTGACTTGTTTTATTGATTCAGAAAAAGACTGTTTTGGTTGGGCCTTTTTTAATCAATCAAAATAGTAAATGAAAAAATTTCAGGGAAGTGGTAGCCGTTTTCCCAGAAAATTTGTCATTCCTATCTTAAATCCCCTTCCTCGTGTTGCTACAAACATTGATACTTTGGAACTATCAACACCTCCATGGCCTGCTGAAAACTGACCATATGCTTTGTGTAGGAGGAGGTCAGTAGTGACTGAAGATAAGGGTAGAGAGGGTGAACCTCTTTGTTTTAATGGTTGTGTTTACCTTTGCTGCATTAAAGAGTTCATGGAAATACGGTTGTGTGTGTCCAAGTCCTGCTAGATGCTTTCTAGACTGCATTTCACATTCTAGAATCAACAGACTGGAGTAACCACCTACTATTATTTGTTCCTGTCTCTGTGAGTGCTAAATTGTCCTTAATATCCCATTAAAGCCTAACAGCTTTTTATTCTGGGCAAGTGAAAACTGATACAATATTTTTTTACTATATCTTGGCATACTAAGTTCTAAAACTTGCATGTTCTTTTAGGTTTGCCTGAATCTATTATTGCAGCAGCATGTGCCAGAAGTGGCCAGAGAGTTCTTCATGTGGATTCGTAAGTTACTCCAATGCTTTTCCTTTTGAAGAGTTAAGATGTCTAGAAATATATCTGTGTTCATGTCAGTTCAGGACTTGTCTTCTGTTCATCTGGCATCAAGTAATCCTAAACTTCTGTCTCTGCCTTACTTTTGGGATGTTATTTCCATCAATATAACAGGCAAGTTTTGCACGCTAGCTCAGTATTTTGGAACATCGGTGATGTGGTCAAGGATGCTGTTGATGGCTCCTTCTTTCACACAGGCAGGAATGATTAAAGCTTTGCTGCCCTTTGCTATCATTCCTGACAGTAATTATTCCATTCTGTTTGTGTGAGAATTTTAACCTGAGCCATTATAATTTAACAACAAAATGTTTTTCTGGTGTCTCCTTTGTATCAGTTGCCATTGCCTACAGAAGTTAATAGGATTCTAATTTATCAGAAAGAAGACAAGTGAAACTTAGCTGATAAGGCAGAAGATGAACACAGCACTCTGTTTGCTGTCTTTGCTCTATCCCATGCTAAATCAGTTTGTAGGAAATCTGTTGGTTCAGAAAGTACTTCTGTTACTCTTTGAAACAGAAGGATTTGTTGAAGCACTTGTGCCATATTTCACTGCATCCTTTCAAAAGAGGAACATTTTATTTTACTTTTCTTTACCACTTAGCCCAAGCTAGGAATGGTTTTATGAGCTGTGTAACCATCCACTGCCATGCACACTGCTTTTCAGAACAATTTAGGATCTTTCTGCCTTTGTCTCATTTGTACACCTGCTCAGCAAAATTTAGCAGCATGACTCAAGTCTAGCGCTCTTGTTTCTGAGGCAATCTTGAGTTCAAGTGCTGGAGCCTCAGCTGACCAAGACAAAGTGCTAAAATATCCATCTGTGCCATCTAGCACTTCAAAAGGCTTTTTTCTCATCACTCTTTGAAGACGATTGGTCATTACTAAGCAGCTTCTGAGGCAGCTTCACTCTCTGTTTTTCTAGAAGATAACATGCAGAATGTTAGGGTTGGAAGGCACCTTGAAAGATCACCCAGTCCAACACCTCTGCCAGAGCAGGTCACACAGGGCCACATCCAGGTGGGTTTTGAAAGTCTCCAGAGGAGGAGACTCCACAGCTTCTCTGGGCAGCCTGCTCCAGTGCTCCAGCACTCTCACAGTGAAAAATTTTTTCTTCATGGTCATGTGGAACCTCCTCTGCTCTAGCTTGCACCCATTGTTTCATGTCCTGTCACTGGACATCACTGAGTAGACCATAGCTCTGTCCTCTTGATGCTGCCCTTCACATCTTTATAAACATGAATGAGGTCACCCCTCAGTTTCCTCTTCTCCAAGCTAAATAGACAGCCCTTCAAAGGACCCATTCACATTTCATATGTTTGTTTCTAGTTTGCAATCATACCAGTTTCAAAATCTGAAAGACTGGGCAACTAACTGGATGGCACCAAATATGATTTGCAGTTGCTCAATATGCCCCCAAAGTCTCTGGCTTCCTGCCTAGGGCTGGAGTGAGGAGAGTTGATGCCACCAGTCCGTAGTTGTTATCGACAGAGGATATTTGGATTAAGTCATCTTAGTGAAACTTCAGCACTATGGACTACTCTCAGAACCTCTGAAAAATCCTAGGAACTGTAAGGGAAAAAGTCCCTAAATGGGCTGATACTGTATTTTCCAATGGGATAGTACACAGCTAGGCAGAACTTGATGCTCCATGTTTAATGTTGAAACCAAGACAGCTCCCATGATTGTAATTTTAAAGGAAGTCGCAGCTACGTGGTACTAATACGGAACTTACTAGAAAGACCTCATGCATAATGTATAAGGGTAAGTTAATTTCAAGCATTGATTCAGTAATTCTGATGTTAACTTTTGAATTGCTACCCAAAATATTTAAAACTTTGTTTCAGAATAAGCAGATCTAAAATTAATAAAGTTATGTTTGGATTTTAAGCTTAATGCATCTATTACCAATAGACTACTTAGAATTTGCTAAATGAGCCACTTCTGTTATTTCAATTTTTCATATTCATTGGCTATTAAAGTCTGCAATAATAGTTAGTCACTGGAACTTTGATTTCTTTCCTCCATGCTTATTTTTAGCTAAGATGAAGAGCCTTTCCGAAAGCTCCCAGAAGCAGGCAATTACAACTGTGGAATACAGATTTTGTTTATTACTGTTTTCACTTAAATATGCTCATTTACATTCACACATGCTTTTGTTTCTGTGATGAGAATGAAGGCTTCCACGTCTGGTTCCCTTCTCCTGTGGAGTTATTTCCCATCTCTAGTGCAGGCTAAGGTCAGAATAAAGTGTTCTTATCAAGGTGTTCTTCACTCACATTAATAGTTGCTGGTTTAGCTGGTGGATATGCTCACTGAATCATGGTCTGGAATCCATACTGTGGCAGAGAAAATTAGAAATGTTTATACTGTGCAACTCCTTCCCCGTTACAGGGAAGCATTTCGAGCCATCTGCTTTGTGTGTTTAAGTGAGTACTCCTGCAAAAAAAGCCTACCAAACCCAACAGAAAACCCCCACCCTGATGCCATTTGAATTTCAAGTGAAAAGTTAAGTCTTAGAAAGCTTGCCAGAGATTCATCTGAGTTAAAACATTTGAATTTTTTTCTACTCTGTGTCTAGTTTAATAGACAGGGTTTCTAGATGGTTTTTCAGCAGGTAACAAACTAATCACCAAAACCACTCCTTATATGCAGAATATCACCTTTTAACAAGATCTTGTGCTTCATGGTCACGGGTTTAATTTTTTTTTTTTCAGAGTATAATAAAAGAAGCTTTGGGGTTACTGAGATCCTTGTTTGTGTCAGATGTGCTGCTTTGACTAATCTTTTGTTCTCTGCAAAGCTCTCAGTGAAGTTAAGCACAAGGTATAGAAAACTTAGCTAGATGAAGTCTTTGTTTATAGTTTGCATGCACTCATTACCTTGTGTACATTGTTTTATTGCTTTTAATCTCCAGCCATGTTTGCATTTATCATAATATACTGCATAGGTGATTATGGAAGATACTTTTGAAGTGGTCTATTATGAAATACTAAGTTCTAAGTTTGATTTATAAACACTGTCCAAGCATTGCCATCAACAGTAGCTAATCTTATTCAAAATAGTTACTTCACTGCAGTGTTGCCATAAATTCCTGTAGACTAATTTTAAACTGAAGTTAGCTTCTGCCAAATAGTAATTGAAGGAGCTCTATTTCTCTGTGCCAGCTATCTGTCTCAATAAACGTAAAATCTGTGGTTCTTTTCAGAGAGCTACATTTACTGTAGATATTAATGAGCTGTTGACATGTGAAATTTCAAGGATATTTGTTAAGTGATTTAAAAAAGTAATTTGCAATTTAAAATGTGGCGATTGGCACTTACTTTAAACTGGAAGTTGCTGCAGAAAGGTAGATCAAGACTGAAAGTAGATTGCTTGAAGTGAATCTTCTTCCCATACTAATTGTTCATACGGGTAGGACTTTGGGCTGGTGGCTTGCTGAGTTTTCTACTTCTGGTTCTTTACTTATTTGCTTCTTGTAACTATCTGTCTATATTTATGTGCTAGTTGGGTTACTGAGGATGGGGCAGCTAGAGGTGAGGTGTGTTTAGCTACATTTTGGATTTGATTTTCAGCATCTAGAATCTAGCTTTTGTAGGCTATGGTATTACTGTCCACATCCTTCCTCTCCGACTTACTTAACTTTCCAGGTAGAGTTTAATTCAAAGGCAAGGGAGTGTCAGCAGGCAGGGTTTTAACTCCCCTTTTATGCCCAGTTTTCTCTGTGTACTTCTCATGTCTTAGTTCTTGACATCTGGTGCTTTTTTGATTTTTGACCTTACTTTGTCTGTAGAGTACTTAGGTCTTCCTTGAGTACTAAACTCTTTCACCTGAGCTTCCAAAAGGATACTGGGTACCTCTGCCTGCCCCCTGCAAAATATCTGCTTTTATAGTTTGTTTCACTTTTGCTAGACAACCTGTCTTACTTTTTCCAGAACTTGTAAAATATATAATGTAATACAACCTGTGTCTTCATAGAGCTTTCTTTTTGATCCTTAACTTCTGTGAAGTGAGGTAGCTGTGTTGGTACAGGAACCAGAGTGGCTGCTTCTTAAGAAAAGGTTGCTTCTTAACAAAAGGTTGCTTCTTAGGTCAATTCCTTGCAAGAAAAATAAAGGACTTAACTTTCAGTAAGGAAACCTAGGCAGAAATTCTTTGTTCTGGTGTCTTTTGACCTCTTTTTGAAACAGCTGGTTTTATTTTCATTTTGTTCTGGACCTAGTCTCACAGCAAAGGTAATAGAGGGTAAAACATGGTCTCATCTAGTCTGTGATAATTACCTTTGGTCATGTTCCTATTCCAGGACATAATCTAATGCACAAGTGACTGTCACCATCACCCTTCTGTTGAGCTGAAAGATCTCAAAAGCTGGTTTGGGTTAAACCCTCCCTCTTGAAGGCAAGGAAGTCTAATACAATTTCATTCTCCTAAACATGATTGCTGTGTTGGAATGGGAATTTTTAATGCATGTGACTGTGTGCTTAATAGGTGGCATGTGAAAAATTATGGGCTTGAAACAGTAGTCATGTTGTGTTCAGATCCTTACAATTGATGTGGCAGTAGCTCCCTTTGCAAACGACAGCTACTCTGATGGGTCAAGACTTCCTTCTGAAAGACCAGACACAGGATGGACACATAGAGGCAGCTCTGGGGAGCAATCATGAAGCATCAGCAGCTTTTCTTCAGCCATCACCAGCTTTGATTGTTGTACCATGGCTGTTATGACATGCCACTGAGAAGGGTCATCTTCTTAACAAGCATGGTCCATGAAGTGCTTTTTCTGTTCTTGCTTATTTTACTTGTGTATCTCATGCTCTCAGAAGTGTTCAGTTTCCCTAACTGTAGGCTGTCTTCCAAAGGACAGGTTAACTATTCTCTTGCTTTGGATTCCAAGAATTTTAATTAGTTGGAAGCAATTTGCAAATTCACTGCTCTGGACAGGGATTTGCTAATTCTTACACAGTCTTTGTAGAAATAATGGAGTTAGAAACTGAGGAAAAAAACCAAACCAAAATAAAACCCCAACAACTATTGTAGAAGAGAGAATTAAGCTTTTTGCAGAGGTAAAGCTGCACGTGGGCTACATTTTCAAACCTGTTCAAAAATGGCTTCAGCAGCTTTGCTGTTTGCTCTGAACTCCAGATTTCAGATTTGCAAAACATGCACTAAAAGCAGCAGTATTTTAATTGATATGAAAATCCAGATAATGCAAGAGAAGTTTTGATCAAATGTCATCTAGGGAATAATGAATGCTAGAAGAAAACATCTGTGCTCTATCTGACTTAGTAGAAAAATTAGTTTTTAACACTGCTGTTATACTTTCAAAATGTTTCATGTTCTTACTTAGAGGATAATTGAATTACAAGCCTAAAAAAGGGAGAGAATATCCATCTTTGTAGTTTGCTAAAACAGCAAGAGAAGAGAGGAGCTTAGTCCTTGAGATTTTGGGACGATATTTTAGCTTTAATTAGGCTTTGATCTTGACCACTACCTTAAGGAATTCCTCAATTCATCTTCGGGGCAATTATAGCAAAAATATTTGGTTACAAAGAATGTCTCGTTGTAAAACCATTAGTCAGCTCTTTGCAGAATTCCTCTTGAAGATTTCTACTAAAAACTTTGCTCATTATGTCAGTAATCATGTTTGGTCTACCTTCTTTCTGTCGTGTTTTCAGATGAGAAAATGAAGCAACTCCAATTCATCACATAATGCAGGGTAAACTAATTAAAATTCCAGGGGGCGAAAAAAATCGTCTGGAAATTGATGCTTCAAGAGAAGATTAACATTTAAGGTGGTACAGCGTAACTTGGGAGAGGTGCTCAGATGCTAGTGGGAAGGAGGGACAGCTGTGATTCATTTTCCATTTGAGAAAGGCCAAACTGTCTTCTTAAAACTGATTGAGCTTCAGAAGAGCATTAGAGAGTGCTTTGTTGAAAAGATTGATTCACATCAGTGGTGGTTAAAAAGAAAAGCAATTTCAAAGGCAGGTCCACCTGATGAAGGGAGGAATGCCTACATCAAAGGTGTGACAGCTCACAAATAAACTTTTGTAACTTTCAGTAAAAATAACATATTGATTTCTTTTACAGAAAGTTGTAAGTACTCTAAACATGCCTGAATTCATAGTGGGATGGATTCAGGAGACCCAGTCCTAACTTCAGGCAGGTGTTTTTGGTGATTTGTGATCAATGGCCTCGCTTGCTCTGACAGCCCGATTGTATTCCATATTTAAGGAGGCTTGCAACTAAAGCAGTAGATTCCTTTAAAAATAAATCTTCGCGGCTGTGCCTTTTGAAATGCCAGAGGTGGCAGCTAATAAATGGATATTGAATTTTTTATTTACTAGAATCTTAAGAAAAATCAAGAAATTAACCTGCACCATTCATAGCTAAAATGAAGCTGGAGACCATCATTGCATGCAACTACCAGTTACTGTTTTACAGGCTGAAATCTGACAGTCAGGTATTTCATATATTGAGTCCTCACTGCTTTGTATTCTGGACGATACCACATAGTGGTGCTTTGTACACCTCACCCCTGTCATTCACATCATGAGGTAACTCTGAACTCCTTTGTGCAGATGATTGGAGTTTCTGGCTGGCAACACATCTGCAGCTGGCACTCTTCTGCTTTGAGTAACCATGTTTCAGGGTAGACTACCTGTGTTATCTTGAAGTATGGAACCAGTCCTCTCAGCTCATGGCCTTAAATACCATACTCTGTTGTTGAAGCCACCTTTGTTCAGTGAACGCTGAATTTTGTTGTCTTTGCAGAAGATGTCCTATTTATGTTCTTCACTGTTGCCCTGCAGTAGCTGAAAGACTTTTTTAGGTCAGTTTCTAGTCAGGAGCAATTAGGGTTGTTTAGCAGACATCTGTCCTTCATATGCTAAGTAAGCACCATGGTACAGAGCATCACCCTCTGCTACTGTGTAGAGGCTGACACTCCTAATGAAGTCTTTGTCAGTGCAGATAAGCCTTGTCAAAAACATCCCATCTTAAACAGTAGCATCAAACCTGAATTTAATTTTTCAATTTCATCACACTATCTCTACAGTTTAAAAGGGAGGAGGTTATGATAAGATTCTAAGTTCATTTGATTTAACAGTCTTCACATTATTATGTAAAATGAAAAACCCATCTCCCTCCCTAAGTGTGGTTGGATTTTTTTAGTGCGTGTAAGAGCACGAGCTAGCCATTCAGAAGGGTATTTTTGGTATCTTTCATGCTTCTGAAGTGCCAGCATACAGTACCAGAAAGCAGAGTGAAATCCTGAACTGGCTCTTGGTTTTGGTATTTTGTGTATGTATTTTGCAAGAAGCAGGGATTTTTCAAACTGTAATTGCTCTATTGTTATTCCTGTCAGAGTCGTTAAATAGGTAAGATGCATGATAACAGAAGCTAATTAATCCAACTGGTGCTTAGAGAAATATTGATGGAAGAATTTTAAAAAGAGAGAGTGGAGACTTTCTTTGCCTAACAGAAGAACTATTAATTTTCTGTGATTTAAAAGAAGTGAAATAGTGCTTTTCAGGAAAGAAGGTGGCAAATAGAGACTGGGAAGTGCTTGAGGAGGTCTGATGGTTGCGTACAAATCAGTTCCTTTGGCTCCACCTACAGTATATGCAGTTCAATGAGAGTTTTGCCAGAGCATCTTAACAGTCTGCAATAAGCATAATCTGTTCTGTAAGCAGCAGTTAAATAACAGAGTGAACTTTCCTATGTGTGACATAATGGAAACCAGAGATGTTGTTTCTACTGTCTGGACCCAATTTCAGTTTGCTTAACCCTTCTGTGCTTAGTCACCTCATGAAGCACTGTTAGTTTAGAAATGGCATGCAATGTAGTTATGTTAAACTCCAGATTAGCTTCAGCTAGAAGGAGCCTGGCTGTGCTCATCTGATAAAGCCATTAGGTCCTGCCAGAACCTGGACCTGTGTGTGATAAGAATGCAAGAAATCTGAACTACCTTCTCTGAGAACTTGGTTGAAACTGGCAGTCTTGTCTTGGCTCCGCTCTTAAATAAAGATGTCTGCTATGATGTACATGTGTGAGTTAGAAGTGTAGAGTCAGTGCTGGCCAAGAAGCAGTGTTGCCTGTATTTGCATTTGGCTCATAGAATGGTTTTGGCTGGAAAGGACCTTTAAAGGTCAACCAGTCCAACCCCCCTGCAGTAGGCAGGGACATCTTTAGCTAGATCAGGCTCCTCAGAGCCCCATCAGCCTGACCTTGAATGTCTCCAGACATGGACCATCCCAGAGGTGGACCATCCAAGAGCTGGAAGCCACGGCACGTGGAATTGTTGCTGGTGTCCCATATGCTTCTCTCAGCACCATTCATGTTGCTCTCTGAATACTTTGGTTTTGTACCCTAGTCTGTTTGGTCAGAACTGCGTACAGATGAGTGAGAAATTGAAACTCTTCATCTCATTACGAGCTGTGAAATGTTTTAACAGCTTTTATATTCTGCAACTCCCATGGAGAATATTTTGAATGTCTTCTACTTGGTGATTTTTACTCTGAACCTGGAAAAGCTGTATTTTACTGTCCAGCAAGTTTCACTCTTTGTTTCTTCTTTACAGGAGAAATTACTACGGTGGAAACTGGGCCAGCTTTAGTTTTTCAGGACTATTGTCCTGGATTAAAGAAAATCAGGTAAAAATTTTACAAACTACTTCTTTTAACATTCTTCAACATTACATCTTGGTTGTTTTCATAATTTATTGCAAGACGAATTACCGCAATGCTCTTTCTCTTTAGTAACTTGACAGATCAAAGAGGTTTCTAGTTTCCAGCTATGCTGGTAAAGACCTAACCATCTGGCCTAACATTCTAGGACTCTGATATGCCTGGTTTATTAATGCTCTTACCTGAGACCAAGCAGACTGGTGCTCAGTCATACTTTTTGAGTTCTTGAATTTCTGTGGAGGAAACTTCACTATTGTTCCAATTCCCAGCCCCTTCTGTAAGTGGTGAGCTGCTCTTTTCCATTTCTTCATTGATTACTTTCCACGCTCTGATGTTTCAGTCCCTTGTTTTTTGTGTGCTTTCAGCTGATTCTTCTTAAATGGGAGAAAAGCAGTTACTGGATCCTTCCATTGGAATGTCCTGTATCCAGGACAAAAAGATTAATGTTGAAAGTGTATTTGTCAGTGACCAAAGTTTATCTAGTTCACAACTGTCCACTGGAAATCTTCTGGAGAGGGTATTTATTTAGGAGATTGAACTACATTAGCAAATAGATGTCCCTGTTATTTACTGAAGTGTTACGAGCCTGTGGGTCTGCAGAAGATGGAACCTTTCCAGCTCAGCCTCACAGCTGATTATTCCATAGTGCTACCTTCTGGTGTAATCAGAGGAGTTGCTCAACAGCAGAAATTAATATTAGCAGAAATTAATATCCTCAGAACTTAATGTTCTATTACATGAGTTAGAGATCCCTGTGTGGAGAGCTGAATATAATCCCCAAATAACTGTCCTTTTTTCATACAGTTTGCTTTCAGAGAGTTCTGTCCTCAAATTTGGAGTTCATCTAGCTGTGGCAAACCTGTCTTTTAGTATGACATAAGTCATATTCAGCTCCCTACTAAAGCTTTGATTTCATTTAACACTGTGTTTTCAGACTACTAGAGCTGGCAATGTGGTACAAAGGTTGGCATGCTACAATAAAGTAACCAACTCTAACTGTTGTAACTCAGAAAATCTGAACAGAGGAAACATTGAAGTATTTTAGATGGCTCTTCCTCTGTCTTTTTTCTTGTTAGTCATTTGGGACTACAAAGATTTGCTGTTAAGGGCAGTTAGCCCAGCACAAAATGTAATTTTGTAACTGTTCTTTGAAAGGAAAAGACTGATATCAGTGAGGAATGTGAAGACTGGAGAAAACTGATCCTTGAGAATGAAGAGGCTATTTCTCTTAGCAAGAAGGATAAAACTATTCAACATGTAGAAGATTTCTGTTTTGGCGAGTAAGTATAAGGCTAGAAATGTACCGTTTCGCCTGGCCAAAGGGAAGCATGCTGTGCTTCTGGCTCCAAGCGTCCCACCGTGCTCCCATACAGCATGTTGTCTCAAAAAGTAACCCTGGCCTCTAAGATGTGTTTTGTTGAAATCACTTGGCTTTGTTGAAGTTAACTGATCCTTCTGACCTGGATGCAAAACAATTTGTTGAGCAACTTTGAGGGTTGGTGATTTACTTTGGAGTAGAAGACAGAAGTGTTGTGTTTGTAGGTGGTAGTAGTTGCAGGTTATGCAATACCATCTATTAAATTTTTCCATTCTTAGTTTGGTTGAAAGCTGCTATTCTCATACTGAAAAATTACACTCAAGTGCATGTAAGATTAAGTGCACAAGAATAGGAGCACAAATGGATAGTAATACTGTAACTGTGAAATACTTCTGCTGAAGTGATAAAGTAACAATTGCCCTTTATAATTTTATGTTCAGTGGATTTATCATGCTTGTGATGCTTACCCATGATGCTCTAGAAGGAATTGTGTGGTGACTGACTCCTGGCCTTTTTGGACTGTCACCTTCTTTCTGTTTGAAGTAAGGTAACTCAGCTCTAGAGGAGTGTGCCCAGCAGGTCAAGAGATGTGATTCTGCCCCTTTACTGTGCTCTTGTGAGACCCCCACCTTGAATACTTTGTCCAGTTCTGGTGTCCCCATCATAAGAAGGACACGGAGCTGTTGGAGAGAGTCCAGAGGAGTGCCACAAAGGGCTGGAGCACCTCTGCTGAGGGATCTGGGTTTGTTCAGCCAGGAAGAGATAAGGCTCTGGGGAGATCTTAGAGCTGCCGGCCAATACTGAAAGGAACCTACAGGAAGGCTGGAAAGGGACTATTTATAATTGTGTCTAGCAATAGGACAAGGGGCAATGGCTTGAAGGTGAGGGAGAGTAGGGTTAGACTGGATCATAGGAAGAAGTTCTTCAGTCATACTGAGTGAGACTCTGGCATAGGCTGCCCAGGGAGGTTGTGGCTGCCTCGTCCCTGGGGGTATTCAGGGACAGGTTGGATGAGGACTCAAGCAGCTGAGTCTCGTTGAGAGGTGTCCTTGCCCTCTACTCAGCTCTGGTGAGACCCCACCTAGAGTACTGTGTCCAGCTCTGGAGCCCCTATTACAGGAGGGATGTGGACATGCTGGAACATGTCCAGAGAAGGGCCACAAGGATGATCAGAGGGCTGGAGCACCTCTCCTATGAGGACAGACTGAAGGAGTTGGGGCTGTTCAGTCTGGAGAAGAGAAGGCTCCCAGGTGACCTCGTTGTGGCCTTCCAGTATCTGAAGGGGGCCTACAGGAAGGCTGGGGAGGGACTTCTCAGGATCTCAGGTAGTGATAGGACTAGGGGGAATGGCATGAAGGTGGAGGTGGGGAGATTCAGGCTAGATGTGAGGAGGAAGTTCTTCACCATGAGAGTGGTGAAGGCCTGGAATGGGTTATCCAGGGAGGTGGTTGAGGCCCCGTCCCTGGAGGTGTTTAAGCCCAGGCTGGATGAGGCTCTGGCCAGGCTGATCTAGTGTGGGGTGTCCCTGCCCATGGCAGGGGGGTTGGAACTAGATGATCCTTGTGGTCCCTTCCAACCCTGACTGATTCTATGATTCTATGATGGGGAGGTTGGAGTAGATGATCTCTGAGGTCCCTTCCAGCCTAAGCCGCAATCTGGTTCTATGAACATGTCAAAGCACACGCTCAGTTTGAAACACACACAATTGTTGAATGTTTGTTGCATAAGCACATGAAGAGTCGTATTCCATCTTAGGACTGATCTGTGCTGAGTACCTTTCAGTTAGAGAAGATTCTGCTTTGAAGCATTTAACTTAACTTGAGAGTACAATGCTGTCTCTCTAGATAATCACCAAAAAACCCCTAAAGCCCCAAGGAAGAATGGTAAGACTGATAAACCTAGCAAAGTTTTCCAAAATAACTGAAAACTTCCTGAAAGAGTCAATTATTGTTTCTCTAACAATTTACACATTCTGGCTGGATTCTGTTGGTTTCGCTTAACTTTTATAACTCCTATGAAGTAACCATTAAACATTTATTTTGAAAGAATAAACAGCTGGGTAGCAGTATAATATACACAGTGCAAATCTGAAATGAATGGCCTTAGAACAAAGTGCATCCATCAAAGGAAAAGAATACTGTGTCTACAACAAGCTGTATTGAAAAAAGGCAAATGGCTGAAAAATAAATAGTGAACACCTGTGCTGAATAAATTAACCAGCTGGTTGGCAATTTTTCATTTGACCTATCTGAAGGGGTTGCTGTTACAAGGCATTAATAAGACACATTCATTTTAAGATATTCCTTTGTTAGTTCCATTAATTGATGAATGGTGGAAGATAATATTCTAAATTTACACAATAATTTGTCTGCAGATGTATTATATTTTTCTGCATTAGGAGAAGAATTGGCTGTGCAGAAGTTCAATTTGAGTCATTTCTATAGACAGTTCTTACATTATTCAGGCATATTTGTTCCTATAGGAAGGACGTCATGGGTTTAGATTATATACAGGTTTTAGGCTTTCAGTACAAAATGTGTAGAGCTGCAAATCATGCAGATTTATCTATTCATTAATGGGAACTGAACAGAGATTTAAAATATGTAAATACAGTGTTTCTTTAACATTACTTTCAGAGTGAGGTAGAAAAAATAGTGTACTGTGAGTCCAGATTTTATTTTTATTTAACAAGTGATAATCAAATATGTTAAAAATGAGGCTGAACTCCATGCTGATCCTGGGAGAAAGTAGAAGGAGAGCTTGCCTGTGAATTTTTGTGTTACAAAAGGCTTTAGGATGGGTTAGATAGAAACTTCATTCTAAGTTATTGCACTGATGGCAACAGCTTTTGAGGGGTTCATAGTCACCATGTTCCAAATTCCTGACAGAAACCCAAGAATCCAAACAGAACCCTTGAATTTAACTGACTTTCTTTTGTGTTTCAGTAGAGATTACTTCTTTTAAAATTATATTTTATAGTTATTTAATGCTTGCAGTATGAAGCAAAAATCCCTCCATAATTAATGTCCAGAAACAGATTTCTTCCATTAGTGCTTCCTCCTAGCAGTTCCTGTATTTCCCAGGGCCATATTTTACCCCATTCATGAATAAGTGCTTCCTTGTGGCTGTGCACAAGCTGAGAGACTTAATCCAAACTCCTGTGAGCACACGTGAGCTCCCTGAGTTCATGAGTGAGGAGCAGCTTTTGAAGGATACCTGAGCTTGGTTTCTCTGTTAACAGAAATCCTGCCCTCAGCTTCCATCTGTAAGACTACAGATGTGTGAGGGAGTGTTTTCCATGTACACAGAAGAGTTCCTTGCTGTTCAGGGAATTTTAACCATCCTGTTAGTTACTGAAATTTTGTACTGTATGTTTGCAGGTCACCTTTAATATCATAGTTCATTAGTTTTCAGCCAAGATTAAATTGTTTCTTCAGTGCATTAATGGCTTGTGGTATAAAGATAAAAAGGTAGTGTGAAATTATTGCTGAACTCCTTTCACTTACAATGACACTGATTTGATTCATCTCAGCTGGTAGTATCAACTAAAATTCTAAGCTCAAAACTCTAGTTTCTCAGGTAGATGTCATTGAAGCTCAAGATGAAAAGAGAAGATAAGATTAAAAGTGGAGGTCTGCTTTGTAAGAGGAATTTTAAAGGATTCTGTGGTGAACAGGAAATGGGCTATAGAGAGTAAATGTTGTGTGTTAATGTCCCTCCTTTATCTACTATGCACAAATCTTCATAAAACACTGTGATACAAACAGCAGTGCTGCATGAGGGGACTTCAGTCACTCTGGCTGTTACTTGAACAGCTCATTGGAATGCAAGATCAGAGTTGGAAAAGTAATCTCTAAGCTTTACTTGAAGTTCAGGGCAAAATTTCATGGACTTGCAATGCTAGGAGATGCAAAGTAGCCATAGAAAGCAATTCTGTGGTTTTGGTTTTTAAGACATCTGAATTCAGTGACTTTAATGCATTTCAATTTTTAATCCACAGGAGAACCCTAAGCAGGTTGCTTTACTGTTTCTTAAAAATTTTGTGCTTCCTTTGTTTCTGTAGCCATGTATTGTGTTTCACCACACTGATTGTCAGTTTCAGCTCCTTCTGTCTTTTGAGCTCACGGAAAATAAGAACCACAATTTTTGTGGGGATTTTAAAGAATTCTTTAGTGGATGGTGTACCTGGTTTGAGCAGGGTAAAGACATTCTAATGTTTTTCATAGCACACTTGAGCTTTCCATTCTAGCACTGATGCTAAACAAGTGTTTGAGGCTCTTTAAAAGACTGTTTTTCCCTTTTCTTACCCTTCTGCTTTCAACCAGTCAGGATGCAGCTGAAGATGTTGAAGAAGCTGGTGCACTGTCAAAGCTGCCTGGGTTTGGAGCCTCTGCTGCTGAGGGGCTTCCTCAGGCATCAGAAAAAGGTGGCCCACCAGTGGAGAGTGCCTCACCAGTAGTGGAGAGCCAGGAGCCAGAAAAGGCTACAGACTCTGAGCCAGCAAGTGCAACAGAAGGGAATGATGCGGAAGTAACCTCTGAGAATGAGAGCACTCCCGACGCGGCTTTAGGCACAACTGCTCTGGAACCAGGGAAAGCCGAAACTGCACCTGCAGATACTTCTGCCAAAAAACCAAAGAGGATCATGTATTCCCAGATTGTTAGAGAAGGCAGAAGGTTTAATATTGATTTAGTTTCCAAGGTAGGAACTGAATGACACTGTTCATGTCACTGTACTCAGACTACAGCACTGAATTATAATCAATTTTATTGGAAAAAGTAATTGCAGGTAATCTGTAACACAGAGCTGCCTAAAGTTAGTTATTGTTATGTTGAATTACATTTTACTTAAACTTCTTAGTCTGACATTTTTGTCATGCTGCTTGCACTCTAAAATCTGCCTTCTATGTACTTCACAGTATGTGGACATGACTGCAAACTGACATTGAATGGAAGCTTTTCCTAACTTCTGTGCTTTAGATTTTGCATGGAAAGGCTTTAAAAACCCTGGAAATGGAAAAAAACCCAAACTTGCTTCACTAATGTATTCAGTTCTCCGTGGTGACACTACAAAACACATTATTTCAAGTGTTGTTTCTGTAGATATGTCGATATCACTTTCATGAATCATTGGAATGACATGGAAACAGCAGTCAGAGCATAGCTGTGAAGCAGATAATCCTATTTTGTATTCTTTTTACACTGTTTCTGTGCCACAGTGTTTCATGGTGTAAATTGCAGTGAATTGCAGAAATTCTGACAGAAGCCTAGTCCTGCATCTGGGTGGGGAATAACCAGGCCCCAGTACAGACTAGGGGTGGTCCTGGAAAGCAGCTCCACGGAGAAGGACCTTGGAGCTCTAGTGGACAGCAAGATCTCCATGGGACAGCCTTCCTGTAGGCTCCCTTCAGGTACTGGAAGGCAGCTCTAAGGTCACCCCAGAGTCTTCTCTAGGCTGAACAACCCCAGCTCCCTCAGCCTGTCCTCATAGCAGAGGTGCTCCAGCCCTTAGATCACCTTTGTGGCCCTCCTCTGGACTCACTCCAGCAGCTCTGTGTCCTTCTTATGGTGGGGACACCAGAACTGGATGCAGTTGCTTCAATTAATTCAATGTTACTGTGCACACAGCACATCTTGTGAATATCTGATGTTACTTCAGTGTGCGTGCATGTAAATAAAACAGCTTACAAACAAATACTGTTGCCATTTGGTGTGAGCAGATTCTCTTTACTCACTGTTGTTGTTTTTCCCTTCCCTCTGCAGCTGATGTTTTCCCGAGGTCTGTTAATCGACCTTCTGATCAAGTCCAACGTTAGCAGATACGCAGAGTTCCAAAACGCCACCCGAATTCTGGCCTTTCGAGAGGGGAAAGTGGAACGGGTACCATGAAATAATCTCTTGCATATGTTTGAGCTCATCTTTTTGAAGTCAGGAAACCTGCAGTTGGTCACTTGAGAGTTTTGTAGCAATTAGCTAATACTTTGCTTTAAGATTCTGATTTGAATCTCGTTTCTGGAATGAAAAGGTGTTGCTGTATGTTATATATCATTTGATTTTTTATAAAGCTAAAATAAATTACTTAAATCACATGTCAAATATTTAGAATCACATGTCAAATACTTAGACCTCATGTCAAATATTTAGGCTGTGTTCTACTTGGCAGTTAATTCTCAAATATTCATAGGTTTCTGCTATTCAAATACAAAGACATAATTTGCCTCTCTGTTCTTACAAGAGAAGTCACTGTTGTGGTAATGGCAACAGGAGGTCCTTTTTTATAGTCAATTAATGCAAACTCTTTTGATTAACCCTGCAATTGAAGATGCAGATGCAGTTGAAGGGAAATAAAAAGGGGGAAAGGCTGAAAAATATTTTAAAGTATTTTTATTGTGGAAAATTTTCAACTTTTTATTATAGTTACAGTAGAAAGAAATATAAGAAAATAACTCCAAGACAAGTAATTGAAAACATTTGTTAGGTATTCAGCCTGCACTTGATGCTTTTCACATCTGTAATAAGGGGAGTATCTGAAATGGTTCAAAAATCTTTTCCAGGTACCTTGTTCTAGAGCAGATGTCTTCAACAGCAAACAGCTCACAATGGTGGAAAAGAGAATGCTAATGAAATTTTTGACATTTTGTTTGGAATATGAACAGCATCCTGATGAATACCAAGGTAGTGTTTCACTGAGCAGGGCACACTCTCTTCTTATGACTTCATTCAGTTATGCAGCATTTTGATAGCTCTCCAGTGTTTTCATGCAATTTCTTTTTATGGATTAATCTTCAAAGTATGCTGTGACCTTTTTGTGACCTTTCCAATTCAGTGTTAAATTCTTCTGCTTAAGCTTTTGCTCTTTCAGTTCCTGTATCACTTACTGTTTACTTTTTTCTTTAACAGCAAAATTATCTATTACAGGATGGTCACAATTTTATTTTTTCCCCCAAATTTTTCAATGTTTCCTCTCTTGGGGATTTTTCTAATATAGTGTCAAGTATTTGATTTTTCTGTTCTGGGTTTTTAAAATAATAGGTTAATCTTCACAATAGGTTGCCACAAAATCAGAAATTGAGGAAATATGGATTTCACAATTTGAACATAAATGTCATTGAATGCCTTTTAGTTGTAGAGGGAAAGTTAAAAGTGCCTTCATCAACTGCTGACTTATACAGATGAAAGAATATCTGAATAGATTTGAGTCTCAAGCTGCACCAGGGGAAGTTTAGGCTGGAGGTGAGGAGAAAGTTCTTCACTGAGAGAGTCATTAGCCATTGGGATGTGCTGCCCAGGGAGGTGGTGGAGTCACCGTCCCTGGAGGTGTTCAAGAGGGGACTGGACGTGGCACTTGGTGCCATGGTCTAGTCATGAGGTCTGTGGTGACAGGTTGGACTCGATGATCTTTGAGGTCTCTTCCAACCTTGGTGATACTGTGATACTGTGATAATGTGCAAAGAATGATGAGCAATATAGGTCAAAGAGGAAAACTGGCCAACATGAGGAACATGCTCTGTGCTTATGCACCTCGTGGTACAAAGTAGGAAGTGATGGTCTCAGTTCTTGGAGTCTAAAGATAAACTGAAGAGAAAAAAAAAAAGACAAATCTGTCAGAAGTAATGAGAGAAAATGTTAAACTGTTGGTGCTGAGTTTCAGACTGAGGCACATCAGTGCTGTTGTAGTTGACTAGCTTGGCTAGGCAATGTTTTTGGAAGAATCTAGTGTTAAACCTCAATGTTTAAGGTACTGGTTTGATTACTTGAACACGATCCTTAGATTCGGTACAGATGTGGGAGAAAATGATTTTAAACATGTGCAGGAAAGAATTGATTGATATTGAGAGTGGTCTGGTAAGACTGGGAGACAGTCTGCAATGAACTCCAGAAAATCCTGGAGGAGGGAAAACTCATTAGACTGAAGTGGTTTATAGATTACAGGTAATTTCAGGTTTGCTGCTGCTGGGAGAAATGGAGGTGCTCAGAGTGAGAATATAGGTGGTATTTAGAAAATTTATTAAGTAAAAGAAAAAGGAGACACCACATCAATTTTAAATGAATCCATTGATTCATGAATCTAAATGGCATTAGATTTATTTTACTTTCAGAGATAGTTAAATAGGTTTTGTTCCTACATTTTAAAACTGCCTGAGAAGTAATTTGGGATATTTTGAGTTAGATGAGTCTAATGAAAATACTTCAGAAATTTAAAATTGCTCTTGGTGAGATCATCACATTCATGGGCAGGCAGACTTCTAATAGGAAAGTTCATGAAAGTGAAGAATTTTTTATGAGTCTTTTTGCTGTGAAATTTGGATTTATACAAGAAGTCTGAAGTGGGGAAAAACTTGATAATTTTTTTTATTATTATAAGAAAAGCCTCATTTTATGATTTGCTGCATGGCTGTGCAAAGGGTGGGAAGATCCATTTGTAATAAAACAGTGGGTGACTCTTGAACAGAATATATAGCTTGATAATGCTGGTCTCAGGACGGATGGAAGTGTTTCTGAATCAGCTATGAATTTATCCATGACTCAGATGAGTCTGAGAGCAGATTTCTGCATAGTGGGAAAGGCTGCTATGCTATTGCTTTTTTCTCCTGGCAAAACCCCCAAACTCATTTAGTTATTAACTGAAGTTTTTCAGAGCTGTATCAGTGACATGCAGCATTGCAGTGAAAGAGCTTCTGAAAGACTTGAGTGTCTCTGAATTTCAAAATGTGCTGGCAACAGCATTCATTTAAAGAGGAATTTATGGTTCCTCATCCCTGCCTTCTTTGCGTCTCAGCCACACGTTTGTGGCAAACAAGTGATCAGTTGGAAATACTGACTGTGCCTTCTCATCTTTGGGTTAAGACACAGTGTGAATGGCTTCTCTGGCCATAAATACGCACTGACCATGTTGGGATGGATCCAGCAATGGTGTTCTTGAGTGGCTGTCGTTCAGGTATAATATGGGATCATATTGTTTAGGCTGGAAAAGACCTTTTAAGGTCATCAAGGCCAACCGTTAACTATACCACCAAGTCCACTGCTAAACGATGTCCTTCAGCACCACATCTTTTAAATACTACCAGGGATGGTGTCCACACCAGTGCCCTGGCTAGCCTGTTCCAGGGCTTGACAGCTCTTCCAGTGGAGAAATTGTTCCTCGTGTCCACCCTGAACCTCCCCTGGTGCAACTTGGAGGCCACTTACTCTTGCTACTCGGGAGGGGAGACAAACACGTTCCTTGCTACAGCCTCCTTTCAGGTAGTTGTAGAGAGGGAGGAAGTCTGCCCTTAGCCTCCTTTGCTTCAGTCTAAAGAACCCCAGTTCCTTCAGCTATTCCTCGTAAGACTTGTTCTCTAGAACCTTTGCCAGCTTTGGTGCCCTTCTTTGGAACCACTCCAGCACCTCAGTGTCTTTATTGTGGTGAGGGGCCCAAAACGGAACTGTTTTGGGAAACAGTGTCCCAAGGCACTTCAGTAGATTTTTGGCCACAGTTGCTTACATTTCTCACATGACTGAGAAATAATTTGAGTACAACTCTAGCATGATGAATAGATGAACCTGTATTTAGGGGTGGTTCGCTGGGCTCTTGGAGACCCATACAATGTGCTTGCTTTACTTTGAAATACTCAGTGGAGTGATATTTCTGTCTTCTGAGAAAACTCACATTCTGGGAGTACAAATTTCAACATTCATTATCCATTTTCAGCAAAATGTTAAAAAAACTCAGTTGTTTTAAATTGTTTTTCTTTTTTTGAACATTAAAGCAAACAGAAAAGTGAGAAAATGCAAATGTCTTACTATACCTTTGCCCAAATTGACTTTTTCCTCAGACTACGAGAGCAGCACGTTTGCTCAGTTCTTAAGCACACGGAAGTTAACACCCAGCTTGCAGCACTTCATTCTTCACTCCATTGCCATGGTTTCAGAGACTGATTGCAGCACTCTTGATGGTCTTCAGGCAACAAAAAAATTTCTTCAGTGCCTTGGCCGCTATGGCAATACACCATTTTTGTTTCCTATGTATGGTCAAGGAGAGATCCCACAGTGCTTCTGCAGGTAAGAATTTCTCTGAAAAAAGTAAAATTATGCCATGTGTCCAGTTTATTATTAATTAAAAAAGCAACAACTTAATCCTTTCACCTTTGTTACATTACAGACTTAGACGAACAGGGCAGCTGATGTGAAATGAAACTTTTTATAAGGGTGTCTAGTAACTGGACAAGGGGAATGGTTTGAAGCTGAGAGAGGGTAGGTTTAGACTGGATCTTAGGAAAAAATTCTTCAGTATGAGGGTGGTGAGACTCTGGAATAGGCTGCCCAGGGAGGTTGTGGATACCTCCTCCCTGGGGCTGTTGAAGGCCAGACTGGATGAGGCCTTGAGCAGCTGAATCTAGTTGAGAGGTGTCCCTGCCCATTGTGGGGAGGTTGGAGTAGATGATCTCTGAGATTTCTTCCAACCTGAGCCATTCTATGATGATTCTATGAAATGATGTCTCCCTTGTCTTGGCATGATTTTGTAGCTCTGTATAGACCACGAGGTTCCACATATGAGCTGACCTAACAGAAAAGATACTGAGCTATATGCAGGCCGCAGTTCTACATTCTAACATCAGAAACAGCAGCTGTATATTCTTTATTCCTTGAGTCCTAAAAGTAATGAAAAGGTAAAAAAAGCCCTATTGATTCCAGCATAAAAAAACACTTCAACCCCTTTCCTGGAAGCATGGCTGCTGAGGTGTGTGAGGGATTGCAGTGCTAGCAGAGGAGTTGCTCATGGATGCTTTGGGGGCCCATCAGGAACACACGTGCAGAGGGTGGGCGGTTTTAATTTTCAGTTGCTTCCAATAGTTCAACTGGCTTTAAAAAGGCTGAGGGGTTTTTTAATCTTTTCTTTTGCTGGCAAGCAGCCTTTCCATCTGCTCTCTGTGGGTTTTAATGTAGTAACCTGTAGGTCTGAAGTAAACATGAGCTCTTTTTAAAAAAGGCAGTGTTGCATGGTGAGGCCATTTTGTTGTCTCAGCAATATGTTTGTGTATCGGTCATTTACATACCAATGCTGAGTCTTACCTACTTTGTTCTTTGGTGGTGGACAAGTTCTGCTTTTTGTTTGTGTGCTGCTATTAAGGAATTGTAGTTTACAGCATGTTAGTGGATATTATCTTCCTGACTTGTCTGTGTCATGGATTTGGGTTTTCTTTTCTCTGTCAGTACTTAAATTGCTGCTAGTAGAATGGCCATAGCAGCTCAAGCCTATTCACCGATTGCATTGAGTTGGAAAGGACCTTCAAAGGTCATCTTGTCCAACCCCTGCAGTCAGCAAGGACACCTCCAACTAGATCAGGCTACTCAGGGCCAGAGTCTGATCTTGAATGTCTCCAGGGACAGGGCTTCAACCACCTCTCTGGGCAACCCGTTCCAGCTGTATATAGGGTGCAATGTATTGAGACAAATTTGCTGTAATAATTGTCATAGTTCTTGGAAGGTATCTATAAAGTTGGCACCAGTAGCTGGCTGCATTGTGGAAGATCTACCTGGTCCTCAGCCTGTGGAATTGTCCTATATGATGCCTATATGTAGATAACCTAATGTTTCCATTAGTCATAAGACAAGTAGGCAGTGGTCTGTACTACACAGAGCAGAAATGTTACTTGACACCATCTTTGTCAGTGGCCTTTCATCTGTGATGTAAACTGTGTTTGTATGGAGATGTTAAAAAACATGGACCTGGACGGTGAGGTGCTCAGACAATTTGTGACCAAGAATTGGTTTTCTCTGTGTTCTCTGGGCACTGTCACAAAACAGAACTCTTCTTTGTAGATTTTTATAGATGTCTTTTGTCTTTATAGGACTTCATGTGGGACCAGCTAGCTGCACATGACCAACAGATTAGATGAAAATATTGTCAGTGCCATTATAGTCACACAGGTTTTGCAGTTAGACCTTCTTTGGCCTCAAATACCTGGGGGCAGAACTAAATTTAGTAATTAAAATGGAAATTAGAATTTTAGCTACATTTTCCCCACTGTAGATTCTTCGCAATATAATTTTTCTTGCCTTCTTGAAAGCCCTCTGGCTTTATTTTGTTTAATACCCAGCACATGGAATTTTCTGATCTGTAACAGCAATATATGTCAAGAAATATGTCAAGTTAGTGGTGCCTAGAAGTCTTACAAATATGCTTATCAGAAAATCAGTCCGTGATCACAGGAATTCTTCAGATGGCCTGAGCATTCTATTTATGTCTATTAATTGCTCTCTTGTAGGTTTTTTTCTGCTGCATTTTAAGTCTTACAGTAAGGACAGTATTTTAATAGTTGAAGAATACTCTCGCAAACCAAGAAGTAATTATATCTGTTGTTTTACGGTTTGTATTAAAGCCACTCTAATACAAACTAAACCCAAATGTCTTTGGTTTCAAATGAACAATTTAGGAGGCATCACAGTTGGGCTTTTAAAAATTCTTTTTTTACATTGATGATAATTTTCAGATGTGCTCTGCCTTGGATATTTTATCTTGCTAAAAGTGAGCAGTGTCTGAAGAATTTTGTTCAGCCTGTAGAGTAAAGTGGCAACACCACAACCTATACATCACAGCCTCCAGTTTTTATCACCAGGTTATCAGAGTAAGGTGTCACCTGTTCTGTGATTTCTAACCACCCTTCTATATTCTGTTTTAATGTAAACCTCTTAAGCGTTTCTTGCAGCCAGTTACACTGTGTGTTCTCATCAAGGCTACTGTTATAAATGGCATGCATGCATATTTATGTGAATGAGTCAAAGACATTTGTAAGTCACATCCTTGCATTCTAAATGAATTCTGCATAAACACTACCCCATTTTATAACTGCTGACGACACCTGAGTGAGTAAAAGCGGTGTTAGTTCTTTATTGGTTTAAACAGGTATGGTTTAGGAGATAAAATTAAACTTTTATATCACTGTAATGTACCTCCCAATATGTTGAGGTACAGATGTGAGATTTTGATCTCCATAAATTGGATGTGTGGTACAAGGAAGGTCACTGGAAGCCTCCTGCTAATCCAGGGTGACAAGCGGCAAAACTTCACTGGCCTGTCTAACAAATTCCTTCCGTTCAAACTTCTTGGTATGAAGCTCTTGTGTCTCTTCCTGTCTAATGAAATAGCAGTAATAGTATGCTTGGTAAAGACAAATATGGGAATGTCTCCTTGGGGAAAATTTAAGCTGCAGGAGGGCAGATTTAGACTGAATATTAGGAAAAAATTCTGAACAGGAAGGGTAGTGAGAAGCTGGAACAGGTTGCCCAGGGAGGTCATGGATGCCCCCACCCTGGAGGTGTTCAAGGCCAGGTTGGATGAGGCTTTGAGCAACCTGGTCTAGTGGAAAGTGTTCCTCTCAATGGCAGTGGGTTTGGAGCTAGATGGTCCTTAAAATCCCTTCCAAGCCAAACCATTCTATGAATCTATGAAAATCAAAGCAAGCCTTTACGTTTTCTATGGTAAACATAAAAGACACCAGTAGGTAAGACAGCTAGGGAAAGGAGTGTATGGTTTGCAGATTGCTGTGTAACAACTTGCTCTAACAATATATAGTTTGCTGTATTTGCTTGTTGCAAATCTGTAATAACAACTTCCATTTCCTTGAGAAAATGCCCCTAAAGAAGACCTCTAATTCAGCATCATTGTAAAGTCTCAGTGATACAACATTTGGAATCTTTAGTCTGATTTTGATGGGGGTTTTCTGGTTTTAGAAGACATCAACTACCTGAAGGGAGGTTGTAGCCAGGCAGAGGTTGGCCTCTTCTCCCAGGCAGCCAGCACCAGAACAAGAGGACACAGTCTCAGGCTGCACCAGGGCAGGTTTAGGCTGGATGTTAGGAAGAAGTTCTACACGGAGAGAGTGATTGCCCATTGGAATCGGCTACCCGTGGAGATGGTGGAGTCACCTTCATTGGAGGTGTTCAGGAGGAGACTTGATGGGGGTGCTTGGTGCCATGGTTGAGTTGTTGGGTGGGTTGGATTGGTTGATGGGTTGGACGCGATGATCTTGAAGGTCTCTTCCAACCTGGTGTATTGTATTGTATTGTATCAGGAAATATCCCATATATTTTCTGCCACAGATAATGCTAAAATTGTCAGCAACCAAATTATGTAACTGGGGAAAGAAAGAGGTTTGACTTAAAAAGTCAAAGTGTTGTCAAATAAGAAGACAATACTGGCTTTTGCACATCGTGCAACGTTGCTCTTTTACAGCTCGAATCCCCTTTCTTTCCTTCCAGTTTTTCAGAAGCAAAGCTCGGGAATGTTTTCTGGTTTGGAGGAACATTTGGAAGTGCTGTTTTACAGATGCTGTTCCACACAGCTCACTTTTACAGGTTCCCTCAGTGAAATAGGCCTCTTACTGTCGGGTTTGTCTTGACATGAAGTCTTTCTAGGAGCTTTCAGTTGTGGTTCTCTTCACCCATCACCAGTGTTGTTAGATGAGCGACAGCTGTAGATTGTGGCCTTGCTTCTGTGATTTTTTCCTCAGTGCTTGCTTTGTGAACCCATGGTGGTTTAGGGGAAGACTCTGCAGTTTCTCTTTGGTTTCAGATTCTTCCAAATGTGAACATTTGAATGGAAACAAGACTTTTTGAGGAGTAGTTGTGCAATTTTTTTCTCATTCGAAGTTTTAGAGGGAATTGGAGACTGTATGTGGTCTGTCCTCTCACAAAGGTTCTGGGGGGTGACACATGGGTTTGTTTCTCTTTGTTAAGAGTCATCCAAAAATAACAGATATGGGCATTGTAGTAGGTGTTGACTGGTAGAATTTCTTCAGCTGTTTTGCTGTAGGAATTAGTGATTCACTGACTTTATGGGTTGTCAGTTAATGAGTTGGACTTCCTATAAGTGGGCTTTGAACTTTGTGCGTGTATTTGGGGGGCAGAGTTACCTTTTTTTTAAAGTTGTTACAGATTCTAACTGAAATTAGTCATTTTCATGTCAGTGCCAGTGACAGTAGTAATTTTGTGATGGAGGAAAGATCTGATTAAGATGGTTCATCTCTTTCAGTCCTTATATTTACAAGAAGATTAAGAGTCCAGGCTGAGATGTGATGGCTTGTGTGATTGATTTGGAAGGTTTCTGTATATCTTTGAAAAATGAATAATCAGGTTTTGCCCTTACATTTGAGCTATTACCTGCTACAAATGTTGAAGCTTCTGAGGTAGTCTTAGGTACTTTAACGTTTCCAATAGTGTCCTTGTTACCATCTCTGGGAAGATTTTAGTGTCTGAAATCAAGGCTAGACTTGAGGAAACCTGAATTGATGTATTAAACATTTAAGGCAACATCTTTTTCATTTGAATCTATACATGAGTAGCATGTCTCTAGATGTAAGCAACATGCATAACTTTTCTCTATGCTAATTGTATGGTTTGGCATCTTAATGAGAAATTCAAACCACGTTAATTCCTTCTGACAGTCAGGTATGACAGAAGTAAGTCTTAGCATGTGTGCAATTCTGTGCAAGTTTGAAAGGTGATTTTAAAAAGCAGAGGCTGTATCTGAGATAGGAGTTCAGTCCTGCAGTTCAAGATACAGCATGTTCATATTTATATATCTCATCATTTTGAATTATTCCATTTCTTGGACCTGAAAATTTATTTCAAACTACTAATAGCTTGTCATTATTAACTGTTTTTACTAAAATACTGAATAGAAAGAGTAGCTGCAACACTTCTTTCTTAATTGTTTTCACTTGCATTTCAGTGAAATAATAAAACTTTTTACATAGTTTGGCTTTTAAAGACAAAGTTAACATCTTTCT
Source organism: Picus viridis (assembly GCA_033816785.1). Taxonomy (NCBI): domain Eukaryota; kingdom Metazoa; phylum Chordata; class Aves; order Piciformes; family Picidae; genus Picus; species Picus viridis. Next base: position 22,587,306 of record CM066580.1, on the reverse strand, counting down.
ACTCAAGTCATTGGCAAACGAAAGCAAAATGAGCAAGCGTAGTTAGCATGATTATTTGTAGGATCAGTTGTTTGTTTTTCCCTCTAAGGAGAAGCTCTTTCTTGGGATAAGCATCAGGGAAGTGAGATAATCCATCATTCTGAGACCTGTTCACTCATGATGGATGGACAGATTGGTAAAGTAACTCAATAATCTTCTTTTTTTCCAGGTTATTCACAGATCAGTGAGCATTGTCGTTAATAAAGCTATGGAATGCTTTTGTGTCCTTGCCCACATTATTTCTCAGAATTTGACAGGAAAAGACTTTTAATTTGGAAATAACCTTTGTTGTGAAATGCATTCTAAGTGTATGAAACTTTGAAAATACCTTCCCATTTTAGACTCTATCTTTTGTCCCAGTGAGATGTTTGGTAGTTCTTTGTTTAAAAAATGGTTTACAGTTATGAGAGCTTTCTGCTCATTATTATTTCGCTGGTGAGAAATACAGGGTTCTTCAGAAGTTCATACCTCCTGTGTCATAGAATCATAGAATGGCTCAGATTGAAGGGGACCTCAAAGATAACCTACTCCAACCTCCCCACCATGAGCAGGGACACCTCTCAACTAGACTCAGCTGCTCAAGGCCTCAACCAACCTGGCCTTGAACACCCCAAGGGAGGAGGCTTCCACAACTTCCCTGGGCAGCCTATGCCAGAGTCTCACCACTGTTATACTGAAGAACTTCTTCCTAAGATCCAGTCTAAACCTACCCTGCCTCAGCTTCAAACCATTCCCCCTTGTCCTGTCTCTAGACACCCTCATGAAAAGTCTCTCTCCAGCCTTCCTGTAGCATCCCTTCAGGTATTGGAAGGCAGCTCTAAGATCCCTGTGTTGAGGGAAGCCTCAACAATTAGAAGGCTTCAACAATTAGAATATATCATATGGGATACTTTGAATCATATGACTGTTGCCAAAGTGTATTGATTTCAGATCCCTAAGCATGGAAAATTTTTCTGTCCAAGTTAAAAGTACCTTGTGGTGCAAAAAGTTACGTGGAACTTGACATTAAGAAAGAGTGAAAGTACCTTACATTGCACTACTGCCATTCTTGGTCGCTCTTGCTTCATTGTACAGTCATGTTTGGAACTTAAAAGCATTAAATATAAATGCAATAGTGAGATGATATTTCAGTAATTATTCACTTTAATGATTAAGGTGATTATGATATGAAGGAAGTATGTCTGATAGTTATTTGGTACTATGTCTTAACAGCCTCTTAAGAAGTAAATCACTCTGTGTGGGGATGTGCAGATTCTGTTTTATTTGTTCTTCCTGAGAGTTAGGACAAATATATTGTAGAAGATTTATGGAAAAGACACAGTGTTTATTATTGGAGCAAATCTGGGATGTAAATGCAACTGTAGTTTAGCAGAGTCCTTTTTCATTAAACTAGAAGGCAGAGAGAAGTTGTTTCCAAAAGATTACTGAATTACTAAAACAGTCCTTCAGTTTCATTGAACTTTCTGGAGGCAGAGAGCACAGAAATGAATTTTAGAGCTGATTTAATGCTTACTGACTGGTTTCTGGTTACTCATTTTTTGTTTCCACCCTATGGTCCTGATCTCCCAAGCTCCTCTTTGAGGGCAGAGCTGTTGTATAATTGTAGCCAAAGGACCTTGTGTGAGGAGTGTCTTCTTCTCTTACCAGGTTTGACTAGGCTTTTTTCCTTTTCCCCAGTCCCTCTCTCAGCTGTGACCTGTCCTTGCTGAGCTGTCACCATTCCTGCCTGCCACATCTTTCTCCATGAAAACAGTTTGTTGAAACTGAAATGGGCAGTAGTCCTGGTTTCTTTGGTGGGTATTTTTACCCACCGGTGTTTTGATGGAGAGCTTTGCCATTGGAGCAACTCTTTCTATAGTGTTGCCCAGTCACAGTGATAGGAATTCCTTCTGTTTTGCTGTACTAGGACAGAAGCAAAGGTCTAGTGAAAGAAATTATCTTATTGTATGAGTGCAGGCGTAAAAAATCTGCTTCCTGCAAAACACACTTTGGAAACAGACTGACTTGCAGTTGATAACTGTGCAGGGACATTGCAACAGTTTGAAAACTGTCATTTTGGTGACTGGGTTTATAAACAAGGCTGATTCTGCACACTTCAGGACCTTTTTTTAATTTACAGGAATGCTGAATGCAGTCTCCAGGGAAAAGTCAAGAAATCTGACTCAGTCATTTGCTTACTTAAGCATTTATTGTCACATCTTACGTTTTCCAGTGGCTCTTCAAATGCCAGGAGAGTTCTGGTTGACATTACTATATTCTATATTGACTTTTTGTTTGTTTGCTTGTTTTTGTTCTTCACCCAGGCCTGTACAGAGCCTAAAATCTGACCTTTCTTATGGTAACTCTATGTTGGGAAAATGAAGTACCCATTTTTTGAATCGTATCCCTTTTATTTATCTGTATTCTGCTTTTGAACACTTCCAGAACATAGGACAAGATTGCAGGAAACGCTGAGGTTGTAGGGAGCGTTCAGGAAACAGCATTTCACATAACAACCAGGTCACATCTTCCTCTGTGTGCAACAAGAAATGGAAAGAGGACAATTCATTAATTCAGCACTTGGCAAGGTTTGCTGTGATCTTTCTCCACAGCTCTTTATGCTGTGCCTGCAGTTTTCATCTTGGAGAGAAGCACATATTTCATAGATTCATATAAAATGGTTTGGGTTGGAATGGACCTCAAAGATTATCCAGTTTCAACCCCACTGCAATGGACAGGGATACCTTCCACTAGCCCAGATTGCTCAAGGCCTCATCCAAGCTGGCCTTGAACACCTCCAGTGAGGGGGCATCCATGACTTCCTGGGGCACCTGTTCCAGTGTCTTACCACCCTCACTGTAAAGAATGTTTTTTCAATCTGCAATCTAAATCTGCCATCCTCAAGCTTCAATCCATTCCCTCTCATCCTATCAATACAAGCCTTTGTGAAAAAGTCCCTTCCCAGCTCTCTTATAGGCTCCCTCTCAGGTACTGGAAGGCTGCTCTAAGCTCTCCAGAGCATTCTCTTCTCCAGGCAGAACAGCCCTGACTCTCCCAGCTCATCCCCATAGGGAAGGTTCTCCAGCCTTGACTTTGTGGCCACCTCTGGACCTGCTCCAGAAGTTCCATGCCTGTCTTGTGCAGGGGGCACCAGAACTGGATGCAGTGCTCCAGGTGGGGTCTCACGAGAGCAGAATAGAGGGGCAGAATCACCTTTCTTGTCCTGCTGGTCACACCACTTTTGATGTGGCCAAGTTTTTGCAATGGAGAACTGTACAACTGGGGAGAAATGTACTGCTCCATTCATCTTAGCTTGTAGAAGACAATTATCTGCTAGAAACAAAACATGCTTTTTGGGGGGTGTGGAACTATGTAGTAAGCTTTTCCCGTTCTTTTCTGTGGTTTCAGAATGAACTGTGGTTAAGTCTGTAATTCAAAGGTCTTTATGGTATTTCTGTGTTGAGAATCAAGATGTCAGATGGAGAGACATTCTATTTTTGTTCCATTAATATCAGAGAGCATTACATCAAAGCAGTAAACTCCTCTTGTAGCAACAGATGCAGCAACCCTGAAGCCTATTTTCTCTCTTGTTACATTAGCGTTTAATTAAAGAAAACAACTAGTTGGAGGCACTTACTTTCTGTGAAATGTAATGAAGATTTATTTTGTAAGTGACCTTCACTGTATTAGCTGAATCAGTAATCAGTAAAATTAATAGAATAATCAAATTACATACAAACTCATAAATCATTGTGAATATGCTGTCAGAAATGCAGCTTTTAATCCATCCTATTGTTTCACGGCTATATTAAAAATTACAACTGCAGATTCCTGCCTTGATGGGAACTGAAATGGCATTTAAGGGCTGTGTATGATGGAGGGCTACCAGGCCAAAAATTTTCACAACTGTTAATTTAGCCATAATATGATTTGATGTCAGGAGGGCAAAGTTGAAGCTGAGTACGGTGTTGTTGCTGTCTTTCAGCAAAACTTGAATTATTGGTGTAGGCAGTCGCCAGTTAATTAGAGTAATATCAGTTTAAATGTCTGTCATTTAGGGTTAATGGTATCAAAGAGTTGCCTTGTACTTGAAGTACAGTCAAATTATCTTGAATAGCCTATTGTACAAAAGTAATGTTAGCACAGTGATTCTACCTTGTCATAAATTACCGGGATGCCACTTGGCTTAATCTCTCCATTTCTCTATTTCAATAATTTTGGCAAGTTCTTACTAACGGTGTTGTTTTTCAGGCCAGGCTGGTTTAGTAGGTATTTTGACTCTATGTAATTGTTCAGCACAACACAATCAAAATTCCTTTCCATTTTAATTTTAAAAGAGGATTTTTTTGCTGTCCTACTGAGGAAACAGGTCGTGCCCTTCTCCACAGGATAGCAAGCTATTCCTGAAGAAAAGGGATTCGCATATTTGTGCAGCCCAGCCAAACAGAAAAGTTCTTTCAAAGTACCCTAGAAAAATTAAGTGCATACATCAAAAAGCCCTTGACTGTGGTTGAAGTCTAAGGAAAAATACAGTTAACAGTTTTTAATAAAGGAATCTTAGTTCTAGTGAAGGTAATAGTGAGTCCTTATACACACCATGGAATAAATTCATCTGAGTTGGTTTGGAAGATCCTACTATGTGCTTTGTGAGGCAAGAGGCCGTTGGATACAGCATTAGAGACAATGAGCCTGTTGCTCAAGGCTCTCTAATAATTCTTCAGTGAATAGTTAACATTTATGTCATCTTCAACAATCTCCAGAAAACCAAAGCTGTCATTCAGCATGGTGTGTGTTCTCTCTGCTTCTACAGCAAGAGCTGTATCTAGGGAGCTGAGTCTTCTGGTCAGGATATTGCTGACACTTCCTTTTGGAGTACAACTCAGAAGAAATGCCATTTGGTAACACGCTCCAGCCATTTGCCATGATGGATTTCTGATTCATCACTGTCTAATATGACTTTGGATTGCCAATAGGGACTCCATTCTAGGAAGTCAGGTTTACAAAATGAAGCTTTTCTTTTCATCCTGGGATCTATTTATCATCTGCACACAGATACTTTAAGATCTTCAAATTAAAATACTGGGGAGGGGTTGGACAAGATGATCATTGAGGGTCCCTTCTAACCAGATGCACTCTGTGATTCTCTGATCAAAACAAAACAAAGAAACCTTAAACACCACCACCAAAAAACCTGTTAGTAAACCAGGAAAATCCTGCTATCATCCCAGGAATCTGGGAGAACTCTTCCACCAAACCAGCCTGCCTTTCTCATACTGATTGTTTGCTTTGGCTTAGTCTTATGGCTGGCTAATGGTAGTCAGGTATTAAAATGTAATGGTGCTCCTCTCTTAAATGACAGTGTACACTTGACCAAAAAGATAAACAGAATTACACATTCTTCTTTTAAACCCAAAACCTATGCAGACTCTTAATTTCTGATTTATTTTCTACCCAACCCTCCCAGTTTCAGCTCTGTCCTTCCATCTCTGAGCTGAACATCTAATGGCCGGGTCATTCAAACTCACAGTTTCCATCTCTGTCATGGTCAGGTGTATCAGTGTGTCACTGTATGGCAGGGGCTACAGACTGGCTTAGGGTTTATTCCTAAGAGGCTGTTTACTTTTGAATCGTAGGGCTCAGAAGAACACAGGCGTGTTTAGCTTGGAGGACAAAGGAAGGATTGTCAAATGTCACTTGTTAGCATTTGACAGTTGTCTCTGAGAGAAGGCTATGCAGGTTCTGACAGTATGCAAATTATTTGTTTGTTCTTTTCAGCATACATAAGCAGAGGTCAGTGATAGCTGACTGATCTGAGTGAAGTACTGGAGAGCCTTAAATAAGTACATCAAGAGCAAAATGCATTAAGGATTCCCAAGATAGATCAGATACTGCAAACATTCCAAAACTGAAATGGTATCTTAAGGGATCAGACACATCTCCCCAAAGTTTTTTCTTTACCTTTTGCCACTGGGTAATTTCCATGCTGACTGGAGGTTTTAAAGAGAAAGATTAATTCCTTTTGAGCAGAATTTGAAAAACAGTTTTAAAAATGTTCTCATTGGGTTAGCTTTTCCCACACAGAGTTCTAGAGAATTCAATCCTCTGTGTTTTATATTGTTCTTACGATCAGAAATCCCCTGAAAGAATGCACTATAAAGAAAAAACTGGCTGAAGTGTATCTTGATTGACTGGTGGTGAAGCTTGGTTCTTGAGAGTCTCTGACATGTATTCTTTTTCTGTAAAATGCAGAATTCCTCTGCATTAGGCTGCTCTCAGAAAGGTTACAGTCTTTTTTAAACACATAGCAGAAAGAATATTGCCTTTTTTGTGCTCCCTTGACAGCAGTTTGAAGAATATGTGCTTCCGTTAAGTCTTTCAGGAGCTAGAATTCAAAAGTGTTAGAACTAGTGATCCCACAGTCCTTCCAGTGGAAATCTGGGCACAGTAACCATTTTAGCCATCACTTGCAGAAACAACTTTCAGGTTTTACCTTGTGCGACTTCCCATCAACAGAAGAGTAATCCTTAAAGATTAAGCTGGCATTTGGCAGACGCAGGAAGTTAGGATGTGGGATCACGTTTAACTGAACTTCCAGTGCACAGCTTTACAAGAGAGCAGTTTCAGACTTCTAGTGAAGAGCTTCAGTCAGAGATCTTTACAAGAGGCTGATAAACCAGCCGGACAGGGATGGAATTACCACAGCAGGCTGACTTTATATGTCCAGTCTCTCATATTTAAATGCCAGGATCGAATTCCTTTAAATTTTGAGGCTTCAAGTTGAAAACCAGACAAGTTACAACACTTACTTAATGCCTGGGCATCAGTTTCTTTGTTTTAGGTACTGGGCTTGTTTGGTAAGTGGAAAACTGCTAAATATACTTCAGTATACTTTGATAAACTGTCCTGTGAGGCTTTGCTCCATGCACAGTCCATGCTCTCCCTCAGCTTCAAACCATTCCCCGTGATCCTATTGCTGAACAGCCTTACAAGAAGTCCCTCTGCAGCCTTCCCGTAGGATCCCTTCAGGTACTGTAAGGCAGCTCTAAGGTTCTCTTCTGAACCAGCCCAGCTCCCTCAGCCTATCCTCATAGTAGAGGTGCTCCAGCCCTTTGATCAACTTTGTGGCCCTCCTCTGGACACTGTCCCAACAGCTCTGTGTCCTTATGCTGTCCAGTCTTAAACGAGTTCTGATGGTAATGCACCAATTTAGAGAGCTGAGGTAAACACTAACGCAACCCCAGTTAACAACACATGCTTTAGAAGAACTCCAGGCCATGCTTTATTTTGATTGTTTCTGATTGTCTGATTCAAAGATTTAGATGTGTCATTAAAAATGTACTGTGATGTGCCCAGTACTTTGCCTTGCTGATGACACAAGCTCACACTGATTACAATTAGTCATGATAGGAGTAACCTTTCTTTTCTCTCCTGTGTTTGCAGGCTGTGTGCTGTCTTTGGAGGTATCTATTGTCTTCGCCATTCTGTGCAGTGCCTTGTAATGGACAAAGAATCTGGACGGTAAGGGCAGCAGAGGTAACTCCTGTTTGTATACAGAAGACAGATGAAAAATGTGTTAAGTCAGTGCAAAACAACAAAAAAAAGATCTTCAAAGATCCTCCTTGATATTAATAACAGATCAACCTTGATTAAAAGTAATTTGTGTATAGGTCCTCCAGAACAAGGAAAGTGGGTCTAGAATATAGAAACTAAATTAATTTCCCTGTGATATTACTACAGCTCCTGATCACCCATGCTTGGAAGACAAATCATTTCAGCTGCCGGAGGGCTGGTGATGAGTGATGTTAGTTTTCCTTGTGGCCTTACCTACCCTAATTGATTTTCATCAGATGACAACAAAGCCCTCTGTTATTGCATTTTTAAAAATGGAGCTCACCTAAAGACTCATCAGATTAATCTTTGCTGATAATGCATGTCACTCCAAGAGAAAAGACTTTAATGAGTTTTTAGGTAGATTGTTGTCATAAACTATGCTGCCCTCTTATCCTAGCATAAATTCTTTTACAACAGTCTCAGGCCTGGAGGTAGCTTTAAAGCTGAGCTAAGAAAAATCAACCTGGACTCTCTCCCGTAGCGGCGTTTTTCACACCTCTGCAAGTTGTTGTGGTTTCTGGTATTCCTGTTATATACATTCTGTTGGTTATTAGTACAGACTTAATTCTCCTGATAGGCTGTTTCTGGCTTAATTTCTGGAATTCAAAAGTTTAAAAGATTCTGTAGAAAATGAAGGTAGAAAAGATGTAGTCACGTTTGATCGAGTAGGTAAATGCCGAGTGTGATGTGTTTGCTTTCCATTTGCTTCTTTGAGCATGGTAATTTTAGGTAGATTTGTTGTGACACGGGCAAGTAGTGTCTATTTTCCCTGAAATCCTAGAAGCAGTGGATTCTTTCTCTCAGTTCCTTAAGGTTTTGAAGTTCATTGCACAGCTTTGGCCTTTTAGATGCAGGTGTGATGGTATTTCTTCATGAGTGGCATTGTTTTAAGGACATAGTTTGTGTGCAAATAAAATTACAAGCCCTTCTTAAATTACCTAATTTATTTTAACACTGATATTTGATCTCTTATTGTAGGCAGCTTTATTTTCCACAGCTTTATTGTCCAGTAATGGAAAACATATATAGTATTGCATAATAATACATTATATAATGTTGCTTAAACAGTATGGGACTATTCCAGAGGGACAAAGTTTATAGTTGTTAGCAACTTCCAAATCCTACTCTATAAAGGTCTTAGCACATCAGTGGTGCTGTTTGCCCAGGTTTCCAGTTTATTTTGCAAATTCTGAAGATCTTTGAAATGAGTATTTTCTTTGTTAAGGTTATATGTATTCCTATAAAAGGTGGAGAGCTGCTTTTCCTTTAACCTGCTTTGATGTCTTGAATCCACTAAGTTAACTAGGATTCCAGATGGGTTTCAAATGGCTTTTTTAGGCTATTAGCCGACTTCGGTGGTTCACTTACACCATTTTCACTTTAAAAAGGAGAACAGATATTTGAGGTGCAGAATTGCTTACATATTTTTAAAGGACTTTCAGTATTCTCAAAATATTGGTCTTTTAATAATGCCTTTATCTGGTGCTAAATACAAAGAAGCAGAACACATCCAGCTTCCCAGGTCACCTGCCTTTTCCTCAGAGCCGTCTGCCTGCGTCTGTTGTCTCTTTTTAGGTCTCCCATAGTTTCAAAGCAAAGCACATTACAAAGTAGCATTTCTAAATCAAAACAATTCGACACCCCCCAACCTTATAGAAGAGAAGGGAATTGTCAGACGTCTTTGAGATGAGGCCTCCTAGGTCTCCTTGCCTGGAGAAGGGGCGGCTCAGGGAGACTTTATTGCTTTCTACAACTACCTGAAAGGAGGTTGTAGATAGGTGGGGGTTGGTCTCTTCTCCCAGGCAACCAGCACCAGAACAAGAGGATACAGTCTCAAGCTCCAGTTTAGGCTGGAGGTGAGGAGAAAGTTCTTCCCAGAAAGAGTAGTTGGCCGTTGGAATGTGCTGCCCAGGGAGGTGGTGGAGTCCCCGTCCCTGGAGGTGTTCAAAAAAGGATTGGACTTGGCACTTGAATCATAGAATCATAGAATCAGTCAGGGTTGGAAGGGACTACAAGGATCATCCAGTTCCAACCCCCTGCCATGGGCCGGGACACCCTACACTAGATCACGCTGGCCAGAGCCTCGTCCAGCCTGGGCTTAAACACCTCCAGGGACGGGGCCTCAACCACCTCCCTGGATAACCCATTCCAGGCCTTCACCACTCTCATGGTGAAGAACTTCTTCCTCACATCTAGCCTGAATCTCCCCATTTCCAGCTTCATTCCGTTCCCCCTAGTCCTATCACTACCTGAGATCCTGAGAAGTCCCTCCCCAGCCTTCCTGTAGGCCCCCTTCAGATACTGGAAGGCCACAATGAGGTCACCTCGGAGCCTTCTCTTCTCCAGACTGAACAGCCCCAACTCCTTCAGTCTGTCCTCATAGGAGAGGTGCTCCAGCCCTCTGATCATCCTCGTGGCCCTTCTCTGGACACGCTCCAGCACGTCCACATCCCTCCTGTAATAGGGGCTCCAGAACTGGACGCAGTACTCCAGGTGGGGTCTCACCAGAGCTGAGTAGAGGGGGAGAAGCACCTCCCTTGACCTGCTGGTCACACTTCTCCTGATGCAGCCCAGGATCTGATTGGCTTTCCGGGCTGCAAGCGCACACTGAGAGCTCATGTTGAGCTTCTCCTCCACCAGCACCCCCAAGTCTCTCTCCTCAGGGCTGCTCTCCAGCCAGTCACTGCCCAGCCTGGATTTGTGCCTGGGATTGCCTCGACCCAGATGCAGGACCCTGCACTTGGTCTTGTTGAAGCTCATGAGGTTGGCTTGTGCCCACCTCTCCAGCCTGTCCAGGTCCCTCTGGATGGCATCCCTTCCCTCCAGCGTGTCCACTGCACCACACAGCTTGGTGTCATCAGCAAACTTGCTGAGGGTGCACTCGATGCCACTGTCCATGGCACCCACAAAGATGTTGAACAAGACAGGTCCCAGGACTGATCCCTGAGGGACTCCGCTTGTCACTGGCCTCCATTGGGACATGGACCCGTTGACAGCCACTCTTTGGGTGCGGCCATCAATCAGTTCTTTATCCATCTAGTGGTCCACCCATCAAACCCATGTGTCGCCAGCTTGGAGACCAGGAGGTGGTGCGGGACAGTGTCGAAGGCTTTGCTCAAGTCCAGGTAAACGACATCAGTTGCTCGCCCCTCATCTATTAATGCTGTCACCTGCTCATAGAAGGCCATCAGGTTTGTCAGGCAGGATTTGCCCTTGGCAAAGCCATGCTGACTACTCCCAATCACCTCTTCACTGTTCTTCTGAGTCATTAGTGCCTCCAGGAGGATCTGCTCCATGATCTTTCCGGGCACAGAGGTGAGACTGACTGGCCTGTAGTTCCCCGGTTCCTCCTTCTTGCCCTTTTTGAAAATGGGAGTAATGTTTCCCCTTTTCCAGTCTGTGGGGATTTCCCCAGTCTGCCATGACTTCTGGAATATAATAGAGAGGGGCTTGGCAACCTCATCTGCCAGTTCTCTCAGCACCCATGGGTGTATCCCGTCGGGTCCCATGGACTTGAACACTTTCAGGTTCTTCAGGTGATCACGAACCTGAGCTTCACTTATGATGGGCAGTTCTTCCTCCCCGTCCCTGGCATCGTCTGCCATGACACCAGGAGTGTGGCTGGAGGCCCTTGCAGTGAAGACTGAGGTAAAGAAGTGATTGAGTACCTCAGCCTTTTCCACATCACTTGTGATTAATTCACCAGTTTCCTTTCTGAGGGGGCCCACACCTTCCCTAGTCTTCTTCTTGCCATTAACATACCTATAGAAATTCTTAGTGTTCCCTTTAACCCCCCTGGCTAGATTCAGTTCAAACTCTGCTTTGGCTTTCCTAACCAGGCCTCTTGTTGCTCAGGCAGCTTCCTTATATACCCCCTGTTCTATCTGCCCTTCCCTCCACTTCCTGTAGAGTTTCTTTTTAAGTGATAGTGTGTCCAGCAGCTCCTTGTTCATCCAGGCAGGCCTCCTAGCATTCCTTCCTGCTTTTCTCCTTGCAGGTATACATAGCTCCTGGACACAGAGGAGGTGGTCCTTGAACACTGACCAGCTGTCCTGGGTCCCTCTTCCCTTCAGGGCTTCATCCCACGACACTTTGGCTAGCAGATCCCTGCAGCGATGGAAGTCTGCACGCCTAAAGTCTAGGGTCGTAAGCTTAGAATATGTCCTCCTGATTGCCCTGAGGAGATTAAATTCAACTGCTTCATGGTCACTGCAGCCAAGGCCGTCTCTGAGCCTCACATTTGTTACCAGCCCTTCCCTGTTGGTGAGAACAAGGTCCAGCGTAGCACCTTTTCTTGTTGGTTCCTCTACCATTTGGAGGAGGAAGTTGTCTTCTATGCAGTCCAGGAACATCCTGGATTCCTGATGCCTTGCTGTGTTGTCCCTCCAGCAGATGTCAGGGTGGTTGAAATCCCCCATGAGGACCAGGGCTTGTGACCTGGAAGCCGCTTCTATTTGCCTGTGCAGAGCCTCATCTGCTTGGTTCTGCTGAAGCCATGGTTTAGTTAGTCATGAGGTGCTGGGTGATAGGTTGGGCTTGATGATCTCTGAGGTCTTTCCTAACCTTGCTGATTCTATGATTTAAACAAAAATAATAAATTTTGAGAGGGTTTTAAGTATTTTCTGTCTTTTTTTCCTAATAGTTTTTTTTAGCCTCAAACACAATTTTCACCATTTGCAAAAAGGTCACCCAAAAAGCTGAACTTCTTTGCCCCAGGTATATGTTTTTATTCAGTTGTATTCTCTCTTGATTTTTCTTTTCTCTCACCTGAAGGCAATATTACCCCTTCTGCTTGCTGTCTTTTCTCTAGAGTATTACTTAGCAAGCTATCCAGTTTGTTGCTTACGTCATCCCTATTTCCTTTTCTACTGCTTCTTTCTTCATGTTATCTCCTTTCTTACTGTGTATTCCCTCCTTGCACCAGTTCTCATTTCCTCTTGTCTCTGAGCTTCAGTGTTTTGCCTAATAAAAATCAGCTATCACATTGTTAATGAGGGTATTTATGAGTTACTGAGCTTCTGAGTCAACAGGCCATTAATAGTAATTGGTAATAGACAAATGCATATCTCGTTGTCAGGACAGCTGTCTGTGTAGCTGCAGAGCCAGCTTGCCTTGGTTACAAGTAGGTTAAACAGTCAAACTGTTCAGTATTCGTTGCTCTTTTATAAGCATCTTCCATAGGCTTTGAGACTTACTCAGTATCTTAGTGCAGTTAGTTTTTAGCTAATTCATCCTTACAGCTACAGCCTTGATTTTCTTCTCAAATTCTTTGTTGATAGGTTTAGTCAAAGTCCATAAATATGACCAAAGTTTATTCCAACTGCTGTTTAGACATGGCTAACATTCTCTCCAGCACAAGAGAAATAAAACCCCATTCAATATGTAGTTGAATGCTTTTTCCCTTTTTTACTATCCATAGTTGCATATCCAGAGGGCAGTAGAGTTCACCCCAATCTTTGCAATTAGTTTTATCATTTCATTGTAGTCCTTTTTATTGTTTATAGAAATAAGGTTCAGGGAAGGCAGTGTGAAAGTACAGAAACTCTTAGACATACCTATTTTAAGGGTTTGGTAATCCACTTGAAAATTTCTGGGATTTAAGTGTTATATCAGACTAGATCTGCTGGTTCAATAATGTGTGCAGAACATCCTGAGTTCTTGATAGAAGTCTGATATGTGTTAAAAAACAACCCCCACCTCATATCTTCAGGTTGCAGAAAAGTCATTTTGAGTGTATGCATGATGATGGTTTTCCTTTTTTTCATGCTTATTTTCTCCTGAGGGTCACTTTTTTGGGGGTACATACGATAACATTTCAGGTATTTTACATTGCAGAGATTGCACTAATAATGATCATGGACATTTCCTGTTGATCACACTTTACCTGTGCTTCCAATTACATAATTCTGGCTCAAAACCAGAAAAGGTATGATAAATGGAAATTTATACATCTGTAATAAAAAGATATAGCAAACACCTAGTAATTTACATATCTCTCTTGAAATATTGCATACTGGCTTTGTCAGTGCTGCTAAGTCCATTTCAAGGATGTCGCCCTTAGTCCATTAGTTTGGATAATGAGCCCTATAAAGTACATTTATAACTCGTGGCACTGCAAGGAGATGGATTCTAATTTTCATCCTTTTATCTAGACACATTGAAAGAAGGTCAATGGAGGGTTCTGTATGATTCATTGTCCCAACACATATCAGATGACAGAGACCTGATAATGTCAGTGCATAAGTGTTTTCCATATTTGGAAACAGTACTTGAAAGAAATGCTCTCAGCATCACCCTTTGAAGTAAAGTGAAGACTGAAATTAAAAGTGCTATCTCTTTTTCTGTTTAAAATCTTATCAAACATGTGACCTGATAGCTATTCTTGAACAAGGGAGAGGAAACAACACTTAGCAGGGAAGTAAAAAGTCTGTCGTTGCTTTTGCTGGCTTTGAGTGATGCAACATGACATTTAATCAACCTTTACCCTTCCATAATCTTTAGGGGGTGGCAGGGGAAATTGTTTCATAAACAATGAGAAAGGTTATAATTAGAAATGAACCTTGGCAGCTTGACTTCCTTGTTTATTTGCAGTATTCAAATGAGGGCTTGAGAATGAAATCAGTTAGACTAATGCTAAGAAAAAACTTCTTAAAGTTGCAAGCAAAACACATGTTGATGAGAATGGGATTGAAACTGTGTGAAGAAAGCTATGTTTAAAGTAAATAATACTTGTACCATGGGGCTTCAATTGGTTATTGTCCTCAAGTTCTGTTGAGTATAGGTGTGGATATGTATTTAAAGAAGTTAATGTTATAAAATTCTGATTGATTGCCATAAATCTCTGACATTTCTACACAGGTGTTGTGTGCATCCTGATGCAACTCTCATTTAAGTCTACAGAGGTTTACTAAAGTTAGTGGCAGCTGATTGCTATTGGATAGGTATCATTTTCATGATAGGCATTTTCAAGATAGGTATCATTTTCATGATGCCAGTGTTACCAGCTTTTAGTTATCTTTCTTTCTGAAGTGACCAATTTATTAATGTTCTGATATCATTATTTATAATGGTATTGCATATAAATATATATATATATATACACACACACACACACAAAGGTGGAATGTGGAAGTCTAGGATGTAGTTATTTTAGGGGTTCACATGTTAAACGTGTAGCTAAGTTACTTGAAAGATCTAAACTATGTGCTCTACAGTTCAGTTTCAAAACCTTACACATTGGTTTTTTACCTTGTATCTACATTTCTTTGATTTGTTGTTTGCTTTTTTTAACAGATGCAAAGCTATTGTGGATCATTTTGGACAAAGAATAAGTGCTAACTATTTTATTGTGGAAGATAGTTACCTTTCAGAGAGCACATGCACCAATGTGTGTTACAGGTATGTACTGAAACAGTAAACCTAGTGAAGTCCTTTAAATAATAATGCAAATTAAATTGAAGAGATTGTTGTCTCCTGCTTTATTTTTGCAGTTCAGCTCAATTCTGTGCATAGGTTTTGTCTTCCATATACTTGAGGGCATACTGTATATTTTCTATCTTTAGGTTCCTTAAATTGCCCTCCAAAATATAGTCTTTTTGTCCTTATTAAAAATCCCGTAGTTCTAAGTGCATTATGGATTCGGTGTTTGGAAGGCAGAGATGCCTGTTCCTGTCCTTTCTTTACATTTGTTCAGATTTAGAAAAGTATTAAGGGGTATTGTTTTCTATGATTTGTGTCCTGCCAAAAGCATTGGACATACTGACTTTGTCTTCAGAATCTTGCAAATAAGATATTAGCACAACTGTGGTAGTAGGTGGATTGATGAGAAACTTCAGTTTATGAACTCCACCCTGGTGCATTGCCCTTTAATCCAAAGTGTCCTGTGCTGTTCGGAACATAAAAGGTCTTGTAGTATGCTGCTGCTAACCTTGGTCGAATAACACCAACTTTTGAAAATCAGAAGGATATTCAGGCTCTTCCATATAATGGCCATGTCTGATTTATTCAGAATCTGTTTTTCTCATTGAAGACACTACCTTAATGTTCCAGCTGTGTTCCCACTTCAGCAGCAAGCAAAATATCCCACAATCAATCCTGTTAGTTAGGATTATATGGTTAAACGGCCTTCCCACAGTATTGTGTTTGGATTGGGTTTGCCAGTGCTATCAATCCAGTTTGCTATTTTTGTGCAAAGCCATAACTGTTTTCTGTCATTGCAGGCAGATCTCCAGAGCAGTGCTCATTACAGATCAGTCTGTGCTAAACACAGATTCAGAGCAGCAGGTATTTATCAATTTTGTATCACTTCTCTCTTTATCAACTCCGTGTATTTGTTGGTAGGAGCTTGAATCTACCTTTAGTCAGCTATCTATGTTGATAATTCATTAGTCTCTAAAAGACTATTAGAAGTTGTGTTTCATTTTAGGTCAATAACTTGGGTTTCCGTGTTTGGTTCACACCATTCACAGTTTCTAAGCTGCAGGTTTTAAGACAGTTCATTTTGCTTGCTTTTTAATCAACTGCTACCCTTAGTAATGTATTAACTTAGTTATTCCTCTTATCTTCACTTTGTTCAAAATTACGTTGGTTTGGTTTGAGTTATTTATCATTAATATTACTGTTCAGAGCTCTTACTGGACACTGCCAAATCCCCCTTTAAATGTTTCCACTTCTGCAGTCTTTGAAGGTCTTCATTTTAAAGGGTATTAAGGTGTGAAGTTTATTCTGTATGCTTACAAGTTACAGGATCTACAAAGTAAGAACGCACATGACAGAGAAGTCTGTTCTTCCCAAGCCTTGCTACTAGCAGTCCTGCATAGAAGTAGTACTTCAGTCATTCTCATGGAACAGTGCTCTGCCCAGTGTTCAAAAATGATTTTGCAGTCTCTTGCCAACAGTTTCTACACTGTTATCCTTTTGGGAAGGGCTATGAGATGAGACTTACTTTATGTCCCACTGCTACAGATGTTCCTGACAAAGGTGGCAAATTCTGGTGGAAATTCTTGAATGCTCAAATTCTGCAGGATTGATTTCATAAACTCTTACTAGTAAACTGGAAACAAAAATACTAGAACTGCCTTATTTTTATCCTCTTCTCGGAATCATGTTGATTGCCTCATGCTCCATGGGCATTTGCTTTAACAGAAGTTGTTCTTTCTGCTTGGTAGATTTCCATTTTGTCAGTGCCTCCTGTGGATCCAGGAAAACCAGCAGTTTGTGTCATTGAGTTGTGTTCTTCCTCCATGACATGCATGAAGGACACTTGTAAGTGCAGGATACATGTAACCTTAACTATGTTTTTCCCTTTGACTCTGTCAACTCTGAAACAAAGTTTAAAATAAATGCTTAACATTCCTCTGCTGCCTAAGCTTAGGCTATTAACTGAGAAAACAGCAGCTGCTGGGTTACTGTGATAAGCAGATGAGAGAAACAGTCCCAGAATCACAGAACATTACGGATTGGAAGTGAACGCCAAAGATCATCCAGTCCAACACCCCTGCCAGGGCAGGATCACCTAGAGCAGGTCACACAGGAATGCATCCAGGTGGGTTTTGAATATCTCCAGAGAATGAGACTCCACAACCTCTCTGGGCAGCCTGCTCCAGGGCTGTCACCTTCACATTGAAAAAGTTTTTTATGTTTGTGTGGAACCTTCTCTGCTCCAGCTTGCACCCATTGCTCCTTGTCCTATCACTGGACATCCCTGAGCAGAGCCTGGCTCCATCCTCCTGACACTGCCCTGCATATGTTTATAAACATGAATGAGGTCACCCCTCAGCCTCCTCTGCTCCAAGCTAAAGAGCCCCAGCTCCCTCAGCCTGTCCTCATAAGAGAGATGTTCCACTGCCTTCATCATCTTTGTGGCTCTGCTGGACTCTTTCAAGCAGTTCCCTGAGGTCCTTCTGGAGCTGAGGGGCCCAGAACTAGAAACAATATACCAGGCGTGGCCTTACCAGAGCAGAGTGGAGGGGAAGAAGAACCTCTTGGACCTACTCACCACACCCCTTCTAATACACCCCAGGATGCCATTGGCCTTCTTGGCCACAAGGTCACATAGTGCAGTGGCTTCATTCTGCAGTGGTTATTTGCTCTTCCATATGCCTTAGGAATCACACAATCAAACAACATGATTCTTGTTGCATTCAGGTTTTTTACATTTACATGTGATATTTATTTAAAGTCTTACTGTGATTTTCATGGTAATAAAGTAGATTGTTCTTTATTTCCAAATATTTATTTGCCTATGAAAGAAGAGTGAAATAATGAAGTCATTAAAAGTTATGTTTCCTGCTGAATAAACAAACCCTGACACTATAATTAAAAACTTAGTGCTATAAAGCACATTGTTCATATTTATCCTCTAAATAGCTCATTTACTTTATTGAAGGGTTCACAAAATATATGTAAGAGGAAGTGAAACTGTAGGAGGATTGAGCCATAAATTACTAGTTTCATGAGAATTTCTGTGGTGGTGAAAAACTAAGATTTCTGTTATTTATTTGTCTCTGTAGAGTCTTTTCCTTTCAGGAGAGGAGGTATTACATTTCTTGAAGAAATTTGTCTTCTTGTATTGAAATAATAAAAGTCCTATCTTAAGTCTGGCTGAGTTCTAGCTCTGGGCCATATTTCATAATTCTTTTAAAAACTTTTGCATCATTATCTGTAAATGGGTTTTAAGCTGACTGATTTCCCCTTCAAACAATTATTTAGGATAAGTATACAAATACATCTGCTCTTTGATCACCCTGCAGAAATGACAGGCACATCATCTGTATTGCCAGCTGAGTGGAACCAAACTCCTTCACTTGCCCTAAAAATTGAGACTGTAATGATGAAATCGTGAACTAAACTCATCGTTCTTCTTGCTGGAAGAATTACTTGAAGACAAATGTTGGCAACCACTGTAACTAATGCAGTTATACCTGAGTAAATCAAATATAATCAAAATATATACTGATGACTGTGACTCACAGCCATAACCTTAAAGATAATAAAAAAGATTTTAGAGAAAGTAAATTATGTGAACTTCCGTGATTTATAGCTGGATTTTGGAGGAATTAAAAGATTGTATTGCAATGCTTGGGGTTGTAAATACTTAGTTAAGGTTACAGGAAAACTTTATTATCTCCTGATTGCTTTTAATTGTTTAAATTTTTTAGTACATACTCCTTATAGACATAAGATTTGGTTTTGATTAAAGAAAAATACAGTATTTTGATATAATCTCTGTGTGTGCAATCTGAAAAGAGGAGCATGAAGTGTTACATTTCTGGTCCTCCTGGAGTCAGTGTCAAACTTTCTGTGGCATAACTACAGCCAGGAAATCAGAGAATCCTAGAATAGCTTAGGCTGGAAGGGACCTCTGAGATCATCTACTCCAACCTCCCCATCACAGGCAGGGACGTCTCTCAGCTAGACTCCGCTGCTCAAGGCCTCATCCAACCTGGCCTTGAACACCACCAGGGAGGAGATATCCACAACTTACTTATTCCTGTACAGCCAGACTGAACTCTGAGCAGCCCCATTTCTGAATTGCCACTCAGTCCCAGTTTAGCTCTTCAGGGAGGACACGGATGAAAGTAGTGGTACTTGTGGGTTTAGTATGTTGTTGTGCTGTTGGACTGTCAACACTGATGGCAGGGGCCTTGGGATTTGTAGAGGTCATTAATGGCAAACACAGCCTGTTAGGCAGATCCTTACTGTTGCTTTTCCTGGTATCAGTAGCCATCATTTCATAGAACAACATTCTCTCTGTCTGCACTGCTGAAGTTAAATCACATTTCATCTTACCAACAATTATGAACCGTGTTAAGAAAAGTTCTCTGTGTGGTGTGTATGTGCTGGATTTCCATACCACAGTAGCTGTCTGGGTTAAAGGAAGTGATTCATATGGAGAACAGTGATTTCCAAAAGCTTTTTAAAAATGTAAATGATGCTTAATATACGTCTGTGGTTTGGTGATTATAATTAGTCTGTGTTCTCTTTTAACAGATTTAGTCCATTTAACCTGTCCATCAACTAAAACTGCTAGGGAAGATTTAGAGCCTGTTGTACAGAAGTTATTCCATCTAAATACAGAAAAAGGTAAAAATAAGTAAAGTGATAAGAGATTATTGCGCAGAAGTACAATTTACCCTTGTAACTAAAATATCTCTTACCGGACAACTGAATCTGTCACCGCAGTCAGCGTATGGTGAGCTGCTGTGCAGCTGGCAGCATTTCAAAGCAAAGAGAATTTTGAGAGTGATTGTGGTTCATGATCTGACATTCCAAATCTTCTTAAGCTGTGGTTTAACTTCAGGATACAGGGAACATGGCTACAAGTGACAGGGACCTTTCTAACTTTTCACACTTTATTTTTCATGGAAACATTTAGTCATCAGCATGCCTTTCAAAGGTGCAGTAGTGGAAGTAAATGTTTGTAAATCTGTTTTGTTTACACTGCCCTGTTTTTATTGATTTGTGTCACTTGGGTATCCCTAACAGAGTTAGTGATCTGCTCTTCTCTACGTGCCAGCTGTGCTCAGTGTTGTAAGCTCTGTTTTCTTCTGTTTTCTCATGTTCTAAAGCCATTACTCATCCTTTTGTTGTCTTTCTCAGGTGAGGTGCTTCCCTGTTTGCTATTTTCAGCTGAAATTCTCTGGATTCTGAACTGGAAGCATAAAGTTGTTACACACTGCAGTGTTACCAGGAAGATAGGTTTCCAGTAATTTCCAATAATGAATAATTTGGCCCTAAATTCAAGGAAACCTTGCCGGCTACTTTAATGAACTTTGACCTTGAGCTGGACGGTTTCACAGTCCCAAAGGAGAGGAGCCATTGACAAAGCAGTCACTGCTTAGGAAAAAATTGTCTCTGAGATACTTTGAGCTAATTCCATGGAAGTACTTTTAAATTTAATCCTGGGGTAATTAACTTAATCCTGTTGTTAGGCAATGCTTATGGAATAGGTAGGGTGCACACAGAAGGTGTTGCTGTGTTCTAAAGCAATGAGCAAACAACATTCTATGAGCAAATAACATTTAGCTGTCGCTGGAAGTGTTGGTGTTCATATATATGCAAGTAAGTGAGATGTGAAAGTATTCTATGATATTTATAATTGGTTTGCTTGTAGTATTTGCTGTTAAGCTTCATTTGTGAAGCACAGCATGAATTCAAGTAGAATTTTCTTCCGTTAAAAAAAGATAAATGCAGTCTTCAGTGTGGCCAGTCCTCCTCCTTTCCTCTCAGGGCTCTGTAATCAAGAACAGTGTTTCATAAAGGCTTGAGTTCAGCTTTTCATAAGGTTGTTTTCCTGTGTTCTTTTCCAGCTTTACATCTTTTTTCCTCTAGCTTTTAATAAAGAAGCAAATGGCTTATTGTTTTTGTTAGACAACAAAGTGTTTTTAATAGAAAATAAAATGTTACATAATGCACATTTTCATTCCTGGTTTTTGGTTGTGGTGGGTTTTGGGTTTTATGGGTTTTGTTTGTTTGTTTGTTTGTTTGTTTTTTCTTTGATGTACCAAAGATGTAAATTTTTTGCTGAGTTTTCAGTACAAGAGCCTCTACAAAACAAATGTGTAGAATACAGCTAGGATTTGTAAATAGAAAACAGTATTAGGTTGGAGAGCTGCAAACACATCCTGTGTTGATGTTTGTTAATTGAAAGCCCACTAATTCCAGCCTTTAATATTTAACTTGTGTCTTAAATTTTTGAGATACTGCCATGTGTTTCAAAGACTCAGTGAAGAAAATATTAGCTTGCAGTTGAGAGTCTTCTAATCATCTGCGGGGTTGGCATTAATCTTAATGTTTAAAGTGATCCAGTTTTGAAATGATATATTGTTTAGAACCGGCCTGAAATTTTTCTGTGGAAACTCTGTGATCATAGGGGTCCTCAGGTGCACTGAGGCACTGAGAAGCTAGTTTTCACTGACACATAGGCCTTTTTATCATCAGGATGAGGTAGTGGTCGTATTTTAATTAAAATGTCAGAACAAATACTGTTGGAGTTATTGAAAATGAATCACCAGATAAAGTGAGCACTGGGCCATGGCAGGTCAAAGAGGCAAAGTCACCTGGAGAAGAGGACTCCATTCATTTTCCTGCCTAAATGAGGAAGAAGTAACTTTTATGAGCAATGTGAACTTTTAAATATATTAAAGAGCATCTTGCCCTGTATTAAGGCTCAGACTTTCACAGGCTGATGAATTTAATTTAGATTTCAAACTGCTCGGTGTGGTTAGCACCTATTTTTTAAAAAATATTTGACAGTTCAGATAAGATACTTGAAAAGAGACTGAAGGAACAGCCTAGATTTATCTCTTTTTGTTTCTAATTCAACTGCTTGCAAATACTGTTTTGAATGCTATCATTGTAGAGAAGTTTATTCCTTGGAAAGAAGTGAATCTCACAAGGTCTTTTACAAGCTTCATTTGTTTTGGAGGAGATGAAATACCAAAAAGAGGACAGCAAATATCCCAAACAAATAGTATCTATTAAGCTGAGAATCTGTGTTGTGTATTCCTCCATTGCATTCTGCACTCTTAGAAAGTGACCTTCATCATCCCTAAGTTTTTTCTCCCTGTGTGGAGAGGGAATGTGCAGAGTAACTGCAAGAAGGTACAAGTGGTAAACAGTCAGGGTGTAGTTGGTGATCTTTTTGTATTCATCTCGAGTATAAATACTGTAGTGTAGGGCAAGTCCTCAGCAAGCACAGAGAAATAGAACTTCAGTTCTTTTCATTTAGCAGTATTTCCACAGTTTAGAGATTCTGAACACTGCATATCCCACATCTGGGGTTTGGTAATTCTTTATCTGGAGTTAGTTTGGGAGAGGGGTTTCCTTTGTGGGTTTCTCTTTGACAGTTCTTTTATTTAAGCCATGACCATTAGTTAATCTCCTTAGACTGGCTTGAAGACATTCAATCGTAAAGCACACAAAGGTCTGTTAGGAGAATAGTTCCCATACAAAGATAAACTGTTCAATGAGTAGAAGGGAGATGTATACATAAAAATATCTTTGCACATGAAATGCAGTAACTTCAAGTTGGCACAGCACAGGGAGGACTTATTCAGTCCATCATACGCTGATGGAGTGTATCTAGAGTGAGCCAGATAAGATGAAGTGGAAGGTGTTAAATTTAGACCAAGCTTCTTGGTAGTGTGCTTTTAGGTGATAATTGGTTCTTATGTGCTGTAGTGTGTACAGAGTAAGTGGCTGTAAAGGAAAGTGTGATGAAAGAGTAGCTCAGAAAAGAATACAAAGTAAAATTAATTGGCTTTTTGAAGAAATGAAATTTCCTTTCTCACAGTAATTCTATGTTAACAAACAGACTTTTTGCTATGCTAGATTATATATTTCCCTCACTACATGTGAACATTGATTACTGGAAACACTCTTTTGTTTCTTTTCAGAGACTGAAAATGAAGAACCAGGAAAACCTAGAGTCCTCTGGGCAGTCTACTTCAACATGAGAGATTCATCAGGAGTTGAGAAAGATGCATACAGTGGCTTACCCTCAAACGTTTATGTCTGTTCTGGACCTGACTCTGCTTTAGGAAATGACTGTGCAGTCAAACAGGTGGGGCAAATCCCTGGGTTTTTTGGTTGCAAAACTTTAATTTTAAAGACTTAAGGAAGTCCAATAGAGTCTCCTTTTGTTCTGGGTCATTCTGCTTTATGCTAGGTAATTAGTACTAAAACAGCTGTAAAACTTCACAGCTAG
This sequence comes from Picus viridis, assembly GCA_033816785.1. Classification (NCBI taxonomy): domain Eukaryota; kingdom Metazoa; phylum Chordata; class Aves; order Piciformes; family Picidae; genus Picus; species Picus viridis. The sequence goes on along the minus strand of CM066580.1, from coordinate 22,563,968 downwards.
ACATACAGAAAAACCTCACTTAATGAAGAAAGTGAATGTCAGTGGGATTGAGAACAGAGGAAACTTGAGCAGAGGTCATTTGATCCAGCAGCATTAGGAGTAGCAGATTAAGTACCTGAACAGGTAAAGGAGTCTGGAAAGCAGCAGTACCCGAAGATGATGATCTTGGTAAAACAGTTCCTGGGGAAAGGAAAAATTGTCAAGTAATTCAGAAATGTAGTTGATGATTCCCCAAATATGTTGTCTTTCACCTGTAAGGTTGAAGAGGAGATGCAGTGGTAGAGAAGCACTACAAATCAAAGATGAGAAAAGCCTATCTAGAGATGAAGTTGAAAGGATCACCAAAGTAACTTAATGCCTGCAGGACAAGGTCAAAAACCTAAAACCTACCAGGAAAAAACCCAAACAGCACAATTACTGACCTGGTTACGTGATCTGTCTCTGTTTACTCCCTCTTTGCCTTAGAATCACTGGAAGGTAAAAACATCATGGTGCAATTGTGTCTCAGAAGGAAGTGAGAGGAATGCCGTTCTGTTTGTGACCTTGATGTAGACTTTGGTACCAAATCACACTCAGTTCTGATTTTTAGCTCTCAGTGTGTTGATGTCTACATATCTAGTTCCTTCTAACTGGAATCCTGTACAAAGAGCCACTTGCCACTTGCCTGTTAGCAGGCCTACCGTGCCAGCACTCAGTGTACGACAAACTGCTAGTGCCTTGGAATTGGAGGCGAGGAGTGAAGGCTCCCTGAACAAAACCAGGTAGATAGACAGATTGTGAAATACCCACTTTCTGTGTAGGCAATAGGCAGAATATGCAGGGACACCAGAACCTCAATAGTAAATATAGAGAAATTCACAAAAAACCTTCCTCTCATTCCTCTCAGGAGTCTTGGTAAAGTTTTTTCAGGATATTCGTATCCCTAGACTTGCTAGACAAGGTTTTCAAATTACAAAACCATCATTTGGAAGTAGAGAATAGACATTTGGCTATATTTTTCATATATAAATAGTTTTAAACATTTCTACATGGGTATGGAAAAGTGAAATTTAGGGATCAGAATGAAAAATGAAATTGAAGGGAGAGTAGACAGGGTCATTTAAGCAGTTAATAGCAGAGCCCTGCATCCACATGCTGGTGATACACATCCACTGCTGGTGGGCAGTGAAGTTTATCACAGAAAGCTGTTTGGTACATGCTCAATGATGTATTAATCTGAAAACAATTCCCTCTTGTCCAGGAGTCCACATCATGTAATCAGCCTTTGCAGCTGGCATTAACTGACCCTACTGTCAGCTTTCTCAGTGCGGTGTCTGGTAGCAATATGAATATAGAGATGAAATGCATTCCTGCCTATGTGGGAGCTCTCATCACAGGTTGTCTCTAGGGCATAGTTTACTGAATAGACAAAATCAAGAGGGAATATTCCTTCCCCTCTTTAGAAATCTAAACCATAACTGTGATCTTCATCAGCTGTCTCCGTTTGCTTTAGAAGCTGAAGGACTTGGTCAAGAAAATCTTTCTGGAAATGTGAAGTGCATTCAGTAAATACCTTCCTGAGTGTCTCGAGCTGGTTGTTATTGCTTGAGAGAGGCATATAGATAGGTTCTTAGCACAAGCACATGTAAAACTGTTTCATGCTAGTTAAGAAAGCTTCTTTCAATTCTTGAGCTTTTGGATGGGTTTTTTGCCTCCTTTGCTTTTATAAAATGTCTGCTTCTCAAGAATTTTTACAATCGTACCATTTTGGTTCTTTTTTCCCCAGATTTTGTAGTTGTATTCTGCATGTTGGAATAAGTACCCTGATGTGACCAAGAACATGTTTCTTTTTTTTTAATATCTTTTCATTGCAATGGTTAAAAAACTTGACTTTGTGTGTGTAAATATCTAAGCCTCCATGGCATGAGGAGTAAGTGCCGTTGTACATGAAATGCTATTGTTACTACATGTGGATTGATCTACATAAAAACAGTCCTGGTTTGAGCTAGAACAGCAGTGGTGTCCTCTAGGGATTGGTATTGGTGCCAGCTCTGTTTAGTATCCTACATTTTGGTCACAAAAACCCCAAGCAATGCTACAGGTCTGGGGCAATGGCTGGTTTAGTGGTCATGACAGTTGGATTATGGTTGGACTTAATCATAGAATCATAGAATCAGTCAGGGTTGGAAGGGACCACAAGGATCAGCTAGTTCCAACCCCCTGCCATGGGCAGGGACACCCTACACTAGATCACGCTGGCCAGAGCCTCGTCCAGCCTGGTCTTAAACACCTCCAGGGACGGGGCCTCAACCACCTCCCTGGATAACCCATTCCATGGCTTCACCACTCTCATGGTAAAGAACTTCTTCCTCACATCCAGCCTGAATCTCCCCATTTCCAGCTTCATTCCGTTCCCCCTAGTCCTATCACTACCTGAGATCCTGAGAAGTCCCTCCCCAGCCTTCCTGTAGGCCCCCTTCAGATACTGGAAGGCCACAATGAGGTCACCTCGGAGCCTTTAATGATCTTAAAGGTCTCTTCCAACCTTAATGATTCTATGATTTTACTTTTCACTGCAGTCTCTTCATTTGTCTGGTGACCAGCCCAGCCTTAACCCTTGACAGTGTCTCACACAGTTCTCTTAAGGGAGGCACAGTGTATGCACAGTGATACACTGAAACGATGGATGTGGGCTTAAATAACTTCAAAGTGTGTACAAATGTGCATGTCTTTTCAATTAGAATATTCCAGAGCATGAGAATAGTTCTCATCTGAGCTATGTGTGACTTGTTCAGAAAACCAAAAATGGACATTTTGGGGTGAGTTTTAAGGAAACCCCTATAGCTATGATGTAGATAGTGCATATTAACTATTTCCTGAGTTTGCTCCTTATGGGAAATGGATTCTTCTCTCTGGAAAGAGGCAAGACTTTTCCCATGCTTCTCATTTGGCTGCAGCTATGGCTGTTTTTATAGTGGAAAAGATCATTTTCTTGCTAGAAGTCATCCCTGTTGTCCTCAAGATAATGTGGAAGGCCCAGCATTTTCTAGAAAGCCCTGGGCTGTGACTTTCCTTGTAGAACAATGTAAAAAGATAGATCTCTTTTTCTCTCTTGAGGACTGCAAGAAGAAATGGAGTTCCCCTGTGTTTACAATACTGTCAAAGTATGAAATCACCTTTGGTTTGAAAGAACAGAGGTTAATCTTAAATGTCTGTAAAATATCAATACAAGGCACTACCTTTCAAGGTATTTCTGCCTTTTTTGTGTCTGAATAGGCTGAGGCTATTTTCCGAGACATGTTCCCCGCAGAGGACTTCTGCCCGCCGCCGCCAAACCCAGAAGATATTATTTATGAAGAAAATGAAACTGCTGCAGAAGAGTCTGAAGTCAGTATTTCGCCAGAGACAGAACCTAAATCCTCAGCTGAGGAAAGCCGTAGTGGAGGTGGTATTGCTGTTCAAAAGGAAGATGATGAAAAGTGAATTAGCGCTGCTAGTAGCCCACTCTTTGTAGAAGGAGGATGAAGGGTAAGAAAAAGAGGTTTAAAGCCCCCATAACTGTATTATTTGCAATGGCCTTACTTTCTTCTTACCTTGAATTATGTTTCTTTGTCACATAGTTCAACTGACAGCTGAGACATTTCTAAATAGGTCCACCAGATCCAGAAATGTTTGTAGCTAAACACAATACACTGAACAAAGCATAGGATTAAAAAGGCTAAACCAGGATTCACAATTTGTTGGGAGAATTTAGGATCAGAATTTGGTTTACATCATGGAAGGAATCCTCCGTCTTTTGTACAGGCAACAAGTCAAAACTAATCAGAAGAAAAAATATGCAAGTTTGCTTACCAGTCAGCAGATGATCTTCTGATACAACATATCAAAGTTCTGCTGAAAATCATTGGATCAGTGCTAATTAAAGAGCTGAAGGTGAGCTTCACAACCTGTCCTTCAAAGTGGGTTTATGAATGGAACTTAAAGGAAATTATATTGACAGTTCTGGAGTTGCTCTAGAATATGTAATAAATGTCATGTTTAATTTGTATAATGAAAGATTTCTTGTATGGTTTTGAAACTGATGCCATAATTTAGCAGCAAATAAAATTCAGAAGATGTTCCTCACATTAAACTATTATTCTACACTCAGTGTTTTTTAATTAGATCTACTAGTTCACACATTTCAACTGGTGACTTAATTTACTGTAGTCAGGAAAAGAGCACAATTTACACTTCATGCTAGATTTCCCAACAAAGTTTAAACTGGAGTGGACCTGTGCTTATATGTCCTTGGTTTGTTGCAGTATTTGAGCCTTTTAATAAGCTTCTGAATTTGTGAAGTATGGGGTATGAGAAGTTTAGATTATCGTTAACTGAGGCAATTTTTGTGGTGGAGAGAAAGTTCAACTGATAATTCCAAAGGTTCAAATTGATCCCAGTTAATAGGATTACAATTAGTGTGACAGCTGTAAATTATGCCCTTTGTAATGATAAATCATAAAGCATTTATACAGTAAAATCTATTGAAGTATTTATAAGCGCAGTTTGTATGAAAGATTACAACATAGGAAAGCTGTTATAGATGACTTGAGAAACTTGCACTTCTTCTGAAAATGCTTGAAATCACATAGTCACAAGATACAAAAATAGTTAGCATTTACTTAAATCTCTACTCAGTAGATCAGAAGTATATCTAAATACAGAGATCGGTGAGTTTTGTTGAGTTGAGATTTAAACCTCTGTGTGAACTTAGCTACAGTTCCAGCAGTGCTTAAATGCTGTAGGTAAATAAAAAGTGCTGTGATCTTCAGCACTGCCTGAACGTGACTTCTGAACCAGGCCGCTGTACAGTTTTGTGGTGCACGTGCTGCCTTTGAGATGGCTTCAGGCCAGAAAGGTCAATTTATTTATTTTTTTACAGCATAACTGATACTGTTAGCTTCCCTTGGCTTGCATCCTAATACACTGTCCAGTTTGCATTTCAAAACCCCAATTTGTGTTTGCATTGTTTATTGGACAGGTGCCTTTGTGTCTGTAATCCCAAAGTCCTCAGAAAAATAGGTGGTTGAAATGTGTCCAATGTTCAACATCAATTAGCTCTGGATGCTTGTGACTGAGCAGTTCTTTGTATCTAGGACTCAGCAGGCTGCCTCCTCATCTAGCTGTAGTTTGTGTGTCTTGGAAAGCATGCCTCTGTGGTAATTGTATGTAACAGCTACAAACCTGTAAGAGGACAAAGTGGACGACCTAGTCTCTATTTGTCTTTCGGTAGTGGGCGTCACAGTTGAATTCTTCATCTTCTGTGCTTACAAGGAAATCGCGATGAAAATTAAAGGCTTGCTTGCAAGTGCACTTGTCTGTGTTTTCTTTTCAGTTATTCAAGGAGAACAGTTCAATGGTTATCTGAGATTTCCTGAGGATTCTGTTGGCTACTTTCATCATGGTGACATTTATAATAAAACTGAAGTTTAGCTGAGGAACAGTATACTTAAATAAGGTACAGAATGTAATCCACAAGGACCTGGACAAGCTGGACAGGTGGGCCCAGGTGAACCTCTTCAGGTTCAACAAGACCAAGTGCAGGGTGCTGCACCTGGATTGGAATAATCCTCATTATCAATACTGGCTACAGGATGAGGTGATAGAAAGCAGGCCTGTGGAAATGGACTTGGGAGTTCTGGTGGATGAGAAGCTACACATGAGCCAGCAATGTGCACTTGCAGCCCAGAAGTCCAGAGGTATCCTGGGCTGCATAAAAAGAAGCATGGCCAGCAGGTTGAGAGAGATGATTCTGCCACTTCAATCTGCTCAGGTAAGACCTCACCTGGAGTACTGTGTCCAGCTCTGGAGCCCTCAACACAGCAAGACATGGACCTGATAGAATGGGTCCAGAGGAGGGCCACAAAAATGGTCGGGGGTTGGAACACCTCTGCTGTGAGGACAGGCTAAGGGAACTGGGGTTGTTCAGCCTGGAGAAGAGAAGGTTCCAGGGAGATTTAATAGCAACCTTCTAGTACCTGAAGGAGGCTACAAGAAGGCTGCAGAGGGACTGTTTCCAAAGGCCTGCAGTGACAGGACAAGGGACAATGGTTTGAAATACGCAGATTTAGGTTGGATGTCAGGAGCGAGTTCTGCACCATGAGGGTGGTGGAACACTAGAACACATTGCCCAGGGAAGTGGTTGAGGCCTCATCTCTGAGCATATTCAAGGTCTGGCTTGACAGGGCTCTGAGCAACCTCATCTAGTGGAGGATGTCTCTGCTGACTGCAGGGGGGTTGGACTAGATGACTTTTGGAGGTCCCTTCCAACCCAAACCCCAAACCATTCTGTGATTCTAAGTTAGCAGGTTTCAGTAAAGCAGTATCTTAGTGCTCTGTGTCTGAGTGAAGCAAAGTTGGGAAATACTGCAAATCTGATCTTAGATTGGATGGAATCTACAACTTGGAGGCTGTGACTTCACACTACATTGATTGCTTAAAAACTGTCTTCATGTCTCATTCGTGTGGTGAATGGAAACATAAAATATTTCTCCTATGGTGCTTGAGTACCCAATAGCTCACTTGCAACAGCAGTAGCAAAGACTCTTGATCTTGTGTGTGTTAGAGAATTCATGCACTGAACTGCATTTTGTTCTTGCTTTAAAAGATTTAAGTGAACAAAGTGTGGGTTGGGCTTATTTGAAGTAGTTTGTAAGGCTTGTCATCCAGGATGTATTCAAAAGATAACATGACTTTTTAAAAACTGGCAATTTATCTGGGGGATTCTTAATAAATCAAGTTAAAGAAAGATAAGGTTAATTGAATTTTTAAACAAGTAGCTGTATTATCCTTCAAGCACCTTGGAGCTCATACAATATTCACACCTTTTTTTTTCTCAGGAGTGCTTTGATATGTTTGAATTCCCTTTTTAATGAGTACTTGCTTTTTAAGTCAGTTAATTGGGTTAACCCTTAGTGTTCAAGCAGTCAGTTTGTTGCTGTTTTTCCTCTGCTGTTGTACTGCCTTGTCTGGATGACTGCAATTAGTTACTCTTCCTTTGCAAGTATTTTCAGGCATGAAGCTGCTACGTCTGCTTTTTCTGGTGATGATGATGCTTAGGGCCATTTGACAGGTAATCATTAGAACTTAGATCCTTGCAGACTATGGAGTCTTTTCTGCTATCATTGCAGGGGGATTTATGTAGGCAACTCCTATTAATGTTAATGGGACTTGCATGTGTAAATCCTCCTTGTATCAATGGGAAAATTGACCCCTGAAAAAAATACCTTTGTGTTAGACTTGCTGATTCAGAAACATCCAGGCACTGTCAGCCCCTGTGTGGAAATGTGATGGAGAGCCTGCTTTGTGCCCTTTCACTGAAATGCTATGAAGAGGACTTGGGGAATATTCAGGGCTTTTATCTTCTATGTTGTATTTTATATTTTCTATCCATCTCCAAATTTTACCAGAGTTCCTCTAACAACTCTTTATGTAGTTAGTATCACTTTCAGTACTCAGGAGGTTGCATGGCTCCTTTAGCTTTGGATCTCATTGCATTGTAGGCCCCTCCCTCTGTTCCAGTGCCTCACCACTCTGAGTTGTCTTCTGGGAAGGGACCAGTTACAATCAATTCAGCTCACTTTGGTGGGCAGTGAAGTAGTTGTGACAGTGGGAGTTTGAGACACTGACACAAAATGTGCCTTTTTTGCAACAGCTCAACAGTACAGTTGTTTCAGTAGTGAGATGGCAAATGCCACTTAGGTGTGTATGAGTTGGAGAATAACTTCTTTCAAGTGATGAAGTTACCATAGAAGGCTGCTTTTAGCTGTAGAAGCAAGCAGTGGAAAATGGTCCCCCGTATGGAATTCATGTTGTCAGCCTCGTATCTAGCAGAAAAATTACTTTTGGTGGAAATAGAGCTTATTAGCAATTCCACAATTATGTTTATTTACAGGCTGCCAGTTCATGTGTGTAGGAGTGTATGGTTCTTCAAAATCTGGATGGGGAGCCAGGCAGGAACGTGGTAAATCTCAATGACATTTGAGATACAGAAAGTTGACAGTGAAGCATCAGGAAGCTGCAGTTGTTGACTGCATGGGAGTTCTGATCAGAGGAGACTTTAATGGAAAATACTCTTGCTGTCACAATTCTAACAGACAGTATATTTTACACCACTTGCATACTTTGACACAAAAGATGGAAGGTATCAAGCTGAGTGTATATCAAGACCCAGATGTATTTGACTAAACAATGGTTGCATAGAGAGCTGTTGGCTCCCAGTGTATATAATGCTGCTCAAGTGTCAGGTTTATGTAGGTGATTTCTCAATCCTGGGAGGAAGCTTCTTTGAGAGTGCTGCCAGCTTTATAACTGCCAGCACACTGAATTCAGCAGGATACTTCTTTACCTGGTTTCAGTTTTTTCTGTTACCTTAGAAAAATTTTTAGAACTCCAAAATGTTAAGTTGGCGTTCTATGGCAGAGTCACAGCATCAGTGGATAAGGGAAGAGCAACCAATGTCATCTACCTGAGCTTGTCTAAAGCATTTGATACTACCCCACAGGGCATCCTGGTCACCAGGTTGGAAAAACATGGACTTGAAGGGTGAACCACTCACTGGATAAGGACCTGGCTGGCTGGCCGCACTCAGGGAGTTGCGATCAACAGCTCAGTGTCCAAATGGAGACCAGTGACAAGTGGTGTCCCTCTGGGCGTGATACTGGGACCAGTGCTGTTTAACATCTTTGTCAGCGACGTGGACAATGACGACACCAAGCTGTTTGTTCTGGGTGGCACACTGGTGGGAAGGGATCCATCCAAAGAGACTTGCACAGGTTTGAGAGGTGGGCCCAAGCCAACCTCATGAAGTTGAACAAGGCCAAGTGCAAGGTCCTGCACTTGGGTTGGGGCAATCCCAAGCACAAATCCAGCAGTCAGCACAAACTCTGATTTCAGTGCTAAATAAAAATAGCAAAATTATAGTTCTCTTAACAATCTTTTTCTGATTAGCCATATTTTGCTGGCAGGTTGTAATGCATATTGTTTAATTAGGACTTAATGCTAATGTCGTTAACATTCCATGTGATAATTCAGAAGGCTGCCTATTTATAGACATAATGAAAGTCATCATATTTTTGTAGTAAAGTGCTTTTGTCTGTGTATTAAGTTAAAAACAAAGGTGCTGTAATCTGATGGTAGCTTTGAATTTCATTATCCATGGTCCAGAGAACCTGAAAAAATCGTAGAATGGCTTAGGTTGGAAGGGACCTTAGTGTTCATCTCCTCCAACCTCCACGCCATGGGCAGGAGCACCTCTCAACTAGACTCAGCTGTGACTGTCACCCTTGATTGTGCAGAGAAGACCAAGAACTAAACAAGCTAAGAAAAGTGATCTCTGAACTTGTTTGGTGTCTCCACAGTGCTGGGCTGCGAGAGGCTTCCATCGAAGCCTGTCCTGCACTGCGCTCTGAAAGGGCTTTCTTTACAGTGTCGAGTCTGGTTGGGGTTATGGATGCTGTGGTAGCTTCACTTTGCAGGGTTTAAACCTATTGCTATCAGTAGATATTTTTCTTATAAAACCACTTGGCAAGATTCTTAAAGGATTATTGGAGTTTCTGGATTACTGCAGATGAATTCATTCTTTTTCACTGAACTGAATTATAGCAATTTATCTGTTCCAGTATATTATCAAATGTATGAAGCCAGCCTTACAGTGTAGTTCCTTTGAGAAGAGGCTTTTTTTCCCCCTACAGAATAAGCAGGAAGGATTTCTCAAAGCTGTGTATCTTTCTCAGAGCAACGTTGCATACAGACTGGAGATTGATTTTTCATTATGCAATTCAACAGAAGCAGCAATCAGTTTAATGGTTGACAAACTTTGACATTCAAATAAAAATGTTGCTGGTATTTTCATAAAGACCTGTAGGCAAAACTAGATTCAGTGACTTTAATTCATGCAATAGTAAATGTCTGCCAAAACATTGTACAAATGACTGTATAATGAGGCAATAATAACTATGAGGAAGGGAAGGAAAGGAAACAGAGGCCAAATTTCTCAGGTTTTACAGATGATATAATTCACAAAGCCTTTCATGTAAGATATGGCTCTACAGCATCCTTTTAAACAACACATTCTGCCTTGAAAGCAACTGCTCAGAATCGTCAGAACACTTTTCTCTGAAGCTCTGTGTAGTACCAGGTCACAATGTTTAGTTTCTCTCCCTGGTCAGTCTTCTTCCTACCCAGGCTGCATTTCCTGCTTGACCCCTTTTCATCTCATGGTATACTCTGCAAAGACCAGCTAAATAAAAGAGCCTTGTTCATAGTGCTTCTATTATATTTTTTTCATGTGCCTGTGAGCAAAAGGAGGTTAAGAGAAGGCCTTCTGTCAAGTAGAAAAAGAAAACAGCAGAAGGCTTGCAAGTTGCTGGGTTTGCTTGTCTGTTGGCTGTTCTACCTGGTTTGGGGAAAGAAGTCTTCAGTATGCTTTGATCAAGAGCTTTCCATTAGCACTGAGGTTAATGTCTGGAGGGAAGCTGGCATGGTAAATGCCTCCTCCCGAGTGCAAAAAGGTTTTGGTTGGTTTTTGTGTTGGTTTGGTGTCTGTTTATTTAAATATAACCAGCTGCAGTATTATTTGTCCTGATATATCTCTCAAGTCTTTAAGCATCATTAGTGGGGAAATGTTACTCTGTGCTTACACTTTGCAGAAGCTGTGTCAAGGAGAGATGTGACTTGACACCATGTCCAGTGTGTGAACAGCAACTCTTCTCTTGCAGTAGAATTCTGGGGTTTTGCAGCTCTGTTTAAGCAGTGTGTGAGGGGATGGTGAGCTACTGGAAACAAGGCAGAGCCTGTGAGCTGTCCTTGTATCCATCATAAGCAAGGGAGCGTGTCTGTACCAGGTATTTTTTTGCCTGTCAGAGATGTGAGTGTACACTTAAGGCATGGAGGGTTGGTGCTTTAAAGCTTTAACAATTACTCATGAGGATATGAGTTTTTCCTCATGTTTGTGAGATTTATGTTTCCTGTTGACGCTTTGCAGCATGAAAGGAGCATGCATGTTGCACCTGCAGAGCAAGGCGATATTTGGTATTTACTGTAAGTGTGCAGTAAAAGCTGTGAAAGAAAATACAAACTGGAGGAGGCAGTAACTGATTGACATCTGTGGACATCATTTTTCTTTTGTGGTTCTGGCATTTCATGCATTGCTAAATGTCATCCACAGCTCTCTGTCGTATGTGTCAGCAAGCAGTACAGCATGACAGCTGCTCTTCACTGTTCTGTAGCATTGGTTCCACCAGTAATAAGCTTCCACCTGGTTTTACCTCTGTTGTCTGTTTCTTAGCAGTCCAAAGTAAACCCAGGTTGTGGTTGCAATTGCCACTGAATTTTCCCCAGTGCTAAGGCTTTGAGTACTCAGCACTGTGTGCAGTTGCTAACAACAGGCCCTCTCTTCCCTCTTGGTGTGGTGCTATAAGACACATGAAGTTCCTACAAGCACACTGCACATACTTAACAGTGTCACACTCTGACTATCGCTTATTCTATGTTAAGCATTAACAATCATTATTGAAAAGTTTGTATTGTTGATAGGTAATGATGTATTCTGTACCTATCTTTAGAACAGATTTGTGGATAGAAATGCTGGGCTCTCACTCAGTTTACTTTTATTACAGGTGGTATCTAGTGTGGAGCGTATAGGACAGGCACAAGTGGAATTAAGTTTTTATCTAGGCCTTTTTCTTCACATGAGCATTGTTACATGACTAGTTTTAGGAAAAGCATGGCCAAGTCATGCACTCTGTAGTCAAATCTCTTTACATCATTGCTGTAACAATGTAGTTTTGAAAAGATAGTTTGCATTTTGAGTAGTTCCTGGTTTGGCCACTGTTGTTGGTTAAAGCTTTAACAGTTCATACTGATTTTACTTGGCATTGCACAGGCTTAGTTTTGATCTCTTTGGTTGTCTTACTAACCCTGTTAAGCATCAGTTGTCACTATAGAATCCTAGAATGGCCTAGGTTGGAAGTGACCTCAGAGCTAGATACTCAAACCTCCCCACAATGGGCAGAGACACCTCTCAACTAGACTCAGCTGCTCAAGGCCTCATCCAAACTGGCCTTGAACACCCCCAGGGAGGAGGTATCCACAACCTCCCTGGGCAGTCTATTCCAGAGTCCCTTGTGCTAAAGAACTTCTTCCTAAGATCCAGTCCAAATCTGCTCCCCCTTAGCTTAAAACCATTCCTCCTTGTCCTAGAATTACTACAGTTACAGTAAGCTCAGTAATCTAATACAGAAAAAAAGCATAAAACACAAGGTTCTGATTCAGAATTAGATGCCTGACTTCAGTCAGAGAAGAGGTCGCTATCAAATGCTTGCCTCTACCTTTGATAACTTACCCCTATACCTATTCTGGCAAATTAAGTGATTCACATATTACATATTTACGCTGAGTTTAACTGACTTGGAGCTGCTGGGCTGCAGTAGGTGTGCTGCTGCAGACAGCTGTTGGGAAAAAGATCTTTCAGATCTAATGGTAGAGGCCTCTGATTTTAGAGCCAGAAGGATTGAGTTCTGCTGCTTTACAGCTCTGAAGTCCTGTGTACCTTATTTTTCAGACTCCTACATCTTTGAAATTGTAGGTGGTGCAGATTTGGCACAGGTCGTTCTTTTTAAAAAAAGTCTTTTATCCCAAACTGTAAGGGAAGCAATAGCCACAGGATGTGAAAACGTCAGTCACAAAGGCTTAACTTCTTAAACGTCTTGATCTGCGTGGTGATATAATTTACACTACGTATCAAACACTCGATGAGATACTTAATCTAAGAAGTCAGGCTGATACTGCTGATCTACAAATGAGTCTGTTTGGTGAGAGTTACGCAAAAGATTACTGCAGGGAGACTGCTGTTGGCTTTAAATTCATGTAACGTCCAATACACCAACAAATAAGCAGTAGGTGTTTCAGGTATTAGATGAGTTATTAATTTCTCCTTGCAATGATGTAGATCTAGATGTACTTGGGGATCCTTCTATACTGTCAAACATATATTTCTGTAGCAGGTTTTTTATATACCATGGGGTTCTTGTTGATTGACAAAATGTAAACATACCATTTAACAGCAGTCTCACAGAGTAATTGTAGGGAAAAGGAAGACTGAGAAACACTGAGTTAATGTGATAACAAAGAAAGTAGATTTTAGAGTCAGTTTATCTCCTGCTGAAATAGAACAGGAGTTGCACCAAGTAGGGTTCTTTAGTTTTTAAACTAGTGGTTCAGTCAGCATTGTATCATAGAAGCATAGAATGGCTCAGGTTGGAAGGGACCTTGGATGTATCTGCTCCAACCTCCCTGCCATGGGCAGGGACACCTCTCAACTAGACTGGACTACTCAAGGCCTCATCCAACCTGGCTTTGAACACCCCCAGGTGGTCCTTGAACACCTCCAGGATCATTTGACCCAGTATCATTTCATTTTGGTATGAAAACCAGGTGCTGCTTACATTTTCAGTTTAGCGGGCTGTTAGGTGAAGCTCTTAGGTGTAAAACATTTTGTTTAAACACACTTCAACACCAGAAAATTCAGAGACCTGTCAGGGAAGGCATCTAGCTTTGAAACCCTTCTGAAACCGTGCAAGAAGGTGTAAGTAGCCCTTTGTGTTTGAGTTAAAGTGAACAGGTTTGGAACTGTTGTGGTTTTTTAGACTCAGCTTCAGTTTTGGCAAGCGATCCTAAACTGCTCTGTAGGTAGTGTTGAAGTTGGAGCTTGGTAGCTAAACAACCATTGGCATGCTAGAATGGGGCTGCGTCTCAAGTAATTAACAATGAAGCAACCAAACTTTCCCACTTCTTCCTGACTACATCATGCTTTCTCAGCAACAGAACTAAACCAGTTTGCTCACCTCCAGCACTTGTGTCAGCAGCAAAATTGAAGGTATTTTTGTCACCTGCACTGCTGTCAGCAGAAAGGAAAAAAAAAAAGAATGAAAGAAAGAAAGAAAGAAAGTAGAGGAACATAATTTCAGCACTAACATAAGTATCAAAATGATTTACCTGTCTGCTCTGCTTCACTTTCATCTCAGCTTTCAGGGCTTCATTCATCAATCTTTTATTTACACACGCATATCTCATTTTTACACAGTTTCTCTCTCCCTGACCAGATGGCTGCGTTGTCTGCTCGGTGTTCATCAAAGAGAATGAGAGAACACATGGATGCGTGGTGTCAGCTGGGGAGGGTTTGGCTAACTATTTTTCAGCAGCAATTTTGCAAGTATTCAGATAATGAAAAGGAACACTTAGAGTTTTCCGAAAAAGTACCACCAAAATCCCAGCCCTTTAAATGTATGGCTTATTTTTATTTCTATGGGAATCTCATCTTTCAGCCGAGGCGGCAGGTTTGCTTGATCACACACAGCCATTGCACTGTCAGTACTATGGTAGGACTAATACAAAACTGGCAGCCGGTCGAAAAAGAAAGGGGTATCTTATATAAAATGGAGAACTCCTTTAATATTGATGGGGTTTAAAAATCTGCTGGTACTCATTTGACTGGCATACACAAGTGCTCTCTTAGTTCATTTTTGGTTTCACCTGTAGCACCCATTTTATTCCTGCCCATTTGCATGTAACTCGTCTGCAGTACTTGTAACCATTTTTGGTTGCATTCTAAGCTTCTGAAGTGCTCTTCATATATAACCTTAGCCTACTGAATTTAGCTTGAGTGGAAGCCATTCAGTTCTGCACCTTGTTTAACATCTAACATATACACAACAGACATAAGTACTAGAAATTGTGCTTCTTTTGTTGGAAATTAGATCATTTCCAAGTATTTGCCTTTTATTTTTTTCCACCAGGCTTAGTTTCTAGTTTTGTTTAATAGCAGAGTTAACTTAGAATCATAGAATCGTAGAATCAGCAAGGTTAGGAAAGACCTCAGAGATCATCAGGTCCAACCTATCACCCAACACCTCATGACTAACTAAACCACGGCTCAAAGTGCCACGTCCAGTCCTTTTTGAACACCTCCAGGGACGGGGACTCCACCACTTCCCTGGGCAGCACATTCCAATGGCAAATTTCTCTTCCTGTGAAGAACTTTCTCCTCACCCCCAGCCTAAACTTCCCCTGGTGCAGCTTGAGACTGTGTCCTCTTGTTCTGCTGCTGGTTGCCTGGGAGAAGAGACCAACCCCCACCTGTCTTTAACCTCCTTTCAGGTAGTTGTAGACAGCAAGAAGGTCTCCCCTGAGCCTCCTCTTCTCCAGGCTTAACAACCCCAGCTCCTTCAACCTCTCCTCATAGGGCTGTGCTCCAGACCGCTCCCCAGCCTTGTTGCCCTTCTCTGGACGCATTCAAGATTCTCAATATCCTCCTTAAATTGAGGGGCCCAGAACTGGACACAGTACTCGACTAATCCTAGGCAAAGAATGGAAAAGAAAAAGTTGATAGGGAATTTCATTCCATTCCTTTTGAGAGTCAACATTGTGTTATGGATAACAAGTTTCACTAGATTGATTTTACATCATTCTTTAGTATTAATGTTGATAAAGATGCTTGTAGCCATGTCATATGTTTTAGATGCAAGTTGTTGTGAACAGAAGACACGTAAAAAATGGATTTAAATCAGCTAAGAGAACTCACAAAGGTGCTAGCAATGGGAAATAG
Organism: Picus viridis; assembly: GCA_033816785.1. Classification (NCBI taxonomy): domain Eukaryota; kingdom Metazoa; phylum Chordata; class Aves; order Piciformes; family Picidae; genus Picus; species Picus viridis. The sequence goes on along the minus strand of CM066580.1, from coordinate 22,548,346 downwards.
TCTTTTAAAGGCAAGCTTCCTGTCAGGGTGGAAAAGTATTTTGTTCTTCAATGTTCCTCTCAATAATGTAACTTAAATACTGTACTACCACTCAGAATGTTGCCACTGACAAAATGATTATGGCTTAATAAGCATTGACAAGGACAGAGCCATTATGCATAGTAATACAGCTTGTAATGGTGAGCATCAGCCATGATAATAAACTACATGTTAATGCTGCTGGACTCTGATGTGTTCTTGTAGAACAGGGAGAACAGGTTGTAACTACAGAATGGATACTGTCCAGCAAGGAAGTGACTTTGAGAAGGCGAATAAATGACTCAACAGAAACTCCCAGCAAAGGGTGTGTAACAGAGGGTAAATCTGATGATAGTAACATAAACATAACTTTGTGAACTGCTGAGACCATTGTCTTTTCATTTCTGATTCTGCACTGTGTTCTCATTCATTCAAGTATTTAAATGGTAAACAATGTTGAATAACTTGGAGAACATAGAGAAGAGCTTCAAATGTGAATCAGGCCGGAGAAACACCTAGAAACTCCTAGGCTGGCTGCTGAGTTACAGCTGAAGAACTTCATAGGATAACGGTTAGTGTACAAATACCATCACTGGATCATTTCTGTGCAAACACAGAAAGGAATAGAACCTCAAGCTAATTAAAACCTGTGAAACAGAAAGAAGTGATGGCTTTTCTTTCTCAGAAAGTTCTCAAAGCTGAAATTCCCTTACTGTAAGGCACATGAGCCCATACAAGGCATCTGAAAGACTGCTGGAATTTGAGGCTGAAATTCTGGGACTGCAGCATGGAAATCAGAATCGCAAAAGTTAAAGGTACATGGCAATTTCGAGTATTACTGCTGTGATTAGAGATCTGAATTTACTGAAAAACTATGCTGAAAAATAGATGGATAAAAGCAGTGCCTCAAAAGAGTAGTCTCTGAGGAGAAATTGGAGGAGTTGAAGGGGAAATGTCCAAACTATTTGCTGTGGTGATTTAATCTCTTTTACAACAATCTACAAAACTGTTTTTACTTAGACTAGGAAGGAACTGATGGACATAAAAGAGTGCAAGAAACTGAGCTGAATTGAAAGAGATTTTCTGTTAAATGAAAAACAGCAGTCACAGAAGTGAAGCTAAACTAAAACATAGCCCTCTCCTCTCCTTTTATTCTTACCACTGAGGCTGCCCAAAGAAGCAAGCTCTGCTTAAACAGGAAGAAGAAAAACATGCATTTACATCACTGATTGGTTTGTAGTTTTAGAAGTTTCCTATCTGTTGCTGAAGATGACTTTGGCTCTGAGACTACTATGTCAATTTAAACCACTTAATACATATTTCCAGAGGGGAAAAAAACTATCAAATGCTGAAATGCAGTCAGTCTTGAAGCTGGATACATGCCTCAGGGCTGAAATTCAGAGATAAATACACAGTTCTCTGCGTATGGAATAATGGGAGAGCAGAGATTGCAGTTGGCCAGTGTCATAGTTACTCGTTTTTGCTTTCAAATTCTCCTTACTCTGTTATGGTCTGTTGTGACTGAAAACTTAATACTAGAACCCAAGATGCTGAGTCTATCTGTTCAGTACGAGAGCTCTAAAGTGCTACATTCAAAAAAAGCAATGACTGGAGGTTTAGTTGTAAGTAGTCACACGATCTGTCTGTGACATTTATTCTACTTCCATTGTTTCACATTATTTCCATGGAGGGAATGTTTAAAAATAATCTGGTTTTAGAACCCCAAACCACTAGTTTCTTGCAATCTGTGCTGGATGATTGAATTAATTTTTTTTTTCTGCTTCTGCTGGAAGTGGGTAGTGGCTGTAATATGTAAGCATTTGAATAACGGTATGAGAATTGGATACTTTAAAAGGCAATTTTTAGTAGTAGAGCTAGAACAGAGTTGAATCCTTCCTCCACTGTGCACAGAGAACAGTGCCATCTGGAGAAGAAAGCCAGAGAGCTGTGTTTTACCTGATGGCAGCAAACAACTGAAAATTCAGAGTCCCCTAAGTGACATGGGACACATTTTCTTGGGGCAATCTAATAGGCTATGAGGACAGCAGGGCATCACTTACATCAGAGCAGGACAACTGTGATTTTGTTGATGGAGTGTCCTCAGCAGGGCATCTCAGGTTTCGGGAATGGTCCATGCTAACAATAACTATCTTTCTGAGGCTGTGAACTGCCCTGAAAATGAATATGAGCCCTTGCAGCATAGAAATGAGGAACTTCAATTTCTGCTGAATCATTTTTCTGTGTCCTGGAAGAGAATAGCCATGATAGATGCAATGCAGTGAAAGAACAGGAGCTTCTAGAGTTCCATGCATACCAACGAGTTCCAAACCTGCTATCCCTACATCTTTATGATGATAGAGAAGCTATCAAAATCCAAATGCCTCCTCCCCTACCTCCTTTCAATATTATGGAGCTTAATAAATAGCATAGTTTGTTAGTTTGGTGGTCTTTTTGTAATACTGTTGTTAGTATACATGTATGAGGTGATGCACACTTGCAGACCTCATAAAAAGCGCTGATATCCCCGTTTGTGAGGGCAAAAAAGACTGTGACCTGTCCAAAATCACACGAGATTTGGGTATCTCATATATCAGAGGCTAGCTCTGTCCACAGAGTTGCTGCCACATAGCCCAGAAACCCAAGAGTTATCAACTGAAGTGAAAAACGCTTGAAGTAAAACTGGGAGGGAAAGCATGAAGTACATTTTTGGGATGGTAATTCTAACTCAGTGCTATCCACTCAAGTCAGAGGACTTGGTAGTCCTCTGAAACTGTCAGCTCAGTGTTGATGCTATGCCTAGCAGCAACTCATAAAGAGACAATAACACTTAAGAAACAGAAAGCAAAAACCAAAGACACCCCTATGCTAAAGCAAGGCCTTACTAGTTATGAAGTTCATGTATATCTTAGCTCAGAAATACTCTTACTTCTAAGAAGACAGTGAAATAAATGGCAATATGGAGCAGGTTTCTTATAAGGATAGACTGAGCAGACCAGGACTCTGCAGCCTGTTAAAAAAATGCATGCAGGGAGAGCTGGCAAAGGGCCTGTAGCATCATTAGTGCTTTGCAGAAATATTTAAAAAACAGTTTTTCATTATTTTTCATATCACAAGAGATAACAACATGCCAAAGCATTCTCCTTTCAACAGCCCATTCCTATTGAAAGACGTTTTCCTACTGTCTTTCTGTTTAAAGATATGTTCCTATTTCTTTCCTTCCTTTCTTCCTGCCTCCCTCCCTCCCTCCCTCCCTCCCTCTTCCCTCCCTTCCTCCCTCCCTTCCTCCTTTCCTCCCTTTCTCTCTCTCTCTTTCTGTTTCTTTCATTCTTTCTCTGTGTCTTTCTCTCTTTCTCTTGCTGTCTTTCTTTCTGTCTGTCTTTTTCTATGTTTTAAGAGCTGTTTAGATTTGAAAGCAGTAACATAAGCAACTGTTTCCTTTAAGGCTGCACTCAGGATATGGGCTCTTACTTGTATGTTTGTATGGATGTGTGTTTTAATTGAAATCCACTGTTTTTCCATTGTAGAATTTCTTTTAATTGTAATGCTGAAGTTTGTGAACACCAAACTTCAGTCTGCAAGCACTGTAGTCATGTCTAGAAGAATTACTGAAAACCTCCATGAGAATACAGCAAAAATTTCACACACATTTTTTGACTGATGACCTACAAACAGATTTTGTAATTCTGAGGTAAGTGCCACATTCCTTACATGTTCCTGCTGTGTTCTGTACTGCTTTATATTTCTCATCTTCTCCCTTATCAAAGGAAGATAGAAGGTGATGTATATCTAGAAAAGAACTCCCTTCTTTTCTTGTTCATTAAGAAATCATATCAGTTGGTAATGTTCATGTTCGTTGTTTTGTCTCATTTGTATAAGAAATACGAACAGAATTTGCAAAAATATTGTGTCTGAGTGACCTGGTAGAGGGAAAAAAAGCATTTCTGATTAAAACCCAAGACCAGTTAGGTATGCAAGACTGCTTCTCATTTATGCATGCAGTTGCCATGACTGGGTATGCACATTGGATAATTGCTAGCACAAATGACTACTGGCATTTGCACACACATTTATCCAATTAGTATGTGCAATCAAAGTAATTTCATGCACAAATTAGCTGCACAATTGTGCATGCCTTCTGCACATGTAATTGTATGCCTAATTGGTCTGAAAGTCTTGTTCATGATGTGTGCCTTGATTTTATTGCAATGTAACATAAAAAACAAGGAGGTTTATTGTTAGAATTGCACATTTTGTGTAGTGTTAGCGTTTGGAAAGCACGCCAAACTCTTTTGACTTGATTTCACAAAATAAATGATTTCCTGTGTGCTCCCTGACAGTTTAAAATTAAACTTGCCTTGAGTTTTTAATAATTATAGCCTTAATAAATACAATAAATTGTTTTATCAGTTATGTAGAAATAAGGCCACAAAGCAGCACATGTAACATAAAAGTTATATTTTAATATGAATGCTCACATGCAAAAAGTTAGAACTATTCTCCCAGGTTTGCATTACAAGAAAAAGTGTTAAGCACTCTATTTAGTTCTTATATGCATGAAAGCACTATAGAGAAAATATTGGAATCGGTGAATTCATAGTTTTAGTTCATGTAATTATTCCACATTTGATAATATGCATGAACCAGGACTTCTTTAAAAGGGATTTTATTTGTTTTCTAATCACATTTACTGATTTTTTTTTATTATGACAAGCAATTCAAACAGCTGAGGAAGAAAACCTTATTTGTCTTTTAAATGCAATTAGAATGATCATTTTTTACCAGGGTGTGTAAAGTAAGCAGCTACTGTAGAGAAACAAATATTTATAAGACAGCTCTTATTGATTGATTGATTGATTAATTTATTTGATTTCAAACATTTTTGCTCTGGTTCTACTCTTTCAAATAATGTGGTACAGTGTTTTCTGTTTTCTTGCATCTAATGAGAGGTAGGCATAAAAAAAGAGATGATAGATCAGGGTTTGGGAAATGTTTAAAAACACCAACAGATTTATTGTCTGCCTTTTGAATTTCCCTGCATTTTTTAAAAAAATATTTTATGTTCTACCAGACCTAAAAGATTTTCCAAATCTAAGTCTAAACTTTCTTTTCAAAGAAGAACAACTCTTAGTTAAGTGTGTGGTATCAAGGAGGGATAATAGGTCATCAGGCATTTATTGGCAGATAAGGGAAGCTGATAGGCATCTTCAGGGCTTTCCTTATCTACCTTTGATGTGCCCTGACCTTAAGGCCATTCTGGTGATAAAAGCATAGAGATATGTTTCTTGTTATTTTGCTAAAAGACACTGTTTATGCCATTTTTACATTGTGCAGTGAGACTCTGCTAGCATGGCAACATTTCTGAAGCATTCTGCAGCTGGTCAGTCTGCCGAGGCAGCACTGGCAGCCTGTATTTTCAACTATTCCTTCACACCTTGGGTGATCCTCAGTCCTTAGTTGTCTTACAGCTGTCATACAGCCTTAGTTCACCTATTTCAAACCCTGGCCCAGTTTTGTGAGAATAGAATAGAATAGAATAGAATAGAATAGAATAGAATAATAGAATAGAATAGAATAGAATAGAATAGAATAGAATAGAATTACCAAGGTTGGAAGAGACCTCGAAGATCATCGAGTCCAACCTGTGTGCTCTTTTCTGAATGAAATAGCGCTGCTACTTAGAACAGTTCAGTACAGGAACATGTGACTGGAAAAGCAGCTATCTTTTGCCACTGTTCCCAGTTCAGCAGCAGCTGTCTGCCCTTCAGCAGCGCTGCCTGACACTGACACCTGCCGGGAAAGGCCCGAGGAGCTGGGCCAGCCTGAGCTTTGGGCTAAGATCGCCTCGGCATTGCTGGGCTAAGATCGCCTCGGCATTGCTGGACTAGGCTGAGCCTGGGGCACTGCTGAGCCCTCAGGCAGCACCCAGCCAGGCCAAGCATCGACAAGTGCTGGGTGTCAGACATCACCTCAGGCCCCACCGGGCTGGGCTGGGCCCGGGGAATCACTGGGCCCTCTGGTATTGCTGGGCCTCAGGCATCACCTCGGGCATTGCCAGGCTGGGATGAGCTGAGCCTCAGGCATCTCTGGGCCTTGGACGCCCCTGGGCTGCGCCTTGCGGGTGGCTGGGACAAATCTGTGACATAGCTGAGCTAAGCCTCAGGCACCAGCAGGCCTCGGGTGCGGCCAGGCTGAGCTGAGCCTCAGACATTGCCATATTGTGCTGAGCCTCAGGCATCACCAGGCTGAGCTGGGCTGCTCCTTGCCCTGTTTCAGCAGCTTACATATGAGCAAGAAATACAGCAAAGTGTGTGAGCGGTGCTTCCAGAGAGAGTTGTGAGACAAAGTACAAACTGCAGAGTGACACAGCAACAGAAAATTTGACTCCTTGCAACCTACGGTTGAAGATTTATCATCACTGTCTTCTATAGCACTTAGTCTATATTTTAATACTACTTTCTAGAGTTAATTTTGTATATCAAAGTGATGATAATTAAGCACAACCTACAAGTGGTACATTTAAAACATTTCAATAGTAGGGCATGAAGAAGTTCCTTTCACACTGAAATATGACTGACTACTTTTAGGATTGGTTTGGTTTTTTAAAGGCAAAAGTAAATTAGTAAAATTTCAGTAGCTTAGAAGTTGTTGTGCTTGTGAATAGTGAGTCCAGAGGAGAGTCACAAAGATGATCCAAGGGCTGGAACACCTCTACTATGAGGACAGGCTGAGGGAGCTGGGGTTGTTCAGCCTGGAGAAGAGAAGACTCCAGGGGGACCTTAGAGCTGCCTTCCAGTACCTGAAGGAATCCTACCGGAAAGCTGGAGAGGGACTTTTCATGCGGGTGTCTAGAGACAGGGCAAGGGGGAATGGTTTGAAGCTGAGGGAGAGCAGGGTTAGAATGGATCTTAGAAAGAAGTTCGTCAGTACAAGGGTGGTGAGACTCTGGCATAGGCTACCCAGGGAGGTTGTGGATGCCTCCTACTTGGAGGCATTTAAGGCCAGGCTGGTTGAGGCCTTGAGCAGCTGAGTCTCATTGAGAGGTGTCCTTGCCCATGGTAGAGAGGTTGGAGTAGATGATCTCTGAGGTCCCTTCCAACCTAAGCTATTCTATGATAAATTATCATCATGCTGTAATACCACTGCTTACAACATATAGTTACAGTTTTGTTACTGAGGGTCTGTTCTCATTCACATCTTAAAACCCATAAAGGAGGAATCCTTCCAGCTATCCAGAGTTTTGCTTATTTGGGGCAGAAAATAATGACAAGAGCTGCCTACATCACTGCTGATTGTGTATCTTTAAATGAGTCATCTACCCCCAAAGGTACACAGCAAATCCTCTTTCTTTTGGCTTGGTTTTCAAAACTCTTGGGGAATGCTTAGAACAGCAAAAGCCTGCCTGCTTGCACTTGTAGAACTGAGAACGTTTTAATGCTACGCTTTCATTTGTCCAAAAGCTGTTCTTTTGTAATCCACTACTTAGCAGAATAACTTGGGTGATTTGCAGATACTGCAGCTGATGAATGATGAAAATGTGACTTGCCTGTGGGTATAGTGGATAAAAATCTCATTAAAACAAAACCAAAAACCCTGCAGATGTAGCACTTAGGCATTTTCAACACTTTTTTTGACAGACAGTGAGATAGCACATACTGTCCTAAATAGAAAGCTTGCACTTATCTTAGCTCATGCACACAATTTTACTTTGAAGATTACAATTTCAAAATAAAATTACTTTTAAACACTTAAAGCCTATCCATAGTGTCTTTAAAAAGTGAAAACTCATACTGAAGAATGGTTTTGTGGCAAGGAGATACTGGAGTTTTTGTTAGATGATATAATTGAGGGAATGTGGACGGGGTGGCAGACTCTTGGTGCTTATAAAGTAATTCTTTCTTCATATTTGAATTGTGAGATAAAGTGTAATTTCAAATGTTAAAAATTATAAACTACATGATCATAATTGCAGGAAAAGCTAATCAGTAATTTGCATCATAGTTGTTCACTAATCTCTTACAGTTTTATCTTTGACTGCATGAACTGATTGTAGATTTTTGGAACGGGCCTTACCACATTAGGAAAGCAGATATAGTGTTCAGGGACTACTATCACAGCCAGGCCTGACTTTGATCATAGACAAAGCACAGGTATAGACAAGCAAAATAAAATCTAAACTGATCTCAAATTTGATTGGGGAAAGACATTCAAAATGTGTTTGTTTTACTCAGATGTTGTGGTGAATTTCTGTCCCAGACAAATCAATGGGCAAACTTCCTGTTTGACTTAGAATCACTTAGAATGAGCTGAACTCAGAAACATCATTGTGCCAGGGGAACTGCTTAAAGGTGTTGAACGCTGTGCTGCTGCTCACCTCAGCCTCAGAAAGATGTACTGATACCAGAAAAGAGACAGAATGATTTGGACCAATAGTGCTGTGGATGGCTTCTGTCTGAGGAGAGCCTGAATGGCTGAGCATTGTTCGGCTTGAGAGGACAGAAGGGGCATATGGTAGTAGGTGATAGAATGAAGAAGGGATTGAAAGTAAATGCAGGATTATTTGAACAACCAAGGGAAAAAAGGCAGCTAATTATCAGCATGATGCTTTAGAACAAAAAGGAAGAACTTTATCACCAACAGTAATATTTTTAGCAGAGTGATTAGAGTCAAATAGATAAAAAGGACAAAAAGCAACTGGGAAAATGAATGAAGTTGCTGTTCAGAATAACAGTCTGGATGAAATCTTGGTCCCAGTCTCTTGTTTATCAAAAGCTAGGGCAGAATACCTGAAGAAAGATCACACTGTCTAACCTGATCCTTGTACTCTTTCCCTAAGGATTTGTTACTAGACATTATGAAACACAGGATAGTGAAAGAGATGCAGTGTGGCAGTTCTCCGATGCCCTGATTTGATTGATTAAGCTCGTTCCTAAAAAGCTTTATTCTTGGAGTTTGGAAAAGAATTTTCCCAGGTTTGTGATACAGATGGCTGCCTGACCCCTGGGATCCAAAGGCAAGGATCCAAACACAGTCAGAACAGAAATAAGTGCAGGGGTTTTTAGAACTGGAATGATCTATGGCCAAAGTACTAATGTAAGCTGAACAGAGTTTCACCTGAGATTCTCATGTGATCTGTGTTGCTAGATCTGTTCTATCCAAATACAAGTAGCAGTTTGCCCTTCAGCATGCCTTGTGGTTGTTTTCCTTCTTTCTCAGACGATGCTCTTCCCTTTGAATACGCCTCAGTGGTTAGGTGAGTATGCTTAGTGCTTTTCTTCTCATAAAAAAACATGCAGATTTGTGCTTATCTTGAAGGTGTTTCTATTGTCGGCTTTTGATCTAAAACTACTCAAGCACTGCTTATTTACAAGAAAAGAACAGCAGAGGGAGGTGTTCTCTAACTTTCTTGCTGTCAGCTGTTCTGATGCATGTAATGAAAGTCAGTTTCCCCATGTGATTTGAACGGTATCTGTATGGAACAACTATACATTGTACTTTAAATATTTTGTGTTTGAAAACAGAAGTTGGAAGTGTCCAAGATACTTAGCATATGCTCCGGGGCTGGATTTGAATGTGTTTGTTCAGACACTTGGAAGGCTTTATATACATTTGAAGGGAAGCAGTTCTGGTAAGATTGACTTTAGGACATACATTTTAATGAATCTGATTTTGGTGTGTTTCCTGGATTTTGAGTCTCTGCAGAAAATGTGATCACTCTCATATATTTAAATTTACTTTCAAACTTTTGATTCAATTTTTAAACATAATTCCAAAATTTTATCTCCTTGTAGCTTCTTGGGGACAGTTTCTGTATACTTCTACGCCTCAGTGCTGAGCTGCAGTTCTTCCCTTCTATATCACTGTCCTTTTCTGTTTCCTTTTTCTTTCATTATCCTAGCAATCCAGTGCATCCTTTTTTCACCTATCTTGCCCACACTCTGTTTTCTCCTACAGCCCTTTGTGCTAATCTGCACTTACTTTTCTCATTTGGACACTCCTTCACTCAGTCTCATTCCCTCACCTGTCCCATCCATGCATTCTATACCTTTCTGTCCATTTACTATCTTCTATTGTGCAGTGTTTTTCACCAAGGACCTTCAATTTGATACAATCTCTTAACCACTTCCACATCCAGATTTGTGTTCCTCTCTCTGCCCTCAAACCCCTTGCTGCATTTCCTAACAACAGGCTTGCTTTCACTGAGCCTTGAGGGAAATAGCATGGTTGAAAGGTGTGTGGTCTCCATATGAGAACAGTGTGTAGCCACCCCGAGTGAATGTTCACAGCACAACTGTAATAGTTTGTGATAAGCTAAATATTTGCACTGGGGTGGTGACAGAAGTGTCAGTGTCTGTACACCTTGCCTAACCAGGAGCATGCATTTGGATGAGTTTTTTTCTGAGTGTCAGTGAGGTAGATGAAAATAGGTTTTGTCAGAATAGACATATGGATCCCTTCCCAGCTATTTTCAAAAGGGTTCCTGCCCAACCTCTCAGTAACCTCGTTTGTAAAGTGGGGGAACAATACCTGCTGCCTTCCTATGGTTTTGCTCAGTAATTGGGTCTTTGAAGCATGGTCTTTTGGCTTCCGTCCCATTGCACCTGTCCCTTGGTAAAAGGGGATTTGATGGGGCTGTTTGTCTCTGTCTCTCAAATTGCTGAGCCGTTGGTCAGACACTTTCCCAGCTGGGGAGCCATATGTCTCAGTCACTTATCTTGGGTGGCTTTGATTAGGCATTTCTCTTTCAATTAGATGAAAATTGTCAGATTTTAAGCAGAAGTATTAAGAATGTACAGTTGTAGATAAAAGGTGAAGTCGGTAGGAGCTACGAGATACGCAGGCAGGACAAGTTTATCTAAAATGGGCAGGAAATTTGAGACCCAGCAGTATTCTTCAGAAGTATAACTTCTGGTAATTGCATGGAATCACATACCCACAAGTACTGGGTCAAGGAATGTATAGGTTTGCTTTTTCAGATGATAGAAACAATTTATTAACCTTGTTTATTCTTGAAGCTATCAGTTGCTTCATGTGCAAATTATAGTGTGACATTTGTTTTCAAGTGTCTCCTGTTTTGTGTACAGATGTTTTTAACAAAGATGTTTAGGACATGTCAGCTTTGGGATGTGGAAATAAGAAAACTGTTGGCACACAGATGCCATTCATCTCTGTACATTTAAACTAAGGAATGTTAAAGTTGCCTTTTTCTTTTCCACTCTTGAGTCACATTTTAAAATCATTCCTGCTGGTTTGTGCTCAGTGTAGGGGTACTGATAAGTGCAGATAGCTGAAGCTATCTTCCATCAGTTTTCACAAGAGAAAAAAGCTTAGATGAAAGCATTGTTACAGCATGGACAGCATAAAGATTTAGGCAACTTTTAATCAGAAGAAAGTATATATAGGCATCTTTTATAGAAAAGTGTCTGCTGCTTGCTGGTTTGGTTTTTTTCCACCAACATCAGTAAAATATCAACAATCAATTATACTAAAAGTGAATTCTTACTGGTTTAGACAGAACATTGCATTGTTTTGACTTCAGCAGAGACGAGTCTATGTGCTTGGTTTATAACTGACAGGTGCATGAGGATTATCAGAGAACCTAGACTATATTTTCATAGAATTTTCATGTGCAGTTATTTAATTTAGGATTGTACTTATCATGTCTACCACTTTTATTTGCATCCAGAAAGAAAACATCATTAGAGAAAATAATGTTAGCTCAGCTACTTCTGCATGTCTTCTTGGCACGTAAGTGGCATCGACTAGTGAGGAAGATCTGATCATGAATACTGCAGCATTAGAGTCTGGATTGAAAATCCACTCCCTACAATGAGTAGCAAGGCCTAAACCATGGAAAGTAAACTGCTGGGCTTTGTCTTGTGTGCGGTACAGTAAACTTATGTTTAATTTCTGTGATATTTTTATGGCATCTGAAAGTTGTTTGGTTTCATCAATAACTGAGTTTTAACTATGTCTTCCTGTAGCCCTCGATAAATTGGAGTTTGTATCGCATTCAGTGCACTTTAGAAGATATAATGAGGACCTTCACAGCAACGTCAGATTATGAATGAATGAGCTCATGAACAGATGCTTACTGGCCAGCTGGTAAGTGAAAGTTTTTTAATCTAGCACTTTGGTTAAGGAGGAAAAAGATTTTGAATTTGAGTGCAACGTTTGGACACCAGAATTGCAAAATCTGCACAAAGGAAGCAGCTTCAGTGATTCAGACGGAATCAGAACAGCTGCTGCTTATCCATTGTGGTTGGCTGTGCCTGTGTCTGGTGAGTTGCTTCAGGTGGAATTACTGTCACATCTCACCCCAATAAGGGACATTCATAACCTGTTTAGCAATGACCTCTGGACCAAAATATTCTGCACATTTTAAAAGAGTAAAGAAAGAGCTATTAAAAGTATCCCAAACATCTGATGTGTAGGAACTCTGGATCCTCAGGCTCTGGCACACGTTTGTTCCACATGTCTGTCGGATCTGAGTGCGTTTCATGATCTGTCAGTAGGACATGTCATTGAAGTGTTGATTTTGGGGAAATAAACATTTGAGAGTGAACAGGCGTGCTGCTTGCTGAAGTATATTTGAATGACAGCTGTTCTGTTTTCCTAAATTTCAGCATGAAAACTAGCCTGAAGTTTTCAAGAACTAAATCTGTCAGCTTTTTGATACAAAGGAAGTTTTGAAGGGCTGAAGAGCTGACAGGAGTGGAGGTGGAAACAGTTGCAAACCAAAAATCAGAAATGAATGGGGATTTACTTCATGCCGTAATATACATTCTTGCCATATTTTAGAACCCAAGGTAGGACAGGCCACTGCTAGTGAAAACAATATTTTTAAGAAGCTGTTAGGAGTATGCAATCTACCTTCTTCATACATCCAGTGAAGGGCAGAGGCAGCAAAGAACTGAGAATGCAGAGCAAAGATAGCAGAGCTCTGGCTGTGCTGCCTCAACAGGAACACCAAGCTAGAACCTACCCTGTGTATGACACTTGCCATCATTTCATTATGCTTATAGGGGTGATGGTAATCCTCAGCCTTCTCCAGACTCTTGGAATCCGGTGCATGGCTATACATTAATAATGCTTTGGGTATCACATCTTTGTTTCTGCCACTGCTGCTAATGAAATTCTCTGTGTGCAGATTTTATTTAAATTCTCATTTTCTTTTGATCTTGCTGTTAGTATTTGAAGTTGACTGATATTTATCACCATGTTCTCATTACCTGCCCTAGTTTCCCTGATGCATACCCCATGGCCCTCTTGCTTAATGCTGAACAGGCAAAGATGCTGGCAAATATATACTAGACAAGCTGATGAAGTAAAACTAATGACTTAGGCTGGGTTCTGAGCTTAAAGCTTTCACCATTTGGTTGAGGTGCTTTTTTTGGTTTGATTTTTTCTTCCGGGAGGTGTGAGGGGGATTGCACCCAACAAAACCTCACGGTATGGAAGCAGCTACTGAGCTAGCACAGCTAGCGTGGAGCTTAATATTTGCTATGCATTCAATGATTCATCTTGGAAGCTTTAGACAAGTAAAGAGAATGTTTTAATTCATATTTTTCTGTGTGTTTCTCTACTGTTGGGTTACTCATTTTAAAAGTGGCCACATTTTACTGTCAGTTTTAAAAGAAATCACGCTCATTTCAGTATAAATGAACAGGAAGTGTTGCCATAAGACAAATTCGTGATGGGTGTTCTTCTGTTGGTACAGATGGCATCTGTGTATTTTTATCACTCTAAATCACTCACAGTTGGAGTCATACTTAGTCCCATGTCTTGCTTTATGTTTATTAAAACAATCACAGTTTTAGATACGATATTAATCACTCAGTTCTTTGGAAACAGTTGGATTGGTAGATGAAAAAACATATTTATTTTGAGAAAGCAAATGATACCATTATTTTCCACATATTTATAAGTGCACAAATAACAAACAAACTATACTGCAAAGCGGTGAATTACTAGGCTGACTACAGCTGCACTCCAGCTCTGAACTGGTAACAGTCTGCAACTGTACTATCTTAGAGGGGAGAACAGGACAATTTTAAAAGTAGCTTTTCAGGTAGAAGACAGCTACTTGCATCTAATCAATTTAGATCAAACTATCTTTTTATTCCCCTTCTTCTAGGGCTTACTGATGTCTTGGTAGGCTGTTAGCATAACAAAGGCAGTTTCCGGACTCTCTCGCATTAGATACGTTACCGAGGCTTCAGAGCTGCCCATTCTCAGATTAGAAGCGCCCTGTCTATTCTTCCAGTGCCTGGGCCAAACCCACAAGCACAGAATGGGAGAGCAGAGCTGTAAGTGCCTACACGCTACTCATCTTTGCTATATCTGGGGAGTTTGTCTAACTTGTACTATAACATCTACATAAAATGGACTATGAATCCCTGCAAATGATGTTGGCAGTGTTCCACAGAGCAATAGAAATGAGCTGGTTGTGCTCCCTTTGTCTTTGGAAAATGGTAAAAAGGGAGCTTATTTGCTCCGAACTTTCCAAACTATGAGCTACAGCCTGAAGAAAACCAAAAAGACTGATTTCTTCAGCTTCTCAAATGAGAACCTGTTGTCCCCATGTTTTCCATGGGATATGTAAGGGAACCTGGCCTGCGTGTACAAAAGATGTGAAGTGATGCCAACTGGTTATATAACCTATGTGACCTGATCAAGATAGGCAACTTCCTACTCAAATGCTGGGTTTTTTCCATAATTAATGCAATTTTCCTGTACTGAACCTCAGCAATTACCCAGTTGAATTAACTTGTAAAGACTGAGATTCAAACTGTGAAATATGCAAATTCACCTAAGATGTAGCCAGGCAATTTTGGACCAGTAACATTTATTGAAAACTCTAAGAAAATGTGTTTCTATGGGCAGACACACCCCACCTAACCAGTTTCAAATTTGTACACACTTGCATTAGCAAATTGTAGCTTGCTTTGCTCAACTGAAGTATGAGTCATAAAGATATCAAAGAAAATAACATCCAAAATTCCACTTCAGGAGTAACATAATTAGAAAATTGGTTGACTCAAATGAACAGTCATCTTCGTAAGCAGACTTATCTTGAATGACCTTCTATCTAAATGTGCCCTTAGAGAAAGGGCCAGCTGTTGCTGTCCCTGTTCATGTGAAGCCTCCGAGCAAGGCAGCAGAGTTTGTCAAATGGCAGGGCTGCAGAGGCAGGAGAGCTTCAGTACTGCTGAGCTACTTGTATATGAGAATGTGGGAGATGGGCTGCTTTGTTTCTCTCTTTGTTCCTGTAGTGCCTATAACAAATGTACTCTGCTGTTAAATACTCTGGATAAGCCAGGAGAACATTTGTATTCCTGCTATAAAATGTAATTAGAAGGAGTTCCCTACCTTCACTTGACTGGTAAAATTCAGTTGCCTCTGTAATGGAGAACAGACAGATTTTTCACTCACGCTGTTCTGACAGGAATAATTCCATTCACTTCAGGGCAGTTTCTCAGTGTTTGCTGCCATGTAACTGAGTTCAGAATGTGTCCCCTCAGATTTGAAAATGCTTGGAAAACAATTGTGAGAAGATCATGCTGCAGAAGATTGTCATGGGGAGAAAGGACTATTTCAGGAATATTTGCCTAACCTATTTTATGAATTCATATTTACACATCATAGAAAAAGGACATCAAAAGTCACCCAGTTCAATCCACTGTGATGAGCTGGGATCAGCCTTGCCTGGAGCATGTTATGTGTGAGAAGATACTTTACCATTAGGACTCTCAGAAAGGGAATTCTGCACTTTGTACAGGCAGTAGATATAAATGGCTTACCTCGAGTAACCTAAAATTCTTAACAGAACTTGAGAGAAAAAAGGATGATCCCGTGTACACACATTTGCCTATCAGATGAGACTCTTCACCGTCATTCATTATGGTGATGGATCTTGTTGTGCTTACCAGGTGGCAGACCCAGATAAGGGGGCTTTTGGTGGAAATGGGTTGTAATACTTTACACATTGAGGTGTTATTAATGTTTAGAATAAAGTTAGGTGAATTAAATATGCAGTTATTACCCGTGTTTATAAACAGAAATTAGTGGTGTTAAAAGATAATTGGATATACTTGTAATTAAGTTACATTCTCTAGTGAAATTACATGCATTAGACTTCCTCTGTTGGTTGAAATTTCATTAATATTGAAATGCCAGGCAGACACCCTTCAAGAGAACACCAGGCACTTGTACCAAACTTGAATTTTAAAAATGAGTTGTAAGATGGAGTAATTTTCCTGCCTACAGCGTGACATTGCTTTGCGTATTGTAACAACCTGCTTAGAGTTTGGAGGGAAGAGCTGGAGCTGTGAGAGCACAGAGTCGAGGCACTACTCTGCAATTCTTTAGGAATTTCTCTGTGGAAGAAAAACTGTCAGATGTGCCTTGTAATGGCCTTGTCGTTGTGGTCACTCCGGTACGGTACTTTTTCAGTGTATTTCTTTACTTCTTCCTTCTTCCACTTCATCAGTCAGTAGAAGTTACCAGCCTGCATTAGCTTATTGTATAATCTTTAATAGCGTAATGAGGTAATAGTATTGTATGTCCAGAAAACACTGGGAGCTCCGTATGAAAATACTGTGTAATTATTTCTTGCGCTTGATTATAAGTGTGGAGCAAGTCTCAATCACAAAATCATATTTAATTCACACACACACAAAATATTACTGGAGTAACAAATTAGGAATTGTCAGGCACGAGAGAGCAGGAGTTGTTCTCCCCACATCTGCAGGAATGCACTCGGTGAGTTGATAAGGCAGCTCTTGCAGTTTTTCTACCAATTATGTAAGATCTCCGCCATCTGTAACTCATTTTAGTGAGACCAGCTGTGCCTGTGTTATTTTGACCACATCCATTTCATAATTCCAAAACTGAACTTTTAGGTTTGGATTTGATCCAAAACAAAAATTGTAAAGCAAAAATAAACTGACAAACTGCAACACAAGATACAGCCCTGCTTGTCCCTCTCTTCTCCGAACGCAGTGGCTCTTACGTGTTGTATTCTGGCTTCACTCATCTGTAAATGTGTGTGCAGGTACAAAAGCAGAGTGCCCACACAAACATGCTGTCAGAACCACTTTCTGGCCGTGCTGTTACAGTGCATATATGGCAGCAGGCTATACAATAGCATAAAGAAGTTCATTAGATATATTGAAGCAAGGTTTTATAAATTTGTATCAGACCTCAAGACAGAGAGATCTAATAAATGGGACAAAAGATATTCATAAATAATGCGACGACTTAATTCTTGGTAACTTGTTGGATAAGGTAAAAAGGATGCATGAACAGAAAATTGTTGGCATGTATTTATAATTTTTATCAAAAGTACTTGTTTAGATGTTTGATGTCAGAAAAATATAACATGCCAGGTATCAAACAGTACTGCAGTCTACATGTGTGCCTCAAAACAACTCTTCTAATAATTCTACTTTCATCTACTCCATTATTCTGTTTAACTCAAATGTTATTTCTAAAAGGATATTTCTCCTTACACATAATATGGACTAAAGACAGTCCTAATTATTTATTCTGACACAGCCTTAGATTAAAGCCTATAATAATCTGTTGTTTGCTAGGATTATAACCAGATTTAACTATATGTACTCGCATACAGAGGCTCACCTGCTTGAATGCTGTGACTCACTCCTTTGGTAGGTGAGTACCATCTTTCTGCCTACATCCTGTTTCTGGGTTTTGGCAAGTGTTTTCAAATGCAAGTATGTGGCTTTAAGTGGCCTGATCTTCAGACACGGTGACTTGAAATCCATGGTGCATTAGGGAGTATTCAGTAATTTTGAATGTCATGTTACTGGCTTGGAAAACTATATCCTCACCATCTTTTCTCCTGAAGCTCAAAAATGCAACCTGTGTTCATTTAATTTCTTTGATACTAACTGCTGAAGAAAGGAAACGTATCAGATTGAATCCAGGGACTGATTTATGTTTTTGATAATGCAACTTGTTCTGCAGTGGCTGTGGACAGGTTACAGCATGCCCATAATTACATATCATATAAACACATTACAGCAGTAGTTTCTATAGGCACAGTTCCAGGAACAATCTGGGTTTGTTCTAAATAACAAATATAACAGCACTGCAAAGTGTGGGAAAGGCACATAGCAACCCAGGAAAGAGCTGATGCTGGTAAGAGCAGAGTTTGGCTGCTATGCACAGAATACTGCAAGAAAAACATTAATTAATTGGATATTGTTAGGAAGAGTTGGAGGTAATTGCTTTGCCAAATTAGTAGTCTTGAAGATAAGACCAAGTTCACTAGAAAACTCCTGACTGTCACCATTTGGCAAGGGTATATACAGGGTGTATTATTTCTGGTTGGTTACATCAACCAAACTGGGAGATACTTGCACCTCTTCGGGACTACATTGCTGTTTTATTCTGAGAGTGTATGTTCTTTAAGGCAGGGTGGCTCCTGTAATTCACATATTAGCTTATGTTATATCTTTGCATTATATATAGATATATACACACACACACATATGATGGTTTCTTCTAATGATTCTTTTCTGTTACTGTTTTTATCCTTATGAATTCTGGTGGGAACATAACAGATACTTTTCTTTCCCAAGAGCTCTTTATAGTAGTCTAAGAAGGATTTCCTAACCAGTAATAAGGACATCGCTGGTGGTTTTTGAGCATGTAAGTGGCTCACTCAAAACCAAACGTATAAAACCTCACAACAAAAGAATTGTGCTTCAAATAACTAGCTGACATGTGTGCTATAAGGAATTCAGAATGCACCAGGAAAAAAATGTATCATCCTGACAGGAACAGCATTCCTGACTTGTGTGTTGCAGTTTCAGTGTAGCTTAAGTGACTGTGCTGACCCTTTCCCATGAGCTGTACAGCTCAGGAAGAGCTGGAAAGGCTCCAGCATGGTGCCACTGCTGGGGTTGTCCAGAAAGCCACTGAGGAGCAAATACAAAACCTGCAGTAGGAACTGCTGAGGTACATTGATTCATCTTTTCTTTTCCACCCAAGTATTTAAAAACTTGCCCTTTTTGTGTTTTCTTTTGTTTTGTTTTATTTTGGTTTGGTTTGGGTTTGTTTGGTTTTTTACATGATAAATTAGGGCAAAACTGATCAAATGTATTGATTTACATTCCTGCCATCCTTGTATAGTTTTAGTGCTCTACTCAAAAGGTCTGAGGGATGGGGTTTAAAGTACCCATTTAGTGAAGAACAGTTTATCTTATAATTGCCACACTATAGAAGAAAGGAATGTGATTATCTAATCCAGTTTCTTATGTGGAAAAGGGAAATGGTGTAAAAACTGGAGAATAAAAGATAAGATTCTTATTCTTGGACTGCAACTACAATATTATGCTTTATGAGGAATCATCTGACACCCCTTTATCTAGTCTGCCTCCTGTAATATGGCACAAATGGATCCCTTCTTGTGAGTGGGTACTGACTAAAAAGAAAAAGCAAATCCCATCCTTTAAGGACACAGATGCAATGGCAGAGTATAGTTCTTTGGTTAAATGAGTAAGAACTGTGGGATTCTTTGAAAAGTTTCTCTTGAAAGAAAGAAAACTATCAGGACATGTTCAAGAAAATATTTTGAGCAGTACTTCTGGTCTAAACCAGCTTGTCTGTAACAACTCTCAAAAACATTGGGCATGTGATCTTGGATTGCTCTCGTATTACTTTGGTGATGATGCTTATCACTCTCATTGCTATTATTGTTTTTATAGAGATGATTAAATGTCATAACACTTGGAAATTAATGTTCTATTTAATTACAATAGAAGCACAGCTGTTAGGTGTAGTGATGACTGTTCTTTATTTCACTGTCTTTGAAGTTTAACCCCACCCTGCAGAGCACCTTCTTCCTAATTTATACCCATGTAGTTCTCTCTGTAAAACAGTTGCACAAGATCTGTGTGTATTGCCATCCACTCAAAACAACACTAAGGGTACAAATCAAAACCCTTTGAATCTGAGCCACAGTAAAATGCCTTAGTCACTTATCTTTCCCAATGCTGAGATAACTCTGCAATACTTTAGATTTCTGCTCTAGTCTGCAATGGAAGGTACGTAGCACAGTCCATTCCATCCCTACAGTATCATCAAACATCTGACTTATGAAACTGAATGACAGACAAATATTTTATGACAGTTAGCCAGGTCCTTTATGTGTGGTATTATTTTGGTTTGTAAATTATCTCTATTTCTCCATAAATACCACTGAGGTGATTTCTGTCACTCATTTATTTTTGCTTTGCGTTGTGTTTTGCTCAGCACCTGACCCAATCAGTAGTGACAAAGGCACTTCAAATTCAAGGCTTGTTTTCAAACTTAGTTGATATTTTAAGAATCCCAGAACCACATTACTTCCATAAATTACAATACAGAGGTGATCTTGGTGGGAGAAGCCAGGTGTGAGACACAAAACAGAATCCATCACTTGTGAAGTTTAGGAAAGCACTGAAGGTTCTCAGCATTTTATTGCTTGTCTTCCAATGCTACAAGGAGTAAAAGTTAGCATAATTACAATGATGCTGTACGTTTGAGTCACTATTAATAGTGCTCACAACTTTTGCTGCTAACAAATTCTGCATTCTCAGCATACTGCAACAAGTCCTAAATTGTTGTGAAAGAATTCAGGAGAGGCACTGGGGCACCATGCTGACCTTTCTTTTACATTTGAAGGTTTTGAATCGTAAATCTGAAATTAGATGTCATCCTCTTTCCTGTTTTGAAGATGGCAACTTTGAATAAAGCACTGTGCTTTAATTCTGTGATGGACTCCTGCTGTGGTTTTACAACATAAAATTATAGCTTCTGGTTTAACAGTCCCCTGTGGGTTGCTCCCAGGGACAGGAAGGTCACTCCCAGCAGGAAGATCCCATCACATATAACCAGATAACCTGTCCCATGTAATCAGTTCTCAAACAGTCTGTCTGGCCTGAGGGCATTTTGGTCTCTGCTCACCACAAACAGTTCTAGAAATAATGGTCTTCAGTGGCAGCAAAGGAAATTCAAGCTACACTTGAGGGAAATTCTCTGATGATGGCAGTTAAGCACTGGAATAATTGTCTACAGAGGTAGTACTGTTGTTCTAAAGGGACCAACAAACTTTAGGAAGCATTTAGGTGTATCTGATCCTGCCTTGGCACGAGTGAATATCTGTCATGACCTTCCAATGTCCTTTTCACCTTCCATTGTCAAGGAATTATGAAAAGAAAGAAGTTGTGCCTCATTCCTCTTCTACCTCCACAGAATCTGACTTAGATTTCTTTCCTTTCCTTGTCAAGGGAGAAGTTATGACCCTGATATGTTTTTATTCTATCAGTGTATTACTTATTCAGTTTGTGTGGTTTGGAGAAGGAGGTTTTGCAATTGTGTACAACAAAGATAATCATGGTGCTTTGTAGTTCTCTTTCACTTTTCTTCTAAGACTGGCAAATGATCTCCACAATAAGACTGAAATTATAATAGTCATTCTTATAGCCTTGAACTGTCATATCCATAAAGAATACACCAACATATGTGAGTCCACACAGAAATAGGAATAGAGATGAGTTTGGTGTGCTCAGTATCCTGCCCCTCAAAACTCATTAATTGAGATAAACCCCCCAAACTGTTGCCTCTAGGAAGCTAATACTGCATTTTCTCTTAAATTATAGGTCATGGACAAATTCAGTGTGACATCAGAACTCTGAGATTCTTATCTGTGAGGCTAAGACAGTTTTTTTCAGAGGAAAAGATGTTTAATTGACTGGGATGGGGGAGTGACAGTTAAGCTGATTTGTCAGAGAGAGCTCTCTCGTGTCCAAAATCCTAGAATGAAATTCCTTGCACGTGTTTATGCATTCAGTGAAATCAGAGGTCTTTGTGCTGTGTTTACTGAACAGCTTTGATGAGATATAAATACCAGCACATTCTGCTAAGTTTCTAACAAACAGAATGGTCTGCTCAATCCCAATATGGTCCTGTGTTAGAGCAGATTGGGTAGTGCACTTCAATGATGGGGAATGCATTTCAGTTTTATCCAATGGTGTGTAGAGTTTATAAATTTAGATACATTGTGGGTGTATAGAAGCTCATTGTATAGCATTATTCCTTACGTCCCTTATAGCAAGTCTTGGCTCCTGTTCTGTTCAATGATTGCATATTAGCATTCTTCTTGATCCTTGGTGCGTGAAGCATCCTGCAGAACTGGTTTGAACTAGTCACTCCTGCTTGAAGAATATTCTTTCTTCTGTTCCTGTCATTAGAAAAACTTATTATTGATAGTTGATGATTTTCCAGTTCTCTTCCCAGTTCATAAAATTGCAAACTGATGCTCACAGACCAACCATGTATCTGAGACAGCATCGATAGGTGGATAGATAGAGGACTGATGGGCCGTTTATAAAAGACTCTTGACCACTGTTTTCTACTTTGGCCACAGGTAGAAGGCTATTCCGTTTCTTTCTGACTGATCAGCTGGATTATCAGATGACTTACACTTAAAATAATTAGGCAGTTATTAAGTCATGAGTTCTGGAAGTGATAGCCTGAATTGCACTGACCACAGAATTAGTAGTTTGTGAATTAGTAGCTTGTGGGGGAGAACACAGTGACTCTAACCTCTCTCTTCACTCTCACTGTCTGCAAAGCACATGCCTCTCCAATACACCAAGTTTATTTCAGCCACGCGCTCTTTGGTGTAAAATGCTTTCTTCTGCTTTGTGAACAATATTCCTTAGAGACAAGGAAATTGGGCTGCTAGGATTAGGGGAACAACATTTCTGATACAGTTAAGATGGTTGATGAGATGAGATGAGAATTTTACCAGTAGCTTTAATGGCTGATAAATGAATGAAGCCAGATATGGCACAGACTATGCACACAGTAAAAAGACCTAGTGTCTGAAACCTGCCACCTCTTGTTAGCCTTCTGCTTTTACTTTTTAAAAGGGGGGGAATAAAAAAAAATTTCCAATGTTCTTATTTTAATAAATCTTTCTTCTCAGGTGGTTTAAATCATCATGGAAGACCAGTAACTCCCTCACAAAGGAAGTACAAATTTCTCAAGTTGATTATCTTCAATAGCCTCTCAAGTAAGGACTGCTCTCATTATGGGTATTACGAAGTATCTCGTGTTGCCTTTAAGATCTTATGAAAACAGAATAGTCTTAGAACAGTCTCCTTTGAGTTTTTAAGTCTCTCTTACTTTGGTCTAAAGCCTGAACCTGTTTGTGACTGACGATTCTACCTTTCTCCCTGGTCCAACAGCAGTAGAAAGCAGGGTAATGACTGTTAACAGATATTCCAGGATACTTGTATCAATTCATGTAGGTCACTGACTGAAGTAACTAAATGTAAGTGAATGTTGCTGCTAACTTCAGCTCTCTTAATGCCAGGGCCGCACACACAGGTTTTGGATACCTTGCCACTGCATTCAGCCCTATTCAGAATGGCAGTGCTGATCGAACAGGAGTCTAACAACCTGACTCCTCATGCACCAGAAGTAAGCTAACACTTGGTTAATGTAGCTATTGTCTGTGTAACAGATAAATTGCGATTGAAAAGTTTTCTCTCTGTGCTGAAAACAGGCCTCAGGCAGAATGGAACCACCACTCTACACCATGCACTCTATAAGCTGTTCATTTCTGAGAAATCTGTAGGAGGGGTTTATGTTATGTCAGTGTTGGAAGACAGATGAAACTGAGTGTTAAAGCAGACCCTTTAGAACTAAAGCAGCAGAATTACCTCTCATGCATAGGCTTGTTTTACTGTGCCTGTGTAGCTATGCTTGCTTTTCAGTATGTATCTGACAAGATGCACAAGTAAAGACTTTTCCTGACCAAGAATGCACAAATGAAAAAACAGTTGTACAAGAACAATTATGTATGAACATGATAGCAGAAAGCAGAGCAGGAAAGCTGAAATATTGCCTCTGTGTGAATAAGTAAATGTAGAAAACAGAATCTGATCATTTTTTAAATTCACCTCTGTAAAATGGAAAAATGTTTGAGTAAAAAGTAAATAATCTGCTGTAAATGTAAAAGCAACAGCTAATGCAGATTGAAATACCAGCATGAAGTGTTGGTATGATGCACATATATAAACTCATATACCTATGCAAATAATCAGTATTCCCACAACAGGGAGCCTTTCCAGACTGCTACTTGCTTAGAATAATCAATATACAGAGATGGGAAACTGCTAATTTGTTAAGCTTCCTTAAAGGAGGAAACAGAAGGCAGTTAGTGAAAGCCAAGACTCTTTAATCTCTCTCTGCTCCATGGACTTTGTTCGTTCTCTGTAGCTCTATAGAGAATATGTGTGTATAAAACCTGCCTTGGAGGAAGGTGCAAAACATAACATCATTCACAGTAAAAGGTAATCCTCCATATCATGACAGGTCAGTTTAGAATAGCAGGATTGGCTTTACCTTGGCACAATTAATCAATGTATTCTGTTTCAAGTAGAGGGGCAAAACAGATTGGCCAGCTGTTCTGTTTCCAGTGGGAACAAGTAAAGCAATTCTGAGCACAGACAGTTAGTGGAATTGGGTCAAAATAAAAAGGTCTTCCTCAGTTACAGCTTTAAAATGCAATCCTAATTGTGAAATCAGAATTAAAATATCCACTTAACTGAACTGGTTTGATTTTGATTTTTTCCCCAATTTAAAAATCTAAATTAAAAATAGGTATAAAAATAAACATAACAGCACACTTAGCCCCTATCAGCAAAAAAAACCCAAACCCATCACTTTTTGAAGAATAAGGATGAGGTAAAACTTCCCAGGTGTCTTGTGGGCTAGACAAAGGGAAGAAAGAACCGTTGCCCTTCAATGTATATCCATGCACACCACAAATCACACAGTGCAATCAGAACACCAGATATTCATTGCTTTACACAAAGCTCCTATCTGAATTCTTACTTGTGCTAGATAACAACTCTTTTATTGCAAACAGGTTTTAAAAGATAGCAAAAACTTCCATGCCTAAGCGGGTCATAAATTCCTGACAGTCAATGGAAGCTCTCCTAAACAAAATATCAAGTCCAATTTAAAAGAACTGTTTCATGTTGTTTACGCTGCCAAGTTGCTGATCATGCATAAAGCTGTTCTCTTAATAATGAGTTGGTTAGAGGAACGCCCAGCAGCCAAAAACGTGTTACCTGCTAGGAGATCTACATTTTAATCAGCTGATGAAACAGATGTGGGAGGATTGTCAGGAGCTCTGCTTCTGAAATCCATGAGAAGCCACTACAGCTCTATGGGAAAAAAATGAAGCTACCAAGTCATTTTTTTGCTTTCTGAGACAAATTAGAAACAAGCTTTTTAAACAGAGAAAGTCTTAATTTAATTGAATGATTAAAGAAAATAAATTGCATTCTCAGCATTTTACTTGAGAAAAAAATACACAAAACCTAGCTATGCTCTTGCAGAAATAGTTGACATTTCTGTAATGCAATTGGTATTTATACCCAGAATAGGTAAAATATTTATTACAGGAATGTAGCAAAACTTAGGTCACCCAAGGGAGAGGAACTATGGAAGAGTCTCCTAAATTTCATGACAGAAGGACATGTGCTTGTAACTGTTTAAATGTATTAGCCACATAATATGGAGCCACCATGTTTCAGTTAGCCAGTTTAGATACTAGAGCAGTGTGACTGCAGGAGCACCAGGCGGGTTAAGTTGCCCTATTCCAGTGTCTGTGACCAGATTGCCTTTGTGCTACTCTCTGTGTATCTGTGACATAGTTTTGAAGGTTTTAGGTAAATTCTAAACATTTTCTACGTTATTTCCTTAATGGTTTCAGGTCTTCTTTAAAGACAGACCAGCTGTTTCTATGACACATTTTTAGTCATTGCAAGCAAAAGCAAAGATAAGCACTTAAATCCCTGTCTTGTCCTCCCTAAAAATCCAAGGTACCAACATTCATTTTAAGGTATGTCACAGTCGCAACTACTTTATCTCCTTTAATAAAGAGGATTCTTCCTCAGGCAGTGTGTCCAAGAGAGGGAAATGCAAATTGTTGCTTTGGAATTGAACTCATTTCCTGCTCTCTGGTCATAATGAATGTAATATCTTTCCTTGACATGAAACTTAAAAGTATCTAGCTCCACAAATCAGCTGTGCCTTACTATGTTCTACATGACTGGAGGCCCTTTTCCTTTATCAGTTTTCTTAGGGCATCACTGAACTATAAATTAGAATTGGGAACATAATATAGATAATACTGATAGGTGCTCAGAGGACTTTGGCAGCATCATGAAGAAAGGGAAGTTCAGCATCACCTTTTGCTGTTCATTTTGTGTTAAGCCTTAGTGTTGGATGAAATTCTGTATTTAGCATACAATGTTATATTCTGAAGTGGGAACATCTGAAATGATGGGCTCTGAGCAGTCTACTGCTGCTCTAGTGCAAAGCTCTGTGGTCATGTCAGATAACTCCAAGAAAAAATCGGCTTAGTAGCAGTCAGAAAAATCCAAATCAAATATTAGAAACAAAAAAGTAAACATCATTGCACCACTGCATAAATCCATTATTTTTCCACATCTGGAATACTGTGGAATGATCTATTAGAACTGGAAGAGGGCCATGAAAAGGGCATTAGTCACCCATGATATGGAATAACATCTCTCTGCAGAAGATTGATTAGAGCTGTTTCTTTTTAGACTGGAAGAAAGAGGAATTAATGGAGAAATGATAAAGCTGTACAGAAGAACTAGGGGCTCTTGAACCAGGAGTCAGACTCAAGTTCTTCCTGCAGCAGTAGCAGATCTGCTGAAGGTCCATCAGCCTTTGTGGATGTAAGAAGTTTACATGAATTCCTGAGGCATACCTGAGCAAGCCCATGTGTGAGAGATTGGAGGTTACTGGTAAGAAAAATACACATTGTCCTTGTGAAACACCCAGAGTTGAAAAGAGTTGTTGAGTGGGAATGTATGGAGAGAGAAGTGTTATAGTGGCTTGTCCCCTTCAGCCACTTCTGGGTTATGCTGATGGTTCTTTAACATCTGCACCTGCTGGGAGTCTAGATGATCTTAACTGCTATGGCTGTTCTTATGTTTGTAATTGAAATATGAATAGCCAACTAAGTGCTGTCCTAAAACAGCATCAAGGTATTCCTAAGAGGTGTTTTGACCTCTTACCATGGGAAATACAGTACATTGTGATTGCAGAGGCACAAACTAGATGGAGAAAGGACCTGGCAATACAAGTAGCAACCTATCACCCTTTCTCTCTGTATTCTCTATCCTGAAATTGCTGTGGAGACATGACAGATGGGGCTTCAGGTGCCACAGAGGAAACATTCCCTCTACACAAGCCAGGTTTTCCCTAGTCAGACCTTTGCTCTTTATTCATCTGCTGTTTTCCCTTCCCCAGTTATCTCCTAGTGGCTACCCCAGTGTGTGTTTACATGATACATACACACCAAAGTACCTGTGTGTCAGGAGTTTCAAGCAGAAGACCCTGACATTCCAGAGGTTTTTGTATGCAGAGCATCTGTAGTTCTTTAATGAATGAAGGAAGAATTAGAGGACAAAAGGTATTCTAAACCAGCTGAGCTCTGGTTTATTACACACTGTGCTAGCTTTCCAAAGATCAAACTTTCTGTTTCCCCAGTTGTCAGGCTGCCACCTGTGTTTGCAAAAGAGTAGATTTAACTTTACTACTTACAAGCATTTACATTCTTCTCCCCAACAGATCACTTCTCTATTCTTATGTATTCATATTAGAAGGAAAGTCTGATTTCTTTCCTCTGTCCAACTCACTCTGCCTCTGTACTTCCAGTAAAGTACTACTCTGTGTTCTGGCTCATGACAAATATTGCCTAGACATCCATACAGTATTAAGGGTAAAAAGGCAGCTGATAGGGAAAAGCTTTGGAGAAAAGGGGAAAAAAAAACCCCGAACCAAACAAAAACCCCCACAAACACACACGACCAAAAAAAACAACAAAAAAACCAGCAAAACACCACCAAAACACTCAATTCAGAAAGTGCAATCCTCTTATACAATCAAGATCATGAAGTCTGCATAAAAATATAAACCAGGCTGTGACCATCATCAAGACATTTTTGCTATAAACACACAACTTCTGATTGAACAGAGCTCCTCACTTCAGAAGACTTGTGATTTAAACAGCAAGTTCTAGACACTGGCTGTCTTGTCTGAAAATATCTTCCTTTACCTTTAGAGGCAATTAATGGTGTTGAGCTATTGTTGGCTAAACAAGAGCAGAGCCCCATAGCCAGGCTATCCCAGCCATTTGGAATGAGGAGAGGCTTGCTTAGATTCCTTTCTCTGCCGGGTGTTGGCAGCCCAGGGTTAAGAGGTTAACAGAAACAAAGTGGCTGTACCAGGCTATCTGGATCACTGTCTGCAGACAGGAACCTTCCACCAAACCTCAAGTGCCTTATGGCTCTTCCTTCAAAGGGAGGATCAGAAAACAGAGGCCTCTGTTTACCAGCTGGTTCTGACTTCCCCTTCCATCTCTATACCCTTCCTTTCAGCTGAAAGCAGATTTTAATCTCTTCCTCATCAAGCTTCTTATGGGGTGCAGCTGCCTGCCAGTGTCCCAGCTTCTTAATACTCTCTTCCTCAAACCCTTCAGCTCCCAACCTCACATAACAAATAATTTCAAGAATTTAAGTGTGAACATTCCTGTAATGGTTTTCCCAAGTATTTTTCCCTCCTGTTTTATATCAAATTACAGGTTTGTTCCTCTTAGCCAGAGTTGTCGTGGCAAGAACTTGCACTGGCCATGTAACACCCTGGAAGATGCAGCATGTAATGCCGATCTTGGAGTCAGATGTTTATAAACCTTTGGTCACATTAAAATTCAAGCGCTTTGTTTGACGTTCTTTTCATTACCTGGTACAGATTGCTGTGCATCTATTACTTACTGTGATTATTTATGACTCCAATAATCCTGGCCACATCTACAGAGTTTTCCGGAAGTTATTTTATATTTCCATTACAATAGGATGACTTAGGGCTTGCTTTCTGCTGACCCTTGTAAAACATTTCCCAAGCTCTTTATTAAACAGGGCAGCGTACTGCATGCTGCTCAGATCTGTGAGCTGCCTAACCAGCAGTGCCTCTCATGTTTTACCTTGCAGCCCTTTTTTGCTCCTGAGTAGTACTTCTGTAGTTTCCTCCTAAAGCATAAACCAATTCCTTACAGTTTGTGTAAACCAAATATTGCTGTGACTATATTTTGTTGCCTTCCAAGATATGGGGGTTTTAATTTTTATTTGTGTGTGTGTGTGAGAAGTTACCAACAGCCTTTCCAGAATGAGGACAAGAATGAAGTTTTAAAAGACCACAGGTTTTCTTTGCATATAGTTCCTTTGAAACTGGTGGGACAGAACTTACTGCAAATGCTTTTTGTATGCACCCATGTAAACCAGGTGTCTGTTTGGGTTTAATGCCTGAAGGAAAAGGCAAACTTTTACATTTGATGAACATCTCCAGATGTTAGAGTGTCTGTTAAATACTGGATTCCTGTAGGACCTAAAATTCTTAGCTTCCCAGCTGCCTGTTGAGCAGATTTTGTGAGCCCTTTTTAATAGCTGAGACAGAGCTTTCAGTGAATGGCCAAGGTAACCCCATGTAGAACAAAGCAGCCGGTAGTGCTCCATCACACCAAAGGTGTCTTGCTGTAACACGATACTACAGAAACTACTTTTTGTTCTATGTGACAGTACTCTGCAACCTTAGAGCGTTGTAAGCACGTAGGGGAAACAAATTGGCAAAATTAAGAATCTAAGGGTTATTATTAGGGATAATATTCATTACACAAGGTTCTACAATTATGCCATTGCTACATTAACTTGCAGAACAAAGTTAAATTCTCAGAGCTTGCCTGACGCAGCAAAAGAAACACAAACTAGAATATGCTGGATTGAGACGCTAAATGGAGTTTATATCCATGTCTTTGGGTGAGTAACTAACTACATCCTTTCAAAGTAGGTGGCATGTTGTAGTCCACCTGTAATGACCCATCCAGTCACAGACGGCTGCCTGTCCTCTGCACTGCGGATGCAGCAGTGCAAACATGCTCCTTATTCAGACAACTGCTGCTGCAGGCAGAGCTTGTGCGTCGAGAAAAAGTTCCTGCAGAGTGCTCTGTGGGGAAAGTTCATAACCGCCTGCAAAAAGCATTTGAGTCATTTAATTGAGTAGCAGGTAACTATGTATTTACACTTCCCCTACACACGTTGGAAACACGTTAATAACAAAAAAGCTTTTTAAAACAGTGTTATGCTTTATTTTTCTCTTATTCTCCATTAGCGAGGTTTAATTACGGTGCTGTATCAGCAGCCTGGAACCGAGGGCGGTATCTGCCAGTGCAAGTCCTTCGCCAGGCAGGACTCGAAGGTGAGAGAGGAAGGCGAACCTGCTTCAAAACGAGCCCGGGCCGTCTTGCCCCCACCCCCGAGGTCCGGGATGCCATGTAGCGCCCCTGCTGGGCCCTCCCGCCGGCGGAGAAGCGAGAGACGACCCCGAGCCGCCTGTGGTACTGTCTGTCCTGCGGTCCCGGGCAGGCTCCGCGCGCCGGTAGCGGCGGCCCCGCTCCCGTCTGGCCGCCTGCCCGGAGCGGGGAGGCTGCCGCGGGGCTCTACCACCCGAAGGTGTGTCCCGCCCTAGGCGCGGCTCTCTCGCAGGTACTAATCGCCTCCCTGCCCCGACTGCCTTCTGCGTTTGCCACCCCGCTGCCCCTGGAGCCCGAGCTCCTGGAGCGCGGCCGGGATGTACGGGGGCCAGCAGCAGCTGCAGCCCCTCACGCTGCCTCCGCAACTCCAGCAGCAGCACCACCAGCAGCAGCACCACCACTACTACCGGCGCCAGCAGCACTACAGCACGCTCCCGACCGCCCGGCGGCCCGTCTCCTGCCCGGAGCCGATGCCTCGACCCCAGCCCTGCAGGGAGCCGCCGCCTTGCCCGGAGCCGCTGCCACGACCCCAGCCCTGCCGGGAACCGCCGCCCTGCCCTTACTCCCCGCCGCGGCCCCCACCGTGCCGGGAGCCGCCGCCCTGCCCCGAGCCGCCGCCGCGGCCCCTGCCGTGCTTCGAGCCCGCTCCGCACCAGCAGCAGGAAAGCAGCGTGGTGTACGACCGGGTGCGCACCTACGGCCCCGGCTGCCGGCGGTTGAGCACGTCCTGCTCCTCCCGGGCGGCCTCGCCGCTGGAGTGCTCGCACGGCTACCAGCAAATCATCTCCGGCTGCGACCCGCCGCAACAGGTACGGCGAGTGCCAGCGCCATATCTCCTGTCCCCGTTGTCCTCCCTCCCGGGCCGCTGCAATCCTGTCCCGTCCCGGCTGGCGCACCTGTCCCCCGGCCGCCCGGCGGCTCTTCCCGCCGCCGTGCCCCGTTCCTGCCCGCGCCGAGGCGGCGTCGAAGTCAAAGGCCGCCTCAGGTGCAAAGCCGGCGCCGGGCCGTGGGCCAAACGCCCTTGTGCCCCCGGGCACGGCGGGGAGGCTGCGGGTCTCCTGCGGAGAAGGGAGAATGGTCGGGCCGGGCTTCTTGCCGCGGGGTAGCATCGATGCCGGGCGGTGCGGAGAGCCCCGCATTGCAATCTGCCGCAGGGCTGGGCCGGGCCCGGCCTGGCCTGGCCGAACCGTTCGCGACCCGCCCCGTGTGTACCCGCGGGGGTCTTCCTTTGAACAAATCGTTCTGCCTCAGATCGAGCACGGGCGCCCGTTTAAAAACTCAGTACTTCCATAAAACACCGTCTGGGAAAAACCATGTCTCTTCCGTCCCGGCGGAGGAGACCCCTAAGCGGGGACTGTGGCGGGAGGGCCGGCCCGGGTTGCTCACGGCCCCACCGCTGCCATGGGGATGCCCGGCCTGGCTGCGCCATGCGGGCTCCAGCGACCTCCCGGGAGAGGAGTGGGTCGCCCTCGAGCCACAGTGGGGCTCTTCCTTTGGCAGCGCGTGTACCAGTTTGTTTCAGCCTGTAGCGGTGGGTGGGTTATAGCTTGCAGGGGGAGGGCCCCAGGGGTCCCGGCAACGCCGGCCGGGCTCACCGTGTGGGGCAGGTAGGCGCAGGGAAGATCTCATCTTTGAAGTGAGCAGTTAATGACATATCCCATCTCAGACGGGAGTTTCTCAGGAGAGTTTCGCGCCCTAGTAACCTGCTTTAAGACTACTTGAAATGAATTTACCTTTACATTTCTCCTTGTCATTTGATTGTGAATGGATTAGTCAATTCCATATGTGGCCCGCTTGGCAAGTCCAGGTTGCATTTTTTTCTGAAAACGTGAATTTCTGCCCATTTTGTTAATGGACCAATAAAATCCCAGCCCGCGCAGGAGATTCTGCAGGCCAGGTGCCCCTGTTCCCAGCAAGGTACACAAACACCCGTTCCTGCTTACTTGGTGCTGCTCATGTAAATATAATACCGAGGTGTGTGTGCGCTTAGATAGTTGTGTTTGAATCGATAATGCTAATAGCACGCAGCTAAGCAGGTAGGGATTTGATTTAGCTTGCTTTTAAAGTCCACAATGTCGTTCAGCAGGTTTGCTGCTGTGTATATATTCAGGGAATGGCTTGTAGGTATTGGTGGAATTCAATAGAAATGTAACATCCCTGGTTGATATCTTAGCTAAATCTTAAAAACAAAACTAGAAACCAGTGACTTAGGAACAGCTTTGACTATAAGAGGATAAAAGGAGATCAGAATTTGTGTTTTGAACTGTTTCTTTGATACATCAGACTGTCATTGATACCCATACAAGTGGGACTGGCATGCTGTATGCAGTGTGTTGGGCTGAACTCTTATTTAATTTGTTTTCCTGATATATAAATATATTTAACTATCAAAGATCACGGGGATTAAGACCAATACAAAGCTCGGTTTCCTTTCAAAGCTGTATTTGCATGGTTTAAAGACTGACTGCTTTTGCAGGATGGCTTCCTTCTTAGGATGTTGGGTAGTGACAGGACTAGTGGGTATGGAGCAAAACTAGAAATGGATAGGTTCAGATTGGATGTTAGGAAGAAGTTCTTTCCCATGAGGGTGGTGAGAGACTGGCACAGGTTGCCCAGGGAGGTGGTGGAAGCCTCATCCCTGGAGGTTTTTAAGGCCAGGCTGGATATGGCTGTGAGCAACCTGATCTGGTGTGAGGTGTTCTCGGCCATGGCAGCAGGGTTGGAACTAGATGATCTTTGAAGTCCCTTCCAACCCTGACAATCCTGTGATTCTGTGCATTTTGGAAAGAGAGCTGCTTGCAAACAGCTTTTTGTGGATGTGGCTTGGGTATGAGAGACACATTCCTGCTGCACCGAAGTGTTCATCCCTCTTATGCAAGGTGTGGGGCAGGAGTGTAAACACTGGGCTCTCACTTCCTGATAAATGATGTGCTCAGCTAGGCTAGATGATAGTCTGCATTGCATCCAATTAATTAAATATTCATTAGCATAAATACTACAGTCCCAGGCTTGCTATGCTTGGATAAGTATGTGACCAATTTGATTATAGACTCAAATGTTGTCGCTGCTCCATGAAGTATGTTTTAATTTTCAACATCTGTGTCAGTCACTGAATCCATTAAGTTGTGCTGATGGAAAAATATTTTCTTGCTGAAGTGTTTTGCTGGATTAGACTTTAAAGGCGAAAGAGGGTGTAGTTCAAATCAGGTTTTGTGTGGGTTGCAGATTTAATGGTGGAGAGAGAAGGTGCTTAATAAAGTCTATTGGGAAGTTACTACAGAAGAAAACTGTAACAAATAGGGAAGTGAGCTGGGAGTGAACACCCTTGGTGAATGGGAGTTGTCAGAAAGAAGTTCTGGGAAGAGCAGGATGTCTTCAGAGAGCTGAATTAGTTCCCCTGTGAGCAGATCACGTGTAGCTGTGTGAACTAGTGTACCGATGCCTCATTCACATCGATGGTTTAACTTAACACTGGCATTTTCAGCTAATGGCAGTCCAGGACTGTAGTTTTTAGCTTCTCACTGTTGATAAGGCAAAGGGCTATCTTGGAGCAATGTTTAGTTTACTACTGCAGAGCCTTTATAGATTACTGATAACAATGTCTGCATCACTGTTGATACACTTCATTGGTTGTGTGTGTTTTGTTGCATTTATGTACATTTTAATAAGGTAGAGAGAGGGAGAATTTGAAATACGTGTGCCTGTGGTACATGAGAGGGTTTTTTGTGACTCAGGGTTCAGTTTTCCTTACTTTTTTGGTCTAATGTTGGTTTATCTTTGATGTAGAAGCAAAATGCTACTCACGGCCATGGCAAGCTTCACCTGCAGTAATTCCTAGCAGATTTTGCTCTAGTCTGTTTGATCCAAATGAAGAATTTTGTATAGAAAAACTTCTAAGTGTGCTTACATGTATGAGCCCTTCCTCTAGGGGCACGTGAAAGTACAGGGATGAAGTGGTACACACAAGGCGTCTGCTGTCGGGGCAAGGGGCAAAATCCTGATGGGCTCTTGTAGGAATTGTCTATCCATGTGAGAAAGTTTGTGAGTAAGATTTTTCTGTGGCTGGCTTTGGTTCTGTGAAGTGCTGAGGGCTCCCCTGCTGTGAAAAGTGTTTAACATACACCGGCTTGTAAGATTTGTCTGCATTGCTTGCAACAGCCCTCGACCAGAGCCTGCTCTTTCCCTGTTGCATCTGCCAAAGGTAACTTGTAAATTCTGATGAGGTGACTGAGCTGCTTGTAATTAGCCAGGCAATAACTTATGGACAAAAGGGTTTGACATAGATGAAATTCTCTCCTTAATCACTGGTTTGTCTAGAGCTTAGGGGTGTGGAAATAGAAGTGAGTGTTCTGATTGTTTTGTGGGATGTTTGCACACCCTAGCTGGACACATCTGTCAAATGCTGCTTCTGAAATGTCAAAACCTTATTAAAAACATCCCAAGACGAGCAAAAATCCTTACGGAAGCGTTAGCACATGCCCTTTGAAATGGTCCTTATAGACCTACAATGACTGCTCCTTTGCAAATCCCGAACCTGGTCATGCCACTGAAACCCACAACGGCCCTGGGCTCTCCACATTAAATCCCACCCTCCCCATCCTTCTGCAGTTACAAAATGTTGTATCTCCAAAGGACTGTAGGAAATGGGAGGAAATGGGTGGAAATAGCCCCAAGTCATCTTAGCTGCCAAGAGGACCACTACAGAGGCCTTGGAGATGGCATCTCCCTGTGCAGGGAACTGTGTGTGGGGAGTTCAGGCTGGCACAGTGTCACAGGGCCCCCTCCCAGCCTGTGCCAGTCCAGCCGGCTTGGCTGGTACAGGAGGAGTGGCAGGCAAATCCCTGTGTCTAAAGGAGCAAGGGAAGTATCTGCATCAAAGTTCTTTGGAAATGAAAGAGTTTGGGTATCTTAAAAATAAGGTTCTGCATGATACTTCACATATGATTAGACCACCTTTTGAATACTATAAAAGTGTATTTCATCTTAAAATGCTCTGTTCTTGTCAGCTCTGAATCTACTCCTCTGAGAAGACACAGGTAACTAGGCACAACAATGTTACACATTCCCCTCTCTAAACCAGCGTGAGTTACGTATTCCAGGGCCCTGTGGCAGCATGATTTAGTTCAAGCAGGTTTGCCCAATTTCTCAGCAAACTGAAAATATGACTTTTATTGTCACGCACAATGCTCACTGTGTTCTCATGGGTTGTGCACTGGTAGTCAGCTCTGACCAGGAACAATTCCTGCTCCCCTCTGGTACCAGCTGTAGCACCGGAGTGCTCCAGGATGGGCAGAGCCAGAGGTGTGAGGCTCAGGGCTGTGTCACCTGGGTCAGAGGAGGTGCTGGGAGTTGGGGCTATGCCTGCTGTGAAACTGGGCTGAAGGAGGGACCAGTGGACATTCATTCTTAAAATATTTTGCTTCTTAATTCCAATTTTGTAGGTGTCAAAGCTACTGTAGGAATTGGGCTGGGCATTCTCCTCCATGTTGTCCCTTTCTGGTGTTATGTCCCAGTACAGGGAGATCTGCTGGCATCAGTGGGCTCCCTTCCTTGATGGACCTGCCTCAAGTACACAGCATGTGGGAGGGGAGTAATCAGGTTTCTAGGTTTTTTGCAGCAGTTAGTTTTGAGATTTCTTAATTACTATGATTGCTGCTGAAACAGTTTCTTCTCTACTTGTGTTTTCTTTCCTGGTGCTGTTATGATTCATTCTTGGGAGATGGGAAAAACTGCTTCAGGCTTCCTAAACTTAGGCAACAGCTCACAACTGGAAACCTGACCTACTTCAGAGCTGCTCTTACCTGGTTAAGAATGTCTCCAAGCCTGAACTGCAGCCTGATAAACTTCCCAAACACTGGGTTAAGAGAAGAAATTATTTGTTATGAAAACTGGAAGTTTGCTCTGTGAGGAGGAATAAATAGCCTATTGTAAATTAACAAATTGCCCAGTCCTTTGAATAGATTCAGGGGGAATTTGACTACTCGGATGAAGAACTGGATGTGGAGACTTCAGGTGCTGTGTACAATCTGTTATAACTAGCGGTGGTCCATGAAATGGAAGGAGGTGTCCACAGTTGCTTGTAGACAGTGCTGGGAAAAAAGAAAAGTTAAAAAAATGACAGTGGAAATGAACCCAAGTGCAGGGGGTTCTGTAGCCTCAAGAGGCATTCTGAATTTCTCATGCAAGAAAGTGCAAAGGCGCCACATGGGCATCTTTTTGTCATAGGTGTCAGTGACCCCTCTATGAAACCATTGCCACAGCTTGGTGCATTGGATAGTGACCTCATGTGGTCTGTTGGCAGTTTCTCTGACCTTTCATTTTGGTGTTTAAGCAAAGTCCAAATTTTCTTCCCATGGTGAAAGAAAAGGTGTTTAAAATCTACATGCACTGACACCAGCTGCCCTTGACATGTAACATGAAATACTGCAAGTAAAAGACAGGGTCTGTGCAACAGGGACACGGGATCCTTGAAGACCTACTTCAGTATGTCACCACTGATTTGTATCCTGTTCTGGTGGCACTAAGAGAAAAGAATGACTAATTCCCTGAGACTTGCAAGGAGATGATGGAGAAAAAGACAACTCTTAAAACTGAGAGTGTTTAACAGACTGCAACTGCTGAGCTGTATGGGGTGGAGAGCTCCTAAATTTAGCACACTGAATGGCTTCAGTCAGTGGATCTCAACATCTTCATAGCTGATGGCCACATCTAGGTTACTTTGGGAATCCTTGTAAGCCTAAACTCTGAGCATAAAATTTTTCAGAGACTCTGGACAAATCACTGAATCTTTGCTTATTTTCTTCCTTGCAGGGCACTATTCGCAGGATTATTATCGAGAATCCTGATCAGGTAGGAAGGCTGTGCACTGCTGGAGGTCTGCTTCTGTAACTGGTCCTTAATTCTCCTGATGCAGTGAAGTAGTCAGCTGCCTTCAACCAGGGATGCTAAATGCTTTGGAGTCACAGGGCACATACCTCTGATGGGGAGAGGTTAAATTATCAGGGATTGAAAATACTCCAGACTCTCCAGTCAGGCTTCCTGCTCTCAGTGGTTAGGTCTCTGTTAATGTACCTCAGTAGAGTTGCAAGTGGAGTCTAATTCTGACTGCTGGTGCTGTGTTTGTTTCAAACATTGTCTAGATGGAAGCACAGCCACTTTGTTTCCAAACTGACATACTCTCAAATGCACATAGCTCAGAGAACTATCTCCAAGTATCTATGTCAGCAAATTGCAGAAGTTCCTTATCACTTTTTAGTCAAAATGAGAGGAATTCTGAACTTGCTGTTTGACAACATTTCTGAATGTTTTACAGGAGCCTTTATCTCCATTTCTCAGAGGGGGGAATTTCTGTCCTGGGAATAATGTCATCTATGAGAAGACAATAAGAAAATATGAGCTGTTAAATCCCCTCCAAGTAAGTTGTTCCTTTCGTGTTATCTGTTGCTAAACAAAATTGAGATGGGAGCAGAGAGGTAAAGTTACCTTGGTTGGTTCTTGTTGGGAACTAGAGCCAGCCTGAGAATTGTACAGGACACATTCTTGAAGTAACTGAAACAGTTTCTGTGTGTAAGGAGAGCAGAAGTTGGAAGGCTTGCTGTGCTTTTGCTAAGAATTTATTCTATCAGACTAACCATGAAAACTGCTCTGGTACGTCTAGCACTGCCAGTCTTCATTTCAGTGTCGACTGACAGCTTCTTGGAGTAGCTCCACAACAGAGCAACCAATACAATTTGTACCAAAAATGAATTGAAAAGATTAATTATTATTATTTTTTACTCCTTCTTGGAAAAAATGTAGTTGGCAAAGCTGTCTGAAATTTCACCTGAGAATTGGTGTTTTGTCAATAGCAAAAATACTTTTTTATTGCTCTGAAACACTTAGGTTCAACAGGAGGAGTTAGTGAATTACAACCCCGAAATATTGAAGTGTGAGGCAAACTCAGGGGGGTCAGCTAGGAAATAACCAACCAGTTTAATTAGAATTATTAAAATAACTCAACCTGCCACATTTCATCTATTTATCTCTTCCCACTACCCTCCCATCTCACCAGGATGTGTCCAGCAGCTTAAAAAGATCCATTCTTGTTCCTAGGAGAAGCAGTATCAGTTTTCCCAGCAGTCTCAGCTCTCCCAGCAAAGCGATCACTGCTATGTCGCCCAGCCCTGCCAGCACTCTGAGCAGTCCCAAGTCACTCACCAGTGCCAGCAGACACAGACCAGCAGCCCCAGTGAAGTCTTTCCAGTCTCTGTGAGCGATGACTGCAGAGGGAACAGCATAAGGAGGGTAACAGTTCAAACCTGCGAACCGGTAAGCAGCCTTTGCTGAGGGGGTGACTACTAACAGTGGCTTTTGGTTCTGTCTGCAGATCTCTCTCTTAGAGAGAGAACAAATTGCTAATCCATGACCTCCCAGAGTTTTTGTTCAGACTCCTAGTAGGGAATTCAGCCCCATACACCTATTGTAAGTGAAACAGCAGTCTGCATCTACAGCAGGTAACTTCTTTGTATTGCAGACATGGTCTAGAGCTGTCCCAGACTCTGTCAGGGGCTGTCAGGGGGAAAAAGCCCAACCAAACCCCAAAACTGTTCCAGGTGGGGTATCCTGTTTCTTGTTGTTACACATCTTTGTGCTTAGGTGTACTGACTGAGCATCATTCTGTGGTCCTATGAATGTGTTAAGTCTTACCCACTGGTTGAGTCAGGCTTCATCTGTCAGTCTGCACAGCACAGCCTGAGCAATGCCTGGCGTGTGCCTCTGGTTTGGGAGGAGAGATCCAGTACTTGATGAACATGCAGCAGTTCAGGATTGTTTTCTGCTTAAACTGGTCAATAAGAACCTCAAATACCTTTCAACTTGGTTAGAAGTATTTGATGTAGGTTCACTGGAAGCACAAAATTACTTTTCTTTGCCCTCTGTTTTACAAAAGGCTGCAAATTCTGTTGTTTCTAAGGGCTCCAAGAGGCTCACTACACATGGGCAGGGTTATTCCAGTGGAGAGGGAGCATAGCAGTCCTTCCAAAGCATCATTCAATGTACAGGTGGCAAGACATAGTTGGCCACATCAGTGGTGAATCTATGTGGAATCCTCTGTAGCCAGACACTCCTGTAAAGCAGCTTGGGTGCACACAATCAGTTAGGGTTGCTGTTGAAGTCCTTTGTTGTTTGCAGACAGAGGCGTTTGAGCTGTGGCAATACACAAAGCCCTTTTAGCAGTGGGCAATCTGGCACCTGGCTGGTGTGATCTGGGTGCTGCCCACAGGCATTTTATACCCTGCAGCTCTGCAGGTGTGTGTAGTCATGAGATGTCCTAACTGTCAGTGCTCTCTGTAGCAGCATGGTGCTGATGACATGGCTGCAGAAGATGCTGCTTTACCTATTTCTTGCTGTGAAGGAAGTGATTTATTTCAGCACAGTTCACCAGGAAACAGGAGGCCTGCAAGGCTCCACAGCAAGGAAAACAGTGGTGTAAAGAAATTGCAAATCAGTAAGAGGAAACATAACCACGTCCATCCTGCTTGTAGCATTTATGTGTTGAGCTTTCAGTTCTGATCTTGCCTGTCTCCTGCCAGGTGAATTGCTCTCAGGAGAACAAGGACCAGCTGGACTGCCGCTACTTTGGCGAGCTCCTGGCAGAGCTGAACCGCAAGACCAATGACCTGCACAGCTGTTTACTGCAGCATGTGGAGAAGATAGGAGGAAGGTATTGGCATTACATTTGTTGTGTCGATTCTGTGGAGAAGGTGCTCTCCAAGTCACTGAAAGAAGAGTGGTCCCACAACAGGGGAAAAGCAGAATTTAAGTATTACAAAAGACCTGACTGCAAAGGAAACACTTCAGGCATGTCAATAAACGGCAGCTTAGCTCTGGGTAAACCATTACCAGACAATTAAAATGCAGTTTGGTTAACCAAGCATAATTGGGGTGAGTGCCCAAAGAATCAGAGAGAGTTGGCCTGGCTCAAGTGTGCTGCTGGTAGCATCCCAGTTCCCTTAGAGATTTGTGTTGCCAAGCACCTTAAAAGGAAGGTGACAGCTCCTAATCTGATAAAGAACCTTCCTTGCTCTATGCTTTAATCTTTTTATGGCTGTGAATGTGGGCATGGATTCTTTTCTCAGGATTAAAGTTCTCAAGAAGCTGTTGCTAACTGTTCCCTTGGATGTTGTCTGTTTTACAGGAACCAGGACATTGAATTCATGTGCCAGGTAGGCATCAGTGCCAGGTAAGCATCAGGTGTGCTCTTGCTGAGCTGCTCCCTGGCATGGAGTGTCAACAACAATGGTGTGGATCTTCCAGCAAATTAAGCCAAGCCAGTTTAGATGAGGGATGCTTTGTTAGTTAATGATCTCTGCTTGTTAGTAACATTCAGAACCTGAAACTTGCTGCTAGGTCTGGATTTGCAAATGGGATCACAGTGAAAGGAAAGTTGAATTTGCATTATTCCAGCATGGGAGTCAAATGTTGGCAGTCTTTCCTGTTGTGCCAATAATGGCTGCACTGTAAGCAAGCTTGCACAGCTCCCTCTGCTTCCATTTTGTGTTTCTGCAAAGAATCTTCCACTTCCTGGTCAGTAAAGCTGCAGTCGAAGCAGGGAGTGCCAAGCAGTGCCTGTCACAGAGGAGAGGGACAGCAGCTGACAGCAGGCTGCCCCTGCAGACAGCTCACTTCCGTGCATCAGCCAGGGCAGAAGTGTCAGCACCTCTCTTGTTTTCAAGGGCAGTGTGCTAGGGCAGGAGTGAAATCACCTGAGGCAGTGCCACTTCATCACTGCCAGAATCTCCTGTGACAGCTGCTCATCTTCAGAAACAGGAACTATGCTCCTACCTATCCCAGACTGCTGGGAGCTCTCCTTTAGTGTCAGCTGTTGTTTTCTGGAGAGGACTGGTTTGAACACTGCCTTTACACCAGATGTTACTCAGGAATTTGAATACATGCTTCATGTATCGCTTCATCTCTGTTTGTCTGTGCCCCACAGAGCAGACTGTGGAAGTTTTCTGGATACTTTGATCTGTTTTCACTCTTATTTGCCTTGTACTAAGATGCTTTGCATAGTAGAGCTGTGTAATTAATGAAGAAAGCACATTATGATCTACCAGGCAAAATTCTTCATCAAGATGTCTCCCCTTTCCTCCCTTTGCCTAGACTGAAGATATTGAAGAATTAATTCCTAAAGGACTGTCTGAGGCAACAAAGCAGCAGATTCGCTATCTCCTCCAGGTACCAGGGGGTGGAGAGGACGTGTAAGCCTCTAGTAACATCAAACAGTGGCAGCTGGCTTGCCGGGCATGGTGCACGTAATGTGCTTTGCTCTCTGCTCTATTTCATCTGTGTAGTGCTACAGGTTTGGAATCGCACAGGTGGCTCCCAGTGCCATGGTGTGGCAGTTGGTTCCATGCACTGCTGGTGCATTTCAAACAGCTTTAGTGCTGCTTTCTTGTAGCCTTGCTGGGAACCAGCTTGGCTTTGGCCCAGCTGTAGGAGAATGCAGATCTGTAACCTTTCGATTTGTTGTATGTTAATGCTTTGCATGATGGCAAACGGGGGGTGCTTTGCTGAACACTGAATTGGGTACCCCTTGCCAGCTACAAGCAGTGCTGACGCCTTAGGTCTCACCTTTCACAAATGTTCTGGTTAAAATCCTCTACACAACTTTAATTCTGAGGTAACAAAACTTAACCATTTCTGTTCAGGTTTCCTTTGTAAGTTTTGTCTGATTTCATTATTCAGCTCCCAAGTAGCTCACTCTGCCTTTTTCATCCCCAGCCCCATGACCGCTGGCTCTAAGCAGGCAGCCACCACTGCCAGGTTCTGTTAAGGGTTGATTTTGTTCTTCCCAGCACTCTGTTGTTTCTGAAGTGCTGCAGGTGGCTGATTGGTACTGGCCCTTGCCTTTGGTGAAACACTAAACCCAGTGCTGTAGCATAAATTCCACTGGCCACTCCAGAACCATTTGATACATGGTGTGTCAGGACAGGAGCCCAAACAATCTGCACTGCTCAGCAGATGTATCTGGATTTGGTCTCCCTGAGATAGGGGCAGGGTGATCCTACTTGGGAGCTGCAGCAC
The DNA here is from genome assembly GCA_033816785.1 of Picus viridis. NCBI lineage: Eukaryota > Metazoa > Chordata > Aves > Piciformes > Picidae > Picus > Picus viridis. Next base: position 22,505,838 of record CM066580.1, on the reverse strand, counting down.
AGAATCACTTCCTGGTAAAAAGTAAATTTGAGTCAAGTTATGAATGAGCAACCTGCACTGGCTTCACAGCTGAGCCTGCTCAGAGCAGGAGGGTAGGACAAGGGGACCTCCCAGGTCCCTTCCAACTTGAATGATTGTTTTACAGTGGAGATGGGCACTGACATGAGCACCACCTCAGGAAGCTGGTTCAGCTCAGTGTGTGTGTGTGAAGGAGCTGAACCCCATCTTTCCTGTTTGCACTTAAGTCCAGCTGGTTTTACATTGTCACACCTATGCTTAAAACAAAGCAGCTAAAATGCCTTTGGGGAACCAGAGCTTGTCAGCATACAGACAGTGTGCTGTGGGGCTACAGACCCCAAAGGCCTCTCAGAGTTATCTCTGGAATGTTTTCACATGGAGCAGGACTCTGAGCCAGCTGTCACACTGCTCAAAGACTCTGCTGGCTACACCCAGAGGCTAAGAACATGGAGAATGTCACTGTAAAAGTATGTTACAGCTCTGGAATTTAGCAGCCTTTAGCAGGAAGTAAGGCTGAGTGGAGATTTACTTCTATTTTGTATTCTAAATTCAACCCTTTTGAATAAATCCCTTCTTTCAATCCATTCTTAAAACTAGTTCACAATAAAACCATCAACACTCTTAAGTCAGAACTGAAATTCCACTTTAATAAACAAAGAAAGAAGTGAGTTACACAAGAAATGGTTTTGTTTTTTGAAGCCTCAGTCACATAATGGCAGCAGTGGGGACAAAAAAATAGGGAAAGGTTCATCACCAGGTGGATGGAGAGCTGACAGCTTTCCTCCACCCCCGTGGTCCACAGGTAAAGCTTTGGGAAGGTATGAGAGGAGGAGGAGACAGAAGGATCTCACTTTTGTCCAGACAGTACAACCCCCATCTTCTGCACACACTATTCAGCCCTTCCAGAGGAGTCAGAACTTGAGGAATGACTTTGTGGGTTCTTCAAAAATCTATTTTTCTTCTTTCAAACATTAGAAAAGTATCAGGAACTGCAACAGTTTTGTTTGACGTGAATCAGCCCAGAGCTGCTAGAGAGCAGGGCCAGGGTGTTGTGCAGAGGCCTTTCCTTTTCATGCAGTTGGCTCCTTTGATCTTTGGGATCCCTTTCCTTTCAAAGGGAGGAGTTGGTTGTGTGTTGCTTTTTTATTTAAATGCTTTTAATTGTAAGTAAATTCCCCTGCCCTGGGGCTGCCAGTGTGCTTTGCCTGATCTCAGAGATGATGCCTCACTCCTCTGGCTTCTCAGCTAGGGCAGGACTGTTTTTTAATCAGTGTAAGTCACAAAGCTCTGACTGTGTATTAGCACCTTTATTTTCCCTTTATTGGTGTTCAGATGCAGGTCTTCGCTCCCTTGTTCCTTCCCTTATGAGGCTGTAGTTGCAGAAGGATGCCATCTGCAGAACAAAGTGCAGGAAGGTTGTTTCTTTGTGGGACCTCTGCATGCTTCAAAGAGTGCCCTGCAACAGTGCCAAGAGTCCAAGTTATTTTCAGCTGTGGAGCAGCTGCCAAGCGTGCTGTAAACAAAGCTTACTCATTCAGCAGGAGAACACATTGTTATCTTTCCCCCTCCTAGATGAGAGTGACATCAGATAAATCCCTGAGGCTTGTGCTTTCTACCTTCAAGAATTTACGTGAGGAGCTTTGCCATCTGCAGGATGACCTGGGGTAAGCCACCATTACCAGTGCCCCTGGCCTCAGCCCTTTGGTTCTTACCTATCAGTGGGAAGTTTGTTAGGATGAAATTGAAATGGTGGAGTCCAGGATTCCAGCTGCTCTAATGGCAGTGGCTGATTTGGTTGGTTCATTGACGGACCTGCTAGACCTGTACAGTGGACGAGGTTTCAGGGGCTCAATTTGTTGAAGCCCAAAACCCCCAAATACTTCCAAGGGAAGAAAAGACCCTGCTGACCGAGACTGGATTTAAAGCTCTGAACTGGTAGCTACAGTGCACAGATCATCTATGTGGCTGTAGCTGAACACCCCACACAAAGCCAACTGAAGGGCAGCTGTGTGCTCTGCACTTACAAACCCATAGTTTGAACAAGGAGGACATTTTCTCGCTCCCAAAACATCCCTTACAGATTATTCAGTGGGAGAAGGTCATTGAAACATTGCAGCTACTGAGCAGGAACAATTTTGTCTTACAGAAGCTAGAAACTGACAATGTCTTGCTTAAGAAGGATTTGGCTTTTAAAGATTCCCAGGTGAAAGAGTATGAAACCATGCTGGCTTCCCTGCGAGAGAACAACCGCCAGCAGCAGGTAAAGCTAAACCCTGGCTTATTAGACAGCCACAAGCCAGGCAGGAGCTGCGTTCCGAGTCTTGCAACTGCCGCCTGCTGTGGGGTGTGGGTGGCCCTCTCCCTGCATTCATCCCTCTCTTGTGCTTCCCAGCAAGTGCTCAGAGATAGCAGTGCCAAGTGCTGCTCTCTGGAGGAGCAGCTGCTGTCGCTGCGGCTGAGCGAAGGGGACAAGGAGTGTCAGCTGAAGGAGCTGGAGTACAGCAAGCGAGCCCTGGAGCAGGAGCTGCAGAGCCTCAGGCTGCAGGTAACAGCCTGCCTGTTCTGGGGTGGCAGCTGGCACCCGCAGACACAGCTGCATTGACCTATCAAAACTAAGAACAAATCCACTTTCAAAAGTAAGCTCTTGCATTGCCTGCAGGCCTGCTCCAGCCCAGCCCTGCAGACCAGCACAGATGAGCTCTCCAGCCGCTATGTGGAGATGATCAACAACCTGAGGGAGGACAAGGACCGGGAGATCCGCAATCTCAGGGTGAGTTGGCTGACCTGGGGGTGTGCTCGTGCCCTGGCTGACTGCAGGCAAAGAATCATAGAATCAAAAAGGTTGGAAAAGACCTCAGAGATCATCAAGTCCAACCTATCACCCAACACCTCCTGACTAACTAAACCACGGCTCTAAGTGCCACATCCAGTCCTTTTTGGAATACCTCCAGGGACAGGGTCTCCACCGCCTCCCCGGGCAGCACATTCCAGTGGCCAATTACTCTTTCTTTGAAGAACTTTCTCCTCACCTTGAACCTAAATCCTCCCTGGCATAGCTTGAGACTGTGTCCTCTTGTTCTGGTGCTGGTTGCCTGGGAGAGGAGACCAACCCCACCCTAGCTACAACCTCCCTTCAGGTAGTTGTAGACAGCAATAAGGTCTCCCCTGAGCCTCCTCTTCTCCAGGCTAAGCAACCCCAGCTCCCTCAGCCTCTCCTCATAGGGCTTGTGCTCAAGGCCTCTCACCAGCCTTGTTGCCCTTCTCTGGACACGTTCAAGAGCCTCAATGTCCTTCTTAAATTGAGGGACACAGGACTCAAGGTGTGGCCTAACCAGTGCCGAGTACAGGGGCAGAATGACTTCCCTGCTCCTGCTGGCCACACTATTTCTGATGCAGGCCAGGAGGCCATTGGCCTTCTTGGCCACCTGGGCATACTGCTGGTTCATGTTCAGCCAGCTGTCAACCAGCACCCCTAGGTCTCTTTCTGCCTGGCTGCTCTCCCGTTGCAGCCTGTTGCACTGCCTGGGGTGGTTGTGCTCTCTGAATGAGGAACAGGGAAGAGCTACTGCAGGTACTTTGTGGATGCCTTTTAGCTCTTCAGTTCCTTTATACACAGACATTAAAGAGTGCTCAGAAACACTTACAGTGGTGGTTTAGAGGAAAATAATCAAATATAATTCCAGTACCTGAAGGGATCCTACAGGAAAGCTGCAGAGGGACTTTTCGTGAGGGTGTCTAGAGACAGGACAAGGGGGAATGGTTTGAAGCTGAGGGAGAGCAGGGTTAGACTGGCGCTTAGAAAGAAGCTCTTCAATAAGAGAGTTGTGAAACCCTGGAAGAGGCTGCCCAGGGAGGTTGTGGATGCCTCCTCCCTGAGGGTATTTTTAAGGCCAGGCTGGATGAGGCCTTCAGCAGCTGAGTCTGGTTGAGAGGTGTCTCTGCCCATGGTGGGGAGGTTAGAGTAGGTGATCTCTGAGGTTCCTTCCAACCTGAGCCATTCTATGAATCTGTGAATTCCTTAGAGGTAGCAGCTGGGGATTAATCGTGCCTCTCTCCTGGAGAGAGGTTTTGTGTGTCCTGCTAAAGAAAGAAGCCAAAGGACACCCAACAGAAAACAATACACCCCAATCAGGCTATGTGGGAAACATCTCTCACTTAAAACACTGCAGTAATATTTGACCACCCTGAAAGCCAGTTCAGCCTTTGTGCTGGATCAGCTTTAGGCAGTTGTAAGATACTGAAGTGATGCTGGGGAGCATTGAGTGCAGCTGGCACCTTATGAATTCACGGTGCAGCTCAACATTGGATTTGACAGTCATGGGGTCTCACTGGCCGTGATTTGAATGAAAAAAAGATACCCGAAGTCCTGGATGTGTACTGAGAGGTCCCTGCAAGCACACCAGGCACCTAACCACTCCTTACCACCTGTTCTCCAGAGCCAGTTATGCCAATTCCAGCAAGATATCTCAAGGAGAGAGGGGAGCAACAGTGACTTGCAAATAAGGTTGCATGAACTGACATCCATGTTGGAGGAGAAGGATGCTTTTATCAAACAGCAGCAAGAGGTAAAACAAAACCATTCTGAGTTTTTCTGTTTGAGCCTCTCCTTCCTGTGCAGGTGGAAACTCACCAGGAAGTCACTTGCACTCCCCTGGTTTAGGGAGCAGGGTTAAGACTTTTCCTCTGCCAGTCTTTTAGGAGGACAGACTATGGGCTGCTCCCTGAATTCCTGTGAATCCTTTGTTGTGACTTAGCGAACTAACAGTGCAGGAAACATGACTGACTTCACCTGAATGCTTTCTTTTGGTTTTCTCAGGACCTCTTCCGACTGAAGCAAGAGAAATTATCAGGCAATCAGTCCCCTGGTGTGACAGCCATCATCACCAAGAAGTAATGTGGTCATTCACCTTAAACTAGCTCCCATTGTTGTTGTACAGCCTCTGTTAGCCAAGGGCTTCCCGCCTGATCCTACTGTTCTGGGGGAAACGTGCAGAGAGGTTCTCAGGGGGAGGGTTCAGTGCTCAGCACTGTAACAGTGACTGGAGGGGTGGCCATCTAAATGTCTGCATTAGCTACTTAGTTACTAGTGGAAAAACCTTTGGGGATTAATGGCTGGAAGGACTCTGGTGAGAGCAGTCAGGGGTGTGCAGATCTCAGTTCACAGGTTTGCAACTCTCCTTACTACAGGTACAGGAATCAGTATCCGATCCTGGGTCTCCTGTCTGATGACTACAAGGTCACATCACCAGTCAATAAATCACAAACTATCGTAATTGAGAGGACTGGAGAGATCTGGAAACAGGTGAGTTCAGCCAGAGACTGACTTCTTCAGTCTCTGCAATTCCCAAATACCCAGTGGAACTTCAAAGAGCCCCAGCTTTAGTCGAACTTGGCTGCCAACAGCAAAGTGATTAAAAGTCAAGGACCTGAATTGTCTGTTGCACTGAAGTAGTTAATTGCGGGGTGGGGTAGACATGAAAGAACCTTTTGTTGTGCTCCCTGACACGCAAATGCTTTGCACAAAAGAAGTGGCTCTGCCCTGACAGCAGTCTCTGCCCGCAGGCACAGGGCAGTCTTCGGGCATCTCAGGACAGGGAAGATAGTTGGGCAGAACTTTATCCCTGTTGTGTTCTCGGGTGAGGGCGTTATTGTGGGTGGGCAGCGTTCTTCTGAAGCACCTGTGTGGCTCCCGACTAGTAAGCACCACGTCCCTGATACTGACACTGAGGCAGGGCAGTGACTAACCCAGGAATCCCGCAAAAGCAGTGATGTTTTAAGGATCAATTCAGAGTAGAAAGAGAAGGAAGAGGACTGCAGAAGCTGCTCCTGTCAGAAAGGCACACGGCAATGCTGCCAACGCTGAGTGCAAGGGGAGACTTGAGAGAGCAGCACAGCTACAGCAGTGCTGAGCGAGTAGCTTTGAAGGGATGTGACCAAGAACATGAGAGTGGTGGGAGCAGCCTGAGCAGACCAGGGTCAAACATCTGGTGTGCTCTGCAGTGGGCTAACAACATAAAAGGTAGAAGTCACTAGCAAACAGCAGTGCATTGCTGCTGATCACTGAAACTCATCCTGGTACATCGTGACCTCAAGTAAATAACCCCAACGCGGTCACAGAGAGGGGACTTTGACCTCAAGTAACCCTCGGGGCAAACTGTCAAGGACTTTACCATTAATGAAGAAATTACACAAATGACGGGGAAGCTGCCTCCTTCCTAGCTCCCTGGAAAAGTTACTCACACTTTCCGTTATAAAACATGGAAAGGAGTTGTGTGCTCTGCATTTTGGGAGGCCAGGATGATAAAAGACAGGCTTTAGGGAGCTGGCAGGATTGGTTTATTGGACTGGAATGTCTGTGTCTCCTTCTAACAAGACACTTGGTTCTTCCAGGAATGAAAGAGAACTCTCAGCTGCTCAAAGGAGTTAACAACAATTAAAACTGCTTTACTTTCTGCTATTCTGCATCCAAAAATTATTCAGTCTGATAGGGAAAAGTCTGGAGAACATGTTAAAGGCAAGGAAGCATGAAGATGGAGAACACAGATCCTCTCACCTTGAAGAACTGGTACCCGTGTCCCAGTCTGCCACTGCCAGCCACGTAAAGCATACTTGTGCTTGTTCACACACTCTGCTCAGGTGACAGCAGCAGGCCCTGCCTTTGTGGACTTCTCTTCTTGACGTGCCTAACTTCTGTTCTTCAGCCACTGAAGCAATCTAAGAGACAAAAGGAAGCCATCTGAGACCTTCACTCTTTGCACTATTTGCCATCCTCTCCTCTCCTGCCACTTGCTCTGCATCCCACCATAGCAAAGGGCTGCTTTCAGCACAGTCACAGGCTGCTGGTTATCTGCCACTGCCTGCAGGAGATGGAGCAAACCCAGACATTGCCATCATGAGAAACCTTAGGAGCACCTCACTAAAAGCTGCTTACACCTGTCTGTGGCTGGGAAGCTAGAACACACAGGGAAAATCCTGAATGTACTACAGCTCTACACCAACTCACCCTGAGCTACTGCCCTGGCCCTTACCAGAGTTCCCTGGCTCAGCACTGTGGTGGGGCAGGTGCTGGTTCCAGAGAACATCACTACCCTCAGAGATGATGGACTTCAACTGAACCTCTGTAAGGCCCCAAAGCAGCCATAAGTATTTGCTGGGCTTGAAAATGTCAAGACCTTGGTGTGAAACAGTATGGAAATAGCTCACAGACTCATTATCAGACCAGCCCTCCACTGACAACTTTTGCTCCTTGCAGGACCACAGAACTTCTCTTAGAATGAGCTGCTATTAATAATTGAATAGTTGCCTAAGCAACGCTGCACAGAAAAACCATAGGGGTAAACTTTAAACTATGCAATCAAAGGTGCTAGCTCTTCCTCATGGGGTTCTTGCTTTGCTCTTTCTGCAGCCATTGCTTTCCATTCACAAGTAACATGTATCAGAACCTTTCAGGGTGAAAGAATGCTGGAGCTAAGTGGAACTATCTTACAATAAACCAAAGTGGAACTTGCTGAATCATGTCTGTCTGTATGGGAAACATCTGTCTAAGGGGTAAGCTGGAGGGACTGGGTTGAGGTGGTTTGCATCCTCAAACAGCACTCACTTGAGCCTAACTCTACAGAAAGAGGTTGTAATTGGTTAAATATTTAAGAGGGGAGAGCACTCCTCATTCAGAAGTCAGCACTGACTGGATTCTAGAACAGCTCACAGTGTTCTCTGTAGCAGTTAGGTCCAACAGAAACCACAGAGTTCATGTACTAATTGCACAGAATAGGACCAGTGTGTTCTAGCCCAATGAACCGTTTTAGCTACACTGCCCTCTTAATGACTGTAGTGACCTAAATGATAAAGGAGGAAACCCACCACGTGTTTCATGCCACCACACTGGTATCTCTGCTTAGCTGTGGAGTTACCCTGAGTGGAGGAGCCACAAAGTAATTTGCTGACTTACTGCAGGGCTTTTCCATGCTCACCATTAACCTTAACACTGTGTGGGTTAAGTCTCAAGGCTTTTCCTCTCCTGACAGGCCTTGTTTCCAGTCCGCCTTAGCTGGGTTTCACTGTCCATATGCTGCAAGGAGAAGAGAGACAAATAATTAGTAAAGAAGAAAGAAATGCTCAAACTGCTAAGGCCGTGAAGCCAGCAAAAGAGAAGTGGCAACTCATCTTGAGACTTCACACTGGGCAAGGCTGCCTGTAACCATCCGGCTATGTGTAACAGCCTGGCTTCTCCACCCAGCCAGCACAAAAAGCAGGGCTCACACACAGAAGATTGCACCAGTCTCTCCCTGCTTCAGGTCCCTCACACCTGCTCATATCTGCACCACAGTTGGTAATAAACCACTGCAGTTGTGGGTTTTCCAACCACTATTGTCCTCTCGCATCTTGAAAAACACATTCCTCACAGATTCTTATGTTCCAAAGGTACGAATTTTCTCTTAAGTAAACCCAAATCCCATTAGGTGGGCTGGCAGACTGTTACAGAGCTTAATCATCCCCTTATATAATGATGAAGCTGTCAATGTAAACTTTTAAGCAGCATCCACCATATACTTTCTGCCATCATTAAATAGGCTCAAAACCCTTTTGTGCCTGTTATGGCAAGCACTTTTAGGGCAAGAAAAACACCTGGACACAACAGAAAACATAGGTAACAAAAGCGATGCTCCAAGAACAGCAGCTGCCCCTCACTGACTTTGAACTAAACAACCACCTTACGCCAAACAATGGTGGATCACAGAAAGAATTAACCCAGACGTGTAATTTTCAACTATCAGATGCATAAGGGCCAAAGCCTTTCAGTGCACCACCTGGAAGAAACACCACTGTCATCCCCAGATACACACTGTAAAATGTAAACTCTACTAAGCTCACCAGTAAACACCACATATGAATAATACTATTGTCAGGCCAGGAGCAGAACACAACACTTCAGGACATCATGTCCTGCTTTCACACTGCTCTCCAGAAGTTTTGAGTTCTGCCATTTCTAACCCCACATCCTGTCCTGTGCCCCATGATCCGTGATGGGCTCTTGGGCAAGGTGGGGTTAAGTCATTCTACCATGCTGGCCATAGAAAACATTTCAAATCCCGAGTACCTGATTATTCTGTGCGAGCCGGCATGGACCTGTGCTTTGTCAGAGTCAGCAGCATCATCTTCTGTCTGCTGTGAAGAAACTCTTTCAGTCAGTGTGTTCAATATAATGTTCAGGAGTAAAGCATTAGAATAGTCAAACCCCCACAATTGTGAATTTATTTTTTTTTACTGCTCCTACCTCCCCCTGTGACTGCTGGGCATACAAAATAAACAGCCTGAACAAAAAAGGATTAACAATAGGTCTGTACCAGTGATGGGGTTTAGTACAAAACCTGGCTAAAAGCCCGTTGGAAATCCTTGCCGAAGAGCTGATTTACTATTGCACTCTTCTTGAAGGTTTTAATCTATGACTGATGTCACAATTCAAGTACTCTAAAAAGAGAGAGAAATCAAGAGAGCAAAGGTTTTACTATTTCATTTTGCAAGCTGTTATTACGTGGATAAAAAGACAAAACCTACCTGGCTCTTCCCCAAATACCTGAGAAGCTTCATGTTCTCCTTACTTGAAGGAAGAAGCGTCAAAGGAATGCCGGTGTCACACTCCAGTTGTTTCAGAAGTCAGCACAAATGCACTACCTGCAACTTTAAAGCATCAAAGAAACCCCCAACGCTCTCCCGCCCCCAGTCTGACAAATACAGCACCAACAACCTGTTTACTCGAGCTGTTATCACACATTAATTAGTGACTGATCAGATGAGGCAAATTTACACAGGATGAGTCTTTCCTGGAGGCCACAAATGAAAAGCAAACTCCAAAAGCTTTGGAGTGCAAGAGATGCGTTTTATTGTATGCCCGTTACGATGAGTAACACAGTTAGAAATCATAATCCCACAGAACAGTGACAACCTTATTTTACAGCGTGTACATCAGTTTTTACAGCCACAGAAAACACGTAGGTTTCTTTTCTAAGAGATTTCCCAAATTCAACTTTCTGAAGTTTAGAAATATAAAAAAAATTTATTCTCAAGGAACTGATTCTCATCTGGTGCAAAAGAACCCAAAACAGAACGAAACAGAAACCAAACCCAAAGCAAAACCAAAATATGACCATTATCTGAAACACAAAGCCACGATATAGCATGAAGGTACAATTTCTCGTGTGAAGAGCTGTGTGCAACATGAAGCAACTAAAAAAAGTAAAAAATACACATTATATGCATAACATTTATGAACAGGTTTTTCATTAAATAGCCCTAGACCAGCTCGTTATATTAAGCGCCATTTGATTCGCAGCATGCTAACACAAAGCATTGTTTAAAGGGATGCATATTTGCAATGGATACACTGGAAACTGAAGATCCACCTCCAAACTCTAGTGGCAGCGTATTTCTCTGGTTAAATACTGCATATATACTTTCTTTACAGATTGAAAATGCACATTTATAGTATGGAATACATTTATTTATTTATTTATTTATTTTTCCATTAAAGAGTTGATTAAAAGGTGCAATTTTATGTCTATATTGAAAATTTCCTATTAGGAAGTAGGACAACAACAGCCATACCTGTTAAGAACACCGCCCTAAAGAACTCCTAAGCACTTTGCATTGGAATTAAAACCCCCTACATTTTTCAACTGTGTTTTTTCTTACTCTTTTTTTTGTTTTTGTTTTTTTTTTTTTTAGAGAAGATTTTAAAGTAGTGAGAAAAAAGATCAGTGTTGAGCCCCAACACTTTGAGCTGCATCCATTTTATCCTTAAAAAAAGAAAAAAACAAAGTCAAATTCAAAAGTTAATTTCGTTATATGTGCCATACTGAACAACATTCAACTGCAGTTTCAGATAAAAAAAGGGAAATTATATACATAGGCATCTTTAACCCTAGCACCAGAACACCACCTCTGAGATCATAACGTAATGCTCTATCTTAAACATCATATCCTGCAATAGAATAGGTTAGCAGCTTTGAACACCATTACAAAAGTACTTGTTGGACCTAAAGTAATAAGGGAAACAAAAAGGTTTCCCAATGAAATGCTTTAAAAAACAAACAAAACAAAACCAAAACACATTGAGGGAAAAAAAAAAGGAAGAAGAAGGGACAAACCCCCCCAGATTTGACCAGTTCTGGAATTCAAGTTCCAGGCACGATTTAAAACCGCTATGATCAAGTGACTGACACTCCCCTCTTGAACTGCACAAGTTAGACTTGGTTGTAAACCCCCCCCATCTGAACTGTTTTCCTATTGGAGACAAGTGCTGTTCCTGACAAAACTGGTAACACAACCACCTGGCTTTGCCTTCTCTAGCTTAACAATGTGTAACACTATTACTCTGAAGACATTCATCCATCTTTCTGCAAATTTAAGACATTCATCCATCCTTCTGCATTCCATAGTGCTCTTCAGGTTCTGATACGCAACAATCATAGGGCTATGAGATCCCCTGCCAACCCTAATACTTTTAAGACTTTTAATACAAAGAATGTAAAGTTATGATTTAATATCAAGCTTTGAAACCAGGAGAAACAGTTCATGAGAGACTTTCCCCCACCACCCCCCCCAATTAGCATATCACAGTTTCTAAATTGCTTCCTTCTGGAGATGATATATTACAGGATGGCCTCTTTGTGGTGCCTCATTATATGCTGATTTTTTTTTCAGATGGCCTACGGAATCCCTTTTTGCAATACTCACACCTGTGTGGGTAGTCTTTAGTGTGTATGGATATGACGTGCCGCTTGAAGCCCGACGCGTCCGTGGTGCTGTACTCACAATACTGGCACTGATAAACCTTCCTCCCGCTGTGGGTCTTCATGTGCTTCTTCAGTTCGGTTTGCTGCCTAAATCCTCTTTTACATCTTTTGCATTTAAAAGGCAGGTCCTTGGTGTGAACCGAGAGGATGTGCCCGCTAAGTACAAAAGGATCTGAGGTTTTGAAGTCACAGTGCCTACACTGATGGACCTTTTTACCTTTATGGGTCTCGCTATGCTTTTTGAGCTCGGAGGGGCGGTGGAAGCCTTTCTCACAGACCTCGCACTTGTGGGGAAAATCCTTTGTGTGCACTGAAATAATGTGTCGCTTCAGGTCACTCGAATTGGTGCTCTTATGGTCACAATGTGGACACTGGTGAGTCTTATGCCCTTGGAATAACTCTGTGTGCTGCTGCAGTTCTTTCTCGTCTGTGAACGCCTGGGGACAGTGCTCGCATTTAAAGGGCAGATCAGTCCCGTGTTTGGTTTTGATGTGGGTTTTCAGGTTGGACTGATCAGCACACCTGAAGACACAGTGCTGACACTGGTATGGCTTTTCCCCAGTGTGGGTCCTCATATGCTTTTTCAGCTCTGACGGGTGACGGAATCCTTTCCCACACTCCACACACACGTGCGGGAAGTTCTTACTGTGAACTGCGAGCAGATGTCTGTTGAGTAGTCCCTGCTCTGCAGTTTCATAGTCACAATATTTGCACTTGTGCAGCTTAGGCTCTTTGTCCCTCAGTATGAGTTTATTAGAGCTCAAGGGGCTTGCTTCTCTGTATCTTCTCGTGTATTCTGTAAACTCATGGGTTTTATCAACTTTATTTATAAGTTTATGGCTTTCCAGATGATTATGGAAACTTACTTTTTTGTTGGTTGTAAAGTCACAGTCTGTACACTGGTACTTCTTCTTGATCATGTGATCCGGGTGATTCTTCATGTGCCTTTTCAAGAATCCTCTGGATTTAAATTTTTTCCCACAAATATGACAAGGGTAAACTGTTAAGGGCTGTCCATCAGGACCTATTATAACAGCTGTTTTTAAACAAACAAAAATAAGTTATGAAGGAAACAAGTTTACCGATTAAGAAGCTTTAAATCAGCCAACTGCTGTTCAGATTCATGCACTTACACTTGCAGCAGGCAGAGAATGGTTCAGCAGTTTAAAAACAACCAATCCACAGCACCTATAGTTTAGGTAGTTCTGCTTTAGAAACTGCTCACACAGATCAGTAACACCGTACGGGCGGTGGACAAACCCACGGCGGCTTTCTAAGAGCTTGCAAAATTCAAATGAACTGCAGCAGCCCTAAGTGTGCTGACTCTGGATAGCAGGAATTATGACGTTTGCTACGCACAGAATTGGAGGGGGAAGGACACAGGAAATATGCAAATCATCATTTATAGCTTTCAATTCTGCATCGGCTTAAAGAAAATCAGAAGGCCCAGTGGAGGCGCAAGTGCCACTCCGTGACAAGACGCGTAACCATACAGTGTTTACCTGTTTGCCATTGCCTGGCCTCTCCTCTCCTCCTTTTCTTGGTTTTTTGTTTGAGCACTCTATTAGTGCTAATGCTATCACAAATCTGCAGGTACTGTGTTGCATTACCGTTTTTGTTTTCTAATCGTGTATCCAAGTTATTTCCTAGAAACAAAAATTAGACACCGTAAAAAACCTTAAACAACGCTTTCCTTTGGGACTGATGACTGGAATTGCACAGCAGCATTATCTACTTGCTCTAAAAAACACCACCCATTCCTCTACAATGAACAGACACCAATAGAAGAGTGCCAACAGAAAACACTGTTTTTGCTGGCAGACGTCAGTAACAGAGTTGTTTCAGTACTGATTGTTATTAAATACACTCTTGGATTTCTCACACTTCTGAAGGCGTTAATTTCTCATGAGCTATGCTGGGTGTTTCACTTAACTTAGTTTTACTTCTTAACAACTCCTTTATTTCTACTGATTACAAAACTCTATTAAAAATCCTGGAAAATCCTCCCAACCTTCCCACCCACCCTGAAGTGCTGCAACACATCTAGAATTGTTCTCATCTCAAAACACTAGAGAAAGACCTTGGAGTCCTTCAGTATGTGCTTTATGGCTAGTTTTTTGCATTCACTGATGCAGAGACCTGACACACACAAATGTCTGTGTTTCTAAAGGCAGCAAGTTAGGTTTACAGCTGTACCCAGCACAGGTACATGCTCTTACCTGCCGCTTGACCATCTTCGTATCTTCTGGGTACCCTTCTTTCATCTCCTGCAGAGAAGGGTATTTTAGTCATTATAAATTAAAACTCTTTTTAAGGGTAATGGCTTTCAAGCCTGATAATGTGAGAGAAGTGACGCAGCTGCTAAGAACTCCTGCCTAACTTATGTGCAGTTCTCCATTGGTTCAGCGTTTTGCAATCAAGAGCCCCAGGAAATGAAATCCCATCTCTGTGAATATTTGATAACCACTAAAACTGTTTGCATGCTCCCCATGCTGACTGTCTTCCCTGCTTGGCATAATTAATATGCTTGTTTCTGCAAACTCTGAACCTTGTATATAACCTCAAATTGCAATCCAGAAAGGAGGTTATCTGAAATACACCATTTGTTCTTGAGACAGAAGTACTTGATCTCTCTGGAGCAGATCTAGGCAGGTAAGAAGACCTGTACCTTATCAGCTGCTCAGAACTCATCTATGCAAGGGACTATAACATTCTGGGAGATGGAGAAGAAATACCTTAAGAGCATATTCCTCATTTGCCAAGGCTTTGTGGTTCTAAACCACTTTATTGGCCCAAATACTGAGAAATACCACAACCATGAATTTTAATTAACTTGTATAATTATAATGTAAACCATGGATGACCTCTTAATATACACTTAACATGCCAAAATCAGAGAACAGAATATGACATAGAGTAATAGTCAGGATTTACAACATATCCTGGTAAGATATTTGAAGCATGGCTGCAGAGAACAGATTACCTTTTTTCTTTTTGTTTCTAACCTGAAGGACTAACAGGCTTAAAACAGATAAATAAACTGAAATTATTAGGAACGTGGTTACACATTTATTCCTACCATCCCCTTTTCCCATTTTTTCCCCTTTCTCCTAGAGCTGACATAAAATAATTCAGGCTATCCTTGCTTCTCTAAGATCCTCAAAGTCAGCTTAAACAACCATTAAAAACCACACGTTCTGTACATCTGAGCTACAATCAGGAACAGTGTAGAAATTCTCCTAACAGATTTCCTTTCTGTCCCAGAAAAGAGACTGATAAGGGATCAGGAGGAGCTGCTTCCAAACCCCTAGAGGAAAGTGAGAGATGACGACATTTGCACAGATTCTGGAAGACAGAGAGAAAATGATGAGACTGCAGGAAATAAGCATACAGGTTCCTACCGTAAGCAGCAGCCCAAGCAACAGGGACAAAAGTTTTATTCACGCTAGAGTCTTCAATCTGTGTGTCTGGAAGTGATGTGGCTTCTTCTTCACCTACAATAACTTCCATATAAACTTCATCTGCAATTTCAGCACAGCCTGGGTTAAAGAAGAAAAAGAAATCTTTAATTTTATCTGCTCGTCCTAAATTTCCCTTCATTCACTTTGCTCTCACTCTGCTTGATACCCATGCTAAATGACTTTTCCTCCTTTGGCATTTAGAACCACCCTTTTCCTTAGGGGATCATTGTTTATTCAGACCTTCCTTTGAGAGATAAAACACATTATCAATAAATACAAACCCAAGCCAAACACCAACACCAATTCAAACATACAAACCTAGCAGCTTGTAACGGACGACACTGATTTGCCACTTCGCCAGGAAGCTGAATAAACATGGTGATTAAAATGGAAGAGTAAGAAATGTGACTAACCTCATTAGCTTTATCCATGGGCATGTTTAGTTTAATATAAATAATGAAATGATTGGATACAGCAGGCACAAAGTGCATTGTTCAAAAATAATTATAGCCTGGATTTTTTATTTTCAGGGAAGATAAGCTTCATTTTTGACTACTTCAGGCTAACACTGAAAAGGTCCTTGAGAATGGTGTTTGTATTATTGGACAAAGAAGGATGACAAACAAAAATGTTTCTTATTATGCTTACTGATATCTTCATCTTCCTGAGAAGAGTCCTTAACAGCCATGTAAACCATTTTTTCTCGTTGCATTCTACCAACACCTCCTTGCTCAATTACTCCAGCTACAGAATGTCCGTTGTGAAAGTCGCTCTCTGTGACGATTTCCGTCCCACCTTTAACACAAAGAAGTTAAACACATTAAGTGAATGTAAACAAAGCCGCTCTCAAGATTAATTCCAGATTTTAGTGGGTTTTTTCTTATGTACAACAAAGCTATTTCATAAAACTCTAACCAAATGCTTTTACATCCATATCTGTCATAAAGCCATGTGAGGTAAACATTTTGGAGCAGATAAGGAAAAAGATTTCTCAGTGGGTCCTGATAAATTCAAGACTGAACAACCACTACCCAAGAAGGATCCTTTGATTCATGCTAGCAGTGAACTCAGGTGTGAAAGGAAACACATGCCTGCCCATGCCCACCAAAGAAAGGACTCTAATTCTAATCCTGCCCCAAACAGTCTTTTAATTCTCTTGAGATGTGGACAGCTAATTCTTACACTTCTTCCTCTTCCAAAATCCTGCTTATTCACCTTGCAAGCTGATTGTTAGGCAATTTTTCTTACAAAGACTATGCTCATGTCTCAGACTCACTACACAGGCTTGAGCAGTAATTTATACTGGGGACACACATCTCTAGATAATGTTTTTGTTGTTGAAGTGACCGGCAGCAAATGTTACTGCCAATCACTTCAACAAAAGCAATATCTAGAGATAAAGACTAGCAAGGGCATAAGGTGCTGCACCAAAGCCCTGGACACAAGTCTGAAGCTGGAAAGAACGAGAAAAACTGCCCAGTCCTGCTCTAGATGACTAATAAGCTTTGGCCCACTGACTGACTTAAGAGAGGCAAAAGATGACGCTGCAGCCTGGATGTTGGTATTGATGCTTGAGTCTGAGAGGTAGCTGACAAATACTGATGCTCAGTCTTCCATGCAGCTCAGGGACTGAACAGTAAGAAGCTGCAGCTAACACCTGCTAAATTGAGAATCCTTGCCTTTCACTACCAATGGTCATTATGAGAACTGAAGCAGTTAGGGTAGCTTTGAAGAATTAAAAGAGAAATAATCTCCACTGCAAGGTGTGTAACGTGATGGTATAAATCATACCCAACAGCAGAAGATGCTGCTTGAACACCTACTGCTGCTAAGAGGTAACCCTGAATCTCAAACATTCTTTGTGAAGACTCTCATCTTGGGTCCTGTATTCCTTACTGCTGAGCACCAAACATTCACCACCACACAATCAGCTCTTTCCCAAGGGAAGCACTCACCAGTTATAATGGGGTAGTTTGCCAGGACTGCCTCATGGCTGTGTCAGAAGCACTCAAAGTAGCTGATGAGTACATCCCTGCTGCAAATTAGTTTGAGGCATAAGAGATTTTGATTCCTCCTGCTGCTGCATCAGCAGCCTGTCCCTCAAAACTAACAACCTATCCCCAGGGGGAGAAACCGTATTTCAAGAGCAGGGCCTGGCAGTGCATGTTGGAAGTAGCAGGTGAAACAGATGTCAGAACAAACAAGGGATGTTAAGATGCTGCTTCTCTAGATCCTTTCCCCATGGTCTTAGAAAGCTCGTGGTCTTCACAACCTCATTCTCATACTGGAGGAATTAAGGATGAAATAGCCAAAGTCCAAGGGCCTGACAGAAACACTCACTGATCTTCAGCCAAATGAGATACCATCTGTTCCAAACAGGACAGCAAAACATGGGAAGTTACTTTGGCAACTTTGTGAAGGACTCAATAAATAGGGTCTTAAATCTACACTGTATCACCCTGCAAAAGACACCAAGCAACTCTTAAGACAGTTTAACTAATTCTGAACCTACTCTGGGAGACACAGAAAACCAAAGCAAGCCGTCCTACTAGCTAGCAGCCTGATCATCCCTGGAAGGATCTTGGGTTTGCCATTAACTTGAGCTGAAATGATGACATGTTCCTCAGAGAAGAGAAATAAAGGCAGTGAACAGCCAAAAGTTTCCTTAAGTAACAGTTCAAGCTACTTGAACAACAGTGCCAGGATCGTTGGCCATTGGAGGAGTTTGCTGATCAAATCCAAGGCTCGGTCTAAAGCTGGAGATTTTCACAGCACAGCCAGACCAATGCCATCAAGCTATGGGAGATAAACTCCCTACTCCATTCCAAGAGGAGCAGAGCCAGCTGATTTGCCCTGTGAGTGGTTCTAGGGCTCCAGATCAGACATGTTCCAATGAGGCAGAGATTCAGTACCTAAATGCAAAGGATGAAGAGGAATAAGACACAGGTTTCAGCTCTGAGGACAACTGTATGAGGAACTCTGCTTTTACAAGCTATGATGAACAGAACAAAAGAAAACTGTGGAGGAATTCTGAGTTTGGAAACAACTGTGTGTGTAAAGCTCCAGCAATCTTCCCTTCCTTCTGCATTAAGGCCATCAAAGACTGTTCAATGAGAGGAATCCACTCTAGAGGCTTTTCTGTGCTGAGAGTCTTGCAACATCAGAGAAAAGCAGCAGCTGAAAACCAGCTGCAGACACTGAACCACTTTGACATTTGGGCTCTGGCTGCCTGAAAATAAACACTGCTAATCAAAAAAGAACTTGAGACTAACACAACCCCAGCATGTACCACATATGGGCAACCTCCACAAACAGCACTTGTACACAACATTCCAGTCGGTGGATTACACGAAATTAAGAACTACAAAAAGACCCTGAAATACTTCACAATGCACAGAATTTAAAGGATACCTATTTCAACATCATCTTCAGCTTCAGCTTTAAATATGTACACTTTGATAACTTCTGAGCCAAACCCATCATCTTTAGCAACATCATCATTGGTCACCTCAGTACTGATTTTTAAGGGAGTGCTTCCTATATGGTCCAATTTTTCTCCAACATCATCCACTGTAAAGATAAGAGAAGAATAATGAAGTTCAAAAACATTTTTCCCAAGTCAAAGTAATGAGTAGCATGATTTTCTCTGGTATTATCCTCATGCACAGTAAAGGTTTGTCTTCATAAAAGGCCTTTACAAAAGAGTTAACCTCCAGATACCTAAAAGAGACTCCAGAAGCTCAGCACCCATTTTATAGCAACTCAGGAAACAGAACGAGAGTTACAGAATGAGCTTGTCTCAAAGAGAATGTGGTAATTGCTCATGTTTGAAACTATGACACTTAGCAAAAATGTATCACTAAGGGCAATTAAGCATCTATTAAAAAAATGTTAAAACTTAACCCAGAATTGCCTGTCACAAGTCTAAGAGTCCCAAAACATTTTGTTGCTCTAAGATACCAGTGACTAAAATTTAGTAACTGAAACTACCGATGATGATTTGTAGTCCATTCCCACTTAAAGAAGTGTGCATCAAAAACGTGAGTACATCTTCACCCTAAAAGACATGATGATCTTATCCACTAGAAACCACAGACATTAATGAAGATTGCTGGAGTGGTTCAAAGATTCAGGGGCAATAAATCCAAAGACTACTACGTGAAACTGACTTCTCCTTCTTTATGTGTGCAACTCAGTCACTCTGATTATTTTGTCTACATATTGCTCATATACATAACACACATATCACACACATGTGTAATGCTCAAATTCTACAACAAAAAAATACACTAAAGCTATCAAAAGTGCAGAACTAACACTACTTTGGTAGACAGGGTATTCACACAGCTATCCATACATATGCCCCAAACTGCCAGTACAGAGGCCACTGAACGAAGCATCTCTCTGACACCTGCACTGCGAACACACTTCTTTCAGTGGGT
Source organism: Picus viridis (assembly GCA_033816785.1). Taxonomy (NCBI): domain Eukaryota; kingdom Metazoa; phylum Chordata; class Aves; order Piciformes; family Picidae; genus Picus; species Picus viridis. The sequence continues at coordinate 22,486,125 of CM066580.1, read as the reverse complement.
AACATTAGCTCCTGTGCAGTTTGCCAACACAAACCTGTGCAATGCCTAACACCTGATGGAGAACTGGAGATACAGCAGAATTCCACAGGACAGAAAGAAGATCTGAATTAAATGCATTCCAGAGAAACAGCAATTCACTGCATACAGAACATTAAAACACATGCCTTACAATTAGTATTAGTGACAGTAGTGTGACCAAGAAGAGTCTGCTCAATGCTGTTTCCTGAGGACAGGCTGGCTTACTTAGTCATGCCTGTGGCCATTCCCAATCCCCCTCTTAAGTTTGCTGGCCTCAGTGCAGCTCTGAAAGAGCTGTTTTTAACTACTTCAGGCCACAGCCTGGGGTACTGAGGTAATCCAGGCAGTCATGCAAGGTGGCTCAGAACCTTTCCTGCAGCAGCAGGGCAGGAATCCACCACAGCAATCCCAAAACGAAGCTGTTCCCACTGCACAGAGAGGGTTCCATGCAAAAACCTATCCAGCTAACAGCATTTCTCACCCCCATATCAAGGAACCTTAACTCTACTTCACAGATCTTGGACTGCATCATACATTATTGAGGGCAGAACTAGATATGATGTACAAATAAGTACTGTTAGAACATCTAGAAATTATGTATTTGATGACAATGAAATAGAAAGACTGCTACGTTTTAGCTGTTTCATTTTGTAAGTGGTTAATTGCAGCGTTAAAAAATAGCCAACTTGGATCACTAGAAAAAAACAAAATCTCAGGGTGAAGAGGTTTTGCTTTTTAATAAAACACTCTACATCTCTATTGAAATTGATGCCAGCAACATCAACACATCAAACAGCTGTCAGAACGTGCCACGTACTGCATGGCCTTCAGGTTCCCTTTCAGGACAGTGAGAACAGTAAGAGTATGAACACCACAGATGAAAAACCCACAGCAGAGAGCTGTGCATGGTCCTTTGACAGCTAAGTTCACCAGCACTAGGTTATTAGCACATCTTTCACCCAGTATGGGAGAGCTACTGCACCAGCTGATGGACATTTTGGTGCTGCCAGAATAGAGTTATTAGAAGAGAGGATTATCCACCCCTGCTAACAGGAAAAGGGAAGATGCTAAAAAGTACTTCCCTTGGAAAAAGTATTTCCATACACTGACTATATGTATATCAAGACCATTTTCTTTCTTGCATGGCTTTTAGGATTATCCACAGCCACATTTCTCATCCATATCCTCCAAAATGACAGACATACATTTAATTTTAGCACAAAGAACACTTCCACTGCATGTCTGAGTCTTGGAAAGACTGGAGGTAACCAGGAGTACGAGGCAGGGGCGACGATGTATATATAGCTGTATGACTAGACGTGCTGCCAAAACGCAGGAAGACTTTAAAGGCTGGTGGAAGAAATCACTAATTGTAAGCTGCTACTGTAATTTTAGAATTGGTAGGTGGTGGTGAAGTTATTTTTAAATCGGTAACTCAAGCAACACCAACTTTTTCTCACCTCAGAAATTTACAAACATGTATTATTAGTTTGACAGAGACAGGAAATATTGCCCTACTGGGAGGTTACTTAATAATAGTAAATTCCTAATGGGCAGTGGAGTAATCACACGTATGGGATAAGAACTTTTCATTATGGCAAAACCTCTTATCACAGAATGGCTTGGGTTGGAAGGGACCTTAGAGATCTTCCACTCCAACCTTCCCATCATGGGCAGGGATGCTAAATTCCACTGCTCAAGGCCTCATCCAACCTGGCCTTGAACACCCCCAAGGGAGGAAGTACCCACAGCCTGATGACTGTCCATCACCACGTATCTGGTGAGGCAATATAAGAAAGAAACACACAGCTGTAGATAGTTGCCTTAGTAGGACATAAGTTTTAAAATAACAAGATATGTAAAGAAAAAAACAAGTAACTTTACAGTTTTTAGAAGAATAAATATCTTCAGGCAAAAATATAAGGTAGACTCACATGCTGTGTTTTACCACTTTGAGTAAAGCCTCCAAATCTTCACTATCCTTTAAAAAGCAGAAGGCCTTGTCTTAGAGGGGCAAACATATGACACGATTTTTCAGATCTGTGGTCACTTCACATCATCAACCATCCTGTGGATTTTCAAAGATCCTCAGTCTCTACAATTTGAGCTACAGCTATGGAAACCTGTCAGGAAACCTGTGTACCCAAGGCCTCTGAAATCACCTCTCTGAGAACCCAAGTGTACTATAACAACATCTGAACACTATACACTGGACGCAGAAGATTATTCTGCTACAGACTGTCATGATGCCTTTAGCTTTGATACCTCAACAACAAAAGGCACTGAACCCGCAACTGCTATTGCTTAAACTGCTGTCTTTTCTGAAGTCAATTTCATGGTTTCAATCTAATCCTGAAGCACATTTAGGTAAGGGGAAAACAACATAGCAGGACATGTAATCTTTGTCAAGTTCCAACATATTGGGACTTTTTACCAAAACAGATCATGAAAATGTTAAGCAGCAGGACTTCAGGCAGAGACCGCCAGCCTGTCAGTGCTAAAGCAGCTGATGGCTTTTCCCACCAATAGCTCTCAGGAGGAGAATTCTTGCTTTATGTCAGTGGAGTATGAAAGTGTCTTCAAGTTCTGACTCATCCACCAGAAGCACTATATTATTATCTCATCACTTAAAATTAACTGAAAAAAACACAACAGAGAATCTTTATAAATATATGCTGAATCCTCCTGACTAGACAAGGCTTAAAGGACAACTCAGCACGCTTCCAATTTTAAACTTACCTGACTTTACTGTTTTCAGGTGTGTGATGTCCAGATTCACCGTGGATTGCCAGCTCCCAATTCATGTGATGCCTCAGCATGCACTATGCTGGTGATATCACACCCACCATAGGAGCCCATAGGGCTAACGTGAGGGCAAGATACGTCCTGTGGCTCTGCAGTTACTCAGACTTTGCTGATGTCTGATATGCTTATTTGATAGCTCAGAGGTTACAATGGAGGAGTAGCGATATTAAAATGCTTAGCAAATGATGTCACACTGTATTGTCATACACTAAAAAGGAGGTGGTGGTGGAACAGTACCTTACCCCTAAAGGCCAGCTCCAGTGTTGTTCTTTGGTGGGTATGAGGTCACCAAGATAGTGCATGCAGGGCCAGCGCACGGATCGGGAGCTGGCAATCCGCCGTGGGTCTGAATATCGCAAACCTGAAAAACACAAAAGGGGAAGCTTTAAGCTCCACGGCTGCCAACCGCTCCCTGGCACGGCGGGATGCACTCTGCAGCGTCTGCCCACCTCCGGGGGAGATGGACTGGGCTCGTGATCACACCATATGCATTCACTCTGCATCGATTTCCTTTTTAACAAGTCTCTTTCAAACAAGGGTTCTGGAGATTTAAACCAAGGCATCGTGTGTATCTCGTGGCATATGCTGTCAATGTATCAAAGATTTTTAAGCCTTATGCTTATCAGGCTGATTTAAAAAAGCTGAATTCATCTGCATGGAGATTGTTAACAGAGTGGTGATACTCCTCTAGTGAAAAATTCCAGCCACATGATCACACACTGCTGCTTTACAGGACTATCAAGACAAACTCATTATTTCCCAAATAGTATTTAGACAAAATACAAATACCAATAGTGTATAAAATATCTACATGGGTTTGTCATCCTAAACCAGTGAAAAATCACCTTTCATTGTATGGAAGCTGAAACTCCCAACAAAAGAGTAAAGTAAGTTAAAATTCCACACTCAGCTCAGCTTCATACCCTAAAATGTAGCATTTTAGGTGTCCCCAAAATGTGTTCCACGGAACAGCTGGCAGTATTCCCCAGGAGCATTATCTGCCATTTTATGTATGCTTTTCCTTTCTAAATGCCAGAATTCATTAAAGGACAGCTAAGTATTTTGAGATTCTTTAAAATGAGCATTTTGGTGTGGTTTGCCTTGTAAAAAAGCTCAACATTCCTCTATGTTACACCACTCAGGTAGCTGGAGCAAGGTGGGAGTCAGTCTCTTCTCCCAGCGAGTGAGCAACAAGATGAGAAGAAATGACCTCAAGTTCACCAGCGGAGATTTAAGTCAGATGCCAGGAAAAATTTCTTCCTGGAAAGGGTTGTCAAGCACTGGAACAGGCTGCCCAGGGCAGTGGTGGAGTTAGCATCCCTGGAGGGATTGAAAAGCCATGCAGATGTGGTGCTGAGGAATGTGGTTTAGTGGTGACCTGGCAGTGCTGCACTGGACTTGATGATCTTAAAGGTGTTTACCAACCAAAACAATTCTATGATTCTCTGACTACTTTAATTTCTATAATTATCTAATTGAAATAACATTCCAGATTAAGAATGCAGCTACCAATTGTGATTACTCAGGCATATCATGATGATACAGATTTACTTTACTGCATGATACATACTTACTGCTTACTGCAGAGGGGTTGGACTAGATGACCTTTGGAGGAGGTCCCTTCCAACCCAGACCATCTGCTGAAGGCCAGGTTTCAAACTGGCTTCCCAATATCACAAAAGTCACTGGTAGGGCTTGAGGATGCTTGACAAAACTATAAATGTATCAGAGACAGCTGGGGTTGTGGGGTAACTGCTACTGAAAGTTGAAGATGTGTGGTTTAAGTGCAGCGATCATCACTACCAATCGCACTACCTGTCTTGGAAGGAATTCCAGAGATGGTTTTACTTACACTCACACAGGCGCAGCTGGCAATAGGGCAGTTACAGAATACAACTCATTGTAAGTACTCTGTCAGAAAGGAGGAATTTTTTTTCAGTGGAACAGCTGGCTGTAAAACTGGTGCTCCTTTAGTTACAAACACACAGGAATTTTTCTGTTGCAGGTCTACTTTGCTTTTAGGCCGAGACGGCTTTGGTTCTTTCTCCAAAAGCCCCTTTTGGACTTCTATTAGTGATCATGGCATTAATGCTAGAATGATTAAAAAAATAACCACTGCTGTCCATCCTACACTGAACAAAACCCAAATACTAAAAAATGGGTTTTTTCCTTAAGGACATAAGTGGTATGGAAGACTGAAATCATTATAATCACTAACCAGTCCTGTCCTCTGTCTTGAAGCTCTTAATGAACGCAGCTTGCTGTGAACAGATTGACACTTTGACACACTTGGCATTGCCATTTTTGTAACATATTGCTTCTGACTAAATAAAATCTGTTTTGACCTACTCACATTTCAAGAAGCCAAAAATCTAAAATGAACTATTATACATTTTACCAAATTTGTTAACAATAAAAACTGATACCTTGAGTGTCATTGAACCACTGAAGAGACACAAGATACCTAAGGTCCTTTCACTCAGCATGCAGTATAGGACCACACACCTTCCTCCGAGTTGAGTGCTGTGTGGAAACTGACAGGGGCAGCTCCTTCCCAGTGCTGGAGTGCTGATCAATTAATACACACAACCCTTTCCTATCCAGTTCAGTCCAGAACAGCACAGCATACAATAAAAGGCCAATTAAAATTTTCAGTATAGATAACCAACAATATTTTATGAACACACAAAACTTTATGAGCCAGATATCTTAAAAGCTTATTTCTTTGTTGAACAAACCCAAGACATTTTGATGTAAATCTACACACAGCAATACACCTGCATATTAAAAAAAATAAGTATTATGCTCGAAATCTGTGGAATGTTTAACTTTCTCATGTGTCTCCCTTCGTTTTCAGGAATACCTCGTTTCAGAAGCACAGACACACTCATTCACTCAACAGCACAAATGTCATTCTCTTTCTTGCTGTATCAGTGATAATGGAATTTTTTTCCATCAAGAAACCCCAAATCCAGGCACCAAGAATTAACTGGGCAATAGATTACTACTTGAGACTTCCAGAATGCAGCAGAGTCCAGTTATATAACCTCTCCCCACTAGACCACTTCTACTTCAGATAATCTCCTGTATATATCTACCTTTGTTTAACTTACAAGATATCATTAAGTAGTCTTCAGATGTACTCTTGCCATCATCATCATCTTCTGTTTTTATAGTCACTGTGGAGCCAGGAACAGTACCAGCTGCTTGAATGACTGCCTCAGAATCTGAGTTTGTTACAAGAACTTCTTCTGAAACCATTGTAGGTGAGTTAGCTCCTGACACAGAGTCTTGCACCACATGCTCCAAATGTCCATCAGGACCCGTAACGAGGTCAGCCACAAAAACCTGATCGGGAACTCTAACGGTTTCTGTTATTAGATCAGAAGTCAAAACATGATCACTGGTATCTAAAGCTTCTTCGATGGCAACATCAGCTTCCAAAACAGAATCAGGAACAATTACACCTTCTGTTACAACATCAGTTTCAGTGATGATGTCAGGTCCTTGGACAACTTCAGCTGCTAAGCCATGATCAAGAGTTATTCCATCATCGGTAACAACATCAGAAACTAGGACAGCTTCAGGGACTGATACAACAATATGGTCTCCATCAATATGAGCAGTGCCAGCCATTCCAGCCACTATGGAACAATTGTGAATGAGGAGAAAAGTGTTAAAATCATTGCATTAAGCAGTCAGTTTATCTAAGAATGGGTTAACTGTATAGATAAACACAGATGCACAAACCAGTTTCTTTCCAACAATGCACAGAGAGTATCCAAAGCAGCCTGTACTCTTTAAATCAAGGAAGACAACTTGAACCTTCGCAGAATTCTTGCATCATACTGGAAGTGTCCTTTAATTACTGTCACAGTAAAGGACTCTTATCCTTTTAGCAGCACAGGCCTTGGTAAAAGTGAGTGGTATGCAATATTTATAGTACAATTTCCAACCACTTGCCATGCTGCCAGGAATGACTAGAAGCAGAAACCTGTTTGTGAATAACAGACTTGACCGACCAGTCATATTTGCAGACTACTTTTCTATACATAAGAAAGAATGCACAGTGAATTATTTTCACACATGAATAGCAGTTGTAATCCTTATTAATAAAACTTTAAGACAATAGTTCTTTTCAGAACAATCCCCAGCACTGTACTGCAAATGCCATTATCTTGGTATACTCAGATGGATATTAATTCATGTTACAACAAAAACATGGCCATTCCCAGAACCTGAAAGGGTCACCTCCTGCCATAATGCAGAAATAGAGACCCACAAAGACAAAATTAGAGATTTCTTGCTGTCCTTTCTCCAAACCTTCAAAACCGCTGAGGTTATTTAGCACTGCCACCAAATAAAAGAATGCTCATTAAAAAAAGCAAGTTTTCATACAACAGTGCAGTCCCAAGATTGATGCTCTTGACAGAAAACTTCTAAGCACATGAGACCATGCAGATTTAGCTAGATCTGTAAATTGCTGCCTACATAATAACCTGTTGGCAAATAATCTGCTGTCACACAGACAAAGACATCACTTCCCAGCACATTTACTGAAAGACTCTGAAGGACACCTGGAGACACTATTCCAGGTGAGCACACAAAGCTTGTGTGTTGGTTTCCATCCTTTACTGGGTGCCATTTACATCTCCCACACGTTGAAGATGGGACAAGTAGTCAATGTGATTTGAAGCAGAAGCATATGCACCACAAAACCACTGAATTTCAGATAATTTTTTGTCTCAGACAGAGCACTTTGGGTCAGACCTCTTTATTTTCAGAATTACTTCAGTGTTTCGTAAGAAGTGACCATTTCAAGATCAGCAATCAAAGCGCAAAAAGACATATTCTAAACCACCTTAATTTTGAATTTGCTTCCCAAAGTCATGCAAACAGCATTAATATAATTAAGTCATTTATAAAAACAGAGCAAAACCTTGAAAAACAGTCTTGATTTTATTAATAATTAAAATGTTTACCAAAGTCCTGCATAATCATAGTGTGAGGCATTTTGGATTCTTGTGTTTGCAATCCAAGACTTCCGCCACCCGGATCCATATTCAGCTAAGTTCATTCACAAACAGCTGCAACAAAGGCAAAATCAGAATTTATATTGAAGAATGTCATCGAGTTGACTTGTTTTAATGTCTCACACTGACAAACACAGAAATATTTATACAAACCATGAAGAAAAGAAGCATGCAGCACCTTCATACAATCCACTTTGCTTTATTGTTATTTCCCCCGAAATTCTGAAAATGTTTCCATCCATTGGCAGCCCTACAGTAACACAAGCTACACATGCAAGTAAAACCAAACAATCAGTAATTCTTGGTAAGGACTTCTAAGAGGTTTTATATTTAAGTCTTTGGTCACTGCCTGTTCTGTTTATGTTCTATAGAATTCAGCTGGAAAGTGCTTTCTAGTTACCTTCAGCACACAGAGGTCAGACTTGAACATTACTTGTTTCTAGGAGCAGAAAGCACAAGAAATGCCTAAACCTTCAACTTTCCCACTGCAAACTGCACACAAATAATTTTTGCAGTTTTATGAGGGTATCTCCGTAGGGTAACAGCTCACCAACTGACAGCAAAGATCTCACCGGCAATACCAGCCGGGGCACCAGGCCATAGTTAACAAACCAGTCTAACAACCTAGTAGCAACTGCACCTAGTTACAGTAACTTGTCTAGAAACAGAAACTTTACCAAGAAGCAAGGTAACTTTGTCTTAAACTGGAACTAGCTGCCTGTAGAAGCAAGCTGGACATCGACAGTACATGTATGCTCCTACTAACTATGAGCCTTACCATAACAATATATATTAGCAACTAGCACAAAGAAGTCACCTTGACTCTAGCTCTGCTGTACATACAAGACTGGGGAGCACACTGAAGGAAGTTGAGAACTCTATTGGGAGTATCAGTTTTCTTTCACTATCTTTTATCTATCAATATTTCAAAACAAGCTTTAATGTGTAAATGTAATTGAATGCTATGTTTAATTATAGGTAAGTATTGGAAAAAAACCCTTGTAGTACACTATGTTTTTCATAGAATCCTAGAGTTTATGAGAACAGAAGTGCTGAAGATGACTTTCTTTCCCAGTGACTGTGTATGAACCCCCTATTCAATTCAGAAAGCCTGACAAAAAGCCTGGTAGAAATGTAAGCAGACCTCAGTTAGATTGGCATGCACAGTGCAGAAGTACCCACTGGAGCAGGCAAAGCATAGTAAGGCCAACTGATTTCAATGTCTCCACTGCCACGATCCACTGAAAAACAACAGTGCTCAACAGACTTCTGTGCTGACGCCTCTATTCACCGTTCCAGTGCCGGGACTGCATTACCAGCATTGGTTGACATTTTATTTCAAACTGTCAGGTTGTTCTAGAAATCTTATCTCCCAGCACTGTCCCTTCTGTGCTGCTTCACTGCTGCTGCCAGGGAAAAGCTGGTCCTAGGCAGCTAACTGCAAACCCCCTCAAACAGAAAACTGATCCTGTAAAGCTTCCGACCCACCAACTCTTTGTAAACACCCCACTGTCACCCTTCACTGTCACATCTTTAGCTTGATCTTATTTTGGTTTGGTTTTTTGCCAATTGTTTTGTTGCTTTGGCTCTTTAATTCCCCACAATGCCTAGGGGCTTCTGCCTCCTGATTTCTCTTTTGTCAGACTTGGTTATTTTCCTCAATCTTTTAGAATTACATCAGTCCCTCAAATCCTGCCACACGGTCATGGCTACTTTGCTCTGAGTTTTACTTCTGAGATTCTCACAGTCATTAAAAGTGATCAAATTACATCCATGAATTTTCACACACAGAGTAAATGCTGAGCTCCTGGCTAAACTCAGTTGCACCCATATCTCTGGTTTTGGTGCCATATCTGTCTTGAGGATGATCCATCTCTCTCATATGCTACAGCTACACAAACTTGCTTTTGGAGAAGGAGAAAACATGAACGTTTCTACAAACTGCTTCCATAAAATACAAGAGAGGAGGAGAAATTAGCACTCCTCTGTGTTATCCGCACTGCTACCATGCATTAAAGTGTGAGGATGATGAATCATTTTGCAGTTTGCTGCAAATCAGCTCTATCAGTAACAGGCACCAGAGTCCACACCAGACTCAGGTTGCACATGGAAACTGTTGTCCACTCAAGCCAGGCAGAAAGCCACCAAGGTGAGATGATGCCCACAGTCAGCTTTGGTACTACACTGTTTTGCCACTACCCTGCTTTGCCTCCTTTTTTATCAGTGTTAAATGCCTTCACCTCAGTAGGCAGTGCAGAATGCCCACTCCATGCAGGCCAAGACACATGCCAGATGGGTATGATTTTGTCCTAGGTTTGGGGTTTTTTATATGAAAAAATACAAAACAAGAGCAACAAGATGTACACGAGAGCAATAAACATGCTTGATGCCATCTTCACTGTCAAGGAAGGAACTGGGCAGAGGTTGTTCCTTCTTTCATACTGTTGAAATCCTCAAGTGGGGGAAGCAGTAAGTGGTCTGCAACAAGAAGTCCTTGATCCACCCCAAGGAAATTTCAACTTAACTGACAACACAAAAGATCCAAAGAGCTTGTACTGCCTAGTGTCACCATCACCCCTCCAAACCTTCTCTCTGTATTCTTTTCTCAAACCTACTTCTAATTGTCTTTCAACCTACAATGTTAACTCTTGGGGATGAGCACAGCATAACATCCTTGCAGAGATACAAGAATTCCCCAGTGTCATTTCTTGATGGTGCCGTAACAGAGCAGCTAGCATGACACAACACATCAAACACGATCAATGAGGAAAGCACTCAAGGATTTAACTAACCCAACTCTGTCCATCCACTCAAATGCCAATGCAGTTTTAAGTTTTAGCTACAAAATCAAGTTCTTTTACCACTGTAAGAACCACAAAACACCTTGAGAACTGGACTGCAAGGCTGTCACTCCTAGTCTACTGTCACAGCCATCTGAAACTTTTACTGTAGCTAATGAGTACTTGCCATTACAAAATCAGATACAGCCCCAGACCATAAATGGCTAATTTAATACAGCCATTTCAGAATTAATGCAATACTCCACAATTTCCTGACCGTAGCCTTTGCTCTCAGGTAATCCTTCTTTCTTAATGTAAATGGATATGAAAAATTATCTTAAACTATATAAATCTGAGAATATGCTGGGCTTTTCTGCTTTCTCAATAAGCAATTTAATGTAATTTCAGATTATATAACTAGATGCACAAAGATATTATGTACTGGGCTACAGAGAAAATGCAATACAAATAAGACCATGATTTTAGTTTGAATTACAATTTCTGCTAGGAAAGCAAATTACCACTATAAGAAATATTTCTCCAGTAGCTAACAGAACTATAAAAAATTAATAAGGCTATGGGATAGTACCTTCTGTGCATACAGCACTACAAGTAACTTAAAATTCCAACAAAAGCAGAGATGGATGATGACACCCTTGCAATAAACATGCTGAAGCTGTACCTCAGTTAAATAGCAGTTGGATACCAGCAGCATCAACTACACTTCTCTAAACTCTCAATGCAGACAAAGGACAGAGCAGCATCAACTATGCAATCACACTTTAAAAAAAATAAATCTACTTTTGGGTCTTAAAGGAATGCAGTGACAGCAAGAAGACCTCTTACTGCTAATGCTGGGAACAACTAACCACAAATCAGGCTCACAATTGTGCCACAAGTGGGTATTTCTGCTCACAGGCTTCTTTGGTTTCAGACACTATATATGCATGCAAATCTTTTCAGTGAAAGAGAAAACAAACGTACTACATGGATTAACTGTGGCTCTTCACAGCTTCTTTCTCTAGTACACCATGTCATATCCACACATTTATAGTGGTCCAATCACGTTTTAAAGGAGAGAAATAAGGCAGAAAGGCACAATTTTGTATGCTGCCATAATCATGAATGTATCCATATCTCTCTTGCCCCTATTAACATCTCAAGGTTTTTCTCTCAATTACCCTTTTCTATTTAGATGAAAATAATGTGAAAATGCTTTATTAGCATCAGCCAATAAAGTAATATTGCCTGACAGCATTCCATCAATATCTTTGTTAATTTGTCTTTAATTCTAGCATGCCATCTTGCAGCAGAAAGGAGCACATCACCAGCAGACTCCAAAATGAAGAATCTCCTGAAACCTAAGCTGAGACTCCCAAAATACTGCCTCAAGGTTATCTTTTAAAAATCTATACGTATCTTAAAAACAAACAAACCAACTAACCAACAAACAAACACCACCACCCCCACCCCAGCTGTCTTTCTAGCTAGCTTTGGGAGAGGTTTAACCTATTCCAGTTTTTATACTAAAGCTCTTCCTTAGACAGGGCTAGCTGAGACCAGGCAATGAATTTTAGAGTAAAAAAAGGGATATCTGACCTGTCTGTCTAAAGGTAGGAACATTACTGTCAATTACTACTGCAAATGATACTTTTAAAAATCAAAGATAGTGGTTGGCAGCTTGGGACTACCTAAGAACCAAGAATGGCAGTGCTCAACTGAAAAACTGCTGAAGGCTCAGGCCCTAACAAATCCATCTGCATACTAAGACCAGCGTTTATGTTATCTCACTTTTCCTATGAAAATAGCCATCAATAATTTCTCGTTTTCTTTGAGAAACATTTCAGAAAACACCTTAAATTGAGAGATCTGCAGCAAAAAATTTTAAGGAGGAGGGAAATAACTTAATGGCGCTGCATGTCTAACTCTTCCTAGGATTGAGAGGTACAATGAAGCTGCCAATCACTATTGTGTTTTCCAGGTCTTGTTGCCATACTTAAAACAATGTTAAAAATATTTCTACAAAATGCCAATTACAACGATAAATTTACATAAATAACAAGCGTGTATTTAATATATTTTGTCATATCCTAAACAGTGTGGTCCTGCAAATGCTCAGCACCTCCCCAGCTTACAGTTATTCCCAGCATGTTCAGGCAATCCATATTCACAAAAAGCATAGCTGCACGGTCAGCCCTCAAGCACTCCTTTAAAACAGTGAATTTCTGCTAAATCATTTTTAAGTCTTGTTTACATATAACAAAGTAAAACACAACATCCTACTTGGTCGGGAGTTGCAGATATTCCTACGCTGCGTTTGACATTTTGATCAAACCCAAAGGACCAAGCTCAGCCACAGGGCAACGCAACACAATATACAAACTCATCTGTGGCTGCAAAATCCAAGAAATGTTTTCTAATTATTTTATCTCTTAACACTCAAGTTCAAGAAAAATTCAAGAGAATTCTCATTCCCTGAAGACAGATCATGGTTTTTGCATTTTTTGGCTGTAATTTTTAATGCAGCGACCACTAGAAATGCAATAAAAACATCCTGCTCACGCAGAAATCTTGAGCAGAAGAACCCAATTCATAAAATTACGTGCAGAATAACACAAACCCTTCCCAGGTGACGACTGGGTATTAAAAACCAACATATCCATTTGAAAGTCCTTTATTGTGGTCACCTATATAGGATCCACTCCCTAAACCCATTGAAAAGGACAAAGACAAATCCAATGGACGAGATTTTGTCTTGCTGCCTGAACTGCGCTTGAGGCTTTAAAATAAATTAATAAAAGAGATGAATTTACATCTACGTGTTACATCCACAGCGGTAACCAAACTTCCCGTATAGAAATCACAGGCAGAGAAGGGCGACAGCCACATAGAGCAGCTCCCAAGGTTCCGGCTACCCGGCGGCCGATCCCGCCGCTCGACAAGGGAGCGTGACAACGGCACAGCGGGGAAGTTGCGCGGCCGCGGAAAGGCGCGGATACGAACCCGAGCCCTTCCGCGCGTGCTCGCGGAGCGGGCGCGCCGCCGGGCGGCGGAAGCGCGGCGGCAGTGGGGCGGGGAGCCCGCACTGCCGGCCGGGCAGCCCGGCGCGGAGCCTGCCCCGCCCGCTGCCGCCGACCGCTTGACTTAATCGCAAAGCGTCAGGCAGCCGCCCCGAGCGCCGGACGCCCCATCCCCGGGGCTGGGCGGACGAGCGCCGTGGAGACGCGGCCAGCGGTCCCGCCGCGGCGCGGGAAGAAGGCGGGCAGGAGGCGGCGCAGGGAGGAGTGGGAACGCGGAGACAAAGGAGCCCGTGGAGGGCGCAGGGCGGCGGCACGGCGGGGGCCGCCCGCCCGCAGCAGAGCGCAGAGAAGGGGCCGCCGCACCCTACGGCCTCCCGCTCGGGGCAGCAGCCCCGTTTGGATTTGCCAGGCCGCCAACAGGCTCCTGCTCCGTGGCTGCGGCTGCAGCAGGGGAGACGGGTGGCCCCCGGCGCCCGCAGGACGAGGAGGCGGAGATAACCCCTTGTGCCGGCGGCACAGCGGCCGCAGAGCCGCAGCCTTCCCCGCCCCGCCGGCCGACATCTTGTTTTCCGCCATTTTCTGGCCGCCCGAAAAGGCCCCTCAGCCGGCAGGGCCCGTCGGCGACGCCCGGCCGCGCTCGCCCGGTGCGGCAGCAGCTGGCGACAACCGAAGTTCGCCGACCCGTCGAGAAGGGGCCGCGGCCGGGCGCGCCGGCGGACGCGGCGGCACTGTCAGGCCTCGGGCGCGGCCTGCGGCGAGGCCTAGCCGTCTCCATTGTCCCCATGCCCCCGCCGGCCCCGCGCCGCCGCTTCGGCTCACCTGTGCGGGGTCCCCGCGCCGGGCGGCCGCACCGCGGGCTGGGGCCCGGGCGGGGGACACGGCTCGGGCCGCAGGACTCCGCCGCCGCCGCGGCCTGGCATTCGGCTCTGCTGGGTCCGGGCCTGCACCAATCACAGCTTGGGCCGGGCGGCGGGGCGCGAGCGCGCGCGGCCTGCTCCGCTCCCCTCCCCCCGCCGCCGGCCTCGCGGCGGCTGCCGCCGCACGTCACTGCGCGCCCCGCGCGCCGAGCAGGCGCAGCCGCCGCGTCGAGGCCGCTGCCCTCAGTCTGCCCGCGCCGCCGAGCGCGCCTGTGCGCGGGGAGAGCGGGAGGGGGCTACCGGGACGGGCTCGCTCACCGCCCCCGCAGAGCCACAGCTCTGCTGTCCTCTTAGCTGTGGCTGTCAGGAAGCTCTGCCTCGGGAAAAACAATAAAGAAGCGGCGGCTGCTCCGGGTAAGGGCGGCCGCTCTCCCGCGGGCAGAAACGCGCGGCTTGGGTCGTTCACGAGCAGCAGCCGTCACGTAGAGCAGCCCTGCGCCGCCTCGCACCAGGCCGGCTGGCGGGGGTGAGCCGTGCCCTCTGTGCCCGGGGCACTGCTCCGGTACCGATTGGCTGCCGCTCCCGTGCTGGGCACGCTGCCTTGTACTCGACATAAGCGTCTCCTGCCCTGGCACCGGAGACTGCTGAAACAAGGTCAGGTGCAGCTGCGTTTTTGTAATGCAGTAACTTGCAAGCGTTTCTACAGATACACAACTATTCCAGAGACAATGTGAAGGAAAAGGTTTCAAAAGAGGTTACAGGAAATCCCAAATCAACGGATACGGCATCACGCTCTTCCGAAAAAAGTGAAGCCACCTTGGCTAGGCAGCTGTGACTGTCTTTGCTTCGTTACTGTACAGTACTATGGCATTAAGGACACGGGGTTTAGTACTTAAAATGTATTCTGAGCAGTTACCAGTCTTAAGTACACAATTAATAAAACCCTGACCCTGTGTGAACACCTGCATCTCTTCCCAGTGAGCGTTGGTAGGTCTAGCAAAACAAAACCAACCAACCAACCCCAACCTCCAAAACAAACAAACAAAAATAAAAAAGGCTTCTAAAGAATTAGCACCTGAATATACCTTAGTAACTACATCAGGGAAGTTGTTCAGCACTTAAAAGCATCATACACTTAGACATCTAAATATCACAGAATGTTTTGGGTTGGAAAGGACCCCGAAGATCATCTAGTTCAAATCCCCCTGCCATGGGCAGGGACACCTCCTACAAGACCAGGTTGCTCAGGACCCCATCCAGCCTGGTGTGGAACACTTCCAGGCTAGGAGCCTCCACAACTTCTCTGGATAGCTTGTTCCAGTGCCTCACCACCCTCGCTTCCTAATATGTCTTCCTAATATCTACTCTAAATCCAGCTTCTCTCAGTTTGAAGCTATTATCTGCTGTCCTGTCACTATATGCCTTTGTAAAAAGTCCCTCTCCAGCAGGCTCCTTCCAATGCCGGAAGGCTCCTTACCCTTCAGTTCAGACCACAAAGATTCCAAAACATCACACAGCTCCCCTGCTCTCCAGGCAAGAGGCAAACCACCAAAGCACAATGCTTTTCAGGTAGCACGTTCGCAAAGGTGTTAATTAGTATTATAGTTGTTAGAAGTGACACCAAAGCCAGTTTCCTTTCACATACAACTGCCTGATGTTAATATTGATGACCTGACCACAAGTGGTTAGCCTATGGCTGATGTCCTGCAAAGCTTGGTCTCGGCTGAGACTAAACAGCAGACAGCAAAAGTGTGATGAGGAAAGCTTCATTCTGTGAAACTGTAACCCCTTCCATTCAAACAGCTCTTCTCTTACCAGCACCATAGTTATTTGAGAGGATTGCGTTATCTCTTCTCCCATTCCTTAACACTCTCAAATTCTGTGATCACTTTCGGGTTAGTAAACAGAGCTAGAGGTCAACAACAACCAGAGTTTGTTAAATGATGGCACTGTTGGAGCCTAAGAAGTGCAGGGGGGGAAAAAAGGCAATTCACTGATAAAATTCACTGACATGTAAGAACCTGACTTTCTGGGGTCAAAACAGTTTAAACTGATAGTCTAGGATCTAAGCAGATGTGCCAACACAATTTCTACATGCTTCTGAAGATAACCACTTTTCACTTATTTCTGACAGAAATTGCAAAATAACTGGATGATTGCTGGGTGCTTTTACTGAGTGTGCCTGTTGCAAGAACAGTGGGTGAGAGGGTAAAGCAAGGCCATTGTTCCATGTTCATCCCTGGTGATGCCAGAGCAAGGTGCTGCTGGCTGTACAGATACTATTATGAACATTTAGCTTCTTTGTGCTTTAATCAACAACAACCTTCTTACTACTGGGATATATCAGCTTTGTTCTAGCCTGTCAGCAGTCTCAGAAGACACTAATGCAGTCCACATTCAGAAAATCTTTGGATTCCTTGTAATGAACTTTGGTGCCTGTGATTTCAACTATCCATGAAGAATTCCTCTGCCAGCATTAGATGATGATTCTGCCAGAGCAGATGATTTACAGCTGGCAAATCCACCCTCAATATGTGGACCACCTAGGTCAGGACCTAAATGCCCACAGGCAGTAGAAGCAGTGAAACTTAGCCACTCTGGGTACTTGTCACATCATGGGAGAAACCAGAAAGAAAATAAAAGAGGCAGTTGTTGCTGAAGATAAGACTAGGGTGGCAGCTAAGGTACAAGATGAGAGAACAGCAGCTAGGGTGGCAGCTAAGGTACAGAGCCAAGCCAAACTGCCAGCTTTGGAGCCACCCTTCCTTTCTACCCAGCAGTAAGATGTACCTATTCACTATGTACTTGCAAGGAGCAGGAAGTGACATGAAGGAGTCTGAATAGGTTTCTGGCTTCTCTATTAATGTACTTGCATGGGTAAGCCAATACAGTCTGGGCAGTAACAGAGTTGTAGAGAGTATGGAACGTGCCAGGATGCAGTTAAGGCATGGAGCTGCTGCAAGGAGAGCATGAGAGCATTCTGACTGATAGAAAAGAAATGCCAATATTTTCACCTTCCTAAAAAACCTGAGATTCTGGGTTTGTTTTACATATTACCTAATACTAAGCAAAAGTGGCACTTAATGTGAATGTTAAAATGGAAAATGGGAAACCCATCCAGGACTTCAGCATCTTTGTTAGTCAATTTTCCATAGCTTCATTTATTTTCATTATTTACAAAACAAGTTACAAAGAAAGCCTCTGCCTTTTTAAAGCAAACTATGTCAGCTGTTAGGATCAACAAGATGACAAAGACAAAGTGAAGAAGAAACAAAGGACAAGGGGTGTGCTTATGAGGTGAGGTTGCTGTGTTAGTACTTCAGTAGCTGATGCATCTTGGGAGAGTGGGAAGCAGAGCGCCTCAGTTACGTCTGTACAACGCGGCCACTATCAGTGAGGCTGAAGTGGCTATGCCTGAGAAAAGAGCCCTTCCTTCTGCCTGTGTCTGCAGGTAATCCCAGAATCCCAGCAGGGTGGGGATTGGAAAGGACCTCTGGAGATCATCCAGTCCAACCCCACCAGTATGGCAGGGTCACCTACAGCAGGTTGCCCAGGATCACAATGCCCAGGTGGGTTTGGAATCTCTCCCTAGAAGGAGACTCCACAACCTCTCTGGGCAGCATGATCCAGGGCTCTAGCACCCTCACAAGAAAGAAGTTTTTCCCCATTTTGAGCTGGAACCTCCTGGGTTCTAGTTTGTGCTCATTGTCCCTTATTCTGTCATTGGGCATTGGTGGAGCAAGAACACAGATCCCTGTTGCACAGTTCAAAATGGTAATTTGTTTTCTTTCTTTAAATAAGGGGAAAACCAAAGCAACGTCACTCAGGGCACAGCAGGCTCTACATGCTACAATGCCATAAAGAGTTTTTGTAATTACAGTTAAAAGAAATTCATGGTCCCACTAACAGCATTAAACACAGCTCATGCTTATGAGGAGGGAGATCCAGACACAGAATTGAGCAAACATCACAAATGAATGTGAGAGCCAAATGGGTACAGGGAAACAAAAACTGCACCTGGCAAAAGCTGTCTTTGACAAGCCTTCCTGAGAAACAGGGGGAAAATGCAACCTCTTTCCCTTTGACAGGAATAGAAACCATCCTTGGGAGCCCGCAAGGAAAAGCAACGATCAGTGTGTAAGTGTGTCATTTCTCATGCTGAACTTTGAGAAGACTTTTTCCATTCTCACACCTTCTTCTGAGGAAGGGCAGCTTTCTGTGGTAGGTGCTTCTTGTCACATAGGCACAAGACATATGGTTAATCACAAGAGGACACTGTGTCCTAACGGGATGTGCAACAATTAAAGCAATACTTAGAAGCAGCTATGTGTACTATAAAATCATTCCTGGAGGGATTGAAAAGCCATGCAGATGTGGTGCTGAGGGCCATGGTTTAGTGGTGACCTGGCAGTGTTGGATTGGACTTGATGATCTTAAAGGTTTCTTCCAATCAAAATGACTTTATGGTTCTACTGGGTATTCACAACAGGCTGTCATCAATTACACAGATAACAAATCAGAAACTAACACCATGTTTTGTTTTACAATGACCTTCTGCAATACTTCTGGTGCTATTTCCTCTATGTTCCAGCCCACAAATTCTTACTGATCTCTCAGCATTTGGATCATCCATTGATTATGCAGCATTCCAAGACATTTCAGATACAGGAAACACTAGTGCTTAGTATTTCTGTAAAGAGATTAGAATTCAATCAGTAGGATGCCACACACTCCCCAGTATGCTTGCTATTAAAATAGTTTGATTACCTTTACGTATTTATTAGTGTCTGGATGTATGTGCGTCTGAATGGGCACTCAGCAACAGCTTTGGCAGATCGTTTGCATGCAAATAACTGAACATATTAAGACTTTGTGCACACAAACTACAGGCTTTGAAATATTTAAAAACATCTCAGCAGGGCCAGGAGAAAGCAGCAACAGCAGCATGGTTTTGGTGCTATTGAGATTTTTTGGTTTTTATTTTTAATCCTGAAGGAAGTTTCTGTGGTCTAAAAAAGAGAGCCAAAGAAATCACAGGGCTGTTGTGACACGGCCACCTATGTTTCTCTTGACCCTGCAGTGATCCTTTGCAGGTAAATCCATAGAGCAGAACTACTGCTTTGGAAAGAAAATCCTTATCTTGTTCCCTTTACTCTGCTCTTGTGAGACCCCACCTCAAATACTGCCTCCACTTCTGGTGTCCCCAGCATAAGGACACAGAGCTGTTGGCATGAGACCAGAGGAGGCCACAAAGATGGTCCAAGGGCTGGAGCACCTCTGCTATGAGGACAGGCTGAGGGAGCTGGGGGCACCTTAGAGCTGCCTTCCAGTACCTGGACTGGGACTTTTCATGAGGGTGTCTAGAGACAGGACAAGGGGGAATGGTTTGAAGCTAAGGGAGAGTAGGTTAAGTTCCACCCCCTGCCATGGAACACCTTTCACTAAACCAGGTTAAGCACAGTCAAAGCACATCACAACTCCTTTTCATCTAATTATTTTTCCTCAGTACCAAGGCAGAAGATGCTGTAGTATACATGCACAGGGAGGTTATTGATACATACCCGATACGGCCTTCCCTCTGCATAAGCTCCATAGGGCAAATCATCCCTTTGGTAGCCAAACCGATCATACTGAGGGCGCTGGTTAGAATAGTCTGGTATTGGATCAGGTCTCCTTAATGGCTGAGTATACACATGCCTATGCAAAGGAGAAACAAGAGGTTATTGAATTATGTGTAGTAATAAACTGCAACCTATCTAAAGTGTTAGTTTAACACTATTTTTAAATATAAAACAAATAAAGCTCACTACTGCATGCATGACATTGAGGCAATGTCATCTAGATATTCAGTCTTCTAAGTTCAAGTTATGATCAAGCCCTTATACTGCAAACACAGATAAAAAAAGAATTTAAAGAAGCAACATACTCTTTGAGCTTTTTCTTCCCTCACCGTTACACTGAGCAGTGCCACAATATCTGATTTTCTACATTCCTATGATGATTTTGAAAGTGTTTACATTCATCATGGGTACACAGGGCTGTTGGAGCAAGTGCAGAGGAGAGCCACAAAGATGATCCAAGGGCTGGTACACCTCTGTTATGAGGATAGGCTGAGGGAGCTGGGCTTGTTCAGCCTGAAGAAGAGAAGACTCCAAGGGTACCTTAGAGCTGCCTTCCAATAGCTGAAGGAATCCTACAGAAAGGCTGCAGAGGGGCTTTTCATGAGGGTGTCTAGAGACAGGCCAAGGGGGAATGGTTTCAAGCTGAGCAGGGTTAGATTGGATCTTGTTGCAACAGTTCTTCAGTGTGAGGCTGGTGAGACTCTGGAATAGGCTGCCCAGGGAGGCTGTGGCTACCACCTCCCTAGGGGAGTTAAAGGCCAGGTTGGACAAGGCCTTGAGCAGCTGAGTCTAGTTGAGAGGTGTCCCTGCCCATGGTGGGGAAGCTGGAGTAGATGATCTCTGAGGTCCCTTCCAATCTAAGCTATTCTGATTCTATATTAAAAAATAAAAATTAAAAAAAAATTCAGGCCTCCTTGATGAACTGAACTATCAGAGAGCTCCAGTCTGTTTCTGCAGTCTAACCCTGCTGTTTATGAGATTCTGCTATCATTTAGTTGTCTCATGGTAAACAAGTTCTCTGCGAACTTGTGGGTAGGAGCTACAACAGGTGGCTGACGCTAGCGAGAGGGTTAAAGTGGGGAAATGCAGCGCAGGAAGCTGTATTTGTAACGGGTAATGAAAACAAATATAGTTGTAATTATGAGAGGAGAACCACACAAGCCTTTGGATAAATCAGTATGTTGATTTAGCTTCACAAGCAAGAGAAACACACGCTGACAGCAAGTTTCTCAATTTAATCCTGTGTGCTAGTTCACAAATTAGTCCTAAAACTCCTGCAATTCAAGAACTGCAGCAATGCTGTTGGAATTATGCAAAGTAGAGGAGAATAATTAAAAAAAACCTAACAAACCAAACAACAGAAAAAATAATCTCTTCCTATCAAAAGACTTAAGCCACAACATGTATGTGAACAATCCAGGCCAAAGTGTGGCCACCTACTGGACCTTTGCTACTGGTAACACTACAAAGTAATTCTTAAACCCCTAATCAGAATAAAAAGTGAAAAGGAGCAACAAGACAGAAAATCTGCAGCATACCTGTAATTCTCTGATGGACTTGGGCTTGGGACATCAATGTCTTGTCTTACTACAACTTTTGGAATTTGTCCAATCCAGTTATCCTATAGGTAGGGGGATCAGGTGGTTACACAGAGCAAAATCACAACAGATGACAAAAGCAACTCACCAGGTAGAGTGTTAGCAGCTGTCTTTGGTGTGAAAGAGTTGCATAAACTGATTTATCAGTTACAAAACACATTGTTTGCTACGAACATTTTCAAATGTGTCAATTCAATTTATTTAAAAGACTCAACAGGAGAAAAGTCTTTACTTATCCGGATAATGCCTGTAAGGCAGGACAGAGAAACAGTACCCAGTGAAGTCTGCACAATTATGTAAACTGTTAAGGGTCTGTTGAATCTTTCATGATTAAACATTTCAGAAAGATGCCACTCCCTCAGAGAGTGAATTTCTCTCAGATTTATGCAAAACTGACTCAAAAAATAAACTAAACGCAGTGATCAACAACTGAGATCAATGGAACACTGTCGTTTAAAGACTGGCTGCTGCCTTGCCAAGCACATTGCTACAGGAAGAAGGAAAACATCATGAAGAAACAAAGGAAATATTCTATATAGTTCATAAAACTAATAAGTGATGTTCATTTGCTAAAGGTATCCTTGTTTAAACATAAAGTGATCTGAGGCTATGTTCAAAACCCTCGGGAGAGGAGCCATGTTCTGGGTAGTTCATCTGCAGGAGCTGATTTCAGTTTCCTCTCCTGCCTCTCTGACTGCTTTGGTGAGGGCTCTGCAGACTGCAGAGCAATGTGCACTAGCCTGGTTTCTTGTCATGCAAGTAAAAGCTCAGACAGTTACCAGTGGGCTTTTTACAAGTTCACATTTTCACAACCACATCTAGCAAGGAGATGAGGCAGGCAGCAGCATCCTACAGGCCGGCTGTGGGCTGCAACCTGCAGCCTGGAGCATGACAAAGCAGTAAGCACTGCTGCCCTTACCCAGAGCAGTTCCTCCGACATCTGGGCTTTTCCCCCAACAGAGTGTGCAGGACTGGGGCTAAATCACACCTTGAAAACGCCAGCATCGGTTGAAGGGAATTGGGAATTAAAATTAAACAGCACCATCTCCTGGTGATGGGCAGCTCAGGCCTCGGTTTCCTCCCCCCCCCCCCGGCATTTCCAAGGTACTGGAACTTTACAAATATCTTTAACAGGAAATACTGTTTCAGACTGGATTATTATATTCTTTTCTCAGTCATCCTACAATGTCTTCTTCATTTCTGCACTGCTTAATATGTAAAACCATCACTTAAATACCGAATGAGGAAATCAACACACACACACAAATATATTCCCTTTCATGTTTCTGTCCTTGTTTTGAAAGGCATTTATCCATCTTTTCTTCTGATACTCACTACTTGAGGCAATGATCTCTACTATGAAGCACATCTTGGCTAATGGAGAACACTAGCATGGCTGAGTGTTAGCCTGACCAAAAAGGCAGTACCTAGCCCTCTGGGGACCAAAGTGCACATTCCAGCTCTGTTACAGATCACCTTTGTCGTCCTATAAATGACTTTGTCTACTCTAAATGTTGCAAAGGTCCCAGGGAAATACTGTTACAAAGGTGATGCAGGGAATTCAATTTCAGATCTGACTTAAAGGACTTTCTCCTTTCCCAAGCAAACAAACAAAACCCCCAAACCAAAACAAACAAAAAACCCCCCCACAAAACCAAGCAGGAAACAGTTCCATTTTTTTACTCCTAAACCTAACTATCTTGTAGGGAATCTGAACCAACATAGCTAAAACTGCCAACAACACTTATGTTCTACAAGGAGCTGTGTGCTATCATGCAGATTATGCAGGTGAGAGATGAGAAAGATAAACAATACCTTTGGCACAGCCATGTATATCTGATATCAGCACTGATCCTCCTCTAACCTCCAGAAGTGTCACTTGAAAGCCTCACTCACAACATGACCAGGGTCACATTGCTGCAATGCAACCTGTGCTGTAAATTTTCATTCTCTTCCCAACTGGAAAAAATGTCTTTGAAACAAAGACTTCTACTTTTCACATAGTTTGAATTGGAGGCTGTGGGCCTGCAGAACTGTCTGGTGTTTATTCACAAAGGGTCAGGTTCTCAGCTCGTATCACCTGGTTTGTCTTAAGTCATCTGTGCAGTTATGTTGCTCAGCACCAGCTGGTAACCACATACATCTTCATTACTAAAGTAAGGCTGATTTCTTGTCTCTGAAGTAAACAACATAGATCAAATCTTTACTAGACCTCTCTGCCTGCGCTCTGACACATCCTGTACTTCCAAAATTTACTTTGCACATAGGGAAGTAGAATATAGGAACAGAGAAAACTGAGTCAGGCCTCCTAACACCCTGAGAACAGCCAGTAATGGAAGCACAAAGGAGGCAAACTGTAAATACCTGAAGTACTATCAATACATCAGTGTAACTCTAAGTCATTAACTGACTGAGCTGGAGTGGAGGCTGTGGCTGCCTTCACAGCAGAAATGAAACAAGCAGAGAGCCTTCAAGACAAACAGCCAGTTCTTCCTCTGGTGAAGCCTAACTAGTAAACAGCCAAATGAAACCATAGGCATGGCTTCAAGCAGCTTAAACTGCAGTACAGACAGCCGGTTGAGCCCTTCCCTTCTGGCCATGCACTCCTGCCCCTTTCCTTGCACAGGCACTAGCACCGGTAACAGCATTCAGTGACCATGAGACGATCAGACTGGAACCAGCCCAGCCAGCAGCTGGAACAGCACAGTGATGGTGCAAGGAAGAGGCTGCAGCACGTAGCCTGAGCTCATATCCAAGTTATCTCTCTTCGTAATGATGGTCTTCTAACTGGTCTAAAAGGAAATATTTAGCTGAACATCCTTTTAAATTAATCCCTAGTTCGTTGTTTTCTCCTGTGCAAACCAGATTAACTTCAGCCTTGATGAAGAGTTTCACTGTCTCACATGCATTAGAAATCAAATACTGGGCAAACAAAAGGAAGGCTTTAAACTCAAACTACCTTTAATTTTACCAGATGACTTTTTGTTGTTGTTGCTGTTCATATACCATTTAGTTGAATCACAGAATCATGCCTGCCTTCCACTAGAACTGGGAACATGGGATCTGCCCCCACACCAACACCTCTTACCCTTGGCTGGTGCCCCACGCTACCATCCCTTTCAGGAGTGAATGCAGGGTTATGTTGTGCTTCATGGTATGGAGAAGCTGTCTGCTTCCTGCTTGGGACAACAACATGAAATTGGAGCATTAGCAACAGTTTTGACAACTCTTTTGGTACTGCAGATCAGTTCAGCAGCTGTATTACAGGTTTAGATGCACTGTGGCAATGACTATGGTAGAGCTACGTATTCTCACACTTTTTCTGTGTCAGAGGAAGTACCAGTGATGCACACTGATGGAGCTCAATGAAAGAAGAAACACATAGTGTCTGTATTTGGGACAGGCATCAGCTGGGAAAAATAAGATCAAGTGTTGAAAGTCAAAAGCTGCTCAAATTGCCAATGCCTAGGGCGAAAGAATGGGAGAAACTGTGTTTAATCACCAAGGCTCCTGTCAATGCCTATTTGCCTTGTTATTAAAAAAAAAAAAAAGAACTTCTGGAAAGAAAGCCAACCCTTAAGAGCAAATAAATCACCAGGGCAGACTTGGTAGTCATGAGTTAAAGCAGTAAATTTGCTTATCAATCTTTAAAGCTTGCCTGGTTAGACCTAGAAGAGCAGCAAAGACTCCGAGTGAAGTTGTGCACACAGCAGTAAAATGCTGAGTAACTGTTCAGTGCTCTGGAGGATGCTTTGATTTAGTTTTATATTGTGTGAACAGGATTTTGGCAGAGCACACTGCATGGCATGACTATTGGTTTAAATGCCCAGAGGTTAAAAATCAATTAGAGAACCAGACTTCCTTTGCTTTACTGCCATTTTGATTATAAAAGCCCTTCCAACTGCATCCACAGTAACTTACCCAGTACCTTTACTTTGAAAGTAGATGACAGCGAGAAATATTACCACAACTATGAGAACCAGTCCTATGCCAGGAAGAGTAGCTACTAAAATTAAATCTAGGGTGTTCCAAAGATGGTTACATTTGGGGCCCATGTACCAATATTCCTTCCAGTCCACTCTGTAGTAATCACATCTGTAAACAAAAATGTCACATTTTTAGCACCATCACTTGAATTTAAAAACATGTAGCGTCAAAATAGTAAAGCATTTTGCTATATTGTTATTTATTATTGCATACTGCAGGGGTCATGGGATTCAGTGGGGTTTTTCTGCTTGCCTAAAGATTATTTTAGTAATACACACCTTACCCTCACACCTTACCCTAGATTTGATGCAAATGACCTCTGCTAGGCTCTGGATAAAGTCCACATTGAGAGGTGTGCTTGCCTATGGAGGGGTGGCTGGAGCAGATGATCTGTAAGGTTCCTTCCAACTTAAGCCATTTTATGGTTCTATGACTCATCACTCCAACAAGTCTAAGCTATAAAGCTCTGTTATATTACCCACACCATGGCACAGTTCAGGTCAGAGATCTTTCTGCCAGCTGTAAGCATGGCACAGCTTCTGAATTTCCAGAACAGCCTACACAGATACAACTGAAAATGTCACATAGCTGTCTGTCATTAGACATTGATGCACCTCCTGTGAACAAGCACCAGGATATGAAGAGATTTGGGGTTTTCACTCTAAAAAACTGTGATCAACCTGGGAAAAAAAAACCACCTGATTTGCCATTACACAGCATAATCTGGGTCAAAAGTGATGTATCTGAGAATAGAAAGCATGTGAAAACTGAGGATTGAAATGATTACCTGGATTATGCATTACATGGCTACAGATACTCTGAAAAAGAAAATGCTGCACTCAGACCCCCAGGTCTGATGCTTTGTGTGCAGGCTGTGAATGAAGATCATCGTCTCCTTTTGTGGATTACACTGTAGAGTCTGAATTCAGTTCATCACTAAGAATTTATTTGAAAAGTTCAGTGTACATAGCACACATTTACACCAACCAACTCCACACCCTACCTGCAAAAAGGTTTTTCATCTTTACATTGACAAGAAACATTGACAGGACAGAAGCTGTCTGTAACATCCAGGCAATCATTAAAGTCCTTAACTCCTGTGCAGCTGGCTGTAAATTAAAACAAATATTTCTTTAATGCAATTAGACAGTAACACACTGTTAGTGGGTGTATCCCTAATTACATCAGAAATTTAATCTTCATATGATGTACTCGGTAGAGGATACTAAATCTTACTTTCCAGTGATGTGCTCCTTCAAAATTTTGAAATGATTCGAGCAATGAAGGGTTCAGCTGCTTAACTCACTCCTGAATTTGTACCCATCTCCGGGTTTGCCAGGAAATTGTACAGCTCCCACAATCCCAGCATGGTGCTATTGGAGGTCATCCAGCCCAAGCCCCCTGCTAAAGCAGGGCCACCCACAGCAGGGTGCCCAGATCCTGTCCAGGAGGATTTAGAACCTCTCCAGAGAATGAGACTCCACAACCTTTCTGGGCAGCCTGCTCCAGGACTCTGGCATCCCCAATGGAAAGAAGTTTTTCCTCATGTGCCCCTTGTCCTATTGCTGGGCACCACTCAAAAGGATTGGGCCCCATTATCTTGTCCCCTGCCCTTTAGATACTGATCAGCATTGGGCAGATCACCTCTCAGGCTGCTCTTCTCCAGGCTAAATAGCCTCAAGGCTCTCAGCATTTCCTCCTCACAGAGATGCTCCAGGCCCCTCAGCATTTTTCTGGCATTTGTCTCTCCTGAACTGGGAATCCCAGAACTGGACCCAGTAATCCAGCTTTACTCCTCACTGGAGCAGAATAGAGGGGAGGAGAACCTCCCTCAACCTGCTGGCCACACTCTGAATGTCCCCAAATGGCTTGTGTCCAAGATTCATGGAGATGCACCTCAAATCTTGACTTAAAATGTATAACCAAACAAGCAACTGCAAGACACCACTGACAGGTGTGAAAGAGAATTACATCCAGGATTGTGCATTGCAAGGCCAAGCACCATTATGATGCTCAGAACTGCCCAAAGCAGCCAATACACCTGAGTGTAATTGTGTCCGAACTTTTCGCAATGAGTGGAATGTATTTAGAATGAAGCCAGAAAGTCAGAAGTGGAAGAGATCTCTTGAGCTGATCCTTCTGACAGGAAGAAAGTTGTATCAGAGCATCATTAATATTACTGCTTTGCTATTGTAAGAGAGATTTTATACCACCACCACAACAGGCTGATTAGCAGACTCATGACTAGTGCATTATTAGCTTGAGAAACTATGCTGTGAGCTATTTTAAAGCCAGCTGGAGCCTCCTTCCTCCCCACTATACAAGGCAATCTAATTCAACACTGACTGCTAATCAGGGATATACCTAAATGATAACAGTGATCATGGCTTGCATTCTTCCAAATCTGTGTACAGCATTCCCTCTCTCAAGAGAGCATCAGCACTGAAGCATTTTCCAAGACAACCTGAGCAGAGATCCTGTGTTATGACTAGAACAAGAGGACACAGTCTCAAGCTTCTCATGTCTTCAGAATGATTACTACAAAAAGAATTTTCATTTTGGTTTTAACCCACATATAATTTCTGATTACTGAAAGAGAACTGAACCATCGTACCCATTTAAAATGTGTCCTTCTGACACTGACAGATTGACTCCAAATGACCCAAACCCACCAGAACACCCAGAGCTTCAGCTGTAATTCATGTGATTGTAATCAGAAGTACAGAATAACAGATGAAAGCAAAAGTATTGCTGTCATTCATAGCTATGTCTCTGTAAAAAAAATCACTGTACTCTTGGCAGTACAGAGCTCAAGAACTTCAAGACAGCAAACACAGGTCAGCAGTTGTCACACAGACATCTTAACATTTTCCCAGTAAGTAAAAATAAACTCTACCTGAACCCTAAGGAGAGTTTCCTCAGAAGCCCTCCCATGGGGACTGCAACACCATAGCACCACCACCACAGGTAAGGCAGGCACTGGACAGACACATTCCTGTTCTGGCACAAGCTATGAAGTGAAAACACAACCAGGGCTTACGTTCACTCAGTGACTGGCTGGCCATGAGCAGAAGGAACAGCAACACTTGAAGAATGGACATCCTGAAGGTGATTGTAGTAAACCACAGTTTCATCCTGAAGCTGGATGTGCTGAAGGACAGATTCCTCCAGCTCTTGCTAGCAGCAGAACACACTCTCCTTTCTGCTACTGTTATTTACTGTAGCAAGTCAAGGATCATGGATTTTGAGCTTGTTTTACAGCATCCTTCTCTAGAGGGAATTACTAATTAACTTATAACAGATACAGCTCCCTGGTAACACCTCCATATTTTCCTTTATGACAGCTGGGCAGGTCCATAGAAATGGCTCTCCACCTTGCTAGTTCTGAGGGTTTGAATACATCTGCAAAGCATTCCCCTAACAACACACATTTCAACTCCCTAAGGTATCCTTGACAAGCATTTATTTGTTCTCCATTTAGAGTTATGTCACCTTTCAAAGGTAACAAACTTCACATGGATTTGAAGACAAAGCTCCTTGAATACACTTTGTTTTTAAACATGTGTCAAAGACATGGATCAGGAGTGTAAGAATGATGATCAAAACATGACTGAAATGTTTCTGCCCCTGGAACAAAGGAAGTCTTACTGCATTACTGCTGCTCTGATTGGGTTTTGTTTGAAAGAAAAACTTACTTCCTAGCATGCATTTCCCCCTAGATTAACAAAGAATTTAAAGACACTACTGCTGATGTGATTCCTGAATCACTATGTAGTATGTGGAGACTGTGAATAGAGTATTTGTGAGTAACATTGTGTAACAGAGAGAAACTGTCCCCTGCTTTGCAGTTGCAGCTCTTTTCTGTGTCAACACTTACTGGCTATTCTACTTCCCTAAGACTTGAGAAAGATGAAATTATTAAGGGAATTCTCCCATCGCTCTCCTTGGAAGTTCTTTCCTCTGATGTACCACATGCAGAGAACTAACCCCACAGCAGATGGTTCTGCAATTTAAACACACCAAATTGTGCTGAGCTGTTACTTTGGACTTAGTTCAGTTAAGAATTATTGACTTAAAACCTGCTTTGCCCAAACTCATCATGGCAAGCATTATCAATTACAATATACAGTAGTGATAGCTAATTAAGTTACTTAGAATAGTTCGTACTACCATAGAATGGCTTAGGTTGGAAGGGACCTCAGAGATCATCTACTCCAACCACCCCACCATGGGCAGGGACACCTCTCAACTAGGCTCAGCTGGTCAAGGCTTAATCCAGCCTGCCCCTGAACATCCCCAGGGAGGAGGCATCCACAAAAACCCTGGGCAGCCTATTCCAGTATCTCCCTTATTGTACAGAAAAGTTTCCAAATGCACGTCACTGGCATCAGAGGATTATATCAACAACCCACTGATTGCCTCAATTGATAAAGTTAACCACTCTGAAGTATTACTTACAATGAAGGAAAAAAAAAGGAGGAAAAAAGCTGAGCAAACTCCCTTATTTCATTGTAACTATTACTGATGAATGCAGAATAATGAGCAGCAAACAGGTACAATAACTTCATTTTATAAATTACATACATCTACCCACAGTGCAAAACTCTCCAGGAAAGGAGTAGTTCCCAAATGCAGCTAGAGAGGAATTCAGTCCTCCAGTTACTCTGTATTCTTCATTCCTTTGCAATAGCTCCAATGGAGCTGGGAGGGATGACTTTGTTAGGACAGAAGCTAAGAAGGAATCCAGTACTTGTATTCATCTACCATGAAGTATTGCTGGATAACTTTTCTCTTTTGCAATCAAAAATCCCACTCTGGCAAGGACGAATGGCCACAAAACCTGACACCTTAGCACACTCTCAAACTGTCATCTTGCCTTTTTGTTATTTAAAATGTCCTTTAAAGATTCTCAACATTCACTGCACAAGATCCTGAATGTGTGATGGCCTCTATGTGAGTGATTCATAGAACTGAACAGGAAGAAATGGAGATACACTCAAAAGTCTGTGGAAGATTAACTGCATTTAAATTAGCACAAGCGTCGTTTTTTAGGGTGGTGCCCTCAAAAATTCTCCATAACTGATCAAATCCCAACATGGATTTCTTCATCTGACAGCAGCTAGCTGCTTATGAACACACACCCCCAAATGCAGTGACATTAGCGGTGGAAGGTGAACTTTAACCTTCACTTTTCAAAGGATAAACAATGATCTATAAAAAATCAATGTCTAGTAAATATTTGCAAGAACACTGCTGTCTGAAAGCACAGCTCTTAATTTTACAGCAGGGGACAAGACTG
The DNA here is from genome assembly GCA_033816785.1 of Picus viridis. Taxonomy (NCBI): domain Eukaryota; kingdom Metazoa; phylum Chordata; class Aves; order Piciformes; family Picidae; genus Picus; species Picus viridis. The sequence goes on along the minus strand of CM066580.1, from coordinate 22,455,107 downwards.
TTCTCTGCTCTGCATGAGGATTGCTTTACAAAAGATCCCAGAGTCTCACTCACAGGAACAGAGAAATTAACATGTACCTCAGTAAAAGCAATGGTGTGATCCTTCTTCAGACGTGAGGCAGAAGTGTGAAGCGCCAGTTCATATGTAGGCTTTGTTCTGCTGGCTAACAGGAAGTCTCCCCTCTGGCTCCAGCTCCCAGCTGATGAGTGTCAGCACTTCAGCTGTGTGATAAACACAACACCTTTACCTAGGGCTTTTAAAGTTGATTAAGACAAACATCTAGAAAAGCAATTTGCAGTTTTGACTGGGGTGAGATGTTTTAAAGAGGTGGATTACAAACCCCAAACGAACATCCTGTTACTGAATGCGACACCTTTGGCCTAGGCCTCACGGAAGGGCTGCAGAGACCACCAGTGACATTTCTCTTTATAGTCTCTTTATACCCTGGGCAGCTATTAGCTTTGTATTTCATAGCTTCTGTTTCTGGAACACAGCAAAGTCAAGTGGAACCTTATGCATTCTACAACTAGAGGCTAGGGAGACTACACCTAGACTCATTTTATTTCCTCGAATAGCTCTATGTAAAGCAAAGTCACTAATTTTGGTTAATGGTGGAAGTTGGTCATTTCAGAAGCCATTTCATAGAATGGTCTGGGTTGGAAGGGATCTCCAAAGGTCATCTAGTCCAACCCGCCCTGCAGTCAGCAGGGACATCCTCCTAGTGGAGGATCAGGTTGCCCAGAGCCCTGTTGAGCCTCACTCTGAATATCTCCAGGGATGGGCCCTCAACCACTTCTCTTTGCTTTAATCTGCTTCAAAACAGCTTTGGAGAATATTTTTTCTCCTACCATTGTATTGCAGAGGTTCCAAGGGAGGTGCAAACAGATAGCAAGCTACATGTTTCTCAAACATTGGTAATAGGACTACTACAAATAAAGCACAAAAATGTTACCAACACTTAAGCCCATGACAGACCTATTGCCTGATCACAGCAAAGGAGTTCCTTCCAGCTCTTTCAGTAAAAGCAATGTCCTACACACTGTAGTGAAAAGGCAAAGAACTAATTGCACCTTGAATGATGTTCTGACTCTGCCCTACAGTAAACTCAGAACTCCCAAATGCATGCCCCTTTCTCCACTTTCAAGTCAGTGATAAGACTTCCATTTGCCTCTCCTTCCCCTTCTCCTCCTACAACTGGTTAGTATGTACTGATAGGCTATTTTTTTAAATTCCAACAGAAAACAGATCCAGCCATCAGACTTTAAAACATAACAAAGTTTCTTCAAATAAATAAATGAGTGCAACAAGAAGATTTTCCAACTTTTGATTTCCTTCATCTTAGCTGATTTCAGTTTCGTTTCTTGCTCTGCCCTACAAGAAGAGCACGTCAGTGCTGTGGTAATATCAATAACATGGTCACTTCCAGAATGGTTTCAGGTGCAGTCCTTCTTGACTGCAGCTTGCCATCAGCACATACCTGAGCTCTGCTTCTTAGAATCCCTGCAATTTGAAATAAAAACTACACACAGTCTAGTGCACACTAAGGCTCCTTTTTAACAAGTACAGGCTTTGCAGCACCCCACTTTCTTGTCAGATTCAAAATACATTTTCTGTACTTGAATCTGATTCAGCAATACTCTGACCTTTCACTGCAAGATAACCATACTGCTGCAGTAAAAAAAAAGTCTTTACAATACCTCCTAAAGGATAACCTGCCATTAAAACAGCCACACTACTTATTCAGTTTCTCTTAAGCAGTTACACTGCAGGTTACACCATGTACCACATTATTTACAACCCTTGGACTTGCAGATTGCTTTATCTGGAAGATTATCATAGAGCCAGACTGAGGTAAATGTATTTGCTACCTGCCTTGTTCTTTTACCAACGTGTGTCACTGCTCCAGGATGGATAAAAGCAGCCTTTCCTCACCACCTTTCTGCTAAGAAATTGCCAAGAAAAGAAAATGGAATCACTACTCCAAATTTGAGATGCACAAAGAACTGAATGCATGAATATATCCTGCATGTTCCTGTGGTGATTTCTTCCAGGAATGTGCTGCAGTGCTTCAGGGGTGAAGGGTTTCCCCCCAGCATTAGTGAAACAGGTGAGATTTAGCCAAGCTTACCAATTAACATTAAAAACACAATTTAGAGAGAAGGAATTGACAGTTTGCCCTAGAGATGAGAGAACATACCAAAGTTAAACTTGATTTTAAAAAAGTCTCTTATCACCCTTTATTTTCAGGTGCTTCACAACGATTTGACAAAATAGAGTATCACAATCAGTTGGAGGTAAATAAAAATATCAATATCAACAAGTTCCAAAGATCTCTGGATTGAACACAATCAACTGTAAATAAACCCCATGCATTAAATTAGATCTATGTCTCTGTCATAAAATACCCTTGTGTGACCCAGCTCTTTAAGACACAGGATTTTTCACCAATATACAACTTGCATCATATCAAATTACAGTATCCATTCTTTCTTTTATTGTGTTGCTGGATTATTGCTTTATGAAAGAAACCTTAAGTGACTATTAATGACACATTGGAGAGGCATTTCAAGGGGTTTCACTGGAAATTAACAAAACTGTCTTGCAATGCAGCTTTCCCCATGCACTTCTACTCACTTTTCGTTGTTTAACAGGTTTGTGTACTCGGTCTGACACCCTAAAGAGGCCAAGTCAGGCACATCTATTTAAAAAGAGGATTCCCAAGCATGGTATGGTGTAGATTTGACTTGGTTTTTTTAAAGCCATTGCATAGCACCTTTACTGTAAATTATTAATACGAAGATGTGGCTACAGCTGCTTGTGGTTATCCAGAACAAGCCATCTGTAAGATACCATATAAAACATAGAGGTTCAGCTGAACAAGCTGAAGAGGGCAGGCACCTTTTGGAGCTGACAAAGAAACACTTCACAAAATGGCAGCTAGTGATAAAGATCCACAGCCACTATCCAATATTCATACAAGAGAAGATCAGGAACTTATTTGGGCTGCCTTCATTTCAGCAAATACATTCCCAACTTCTTTATAACCTGCACCTTTTATTGTGCCTCTAGGAATTTCTCTCAGCATGTGTCTCACCTGGGTGCACAAGATGCTGAACAACACTAATACAAGTTTGTGTTAGCAAAGAACTATTGTATTATGTTCCAAAGGTTACAAAAAATTTCCTTCCCTCCCATTACTAATAAATCTGTGCTCCAGGGCAAAAATATACCAACTGAGAGATGGATTGTAGTCTTTCTAAAAGCAGAATGCACACCCAGTCAGGAGACAAAGCTTCTCATCCTGTTTTTGTCCCATTTCTCTGGCTGCAGATAGGGAAACAGATGTCTTTAGTTTTAGCTGTCTCAGTGACAAAAGCCAAGCCCCTAATTTTAGTCCCAGCTTTTCAACTGCATGGAGATATTAATGAAAAACTCTTCATAAAACCCACCACCAACAAATTAACCTTGTCTTGAACAGAAGAATGAAACAGAGAAATCTCAGCTGAGGCAAAAAGTGAACTAAAATGTGATTGAAGTAGGCAAAGCCTGTAGGGGAATGAACTTGTGCTAGCTCACTCCTCTTGTCCACCAAGAAGATGTGACACAGGAGAGGGGTACCATTACATGAGCTCTAGAGCTGTATTCCTTGCTGTGTTCATTCAGCAATGTGGGGAGGAGCAATAATTTAAGATATGTCCCAGAAAACGTATCTAAGACTTCTGGATGATGATTTAACTCTGGGGCACAGTTTGGGACTGAAAGCCTAAGGATAGTGTTGTGTATCATATCCCATTACAGCATCAACTTCTTGTAAACTCAGGGCTGCAATACAAACTGCTTGCATGAAACATCCAATTCTTTACTACCTAACCACCTGGGAGTCCAATGTACCTTCTGCAGCCCAGGCACTTTCATTTGTATCATGGAATTTGAGTGATAATACCCTTAACATATGGAATGGACCAGAGGAGCTTTTGGCACTGCAGGCAGAGGCAGCCTTTGAGGCCCACTCTTTCCTGGAAGTGGCAGACATGCCTGTTCCTTCACAGCTGTGCAAGGCAGTTTCTCTCCTTGCTCCCAGACAACTAATTGCTTTGTATAGCTTTCCACTATGTACTAATAATGTCATCACAGCAAATCCCTGTGAAATCCACACAAACCTGCAGCATCTTACCTTCTTGCTGGCTTTCTGTGGCAATGCATCACTCAAAGGACAAAAGCTAGAATTCAAATAGAATTTAGGAGCAGAGCAGATGGCTTTTCCTTTGATTTTTTTTTGTAAACCAAGGGAGATAGACAATACAATTTCTGCCATCAGGTCTTGTACTTGAAAATGATAATTTCTTCACCATTTTAATTTCCTGCCCTTATGTCTTCATCTGTTTCCCTCGAAATGATATATGAAGCCCAGCCATACAATTTTTCTATTCCTCCCTCTCTGATGGAACACTGTCTTGTCCAGGAGCTCTGTGAAGATTGATTTAATATCCTGTGATTGCTGCCTGAATTCTGACAGCTTCCTGGGCCTGAAGAGATGATGAAAGAAACAAAAAACACAGATTCCAAGTCAGTTGCCCTAAGCAAGTTCTTCTTTCAACTTCATATTTACTGACTTCACTTTCCATTGGACTCTATAAGATAGCCTGATAACCTTGCCTGACATGTGGATTCCAAAATGTCCATAATTATCTTTTTTCTGAACCAATCACAAAAGCCTTACTTGTTCTATTGCTCATTGATCATTTGTGCCTTGTACACATTCCACTGTGCAGTATCTCCTCACAACTTTTCCAGTCCCACAGTGACACCAGGAACAGTTTGCCTCTGCTTCACCAGTCATTTGCTTTAGTAGCCTTTGTAGAAGGAATGAAGTTGTGACAGCTTTTATGGATGGAGAACAGGAGCAAATAGCCCTTCATATCCCAGTGCTGAGAATACATTCACATGAAGCATCATTTCTTTTCAGGTTTAAATCTTCCAACCAAGTCCTGTTTGTATGGTTTGTTCTTCCCCTCCTCCACTTGGCAACAAAGCATTAACTGAGAGGTAAGAGAATCCAGCAGATCAAAGGACAAACTACCAGCACTATGTCCTTTTGCCCTTTGTGTTGGGAAGTGCCACAGTAGATACAGATGACACCTCAGCAGATACCACAGTAGATACCTCTAGGTAGTGGGTTGATTATCACTAGGTACTGATAGAGAGCTGCAGTGTGTGGAAGCAAGACCACCACTGTAAGAGTGTGATGAAGACAAATGGAGGATGAACAGAAGTAGAGAGATGCACACAATGATAAAAGCACTGTTTGGAGGTGTTCAAGGCCAAGTTGGAAAAAGCCTCGAGCAACCTGGCCTGGTGGAAGGTGTCCCTGCCCATGGCAGGGGGTTGGAACTAGATGATCTTTAAGGTCCCTTCCAACCCAAACCATTCTATGAATCTATGAAACCTGATTTCCAATTTCATTATTATGGAAAAAAAAAATGTTCACAGAAATCCAACCAAAATCAATGGGTGTTGCACACAAACTTCTGGGAAGAAAATGCTGGCTGCTTTTTACCTTTGTCTATTACTTGTCAGCTCTTTATACATTGACCCTACAGAAGGTTTGCAACTTCCTAAACACTGCTAATGCATTCTGTATAAATTCCACCAGTACCAGCTTCATGGATTAAGCAATTTGCAAATAGTTCTTCAAAGTAGGAGGAAATTAATGCATCAGTGTTTTAGAGATCAGTTGTGTGAGGTTTTTTTCCCCTGAAGTTAAGTGACATTTCAATACACAAAAACATGCAGGACAAAAAGTTGTTTCCATTCACCTTTGTGAAAGAGGCAAACAACAACAACAGACTTTGCAATCAAAGTGCCTTGTTTATACAACCACTGAAGATAATGCTATTCGCATGCTGTAACAACCAACTTTTGCCAGCAAGAAGTTGCACTTCATTTCAGAGCTGCAAGAAAAAAGACAAGCCTCTGCAAACCCCATCCATCACATTCTTCTCTCAGATCAATGAACATATGAGCTCAAGTATAGAGTACTTACATTTCTAAACCCTTTGTGAAGTGACATTTATTAACAAGCTTGGCACAGAGAAACCTCATTGTGAGAAGACACTGACAAATCTCACTTTCTCAGTGCCTCACTAATGACACTGACAATGAGTAAATTCTCACTGCTTGTAAGTAGTGAGAAACAAAATGTTCACTGAACAGAATTGTGTAGAGTCAGTAATACAAGCTGGGATATAGAAAATACCTGATTAAATTACACCTCACAGAGCATGTATAATAACAATTAGGCCTTCCCTTCTTCCCCTCCCTTTATCTGTAATACTTTGCAAAGATTTGTAAGCAGATTTGTCTTAGCTTCTAGTACTGTACATATCCACATCCTCTGGGCTGGACTGACCATGGTCCATAAGTCTTGGATCAGGCTTAAATTTTGGTGTCTTCACTGTTCCTGTGAGAGATATTAAAGGAATTTAATTTATATATATATATATATATATATATATATATATATACATGAAATGTAGAAAACAATATACATGAAATGTAGAAAACAAACAAACCAGCCACTTACTGACATTTTTTGAGAATTATTGGAATGCCAAACACAAAAAACCCCAAATGTGTCAGTTCAGGCTGTGTGATACCTGATGATGAAGGCATGCTGTAACTATTAGCATACAGCAGTGGATGGAGAGCAGGTCTTCCCCCTCTCAATTCTTTAACACTATTTCCTGAACACAGCAGGTGAGAAGAGATACTGATGGTTTATCCTACATGTGGAAAGGAAGGGAAAGTTTGGGATGTGAAAAAATAAAGAAGTCTCCAGTCTTTTCCTTCCTCCCAGGAGTGCAGCTGGCTCCCCAAAGCAACTGAATCGGTGTCTTCCCTTAAGCAGCTGCCAGCTGGTAAGAATTCCAAATTAAGACAAATGCTTTTACTTAAGCTTCACTTCTTGACTTCCAAAACCAACGAAGTAAGGTTACTAAAACGCTGAGCCCTCACAGCTGTCCGGCATGACAATGCACAGAGACTGACAGATTTAACAATGCTGGAACTCCTGAGGAGCTAAGAGAATATCAAGGCAGATTTTCTAGTGCTGTGCCTCCTACTACTAGTCTGCTGCTTTTCCAGATACATCAGTTGGTTTAACAGAGGCTGCTGTGTTCTCCTGAAAGCTTTGCCCTGTTTGGACTACTGAAAATACACTTCTCTGACAACACTTAATAATTTAAGGCATGGAGATTTTGGGCTCAATTAGGGACATGAACTAATTCCACCCATGACAGCAAAGACAAGATATCTACATATAAAACTGTTAAGGGCAGCCTGGCCTGCAGCAAACGCAAAAGCACGTCAAGGTTTTCCACACACTAAACCAGAAAAAACACAGGTGCAAAGCAAAGAAAGATGCAAATGTAAGTTAGAGTGAAAATAAAGGGAGAAAAACCCAACATTAAAACCCCATCCAGATAGGCAGTGCTTGCTTTACGAACACAAGCTGCTGGCAAAGGACACAGGAGTTAAAGATACAGAACCCTTAAAGAGAAGGCAATTCAAATGAGCTGTTTTCACTAAAATCATGCAGTAATCTTTTAAATTACACTTGTGGTATTCTGACAAAGGAAAGAATTTAAAGTAGGCATTCATGAGAAGTACTCATTGCTACCAACATGGCATATAGTCCACACCACATGGGATTAAAGGAAACACTGAGAGAGAACAAATACATCAGAATTCTGATACTGTGACAGGGTCCACAAGGAGAAAACGATCACCCCCAGGCTCTGAAGTATGTATTAAATGACAGCATGTACAACAAATACTGAAGAATAATATGCTCTGACAGCTTGCTCCAGTATAAAGCAAGGGTAACAACAAACTTGAGTCATGCCTTGCCACGATTTAATGCCCTGAAATTACACTTGAAATGTTTAAAGTCACCTGGTGAAGCCACTGGGTCTTTACTACTCCAAGACTCTACTGGAGAAGATTCTGTTCTGTTAAATGATTTTGACTCAACAGCAGACTCAGGTTTCATACTAGAAATTTCTTTCTTCTTATCTTCTTGTGTAACAGATTTTGACTCTTGCTGCAGCTGTGAACCAAACATTTATAAAAATTAAAATGGACAAAGGTAAATGCTTTACACACCATTGCAAATTAAAGCTTAAAAGCCTGAAAGCTTATCCTGAATGAAATTATTTTCAGGTATGATACCATACAATGATATTCAATAGCGATGTTGAATTGGAAGAACCCCACAGTTCAAATTCACATGTAAGGAAATGTACTTTGTCCCAGGTCTATACTTACACCTGGTGTTCTCTCTGCTTTTACCTCAGACCCTCATGAGTAAATCACTGCTCATTTACAGATGAGAAACCAGTAAGTCTTGCACAAGACTCAAATAGCATTTAGTTTGTACACACCACTTTCTACCCTCAGGTAATGGAAAATGGAAAGATAAATCCTGTTAACATCCCACTAACAGAAAACAATGTATTGTTTGGGAACAGGCTTCACTCAGGGGAAAAAAGTGTCTTACTGTATCAATTCTTGTTTTGCTTTCAGTTGAATAACATTTATCTGACTCTCATTTTCAAAACTCAGAATTCCATTTGTGCTCCTCAGTGGAAATAAAATGTAAGGAATGCATACAAATGAACACCACAAATTTAAAGCAAAACAGTTCTAAACGTTAATGCAACTGAAAAATGTTCATTTGCTTTTAAAGAGGAAAAAAAAAATCACTGTACAAAGCTGAAATTTTACTCAGAGAAGTACTACTGTTGTCAAGGATTTATAAATTTCCACTGGAACAAATCCAAATCCCTTTCTGTTTGCAGAGAAGACATGTTTAATTCTGGGATGTACTGACCCAAATTCCATGTGGTTAATATTCCTCTCTGCTTAGTGCTAGCAAGGCCTCAGCTGGCTTACTATGTCCTATCTTGACCACCTCACTTGAAAAACCCAATCTATCCACACCAACCATACATCAACCCCTCTAAAAACAGAAAAAGGAGAGAGAGAAAGTAGAGAAAGCTCATAAGAGAATGAGAATGAGTTAGAAAGCCTGCTCTGTTTGGAAAGGTTATACTAGGGAGAAGATAATGACCAAACCAATGATAAATTTTGCATATATAATAGGTCAATATAAAGAGGATGCTGACCAATTATTCACTATGGCTGCAATCAGGACAGGACAAGGAAAAACACATCATCAGATGCAGACAATTTCTATCACAGGGTACTTAAAACAGACTCCCAGTAAAGGGTATGGAATTTCCTTCACTGTGTGTTTGTAGGACTACACAGGGGATCTCAGTACCTATTGGGCTGAAAAGGCATAATAACTACCACACACTGGGGTTACAGAGGGTTATTTGCTTCACTTAACACAATTAGCAATCTCAAACAGTATCAGCAGACCTAGTGCTTGACCTTTTAGTTTACTGTTTGCTCCCTTTAAATGTGAAGCAGTCATTGCTTCAGCAAGCCTACCTTGGTCACATCTTCTGGTCCTGCCCACAGGGCTCGCACAGCTTCACAGGTTTGACGGCTTGCACAGAGTAACTTTTTTCCCTGTCACCTGTTTTTTTTTCAGAAAAGCATAATTTAATAACAGCTTTAAAAATACTAAGACACACAGACCATTCCAGTGAAGTCCAACTTGTTGGCACAGGAAACTGCTTGACCCCATACCAAGACATTTCAATAATCTGCTTTTCGTAACTCTCTCACACCAAGCAAATCCTAAGCAATGTTTCAGTTGGTATCAGAAATCCAGGGGTAACATTCACATGCCAGATCCACCAACTCAAAATGAAATCCAAACCTGACCAGCAAACAGTGTTTGGGGACTGTTAGCACAAGAGATTAGAGAAGCAGTTTGGCAGGACCCAAATCTGCTTCAGTATGTTGGAAATCAAAGACAGTAACACAAAAGGACAAAGGCCCACAAGACGACCTGGCTCACGTTGGTGAGCACTGCTTTGCTCTGCAAATGGCCAAATCCTCCAGTCTGTCCTCAAAGAGTAACTTTGTAATCTTGCAGTACCTATGGAGCACCTTTACAAATGCTCTGCAGAAACAGAATACTTCACAGCTGCAACTACAGAATACTGAGCAAAGAGTGATACATCATGTAGGCAGGCAGCAAACAAGGATTTAACTTCCTGAGATAGGTCATATGGTCCAGTGTAGCTTGCCTACGGATCTCTCCATCTTCCAACCCTGACATTAAACTCTTATGACAATGAGTCAAGAAATCCCACTGCCTCCCGAGAAATGGTAATCTTTACTGATTTGCACATAAGAAAACAACAAGATATCAGCTTAGCACTTGCCCAAAGGTTTTAGCCACACTACAGGGCTTTGTGAACTCTACTCTGAAGTATAAAACCACCAAACACAACTGCCCCCAAAAAATTACTAACAATTGATTCATCACAATGGAAAGGTAGAGATTCAATTACAGTGTTGGGGCTTTTTTTTTTTCCCAGGCAGATTTCAGAGTGATGTTCCACAAACCTTTCTGTCAAAACTTAAATCTGATCATGTAAGTAAAAGACTGGTAAGCCCCAGAACCAAACACAACTAATGATGTTCCTGTCTCATCAATTTAACACAGAAATGAAGCTTTGAAACTACAAAGTTTGTCAAGGACCTACAAGGAATTCTTATGAAGCAGGGAAACACTGGAAAACTATAGAGGAGGAAGAGTTACACAGGCTTTATATTTTGCTCTTCAGTCCCCTTTTTGTGTAGAAAAGTACTGTGTGCAAACACTTCTGGCATACAAAATACTAATACAGTTCTGCTTTACCACATAAACAACTAAGGTAATCTCCTCAGGCAGACAACTACAAGGTGACAGTAACTGGAAAACAAGGATCCAGATTGCCAAGGCTTTATTCCTCATTTACTTTTACTTCAGCAAGGTAAAATAATCTTCATTTATCTGAGAAATAAGGATTTAAATTTGAGAGGCTGCATCTTAAAATTCAGTTACTTTATTAATTTTTTATAGCCATGCAATTAACCCCTGTGAGGCATTAGATGTTTTAATGAAGACAAATGGGAACTCAGACTCCTCATCCCATGATGCGTAATGTTCTAACTAAATCCACTGTTACATCAATACTAAAATACAAGCAAACTTACCTTAGCAAACACTACTGACTGAGCTGGGTAACAAACAGCAATTCCTAAAGTAGTAAGTCCCAACGGATAAGCAATTTTCTTAAATCTAGAACCTGCAATAAAGGCAAATATTTCAAAGACTTAGGCATTACTGAAACGTAAAGCTAAGTAGTTGTAGCAATGAAGTGCAATTATGTAATCCTCTAACCATTGCTTACACCCAACTTAACCCAAGGCAGCTGGAGGACAGAGTCCTGGGTGTGATAATAGTTCAGGGTGGTCATATTTGCAGGAGGTACTGACAATCTTGACAGTGGATTCCAGAAACAATCCCAGCTTAGATTCGCCAGTATTGTGAACAATGAGAAGAAGGTCTGTGCCATCCCAGAGCTGCGGTGGGTATTCACTCTTGAGGACACAGACTGCAGCACTGGAGCAGCCTGGAGAATGGAGCCTCTGTTCAAAGGTGAGTGCAGCTGAGCCAGGAGCAGTCTACTGTTCACTGACAAAGAGCCCTCATGACAGATTCTCAAGCCCAGGACTTTTTCTTTTGGTTTTTATTCAAATCCATCCATGAAACAGTAACAGGGACACAAGACAAGCATGTTGACTAATCTGGCACTATTTTGATTAGGAAATTTTTTGGTGGCACAGCCAGATGGGCACGCTCGGGTAGTAGAGATGAACATTTCCTGAACAGTATTTTCTAGCAGGCTAAGGATCATTCCTCTAATACTTATCATGAAAGAAGAGGTGGCTGCATTCATGACATTATGGCATTGCCCTTTTGGCTTCAAAGCAGCCAAAACCACCCCTTCTCATGTGTATTCTATACCCACTTGCCACATGCCAAGATTATTTAGTTTCTTTCCTCTACATTCCTTTACTTTCCAAAGTAAACCAAAACAGTATCTTTTGACCATTAAGATTCTTGCATGCTACATTCATCACACCCATAATGTAAGTAAGCCCAAATCCCTACCTTTTCTTGCCATCACCATGCCAGCTAAGCCTGATATCGTAATCACACCAACTCTGGGAAGAAATTCTGGGGGTGGATTCTTCAGGTAAACATAAGCATCTTAGAATTAAAAACCAAAAGAAGGAATAAAAGAAAAGCACCAAAATTCACTAAGCCTTTTATTTCCCTCTTAAGAAATAAACATGAAAGTGAAATTGTGGATATCCAAAACTGAAAACAGTCCAAGAATCAATTTTTTTTTGTTAATGAATAAAGATTCCTTATTCTCACACACTCTGCAGTCTGTGTTAGAACAGACCCAGAATCAGTCCTTGAAACACAGCATCACGGTTAACATTTTCTCTCCTTAGGTACTTTGTAAAATCTTAGTCTCTGACAAAGGAAAAGGAAAACATAGCCTTAAGTTTTGATTTTACTGTGAGTTAACATAGATTAAATGAGACCACAGATATTGTGGAATCTTCCAATATACTACTTTTAAGGAAAACAACTGTGTTCTGTAGTTTCTGATACTGAGCTTTCATGCAAATACTGCTCATAACTTGTGCCAGTATTAAGAAATTGTTTTTATAATTAGAACAGGTTGTGGAACTTCCATACTTGAAGATGTTCTAGAACTGATTGGCCAGAGATGTAAGAAACCAACTTTGTCCCTCCTTTAAGCAGATGAATGGAGCAGAAGATCTACAGAGGTGCACCTACAGACCGCTCTATGGATCTACGGAGACCCAACCACAATACTTTCTGTATTTCGCAGTACTTTAAGGATAAAGCTAAAAAGCTGAGGAATGGCAAATACAACTTAATTGGTCACTTCAGTTCCCTTTCATTCCCAGAAATGACACTGCACAGTGAATTAAGAGTGGTGCCACTGTTTTTTGGCTCCACACTTGAGCAAAGTATTTCAGTGCCCTCCCACTTCTACCCTTTCCCCCTCCGCTCCCTGTGACTGCAATTTGCTGTTCCAACCATCTTTCTAAGTCACAAGGACAAAGAACAGAAAATTCTCACTTCAGACATGGGTCACTTGCTTACCTTTTCCAAACTGAATTGAATCCTTTATTCCATTTTTAATAAAGACAAAAGCATCCTACAAAAATAAAACCAAAGGAAAAAAAAAAAAAGAATGTTAAGCCTTTGGAGAAGTAGATGTTTTCAGTGCAAAACTACTTGGTTGATACATATGGCTCAGAGCAATGAGACACAGAAATATTGTGCAACTGTGAAAAAACCAAACCAGATCCATGACCTTCTGGAAAGGCTGTGCTGAGATCTAGCCCCTTTTTGACTACTATGTTTATATTGGTACAGCTTACATCTATATTTCTTTTTTTTTTTTTTTTTTACATCTCATTAATACAGTAAGATCACCTTCAGAATGTCAAATATTTCAGGAACAAAACTGTAAGGCAGTAAAACACCTGGACACCAACTGCACAGAAAAATTCAAGAAAGAAAATTCAATTATAAAATACAGTCTGCTGTTTCCTAGAGAGACTTACACAGTAAAACTGACTTTGCCTTTTAGTTTGTGAAGATAGTGCTCAGTTTCCCTAAAGATAATCAATACTGATTTAGAGCAGGATGTGTGCTCATCTAGTTCACATTACCCCCTTCAAACTGCTGTTTACTTAATTACAGGCCCTTCTACTATTATTAGTATCGTTGTGCTCAGATTGCTAAACAAATCGAGTAAATGCAAACTCTTCAGGAGATTAATGAACAAGAAGGGCACCTTCAGTCACGTCACTGAAAACACCTGCTTGCAGTAACACAACCCCTACCACCAGAGGTCACTGCTACTCAAGCTCCGAGAGCCTCCCCGGATTCAGGGCATGACGAAGTTTGATGGAGATTTTTAACGGCGTGATTGCAGTTGTACACTCACCGACAAAAATCTTTACAGACCGGTGGATTACAAATTTACAGGAATAAGCAGGAGGGCATTTTGATTTCTCTCCTTTTTTTCAAATAGTAGGGTCTACTTTTTTTTTGGGTAAGAGAATACAAGTGTAAAATTTCCCACAAAGGACAGTCAGGGTAAAGTCTTTTACCAGCACTTAAGAGAACGGTGACAGGCACCACATTTTTTCCTCTGCCTACAATATTCAATACAGGTGAGTAGTTAATAATAACCTGCCTGAACAGTTACATCGGATGGGCTCAGTTCTAAGTACCTAAATCAGGTGTTCTAACCTGCACTTTGGAAGCAGCTTGCTTGCTCTCAGTGGAGTGTACCTGGAATTTCAGACTCCTAAATGCTATCAAGGTCTGCTAGCAAGAATGTATGTAAGTCATGCCGTAGAAGGTTGACCCAGAGATATCTCTGAACCTGACATGGTGGGTTGGCCAAAGTCTATTTCAACACTGCCTGAAAGGGACCCATTTGTCTCGCTGCCTTTTGATTTGGAAAAAAGGGGAAACGAGCAAGTTCCCTGTTATAAACGCAGCAGAGAAAAAACAAGAGAAGGCCTCAGTTTTGCATCTTAAGCTACAGGTTGTGCTCACACAACGAACTGCAAAACCACTGCAGGGTTATCAAATGTTTTAGTTGAGTGATGTCAGGAAGTGCAGGGAACTTTGGATGCAGTTCTCTCTCTCTCACCTTGCACCACCCAACGTAGCGGCCGGTTCTCTGCCTTACTGAAGAAAATTGCTTCTGCAAGCGGCCAGGCTGCTCTTCAATGTACTTCGATTCCAGAGGTGGTGGACAGTAAATTGGAAGCTGGAAAGAGAAGCACAGCTGTACTGCAGGGAGATAGCTCTGTGCACTCATTAGTATTTACACTGAATGATACCTTTCAGGAAAAGAGATCCTTAGCGCTCCCATTACAGCAACCAAAACCTCCACATGGAAGCGTGCTCTCGTAGACCCACAAGCTCACTCTACATGAGCGTGACTGCAGGTTAATTCTTTAGAAATTTAAACTGAAAGTGGTGTAGAAGTTCCCAAAAGCAGAATTACTGAGTATGCTAAAAATACCTTTTATTCAGAAAAACCATGAACAGAATAGCTGGAAGATGCACAAATGTATGACTGGAGATTGCACAGTAGGAAAGGACTACTGTTATCAGTATTAGACTCTTCTTATTTTTTCTGTCTTCAGTCTGGAAATGTAATAATGAAAATGAGATAAAATTTCACTGACTTGCTATTGCAACACTTCGTGTTTCATTTGTGCTACAGTGGCCAGCCATTTAAAAGGTAATTTTTATCATCACCTATTACTTAGCTCTGTGTTTTATTCACTGGGCAATACAATTCCATGGAAAGAGATGGTGTTCTGCAGCCTCTTCTAGCAGTCTTTTAAAGACAGCCCAACAGCAAGATTCTCACCTGGTGTGGCTTCACCAGCTGACCTTCGGGTTCCTTCTCTGTTGCTGCATACACAGTAAAACATGCAAATGGCAGACTAGAAGAAAGAGCTGCCAGCTTCACCACCTGGGACAGAGAGATGAAAAAAGGGAGTCTTAATGCAGTCACAAAAAATTCACTCCAGGAAAGTCTGGACTTTACTATCATGTTCTGCTTGACCAAACATGGGATTGAACAAGTCACTTTTAGAATCATAGAGTTTTATTGGAAAAGACCTTTAAGATCCTTGAGTTCAACAACTAAAACTTTTATAAAACAGCACACCTTTCAAAACCCCCTTCTTAGACAAGATGTTCTCAAATTACAATGGCAAAGAGAAAGATAGTGATGACTGACAGCAACATTTAGGTCTAAAATAGCAGTTAGAATGGTGTGTCCAGACCTGCTGCTTACATCACCCCCTAAGCCGTATCGGGTTCTAATCTATTCAACATACAGGTACTCCAAGTCAGTGAATGAACCTCTTGTTTCAGCAAAACACATCTCAACTTTATTAACAGGAATTCTCCATAACAACAGACAAAACATCATCTCCTTTCCAATTCAAAAATGGTTCAACTACTGCCTGTTTGGAACAACTTCCCAGTTGACAACAAAAGAAAACTCAGAGCAATTACTGGCATTAAGAATCACTGTCTTAACCTTTTGAACCACCTGTGTTTGCAGTGTAAATTACAGCTGTAGAGGTTTGGTCATGAGAGTTTCAAGCCTATTTAGAACATTAAAAAACCACCAAGAGTTTAAAGTTTCACCTCTAAACAACTGCCTGAAGACTCCAGCCAGAGCTGACATTAAGCCTGCTGCCACACCATGTGTTTTACAACTTGCCACAGTATTTAAAGCAGCTGCAGTTTTGGTAGATTATGGTTTCTTCTGTATCAGTAAAGACTTGTCTGTTCTTCACCTGAAGCATGTTTGAAACTTCATAAAAACAAGTATGAAAACCATTCCCAGGATGTGCATAGAGGTGACAGTGGTAGTGACCCTGATTTAGCAGGGCAATTGGACCGGATGATCTCCGGAGGTCACTTCCAGTCCCCACCAGGCTGGGACTCTGAGTGCCAGAAAAACAGAAAAGCAGGGGTAAAACCAACTTGGTTTGGGGAAATACTTTAAATCTCTAGTATAGATCTCTACTATATCATCACTGTTATCTCAGCTTCCAATTGGAAATATCCTGCCAGAGGCACGGGATTTATTCCATAGCATTTAGGTGTAGTAATGAATACACAATGAATGGAGAAAGGCAAAAGCACCACCCTGAACGAGCTCAGGTTCCTCAGACACCAATCATATGCAGATCAAACCACTCAAGACAGCAGAACACCATCACCTCTGAGGTACACTGTGTGATCCTCACAGCAAAGCTTTCAGAACATACAATCACAGCCAACCACAGAGCTGCAGGAGAACAAAGAAAGACACCGCTAAGATGAGTGGACTGTTGTGAAAGACGGGGCAAGCAGACAATGCCAGAGCTGAAAGATGTAGGACAAAGCTCAAAATTATTCCTCAGTTGCATTTTTTCAGAGAGGATGAGGGAAGGAAGGGTTATGTAAGGCATCTCTATATTCCCATTATTAATATGAAGTGTTGCCACTCTGCACATACAGCCAAGGTGCCCCTTCCCTTTCCTTGGAGCACAAAACCTTCCTGTCAGCATCATTATTGCACCACCCTAGAAGTCTGCTAGTGCCTACTGTTTATTTCATGCTTTTCCCCAGCACAGAAATGGCAGGACAATGTGTAGGACTGAGCTCATTTGCTTCAAGAAACAGAACCCTATCTGCTTTTCTCTTCAGGCCAGGTTGATGTCAGGAAATTTTTCTAATGCACCTATGTCAGCTGGAAGCTCCAAATCCCCGCAACTCCAGCTCAGCTAGGCTGGCAAATCTCAGCTGGCAAAGCCATCTCTGTAAACACAACCATGTTGACTCGCACGCATTATCCTCTTAATGTGCCTTAGTGAGACCCCAAAATACCCTCGTTACACTTTACTTTGAAGAACAGCAGGCCTGGGGGGACACTGATAGAGAGCTGCTGGAGACAGCCGCTAGATGAAAGCTGGGAAGATGGAGACAGCACAAAGCAGAGACTGAGAGTAGCTGCAGGTGGGGCAGGGACTCAAAGGCAGGACCCAGTGGTAACATAGCTGCTGGCCATTTCCTCACCTGAGAAGGGAGGTTTACACACACCATACATACACAGCATTGCAGGAGCAGACACTGCAAGCTAAGCCCACAACACTTCCGGCACTGGAGTGGGACAGAGAGGGAGACACCAAAAATCATGTTACTAGAGAAACTGTTGTTCCCATGTTGACCCAGCTATGCTGGCAAGCACACACATGGTCAGAAGAAGACAGAGGTGACACCACTTCCAGAAATCTAGACAAAAAAGTCCTACACATAGGAAAATACAGCCATGCTGAGATCACAAATGATACCAGCACTGTGGAAAAAATCATTTAGAGATACGCTGAAAAAAGGTTTAACATACACTGCTAATTAACATCAAACATCAGTGATTAGCGCAGTCAGTACAACCTAGGTTCCAACTGCTATACTGAAGAGCACTCATCATTCTTCCCTTCCATGCCTACATGACCACTTTAGCAGCAAAAGTTACCAGAAGGCTCTGTTGACTCAGCTCTGCCCAACACAGGAGTGGCTCTCCTGGAACTGAACAGCACCAGAACTTGGAAAATAGGTGTGAGCGGATGGCACTAATCAAACTATAATTAGCACAAAAGTAGACTTTCTCATAATGTTGCTCAGAGAGAAATGCCAGAGTCTGAGCTACAGAAGATACCTCAGAAGGCAAAGCCATCCTCAAAGAAAAATCTGTATCTTTAAAGCATTATGAAAGGAAAGGGTTTAAAATGTATCCTAATTCGGCCAGCCCATTTCTGTACACAGCGGTGTCAAACCCACACACCAATATGCAGTAGATACTAGAAGGAAAGTAAAGTTTGGAAGTAAGAAACCATGAAAACATTGCATTGTTCACTTAACAGATTTGATTAATTTGGTTTAGAAATTCACAACAGCGTGTTGTGCTAAATGTGAAAGAGAATTATCGGGAATGATGAAAGCAGCCCAGCCTTGACTGACAGTAATTGCTTTACTTTTGGATGCCTGCAGACAAATGCATCAATGTTTTAAAATCCAAGTGAGCAGCTGCACAATTATCCCAAGAAGGTTTCACTCTTGTCCTCTGAAATCACAAAAGACTGAGGTTTAAGAAAAGTAACATCACCTTGACTACATAAAAGAGGCTTCACCACACTGAGCTCTCTATCCACTTCCTTTATCCAATGGGAAGGTACACTTAAAATAATTCAATTAACCAAGTTGGCTCTTACAATTATTTTATTCAAATTAATTCAAAGGGTCGTATGTATTTAAAAAAGAAAATGATCTACTGCTTAGCTGAATTCATTGGCTATTTTCCCTACAAAAGCTTCTAAACCAAGTTCCTATGAACTAAGAAATAACAGGATTGTATCGTTGTAGCAAAGATGGGGAAAGAAACACAGAGAAAAAACATCTGCAAGAAGACTGCACAAAAAGACTGCAAAAAAAGCTAGAATCACAGAATTCCATGGCCATCCTGGAGAAAGCCTCCAGAATGCCAGTCAACAACTAATTCAAACCAAAAAAATGTTCTCTGATGAATTCAGGAAATATTTCAATTGACTTTTTAAAAACTGAAACAGTTAAACATTTGCTCTGCATTTCACTATGAGCTCTGTGTTTATCTGAATTAATTCTCTGCCATAAGCCCTATGAATCTAGCTGAAGAAAATTACCCAAACCAGTCCCTAATGGCAACAGATCTGAACACCTGCAGTTACAAAAGCCCTGAGCCCAGATGACATCTTCTGGAGATGAATTTTATATGAAGATAGATCTAAACACCACCAGAATTACAGATGTTAGAGATTACCACCCCTAATTCCCTGGATGGGTGTGGAAGGAAAGGTCAATGGTCAGAGCAGGAAGATTGCCAGTAACCCCAGTGCCATGCTACTGACACTGCCATCACACTGCAACACATACCAGCAGTAGGTTGTTTTTTCCACAGGCATGAAAAGGACATTGGATATTTCAAAGCACTACACAGTGCAGACTAACAGATGTGGCAGTATTTTTGATGAGAAAACTGAACAGCAGTTATTTGCTTAAGAAATTTATTATATGCGCTACAGCAGAAAATTGTCACAGCTTTGGCTTTTAATAGCAGAGCAGAGTAAAACTAATCAAAATATAACAATAAACCTGTCAAATGTACCTGGATAATTTTGCCTTTAAGTCTTTGCATTTCAAACAATCCACTTCAAAGTGTTAGAATCTTACCAAAGATCAAAAAATACAGATTCTATTTAAAAAAAAGTTTAAAAGCTGCATCTCCACAAAGAACTATCTTCTACTCCAAAGATGCAGAACAGAAACCAAAGCATAATAAAGTCATATATATTTAATTTATGTTAATCTCCAAGGCATTAGGTATTGCTTCTCACTGAAACTCTCCACATTCTGTCTATGGGCTTCCAGAACTGGAGCACAAATAAGGAAACCTGTCCTGAAGGCAGGAACAAGGCTCAAAAAGAAAACAGGTAATCAAGCGCAGGCTATATGCAAACCCCTGATGTGTATACCTGTATGCCATAGAATGGTCTGGGTCGGAAGGGACCTCCAAAGGTCGTGCAGTCCAACCCCTCTGCAGTCAGCAGAGACATCTGCCACTAGATCAGTTTGCCCAGAGCCCTGTTGAGCTTCACTTTGAATATCTCCAGGGATGGGGCCTCAACCACCTCCCTGGACAACCAGTTCCAGTGTTTTACCACCCTCATGGTGCAGAATGTGTTCCTAACATTCAATCTAAATCTGTTCTTTAATTTCAAACCATTGCTCCTCCTCCTATGACTGCAGGCCTCTGGAACCAGTCTCCCTCCATCATTCTCATAGGCCCCCTTCAGGTACTGGAAGGCTGCTATTAGGTCTCCCCAGAGCCTTCTCCTCTCAGACTGAACAACCCCAGCTCCCTCAGCCTGTCCTCATAGCAGAGGTGCTTCTATACATATATATATATATATATATATACATGCCTTCTCTGTCACCAAATCAGACTCTACAAGCAACATTAAAATGAGTTAGCAGATAGTTAGCTAATCTCAGTGGCAAACTGTTACTCCAGGAGTAAGAAGCACAGGGTCATGTTTTTCTGTTACCACTTAGATGTCTTGAGGCAAAAGAAGTGTCTCAAATTCTTTTATTTCCCCCTGAAGTTACATGAGACATGACAACTGTCAGAAGTTTCTAGGCCAAGTCTAGTACTTTAATATGGATATGTATTTATTTACAAATCTCTAATGACAACTACAAAAAACCCAAAACCCACACAAGTGGAACAAAGCATCCTCACACTTCAACTCAGTTTACTGACTCCGGATCAGTCTTTAATCTTTGTCTGCCGGATGGTAACCCAGAGAGAGTGAAAACTTAAGAAGAATATGACTCCATTAATTTTTCATAGCAAATAATAAAGCACACATGAAGTCTCTTCACTGAAGGTAGTGCCATCACTCAAATTCATGTGGCAAGCTATATCACTTGCAGATCACCAAGGCATACAACAAAGCCAAATATGGTGGGCTTTTTCTCATCTACCTGTCTCATAACAAGCTGTGGTGAAACACTTCTTTTTCATTCCTTTGGCTGTCCTCATTTACATCATTATCTTTGCAGATACATGTATGTTTTAAATGCTTTGCAAAAATAAACATGAAGATTCATGTGAGAGCAACCTACTTGTCAGTTTGACTTTGAAAAGCTGGGAAATGAGTCTAAATATTTTGAGACAGCCTAGCTCTTCAGTCACCCTTCCCCCTGGTTAGAGACACCGTATTATCTCTACAAGTCAAGGTATTTTAGATACTCCTGACCCTGTTAGCTTGTAGCAGCATGATTTTTACACCCGTGTTTCAGCGACGGTGTAACTGTAGCACACGTTACAATGCTACTACCAAACTAGTATCTTGGTATTTCATCTCCCGAGGAAGAAGTGGAAGGGTTCCAGAAGCTTTAAGTAAGTGGAGAACCAAGAGGAGCGCTTCTTTTATTCCCTGCTGTAAAATCTAGCCACCTTCTTTCTACCTCTGGTTTTGCAACGGAGAAAGCAGCACTGAGACCTCTTTTTCTCTCCTCCATCTGAACCCCTGGTTGCAGGCTGAAGGCACGTCCCCGCTCCGAGAAACCACGATCTTCTAATCCCCCCATGCTGGAGGAGAGCCCTTATGGAGCCGCCCCATTTCAGCACTGGGAAGATCGGTGCAGGGCGACCACCAGGGCCTGGGGTAGCATCACCCCAAGGACCTATTCGGCCTGGCAGGCCTGGCCGCTTCCCCGGAGGACACCGCGCACTCCCTGCACTTCTCCGGCCGGAGCAGCCGCCGGGCCTGAACTGCGCGCACCGGTCCAGCCAGCTCCGTGTGACTCGCCGGCTGAGGCTGCCTCTGGGCCGCGCAGCTCCGCCGGAAAAGAGGCTCCCTCCCCTTCCTCGGCCGGCGAGTCCCGGCGGGGCGCCCGGCTCGGCTCTGCGGGGGCGCGAGCGTGTGGGCAGGCCGCGCGGTGCGGGCAGCTCCCGGGCGGCGGGGAAGTCGGCAGAAACCCCGCGGGGTATTCACCCGAGGCCGTGGGTGCCTGTGAGCGGGAGGGGGAGCCCCGGCCGAGCGAGCCGCCGCAGCACCGCCCTCCCTCGCGCAAGGCGGCACTCACCTTGGCCGCCATGTTAGCGACACCCCCGCGCCCTACGGCGAGCGGCGAGGGCCCAGCGCTCGGCGGCGGGCGGGGCTCCGAGCGCCCGGGTGGGCCGGGCCCTGTGGCCCCGCGGGAGGCGGGGCAGGCGGCAGTCGCTGAGGCGGGGACTGGCCCCACGGGTGTCCCGTGAGGGGCCGCGTTTGCCTTGGGGGAGGAGGGGATCGTCTGCGGTTCCCTCAGCGTCGGGGCGCGGAGCGAGATTGGCACAGAAAGGCTTGACGGGAATAAATGTCACAGAATCAAGAACGGCAGTAGCGTTGTGATAGCTCTGTAAGACACCGCGCTCCGTTGCCTGCCTTTAGTCCTGCACTGCGGAGTGCCTGGCATTGAAGAGCCGAGTCTGGCGGTGTGCTGGTCAGTGTGGGCCGTGGAGCGATCTGCCGGTGCCGGCGCCTTCAGTGCAGGCAGCGCACGTGCCTCAGCCCCGTCATGGACTGACCTCGCTCTGGTGCTTCGCTGGTTTCCCTTTCTACCTTCCCCCCAGCATCTACTTCAGAATACACGATTACTAATTCTATTTCGATGAGAAAAGCGCAAAGCCCTAGGTGGTGCCATTTAAAAGCACAAAACTGAAAGGAAAACCCAAGGGAGCTGCATTTGCTTTTATCGAGGAGGTGACCTGAACGATTTTCTGAGAGGTCGTGTTAGGCAGCCACGGCTTGAGCTGCTGGCGTGGCACGGGAGTTAGGGTTAGGCCAACCTGGCTATCAGCTCTGCGTCTGCCCCGTTGAAACCCAGAGCTGCTGCTGGACCTTGATTGCTCTGACTGCAGGTGCTAGAGAAAACACACACAGAGAAAAGCCCAACATTTAAGTGCAGATTATTCGTTTATTGAAGTCCAAATTTACAACTAAAGTTTACAACTTTTTTTTTCTTTCTCTCTATGTTTTTTTTTTTTCCCCAAAACAAAAGCTTTGTTTGAATTTAGGAAGAATAAATGTTCTTTTTAATAATGTACAGACTATATCTCTTAAATAAGTTAATATCTTTGAAAAAAGAGCAATATGTTCCTTTTTTAATGTTGCAGTGCAACTTACAACTTACACGTCTGTGCAATGTACCATGAGGTATATGCCCAGTGAGCAACACACAGTGAAGTTTTCCATTCGTAAATTTTCATTGTAGACACACAAAAAAGTTACCAAGTTAATCTGTGATAGAAAAAACGCAGCCGGTTACGGTAACTCACACAGAACTCATCTGGCAAGAGGGAAAAAAGAAACCTAACGCCCATTGCCTATAGAAACTATTGGATCATCTCCCAACATAGACAAGTATAAAATTAAAAATACTGTTGTGAAACTGAAGGAATACTGTATTATCCAGGGGTTGAAACCTACTTTTACCTGTATTAGTCTAGAGCAGTTCGTTTCCTCTCTCTGTAGCATCCATGAGCTGAGGGACTTCACTACGGTACCGGGAGAGCATCTGCTCATAAAAGCTCCTAAGCGAGATGGAGGTTATAGAAAAGTTGCAGAGTGCTCAGACTGTGACGTAACTCTGATGTCCTCCCCGCCACAGGCAGGGGCTTTACCATTGCCTCTCAGTTCATCTCACAGCTGATTAGAAAAACAAGGCTGAACCATGGAAGGTTACTGGTGTTCGAAGCTTAGCCGCTTCAAACTTCACAAGATGGCTCTAAACCACTTATTGTTCATAATGACAGAAAACATGTATTTATTTTAGAAAGAACCAACCACAACATAACTTGGTGATAAATAACAGTTCTGCCTCTAATATCTATATACACACTGCTTGTAAACAAAAAAATGCCCACAGGTCATGGAGTCTCCATGATTCTATACAAGGCGCTATAGATTGTTTTTTGTTGTTGTTATTGAAAACAGTCCTAGTGAAAGTTTGGTTTATAACCTCCTATTGCTACAGAAACAGTAAGAATGTTTATATTTACAAAGAAACAAAGACCATGGAGACCCCAGAGCGTTATTTGCTAAAGGTTTGAAGTCAGTGGGGTCCTCAAACTATGCGTTGCCAGCACGTTCAGATGTAACTAACAGTGCAGGTTGAACACCAGCAGTACCATACTCTAGTGCTTTGGTATTTCAACCCCTGAATATACAAAGACATTACTACAGCCTACTTCACAGTTTAATGCAAGTAAAGTGCAAGCCATAGTACAAGGGTGTCATACATTTCCATACATGTAAGCATTATCTAAAAAAGGCTCTCTCTACAAGTTTTTATTAGCTACTTTAGTAAACTAGACAGAAGTCACCTATGGCCCAGCAATTAATGGTCTTACAAGGATATTTGTAATACAGTATGTGTCAAATGTAAAAAGTTTATTAATACTAGTGCATTTCTTTTACATCCTAGCCTGTTTCCTTTCCAGATTTTTAAGCTGAAATCCTTGTTTCTCAGTAAAACAGAAGTCTTAACTGGTAGCAGGGTCTTACTGGTGCTTTGGCCAGTGAACACGATTTGTTAAGACGTATTTGTTCGGTGGTTGCTAGTGACAAAAATGCAGTAGAGTCAGTACCTATAATGTGGCGTCCTGGTTTAGTCTGCAGCATTCAGACAGATGCATTTTCAGTCAGTAAAAAGATCTGTGCTGATACTCTCACTGGTGCCTGAGAATGAGGAATACTCTAGAAATGTAAGGACAGAAGCTGGAGGCCTGGCTGGTCAAGTAACAGTTTGTTGACGTGTTTTATCAGTTTACAGCGCTGCTTTCTTTCAAACGCTTCTCTGACAGTGGCTTGGATGCTTACAGCAAAGTCCCTAATTGTTGCTCTTAACATTTGTGTGTGTGTCCGATAAAAATAAACTGCCTAGCCTGCTTTAAAGGTGGATGTGGTTCTTTTCCTGAAGCTAACAACAGGCAGTATCTGCCTGAATGTTTGAATTGCTTTCATTAAGAGTAGGCCCCAGTAATATATCAGCTCTCTCAGAAACTGGTAAAAGCTTAAAGGATGTTATTTGTAATACTCCTTCTGAATGTGGGAGTATGGTATAAATGGTGAGCTTCGAAGGAATGCTGCTTCTGTTAGTTGTGTCAAGAGCAGAGTCACTGCCTACGCAGTAGTGGGTGGAACTATCAGCAGCACAACATTACGCTTGTGTGTTATGGGGGTAAAGAGAGTGATTTCTAAAATCAACCAAGAACATGGGATTTACTAGTTCCTGTTCAAATAACGTTGTAGATTCCATTCATCCACTGATATGGCTCAAGTTAGGTTTTCAGTTGCAAGCCCAGGTGTGGGTTTGGCTGGGATAAGAGGAGACATGGAACTAACCCCACAGTAAACCTGCCTGAAAGAGTGACTCAGACCCTTGGCTTTGTTGAGGGAAACATTCTAGAAGAAAAAGAACTTTTTATTACTTCATGTAAATTAATCAGCTAATACTGCTTCTTCAGTATTTCCTGTTACTACCCATTGTCAGTGTTAGTGGTGAATAAACATCATTAGGCAGCAGGGAGGGTGGGATGTTGTCTCTAATGAGATTTTAAGCTCTGTGGTACAAGGCATGTGGAAAATCTACAAACCTCCACTCCAAGGAAAAAGGCATTGCTATAACCCATGCCCTTCTGTCCTTCCTAGAAATGCAGAGTTTCTGTTGTGAAAACTGAGGGGGAATTAAAAATCCTTTATGAGATCAAGCTATCACTTATTCCTCTGACATTGCACTAGAGACAGGAGTGCACTATAAATGGCATGTTCAGAGCTGGCGCCCAGTAATACAAACTGATCTGTGCTCTCTTTCTGAAGGAATCTCTCCAGGGCCGGCTCCACTGACAGTAGTCAGGATCTCTGTAGAGATACAAGATTTGCTTGTGCAAACAAATTGCTTGAAGCCTAACTAGAATTACAGAATCACAGAACATAGAGGTTGGAAGGGACCTCCAGAGATCCAATACTGAGTCCAAACCCCTTGCCTAAGCAGAATCACCTAGGGTAGTCTGCACAAGAACACATTCAGGTGGGTTTTGAATGTCTCCAGAGGAGACTCCACAACCTCTCTGGGCAGCCTGTTCCAGAGCTTCATCACACTCACTGTAAAGAAGTTTCTCCTCCTGTTGAGGTGAAACCTTTTATGTTCAAGCTTGTACCCATTGTTCCTTGTCTTATTATTGAGCACCACCAAAAGGAGATTGCCCCCTTCCAGAAGCAGGCTTGGGTGCATGGAATCTTCAATGCAGTATCTGTATTGCACTTTGCATTCCACTTATTTCAATGATCATGGAAGCCATACCTACATCCAGAAAGTAGAAAGTCGCTGTGGGAAGGGAAGGGCTGCAGCATGGGGTGGAGTATGCATGCAAAAAAAATAACCAAACTCATGTGAAAGGACTTTCAAATGCCAGCTGATGCCTGTGAAAGAACAGTCTTTGTATTGCTTAATTTGACAATTAGATTTTGCTTGCTCTGAGGCATAAGTGATGCTAGACAAATCTTTCAGACTTTTCTGCCAGCTAATCCTAACCTCACAGAAGATTTCTCCAGTGTATCTCCCTTCACCTTATGAATCTCATGGATAATATATCTTCTCTATTCAGTGCAAATCAGGTTTGATGAGAATTGCTCTCTAAGAGCAGAATACAGACTCATGGCTCCAGGGATTTCAGAAAAGATGGACTCATGACACTGATAGATTTAAAGATAAGCTGAGCAAAAGTGTGATCACTCAACTTTTTGTCTCATCCACTCACATTTCAGAGATCTTTGCTTTCAGAAATGAAAATTGAGGTTGTCTGTTTTCCTTACTATTTGTGGGGTTTTTTTGAGGACTAAGACATAAATCTTCCTAATGATGTTTGTCATTTCCAGCTGTACCTGTAAGCAGCACTTTAGAAGAGAAATAGCTTGCTTTATTATGGAAGCACAAACCATCCTGTGGGTTTGAAACAAAACCCCCCATGTTTAAATTTCTTTCTAAATATAGAAAGTTCAATCCATTTAATTGATGCTGTGACCTTCTATCACTGCTTGCACCTAGAGTGTGAACTGGTTTCTGTAACTCACACCATTGCTTCCTTCACTGTGTAATATTTCTCCTCCTGAAATGTATAACTTTTAGACATCTGATATGAAAAAGCCAGGCCCACTGGGGACCCATGCTGCAGCAGTGTCCTCACAAAGGACTCTGCCCTGTGGAAAGGACCCACGCTGAAGCAGTTCTTGAAGGGAGAAGTTGGGGGAAAGATGCATTTAGCTTTGTCTTTGCTTCTCATTATACAACTGTATTTTTAACTGGCCATAATTTTAATTCATTTTCCCCAAGTCAAGTCTGATTGACACAGGATGGTTACTGGTAAGCAATCTCCCTGTCCTTAACTTGACCCACAGCCTTTTCCATCATACTTTCTCCCGTCCCATTGAGGAGGATGTATTGAGTGCATTTTGGAAGGGCATCTGGCAGCCACTAGGGTCAGCTGCTCTGTGAACTCTGAGCTATACAAACAGGATACCTTCACCCAGCTCTGGCTTTGAGAATGACTAACTCTCTTCCTGGATACTAGGACCTTATTGAGATAACATTTTTTCCTACGTTGTATAGAACTGTATGAATTGTCCAGTTCTTCTCTATGAAAGATGAAGTTTATCTTGTGAAAAAATGGTTAGCGAGTATCTGTCTTTAGGTGACATGCATCAACTGTCTCCACATTCCCTTTGTTCTGCTTTCTAGAAATATTCTAGCCAGCCTAGGCAAAGAAAATTGTGAATGGATCTTTGAACTTTATCTTCGGTAGCAATTCAGAACAATCTCTCTCCCCCCACCCCGCCCCAAGAATACAAGCATTTTCTCCAAAACCTGGTTCTCTCATCCAGGCAAGGAAGTGAAATACATTGAGTGACTTGAGTGTCTCCCCCAACCAATCTATACAGCTTGGTTTGAGTAACTTCAGCCACTTGCTGATGTACTACTAAGAGTTAAAAATTATTGCCAGACATTACGTAATCTTGAATACTTTACTCAGCTCTAGATGTCAGTCTAGTACAGAATTTAATGGACTAGTTCAGGATTTCATTCAACTCCATTCTCATCCTTGAAGCATCAGAGCGGTTTTGAATGTTGTGACTCACAGTCACGTGTCACTTAAATTCACAGTGAAGAAACCATGAAAACCTGCAGTGCGTAGCATACCCAGCGCAGATGTTTTTCCTTTCACCATGAAATACTTCAAATCATATTAAAATCAGTTTAAGTTGCAGCATTAGTGAACAACCACCATTGTTCTGCTCCTACCTGAAGCCCTGTGCCGCACCCGCTGGCTTCTCCCCGTTGCTTGTGAAGGCAGGCACAGGCTGTGACAAACACAGTATCTAAATGGTGTGTACAGTATGCCCATAGGGCCAGAGTGGGGTCTATTTGCTAGATGTACAGTGTACATTTTAAGGCACACTACAGGGATTGAGTTTACATTTTGATACCTCTGTCCTTGTATTTGCAAAGATGGTGACTGCCTGGAAATGTTGCAAAACTAAAGGTTCCTTGCTAAGGGTGGCCAATTGAGCTGTTTTCATTTTCTACTTTTCTCCAGAAAAGATGTGTGGAAATGTGAACTTTAGGGAATTTTAAAAGTAAATGTCAACTACCACCGTACATTTTATATACATAGATATATCTTGATGTATATCTAAATATATAAAATGATTGCAGGAGCTGATACTATAAGCTTAGTTTTATTACAGTACTTTAAACATACTGATTTTTATCTTCAGTTACACTTCTGCACTGGTTCTTTCTAATGCAGAGCTTGATACGGACAGCGGTTGAGAACAGCAAACAAAAAAAGCTTCATAAGGAATATTACTGTCTTATCATGCAATGTAGGAGGCATCCTGTGGCACTATTCTCTTACCCAATGTATTTACAGTACTGCTGAGTACATCACCAATAAATATTACAGTGTTTGTCTTACTCGGTTTGTGGCGGCACCCAGCAATGGCTCAGGACCCAGGTCCTGTCACACATGAGTTTCAATGAAGGAGTGCGTGTGTGTCAGCATTGGCGCCGAGCTTGCAAGTTCAGAGGCTCCGTTCTGAGATTTCACAGCAGCACTGTACTCACAAATGTCCAGGAAAAACTCATAGTTCTTTACTTTCCAATCTTTAAACTTCTTTGATGTTAAGTTGGGCTCGTCCAGAAGGCTGTTGATAACTGTGAGGTCCCCTTCCTTGGCCTATCAAATTCCAGAAAGACACAGTACATGTCAAAAGGAAGTATATGCTACATTTTCTATTCCAGCACTTTGCTTTTTTCCTTCATTTTCAAGTGATGGAGAAACTACTATGGACACTTGAATCTTTTACCTATATGCAGGAACTACTACATCCAAAACTGTCTGACAGTTCAGTCCTGGGCTCTTTCTACATCATGTCTAGAGAGAGTGCCAACAATTTGATTTATTTTCTTTTTCTCCTTAAGCTGAAACATGTTTGCTTTCATGAGTTTTCAGGGGGTTGGAGCTTAATTCTAAACCATTAACAGCTTATACTTCTACTAGTTTATATTGCTTAGACACAAAATTAAGGATGAAGCCTTACTTTCAAAGTGCTCTTGAGAACTCTGATGTGGTGAAGCTTTTCATTGATCACTGGATCATTGCATCGCTTTACGAAAGACTTGCGGAATTCCTGCTTGGTGGAAGGGCGCTGCTCTCCAAAAGCTGACAGGCTAGCTTGTTCCAGGGATTTGTACAGCTCCTGCAGCCCATCTGTATTTTCTCCAATTTCTTTTATGTTTTCTGAAAGAAAAGAAAGAAACCTGACAACAACTACAATCATTCAGATGAAGCCTCTAAAACCAGTGAGCAATCCTGCAGATTCGTGTATAAAGTAACCCTGTAGCACAGCCTTCCAAAGTTTTGATAAACAGGCACGCTTTGGTCAGCCCCAGAGCTACATCCTCAGCACTACATTCCAGCTTTTCAAGTACAAACTCCTGCATAGCAGCTGATGAATCTGCAAATGTAAACCAGTTCAACCACAAAAACCTGGCTGGGAGTAATGGCAGCATTGTTCTGGCTTTCAATGGCAGTGAAGAGGATCAGAACACCTTCAAAAGCTCACCTTCTGCACAGAAACTATTATGCCTTCTAATAGGAACTTTCTCTTCTAGCTGGTCATCTGTTCCTTCTATGGACTTTACACACCCCTTACCCCTGACATCTCTGTTTCGGGGAAGGCTTTGGCTGCGTTGCTTTTGTGGCCTGCTGTGGGAGCTGTGTCCCCTTTGACATTCCACCAAAGGGAAGGGCCCATCCTGCTCATAGTTATGGCGCCTTTGCACTGGCAACGTGGCTTGTCTTCGTTTGTCTGGTGACATTGCAGGCTGGCTGCTCGTGTACTCTGCCTCAGGAGGAACAGTCTGCAGGAAGTGGAGCCCTGAACTGGTTAATGGAGTCTCTATCAGATCCTGCCAGGAGCGTCTTTCTCGGTAGGGAGGCCTGCACCCTGAGGAGTGCGTGCTGCCTGCTACATCTTGACGAGAGTCCTCTGCAGAAGAGTGAGAGTACGTTGATTCGCTTGAGAAGTGTCGGCCGTGCTTGGCTTCAGGGAAGGGGCTTGAAGAATTCACCTGAAGAGATACAAAAGCATCTGGCTGTAAGACAAGGTTGGAACAGACCCAGGCAAATGACCATAGCGTAGAACATCATGTGAGATACACCAATAAAATGGACTGATGTGTGTTTTGATGTGCCAGAAGAAAAATCTCTGTGAACAGAACAGAATTAGCAGTGAGAACTTTTATGTAAGGGCTTTTAACCACTCCCTATTCTTGTTTTGCACATTCTCTGCCCATCGGAAGCTCCTGCTGGAAGGAAGTGTGTCATACTGGTACAGTGTTCCTGAAGACCTGTCCAGTTTACACTCAAGTCCAGCAGTGTGCTGTGAAGACATGAAAGTCCTCAAAGGAAAGCCTGAGAGGATTTTTTAATACTTTTTTTAAGGGGATAATTATCCAGCCAAACATGAAAAACCAACCTTCAGCACCCAGGAAGATGTTTCAATTTTAGGGGACTGATGATCTTCCCATATTATTCTGATTAATTCTTCTGGGTTTGTGAGCAATTTAAGTTCAAAAACAAAGAGAAAGGCAAAAAAATGGAAAAACAGAAAGGGAGGGGCTTAACCTGTATCTCAGTTGATAAAACAGCATCACATGGGTGAAAATCAGTCTGAACTTCACCCATGTGATGCTGTTGTCTCAGTCACTCTTTCTGTGGTTCTGGCTGTGTGAGGATCGTGTCATTCACGCTGGAGAAAAATCTGAAAGAAAAATAGAGAACAGTCCTATCTGTGCTTAGAAACATTGAATCATTATCACAGCCTATGTTACCTGTCATAGAAATGTCCTTCTCTGCTGCTAGAGCCTCTTCCTACACATAATGTTGGGTTTTTCCCCTCAATTATCAAACCCTGTCTGCACACATTATATTAGAAGTGCTTTTATCAGCTACTTAACATCTTATGACACTAACAGAAGAATCTTTTGCTACTATGGCATTGTGCATAACGCTTCATGCTGTGGAAAAATACCTTGTCTCTAAATATCTGTTCTTAAACAAAGTGTTTGTACTAAAACATGTTTATTGCATGAATGTGCTCTGGTCCAGTATCCGATACTCATACTTGAAAACCAGCCTCAGTTAACACAAACTATCCCATCCACCACATTCTTTTCATAGCCTGAAGTCAACATTGGAATATTCAGTTTGTACTGTCAGGTGTAGTCTCCCAAATGCTATATAAAATGCCATTGTATTGGTGACATAGCTATGTAAGGAGACACTTACCTCTGCTTCCGTAACTGACTTGTTATGGAAACATTCAGCTCTTAGCTCACTAGGAGCAGCAGTAATTTCATTCTTGCAATGAGATCTGTCTTTGTTCTGCCATTATGGTAATGAAATATTCCAAAACAAGGAAAATGCAACTCCAGGCACACATATTTTTTGGTGACCTACTGCTAAATGCATTATTTATAACTCACTGAGGGTGTTCGATGGTAGGTGTCACACAGTGTTGAGGAGCCTTCCTGCTTCAGGGTTAGAGAGGCCTCGATGTCATCCTGGTCACTTTCACTCCAGTAATCTGCTAACAAAGCATTTGGGGTTTCACTCACGTGCCACAAGAAAGTGGGTCCTGCATTTAAAAAGCAGCATCGACGTGCCAAGGCAGACATTTCCAGGTCACCTAGGTGGCTTGGCATTTACTAAGGAACAGAGTCATGAAAAGGTCTGTCACCAAAGATACACAGATCTGTAGAACCACCTCAAAAGTTTTAGGAGAGCATTAGAGGAAGCACTCCCACTGTGCATGAAAACCAGCTGCTGGTCACAGACGGTCAAAGAGAAACTTCCTTCCAGATGCTAAAACAGAGCTCAGAATTCAACCCTTCAGTTAATTATGTTATAGAACAGGTTGCACCATGGGTGATGGTGCAAAAAGCAATGCTGGCACCTGAGCTCAGGAGATGCCAAAATGGTTCAAAAGGACATATCGACCTGTGTCCCTTACTCCAGGGTGAGGAGCATACTGTGGCTGTGCTCTGGGAGATCATACCTCACCCTGAACCTTCTGTTCTCTTTATCACTTGTTTCAGATATTTCTGAAAATGATTACTCAGGTTTCATTTCCTAAGTAGAGTTCTTCAAGGATATGGATTCTCATGAAAATTGACATTTAAAAGTTATGACACATATGTTCATAAAAGGTGAATTGTGACATCTCCAGCTTTGTTTGAATATTGACCAGATATGTACTTGCTGCTCTCTTCTCCTAATTATGAGCTCTGAAGCATTACCTTCATCTGGATGAATATCCTTGTCATCAGGTGTGTAACCAATTGCTGCCAGACCCAAACGATTCATCCATCTAATAGAACAACAGAAAATGAGGAAGAGAGATATTAAGGAACATCTAGAGCAAATGTGTGGGCATAGACATGTTTGGAAAAGTCAGACAGTGCTTAGTCCAGAAACTGAACACTGTTCAGGCTGCTAAAACCACACTCCATCCATCTTCAGGGGTTAATAATTTTAAGTGAAGGATGTTTCAGATGGACTTCTGGATTTCTGTTCATGTCTGCTGTAGTATGGTTGCCTAGGGGAGTATCAGACTGTATTTTATTCCTTGTATTCCTTCTTGCATTTTATTCTGCTGCTAAGAGAATTGCAAAATCATGACATAAGCCTTCTGTATGTCATCAAGAAAACATGAAACATAGATACCAATATGGTAGCAATGACTAAATGAAATTGTTAAATAGCCTGCATGGAACAGAGGATGTCCAGCTCTGTCTCCACCTTAAGCAGGATCAAATTCTCTCTAGGCTGCATCTGTAAACTATTTGTGTGGAATGGTTACCAGAGACATTGAGTAAAACAGCAAATTGCATTTATTCTGATTGCCACAGCTATCAGTTTCAAGAACTTGCCTGAATTGCCAAAGTCCTGTAAAACAGAATTATGACAATAATTATATGCAAATCTGTATTAGGAACTAAGTTGTGCTAAATTTGTATATTCAAGTGGCTAAACCAGGCTCTGACAGTTTTCCACTGGTTATTTTCTAGTCTACATTCATGCCACGTGTTATGAATGTTTAGGCTTTTTGAGCTGTGATATAAACAGTATTTCCCTTTGATTTCTTTTTAACACAGAACCATAGGTTTCTAAACCAAGATTTGGTAAATTGAAAGCACTTCAATATTTGCATTTCACATTGGATGGATCTGGTTTCTTTCTTTGTCCCTAAATTAATTAATCTGATTTAAAAAAAAAAGATACTTTGTTAAATTAGAAAAATCTTATAGTTTCTTTTTGGGAAAATATCCACAGAGATTGCTTTATGTAGGATTACTGGATCTTGATACAAAATACAACTGCAAGACAGGAAAAAGGTCACAAAGATCAGCCTCCAAGATCTGTATCAGGAGCTGCCCCATCGACACGGCAGTTCAGCAGAGCAGCACTGGATGGGGTCTTTTACTCCTGGATGTGCTCCTGGGTGACCTGCACTGGGTGATCCTGCTCTGGCAGGAGGGTTGGACTGGATGATCTTTTGAGGTCCCTTCCAATGCCTTGCATTCTGTGATTCTGTGTGAAATAATCTCAAGTTGCACCAGGGCAGGTTTAGGTTGAATATTAGGAAAAGTTTCTTTGCTGCAAGCGTGGTCAGGCATCAGAACAGGCTGCCCAGGGAGGTGATGGAGTCGCCATCCCTGGAGGGGTTCAGGAAACATGTGGGCACGGCCCTTCGGGATATAGCTTAATGATTTTAGAGGTCTTTTCCAACCCCAAATTATTCTACAATTCTATGATAACATGAAGAAAGGAAAGCAACTTCTTAATGTTCAGGAAATGGAAACTCAAGAATCAGCCTCTTTTCATTAACGAGGAAATATAAGTGAAGAAAAAGCCCTGTTGAGGGACATCAGTAATGACTGGGATGCATTCTCCTGTGTTCCCTTACTAGATGATTGACTGTCGTTACACCGCACGTAAGTGCCTTCTAGAAGCAGCTATTTTGCTGCAACAAAAATTTGTTAATAATTATGTTCTTGGTTAATGAATCATATAGTGACAAAAACATCTTTCAAAGACTTCAAGAAAGCCATTAATGAACAATAGAAACTCTATCACAAGGACAAGAGCTTTGCAGATTCAAACAAGGAAACTATTCAGTGTCACTGTTTCCCACTTGTCATAGAACAGCAACAAGCTTCTGAAGACACGTGTAACATTAAGGTCTAAGAGCATGGTAGGTGGAAGATGGTATACACAGCAAGGAGGCAGAGAATGAGGAGTGAGCTCTCCACTAAAAATAGCCCAGAGTTCAGCACATATTGATCTCCTGGTCTAGGCAGTGCTCTGCAGTCACTCAGAGCAATGATCTTAATCTGTAATATTGGATCTAACACTGACTCATTGTATGGCCTTCAGCAAATCATTCTACATATCTTATGACGTTCATAAGGATCCAAAGGGGACAACAACATTTACTTCTTACTCACAGGGAATTGTTACAGCGTTTAATTTACTTGCAAAACTATAAAAATATAAAGAATTGCACAATAATACTGCTTTGCCTTTCGGTATTAAAACAGAAGTGAGCAAACTGGAAATAAAAATGGAAATGATGATTAGTTTCTACGAGAATCAGCTGCAGGGTGAGGACAGCTTACAGACACTTGTATCAGCGTGTCAATAACTCATCTTTATCATGAAGGAAGTAAATTTCAAATGGCTTATAGCAGTTTTACAGAAAAGCTTTTCTGCCGTGCTCACCAGCATAATTTCATTCAGCAGCCGCCATGCTGATCACTTGACATTTGCTTCCCTTGAAAACACATTCTTTACTGCAGTAATTGAAACCACATCATACCCTTGCTCATTATTAAGCATTTGTATTCATTATTTTTCAACAGTTGTCCCTGAATTTCTAAACCCATTAGCACTGAAGCAAAATAGTTCTAGTCATACTTTACCATATGCCTTTGGCCATTAAGCAGAATGTCTCAGTGACTGCAACTCAGGTTCTGCTTAAGCAGCAATGATAAATTGGGACTCATTGGTGCTCTCAAAGACAAACCAGACTCAGTTGTTCTGGTGGTCAGTGCACGGAAGTTCAAATGGTCTTAAATGTCTTGCTAAATTTATCTTCTTGCTCCCTGTTAATTTGAGGGTTTCAGATCTTGTAAGCACATGTAGATGGTGACCCTGCTTTGGCAGGGGGGCTGGACTCAATGATCTCCAGAGCTCCCTTCCAACCCCTACCATTCTGATATGATAATGGTCAAAGTGTTACTATGTAAGCTTCCGGAGAACATGGATGTTCTTAGCACACACAGAGTATGAGCTTTACTCCTATGACCTC
Source organism: Picus viridis (assembly GCA_033816785.1). Taxonomy (NCBI): domain Eukaryota; kingdom Metazoa; phylum Chordata; class Aves; order Piciformes; family Picidae; genus Picus; species Picus viridis. The sequence goes on along the minus strand of CM066580.1, from coordinate 22,418,924 downwards.
GATGTCCAAATCTGGCAGTGTCAGAGGTACTCTTCCTCCCCTAAGACTTCTCAGACACTTCTCTTCCAAAAGGCAACAAGATTCCTAGCTATGGCTATAAGTACTTTCTTACCTCATTTACCACAATCTAGAGTTAGTCCTATTGTCAAGACAACAAAAAGGGTTATCTGATGACATTCACTGGCTCATAATGATAAAACCTTCTCTGATAAAAGAAGAATCATCTCAATTTTAGGTTTTGTGTTTTTTAAAAAGGCATGGGCGAATGTTTTGGAGGTTAATCAGGAGTTATACAAGTGCTGAGATTACAGATCCTTTTCTTACAGTGAACATATTTTTTTCTTCCCAAGGAAATGCAAACTCAGTTCAAAGGAACGCTGTGTAAACTTGATGAATTTACTTGATGAGCAAACCACTTTCATTTTAAGCAAACAGGCAGCCAAAGCTATAAAAAGTTCTCAGTGGAAAGCGTGGAAACTCAGCCATTTGGTTCTGAACTCTGCAATGAATGCCTTGTAGGCAAATGTCAGGTTTCAGGAAGCCAGTGTGTCAGAATTGGACTCTGAGGGGTAGATGACTGCATGTTTAATTGAGGGTCATGCAGTGCAAAGACTACATGCTACACCTGATGAGCAGCTATAGTGAAAAAGACCCCAGGAGATCCTTTCTCTAATTTGGTTGCAACAGCTATACCCCTAACAGCTCTTTGAATTGCATGTGATCACAAAAAGACCTGAGCTTTTCTGACAGGTACAGCAATCTTACAGGCACACCTCTGTTTGTCTTGGCCCCCTGAAGCAGAAAGCTGGATTCTTCTTGCCCCCAGAACTCAACCTTTTTCTTTGATGATTTCAACAACTCTTTTCCTTTGATTATTAAACTACTTAAACAGCACATTGCACCAAGTTAGAGTCTAGGCCATACAATGAACCACAGGGGCTGCATGCTAGATAGAAATCAGTTGTGACAATGTGGAGCTGTGCTAAACGTCTCAAGGATACTTTGCTACAACAATTTACCTGCAGCACTCTACAACATCTCCATAAGACCTAATCTCTCTTACCGAGTTACACTGTAATAGCTTACAAGGGACCAAGAAGTGTATTAATTATGTTTTTTTCATTGCCTGTGCCTTAGTGAAGCAGATGCAGGGAGAGGTAAGCCTCAAGTCAAGTCATCTAAATACACAATAAGTTTGTCTCAATGGTTTACATTCTAAATAAATTAGACTTGGCTTTAATTAATTCTGCAAAGTACAAACAGGCACTGTTGCCATTGCTTTGGGATAAAATAGAGCTGTTTTGTAGGAAGTTAAGTTAAATTTACTGAGATAATTCTGGTTAGTACCAGAGGATTACAGCCCAGGGCCTCTTCTAAGAGTCTCGTTCTACCCCCAGGCCTGGAAAGCGATGATTACAAAGGCACTGAGGGCAGTGATGAACTGAGTAGCTGTGACAATAATCAAAACTTGCTACAGAAGAGTGAGTCATGCTTGAATGCCCTGAATTGTCAGGAGTCAGGAGCTCTTACTGATCATTTAATAAAAGCACTGGAAAATGTTGAAGTGGACCAAACAACCAGGGAAGCAGTTTTGTGTAGCTTCACTGTCCTAACAGACTAGGTGGAAACCAAGAACATGCCATTACTCATTGTCCCAAAGCAGTAAGCTTCTATTTGCTGCCTGCTGTCATTTACTCATGCCAAGTATGGTGTTGAGCCTGCCCAAGGTCAGTGCAAGATTCTGGGATTAAGGGCAACAATAGTTTCCATAGTGGCAGCACACTTTGCCCACTTGGCTAATCCTTTCTACAGCCTCGAGGAAAACAGCAGAGGTGAAAAAAACAAAACAACTTGGACAACCTCTGAGAGAACTAATACACTTAGTGTAGGAGAATTCAAACTAAAGAGGCTAACCATTTTATTGGTTTTGGGTTTTATTTTTGGGGTTTTTTTTGTTTTAAAGAAAGAGGTGCAGGGCTGTCATCTTTAGGGTTATAGTTAAGACTGTTCCACTAATCTGTGGAGAACAGGTCAGCAAGTAGCAAGATTCTGTGATTCAAAGGTTTTCCTTGTTACTATCCCCAGTGCTGGACACCCTGGGCATATACAAGATGGCTGTTACACATCTTTAATTCAAGTGAAAAGGCAAATAAAGGACATAGCCCGAAAAGGTGGAAATTCAGGAAGGAGTCTGTGCAGTTTCACCATTTCTTTCCCTTAAATGCTCCCTTAAAAATAACACCAATGGAATTCTGAGGCATTAATGAGTAGACTAAATAAATAATTATATATTTCCTATCATTCTTGCATCTTTTCATCAGTTAATATCTGCCCCTGCCCTGTCATCTCAGGTTTGTACTATAAATATTTCAGTGCAGGAATTTACTTTTCTTCACCTTTGAGATTGTTTAGTTAAAGGCAAAAAACAGAGCTAAAGAGGAAGCTACATTTGAGTGAACTGTTATCTTTAAGTCTATTAAAATATAGATTCTCTTGAACCGTTTATTTCATGCATAGAATTTATTCAGTGCAATTTATATTTAATTTCTGATTGAAAACCTTGTCTTTTTTCCCCCTTTTACATGAGTGGGATAACTGGATTCATTGTAAAATTCATTGCAGTACAGAATCATATTTAAAATTGATTTTCTACTTGTTATACTGGCTTCTTCCTCATCAGTCTTTCTTACTGGACACTTAAGAAATCAATACATTTCCCATCTTGGTTCCTAAGGTACATTATTTTCACTACCTTCTAAGGTTATACAGGTAAAATATTAATTTAACAGAATAAAAGTTCCTGTAATAGGAATGGCTAAAATGATGCTTTGATTTTCCTCAGCACAAAAGCAGCCCCAAAACATAGCTGGTGTGTCACAGTGAAGTATAACACTGAGCAGAGTGTTCTCCGTGAGCTCATCTCTCCAAATATATCGGCTCTCAGCAGCAGTATTTCTGCTATTTTATTTGTCACAGTTGCTGGAATTTGTTTAGTAAAATCATTCATGGGATAAGCCATAAGGACTCTCTGATTTGAAAATGTGACATGACTCTGTTGATCCTGTTTCATGCATTGTCTCCTTAGATTTGTCAGGCTGGAAAAATACAAAAAAACCCCTCAAAGAGCTTAAGAGCTGACAAGTGAGCCGTGGCAGTTTGTGCCCTCCTTGCATGTGCATCTACTTCCTCCACTTAATGGGACATTTTCTTATTTTCCTTTTCTATCCTCACCCCATCTGTCTTTGAGTAAGAGATCTGCTTCAGTGTTTGTTTTTTGTTCTATTTCCACCCAAAAAAATTCATTCTGACCCAAACAATTCACCCTCCTGGTACCAAATGAAACAGCATCTTTATATATCTGGTTGTGTAGCTCAGGGAATATGGCACCCAATTACTTTATGATAACTATAATTTCAGATTGAATCTACAATAAACCCTAATGATGTCCACCAAAACTGTCATAAAAACTCACCCAGTTGGAACCTCTCTTGCCAGTTTGCCGGCGCAGTTGTGGCAGCACAAACAGCGCTTAGGCAAATCATAAAGGAATGGTTACTCTTACGACAGACAAGGTGATGCTTAAAGAAATCTATTAAGATAACAATATTTTCTTCATTAGTCAAATGTGGCTGCTGAACTTCACCCTGCTGTAAACTTCTCCTATTGGATTTGCCACTTTGCTCTGGATAATTCAATCTAAACTTTCTGGGAATCTACTTAAAGGTAATTATTAATTGCTGCAAGCACCTACCAGTTCCTGTGCTGACTATGACACTGTCAGTACTTCAGCATATGCAACCATGGAGTATTCTTCAGAGAGTCTGTCTACCATTCTCACCAAAGTACAGGTAAGGGATGAAAAGTGAATCCAAGCCAGGTTTTCCTCATATTTAACACATGATGTAATTTTTTTTGGGGTCTAGTTGTGTACAGGGAGATGTTAGGTTATAGTTGGAATCGATGACCTTAAGGTCTTTCCAACCAGATGATTCTATGATTTATGTGGTTATTGGAGATTTTACCTCAGCTTTCACCCAATGATTATCCCAAAAGAAAGCTTTGGAGAAATGAAACATTTTTATGAGCAAAGCCCCTGAGTTTAGTATCACTTGGAAAGGTATGGGTGGCGTTTGGGGCGTTTTAGAGGGTATTTTTTTTAAGAGATGAGATGATTATTGTAGAATTCTGCAATTCTGCTTCCACATACTCCTAAAGAAATCAGCTCATATAGGCCAAACACTACTGCTAAATGCCTGACATTTTGTTATGTATAATTTTTGTTACTAAAACTTCAGATCTTGCAGTGTGGATTTGGTGTCTCCGATATAGCATCACAACATCTGACTGCAGTGCTCGTTCATTCATCACAGAGGGGTACGGCACTGTAATCACAAGATCTGCTATATTAAATGCAGCTGAACTCTTAAACTCCCACAAGAACTATACCAGTTCACAGTGGTATTATTTACAGCAGAATTTGATTAAGTTAATTCGGTAATTTAACCCAGTGCAGAAAGCTAATGCAAATCCCAACTCCTCTGCATTAAGGATAAATTCTCACCTGAATGCTAATTTGGATTGCTTTGGGGTAATTGCAGTTGTGTGTTGTAAACTCTGAGCAGCTTTAGTGTAATGCCATAAGCCAGTGGTTCCCAAACCGTGTGGAGGGAAATGGTAGCTCACAGTTCTGTGGCAAATAGGCCATAAATCATAGAATGGAGGAGTCAGGTGGTTAGCCGAGAAAAGGAGATTTTGAAGACTTATGGCTCAGTCCTAGCACTTGCTGGTGCAGTGTTTTCTCCCAGCGAGCATTTTAGCTCTGCTGTTGCACTGCTCACTCCCGTGTACCTCATGGTTTCATCCAGGCTCTGTGGCCTGCAGCTAATCCTGATCGGAAAATAGTTTTACTCATGCTGCAGCTTTTATGTGGCAACAATAAATTAGAGAAACGAAGTGGCCTCTGGCACTGGCTATTTTTCCTGGGGTTGGATCACGCTTATAGGAACATTAAAAGAAGATGGAAACCTGCTGCTTAGGTTTACTTACACCACTGTGAATCTCCATTTCAGAGATTTCTATCTGAGAAGTCTCTTTCCTGTCCTGCAGAATTATCTTTGTGCGTTTCATCAGGTGAGGGACTGAGAAGTAAGAGCTCTTCTATAACTTACTCAGCTCTATTTATTAAAGATCTTCAGGCAGACAGCTGAGATAATTACTCTCCTTTTCTCTTCTCTAGGAATTCTTGTTTAAGAAGGGCAATGTCTGATAGAGTCATAAGTCTGAAATCTTTGGTTGCAAAGATTTTTTCTTAGGAATGTGTTTGTAACTGAACATTGAAAGTAAATAAAAACTGTAAAAGATGCATTAATACTGGCCCACCATCTGATTTGGCCAAGATTGGTCAAGGACAGGTCAATGTGCCTGTAATTTAAGGAAGACAGCTGAATGAACTTTAGTAAGGGACAAGATAATTCAAGGAAAGCCTTGAGTAACTCAGTTATATTCCATACCATCAACACATATGCCACATATTCCATCAAAAATACAGAGCATATTCACCCTGAAACTTGCTTACAATCAACATTTACTGATTAATTTAAACTACTTTAATTTGGAATACTTTGATTTTCAGACAGTTTCTTTTAAAGGAAATATTGTGGTTTGGGTCTTTACTTGTAAAATACTGGGTGTGGCTCCTACAAAATGAATTATCATTCTATTCCAGTGGCTAGCAGATATCTGTTATACCCTTTTTTGGAATGAAGGCAAAATATTTATGGGATTTATTAAAACTGCAAAGTTAACCCAGTTATTCAAATCAAATTTGACCAAATTATTCAGCCTAAATGAGGAATTTTTGGAGATTTGATATTTGGAGTCCATGAGGTGATTGTAGATGTGCCACATTGCGCACTTCAGTCAGATGACAGCTTTAAGTCAAGTAGATATTGTAAAACAACTGAATATTAAATCCAATGCTAATTTCCTTAGGAATATTAGGACCATAAAGAGGTTATGCATGGTATGGTAACAAATGAAGCACTTCTGGGAAATGAGGCCTTTAACAAGCTCGGAGTGCCTTGTGATCGTGGCAAGCCAAAGATGAGCTCATCAATTGCATTATTAATTCATTTCTAAGAACACAGCTAGGCTCGTGTAAGACCTGAGAAAACAGCATGAGCATTAATTTTGCAAACCAAAGTCTGCACTGTGCAACACAGCAGGCAGAATTCAGCTGCAAGAGAGTAACTCTTACCTGCTACACACAAATCAATTAGTACAGAATTCTTTCAGCAGCATTACAGTTTGAAAGGCAGATTAAACATTTTGGAGTGGAAAAAAGAACTAAAGAGTGAATCTGAAGTAAGAAACTATACAAGCAGCTGTTAACACAAAAAGTGGTGGTAAATGCAGTTTAAAAAAGGATGTGTGTTCTTCACATAGGGACTAGAGAATGTTCCTCTCCATATTAGAACTCCCTCCCTTTTCTGTGTGAAGGATCTACCCTTCTGTCAGCACAGAAAATGTGGCTCAACTCTGTGGTGCCATCAGGACTGTGCATACCATGCACAGCATTTGCCCTGTTTCCTAGGATTACACTCTTACCAATTTGCTGGGAAGACAGAGATTTGTGAAATTAGTATTTTAAGTATGTTTTTCATGTATGAATCTTGCTTACTCCTTTCAAATGTCACACCAGATATCTGGAAGAAGGAATTCCAGGAAGCGTGCAAAGGCTGCAGGGGATGCCCAGGGATTTTACAGATGTGACAGAGTAATCCATCATTTGGGCTGGGGAGCCAATTACAATTACTCTACAGGAACAGTGTTTCTGAAGGAAAAATGCTGCAAAAAGTACTTCAAGAAGAAGGTCACCCTTTGCCTCTTCTCATGGGAAGCAGACCCAAAAAGTCAGGAAAAAGGCTGTTGTAAATTCCAGGCTAACATGGCAGCATGATATGAAAATATACTGGCAACTTTCCAACTCTTACTCTCCACCAAGGCTGTAAACTGTCATAAAGACAGCTTCATTGGCTCCCCAGTGCAGGAAAATCAATGAATATTGTAAGAGCAGTTTATTGAATGTGTGTCAAGGCTTCCTGGTTTTCCTCAAGTCGGAACATTTTATGGTATAATAGAAAGATGTGATCGATGGCACTCCAACAAATCATAACTATTGAAGTAGTGGAAAGCAAGGGAGAGACCATGCATAGTTCAAAATAGTGAAAGGTTCTCACACGGCAGTTTTGGACCCACCAAACCTCAGCCACATTGCATATCTGAACAATGGAGCATTTTTAATGTTGGAGAAAATATTTCCCAGCAAATTCGAATGGTGAAAATGACAGTTAGCCACAGGGAGATGCTCCTGAAAACGTCAGCATCATCATCCTCAGCAGCAAGCGATGAACTGGCCTGAAATGTTTCAGTCCAGCCAGTCTTACACATCAATGCAGTATTTCTTGGGAGTCCACAGAATATAAATATTCAATATGAAACTAATCTAAGACATCGGTATTTCAAAAAACCCCAGCTCAATCCTGAGGTTGCTGTGTCCAAGTCTGTGGGTAGAAGGAAGTAACTAAACCTCAAAGTTTTAGCAGTCTATGCCAGGAAGGACTCCAGAATATGGTAACGTTGTCCCAAGTGCCCTTGCATTTCACCTCGGCTGGGAATAAACAATTTACTGGAGTAGCAGGAGGGGGTAGAACATTTGGCTCTGCTTTTGGGGATCAAAGGTACCTCTCCACCTTTATCTAAGCTCTGCCTCCATCGCTGAATCACGAAAGAGAAGTACAGAGTAATTTAGGTTAGAAGAGACCTCAGGAGGTCATCTGTTCCCACACCCCGCCCACAGCAGGGCTGACTTTAGTGTTGGATCAGATTGTTCGTGGCCTTATCAAGTTTTGAATGGCTTCCCGACACATCCAAGGACATCCAAAGACACAGCAGTGCCCACAACTCAGCTTTGTTTGTTCCCTGTTAGGAAAGTGAAGCAATGAATAAAGTGGATTATTACTGTTGGGGTTTTTTTGTTGTTGTTGGGGTTGTGTTCTTTGGGTTTGTATTTTTGTGTTTTGGGTTTTTTCAGGTAAGAGGGTTGATTTTGCTAAAAAATCCTGGGACAAAAATAAATGCATCTCATTAGTTCAATCTCATTCCTGTTACAAAGGAAATTACTTCCAATTGCTTTTCTCTTGCAGAGCTAATTTAAAACTATCTTATGCCATCACATGGGATACTCTGAAGTGTGAGCTTGGGTATGTATGCCTTGCTCTAACATACCAGTAAATTTTGTCCCACATTAATCTTTCTAGCCTTGATCAACACAAAAAATCAGAAGTGTGATGAAATTTATGCTCATTAACAAACAAAAATGTTAATGAATGCAGATGAGACCAGCGCAACTAACTTCCCCAACACTCCTTTGCATTTCAGCAAACAAAATGAGGCAGACAATGTTGTGCTGTACCTACTGAAATCAAGGGGGAACTAAGTGAACTGTACTGAGGACACTGTCAATCAGCATTGCCTCATGCTCCAAGAGCGTATTTCTACATGAGATGAAATATTTTCAGTTATTGGAGGACCATGATAAAGAATACACTGTGATAAAGAGGAAACACAGCTTACCTATTCATTTCTTCAAGGCAGTCGGTTGCAAAGTAGAAGCTCTTTATTTTGGGGTGGCATGCTTTGAAGGCACTACAAAAGAAGCAGAAAGAATATAAAAACTCACTTTCTTTTCAAGCAGTTTGTCTATAAATATGCAAGACTGACCAGCACTGCAGTTCTTCAGGATGTTGCAGGTTTCATAAGCACTTTGAATCTTCAGTCTCAAACTGTAAAGTTTAATTTATAGAATGAAGTTCTTTGAGAAGTGCCAAGCTAAAATAGAAATCACTGGAATAATTTCCACAGAAAATTATAGCAGATTTGACTCAATACTTTACAGCCTGTACTGCTTTACTTGTGTAACTGGTACAACATTAGTTGTATGTCCTTGACTATACCGACCTGCAGTACTGACAAGAGAGCAACTCCTGTGAGGAGTGGCTGAGGGAACTGGGGTTGTTCAGTTCAAAGAAAATCAGGTTCGGTGGAGACCTTGCTCTCAACAAGTCCATGAAACGGGGTTGTAGCAAGGTGGGTGTTGGTCTCTTCTCCCAAACAGCAAGTGACAGGACAAGAGGAAACAGCCTTAAGTTGTGCCAGGGGAGGTTTAGGTTGGACATTAGGAAGGATTTCTTCACAGAAAGGGTTGTCAAGCCCCAGAAGAGACTCCCCAGGGAGGTGGTTGAATCATCACCCCCGGAGATATTGAAAAGATTTGCAGATATGGTGGCGCTGAGGAACAGAGTTCAGCAGCATGCAGACATTGCTCATATTCCTTCTTCTTCAGACGTCCCTCTTTTTCACCAGTGTAACTCAGTTCTATCAGACTGATTTCGTGAGACAAGGTCTAATTCTCATTTTAGGCTAGCAGCACATAGACACCACTACATTGCACTGTATTCAGACTACATGCATGAAATAATTATCAACTCAAAATCTTACTGCTTGAGTGATTATAGTTTGTGTAACAATGCTTTTTGTTAATGCTTTTCTGTGGTAGAACCCCTAAGCTCCTGCTCCGCTGAGCAGGTATTTGAAAACTGCTAGGAGCGATGCTCAGATTTCTTACAGCATTTTGGAGAGACTGTAATTAAAATAAGAACTGCTATCAAGGAGACCACAAACTCGAGCACTAACAACTATTATTTTGATGAGTTGGCAAATGTTAAGAACCTCACACTGCCATTCATAACATTTGTGTTAAAACACTGACATTTAGATGGTAATTACCAGATGTAAGAATTAGATTAGGAATCATTACACACGGTGTTACGAAACACCTCTGATGCAACCTTTCTGCTATTACTAGCTTCAATGCAAACGAGTGCTTTATTAATTACTATGATTTACTGCAGTGTTCAGAGACAAAAATGAAAGCTGAAGAAGCTTCAGCTAGACATACTGATTTTCTTACACATATCATGAACAAAAATGCATACAGTAACTGTCTTTCCTAACAAGAGTTCTACAGAAGGAGAAGATAAGAACAGAGTTGTCTTTGTGTGCAGCTTCCTTTCTCCTGAGATCAGAGCTGTGTAAAGGGTTGATCAGAGGGCTGGAGCACCTCTCCTATGAGGACAGACTGAGGGAGTTGGGGCTGTTCAGTCTGGAGAAGAGAAGGCTCAGAGATGACCTAATCGTGGCCTTCTGGTATCTGAAGGGGACTGGGGAGGGACTTCTCAGGATATCAGGTAGTGATAGGACTAGGGGGAATGGAATGAAGCTGAGGTGGGGAGATTCAGGCTGGACGTGAGGAGGAAGTTCTTCACCATGAGAGTGCTGAAGCCCTGGAATGGGTTGTCCAGGGAGGTGGTTGAGGCCCCGTCCCTGGAAGTGTTTAAGACCAGGCTGGATGAGGCTCTGGGCAGCCTGATGTAGTGTGGGGTGTCCCCACCCATGGCAGGGGGGTTGGAACTAGATGATCCTTGTGTTTCCTTCCACCCCTGACTGATACTATGATACCTTTGCACAGAGGATCATCATAAAACATCTTAATTCCACAAGAGAAGACACAAAAGGCATTTAAGTATTGTTTTGGCCTCTGGACATTGATAATTTCACCTGCAGATCTCCATCTCCCTAGCTGCTTGTAGTTTGCAAATGAAGAGAGTGAGCTGATGGGGGATGCTGGACAGGGAGGAAACTGTCGATGCCCACTAGATGGCAAAAGCTTGTTAATGATATCTCCTGACTCCCCCTCTGTAACGCCAGCTGACTACCAGCAACTACAACTGCCCGAGCAAAACAGATGAGATCTGTCTGTGAATAAGAAATGTGAAAGAGTTTCGAATATGTCTTTATGCACACAGAGACACATTACAGTGGCAAGTTACACATTGCTAATGACACAGTAATTAACAAGTACTATACCACCTTACAGAAGCCCCTTACTGTTGTTCTCTTTTAATGCTCAGAATAGAAAGTAATTACCAAACAAACACTTCTGCATTGCTCTGCTCTTTAAGCATGAGATGGTCTTTGCAGATGTATTTTTTGCTGTGATGTCAGTACACTATGTTCAGTTGGTCTGACTCTGTGCACTATCTCCACTTTCTAGTGCTCCATTTGCCCAACTGTCTTCCAGTCCTGGGATTTAAGTATTGGCTTGAATTGGAGAGGATTATGTGGTGGATCTGAAGATTCTAATCCTCTTGATTAATCCTGTTAGAACATCACATGATGCAGTTGCTGCTTGTAAATAGGATTATTTTCCTAGACAGGAAATTTACATGCATAAAAGCATTAATATGCCAACATTGGGGTTTCAAAGTCAACCCTGTAAAAGTTAGACTATGTCAGAACTTGAGAACGGCTCCACTGCTCTCATGATGTATTTGAATGTTACATCCTCACAGGAGCTGTGCCTCAATGAAGGCAGAGAGTGGACTTGCTAGAGAGATGAATCAGGATTATACAACAGATACAGCTACTTTCTGTAGGACTCCTGTCTCGGTTATTATGGGATTTGTGACTGTGGCATAAAACACTTAAAGAGCAAGAATTTTTTTCAAGGATAAATCAGTTAAATGCTGCAGCTCTTCCTGCTTATGCAAAGGATTCTTATGTGCTAAGTCACGGCTGAAAAATGTAGTCACTGGTTACTCCTTAATACCTTTTTTACCTGATATTCTGCTGATGGTGAATGCTTAGAGCTGCAATAATGTCCTCTGCTATTACATATTTACATACTCTGAAGAAAACAGGGTTTTGCTGTTATGAAACAGATCCCAATTGTGTGGGAACTTTTTGATTTAAATGTTTTACAGTTCTGTTACTGAGCTGCAAAATATGACAATAAATCCATCTTCATCTGCCACAAATGTCACAAAAATTATTGTTGGGGAAGCATTTAGATACTTCAGCACTAACAACTGCAGAAGTCTCCAGGGGAATAAGTCTAGATGTATAGAGAAATATGAATAATGCCCAGGCTTGATATACATATTTTTCCCTTTGGTTTGCTTTGGAATGCCCAAGACTGGATGCAGAAATCTACATGTAGCATAACGAGTATATAAGGGAATAACTACTTCCTCCATCTATTGGCTGCACTCTAGCAAACATGGCCCAGGAAGTGGTGAGCCTTCTTTCCTGTGGGGGCCTGCTGGTGTCTCAGGCTTGGTTTGCTGTCCACTGAGACTGTCAAGTTAATTTCAGAAGTAGTAATAAAAATTGCAACCTTTGAGGTAAAACTTCATGTCTACCTACACTATATCAATGGCATGCAGAATTCTGAGTGCACATTTTCAGTATGAATTGCCCAATGTATGGCACATGTTTACATAAATTTGCATTAATTATGCAAGGAGAATTTTCACTAGGTGGAGATTTTTGAAAGTTCAGGCAAAGCATTAGTTAACAGTGATTAATTGCTTATCTAGCTCCATTAATCGTGGAGCTTCATCATGGGGCATTACAGTTAGCAGCATCTTTGAAAATAGCATGATATTCGTGTCATGCCACATCACACAAACTTCAATAATTAAGGTTTCTAAAGCAGTATGATTATTTTTAATCAAGAAGATGCAGGTGTTGCCAAAAAGCAGTGGAAAGTTTTTCAGTGTCAGTGCAAGAAACCTCCTCTTGCAGGGACAAGGTCGTTCTACATCCAAATATAGCCTGGAGAGAGCTAAAACCAGTCTGAGATAATGCCACGATTTGTATAATAATCAAGGTACCTTCATTAAATACATTAGTGAGGCAAATCATCAGACCATACAGAATAAAGCATCCAATTGCTATATACTCTTATGAAAGCTTCCTTAAAGCTATTCCATTCACTCTCCACCATGGACATCATAAAATTCTGTAAAACAGCAGTCACCATCTGACAGAACAGTGGAAAAGACAAACCTATTCGTTATTCTAGTAAGACCCCAAATCCTTGTGTTCAGAAAGGTTTGAACATTTCACACTGATGGCTCTGAAAGTAACAGGAATTTGAAAGGAAATCCAAGTTGAGTCCCAAAATGTTGTCAGTTTTGCTTTTGATAGGGCTGGAAGAAAACTAGCACTGTGGTTTTAGCTGGATTTCTTTATTCACTAATATACTGAGCAGTCTTTTCAGGCAATTTTAATTTAAAAACAAATGACTCTACCAAAAGGTAAAAAAAGAAAGAAATGAGTTTCCTTCCCCTGTCCTTACTAACTCTCAAGGTAAAACTGCTTCACTAGCTTTTGCATTGCTGTTAAAATGAACTCAATCATATAGAGGTAAGAACATGCTAAGATTTATATTTTCAGATTTCAAGCCTGCAATGAATTTTAGGTCACATTCCAGCACCTACTAAAACTCCACTATTAAATGAGAAAGATATCCAAAAGGGGAAAGAAGTGAGAACCGATCTTGTAAAACCTGTCTTTCCTAGCTGTCTGAAAAGGAAGCAAGAAAATCTTAACTGAAATGTTTCCCTCTGGTCTAGTAGAGAGAATAATGAAGTGGGAGTCGGAACTTTTGTAGAATATGCTGGATCAAACCCTTGATTTAATTTCCAAAAGGAATTCAGCAGAATCAAACCACAGGAAGCTGTCCCTGGGCTCACCAGAACCATTAGCTGTTCAGTGGGATTAGGCAATGGCAATCATGCTCAGTTCCCTCCTCAGTATCACAGCATAGAAGAGGAGAGGGCAGTGCCTTGGAGGACACTTGCAGTGACTGTGGGTTAGAGGTGGCTGTAGCACAAGCAGGGCCCTCCATTCACTCACACTGCATATACCAAGATGTGAGCATAACACTGGATTTACTTTCTCTGCAGTTTTCAGAGAGGCAGGTAAAATAGTGGCAAATGTGTGGGATTTATGACGGGGGAAATACCTCAATGACAGCACAGGAAGGAAGCAAGCAAGGGGAAATCGAGTTCAGTGAGCAAAGAGAATACCATTAACATCTTCATTATACTTTTACCCCTGGACTTACCTCTTTCTGAAAGGATTCGAAGCCCGAAGGAACTCAGTTTTCAGTTGTGTGCAAACTTTTCGTTAATCAGACTTTTTCCTGTGCATATACCCTACAGAAATTGTTCTCTAAGAAGTGTTCTGAGGAAGTGTGTTCTAATGCTTGGAGCAAAGCTCTGAGAGCTATTTCTAGCTGTGCACGATGACCTTCTGTTTGATCTTGGCTAATTCGCTGAAATTTGTTAAGTGTTTTACGTTCTAACAAAAGGGTATAATTTCTCCTGCAGTTTTGTTCAACATCATTATTAATATCTACTCATTCCTCAGAGGAATTTACAGCGCTCAGTTCATGCTGAATTTCTGTAGTGATACCCTCAGCTGAAAGGAGTATACAAGCACAAAGGCACTGTCTTTGAATTCTCAGACAAGCAGCAGTGATACCTCCAGACAAGAACAAGCAACTGAAGAGGTTTGATTTTCTGATGAGCAATCTCTATTGTTATTCATATCTTCACGATTTTTATTGTACATGTGTTCACAGTTGCAGGACTTGCATTCCTCGGGCTGAAATGGCATTTAGTCATTGAAAAAGGACACCAAAAGCTCAGGATGCTAGCTATAAATAGGAAAGTTTCAGTAAGAGAGTACCTTTAATACTGTGCTGTGTAGCTCCTCATGGCAGCGAGGTTTAAATATCTGGATGCAGCACGCAGAAGACCCACACAGATAATTCAGGAGGTAGCAGCAAAGTGCCAGTCTCAAAGCATTGGAGTCGTTCTGTTGGACAGCTACAGTTTCTAGTCCCAACACTGCTTGCAAACTATTTCCAGTGAGTGTCTGTTATTAAATATGCCTTATGGGTGGCATAGCTTAGCATATGCTTTTTACTGGGAGCATAATGCAGCAGGAGCAATATGCACATAAGCACTAACAGTGTTCACTTTGCATGTGGAAGCTAAATATTTTAACAGTTGAGAATAACACAATATTGGGTAAGTAAAGCTTCCTCCATAAGGGAGTAACTGGAGGTTACATTCACCACCTCTTGCAATGGTATTTTAATGGTATTTCCTAGGAGAATTGTTTATTGTATGTGTGATTCTTATCAAGATGACTGTACTGAACCTAGGAAAGTTTTATCTCTTTGCTAATGTATTAATTAGTTTTTACTTCACCTATTTAAGTTGTAACTGGTCTATCTGGAAAGCTGACCAGAGCTGTCCAATTCTGGTAAGACAGTTTAAGAAATTTACATTAAGTTGTATCTCTTATAATAAAGAGAAGCACTAAAGCTTAAGTGGATCTCATGTGTTATTTACAGATTTCAAGGGGTTTTGTGTAACTTCTTTCTCTGGGCTTTGCACATTTTCAGTACTACAGGCAGTATGCTTCCAAGAGAAGTCCTTGAATTTATAAACAATTGACACATTACTTACTGTTTTCGTCTGCACTCAATTGCTCTGTCTATCCTGAACTCAGGTAAACTAATGAATCCTTCTGCTTTTTCATCCTATCAGGAAAGAAGAGAAAGTGATGGTGAGGAAGAACATGGAGAGAGAGAGAGAGAGAAGAAGCGAGCAGTAGGCATTTTGGCCTTACACTAAGAGCAACCATCCAATCAATTAAAATGTTGACCACGTGTTCCCCATAATATTTTTACTTTTAAAATGTATTTGCTTCCCTACACAACATCAATAACTCTTGTGAAGCAACCAAGCTGACATTTCCTTAAAGGAGGTGCAGCAATCCTAATTCCCTTTTGCTGCAGTTCACAGGAAACCTTGCAGCACCAAACACAGCACTAAAATGGTATTCAGGACATGAAGAGTTACAGAGAAGAATTCTCAGGTTCTTCATCGCACAGTCTACATTTTAAACCGGTGTCGTGGATGCCTCCTTTTCAAGCCGCGGTTGTGCAGACCATCTGCCCTGCTAATAATAACCAAGGAGGTTCCTACAGCTTGCTCACCAGTGAGGGAATGGAGAAGTAATAACTAGAAAGTTTCTCTTGTCACTTTTTGCTTCTTTTGAGGTGATTTACCAGGAAGCCCAAGGAGACATATTAACACCAGTCAGACTTTTGAAAAGGATTAGCAAGTGCACTATGAATTATGGCTCGGCTGTAAACAACAGACTGAAAATCAGTGGGACACGCAAGGTCTATCACCTTGCATGCAACAGCGTCACACAAACAAAACGAACCACACCAAACCTGAAGGTCTTTAGCACCCACAGCCTGCGACAAGACTGCCAAAGCAGCCAAAGGCAACTGATGAGTAAATACTAAACCTAATTATACTGGTGAAACTGTCCTCTTGAAGAAAATGGAAAATGTGGAGTGAAAAATCAGTAATCAAAGGCAGGCTGTATGCAGACAGCTTAGATCAGGAGCTGAGGCTCAGTGTGTGCACATGGAAGAACAGCAGTCCAACCATTTTTGGCTTCTCCTTCCATTATTTTTCCTACGTCTATGCAGATTGCACAAGCATAGCCCAGTGATTTTCAATAGCATTTCGCCAAGAACAGCATTTTATACAGGAGAAACTGCAAATTCCAGACTAATTCAGCAAAAAGCAAAAGGAACATCTATATATGAATAACTGTCAGATAAGGAGATCTACAAATTCAGATTTTCACATCTGCTTCACATAATGCTTAGCTAACATCAATGGTTACACTGTCTGCATATCCCCAGACATCTGAAACCAAGGAGAGCTGAGTGTGAACATGATGCTAGTCCAAATAAATAGTCTGTGGAAAAGTCTTAACTACTGATGTGTCCGTTTCTTTAGGAGTGCCACGAACAGCTGCTATTTTATTAAGCTTGAATGTGGACTTGGAGACTTTCAAACAACAATTTCAGTTGAATTGTTTCCAGGTAGAATGACTCTGACCTGGCAATTAAAGTGGCAGTTCACCAACATGTGCTACCACGTGAAAAAATAGACTTAATTCAAAGAATTATAAAGATTAAGATTTAATTTGGGCTTTCTCCAAGCAGAGTGTACTTACATTTTGGTTTGTGTACCAGTACAAGGAAGAATCCTTCAGAATAAACCAGTACTTTTTCCATTTCTGTGTGAAATAACCTTTGGCATCTTTTTTCTTCCACAGCCAACCTTCACAATCTCCATGCCCCAAGTCCTTGCAGGAAATGCGTCTTCTGCTCCCACTCGTTAGAGAGCTCCCTGAGAAGGTGACAGTACTGTGAGACACCTCACTGAATGAAAGAGTGAAAGAGCTGTGAAAGAGCTCTTGCTCTCAATAGAAACACACTGGTAATTTTTAATGATAATTCAGTTCAAGATCCTTCAAGTCAAATCCCCTCCAGTTTCCAAATTCAACAATGCTCTGCAATTTTGTTTTCAGCAGGAATACAAAATGCAAAGGTCCTGCTTCGTGCAATGCTTTATTGACTATCTACAGGGTTCCTCCCTGGGGCAGGGGGCTGCATCTTTACCCGAGATGCACATCGTAATTCCAAAGTGAAACCGCATTTGTGCAGCCCTCAATCTGACAGTCAAGGATATGACACAGTCTGTGTACAGATGTAAACACTCCTGTATGTTTCCTGTTACTGCTTTTGGCAACAGAAGGCCTGTCGCATTCTGGGAATTTTTGTAACATGGTTTTTATTGTCAATATTTATAGTCAATAAAAAAGAACAACCCCCACTTCCATAAAAATGCACTTGCTCACCTTTATTCCATCCTGAATTTAAGTGAGCAACAATATTTTAACTTGACTGTGTCCTGCTTAAAGTCACATCAGTAGAAAAAGGGGTTTTTTTGGTTGTTATTTCAATATTTTCTAATTGAAAGGCTTAAAACTTCAGTGTGCCTTGTAAACGTCAATAAGAACAGTGCCCTTCCTACTTAGGGCATCATTTCACCTGAAAATGACTATGTAGGAAATTTCCTTAAAATATTTGACATTTTTTTTTCTGTGAAAAATCCAGTTTATGTTGTACAAAGGGGATATTTGCCCTACAGATATGAAACAGTGAAGGCACTTAGATAACATCAACCCCTCATCCTTTGTTCTGCTGCACTCCATGAGGTTTAGCTCTCCTTAGAATAAGATACTGTGATGTGTCCTGGTCAGCTTTAGAATATTAAAAATGTACAGTGCAACAAAATGACAATTTCCATAGAAAGGAGACTAAACCAATAAAAAGGACCAAAAGAGCTCACTGGCCATATACTTTGATATGCATTTATTATGCTGTAACTGTTTTCCACATGTTCGTTGTTCCAGTAGTCTCAAATAGACCATCAACAAAGACAGAGAGCAGAAGGAAATGGCAAAATCCACAGGCAGTACCTTCCTTCTGCTTAAGTCAGAGGAAATTTCATACCAACTCTAGCACTATTATACCTTCTGACATATATATTTGGTATTTTAATCTGGGTTTTGCTATCAGATCCAGAAATGTTTGAATTAAGTTGAGCTTTGGCATTTGATCCAGATTGCTTATTATGAAAGAAGTCTCATTTGCTAGTTTCAGAATGTTAAGTTAGTTACCTTTTGACCATTTTCTGCTTTTTACCCTGAGGGAGGCGTAATGGAATGACTGTAAGGAAAGAAAAATAAATTATGAAAACCCAGTGGTGCAGGTAATAGTGGCAACATGAAACAGCTGCCATTGACTACCATATCTGTGCTTATCTTAGGGTTAGGTACTAGAGGATCATTTGTCACAGGATCTGATTTTTGCCATTTTTTTTTTCTTACTACTGTCATCAATATCACAAACCACACAGTGCTAAACGAAAATCCCATTTCCCTTGGATATTAATTACAACTGCAATAGAATAATTAAGTGTTCTTTGCATGAATGGTTATGCAGCAGTTTGAAAACTAAGGATGTAAACTCACAGAAATGACCAAACAAAAGGAATGATACTTGAAGTTTAAGCGCACGCAAGATAGTTGTACAAATATTCCTTCGAAATTGGTTATCCACCACAACCATGGTATAGCTAATGTGTACAGTCATGTGCTCAATCACATCACGCTCTTTGTTTCCAGCTATAGGAAACAAGTTTGCAAGCTTGGTAGGTTGACTCTGAGGAGAAAAGACTCGAGTCTGTGCCTGCATTATAAAACTGTTATGGATTCTTAATAAAAAAAAAGAAAAAAAAGCCAAAGCATTTCATTATTTAAAGCCTTTGAAAGCAAGGATACTACTTCCTGGATGGTAAGGATTTCCCTCAAACATGTAAATGCTAGGGGAAAAACTATGGAGAAGGTAGCTGCCTGGTGGGTAACTGATGCTGCCATTGCCAGTAGGAAACCCAGCCCACGTTCACAGTGTGATGGAACAGCAGATCCAGGGAAAGGGTAGCACAAAAAGGGCCAGCATGTTTATTTGCCTTTGTGACAGCGAACAGCTGAGCAGAGGGCCAAGAAGAAGGGCATCTCAGTCACTGACACTGACAAATAACTATGCTGCTTTAAATACTGACACCTCCTAGACTGCAGATCTTCTCCCAGAGATCATCTGACTGCTTACCCTGGCTTTCCACAGCTTCTCACCATGTGGTGAAAAAGCAAGCACAGGCTGCAAGAGCCCTCAACAGCAGCGGTGCTACAATATAGTAAATAAATGTCACAGCAGGGAAATTTTAAATATCTGAGGATTAGAATTTAAATACAAAACCAAACCAATATTTAGGATAACAAAGAATTTCACAATTAAGGACTAGAGGAAAGCAACAGCTGAAAAGAGGACTGCAGTTATTGGAGAAGCAAACTTCTATCTGGAATGAAAGAGGAGGAGGAGGGAGGTTTTTTGTACAGCACAGATCTATTTGCAGCCCTTCTGCAGGTTTATAGGGTAGAACATCAACATTTTCTAGTGACTTGCAGAAATCAGCCATTCTTGACTTCTGAGAGAGCTGGCTCAGAGAGCAGCAGCTTTCTGTGTTCTGTTATCTCAGCCTGTGCTCCCAGTCAGTCACAGTACAGGGATGCTTCACAAAAATGTTGTAATTCTGACAGGTGACATAACCTGATAACTGCAAATTTATCTATGCTTTGAGCACGACAGAAGACAAAGATAAATGCTTGCAAACAAAAGTAAGTCTGGGAGGAAGTATTAAAGCTGTTCAGCAACACTGGGGCTTTTTATTGATACATTGCAAGTCGCTGCAGCACCACTGGTCAGTCATATTGTGCCAGCTAGAGTTCTGGTGGTGAATGTGACTGAAAATTGGTCGAATGTTCCTCTTTCTACATTAAAATGCATTAGGACAGAGCAAATGTCTGTTTCTGGAAAAGAGATCATCAAATCTGTTCACAATTTAGGCTAAAAGAATTAGGAAGGAATGAAACCCTATAATGAAATTACAGTTTTCCTATGTGATTGAATTTAGAGGACTGTAAGAAAAATGGAAGAACTGGGGGATATACACAGTAGCATACTCACCAGAAACTGCTGTGCATCATTCAACATAAAAGTATAAAAATTAATGAAAACACAAGCACAGCAAATCAAGGAGAGCTGAAAATATTAGCTCTTCTAAAAGTTAGTCTTACTCTGTTGTGTTTATGTACACATACAATGTATGCAAAGCAGGAAAGCTAAAAAAGTGTAAGGGCTTGTTTAGAAGGGCTTGTAATGACAGGATGACGGTCAGTGGTTTGGAACTGGAGCAGAGCAGATTTAACTCGGACCCTAGGAAGAAGTTCTGCACAATGAGGGTGGTAAAACACTGGAACAGATTTCTCAGGGATGCGGTTGAGGCCCTGTCCCTGGAGACACTCAAGTGCAGACTTGATACAGCCTGGAGCAGCCTGATGGGGTTGGACAAGACACACTTTGAGGTTCCCTTCTAACCCAATGCAACCTGCGAACCTGTATGCAATGCCTTGGGATCATTACTTCATTAGCTCTACTAACTTACAAAATTCAAGCTTAATACTCTGAGAGATAAAGGCCTTACTATACAATTAACTTTGTGGTAAACACTGCGTGTAAGGAAATGACCAGAACTAGCAACTTCACAGTGACTCAGAGCTGCTGTGGGAAACAGAAGATGTGAGAACATACTCTGGTTGTCAGCATTTAAGCTCTCTTCTCAAAACCACAACACAAAGTAGAAGGTTGAACAAACTCATGCACTCCCACCCCAACCTAAAAAGAAGCACATCATGGAAGGAAAAAAAAAAGAAGGGAGGATTGAATCTGTGCTACATGAAGCTAAATCAACATAATCCCAGTGCAGTAGTAGGAGCTCTGTCACAGAATTGCTAAATGAGAAGTTATGCTGTGGTTAAAAGATGCCCTGGAGACCAGAGGTTCAGTCACCTGTCAGACTGAAAAGAACCAAGCCATTATAGAAAACTGATTGCTCGTACCTCTGCTGTTTTGAACCTTAGGAGCTGTTAAGGAAAACCACTGCTGACTTCCAAACAGAGCCATCAGCGCATTCACCAGCAAAGCACACAGCAGAGCACATGGTGCTGATCTCCTCCCATCCCATGCATTAGATTCTTTGTAGTGCCAGGATCCCAGGAACAGCTCCAGGTCTAAGTGTTTCCCAGTGGAGGCAACAGGCAAGGTAGGGACTGGCAGACTGGGAAGCGTGTCAGTAACCGTGACTGCAGTTTCCCCAGGCTGCAGAGAATGCAGTCATACATCTTCCACTATGGTTGCTGGTCCTGAGCTTCACTTTGTAAATATTTGGGAGCCAGAAAGACATGTGGCAACTTTCAAAAGTTATTTAGCACCTACTTAGTGAAAAAGCTAAGTCAGAATGAAGGCACTCTATAAATGAAGGCTCTGTTGTTTGTCCTTTGCATGAAACACTCGCAGAACACTCAACAATCAACTAATGTCTGTATATTTTTCATTGAAGACCTTCAAAATTGGTACCACGAGAAGCCTTTGAAAATCTTCATCTCATATCTCCCTGCCAGTCAGTTTTAAGATGTTTCTTTACTTTCAGGGCAAACTTCCTTCCAGAGATTCCTTCCAACCTAGAAGTTTTCTGATTCTCCTGCCAACCAAAAGTACCAATTTTCTGAATATGTAAATGAGTCCTAGCTTTTCATTTTCAGGTGTTTTGTAAAACAGCCAAATTTCAAGGCTTGTGATAGCTTTACATAGCCTTTCAAAACCTGGCAATGAACTATTGGGGATTTTTTTGTTTCCTTAAAGTACATAAATAAACCATTACCTTCCTCATGGATGTGCTTCCTTGATGGTCAATGGCAGAACTTGCATATCTAGGACAGAGAGGAAGAAAGGTGTCAAACAACTACAGGAAAAAACAATACTCTGAGAATATCTTGTTCTGATTCAATCATTGGCCTGGAAATACTCAAACCTGATTAGCTAAGATTCAAAACCAACCAATGCAGTTCCTGCCTCTGAGGAGTTACAGTGTTAGAACACAGAAATCATTGCTCCTTCAGCATTAACAGCGTTTGACACAGGTATAGCAAATTCCTAGTGTCCAGGTTAAAAATGGGAAAGAATAAGTATTTTTAAACAGGAAAAAGGTAGAAATAAATTCATTTAGCAATTTTGCCTTAAGAGTAATTTGCATTGTAAAATGTAGCAGCTTGCAGATATGTATTTGAACTTATAGTCTGATGTCTGGGAAAGACTCATATGAGTTCTGTGTGTTGCAAAGTTGGTTCCTTCCCATGTCATCACAGAATCAAATCAAGGATAATCCAAACTGATCAGTATATGTCTTCCTTTCAGCTACTTTTTGAGTATCTTAGTGTTAGCAGTATGTAAGCACGTGCATAAACACCCAGACATTAATAAATATATAACTGTCAGGCCAAATTTGACACGACTGTCAGTCCACTATCTTCTTTAGTTCTGTTCTTTCCCTACCACTTCCTTGTTCATATTCTGGAAGCACTTAACACCAGGGAATTTGTAAAGATCACATGTATTTAGCATTCAATTAGAAAGTCAGGAAAGAGTAATATTTTTGCAGTACTGATAACCTAACAGTATCTTCCTGGCTGGAAAACAAGGAATAAAAGAGCTATGCTTTGCATTGGAAAGAAGTCTGGTGAACATTTTCTGCTGGCCCAGAAATCGTCCTGATGTGGAAAGACTAGAAACTCTCAGCAACAAAATGAACACCAAGTAAGCTTGCCCAGCATAGGCTCCTTATGCTTTTTAACATCAATATTCCTATTACAGAGAAACATCAATGGGGACAGAGGGAAACTGAAGGAAAGTTCATCCAGCTCTCTGAGGGCAATGCCATGGAGGGTTATGAACTCAGGAATGTCCTGAAAAGGGTAAAGATGGAGTAAATACTCAACGTCTCCTTGAATAAAGGAGCTATATAAACGATATCAAACTAGCTTCTTTTGTGTTGACCCTTCATTCATCAACACATTACTACTCACTTTGCAGCAAAGAATTCCACAAGAGTTTGCTACAGGATGTCATGGATACCAAAGGTTTATACAGACTTTAAAGTGCAAACATACTGTCTGCAGCGTACCTGAGCTTTCTCCTACAGTTCTGCAAAGGCTAAAGAATGAAGCAGGGAAGGATCACCAGCGGCCTTTCCTTATACAATTGCAAATAGTATTGGTCATTGATGGAAATGGGACACTGGATTAGGGTCAGCTTTGTGTGTCTAAGAATTTCTGTGCTACATCAGACAATTTCCCCCTCAGGTTTTCAAAAGTAAAGGAGAAGTGGGAATACCTTAGAACTGTGAATGTTTTTCTGTGTGTCCTTTAAAAAGGAGTGTAAGAATAGGGAAGGAATTGAGAGGGAAATGAAAAAGGAATAAAAGGATTGTGGAGATTTTAAACATGTTCTCCAGTTCTGACTCAAGTCAGCCTAAGAGGAAGTGTCATTTTCTCATCCCATTGTTACGAGAGATCAAATTTGCCATCAGAAACAACTGCTCATTGTCAGCTAAAAGAAACTATGGGTCCAGAGTGCAGTGAAAAGAAGGGATGCATAGCATTAAAGTTAAAATCACAAAAGTTAATAGGCAAGGCTCAGAAGTTCTGAGCTGTCTGTAGATTACAAGGATTGAAAGAAACAACTGAAACCCAAATAAGTTTAGTTCACAACATTTGGCAAAGGAAGGGACAGACGCCCACAGCACTGCAAGGCAGATTTTGTCATTAGTGCTCCATTTCTGTCTGCCCAAGAGAACGCCATAGAAGTGATTCGGTTCTGCTGGGCATTGCCCCCTGATTTCTGGTCTGTTTCTTTAATCACGACTTTGACCCATCTGGAAAGTGTCTGTTTCAATGCTTCCATCCTTTCTCTCAGCCAATACACAAAATGAATAATACATCTGTGTCTTTATCTCCGAAGTCCACAGTCAAGTTTTATTTGCTTCCATGCAAAGACAATGATGTGTCTCCTTACAGCAACCACAGACTTCACTGCAAAAATATTCTATAGTTATAGAAACAGTCTGCAGTCAAGCTTGTGGAAGCTCCTCAAAAGCTGGCATCTTATGAAAGGTCAGGAATAGGTGTCCTAGAGTATAGTGAGCTTAATTTTTTATTTGGGAATTGTTTTCAACAGCCTGGAGCAGTGGGGTTTGGTTTGGTTTTGGGGGTTTGGTGAGTTGTGGGGTTTGTTTGCTTGTTTTGTTTACTTGGGTTTGTTGCTTTCTTTTTAAATATTTTCTGTCTATCAAATACTCCTCCCCAAATCTAATTATCTCTCAGATATACAGATCTCCAGATCACAGAAGAAGAAACACTGATCTTTTCTGCTCTGTAGACAAGTAAATTATCTGTGTGAAAGTGACAGAACCAATTAATGTAGACATAGAGGAACGATCAAATGTTGTCTATTTTGCTTGAAATACTCTGTGTCATGTTTGGTTGAGTTATTCCTCACCTTTCTCTTTAGGAAAAGAGTTGTTACAGAAGAGAAAGGGAAATAATTAACTTGAGGAAAATTCAGCATATTAGAAAAAAACATTTGTGCAGAAAGCTATTGTAGGTACAGTGTGAAATCTCCTTGTGGCTGGTTCACACACGCGGCAGCTTGGATTTATCCACCTGGTCAGGAATGCATTTGTAACCACTTTGCACAGGTTCATGATTTATACTTATGTTATTAGAACCTCCATAGCTTATGTAACATATTGCCATCACAACAAGTAAATTCTCACTGCAAATTAATTATGGAGTATTTTGTAGTGAGTTTGAAATCCCTCCTGCTGGCTCAGCCACTGGCTTGGGACTATGCCACAGGCTATTACTTGGTACTTTAGTAAGAGCCAGCTAGCTCAGATGCATGTGTCCTGCAGCCACTGCGGTCCAGGTGTAGCATGTACAGCAAAACAATGTCAAGACTAAAAGGTATTTTCAAAATGTTTCTCTCTTCTTACCTCTCCAGCATTAATCATTACTAAGCATTAAATAATTTCCAAAGCCTGCCACTGTGGACATGATTAAAACAATTTTAAGCATCAATATTTACAAAGACAAAACATGTTATGAAAAAGAACCTAAGCAGCATTTTCACATGGCAATATAAGTGCAAATATTCATAAAACCTGTGTTTTTTCAACTAGCAGCTGTGCAATGGATGACTGATAAAATTCTTTTCTGCCTTCTTTCCCCCTGGCAGACCTGTGTGGTTGGCTAAGCAGAGCCTGCGAATCCAAGGTCTCTGTAATGATGTTACAGTTACATTTTGCAGGCACATCTTGAATCCACCCGTGTCAAGGTTTAGCTATTCCTGGGAAAAAAAAATCTCCTAAAGTGAAATGGAGATCAAAGAACGTAGTGAACCCTGCTAAGCTGATAGTCAGATATTTGTCTGCAAAAAAGCTGCTGCATGACTGCATGTTCAATGCCCTTTTCCCCTTTCATCTGTGAAACAATAATGAACAGGGCATACTGCTTTTGGTGAGAAGGAAGCATTTTGTAGATTCATAGACTCATAGAATGGTTTAGGCTGGACGGGACCTTGAAGATCATCTAGTTCCAGCCCCCTGCCATGGGCAGGGACACCTTCCACTAGACCAGGTTGCATTTAATTTAGCTTGCCTCCCTAAAAACCTCTGAACACTCACACATTTAGTGATTCCACCTCCAATTGTAGCATGTCATTTCCTAAACCATGCCACCTGCTCAGAAGTGAGCAGTCACAACTTGCCTGTGGCTGCCCTACTTTTCTAACCACATGAGTGCTTAAAAGTGGAGCTCAGATTTGTGCATTGGTCAGAGAGGGGCAGAATTTAATGTGTGAAAGGACAGTGTCTTGTCATGAGGGGTGTGGGTGCTCAGGTCCAGCCCTGTGCATAGTATTGGGCCAAATACTTGATGTAGATGCGACAAAAGTGTTTGGAAGAAACCAGAGTTGTAATGCAGAAACACCTAAGCTTTTACTCTGCTCAAGGCTAGAAAGAAAAGCTGCTAGACTTGCTTTAAATTTTCCTCTTCTGATGAGTTTAAAAACCTTAGCTATTCATAGCAACATTCTGTATTTCTCACATAACTCCTGGTGTTCTTGCTATATATTCCCTGCAGCACGCAGTACATTCTACTACATGCCTGAAATGTCTGTCTGCTGGGCTTTCTTAGCTTATTTCAAACAAAAGATGCAATCATATCATGGAAACTCAATAGACAACTGCACAGTTAAGGAAGATAATGCTATTTCATCCAAATATCTGTATCTATCCACACAGCTTGTCTCCAGTTCTCCATACAGTCAACTATATGGGATAAAACTATGAAATGGTTCTTTATTTTGGTTTAAACTGTTTAAGCCATTGAAAAGAAGGTTATTAGGAGCAAGAAGATAGAACTCTGCCACTTTTGAAATATTTCTGAACATATTGAAAAGATATAATATGGTCAGGTTTTGGACCTGAAGTTGAAAATGTGTGGGAGAGGGATTAGGAAAGGGAGAGTCAGTCATTTTATAAAAGGATGTAAAAGAACAGCCTTCTGCTAGAAAAGAAAAGAATAGCCTTTTGCTATGAAAGTCTGCCAAAACTTCATCAAGTCATATGTCCCTGGAAAATATCTCTTGGCAGATGCCCAGCAGAGACTTGTGTCCTGTCCGCCAAGGAAGTTCCATCTGGATTATAATGTCCCTGCCAAACTGAGCATGTGCAAGCCACTCGAAATAATTAGACGTGCTTTACTCTATGAAGAACAAAATTCCTTTGCAGCTCTTCCTTGTGGCTGCAAGAAACTCTTGAGTATGGAGAAGGAAGAAAGGAGTGACAAGTATGACTTTTTGAAGAGAGGTGCCTGTGGTTTCTTTTTGTTGGAGAAAGTCAGGTAGGAAGGACCTGGGGGAAGGAGCAGCCATACTGGAATAAAGAAGGTGAGAAAAGGGAGCTAGAAAAAGCAAGGAGAAACAAGCGTGAGGGGAAACAAGACAACAGCACCTGGTGTGAAATAGTTGGGAGACTAAGTGAAAAAAGTGAGTGCATAAGATTTAGAGAAAACTCAAAGTTCTGAAAACTTCAATGTAAGAGGTAAGGGCAAAAGGTGGAATCCACCTGTTAAAAAAGTGACTGAGAATGACACACTTTTCCCCCTCGTGTGACCCCTGCCTTTTACAAGATGGATGCTGCTTCCGCTCTGAGCTGAAGCAAACTACCATCACAGGATCACACAGAATCATAGAATGCTAGGGGTTGGAAGGGACCTTGAAAGCTCATTCAGCCCAACCACCCCACCAGAGCAGGATCATCTAGAGCAGATCACACAGGAACACACCCAGGTGGGTTTTGAGTATCTCCGGAGAGGGAGAATCCACAATCCCCTGGGCAGCCTGTTCCAGGGCTCTGCCACCCTCACAGTGAAAAACCTTTTCCTCATGCTTCCACAGAACTTCCTATGCCTCAGCTTTCACCCACTGCCCCTTGTCCTGTCACTGGGCATCACTGAGCAGAACCTGACTCCATCCTCTTGGCACTCACCCTTCACGTTTTTATAATCATGAATGAGGTCACCTCTCACACTCCTCTTCTCCAAGCTAAAGAGCCCTTTGCCCCCTCAGGGTCTCGTCGTAAGGAAGATATTCCACTCCCTTCATCATTTTTGTGGCTCTGCACTGAACTTTTTCAAGCAGTTCCCTGGGGTCCTTCTTAAGATGAGGGACCTAGAAGTGGATGCTAAGCAGGACTATGCTTAATTAATTGTAAAAAGCAGAATCTGCATTTAGCTGAGGTGTGTTTGATGAGGTAATGGACTACTATAGCGGTGGCAATGGAGAGACAAGACTGTCTTTTATAAGATTTAGTTGAATTTTGCCCTATGAAAAGCTTTTCAAACTCATTTTTACCCCAATTGCCTCTATGATAGCAGTGCTACTCAGTTTCATTGAATGCCGTTTTGATACACACAGCACCCTACAGCTGGGGAAACCACTAAATTCCTACCATTAGAATGGCCTTTGAAATGAACTGCAGTGCTCACACAGATATAAAGAGGTGAAAACGCAGACAGACCTGAAAAAGGTGATTAACAGCCAGTAGTGTTGTACCTCAGACTTCAAGCTGTAATGTGGCATTTATACCACTGAAGAAAACCACCGCTTTAGATTGGTGTATTTAATTGTTTTGTATTCCATGCGTGGTTTAGCTTCTTAAACAGGTTTAGGCCATATACAAAATGAAAAAAAAATGTGAAAAAAGAATAATTTGCCATATGAACAGATTCTAGTTAAGCTTAATTTTGAGGTACTATGATACCCAAGTATCTGCTATCTCAAACTGATTCTTTCATTGGATGCAACTAGAACATGAACATATGTCATCAGATCTGCTGCAAAGGAAAGTCAAAAATCACTACTGTATTCATTGGATTTGACTGATTGAACTCCAACATGAGGGACACACTGAAGTTTCCATTAGCAAATACGAGCAGCAAGTTTTGTGCAGCCTGAATTGGCATGTAGATGATCACTGACAAATTCTGCCTGCTATTTAAAAAAAATTAAAAAATCTAGCCACACGTTCTGCTTTTCGTCCTCAGGGTGATTCTGAACTACTAAATTTCAAAAGGAAAACAAACAAACATAAACATAAAGGAAAACACCTATTACTGTGGGTAGTAGTATTTTTTTCCCCAAGTGATCTATAATAAACATACATCTGAAGTATTTTTTTCAGCCTTTGCAATCTGTATATCTGGTGTTAGGACATTCACTGAAGGATATTAATGATAATATTACTAAACCCTGAAAATTTATTCCTTAAATATTGCAAATAAGATTTCTATAAGTAACGCAGCAAATATAATTCATAGCTAGATGATGAATACATTAAAATCCAGAAGAACAGAAGTAATTACCTTTCAGTGTCTCCACTGACTGTGTCCCCTGCTCTCTGTGGAAGAAAAAGAAACAGTATTAAGCACAATTATCGACTTCCTTGATGCACTCATCATCGTGGTATCTGCAGCGAAAGAAGTCACAGAAGTAAACCACAGTACTCATTCCGTAACTCTGAGGGAAAGGAAATGGAACATTCATTTCATTTTCTAACTAAATGTTATTTCACAATGAAGATCATGTTTAAAGCAACTGTCATCTGCACTTAGGAAACAGGTTCAGCTGCTGTGCAGTTGTGAGAAAAGCTCTTTAAAATAAGTAGGGAGGTGAAAGTTTGTAGAATGTCTGCAAAAATGTTCATATTTGAAAGGGATTCTGTAACACAGGCTACGGAATTTCAGAACAATAAACGACCACCAAAGCACTCTGGCACATCTTTCTTACACAGCTCTACACAATTTGATTTATTGCACTGGTTATTCCTGTGAGGTTGGGTAGTGAACTTGTCTTTAGCAATAAGTAATCCAGAATTAAAACCCAAATCTTCAGGCTATTGTTATCGCTTTAAACCAAGCTTTCTGGCAGGGAAGTTTTCCCACAGCTAAAACCAGTTTCTTGTCTTGAAATTACAAAAATGCCTCTTTTTTTTTTTGGTTTTTGTTTTTGTTTTTGAATGCAGAAATCTGCACTTGAAAATTCTTTGACTGTGTGCTTTCTGAAACACCAAATAGGAACCAGATTGTTTTTTGTAAGTATAATGTTCGTGCTTTAGTCTCACTGCTTTAGGCATACAATAAGGGACTTCAGAGAACAACTGCAAAACTGAAATGCAGACTGCAGACGTAAGAGACAGGAAGCCTGCTGGGGCTGTTTAACCACACGGGCTCTAACACAGGTACACTCTAGCAGAGTTTCTGAGAAAGTTTAAAATGTTCAGAGGACAAGCATGTGCTTTGCTGCCTCCCACGTTCACATATCCCCCTGGTGTACCCATACATAGAATCATTTATCATCTTTTACCATGCTATTTCTACTATAGGTAATAGATCATTTGCCACTTGAAGCAGGCAAAAAACCCTCTAAGTAATCAAGCTACCCTGGCGATAACTAGTAAGTTTGGAGGAGATTGATGATACCACAGTAACACTAAATTATCTCAGGATACATCTCGCTTCCTTGCTTCTAATAGAACTAGTTATCTAACCTAAGATCAGAAACACATTTCCCCCACAGCAGGACCATGTAGATCTACATGACTACTTTTCCCTCTCTTCTCTTAATCATTCCTGTTATCCAAAGGAGAATCAACATGCCACAGGAACATGGGGAACATGCAGTAGGTTTGTTGATGACAAAGATTCACTCCCAAACTATTACAGACTGTATAAAGTCAAAAGTGGATCATTAAATCAATACATAGAGTTTCACAATGATCACTGTTGGAATAGATGATCTCTAAGGTCTCTTCCAACCTAAGCCATTCTATGACTTTATGATCATATGGCTGAAATGAAGGAATGGTAGGAAGGTTGCTGCTGGCACATCGTAGGACATATTTGTATTTAGAATAAAACATCACCACAGTCAAACCACACTCAAGCCCTCTAGAGTCATGGCAAAACTATCTACAACAATACAATGTAAATGACACACACTTAAAAGTTTCCCCTTATATAGATTTCCTGTCTCTTATCTTCCACAGTAATTAGGACGCTACAAGTGTTACAAGCACCTTTTCATTTTCTCTTGTTAGTACATTAAATACTGGCCTTTTACTTCTGCTAATTGAGTCACCTAAAATATTCCAGCACCTGTGAGTATCAAAGATGGTCACCATTCAGATAAGAGATCTTTGCTACGAAAAGGAATGAAATAATGCAGGGGGTTTTCCTACATGCCTTGTTGTAACCAGACAAAGGCAGGAGCTCCCCACTGAATAATCAAGAACACAAAACCGACTCTCTTGACTGCTCTAGACAACTTAATTCCCCTCAGGATACACCAAAATATAGCCTAAAGAACCTATACAAACGAAAATACACCAGCTAGAAATATTAATGTTTTCTTGAAGCAGACTCTAGGAGATAACAGCCTACATCTGAAGCAAAATACCTCTCTGAAGAGCTTCAGTAAAATGCTGTGTAGTAAATGTCAGATTTCTGCTGCCGCTAATGCACTATTAAATAGGAATGAACCAGTCTGATCATCCCTGAGGATGCTGTGGACATCCTAGCAAAATATTGTGTGGCCAACCGAGTAAAAGAACTTTGACAGCAGTACTACCCATGCCACTGTTATAAAAATAGAATTTATTCCTACTAAAAGGCTCAGAGATTTTCTTCTGAGATCCTTCTGCCTTCCAGTGTTACTAATTTTGGCAGCTAAAAGTAGGACTAATCATTCAGTCAGTTTAAATCTTTCCCATTCTGTTTCTTAATTAGCAGAGACCTTTCTCTTTCAGAACTGCTCCTAAAATAAAAGCAAAGCATTTACAGGTAGGGATTTATTCACTTTCTCTCCCAAACAGGATCCATCCCACACCCCCTGCCCTGAAAAAACTAAGATATTCCTCCTTGTTGGTGCTATACTGGCCATCTTCTTTTCTTCCCCTGTATTACACATTCTCACTCCCAGCACAGAACTAGCCAAACGACTTAGTTCCTTAAAAAAAATTAAACACCCAAAGAACATCTCTGTGCTGAGTGACCACCTTGGATCAGGGTTTCAAGATTCCTTTTGATCAGATATATTCCATTAGCACAACTGGAAATGGTTGTTAGGGTGTTGTGAACTTGCATATATTAGACTGAGAAAGACTCACTAGAGAAGTGTGAATAAAGCATCGTTCTCGAAAGGTCATTCTTTCAACACCGCGGCATTTTTGCATTAATGAGCACTAATTCCCAAAGATGTTGGTTAATCTAATTAACAGAGCACAGTCTGTAGTAGGGGAACTTCACAATGGCTTTATAGTAGCGGAGTGTTTGACTGAATTTTTGTCCCCAAAGAAGCTACCACCGGTGTAAATTCTAGCTGCTAGCTTGAAACACCAACCTTCTAAAAAGATTACTGATAGTATATATGGGAAAAGTTCACACACCAGCATTCCTACAAATGTGTCCATATAGCTAGAAATCATTCCCTTGTGCAATTACATTTACACGCACAGACATGGCACTGACATTGTCTGGTGTGTGGTAGACTCCCACCTGCAATTTCAGCAACCTTATGTACAATTTTTTTGAGCAGTTGCTTCTTAAGTTCCTGATATTTGGGGGGAAAAAAGGCAGCCCTATCCTAGTTCCCAACCTAAAACTTTACTCCTTCTAAAAGGCCACTTTCATGGCTGGTAGACATGTGGGAGGCTCAGGAGGCACAAGTCTTGTCATGCTGTCATAGACTATAAACCACAAATTCTGTGAAATTCAGGTCACTGGCACCTATCAGCCTTCTTTAGTCAGCTTCACATTTATGTAGCTCTAGGGATTTCAGTGGATCTGCTTCTGACTTGCACAAGGAGGAACAAAAGGGCATGAAGGCCTGTATGGTCTAACAGGCAGATCTGATGATCCCCTCCCAAAGCAAATCCTGTAGAATCTGTTTACCTGAAACTTCTATAAATAACTGATACCAAAAAATTGTTTCCTTGAATCAGGATTTCATAATGAAATGTTTTTTCCTAAGGAGTAAAGAAATCACATACATCACAGAAAACAGAAGAACCTTGAGTTGCAGAGAGGGTGTGAAAGCATCCAAAAGTCATCATTTACCTGTTGTTTACTGACGGAAGGAACTAGAAGAGTTTGATAATGACTTCTACTTGTCTCAGTGGTCAAGTACAATATATTCATTCTACCTAGATATGTCATTTATTCAGATGCAAAAAAGACTCTTTAACATTTATTACCAATACTGTTCTGTTATTCTTCCAGACTCACATATTGAATTCCCTACAAAAATGATTTCTTCTTCTGCTTCCTTAGCTCACATGTTCATTATCCTAAGCATTTCCTTACATTATGCTTGTTCAAAAGTGAAACAGTAGCTTTGTTGCCAGGGGCTTTACTTATCTCTCTAGCTCAGTGAACTGATGCTTAACCCATTGAATACACTTGCAAAATTATTATGCTCAGCTAAAAAAGAAAGCAGCCTTTGAGGTCTTTCTTCTTGTTAAGGGGAGAGATAATAGAGACAGGAAATAATCTCATGCAGTCGCCATCCATGTACAGTTCTGAAGAACTCAGTTCTCCTGGTGAAAAACCCAAGATGACAGGTGAGAAAATTAACCAAAGACAGAAGAAAAATACCCACTCATAATTTTTCGATTATCTGGTATATTATGAGCAAGATGTCAGCATAAAGTAGGCAATGGAGAAAGCAGCAGCATTTTAACAGAACAGAAATTTTGGATTTGAAAAAATGTCACATCCAAGAGGAAACTATCCCAGATTATACATGAGGCTAAACCAAGTGTTCTAGAAATTCTTTAAAGGAAGACTGCTAAAAAAAAATCGTGTTATGTAGATAGTCAAAAAGGAAAAATCACAACAATGGATAATCTCTGGGTTTTGTTGCCCAAAGCTTCCCTTTGTCCTCATCAAGACGCTCTTTACATTCAAAGGAAAGCAAAGAAATTTAAGGGAGATTTAACCTGAATATCAAAGGTCTAAAAAAAATAAACAAACTAAAATATCCACCCATCCCCTTCAAAACCACCCCCAAACCACCAACACCCCAACAAACACACTGCAAAACACCCAAATCCACAACAAAAATGTTCTTTCCTTCAAATCTAAGAACAAATTCTGCATTCCAAAGACATGGGTTGGGGTTAAAAACTCCAGCATATTTAATTGTAAATGTAGTTGTGTTCCCTGAAATGCTGAAGTTTTTCTGGAACTGACAGCAAGTCTGCTTTTGTTGCAACGAAATACCTCAAACTTCTGAGTTTTATGGGACGAGGAATAACTCCATGCTGTGTATTTAGTACAACTGGTCATTCATTGGAGGTATCCACTAAAGCTTAGCAAATGGAATTTTAGTTCATCACAGAAAAATTACAGGGCCAAGTTGAATATAATTTTCTAGGAGCTGCAGTGAAGTTTTCCAGATTTCACATAAAACCCAGAATGCTCTTCCTGAGGAAGAAGCCTGCAGAGTCCTAATGCAGCTGGAAATCCAATCAGATGAAATTAAGCGGTTAGAGATGGAATGTGTTTCCCACTGCAACTTTCCGCTGTCACAAAGCACAAACATTCCGTTGCTGAGAAGTTAAAAATAGCCAACGCGGAGCCCACTGTTCAGCAGTGATTGTGCAGCATGAGATTTCATGGGAAAGGTAAGGGAAGTGGAAGAAGAAGAGTGGCTGATATTGAAAGGATATAATACGGTTCAAGAAGGTCAGGGGAAAAGACAGCTCCTTCCTCTTGCTTATTCTCATTTTCCCACCTCTCTAGGTACAGGCTTCCCATGACCCTGCCCTACACAGGACTGACCTTTCCTGTCATGCAATGCTTGCTCTTTTCCTCCAAACCCCATCCTCATTCTTTTTCAGTGGAGGTTGGTAAGAGTGTCACTGAGAAGGTGAAGAGGGAAAGAACAGGGGACAAGGCTGAGGTAGTGAGTAGAGAAGAAGACTCAGGAGGGTCATCAGAGTACTACAGCTGGCTTCCTGCACATCGATCCCTTTGTCAACAAGAGTGGGAGGTGGCATTTGTATTAAAAGGAAGGTGAGTTTGCATGCTTGTATTTGGTGCATTTTCCCGGATGACAAATACCGCAATTATGGTAGCAATAATATCAGCTGTAGCTAATATTTATTAACAAGTGTTACCTCACATCAATCTGAGTGGCTGTTAAATTTACCCCTAGACTACACATACACTATTAGAAATAAAATATTTACTTTTTATTGGTAGCTTGGAGAAATAATAAAACCAAACCATAAATTAATTTGCTGGAGAAGCCATCTTACAATGCACTAGCTAGATGCTTGTCAGCTCAAACCTTCATGTGTACAGTTGTGTTACATGATAGATGCGAAATAATCCTATCTTAAAATCAATACAAGTGGGCAGAATCAGTCTGAAGCTACAGAAGGCCGAAACACACAGATTAGCTTCTCTGAGCAGCTCAGTTCCACACAGTCATCCCCACACTGATTTCTCAACTTACCTGCAAGTTAGGAAAACAAGGTTTTCCATATTGCAGACACTTAAATAAAAAGCAAAGAGAGAATTTATTCAGCCATGATGAAAGGAAATAAAACTCTGAGGGAAGTAATTCTCACCCCTGATGGTTAGCAGTTTTGTTTCTTCCTGCAAAACCAGGAATAGAAACATAAAATATGAGGACTTCTCCTACACAATTGACTATAAGCACTCCTCCTTCCGTCATACAGAGCTGAATACACATGGTTCTCCCAGACTATCATGGCTATTATACTTATCATAGTAGCACTCACTGCCTAATCATCCAAACAAAAAAGGCTCCTGGAACATCTGGCCCATCCCAGCATGCATACATTAGAGAAAAAACAGATCTGCATTGTTTCTGCTCACATTTTAGTTCTCAGCATGTCCCACTGAATTTTATGTCATTTGTCAAGCTGTCTTTTTGCAGCTCCAAGAACAGCTAAATGGCATTTACATCACTCTGTGCTAAGAGGCATGAATTACCAACTTCCTGTGATCAGCAGGAAGAAAATAATAAGCAAGTTCAGCAAATGCTGAGTGACTAACCCTAGCCTACTGTAATGCTTCAAATTATCTTTAAAATAAGAAGTGACTACTGCCATAACATTCTCAATGACTACCCTAAAGCAGCCATTAATTCTGTTTTACTGCATAGAATCTATCCTAAAGTATGTTAAAAATGAAGTCTCTTCTACATACTGAATTCACAAAAAACTTTAGAAGAGTCAATGGTTTCTAATCCAATTTTGTAATCTATGACAAAACAAAACACCCAATTGCTTAGCAGATAAAAGGCCCAGAACATTTACTGCCAAGTAAAACCAGGTAAAAGATCATAACCTTATCTGAGAATTTAATGTAGTAACCAGCAAATTACATTTCAGGCATTGGAATAGGTTACCCAGGGAGGTGGTGGAGTCATTGTCCCTGGAGATGTTCAAGGAATGTGTGAACATGGCACTTCAGGATGTGGTTTCATGGCCATGGTGGTGTTAGGTCAATGGTTGGACTCAATGATCTTAGAGGTCTTTTCCAACCCAAACAGTTCTATGCTTATATGAAACTACTACAGGTCTGAGGCATTAAAACCACAAAGGTGAACATCCCATGGATTTTCACATGGGTCTGGCATAAGAACTCCAGTACACTTTTTAGACAGAAGTTGTCTCACCTTGCACAAAATGTAGCTGAGCAGCAGGAAATGTGCACTAGAGGTTTCTTAAAAGATGAATATCCATTTCAAGGTGGACAGTATTTTCCATTCAAGAATTTTCTGTTTTGTTGAATAGGGAAAAAATAAGTAATTCTCCTGTACATCTGGTCTGCTGTGCAGGAGTCCTACTGGATAAGACACTTTTCTGGTAATACAAACCAGAACCATATTCAGGTGTTAGCTCTATTCTTGTAAGCCCGAGGTGTATTTCAGCAATACTCTGATGGATACACTTTTGTGATATTTACATATACCTCCCTATTTAGGCTTAATCTGCTCACTTCAGAAGTGAAGCATTAGTAAAAGGAAGTCATGGTCTAAGAAATACTCCTTTGCTTAATATTAATCACAACAGCCCTGTTCATTGTAATTGACTCTTCCTCAGATTCTGTGACATGCATGACAGAATTGCACAGCAGTTAGATCAGAGTTACAAACATAGCCTGCAAGGGGCAGTGTTTCTTGACAGTAATGTTTTACTGCCACATAGCTTTATGCATCATTTTATATCCTGGGCATACTGCCAATATTGCATTACCTAAATATCCATTTTATATACTAACTCTGCATCCTCACAGCAACTTCTGAAATCAGTCTAATTGTTTAATTTGAGGTTCCAAATCAACATTCTTTCCAAAGCATTAATCTAGTGGTGAATCCATGCAATTACCAATTTTGTCAAACTTCTTACATCTGTGTTGTGATTTAAACTACTGTTAAGTGAGTGCCTGTGGCTTTGGTGTGTATTTATACAAGTATGCTTAGAAAATAAAGCAATGGCTAAGTGAGGCTCAATCTCTCCTTCCATCATGCCACATTGTTTGCTTACAGACCCTACCACCTTCCCTTGACTAGAGATGATTAAGATCCTATTTAACATTATCCTTGCCATTTTCCAAAGCATTTATCAAGGCTGAAATTTTGATCTAGCAATTTAATTATAACAATTTTGCATTTTGGACTTCCATAAAAATAAACAAACAAAAAACCAAGCCAGTGTTGTCATCAGATGCTAGTGCCTCCAGAGAGCTGAGAAAAACCAGACTAGAAGAGTAAGGAAAAGGTAAACTAGCCTAAAAAAAATAATAATATATATATATAAATTGTTGCTTTCAAATGAAAAAAACCCCAAAAGCTGTTTTATGTTAATCTTTGAAGTATCTTCCTTTGATTAACCTTAGTGTTGCTGTGGAATTAATTCTCAACAGAATAAAATCTCATTATCCAAGTAAGTAAATATATTGAAATATTGATTAAAGTCTTGATAAAACCTTTACAATACAATACAATACAATACACCAGGTATAAAGGAAATCAGCTGATTTACTGAAAACTTCATTGTCTACCTAGGAATACAATTATCTGTTTTTTCTCTTGGGTTTTTTTGAGATCAAAAAGCCACTAAATATTCTCTGATATTTAAAATTTTCATTCTGGGTAGCTATCTTTCAGGATGGCTCATACAATGACTTATGTTGGAAGGGACCTCAGAGATCATCTACTCT
Source organism: Picus viridis (assembly GCA_033816785.1). Taxonomy (NCBI): domain Eukaryota; kingdom Metazoa; phylum Chordata; class Aves; order Piciformes; family Picidae; genus Picus; species Picus viridis. Next base: position 22,380,740 of record CM066580.1, on the reverse strand, counting down.
CTGCCCATCTCTAGACTTGGCTGCTCAAGGCCTCATCCAGCCTGGCTTTCAACACTCACAGGGAGGAGGCATCCACAATCTTCCTGGGCAGCCTGTTCCAGAGTCTCACCACCCCTGTACTGAAGAACTTCTTCCTAAGCTCCAGTCTGACCCTGCTCTCCCTCAGCTTCAAACCATTCCCCCTTGTCCTGTCTCTAGACACCCTCATGAAAAGTTCCTCTGCAGCCTTCCTGTAGGATCCCTTCAGCTATTGGAAGGCAGCCCTAAGATTCCCCTGGAGTCTTTTCCAGGCTGAACCCCAGCTCCCTCAGCCTATCCTCATAGCAGAAGTGCTCCAGCCCTCGGATCATCTTTATGGACCTCCTCTGGGCTCACTCCAACAGCTCTGTGTCCTTCTTATGACAGGGACACCAGAGCTGGACACAGTATCTGAGATACGCCAAATTAGTTTTTGCTTCGGTATTTGTAATTCTTTCAGTATTCAGAGTGGGAAGATGTTGTTAACACGAATGATTCCATGCCGGCAAGAACCATAAAATCTGTGTCAGCAACTCTTGTATACTGTTGAATCAGTTCCTCTTGTATATTTATAAGGCAGTTGACTAAATGCCTGAGATGTTCTGATTCCTGTGACTATCTCCTGAAGGACGGCAAAGGTCTATCTCTAATGTACAGAGAATTTATGATGATAAGAGAATTCATACCCCCTTGTCAGTCCATGAAGAATCATTTTACACGTGTCCTACTCTGTAATTACTGCACATGCCTTGCATTTTTCTATCCTGGCTAAACTGTCCTTATGATACTGACATTAAGCAACTTTCTTGGGCTATGAACTAGAAGAATAAAACATGAAGTAGAAGAACAGGTTTTTATGCCTGTATCAACCCTAAGAGGAAAATATACTCTATGTATAAGGTTTTTTGTTATATACTTACGTGATAAAGTGGAACAGTATTGTTTTCTGCTAGTGAGAAATTCAAGACATCTTGCTGCCCAGGTTCAAGCCTAACATTGATAGTAGATGTCAACACAGAGGAGCTAATTGGGTAGTTTGAACTGGTTGTGGGTTTGCCCTTTTTTCTTGACCTACGACCTGTGTCCCGTTTGTTGTCTTTCTGTGTCAAAGGCTCTTCTTGGATAACCAGTATCTTGTCATCGCTCAGATACCGCAGGAGTGAATTCTCAGAGTCAGTGGGAGGGGAAAAAAAAAGAACAAAGCAACATTAGTAAGAGGAAATGAACAGAGAGCCATTTTAGCTACATCTGTGTTGTCAGCTTGGTGAATCTCCCATTTCATCTGAGGCTCTTTCCACTGAAAACAATCTAATTTGTACCAAGGTTCCAATCAAGAGCAGACTGAGTAGCTGGCACAAAAGCCAGGCACAGAGAAGATGGTGGTGCATCCTCAGATCCTTGTGTGACAGATAGTATGGAGCTAGTCTGCCTCATATGGTTTGTATAACAAAGAAAATAGAAGTACAGCCAGGAATTTTCAGTCAAATGCCAAAGCTCATCACTTGGCACTATTAAACTGGGCAGTCATGTGAATGTCAAGTGAATTGTGAGGGAGTGCGGGGGACTCAGCAACACATTTACTGACACGTGCTGCTGTTTGAGGTGAGAGTGAGCATAAGCATCAAATATATGTATCCAGCAGCAACCACCTCTGGGAACATTCCAGAGACTGGCACTGGATTTCAAGGAACCTGACAAACTAGAATAATGGTCTTAAGGAGGTGTACAGCATACTTGGGCACAATTTCAAAACGGGGAGTGGCCAGGCAACAGGTCTGAGGAAAGGAATCTGTCCTTAGCAATGGACTACAAACTATGGATAAATCAAACAATTTGGAATAAATCAGTAAAGGCTTGTGCCTTAAATGAAAGTCATTTTTTCTTGGAAAGGAAGATTACTGAAAAAGGTAGTTTAAACCCCTTTATTAATTTTCAAGAGTGTCATTCAATGTTGTCACATTATAAGCAGTCGAGTTGAACTCTCAGCTACCCACACGGGGCCTAACGATTCTAAACTATGGTATTTCTTTAAGAATCTTTAACAATTGGCATAACAATAAACATTCTTGCATATCAGAAGAATATTCTATTGAATAATAGAATTGTTTTTTAGCAGAAAATAAAAGGGAAAAAGGAACGTTGTTATCAGCACACTTGTAAAGTTCCTGCTTCCCGCTGGAATCAGTACAGAGGTGTATGATTCGGGCTGCTGGTCTGGACATCAACCGTGCAATTCCTGATTCTGGCTTCAAATATTCATTCATAATCAAAATGTGTCTCAAAGGACTTTACCTGACACCTGTGACATCACTTAATGTTTTCTAGAGTTGGGAAGGTTAAGAACTGATGCATATTAATTAATATAGAATTACCAAGGTTGGAAGAGACCTTGAAGATCATCGAGTCCAACCTGTAACCACAACCTCACAACTAGACCATGGCACCAAGTGCCACATCCAGTCCCCTCCTGAACGCCTCCAGGGACGGAGACTCAACCACCTCCCCTGGCAGCCCATTCCAATGACGAATCACTCTCTCGGTGAAGAACTTTCTCCTCACCTCGAGCCTAAACTTCCCCTGGTGCAGCTTGAGACTGTGTCCCCTTGTTCTGGTGCTGGTTGCTAGGGAGAAGAGGCCAACCCCTTCCTGGCTACAAGAATCAATATCTGAATCTTACAAGCCTTTTTGCCATTGCTCTTTATCTTTCTTACACTACAATTAGATAAATGCTTCCTATGAATGTAACTTTTAATTTTCAGAAAGAGAAACACAAAACCTCAGCTTCTGAACAGGCTTTTTCATATTCTCTGTAGCACTCAAGAAAAACAGGCTTGGTTTCTATGATGATATCTTCATGCTGCTTGTAAGTATCAAACAAAAACCCCTTAGAGAACAGCAGAGGAAAAAAAAATACTCACCTCTGCTTCCCCTCTTGTACATGTTTTGTTCTTTTGACTCCCCTATCCAGCTGTATTCAGTAGGCATAGAAACAGGCCTCAAATCCCCTGGAAAAAAATTAAAGATAAACCAATAAAAATTTTGAAGATTAAAAATAGAAGTCTGTAGAGTAAGTAATAGCTATAAATTATAGGCATGACATGATCCTTCACAGGAATCCTACTTATCAGCACCTGTATGTTATCAAAGCTGTAGCATTCAGGATCAATTAAACATCATATATTCCAGATTCCCTTCTGCACTGTACTGCTCTGAAGGAAAGTACCACAGATTCTGGCAACATCACTTATAAATGGGAGGCAGATTATAAACTTTGTTTTTAACTCTATTCAGTCAAAACTGCCCGCTCATTAAACAGGTGTTTTGGAACAAAGAAAGGAGCAGTTTCACAATTAACTAGTATACTTTATATAAGACTAGAAAGATCCACCACCTCCCAGTTAAGTGGTAAAACCTATCTGACCTGGGAAATCACATGGTGAGCAACTGGAGGTTCTCATTTCAAGGAATGTTAATTTCAAATGCCTTAGAAAGAAAACATGGAGTGCAGTTTGGTAACAACAACAAAGAAGATTCAGACATTAAGGTTTTAATTCATATGATTTTATGGCACTTTGGCTGTAAGATATTAATGTGCATTAGTCATTCCCTACTACAGTATCAGTAGAACACTGATAGCAGGCCATTAAATGAGGAATACTACAAAACTGACTATAAAGCATTAGCACTTTGGCCTTGTCAGTGTGCATTTTCATCACAAAATGCAGAAAAAAACACCCTCTAGATTATGGGTTAAGTTCTGTCTGACCCATAAAGCCAACGATTCCTTTGCCTATGTGCCAGCTGACTAAATATAGCGTGTTTCTTTCACACTGGAGCAAATATGTGTAACATAGTTTGCTACCGTTCTGTTTCTAGGAGAGTTACAGAATTTAAATGTGAATCTTTTTCATTATCATTTTCCCCAGCTTGGCTAAAGTGAATAAACTATTTTCTATGGATTATTTGTAAACTAATATACATATGTTTTCATTATCTGTTTACCATTCTTCCAAAACACACCTCTTCAGCTACTAAATGTTAGGAGGATTTAAGAGCAAACAAGTGTATAACCAAGGATGCTTCTGAACGACAAGACTTTATGAAGAGTCAGTGTATAACTGATTGTGAGGAAACTATCTGTAGCTTCTCTGTCTGCCTATCAGGGGAAAGACCTTTAACTCCAAAGATATTCAACTCCTCAATTCAAATTTGGTATTAGAACATCCTAGAGAGCAGAAGACTCTGGAGAGAACTTCCAGTATTTGAAGGGGACCTACCATAAATCCTGTCTTTCTAACAGAAGATTTACTGTCACTTGGATGGTTCAAACACACACCTCTGAGTCAAAAAGCACAAAATGTTCTATTACTGTAGAATAAAATTTGGATTTGGAGGTTTGTTAATTGACTGAATATTTTAATCTGGAGTTTTAAAACTTCTGGTTTAACAATTGTTTTTGAAGCAAAGGCATATCCCTGAGACTTAAAAATCAAACTGTTTTTGAAGCAAAGGCATATTTCTGAGACTTACAAATCAAATTCCTGCTAGATTTTCAAAGTTAAGAACTGCTCATCACAAACACAAGAAAAATCTTGCATATCACTGGGGTCAGGCACAGAGCCCAACATTTAAAGTCATCATGCAGCACGAATTTATGAAAGCAAGCCAAATATAACCATCTGGCTCTAATTTTAATCAGTTAGGGTTTATCACTAATTCTAATTTTATTACAAAATAATGTCACTTATCAGGGAGATAAAACCAGAATATTACTAAGTCTTAAGGTGGAATCCTACTCTTAAGTGCTACAGCTCTGTTAAGCATCAAGCAGATGGCTGTGGAAATTAGTAAAATACCCTGTATAACACAGAGATCTATTAAATGGTCCCTGGTCTGAAAAGGTACTGTGTATGTACACAAGCCTGTCCATTTAACTGTTGGTATGTTGCCACCTTCTACCATAAACCCAGCTGTAGATATCAAAATAGAAAGCCAGGAGAAAAGTTCTGTTTAACTGATAAACACAAGATTGCTTCAAACTATTAGAATGACAAAAGAGACCAACACTTGGAAAGTTGGATGTCCTTTGGAAAGTTTAGCCTCACTGAAATATCACGGCAGCTTGATGTAATTTGCTGTAACCTTGCAGCTGTCACGTTTACAAACTTGAATCCTACCCTCTCAGCTCTCAAAGCAGCAGGTGAAATTACTCAACTGTCACTCATTAGCTGATCTTATCCAAAAGATGTTGCAGTGGAAACCTTAACTGAAGTATGTTATGCGAACTACGTCATAGATATCTCACATCTAGACAGAAAACCTCAGTAAACATTTGTTGACAGGGGAAAAAGACTTGTACAAATCAACTACCAAAATCTGTTTGGCACCTAGGGCTGTCAGTTGCCCTCTCTTCTAATATTCATGGTAGTAAGAACACCTCATATATATATAATCATATATATATATATGATGTTTAGGCACCAGTGACCACGACATAATAGAGTTTTCAGTATGCAGCCAAGCCAAGAGGGGGAGCAAGAAGACCTCCACTCTGGACTTCCGGAGGGCAGACTTCAGGCTACTCAAGGAACTAATTCAGAAGGTTCCTTGGGAATCAGTCCTTAAAAATAAAGGGGTCCAGGAGAACTGGACCTACTTCAAGGAAGAACTATTGAAGGTGCAAGAACAGGCTGCGCCGGTGTGCCGGAAGATGAGCCGCCGGGGCAGACGGCCAGCCTGGATGGGCAATGAACTTTTAATAGAACTTAGGGAAAAAAAGAGGGTGTATCATCTTTGGAAGAAAGGGGAGGCAACCTACAGAATGTTTAGGGATGTTGCTAGGTTGTGCAGGAAGAAAATTAGGGAGGCAAAAGCCCATTTAGAACTTAGACTGGCCTCTGCTGTGAAGGACAACAAAAAGTCCTTCTATAAATACATCAATAGCAAGAAGAAGGGCAAGGACAACCTCCACTCCTTGGTTGACACGGAGGGGAACGTTGTAACAAAGAATGAGGAAAAGGCAGAGGTACTTAACACCTTCTTTGCCTCAGTCTTCACTAGCAGGGCAGAACGTCTTCCAGACAGCTGGCCTGCAGAGCTGGCAGAAGGAGCCAGAGAGCTGCATAGTTTACCACTGCTCCAAGAGGAAGTTAGAGATCTACTGAGCTGCTTGGACCCCCACAAGGCCATGGGACCGGATGGGATCCATCCTAGGGTGCTGAGATTGCTGACAGATGAGCTGTCCAAGCCACTTTCCATCATTTTTCAGCAGTCCTGGCTCACTGGAGAGGTCCCAGAAGACTGGAAGCTGGCTAACGTGGTGCCCATCCACAAGAAGGGCCGGTTGGATGAGCCAGGGAATTATAGGCCTGTCAGCCTGACCTCAGTGCCAGGCAAGATTATGGAACGGCTCATCTCGAGTGCGATCACACAGCACTTACAGGATGACCAGGGGCTCAGGCCTAGCCAGCATGGATTTAGGAGGGGCAGGTCCTGCCTGACCAACCTGATCTCCTTCTATGATCAGGTGACCCGCCTGGTGGATGTGGGGAGGCCTGTGGATGTGGTCTACCTGGACCTCAGCAAGGCCTTTGACACCGTTCCCCACAGCAAACTCCTGGCCAAGCTGGCAGCCCGTGGCTTGGACAGGAGCACACTGCGTTGGGTTAGGAACTGGCTGGAGGGCCGAGCCCAGAGAGTAATGGTGAATGGCACCACATCCAGCTGGCGGCCTGTCACTAGTGGTGTGCCCCAGGGATCAGTACTGGGCCCCATGCTCTTCAACATCTTTATTGATGATCTGGATGAGGGCATTGAGTCCATCACCAGTAAATTTGCAGATGACACCAAGCTGGGGGCAGCAGTTGATTTGCTGGAGGGCAGAGAGGCTTTGCAGAGGGACCTCGACAGGCTGGACAGATGGGCAGAGTCCAATGGCATGAGATTTAACACATCCAAGTGCCGGGTTCTGCACATTGGCCACAACAACCCCAGGCAGTGCTACAGGCTGGGGTCAGAGTGGCTGGAGAGTGGCCAGGCAGAGAGGGACCTGGGGGTACTGGTTGATTGTAGGCTGAACATGAGCCTGCAGTGTGCCCAGGCAGCCAAGAAGGCCAATGGCATCCTGGCTTGCATCAGGAACAGTGTGGCCAGCAGGAGCAGGGAGGTCATTGTGCCCCTGTACACTGCACTGGTTAGGCCGCACCTTGAGTACTGTGTCCAGTTCTGGGCCCCTCAGTTTAGGAAGGATGTTGACTTGCTGGAACGTGTCCAGAGAAGGGCAACAAAGCTGGTGAGGGGTTTGGAACACAAGCCCTATGAGGAAAGGCTGAGGGAGCTGGGGTTGCTTAGCCTGGAGAAGAGGAGACTGAGGGGTGACCTTATTGCTCTCTACAACTACCTGAAGGGAGGTTGTAGCCAGGCAGAGGTTGGCCTCTTCTCCCAGGCATCCAGCACCAGAACAAGAGGACACAGTCTCAGGCTGCGCCAGGGCAGGTTTAGGCTGGATGTTAGGAAGAAGTTCTACACGGAGAGAGTGATTGCCCATTGGAATCGGCTACCCGTGGAGGTGGTGGAGTCACCTTCACAGGAGGTGTTCAGGAGAAGACTTGATGGGGTGCTTGGCTGTATGGTCTAGTTGTTGGGTGGGTTGGATTGTTTGATGGGTTGGACGCGATGATCTTGAAGGTCTCTTCCAACCTGGTGTATTGTATTGTATTGTATTGTACCTCAGTGTGAGAGCAGGCAAGAGGAAACCCACACCATCTCTAAGAACTGAAAGAAGCTTGAGAATCTACATTTAATAACATCAGTGGTGTCAAATGGTGCACCAGACTAAGAAGGTCTATAGCAGACCAACAGAATCGGTGTCTGTAGTGTTTAAAGATCTTTCTCTTGTCTTCCCCAGCTGTGTTCCATTTCAGCTATTATTGGATCTTCCACTATAACAGCCTTTGGTATTATCTCCATTGACCTGCAACATGTTTTTATTACCTGCATTCCTCACAGGCACATTTTTCTTCACTATTCTGAACTGCTGAGATTTTCCCTTTCCCAGATAGCAAAGACAAAATAATGCACACACTTTTAAAAACACAATTAGAGAAAGGGAAAAAGCCCCAAACTTAATTACACTAATTATTCCTTCACATAAACTTTTGTCTGGTGTTCAGAGCCATCAGGTCATGGTTGAACAAGGAATGACAGACATTTGAAGGGGGCTTATAGGACCAGTGGAGGAGGACTTTTTACAAAGGCATGTACTGGCAGGACAAGGGGCAATAGATTCCAAATGGAAGAGACTAGACTTAGATTCAATATTAGGAAGAGATTCTTCCCCTGAGGGTGGCTGAGACACTGGAAGAGCTTTCCCAGAAAAGTTGTGGAGGCTCCAAGCCTGGAAGTGTTCAAAATCAGGTTGGGTGGGGCTTCAAGCAACCTGTCCTAGTGGGAGATGTCCCTGCCTGTGACAACAGAATTAGAAGTAGATGATCTTTAAGGTCCCTTCCAACCCAAGCCATTCTATGACATGATTTTATGACATCTGTTGGTGTTGCAGTGTTAATAGCACAATTTGTAATTCTGATCAATGAAGAGATGTTACAGAAAACAAACCTACCGTGAGTGGGGGTTTTCTCTCTTCTCCGCACCCCTGGAGCTCTGCTTCTCTCATACTCAGAGCCCACTGGGTGGCCTTCACCTTCAATTAAGGTATAGTATTTCCCACTTTCGTGCTCCAGAAAGTAGCTTGGAGACTCAGAGCCTTTCATCCCAGACTTTCCAAACTTGCTGATGTCATCACAAGACATTATTCCAATTTCATCCCTAAAAACAATAAAACAGAAGAATGTGGAGAAATGAACCATTTTAGGATAATGCTGAAGTGCACAACTCTGTCTCCCGAACATTAAATGAAGAGTCCTTTAACTTCGTAAAAGTGATTCAGTTTCAAAAATGTAAGTTACTGAAGTCAGCATCAGGTTTCACTTTAACTGGAAGATACACAGATTTATCCAGGAACATTCTACTGTCTGAAAGAGCATAAGGAGTTGGCATATCATGAGAAGGCAAAGCTTACCCCTACAGAAATGCATGCTTTAGAATAAGGTACAAGTGGTCACATAAAAGCAAATAAAACTATGTGATTAAAGAATTCCTTAAGTGCTTTAGGATTCAAACCAGGTTTTTCCCCACTTTTATCTAGCCAAGTGAATGCTCTTTCTCTCTAAATAATGATATGTTTAGCCTGGAGAAGATGAGGCTCAGGGGAGACCTTATTGCTCTATACAACTACCTGAAGGGTGGTTGTAGCCAGGAGGGGAGTTGGTCTCTTCTCTCAAGCAACCAGCACCAGAACAAGAGCACACAGTCTCAGGCTGTGCCAGGGGAAGTTTAGGCTGGAGGTGAGGAGAAAGTTCTTCACTGAGAGAGTCGTTTGCCATTGGAATGTGCTGCCCAGGGAGGTGGTGGAGTCACCATCCCTGGAAGTGTTCAACTGGGGATTGGACACGGCACTTGGTGCCATGGTTTAGTCATGAGGTCTGTGGTGACAGGTTGGACTTGATGATCTTTGAGGTCTCTTCCAACCTTGGTGATTCTGTGATTCTATGTTGCTTAATGACTTCCTAGCTTTTAATTTGACTAAATATTTTGTTTTATTTTGTGGCTTGTTGCTTCTTGGTTTTATCAATTAATAAATGAAAGTGTAAGTTTCTTCCCCCTCCCCAAACCCACAGATTCATTAAGATGTAAGTACCTGGGGCCATAAAGACCTGACATTGGAGACAGAATGAAAACATCCTGAAGTGCAGAGTTCTCCATTTTGGAGGATATGCCCATTGTACTTGTTGGTGTTGTAGAACTGCTTGTTGGACTGGTTGGAATTACAGGCTATAAAAAAAGAAGAAGAAAGCACATGGAGAATAAATTCATGTTTTCTGTGCTACAAGTAACAGTGAAGTCAATGTGCATAGTTTTAGGATTCTTGCCCTCTTTTGTTTTTTTTTTTTTTCTTTTCCCCCCAGGTTATTGGAGGTTCTTCCCAAAAGATATCAACTGAAACACTGTTTGACTGAAGAGTTCAAGGCTGTTATGAAAGAAACCGATAAAAGACCAGGGAAATTAATTGAAAAGCCATCTCAAGGGAAAATCTGAGACTTGGAATCAAAAGATGACTTTTAACCAATGTAGAAAATCAATTATGTGGGGAGGAAGGACTTACACTATTAAATGCCATTAACACAAAAGTTAATTACAGAACTCTTCAATACTTGCATTGAACGAAATTGTTTCTAACCATAAGGTTGGTATTCAATAGAAGATTCATTAAGACACCGTTTAGCTATTTTCAAGAAGACAGCATTCGTGGCCATCCTTTGTTTCTTATTTTTTTACTGAAATCATAGCCATGATGATGACATTCAAGGCTCCCTTCCAGTGTGATGCATTCTATGATTCTGCCTGCTGATACTAATACAGGTTCTGTGATGACCAGCAATGAAATGTAAATTAACCCAAGCAATACATTAGAAATATTTATAAAGTGCAGAGATCTGTAAGCTGTGAAGAGTAATTAGAATACTTTTCTGAATGTAAGGCATTTTGTCTTCTGGAAATAAACACTGAAATTATTTTTATGAGACTCAACAAGTAAAAGCATTTCTAACTACCAAGAAGGGCTGCTCTTCTACCAGAATATCAGTCTGCATATGGGTCCACATCATAGCACTCTTCTGCACTTACTGTTAAGCCTCTAATAATCTGATCAAATGTTCTAGGTTTCTTTTGTATTATCAATATACCTAAGGGGGATCTTAGAACTGCTTCCCAATACCCAAAGGCAGCCTACAGCAAGGCTGGAGAGGAACTTCCCATAAGGTTGTCTAGCAATAGGACAAAGCAGGGATGGTTATAGGGTTGTTTTCTAAAACACTAATGAATTGCAGTGTGCTCTGTCCTTGTGATTAGACTATGTGCACTCAGTGCAAGGTAGGTGCATTCAGCACTCAGGTGAAATTATAATACTGAATAAAGCAAAACAAATGATTTGTCTTTGTGATTTATATTCCTATTTATATCTCTTAGCCAGTTATTTCAGTTCCTTTCATCGTGACATTCAGTTTTTTTCTTTACTGTGATTTCGTAGTGTCATAGAATGGTTTGGGTTGGAAGGCACCTCCAGAGGTGCAAGCCCTCCACAGGATTTGCACATTATTTGGAATTACAGCCATGTTATTCAATTGCTACATTCGTTAAATCTGCATTTTATTTCCAAGTAGGATACTTTATACTTGCTCCTCTCTTCATCTTGATACATTTTTAGAGCTTTTATTCCAGTTCTCCAAACTAGAATTTCCATATTCTTAATTACTAGCTGAGACTCCATTGCATTTGCAGGCTCTCCCGGTTTATGGGACAAAACAACACGTACCCCCTATGTATTGAAAAATACCTGACACATCCTTTGTCTGGTGGTGAACCATTACCTGATCTTTGTTAGGTGAGGCAATTTTCCACCTATTCAATCTCAGTTTCACCTAGTCCATAATTCTTGATGCCATGCTTACGAGAATGCCAGAAGAAAAGGTATTAATATCAGAGGAAGATATACAGGTTCTCTCCTATCTAGCAGGTGAGCAGACTGCTCACATAAGAGCACTAAATCTGTTTAATGATTTCTTCATAATAAATTCATGTTGCTTTTACTCATCTGTTACCTTCCAAGTGCTCACAAACTGTTTGTGCATATTAAGTGACTGACTTTCAAGTTCCTGGCTCTTTCATTTCCCTTTTCTGAAGAGGAGCATCATACATACTGTTTTTCTAACCTTACTGTAGTTCATTCATCTCTCAAGTATCACAATAAATGGGTGTGAAAAATAATGGTCAAAGAATTCTCCTTCTGCCCCCACAAAGCACCAGCTCTTATTCTTGCCTTTTTCACTGGCAATACTGAAAGAGCTCATTCACTGAGTTTAGAGAAATATGTGCTTTTGAAGTTCCTTTTCCCTATATAAAGGGTTTAAGTCTTTAAGAATATGCACTGCTTCGAGTATGTTCTCAGATAAGCTGTCTCCTGCCTTTTCCCTCTCAGCTTTACTTATTGGCTCCATTGTCTAACAAGTGCCCCTCTTCAGTGCTTTACAAAAATTTGCCAGCCATTATGTCTCCGGAGCAGTTCCTGTTTCTACCTCTCTCAAAGGATGCACCCAAAACAAATAAACCACTTTGGGTGATTCTGCTACTTGCTCACAAGAAACCTTAACTCATCTGGCCTGGGAGACTTCAAGGCAGGAAAAAGAGTGCCCACTTTCCCCTCTTTATCATCATTCAGAAAGTTCCAGCAAATAATAATTCTTCTACCATCTGGAGCTGAGAATGAAGGCAGCAAAGCTGTGTACCCTCCCTCAGAGCTCCACAGCTGGCTGTGATGTGAGACGTGGAGTTTCAGGGGGTATCTGCAAAATAGCACAGGGCTCTTATCAACTATTTAATGCTATTAAACCCCTGCTTTAATAGGAGTATTCCATCGATGATTTCAGTATTGTACCAAAATATTAGAAAAGGGGATTTTAATAACCAGTAAATATCACCCCAGCCAGGACTAGCAATAGACAGACACAGCCTACTCTTTATGTCTTCTATCTTGATTTCCATAAGATTACTCCAAGTGGAGCAATCCCACACACCCACACTATGTGGGTGTACAAGGGAATGTTTGACACAGTGTGTGCAAATGCAGGCACAGGTGAAAACAATCCCAAGGAAAACACATTTATTTACAGAGGACTACTTAAAAAGCAACACTTTAGGTATCTGCTGGTGTTGTTATTGCTGAGATAGCTAATTACCAGTAAAATGCTTAAGTAATGCTGAAATACCAGACTAAAAATGAAAGACAAATGGTAAATTCAATACTCATCAGAAATAACAAGCAATTGTTTGCCAAACAGAAAGGTGCAAACTGTTTCAGAAACAAAATACATTGCTGTGATTCTGAGTTTTGCAAATATTTGGGATAATTAAATATTGTGTCTCTGGAAAAGTGCTGTTGAAAACAACAGCCAGAACCCTGGTGCATCCCGCAAAAACCAGCAGGCAAGGTGCAGTAAGGTGGTAAAAGACAGTGGTACAGCAATGAGAGGCTTGAACATGGACACCCCTTACCTTTTGAGGGGGTCTGAAGGGTAAGGACAGCATACTCAGCCCTTGCTTTCTGCCTTGAATGAATAAACTCAATCCCCGGAATTCCCCTGGTGGGTGAATTCACAGGAAACTCAGAGGTGTCACTCTTCTGCATGGATTGCCTGCGGCAAGGGAAAATGGGGCTTTGCAAATCTGTATCACCTTCTAAATGCCTACAGCCTGTAATTTTTGTCAGAGGAGGTTAAATCAGGTCACTGATAGAGATGACTAATTGGACAAGCTGCTATTCAGAAAAATTAAATGTTCAGCAAGACAAATACTACAGACAATAAGAAAGGGAGTGCTCGGCATTGCTGAGTGTTTCTCCCATACTGTTAAATTGGTAGAGCTGTGCTGTAGAGCAGCAGGTGTGTGCACAGTGTTTGCAAGGCCTGTGGATTTTCACTTTTTGAAACTTAAAATGTATACCTTTTCTGATGCATAAATAATAATTTTTGTCCTCAGAGCAAGAGAAGACAATGAAATACATACGAATACTACAGAATTCAATGGAAGCAGGAGTGGCATGAAGATGAAATGCCTTCACCATCTCCTTTGCTGCAAGACGTCCAAGAGAGCAGAACACAACTTTCTTACTTGCTACATTTTCTCTGAGGTTTTCCTTCCCCAAGATATTTGTCACTGAGATAGTAAAATAAATGAACAGCATCATTTCAGACTTCATCTGCGAAATTCTATCAAGGCACAGTACCTGAACTATGAACTAACCGGAGTGGGATAGAAGTGCTAAACACCAACTCGCTATTTTCCTTTCTTTGCTCTACTGTCACCTGCTCTCCTAATGCTAAATAATTTCTCTCTTGTATGAAGCAACACTTCTCTAAATTCACATGGTTTTCAGAATCTGAGATGAGCTACTTAGCTAGAATTATTCTGAAGATACTTGTAAAGCTGCAGAGCAGAACATGGATTTTCTAATACCTAAGAATTATTATGAAGTTGTCACTGTTGACGCAGGTAAGCTTTACTGCTCCTATCACCTGACAGCCTCTGTGTCTCAAGCTAAATTATCACAGGTTCAATGTTCTGGATCAGGAAGCTGTAACAGGATAGGAGATTACAATTAGAACATCTCTTCAGGTAGACAAAAAATTTTAAATGTTGTATTTTATTGAAATGAAGTTGCTGCGTGCTCACTTTTACAAAACACGGAGTACCGTTTGCCATTGCAGATGAAAGAATCATTTCGTATTGCGTGGGAAGATAACCACAGAGTTTAAGAATTGAAAATGCTCTTCTAATATCACGTCATGCCAAGGAGACAAAATGAGAAGATGCTCTGACTGACATGTTGTCTCACTGAAAGAGAGCTGTAGCAGAGAACTTGGGCATATATTAACACTCTGCTGTTGTTAATTAAGCATCAAGGGAAACTATGTACAGCAAAGGAATACCACAGTGAGTACAAGAAACACGTTTTATGATGGTTTAGATGTTCAGTCTCATTAATAATTCATAAACTAACTGAGTAGATTTAAAAAAAAAAATAATTTAATCATTGTGGAAAAATATTAATAATATCTAAAAGTGCCTTAAGCAATAATAGAAAACATGACAACACGTATTAAAAAAGATTCCTGCTATGCACCTAACAAATCTTATTTCTGGCCTCTGAATTTCTTGTTCTTAAATCCTGCTTCTTTCAGTCCTTCCCTAATTAGGAACTCCTTTAATTTATGTTTTTTTTTTTTTTAATTTTATTTGTTTTACCAGCACTAAATCAGAATGGAAAAAACTTGCTCTGCGTGTGGTGCTTTCATGGTGTGTTACTTATATCCATATATGTATCCATATTCTTCTCGGTGGAGCTGTTTTCCAGCAGGTCAGTCCCTAACCTGCACTGCTGCAGGGGGCTTATTCCTTCCCAGCGCAGGACTCTACACTTGCCCTCGTGGAACACACGATGCAATACAACACCTCCATACACCTTATATCCCTTTTTGTGATGGTGTGACATTTGCCAGCTTGTTTTCAATTTTGATCTACTTGAACTGAGAATTTTTTCTATAGATTTTTGGTGATTCCATATCCTACATGCGTGCACCTGATGACTTCTAAGTACAAAGCCTTCTGTCTACACTGAATGTACCCTGCTTATTTCTGAAAGCCTGTCAACAGCCTTTGACAGCCCCTGCTCTGCAAGGTCCAATCTAATGCAGTAGTGGTAGAAACCCCTAGAAGAACAAATAAACAAACCAAGAAGCCTTCCTATCAATCCAACAAATTAAACTGATCTAGAGTGTCTAAAAAATGCCAAAGTCAAGGGCGAGGACACTCTGTAGCCAAGAATAGGGAGAGGGAAGTGAGATCACTGCTTCCCAGCAGCATCAAGCTGTTATGTCAGCTGTCCAGGAAACACAAGCTTTAGTGTCATCTTGAAATTTAACATGCCAGTTCCAAGTCATTAATGGCAATAACAAATTGTACTAGATCCAGGTGAGAACTGTAGGAAACAGACAAAACCCAAAATCTGTGCCTGAAATGTATCCAGGTTCTTGTGCTTGCCTCTGTGGCATGAAGAATAAAGAAGACCTAAAGTGAGTTTTCAACATCTTACTACAAAATCTGCTGTTAAGAAGTACCACGGGAAATGCTCTTTCCCTTTTTCAAAACAATTTAAATTTTTAAACAAATCCCTCACAATGCTATACACAGGAGAAACATAACCTAGTGAGGATGACACTGAAAGCACCCTTGGATCGCTGGGAGCTCTTGCATTCTGGGCCATCAGGAAGCATCAAGGTGAAGCAGTTATGTAGGATTTAGGCACTTTGGTGAATGAAAGACTTAGGAAGGAAATTTGCTTAGATAGGCTTGAGGAGTTTGTTTTGTTTTGTTAATTTAAAAATTATTCAGATACACATTTATTGATTCACAGAATGATTTGGGTTGGAAGGGACCTTAAAGATCACCTAGTTCCAACACTGCTGCCATGGGCAGGAACACCTCCCACTAGACCAGGTGCTCAAGGGCCTGTCCAGCCTGGTCCTGAACACCTCCAGGGATCATGTGATCCCAACAAAACAGCTCTCTGAAGCTTCCACATTATGAAAGAGCATAAAATTAAAGGGCCTTATGCAGTATTAAACATGCATAGCTACTATCTTACTCAGAGCCCCTTCCTTAAATAATGGCACTTTGAGTTCAGTCTCTTTACAGAGAGTAGGCTTTGTAATGAAGTGTAGGTTTCTCCTACACCTGTAGAATGCTGTAGGAAGAACCAGCTGTGATGTCCACAAATAAGCTTTTTTTTTTTCCTGGTATTGCCAGGTTCTCAAGGAATAGGTGTGCAGAAAACAGCAGCAGTTATAGTAGCATTGCTCTCAACAAACTCAGACTTGATGAGAGATGTGGAACAGCAGCAAACTTTTCCTGAACTCTAAAAGGTCTGTCATGCTTGATTACAAACAAGTAGTTTTGACAGCCTGGGAAATAAGGGAAAGGGAGGCAACACTGCCTCTGCCCAAGCAGTCTACTGAACTTTAGCCTGCCTTGTTCTTCACTAACGCATTCTGAACATGTTCTTTCCTTCCACGAATTCCTGTGGCTCCCAACTTCACCACAAAAATGAAGGAAACCAATCTCATTTTTCACATACAATAGTGCCACACATACTTATCTCAGCCCCCTGTTTCAAAGCAACCGTGGATGTTTTAGAGACTCTTGTTCCTCACACCAGAAGGAAAAATTCTAACGTTTTTTCTTGCAAAGAATAAAGCATTTACACCAGCACTTCAACAGTGTCCTTACCTGAAGTGCAAGAGGCTTCCACCTCACGTTCTTCAGAAGGGCAGGAGCAGAAACCAGGGTGTTCTGAGGACGCTTTTTCAAGGTTAAAATGACTCCATTGGGGTCTTCCCGCAGTGCATTTACCAGGTTCTTTAACTGCCAGCCGACCTAAGGAAAAAAAAATAATAAATCCATAATTGAATTTTGAAAGCCTTCCATTTCACTTTAAATGTGCAGGAAGTCTTCTATTAACCAAAAAGCTCTTTTACAGCCCACTCTTTGCAAACACAAGCAGTTTTTATAAACTGTGTCTGATTACTTCTGTTGGACTGAAACGCTGCTGCTGAAGCTGGATGGTTTTTTTCCTTAGCTACATTTCTCAGCAAAATAAGGCAGCAGTGAGCACCCTCTCTCTCTTTTAATAATTTATGAGTTCACTGTACATTTTCAATCAAATAATGAGGACTAGAAGTCATGAAATTATTTCAGTCTGGATCCCGTGTGGAAGCAGTTGCTGCTGTGGAGGAAGACAGACTGCTGTAGCAACACGTGTAACATGTGTGCCACAGCTTTAAGATCCTAACTGAAGATAAATGATCATTTACTTGATTTATCTATACAGCTCCTGGACACAGCTGAGTATATATATATTCAAGGTATAATAAATAGTAAACATAGCCATAAACCAGAACATCCCCAGTACTAGAGGGATTTTGTATGTGCCGCTCACAAAAAGCTACTTAAGAGAGTTTTCTTTGTCTTCCTGATTATCTAAATACAAATTTACCTTTAATTCTTCATACACGAAAACGTGGCATTAAAAAAAAAATGCTTACACTGTCCTATTATCCTGACTACTTTAAATGGTGCTAAAACTGAATAATAGCACAAATGACAGCATTAAAGATGTTTATGACACAAGTAGCTTCTTATGCATTTAAGAATGTGTAAGAATTTATGTTGCTGAGTTTCTACCCAGATTTCCAAGGGCACACGAGAAAAAAGTAGAAAAAGAAAAGGGTATTAAACCAGTGAGATATGTAAATTCAGAGCTAAAAGTGAAACTGATAAAAATTCACATTTTTCTAAACCTCAACCAATCTTTCTTCCAAGTTACAGCACTGAAATCAGTGCAATTGTGATAGTTTAAGTAAGAGAATAAATTTGGCTCCATTTAGCAGTCCTTTTGCCCTTCCTATATGCAGCTGATGCATTAACTTGTTCACCATGAATAAAAGAAATCCCTACCAGTTACCACTTCACAGTGAATTATCATTAAAGTTGGCTTGCCCTATTTCCTGAGCAGCATTATTATTGAAGAAGTTCCTTTAATATTGCAGTCTCAAAAAAGGTATCTTGTGTAACATCCAAATCAGTACTGACAGACAGAACTATGTTGCAGTGCTTATAGATTTGTTACCATTCCCTTCCGAAACCTTTTGTTTGTTTGTTTGTTTGTCAGTATGCTTGTGACCCGATACAGATAACCAGGCTTACACCACAGATTTGGAAATTCCTCTCTCTCCCACTGGAGTCAGGAAAATGGGAGGACTAAAGCAGAGTCAGTCACTCACAACTAACCTTAGCCCTGGGTCCCAAGGGCTAAACTCCACTTAGCCTCATCTTGTTATTTTCAGGCTGTATACCAAGGATCTTGCTGAAGTCATTCAAATGACAAGAACAAGCTTACCTAGAAAGGAATTACTGGAAAGAGTAACCACTTGTTACTGGCTCTGGGACACAGCAAGGCAGTTGTAGGGAAGACAGGAGGATTTTCTAGCCTTATTTGCCTCCTGTTCACACAATATTTCTAGATTTGCCACTCAAGGAAAGTGGATAGGTGCAGGACAGACTCTCCACTTACCTTTTTAGATATTGCATCTATTAAAAACCCATTAGTTAAGTGAGTCAGGGTTCAGTTTGAACGCTGCTGGTTACTCCCTACCTGCACTTCTGAGAGCAAAGCATCACTGATCCAATCCTGCATGGAATATTTTCTGAAAAAGTCACCTTCTTCCACAGAAAAGCTGAGCCCCCAGCACCAGTAAAAGTGCCTCCATCTTCTGCTCCAAACGTGGCAGATTTTCACAGTAGTGATAAATGACCACAGTAAAAACCTGTCATAAATGTTATAACTACCACAAGTCTTAAGCCCACATCTCAGGCAGAACTACTGAACAGGAATTAGAATGCTGTGTTGGTACAGACACAACCTCACAGAAGCCAAACTGCAGCAGCCTTGAAGTGAACATTTAAGAGTGAAAAGCTCAGGGAATACAAGAGCAGTAATGGCCAAGTATACGCAAGCATTAAGGGCTGTTATATTTGCTGTGCTTTATGACTACATTTGACCTGTTAGAGTTCACTGTAAGACTTTAATCATGCTTGCTCTCCTGACCAAAGTGAGTATTCCCACTGCTATTGAAAAACTAGAGAAAAAAGAAAATTGAGGTGCTCAGAACCAGAGCAGTCTACAGTTGTCATTATATTAAATCAAGTTAGTGTGTAATGACTTCCTCTTAGAGGAAGAAGGAAAATGATAAAGTCAGTCTCAAAGAGGTTTAAATTACAATCCCTTTTTAAGGGCTAGAGAGAAGCTAAGATATAACCTGTAAGGTTCTAGTTTGTCTCCACAGTGAGCCAAAAGCAGGATCCCAAGGGTGAACGTTTGTCTTGGACAGGACTGCAATGTGTTGTAATTCTAACAAGGTTTTTAATAGCTTTTTAATGTTCTATTCTACCCTCGATGCTGCTGTTCCATTGAAAACTTTCTAAAAATGCACTGGCCACAGGAAAGCAGAAAATTGTTGTAATTATGAACAGGCCACAGTCAAACAAACAGAAATATGTCAGCTTGCATTCCAAACTAACTCTTCTAGTTTCTGCTTTGCTTAGAAAATGATAGAGGCTACGCATCTTGTTTCTCACTTGGTTACAGAACTAAAAGGACCTCTCTTTGATTGCTATTGATTGCTATAGCTTTCAGAATGCTGAAATCTTTAGAATTCCATGAGCTCCTTTTAGAAAAGAGTGATAAATAATTAAGTTGGTGATAAATTATTCCAATGAGAGCCTTAACGACAAAACCATTAAATACCAAGATCTATTACAGAGAGCAGTCCACAGTCATTACTAGTCGGCAATGATGAAACGCTCTTAGGAATTTGGACTTGTTATTATAAATTGTATTACTAAAAATATCTGTCGAAAAATAGAAGTCATTAGAGTGGCTTAAAATCTTAGTTAAAAACTGGTCCTTGAGAAAGATTTTGACATTCATTCCTTAAGAATCGTTCTCTAATAGCAATTAGCAATTTCTAGATGTGGTAAGATCTATTCAACAAAAGGGTATTTTGCTCCATTAAGATTTTCAGTATATACATTCATTTAGTCAGGTTCTACTACTTCACTCAGTAATAAAAATTAACCTTAAAATGAGACTGATGAAGGGAAAAAAAGACTAATATAGTACTTGAAAAAATTTTCCTGAGTAAATTAGATTGGAGCAATCAGGATACTCATTACATTCCAATCGGTGAATGCAGGAGGACATTATTATGCCATCTTTGCACAGCATAGTAAAGCTGCAGTCATGGTGTATTGTTGTCTGCTTAACATATCTAAATGTTGAAATGCAGTGCAGTGGTTTTTATCTCTTCATAAACTAGGCCTACAAAACCTACAGTGTGGAAATCCAGACTCCTGCGCTCCTATTTCAGAACTCCAAGGACATACAAGTCACTTTAAAAAGAAGAGTTCTAAAATACAATACCAAATTTCTTCACCATACAACTATAATGCTTTAAATAGGATAGAATAGAATTAACCAGGTTGGAAGAGACCTTTGAGATCATCAAGTCCAACCTATCATCCAACACTATCTAATCAACTAAACCATGGCACCAAGGAACCCATCCAGTATCTTTCTAAATATCCTCAAAGCTGCAGTAATTTGCTGTACCTAAACCTGACAATTTTGTTGCTGGGAGTGTATAACTAATGTGCTCAGGAAAGAATAACTTTCATTAACTGACAGTAAACTGGTCTGCTTCCTAGCTCTCTGATAGTTTCTTTAGAGACTCCCTATCCTGACTTTGTTCCCTCTCATTTAGCAGATCATACATACATTTGTTATGGTAGAAATGTAGAAGACAGCTCAGAGGGACTAGGAGTGCCTAGTGGATAGGATACCCATGGTCCTTTCCCTGGGTTTTCCTAAAAATTCTGGGGATAAAGCAGCAATACAGTTCCTCAGTTCCTTCACTGCCTTCCTTATCAAATCCTTAATATCTGCCAGGACTCTGAAGAATGAGCATGTTTTAAGAAATACAAAATTACAGAGTGCACCTCACAGAAGGGAGGTGGGATACACCTTGGGAGACTGGTGTTTCGTATGTCAGCACTAATGGTACCTAGGATGGTAGCTAAATGGGAGTTTAAGAACCACCATGTCTGGCATTTGATCTAGAAACCAACTGTACCAAATATTTCCTGTATAGTTAGAACATACCACCTGAAAACAAGGAATTCTGTTTTGACTGCACTAACCCTTACATGAACCAGGACAGATGTTTCCCCTCAAGGCTTTTTGGATACATGGGCAAAGCCATCTGGATACCCCTTCCACCTCAAGAGTGTGACCTCTCTTCATATTTGCACTGAGAAAAAGAAGGCTTCTCTAAACTCAACTTTTTGTTAGGGAAAGAGACTTTCACGCCTTGGTATTGTAAGTCTGTAATTCCCTTTGCCTCGTTAGGGAATTAATCAAGGGAACTGGTTTGATTAACATGGAAATCAGAAATAATTATTAGACAAAAGTGTGCTGGGAGATCATAAGACTACTGTCACTCTATAGGAAGCTCAACATTAACACCTGTACCTGATTCACTCTTCTTAGTAGCCTAACTAACAATAACTGATAATAGAAAATCAAATGTTCTCTCATTATCTTGCAGAGTTGTTTTCATTAAGGAGTGGAGAGGTAGAGCAATGTCTGCTACTGGAAGACATCCATTACCCAGCCTTTTTGAAAGGCAGAAGAATCCTGGGAATAACTAACATGTGGCAATTTGTTGGAAAACAGAATAACATCTTTTGGGGGAAGAAGTTGTAATTCTCACGGCATCTTTTGTGTTTGCTTCTCCTACTTGTATTTCACAACACAAAATCTGCAGCAAAACAGATGGTGTGACCTGGCACTACATTTACAGATTTACCTCCATCTAAAATGAGCTCTCATTAAGACTCAAATTCACAATTTAACAAACACGCACCTAGGATGTTATTTCAATAAATATCTTTCCACCAGTAAATTAGCTCTGAAATTATTTCATTGTGCCAGGGTTCTTGACACACTTAAATTGACAACGAACAGTATGGAAGGGCATTAGGCTGCTGATTTACAATCACAGAATGGTCTGGGTGGGAAAGGGCCTTTAAAGCTCACCTAGTCCAACCCCCTGCAATCAGCAGGGACATCTTCAACTAGAGCAGGTTTCTCAGAGTCCCATCCAATCAGAACTGGAATGTTTCCAGGGACAGAGGATCTACTACCTCCCTGGGCAACCCAGGCTAGTGTTTCCCAATTCTCATTGTAAAAAATTTCTTTCCTCTATCTAGTCTGAATCTCCCTCTTTTCGTTCAAAACCATCACCCCTCATGCTGTCACAACAGGGTCTACTGAAAATTCTGTCCCCATCCTTCTTACAAGCCTCCTGTAAGTACTGAAAGCTTTGCATTCTTCATTCCAAAGAATAACCATATCCAGTAGGAAAACACAATTACAGTGGTTAAAAACAACAGCTGCTTGGAGATAACGCAGCAGACATGTTGCACACAAAAGCAAAGCTGTTACAACTGAAAGAGCCCTTCTAGGCTACTCCATCCATTTGCTTAGTCTCCTATGTAGCTGCAGGCAACTCTAACATAACAATTTCCATCAGTTCTTCAAACATCGTCCTAGACAGACCTCTTAAATCCTGTGTCTTAAGAAAGAGGAATTCTGTCTCAGACCTACCTGGCTGGGTTAAACAAATGGAAATCCTTACAAAAATTCTCTTTGCATGAGACAGATGATCCATTTTCTTTTTACCCATTACATTTACTTTAATGTTCATATGTAACTTCACACCTTTGATGACTGTAAATGACCTCAACATCACACAGTATTTCAGACAAGATATTATCAATGTCAAGACAATGGCATTAAAAATCTATTTCTCCTAGAAACCTGTTCCTGATTAATTCCAAGTTCATCTGTGCCATTTTCAGTCACATCACCTCTATGGCACTCAGTTGATTTGGGATTAATTACTACATTCTGGCTTTTGGAGTCTTGCCAGTTGCTCCTGAGTAACATCTAGCTTTCAACAGGAATTACTCTAAGTGTTATTACTGCTCTCTGTCCTTTTGAATGACCTTCAAATGATAAAAAAATCCCCAAACTCAAGAATTTTTCATTTCTCTCAAGTCCCAGTTTGTCCCACTTTACCAAACAATTTTCTATACAGAAGCAAGTAAAATATTTTTCAGGCAGCTGGATCAATACTTGTTTGGATCTGCAATACATCTCATCTGGAAAATTATCAAAGGTACAACATTAACACAATTTAATTTTCATAAATTTAGGTTGAATTTCACCTAACATCATTTTTCTTCATGTCTTCAGTTATCCTTTCCCCTCTAAATCACCTACTTGTGAAGCATTAACTAGCAAGTTCTGCCTTCTTACATCACAGAATGTTAGGGGTGGAAGGAAACTTGAAGGATCACCCAGTCCAACCCCCCTGTCAGAGCAGGATCCCCTAGAGTAGGTCACACGGGAATGCTTCCAGGCATGTGTTTGGAATATCTCCAGAGAAGGAGACTCTACAACCACTCTGTGCAGCCTGCTCCAGGGCTCTGGCACACAGAGAAAAAGTCTTTCCTTATGCTCACATGGAACCTCCTCTGCTCCAGCTTGCACCCATTGCCCCTTATCCTGTCATTGGATATCTCTGAGCAGAGCCTGGCTCTGTCCTCACAGTACTCACCCTTCATATCTTTATAAACATGAATGTGGTCACCCCTCAGGCTCCTCTGCTCTAAGCTCAAGAGCCCCAGCTCCCTCAGCCTTTCCTCAAAAGGGAAATGTTTCACTTCTTTCAGCATCTTTGCAGCTCTATGCTGAACTCTCTCAAGCAGTTCCCTGAGGTGGTTCTTGAACTGAGGGGCTCAGAACTGGACACAATATTCCAGAACTGGCCTCACCACGATACAAGGGGAGGAGAACCTCTCTCAACTTCCTACCCACACCCCTTCTAATACTCCCCAGGATGCTGTTGGCTTTCTTGGCCATGGGGGCATGTTGGCTCCTTAAGGACTTGCCATTGAAAGTTTCAGTCTTTTCAGTAAGCTGAGAGGTAGATGACTTGGCAGTAAAGCATCCAACTTTTCTTCCATCCCAAATATATAGGCACTCATAGAGCTGTTACTAATGGTTTTCTTCTCTTTGTTCTGTGTTCGATACTAATCCCTCCTATGGACAATTGACCCAGACAAGGCTTTCTCAGTTAGTGACTACCTCAGCTCTAATTTTCCCATTCTCACTGCATGAGAGTCCCAATTCATTGACTGAAGAATCAGGGCCAGTAGAATAACATTTAAAAAAAAGAAAAGGACAATATGACATGAACTATTTCATCTGAGCAGCAGAAAATATACCATCCATGAAACCTGAAGTGTAATTATTAATCTTGCAAACAAATAAATGTGCAGTGGCACATCCAGCATTTCTGTATAATTTTATGAGAGGAAGTAAAAGCCTTCGAGGCAGTGGCAGAACTAGAGGCTGTTGTGAGTGTAGGGAAAAGCAAAGAGTGTGGCAGTCATATAGAAAGTGTCACTCATTTGGGAAAAGCAAAGAGTGTGGCAGCCATATAGAAAGTGTCACTCATTTTTTAAGAGTTTCTTATGCTGTTTTATTAAAATCTAATAAGCAAGAAGGACAAGCAGTAAAGCAAATAAGGAAATTGGAAAATGATTAAATGATCTTAACAGCCAGTGGTGAATTGCCTGATTTAATTAATTTCTTGCTTAAAGTACTGTTATTTTTGCTTTGATCTTTATAACTGTATTACAGAGTGTTCCTTGGTTAGGCCAGATTCCATGCAGTAAATGTTTTATTTGTGACTTTCTCAATTGTTGCATCATCTAATTTGCAAGCCGCTTGGCTTTGATGCTTCCTGAACTCTTTTCTGTCTCTCAACTGTATTGAAAAGTTGTTTCAAAAATAAAGGAAACCAAATGCTCTTTTGGGTTATTCATATTTTTAACATATGTCTTCAATTATTACTGGCTTCAGAAAAAGGAGCATGAAAGCAGCTACCTCCTTACTGTCTCATATGTCTTAATTAATACAATGTTATAGAAAAGGAGTACTCTAATTGTAGGTAATAGGAATAATTTGGAAAATATACAGTCACACCAATCCCAAAATTCTCAACTCTGCACACTCAGCATTTCAATGGGACTGACATTGTCAGCATACTTAATCCTCTCCTATAGCTACGTGACTCCAGGTAAGTGCCTCCAGGATTAGAAACACTGTTATCTGTGCTGACTCCACTCCAGTGTGGGGACAGTCCAGCTATTTCCAAGTCTACTCTTCTTAACCCTGTTGAAAAGATTTCTCCTCCTTCAGTTTCAAAATGGGCAATGATTCTTCTCTTAAAAGGGACTTCCTGATGGAGTCAAATTGAAATAGAAATCACAGGTTTGGTTTGTAAAGGGAAAAAAACAAAACCAAAGCATCTTTGTTTCACTTTTAAAACAAAGAGAAGCCTTTTAAAAAAGGAAACAGTAGTGTACACCCCTTGCTGCTATTTCAGCACGGGAGTACTGCCCTACCCATGAATGAAGCCCTTGCTGGACAAGTCAGTAACTTGGTGTTAAATGTGCCAAGTATTACAGCTGGGAATGTAAAGAGGTGGCTGAGGAGGGTCATGCATTACAATGACAAACTGGAATTGCTTCACATTATCTAGCTGAGCAAAAGAAAAAAAAGGGAAGAGGTAATTTGATTGCATCCTGAAAAATGCCAAATGAAAAAACTGCTCTCCAATCTGATAGATAAAAATATATAACAAGATCAAAGGACAAGAAGCTTGTGCCAGACAAATGAGGACTACAAATAAAATGACTTTTTCTTTTTTCTCAGCTACAGGAATAATTAACTACCGGAAGAATTTATTACAGGTTGAGGGAACATCAATGAAAGTTTTACAACTCAGATGATCTCATTAAATAAGTGAATACGAATTTATCTAGAAAATACATTGGCCTAGTTTAGTCAAATTGAGATTAAATGACGCCAGTAGTCACTTGCAGGACTGGAATCTATTAAAAGAGATCCACACTTTCTCCAATCAGGGCAGAATTTTCACTGGTGGTATTTTCACACAAAATGACTGTATCTACTCATCTTCAAGATAGCCTCTTTCCATTGTGTTGAACAGGGTTTATTTGAGAGACTACAACAACCCAACAGCATGTGCAGTCCTGTGAAAATGCCTTTGTCAGGACAACAAAGATAAAGTCCCTGAAGCATACAAATCGCTGCAGAAAGCCCGTTTCTGCACCTTTGCATTGCATAACGTAACCTCTGTACGCTTTAGGAAATCATGGAGGCTCCCTTACCAATGAACAGCTAAAAGCAGGAATAAGAAATAATGCTAACACCTATGTTCTTATCCCCTAGGCTTTAAATGCTTTGAGTATGGAAAATGAACAAGATACTAAATGTAATAATTTGTCTCCTCACAGGATGCTGCTACAAGCTTTGTATAAAATAAACTGAAGAGAATCATTATTAGTTATAAATCAATGCGACCTTCTCACACGATTTTGTATCGTGGGCAGAGGATGTGGCATTTAACCCTAAGAAGTGGATAAAATATTGAAAGGAAGGATCAGAAAGAAGGAGGAATAAAGGAGCATTTAATCTCCAGCCCAGAAATCAAACTGCTGGTACAAAAGGCATACAAGCTGCCAGGCAAGAAAAATGACTGCACAATACTGTGAGAGAAGTGAGAAGAACAGAACAGCTGAACAGGCACACTTTGGCTAGATATAATATCAGACTGCTTTGTGTTTTTCTCTTTATAGTTTTACTTCTAGTAGAGCCTGCTTTTTTGGTAAATGGTGGAGTCACAGGTGGCAAAAGGAAGTGCAGACAGAGTTCTACTGAGGACCCTGTGCTCTGGAAAATCTCTAAGATCACCACGAATATACAAACCTTACTAATGTAAGGTTACTTGACTACTCAACTCATCACTAAACTTCAAGAGGGTTACACAGGAATTTATGAGCTGGTCACGCTAGTTTTAAAATATTGATTGCATAGAAATTTAATGAGCTGGTGCCTTTGAATTAGTCTTGTCCATTAATGGAAATGGTAATTATAAGCATGATATTGATATCTCAACTTGTGATAGCTTGGGTGAAGAAGGAACGCAGCTAAGTATAGTTTGCAGCAACACATAGCAGTAGTGACTGAAAGGGCACACTTGAAGATCAAAGGCATACTTAAAACATTAAGATTTCCAGTCCATGAGGGGAAGAGGGTTGGGGCATAGACCTCTGAAACAGAAATCAGGTACTGCAATACCCTGGGTTCATCAGACACACACACACATCCTTATATGATTTTATACAGATTAATACCTTCAGTAACTTTATAAAACTGCTGATCTGCTTGAAAATAAATCTACATGTAAGAATGCACAAGAGCATATCTGACAGATTTCTGTCAAGACTTTAATCATCTTTGTGGGGTTTTTCCCCCTCAACAGATTCAGACTACATTGCACTTAGAACACTTCTGTATTTTTAATCTGAATCCTGTATGAGACACCATGCAAAATTCTGTGTAAGAGAATAAGTCAACTATTGGTATATCCATAATGACACATCTGAGAACTCCAATTAAATACTCTGGGATCTCCTTATCTAAAGAGTATGATGTTGAACAGCAACTGTGCAAAATGTAAATCTGGCTTAGTCTGTCTAGCTGGCTATTGGCAGGTTACTGACTCAACATCACAGAATCATAGAAACATAGAATCACAGAATGTCTTAAGTCGGAAGGGACCTCAGCGATCATCTACTCCAACCTCTGTGCCACAGGCGAGGTCACCTGTCAACTAGACTCAGCTGCTCAAGGCCTTATGTAACCTGGCCTTCAACACCCCCAGGGATACAATACAATACAATACAATACAATACACCAGGTTGGAAGAGACCTTCAAGATCATCGCGTCCAACCCATCAAACAATCCAACCCACCCAACAACTAGACCATACAGCCAAGCACCCCATCAAGTCTTCTCCTGAACACCTCCTGTGAAGGTGACTCCACCACCTCCACGGGTAGCCGATTCCAATGGGCAATCACTCTCTCCGTGTAGAACTTCTTCCTAACATCCAGCCTAAACCTGCCCTGGCGCAGCCTGAGACTGTGTCCTCTTGTTCTGGTGCTGGATGCCTGGGAGAAGAGGCCAACCTCTGCCTGGCTACAACCTCCCTTCAGGTAGTTGTAGAGAGCAATAAGGTCACCCCTCAGTCTCCTCTTCTCCAGGCTAAGCAACCCCAGCTCCCTCAGCCTTTCCTCATAGGGCTTGTGTTCCAAACCCCTCACCAGCTTTGTTGCCCTTCTCTGGACACGTTCCAGCAAGTCAACATCCTTCCTAAACTGAGGGGCCCAGAACTGGACACAGTACTCAAGGTGCGGCCTAACCAGTGCAGTGTACAGGGGCACAATGACCTCCCTGCTCCTGCTGGCCACACTGTTCCTGATGCAAGCCAGGATGCCATTGGCCTTCTTGGCTGCCTGGGCACACTGCAGGCTCATGTTCAGCCTACAATCAACCAGTACCCCCAGGTCCCTCTCTGCCTGGCCACTCTCCAGCCACTCTGACCCCAGCCTGTAGCACTGCCTGGGGTTGTTGTGGCCAATGTGCAGAACCCGGCACTTGGATGTGTTAAATCTCATGCCATTGGACTCTGCCCATCTGTCCAGCCTGTCGAGGTCCCTCTGCAAAGCCTCTCTGCCCTCCAGCAAATCAACTGCTGCCCCCAGCTTGGTGTCATCTGCAAATTTACTGGTGATGGACTCAATGCCCTCATCCAGATCATCAATAAAGATGTTGAAGAGCATGGGGCCCAGTACTGATCCCTGGGGCACACCACTAGTGACAGGCCGCCAGCTGGATGTGGTGCCATTCACCATTACTCTCTGGGCTCGGCCCTCCAGCCAGTTCCTAACCCAACGCAGTGTGCTCCTGTCCAAGCCACGGGCTGCCAGCTTGGCCAGGAGTTTGCTGTGGGGAACGGTGTCAAAGGCCTTGCTGAGGTCCAGGTAGACCACATCCACAGGCCTCCCCACATCCACCAGGCGGGTCACCTGATCATAGAAGGAGATCAGGTTGGTCAGGCAGGACCTGCCCCTCCTAAATCCATGCTGGCTAGGCCTGAGCCCCTGGTCATCCTGTAAGTGCTGTGTGATCGCACTCGAGATGAGCCGTTCCATAATCTTGCCTGGCACTGAGGTCAGGCTGACAGGCCTATAATTCCCTGGCTCATCCAACCGGCCCTTCTTGTGGATGGGCACCACGTTAGCCAGCTTCCAGTCTTCTGGGACCTCTCCAGTGAGCCAGGACTGCTGAAAAATGATGGAAAGTGGCTTGGACAGCTCATCTGTCAGCAATCTCAGCACCCTAGGATGGATCCCATCCGGTCCCATGGCCTTGTGGGGGTCCAAGCAGCTCAGTAGATCTCTAACTTCCTCTTGGAGCAGTGGTAAACTATGCAGCTCTCTGGCTCCTTCTGCCAGCTCTGCAGGCCAGCTGTCTGGAAGACGTTCTGCCCTGCTAGTGAAGACTGAGGCAAAGAAGGTGTTAAGTACCTCTGCCTTTTCCTCATTCTTTGTTACAACGTTCCCCTCCGTGTCAACCAAGGAGTGGAGGTTGTCCTTGCCCTTCTTCTTGCTATTGATGTATTTATAGAAGGACTTTTTGTTGTCCTTCACAGCAGAGGCCAGTCTAAGTTCTAAATGGGCTTTTGCCTCCCTAATTTTCTTCCTGCACAACCTAGCAACATCCCTAAACATTCTGTAGGTTGCCTCCCCTTTCTTCCAAAGATGATACACCCTCTTTTTTTCCCTAAGTTCTATTAAAAGTTCATTGCCCATCCAGGCTGGCCGTCTGCCCCGGCGGCTCATCTTCCGGCACACCGGCGCAGCCTGTTCTTGCACCTTCAATAGTTCTTCCTTGAAGTAGGTCCAGTTCTCCTGGACCCCTTTATTTTTAAGGACTGATTCCCAAGGAACCTTCTGAATTAGTTCCTTGAGTAGCCTGAAGTCTGCCCTCCGGAAGTCCAGAGTGGAGGTCTTCTTGCTGCCCCTCTTGGCTTGGCTGCATACTGAAAACTCTATTATGTCGTGGTCACTGGTGCCTAAACACCCTCCGACCACCACATCACCCACCAGCCCTTCCCTGTTGGTGAAGAGGAGGTCAAGCATAGCCTTACCCCTGGTAGGCTCACGCAGCACCTGGGATAAGAAGCTGTCCTCCATGCACTCTAAGAACCTCCTAGACTGCCTCCTCTCTGCTGTGTTGAGATCCCAACAGATATGAGGCATCTGCAACCTCTCTAAGCAACCTATTCCAGAGTCTCACTCACTTGTTCCTTTTCTTATTATGCTTAAGTTATTTTATTTTAAAAGAATAATTCATAATGAAGCTTGGCAAAGTTACCTTTTAAGAAGAGTTGTTACCATTTCAGCAGTGGGAACAGGCAAAGCCTGCAGAATATCCAGAATACTTACCACAGTTTGATGATTGACCTGGATCACCTCATCACCAGCATGGATTTTCTTACACTGGTCAGCAGGAGACTAAGGACAAGATACAATAATTAACTTTAGATCAGGGACGTGGAGGGGAAAGGGAAGAGTGGGAATTAAAAGCATGAATGTTCAAGGAGGCAAGAAAGCTATGCCCAAAACATTATTGATATAAAATAATAATTGTTCATATTCATTAAAAAATAAAAGTATTTATAAGATTTTTTTTTTTCTGGTTACAAATGGGAATTTAATGAAGTAATCTAGAACCTCACTTCCATTGGTGGTGAGCAGCCTTTCTGGCTGGTTGAACTATTCTAGCTTCATTAACTCTCCCTACCTCTCAGTCACAACCTTTCACAGAACACATTGGGTAAATTTACATCATACAGAAGTGAGCTCACTGCATGGTCAGGGACAGAGACACAGCAGAAGACATCAGGAATCATTCATTCATTAAGAAAAAAAAAGCCAACAGGGCAAATAGCCAATATCTGACTGAATCAGGTGTGTTACAGGTGCTGGTCCAAGCACAGCTTTTACCTTGAGACTACTGCTAGTTTATCATCCCTCACTTTGCTCTGCCCAACCTTCCCAACACAAGCCATGCTTCTACTCCTCACCTCCTTGATATTTGCTTATTCTTTCATAAGGACTTCTGTGAACGTATTTATATGAATACAAACTTGATCAGTTGAAACTGTGAGCAGGTAAGCAGGAAGCTGAAATCAACCCCTCGAAGTTCAATTTCAGTTGGTATTAGTCAGAAAAGGAAAGGCCTAGTTCTTCCTCTTTTTAGCGCCTTGCCTGACTTTGATGAGGCTGAGCTAATTATTATCTTTTAAAACGAAACGTTGGCTCTGAGGTCAATTATCCCTTCAAAAGGAATGAGAAATCAATTTGCTGAAATGCCAGAAATTAAAGGTCTTTGAAGATAATTTATCAGCACATGTGATTACACTTCTAACAAAAACAAAAAGCACCTTCTTATGGCGTCTCTCTTATCAAAAAGTTTTGACATTTAAAGTTTAGTTAAAAATAAACATTTGAATGACTGACAATTTAGTAATTCCTCCTACAAATTACAAATGCACAAATATTTTCCCTATGAACTGCATTTTATTTCTCACATGAGTTAGAAATAGAGTAAAGAAGTGGGTTAATTACACCATGAGTAATTCAATCTATGAATTAAATCTGTTGCCTCACAGTCAAGATGGATCATTCATAAATTTCAGGACCCAAGACACACACAGTCATTTTAAGGCCTCTAAATGTTGCTGACAATGTTAATATAAATAAGCAAACCCATTTTAACTTTAATTTGCATTAGACTTGTCTTTACAAACAGTGACACACAAATCATCAGCTTTCCATGGGTTTGCACTGTCTAAAAATGGTGTGGCAGCAGCTGCATGATGCAAGCAGAGCAAAACACCACATGTGAAGCTTACTCGTACAGGCCATGGATGCATGCCACAAGGATTCACATCTTTGGCTAGCTGTGCAGAGCTGATTTTATATTCCTTGGGTGTCAGCATTACATAATTCCAGTATTCACAGACTCACCATAGAATGGTTTAGGCTGGAAGAGATCGTTTACTCCAACCTCTCCACTGTGGGCAGGGGTGCCTCTCAAGTAAGACTTTACTGCTCAAGGCCTCATCCAGCCAGGCCTTAGCACCATATTAGTAGTAACACCACCATAATAGTATCAATAACACAACATTAACTTTAAAATTCTCAGCCTGTAATCTCTCCAGCTGTATGCTGTTGAACACCCCCCAGCTGACTAAAACACCACATGAAGCCTGTCAGAGAAATTAGATCGCAGCAGTTGAAGGCAGATTTTTTTTTCCCCCAATTTTATAATTATGAATTACAAGTTAAGAAACAAGAAGGATATTTAGAATCCACTTCTTTATTCCTGTCACACTGCTAAGATTTTAGCAATCAGTCAACTGATTTGTGTGCTGCAGCATTTCTCTGGCTGCTTTGCCTAACACTTTGGGCCCACAGTGAAAATGATGATTGATCCATTTTTCTTAGTCTCTTCTGTGTTTTTACTACAGATGATGTAAAATATGAAAGCACAACGGTGCTTAACTCCTCCTCATACAGTTCTTTCAGGAATGGTTAGTTTTGTAAAAGTACTTTTAATACTTCCTGGAATGCTGTGTCCAGTTTTGGCCTCCCCAATTTGAGAGGGACAGAGATCTGATGGAGAGAGTCCAATGGAGAGCTATGAGGAAGACTGCAGGATGTGAACATGTCTCCTATGAAGAAAGACTGAGAGACCTGGGGCTGTTTAGTCTGGAGAAGGCTAACAGGGGATTTTATCAATATGTATATCTGAGGGGTGGGTGTCTAGGTGAAGGTGCCAAGCTCTTCAACACTTCCAGGGGCAGTGATTGCAGCACTTCCCTAGACAGGCAGTTCCAGTGCTTTTCAAGGGCTCCAAGTTTTCACAAGGATAATATGACATATGTATAGAAAAGATAAAGAAAAAAGTGGTTTGATTTAAAGCAAATTTTCATATTACATATTCTGTACAGCAGATGTACAGAAAATACTTGCATGCACAGTAAAAGTAATTGAGAATAAAGAAGCTTACATTTTCAGTTGTTCCTGTGATTACATGCAGTCCATCATATGTTGATTTGATATACATTCCCTGAAAAATGAGCAACAAAGGTAATTAATATTTGTGGGAAACAAATAAATGATATTTGTAGGATAATTAAATTATGCTTATTCCAGTTTAAGGACCTAGCATATGAACAGACTGGAAGGCATCATGGTCAATTAACATTTGTAAATCTAAATTAAACAAATATGTATCAAGACTCATCATAAACAACAGATTTTTCTCACTCACTTGCTATCTTTTTTATTTATTCCAACAAAGCTTTTGGATCAAATTCAGCACTGAACATTAGCACAAAAAGCTTTTTCCTCTTCTGTACCTGAAATATTTATCATGACCTCTTTTTTCTTACTAGGGACATAAAAGAAGGATCAAAACTGAAACCACAATGAAGAATAGTCTTTAAACTTAAATGCCTCATCTTCAGAGAGTTACTGAGTCAATAAAAATGAATCCACAGTCTAAACAAGAAAATGCACGATCCAGTGCTCATATCACCAATTTATAGTGAAAAATGAGCTTGGTGAATGAACAGGAGATTTGTAATTAGTCCAGCAAGAATACTGCTTCAAGGATGCCAGGGACATGATACGGAGAGACAGCCTAAGTAGGTGTCTATCTAGCTGTACACACGCAAACAGAGCCTTAAATGTCAGCGACACTCAATTGCCTGTATTCTTGCCTCTCGGGAGTAAGGTCAGAGCATCACATCTCTCCGTATACTCTGGTTATCCATCAAATTTTGAAATATAATTAATCTAATTGGTACATTGCACTGCTGATTCATTATCCTCTCAATAATTCTGCATCACCTTGTGCTGCCAGAACAGAAGTTTAGAGCCCCCAGCAACGATAAAAGGACATTTTGTTCACAGAAACCAATTTCAGAACACTGATGAAAATCTTCAGGCTTCACACAAGCACAAAAAGTACTACGAAGTTAAGATTGTATCACTCTCTACAACTACCTAAACTGGAAGGGTATAGGGAAAATGGAGCCAAATTCTATTTGAAAGTGCACATTGAGAGGATAAGAAGGAAGGAGCACAACTAGGACCTCAATTGAAAAGAAAGAAAAAACCAAAACCAAACCCACACCAAAACTCAGTAAATGGTTTTTTTTCCCCCCAGTTTCCCCATTAAGATGTTAAAACACAGAAACAGGTTGGCAAGCCAAGGCTGTGGAATCTGGTTTGGAGAGGATCAAATCTTGACTGGACAAGGATGTGAGACAAGGATGTGAGTAATCTGTTGTAGCTGGATCTGCTTTGATTTTTCATCCTGGGCAAATGTGGCTTCTATCTTAAGGTAAACTAGTTCCATTTCACCAAGTTTTAATTGAAAAGTGAAAGACTGGTTAAAAGTAAAAGTAAAGACTGGCTAAAACTGATCAAGCCACTTTACTGCACAGGAAATTCCAGTTCAGATTTTGCTCACCATGACTACTTGGTCCCTTGAATGAAAGTACTTTATAAGTTATTTCATTTGTAAATAACAAAAATGTCCAAATGAAATCTTGAAATTCTTGAAATCACTTTCATAAAATGTGATTAGTTGGAAGAAAGAAGTTTCTGAGGAGTCTGCCCCAATTTCCTTCTACACAGTTGGCTTGATTTTGTCGGCGTTCTTTATTGTCTCTGTATTACCTCCAACCAGTGATTCTCTTTCTCTTTACCAGCTGAAAGACATAAATAAGAGCACTAGGTCCTAAAAAACCTGAAGGTTCTCACAGACAATGGGACATTGAAATTCTTAAATAGGCATTTAAGTCCCTCTAGTATATGTTAGGCTGGATTGCCAGAGTGAACTTTTAGCCGGAATGTTATACAACGTGCTGCACCCATCATAGTCTGTTATTTTAACACCTAGTAGAATTCACTAACACATTTCCAGCCACACTTTCAATATCAAATTTCACATCACAGTTCTATCACCCTACTTGTTTTGACAGGATGCATTCCCCACTTAACAATCCGGGAGACTAAGATTTTTAAAGCCCAAGCAGAACATAGTGACTAAACTTTCTACTCAATTCCAGGACATATTTCTTCATGAAGTTCTTAGCCTCTGGGTAAGCTATGTGTGGTTTTGGAAAACATCAAATTAGGATTCTCTCTCTATATATATATGCCATCTGAGAGACATAAAAACTGACTAATCATTAACAATTACTCTACGTTCTGCAATCTGCTCTTTTATTTTAGCTATTAAACTTTAGGAACAAAATATATATAAAAAATATTTTTAGTGATGGACTCTCAGCCTTCAAATTACCCTACATAGAGCTTTCATCTTGGCTTTCCAAAAAACAAAAAATGAGAGAGATTGTTTCTCATTGACCATTACAGCAGCACTGTATCTCCTTGAGATACAGAATGGCTCAGGTTGGAAGGAACCTCACATACCATCTACTCCAACCTCCCCACCATGGGCAGGGACACCTCTCAACCAGACTCAGCTGCTCAAGGCCTCATCCAACCTGGCCTTGAACACCCCTCATGGAGGAGGCATCCACAGCCTCCCTGGGAAGCCTGTTCCAGAGTCTCATCACCCTTGTACTAAAGAACTTCTTTCTAAGATCCAATCTAACCCTACTCTCCCTCAGCTTCTAAGTATTCCCCCTTGTTCTAGTGCTGGTTGCCCTTATAAGAAGTTCCTCTCCAGCCTTCCTGTGGGATCCTTTCAGGTATTGGAAGGCAGCTCTTCAGCTCCCCAGAGTCTTTTCTAAGCTGAACAACCCCAGCTCTCTCAATGTCTCCTCATAGCAGAGGTGGCTCCAGCCTTTGGATAATCTTTGTGGCCCTCCTCTGGACTTGCTCCAACAACTTTGTGTCCTTCTTATGATGGGGACACCAGAACTTGAGAACCTTGGAAGGCTACATTCTATCTAAAAAAAGTAAGAATAGGGATATTCATTGTAGATTTTCAATAGTTGAGTACAAGGTATTTTATATATAACATGTATTTTTATATGCCTATCATACAGAATATCATAGCTCCAAAAATATTTTTCCACTGGAGACAGTTTTACAGCTTTATTTAGTCTGTGTCATCTATTATAGAGGCCAGATGTGTCCCTGCTTCAAATCACATTTTTCCCCCTAAACCTCCTCCTGTCCTTGATATGCTGTCACCACTTGCCTGTCCTTTTACTGCAGCTAATGCAGTGTGTAACACAGGTGTACAGCTCAATCCAGCTCTCAACTGCTTTCTGTAGTAGGAAGATTCAGAACAATTTAAGAGCAATTTATCTTTCAACATGAGAAGACATTGACACTTAGAAAAATATTGTTTCTGAAGGGCAATCTGTGTCAACCCTGTTTTAGTGTCTGGTGTGCTTCATCCACACTCCAACCTGATTTTCCTTTTTAATGCCAGCATTGGTAAAGAGAAAGACTGAATCTGCAAGCATATTTTAAGTAATACAGGCAGAGGTTAGCAGGATCCCTCAAAAGTTAAAATTTCACATATATATGTATAATATATATATATACACACAAAGTAGCTTATTGATACAAATGAAAGCATTTAAAGGGATCACTTTCATCAAACTTCCAGTGAAAAATGAAAGTAATCTACTCTGAACATAAGAAAGGTCCAAAATCACCAAACTTAGTGCTTTAGAGTGCTATGAATTCCGTGAACATGGGAAAAACAGACTAGGCAAAAGAGCTCTATCTTGCTCTTGGCTATCTTTTTGTTGAGTGGTGTTCCGTTCTTTTCACTAATATAACCATTTTTAATAGTTAACAAGCCTAAAAAATTAGAAATGCATTCTGATAAATTTCCTGCCTGAAAACATAAGTTCCAGGCAGACACAGATTTAATACTGCAGCTGAGGGATTGAAGTGGTATAGATAACCCAGATATCAATAGCTAAGTAGATCCTGTTGTGACAACTGCTAACACTTCTGGGACCGCTAGAAGTGGATATTTCGTGTACCAGTGTTTTCTACTTTACCTGTGGCTTAAAGCAGTCATAGTGATTTAGCATATTCAAGAGTCCTATTCTCCTGTAATGATGTATTTCTACACAGACATAATCTTCAATTTGCAAACTAATTTATTAAAAGAGGATCCACATATCTGCTATTTCCATCCTATTAACTTCTGTTATAAAACCTGACAGAAATTAAGATACACTCTTGTAAGCTAATTATTCTCATAGAGCTTTTTACACAAACCACTTGCAAACTGCTTCATGGATTGCAGCTGTCCAAGCTGTCAAAAAGCAAAAAACCCATCAAACTAAGGCTACACAAGAAGAATGTTTTGTCAGCAGGCTGCACAGCCAAAAAGGACATAAATGAGTGAGCTTCCAAATCTTAGGATCCTTCCAAGACTCTGGATAGGCTTTTTTTCACCCCCCGTTGTCTCCCACCTCTCACTGTCTTCTGATCCTTCGTCTTCGCCACAAATGGCTACCCTTCTCAAAGAGGTTTCCTTGTCTATTCAGTCTCCATAACACAAACTTCTTTCCCCTCCTGGGTACTGCTCTCTCCTGCATTCAGTGCCCCAGACCAAATCTTCCCACAAGCTGTTTCTTCCACACATCTAGTTCCAGAATCACTATTCAGACAGAAGGGATGGAGCTCATCTGCTAAACAGGGATATCCAGACAATATTTCAGACACTTCAATGTAGCCAAGAAATATGCATGGGTTTGGCAGACAGAGAACCTTCTGGAGTGGCAGCTGAAAGATGGATATCTACATAACTGAGTGCTGCTGTAGAGGTTTTTCCTGCCTCTTTCCTTTGAGTTTCAATTGCTGCTGCTTGTCCACCAAGCTGCCTTCCTTCCTGTCTTCCTACTTCTCAGGCTCATGAATGTTTGTTCTCTTTGTCTAACCAGATCCAGGGCTGTCTTACCATATCTTTCACTATCACAATCTGTTTTGTTCCTGCCCAGGTAACTCTATTCCACATCTTCTGTCCTATTACTGGTCTATTTTCTGCCCGTACAAGCAGAATGTCCCTGGAATCCTTGCTCAGGATGTTTTATCTTCTTTTTCTTTTCTCTCCCCTCCCCCTCCCCCCAAGAATGGGGTTGTATTCTTTCTAGTTTCTTCTTGAATTGCACCGATGATCCCAGAACACAGGTGAATGACAAACTACTGCCCTTATCTCCAGGCAAGACTTGACTAATCTCATTCACTCTGTGAAGATGGCTCAGACTAGCCAACAGGTAGGGGGTTAGAAAGAAACAGATGCTCTTTAATAACTGTGATATGTCAGGTATGAAACTCCAAAGGAGAGGCTAGAGAGCAAGGAAATGTTGCACAGGCTGTTATGTCAAGAACTGCTCCTGAGTAACTCTACTACTGTCCCCTAATGAGAGAGTGCCTTAAAGGTTTTTAATTAAAATCTGACTTTGAAAACATACGGGAAGAGTCAGTCATTTTGGAGAGACTATTCCCCAGAAAATGCTGCTTCTAGTTGTAAGTGGAATTTCCTTGAAGAATTTATTGCAGAGTCATCTGGTTAATTATCCAAGGTTTAATGACAGCAGTGGCTTTTTAAGTGTCAGCAACTCCTCCCAGGTTAATCCATGGGTGTTTCAGGCAGTATTTGAGGAGCTCTGAATTTTGCAAGGGGAATAAGCTCTCTTAGTATGAGCATTCCTGGCTCACACTTCCAACACATTCAACTGCAGGTCATTGTTGAGTTTTGGATAACCATGACCCGTTATCAGATGATTCACATTGTCATATAACTTCTCTCTGTTGGCATATGAAAAATACATCTGTGTTCAGGTATTTAAAACTGCAATAAAATGGTCTGTGGTTCTCAGCAGTAATTCTATAGGGCGAAGAGTTCAGACTCTGTTTTCATAGCTCAATGAAGCACAGATAGTGAAGATGCAGGTTTGCACTGCTACAAACTACCAGGGAGCTGTTAAACCCCTTGATCTTTTTGCCCCAAATGTAAAATGGCTTTTTGAAGTTTAGCTATGAAATTTGGACAGAAGCATATAAACAATTGCCAAGATAATGCTTTAAGAAGGTGCCTGAAAGAGGTTTTTGTTTAAATTTGATGCCATTTAAAAAGTCCTTCTCAAAAATATTCCTTTTGCTCTGCCTTATATGTTGCAGTCCTTTACCCAATTTTGCACTAAACATCTCTACTTTCTTCCTGCAATACAGGTTCCACTTTTCAACTGACTGATTTCTGGTATCTTCTATTATTCTTCTGTATGGGTTTGTTTTAGTATTTTTGTCCTTTTTGAGCTTTCCTCCATCCTCCAATTTATTCTGAAACTTCAACATGTTTTTTCTGAAAGTCTTTAAGATAACTTCTAGTATTTTTACCATACTTATTGTTCTTTTCAGTTTCCTTTTCACTAGCTTTATTTTTTTTTAATGGGAATGCTAATCTGGTTTTCTGTTGGCGTTGGTTGTCATTACTACCACGAATTTATGTATGTATTTATCTGAACCATCTTACTCAAAAGCATTTAGTCTTCTTCCTTATGCTCCTTGCACTAAATCCTACTTAAATAAAAACCCATGGACAACAAGCAAGGCAGGCTATGAGAATCTTTGTATGTCAAGTACGACGGAACTTTGTCAGGTTTCTGTAAGCATTTAAAAGGTATCTGAAATAACACCCTAGCAGTTTTAGGACAGCCATGTGTACTTCCACAGAACAACTGCCTTCAGATCTGAGTTCTACTTATTACATTCTTTTGCAATTCCTTTCTTGCATGAATGGAAAAGTTTGGCTTCCATCACTTTAAATGACAAATTCCACATAAGGAAAAGTGCTTTTGGAAGGGTAGATACATATTAGATGGATGAATAATAAAGAAGGGTCTGTGCATCTGACAGCTTATCTATTTGTTTTCCTTTTCTCCAGTGATGCACAGCTTACAAAAATATTTATTTTCACAGTCTGTTTCCCTTAAATTCTTAAATGAAAGAGGGAAAGTT
Source organism: Picus viridis (assembly GCA_033816785.1). Taxonomy (NCBI): domain Eukaryota; kingdom Metazoa; phylum Chordata; class Aves; order Piciformes; family Picidae; genus Picus; species Picus viridis. Next base: position 22,340,335 of record CM066580.1, on the reverse strand, counting down.
CTCTTTGCAGAAATATTTCCAAAGCTGTGGATATAAGCAGCGTATATCTTAATTAAAGTGTGACAGATTACACTGTTTCTATCAGCAGTAAGAAGCTCAGACACAAGAGAGAACAACAACAAAGTGGAAGAGTAATAAAAGCACTCCTGCACTCCACAAGTAAAACATTCCTCAGACGTCAGAAGGCGGAAAACCAAATAATAAAACACAGCATCCTGCCTGTTCAGAATCTCCTGCTTAAGAGTAATCATTAATCCCATCAAAGAAGATCAAAGTGCATGTTACACCGCAGGATCTTTAAATATCGGTACAGCACATCAAGCGTGGAAGATTCAGGAGAAGTTGAGTCTGCAATAACACTGGCTCCAATAAAAATGAGTCTACCATTACTGACAGGCCCTGGTCATTGAACAGTAGTAGGAGGTAAAAAACAACCCAAACCTCAAAATCCTCTCCATGCTCCCACCTTATGAATGGTTTCTACATCCATCATCTCAAACAAAATGCTGATTTGCTTAGCCTGCCTTTATCTGACAGCAAAACTGCTCCAAAGATGGCTCTGGGCTCTGAGGTCATTGCTAGTGAGGTTGCATCGCCTTGCAGCTACCCTCACCCTCAAGGGTTTAGCGGCAAGCTCAGGAGATGCAGCTCTTCCCTTGCAGACAGTAACATCAACTCTTGACTGAAGGGCCTGTTGCTTGTGTTGGGTCCATCAGGCCAAGGAATTTGAAGTGGATGCTTCTGCACCAGATTTGCCTAATCACCACACAGAAATTCTGAGACCCTTATGTGCAGGACTTGCTCTGCAGACTTTTGAAGCAATAAATTCCAGGGAATGCATTTTTCAAGCATCACATTTCTGGAGAAAAACCTTGCCTTGTACTGTGCAGTTATGTGAAGTGTCTGAAAATAAAAATCATGCTGTAATTTCATTTACCATAAGTTCTTGTACCATCACAAAGAGGCTTACTATCTAACCTATCTTTCTCTAAGTAGATTTGTAAGTATAAAAATGATCCATTTTCCTTTGTTAAGCTACAACTGATGCTATAAATAACTCAGAGTTGGCAAACTGAAAGCCAAGAAGGGGAATTTTCTTAAATCATGAAGTGGTTTTATTCAATTCTGTTCAGTTTCTTAAAAGCTTATGCATGCATGTTCCCTTTCTGGCAGAGCTGACACCGGTTCTCCTACTCTAGTACTTTTTCAGTACAGGAGTTTATTTTTCAAGTTTGTCAAATTGGTAGTTTGAAACAAAGCTTTGCCTTCCAGACATTTTATTCTGGCTGATGATGCAGTTCACTTTGGAGATAAATGATAGTACCACGGTCTACAATTCGGGAGACAAAGTGATTTATAATCTTAAAAGTAACTTAAAAATGAAACAGAAACTATACGGAGGGTGTTTGTCACCGAATATTCAGTGGCTAAATAGTGACAAGGAGGAAGCAATCTGAGTGGTAGGAGTAACTGGTGCAGCATGGGAGGGAAAGAAAGAGAGTGTTAAAAACCCAGTGTGTTTCCGGAGGCCAGGAAATGCTTGCAGAGATCAGGATGCAAACACAGTCATCAGGACTTGGAATGGCATCTGAAATGTGTGCTTCCCGATGCAGATCCTTTTGTCCAGCAAACTACCATGAAACTACCAGCAGAAACTGATCTGGGGAATGCATGAGATAAGGATATTTTTAAATAAGACAGATTGAAGGAGAAGATACTTTAGAGAGGAAAAGAGAAAAGACAACCATTAAGTTGGTAAAAGCCTGGATAGAAAGGTAGAAAATGCTGGAACTGAAGTTACATGTTCAAAGGGCACTGAGTCCCTTTGTGAAAATGCTTTATGATCCAGAATTCATTTGAACAATTAACCACACAGACACTGCCCTGCAGGAATTCTGACTGTGGGTAGAAACTGTATTGACTGGGACCTGGAAATTAATTCAGCTTATGGGTAAGCTTATGCAATGGCTATAGGACTGCTTGTTCATTTGTGGGAGAAATTAGAAGGGATATAATAACAGCAGGTTTGCATATGGAGTCTTGAAAATAAAGGCTCCTAATTAAATCAACTGAATATCACTCCAGATAACTAAATTCTTCTATAAATCCAAGTCATTTGCAACAGATTTTTCACCAAAGGCAAATAATTGTGTTCATTTTCTAGGTGCCAACCCTCTGTGAGGCTGGAGCTGGAGTCCTCGGCAGCTCTGAAAGGCTTAGCTGCACTTAAAACCAAGAAAGACTGTGATTTATGCTATAAAGTAACAAGGGTTCTGAAAAATTGGATGCTATCTTCTCCTGAAAAATAGCTTTTTGGTGATTTTGACACAAATTGCTCTGTGTATTACATTCTTATTTATAAAACTAAAATTATAAGGTTGTTTTCACAAGTGTGTTGTGAGGATGAATTAATTAGTGTCTGTAAAGCACTCAGCAAGGCCATATGAAAAAAACCAACAAACTCATTTCACAATGAAATTAGCAACTGATGGGAATGCAGAGCTTAGCAGCAGCATGGTAAATAAGACCTCAACCCTTACACTGAATGATAAGGACAAAAATGAAGCTCTAAATACTTTCCATTCAGTGAATAGTGCTCATTTTTCTCTTGAATGAAGCAGAGATCCTGTGGAAAAAGCTGCTATACAATCATGAGGAAGCCATTTGTAATTCATTACTCTGTTCTAAATTTGATCCTGATTAATGTTTTCTTTTCCTCTTCACACGATTTTTCTTTTATTCCCATTTATAGTCCTTTTTCATATCTTTTTCTAAACAGAACTGTGTCAGCAAAATTGATTATAAGGAATTTTCCAACCTAACACGTTGGAGAGCCTTCACAATTAGGCTCAGAGAACACAGCCATTCACTGTCATTTCATTTCATCTACCAAAAACAAGAAAAAAAAAGCAGGCAAAAATCGATGGGCACTTCTGATTGCAGTCTTTATCTCACATCCTCTGTCAGCAGTGCCCACTTACTGCAGTTTTCTTGGCTAGAAATTCATGGGCACACTGTGGTGGAGAACTACACCCTGATTCCTCACCCAGGGATGGAGTCCAGGCTGTAGTGTTGAGCCAGCTCAGGCTTTCCATCACTGATGCTCTGTTAAGCAAGAGAGGGATCCAGGGAAGTGTGGACCCCAGGCCAGGCCACACCACCACAGCCAACAAGTCTCACCTTGATAATTTGTATCATGCCTTAAAGGTTTAAATAGTACTCCAACACTTTCTGATAAGAATAACTCCTGAAATTAATCTGTCCAATATTTCACCCCGTTCCTTTTTCAGCTCATTATAGGACATGGCATTTTTGAAAGACATGGCATTTTTGAAGGAGGCTACACTCCTCCTGTCTTCCACTACCCTACAATTCTGTCCTAGAGCTTGCTATGCTCTATCATCTCTGAGACAAATACATCCCAGCTGTGGTCATGCTCCTTCAGCACTGATAGTGAGCTCTCCTCTAAGGAGAGCAGCAGAGACACATTTCTGGATATAAAAGGCAAGATGCACAGAGATCCAGACCACCAGCATGCTGGATGGAGCAGTCCTAATGTACGCTGAAAGCACTGAGAGAATGAACAGATCCTACACTGCACAAGCTGTTCAGTGGTACTGACCTGGTATCCCAGCACTAACCCAGAAATCAGACCATGAGGGAAAATTGGGCCACAAAGGGAACATATTTGGCCATCTTCAGGATTACATACTGGGATAAGCATCTGTGATGCCACAGAATTAAAAGTGTTTTATGCTCTTGTAATGTTCTTTGTTGACTAAATCAGTCCAAGAGGAAAGTGTATGGAGTCATACAACCCCTATGTCTGAGTGTATTTCATGTTGCTAAACACATAATTCTCAAACCTGTATGCATACCTCAAAATAATTATGCTTGTGTAACTTCAACAGGATTTGCATCTGATGCTCATTGATATTCAATGTCAGAACAAAGAGTAAGATCTTGGAATAATACCAAACTTCTCAATTAACAGTACGGTAAAATTAATCTGAATTCCAAACCAGAAACATGCCACCACACATGTAGTGAAACTCACATGTGTTTTAATATGTCAACTCTGGATTTTTCTGCAGGTTTCATGGCTACACATTTTGCTACAAAAATTTTCTACCTGTTTCCCCCACTCTCCCCCTCCCCCTTCCTGAGAAGGCAGCTGAAGAGAGTATAAAAGAACGTCCTGGGGAAAGCAGCCTGTCTGATGAGGAGAATGTGCAGGAACATCCCAGTACCTGCACTGCTGCCTTACACTCCAGCTTTTATTAGGATCTTTGGTTCCCAGACACCGTCCCTGTCCTCATCCTCCTACAGCCTACCAATATCAGAATGGTTGTGAAGTAGCTACCAAGGGGAGACAGAAATCTTTACCCACTGACCCCTACAGCTTCAAGAAAACCCCTTGTCCAAAAAATGCAACATTAGATTAATACTGAGAAGTGGCAGCCGAATACTTACTGAACGATCATCTCTGCAGAGAATTTTTACTGGTGTGACTAATGCAGAGCAGCTGGGATGTGCGGAAAACACCAGCAAACAATTTACAAATAGAAGGGATTTATTTTGTTTTGGGGATGGTACTTCTGCAAGTTTTATTTGTAGTGAATCCTTAGGGAGGCATAGAACCATTTTTATGCAAGCCCAAGAAGCATACCTTCCTCTAATGGCCTTCAAAGCACATTAATGAATGAGATTCAGTTAATGTTATTTGTACAAGTATGTATTCGGGGATTACTTTGCTACATTCCCCAAACTGCAATATGGCTATCCAAGGATTATAATTTTTCTTTAGCTGCTCAGATTGTTAGGAACTGCATATGAAGCCCTGGGTTAAAGAAATGTTAGTTTAAAAAAAAAAAAGAGCAACCAATCCCTTTAATTAGATAAATGCCAAATTAGGACACTGCAAAATCTGATTCAGCTTACCAAAATAGTAAGAGACTACATGAGAACACATTTTGATTTCTTGGTAAATAAATTAATAAGTCACCCTAAAGAACTGAGGCTTGGCTTCTGTATTCTAGCAGTTACACTTCAAGCTGCTTGGCTACTTACCAGACCCTCACTGGGCATAATGCTGGTGAGATGAACCACCTCAAGATGTGCTGACTGTGACACCAGAGAATCAGATGAGAGAGAAATGATGTGGTCACAAATCCCAGACAAGGTTTTACACTAGAAAGAAAAGCAAGTCAATGTAATTTGTGCAATTCAACTGTGACTATTAAGTGAAGAAGTTCTTATTATGAGAATTAACCGAGAAAAACCAGATCATTTTGCTTCTTAGCATCGCAAAAACTACAGGCATAGGAAAATCAAGAACAAGAGTAACTTCTGTGAAGGCAACATAAAATACACCCAATTAATAATCTGGTTTGGGTACCAAGTAATGAAACCAACCCTTCCAACAGTGATAATTAGGTGACCTCTGCATTATACGACTTAGAAGATGACACTGGTGGGAAAGTGTCTTAGTTGCCCCATTTCCTGGGGTAAAACTCTTACACATGTTTGAGCACATCCTTTGTCTGACATTCTAGATCACTACAACTATGCAACAACGTTATGTCTTCAGTTAAAGATCTCAAGATTTTAATGCCCGTCCATATGATCACCTTCAAAGCAAGAACTCCCTTGCATAGATGGGGACAGGTGTACTGACAGACCAAAGCTATTCATCAAGGGCAAATGTCAGTCAATGGATCAGAATGGAGTTGGTCTATACTCCCAGATAATCTTCTCATGTAAATGTTGGCTCCCAGCTTTGCATGTGTTGCTTGAAAACATGCTGAAAGCATTCTTTTGCATAGAGTGCAGAATGGTCTTCCAGTCAGAGTTGTGCTGTATGCATCTATTGCCCTTTAGGGTCTCTACTCATTTTCCCTAATTATAGCAAATTCCAGTGAAATTCCTTAAGGGAAATTTGATTTCAGGCATTTGCAAAAGCATGAGGATTTCTAATATCTCTTTTGACACTATACATATAAGTTAAACAACTAAAGTTGTCACAATGAATAAAACTGAGTGGCTGGATTTATGGATTGTGTATTTTTTCACTGCATAGTTACTCATCTGGAAATCCATGCACAGCTCTGGAGTACTGGCTGTGCCATGTGTGTTTCTATCAGCTGCAAGACATAGATCATCCCATCCCAGTATGCATGACTGCACCTAAAGGTCACCATCAGCAGAAATATTTCTAGTGATAGTGATATGGCTCTAGCAGCATGAGCTCCCTCAGCTTGCCCTCAGAGGGGAGGTCTTCCTGCCCCCTGGTCCTGAATCTCAAGACGTGTCTCAGAGGAACGTTGCACACTGCTTTACAGGCCATCCAACACCTAAACCAATGTAATAATTTCTCTCAATGGCCACAGCAAGCACAGAATTTCTAGGAGGCCATTAAGTCTTGAACAAGCCATATCAGAACAGATATTTTTAGTTTGGCTGCCACTGCTGGGTTGGTGCAATGAATATAAGTTCATAATCTGTATTTAGTGCTGAGAGGAAAAACAACCTGCAGGTTGCAATTTATAACTATTGTAGGTATACTATAATATTCTGAAGAACTGAGAGTCCTGGTAAACACACTCTGCTGAACAGAGATCAGAAAGAGAGAAGCCTGATCCTCAGGCACACAATTGAAGTGATGCTGAAGATTATTCCTTTGTAATTTACCTTTTCCCATAATACTTAAGCAGCAGAGTAGACAGAGTCTGGTCATACAACTCATGAGGGAATGGCAGCTGTGCACCTGCAATCACATCAGCTGAGCAGATGCTGCTGTAGTGAGGAGTTCTTTCACTCAGATCTACATGGCAGTGACTCTCTCCAGTAACTGATGGCAAAAGTCACTCATGGATCACCATTTTATAGTATTGTCTTTACTCCTAAGCATAGCTCTCTTAATGTGTCTCAGGAAGAAAACAAAACACCATGTGGTGTTTGAGTTGCAGACGCTCTTACAAATGCAAAGCAAGAAAATTCAGAGCAAGCAAATTACTTTTCTCGAGTATTTATTAATTTTTTTAAAAGTAGTCTTAGAAATGAAGTGGCCAATAAATAAATGTACCATCTACAAAGCTTGTTCTTGAATTCAGTATCCTTGAAGGAGTTCTTTTCTTTAAGATTCTGCGAGAAAGAGGGTGATTCTTCTCTCTTCACTTAGAGTTACAGTGATAACCAGATTGATTCTCAGAGCCTGGATGATCCCTTTCAGGTACTTCAAGGTGATTTTGCTCAGGCTAAGTTGGGTTCTACTGCCTTTAAGGTTCATCACATTTTCACTGCTGAGCCTATGGAATTCTTAAAAATGGAAGCTTTTATCTCTTCTATCGTTTTTAGGCTTCGATTCAGAACGGGTAGAAAAGCCAAAAGTTACATTCCCGTTAAGGAAGTATTTCTAGGAGTCATCTGCAGTTAGAACTGTGGGTTCAAAGATGCGTATGTGTGTGTGTACACTCCAAATCCCAGAAGATCTCAGGTGCTTTTAGAAGTTCTTTTCAGAATCAAGTTTGCAATAGTAAGCTTCTTCCTAAAAGTCACTGTATGCTTCCTGAATTTAACAGCACAATGTTTTACAGCAAAATTTAATCCCTGCTGGAAGCACAGTATGTGTGAAAGGCTTAAAAAAAAAAAAAAGGGAGGGGGGGGAGGGGAGGGCAGGGACTTGGTTAGACCTTGTCAAAAGCTTATCTGAAATTGTAAATCCCTTGAGATTCCTCTTTCCCCACAGGCTTTAAATCTATCTCAGTGTCAGTACAAGTTTTCAGTGCTGTTGCCAGGAAAATAGGAAGTATTTGACTCAAAGACCAATGTCTAATCAATAGCTGTGTATAAGATCCTTCCCTCACCCTTGTCATTAGATTTTTTGAGTGCTGAGGGCACAAAGTGCTCAGACTGACAACCAGAGAGGCTAGTAAGCACCAGATTTGATGGATCTATTGCTGGAATTCCATACCAGCAACCCTAGTAGGGGTACTGTGAAACTTCTAAAACAATCTAACACCAATAATTATCTCTTTGTGATTAACTGTAGGTATAACAGAGACCATGACTGCAGGGAACTATGTGAGGAGAGTGAGAGGGAATATCTGACCTCACCTGCTAAAATGAACAAGCAAAAGTTAGAGAATACCAGAAGAAAGTTGATTTTCACAGCTTTAAATTTGAAAGATTTCCAGCTAAGTGCAAAGGGTTGGTATGAATGGTTTGTAAGTGGGTGACATCATCTCGCATGAGCCACCAACCCTCAGAGAAACTGGAAACATACACTGGGTGAAAAAATATTTTATTAGTGCTGTTTGAGTAGCACCCTTCCATTTTCATACTGATGCAAAAAAAGGAGATAGTTTGGATTGTTAAACATCTACTCAGGTGGTTACAAAATATGTAAGATGCTATCTTTTAAGCACTTATGAAAATATTAACTTCTAGTAACTGATGCAGCTCATTAGAAGAGCTATCAAACAGTAATGAACTTTGTTTTCCTGAATTAATTTTTGAAAAATCATTCAAAGGAAGGATTAGAGAATACCAAAGTGCAAGGCTGAGGTTACTTACCACATGAAGAATTTTATTTTCTGTTTCATACACTGTACAATCCTGTGGCAAAACAAAACCAAACCAATTAATACACATGGTTTTAAATTCCCGATTACAAAATAAAAGAAGGCTTTATGCTGATAACTCTCTCTTACAAAGGTACCTGTACAGACAAATGATCACTTCAGTTTTCTCACAACCAAAAGGTTATTTAGAAGCTTAGGAAACTTAGCTCCTCTTGTGGCTGATTACCCTCACAGATCTGTTCTTCCCTTGACAGTTCTCAAACTCATGCTCAATACTAACAACAACATAACTGTAAATCAGGGGAGATAGATTCATGACAGCAAGAGAAAAGTAACTGAACATCAGTCCGGCATGTCAGCATTTCAGTGATGTGCAGAGCAAGAGATACATCGCCTAGACTTAAATCAGGCAGAATGTTTGTTACCTGTTCTAGAAGCAGTGTGAGGAGCAGGTGATTGCATCAGACTTTCCATGAGGTAGACTGTGCTACTACAAAGCATGAGTGAATGGAGAATATTTTGACAATGAGTCAAAACCACCAACTGGTTTCATTGTCTTTTTTCCCCTGTGAGTAAGTTTTCATGTGAAATTACTGGTACACCTAAAAGATCCCCTCAAAGAGCTTGATTCCCTATAGTTCTCAAGATATTCACTTTCCTGGATCTTAATATGATAGCAATAAACTTGTTGCTAATTGCTTGAAATTTCCCATGAACTAATTCTATCATCTTCATTCCGTTTACTTTAAAGTAGATCAGCTATCTCATCAACTTTGTGAGAGAAATAGGAGCTAACTATCAGACTTCTGCTTCTCTGGTCCAGCAGCTCAAATCCTTGGCTATGTCCCATCTGCTGAGGCCACGCCTAGCTTTGAAACCTTCTTCCTGGGCTGTTACTTTGAGGACCTTGATGCTCAGCCTGTCTGAAGCTGCTGCAGAGCCACTCAGCAGCTGCTGTCATTGCTGCTCAGCCCTGGGTACAGGTAACTGTCGCCCCTCAGCTCTAAGAGTCATGCTTATTTTGGAGGACTGGCACTTTTGTACAGAATTTAATTGTAAGTGAATACAGTTAAAAGAATATTGTTGCAGAACAGGAAGGTTAAAATCAGAAGATTGTGAGTGCCAAGGAACACAGAGAATTTATATTAGCATTTCATGGTCAAGTATCCCTTTGATGTTTCTTCTGTACTCATACAGTTATTTTCTACAGCACAAAAAAAAGAATTCAATTAGTCAGCTTGGTTGGCAATGCCCAAGGCAGTATCCTTACAAGTTTTGCACACTTCAAACAGCAGATCCACCATCTCCTTTTAACCCTCCACGTACCAAGAGTACAAAATGATCACAGCAGGGCTTACAGCTTGACTTCAGAGCTAATGCTCCTTTCTAAATGATTACTTTAATTTCTGCGCTAGAAATACAATATGAGCTTGATTCTGAGCAAACTTAATTACTTCAGGTCAAAGAATAGAAGACTTATGTATGGTAAGGCTCAAATTTTACTGTTTTGTAGAGCAGAATTAATGTTAGCTACACTTGTGTTGCACATTCAAGATTACATTAGCATTAAAATTGTTAATGGCTTTGGGATTCCTTCCAACATAGCTGCCTATGGACTTTTTTTTTTTTTTTTTTAAAATACATCAGACTAGTTTAACTGAGAGGTTAAAAGCACTTGCAATATTCTACTAAAACATTAAGATATGTAGGTCACAATAGTCTTCTGATTTGTTTTTCCCTGGTACATATCAATACACTAGGGATCTCATTAAAGAAAAAAACCCACCACCACCACAAATAAACCCTCCAGGACTAACATTTATAGATTTTGATCTATTTTTCTTTAAAAAAGAAATAATAGTCATAGTGATATTCTTTCTCCATCCTCTGTAAGCAAGATGACATGTTAAAAATGTTGGGGTTTTCTTACCGTTTAAAAACCTCTTGGAAAGATTAGCAGCTGCATTCTATTTCCCCTTTGTCAAATGGTAAAATACAGGAATTACGAAAGCAGTCACAGCACCTCTGCTAGCTTCTGCACTGACCAGAACATCCTACCTCTCCAAGGTACAGTACGCCTTCAGAGCTGACAAAGACAACATTCTGTTGAATATTCATAAAGGAGAAAGGTCAGGAGGACTTGTCTTATGCTGTATTAAAAAAGTCAGTTTCTAATTCTGAAAGAAAAAAGTGTGAGTACTGCTGAAATGTGCAGATCTCAGAATCCAAGCATGGGGGGGTTGGAAGGGACCTCTGGGGATCATCTAATTCAACTCCCCTGCTAAAGCAGAGTCACCACAGCAGGCTGCCCAGGATCACAACGTCCAGGAAAGTTTTGAACCTCTCCAGAGAAGGAGACTCCACAACCTCCCTGGGCAGCCTGCTCCAGGACTCCAGTACCCTCACAGGAAAGTTTTTCCTTAAGTTTAAATGAAACTTCTTGTGTTCCAGTTTGTGCCCATTGCTGGGCACCACCTTAAAGAGTCTGGCCCCTTTCCCTTGCCCCCTGCTCTTTAGATACTGATAAGCACTGACAAGAACCACTCTCAGACCGCTCTTTTCCAGGCTAAACAGCCCCAGGTCTCTCAGCCTTTCCTCCTCAGAGAGATGTTCCAGCCCCCTCAGCACCTCTGTAGCCCTCTGTTGGACTTTTTCCCTGTAGGTGCCTGTCTCTTTTGAACTGGAGAGCCCAGAACTGCATCCAGTGCTCCAGATGGGGCTTCACTAGGGCAGAACAGAGGAGGAAGAGAACCTCCTGTGACCCACTGGCCACATTCTTCCTAATGGATCCCAGGAGATTATTTGCCTTCTTGGCCACAGAAGCACACTGCTGGCTTGTGGTTAATATATACCATAAAGGTTTTATGACGAATTCTGAGGACGGTTTGCTAACAGATAAAAATGCTAATACATGTAAAATATGTAGTTCATTAACTTACTACAATAAACCAGCATGAATTAAGTGAACTACTGAAAAGAAACAGAAACCTTATAAAAGAGCAGCTTGGAAGAGAACTTAAACCTCTGAGGTTTCCTAGTTGAATGCCATTTCCTGGAATAGCACTGCAGGAAAGATCTACTGAAATCTTTGAATGGTGGATATGACAAAAGGATAAATAACAATATATTGCTTGCATATGTAAAATCAAGCACTCACACAATTAAAAGAATGAGATTGCTCTGGAATTTGGCAAACAAACAACAGTAAATACTCCACAGAATTTATTTTACTTGGTTCAGTTCAGGTAAAGACTTGATCTTAGTCTATGTTTGGGAAACAGTGAACAGATGTTTGATAACAAAATGTTCTTTAGCAAGTGCAAGCAAAATAAGAATGAGGGGCCAAAAGCTGAAGTCTGCAAAGTTCAAACTGAAATAACACCCAAGATTTTAATGGCAGTTGCTGAATCACAGAATAACTCAGGTGGAAGGGACCTCTGGAGGTTATCTAGTCCAACCACCTGCACAGAGGAGGACTCCTTTAAAAGTTGGACCAAATACAGGAAACTACTAAGATACAGTGATTTCTACCAGTTGCAGTATGAACTAGAGGGCTTTAAATAGATGTGTTTTGTCCTAACCATAAAGTATTCCACTAAAAATAGGGTAAAAATCCATGATACGGTCTCTGAATTTAGCTCAGTAAAGTTAATTAATCAATAAAGGGGAGAACAAGCAAAACTTTGCCTTTTGTTGGAAGAAAAAATAGCCTGAGTTGTGCGGACATTCTTTGGTAGGATGCAGATAGACTTTTTGTTCAAAGAGTTTGTTCATGCAGTCTAAGGCAGGTATCAAAAGCATCTGTCACTGGTTTAAACATAGTTGACATAATCAGGAAAAAAAAATAAATCAGAAAAACAGCTTCTACTGGAACTAGAAAAATCTTTCTACTCAGTGAAAAATTAACCCATGGCTACATTTTATAAACAACATTCCAAACCTAAACTTCCCCAGTGATTCCAATTGTCTTGCTCCTAGGGTAGCTGTTCTGTGATGCCATGATGATGTCACTCAGATACATACAGTAATCACAGAATCACACAGTATGTTAGGGGTTGGAAAGGATCTCCAGAGGTCATCAAGTCCACTGTCCCTGCAAAGCAGGACCACTTAGGGCAGGTCACACAGGAATTCATCCAGGTGGGTTTCAAAAGTCTGCAGTGAAGGAGTCTCCACAACCTCCCTGGGCAGCCTGCTCCAAGACTTTGCCTCTCTCACCGTACAGAAGTGTTGCTTCATGTTGAGGTGGAACCTCCTGTGTTCTAGCTTGCACCCACTGTTCCTTGTCCTATCACCGAGCACCACTGATAAGAGCCTGGAACCTTCAGCTTGACACCCACCCCTCAGGTATTTCTAGACATTGATAAGATCCCTTCCCAGCCTTCTCTTCTCAAGTAAGGTTGCATATCAGTGCCCATTATTTAGGGGTTGACCCTGAGCGGTAGATGTATGTTATGCACCCGAAGCATGCTAATTTTGGGCAGAATTAATCCTCCGGTTGAAGGCATTCCTCACTTAATGTGCCAAATGTGTAGTCTGGGCTGCTGTTTTCATGCTGACTAAATTAGATATTTTAAATTAATATCATTTATAAAACAAGAAGTACCTGAAAGGATCCAAGATCTAGGTTTCCATTAGCTATGCCTTTCTACTCTCATTTTAGCCCATGGTTAAGGCTGCAGCTCTGCTTTAGGTGAGACATTTCTGCTTTCACACATTAAGGTCAATTTTCCTCAGAGTTAGTAAGAGCAAAACTGTCTCCCTACAAACGATTTTCTTTTATCTGTTCTTTCTGATGCTAAGCTCAATGCACGGAAAAAAAGATCTTCATGTATGACTACCAAACAACCCAGATCTGATAATAAGAGAGAAAAAGGCAAAGCTGTGTTTGTAACTGGCCTGAAGAACTAAGTAAACGTTTTGCGTCTCGGAGTTTCTGCTCAAGGATAGGGTGTTTGAAAGTTGTCAGAAAGCAGCCTTGAAAAATAAGGAACCAAACTATAGCTCGCAAAGGAGAACTGAAATTCATCTGCCAAAAGCAGTGAATTGAATGACAGAAATGGAGACAGCAAGTCAAAATTAGACTATTTTCACCTAGACCACAGGGAAAGAAAAATAATCAAACTCACAGGAACGAAGAAGTGCAATATCAGCTGAAGGGCAGAACCAGAACCTGAACTTTTTCATACTGTATAAAAGTTAATTTTGCTTAGCCTGAAAATCAAAAATAGCCCAGTGCTATAAACACCTTGTAAGAGAAAGATTAATAAAGACACATAAATAATTAAATGCCTACATAGGAATTTTGAAACCAAGAAAAGAGAATAAGGATGGTTTGCACTGCAAAAGTGCATAAGGGACAAAATTTCTCGAAGTAGTAAATCTGAATGTTATAAATTAAGGACAATAATGTACAGCACAAAACTCACATTTATCAGCCTTAGTTCTTTTTTCCCCAAGAACTAAAATGAAATTGTAGAGAGAAACAAAACAGAATCACACCACCCCACCCCAAAAAGACACCCCCACCAACAAAAGAGTTTACAGAATGCTACTGCTCCAGGAAGCCTTTTAAATTAAATGAGGTCTGTGACCGGTCTGCTGTGAGGTCAGATGCAGAACTCTGCCAGCACAAGACAGAGGCAGGCAGTGGAGCCTGCTATATTGGCAACAGAGCCAGTTCCAGGTACTTACAGAGCTGTTATCTTTAGCTAAGCTTTTTTCCCTGCTTTCCCTCCTACAGTACTTCTGTGCTTCATTTCAAGAGAGCCTTTCCTCTTCTCTAACCTAGGCATTCCAAGAACACTCTTCTATCTCATCAATATCTTTACCCACTCACAAGAGGAGAATCTCACTGTAAATAATTGCAAAACTAATTTACACTCAGTCTTTCTGTACCTGTGCCACCTCTTGTCTTCAGGGGCAGACACTGTCAGAGACTACTATTATTTGTATATGATACATGTAACAGGTGAGATAAATTCATTTTAAGTACCTGTGGACTGTACTGGATTACAATGAATTAATGAATGCCAGTGATGATACACTTATTTGCTCCATATTTGGTTTGTCTATTGTTATGAATATTTCATGTTAAAACTTTCATGTAACTGACACTCCTTCAAATGAAGAAGCTACAGTGCAGGTTCTGGATAAATTTATATGTATTGTGAGAACTCGCCCCTGAAAGGGCTTTGATCATTCATGTTTTAATCTGCAATAAACTGTTAGCAGTGGTTGCACTGTTTCCCACTGTGGCTTTGCTCTTTTGTTGAGCAATTGCATGGTGGTAGATAACCTCACATGGAATTGTCTATTCAAAAGCAAAGTGGATTATTTTTGGCTTCATGCTGTCTTTCCATCTATCTAAGCACAGAAGGACAACAAATGTCCCAAAATGTCCCCATCACTCCCAGAGAAACAGAACAGAGAGGTAATGCCAAAACAGTTTTCCTGGTGAAGTAAAAGCTTGGCAATGGTCTTACAATTGCAGTTTTAAAGCAACAGCGTGGACAGTAAAGAATCAGAGTGGAAGATAACCACTCCTACCTGTTGCACAATGGTGGTTAGTTCCAGGCACAGTTGAACAATGTTGTTTTTCAGCAGTGAGTATTCTGTTACACTAACAAATGGAGACCTGTGAAAAGGAGAAATAAGTTTATACAGCATTAAGGATTATAACCCCTGTTTACAGTATAAGCAGATATGTGCAGTGTAGAGGTCAGTTCTACACCACAGAAATTGGAAACACTTAATCATGGCAGTCTCCAGCAGCTTTTGTAAAATATGCTTTTGAAACAAGAAGCAATGAGGGCAGGAAGGATGTAAACTGGATTTTAGCCTGAGCATCAGAAGTTATCATTCTTGTGGAAAGTGTAAGTAGGAGCTTCCGAACAATGCTAAGTAGTCCAGATTTCCTTTATACAGCTCGTTAAAAAGACAACATTTCTAGTATAACATCACTCTCCAGCAGCAGTTAGCATCTTAATTCAAAGAGCAAAGCAATGCTTCCTTAGTCACCAACAGCTTCCTGCACACTTGGATTTTTTCAGGCTTTCTAAATTCTATCTCAATCTGACCCTGTTTGAATTCATAAGAGCTGACAAGGTCACAGCCTGAGAGAATATGACTGCTGGCACTAGGTTAGGAAGATGTCACCAGGATTATACAAGTCCTGTAGAGGAGGGTGATTCACTCTCACTGGGATTTCTGAGGTGCCATTTGTACATTCAAGAGCATTCAGATTCAAGTTAAAGCTATCCATTGCTATAACTCTAGAGAGAGAAACAAAACATAAATGCTCTGCTACTATTTTATGGTTTGGCTTCTGTCTTTGCACTGTTAAAATTATAACAACGTTGATTGATTGATTTTAATCAAATTATCAATTTAGAGATGACAAAACCATGCCAGTGGTTGATTGTTGTACATTAATGAATGCCACAACTGTACCTAACACTTCAGTCCTACTCTTGATAAAAAAAATACAATAAAACCAATTGCTTTTCAGACTAAGTAAGTGCTATGAATTATTTTGAATGTTCTGGATTGATCTGCTCAACTCCATTTTTTGTCTTGTTGATGTTTGAAAGACAATTCAAACTCCACAATGTTTTCTTTCTTGCCTTTCTTTCCAAAACTGCCGATGACATTACCACTTGTGGCAGTGAGATGTCAACTTGGAATGGCACAAAAGTATTAATTTCACACAAAATGTTAGCAAAGAAGCTGGCAATGTACCTAGAGAAAAATGGAACACCCTTGTGACAGAAAAAGGTACTGATTTCTAACTCCAATACCCGAGAAATTTGCAACCCAGAATGTAGAGCTAGAATTCCAGAACTGCTCCTTGAATATTAGAATAAAAGAGTACAAGAGAAAGAAGAAATACAAAACAACCCAAAGAATTCTTCCCACTTATAAAGGAATAGCAAATTACCTGTCCAGCCAGGCCAACAAGTTCTTGGCAGCACCAATCAAGTCAACTACAGAGGTAAGAAAATCATTTGGCAGTCGTCTAGAGGCCCTGCCATCATAATGGCCACTCCTCCTTCTACCCGTTATAAAGTTCTGCAGATTTTTGGCTGAGGCATTCAGCTTGTGAGAGAGAGTTCTCAGGTTTTCAGTCTCCAAACCATAGTTCTGAGGGGAAAGAAAAAGATACAGAATTAAGTGAGATGGTATGATGTCAGCCATGGGAGCAAAACTGTCAAGTTAAATATTCCTAGGGGTACTGGCTGAAAGGATAATTATGGGCACCTGGTATTAGACTAAGCAGCAGGCTACTTTGTTTAGAACATACAGGATGCATCTGCCCTGCTAGCACGACAGCCTCTGCTGTCCAAGTGCACACTGCTGGAGTCCCCAGACATGTTGGTCCAACCACACCACTGAGGGGAAGAAAAAAGCATCCCCATATGTTTGGTCTCACAGTTTTTCCCATTTCCAAAGAGTGAAGATGAGTCAGTTCAGTGTCCCTTGCCTGCTGCAGTTAAGGGCTAACAAACCAGTTGGTGTTTTTGTCACCTCTGACAGCAAGTCTTCAGCAATCCCAGTGCACTGGATCTCACTCACTCAGGGTTGTGTTTGTCCCTCTACTAACTTGTAATAACCTCAGCAGAATTCCCCTTCCACTTAGTCTGTGAATAAGGTATCTGATCTGACATGGCCTTGGTGGCAGGCTTTTAGAGGCAAATTCCTTCCTGAACCCTGCTATTGTTGGAGAGCAGCTGTCCCATATGTAATGTAATATGGGAACAGTCAAATCAGGTCAGAGCAAAGATGTGGGACTCCTGCTTCCAGTGGCTGAGTAGGGAACGAGCTGAGAATGGAACAGGCATGTAGTGGCAACTGTTAGTGGTTCAGAGACTTCATCCAGTGACAGTGTCTTCACATCTAATAGTTCTTAATGGATTTCCTTCCACTGTTCTGATTCTGCTGGGGGCAGGGGGAGAGAGGGCAGGGTGGGGATTTTTGAAGTGAAGTTTTCCATGCACAAGTCCCTTTACCCTTCACCCATGCTTCTGTCCATTTTGTCACCAAGTCAATTCCTCACTTTGACTGAGGTAACAAGCACAAAGATATCTCAGCCCACACACATTAAATAATTCACCCTGATTCACATAGAAAGTCTCAGACACTGAACCCAGCTTTCTTGCTGGCACAACAGAATGTAGTATATGAAAGAATTTAATGAGAGTTCAAACAAAAGCAGCTTTCAGAGTGTGAATTGATTTCCCATGATTGATTTCAACTAGGCACATGTTACAGATGATGACTAATCATCACTATCACGTTGATTTCTCTGCCCAAACTTCTTCCTCAAAACAGAGTAAAGAATCACAAGCAGTACACAATATTGATGGACACTAATATGGATGTTTGTATTAAAAAGCAATAATTTCTAACAGCAGAAGAAGAAAAAGTATTGACCAAGGACAAGTTTATGAAGTTGTTTGGAACACCTAGAGCTGGTACCTAGGATGTTCTTTGCCAGCCAGCTTCTCA
Organism: Picus viridis; assembly: GCA_033816785.1. Lineage (NCBI taxonomy): Eukaryota > Metazoa > Chordata > Aves > Piciformes > Picidae > Picus > Picus viridis. Next base: position 22,322,246 of record CM066580.1, on the reverse strand, counting down.
TACTTCACTCTGAAAAGTAAATCAAGGCCCTTGCTTGGAGGGCAACCTACAGGGAATGGGAGCACTTTGCTCTGTCAGTGAGCTCTGCAAACAGCTTTGAATTTAAATTGATTTTTAATACTAGTGACAGAATTAGGTTCATTGCTATGAGTCTAAAGCATCACAATCAATACGGTTTGGGAACATTCAGTTTATGGTTAAGTAGTGAAACAATTAACAGTTCCATTGCTTTAGCTACAGATGAGAACAATTTTTCATTGCTTTTCCAGAACAAATACTGTACAGATGGCAGCAGAATCTCTACACTGAGCTTATTTTGGAAAAGTATAAGTTAACAAACAAGTGGTATTGCATACTAGCATGCTGCCTGCTTAATATTTGTAGCTCGTGGAATCATAGCATCAATAAGGTTGGAAAAGACCTCAGAAATCATGAAGTCCAACCTGTCACCCAACACTTCATGACTAACTAAGCCATGGCTTCAAGTGCCACATCCAATCCCCTCTATAGAACCTTTTATTAAAGCACTGAAGGAATTCTTCTCCTACCCCATTTTCCTCTCAATCTCTACTCATGCCAATGAATAAGTGGGTGTATTGGGATGACTTCACCTGCGAGCACCCAGCTAGGCAGTGCTTGGTTTCCCCTCAGACAGAATTTGCTTTCTGCACATTCAACAACACATTACAAAGATGATAAACCAGAACCAGAGTCACCATCACTGGAGGTGTTTAGGAAGAGACTGGATGGGGTGCTTGGTGCCATGGTTTAGTTGATTAGATGGGTGATAGGTTGGACTCGATGATCTCAGAAGTCTTTTCCAACCTGGTCAATTCTATCCTATCCTATTGGCTTTACTTACCAGTCCAGTCATGCTTACCCCTGCGAAAACAAGCGGAAAATATTTCTCCCAATGATTGTTTATTGCATAAAAACACTGGAAACTATCAGTTTATGTTCAAGAAAAGCTAAGTGAGAGAGGAAGGGAGAGGAAACACTCTGATCAGCACATCTATAAAAGCCAGAAACTCTTCTAGGTACTAGCAAGTGTAATCAGCTGGAGTGATCTTCTCAAGTCATTGGAAAAAACAGAGAACTGAACAGAAAAAGTGTTTGAGGAAATCCACCTTGTGACAGTTTTAGGCTGTGCCTAAAACACACCCTTCAGTTCTCCCCCACACACCTAGATAACAAGTTCATCTTAAAGTGGATTATTTACAAGCCAATGGCAACTTCATTTAATGTCAATGTAAAATTTAAAGCATTGCAAAGCACAGCAAAATATGTCCAAACATACAATCAGGAGATGAAAGGGAATTTTTCAGCACAGTAAAAGTGCTGATGCAAGTTAGGGGTTTAGCTGAAACTTAGCAAGCCACAATAAAGTGGAAAAGACAAAATTATTACAACAGTGACAGTGAATCAATATCTCTTCAAAAGACAGAGAAATTGCATTGCTCTAAATTTAAGCTTGCCTCCAATCCAAGAGCTTAATTTTTAAATGAAACAACCACAGCCAGCTATAAACTGGGAAGAGAAGTTAAAAATAATCCTTGAAAGTACTACCTCTGAGCACCTCATCCTAATTTACTGCAGCACAGTTCACCCAGTGTCACTTCACACATTTCCCTCCCCACTACCACTCACAGAACCTGTTTGCCAGGCCCCACATCTCTTGAGCTCTGATGCTATGAGGCTGCTCAGAGGAAAACCCTTGAAGAAAGCTGTGGCTCTTTCTGGGTTTCTCTAGTAAGCAGCCAAGGTGATGTGATATAAAAGAGGCTGTTCCAGAGGAGAAAGCAGCAGACAGGTGAGTGCACACACAGACATTTGAACCCCACCAATTATGATTTAGTGAATGTGCTTGAAAATGTGGCTGGAGGTGTTGCAACTGGTGGTAATGAGTATGTGAGTAGCCTTCTTCTATGTACATGACACTGCAACTATCCATCTCTCTTCTAATTCCTGTAGGCATCTCATCTGCATGATGCTAACTGAGATAGTCTCAAACCTGCCAGACTAAATCATTCTCAGAGCTACCACATCAGAGCTCAGTTTTTACAGCCATATATTCTACTCTTACTGTGTTAAGTATGTGCTGGTTTTGTGAGACACACCAGAGAAATGATGTTCCTGAGCCTGTAAAATTCTATCTCCTGGCAGGTGATTTCTCTTTATCACAGCAAATCCTAGATATAATTTCTGGTTTAAAAAAAGAAAGAGTTAAAAAAGAAGAAAACACATCTCAAGAGGACAGGAGGGTGCCATTAGTATAAGCAAGAATATTTTTCATATCAGGAGAAGGAAAAACACCCAAGTAAGGTTTGCTCCATTCCCTGGCTTTGTTTCAGGATGCCTTAGGTTGTTGCATAGTCAGTTTTACCAAATTACTCAATGGAAATGGACACAGAGGTTCACAGAATGAATACTGACTATCAATGCACACAGAGGTTCACAGAATGAATACTGACTATCAATGCACACAGAGGTTCACAGAATGAATACTGACTATCAAAACAACTCCAAATGCTGCCTGTCTAGGACTATACAGCCATTCGGTTTGTCCACTTATCACAGAATCTGGATCACAAAACTGCTTTTTGTGAGAATGGAAAGCAGACTAAAGCAAATTACACTCCATTTCGGTTAAAGGGGCCTGACCAGTAGACTGCAGGGTAATTGCTGGGAGAAAGGGCACAGGAAGATGTGACTGGCAAAGCTATTAAATGTTTATTTAAGCTTCTTCACATAAAAAGCACTGTTCAAGCAGCGAGAAATTCCGTATCTCCACTGAGTGTAAGATATGATGGTGTTAGTCCCTTCACACAAAGAGAGCTACACAGATTTACCTGATTTGTTCAGTGACGGACTGAATCACTCTTGTATTTTAGGTGGGAGTTCAGCAACTCCTGGAGTCCTGTTCAATGACAGGAGTTAGAAAGAAGGATTTCAAGAAGTAGAAATTAAACATAAATGTGAGATCAGAGCCAGACAAGCTTATTATAGAAGAATATCATTAGCAATAAATCCAAGAGGTGCTTAAAGTGACAGGTTGTGAGATGTACAGCTGACAGGCTTCAGGACAAATCTCCTTGGTCTCTGTAAAACAGCTTTCATTTTTGGCAGTTTTATTTTTCATTTCTCTGATCTTCTAACTCTCAGTAAGGACTCCTGCTATCCCCTAGCTCCCCTTTCCTGCTCAGTTTGAGATGCCTGTTTCAGTGTTCCTAGGGATTCTGGTTATTGCGAGGTGGTGAGAGGGAAGAGACAGGACAGATCGCCTCCAGGGCTTCTGCAGTTGATCAGTTTTTTGAAATACAGAAAAAACCCAGGTGGCTGTTGTCAGAAGTGTTAGAATTCAGGAGAGAATGCCATTTTTCAAAGCAACCTGCAATAGACTGCTGTTTCTACTACTGCAGAGCAGAAGATAGGATGTAAGAGGCAAGTCGAACATTTCCTACAGTTAAAAATTCATACTGGAAATTATTTGTTTGGAGGAAATCTGCCTCCAAACAAGATGTCTTCCTTTTTACAGCATTAATCTGGCATGTAGAAATAACTAAGTACACTGTGACAATGATCCCTCCCTCTCCGTACCTGCGCATATTCCAGCTAAAAACCCTGCTTGTTTTGCACAAACATTTGGGTTTGAAATGCCATTTTTAACAGATAGTGGGAAAATTTCGTACACTTTCTATCCATCTGACAATGTAAAAACTGTGGTTTCACGTAGCCAAACTGCAATGAGAAAAGCTCTTCAGCTGTGGCTTAAGGTCTTTTCATATCTTATTGCAGGTATGTAATAACATCACAAATTAGCATTTCATGCTAAGAAAAGTGACAATTTTAGCTACCAAGATAAAATAGGCCAAATTATGGTAGCAAACGTAAAGACACAAAAAAAAGAAAAAGAAAAAAGAAAAAAATAGTACCTTGGATTAAAAATAAAAAGATAGATAAGTGCTAATCAATGTTTTGTAAAGTTTAACACCTGAAGATCAAAGCAGATCAAGAAATACCTGCAACATAAGAAGAGTTTATTTCTTCTATGGAAAAACTCCCAACATTATACACTTAGAGGTACAAAGCTAATGGAATTGTTCTGCTAAACTGTGACATACAGAGGTAAAAAAGAAAGATTGTGTGCACACTGAAATTGGACACAGGATATAATTTCAGCTGAATCATTTATACTGCATAAGTAATACCATAAAACGAGATTTATTTTTAATTACAATTGTTTTCCTTGATGTCCCTTATGTAAGAAGTTGGTGTAATATGTGTATAAACGTATGTATAAATATGTATAAGCACATGGGTGCATACACAGCTCGCTCTCTCTAGGTGATGCTTTGAGCAGGTTACCATTTTCCCTGGGTTTAGAGGAATAGAAGTGCAGAGCAGTAGATCCGAGGGGATTAAAGGAAACAACCCTGACTGAAACTCAAGCAGGTTTCATGAAATTCACTGTGCTCAGCCATTTAGGATATCACAGCCAAAATCCTGTTCTACACTTCCATTTTTATGCTTCACACATAAACCTAACTCATCCCCACAGTGTATCAGCCCAGTCCCACTTTGGTAGCCACAGCCTCAGGTCTCAATCTCAGAGAACTGCTCCTGACGGTTATCAGCCCCATGTGGCAAATGTGCCTCTGCCCTGTGAGTGCCACCCTGCCCCTGGCACACAAACATCCACAGCGCAGCAAGCTGGTCCCCTCCTACCCCACCTTGAAAGCAGCACTCCTGGCCTCACGGCACACTCCACTTCCCCCTGAGCTCAGCTCCCCAGAAGCTTTAAGCTGATGATTTTGTGAACTGCTGTGGAAAGATGCTGCCATGGCCACTGCCTGAGTCCCAGCACCACTGTGCAGTGAGCAGCATTAGAAAATTAATTTAAAAGCTCAATGTTCAGGCACATCTTCCCCACTGCAGAGTGGGGTTTGACCCATTCTCAGATTATACAGCCATTATTGTGCACTTGCAGCATGTGATCAGTTCTGCAGGGATGCTCTGCTGGGAAAGCACGTCTGGTGCCTTCCAGGCTGCCTGTTCACCCTGCCAGCCTGCTGCTCCCCTTGGACACACACTGATACGGCACCGTAAGACCTCTCCTCACCTCTCTCCCTGGGGCATGGTTGCAGCGCAGCACTCTGAGATGACTAGGAAAGAAAATTGCCCTAAGCAGCTCTGGGCTTCTGGAATCTCCTTTGGGAAAATGTGATGTGCCAGATGGGATGCCTCAAAGCCCTGCTGACTACATCATTGTTTGCTGCTCCTGCAAAGGCCACATCTTCCCAAATTGCAGCGTTTGTGAGAGCAGTGAATAAAACCAGGCAAACACAGCCTGCTTAAAAAGAAGCAAAAATCCCAACTAATCAATCTCTCATTTTAGCATAAATAGTTCTGATGCTTAAATAGAAAGAAAAGCATCAAAGTAGGAAATGTTTTAAAACAGAAAGGTCTTTCTGGAGACATGTTCTTAAAGGTTAAGAGAAAACATTGAAATGTTGTTCTAAAATACTTCTCTATCATTTCATCTGGTAGATCTGTTAAAATTTTGTGGGGATATCATTATGATACAATTTAAAACTGAAGCTATCAAAACAGCATGAAGTCAAAGTACATGAGGCAGTGCATTTCCCTCAGGCATCTCATGTTTTCCCCCTCTGATAAAAAGAAAATCCTTCATATAAGCAGCAATTTGAAGGAGATAAAATAAGCCTTTTCCTGCAGGGTTGCTCTCAGTTTGTGCTGACATTGAAGATTGTCTCCAGCCCTGTGCAAGATCTTGCACTTGGCCTAGCTGAACTACACGAGGTTCACTTGAGCCATAAAATTGTCCCAAAATGTCCTCTATCTACACCAAACAAAGTCCCTCGGTGACTGTATGAATCAATACACACATGCGGGTCTAGAGACTGCACCTAAAACTTCACACATTTCCTGAATGGCAAAAATGGGACAATATTCTATTCATGATTACAGTCAAATGCAAGTTTTGACAACACTTAATGGGAAGTTAAAGAAAACAAATCTAAGAAGCAGGCTACGTTTTATCCAGGAAACTCTGCCAGCTGTAGTTCATACAGTGTCAGTCTTGTCACTGCACAGTAGTGTTTTAATTGGGGAAGGATCATAATCACACACTTGATGAGCAAGGGAATGAGGCATCTGACTAAGAGGCAATTGAACCCAACATGACCTAATTCTTCAGATGTCTCATCACAAACCCTCACTTTCGCACAGTTTCACTTAATCTGTAGTAAATGTCTAGTGGAGTTCCTCTTACAATGGTCACTGCAGCCACTTTATAGCAAGGAGATGCCTTGCTGCACACTGATATATATTAATACACAAAGTTCTGATATTAACAAGGATCAGTTTCCTAAATCATACAAGTAGTTTATATTACTAAACAAATTTCCTTTTCTCTGCATTAGGGAGAAGAAAAAAGTACAAAGTGCATCTGGATATGTGCTGCTTAAACTAGAACATTCAATTATTCATGTATTTTAAAAATATATCAAACCCTAATCCCTGTTGTTTTGCAGCTACAGATACATTATGAAAATACATTCCATCCTGGGGGCTGGGGACTGCAGTTCAAGTAAAACATTGCCCAAGCATGTTTCAGCTTTTTCTTGAAAAGCTTTTCTCAAAACCTTGTCTCACTCTAATCCAGTAAACCAGGCACGCTGAATGACAAACACAAAGCCTCGCACTCTCGCTAACAGCATCTGCCTGCCAGGCTATGATGACAGTTAAACGGCACAGAACACAGGGATATTTCATAAAAGGATGGAATTTCTTAATAACTATGGTAATGCTATGCAAATATGCCACATCATAATACAAATCAGAGTATATTATCTGAAACTCTCCCATTCTTTTCTATGTGCAGGTTTCCTCCTCCTTGTGCTCCCATTATAATTACCCTAACTTTCAGAAGCAAACTCTGTCACAGTTCTCTCCAGTTTCTGTAATTTGGAACTTGTCACACTGCTTCTAAGCACTTCATCCACCTTCCTATTATGGTGTAAATAGGCACATTAAAGAGATATTGTGCTGAGATTAAGTATTTTAACCTTATTTAAAAACTGAACATTTGCATTCTATTTTTTACTTCCAGAAGTTTGTTTAGCATTTCCATTGTAATTATTAGATATTGATGGAATAAAAAATGGAATAATGCATAATAAAGGCATCCATTTCTGACTTGGAATTAGAATGTGTAGTCTCTGCTTTAAAAATTAGACTCAAAACCACCTGAAGACCAGCTACTGAAAGAGGGATTTTTTTTTTCCCCTGTCAGAATATGGTGTTTAAATAAATTTAAGTGTTAAGACACAAATAACAGGACAGCTGGCTAAGAGGAAGCGAGTTAGAGAAAAGCAGGAGATGAGGTTATACTCCTGCAGTGTCAAGGGTTAGGCCTGGGCTGGCCACTACAGAAGCAACAGATGCTCCCTATTAACACCTCTCCTTTCCCAAAGGGAAGTAAAAAGGAATAAGTGAGACAGATTGATGGGTTGGGAAAGAAAACTAAGACAGCTTGAACGGAAACAATAACAATAAAATGAAATAGATACAAATAGACACAAACCAATATCAAACACAGCCTCCTGATGGCAATCATATCACCATCACCACTGATGCTGTGCCAGATGTCCCAGACTAGACTCAGCAGCAGATGGGAACCAGATTCAGGAGCTGGATTTGGGAATTGAATTCAGGAACACATGGATTGGGATTGAAGGCAGTACAGACAGTCCTCCTTGGATGATGGCCATTGAAGAAGGGGCTTGACCCTTTATACTTCAGCTTTATACTGAATATATTCTGTTTTAATTCAAAGCAGGACATTGCAGAAAAACATAGGGCTAGACTAGACCTTGAAATGACTATGGCTAAAATATAATCAAGAGGAGAGCACATACATAGTATGTTGTTCATGGGTGTCAGAAGGGTCACCGAGTATGATCCACATAGGCCAGGCTTAAAGAACACAGTGTGCCATCTTCCATCACAAAATGGTTGGGACAATCAGGAATTAACCAGGTTTCTTATCTCCTGTCTAAATGTTTTTTGAGAAGCTTTTGAATTGATCTTTTGCTGAAGCCTTCTTGGTCTGCTTAATCCTAACGAAGTCAAAGTGATTTTAGTTGTGCAATATCCAAATAGTCTTTTTATTTGAGTAAGCTTGAATAAACTGGAGCATCCTCATGTTTCTGTTTAAATATGTATACATCTCTAGCTATGGACAGACTGAGAGTGTACTGCTGTGGAACAAGCAGCTACTGTCCAGAGAGGCTGTGGATGCTCCCCCCAGAGATGTCCAAGGCCAGGTTGGATGGGGCCTTGAGTAACCTGTTTTAGTTGAGAAGCGTCCCTCCCTATGGCAGGGAGGTTGGATTAGATGATCTCTCAGGTCTCTTCCAGCCTAGGCCATTCTATGACTACAGAAAAGAATGATGTTTGAAGATTTTATTAAACATATATAGTATGTTTATATATAGTATATATATTAAACAAATATATAGTAAAAGGAAACTGTTGTATTTTCTAGCTCAAAACATATCTAGATCACATAAAAGATATTTGTTATATTGAACCCATATGACATTATAATTAGAACAGGGCTGAAGGCATATTTGGGAATCAGCTGGTTTACACAATTTGCCTTTTTCCTGTAATCATCCAACCTGTGGAAACAACTGTTTGTCTGTTTAATGCCCGTGCTCTCAACAGCTTTAGGAATGGACTCTTTCAGCAGCAAGGGCTCCCTCTGAACAGTGAGCTCCTCTCTCATTTCAGTGGTATGGGGGAGCACAGTCATACGCATCTGAACCACCAGTTATTTCTGAGGCGGCAATGCACCACCAGTTCCAGAAACAGGAGAGACTGACCTGAACTTATGCTTAAAATAGTACTTCTGTTTACCTGAAGAAAAATGTTTTTGCTACTTTTCTTTTGAACTCTGGCAGCATCTCTCTAAGCTGTTTGTAACTGCTCTCCCACTGTACTTCTCTAATTCACATTTTCTGCTCAACCCTTTCTTTACCGAAGGGTTTAGACTGAAAATCCCTGGAAGGAATTTGCATGTGAAAAATGTTCTCTATTTCAAAATGCATTGAATGTTTTCTTGTAGTTTTTTTGAGCAGAGCCTTAACATTACAGCAACATGAAATAATGAAACACACTAACATGAAATGGTGAACCTATTGCAGCATCCATAAATTACTCCTCCCCTCTCAAGCTGACATCTGTGTGTATTTAACAGCTTCAGTGTCAACTCTCAAAAAGAACACCAGCAGGAAAACAAAACTGTGGCAGCATTTCTGATACTCACAAAAGGAAGACCCCAGAGGATGAAGGGAATGCATCCATTTTGTGGCTTCTTTTCATATCACAAGATAAATAGTTTCCAACTACTTTACTTCAGAATTAAGTAAAGTCTTATCTGCGTGTGGCTCCAATTAAAACAACATATGCAAGCCAGACATCTCTGATGGCTTGACCTCTTCCATACGTGTACAAAACCCAAGCTATGTGGAATATGCTGATTGAGGACACTGTGAAAAATAAAGAAGACCAAAAGGATGGCCTGGTAGATATTACCCCCAGCAGCATATTAGACCATGATCTGCCAACTTTTAAAAGTCATTACCAAATACTGCCTGCATTAAGAGGTGCAAGCTGGAGCAGATGAAGTTCCAATGAACATAGGGAAAAACTTATTCACTGTGAGGGTGCTGGAGCACTGGAGCAGAGTGCCCAGAGAGGCTGCAGAGTCTCCTTCTCTCCTAGAATTTCCTTATTTTAAAAAGTACCCCTGCACAGTAAGGCAGAAACACAGGACTGCAGAGGATAAGAGATTCAGTACATAACACAAAATCAGAACTTTAAGCAGCAGTGAATTATTTAAAAGCCACAGAATAAGTGATGGAAATACAATGTTGACACTGCCCATTTCACAGAGGTCAGACATTTACCTGCAGAATTGGTAGTTCCATGTAGCAATTGTATCAGCTCAGGAAAGATTTATTACATATATTCATAACAATCCAGAGAGAAGCACGCACACACATCAAATTAGTAACAAGATCCTTCTGAATGGGCATTAATGAGACTATGAAAAAAGTTCATTTATCTATTTTTATCATGAATTTGCTGAAGGCTGCTCAAGCAACTCGCAGTCAATAACAACTGCATGAATATGCATGTGCAGACACATATTTGCATGCATATGAATTTATCTAACAATAACTGATCACACATAATTACTCAGGAATTCAGCAGCTTACAGCAATTGATATTGTAACCCAGAGTGGTATGAAAAATAAGTTACTGGGAATTTATGAAATAAATTGCTGCCTGCAAATGAGAAAAGCAATTTTTCATGGGGAAAATGTCATCATTCTCAACTGACACTGACGTACTGCCTCCATTTCCTTGGCACAGAGATTCTCTGTGGCACAGTCCTTGCTGCCAGTGCAGCATAAGATGCATTGCATCATCCAGTACAGATTTGAAACCAGGATCCTAAAGAAAGTAGTGAAGTCTTGCTGGCTGGAAGGGAAAGATTTTGCAAATGAAACAAATGTGATAAATAAAATGCAATCCTTTCCAAACAAGATAAAACCCTACAGCCTTAGAAAAAAAATTAGAAAGCTAATTTTAAGTGCTCACAAGCTTGCTTATACTGATTTTTTCTTAACTATCATTTAAGTCAGTGCAATTATTTGTCATTAAAAACCTAGAACTGTCAATGTATTTCACACAAATCATTACAGAGGCAAAATTTATTGTCTTCCTTTTTTGGTCCAAAATTATAATCCTGTACCCTCTTTAATGTACCCTTCCCCTCTTATTTAATGTAGTTACCTAGGTCTGAATCAATGTTCTATTATCTGGCTTCAGTCAGTGAAGTGCTCTGCAGTGCCTGCACCTTTCTAGTTGTTGGGGTCTCAGTGCACACCACAAGCTACTGCAACACCAGCAAACCAGTGCCAAGCCCGGATATGCACACATGCTGCTGGAAGATTGCAGTGTGAGGGCTGACAAGTTCTTTGGTGAGCAGCAGTGCTGGAAAGGCCTGATTGCTGATGGTCTGTGTCCTGCTCCTTCCCACAGCCCCATTTTCACACAACTCTCGTGCTGATCTGCATATGAGCAGAGTCTGATGGCACAGGCTCTGAAAGCCAGGGAGAGCCACATCTGGGCTGGCTGCAGTCTTGGCTATCTGGCCAATAGCTCTCCCCAAAGATCAAGCCTATTTTCTCCCAGAAAGTCACTGGTTTAGCATACATTCCTCTAGTGATCTGCTAACTACCACACCTGCAGGAATCCTTGTGGGCTTACTGCTGGGTTCAGTTTGTTTCAGATTGATTAAAACATTCAGGCCTTGTTAAGGTTGGTAGAGGGATGGACTGGTGCAGACACAGGCAGTGCAGTCACAAAAACCTCATCTGCTTTGAGAATTATGCTCACTTGGCTGCTTCTCACACCCAAACACATGTGGGAATTCAAACAGGTCCAAGTTATCCATTTCAGCTGGCTAATAGATTTAAATTATGTATCAAAATATTTCATGAAATAGTATACAATTAAATGTTGTTATATAGCAATTCACCAAAAATATCTGCTGGTTTCTGGACAGAAAGCATGAAAGTCCCTTGTGCTGCAAGGCATAGTTTGAGAGAAACATTTTCCATCCATATACCCTGCTTGAAGTATGATTTCTGTTTGCCACAGAAGATCAGAATGGAAGAGCTACTCCTGAGCACTCTGGAATTTGGAATTTAAAATGTCTGACTTGAACTCCTGTGCTAAAGGATGTTGTTTCAGTGACATTTCTGTGAGACCACAGCACACTTGGCAAGATCTCTATTTTTATGCTTTGCTGAACAGAGAACTAACTTTTCCAGATCTCATGGTGAGAGCAGGCCAACCATTTCCAGCTGTGGTTGATGTGGCAATGATTTGAAGCCATCAGTGAGAATTATTTAATGAGAAGCATATATCTGTAGTGGTCTAATAAATATGTATAACATACAAGACAACACAACTGAAAGATTAGCAGTATTGAAACAGCTCCTTTTTTTGGCCACAGCTCGCCTCCCCGTGCTTGTGCATGGAGAATTCAGACAAGGATAAAGTCTCTTTAAGCCACTGACATGAGACCACTTTTTGCAAGTCAGTGCACACATGGATGTCTGAGCACCATAAATTAACATGGATTTGCATCGACAGCCAGTAATTATGTTTTATGTCAGCCAATAAAGAGCAGGAGAATGATGAATTCCCACTGCCAGAGTTGTACTACAGTCAAATACAGAAAAGTTTTACCAGTGCCAGCAATGAGTGCATCTACCAAAATTAAATGACCCCTTAAAGGTAACCCACAGCCAGCTCTCCAAGCAGCATGTGTGATTAGATGCATACATTTGGCCACTATTTCTGCACCGTCTGAAATCAGCGATGTTTCACACCTCTCAGAATCCAGGGTTACTGGCCCAAGTACTCTTGTCCAGGTTTCAGTTATCTAAACTCCTTTTCATAAAGGTTTCACTATACTTGAATTTGCTGTTATTCATTTACATTTTTGCCTATACAGCAGTAAAAGACACCAGAGCCAGTTGCTTAGTGGCAGTCACCACAACAAAATACTGTTGCCTGAAGAGCACATTTACTAGAGATATTCTGTTCTTTAGCCAATGGCATTCTACATAAGAGCAGGGGACTCTTCAAATAAGAGGCTATGAGAGCTGACCACTTCACTTGTGCTGTGACAGCATTGCTAGCAGTGATATAAAACAATAGATGTCATTACAAACCCAGAGTCATCCAAAAAGTTTAGCCAGACTTGCACCAATTCCCACACCACATCTTAGTGCTTCTTCCCTCCAATATGCTTGACCCGTGCGCTTGTTCCTGCACTTACAGCCTTGCAAAAAATTAAATGCCCACTTTCCTCAAGGCCCTGTGAAAACATAAAAGCATTCTCAGCTCAAAGCCACCCACAAATATAATCCCAAAGTAGAAAAAGAAAGGTGTGAAGCACTATTTCATCTTACGGAGATTAATGTCTGTGGTAGTGTCGATGAAACTCTCTCACAAGATTTCTTTTTGTGGCAAGCTTTGACCAAGCACACCCTGATGTTATCAAAAGCAACGCAGGAATCTAGCAGGGCTTTCTAGCGTGAGTTGAGATGATAGAGGACACAAAATATCACAAGCATCTTGCTTTGTAATTCTTTTAGCGTAGAAAAAGATAACGAGGAAAAGTGAGTCCTCTGCTGCACAATATGTTCAGGTGTCACTAGCAGGCTATTCCACAAAATTCACATTGAAATTCTAGGGAAACCAATAATTCATAAATTAATAGGCTATGTCAGCTCTAATTAGCCCACAAAGGCTAGGTAAGCATCTTTGGGACACCACAGGGTAACTCCACATTGCCTCAGACAAATCAAGCATCCACATCTTGGCTGGTCTGTGGCTTGGGACACATGAGAGCTTACACAGAGCAATTCAGAGTATTGGAGCAAGGGAGAAGGGAAACAACACTGGAAAAAAACAGAAGCTGGATTTGCTTCTTTTCACTGTCCCCTGGTTTTGGCAAACAGACTTCTGTGCGATAAACACAAAGAAAGGGAAGCAAAAGAAGCAATAAACATTCACTTAACACTGTAACATGCAATGTCATGGCAGCTGGTTTCAAAAGAAACAACCATGAAGGGAAACAGTGTTTTGTTTAGGTTTTCCCTCTGTCACTGTGCAGGGAAATGTTCATTTCTATGTTCCTAGCAGTAATTGTAATCACTAGCACCAACCCTGTAGAAACCAAACATCCAGAAGGGCTGAAAATGCAAATCAAACCATCTCCAACCAGATCTAAACCACAAAAGAAATCTAAATGATGTCAGAAATGAACATACCATTGACATCCTCTGAACTAGGTGTGGAAGAACTTCCACAGATTGTCATGTGTACCAACTAGGTGGATTGAATTCCAGCCAGTACTTTCCTTCTCACCCTGGTCTATGCCATTGGACACACGTGGGTTCTCAGCACCGTCTCATTGCCCTACCTAGTCATTTGCATAAATTTCTGCTACTGTAGCAATGCAATTTAGTTGTAGATATTATGGTCTGCTGCTCTCTGCCAGTGAGTGTCAGTAACTCATAATAAGAAAAGGAGTAAAACATTCATTGACAGAATACCACTGGGTTTGCCCAGACACACAGCCTGACATGAAATATAGCAATGGATTATTGTAAATGGATTATTTTACACTTTTATAAATGGAAATAAGTACATTTATGTTTCCAGAAGCATGCAGCACTTCCTGTAGTAGCCTATTCACCAGCCTAGCCTGCAATGGATTAGGATCCTCACTCTCACTAGTACTTAAACAGATGCATTTTCAGAAGAAAATTACAAGCTTTGAAGCAGATTTAACACTTGGAATAGAACACGTTTCTCCCTATTTTGGGAAAAAGAATTATTGTGTGACAAGAGAAAATATTTCAGCTATGTCAAAAGACAGGAAAAACAAAAGTCTGTTTCCTCTCACTAGTCTGTGAGCATCATCTTGCTCTACAGGCAACTGGTGTACATAAGTTCAAGGAATTAAAATAGGAGCTGATAGAGTATTCTAAAATATTCTTACTGCATGAACAATAGTCTTGGAGCAACTGGGGCAGAGGTAGTGTTCCTTGAAGACAAAACTGAGCTGACAGTAAAATAAAATCACCCTCTGCCTCGTATCTACTTACATCATCAACTCACATCTGCTAAGGGAGCACTGGCTGATAACACAATTGGAGAATTTTGTTTGTGCTGGGTAGTCAACACAAAGAAACTGTAATTACATCCAGGGATCCCCTTTTTCAGCATACCAGGTCATGAAGGTCTTGAACTCCTTACTTCTTACCAGCGAGACAAAGCAATTATGCATGCGTATAAACTACCTTTGAACTAAAATAGCTTTAGACTGCGGCGAGGTGTTTGTGCAAACTTATCTTCCTTCAGTGTCCTGGTCTGAAAACATTTCTTTAAATACAAAAATACACAGCAGACTAAAATGAGAAGGGACAACAGAAAATTCTTAAACTGGTATATTTTTCCAAGCAGCACAATTAGAAAGGCTATAGAAGAAAGAAACAGCTAATTAGACTAAGGAAAAGATGATACATCCTTTCTGATGTGTAGAATCATTAACTAACCCATTCAATAGTAGTCATTCAGTAGTTTGGTGCAGCATAATAAATAGCCCTGGACTGCCAAAAGTTGAGCTCCTTTTCCAATTGCTATTAATCAAGCTCTCTGGATGCATATATGTTTGTATAGACAAAAACAATGTACATGCCAGGTTGCTCATTATACTGAGGAGATGGAATGCCTCCTCATCTCTCACTAAGAGACAGAGTTCCATTTCAAAGAAAGATGATTTATTTCCATCTAGTTAACCATATATATATATATATATAAAACTGTATTAAAAAAACATGTATGTAGCATAATTACCTCTGAATAGCCTTTGAAACATAGCGGGGAAAAAAATCAGTATTTGGAGTATCATTTGACTTAGTACAAATGAAATTTGATTACATATCAGGAAATGAAAGAAAAAAATCTTTCCCAGTATACTCACAGTAATGACAAATCAAGAAGTGAGTATACGCAGAATGAAAGACAAAAGTGTTCTCAAGAGAGATCATTGCAGTTATGACCATTAAAAAGTAGTATCAGTTTTAGAAAAACTTAAATAATTTCAATGCAACCTTATCAACAGGCAGAGACACAGACATGAAAGACTGGCTGCCTTGTCTGCAGCAGCGTACACTTCAAAATAAAGGACTGCAAGCTGCTTTCCATCTGACCCAGAAAATACTCTTACTGATAGCTAAACCAGAAATATGTTAGAGGGAAAAAAAGCACATTTGCTTGGTAGTTATGTCTCCGTGGGATCATGGAATGGTTTGGGTTGGAAGGGACCTCAAAGATCATCTAGTTCAAATCTTACTGCTATAGGCAGGAACAGCTACTGAACCAAGTTGCTCAAGGCCCAATCCAACCTGACTGAGTACTTCCAGGGTTGGAGCCTCCACAATTTCTCTGAACAGCCTTTTCCAGTGCCTTGCCACCCTCATGGGGAAGAATTTCTTTCTAATGCCTAATTTAATTTGTAGCATGTAATTGAAGACTGGTTTGAAGCCATTACCACTCTGTAAAAAGGCATGGAGTACCAGGACAAGTCTCTCTCTGGCTCTCCTGGAGCCCCATTCAGATACTAAAGCTTGCTATAAGGTTTCCCCAGAGCCTTCTCTTCTCTTGGCCTGTCTTCATAGAAGAGGTGCTCTAGTCATCTTCATGGCCCTCCCCTAGACCTGCTCTAACATTTCCATTTTCTTCTTGCCCCAGGGGCTCCAGAGCTGAATGCCACTTCAGTTGGGGTCTTATGAGAGGTGAGTAGAGTAGAGGGGGAATCCTTTCTGTTGACTTACTGGCCACACTTCTTTTGATGCAGCTCAGAATACAGTTGTAAGTGCACATGGGCAGCTTGTGCTAGGCTTCCCATCAACCAGCATACCAAATCCTTCTCCTCGGGAACTGGTCTCTACCCATTCTCCTCCCAGCCTGTTTTTGATTGCCCCAATCGATGTGCAGAACAATCCCATGTCCCATACATTGCTAAAAAGAAGTAGTAAAAATTCAGGCACATTAAACTCATGTCAGTTCTAAACACGTTGACCCACAGGTGACTATTTTTCCTTCTGCCAGGGAAACTATCATGCTTGGGTTGCAGAGAGAGAAATTCTCTAATCTTTCTTTCTCCTTGAATGCTATCACAGCACAGTGCCCAATTTCTCTGGCTGAATGCTTGTGAATTAACAGCATTCTTAATTACTTTAGATACAATCTACATTGGAGCTTGCTTTTCATTTTGCATTCATTTTTTCTTCCATTCATTATCAAAGCCTGGCTTCCCACTAGACTGTTTATATTTTAATTTGTGCAGGCTTTAACAATATACCTACTCCAATACTGTCCTAATTAAATTAAATTTCCTTCCATAGGTTTGAACAGCTACCCATGTTGACCTCAAAAGTACTCCTTTCTTCTTTCCAATATATCTTGAAGTCCATCAAAGAGTTCTTTTCCCCAGGCCCTACTACTTCTCCAGTCTTTGTGCAACTAGTTCTCCAATAACTATCCAGATTAGTATTTCATCTTTAAGAAAATTACAATCCAAATCCTAAGTGGTGCCCTTTTTAGTCTGTGGATGTTATTTAGGTCACTTGAAATAAACAATTGCAGAACAGATTCTGACCACAGTAGTAAGGAAGGACTTTGATGTTTCGGATAGGACTTTTTTCCCCCCTACAGCTATCATTCCCAATTTTCTTCTTAATTAAGTCACTACTCAAAAAAGTCTTTTTAGAATGGTGGGAACAAAAAAAAAAATAATTCAAAGCTGAATATATGGCTCACCTATGACATCTCCTTTCATGTCACCAAATTTCCATCCCAAGAGCAAATTTAAGAAAGCATCAGTACTTCTCTACCACAGTGAAAGATACTCTACCTTTCACGTTCCAATTGCACCCTTTCAAAACCCAGATTATTCTAACATTTTAAACTATTTAATTTTTAAGGTAAAATGCATGTATTTATATGTCACCATACAGAAGTAGATGTATTTGATACATCTACACAGTGACAGGTGTGTCAAATACTTTTATTTTTCCCTGTTTACATTTCTTAAATCTCTTCCTTTCCTAGTGCAGTCCATCTTCTTCCAGTACAGAATCTTTTCTTGATAGGAGGCCTAGCTAAAGCAAGCTCTGAATCCAGCTTTCTTTCAGAGGAAAAATTATGGCCTGTGATTGTTTTTAGTAACATCTCAGTAAAATCATTTGGAGGGCAAATGTGTAGTAGTAAACATTCCCTGCCTTTAATAATTTTTGTTTGAGAGTTGAGTTAACAGGTGGTTTAGGACCAGGAAGATAAAACACAGGAGGTGCCTTTTTTCCCGCCCCCTTCCCCTTTACCCTTAGATCTCTCATTATGGGTCAGCAGTAAGCTCTGTATATGCTGTGTAATGGTTTGCATCAGAGATGTTGCTCTTTGATTTGTAACCCCAACCAACTACCCCCACCCCTCCAAAAGCCAGTGGGCTGATGGCCAGGCCCTTAGGGAAAGCATATGGAAGCTATGGCATCGCAGCATGCACTTTCAGTGTGTTCCAAGAGCTTGAGCTAAGGCAGTCAAATTTCTCTGGGTTTCCTGAAGCAACATAGCTGTTTGCAGCTACAGTCGTGACCAATTCCTGATGCATCACTGAGTCTAAGCTTACCTGAGAGATTTCTACAGTACATTGGAGACGCTTCCGTTTAGTGCATTACACAACCCACCCAGCTAGGAGGGAATGCAACATCCTGCTGATACTGCCTGGGAAAAACAGGTCACATAACATGGACACTGCCAATTGCCAAACTGAAATCAGTTAAGAAATCCATGTACAGAAAGCAAACGATCAATGCTCATCGACACAGCCCAGTGAGTGGATGATACGCAGAGTACAAAGCAGGACTGACATGTATTGATACAAACAGAAATGCATCTCCCTGTGATCCAGACAGGAAGGCTACACAGTGCATAGTGTGGGACTGGGAACACAGGCCTTGCTGAATGGGGCAAAGAGACGGACAGAGAGAAAGCACAGACTACTACTCGTGCTGTTACTGCCTCTCCACATGTAGAATTTAGATGAGACTGAACTGATATTTCCCCTCCACTTTTTTTTTTTTTTTCCTAATAAGCTTGGAGAAGTTTTTGTCAAGTGTGTATGTATGAATTCACAACTGCACTCACACTGTACTCTCTGTACCCTGTCCTTGCACACAAACGTGCTGCATTGTTCCAATGACATCGTCCTGCCTAAGGCTACATTCTACCATGTCATAAACTGTATTAAGTTGGCTCATAATGAAACTCAGGAAATCAAGGATAAAATTAAATGCTCCTTAAGACATTTTTATTCAAATAATTTGCGTTAGCTTCTGTTTAGTAGGTTAAGCAAAACACAGTTAGCTCATACCCCTTTTTATTGTCTTAATTGCTTTAAAAATAAAGTCTGCCCTCTGCTTTTTTCAACTAGAGAGTACAAAAACTCATTACAGTGGTGAACTCCAGTTCTCTCTTGTCATCGTTCACTTAACTGGCAGTGAGACTGCAGTGCATTAGAATAGAATAGAATTAACCAGGTTGGAAAAGATCTTCAAGATCATCAAGTCCAACCGATCACCCAACACCATCTTATCAACTAAACCATGGCACCAAATTCGTTTGGACTGATGATGTTGGAACAAAAGATGTTCACATCCTTCAGCAGGAATTTGTAGTAGGATTAGATACGTGCTTCTGAACCCACTCTTCGTGTAGAAGATAAATCAACATTTCAGATGATCTTGGTGAAGACCCACAATTAATCTATTAATGGTTCAGGATTTAGCACAGGATAACAATCCAACTGTAATATTTTAGAAGCATATTTCAGTTCCTAATAAAGGCAGCATCAGCCATTCAATTATTGTCATTTATTGAAGAGAATGAAAAGAAATCCATAATGATGCTTTTTGATTCCATAGATTAAAATTCTTAGATATTATTACAGATTAAAAGGAAATATTAGACTTAGTCTTGTAAAACTTTTACTTGTGATCCTGGCTCAGGAAGAACCTGCAGGAATTGAAGAATGTGCTGTGTACAGCAGCAAGGCAGAAATGTCAGAAGCAAGAGAATGCTCCTAAGAGCAAAGCTGCAGGCAGTAGACTCACTCAGCAGAATCACACAGAATGGGCAGAAAGTTAAAAACTTAGAAGCAAAAAAGAAAAATCAAGTATTTCAGAGACACTGAGAAAGGAAGGGTCAGGGCTGAAAGGCAGGAAGCTAAATAAATGATAGCAGGAGCTGGAAAATCCCCATCTGGCTTTAAAAGAAGAAATAAGGTCATGAGGTGGCACAGTAAGAGAACTGCACTGTTGACCAACAGCAGGGCCAGCAATTAAGAGATGCAGGGCCTTTGTTTAAAATAATACAAATAATTAAAACTCAGCAAGGGTCCTCCTGAAGAGCACACTTGACTGAAAGGCCTTCTTTTTCCAGAGGAAACTTCTTGGGTCTGCTATTTCTGACTGCTGTCAGGGCATAGCCCTGCATTGCTCTATAGATGATATAACAGAACACTGTGGGGTATTTAGGTTCCTTTCAGGTGGAAAACAGTGTTTCAGAGAAAAAAAAACATTTGAGGTCAAGTTTAAATGTTTCCAAAACAGAAAAGGTTTTTTTTGGGTTAAGCAGTATGCAGCAGCAAGGCCTGAAGTGTTTCTCTGACTTGAGATATTGTTATTTAGTTTATAGGAGCGGATCTCAAGCTATGATAAGTAGATTTTGCAATATGAAGTACTTTCAAGAAGCATATGCATAATAAAAGGTATTTCATACTGCTTTTGCTTAGATGAAGGGTATTTTATCCCCTTGTTTTCTATTTTACTGGTAAGTGCCAGTTTCCCTGTTGGAGACAATTTATCTTATCAGAATCCCACTGGATAATCTAGTTTGTTCAAGAGCACACCTCCTGATCAAGTAGTAAAATGCTGGCAATGTCCTATGCAATTTACCTATGTAATTTTACTGGGTTACTTTATTTTGTGCATTAAATATCCTTTCCCCTGTTCCCCTACACAAAGTTATTTTTAAACTTTAGGATTAAATTAATATGTTCCATTTTATCAGCTGGTAGACATGAAATAACAAAGGGGAAAAAGAAAAAACAAACATCTTTTCTGATAAAAAAAACATTGTTAAGAGGCTACCTGAAATAGTAACATGTTACATGAAAAAAAACCCAAACAAACCAAACTGTCCTTCCAAATTTGCATGCTTGCAGCTTGCTAAAACCCCCAAACTTTAAATTGACACACGTCTGAACTTTAGATAAAGTCAGTTTTATCATTCCAATCCTGTTATAAAGCTCATTTTAAACAACATTCCAGCTTAATTAGCATTACCTTCTGGCTCCCTAGTACCACCCTTTTGAATGCTGGCATGGTTAAAACACTCAAGTCTACTTGGTTTAGGATAATGTGGCAAATGTCAGTGAAATACAAGGGCATATGGCATATAATTACAGAACCATATGGATGCCAGTAGTGATAGTCAACAGTATCTGAATGCAAGCCTGAGAAAGGTAGAGGAAGAGCAGTAAAACACCATCATACGTAATCATAAAACGGATCTATATAGTTTCTTTGCAGCTGAAAGAAGCCTGTGTATGCCTGTCCTTTAATGAAGCAAAGCCACTTATGTTTGTAGAAGCACATAGCTGCAGTGTGCAGCCCACATTCATTTAGTTGTGGTTCAAAAATTCGTAACCGCAGATTATTAAGATGAATGAAGTAACAAACTACTCACCAATGCACACAGCAGATCAACCGCTTCCAGTATCAGTTCTTGGTGGCCAATGCGAGTGACTCCCAGCTCCTCAAGCTCCTGATGGGTGATGTGGAGCAGCTGTTCCCCATTGATCTTCTCTCTTTCAAAGTTTTTTATGTATTGCTGGAGGCAATCATCAAGGCCTAGTTAAAAAGAGGCAACAACATATTCAGAGAATGGACATAATCACTCCTCTGTATCACAGAGTCACAGACAATTCTTGGGAACAAAAACAATTTCTTGCTTGCATCTATTATGGAAAAAGGGCAAAACATTAGAGTTTAACTTACACAGTACAGCACATGCAGCTACACAGAAAAGTTTCATTACTGGCATTATTTGCACCGCCCTCACGAGGGAAGAATTTCTTCCTAATGTCTAATTAAAGTCAAGCTTCTTCCAGTTTAAAGCCATTAACCTTCATCCTATCACTACATGCCTTCATAGAAAGTCTCTTTCCAGCTTTCCTGTAAGCCCCCTTCAAATACTGGAAGGCTGCTATAATGTCTCCCCGGAGCCTGCTCTTCTCCAGTCTGAACAACTCTCAGCTTGTCTTCATAGGAGAGGTGCTCCAGCCCTCTGTTCATCCTTGTGGCTCTTCTTTGGAGTCACTCTAATATTTCCATGTCCTTCTTTTGTTGAGGATTCCAGAGCTGGGCACAGGTACTGCAGGTGGGGTCTCATGAGAGGGGAGAAGCCCCTTCCTAAATTAAGTATTTAGAGCATTCAGAAACATTTAGAAGATACCAAATGAAGGTGCCAGCCCATGAAAACTGTAGCCACACAGTTTATGTATGGCCCTGTTTATGTTATGTATGTAGTTTATGTACTAACCATGCTATTGGGCCAGAGAGAACTTATGACAGAAGAGCAAAAGAAGGAATTTATGTTATTCAAACTGCTCAGTAACAGCTCCCCAGGCCATCTTTAGAAGCTTTTACTTAGTGGTGCGAACAGCATGGCAGTGGACAACAGAACACAGAAAAGTATCATTAAAGGAGCAGACTGCCTCATAGTGTGAAAGCATTGAATAAATACACACACAAAGAAAAATTTGTCCCCTGCCCTCTGTTTTTCTGTATCAAAGGTATCAAAGTGTTCCTTTTCTGGCAACATAAAATGCTGTGTTGATAACTCTGAGGTGTTACAAGGCAAGAATTTACATGTCAGTAGTTTCATTCTTTGTTATTGTGGCTATAATTGCATTCAGAATGAAAATATCAAAGATGCCATTAGAAAGAGTACAGAATAAGATCACTTAGGTTCACCAAAGCCAAAGGGAATATTTATTTCCCAGATCCACTTAGGCCTCATTATGACTCTTCCTGCAATTTTTCTCAGTAGAATTTTCATTTACAGATCCGACTGATGTTGGTTTAGATGCACAAATAAAAAGCAAGGGGCAGCAACTCTGCTTTGAAAGTAAATAAAATTATACAGAATCAGAGAATTGTCAGGGTTGGAGGGGACCTCAAGGATCATCTAGTTCCAGCTCCTCGGCCATAGGCAACAACACCTCACACTAAATTAGGTTGCTCACTGCCACATCCAGCCTGGCCTTAAAAACCTCCAGAGATGAGGCTTGTACCACCTCCCTGGGCAACTTGTTCCAGTGTCTCACCACCCTCATGGTGGAGAGCTTTTCTAACATCTAATCTAAATCTATCCTCCTCTAGCTTGGATCCACCCCCCCAAGTCCTATCACTACCCAACACCCTAAAAGGGCCCTCACCAGCTCTCTTGTAGGCCAGTATTCTCAAGTTACACAGTGTCAGAGTCAGGCAAGAATCGCAGAAGCTTGCAGTTCTGTCTCTGCAATTTCTTACTTCTTTTGGGGACAGGATGTAACAAACTCATGTATCCTTCATAGTGCAAGAACTTTATTCATGGAACAGGGTTCAAACATTTCTGCTTTATTTTAAAGCTGAGACTTAACACCTATGATGAGAAATCTGCCCTATCCACTTTTCAGTAAAAGAAATTGTATTCCATCCACGAGGGCTACAAAAACTTTCTCCGTGTAACAAGAGCAGAGGAAAAACAAACATCTCTGATGTGTTTACTGCAAACTATGATTTGGCAAATAAGGCACATTGAAAATCGCCTAAATTGAGGCAACATGGAAAAGAAAGGAGGCAGAAAAAAGAGAGAAAGGGCAAGAGAAGAAAGGGAGTTAGCTTGAAAATGTTTGTTTTCTAAACAGCTTAATTAAGGAAAAAAAGAGACCATTAAACCAACAAAGCAAGCCCACACGTTATTAAAAATATTCTCTGTAGAGCTGGCTGAAATCAGATTTAAGTATTAACTCAGAGCCAACATTACAAAAGAGATGCTATGTACTGTGGGTACAATAAGACCCACTGAGAT
Source organism: Picus viridis (assembly GCA_033816785.1). NCBI lineage: Eukaryota > Metazoa > Chordata > Aves > Piciformes > Picidae > Picus > Picus viridis. The sequence goes on along the minus strand of CM066580.1, from coordinate 22,298,372 downwards.
TAAAATGAATCTTTCCATTGATGTCAAATGACATCAGGTTTGGTTTACGTTAAAAGGACAAACGTAGCTGCTGCGTTACATAAAGATCTGTCTCTTTCTCTCTGGCATTAGACAGGGAGATTGACTATGAAATTAGGTGAAGGAAAAGCACAGGTGGGAGCCCTCTGTGCAGGAATTCAAGTCATGCAGACAGGGCAGGAATGCAGTGACAATAACTTTATCAAGTGTGATCCATCACAACAGAAATGTTATTTCTAATTTTAAAAGTCTGTGCTGCCCAATTTTTCATAGCTCTTTCCATAAATTATCCTTATTAGCTTATTTTTCATACATTTTAATCAGATTTTTGTTACTTATTGCAAAATATGCTGGGCTTGTCAGCTATCCTAAGAATTCCTGACCAGATGATGGGTTTGTTCAGACTACATCATTATTCCTACAGGAAAATATATGGCAGGTGGCTACGACAACAGAACTCTGGCTGTGAAATGAAGGGGTTATGGGGAGGGCAGGCAGGAAGGGTCCTGCCAGTTCAGCTTGTCACAAGCACGACTGCTCTCACACGGCGATTCCTCTGATATGCTCTGCTACAAAAATGCAAGATTGCTCATTCTGGTTTTGGGGACGAAAGGAGGAAAACCGCTCAGAGGAACCACATTTACCAGCCCTGACTTCTACAGCTTAGCATTGATGCAAGGGACTGTTAAGCCATAGATATATAGAAAATACAATAATATTATAGAATATATAATTATTATATATATTTTATATATATATATATATATAATTGTCATAGCCAATGTGGCAAGGAAGTCAAACACACTTTGTTCTGGGGAGACCCCACCTGGAGTACTGCATCCAGTTCTGGAGCCCCTATTACAAGAAGGATCTGGACGTGAAGGAACGTGTCCAAAGAAGGGCCACAAGGATGAGCAGAGAGCTGGTGCTCCTCTCCTATGAGGACAGACTGAGAGAGTTGGGGCTGTTCAGTCTGGAGAGGAGAAGGCTCAGAGGAGACCTTCTTGTGGCCATCCAGTATCTGAAGGGGGTCTACAAGAAAGCTGGGAGGGACTTTTTAGGATGTCAGGTAGTGATAGGATTAGGGGGAATGGAGCAAAACCAGAAATGGGTAGATTCAGATTGGATATTAGGAAGAAGTTCTTCCCCATGAGGGTGGTGAGACACTGGCACAGGTTGCCCAGGGAGGTGGTGGAAGCCTCATCCCTGGAGGTTTTGAAGGCCAGGCTGGATGTGGCTGTGAGCAACCTGATCTAGCATGAGGTGCCCCTGCCCATGGCATAACAATTCTATGACTTTTTATATTAAAATCATTTTAGATGGTAAAAGCACATAGCAGAATGCTGAAGTCACAATGGCTATAAGGGCTAAGTTATAAGTGCAGATGTCTGTAGAATCTGGGTCTACCGGACAAAAGCTGTAAGTCACTCAAATGATCTCTGTTTGTTCAGGATTACACTTGGCTCTGCCAAGAGCAAATTAATATTCCCATTAATGTCTCTCATTTAACTAATCAAAGCTATACAACCATCATATCTCTGTTGCTGCAGAATGGTGATTTGTGAAAAAATAAAATAAAATCAATAAATCAAAGTGAAATGGGGACAAACTCAATTTTCAGCTGCTGTGTGCTGGGTGTTGGAGGAAATCCACAATACTGCTGTGCCCTTCAGTGAAGATAAATGCAAATGGTGACTGTGCTTGCTTCTGAGGGCAGATATCTTGTATAATATGAGCACAGGGCACAGCAGGAACATGCCAACAGCAGGACATGAGTCTCAGGAGGGTGAGCTGAGTTGTGAGGCACCAGGGTCATCTAATAATTCAAAAGAAAACTGTAGTGAAACTACCTCTGGGTGACAAGAATAAAAACAAAACAAACCACAAAAAAACCCCACAGAGGACAAACACTATGAAGAAGGGTACAGAAAAAGTGAAAGAAAACCAGAAGCTATGGTCAGTTTGAGAAAAGGCACAGAGAAGACTGCTGAAGAAGGTCTGGAAGCATAAGAAAAGAAACACTGTTTGATTCCTGCTGTTTTTTGCAGGTGACATTCCACATAAGCATCCAAGGAAAGAGTACTTCACCTGAGACACCTGACCTGACTCCACTGTGGCTTTCCTTCCTAGGCAAAGTAACTTCATAGTGCAGAAAATTAGCTATTCACTATTAGAAAAAACAATATCTGGAAATTATCTAATGAATTGGGGAAGGCAGAACAAATTTCTGCTCCTCTCGCAACTTTCAGTTTACATACTCAGATCTGCCTAAACACATCCAGTGTTTGACAGCATCTGCAGGCTCAGTCCAAATCACAATTATTGCAGAATGAATAGTTGTGGGGTGGTTTGTTTTTTAAAGCAACCAAGCAACAACCCAGTGGTATTTTATATTTAAGCAATATGCAGCAGCCCACCAGAAAGATCTGGAAGAAATTGACTGTTTGGCTAACAGAGAGGGGCAAGTGGTGAACACATGCCTTTTCCTGAATGTAATTTCATTGACTGCACACATCGATTCATGGATGTTCTTGGTCAAAACCCCCTTTGATTTATTACACTGGGCTTAGGCACAGGGAATCTTTTTCAATTCTTATATAACTTGCAACAATGAAAATCATCAGGTGGATATTTTTTTGTCAATGATGTTAAAAGCTTTTCAAGATTCCAACAACTGAGGCAAAGGCATAATCCTCAGCACCATGTTCATGCTAAGCTGACTCTCAGATATCAGTTATTTGTTCTTAAGCTTTTCCGGTAGAAAAAAAACCCCAGCTGTTTAGAATGCCTGGAGAAAAGGATCTTCATAGCCCCACAATTCAGAAAGAGACAAAGGGAATGTGTTTGAAAACACTCTGAAACAGCAAGCTTGGAGTGCTTCAGACATAAACTTTCCTGAAGTTTAGAGTCTATTTAAAACTAGAGAGCATCATGCAGTGTTTTGCACCTTTAATGCTACAAACTTGATCTATAGCAAGACTTGCCAGATTACAAAATTTCATATAAAAAGTTCATTAAAAATTCATAGCAGGAATGTGCAAACACATAGAAAAGAATTGAGATTATTCTGGGAAAAAAATATATAAAATCCCTCGATTCTGGCATTATCTGACCTTTAAATGCTTGGCTGTGCAAGTATAATGTGTTTAAAGGTTGCTTCCCGGATGAGTTTCCCCTGCATCACTCGAATATTCACCCACATACAGACGATGTTTCAGATGCAAATACAGTGGCAGGCTTCTGCCACTTGAATCTACAGATCCATCATCTGCTTGAGCAGGAACCAGAGCAGGATCAGAGCTTTGAATAAACGTTTCCCAGACACCAACTGACAGCAAAAATGTTGACTTCCATTCCAGGGTTCAAAATGGTTTGAAGTTTACCAGATGTAAGCTCTTCCACTTGCCTCAGACCACCGGCCAAGAGTATGACAGACCACGAGCTGCTACTTTCACTCCTATTTTCCTCTTCTTACAGAGCCAGGCTCCACATTTGCCCTCCAGGGCCCTCTGCAGACATGCTCAAGCACCAGCTGCCAGCCAGCCCTGCTGGTCTCTATTCCAGGCAGACCATTTCTCCCACCGGTGGCTTTTCATGTAGAGAACTCCCTTCTCCTCAACCTCTCCTTGTCTTCGTCCTGCAGCTACATCCCACACACCAACCAATATCTCTGGCCTAACAGTCCTAGTGACAAGCATCCTCTCACCCTCCTAATTCTTATTGCAAAAATCTCCGTTTTCCCTTTGCAAATCCCTGCATTTTCCCAACTGCCTTCATTTACTGCCAGCTTCCATTTCCAGATGTGACATTTCTTCTCCTTCCATACACCCCCTATTCTTGTATTTTTGAGATGTGAATTGGGCAGCTTCCCCTCCTCTCTACACGCAGGGAAGCAGTACTGCGAGAGCACAAGCTGGAGGGCGATGGCAGCTTCCAACCTCAGTTCCCTTTCTCTGCCCTGAACAGGTCAGATCTTCACATGCAATAACAGATCTCCTAAACCACCAGCAGGTTTGGCAAAAAGGACATAACCCTCAAGAAATTTAAAAATCCAAAGATCCTAACCATATAGATACCATCCTCCCCTCCTTCCAAAGCGTCATCCTCTCTCTGAATAAGGACAAACACCACAGCCACTGCACCAAGAGTGTAGTCTGAGACACAGATTTCCCCCCTCCCCCAATTCTATCCCACATGAAACCCAATGGGAATGCTACATCACCATCACTATATTTTATTTCAGCATGCCCCATGCAATGGGCTTTCCCATAATCGTAGTGTCTATAATTACAGCTCTTTCTGGCAGCAATTTTCCAAGCTAACTGTGTTAGCAAGACAAAAGCTGTGCAGAAATTATTAATATTTTAAGACTTCAGAGTGTCTGAGAAGGTTTTATGAGAGAATGTGCCAAGCAATATTAATAACAAATGAACAAACTGCTGTACTTATAAAGTTTGATTTAATGATACTCCAGCACCTTTAAATTAACATTCCTATACAGGAAGAAAATGACTTAATATAGTTCTGCCTTCATTATCTGTGACTGACTATTAGGAAGTGAAGATTTTCTAACTTTTCCTCCAAAACTGACAGGTGCTTCTGAGTTGTGGTAGAACCACAGAAAGACTAAAGAAGCGTTTTAAAGAAGCTTGCTGAATCTAGATGTGACCTTAAAGACGTCTCCGGAGGAAAAAGTGTCGTGCTCAGGGAACGTATCACATTTTCCGGCACAAGAGCATGCTCCTTGCTGTCACAACTCACAACAATCTTAACCTCAATATGTGTCACTGACGCTGTTGCTGAATTTCTCACAAAAGTGATAAAAACCAGAAGCGTCTTTATTAGCACTCCGAGCTAATGAATATTTAAGTCCTTTAGCCTCATTAGTTTTCTGCTGGATAACAATGTGAAAAAAGCTTCCAGCTATTGTTGAAACAGTGTGGCTGAAGAATGACCTGAAAGTGCTCTTAAGCTTCCAAAAGCCAGTACGCTCATACCTCCCATGTATTTGATTAGAGGCTTCCATGTTCCAGTGTGACCCAGCTGAGAATGCTTGGACACTGCATCTGGCTCATTACATTCATTTTAAAGGAGAAATGCTTTGGCCAAATGCAAGGCAAGTGCTTCTAGCTTTTTCCTGCACTGGACTCATGCAACACATTGCTTTATGTTTGCGAGACAGAGTTTGATGAGAATCTCTTCTGGCAGAAGCACTGGTTCCAAAGTAGAGTGGTACCCTTGCGCACCCTGCTCCTTGTGCTTCCTATGACTGTGTATGGCTGCCCAGTGAATTGGGTCAGGAAGTGCTCTGCGTTAACTTCACTCCTTTCTGTTACCAGCTATTTTTAACTGGTGCAAACGAGGGGGAATACACCCATGGATGAAGGAGCAGATGCTTAAGCTGGCACAACTGTCAGCACACATGCTTTTAAAACTACACCATAAGAAAGCCACATTTGAGAATTCTTCCTCTTTTCTTTCCCCCTCCCCCCTTCCCTTACTTGCAGAGATGTCAAATGTATGGTCACTGAGCCAGCCACTGTTTCAGCTGTCCTGAAACACACAGCAAATTTAAACACACACACACACCTTTGAGAATTAGCTGAAAAGACAATATGAAAAAAAAAGAGCAAGGACAAAATTAGTCATGTTTAGAGGAATCTTCTTCATTTATAGTCAAACCAAATTGCAGAACCAGCATAATGAAATCCTCAAATTTACCCAGTTAGGAAGGAGCAACTATAACAGTTCTGGTGATGATTAAACATCTCTAGGATCAGCGTGAACAGTTAGAAAAAATAATATCTACCCTATGTGCTTGAGGAGTAGTAGAGCTTAAAAGTGCAGAATTGATGTAATTGGGTTTTATATAGCTCCTTTTTGCAATAAGTACCAGAGGTTGTCTGCTCATCTCCTGGATTGGAGGGCAGTGGTGGGGGGATTCAGAGAGGCTGTTCCAGCTCTCTTTCCAATGTTTGTTTTTTTGTTGTGTTTTTTTTTTTTTTCTGCAACAACTGTCAAGCTGCTGGCAGAAAGGATGGAGGGAGGAAAACACAACATAAACAAGAAAAGGGAAAACCAACCCAAAGACTACCAATAAAAAGGAATCATTCTTAGATGGAAAGAAAAAAAACATCAGAAAATCAAGTATCTTTCACTAGAGCCTAAGCACATTGAGGTGAGTTATTTCAGACCCCTGTTGTCTACTAACTGAAAACTCCTTTCTCCAGCTTCAAGGACTAATCCACCTTGCACTCCCCACAGAAAAGTCTTCAATCACAAACAAGGTTTTGTGCAAGTAAAACAGAGATATGCTGCACTTGTCCTTGTCTTAAATGCAAAGGAAACAGAAATACTTAAGAGACAGACAACAAATCCGTCTGAACCAATTAATAGTGTGAAAAATGACTTGCTGGACAACATTCATAAGGCAGAAAGTTAAAGTTACATGAAATAAATCCTGCCCTCAGAGCATACATTAAATTCAGTTCACAATTACTCATAGATTGGTTTAGGTTGGAATGGGCAAATCCCTGGCATGGGCAGGGACACCTTCCACTATACTAAGCTGCTCAAGGCCTCATCCAACCTGGCCATGAACACCTCCAGGGAGGGGGCATTCCCAACTTCCCTGAGCAGCCTGTTCCAGCGTCTCACCACCCTTTGTTCTTGCTACAACCAAAAATAGGTAAATAGGAATAAGGAGTGAAAGAGAAACCAGACTGTAAATTCTGATGAAGAAAGAAGCTTTTACCTTTCCTTACTTCCCCCATTTTTGTTCTACATGTTTATGCTACGTGATGATGCCACAGAAATTTATTTTGGTTGTTACCGAACAGAAAGGCAGAAATTTTTATTCACTGCCACTTTTCCTGTAGTATCAGATTAAGGTAGATTAAGTTTCTGGCTTCAACTGCATGATGAAGAATATTACTACATCTTAAACCACCGTTATTTTGTGGTTTAATTCCGAATTCTAAATGTTTCACTGTTTGATCTGGCCATAGCTTATCCAAGATTAAATACTTCTATGAAGAAACATGAAACAGGCCAGGATTTTATCATATCTGAAGAAAGATATACTCAAAAGGCCACAAATAAAATACAATTCCAGCTCAATGCATAAGAAAATTTTAATCCAGCCCACAAGGCAATAAGGTTACTGGTAATTCAGCAGCAAAAAATGTAAAATGAAGTGACTGAAAAATATTTAACCACTCAGTCATGTTTGAAATATTACTTAACATGCTTCTTTTACGTGGAAGCACACATAAAAAGGGCACAGGTCAGGACTAGTGTCTGAAAAATCTGAAAAATACTGAGAGCTCCCATCCAGACCTAACCACTGCAGCAGCTCCAGACCCCACTGCTGCCAAAGAGAGAACTAAATCACAGTTCTTATGGCATTCTCAGACATTTTTGTGTTCTTTTTAAGTCAACAGTTGAAGCTTCTTTTCTTCCCTTCAGACATCAGACAAAGAATAAGAGATGCACAATATTAAAGTGCCAGTAATAAGAGCTGTCCATTAATCCCCTAAATAGAGCTGCTGGTGAAAAGGTAAGTTCATTAACTCGCTGAGAGTGCAGACTCTCAACCTGCAGCAATGCACCATATTAACTGAGTGGGATAAATGATTTCCTTGTCAGCAAAACCAGCACAATATGACATCATGTTTCCGGGGACATTCCTTGTGGCTACTTACTCAGGGATCAGGCTTTCTCATTGAAGCATCAAAAAAGGAAAAGTCTCTTCTGGTTTCTCTAGCATTTATTTTTCATTCACGTCAGGGAACTGAACATGGGAAGACATCAGAACTTAATCGGCACCTTAAGTCACACTTAGGAAGGGGTTTGCTCCTTACACCTGATGCCACAGACGCAGGCAGGAGGCTGGGACTTTGGGCACAACCCTGAAACAACACAGCTGGGAAGATCAAGCAGGACCAAGCTATGCAAAGAGTAACACAGGAAGTTCCTGGGAGAGGTGAGTATACAAAATGAATTCAAGGACTACAGGTGTCTGTATAAAATACAATAGTTGTAGTAAGAAAACAGCAAGGAAGTAAGACTGAAATAATCCAAAATGGTCAGAAGACTGAGCCTGGTGTGACTTTCAGATTTACAAACCATTTTGCCTTTAAGTAGTTATGTGATCAGCTTTTCCTCAATTGTCATTTTCCTGAACCTCTGGAAATACAACATGAAAGAAGATAATTTCTTAAGCCTCAGTGAAAGCACATTGTGTCACCCTTGTTTTTCCCTTGGTAAATGAACAGATAAATCTTGCTGCTCCTGTCTCGCTCAGTAGATAAAAGAAAAGCTTGGTGCATCCTGGACCCAAAAGGTTGTGTTTTCCCAACTTTTTAGTGGTATATAAAGCAACAAGAAAACTTGAACTTTTCTGAGAGTGTTAGAATATCTAAATTATAAAGGAAATGCTGCCAATTCTAACAGAGGGGTTCAGCCCACAACTAATAGAAAGTACTTGCAAGTAGGCCATGGTGGAGGTGTTGCAGCTCAGGGAAGTGCTGGATGAGCAGGGCTGCCTGGAGGAATTTGTACCACAGCTGGCCTGTGGCACATGCAATCAAAAGAGCAGGCAAAGAGCAAATGTAACTCGGTTGCTAATTCTACAGACCACAGCAAAATTTCAAGCTGCTTCATCAGTAAGAGGATTTAGCAAACAGCAAGCTGCAATTTGCTTCTTCCCTATCTGGGAATGGAAGCCCAGTACACCTGCCTTAAGAGGATTGCACAGGTAAAGGGTGGCAACTTGCATCTCCACTTTAGCCAGCAGCATAGGTGCCTTTTCATGGCATAAGAGGATTGGATTAGTAGCTTTAGTTACTGTTGTGCTGTAATTGTCTGCTTTTCCAGGTGACACACATCTTTGGCTCAGGATGGAGCTGAGAAAAAATAAACAAGTCTCCTTCACACAAACTACCCCAAAACCCCTACGCCAGCAGAAACCATTTGTACCAATTGAACCTTAAACCCAGGCTTCTTGAACCTCAGTCTCAAAACCAGAACAAGTACATGAAAAGAATTACGGAAATGGATTGCCTCGTGTGAAAACATTTCACGTTGCATTATTCACACTGCACCACTTCAGGAAAACCCTACAAGCTTGATTTATATCTTTTAAAACTTAAATACTAGAGTGCATTCTTTTACTGAAGAACAAATTGTCAATAACTTTCAAGTTGAAAATTCCTGAGTTCTGTGTATTTTACATAGAAGGTAGATTATGATTGTTGCTTTTCAATGCTTCAAAGATATTTACGTTTCAAGCAAGACTTTATTGTGGTCTTCCATTATCTTAAGGGGGGCTACAGGAAAGCTGGTGAGGGACTTTTTAGGATATAGGGTAGTGATAGGACTGGGGCGAATGGAGCAAAACTAGAAATGGGTAGAGTCAGATTGGATATTAGGAAAAAGTTCTTCACTGTGAGGATGGAGAGACACTGGAACAGATTGCCCAGGGAGGTGGTGGAAGCCTCATCCCTAGAGGTTTTTAAGGCTAGGCTGGATGTGGCTGTGAGCAACCTGCTGTAGTGTGAGGTGTCCCTGCCTATGGCAGGGGAGTTGGAACTAGATGATCCTTGAGGTCCCTTCCAACCCTGACAATTCTGTGATATTGTGATCATGCGCCTTCCTAGTTCACAGTTATTAAGACTTTAAAGACTTTCAGGAATAAAAAAGGTCCCATTTTGACCTCAAACACAGTAGCTGTTTAGGATAGAATTTAGATTTTTCCCTTATTACCCTTTTTGTCAGATTACAAGTCACTTTCTCAAATGCAGGTTAAGTAACTTGATAATATAGATTAATTGACAGCACTAGTCACAGTGTCTTTTACCTAAAAATGCACAAATGGGACTAGAAATCAATCTATGATGACCTTTATAGTGAGCAAGTGGCATCATTAGGTGTGTATTAATCAATTTTTGAATCCTAACTGAAAAAAACCAAATGCAGTACCTGCAGCCAGGATCAAAATTATTTACAAAATATGAATGTCCTTGACTGACTTTAGTAATTTTCAAATTAGTATTTCCTCTAGAGGGCTTCAGGGTCTGTATTATTTCACAAGTCATCTAAGTTACATTGCACTAAATGACTGCTCATTACTATTCTGATTACTCCTGCTTTGGAGAATAAGAAATAAATCAGGATTAGTTAAGTGCAGAGATAACACTCTGATGATCTTGTTTCATATGCTGCTATTACAAAGTGACCCAAAAAAAATGAGATGCAGATTGGTTAGATGATTATTTTTACCAGAAAAGCTCAAGTTAATCAATTTTCACTTTGTCTTCTCCCTATTTGCTCTCTATGGAGAACCAGTCCTTTCTTTAAAGATCATTTTAATACTATACAAACATCCATTTAGAACTTAGCAAGACATTCTAAAGCAGCGCACATACAGAACTCGCATACTAAATAACCTATTGTTTTGCTTTTCCTCCAAGTCTGTATTGAGCTGATCTTGCTAACCAAGTGTATAAAATCTTCAAATAAGGAACTAACAAAAAATTTAATTAATGTTTGAGACTTCAAATTTAATCACCTTGCTGTCCCAACGCTTTCATGTCTGCCACCAGAAATCTTAGGCTTGATTAGTCCAGATAGTTTTGAGCTATATTCTGTCTGTTTCTATCTATTATTTTGCAAATCTTGTCCTTTGTTTCTCTACCTTACTACTGACCACTTCGTTATTCACAACATCTCAGCAGCTCTTCCTTTTTGAGCATCTAATGCCTCAGCTGTAATTCTCAAGATATATTTCTTTTCAGATACAAAAAAAGTCACTGAAGGTGCAGTTCCATAATAGGCTTAAGCCAATTTCAGACCATGCTGCTGCCAAAAGAAGCAACAACTTCTCCTCCTCCTCCCATCTCCTGTATTGGTATTAGCAATTTCATGGTGGCCCGGTGAATTAGATCAGCCTGTTTCAGCAAGCTGAAGGTGAAGCATGCAGAAGGTGAAGGAAACCTCAACCTCTTTTGTCAACAGCCTGTGAAATAACTTTGCTTTGAAAATTCAGCAGTTAAAACAGTAATTTTCAGCTCTTCCCTGCCTCTTGCTGCTACCTCCAAATGTCTTTGTGTCTGCATATTGAACAGGACTGGGGAATTGATCCATCTGAACAAGAATCCAGGGAAAAGAAAAGAAGAAAAAAAAGTAGTTTCTTTCTTGGCAGGTGGGTATTCTCCAGTCCAGTTTGCAATACAGGCACAGAATCCAGGGCCAGCATTCACAAGAGACAGGGCGCAGAACTGGAGGAGCACAAGAAGCACAGGTGTAGAAGCAAGTGGATGGAGCCATGATCCTTTGAACCACACTGTCAGAAAGAAGTTAATTTGATAACTACATCTATGTACAAAAGTTTGGAAAGATGATTCTGGTGTAGAAGGTTTAGAATGCATTACAAACTCAGAGCACAAGAGTGCTCTTTCAACAGGCACAAACTGTTTTAGTCACGTGTCTCTGGTAAGACTGGTGGCCCTTTTCACACAAGTAAGATGAAGGAAACTGAAGGCTATGTCAGTGAATGTGTAAGATGGTAGAAAGTTAATTTGGATGTGATACACTAGGAATTAAATCATCAGCTAAATCCTTGACAGTTACAGGAAATCTTAAGATGTACCTTACATTTATTTTCATAACTCAAACATCAGTCAGAGTGTAGAACTCACCAAATCGAGCACATGTGCTTGTAAACTGGGAATCGGATTAGACTGATCTCCAGGTTAAGTTTGTCTGGCAATTGCAGTCAGTGGGATTTGCAGTACTGAATTTCCCACTAGAAGATCCTACCTTCCATAGAAAACAGATTTTAAAAATAAATAAATTACTGGGCACACAGCTACATGAAAACCAGAAATTTTATGAATTCTAGTCTGATCATGGAAGGTCCTTCTCTTGGCATCAGTCATTATTTAATACAGAACACACCACAGTGATGATTTGTGTCAACGTGGCCTTGATCCAACAAAGAACTTAAGTGCCTGCCTCACTTCTCTGTATATTGCTAATCCTCCAATTGACTTACACAGGAATATTCACATGATTCAAATTAAGCTTAAGTGCACTGCTGGAGCAGAGCCAGAGTGCAGTGAGCATTGTATGACAAGCCCACAGCAGCCAAAGGTTTGGAGGTGGTCCTGTTCAATTCCACAGATCGAAATTCACGTCTCTGTGGAAGGACATTGCACAGAAGATTTATATCTTGCTTTAAGCTTCCACCTTTGGAAAAGCCCTCTATAAGCATTAATATCTCACATGATACTTCTAGGTATGCATGTGCTAATTTCCTGAGTGAAGATGCATTTTAGAAGCAGCTTTACATTTCCATACCTCAGATATTATACAACCTTTTTGAGATTTGAAGTCACAACTTTTCAGCTGACCGAGTTAAAACAGAAATATCGGGAGGCAAGAAACCTGAGAACATTGGTCACATTCAAAATGAAGCTACTGATCATGAGAAGGTAAGAAATAATCCCCACAGACCATGACTGATGGGTTTGTTCAGTTATGAAGAGCTACAGCCAGTGAAGAGCCCAGAAGTAGAAGTGACCTGTCTTGCACTTTTCAGTGCTCTACCAAGGAACGAGAGCATGAGACAGAGAACTAAAAGTAACAACTATTTTCATTTTCCCTAGACAGGTCTCTTTGCAAGGCCAGGTTGGTATCTATGCTGAGTCTGAACAGAAATCAAAGAGATTTAGCTCAACATATGGAAAGACGAAAGGTCAAAACAAGGCTTGCTTTGCAATGACTGCAGGAAAAATCCTTACAGGCCAGTGCTGACTGACGCTACTTAAATGAATGTTCTCCTCCTAAGTTTGTTTGTTAAACACATTCAGACCTTTTAAAAAGCTCAGCTACATTCACACCTCCCTCTAGAACCAGAAGCACACTAAATTACAGCTACCAGTGGATATTGTCACCAAACAGCTGTAAAAGTAGCACTATAGAAGGCTGGTATGGGAAGTTCTAGTACAAAACGGTCTCTGGCAAAAACCACAGGCACAAAATCAATCTTCTAACTTTAGTCTTGGAGCATCAGTAAACATGACCACCTCTAGGTCACCAGTGTTTTGTGTATGAGCTGAGATACAGAGTGCAGTAAGCTATATATTGATGTTTCAGATGAGGATTGTACATGCCATATGGATACCACTAGGGCAAAAATAAATGATCCATTTCTGGTTATCTGTGACACACAGGTATCTAAATTATAGGAGACATGAACTCACACTACTCACTTAAAGACAGAAGAACAGAGTACCTGCTCACTGTGCTGGCAGAAAAGGTTCCCCACAAAACTGTTACAGTTTAAACAGCTCTTTTAGATCTGACAGACCCACTGAAGTGGTCAGCCACATCTGAACAAGCAGTCCAGGGGTGTAGCTTATCAGGGGACAAATTAAGTCATTTCCCCCCATCTTTCCAGGTATAAATGCCTAACCAAGCCCTAAGTTCTGGTGAAATCATCTTGTAAGGCCTCTCTCTGTGCCATTTAAATACTATGAAAATAGTTTATTTTAGAACGGGTGTAATAACCAGGACCAACCCAACATGTAATGAGTTTATTTTGCATGTTGGGTGATTTTTGTCTTTCATTCTGAAGCAGGCTGCTGCATCTTGCTACTACAAAGTTGGCAGTTGTGTGGTATGTTGGAGATACTGTGAACACATTTTGATTTGATTCTGGCAGGCTCCCAGTTAGCTGAACTACAGTGGATGCCAACACGTTACAATTTCTTTCAGTAAACAAGGCACAGCTTCTTAGGCAAACAGCCATACACCATCTTTTCACACTCTTCATTTTGAACCCAAGGAGCTGAATTTAGCTGCTGCTTGTGATGAAAAAAAGAGACAGTCAATGGAACTCCTCTTGTTCTTACAACTGAATTTGTCTGTGTCAGATAAAGCTCTCTGTGAAACTGCACTGCACAGCTATATCAAAAGAAGAAAGGCAATTCCATTTCCAGGTACTCGAACCAGAGGTGATACCTTCCATCCTCTCACATGTTCCTCTCTGTGTGCCTAGGGAAGGGAATGGCTTCTGTGGTTATGCACGCATTCAAAGCTACGGCAAACCAATCACTGCTGCACAGAGACATCTAAGGATGCCAGTTTGAGGAGATTTTCAGCCTGAAGTAAATTCTCTTTGAGAATATAGAAATTTATTTTACAGAGAATATGAGAATTTTAGTTAAAAATGCATGAAGATGAACCAAGGTAGGCAGGGGCATGGCCAGACTTCAGAGCTCACCCCTTGGCAAGGACCTCATTTATCACAATGAATATGTATGGAACATAAACTTCCACCAACTACATATGCAGCTCCACAAATTTTTATGTTCAAAGTCTAATATTGAACAAAATATTCCCAATATTTCATGATTTCTTTGAGACAGTTCTGACAAAACTCTTTTGATAAGTCAGTGACAGGCAGAAGCACTGTGAGCAGATAGGTTAACAAAAAGCTCAAACTAGCAGAAAACACAGCCCTCTTCTTTGAAAGCTGTCCAATGGACAATATGCAATAGGGGAGCTCAATTTCTCCTAAAGAAAAAGGAAATATTTCCTAGACTGGAATGCACTTCCCCAGTCACAATTACCTTCCTGCTGAGAAAGTGGTGGTGCTGGTCTCCAACTCCTGCCTACACATTCTGATCTCATGTATCTGCGCTCACAACTGCTAAGCTGTGCTGTGAGCTGTAGGAGCTCACTGGCATGAGTGAGAATAAATTCTTTAACCCTGTTATAGGGCAGCATATTGCCAGATAATGACAAAACCACTGCTGCCTGTGACAGCACAGCGTTAGATCAGCTTGAACTGGTGGAGAATCTGTACCACTGTGTGCCTGATGCAAAGCTGCTCGATTTGCAAACCTACTTTCCAGAGATGCTCCAAGGTTAGCTCCAGCTTCTTAACACGCAAATCCTCAAGGAGCACAGATAGATAAACCTAACATATGTATTATCACTAGACATATTATTATATGTATCATTAATAATAATGTCACCTTATCCTTATACACCTCTTTTTTTGTTAGCAAAGCTCAGAGCTTGTTATAATTCCCTGCTTCACAGGTAGGAAAACTGAGCCAAAGAGATGTAAAGGAATTTTCATAAAAATCACACTGAAGAGCAGTGGGAGAACTAGAAACAGGTCCCATGTCTGTTCAGTTTTCATACATGGGCTTAATTAACTGAGAGAAATTAGAATCTTCTCTAACCAGAAGTGAAAGGGAGCACACACACTACCTAATCCTCCATCAAAATACTCATGGTCTCCTAGAGAATAAGAGAAAATTTATGACAGACTTTGCCCTTTGTTTTTGAAGAACAAGTGTTTGCAATAAGCACTGTTCAAGCTGCATTCTCCTCTAATGCATTTCAGGTCACAAGCGCTCATGACCAAAATAAATTCAGCCAAGTATTGTAAATGAGACGTAGAAAATTACATCCACTTGGTCTACCACATCTTTATCATATTCTTGATGCCAGCAAATTCAAATGACTCTGTATTATGTATTCACACATTCTGTCACTTGCTCTTTAACTCCACTTGTTATCCCACACATCTCTTGCTCATTTTGCCAATGATGTCTTAACATCCTTGCCTTTTTTTGGTTTAGTCCTCTCTACTCCCATTTTCTAATCTCAGCATCTGTTAGGCTACAGTTCTCTTTATTCCACTTGCATCCAGGCTTCCTTTTCCTAACCCGAGATTTCTGTTACCATTTCTACTGAGGTGCAGCTGAGTGGCTGCTGAGAGCACAGTAATGATGCAGACATAGTACAGTTTGCAGTCCATCCCTGTTTGCAGTCTGTTCTCGACCCTTCTAAATACTCCTAATTCCATCCTGCAAGTATGTGGCATTCACATTTTCCTCCCTGACAAAGCAGCATCTCAATACTGTGTCAAAATTCATCCCCTTCAAAGTTTTATTAACAAGGTAATTAGAAAAAATTATTAAGTTCTGTTCCATATTTCTCCTAAACTTTAGCTGTGCCCTAGCATAAAAATTCCCTCAGTCCTTGATTTCCAATTATTTTAACACACGAGTTGGTTCTCTTACAATCAGCTCTCTTGCTGCTGTAAATCTGCAGGGCTCCATACCTCTGCATGGTTTCAGTCTCCTGAACAACAGAAGATGCAGAGGAAAAAAACCTTTGTGAGCTTTCAGGAGGAAAGACAACCTTTCATAAATGTATGAAGCATTTCACCATTGTTCCCATAACTGAAAGCATCACGGACTGCCTGAACAAACTCTAATTTGTCTCATTTCAGTAAACAGAACAGATATAAGCTGGTGCTTTGGTTATTGTGCCTTGTGAACCACACACCTCACTGAGAAACAGCTCAATTCTAAATGCTACCCCCACCTGGAGTGCGAGTTCAGCGTTCTCAGAAGTGCAATCAAGAACATGACTGTTGATGTGAAATATCACTGTAATATGTTTAAGAGCATCTGACCTCAGCTGAAAGGTTTGTCACTCCTTGTTCATCCTCCAGCAAAACTGGCAAGATTTCACTCTGCTCTCCTCACTGACACTGAATGGTAACATGTGAGCAAAGGCTGCTTCCAACTTTTTAAGCCAATTTTATTTGTATGCTGATGGATTTGCTGCTATACCTTGAACTTAAAGGTAGAAATTGATTAGCAGTTCCCTCAAATTTACCCTTATCTCCCAGTTCCAGTTTCATTTCCTCGAGTCTAGCTTTCTCACACAGGCACAATACCTTCTCTTTTTCACTCTTACTCTCATTATCCTTTAATTACTCTGTCCTTTTTTATCTTAAGCACTCTTTGCCTCCCACTCTCTTGAAAAGCATCAAGTCTCTCTGGGAATCGACCTCCAAACTCTTTATAGCTCTTCCACCACTTTCCTTTCCATGCCTCGTGTCATATTCTCTCTTCTTCCTGCACACTTTTACTTTTTTGCTGGCTTTTTTTTTAGATTGGCTTCTTTCACATTTTGTGAAAATTGCTGCTTTTCATTCCTATAGTCATAGCAGGCAGAGTGCGCTCATGAAGCACATTAACAATAAACTTAAAAGACTGCGTCAATAAAAAGACTGAAATGCTGTCTGAACAGAACTGTGTGACTTTGAGAACTAGAGCACTAGAAATTGAATGAAATACAGTAATACAACAGGTCAGGCCATCAGGGAACTATTAACGGATTACAGCTACCGCGTGGAGAGTCATCACTTAGAGGAAAAAGGAGGAGGGGGTGGAAAAAGCAAGAACCTGAACAGTGACTGAGAGATGGCCTCCTGATAACAATAAAATGGGGCTGTGAGGAAGGTCAATACAGATCTCAGGTGAATTGGGTGATATCTTAATTTACTATTTCTAATTCACTCAATTTTAAAAATGAGTTTGATTTACTTATACTACAAGTAGTCAGGAGATGTGTGGTGATTTTCCCTGTGGTGGATCTGCCAAAGTTTCCTTAATGTTTTATGACTATTAAGCAAAACCATATTTCTTTGATTTTGCCACAAATCTAAATGACTTGCAGTGTAGTCTAGAAGCTGAGGTGGAGGTTTCAAAAGAGGATTGGACGTGGCACTTGAAGCCATGGTTTAGTTAGTCATGAGGTGTTGGGTGATAGGTTGGATTGGATGATCTCTGAGGTCTTTTCCAATACTATTGATTCTTTGATTCTGATTTTCCTTATTATATTTGCTCTTTTTGTTTTAAAAGTCTGGGTTGCCATATTGGATTCTCTTTAAATCCAGAGACTCCATGGTGTGTTACCCATCCACATTTGCTTTGCCTATTCTAGTAGCTCTTCCTCTACGCCACACTCACCTCTACAGCAGCCAAAACAGAGAGATCCATCTTGCTCTCTCACCCACTGACAGAACACTTAGATGCAGGATCATGTTGCTTAATTATTCTAAAAGTGTGTTTGATAAATAAGTTCTTAAAGTTCAAACTCAAATCAGCAAAACACCTTTACCACAGCACTCAGAAAAATTACAGATATTACTTCCAGGTGTCTTCTTGCAGTGCACCCCTCTCCATCAGCATTTTTCACCCTCATTTTCCAGGAAAAAAGCTCACAAAGTCTAGATGATCCTGTTGAGGGTGCTCTGATTTTCTGCTTATTTCACTATAATTCTGATTGCCTTTCGAGATTTATCCCAAATTGTTGGGTTTTCATCTAAGAAACCTCATTGGGAAAACAAAAACCAGCACCAACAAAAAACCAAACCAACACCACCAAGAAGGAGAAAGAGTAGCACTGAGGATGTGATGATAGAATCTCAAGCATTACTGATCAACAGGTTTTTCTTTATGACAGACCTATGCACCAGAAAACAAAGCAGTGGAGTTGTGTAGAACAAGTGAGGTATCCCACAGGGACATCTCCCTTTGCTGGCTACATCTGCTCAAACAAGCTTTCGTAAGAATTACTCTTGGCCTTGTCAGGTTTCAAGTGCCTTAGGAGATATTTAATTCACTGCCACTGAATTTAGCATATATCCAACTACCAGTGTAAGCTGCCAGCATAATCTCTGGGTTAACCAGGCACCTTTCACGTCACATTATATTAATACAGCGTGAAATTGAGCATTGTCACATTTATCAATTTTATCAGATTACCAAAGTTATCACATTTTCCTAGCAAGTTTGCAGGGCTTGTTACATAACACAAAATGTTTTGCTGCTACCTCAGACTTTATTTAACTTGAATGTACTTTTCTTTCTTTTTTTTAAAGCCTGTGAGAAGTTGCACACAGTTATTAAGATTCTAAATATCATTGATGCTCTAACAAAAGTAGACCCTGAAGTGCAAAACCCCTCACTGAAGTCTGCCATTTTGCCACAGAAGAGAAGGTTTCAGATCATGAAGAATAAGAGCTGAAGGAAGTAACCAATAATTAGAAGGAGGTTCTGTTTGAGTTCTGTTGTTTAAACTAAAAAAAAAATCAGGACCTATTTAAAAGGGATTTCAAGATTTCGTATAAATAAAAAACTTCTTGATCCTCAGCTCTCAGACACTAAAAAGTAACCAGCAGACAAACACGTACAGATGAGAAATCCAAACCTGAAATTTCAGATTCCATTTTCAAAGAGAAATTCTCCTTTTATACTACTCATGAATCAGGTAGGGAAACAAATTTATACTCCTATTTAGTGAATCTAACAGCATTCAGCTGCAATTCAATTTGGTCTATAAAAATTAAGAGAATCTTACTGTGCTAATATGGGAAGAATTACCTATTACATCAGACTTAGAAGTCTATCTCAATCTGTCAGTGTCTGCATCTCCCTCCTGGTAGCCAGCAGAAGATGCTAAACAATGCAGAACAAACCTCAGGTTATCATGCTGGCTACAGCCCATAAATCTGAAACCTCAGCACTTATTCCTAGCTTTCATTTCCTACTTTTAATGAGTACTCAGCCACAAAAGGATTGCTCCTTTCCCTCTTCCCTACAATATTTTGGTATCTTCCGAAGTCTTGACAGTGTTCTGAAAAATCTCTGTGCAATACCATCAGTTAGATCAAAGTTGCCTTTATCTGCAGATTCACCAGCTCCCACAAAGACCTCTGACAGATTTAGGAGGCATGAGGCTGTTTATAAAAGCCATATTGATTCTTCCCAATGTATTGTATTTATTCATGTAACTCTTAATTCTTAACAGTAGTTTCTACCAAACTTGCCTGGCAGGGAAATCAGATTTATTTCTGCAGTATACCACAGTCATGTGATAATCCCTTCTAAAGATTTATCTCCCATTCACAATCCCCTCTGCCTCTGCTGCTAAGACTTATCTGAATAAAAGATTATACATCAGTTATCTCACATTTGAGGCTTTGTGGTGCTTGTTTTCTTTACTTTGCTTTTAGAACTTCAAGAACTCTTTAAGTAAAGCAACTTTGCAGCGATTTCCTCTTGCCCACTAATTTATTGCACAAACTGTCTGCTACCACTTCATTTCAGACAGTGCTGCAGACACATTTCCTGTGAAGAACATCCTCCTGATCTCCTCTAGTAAGGGGTGATATCTTCAGCTCAGCAGACAAAAGACAAATGATGTTATGCATAGTACCGCTAAACAGAGGAATGTAGAATGCTCAAATTAAGCAATTACTTGCAAAACCACGGTGATGAATATTGAACTAAACTCTATCAGGCTCTTTTTTTCACTGTTGTTCCTGTACTGTGTACAGGCCACAGCATCCTACATGGGTGGAGATATCCAAGCACTGAAATGAACCATTAACAAATTCAACTTGTTATCAAAATGCACCTCTGTTGTTAACAGGTGAAAAACAAGTGGCCCAAATGACTGCAGTAGGAAAATCTAATAACAGCTCATTTGTGACCTGCCACCTCCTGCCACAGCTCTTAATTCAGAGTAATATATACTCACCAATTATCTTGTACCTGTATGTATTTTTATATCGCTAAAGTAATTTCAGGGTTCAGATATGCAACTTAATTTCTGAATCAGTGGTTTCTGGGGAATGTGCTAGCGCAGTAATATGCTGGAGAAAAAGAAAGGAGGATGAGGGAAGCTGGTAATCTTCCTGGAAAAGGTACTTTCAATGTTTGAAAAGGAAAAGATAGGGAAAAAAGAAAAGCCCAAAATTCATCCAGGATATTCCCACCTCCGTGCTGACCTTATTTTGTAATTCTTTGTTCTAATGACAGTACTAAGAGGGAGGAGGGAGACAAAGGGACCAAAGCTATATCACAGGAGATCTCCATATCATCAACCTCAGCTGTTGAAAAGTTTCTAGAGTTTGCTTTAAATATCAAGAGACATGAATGCCTCAAACCAGTACTTTGTAGAGCACAAGTCAGTCTCCAGTCAACACACAGTAACGACTTTACTAACAAGGTCCTGTTTTCCAGTGGCCTCTTGAAATTTGAGCTTTCCAGCAACCACGGAGAGAATCCTGTTTCTAAACAGAGTTTTGCAAACTGAACTACTGAGCTTTCTTTGCCCACAAGCCCTCAGAGGTCATACAAGTGATATTCTGACAGCAATATGACTCACATTTCTCTTACTTTTCAAAGTGTGGGGCATGATAATAACAGAACAGGTGTCAGAAGCTGGTGACTTGCTTTGCTATTAGCCTGGATAATACATGAAAAGTAAGAGCAGAGAGAGCTGGGGTTCTCCAGCCTGGAGAAGACAAGGCTCTGGGGAGACCTTATTGTGGCCTCTCAGTACTTAAAGGGCCCTGTAGGAAAGATGGGGACAGACATTAAAGCAGAGCCTGTTGTGGTAGGATAAGGGGTGGTTTTAAACTAAAAGAGGAGATACTTGGACTGGATACAAGGAAGACATTTTTTATACTGAGGATGGTGAGAGACTATCCCAGGTTGCCAGAGAGGAGGAAGAAGCCTCATCCCTGGAACCATTCCTGTTCAGGCTCTGAGCAACCTGATCTAGTTGATGATGTTCCTTCTCACCACAAGAGAGTTGGATTAGGCAGTCTTTAGAGGTCTCTTCCAAACTAAAGCATTCTGTGATTCCATGAAATATCTGTGGAGATACAAAAATACCTCACTACTCTACATATAACGAGGATGGAATGGTGTCAGAATCAAGAATATTATTTAAATCTCCTGCAGAGACCTTATTTATATACTATAGTTTCCCTGTAGAGGCCACTCAACCTTTCTGAGGTAAAATCTACATCTACACAACACGGCAAGCAAAACAGACAAGGGTGACACAAGTAGTGGGTTGTGTGATGAATGTATAACCTAGCACTGGGTAGCATGATGGAAGAACTACAGCAGATGCCAAGACCTTGTAGTGTGCAGTGCTTGGGAAAAGGGTAAATTAATTCTCCACCCCAAGATCCTTTCTTCCATAGAGCAAGTAGGAAGATCAGATAAAAGTAACCTCATGCATGCAGGGAGCAGTTCAGCCGAGTGAAACTTCAGAGGGAGCAGTCTGCTGCTGACGGAAACCTGAGATAATCCTTAAAATGCTGGTTTGAAAAAAATAGACTTTTCTAAAAAGAGAAAGCACCTAGAAAGCCCTTTTACATCTTGGCTGGCATTTATATAAATCACACCAGTGTGAAGAATACATGGATTTGTCAGCTATATGCACTCCTTCTCCGCTATGTTATGATGACTTTAAATGGCTCATCTGAGCTAACAGTCAGTCTGTAATCTTCAAGCATTTAAACTGTAACTACACAAATGCTACAAATCTGTAACTCCTTCCTGACTCAGGTCTGTATTTCAGTAGGATTTTCACTTTTCCCAGGCCTCAAGGAAAGGTGAGAGCTGACTCCTCCCTAAGGAAAGGTGAGCTGGGAGCCAAGGGTGACCTCAGACAGAACTGGGTACTCGTAATGGGGTCCATCAAGGTAAGTTATGAAACAGTTCCTGGGAGAGTAGTGGGGGAGACAGAATGAGATACAAGATTATGATGTACACCATCCAAAGGGTCCAGCAAGAAGACTAGGTACCTAAAGCACAGGTCCAAGGTCCAGTTTTCATCTAATGTTGAAAGAATCAATTATCAAACAAAAGGCACTCATTGTGTGAGAAAGAAGAAACACTGTCTGCAATATAGTGCAAATTTACCACTCAAAGCAGCTCAGTGTCTGAGCTGAGGACAGTACTTTGATGCAGCCATGATGGTCTAAGCAACACCTCAAGAGACCTTCACTAGAAACTTTTAATTTGCCAGGCAACTGTTAAACTGTTAGTATGAAAATGAATTAGTGGTGTGCAAACTCATGCTACCATAATGAGAAATGCTCTCCTCTGAAAATGCATACATATAACACAAGAATTTCTGATAATGTAGTATCAGACCTAAACATCCCTTTGTTGAACCACAGCCAATAGCTGATACATAAAAGGAAGGAACTGACAAATGGAAAGGGAATCATCACAGAGTGGCAAGTAAAATATACAGGTAACAATGGGACAATAAATCCTCTGCTACCATCTGGGAGATCCCTGCAGCCATCACACCATTGTTCAAAGTATTATTAATGTGAATGAAATCTTCATAGGAAGATTATCCTCATCTGCCTGTGAAATACTTGGGTCCAGACTCTTCTGTGCTTAGCCTTCCATCACAATCTCCTACTGACAACTTCTGCAAGTCAGAGCCACCCAGGAATCTAAAAAATCTTTTGCTTGGGCTTTCTCAGATGAAAAGAAAGGAAATAACACAACATAAAAATAAAAATCTTTCTTTTCATTCCTGGTTCCTTCTGGCCTTGAACTCGCTCATTTTTACGAGACAAAATATGTGAGTTAAAATGCATTGCTTGCCTCAGTCAGAGAGGGCACAAAAATCTCCATGCACATATCTTTAAAAGGTCCTTCTCTTTTGGATGCATTTTAAACCAATTTCTCTGATCTATAACACTAGAAAGCATTTACAGCTGCAGAGCAGTTACAGTTCAGTGAAGTAATCTATAAGCCTTCACAAAAAGTCTCTCCCAAGCACCATTCCTCAAGTCATTCTCTCCAAAACACGGGGAGCATGGAAGGCCACCACTTCTTTGTGCTTACTATTTTCATAAAATTAGTTTGAGGAAAGTATTTCTTAAAATTACATTTATCAGCTCTAAAATGTATTGTAAAAATACCAGCCAGTAACTGCTTTTACCAACAGACTACCAGAAACCATTAGTAGGATTTCAGTTCTGTAATCACACCCTCTCAGCCACACAATTCAGGCTGACTCATTCCCAGCACAGACTGATTGACTTCCAAAGGAAAGCCAGGGGATTCCTGTTCCAGTAATAATGGTGTTGAGATTATGCAAAACTTCACCTCTAGGAAACAATCTTGTCTAACCATGATTGCATCTCAACAATGATGCAGAAACCTTTCTGATTTAGTCGTGAAGGGAATATAAGCAATCTCTTAGCGAGAGCAAGGGAAGAGTTTTCTTTGGTTGCTTCCCCCCTCCCCCTCCCCCGTGTATAATGAAAGTATACCCAGAAAAATTACGGAGAAAATACCACAGGTAAAATTGGGTCCTGTATTATACACTTTGAACCTATAGAATATAATGAATGATGTTCAGTTATCAAAATAGGAAGCCAGTGATTTCATACGCCAAGCTTCTGAGACACAGCATTCCTAATGCTGCTATCACCAGCAGGCTTCCTCCATTACTAGTCAGGTACTATCAGGTAGTGATAGGACTAGGGGGAATGGAATGAAGCTGGAAATGGGGAGATTCAGGCTAGATGTGAGGAAGAAGTTCTTCACCATGAGAGTGGTGAAGCCCTGGAATGGGTTGTCCAGGGAGGTGGTTGAGGCCCCGTCCCTGGAGGTGTTTAAGACCAGGCTGGACGAGGCTCTGGCCAGCCTGATCTAGTGTAGGGTGTCCCTGCCCATGGCTGGGGGTTTGGAACTAGATGATCCTTGTGGTCCCTTCCAACCCTGACTGATTCTATGATTCTATGATTACTAGAGGGGGTGAAAAAGAAATCTGACAAAACAACAATACCACTGTAAAAAAACCCAAAACTTCAAAATCCCCAGACTATGATCCCTGAAGAACTGGCTTGGGTTTTTTCAGTGTATTTTAAATTTATGAAAAAAATGTACTAAGGTGCCATTGAAATTGATTTTTAAGCAAGAGAAGCAGGCTAAAGGATACTGAACTTCAGTTATTTGTTCTCTCAGTCTGGGTTTTTTTCCAGTGTATTTTAAATTTATGAAAAAAATATACTAAAGTGGCATTGAAATTGATTTTTAAATGAGAAAAGTAGGCTAAAGGATACCTAATTTCAGTTACTTGTTCTTTTTGCCCTCAATTACATAAGAGACACTTTAGTCTCTTCTTTTCCTATCCAGTTTGGACATCCTGTATTTACACCCTTGTCTGCTTCTGCAACAGAGTAAAAATCCTCATTTTCAAATTGCAAGCCATTCTTGAACCTCATTTAATTCCTTTCTTGTTTCATCATAATCTCATCAACCTTCTGTTTCCCAGTGCTTCCTTTGAACCAGATTTATACAAAGATACATATATATATATGTATTCATTATTCACACCCAATGTCAGATGATTTCTTTCTGACATGCAATGACCACAAGTTCTTTCTTCCCTTTATTAAAAATTTTTTGCTGATATTAAATATCACTGCAAATGCTATGGACAGATTGCAGAAAGACGCGGACAGTGTAGGAAAGACAGTACAAATTTAAACGGTGCTGGTGTTAGGGCAATTGTCCAGCACAACCTGGCTCATTTAAGAAGGTTGACCCATTCAAAAAGCGCGGTTTTTAGAAGGTCAGATAAATCCAGCAATTAAGACTGTTGGGCATACTTTCAGAATGAGGGCACACATCAGGGAAATCAGATACTCTGAGAAAGACTTGAGATGGTAACTTAATATGATCCCCAGGATACAATGCTATGATGTAAGACACAACTTGATCCCGAGATAAATATGTAAGAACATAACAGACAGAAACAGAGGAGAGATTTTACCTCCCCATGTTCCCTGAGCAGAACGGTACTTAAACACTGCACCCAATTTTGATGCCTAAAATTATGGAATGTTAAAAATAAAGAAAAATCAATCAATCAATCGAGAGGTTGCACAGAAGTGATAGAGGATTTAGAGCAACATCATGACATAATCTCCTCAATCCTTTTAACTCATAAAAAAATAAGACTTAAGTGCTACAGCTACAATTTGTTAGTATCTCCTCAAAAAAGAAAAAGAAAGTGTCAAAAAATGAAGCACTTTAATTTTAGCAGTGTAAGGCTGGCTGAAAGACAAAGCCAGACAAAGATGGAAATGAGATGCTTTAAAAAACAAACAAAGCAGAGAACACTGCAAACCTGTCAGTGAATGTTATTAAACTTAAGAACAAGCAGTCTGGAGAAGTGATGGATATTCTGTTTCCTAATATTTGCAAATGTACCTCTTTGGAAAAATCTGCTTTAGTAAAGTAAGTTACTAGGCAGAGTATTTTGTAAATGGGTACTAGATTCTGCGTGGCATACAAACCTCACCAGCCATCAAACCCCACTGGCTGAATAGGAGCCAGCAGCGTGCCCAAGTGACCAAGACGACCGACAGCTTCCTGGCCTGTATCAGGAATAGTGTGGCAAGCAGCACCAGGGAAGAGATTGCCACTCTGTACTCAGCCCTGGTGAGGCCACACCTTGAGTCCCATGTTCAGTATTGGGGTTTTCACTACATTGAGGTCCTGGAGCAGGTCCAGAGAAGGTCATCAAAGCTGGTGAAGAGTCTAGAGCACAAGTCCCACAAATGGGATTGTTTAGCCTGGAGAAAAGGACATTTTATTGCCATGTGTACTTAGCAGTTTCAGCTTTTCTCACTTCAGATCTGCAAGAAGCCTTAGAAAGCCTTAGAAGCCTTCAGATCTGCTGCAAGCCTTAGAAAAATAATTTAGAAACCCAAGAGTGAGAAAACCACAAAAGAAGATGGAGAATGTATTAGGTATGCAGGAGCCAGGCAGGAATTGTTGTGCTCTCACTAGCGGTCTGTAGGTTCCGCGGGGTTCTGACTTTAGTGAGATGAACATTGCCTTGCTCAATCAAGAATCTTTGCTTTTTCTTCCCTCATTTAAGACTCAATCTTATTGTTGATCCCAGACTACACTTTCAGCAGTGATATTCCACGTAAGTCAAATCCTGCCTGGGGCAGCAAGCTCTGAACTGTGCTAGACAGAGCACACTAGAGTAGCTAGGAAAACCCTACAGGAGTCTTAAATGTCAAAAAGCAGCCTTCTGGCTTGCAAAGGGGAGAATAGAGGAACTGTATTGCTTCACCATATTTATCCCTAGCAATTCAGGTAATTTTCAAATTACATACTCCAAGCCATGTGCTTATGCTGCTTACATACATCATGAGTTTGGAGTGTCCGTGTAGATGTGCTCCCAGTTAGCATATTTTAAAAGGTTATATGACTAAAGAATCTGAGCAATTTGGCTTCTATTCAATATATTTTGTAATGTATCTTAGGAAAAAAACAAGCCCAAACCAACAAAGGAAAGAGGGAAGGAAAGGAAAAGTAACAGAAAGAAAATAAGGTTTTGTAAATCATCTTAGTGTTAAAGTATGTGTGTGTGAAGATGCTCTGACCCTCTTGACTGCCTTCCAATATAATCTGCATTTATTGTAAGATCCTGGAACATTTTCTTTCTCCCACACATAGAAGACTCTAAAGAGCAAAATGCTGAATAATTGCTTCAAGAATCCAGAATGAGGAAATTGGAATTTTTTGGGGGGGGGGAATTGGTTTTGGTTTAGGCTTTTTGTTTGTTTACTTGTTTTTAAATCAAGTAGAAATGTAATTTTAGGGCACTTGAAAGTTTCCCCTCAGGTTAGGACCAGAGCTTGATTTTTAAAACCAGACTGTAACTTGAATTTTCATTTGCTGATGCAGCACAAATTTTTACAGAATTCAGAGTTCTTAAAAATATGTTGACTTTGCTCTAATTAAGGCTGCAGGTATTCTGCAGAAATCAAGCTGACAAGCAGAACTGTGCGAGGCAATTCACATCACTGGCAAAAAGCAGCAGACGGTGCAGTGGTCTGAGGTCAGAGCAAGTTCTGCTCTACTTCAGAAGTTTCAGACAGGTCTACAAACCACACCACTCTCCCCACAGAACAAGTGTTAAAGAAGCTAAACCAGTTTAATAGTAACATAGTGAATTATATTTAAGTCAGTTTGCCTTGTTTTAGCACAGAACAAAAAAGAACATTTCCCTCCCAAATGGTATTGTCAAACCATGAATTTAAATGCTCTGAGAGGTATTTCCTCCAAGGGATTCTACACAACTTTTTCTCCCCTCCATCAGCAGAACTACTCACATGGTCCCTGCCCTCTTTGCAGGATTCATGACCCATCTGTTGAGCTGGAAAGAGTATGGATAGAGCCAGCTGTAAACAGGATTAATGAGAGGATCTAGCTTAAAACCGATCCTTTAGAAAAGGAGAGAGAGGCATTTTTAGCACAGCAAACCCTGCATAGAGTTGTGACTAGCACTGTCAGGGACACAGGGAACAGCTGAATTGGATTAATCTGAATTTAATTAATCTCACTTATATTAGATGTATGGAACTGTATTTTATGTGTTCATTGAGCAGCAAAATGGTCTTTGCTCTTCACAGAGATTCGTTCATGTGCATGCTAAAAATCAATGCATTACAGTAAGGCTAAATATGAAAAAAAGGGAATATACTTCTGTTGCCAAGAGGGATGATGATTTTTGTTAAACACTTAAATATTGAGTTTTGAATTATGGAGCTAATTATTCCATGCAATTAAATAATACCTATTAAGTTTAATATTCTGTAAAAACATGTGTGACTAAATTTTTGTAGGCAAGAAAATCGTTTGCTACGCAAGCTCCTTAATGAAAGCATCAATAATCATAATCCCACCTGAAATATCATCATCTGCAAAAGGCATAATTATGTCATAACTAAGATGCAGGAAGACATATCATACCAAGTAGTTCAAAAGTGCTAGCCTCATTTAGGCTGCAATACAAAAACCCACAAAGAACCCACAACCCCAAACTTCACTGTGAGATATTACTTTAACTCAAAATGTCTAAATAACAGACAGAAAGCTGGGAAAGCTGCTTGCCCACTCTCTTTAGCTGAATACTTTGGCTGTCCCCAGTTGTAATCCCAGTTTCCTCAACATAGTATCATAGTATCAGTCAGGGTTGGAAGGGACCACAAGGATCATCTAGTTCCAAAACCCCTGCCATGGGCAGGGACACCCCACACTACATCAGGCCAGCCAGAGCCTCATTGCTACACCTTCTCTGGTCATCTATTTAATTTCAAACCCATAGCCTTGGTGCTCAAAACATAAATTGTGCATATTTGCCAAGATAAAAATAGGAAAACCCTGTAGAGAAACCCCAAAGTACACCTTTGCAGGCAGGTTTGCTTGAGTTCAAATACAGTATTTAATGCCTCCATAATCTGTATTTGGCCTTATGGAGGTTAGAAGGCAAATTTGCCACCAAATAAAACAAGCACAAGATGAAGCTCTAAAAAACACAGCAGTAGAAAATATGAAGCCATCTGACCTTTTAGATGCGATACATAACCATCAAAGTCTAAATGTAGGCCTGGTGAATAGAAAAAAGGATCTAACTTTCCAAACTTGCTATTATCACACACTGATTCTTCCTCCTTCAGGTTTATATTCTCTTTCCTACACTGTTTTGCCTTTCATGCAAACAATTAGCTTCCAAACTAATGACCTAGTTACCAAAAAAACCCCCCAAAAACAACCAAACCCACAAAACCCCCACCCAAAACCAACCAGTGAATGACAAATGACAGATTTTCTGCTCTAAACTATCTGAGACCTTTAGGTATCTTTCTCAGGAAGCCAATAGCAGGAAAAAACTAAGGGTTTATGAAATAACAACAGAACCACTGGACCAGTTGCACACAGTTATTACAGTCAGATGCCTAAGGATTCAGCAGGAGAGGTACAGGAACCAGGGTATTCAGCACATGCCACCATGACATGGGGGTTGAATTCCAGATCTTCAGAGTGGCTTTCCCCTTCTGAAGCTACGGTGCTTTGGGGAGACCATAGACCAGCTAGAAAACTGCAATAGATTACTGAGAAATTCAGAGCTGACCTTTCACAAGCACCAGCAAGCACAGGAAAGAACAGAAGCTTTAATCACTGCTCATACACAAACACGCAAACTAAATTCAATCCAAAATTTTCAAAGTCATAATAGAAGGTCCACTGTGCAGTCTAAAGCAATAATGGCATGTGTTTGAGAAGAGCAGTAGCAGAGTGCTTTGCATTTCAATCAAAATTTACTAACACCTTGCTGCTAACTGTGACATGAACCAGAAAGTTTCCACAACAAGTGACTTAACTGTAAGGAACATTTTTGGCCTTTAAGGAAAAGCAACTCCCCAGACAAACAAGCAAATTGCTCCTACAACTGGGCAAGTGAATGCTGAAATTATCAAGCTAGCAAGGGCATTCTGCTACAAGTGTTATACAGCCCAGGCTACAATAAAATCTCTATTTCCAATTAAATCAGCTGTCATCTGGTTTAAAAGCTGGCATTTTCAGTAAAACTTACATTTCTAGGTTGTTAAAATATCTTCTGTACGAACACCAGTGCTTCAGCGACATCAAAGAGTTAGCATACATGATCAAAAGAGCAGCTCTCAAACCCATACTTATCAGTGATGAGTAAAAGTTAATTAATATGGAGTGGTCCCATTGAAGTACAGAGCAGCAGAGAACATTAGACAGAGAACTGAAAGTTTTGGATGTTTTGAACAGCAATATGGATGATATTATGTCTTATTAAGTCTAGTTTCTTGCTTATAGCTCCTACTGGTTAATGCATGTACAACTAGCAAACATGTGTAAAACACATGGACCAGGAACATTTATCCATTTCACACCTCAAAAATTGCAGAACAGATTTTCCTGTAATAGCACATGCTATGGTAGAAGTATGTAAAATTAGGCACCTTGGGGGAAAAAGCACATTTAAAACTGAAGAGACACAAAATAATTGCAAAGAAGAATATGTTACATTATTCTATGCATGCATTAAAATGATCAAAATCCAGACCCTGCAGAAGTCCTTAACTCCCATGTCGTGACTAACCAAACAAACCAAAACCAAACCCACCAACCAAAAAAAAAAAAAAAAAAAGGATATTTTCATAGTTTTTCAAAGCTATCTCTTTGAATAACTTAATTCATCAGCTGGGACTATCAAACATAACTGGAAACATTCTATACAGAAAATTCTAGTGAACGCAGCATAGAAGATTTAACAAGTGCCATACCTGCTTTCTTTGTGGTACTCCAAGCCCCTAAAATACTCTGGTTTAAGTCTAGCAAAGTACCACTTGATAGTTACAGATGTAACACTTGGGCAGTTCCAATGACCACCTTTCCTATCCCTTTAGAGAAGAGCTACCTCAATTCATCCTCTGCAACAAGGAAATCAGGCAGAACCATAAAATGGAGACCAAAGTCTGCACCTGAGAAAGGTCAACACTGCATTTCTATTGCACCTGAGATTTCTCCAGCTGATCTGAAGCTTTATCATTAGCACATCATCTTTGATAATCAAACAGGATTTCAGAAATTACAGTCAAACTTTTAATAGAAGCGGTGGCAGCAACCTGAGAATCAGCTTCTCATTATATTATTAGCAACCTCATTATTTACACTTCCTGAATACATTTACTTGTTAACAGCGAGATCTAAAACTGGCTTATTGCATCCATCTGAAATATTCACAGCTAGCTTCATGCCAGAGTTAAAAGAGAGCAACAAACCAACAGAAAACATAAAGTAGTCAATCGCTCAGCAGGAAAATGAAGGAGTTTACTGTATTCCAAATAAATCAAGGCTTAGTTCCATGTCTGAATAAGCACAGAAAAGAGTAATATAACATCTAATGAGGCACTTGGTAAATTATACATAGTGCTCCTTATTTTGGAAGGAAATGTTGCATAAACATAAACAGAGAATTCTCCAAAGTAGGATGCTTTGCAGCTTGCGCACGCAAACTCATGTCCAAGAGAATTCCTCTGCTAGGGGACACAAATGTCAGTAAATTTGCCAAAATTGTCTGCAGCTGTCTGCTGGCCATGCAGTCAGGCAGGAAGTCAGATCCAAAACGGTATTTAATGCAGCCGTGAAGAATCAATTACACAGGACCCCTGTCTCTCCTTGGTTTGAAAAGATGCCAGAGTTCCCTGTGCTCTTCTGGTGTTTTCACTCACAATTTCCCACTAGCCTTATAAAAAGCTATCTCTTCCTGAATTCTTTAATTATATCTTCACTTCTCCCGCTTCATCTGATTCTCTGTGTAGATCCCCTCACATCCTCTGGAATGAGCAGATTTCCCAGAGACTTCACACTCTTGCAGCCTTTTCAATTGCTTTTCTGCACTCTGAAAGAATTCCAAATTGAAGCTTACTGACCTTTAAAAAGGAGCACCTGAGGTTGGCCTGGGTGCCTTCCTATTCACAGACCCCTTCGGGAGTAGGCCAGGTATGGACATTAAGTCAACAATTAGTCTAGTAATGAGGAGAATTTGCTGCATTTACGTAGAGTTCAATATAAATGCAGGCATCACCTCTTATTTCACTTATATTCACTGCACTGGTTAGGCCGCACCTCGAGTACTGCATCCAGTTCTGGGCCCCTCAGTTTAGGAAGGATGTTGTCTTGCTGGAGCGTGTCCAGAGAAGGGCAACGAAGTTGGTGAGGGGTTTGGAACACAAGCCCTATGAGGAGAGGCTGAGGGAGCTGGGGTTGCTTAGCCTGGAGAAGAGGAGACTCAGGGGTGACCTTATTGCTCTCTACAACTACCTGAAGGGAGGCTGTAGCCAGGCAGAGGTTGGTCTCTTCTCCCAGGCAGCCAGTACCAGAACAAGAGGACACAGTCTCAGGCTGCGCCAGGGCAGGTTTAGGCTGGATGTTAGGAAGAAGTTCCATACGGAGAGAGTGATTGCCCATTGGAATGGGCTGCCCATGGAGGTGGTGGAGTCACCTTCATTGGAGGTGTTCAGGAAGAGGCTTGATGGGGTGCTTGGTTGCATGGTTTAGTTGTTTAGGTGGGTTGGATTGGTTGATGGGTTGGACGTGATGATATTGAAGGTCTCTTTCAATCTGGTGTATTGTATTGTATATTGTATTGTATTATTTATTAGGAAGGATACTTTATTTCAATTTTATTCACCTCTGCAGTTCTCACACAAACCAGGCAATGTATGGATTGTGAATGCCATGCACTGGTATGTATTAATACTTACTTAATTAATTCAATTATTATGTCTTGTGAAAATGGAGCATGTTATCACTTACATGCTACCGAAAGCTAAAAGGTTTTTTCCCTTAAGTTAATCCATTTGTTTGCAATCATCTTACTCTGCTTTGAAGTCCAAGCAGATAATTCACAGCAACAAAATTAAAATCTCTTTCCACAAGGTACTCAACATATATTATGTACTACATGGTACATGTTATAGATAGAAAATATACTTACATATGGGATTTTATATGTAATAAATATTATATAATAGAATAGAATAAACCAGGTTGGAAGAGATCTTCACGATCATCGAGTCCAACCTATCATCTAACACTATCTAATAAACTAAACCATGGCACCAAGCACCCCATCAAGTCTCTTCCTGAACACCTCCAGTGATGGTGACTCCACCACCTCCCTGGGCAGCACATTCCAATGGCCAATCTCTTTTTCTATGAAGAATTTCTTCCTAACATCCAGCCTAAACCTGCCCTGGCGCAGCTTGAGACTGTGTCCTCTTGTTCTGGTGCTGGTTGCCTGGGAGAAGAGACCAACCCCCACCTGGCTACAACCTCCCTTCAGGTAGTTGTAGAAAGCAAGAAGGTCTCCCCTGAGCCTCCTCTTCTCCAGGCTAAGCAACCCCAGCTCCCTCAGCCTCTCCTCACAGGGCTGTGCTCCAAACCCCTCCCCAGCTTTGTTGCCCTCCTCTGGACACCTTCCAGCAACTCAACATCTTTCTTAAACTGAGGGGCCCAGAACTGGACACAGTACTCAAGGTGTGGCCTAAGCAGTGCTGAGTACAGGGGGAGAATGACCTCCCTGCTCCTGCTGGCCACACTGTTCCTGATACAGGAAAGGATGCCATTGGCCTTCTTGGCCACCTGGGCACACTATTATTATCATTATTATTGTTATTATTATTATTATTATTATTTACATTATATAATAATCACATGTTATTATTATATACATATTATATATGTATATTATATAGTAATATACATTAATCAGACCAAAGACAATCTTCTTATCCTAAGACTGTATTTAAAAAATAGAAAGGTATAGTAAATGAGTCTACATGCACCCCAGACAGGACTGTAGTTCTAGAGTGAGAAGGTTTCTCTTCCAGCTTCTGAAGTGGAAGCAGTCAAGGCATCTTTAAACACACATTGTAAACTGGCAGCATTTCCAAACTGGGCAGAGAGACTGCCTGATGGCTACAATTAAAAGCGGTATCAGCAAAAATAAATAAGTAAATACAAACAAAAAATACCAATCATGGTTGTTTCCAGTGGTGCTAAATACACAATCCTACCTTCAGTCCTGACAAATGTCATCCACACTACATGCTGGACAGATAAAATCTGAAGAAATCAAGCACTGTACTAGCAAGGAGAGATAATGTAGAGCATCAATGCTCATGTTTTTTAAAATTTGTTATAGCTATGTAGTTAAAAAACCATAGTAAATAAATGTGGCTCAGGAACATTTTCTCCTCTGGGGACAAAACCATAAAATGGTGCTAGATTTCTCTCCCTTTATTCTGATTCCATGTTATTCAAGAACTCAGGCAATAATGAAAACACAAGGAAGCCTTACTCAGCCAATAATACTTTCAGCAAGATGGATTGTTTAGTTTGCAAACTACAAAACCTGCTTTTAAACAGCATTAATTGTTTGGTTTTGCCTTCAACAACTGCCTGAGTAATTTGCTTCTCTTAACAAAAGTTATCATTTTTCCATAGCTTTTCCAGAAATGGCTTAAATTCAAACAGAGAAATCATGGAGAAGTGGAACTACTCCACTTGATATTCTGCATATCATAGTACATCTTTTATACTTTATATTTTCTGTTCTGGATAAGTCCAGTTACAGAAAATGAATTAAAATGAGCAAATATCTGCTGATTCCCTTCTCTAGCCTTTCATACTCAAGCCAACACACAGCTGCAATGGTTTGCAATGTGCTTTAAAATGTACTCTTTGTTTCAAGCTATTTTAACCAGCTGAAAAATTGCTCAAATAAGAAGAGAATAGGGAAAAGTTACATTTCCATTTAGAATTTCTCTGTAATTATCTTTATAGAAACACCAACTGGAACAATTGCATAACTACTCAAAACTCAACCCTTTCCCTTGTTACCTCAATATATTTGTAGAGAAAATACCATAATCTGAGAACATAGAAGTTAAATTTTGGGCTCACTCTGTTTATATCTATTGAGAAACTAAAAGAAGGTTAGAGTACATATTTCCTTTTGTTTAAGATCTTGTAATAGAGCTCTGCTTCCAACACACCTACGTTTATAGAAATTTTGTGGTTCAAAAGCCCCCCAGAGAATACTTGTGCTACACTGCTGGCATGAACACAGAGGAAAAAACTGGAGCATGAATAACTCCTAGAATCACAAAGCCATTAAGGCATCACCACTGTCTACTAACTGGGAGCAAGTCTGAGATCTTTCAGAGAATATATAGGTCAGCATCTGTCATTCAGAGTCCTTCTTGACAAAGCTTCTAACTATCAGTCAGTATTTTAAACCCAGGTTTGTCAGCTGGGGTTGCTGCTGTAGGTATCAAGCAGCACAAAGTATACAATTACATCCAGCTTTTTGGAGATTATTCCCCTTCTTCCTTCCCACAAAAAAATCTCCCATCAAAAACCCCACAACAAAACAAACCAACCAACCAATTAAACAAACCCAAACCCACCAAAACCCACACACGAATAAACAGCAGGAGCACAGTTTGCTGTTTGGGAATGAGTTTTACTCAACTTCATCTATTTAATTTCTGAGTCAAAGTGATGATCCTTACTTACTCTGAAGGAACAAATGGAAAACATAACTACTTATGCTATCAAACTAGGAATTTTTATGACATGCTAATCACTGAATGGTGATCACTAAATGCATCTGGTTCCTAATATTAAAACAAACAAACAAAAAACTAAATCGGGCTTCCAGACCTAGATTTGATTGAGTCTCTTAGCATTCATTGAACCTCCTGAATAATTAAAATGGTTTTTGGATTGTTAGACATGACTGAAAAAATGCCAAGCAAATAAGAAAGAGAAACTTGTTATCATCATGCTGCTCAGTCTCTTTTCATTCCACATGAGAGCACATACCTTCTTTTTTCACATGGCCAGAACTGGAAGGACATTATTGCTAGGGCTCTAAGAGCTGGTGATCATTCTTCAGGAATGAAGCAAAAAGTGGCATTGGAAGAATGCAATGACTTTCTGATTATAAAAAGTGAAACTATTTCATAGGGAAGATGTAAAATCACTGCCACCATAAACTGATAGAACATTCTTCTACTCCAAGTGGCAGATAACTGTGCTTCAGGACTGAAGAAGTCAAGGTTGCAGTTGTAATTCCCTATGTCTGCACATTCATCGTTAATGCATTACTGGAAATTGTTGCACTGATACCTGCAATGTAGCCTGGACATAAAATGAGCAAGCTTAAGAACTGTCTAGAACAGCTGAACCAGCCTAGTTGGTCTGGGTCAGTTAACTTCATTGGCTGCAGATTTATCTGAAGTTATTCTGGGGTTTTGTGCACCGGGCTGCAGCTTTCAGTACAGACATTTCAGTTCTTTATTTACATTACGTTGGTTCCTTCCTGAATGATGAAATCCAGAACAAGAACACTTTAAAAAAAAACTTTAAAACAAAATAATAAAAGATAAAAGCACTCCCTAATGCCAAGACTCTCTTAAGAAAGCCACATATTCAAGCTGAAATGATCAGAAGTAGATATTGTCAACAGTACTCTATAGCATTCTGAAGCATTAAATGTGTTTATTTTAGCGTTACAGTCTGTACACCATTTAAGATTGATTTGTAAGAGTTATTTCTCTGAGCAGCATAGGCAGAGATTCAGTAAAAACTCTGCCTTGTGTTGCATTTGTAAGATTTTTACCGTGGTGAGATCTGGCAATACTTTCAGAGCAGTATTTAAATCCTATGCAGCCCTCATTCAGACCCATCAGCAGTGAATCCTTGCAGACCAAATCTGACCAGCTATTTGTTATACACTATATGCATTAAAAAACAAAAAAGAGTCTCAGTATAAATTCCTGGCAGGGCTGCTGACTTGTGCTCCAACGCAGACACTGCTTTTGTACTAATGTACTCATTTCAGCAGGGGCTGAAACTCTGGATACTCTTCCACTGGTATAAGCCTTTGACAAGGTTATTCTCTCAAGTGCTCACCCTTGAGTTCCATATTCCCCTTTCTGAGGCAGAATAACAAAATAATGACATCTAGATAACGTTGTCCTTATAGAAAGAAATAACTTACAGCACTAATCAGGATGGAAACTGGCCCAGTGTGATGTGTTCCTTCAAAATTCCAAGGCATGTGGTAAAATAGCCCTTTGTTTGCGATACAGGAATATCAACTTGCCTGTCAGGCCTCCACCTTGCACATCTGGACCATTTTTGTTTGTTTACTTATAGAAATATGATATTTTGACTGACACAGAAAAACAATAATTATATGATAAATATTATAAACCTGCTGTCTACTTGCCCTGGAAGCTCCTGCTTAGACAATATATAATCGGACCTCGATTTGGTCTCATTTCCCTTTTTTTCCCCCATCCCAAGCCCTCCTTTAAGTGTTAGACAAATCTCCTCCAGTCTAACATCAAAACATACTGACAGGAATAAGACTGCAAGGCTGCTAGCTTCTCTCAAGCAATGCCACTCATTGATCCATGAATAAATGTTCCAGCTTCAAGGCACGTCTCTGCTCTAAAGCTCTCCCTTGTGAGATTCAAAGAGCTCCTTGTCTGGTGCCTGGAGATCTGAAAACCTGCTGTAGTAACTCTGGGAGTCAGAAGCTGACATCGTGGTTTGGTGGGATTTACCATCTGATTATCTTATGAAGTAAGAACAGAACTTCAGAAGAATTGACAATCTGCTGACAATTTTGGTGCTTAAAATAAAAACAGGGCGCTTTTTTTTTTCAAACTGCACAAAATATAAATTATCATCCTGAACCTAAATTACACTTTCATTTTGTTAACAAGTACCTCTTAGTGATACTGTACCAAGAATCTACCCACACAATTACTAGAGTATTACGTTGCCTACAATATGAGAGGAGTATTGAAGTTGCAACTTAAGAGCTTCAGATATTCTGAATTTAGGAAGTCTTTTAGAAATTCTCTAACAATAAAAGCTTTCAGGTATGTGGCTTTGGTTGTATTTCCACCTAATGAATGAACTTAAAACAGGAAACTTCATTCACTTTGCCTCAAGAGCCCCTGTGAAGTAGTAGCCTAGCTTCTTACTCAAGACCTTGTTTTAAATCCCACCCCAGGATTAGCTTCTGGAAATCAAGTACATCTAAGAATAGTAGTACAAGTGCTCCTGAATGAGCTTCTGGATCTTAAACATGAAGTAAGTTTCTTTTCAATCACTGCAGCACTCACAGCTTCAAAACCTCACTACTGCTGAGGTATGTAGGCTGAAGGAACCCGCTAAAATATGCACAAGTAGATATCCACAATAAGAGTTTCCTGAAAATTGTGGGTCTATTTTACCTCATGTCAAGTGCTCCAGTTTGTAAACAAAGCTGAATGAGGCAGCCTGAAAAAAAAAAAAAAGGGGGGGGAGGAAAGAATGAAATAACAAATATAACCAGACTCCTGACTGAACCTTATCTGAAGAGTTGTGATGAATGCTGCTATAATATATCAAATGCCAGTTAACAATAGCCTGCTGAAAAAGAGCTGGCTTTGGGATATATTTACTCACGTCATCCTTGGCAAGCATACAAAGTATGAGTCAGCCCTGGAACATTTATACTACTTGTTACAGTTAAAAAGAGAGTCAGGTCTGACTAAAAATTTCCAAATCACTTTTAAAAATATTTGTTTTTCTGTAAGACCCTTTCCCGAATTCTGATGTCTAAAGTCTATTAAATTTATTTTTAAGGCACAAATACTGTCTTGGAAGCAAGAACCTATTTGTGAAGTGAAAATGGCAACATGCATTGACTGAACCTGATTCAAATGTATCTGAACTGAACAGTGAAACTGAAATATAGGTTGAAGCTAAGCTGCCAACATCTTTCTGAGAGAGGTTCTAGCTCAATTCCCTCAAACCTTCTACAACTCCTATATTGGCAAGAACTGTCACTAGTTTTCCAGGGGAAAATAACTGTAAAGTCTGTTCCAAAATAATACCGAGTTGCCAGAACACCAAACATAATCACCTTTCAATTACCCAAAGTAATTGAGAGTTCTGGTAACACAAATGAAGAAAAAAAAAAAATCAGTAGTTAGA
Organism: Picus viridis; assembly: GCA_033816785.1. Lineage (NCBI taxonomy): Eukaryota > Metazoa > Chordata > Aves > Piciformes > Picidae > Picus > Picus viridis. The sequence goes on along the minus strand of CM066580.1, from coordinate 22,259,235 downwards.
CAAACACATGCATATTACACCACAGAGAGCACCGAAGAATCGGGGAGAGCACGGACTGCAAAGGCAGAGATCCCACAGCGAGCGCTGACCTAAGTCACAAAAGCCACAGATCGCAGCATTGCATCAAGTACAGCTACTCCGCTCGCACGCCCACGCAGCTCGAGGGGAACCAGCTCCATGCTTCTGCACCTGCAGCCTGAATAACTGTGAGGTGATTGCAGACGAAATCAAAGAAAATGAGCAAGCTTTGACTCTCTGCAGAGCTATTTATCACAAAAGCCTAACTGCAGTGCATAGAGATTGTGAGGAACTAGAACAGGAATGGAAAAAAATGGACTAGTCCTTCTCTCAGCAGTTAAAACCAATATGATTTCAACCTGAATACACCTCACAATTTTCTAGAAAATGATATACACAAAAATGTATAACAAACATGGAATCTAAAATGTGATTTGGAATTTTGTTCTCTTAGGACATTAGGTAATTTTAGAGTTATTTGTATTTGTTATATGAACAGACACATGCAAAATACACTAGGGACGAGTAGAGCTATTTTTTAAGTCAATAACATTCAAGGGAGAAACTAGAAGTACTTCAATGAGCTGCTCCTTTTGGCAGAAGACATATAAAATCGTTGGGAAGAAAACATAGTAGGAAACCATGGTGCAGATGAGGTTAGAAGTGAGTGTGGGTTTGGGTTTTGTTTAACAGCCAGTACTTACTCAATCTGTGCTCAGTTTCAGAAGCAAAGCAGACAAAGTGACATGACTGACTACTGAGATTTTAGCAGCTCCTCGTCAATATTTGGGAAACAAGAGCAGCATCTCATTCACACATATTTGCACAAATATGTGTTCAGTCTCACCACATTGCATCTGTTTGTCCTATTCACACCCACTCACGTCAGAGTCTTCATCCCACGTAAATGCTTGCTGGAATTATTTCTTCCCAAGCAGGCTCCATCACTTGGCACAGGATACAAATAGATAGGCACATACACAGGCATTACTTACAGCAGTGGCTCATCCTCCTGCCCCAGGCCCACGGCCAAGCCTCCTCCACACCACCGCTCGTTCCGCTGCTCTCCCTGCTCCTTTTGTAAGGGCGCAGCTCAGGCCCTTATGCTTTGTTAGCATGCCTGCAGCTGATGGATATCTATCTACACAGAATCATAGAATGGTTTGGGGCAGAAGGGACTTCCAAAAGCCATCTAGGCCAATTACCCTGGCAGTGTTCAAGGACACCTTCATCTACATCAGGTTGCCCAGAGCCCTGTTGAGTCTGACCTTGAATATCTCCAAGCATGAGGCCTCAACCACCTCCCTGGGCCACCTGTTCCAGTGTTCTACCCCCTCATGGGAATGAACTTCTTTCTAGCATCAAACCTAAAGCTACTCTTCTCTGATTTCAAAGCATTGTCCCTCGTCCTGTCACTGCAGGCCTTTGCAAACAGTCCCCCTGCAGCTTTCCTGTAGGCCCCCTTCAGGTACCAGAAGGCTGCTGTTAGGTCTCCCCAGGGCCTTCTCTTCTCCTGGCTGAACAACCCCAGCTCCCTCAGCCTGTCCTTGTAGCAAAGGTGTTCCAACACTCTGGTCTACTCCATCCTCCCCACCTCTCAACTAGACTCAGCTGCTCAAGGCCTCATCTAACACGGACTTGATCACCCCAAGGGAGGAGGCATCCACAGCCTCCTGGGCAGCCTGTTTCTGAGTCTCAGCACTTCTTCCTCAGCTCCACTCTAACTCTGTTTTCCCTCAGTTTCAAACCATTCCCCCTTGTCCTGTCTCTACACACCCTCCTGAAAAGTCCCTCTGCACCATTCCTGTAGGATCCCTTCAGCTATTGGAAGGCAGCTCTGAGGTGCCCCTAGCGTCTTCTCTTCTCCAGGCTGAACAACCCCAGCTCTCTCAGCTTGTCCTCACAGCAGAGGTGCTCCAGCCCTTGGATCATCTTTGTGGCCCTCCTCTGGACTCACTCCAACAGTTCTGTGTCCTTCTTATGCTGAGGACACCAGAACTGGACTCAGTATTTGAGGTGGGGTCTCAGCAGAGGAGAGTCAAGGGGCAGAATCCCCTCTCTTGCCCTGCTGGACACACTCCTCTGGGTGCAGCCCAGCACACAGCTGCCTGATGGGCTGCATGAGTGCACTGGTGAGCTCCCCAACACCCCAAATTCTCTTTCTTCAGAGCTACTCTCAACCCACTCTACACCCAGCCTTTATCTATAGGAATGGAAATCTTAAGGAATAGAATGCTGAGGCCATAGGGACTTATATTAGATTTTTATATTTAAAGTGTCTTCTCTTGACACCATATTGTTGCTTTAAGCATAATTTCATGTGCAGGGCTATACTTAAAAAAACCAGAATTTAAAAATCTTGAAGTTATGATTTATAGCCACACAAAAAGCCCACTGTCTTACACCTGACAGTCATGGAAATATGAGGAGCAAGTTTTAGTCAGGAGATTTTGTTTATCTCGGAGACCTAGATAATTAACTAAATGCCCAAGTGTGTTATTTAATCAGGGATGAGTGCTCCTGATTCTGCAAAAAGAGCTGGAAATGGCAGTTGGAAAAACAAGAGTTTTACAGAACCATCCCCTCACATGTTGCTCCATGTATTGGAGATCAAAGATACATTTTTTTCAGACTGGCATTCTGGAGGCTGCAGGGAAAACTGTTTCATAATCTTCAGGCTCTCTTCTGCTGCAAAATGTTTCTATATGCTCAGGATATTGGATATTTAAAGCCTGTACACCTCAACGGCAGTTTGCTCTTTCTTCCTGAATGCAAGCTCAGTGTTAGGCTGGGACCTATTGTGCAAGATAACCATTTCCTGGAGCCAAGCGATTTTGGTTGTGTATTTTGAATAGTACAATTTCCACACAGGCACAGCCTTTCCAAAAGCCTGAGAGAAGCAAAACTAGAGTAAAATCTACCCCAAGTAAACAACAAGCCTTTCTAATTACAATCTGCCCAATATTGACATCTATAACATGCTGAGAGGATATTATAGACAGATTCATGGAAATTTGATGGCTGATAGGTGAGGACCATTCAGCAACCTGCTTCAGCCTGGTGCAGAAAAGCTGGCAGAGCCTTGACAGGCTTTCTTTTGTTTGAAATTTTAAAGCACTGCTTAAAAATGTACAAGATAAAAAGTAGAGCTGGGCAAATAAAACAGAAAGCTACACATGGTTTTCACATTTCACTTACTTCGATCTCCTTTGCTTTCAGATTATTTGGGGAAAAGGAAGCTCAGGAGAAAGGACCTTATCAAATAGAAAAGAGAAGCATCCCATTTCTATTTTGTGGAAGAACTGTACTGGAAAGAGACATAGAAACTGCAAATCATCATTGCTTCTGCGTGCTAAAGATGATGGTGTGAAACAGACAAATACAAACACTTGCCCTTGCATCAGTTCAGATTGTGCTGGCATGTCTGTAATTGAATCTGCCTAATTTAAAAGCAAGATGATAAAACATTTGACATTATCAAATCACAAAAATACTTGTATCAATCTCTCTCAACACAAATATGTATGGCACCACTGAGATATAAGAATGCACAAACTCACATCGTAGAATGGCTTAGGTTGGAAGGGACCTTAGAGACCATTCACTCTGACCTCCCCACCATGGGCAGCGACACTTCTCAACTAGACTCAGCTGCTCAAGGCCTCATCCAACCTGGCCTTGAACACCCCCAGGGAGGAGGCATCCACAACCTCTATGGGCAGCCTCTTCAGAGTCTCAGCACCCTCATGCTGAAGAACTTCTTCCTCAGCTCCAGTCTAAACCTCCTCTCCCTTATGAAAATTCCCTCTGCAGCCTTCCTGTAGGATCCCTTCAGCTATTGGAAGACAGCTCAAAGCTCCCCCTGGAGTCTTCTCTTCTCCAGGCTGAACAATCCCAGCTCTCTCAGCCTATCCTCATAGCAGAGGTGCTCCAGCCCTTGGATCATCTTTGTGGCCCTCCTCTGGACTCACTCCAACAGCTCTGTGTCCTTCTTATGCTTGGGGCACCAGAACTGGACTCAGTATTTGAGGTGGGGTCTCAGCAGAGCAGAGTCAAGGGGCAGAATCCCCTCTCTTGCCCTGCTGGACACGCTCCTCTTGATGCAGCCCAGGATATGATTAAACAGTTAACTTTTACCCTTACTTTTGTGATATCTTTATGAAAACAAATTGGTGTTTTGTTAATTTTCTCCTCAGTGTTGCAAACCCAGTCTGTATAAAACTGTCCACATATGCCTGTGAATTTGCATTTCATAGCAGCTAAGCCGCTCTCTATTCATTGCCTTTAAAACCAGAGAAATATGACAGAAGCCAGCAAAGTATGAAACAAATTAATTGACTCATTTATTTGCAGTAGACTTAATTTTAAAAAGTTAATTTGAATAACCTCATAATTTGATAAATCACGAAGATCTGTTGGTATAAATGCATAATAGTGGCATTAAGACCTGTGCAACACGTTTCAGGCACATAGCCCTGATCCACCTGGTGATTGCCAACCACCACCTCATTTTGAGAAGGGCTGCTGAGCCGCTCTGATGTGACAGGGCTGTTGCAAGCAATTTTCACATGTAACCCATTGGACTGAATTTAAATAACCTGTGAAAGCTATCTAGAGAGATGTACTTTATCAAGTCAGACAGAAGGATCCAAATGAAGTTTAGTAGGTATGTCTTCATATAATTTGTGCATAGCATCTCTCTCCTGGAAATATGTTTGAAAAGGCAGCCTGCCTGCTTTTCTTTCTCTAGTCTTAAGAGAAGACAGCACAATGAGTCATTTCTCCACTGAGCTTAAGATTGTTCAGAATCCATTCACTGACTCTACCTGGAAAGCTGACTAAAAATCAGCACAGACCTCATCAGCTCCACCTTTTCCTTCTTCTGTGAGTTTCCACTCCTCCTTTTGATATTTTATGTAAATATTGCAGCTGCCTGGAATAACTGTTGCTCTTGTGTCAGTGGCTGCAATAATTCCCTGTCTCCACTAATGTACCAGACAAATGAACCAAAATACCAGATTATTTCCTAGAGACTACCCGTGTCAGATTTCAAGACTGGGTACCCTCAGTGTTTACATGAATAGCAGAAAGCTTGTTAAATACCCTTCAAGCCTGAGGATTCGTTAGAAGAACAAAATAAAATTCCCAAAGCATTTAAATGAGTTAAGATCTGAGTCCAGAGTCTGATGTGCAATTCCTGGTGTTTCAGTAGTATATTAAGAGGCTCATGCTCACAGAATCACAGAATCTCAGCATCATGGGGTTTGGAAGGGACCTCTGGAGATCATCAAGTCCAACTCCCGCTGCTGAAGCAGGGTCACCCAGACTAGGTTGCCCAGGATCACATTCAGGTGGGTTTTAGAAGTCTCTATAGATGGAGACTTCACAGCTTCTCTGGGCAGCACGGTCCAGTGGTCCAGAGCCCTCAAAGTAAAGATCTTTTTCCTTAAGTTCAAGTGAAACCTCCTGTGTTCAGTTTGTGCCCACTGCCCCTTGTCCTGCCACCAGGTACCACTAAAAAGAGCCCAGCCCCATCTTCTTGGCACTCGTCTTTCAGCTATTGATACACATTGAGCAGATCCCCTCTCATTCTGCTCTCCTCCAGGCTAAACAGCCACAAATGTCTCAGCCTCTCCTCATCAGAGAGGATTCTCTATTCTCCTCAGCGTCTCTGCAGTCTCCACTGGAATCTCTGCTGTAGTTTCTTGTTTGTCTTGAACTGGGAAACCCAGAACTGGACACAATATTCCAGATATGGCCTCTCTAGGGCAGAGTAGACGGGAAGAGAACCTCCCTCAACCTGCCGGTCACTCCACCCAGCACATAAGTGGGTCATCGTGTTTTCATGTTTCTTTGCCCTCTTTGGGAGGTTATTCCTCACTTCTCATGAGATCTCTTGGTAGAAGTGTATGCATGGCCTTAACTAGACTGTAAAATTACTCCAATTTAAAAAGTCTCCCATTAAAGGTGTTTAAACTAATCCACATAGTTGTCAGAACTGACTTTCTGAAGGAACCAGCCCTAAATATATGCAGCTGCTTGTGGAAACTGTAGCAGCTTGTCCTCTCTAGCTGCTGTAAACCAGCACCTATTTACAGCTGGTAGGAAGTAAATCCCAGAAATCCTTTGTAACATGCTGCCTCTCATCATACAGTTTTCATGTTAATCACTATGCCTGCTGGAAACAAAATTTATCAGGCTCCTTTTTCCAGAGTGAATTGACTTGAGTTCTCGAGTTCATTCCTGAGTGTCGTTCCTGAGGTAGGGTAGCTTCTCCTGATGGCTCTGTGGACTGAAATGCTTGAGAATTAATTCTGTAAATTGTGCCTGGGTAGAAGTTTCGAGCCTATGCAGGCAGATACTGCCAGGTGGTATCATTGCTTTATTAAATACAGTTAGCTCTTTGATTGCCTTTGGTGGCATTGCACGGAATTTCTTTCTCAACTCAGAGGCTGGTAACTTAGTGCAGCAGGATCATTTTAGGCATCAACTGCATAACCTTGTGTGTGTTCTTTTCCAGTTGCAGATATGATCCTGTTAGAATCCCCGAGGTGCACTGCTGAGATCTTGCCCTCGTGATGTAATCTGGCTTTTTTGTCCTTTACAGCCAGTTCTTTCAGTATCTTATTGATTACTGTTCCAGTGTTTAAGCATACCACCTTTCACAGTCATGCATTATGCATCTGCTTCTCTTGCCTTCCCCTCCCCCCCCCCTCTGAATACTTACCCTAATGCTCCCTTTTTTGGCAAATCTTACTAGTTTTACTGACTTCTTTATTCTGGAGAAATGCCAGATTCATCTAGCCTCTGTAGTGTCTTTTTTCTCTTCCCTTAAAACATGCAGGCGCAGAGTCTGGAGGGTTTGCTTGCTGCGGTGATCTTGATATGAACTGATTGTCCTTCCTTAAGTACACTCACTCTTGCTTGCAGCTGAACAGTAAAAGGTGCTCACTTTGTGGGTAGTTCAGGCTGGTGGGAACCTGAGCTGAAGTTCATGTTTTCTGAGTAAGCAAGATCCTTAGCTCCACTAAGTTTCAGGGAACTTGTACATCTTAAACCTATTTACAGCTCTTCTTATCTACAGCTGGAAACACTGCCTAGCTGCTTGGCTTCTTGGAGTAGAAGGGTTTCAAAGAAAACTGTTGGAAGGGTTATGAGCTAAAGCCTTTTTTGCCTTGCAATTCAAATTTATGTTCTACCCTGGCTCTATTTCCCAATGTCACTGACACTCGTGTGCGAACCCACAAGGTCCTTCTTCACAGACACTATGAAGTCCTTTCAGTGCTGCAGGATAACAGACCTCTTTGGCAGCTGTAGATGCCTGTTATTAAAAGAGATGATTTGCTGAATATTCCTATATGTAGAGAGAGGTTTTCAAGTGGGTGTGATTTACATAGCATGTGCTGATGTGCAGTTTGCTGTCACACAGAACGAGACTTCTTTATATCCAGAAGAACACAGCTGAAAGGAATAGCAAAGGCTGCAGTGTGCAGTGGCTGAATGGCTTCCATATACATGGCATGAAGTATCTCCTGCCACTTGGAACAGGAAATCAACCTCAGTTTGTTTTGGTTTTAATCAATATATGAATATTTTTACAAAGTTGTTGTGTGGACCTAGTCCAGTCCAATCACCCTTTTCCAGTTGTCATAAACTTGAGGGGACAATGAGGCAGATTGAGAATCACAGAGCTCAGAGGGTTGTGATCAGTGGTGCTGGGTCTAGTTGAAGGCCTGTGGCTAGTGGTGTTCCTCAGGGACTGGTACTGGGTTCAGTCTTGTTGAACTGGATGAAGAGATGGAGTGTACTCTCAGCAAGTTTACTGATGATACAAAACTGGGAGGAGTGGCTGACACCCTGTCAGGCCGTGCTGCCACTCAGAGAGACCTGGTCAGGCTGGAGAGTTGGGCAGAGGCAAAACTCAGGAAGTTCAGCAAGGGCAAGCATAGAGTGCTGCACCTGCACCAGTATAGGTGAGGGCTGACCTGTGGGAAAGCAGCTCTATGAAGAAGGACCTGGGAGTGCTGGTGGACAACAAGTTCACCATGAGCCAGAAATATGCTCTTGAGGACAAGAGGGCCAATGGCATTCTGCGGTGCATTAGGAAGAGTGTGGCCAGCGGGTTGAAGGAGGTTCTCTTCCCCCTCTTCTTTGTCCCACTGAGGCCACACCTTGGCTATTGTGTCCAGTTCTAGGCTCTCCAATTCAAGAGAGACAGGGAAATATTGGAGAGAATCCAATGGAGTTTGCAAAGATGATGAGGGAATTGGAGCTTCTCTCTGAGGAGGAGGAGCTGAGAGACCTGGGGCGTTTTATCTTGGAGAAGAGCAGATTGAGGATGGATCATATAAATATCTAAAGAATGGAGGTCATGAGGCTGGGGCTGGGCTCTTTTCAGTGGTGACAGGACAAGGGATAACAGGTACAAACTGGAACACAGGAGCTTTCACTTCAATTTAAGGAAAAACATCTTTACTTTGAGGGTGCCAGGGCACTGGACCAGGCTGCCCACAGAGGTTGTGGAGTCTCCTTCTATGGAGACTTTCAAAACCCATCTGAACATGTTCCTGCGCAGCCTGATCTAGGCATACCTCTGTTACCAGGGGGGTTGAACTAGATGATCTCCAGAGGTCCCTTCCAACCCATGCCATTCTGCGATTCATGAGCTGTCTGGGCTCACATGACTCCTTATTTGCTTTTGCTGTATACACAGCTGTGATATCAGAAGGTTCTTTATTCACTCATTTCTTTCAAAGATCTTTTATGACCTCACAAGCTTAGTTTATCTTTCTTTTAGAGAGCAAGCACAACATTTTCTGCTTACCCAAATTTAAACTGGATTGCTTTCATCCACGTGGTTTCTGAGGTTTTGCCTTTATGGTAGCTTGATGTCCTCCAAGGCTGGGACATTATCATTCTGGGCAAATGGCCAACCCTCCCCATATAGATATTCCAATAACCATATTGTAAATGTTTCTGTGAAAATATTTGAGTCTGGTTATCAAATAGGGGAAGATCTGTTCCTTCTTTAAGGGTGCAATAACATCAGAAGATGTCAGCGTTCCTTATACTCAGTGGCCATTTTTATACATCAGGGGATCTTCCAGGCAACACTTTGGGGAAGTACAAACATTGTAATTTAATCTATTTTACATTTTATTTAACCTGCTTCTTATGAATCTTATGATTTGAAAGTTATTTACACAAACGTGGAAATCAAAGGCAAGTGGATGAGACAAATGCAGTTTGTTCTCCTACAGAACAAGGCACCTGTGGGGATAAACTAAAAGTGACCCTGAGAGCTGTCAGGACAAATTAACTGGTCAAGAACCATCTAAACAAATACAAATTTAAACTGTGTAGAACTAAAAAGAGAGGTCTCTTAGCTACCATACTTAACATTTCGACCTGCAGTGTTTAAGGAATGAAATGTAGCTTCACTTTTCCTTTTTTTTTTTTTCCTGAAGGACAAACTTATTTTAAAAATACACATTAATGTCAGAAGCATTACTGAATTCTTGCCAGCAGCCAGAACGAGCTTGAAAAGTCAGGGGGTGGAAAAAGACTTCTTTTGAGATGGAAATTAATTCAGTAAAACTTATCATAACTGCCAAACAGGTAACATGATGACTGGGAATTTAAATTGTAAGCAAAACCAATCTTAATTTTCCAGGTAGATGAGCTGAATGCCACAGGAGAGCATTAAATCACAGGTATTTCTTTGGAGCAAAGTCCTTTTGGTGAGAAAGGCAATTCCTCATGCAAAAAGTTACAGTCCACATTCTGAAAACTGCTTAAATCATACCTGTGAAATTAAATGTGAACAAGAAATATTGGGAGGCTGTAAAATACTAAAGGTGGCTGTTAGGGAGAAAAGGTTTTGGTGATTCATTGTTAGTTATGGGACGATTTGATAGAGCTGCTCATGCAGATTCTGATATCACTCCTGACCACATACATTGCATAACGGAATGAAGCTGGAAATGGGGAGATTCAGGCTAGTTGTGAGGAAGAAGTTCTTCACCATGAGAGTGGTGAAGCCCTGGAATGGGTTATCCAGGGAGGTGGTTGAGGCCCCGTCCCTGGAGGTGTTTAAGCCCAGGCTGGACGAGGCTCTGGCCAGCCTGATCTAGTGTGGGGTGTCCCTGCCCATGGCAGGGGGTTGGAACTAGATGATCCTTGTGGTCCCTTCCAACCCTGACTGATTCTATGATTCTGTGATTCTATGATTCATAATGTTGGCTGTAGCAAAACAGGGGCCAAGTAAAGGTCCAGTTTACATTAAGGCTGCAGTCATAAAAACTTCTGGAACGTATTTCTCTTAGGTGATCCTGACCTCTTTTGAAGATCTCACCATTCATATTGTGTTGTAAAAGTATTGCTAAATAATAATGATGTTCATTCCACAGCTGCTGAAAATACTGCAGATGCTCCAGACTCAAGCCAGCAGCCAGTCTGTGTAAAGGTCAAGACAGTCAGATGCTGCTGAGAGTCACACTGGTGATACAGTGGGGACCTAGCTGCTGGGTTCTGGGAACACAGCTCTTCTGTGCCACTTCAGCACTTCTTTGAATTGTAAATCACTGAATCACAGACTGGTTTGGGTCAGAATGGACCTGTAAAGGTTATCTAGTCCAATTGACTCACAGGACCATCTTCAACTACATCAGGTTGCTCAGAGCCCTATCCAACCTGACCTGGAATGGTTCCAGGGATGGGACATCTACCACCTCTCTGGGCAACCTGGGACATTATTTCACCACCCTCATTGTAATAAATGTCTTCCTTGTATCTAGTTTAAATCGTCCCTTTTTTAGTTTGAAAGCATCAATCCTTCTATCACAACAAGCCCTGCTAAAAACTCTGTCCCCATCTTTCCTAGGGGTCCCTTTAAGTATTAGAAGGCCACGATAAGGTTTCCCCAAGGACTTCTCTTCAAGTTGTCCAGCCACAACCCTCTCAGCCTCTTCTCACAAGAGAACTGTTCCATCCCTCTGATATTATTTTTACCTTCTCTGGATCCACTCCAACAGATCCACATCTTTCTTGTGCTGAAAAACATTCCTAATTGAGACAAATTAATTCAAGAACTAATACCACAGTGAAGGTGCTGTAGACACACAGTAAGAGCTACTGACCACAACAGTGCACCAGATGCATCTGAAGTAAACAAGCCTGGTTTTCCAGCCAGTATTTCACAGCCAAGAATACAAATGGATTAGAATTGTACTGAAGGTTACCTTTAAATTTTTTGGCCTTCTTCTGACATTGATAAATGATATGGTCAGCTGGGAGCCTTTAAAATGTAGGAAAATATATAAAATCTATAGCTGAAGGGATCTTCCAGTACCTGAAGGGCTCCTACAGGAAGGCTGCAGAAGGACTTTTCATAAGGATGTCTAGCAATAGGACAAGGGGGAATGGTTTGAAACTGAGGGAGAGCAGGGTTAGGCTGAATCTGAGGAAGAAGTTCTTCAGTATGAGGGGGGTGAGACTCTGGAATAGGCTGCCCATGGAGGCTGTGGATGCCTTCTTCCTGGGGGTATTGAAGGCCAGGCTGGATGAGACCTTGAGCAGACAAGTCAGTTGAAAGGTGTCCTTGCCCATGGTGGGTTGGTTGGAGTAGAGGATCTCTAAGGTCGCTTCCAACCTGAGCCATCCTAGGATTCTGCACAGAAAAGTACATTCTGCAACTTGTTTCTGAACTGATCTTCCGTGCCGCTGCCATCTATCAAAAGGTTCAAGCAGAAGTGTCCAAAAGAACCACCAGAGAAGAGCAACTCCAGTATCCCCCATACTGTGCTATTTCTAAAAGGCGTGACTCTCTGATATCTGAAATCTACTCTTTTCTGGTTCTCAGTACAAATAAGTGATTTTGTACAGCAATTGTTCATTTGTGCCTCCTCTCATCATCCTTCTCTCACTTCTCTTAGCAGCTTCACTTATAAAAGCCCACTTGCTGCATGTATTGATTTCTGCTGTACTTACTCCCTAGAGCTTTGTGTTGCCACTTTTATGATGCTTATAATAGCAATTCTCTCTTGCAAAGTGGAGATCCCATTCATAATTTATTTACCTATCAGAGCAACCACAAGGTTCTATTAGGTTCTCCTCTCAGTCACTTTTTGCCTTTGATGAAATTCTTGCCCTGGTCCAAAACAATGGAAAAATTGTGTTACTGTGACTGAACTTTTGTGCATTTCTGAAGACCTTGATGAACAGGTGATTACCAGAGTTGATTCAGCTTCAGCTGAACACCAGAGAAGACTGAATTCAGCAACTGAATTTTAGATGAGCAAGATCACACATTTTAGGAAGGGAACATAAACATCAGTCTGCATTTAGGCAGTGTTCTGGGACACTGTTTCCTGTGTTTGAAGCACTCAGTCTTCTGAGACAAAATGTACTGAGAAAGGAGCCCTTCCAATTCTGTCTGTCTAAAATAAACAAAAACAAAGGCTTATGGAATTGAATGCCTTAGAACTTTATTCCTCTCACCCCCTCTCCTTAATTGCCTACTTTAATTTTCTTCTGATGGAATGCTTTAAATAGAGCAGTTAGAAATTCAGAACCGAAGTGAAAATTGTGTACCTCGGAAGTAATGTGTCAGTGCTCCACATTCTAACCATGCCTTTTAATTTTGTAACAACCATTAGTGGAAGGGCTGGAAAATGGTAGAAACCTGAAAAAAAGTGACAGAGTAATTTCTTGTTCTTCTTTTTTCATTTCCCCTGCTGGCTGCAAAGAGCAAAGGAAGTATGCAAGATTACATCAGCCAGAAAAAAAAATAGAATCAAGAGGGAGAGTTGTGATGGAAATTCCTGTAAAATCTATTCTGTGATTAGAGAGATTGTAAAACATATGAAGAAACACAGGGGATTGCCTGGAGTTTGCTTATGACTCAGAGGCGTCATCACATGGAGGGCAGACAGCTGAAGTCTCTATGAAGCAGCAACCTTTCCAAAGCATTTATTGCAGCAAAAGGAAAACAAAAACCAACTAAATGCACCTCTTGAATTAAGAAAGAGACAGGCCAAACAGCCTCTTTTGAACTGAAACACAAAACCCCATTTCATCATCATCATGATCATCACCACCGTCGTCATCATAGAATGGCTTAGACTGGAAGGGACCTCAGAGATCATTCTCCAACCTCCCCCTGCCATGGCCATGGACACCTCTCAACTAGACTTGGCTGCTCCAGGCATCATCCAACCTGGCCTTCGAAACCCCAGGGAAGAGGCACCTGTAATTAATGCAGGAAGAAACCATTCTTTTCACCTTCTTGATGGTGATAAAAATACCATTCTCTGGAAATACGAAAGTGACCTGATATCCTTGCCCAGAAAAATGCAGTTTCTTGGCTTGGTTTTTCCACCAACATAAGTGTGGCACTTCAAGAAAGGCAGGAAAATGTGTCTCCTCTCCAAGGTCCACATGGCCTGGGGGCCTTCAGCTACTGCTTGGATCTCAAGTGTGGCACCCCAGGCAAAATGTCTGAGAGTCTGTAATTAAATACCTGTTTAGATTTCAGAATTCAAGGCTGGAATTTGTGATAACATCTTAGATTCTCAATGGAGAAAGGAATACTAGAAGTTGGGCTGAGGAGATGTGCTGTCCTATTAGAAGAGCTTTCTGCCTAAAAGTGCAGTATTCCTTGGGAAGGGGGGGGGGGGGGGGAAAGGAATATTTAAGATAAAAAATATACTAAATACTTTTGACAGAGACAATGACAGAGCTTTTGTATGGTCTGGAGAATCTTCTGTGGCAGAAGATTCTTCATTTTGCTGCAATTCTCCTTTGTAGAGCCTACATTTACTGGCTCAGTGTGCATGCTGCTTGAGGAAAGGTTTTTTGTTTTGATGTTTGTTTGGTCTTTGCATCTGCTGTTTCGAAAACGATCAACATTCTAGGTCAATGCTTTCTACAGGGTAACAGAGCATATTGCAAAGACCCAGCTATAGCTTTCCAAAAGAGTTGGCTGTTCAAACACAATGTTCCAGAATTGTCCGTCTGTCTTACTTGATGTCTTCCTCAGCCTGCTCCTCCTCCTTCCTGAATTTCATGCTGATGTAAAAATTTTTTTAAGGCTAACATCAAAGCAGACTGTATGCATGTCAATCCCACTGCGATACTTAGCACATTGCTAGCGTTTATGTTATGTAAATGCAAGAGGATGCTGTTGGAGAAAAACTGCTACAAAGCAGGTAGTGATTTAATGAAAAGCACAAAGATTGAAAGGGGTTTGCCGGAGTCCTGTGTGATGTGAATGTTAAGAAGCTCATTCACGTCATCAGCTTCCCTGCTGGTACTTTCTATTCTCCCTCCTTTTTCAAGGGAACTGTTAAGAAAACTTGAAACTCAACGTGTTATCAGTCTTAGCCACAATCAATGCAGCATAGTTAATTATTTCTATTAACTGAATTAGCTTCAATTATTTTTTTTTAGTTTCTGCAGCACTTTCGAGACCAGAGCGCTTAAGATGTATTTAGAACGCTGTTACATATGCAAAACTCCATTTATACACTCAGAAGACAAAACAAGGTTATTCTTTCTAAGAGGAATGAGCTCAGGTAGTACATGGCTAAATAACAAAACTATGTGTAATGCAGAGCTTAACATAACTCCCAGGATCTGATCCTTCCTTGAAGCAGTGAAAATGGGAACCAATGATGCTGAAGAAAAAAAGATTTGCTAAAGTTGTAAACCTTCTTTTAACTCAGAGTTTGCTGGAGTCGAGGAATTTCTGCTCAAATCAGTTATGGGATTATAACCAAAGTAAGTCTATAGGTGTCTGGAGGTACACGGGAACAAACAAATTAACACGGCAACAGCTTTCTAGGTTCACAGAGCCAACACAGTTTTTGGCTCAGCAAGTCTACAAATTCTACTTTAATTCTTTTTCAGAAAGATGTAAAAGTGCCTTTGCAATTGGGGCACTGCAGTTCCACCAACCACTATTGATTTGTTGAGTTCATTTGTTCATAGACACGGTAAAAAAGTGACATCTTCTAGAAGCAGTCCCACTGATGTAAGTGGGCCACTTAGTGCGCATGCTGCTAATGTCACATGTAGGTGAGTAATGTAGTTTGAATTATCTGATGTGAAAAATTAAGTAGACTTCACTTCATATCTTATGAGAGAGTTCCTTTGGCCTCTAAACAATGTTGATTTTGAAGCAGTTTTTGTAAGCAATGCAGCATAAGTCACAGAATCGCAGAAACATTCAGGTTGGAAAAGACCCTCAGGATCATCAAGTCCAACCAATAACCCTACCCTAAACCATATCCCCAAGCACCACAGCTAAATGACCTTCAAACACATCCAGGGTTGGTGACTCAACCACCTCTCTGGACAGCATATTCCAAAGCCTGACCACTCCCGCTGTGAAAAAGCTCTTCTTGATGCCCAGTCTAAACCTACCCTGTTGCAACTTGAGGCTGTTCCCTCTTGTTCTATCACTAATTACCTGTGAGAAGAGACCAGCACCAACCTCTCCACAACATCCTTTCAGGTAGTTGCAGAGAGCAATGATGTCTCCCCTCAGCCTACTCTTTTTCCAACTGAACAGCCCCAGCTCCCTCAACAGTTGGTGTAAGTAAGAGGGGAACGAGGCATCACATCCCTCTAAGTGTGGGTTTTTTCCTATGTCCTTATTGTCATTACTGAAATGTCCATTGGGACTGCTGCAAAGTAAAATTGTCCACCCTGCTGCATCCTCCAAAACGAACGGAATATCAAAGCCAAGCATCTAAGACTGGGAAGAGTAGAGTGGATAGTAAACGATTTCCTTTTGATACATTTGTCTTGGCACCTCAATGACACAGGAAATTAATGTTTTGACAGAACTTTCTCAGTTTTAAATCTAGCAGTGTTTCTTTAACCTAAATAAATAGACTGCAGTATTTAAATGCCTTTGAATTCCAAGGGATTTGACACTCCCAAGAGCAATTTAAGCTTTTTTAAAACTAATAAATATTTTATAAAAACACAGAATGTATCACAGTATAATTACTTAGGAAGTCTTGGCCGGTGTCTGAGAAGTTTTCCCTAATTCTTACCCCCTTTTCTCACAGAAAACTGTTATAGCAAAGAAAATATTATCCACTCACACATTTTGGTTTTCTTTTCTCCTGTTCATCTCCTCTTGTTTTCCTCACCATCCTTCTCAGCCTCATCGGAATGCAAATCCAGTGTCTAAGTTGCAGCAATAGTTTAATTTCAAGCCTGATAAGACTGCATTGTTAAATATTGACAGGATGGACTTTCAACAGTAGATTCTCTTTCAGCCACATATTTCTGCAATGGCAAATTTCAGCCAAAGTCAATCGTGGAAGGGACATTAAATCATCTAGTGCAAGCCCCTTGCACTGAGCAGGGGCATGGACAATATTCTGCAGCTACCTGAAAGGCTGTAACAAAGTGAGAGTTGGTCTCTTCTCTCTAGTAATAAGTGGCAGGACAGGTGGAAATATCTTCAAGCTTCACCAGGAGACATTTATATTGGAAATCAGAAGAAAATTCTTCACTTAAAGGGTTTTTGAATGCTAGAACAGGCTCCTCAGGGAAGTGGTTGAATCCCCGTGGCCACAGAGATGTGGTACTGAGGGACATGGTTGATGTGGTTTAGCCCCGGACTTGGTAGTTAGAGAACAGTTGGACTTAATGCCTTAAAGGTCTTTTCCAATCAAAATGACTCCATGGTTCTGTGATCATCAACGGGATCAGGCTGCTCAAAACCCCATCCCACCGACCTTAAGCTCTTCCAAGGATGGGACATCCACAACCAAGCTCTGCTGGGTGATGCCCAGTGACAGCACAAGGGGCAACGGGTGGAAGCTGAGGCATAGGAAGTTCCATGGAAACATGAGGAAGAAATATTTCACTGTGAGGGTGACAGAACACTGGAACAGGCTGCCCAAAGAGGTTGTGGAGTCTCCTTCTCTGGAGACATTCAAAATCTGCCTGGATGCATTCCTCTGTGACCTGCCCTGGGTGATCCTGCTTTGGCAGGGGGTAGGACTAGACAATCTCTTGAGGTCCCTTCCAGCCCCTGATATTCTGTAATTCTCTGAACCTCTCTGGACAACCTGTTCAAGTGCCTCATAGTGAAGAATTTCTTCCTTACAACTAATCCATCCTCTTTCCATTTAAGGCCATTACCCCTGGTCCTATGGATACAAGCCCTTGTAAAAAGTTCCTCTCTGGTATTCCTGCAAGCCCCCTTTAGGTACTTGAAGGCTCTCCATCCCCTGGCATGGACACTGACTTCTAACTGCTGTGTAGAAGTTCAGTTTTCCTCCTGACTGACCTGCTTAAAATAATTAGCTTTTTCCTTATGTTGAACTGATGGCTACCTGAGAAGCAGCAGGCATCCTCAATGTTAATAATAATGCTTGACAGCCCAAGGCTTTCTTTCTTAAATTACTGGCATAAAGAAGATTGCAGCAAGTCATATTTGTTGAATAAAATTGTGAAGATGTTTTAGCTTAACAGAATTAAAGATGAAATCAAAATACACAAAAAAAAGGAGCAGAGAATTAATGTTCTATTTTCCCATAGGCTCTGGTTCACAAAGTACCTGGCTTATGGTGACCAGACAAGGTGATTTTGCTTCTGTAAATGATTCCTTGTTGACACTTGGGAATGAGTTGGTATGTGACCTGTCAAAGATATCTGTAGGGGTTGTTTGGCCTTAGACAAGAGCAAGTTTCTCCATCATGGCTTGAGGATGACTCACACAGCATCACTCAGTGAAAAATCATCAGGTACAGGTTTCCCCAGTCCCCTAGATTTCTCAGTGATGTCCAATGATAGCACAAGGGGCAACAGGTGCAAGCTGGAGCAGAGCAGGTTCCAGATGAACATAAGGAGAAATTTTTTCACTGTGAGGGTGACAGAGCCTGGAGCAGGCTGCCAGAGAGGTTGTGCAGTCTCCTTCTCTGGAGGCATTCAAAACGTGCCTGGATGCATTCCTGTGTGCCCTGCCCTGAGTGATCCTGCTCTGGCAGGGGGCTTGGACTCATGATCTTTCAAGGTGCCTTCCAACCCCTAACATTCAGTGTGATTCTGTGAAAATACAGTTCACATCATGCCACGTACCCACTTACACCTTCCAGATGCACACCTGAGCATTTGCACCCCACCTTCCATCAGTGCCTTCATAGCAAGTCTGTGCTAAGCCTTGACCTTGCAGAGCAATATGAGCTCACAACACGCACACATTTAGAAGAGAAGGCAATTCACCACCCCAAAATCAGTGCAACATAAAACATGTTCTGAAAATTAGTCTTGACAATAGAAATGCAAGCGATGGTGTACTTGGAACCTGTTTCCAGATAAGTCAAGCCAGTAACTTGACAAGCATTGCAGCTGCTTTTGGAGAGCTGCGAGGCATAGCAGGGACTGCAAGGAGCTTTCATTCAGCAGCAAAGCACATGGAGCAGGCCTCCATTCTATCATTAAAAAGACATTGTTGGTGCATTTTTGTAACAATTAGCTAATGATTCCCAGCCCATATGCTTGTACCAGATGTCTGAACCTTCACAGGACAAACTGTATCTGTTCCTTCAGACGAAGCATTTTGGGTTACTTAATAACAATAGTCAAGATACTTATTTCAGTTCCCATCACTTCAAATCCAAACACAGCAAATATGATGAAGAAAGGCTTCAGATTTCCCCCTTGATTAATGAACTATGCACGTGCAGAAAATGCTTCAGTCTTGATGTGATTTCCCTAGTGAAGCCATTGCTACTCAGATCTTTCCTGGAGCAGCTTCCCTGCACCGTGATTCTAAAGTGCAAGCACCCAGAATGAAACTTTCATGTGCTACAAGTGCTAAGGCTAATAGCTGCCATTGCTCTGCATTTCACTGTGTCTCCCTGATATTAAGAGTTGTTGCTCTTGAATTACTTATCACCTGTAAAGCTCAGAACCTGTATTTGCATCACTCATTTGAACTTCTCTTACCTCTTTCAGTCCCTACCAACTCTGACTGTCACTGTGGGCATTCTCTTTAGCAATCCAAAAATGCCCTGAACCATGCAGCAGCAGTTTTTGGTGTTGAAATACTGCTCCGTGAATGACACCAGAGCCTAAAAACCAAATTAACACAATGTCTATAAGGCTGCCACTACTCTGATAGTAAATATTGCTTTGTCTGAGGTTACCTGATCTGGAAAAGAACCTAGCAAGCAGCAGGATGCTGATAATGACCCTACATTTACATCGTGCCCCTCCTCTCAGCAGTTTGAAACTCTGTTGTAAAAGCTGCACAAGGATGATGTTATCCTTCACTGAAGTGCCAGCTGTGGACTGAGATGTGATCACTCTCTAAACCAGAAAGGAGCCTTGTCATGTAAACAACAAGAACAGATAGTGCAAGCCACCTTCTAGCCACCAGTGGGAGTGGACAAGGGCACAATTTTAAACACTGTTTTCCAAAGCATTTTGTCTGCTTACTGTCAGCTCAGTCTGCTGGAATCTCAGTTTAGATCACATGACCATGTACTTTGGTTGGGATAAAAAAAGGCAAAGGCACCATAATGAGTCAGTTTGCTATGGATGAAGAAAAATGATCATTTTCTGAATCATAAATATCATATTTGCCTTTCCATCGGTGTGTGTCTCTCCAGCCTGATGTATCTGCAAACAGTGCTGGTGCCTCTGTGTGTAAGCAGTACTTTTCACTTCACTGACAAGTGCAGTCATGTAATTGCCTATGCTTTTTTTATCAGAACCACAGAATGCTTCAGGTTGGAAGGGACCTTTAAAGGTCATCTAGCCCAACCCCCCCAGCAGTGAGCAGGAACAGCTTTATCTAGATCAGGTTGCTCAGAGCCCTGTCCATCCTCACCTGGAATGGTTCCAGGGATGGGGGTTCTAGCACCTCCCTGGGCAACTTGGGCCAGTGTCTCACCACCCTCAGTGTAAAAAATGTCTTCCTTATATCTGGTCTTGATCTCCCTCTTTTAGTTGCAAACCACCCCCCTTGTTCTGTCACAGCAGGTCCTGCTAAGATGCCTGACCCCATTTTTCTCATGGGCCCACTTTAAGTATTAGAAGACCACAATAAGGTCTTCTCTGAGCATTCTCTTCTCCAGGCTGAAGGACCCCAACTCTCTCAGCCTGTCCTCTCAGCAGAGGTGTTTCAGGTATTGTGGTCTCCTCTGGACTTGCTCCAACAGGGCCCTGTCTCTCCTGTGCTGAGGACTCCAGTTCTGGACCCAGCACTGCAGATGGAGTCTCAGCAGAGTAGAGGTGCAGAATCCCCTCCCTTGACCTGCTGCCCAGGCTGCTGGGAATGCAGCCCAGGACACGGTTGGCTTCTGGGCTGTGACTGCACATCGCTCGCTCAGGTCCAGCTTTTCACTCACCAGCACCCACAAGTCCTTCTCTGCAGAGATGCTCTCCAGCCCTTCACATCCAGGCTGGATAGATCCTGGTGACACCTGCATTTCCCATAACTGCACTGGACTGCTACGTTAGTGGATATCTAGGTTGCTTTTTTCAACTCCTGTTAGTATCCTCCTTGTCTGTGAGCACTTACTGATTTTTAGAGCTAAAACACAGGGATGGAAAACAGAAATTGCACAAAGGTGAAATGGAAGGAAATGACCACTGGAAATAAGCATGGCTTAAATAAATGGGGCTTCTTTACTAGTCACTAGCTTGTTGTATCAAGAGAACTCTTGGTAGATCACTACGAATTTTGAATTAAGAAAGAAAGAGAATATACCAGTGCATGAAGAGAAGAGTACAGGGGGACCTTACAGCTGCCTTCCAATACCTGAAGGGATCCTACAGGAAGGCTGCAGAGGACTTTTCATGAGTGTGTCTAGAGACAGGACAAGGGGGAATGGTTTGAAGCTGAGGCAGAACAGGGTTAGGAAGATGTTCTTCAGTACAAGGGTGGTGAGACTCTGGAACAGGCTGCCCAGGGAGGTTGTGGATGCCTCCTCCCTGGGGGTGTTGAAGGCCAGGTTGGATGAGGTCTTGAGCAACCTGGGCTGTTGGGTGGTGTCCCTGCCCATGGCAGGGGGGTTGGAACTAGTTGATCTTTAAGGTCCCTTTCAACCCAAGCCATTTTACGAAACTTCATGAAACTTTCTTAGCATGATGGAGACAGTATTCTAATGTGTGGCTTGCACAGATGATGGTGGTTCAAGCTTGCAAGAGTGCCTGCTGGTGTGAACTGTGACTGCAGTTCATTCACTTTTGCTTCTTCTCTGTTGATGGTTGCCTCATTATAAGAGCAAACACAGACTGTTCCAGAGCAGTGTTAACATGTGTTAAAGGTATGCTATAAGGTTTAATTTTGTTGGTGTCATTGTCCTTTTATGTGACAGCTTACTAATTTGCAAGCAAAAACTGAAATATTTTCTACCATTTCCCTTCCAAAGATAGGATGTTAATGAGGTTTGAGTGCATACATTTTCTGACAGCTTCAGCAATTCAAATCAAGTATGACATTAGATGGAGGAAGAAGAAGAAAAGTGCAGGGTGAATCATTTTGTAGGTCCTGCAATCAACAGGCCAGGCTGGCATTGCACAGAATGTGAGCTTTGGTTCACATGAAATTTCTTCCTGGACATATGATATAGAAGCTGGACACCTATCAAAGACATTAATGGGATACTTAACTACCTTTGAAAACCAGTGCCAAGGGTTATGTGGAATTAATTCACTCCAAAAGCCCTGGCATTCTTCATATTCCTGGCATCATTCAAAGTGAGGCTCGACAGGGCTTTGGGCAACCTGATCTAGTTGAGGATGTCCCTGCTGACTGCAGAGGGGTTGGACTGGATGACCTGCAGAGGTCCCTTCTGACCCAGACCATTCTGTGATTCTATCACACAGCAAATCCTTGTATTATTTGGTTTATTGTTCATAAAACAAAATGGAAATAAACCAAATATTTTAAGACTAAAGCATGTGGGCATGTTTTGGTACTAGACAACCTCATAAAGGAGAACTTCTTAATGAAATCACTACAGAGCTGCCTTTGGATACATCCTATTTACAGAACTTAACAGTGGAGAGAACATGAAAGAAGCAGCCTGCAATAAATAGGGACGAGGAAAGGGTTGGGGTTTTTTCACATTCTAAATTATATTGATGGCTTTTGGAATGATTCAGAGATTGAATGAAAACATTTGCATTGAATGATCATCTCAGCAATTTGGTTTCTAGTTAAAGTGTATCCTCATTGCTCCTATGCAAATAATGATTCCTGCCAGTACCACAAACGCTGTTGATAATTCATCCTGAGAATTATCAGAGAAACAGGGAATAGCTAATTAGATGCCCCCATGCATCTTTCTTTCAGTGTGTGATGCTTTCCTTAGCACATTTCCTAGTCTTTTAAAGTTCACTTTTGCAAGCCTCCAGACTTTTCTCCATTTTCCTAAGAAAATGACAATTATTTAAACTTATCCTTTACCTGTCTCTATTTCCTACATGAAAATTCTCTTTTTCTCCATTTATTATTATACATTCTCTGTTATTACTTGAATAATTATTTGTTGTATTTTTGATGGATTATTCACTAGTTCTCTTCATTCTCCACAATTTCTTTCTGGAAAAGCAGCATCTCTGTTCTGCTGCACTAACTGGATCCATTTCTTTTTATGTGGCATTCGAGTAGTGAATATTCTAAACTTCTTAATTAGTTCTGAGCTTGTCTTACATTACTGTGCCTGTTGCCTCCAACTATACCATTCCAATTCAAGTTTCAAGGTGTTTTCCCTCTGCTTTGAATGTCTTCTTCCTCTGTAAACCATTAAGTTGTTTTCTGTATAACTAGGGAAATTTCTCAGTGTGGGCTTGGCAACGAACAATTAAAGTCTCTTGACAATGGGCAATTTAAATCTCTCCTTAGTGTTCTGTAATTTAGGACATTTTCATTATGAGCTCATTGTTCACACTGTGACCAGTGACAGATGCCTGCATATGTCTTTCATGGCTTTTTGAATGTGCCCACTGCTGCACATCCCTACCTACTTATGTGCTCCTGCCCATTGTAAAGGATTGCATAGTCTCCCTTATGAAGAGAGGCTGAGGCAGCTGGGGCTCTTTAGCCTGGAGAGGAGGAGACTAAGGGGTGACCTCATTCATGTTTATTAAGATGTGCAGGGTGAGTGACGAGAGGCTGGAGCCAGGCTCTGCTTGGTGATGCCCAATGACAGCACAAGGGGCAATGGTAGATGTTGAGGCATAGGAAGTCCCATGGAAACATGAGGAAACATTTTTTCACTGTAAGGGTGACAGAACACTGAAACAGGTTGCCCTGGGGCATTGTGGGTTCTCCCTCTCTGGAGATATTCAAGATCCACTTGGATGCATTCCTGGGTGACCTGCCCTGGGTGATCCTGCTCTGGCAGGGGGTTGGACTGGATGAGCTTTCAAGGTCCCTTCTGGCCCCTGGCATTCTGTGATTCTGTAAACAGACACCATCACTGAACCACCTCCTCCATGCCTTCCAGGGAAACAGCATCTCAGAGCCTGACAGAGAGTTAGAAGCATCCTTGCTATTCACAGCAGGTTCTGAATGTAGAACAAATGAAACATCAATACATGCCCTCTTCCAGCTGTACCTTGAAGCCACCACAAATTGTGCTAGGCTTCTTTGGGCAGGTGGTTTTCAACTTCCTCCAGCTGAGGCAGTCAAAATGGCAACCCTTTAGTTGGAAAAGAACACTCTGATGGAACTGCACACATCTGCAACATACAGAAGCAGCCCTGGTTTGCCAAGCTGCAAGATCAACACTTGCCTACAGATGTCACCTAGTTTCTGTTCTATATAATGCTTAGCATGGACACATCTTTGTTATTTGAAAAAGGTAGAAATATTTGCATTTCAGGAGAGATGGCATGGTAGAGATGAGCTGTGCTTTAACATTTCACACTAACTCTGTTCTACAACAGGGTAAAACCTGGACACTGATTAGAGAATATTGGGGAGAAGGGAGAAAAGGATTTTATCACCCCCAGTGCTGCTTTTTTCCATTATTTCCTTCCATTGTTACCTTCTCCTGGATTTTGAATGCACTTCACTTCCAAGTCACTGCAACCCTTTCTGAGATATATAAGGCAAGAGCTAGAATCTTTTAATGTTAAATGAAAGTAAGTAACACTCTGATGCTTAATCTCCATCTGATTATGAAGAAAGGCAAGAAAAAATACTGGGAGAGGAGAGGAGAGGAGAGGAGAGGAGGAGAGAGGAGAGGAGAGGAGAGGGAGAGGAGAGGAGGGAGAGGAGAGGAGAGGAGAGGAGAGGAGAGGAGGAGAGGAGAGGAGAGGAGAGAGAGGAGAGGAGAGGAGAGGGAGAGGAGAGGAGAGGAGAGGGAGAGGAGAGGAGAGGAGAGGAGAGGAGAGGGAGAGGAGAGGAGAGGAGAGAGGAGAGGAGAGGGAGAGGAGAGGAGAGGAGAGGAGAGGGAGAGGAGAGGAGAGGGAGAGAGGAGAGGGAGAGGAGAGAGAGGAGAGAGGAGAGGAGAGGAGAGGAGAGGAGAGGAGAGGAGAGGAGAGGAGAGGAGAGGGAGAGGAGAGAGGAGAGGAGAGGAGAGGAGAGGAGAGGAGGAGGAGAGGAGGAGAGGAGAGGAGAGGAGAGAGAGAGGAGAGGAGAGGAGAGGGGAGAGGAGAGGAGAGGAGAGGAGAGGAGAGAGAGAGGAGAGGAGAGGAGAGAGAGGAGAGGAGAGGAGAGGAGAGGAGAGGAGAGGAGGAGAGAGAGGAGAGGAGAGAGAGGAGAGAAGAGAAGAGGAGAGAAGAGGAGAGAAGAGAAGAGAAGAGAAGAGAAGAGAAGAGAAGAAAGAGAAGAGAGAAAGAGAAGAGAAGAGAAGAGAAGAGAAGAGAAGAGAAGAGAGAGAGAAGAGAAGAGAAGAGAAGAGAAGAGAAGAGAAGAGAAGAGAAAGAGAAGAGAAGAGAAGAGAAGAGAAGAGAAGAAAGAGAGAGAAGAGAAGAGAAGAGAAGAGAAGAGAAGAGAAGAGGTGGTGGAGAGAGGCAGAGCTATAACACGCTCTTCATTCAAGTGATAATTGCTGTGTCTGAGTTGTCAGGCTGATGACACTACTGACTGGCTTAACTCAAACAGAGGAACTTTTCCATGTAAACTAAAAAGGAGATGTGTCACATTAATCCTTCCTATAGTTGTAGCAGTTTCAATGTGGTTATAGAAGATGCAATTTCTGCTTATAAAGCCCTGAGTTTTTCCAGGGTCCATGTGATGTTTAGAATGAAGAAGGTGGACAATGTTGTAGTGAACAAAGTTGAATCTGTTTTGTAAACTCACTGTCTGTTCCCTGTTTATGTTAAACATATCACCTATGTTGTAACCCAGGTGCACTGTGGTCTTTTTAACACTCATTTTTTGTGGGAGAAGAGTTGGTGGAGAATTTGTATAGGCAAACCAAATGTCGCATTGGTCTTGGATTCTTCTGAGTGCATCACTATAGAAGGTCAACAAGGACACTTGTCAGGAGCTGTTGGAGTATTTAGTAATCAGAAATAATTTCATTTCAATTTGTCACTAGAGCTCTTCACAGATACAACCTTATAATTTTTTTGGCTCTTTGCATCCTATAACTCATGAAGCTCCATCTTTCCAACTGCTGTCATCACTGAAATGGCATCAGGGAACAGCTGAGTTTCACGTTCAGTAGAAAAAACCTAACCTACAAAAGTAGCATTTAAAACATATCCACAATATTGTTGTGGGGAGAGAGGATGAACGGCTGCTGTTGCTCAGCAATGTTATATAATATTGTATTTCATTAATTTAATAGCAGCAGTGTGACTAATTTCACCAGAAGAACTACAACCTCCATTGGAAGGGCCCTCTGAGGATCATCCAGTCCAACCTCCCTGCTAGAAGAGGGTCACCCACAGCAGGTTGCCCATGATCACAATGTCCAGGTGAGTTTGGAGTCTCCTCAGAGAAGGAGACTTGGCAACCTGGGCCAGTGTACCGTACCCCTCACATGAAAGTTTTTACTCGTGCTTAGGTGGAACTTCCTGTGTTCCGCTGTGCCCATTGCCCTTTGTCCTGTAACTGGGCACCACTGGAGAGTCTGGCCCTGTCCTCTTGCTCTTTAGCTATTGATTGGCATTGATCAGATCCCCTCTCAGGTTGCTCTTCTCCAGGCTAAATAACCCCAGGGCTCTCATCCCTTCCTCCTCACACGGATGCTCCAAGCCCCTCATCTTTGCAGTCTCCCCTGGATTCTCTCAGTAGTTCTCTGTGTCTCATGAATTGCAAAGCCCAGAACTGGACCCGATACTCCAGATGTGGCCTCAGCAGTGCAGAGCAGAATAGGAGAATATCTCTTGACACCTGCCAGCCACACTTTTCTTAATGCACCCCAGAACATCATTGGTATCTCAACACAGGGGCACATTGCTGACTCATGGGAAACTTCTTGTCCACCAGCAGTCCCAGGTCCTTCTTTGTTGAGTTGCTTTCCCACAGGTGAGCCCTCACCTGTACTGCTGCAGGAGGTTGTTCCTCCCCAGGTGCAGGATTCTACACTTGCCCTTGTTGAACTTTTCCTCTGCCCAACTCTCCAGCCTGACCAGGTCAAATGGTAACGTAATTTTAACTTTTCTGGCTTAGACAAGTGTTGCAATAATTTATTGTGCCTCATGTATTTTATCATTGCAAACAGAAATGCAAGACTTCCCACTGCCTTCCCACTGCTTTCGAGACACAAGAACTGGGATGGAAGCTTGCCTGAGACTCCACCATCTAGACAGGATTTTTCTGGCACACACTGATTTCTTCTACAAAAAGGGAAATGTTTCTAAACCTGCTTTCCATCAGAGGTAGCCAGAAATACTGCAACACCAAGATGTTCTGCTCTTTTCTCAGAGCCAGACATTTTATAAACTTGTTAAAGTAACTCTGAGGTGTTACACACAGGGTTCGCAATGTTATGGAACAGGTGTCAGTCCTGCCAAAGCAAGAAAAAATGTAGACTCGGGAATTAGGAGGGCAAGACAATGTTGTCAGCATTATGTCTGGGAAGAAGCCATGAAGGTCTATTATTGCTCAGCAGGATCCAGTGTCTTTGCAGGTTTTTGACATACAGTGCCTCATTTAATGTGATCTGAAACTGTCATCCACAGGATCCAATTTATTCTGAATTTTGCTTCCTAATATAATACCTTGTGAAATAATGGAGAACTGGAGAAGGTAGATCTCTTCTGGGTTTGCACTGCTACTCTGTTCTCCTCATGCTGGTCAGAATCTGAAGGTGAGTTTTTGCATAATGTATTGTGAGAACATCCGATAAGGTTACAAGACACAGCAATGCATGACAGTGATGTCTGACTGCCTATATGAAGGTTCAAGAGTATAAAGTAAATTTCTTTGCATAATGACCTGGAAGATTAGTTACGCTTGAGAAAGGTGACTTGGGAGGCTTCCACTCAGCTCAGACTCTTCCCTGCGAGCAGAATTGCAGTTCTTTAAAAGGTCTGATTCCAGCTGCCTTACAAATAGGGACATTTTAAAACATATTCCTCAATCTCCAGATAATAAGTATACAGATCATTAAACTGCTAAATGTTGCTGAAATCTTTTCTGGAGATAGTGCTAATCCAGTTGTTTCTTGGAAGATATAAAGACCCGTTTCTAATTAGTCCTCAGAAAGGTGCTAGTAAAAATGAGCTAACAGCGACAGGGATACAGAAATACCTCAGACAAATGATTTCCATAGAATATTGCAGCTGGACTTGATAAAAGGAAGCCTTTGTAGAATACTCAGCTTGCTAGCCAGCTTGCTGTGACACTGAGTATCCCTGCATGGTTACTGGGAAGGCAGAACATGAAGACACGGACTGAGCAAAGTGTTTCATTGTCTATGCAGGCTGCCTAATGGTACACAGCTTGAATTAAAGTGATAATGGTTAAAGCCTTGAGAGTACTGAGTCTTAATTGTCCTGCCAGTCTTATGAGCTCTGCACAACATCTTGACCTCTGAGGTTGAAAGGAATGAGGCTTGTGTAGAGTGTTAGTAAAAGTGGCATGGCTCTAGATTTGCTTGGACATGTGGTAGTAGTGGAACACAGTAATTCATGCCACAACTGTAAACCATTTGTTCAGTTTTGAAATTGGTGAGAGCAGAAGGAAAATGATGAATCCTTTGCCTCAGAACTGCTTGAAAATTCAGTGCTAATTCTGAGGGTGTCCCTGTTTGTTGCTCTCAGTTATCTTCCAAACATATTTGTCTTCAGGAAGAACTGAAAAGATGTCATAAACCCTACATTTTTCTAAATAAGATATGACCTGGGTTATCTACTCGAGTTTCAAATTGCATCTTGTGAAGTCGAATTCTTGCATTATGGGATTCTAAGGTCATGCAGGGGGATCAAGGAAGCTAAGCATCATCCAGCTCAGTACCTCTAAGGCTGCTTTTGCAGTAGATCATAATATTTAGCTGTGTCTCCAGTACACTCCAAGATTTTGGCTATTACATTCTGTAAACAGAGGGGACTCCCTGCTTATGACATGCTGCTACGGAACAGGTAGTGATCTAATGGAAAGCAAAAGAAGACTGAGAAGGGGGGTTGCCGGAGCCCTGCGTGCTCTGAATGCTAACAAGTCCACTCACGTCATCAGCTTCCCTGCTCTCAGCTCCCCCTCCCTCCCTTCCTTTCTCTTTTATGAGCCAGCTTGAAATCAGGGAATTACATGCTAAGGAAAACCCTTCAGCTAAACATATAATTATTCTGCACAGGATCAGTGCAGCACAGTTAATCAGTTTACCAACTGAATTAATTTTTATTTTTTCATGTCTGCATCTCCTGTTGAGAGTGGAGAAATTCTTGGTTTAAAGGGGAAAAAAATGGCTTGCAGTTGTGAAATGACTATCCAAAGCTGAGCATTCATTAGGAGAGAAACCTCCACTGCAGGCTGTTCTGGCAGACAAGCCTCACTGTCAATCCCCAAGACTTTGAGTAACTGACTCCATGCAGAGTTATGGCTTACAGGTACTTAAGAAATAGCTGGTTTCCTATTCTAATTTTCAGCTGCTTAATAGCATTCCATTCTCCTAAAGTCACAGCTGTATTTCATTTCATTGTATTCCATTTCACTTCACTGGATTGCTCTGGTAAGTTAGCATTTACTTGGACAGAGGTGTCACTTCACTGGAAATGACTCCGCATTTTAAATGACCTGCTTGTAAACGGCTTCACTCAGGAAGCACAAAATCTCGAATGCTGCTATTTGTAAAAGCGCAAAGAACACCTTTTAGATTCCACCTATGATGAAAACACAAACTATTGTGCTTTTACTAATTATGAGTGAAAGTAAGAGGCAGCAGTAAGACATCATGCCTGCCAGAGGCACCCCAAACCCCCACATTCTGGCCAGGATTATCTTCCACTGTGCATGCCTGTGTGTTAAAACAGCCAGCCTCTGGCTTAGGAGTGTTCACTCCAATAACCTGTTTGCAGCTGCCATGTGTCACTGAGTTTCACAGCAAGTTCACAGGCCAGAAAGCAGCCAAAGACTCCAGGTAGAAGCATAGCACATGTAAACACTGAAGTGCAGATCCTCATTTACTCACACTAATCTATTAAAGTGTTTAATAGGTTGCCCAAGGAGGATTGCACAGGGAGGTCATGGATGCCCCCTCCTTGGAGGTGTTTAAAACCAGGCTGGGTGAGGCCTTGAGCAAACTGGGCTGGTGGGAGGTGTCCCTGCCTGTGGCAGGGCAATCGGAGCTAGGTGATCTTTAAGGTCCCTTCCAACCCAAACCATTCTATGAATCTATGAACCTATCAAAGTGAATGAAAATGAAAACTGACCAAGTTAGAAAACTACTCTGACTCTTCATGGACTTGCAAGATTGGTGGGCGACGTTCATTTTCCCAGCAGTGCCAAAACAGAATTTGAGCAAGGCAAAGTTCTTTCACTTGCAGTACCTTTTGGGTCCATAGAACTTATCCCCAGGAAAATATTTGAGTTCTGTATGAAGTGTGTAGAGCCCAGCAGGAATAGTGGCTTGCTTTCGGAAGCAAAAACTAGTTGGAGAAATTTAAATTTTGGGGGGAAAAACTGACTGGTGACTGAAAACTGTGGTTAAAAATGGCTTCAGAGTGAATGTCTTTTGCTCCTTTGAAAACTTTCTTTTTAACCACTGGGCCTTCTGCTCTGCACTAGCTAAACTTCACAAAATATTGTTGTACAAAGACAGTTTCTTCAACACAAAGGTATCTAGAGCCTTAACTTCTAGACCCTCTCTAAGCCTCCAGGATCAGTTTCTAAAGACTCGCGTGGCCTTTTCAGGTTGTCCATGCCATCAGTTCCCAAGTTGGATTCCAGCTGAATACACTCCCAAGAGAGGAACTGTGTATAAATACAAGATGCCAACTTGTCATAATAATGTTCCTTAAAGCCTACCAATTTTTACTCTTTTGGCAAGTAACATTTCCTTAAGGAAAAGAGCAGAAGGGTGTCTCCTCTCGGCTGGGGCCTCGGCTACAGCTGCTTCTCATAACAGCGTGCTGCAAG
Organism: Picus viridis; assembly: GCA_033816785.1. NCBI lineage: Eukaryota > Metazoa > Chordata > Aves > Piciformes > Picidae > Picus > Picus viridis. The sequence goes on along the minus strand of CM066580.1, from coordinate 22,228,703 downwards.
CAGGACGCATTCTGGGTAGCCAGGTCTCAAATTATTAACATCATTTTCATGGCTTTCTTCCATCCCCTCCTCAACAATTTGATGTTGCTGGTACTGACTGCTAGTTAGTTTCACAACGTGTACTTGACTAAAAGTTACAACAGCTTAAACAGTTACAGTAAGTTTGAGTCAAAAAAAGACATATTGCTCTCATTCCCCTTGTGGAATATAATACATGTACTTCAATTTTACTACAAGCAAAATTTTATGACAAATAAAGCTAATGGACTGCATACTTGTAAGCCAAAAAAAGAGGAAAAAAAAAAAAAAAACACAACAGAAAAACAAAAAAAGGTGTACTACACTTGCAATATTTGCTATAGTGTTTATTAACATGTTGCTTTCCAGAGCAAAGATAACCTTCAACATTCCCAGCGTAGTCATTTTTCTGAAATACCTTCCCCATATCTGTTAATGCTGTCCAAGTGTACCTGTCAGTATAGAAGACATACATAAAAGCTACCTTATCACTTAAGAATCGCTACCCATGCAGACCTTGGACCTCTCTAGTGCCTTAATAGCTACTTAGCAGAATGACTGCAGCTAATGGAGCTGACATACAGGATGTATGTAAATGGCAAGCAAGCAGTGGGCACAACTGGGTGATTTTTGTACAGTAGGGGATTTAGAAGCAATTTTCAACTAATCCTGGTGTGCTTCCATTTGTGTGTGCTTTGCATTTCTAAAGGGGGACACTGAGTTGAAGAAGGGACTTGTGATGTTGGCATGGAGAATACAGGCAAATGTGCAACTTTATTGTTTGTGGATCTGTAACGCTCATGTTGCCAAGGAAAATATCTATCTTGCGAATGCTTCAATATTCATTGCATTATCCTGATTTATGCTTAAGCCCAGAGGCACATAACTGCCAATACTGTCTACTCCAGACGTCCCTATGGGTGCTGGATGCAGTCTTTGTACAAAAATCGAACTGTAAGGCAACTCCATACACTTCCAAACCTTCGGCTTGTGTGACCTTCTTGCCTCTCTCATGGTATGCACTGCATATGTCGTGGATCAATGTTCCCCAAGATGTAGTTAGTTTATATTAAAAAGGATTAAAAAGTAGGAGGAAGTATTTTTAAATTTATCAACCAGTATTATACCCACCTTGACAATAAATCACATTACAGTTCCAGTAATGAGCTAAAATAGCAGAAGGATCTGTCCACTTTTTAAATCTTTTAGGTACTGAAATTAAAGGTGTGGAGCTGAAAACTCTCCCCTGCATGTACATTAAGAATTGATTTCAAGTAATGACATTGGAGTATGGGAATGAATCCTGTATCTAATGGATTTTGGGATCCATCCCCATGACCTGCTTAAGACCATCCAGTTAATCTGACTTCACAAACACCTGAGAAACAAACTACAGACATTGCCTTCGATACCCTTAGCTTCGTAAGCTGTAAAAGAATAGATTGGAATGTGTCTGATGAGCGCCTAAATGGTCCAATTTCAGTTAAGGACAGAGACATAGCTTAGCAAAATGAAATCAAACCATTTCCTTATTAATGATAACACTTAGAGAGCTTTAAGGTTATTATAGTGGGTGTCCAATTCAGCCCTGCAGTAAGTTCAGTAATCACATTACAGAAATTATTTCCATGAGTAACAGGCAAGCAAAATTTGCACCTCTTCTTCTTACATAATGGAGATCCCCTGTAGCAGAAATTATTTGTCTGTGAGACAGACAGCTCCTCAGCAGCAATGTAAAACCTCAGCGATGCATCCCGCTGCAGAAATTCATTTTCCCCATTCAGGAGAAATTTCAAACACTTATCACCATCACCACCAATCCGCCACCCTCCCGGCCGACCCAGCCTGTTTGCAGCACAGCCCAGCATTATAAAGCAAAACATGTCACTGCTCCTGGCTCCGAACGTGCAGGGAAACCGTCCTTGCTGTCAAGTTGTGGGGAAGAGTTTCTCCAGGAAGCGGAGCTCAGCCCTGCGCGTCCCCCCACCCCCCGCCCCGCACTCCCCACGCGCGGCTCGGGCTGCACTGTCCGCGGTACCGGCGGCGGACGGGGACACGAGTGCATGGCACACGGCAGCCGCGTCAGCCCGAGCGGCTGGGCAGCCTGAGCAAACCGGGACACGGCACTGTAGGGGCAGAATCCCTCAGTCCAGCCCCTGGCACCTTATGCTCCTTGTGGTCCCCTAAACTACACACGAGTGCTGCACAGCCACTGCATCAGATCACCTGATGTGAGCGAAACAAACCTAATCAGGGCAAATTTAAAGCAGCCAAACGTAATAACGTTACACTGTGCAATGCATAATGGAGCCAGCAGACACAAACACTTTATGCCTGCATTTATCAACGGACACATTTGATCCCCGCTCGGCTCTCAGCAGAAATTCCAACAACATGCTGCACAGCTCAAACAGCCTCTCTCCTCAGTCGTGGCTCTAAAAACTACTGTGCGAAGCAGCATAGGGATTATTAGAACTGAATAAACTCTGCCCAAAACAAAGAACGTAAAGAGCAGGTATGGAAATTGCAAGGATCCAAAGTACAGACAATACATGGTAATAAATGATCATACCTTTCATCCAATCCACTACTTGCTTGGGCGTCCACTTGCTAATAGGTTCCATAACGAGAGCCATCATCAGATCACTTTATCATTCACACCAAAATCAGAAAAAAGGAGAGGAAAAAATGTCTCAGAGCATGGCTGGGCTGAGAGAGCTGTAAGATTTTACAGTGCAGTCCAAAGAGAAGATGATGCTTTGTCCCTCCAGGTTTCTCCTGCACTGATTCAGTAATGTATAAAATTACACTGCTTGATCAGCCCTGGCACCTCCCCCACTGCACACAGCCTGCAACACGCTGGAGCAGAGAGCCAGGAAATGGTGCAGTACGTATAGACTTACTTACAAAAGCCTCTACCCAGTGATCTACTTATTAGACTGGCACAAATATCATTTTATATTACAAAGAGAGCAATTCGAGCTGGAGCTATTCCAGACGCTGAGTTTTAAGAAGCTTTATTCCAACAAGCTCTGGGATCTTCATCAGGGAAAAATATCACTACTGTAAGTTGATAGCAGATTGTCTTGGCTTCATTGTGAATATGCTGACTGTCACTCAGTTTAAAGAGAAGAGAGAAATATCAGAATATCACTTGGCATCTGGCAAAATGCTGAGCATCTCCATCTTCACAATACAGAATGTTGCTGGAGTCTCATACTATGTAATCATGCAATCCAGAATGTCAAACGCAGTACAAAAAGTCTTACCCAAGAAAAAAAACTGTTGGAAGAAAACTCTTTTTTTCTGGCCACATTCAGAGCCAATATATTTCCCCCTATGAGCTGTTCATTTTACAGTGGAAGAATGACAGCAGCGAAGAGTCAATTTTACTACTACAGCACTTTAATGTAGACAAGTATAGCAAGTATTGTGATTCAAAGCACTGGGACCATTAGTCAATCTCTCCCTTTTACGAGGGTAGGGAAAAAAAGGTAACAAATTCTAATGCTGAAGTTTAGCTCCCTTCCATGAGATGAAAGTGAATGATTTTAATGAGATGTGCCAAACAACGCCTTTTGGACCCCTTTGTGGCTCCTTGCACCTCATGCAGAGCAAGTTCTGCATCGTGTGGTTGAAGAAGTGCGGGCTTTCTGTTTGATCCATTGTCTGAGATCTGCAACCCCACTATTTTATCTTAGGGGGAGAGACTCAAATCCCAGAAGGAAATGCAAAACAAAGCAGTTCCACCTTTCTTTTCAGCAATCTTTCATCTGTGCCTTTTCTGACTGCAGCTGCTCTGAGTTCCACCAGCACATTAGTGCAAGAAGGTGGTACTGTTACCATGTCTGCCTCACTTCCCTAGAGCTGTGTTAATGTACCCAGGCTAAGATCTGTCCTCTCCTTCTCACATCGGGGAGTATACAATGCAAATGGAATATTTATGCAGTGCTGTTTCAGGGTTCTTCTTTAAGGCTACACAGATGAGGATGCAGACAGGCATCCTTTTTTCTTCCCCAAACATCTCCAAAGAGATGGTCCATTCTCAGTTCAGTGATGCTCTCTATCTTTTTTTTCTTTTCCTTTTTATTTTTCTTTGGGAAGTAACGTGATTAGTATTCTATGATGTATTTTGAGTGCTAAGAGCACAGATCTCCTTTACAAAAGGATTCACATCAATTCTCCTTCAAGAAGGCTGTTTCCAGCTGAACAGCATGTCAGCTTCCTCTATGAGCTTTGGGAGACCACTTTCCATTGCTTTAGTTCTGTCTAAATAGCTGTTTACAATGGACATAATAATGACAAATATTTCAAATACACAATTCTTCTCCTTTTAGGCAACAGTGGATTAGAACTGAGATACAGAGAGTAAATATTTCTGTTAGCTCTTGGAAACTGTAGAAGCTGTTTGGTTTGGGGCTATGCTTTCTTTAAACCATTCTCACAAAATGATCACCTCTCTTTGATTCTTTTAAGTTCAATTATGAGCATGGAGGAATTTGAGATAAGACACGCCATGTATGAATTTAGTGTTTGGACAGAATTCCATGAAATAATCTTCATTCATGATTGTTTGCACTGTTTCCCTAATTCCTGCAATGTGACAGGCACCCTGTCAGTGTCCTTTTGTCTCACATTTCCTGCCCTGGCTTGACTGGGCAGACTTCTGTTTTGTTTGTTTTGTTATATATTTTGACATATTTTTGAAAGAGGATGGAGCCTGAGTTCAAAGCCCATCAATGTCAGTGGCCATACTGCCATTCGTTTTAATTGTCCTCAGATGACAAAAGAGTCCCCAAGTGAGGACTTTGGAATCAGTGCTTCCATTTTCAGAATAAGAACTATTTGGAACTTCTCCATGTCCTGTGGCTGAGGCTCCCCACCACAAATCATGGAATCATAGACTCTCTGATTCTAGAACTTCTCCATGTCCTGTGGCTGAGGCTCCCCACCACAAATCATGGAATCATTGACTCTCTGATTCTAGAACTTCTCCATGTCCTGTGGCTGAGGCTTTGCACCGCAAAGATGGTCTGCGATATGATTTACTGTGGTGCTACTTCAGGCAATAACCATAATTTGCCTGGAAAATCTTGACTATTAGATAATCCCCTGTGGTTTTCTTTTTTAATAGTAGCCACAGTGTGTCTGTACTTTGAGTGTGTACAGCCTTCTGGACAGCTGTCTGCCCTTTTTGTTTATTTGTTTGTTTGTTTGTGTTTTTTGTTGGTTTGTACTACTTCATGGGATAGAACATTTAAACTTGTTAAAAAAGGTAACTCTGTTCCTGTCCTTCCTGAGCAGATGAATTATTCAGCCTCATTATCTGTTGCACAGATTGTGTGCACGGCCATAGTTTGTCACAAATTATTCCAAATCCAGACAAATGCTTCTTCAACCTTTACTTTAAAGACTTGAACCTAACTTTAAAGACACACGAATGTCTTTAAGGGACATGGTTTAGATAGAGTTAGAGAACGGTTGGGCTTGATGATCTTAAGGATCTTTTCCAACCAAAGCAATTCTATGACTCTATGAGTATGTTCATAATGGTAGTCCATGGACAATTGTACCTGGCTACTTCCTCTGTTTCTTGCTTTGTTAGTTCAAGAAAGATTTATTTGTCACACACTGTCATAAGAGAGTATCACAGAAACATGAGAAGCCTTTTCTACATTGGAAAAGGAACCTGTGGCTGACCACAGTTCTCAATAACAGATACAATTGAGCTATAGCTGAGGCCAAATGGAGCCAAGATATGCTCAGACTATTTCTGTAACCACAGTTCAAGTCAGTTCGTAGCACTTTTTAATATAGGCTGTCCAGTATGCCAGCTGAGGTAATGACTCTGAAATGAGTAATCATGGAATAAAGCCACCCATTGCACCGAGCTATCGGCCTTATTGCTGACGTGCTTCTAAACATAGCTGGGCTGGAGTTAAATCACCTGGCAGTTACTGTCAGCTATACATCACTGTACTGAAATCAAGTTTGAAAAAAAGTCACTAAACAGGGAACTTTTCTAAAATGTAAGCAAACCTCTGTAATCCCTGAACCTATTCCATGTGGTTTGCTGCCCATTTATTGCAAGGCTTCTGCCTAGATCAGTCTGCTCAGTCTGCCTTGCATGGCTTCCTAATGCCACCATAAAAGAGACAATGCATCCCCATGATTGTGTTTTTCCTTCCAGGCTGAATACCCAAACCAACAGGAAAAAAAAAAAAAAAAAAAAAAAAAAAAGATCAAGGAACATCTTTCTCACTATTATTCTATCTAGGTCATGTAAATGAGAAATACTTTCTGACTGAAGTCTGCATAGGCATCAGAGCAAAGTAAGGCATCTGAGACAGAGGAAGGAATCAGAGCTTTCACTATAGGATGCAGTGCTGTTGTCAAAGGCCTATATAAACTAATATGGTAATTCAGGCCATAATCACTGCTATCATCTTTGACAGCAAAGGCCTAGGGCTGAACAGACTGGTGGAAAGGTTTTGAGTCCCTCCTTCCCAGCAATAATGCTGGTAGATCTTCAGCTTTTGAGCACTGCCTGGTATCTCTGGGATTACTAATTAAACCATCATTCTCTGTATTTTCATGGTCACTGTGGGAGGCAGTTAAACATTCTTGTGTATTTCATGGCCAGGGATAACTTTCCAATTAATGATTATGTTCAAACCTGGTACCACAGCTACTCTAATGCTTAGGGCGACCATATATTTCTTGCAGTTTTCATTTGGTCACAATTATTGTCATATCCTCTGCTGAAGAAATCCTCTAACTAAATCCTCTGCAAGCGGGTTAAGGAAAACCTCGACATCGCATTTGATAGCCACGAAGGAAAACATAAGCACGCAGGTTCAGGTTAAATAAGTGATGAATTCCCTGAAAAAAGCAGCATGCAAGGTTTTAACATTTATAATTTATATTATTAATGGAAATATGAGCCAGACCTCAAAGGAGGTGACTGCTGAAGGCTTGGTTATCACTGAAGGGGTTTTATCATGTAATATTCACGCATCACACAGCTGCTATTTTGGTGGGAAAATACTTTCTGGATAAAGCAGAATGTAGCTGAAATACTGGTTTTGATCAGTTAGCTTCCAAGGTGGGATCTGCTCAGTGCTGCTTTTATGCAGTTTCTTCTTTGCATCGTAACCTTTGAGACTCTCATGTTTCAAAGATGGAAGAAAGAACACTGCCCTTGGCAAATCCATACGAGAAATGAAGTCTGTGCTATGAGGAAAAAGACCCCAGTTTACGTTTATGATAGGGATCAACAGACGTTCCTGCTTAATCATAAACTTCTGCCTTGCTTAATACTGAGTTTACAGGCTGAAGGGTTGGCTTTTGGCTGTCCTTGCTTATGTTCAGAACAGCTGGAGAAGGCTTCCTCTGCTTTGAGCAGCCTATACAAGGGCTGTAAGGAAAGGGTAGGACCAGATCCAATTCCCAACAAGTGTTAACAAGAAAATGCTGTGTGATAGATCATGGAACTATGGGAGAGAGTCCAGTGGAGGCTACGAAAATGCTGAGGGTACTGGAGGGGGACTCTTATGAGGAGAAGCTGAGAGACCTGGGGCTGTTTAGCCTGGAGAAGAGCAAACTGAGAGGGGAGATCTTCTCAGTGCTGATCACCAGATAAAAGGCAAGGGTCAAGAAGATGGGGCTAGACTGTTTTTAGTGGTGCTCAGGGACAGGACAAGGGGTAACAGGCACAAACTAGGATACAGGAGGTGCCACTTAAATATTAGGGAAAACTTATTTGCTGTGAAGGTGCTGGAGCACTAAAAGAGGTTGCCCAGAGAGGCTGTGGAGTCTCCTCTGACAACATTCTAAACTCATCTGGACACAGTCCTGTGCAGCCTGCTCTGGGCAACTGCTTCGGCAGGGGGTGGACTGGAGGATCCCTAGAGGTCCCATCCAACCCCTCACCAGGTTGGGATTCCTTAAAACCACACCAAACCAAACCAAAATAAACACACAAAATATCAGGATTAGTCCTACAGATTGTAAAGTAACTTCCACAATAGGTTGGATATACTTTTCTGACACATGCATCAGCTGTTACAGGGAAGTATTTTTGCCTTAATCCTCATCCTTCTTTCTCCAAGCATCTCGACTGGGACAGAGCTGTGAGGGGCTGCCAGGGGAGGATGCCCAGGCATCCCGCAGAGCCGCGGGTGACGGTGTTAGACATTCTGGAGTGCCATCTACTGGCACCCTGCTCCGGGCTCAGCGCTGCCAGCCGGGCACCTGCCACGGCGAAGCCCAGAGCTGGGCAAAGCGAGCACCGCCTGCCCTGGCGCAGCTATCCTAGCAGTTTCTTCCACCTGCACGATTTTTCTCCAGTGATTAAGGTGTAAAGATGGGTGGAGGCAGCCCCCTGCGACCTCACCTGCCTCCACTCTCAGCCAGGCGAAGCTCATTAAAATTTTGAATTTTGCAAGCAAGACATTTTTTGCCTTGTAATATAGGAAGCTATTAAGCAGTTAATATTTATTTACTGCTGATGTTTATAATCACAACATTTTCCAGTAGTTTTTTTCCCTTTTTTTCTAAAGAATTCACTGCTGTCTCTGCAATTCAGGCACAGGTATTATGTTTCTATTCCAGGTTTACATGGAGTTTCATTAGAAGTGCATCTTTTTCATGCTCCATTAGGTGATATAACTGTTTCGTTAATGTGTTACTGATAATATATGGTATCTGACAGTAATTTGGAATTAAAACACCCATAACAAATAGTCTGGAAATAAAGGTTACCACTGCAAAACTGCAACACTTTTTTTTTTTTTTTCAGGACCACAGTAAAATTCTTTCATAATAACTTGCTAAAAAAAATGTCTCTTGGCATTGCTGAGATGGTTTTGTGCTGTGGTTTTTACTTCGGCTATGTTAGTGTTCACAAAGTTCTGACACCTCTGGAGATAAAATTCTTCTGTTTAGCCACAAAACACGCATAGTATGGTCAGAGGGGGCACAAATTTCATCCTACTTTGTCATCACTTTTATCATAAAATCACCTTTTCATTTCCAGAAACTACCCCTTAGGTTTGCTATAATTCCTCAACATCAATAGTGGTTTACATGGGATGGATTCTCCAGCTTACGTATTTCTAGGGAAAAAAACCTATCACATTCTGCTCCCATATTCAGAATTTCAATGTACCCCAAGCATGTTAATGTCAAGGGTGTCTAAAAACACACAAAGAATTAACATAGATAATATAGTTCTTGTGTAACTTAAATCCCTTGACTGAACAGGACCATCTGCTTTTAGTCCGCTTGCTAATATCACCAACATGTTTACAGTCTTCCCAACAACTCCAAATAAGAGGGCATGCTCAAACCTGTGAATCACTGTGACAGTCTTCAAAGCATAACTACAGGAAGAAAGTACCTCGAAGAAGCACCTGTCAAATACACTTCTACCTTGCAAAAGGAAAGGATGCTTTCATCCAGGGGCTTGTACTGCCGGAGCTAGTCACAGCTTCCTCCCTGCAGAAAGGCAAACTTCCTGAAGATGCAGGTATTTGGGGAAAGCTTAACTTTTAGCTGCTGGAAAACAGAGAGGAGTGGTGAAGCAAGGTGCCTCGTCTGCGTAATTTATCCCTTCGGTTTGCCATCTTGGTAAACAGAGAGAAACTGCACAAAGATCCTTTGTTATCATTTCTCTGCACAGAATTCCTCTGGGGATAGCTATAAAGTGTTGCTAATTTGGGAACTGGCTGGAGAGTGTAACTAAATTAAGGAGAAACAGGAAAATATCTTGCAGCAATTCTGTTTGAGTTTCACATGCAATTTGTTTTCTTCATTCCTTCAGAGGGGATTCTGTTGCACTGGGCAGACAACTCTATGCTCAGAATGGATTCACTCTCCCAGTTCAGTGTTCCAAACCCTTGGGCTTATACTTTCAACAGTCACAGGGAGAGCATGAGAAATTCTGAATGCAAACCTGGACAGTCACTGTACAAACTTAGTCCAACTTAACAGAAATCATCAGTCTGATGGCACAACTGTTACATATGCATTGGTGGCCTCTGTTCTGTAGGTATTATCTAGTTCAGACCACAACTTTACAACACTTCTTTTTGGCCCTAAAATCTTTGCATCTGTGAATACTAAAATCTGAGCAGCTGTTAACCCCAGCTTCTTTCAAGAAACCAAGACATTAGGATATTTATTGCTATGTTTCGTTTCCTGTCATTATATCCATATTTGTTTGCATACAGTATCATTTATATTTGCTTTCCCCCTTCTTCTAGTAAATGCATGGAAAATATTTATGTGATAAAACCAGGAGAAGTGTTCAATCTACTTTCCTTTGCAAGAATCATACAACCATGCATAAGCAATAAACCATCTGCTTCTCACAACATTAGGTAAACCATATTACTTTGGAAAAAAACAGTGATAACAGCAAATTTGACAACAGTAATAAACTTCCAAACCCTTGATACCAGATTCCCTTGTTATTAATTATCTGCTTGCTGGAAAGTAGACTTTGGAACAAAACTGCCCCTTGATTTTCCTAATGTTTCCTGGGAACTTGGTCTCTACTCTGCGTAGCATCTACTGTTTGAAGAACAGTCCATCAGCACTGGAGCCCTCAATATAGGAAGGACATGGACCTGATGGAGAAGGTCCAGAGGAGGGCCACGAAAATGATCAGGGGGCTGGAGCACCTCTTCTGTGAGGACAGGCTGTGAGAGCTGGGGTTGTTCAGCCTGGAGAAGAGAAACCTCCAGGGAACTTGAATAGCAACCTTCTAATACCTGAAGGGGGCTACGAGGAGGATGGAGAGAGACTGTTTCCAAAGACCTTCAGAGATAGGACAAGGCGCAATGGCTTCAAACTAGAAAAGAGCAGGTTTAGACTGGATGTTAGGAACAGGTTCTTTACTAGGAGGGTGGTGGAACACCGGAATGGGTTGCCTGGGAAGGTGGTTGAGACCCTGTTCCTGGAAATATTCAAGGTGTGGCTCGACAGGGCTCTGGGCAGCCTGATCTGGTAGAGGATGTCCCTGCTGACTACAGACGGGGGGTGAACTGGATGACCTTTGGAGGCCCCTTCCGCCCAGACCATTCTATGATTCTATGAGTCCATGATTCTATGATTCTGTTGCAAATGGGACTTGTTTTGCCATGGAGGGACACTCAGTCTGGTGGTAGAGGAGAGAAGCTCAAGTTGAAGCATGCATCAGATCACTGGGGTGCAATCTAGTCAGTGACAGGGAGAGGCATTTCACTGGGAAAGGACATTTTATTCTCCTGCGCTTCATCATTTTCTCCATCATCCCAGGGTAAAATTTGCCTTACAGAAATATTTGAACACGGGCTTAAATATTAAAACAGCCATTTTGCCTTGCAGAGCTGTCTGATGGGGTCACTCAGGATGTGCTGCCAAGGGGAATATCAGCTTCATAAAACTGTAACAATTCTCACTGTGCCATCTTCATTATTTCCATGTGACTGTTGGTCCAAGCTTGTCGTTCATGTTGCCAAGTGACTGGGGACAGGCAAAGCTTTTCTTGAAGGCATTCTCAAGATGGCTTTTTCTTTATCTGAGCATCTCTGCAAAGCCTTGCTATTATTAGGTCTTTCTAATGCCTTGGATAAAACCTCAGAGATTATGCTCCTACTTTATACTCCAATAGCCTCTTCATTCACGATGTTTAGTTAGACTAAATATTTGCTTGGAGGACTGGCTGTGCAGTGCCTACAGAGATATTCCCAGTGCGTGACTAGAGCCTTATTTTTTGTTGCCTTAATATTGTGAACATAAAAGGAGATATAATAATCTGAAAGCTAGAAAATGAAGATTCATGTAGGCTGCTGATACCTGCCAGACTAGCCTAATATCAAAACATTTGCTGCAGCCTTCACCATGTTTACTTTAGAGAATTTAACAGGTGAAGATTTCTGTACTGCCCTTGGTGAGTCTGAGAAGGGCTGGTGCATGAAACACCAGCTTTAAATGCAGAGCTGGAAGATTTTCATCCTCTCTGTAGTAACTGACACAAGTAAAACAATACAAGTAATACAATAGAAGGATGCAGACCAAAAAGGTCTCTTCCCTTCAGCCTGTCTTCCCAAATTAACTTGCTTTGACATTTAAAGAGACCAAGAAGGTGATGCTGATGTGTCCTGTCGTATTTTCCGCTGCCTCCCAGAAGCATGCTCTTTGCTCTGAACCATTAGCAACCAGTTTTCCCCCCGTAATTCTCTTGTCAAGACTCCTCCTTTGCTCCTTCCACTCCTCACAGCTCTGCTCTCTCTTAATGGTAGCTTTATTTTTGAAGGGCTTGGAAAGCAAACAACATGATGTTTTCCTTCTCTCTTAACAATGCACTTGGACAGCCCCAAACCATTTTAGACAGCAACAATACATGCTCTGATCAAGCAGGGGTAGGTATAAACTAATTAACAAGAACTGAAAAGCTCTGTAGATGTGTTTCAGGCCCAGCTTTCATTTCTCTCTAGCTCTCCCGTAGTCACAAACAGCGTGAACTCTGCTCCAGAATAAAGAGCTGCCATCCAGAAGCCTTGTTTATAGCAAGAGATGACAGAACCCCCCTGCCATCTGCAGCTCTTTCTCACCTTCCTCGTCTACCCCGTGGAGTTTCCTCCTTTCTGCTGGGTGTCTGTGAGACAAGGACAGTCTCAACAGTAGGTTCTTCACCCAAAAAGACCATCCACAGCCCTGACATTAAAATCTTGGAATGGTGTTTTAATCTGTCCTTGTTTTGGGGGTCTTCAACAGTTATGGCAACTCTTTAAATACTCTAATTTCTGATAATAGCCAAACTACTGAGGGTTTCCTTAGGATTGGTGTCCTCCAAGTCCTTCTAATAGCTATTTTCTATCCAGGTCTCCATGAGGACTCTGGCTTCTCTTTCACAGAATCCTCGGGGTCAGAGAAATCCACATTTTTAGCTCTTCTCTGAGAGGGGCTTGCTTTGTCTAAGACAATGTTTAGAAATGCTCCCTAATAGCTCCCAGTATCAAAATGCTCAATCCTAAAAAAAGCAACCAGGACTCTTTAACAGAGATAAGACCATGACCAAACCTTGCCCTTGGACTCCTGCTGCATGTCCATCAGCAATTCCCCATGTCACTGAGTTTTACTTATTTTGTTCCACAAGCTTTTGTTATTTTCCCAGTCAATTTCAGCCCACCAGCTGCAGGACAAAGGTTTTATCTGAAGAAAAACAACTCCTGTGGTTTGAGTTGTTGTGGTTTTATTTTTAAGTTCAGTGCAGTGGCAGCAGCAGCAGCAACAAATTTTGGCCACAAAACCTCTCAATAGGTGGTTAGCACTGTGAGCCAGTGCTGGCAAAAGGTGAGAGAGACAAAAAGCCTGTTAAGAGCTTGACAGCTTGACCCTTGTTTTACAGTCCTCGTAGGCAAGGCCCTGTGCCTTCTGCCTGGAAAACCTCAGTGACTTTGGTGACTATTTCACTCTAATTTCAGACCGGATTCAGCTTCCAGTCCTCATGCCTTCTTGGGTCTGCTTCTAGTTATTAGGGAGACAAAAATAAAACATAATAAACATAGCTCAAAACCTTCTCCCTAGGTTTAGCTGAGACCAGGACTTCTGCTGCTTGATTCAGCTCACGTTCCACCTTCTCACTCACTTTCAACTCAATCCCAGTTTCTTCTTTTCTTTGGGATAGGTTATGTGAGTCCAGGGACAGTGCTGCAGTGTGCTGCTGGCTGAAGATATCAGTGCTCACACCTGCAGCATCAAGCTCAGGTTTAAATAAAGATTTAAGCCATGTATTCCAATATTATCTCCTCTTCATCATCGTTCCTCCAAGGCTAACCTCATGATAATAACTTTTCATGGTGTAAGCTACACAGTTAACATTTCCTTAACTCTTGGGGGAAGGAGAATAGCTGTGCATCTAAAATTAATTAGAAAGAGTGCCAAAAAAATATTGATTTCATTCATCTCTCCGTAAAACTATTAGCAGCAGTTCTGGCTGTTATTTAGAAATCCATTTTGCATTCCAAACTAAAACACACACTGTCACTTATGTTTAATGCTGCCTTCACATCTCCCTGATGAAATGCCACATTTCTGCTTTATATCTTTGGAATAAATCTCTACATATCTTTGGAATAAGTGTCCACATTTCTACAACCACCTCTCCTTCCAAGTTCTCACACCTCCTGTATAGCTCACCAGTTTTGTTGTATCGCTGCTTTCTCACACTACATCATTACCAAACTCAGCAGAACATTTTTCACATTAATTGAATGTTCTGCCCATACACACAGACATTTATAATCTCCTGGGGGAAAAGCTGGTTTAGTGTTGTTGGGTTTTTTCCTTTTCTTTTTCACAGCACAATTCATTTTCGTATTTCTACTTATTCACACAAAACACGAGAATTAAAAATAGCTTGGGCTGAAAACTTCCTTGAAAGCTCTTTCCCCTAGAACTTTAAATTACATGATTTCACCCTCAAACAAAATATATGGATCACTGTCAACTGTGAAAAAAGTGACAGGAAAAAAATATTGTGTGAAATATATTATTTTATTGCAAATAGTGATGGAATCTGGTCGTTAGCACAGTTTTCATGAACTTGCATCTGGGTCGGGCCAATCCCAGGCACAAATCCAGCCATTTCAACTGGATCACGTTTCTAGCTGGCTTAGCAAAACAATATAATTGTGTGCTAACAATTATCATAGTAAAGTTAAATTGATGTCCATGAGGAATTTTGTTGCCTGGAGTAAAAATTCCTTTGGGCTCATAACTTCCCCTTTTCTTCCTACAGGCATAAAAATGATGGGCTGTGTCAATTGAAATGTATTCATGAATTAATATCACTTAAGCAAAGCATAAGGGCCTGGTTTGACTTGGAAAGTGGTTATGCTAATTAGCGTAAATTTGCAAGAATTTAACTCAACTTGACATTTAGTTTGAAAGGTCTACATTTTTCTGTCAAGTTCAGATAACAATATTGCTGGTAGGATATTCCTTTTTACCCCCTGTCCCAAATGATGAGACAAAGAGTTCATTTGCAAATGTTTACCTAAAATGCAGTGACTTACATGAAGGTCTATCCAGGCAGCTGACACAGATCCCAACCAAGTTGGATCCCTGGCAATAGCATCTGCCACAGAAGTTGGGCTGTTTGCTTTGCTTGAATCCTCCCTGGCTTTAGATGCTTTCAAATCTTTTCTTAATCCTTACTGAAGGGCATAGCTAATTAACCTGGGAATGGTGCTGTGCTGCTGCTGTTGCCAGCTGCAGCAACATACCTGCACAACATTGAACTCTCTGTAGATATATCAAGTAGCTCAAGGAAAAATATATTTGTAGTGGGCACAAAGCCACCTTTCTCTCCCTTCCTTTTAAACATACAAAGGGTATCTCTCTGACTACAAAGCATCAGAGACATACTGTTTGCTGAGCTCTACCTACAATATCTGACTGATGACAACATTTATGAATTTATCTATTTCTGTGCTTTTTACTTCCAAAGCATGTTAGCTCTTCAAGACATTCATTGCCCTGCTTTCCCTTAGCAAACAAAGTGATATTTGGTGTCTCCTTTGTAGCCCAGCATTAACATCACTGTTAAAAAGCTGTGCTTTGAAGTGCTGCTTTCCTCTGAAATGGCAAAAGTATGATACTGTGTTGACCACTGCTTCACTCTCCAGTTTTTTAATTCCCAGAGTTAGAAATTGATTAGTTAATGGAGCTAAAGCTCCGTGGCCCGCAGCACGCTGCACCCTTTCATTAGCTGCGAATCCCAGATAAACACTGTGATTTAGGTCTGCTAAGCAAATCCATCAGCTACATAGCATGACAGGTTGCTGCTGCTTTTGCTTCTGGAGCTTTATTTGAATAGACTGCTAACAGCATGGGCTTTTTTCTTTTTATTATTTCCCCCATATTACATCAAAAAGCTTGGTTTAATCTTAATATGATGTGTTAAGGCACAGTGGAGGTAGCTGCTCTCTGGGGCCTAGGAGTAATGGGTGCTTCCCATGGGGCAGGTCTCACAGGTGCCTGAGGGGGGTTGGCAGGGTGTCCTGGGCTACAGGCTTGGGAGAAGAAAGATGTCAGGAAGGCAAGATGACAGTATGTAAATCTGTCTGATCTTTCCAGATCTCCCTGCACCTTTTCTGATTCAAATGATTAGTTTACACTGGAGTTTTTGAGTCATTCCAGGTGAGCTAAGACACTCCCATAAATCAGTGCTATCCATCTATCAAATAAGGCAAGTTGTTGGGTGCTTAATTGCAAATACACATTTCTTTGATTTTTCAACTGGCATTTTTTGAAGACACCAAGTGACAAGCAGCAGGAAATTGTAAGTGGTGGCGGTGCAGACCTTACTCTGCCTTAAAACTGTTGTGTTTGAACATGTCCTGGAAGGGCACCACACCCCAAACCACAGGTCTCAGTTGCATTTAGGAGGCCTGCCCATATGTGTCATGGTGTGTCACTACAGAGGAAGCAGTTAGCACATCATTCTCCACATCTTTCCATCTGCTTGTGCTAGTGTGGTTCTTGCAGTTTGGCATTTCTTCAGGAGAAGTCATTTTCCAGAACAAACCACATGGTAAATAAAATTCTCTTTAATGCAATGTTGCCCTGGTTTTATCCCCTGCAGAGTAGGAGAACACAACTCACACCATTGCTGACACTGACAAATCTCCTAAGGTAATGCTGCTTGGTTTTACCTATAGTAGTTTCAAACAACTTAAAATATGCTCATAAAATATATAATATATAATAAAAGACATATTCATGAGATTTTTGAAACATGAAGCCTTAAACAGGGGCTCATTTTAAAGCTTACCAGTGCTTTTCTGGCCTTTAATTCTATTTACCATATGGAAAAGATAAGGTGGAATGAAAATGAGAGGTGAAGAATTGTACTGGATGAAGCAACAGGATTCCAAGACAGAAGATTTTGGGGGACAAAATGAATCAAAATGACTGTGTGAGTTTAAAATATACTACTATTTTATACTGAAATATATAACATACATAATGAAGTACAGAAGTTTGTTTTCATTGGAAAATATAGAGGTCAAAATTAAGTTATTGAGACTGAAGAACACTGGTTAACCTTAATTAAGGCTCCATAGCTGGAAATTCCCTGATCAGTAATACACTGATAGTGTGTGGAAACTTGAATTGCACAGGTCATCTCTGGTGCCTTGCAACATGATAAACACACAACTTCTACCACCTAAACTACTGATTGAATTCCAAATGAGCAGGCTGCTTCATACGTGTTCTTCAGGATGAAACATCAATTGTCAGCCATTGTCAAGGACAGGATATGAGGCTAAAAAGGCTTTTGATACAGCCCAACACATTTGTCCTGTGTTCCTGCGTCCTTATCTTGCTTTATAAGGAGACAACTCTAATTCTGCACCAAATGCTGCTTTCAAGTGCATCACTGCAGCAGAATTGCCTTATGATAACAAGAATGGGTGACAGAGGTGAGGCCTGTATCTAAAAATTATTTGGCGTCCTGTCGTAACTCAAAGGAGATAAAAGGGCATTTCCCAGATATGGTTGTTCAAGAAGCAGCATCTATTAGGAACCCAACTGTACAAACTATATTGCCATTAGATAGATGCAGTGATTGGGATAAGTATATACCCATCCCCTGCTCTTAAAATACCTTCCCTTTAATGTTACATCACTCTATTTGGTCTGGACTAAGATTAAACAAGATATGTATGAAGGAGGTAGAGCAGGTTGGAAATAATAATGGGGTCCTGCCACAAGCAGGACTTAATGCAGCCCAGAAGGTAAATTGTATCCTAGGCCGCATCAAGAGGAGCATGGCCAGCCGGTTAAGAGAGATGATTCCCTTTTACTCGTCTCTTCTGAGACCCCACCTTGAATACTGCATCCAGTTATGGTGTCCCCATCATAAGAGGGGAAGCAAGCCCAGATGAGGGCCACAAAAATGATCCAAGGGCTGGAGCTCCTCTGCTATGAGGACAGGCTGAGGGAGCTGGGGCTGTTCATCCTGAAGAAGAGAAGACTCTGGAGGGACCTTAAAGTTTCTTTCCAATACCTACAGGAAGGCTGCAAAGGGACTTTTCATAAGGATGTCTAGAGACAGAACAAGGGCAAATGGTTTGAGATGGAGGGAGAGAAGGTTTAGAGTGAATCTGAGGAAGAAATTCTTGAGTATGAGGGTGGTGAAACTCTGGAATAGGCTTCCCAGGGAGGCTGTGGCTGCCTCCTCCCTGGGCATGTTCAAGGGCAGGTTGGATGAGGCCTTGAGCAGCTGAGTCTAGTTGAGAGGTATCCCTGCCCATGGTGGGGAGGTTGGAGTAGAAGATCTCTGAGGTCTCTTGCAACCTAAGCCATTCTATGATTCTGTGAAACACTGATTAATACAGAAGTGCCTGCAAAGCTTTGAAACCACTGTCTTCTCTCAGTGAACAAGTAATTTGTATTTAAACATTGTTCTGTATGTTGCTAAAACAAAATGACAGAGTTACTATAGAGGAAAAATTCTTTGGCATCAAACCATTGATACTCCATTTTTATTGTTATCTCAAAGACAGAGATGGAAGATTACTTTGTAAACATATTTCTTATTAGGATAATTTTCTAATGACTGATAGCAGCTTGTGATAAGATTTCATCTTGCACAGCCTTTTTTGCAAAACATAAGTGATGCTGTGGGATTGAACACAGTAGGGTGTTTGATCTACCAAAGACCAGGGCTCACTCTCAAGGAGAACTGTCAAGAGTCAGGGCTGGGCCTGCCGCTATACAAGTGACAGATATCTCTATGAATCCCTCTCCTTTCCCAAAGGGAAGGGAAAGGGAATAAGGGACAGAGACTTATGGGCTGGAAAACAAAACTAAACCAGCTTGAATGGAAATAATAATAAAATTAAATAGATACAAAACAACATTGAACCCAAGAGCCTGATGTCAATTATGTCACTGTCACCACTGATGCAGAAGTGTCCAACTGGAGTCAGCAGCAGATGGGTCCTGGATTCAGGAGCTGGATTCTCTAAGTGGATCCAGGAACACATGGATTGCGATGGAAAGCAGAATGGATAGAATTCTCCTCGAATGCCAGCCATTGAAGAAGAGGTTTGGTTCTAGTGATCCCTCAGCTTTATACCTTTCTCAATCTGCTGACCACACTTTTGATGCAGCCCATGAATTGCACTTCTGGGCTGTGAGTGCCCATTGTTTGATCACGTCCAGCTTTTTCTCTACCAGTACCCTCAAGTCCTTTTCCACAGGGCTGTTCTCTATCACACCATCCCTCAGCCTGTATTGATAATGGGGATTGTCCTGACCCAAATGCAGGACCTTGCACTTGGTCTTGTTGAGCTTCACTCACGAGGTTCACCTGGGCCCACTTCTCCAGGTAAAACTGAGATTCCTTCTGAATCCTTCTGATATTCACCCTTATTCGATGAGAATGTGGATCTACTGAGGAACATGAAATGCTTTGTACTGCTATTTTATTTGTATATTTGATCTCATGGCTTTTGTATTCATCTTTGCTTTTATGCCACTGTATCTTTTAGAACTAAGTCTACGCTATATTCTGTCATTTGATTTCTTTCCTTCACTTCGGTTTGCTGTGACTGAGGACAAAAGTTAGCTTGACTAAATCAAACAAGATAACAGAAGCAGGGAGAAACACTTGAAGAAACTGGCAGATGATGGCTATTTACTTTATTCCTAAAGACTCGGGACAACAATTGTGCTTATCCTATTTTTAGAGATAAAAGCAAACACTTTTCAGACTCTTTGAGGACAGAGAAAGAGTGAGGATCCAGCTACAGGAAGAACAGGCATGAACTTCAGTGGACATGCAATAAAAGTGTGGATCTATAGTTAGAAAAGAGAGGTGTCCCTGCCCATGGCAGGGAGGTTGGAGTAGACGATCTTTAATTCCAACCTAAGCCATTCTAGGATTTTGTGAAAAAAACAGATGGGTTCTCTCCCCAGTCCTTTGCTCCCTCATGTCTTTACTTTTATTATTTTGGGTTTTTTTGGTGTGCAGCTTTTTTATATATTCCTGAAGTTTATATTTTTCACAGCTTGCCGTATGAAAAATTCTTAAGGGCAATACAAATAAAAGGAAATAGCATTTCTTATTTTCATAAAAATATCCCAAGAAATATAAAAAAAGGAACAAATCCCCAAAATATCTACTCATCCAGGCCCTTTTATTTGCCCCCAAGCACCAGCTGGTCTTTGCAACGGCGACGTAAGGGACACATTTGCAGACTTGGTTTGTGGGAGCTTTGTTTATGCACTGGGTGGGGATTAACAACTAATTTTAATTAACAAGGCAAAACCAAATTCAAAGAAGATGGAAAAAATTGCAAATCTTGTAAGACCACTAATCCTGGCTGTGTTCTTAGATGGAGAGAAGGCGCCACATGGAATTTTCCACATTAACATTTTTAGCGAGGTTTACAGGCCATAATCCTCTCTCCATCACTATTTCACAAGGAATTTCCTGATTTAGCAGATCTTTAATTACACCCTTGGGCCTCTCAATCTTCCACGTGTCTTTGCAATCGTCCTGCAAAGCAGACAAATACCACTGTTGTCATTTCAAGTGTTCATCAAGCAGGAAACCTGTGAAAGAGCAGGCAACTAAACCGAGGCCTTGGTTTCCTGGAACTGCTGAAGCCTGTGCAAAGCCGATGGCATTTGGATGGCAACACATAAATGAGCAACAGGTCACTTGGATTCTGCAAGAAGAAATGGTGTCAAACCCATCTAACTTCCCCTCCATGACAGAATAATGAGCCTCATGGAGACAGGAGGCAGTAAACATTAGATATTTTGACTTCAGGAAGGCTTTTGACACAGGCAGATGTGGCTTTCTTGTAGCAAAGTTGGGGAAACAACACCTCAGAACTGGCTGAGGGACTGCAGTTTTCTGACAAAATGAGAGGACCAAGAAAGGTTTTTGCTATGGTCAGTCCTGAGACTGAAGTTTAATAAATCTCTTCTGTGGGTTTAAGTTATTGAAGATTCAGGATGAATGTTAGCAAAAAATCCCTAATGGGAGGATGGTCAAGCACTAGATTAACTGCAAGCTTTTCAGTATCGAATTCTCCCATCCGTTTGCCCAAGCACGAGTTTGACACTGCCCCTTTGGGGGCCAAGGGGACAGATTCAATGATGAGATTAGGTCCCTTTTGGGCTGATGCTATAGAACTACATGATTTAATGCCTTACAGCAATATAATAGGCAAATTACTCATTCGAGATCAGGAAGCTTCACTCCATATTGCAACACAAATTGCAGGTGAAAAATTCTTGTGCTCCTTCCCACCTCTGACTCTGTCACATCACCCTCGGCTGAGGCTTAAAGATTACATCCCTTAAGGCATCATCAGAATAATAGCATAATGAACTCAGTGAAGCTGTCCTAAGAAAAGTTTGTGTCAATGGCTTGGTTTTGTCCCACTGGGTTTTTCAGTGCTCTTTAGATGCAACAGAAAGCCAAGACATGGAAACAGCAGCTGTTGCTCTAAACTGTATGGCCATTGCCTGAGGGTTACACACTAACTCCTCAATCTGGGACGCTGCTGGGGCATTGTCAGGGAGACTTCTCTTAGCTGCATGATCTGCTAAAAACGTGAAAATGAGATGAACTGCTGGGAAAGGATCTTGGGAGGGGGAAGAGAAGAAATGTGTGGTTTTAAAGCTGGGTTCCTGACTGTGGAGTACGAAATAGAACTTTTCAGCTATTATTTATCCCATGTGGGAGCACTAGGACAGGGGCAGCCTGTGTCTGCAGTTAAATCAGGGAATAACCATGCACAGCACTCAGGATCCAGTGCACGTCTTCCTGACAAATGCTTTCTCTGCCACGTAGAAGCAGTAACCCTTACTGAGCTAAGTAACTAATAGTAAGCTGAGTTAATTAGTTTAATGAGATAATACAAAGTAGCTACATCAGAGAGTCTCGCTTTGATGCTAATTCCCTCATGTAAGAAGTCCTTTTATGTCCTGGGCTACTGTTTAAGCTACTGGACCAATTTACCAGCCTCTGTTGATTTAAATCTGTTATTAATGAATGAGAAAGCACATGGATCTGGTTGCAGAAGAGTATTTGTTTTCTTTCATTCTGCCATCGTTTTTCCCTCAAGGTCTGTCTCATTGAGAGGCAATAACAGGGAAAGAAGCAAACAGTATGAAGTTCTTTCTGGAGCTTGTCCCTTTGCTGCTGGAAACTGCAGCAGCTTTTTTAGCCTATATGTGTAGTTTATTCTTCTATACTGTAAAGCATGTGTGGTTGAGCACATCCCTTCTACCTTGTTCCTACCAGTAGCATAAATAGATTTTTCTCACATTTCCTTCATCTCTTTCTGCTTTTTCTGTTCTGCTTGCTGGATATCTACTTTTCTGCTCAAGTTCTTAGTCTTACCTTTTATACTGAGGCAAATTGCTGTTACTGTGATCTCCAAATCTTTTATGTGGCCACAAGACTGCATATTAGTTTCTTTGATGACTTCAATGAGCAGCTCATGTCTCCTTTAAGAACAATTCTAAGACTTTTTGATATAAACTATAGAAAAAGCACATGTGAGCCCATTGTAAGCCAGATAAGAGCCCCTGAAATATTACTTTCTATTATCCAACATTTAAAAAGAGTTTAATAAGCTGCACTTTACCCAACACCACTATATCTTTTCCAAAGGTTTTTTTTTAGATACTCTTTCACTGGTTTTTGTTTCTCAAGTCTCAGATAATTTGAGAAGAAAATACACCCAATTTTTCTGGATTCACTCCACAGTGAATTCCAAATAAATGCTTTCTGTAGAAGTGGTGTAGGGGTTTTTATGGCTGCTTTAATTAATTTTTACAAGGTAAGTATGCAGCACACAGAGGGAGGGACTTATGTCGCGGGGAAGGAGCAGCATAATACAACAGTTAGGGTTTGCAATACATGGGCTGTCCATAAGATTCTGTTATAAAATCCTGATACTTAACTGAAACAATTCAAGTAAGCTAAGATCTTTAGCTCAAATTAAGCTGATTGATTGGTTGAATTTCCAGAGTGATGAAGGAAATGGAATTACAATGTGGACAGAACATGAACTACTACTCAACTATTAAAGGATGCTCGAGATGGGCATATTTTATTTGTGGATTACAGAACAATCAGCACACCTTGCTGAAACCACAGATAAAACCTTATGTGGACATAAACAGAGTTCAACATGGCAGAAGTCAGTCCTAAAAAATTTAAACTATATAAATATCTTCCTGGGATTTTAAAATACACATCTACTGCTTGTGTCCTACCTGCCTACAACCAACCAGTAACAATCCTCTTATTTCAGCCCGGTACAAGTGTTTACCAATAGTTCCGGTTGAAGTCATTGCACAAAATGAATCACCTGCTTTAATATTTTGACTTTGTGACTTAGAGTGTAAACTATTCAGGACAAGGACAAGGTGTGTTTCTATTGTAATTAATAGAACATGGCCTCAAATGTGATCCAGACTTTGTAATGCTCCTACAACTGAGTCAATAAATAAAGACTTTACACGACATAATTCATCAGTCTGGATGAGCCGTATCAGTATTTCCACTTGTTTGTTGACTAGACTTCGTTTTGGATGGGAGACTGAGCTCAAAGGAGGGCTGGCACCAATGCACCTAGTTGTGCTGTGGACTCTCATAACACAGTGTTACAGCAGAAACTGAAAGCTGATTGGTAAATCAGCTGGTTCAGCAGAAATCGAAAGCAGATTGGCAAATCAGTTGGCTCAGAAGAGCTTAGCAAGAAGCAAGAATTTGAACAAGAGAGACTTTGAACCAAAATAGCAAGTTAGTTGGCTCAGTAGGGCTTATCAAGCAAGGTGTCTGGGTAAGCAAGGGTTTGGACTAAAATAGCCAGGTGTTGAAACCATATGTCTTGAGCTTTGGGCCAAGGACAAAGAAGTCAAAGTTGCCAAACCACAAGTTGTGACCAGAGGTCACCCATGACCAAGTAAGGGATAACAGAGTCAGACTACACTTCTCTAAACAACCACCAGGACCACCATAATGCTCATAGGTAAAACTGAGCATATATTAGAACAACTACCTGAAGGGTGGTTGTAGCCAGGTGGGGGTCGGTCTCTTCTCCCAGGTAACCTGTGACAGAACAAGAGTCTCAAGCTGCATCAGGGGAGGTTTCGGCTGGGTGTTAGGAAGAAATTCTTCACAGAGTGATTTGCCATTGGAATGGGCTGCTCAGGGAGGTGGTAGTCAGCATCCCTGGAGGTGTTTAGGAAGAGCCTGGATGAGGCACTTGGTGCCATGGTTTAGTTGATTAGATGGTGTTGGGTGATAGGTTGGACTCCATGATCTCAAAGGTCCTTTCCAGCCTGGCTAATTCTGCAATTCCGTAATTCCATTGGTAGTTTACACGTGTATCCAGCTTTGTGGAAGTAGGCGGGCATTTCATGGAAAGAGCCCAGTATGGCTTTTTCTTGGTTCTATAAAACTAGCAATTCTGTTGTATCTTGGTTAGGAGGAGGAACCCACCATGCGCCCAGCACTGCAATAAAGCAGCACTGGCTTTCTAAACTATCATCTGGTCTGGAGAGTTTCCTCAATTCTGATTTTTTGGTCACATTGTGAGTGTGTGCAGTTCCTATTGCACTTGTGAGATCGGCAGCCCCAAACAGCACACAGGTGAGGTGCCTGGCCTCCAAGATATGTGCCTTGTGATGCCCACCTGAAGAGAATGCCGTCTCTTCCCAGAGCAAGCGTGATTCACCCCAAGAAACACAAAGTTTATTTCTTGACTTTCAGAACGTCCACATAGTTGAAATCCCGCTCAGTCTCAGGTTTTACCAGACACACCTACTCATCTGTCTGAAGCAGCACAGCGAGAAGGTTGTAAAACACTGGTTGTAAATTTTATTTAGCTATTTACAACTTATTTCTCTGAAAAGACTGATACAGCATTACACGCACGTCCTCAGCATTTCCAGAGCACCCATCGCTATCTGCCCGAAGCGGGCTCGTTTGACGACCCCACGACCTGAGGCACCCCAGGCCCTCGGGTGGGCAGGTGAGGCCGAGGGCACCGCCGGTAGGGCAGCTGCCACAGGCTGAGGGTGGCGCTGAGGAGCCGCTTCCGGCGCGGGGGACTAATGCCGGGTTGCTGCGAGGGAGTTGAGGGGAAGCCGGGCGCGGCGAGGCCGCTGAGGGGCCGTCTACTCCCACCCGGCCGGCGCTGTGGCGGACAGGGGCGTTATGGCAGACCCTGACAGCGTGGCGGGCCCGGGGCGCTGTGGCGGGCGCCCGGCGTCCGCGCCTGTCGCTCCCCGCTGCGGCCCCTCGGCCGGGCACAGCCTGCAACGCGCGCGCCCCCCCGGGCGAGGGGCGGGGGCGAGCACTGTCCCGGCCGGCGCTGATCTTACGCTCCTATTGGCCGCTGTCTGCGCTGACGTCACGATCATGATGAGAATTAATGATCGGAGGCGCTGATTTCATTGTGTGACGCCGGGACCGACCCAGCCGAAACCGGCTGAATCCGGAGCCCCGATCCCCCCGCAGCAGCCCCGCACAGCACGGTAAGCCCGCCGCGCTGCGCAGGGGCGGTGGGCGGGCGCGACTGAGTCCCGGGGGGCGGTCGGGTCCCCGCCCGACAGGGGCGCGGCGGACAGGCGGGAAGGAGGGCGGCGATGATGGTGATGGTGATGATGATGCCCCTGGGCCGGCGGGCCGGCGGTGGGGGAGGGCGGCGGCGCGGGCTCGCGCTCACGGAGCCACCCCGGGCGCGCAGGCTCACTGCGCCTCCCCGCGGCCCCGCAGAGGCAGGGGCTGGGCACCCGCCACGCTGCGGGACTGCGCATGCGTACGAAACGCCTGGAGGGGCCGCGTGTGCGGCCTCGGCCGCACTGCGCCTGCGTAGTGTGCTGCGGTCCGGGGGCCTGCGGTGTGGCTGAGCGCATGCGCCGCACGGTCCTAGCGCTGCCCGCCGGCTAGGAGTGATCACCGGTGTCTCGGTCTTCGGATTTCCCTGAGCTCTGGGCTCCTTTTTACTTCTCATGTCAATGCTGGGGCAGCACATTGAGGGTGGGCTGGTACACCTGAACGCTTTGGGGGGACAGTTGAGGAGGATAAAGGATAAAGCTTACCTTGGTCTTATGATACGAGGCCTGCGAGATGCCCCCAGGGCAGGTGGTTACCGCACGTCAGTGGGCGAGAGGTGGCCAGAGTAGGGTGCTGACAGAGTACCACGTTTTCCTTGAGGACTTAAACCTCTCACAGGTCACACTGTATTGGCGTCAGGCATGGTGACAGCTCAAGAAAGGGTCTTCTAGCCTCCAGGTTTTAGCCCTTAAATGTTTGTTAGAGAATGACGGCACAAAAATGCACTGTTTGTACAGTCTGCTAATAGACCCGGAGGGGTTCATCTCTAGTACTTTTTTTGCATGTCGGCTTGCCCTTTTCTGTGAAACAGCAAGCCATCCCCAGCCCTCTGCCCCTGTATTCCATTGGCCTGGCGCTTCTGATGTTACGTGTAAGATCCTGTGTAACTATCCAAAAGTAGCTCCATGTCTTCTGGAGTCAAAGCAGCTCATCAGAGTAAAGCTGCATTTTAGTATGGCATTCCTTTTTTCTGACACAGTCTTGGAAACTTCAAACTCTTCGTTTAGAACAAGGCTAATCCCGCTGAAGTCACACATCTCAGTTGCATGAGTAAAGTGGCATGGGGTGTGTAAACCTGCAGAATTGTGGTCATAGGCTATTATGTTATTAAGTTAACTGAGGGCTGTCTAATTTGTCTCTAACAAAAAGCTGAATTTTATGGTCAGAACTGTAAATACAATATTACAGATGCTGTACTTAGTGGAGAGGGAAGCAATTGTGCTCTTGAGTCATGGATATTGAAAAGTAGTTTTATAAGAATAATGTACTGCACTTACAGTTGTGGAGTTGCAACAATTGTGGCCTGTGTGGGAAAGAGGCAGTAATTAAAAATCAAAGTGATTAAACATTATTGCTTGATGCATGTCAAGTATCTGTACACATGCTATGTAAGCTGGGGGTTGGTTGCTTGACAGTTTTCTTTCTGTTTGGGGCTTGCAAAATACTGTGAGCGTTTGGCAGACATGGGGAGTGAAGTTGGTGATTGCTGGTACAGTTCAGGTTTCTAAAGCTGTACTAACAGTGTCACTACTGCAGTCTTATTTATGGATATAGTAGCTTTCTTAGTCTGGTTGCAGTTTTTTCCCCCAGATATAAATTGGCACTGAGTCTGGCTTGAACCGCTGGAGATAAAAAAATCTGGATTGGGGAGTGTGATGATTTTTCTTGTTGTACCTGCTATGGGTGGACAGACTAAAGCAGTAACAAGCTTAAAGGCTTTTATGAGATGACTCTCTTCCAGCCAAGTGCTTGTTTGGTGCTGAAGTTAAAAATCCCCAAACCTCTTGGAAATGTCTTGTTACATGTTAATCCCTGATGATTTTAAAGTGTTTCATGTTGACATGTGGTTACTTTGTGGTGGTTTTTACTCTTGAGTGCATTACATTTTTTAATTGTAGTTTCACATCCAAGACTAATTTCAGTTAGTGTTTGAAAACAGAGTATCATTAATATGATTTTAATTTCCTGTTTTTCAAATTAATTAGCATTAAGTAGTATTCTACAATGACTTAGCTTCTAAGTAAGTTTACTTGGTTCAGCAAGTAAAGACTTTTTGACACTAAGACTATAATACTATGCACTGTAAGCAGACTTCAGGCCACAGAGTTACTTATTTTTTCTTTCTTTTTTAAGGCTTCTTTTTTTTTCTTTTTTCTCCCTCCAGATCTTCAGGTATTCATTGCAGAATAGTTCAGTAACTCTCGAGTTTATTTTTTATTCTAACCAGGGGATCATTAACACAGGACTGTTCACATTGCCTTGTTCTTTCTTTTGTGGTACTCCGTGACACCAAGTTGTTTTCTTTAGTGTCTAAAAATAAATCCCGGGCCTCACCAAGTCTCCCTAGAGATCTTCTTAATTTTGCATGCTGGAGAAAGTAAGTAGAGTGGAAGGAGTGTGCATTTGCAGTGAACTGTGTGGGATAATTGTTACACTAAGTACCTTTCTCATAAAGTAGATGTGGTACCGCTTCAGAAGCAAACTGCAGTTTTAGTTCTTCTTTATTCTCCCTTGTCCTTGCTCTTGCTATGGAAGCAGGGAAAAAGGTGGATACTGTGAAAGAAGTTGCTTAAGCAGCTGATGTCTAAAGTTCATCTGTAAGAGTAACCTTAATCTCATCCAAGAAAGAGCCAAGGTGACAGGTTGCAGTGTTAGTAGGATTGTCCTCTGTGAGGCTCATACTTGGAGAAACTTTGGTTTCTCCAAGACTGCTGACTCTCAGAGTTCCTGTCTGCATTCTTATCACATACCAGTCTTTTATCTCTCATGTGTCTCCCATGCCTGGCTTAGCACTTGGAGTACATTTATGACTCCCAAACCACTGTGTAGAGCAAAGAGATTTTTCTGTTGCTATGATTTTTTTTTTTTTTTTTAGTTAGTATTCATTTTAGAAAGGGAGTGGAGGGCAACATCTTTATATTGGTGGGTTTACAGAAGGTTGAGAAGTGGGAAACCACCAAAGGAGAAAGCTGAGTGGTGTTAGTTGGCCCAGGACACATAGCAGGGGTGGAGAAAGTGCTTACAGAAAACTTGCTTTTTTCCGTCCACACTAGATTATTCTCTGCATTGTCACATAGACAGCAACATGCCTGGCCAAGGCTGACTTACTTTACTAGTAGAGCAGGCAGATATTGAATCCTTACAAATACTGCTTTGCCATGGCTTTCTCTTACTGAAATAAAAATGTAACTTACA
The DNA here is from genome assembly GCA_033816785.1 of Picus viridis. NCBI lineage: Eukaryota > Metazoa > Chordata > Aves > Piciformes > Picidae > Picus > Picus viridis. The sequence continues at coordinate 22,199,836 of CM066580.1, read as the reverse complement.
TTCGTGGAATTACAGTTTGCATAATGCTTTGCCTGAATTAATTTCACAGAGTTTCTTTTCTGTAACAAACTCTCTTTTCAGTACCAGTGTGTTGCTAGCCAACTGGACACCTGGCTTCCCCAAAGCTCAAATGCATGTTTTCTAAGCTTGGCAAGTCGAGATCAAAGTGAAATTATGGTAAAAATCTTATGTGGATTTCTAACTGGTAGTCTGAGGGTCAAGAAAAGGTGAGAAATCGTGCAGGAATGGGAGTGCTTCATAGATAACACAAATTGGAGAAAGGAGCTTATTTCCTTTGAAGTTACTGAGATTGTTTGGAATAACACTGAGCCCATTGTGGGGGGCATGACCTGCTGATTCCCTTGATACAGAATCATATGGAATGTTAGGGGTTCAAAGGGACCTTGAAAGATCATTGAGTTCAGCACCCCTGCCAGAGCAGGATCACCTAGTGCAGGTCACCCAGGAATGTATCCAGGTAGGTTTTGATTGTCTCCAGAGAAGGAGGCTCCACAACCTCTCTGAGCAGCCTGCTCCAGGGCTCTGTCACCCTCACAGTGAAAAAGCTTTTCCTTATGTTCATGTGGAACCTCCTCTGCTCCAGCTTGCACCTTGTCCTGTCACTGGACATCACTGAGCAGAGCCTGGCTCCATCCTCCCAACATTCACCCTTCACAGCTTTATCGACATGAATGAGGTCACTCTCAGGCTCCTCCTCTCCAAGCTAAAGAGCCCCAGCTGCCTCAGCCTTTACTAACAAGGCAGATGTTCCCTGCCTTCAGCAGCTCTGTGGCACTATGCTGGACTCTTTCAAGCAGTTTGCTGAGGTCCTTCGTGAACTGGAGGGGCCCAGAACTGGATATATTGTTCCAGATATGGTCTTGCCAGGGCAGAGCAGAAGGGAAGAGTCTCTCTGCACTACTAACCATACGAATTCACCCCAGGGTACCAGGTGGCCTTCTTGGCCACAAGGGCACATTGCTGGATCGTGGTCATCCTTCTGTCCACCAGGACCCCCAGGTCCCTTTCCCCTATGCTACTCCTCAACAGGTCAGTCCCCAACCTGTACTGGTGCATGGAGTTGTTCTTTCCCAGATGCAAGGCTCTGCAACTTTATTTTATTCTATTTCTCCCTGCCCATCTCTCCAGCCTGTCTAAGTCTCACTGAATGGCAGCACAGCCTGAGGGGGTGTCAGCCACTCCTCCCAGTTTGGTGTCAGTCAGGTTGTTGATGAATGTATTGAATAGTACTGGTCACAGTACCAACCCCCGAGGGACTCCACTACATGCAGGTCTTCAACTAGACTCTGTCCCATTGACCACAATTCTTTGACTTCTTTTCCTTCAACCAATTCACAACCCACCTCACTGCCCAATCATCCAGACCACACTTCCTCAGTTTAGTTGTGAGGATGCTGTGGGAGACGGTGCCAAATGCTTTCCTGAGATCAAGACAAACCACATCTACTTCACTGCCATCATCTATCCACCTGTTTATGCCCTCATCAAAGGCTATCAGGTTGGTTAAACGTGACTTCCCCTTGGTAAAACCACTCCGACTGCTCCCAGTGACCTCCTTATCCTTCATATGCCTAGAGACAGCGCTGAGGTTGAGTTGCTCCATCACCTTTCCAGGGATGGAGGTGAGACTAACCCAGATCCTCCTTTAATTGTTACAAATTGGTAGCCAGTAATGTTTTTTGTTGTCTGTTGAGGCAAGTAAACTCTAAAGTTTAGCTCTGGCCTAAAATATTTTACTCCAATTCTAGACATGAATCTTTTCCTTTCTAGAGGTCTTCTGATCTCTGCTATCCATTACCATTACATGGTATACTCCTCTTGATTAATGACATGAAAGGAGTTGAGTGTCTGCTCATGCTTTTAAGCCCTTGACAGTTTTACTTGCTCTAACTTAGAAGCAGTTCTTGTGCAAAGATTGCTATATATTGCTACTCACCTCCTTTCCATGCAAAATTTCCTAAACTAAAACTTTGTAGCTACAAAAGCTTCCCTCAGCCTCTTTATTTTCCTCCAAGGTGATGGTATGATTTCTCAGTCCTTAGTTTGTTCTGCATGATTTGGAGACATGTACTGTGAGTATTAAAAATAACTTGTGGCTGGTGACTTTTTTTGCTCTCCAAGACACAAAATGGGATGCAGGGTTGGTTTTGGCCCGTGCTTATGGTGCCTCAGCTGGTGGCCTTCTGTCTGGGACAAAATAAAGGCCCGATTCTGGAAGTCCTGTGATTGTGGGGCTCATCTATTCTTACATATAGCTTGGGGATTATAGTCTTTGCCATTGTAGACTGATCTATACAACAGGAGCATAAAACTTCAGTTTGCTATCAGGGAGTCTATTTTGTAGATGGTAATATTTAGCTGTTTGCCTTTTCCAAGCCCAGGGTATGAATTTTCATGTGTGACAAAGCCAAGTGTGGTTCAATGTGTTCCTTGAACTGCTGCTGACAGGGATGCCTGATCCCCTGCCTCTGTGATGGCCTGGTGTAACCCAGTGTTGAGCCTGACACTGGTAGGGATGTGGTGAGGGGCCTGTGTGGTGGCCTGCTGTGGGGCAATGCTGCTTGCATGGAGGCCACACCATGAGGAGTGTGTGAGCCTGCGGGCTGGCTTGCAGGGGAAGCTGCCCCCAGCAGGGCATCTGGGATCCCCAGTGGCTGGACCTTTGTGTGGTGGGGTGGCTGCCTCAGCGTGGGCTACCTGGTCTCCACACAGCAAAGCTTTCTCATGGGTAAACCCAGGGCTGGGCTGGCTTGGCAGGCTGAAATAAACACCTGCAGAGTAGCTGTTAGCCTGGGTGGAGCTGTGGGTCTCTTCAGTTTGGGTGACTGTGCTGAAAAACTCAACAAAAACAAAGCAAAAGGGCAGGAACCTACATCCTGAGGTCCCATAGTGAGCATTGGCTTGTTCTGCTGTGAAGTAGCCCTTAAGTGTTCTAAAAAGCCTGGTTTATAGCCTCAGGATATGGCTTCACAGCAGCTTGAACCTTTTCAAGATCAGGTTGTGATCTGGGAGGTGGTTCTTCTGTGTCCATATTAGCGTTGGCATTGCTGGGCTGGACCAGCATTGGTGGGCTGGACCAGCACTGCCTAAAACCTCTTTCTTTGAGTTCTCCTTCCTCAAGTGGTCTTCATTTCAAGTCCTTCATCCTTGTGACTTCGCAAGAGGGACGTGCCAGTGCTGATACATCTTTAGATCTCGTGTCTTCCTTTGGTAGGGGAGGGGAATCAGACCCAGAGCTGCTGGTGTTACTCTATTTTGCCTTGTGCCTTTATTTTTATTTTAAGGGAGAAACTTTTTCTCTGGAGCTAGAGTCTCTTGGACTTAACAACACGATGCAATATTTGTTTACTTACGACAGGCTGTCGGTGTTGTTGCAAACATGCAGTACACCTGTGCAACTCCAGCCTGTCACAAAGGAATGCTGATTCTAACAGGTCTTTGGGGGAAAGTAAGTCAAAGTGTTGGTGAAGGACTCTGTAAAGAAAATGTGCCCACACTTAGTGTTCCCACAAGAAGCGTAAATGAGAGGCTGTGCGTCCTGCAAGTGTTACAGTTTTTATTCCAACTTTCAGAGTATCTTCTTTTATTTTTAGATGAATCTGCGTTCTGTATTTACTGTAGAACAACAAAGGATATTGCAGCGTTATTATGAAAATGGAATGACAAATCAGAGTAAAAATTGCTTTCAGCTCATATTACAGTGTGCACAAGAAACTAAACTGGACTTCAGTGTAGTCAGGGTAAGTACTGAGGTCTTCCAAATCTGTATGTTAAAGTTATACCCATTCATTTCTTTACATAAAATTCTCTCTAGAGGACTGGAGTCTCTAACCTCATACCTGTCTTGAATCAGACTTCAGTATGTGTGTCTGACATGTCCATTGTTATCCAGTGAGCCCGTTTATGGTTTGTTTTCACTGAAATGTTTTTGCATGATTGCTGTATTTACCAGGGGCCTGGATTGCACAAGGAATGATTTTTGTTTGGTTGGTTTGGTTTGGTTTTTCTTTTGGGGTGTTGTTTGTCTTTCGATGATGTCTTGGTTCTTTGGGTATTTATTAAGCTGCAACTTAGCTTGCCCCATAGAAACCTTGTGCGATGTATCAAAGAAAGGTCATGTTGTTAGGAAACTATTCTGAAGTTAAACACATTTCTATAACCTGATGTATTTGGGGGAATAATTGTGGAACTGTTTCTTTTGACACACTCTGTCACACTTGTATTTTATGTCGCAATCATTAATGTTGTGGTCCCTTGTGGTCATTTACAGTGAGTACATTCTTTTCTTATAAAAGAATGTCACTAGTGCTAACAGGAGCTCTTCCAAAGTCTAGGAGTTCCATGGGAAGGGAAATAATAATCCCTTTGTGAAACACTAGACAACAAAATGGCTGTTGTCTTGGTGCAGAAATAGAAATCATGAGGCATTGGCTGAAAAAATAACAGCAGTGGAGCTACCACAAGTTTCTGCATCACTGGGCTCTGAAGAGGTAGAAGTAAGACCTGTCTATGTTTTTGGGTTTTTTAAGTGATGTACCAGTGATGTGTTGACAACAACAACCTCTTCTGCTCCCTAATTCTTGTCTGGAATTCTCACCCACAAAATGCTCTGCAAACACTGAAGCTTTGCAAGTTTGAGGTGGTGGGAAGCTCTGAAAGTCAGCCAGAAGTTCAGACTCCCTGTAACAGACAATTGTAACAGGAATCTGGATGCTGATAATGCAGTCAGGGCCTATATTTGCTATTTTTATTCTGACTGAAGGACCTAGAGGAGGCAGCCAGTCTTGTCTACTTGCAGTCCTCCTTCACCCCCTGTCTTTGTATTTCCCTTTCCCTCTCTGATTCCCTTACTGCAGTAATGTATCATAGATTATTTTCTTCATTTTTATTCCATTATGTGCAATACTTAAACTTTATTCCTACTTGTGAAGTGGAATGGAAACAGACCCAGCATTTGACCTCCATATGTACTATTTTTACATGATTTTGCCTTTCTCTTCTCTACACTCCTCCTTTCTGCCTCTTCCTAATATCCCTCTTTTTTCTCTTTTATTTTTTCTCTGTAAAACTCCTGGAAAGTGATAAGTACCTTTTTTGCACACTTTGTAGCAGAATGACTCTTCAGGTGCAGCTGGCACTTGCGGATGGCACAGAATCCCAGCATGATGGAAGTTGGAAGGGAGCTCTGGAGATCATCTAGTTCAACCCCCCTGCTAAAGCAGGGTCACCCACAGTAGCTAGCCCAGGATCGCAGTATCCAGGCAGGTTTGGAATTTCTCTGGAGAAGGAGACTCCATAACTTCTCTAGGCAGCCTGTTCCAAGGCTTTGGCACCCACACAGGAAAGAATTTTTTCCCTCATGCTCAGGTGAAACTTTCTGTGTTGCAGTTTGTGGCCATTGCCCCTTGCCCTGTTACTTGGCACCACAGAATAGAGTCTGGCCCCATTCTTTTGACCCCTGACTTTTAGATACTGATCAGCACTGGGCAGATCCCCTCTCAGCCTGTCCTTATCAGAGAGATCTCCAGTCCTCTCAGCATCTTTGTAGCCTCCTTGGGACTCTCTCCAGTAGTTCCTTGTCTCTCATGAAGTGGGGGCCAGGAACTGGACACCCAGATGATTGGTAGTGCTAGTAAGTCATTTGCATTTCTTTTTAGGGGAACTGTGAAGACAAAAATCAGATTTTAGTTCTGTCCAGTTGGAAGAGTTGGGGATGAAATCTCTTTTCCCAGTCCGAAATTTACAGTACAGCTATTTAATTTCATTTGTGCTGATTCAGTAAACTTACAAGATAGAAATGACCAAAAATAAACTTAATCTTCTAAATTTGTTTTATGCAAGAAAGGAAAGTAGCTCGAGATCTATGCTGTAATGTCTGTGTTTAAATTTGCTTTCTAGCAGAAAAAATTGATTGCTAGTAACTGAGTTTTTACTGTGTGCAACAAATCATGCCTCACATCAGGCATTTTGTAAAACAGGACAACAAAAGTGGGTCAAATGCAAGGGAGACTTCAGTGTACTTCTGTAAGGTAGAGGTGTGTATTTTCCTGTAGAAAAACCCCTTTGCTTCCTTAGCAGGCACTCCTGTGTGCAGAGAGCTTTCCTCCTGTCTTGTGATGACATGGAAGCACAAGACAGGTGTGCAGTGCAGTTTGGTTGTTACGGAGAAAGGGAGTTTATTGGATAAACCAACTGGTTTGGGTCGCTGGATGTGGAGATGTTGGTTTGATTTGGTCTTAGGTGTGCAGCAGATGATACTCGGTGTGGTGCAGTGAACAGTTTCACTGTATCTCTGTGTACCTGATGTGTATCCGATCCTTCTGGCAACCAGCATAAGCAGATGCCACAACTGTTTCTCCTCCTTTGGCACTTGTATCTTCTTGTTTGTACCATCACAGAATCATTCAGGTTGGAAGAGACTTTTTACATCATCCAGTCCAACCATTAATCCAGCACTGCCAGGTCACTCTTAAGCCATGTCCTTCAGTACCACACCTATACAGCTTTGAAACCCCACAGGATCACGGGGGGACACACACTCCACCACTGAGTACAGACACACTGGTGAAAGAATTGAGCAAGTCTTAACTCTCTGATCATGCAGAATGCCAGGACTAGTCAGGTAATGCTTATACTTCCAGTGTTAACACTGATTCTTTCACCAGATTAACTTCAGTATTTTAAGATAAAGATACAATGTTTCCCTTTCATTCTTAAAGCTGTATCTTAATGTGATAAGGACAGGCTTTCCTGTGTGTTCAGAGCAGCAGTGCAGTTTTGACTTGTGCTATCTGCCATAGTACCTGTATTTGACAAGTATTTTTTGCACTGCTGTCTTACACAGAACCATGAACTGTCATTGCCACTGTTGGAAATGTCCATAATAGCAAACTTCTGTTTGGATCTAATCCCAGTAGTCCTAATCTTGTTGTCTTTCAACAGCAGGTTTTTGACACCAGGTCTTGATTTGTGCAACTGGCAGAGAAGGACATAGTCCATAGGTCTGAATACTTCACCAAATCATTTTGTAGCTGTCTGACAGAAAGAATTCTTATTTTTCTTCCTCTTGTCTAAATCTAGGAGTTGGCAGTTTCTGTTCAAAGCTGTTTTGAAGGTCTCAGTTACGTGGTTACAAAAGTTTAGCCACAAACCTCAGTGATGGGTCTGCATCCCAGGGTGCTAGATATTAGAAACTCAGGGGGAATTAGTCACAGCAATGTCAATGAAATACCTCTTAAGCACAGCTTTGGTACAGGAGTCATGACACAGTCTCAGGATTTTTCAGAATCTGGGGCTTTAGAACTACAATTTGGCTTCTCTTTTGTATTAGTGTATGAATCCCAAGTGTGAGAGTCATGGATTTCCAGCCTGTATTGTTCAGATGCTGCATAATCAGTGAATGATTTACATGTTTGTAAACTTAGGTCTCAACCTGAACACTTAACATTTCATCAGCTCTGCATAAAAATGGAGTTGCCGAATTTTTCTGCTTATTTAATGCTTTGCTTGTTGTTGTTGTTTGCAGACCTGGGTTGGCAATAAACGAAGGAAGATGAGCAGCAAGAGTGCTGCGGAGTATGGAGGCACTCCCCAGGGACTGTCCCTACCACTCCCTCAGTGCCTCCAGAAGCAGCAGTTAGAAACGTGGTAAACATTGCTCGATCCCAAAGTCAGCAACCTTCTTGGACCTCTTCTAATAATAACGATGTAATAGTTACTGGTATTTACAGTCCTGCTAGCTCATCTGGCAGGCAAGGATCCACCAAGCAGACAAATGCTTCAGTGGCAGAGCTCCACAAAACCTCTATTCCGCGGCTGCCAGGGAAAGGCGACTCGGAGTTCCAGCAGCAGCACATCCCCATAGGGCGCCAGGTACCGCACTGTAAGAATGCTTCCCTCTTGGTGGGGGAAAAGACGATTATTTTATCTAGGCAAACGAGCGTGCTGAATTCTGCAAACTCCATCTACAGTCACACTAAAAAAAGCTATGGTGGCTCATCAGTCCAGACTGCAGAGTTGGTGTTACCTCAGAAACCCATGATATGCCACAGGCCCTGCAAAGCTGAGCCCATGGGATGTCAAAGGTTACAAAAACCGGATCACGCGTCTCTCTCCTCGCACGTGCCCCCTGGACAAAGGGCTAATCCCAGGGACCCTTCTTGTAGCACACAAAACCTGGAAATCCGGGAAGTGTTTTCTCTGGCAGTTACAGATCAACCTCAAAGGGTGGTGGGAGGCAGTGCAGCGCAGAAGCACTGCTCAACGGAGGGCAACTGTCTGTCCATCGCGATGGAAACTGGCGACGTGGACGACGAATATGCCAGAGAAGAAGAGCTGGCATCCATGGGAGCACAAATACAGAACTATTCAAGATACTGTGAAAGCAGCAGTTTTGTCCGAGTAGAGAACCAAAGTGCAGCCTTGTCTGGGCCAGGAAGAAACGCGAGCTGTAGTTCACAGCTGGTAAATGCCAGGGACATGCCTGACAATATTCTGTATCATAACAGAGACTACCACTTGCCTGCACGGACCTCATTGCATACAACATCCAGTACACTGTATAGCAGTGCTCATCCCTCAAGAAGTACCTTTTCTCCTCATTTTACATCTTCAAGTCAACTGAGGCTGTCACAAAACCAAAATAACTACCAGGTAATGAATCAATTTATCTCAGCTTTCATCCCTTGAAGACAAGATTGTAGGGGAGCACTGTTTTCTCTGAAAGTTGGTAGCTAGGTTCACTTTCTGCAGGCTGTGCTCCTTTTACCTCTTGCGGTAGAGAGCATTCCTTCTTAAACAAAGGTGTAGGTAGGACTAAAGTAGGGTAGCCTACCTGTGTAGCTGAGCCCACGGCTGCACTGGTAGCAGCATATTGAGGATCAGTGTAGGTTTCATCAATGGAATAGCTAAATTTTGGCCACAAGAGTTTCATACCTTAACTGTTGATGCATACTCAAGTCTGTGCTGTCCTGGCATGACTTGCCAGTGCATGTCTCAGTGATGCCCTTGGTTGTTCCTGGCACAGGGAAGAGCAAGGGATCATTTGTGAGCTGTACAGTTGCTTGTCCCTGTTAATGTTATCTGGGATTAGCTCTTCCAGCAGCACGTCTTGTATCCCCTGTATGGTTAACAGTCTCTTGGGCCTATTCTCTATTAAGGATTAGGAGCTCCTGCAAGGTTGTTCGAGATGGTGGGAGACACTATGTGAGCAAAAGCTCTTTCTCACAGTGTCTAATTCAAATATCGGTTTTACATTCAGTCCCATTATTTCCTCATCCTGTAACAGAGTCCCTTCAGTAATCCTGAGAGGGCAAAATTAAATGTAGGCAGTTGAAGAACAGAAAAATGTTCAGAATAAGCTGCACCACTGCCACAGCTAGGTTTTTCTATTTTGGGTTATAGGTGAGAGAATTGTGCAGGAAACATCCAGATTGATTTTTCTCATGGATTTTTATGCCATCTGGTATGACATAGTCTAGAAACACCGAGATAAAAGTCTGAAGACTGGCAGGATGTGATAGCACACTTTTGCCTCTTACTACCTCTAATTTATCCTGAAAGTGAACCATGTAAATAACAACCCACCTATCCTTCTGCATTGCTCATCACTATAGGGAACAGCACTGTGTGAAGCACTTTTTCCCTTTTTGACTTTATTTTCTGGCTTGTTCCTATTCCTGGAGGATTTGAAGGCAGGCTTTTGAGGCCAAGTAAGTGCCACTTTTTACCAGAATGACTGCTTTTCTTGGGAAACCTGAGACTTGAGGACCATACACACTTGTGGTGGGACGAAATGTCTCCCCTACCCCCTGTACACAGGGACAACAGACAGAAGCAGAGAAGTTAACACAAAAGCAGTGCAGCCACGGTCAAGCAGAAGCAAGTTAGTCTCTCCCAGAGCGAAGAAGCGAGAGAAGAGAGAGATTGTTGTGGTACAACTAGTTTTAAGTTCCTTATTCTCTTCCAATGGGTTGTTTAGAACTAGCTTTATTTTCATTTTTACACCCAATAGCAATTTATTTACATTTTACCACTTTCTGTTCAAGATCTGTGAAAAAAATTTTAAGACATAGCCTAAAACTACCACAACACTCTGGCTGCTCTTTCCCTTTCTCCTTGCTCTTGGAGAGTCTGTCAGTATTTTCTCAGTTGAGTTTTAAAATTCATTAAATGCTGTTTACTTTGGACATGCCAGTTTCATAGGAGGAGAAAAGCTGTGAATGGTCTCATCTGTTTAATAAAGGGCTAGGAAAGCTGCAAGAGTTCATATGATAATGGAAATGTTTCTGAAGTTTCATACAGTGAAATACATTATTGATATTTTGGTATCTCACTCTTGAAAAAGCATCAGGAAGATGAATTTTTAACTGCTTTTTGAGGTTTTAAATGAAATCTGAAATAATTTTGATTTGGGATTTTTGAGGGTATGGACAGAGTCTCTTTAGCTAGCTAGAGAGCAATTTATGTAGGTGACATTTTAGCTGTCCTTGTGCTGTGTGATATGGATCAGAACAAGGACGTCTCTGTACCTGTTTTGTTTTACTAACATACCTGATTTTCTTATGGAAGAGGAATTTATCTGTGCCCTCTTTGAGTTCCATGCCAGTCTCTCAGATGCCTTGTTCTTTGGATTTGAGGGAGCTCCTGTTTCCTGTGGTATCCCCTTCCGCAGTTTTAAACCCTGGAAAAACTGGATGGGTTGCTGTTAATTCACACATTGCTTACAGCAGCCGTGCTGAGACGGCACTCCAGTGTCAGATAATTTATAAGAGGGTGAAAGCTGCAGGGTCAGGACATTGTAGTATCATGGCTCAGGGGAAGCTGCAGAGGAAGTGTCCTACAGCCTGGCCACACACTTTAGTACCTCGAAGAAACAAGGGTGCTGATTTCTCCAGATAACCACCTTCCTTACTAAGAGTTTTCAGCACTTCCCAGAACAATGCAGAAGTAAGTTCTGTAGCTTAAGATGTGTTAGTATAGGATGCTGACACTTCCAACACTCATTTACCACGTTAACAAGGAAATGTCACCTGCTGCTTTCAAAGTCTTGTGCAACAAAGAGTGTACCCTGCTGGGCTGATAATGTAGTTGGGTTTAATCATCAGTTGTGCACTAGTTTAACCCCCTCCTCCAAACCCTCCCCTTGAAAATGTGGTCCATGGGCTGTCCATTTCGTGTAAACACTCCCCCTACAGCTTAGGAGCATTTATATAGTAAGCTTCCAGAGACAGATTTTGTGACAGGTGCTGTCTGAATCCTTTTGGACTCTCACAGGGCAACGCTATCTAGTCAGTCTCTGTTAGTTTTGTTGCCTGTATGTAGTCAGTCTCTGTTAATTTTATTGCCTGTGTTTAGCTAATTTATCCATCAGCACAGGAATTAAAACCCTTAAACTCAGGGAAATCTTCCTAAATTTAAAAATAGATTAAACCTGAGCTACATGATTATTGGAGTAGTTAAACATCCAAGCAGATGCTTCTTCAAAGTCAGGACTGTGTGATTTGTGTTTTGATGAAGTAATTACTGTCGTACATTGGTGGGGTATCTAATTAGCAATTAGTTATAGCTTCCTTACTGGGTCAATTAATCAAATTCATGTTAGTGTAACTTAAGAGTAAATTGAATCAAGTGATCAATTTTAATGCCTGAGCAGTTTCAGTAAACAAATTGTTCAACCTACTTCTCTTCGTCTGGCTTTGAGCGTATTAAACTGGGGAGGCTATTCCTGCTGCTCCTCGAGGCTGAATCGGGACTTAGGGAGAGTTTCCTCCCCACAACCCCAAGGTTACAAAAAGTCTGTTGAAAGTATGTGTGTTTTTAATGACTGTGTTATACCTACTGAAGCACAGTTAACTAATTTAGCCCTGCCTTCTTCAAGGGAAAATGCTAAGCCTTGCAGCCAGTATGTCAGAATAGGATCTGGGTAACAGCTATCACATGTATTTATTTAAGATTCGCTTCAAGGATGCTGCTTTATATAAATTAGCTGTGAGTTTGCTTTGTTTGAGGAAATGAAACTCCTTTTTAAATTTATTAATTCTTTGGATGTCTCAAAGTGGTTTATTTACTTTAGAGGGCAAGAGCAGGTCTTTTCTTGCTAACTCTGAGCAGCACAGTGTTTTGCTAGGGCAAGAAATAGTCTTCTGTGAAGAGCCTTGGATGAGGTGTTTCCTGACACTCGCCCTTGCAACAGAAGCAGAATTAACCCTTGTCACAGGAGTTCCTCCATTTCATTTCTGGGATGGAACACGTGCAGCTGCATGAGCAGGGAGAACCTGTGGGGCTCTGAGAAGGACAGCAGCTGTGAGCATGTTCGAGTATGGCCTCAAGTAACGCAGGGATACAGCAACCAGGACTGGGCTGGGCCTTGGCGCTTGGTTTGTGCCAGTGCCCTGACTTTGGGACAGTAAATCTACAGGTGAATCGAGAAGACATTTTGTAGGGATCTCAGGTGGTGTAAGCACTTTAATTAAGGTGCAGCACTGGCACAAATGTTGCAGTACCTTTGAACTTTCCCTAGCATCTGCCAGACGTTGCTGTTTCTGGGACAAGCATTTTAGCTTGGCATTTCTGCAGCTCATGGTAGCTGTCTCACTTGGACTAGGACTGGAGTTACAGCTGTGGGTGCAGGATACCTGCCCACCTCACTCAAAAAATAAACCCAAATCAAAAAGCCCCAACCTTTGTGCCTCTGTTACAGAGCCAGGTTAGGACACTCCTATGTGTGTTGTCTTTCAAGTAGTTATATTGAAAGTTGACTGTGTTTGGCATCATACCTGTCAGAACTTGTGTGTTGGGCTCTCAAGTAACTGTTAATGTTCCACCAAAGCCTTTCCACTTAGAAAAGCACTTCCTCCCCCCCCGCCATATCCTCACATTATATTTGTGAATTGAATGCACAGTATTGAAGTCTTGTGAAAGCTGCTCAGTATTAGCTATCATGGCATCCTAAGCTGCTGTTGTTTTGTTCTGTCTTCTCCTTTTCCTCTACAGATTTCAGGAAACCTTACTGTGCCTTGGATTACAGGTTGTTCCAGAAAAAGAGCAGTAAGTATCTTTTCATTCAAGTGTCTTAATACATCAACTGAAGGAATGAAGTGTAACAAATGCTTTTTTGTAAATGTCAGTTCTATTCACCTTGTGTGGATTATTTTTCCCCCTCTATACTTTGGCTAATGCAAACATTTTCTGCAGGTATAGTTTCAGTTAATAAAATTGATGCAGTTCTGTAAAAGCAGGTCAAGGGTGAACTCCTGTGTCAAGTAAAATGATGCCCAGGTATATGAATTGTGCTGTTAGCTGAAATGCAACACATGGACTCATAAGGACTGAGAGGTTAGAGCTCAGAATGTGGGGTTTATGTTGAAAGTGGAATGGTGGTTAGGTGAGGCAACTGAAGCCTTACCAGAGTAATTCCTTCTTCAGCTGCTCCACAAATGCACAGATTTGGGCCATGCTATCTGTAGTAACTATACCAAGTCTAATTTTATCCACATGAAAGTAATTTCTCATTAAGCAGAATCAGCCATGTTGGTGTCCTGAATTCACAAGTTGCTCCAAACCATAACACAAGCAGCTTTTGTCAGGAGGATCCCTCTGTACAATTTTTGGTTGATTACTGTTGAGAGTTTATGATCGAGGGTGGTCTGCTAGCCTCTTTTTCAGGAGCTGGTCAATTCTTACCATGAAAACATGCCCTAAACCCGCAGGCTATGTGGTACAACCAAGCTTTCAAGAGGCTGTTGCATTTTAGGCCAGGTCTATCAGAAGCAATAACTTAGGGAGATGGTCGTCCTCATTACCAAGCCTAGCCCATCGGCCCCCGCAAACCGCTGAGCTGTCAGTATCGTGCATGTTGCTGTGGCAGTGATGTCAGGTAATGGCAGAGGCTCCTCTTGCCTTCTCCCTGCTGTACTCAGGGATTTTTTTCCTTTTTATTATTTTCACTTCGGTTTGGTCCTCAAAAGGTGAGATTTGGCAGTGTCCTGTGTAAGTAGGAGTCTTAAGGATTGCCATGTTCATTGTGTTTTCTCTCAGACTGTCTCAGCTGTAGCATACTTCTAGTTTCTGCAGACTTTGGTAGTATCCCTTATTCCTGTTTATGGAGAGAGCACTTTACAAGAACATCTTCCAGAGGAACCATATTTTTTTACACAAATGCTGTTGTTGCTTGTTCTATTTTTTCCCCAATTTTCTCTCCTAAGTCCTAGTTCTCTTGAGCTTGTTTGTAATGTAACCCTTTTCTGAAAGGCACCTTTCCTCTGTCACTTAAATGACCTCTTCAAACATCAGACATCTGGTGAGTGTCCTGGAGTACCGTTTCACTGAGCTGATTTCATAGCACATCACTGTTTTTCCCGCCCCACTTCCTGCTGGTGCATTGCCACACTATCCCTAGCACTGATGCCAGTACCTAATTCCAAGGTAACTCAGGTCAAGTGTCTGACCTGTCAGATGCATTCTTCTGTTGAGTTTTTCTTCAATGGGCACCAGGAGCCTGTGGATGGGAGCAGTGAAGGGAGCTGACAGGATGCTGTCCTCTCCTTCCCAGCACTGGGTAGGTTGTTGAGACATGGTGGTCATTCCAGACAGCTGACACAAGTTGGAGAAGGAATTTCTGCAATAAATGTAAAGCCTTCAAGGATATGAAAGTGCCTGTTTATTAAGGATGGTTATTAGGGAATTCTTGTGCCTTTTTTAATCACTATACTAAACCCTGTTGGTTAATACAGTCCAGTTAGACAACATCTGTTTCCAGATTTGTGGATGCATTTTCTTCAGTTTGAATGCTTAATTAGCCTTTTTCAGCAGACTAAAACTCTTACACACACAGGTGTAAGACAACAGAGAGAAAAAGATCCTACTTCCGAGGAAACTTCAGTTTGAGATACAAATTTCCTTTGAAGAAAGAGCTTGAGGGAACAGAAATAGAATGGATGGAGTTGTAGAAGTGCGATTATGGCAATTACTGCCATTCACACAGCCAAAAAGGCTGATCTGCTTTTGGTTTAAAATGGAGAAGATCATCTCTTAGATGCTCTGAATTTGTAATCTTTTGCCTTGATGTTTTGTTTTCCTTGCCCTGTCCTTCAACTGCAGCAAGAAAGAAATAGAAACTGTGTGGTTCTGCAGAAAGTCTTTCTAGTCTGCTCAGCTCTGCTGTGAAGTGATGTCATCCTGTCTGTTAATGAATGTTAGTCCAGAAATACCACCCTCAGCTATTCATGAGAATGTCTTTGGAAATCACAGGGTTCTGTGTTCTGTCATGGTACATGGGCAGTGCATTGACCTTAGGAATGTACTGATTTGGGGGGTTCAGAGAGTGGTGCAAGGATAATAAGGATTCAAAAATTACAGTGAAAACAATGGTTAAAGAGAATTAAAAAGAGGAAATCATCATGGTACTGTTTTTCCTTTGAGGCTGAATATTCACTGTTTAACAGACTAGTTCCAAATCTCAAGAAGAGGGGTGAGCTGCCAGTCTGTGTGGATAGGAAGGTTGGTTGGAAATCATAGAGTGAGATAACCGAAGCGTGTAGTAGAGTGTAGTTTTTTGGCTAGACTATTCTATTGCACTGATCTCACTTTTATTTTTCCCCCTTTTTTTCCTTCCTTCATAGCTGTGTTTTGTTTAGAAACACGTATTAGGAGAACATATGCAATCTTGGCTGAGTGTTGAAGCAGTTACAGCTCTTTTCAAGCTGTGGTACTATGAAATATTTATTAGTTCTGCTTCCATCAGATCAAACTTCAAGCTTACCCAGCCAGTGGGAAAAGATGCAAAAAGTCTCTCTTCCAGAAATCTAACAGTTTGTGCACCCATAGTGTGTTTGCAGTAATAGTTTAAGTGTGTCTTCAGCTGGCCTTTGGCCTGCAGTCCATTTCCAAACACCTTTTTGCCTTCAGGCTGTGCAGCTTGCTGCTGTATCTTCAAAGCAAATGACTAGGAGAGAGCTGCTACTCCTGGTAGCTGGTAGTAGCAGCTCTCACCTAGTCATTTGCTCTGCATGTGGTCTTCAGGTACATTACTTCTTAGAAGATTGAAGTTATTTTGTGCTGGGTATTTATCTCCTCATATGATGAGAGGGGAACTGTAAAGACTTCTGGGAAGGCAATGTCCATGTACCAGTTCTTTGGTAGTTACGGCCACCAGCTACCTTCCATTTTCCTCTGGGAGAATTGTGCATGGCCTGGGAGTCTTTGGGCCTTTGCTGAGTGGAAGTGCATGCAGTGTGCCTGTCTGCAGGCAGCACAGTTCTGCCAAGGGGCTTCTTCCCACTGTACTGTGTGTGAGCATCAGTGTGGGGCCGGAGCAGCAGGGGACTGGGTGTCACTGAGAAGGGGAACAGCTTTGTGACAGTTGTGAAACTTGGAATTAAAACCTGCTGATATCTCCATGATAGAGTTTCTGAGCAGTAGTGCCCAAAATCTGTGGTGTGAGGTTTGTGTGCTGGAACTAACCATTACCTTGAAACACTTCATTACAAAACATCAGAACTCAACTCTCGATTTGATTTCCCTGCAATTTCAGTGTATGTATTTTTGACATAAAATGCTCAGCTGCAGCATAAAGAAAATAATGATTACATTTACACTAAAGCCTTACTTCTTTCATCTTTTGAACACCTCATTTATTAGTAACCCGAAGGTGGTGTCTAGCTTTTTTCTGCATGCGGCCTGAAACATTTTTGGCTCATGCATAAAAACTGAGCTAAAAAAGCAGGCTGTAATAAAAGGCAAGATAAGGACACTCCACTGCAATGCAATTATTCATACCAATTATAGACACCAGATTTGCACCACAAATATTGCCTGCACAGTGGGTATTAGGAGGGGCTCGGCAGAGTGCCAGGAATTCTGTAATAAACTGGGTCATCTCTTACAAGAATGTTGTTATTACACTTGAGAGGGCAGGGGATAAGCAGGATTTAACCCTGCACTCGGCACAACTGCTGATGCAGTTTGCTCACAAGGATTGCTTTTCATTTTCGGTTGATAGGTTATTTTCTGCTGGGGGAAGCTGCTCTCTGCTCTTCAAAGCATGGGCAGCAGAACTGCTAAAGCATTCAGCAAACAGTTAACAGCGCTGAGGATAAAGCCCAGCCTTGAATCGGCAAGCAGGGGATGTGAAGAGGGGAAATGAGAGTTGTATCATTATAGTTGTTAGAATGAAGTTAAAATAAGGCCTGAATTACTGGCTTGTCTTCACATGGGGAAAGTGTTGTCTTAAATGTGAAGGGGTTTTTTTAATCTTCTGTTATTTTTTCCTATGCTAACTGATGCTTAGCCATAAATGTTGTGACATTTATAGGGCTGTGGGGTTATTCTTCGTTCTTCGGTTCCTCTGATGATACTAAGCATGATACTAAATTGATGGAAGTGAGTTACATGTTCAGGGTAGGAAATCTGCCTTTCATTTTCTCACAGAAGTCATTGGCTTTTGTAAAAGCATTATGTAATTTTGGAGAAGCTTAGAATGGAGCAGTCACACTTGGGTATAATCTTCATCAAGGGGATGATCCTGTCATTGAACATGGTTTATGATTTCCCCAAGAAATCCATGAATAGTCATATGGCACAGCCAGTTATTCACAGGCAACTAGTCTGGATCTAAATTTTGGACAAGCTGAAGTGTCATTTGCATCAGTGAGCATAAGGCTTGAGTCTGATCCTGTTACGATGGTGCAGCAAATGAGAACAGAGTAAGTACACCATCTTCTTCCTCAGCACTCTCTGAGATACCATAGAGCAGCTCACACTGTGTGCAGGAGGCAGGCAGGCAGCTCCTGTGGGTCACTAAATACACAGTGACCTGCTGCCCTATTAGCAACTTCTTTGTGAACTGGAGACCTTAAATGTTGAGAGTCTTTCTTCTGGGGCACTGGTAGAACTTCAAGTCCAGAAAGCTGATAGAGCCTCTCTTCCATTACTGCAGAGACCTACCAGCTGTGTTACAGTCATCACCCACTGCCAGAATGTAAGCATCCAGCTTCTCAGAGGCTCAATCCTACCTGCTTAGCTGTTTTCAATAGGCTACTCAGTGCTGGTCTTGGTGGGAAAAAAACAGTAGAAAAATGAGACAGAAGGCTCCAAAGCAGACAAGTTGAAGTGGGATGAGAAGTACTCGTTGGAGAACACCCTGAGTTTGCCAGGATGGGTTGAACCAGGCATCTCACTAAGGCTGCTCCTCTCAGCCCTGAGGGAGCTTGGACTTTTCATACCATCTTCTATCTACATGCACTCGATTTCCCCCTCAGTTCTGTTCCTGCTTTATGAACTGTTTCATGTTCTGGGTCTTGGGGAGGTGGTGTGGTGGTGTTTGTTGGCTGGTGTTTGGTTTTTTTCCCGCTCATATCAGTTGACTGAAAAAAAACTTGTTCTTCATTTCCCTCTCTGACCTGTGCTCCTTATCAGTGTGCTGCATGTGCTGCTGCACAGGCTCTTCAGGAATGAGTGAAAGGGTGAAGTACCTGGTGTGGCAGTAACTGCAACATCAAAAAAGCAAAACCACATATTGCCATCTGGAACACTGGGGATTAGTGTTGGCAGGGAGGTTAAATAAAAACTTTGGCATTTTGTTTCTTTGTTTGTCCCGTTCCTCCCCACCTTCCTACAGTAAGTGGCTGTAAAAGACTTCTTTGGGAATTTAGCTACAGGAGAGTTCTGTAACTTTAAACATCTGGTGTCCTCATCTTAAGAAGTGCACAGAGCTATTGGAGCAAGTCCAGAGGAGGCCACAAAGATGATCCAAGAGCTCGATCACCTCTGCAGTGAGGATAGGCTGAAGGAGCTGGGATTGTTCATCCTGGAAAAGAGAAGACGCTGGGGGGACCTTAGAGCTGCCTTTCAATACCTGAAGGGATCCTACAGGAACGCTGCAGAGAGACTTTTCATAAGGGTGTCTGGAGACAGGGCAAGGGGGAATGGTTTGAGATGGAGGGAGAGAAGGTTTAGACTGAATCTGAGGAAGAAGCTCTTCAGTATGAGGGTGGTGAGACTCTGACATAGGCTTCCCAGGGAGGTATTGAAGGCCAGGTTGGATGAGTCCTTGAGCAGTCCAGTCTAGTTGAGAGATGTCCCTGCCCATGGTGGCGAGGTTGCAGTAGATGATCTCTTAGGTCCCTTCCAACCTAAGCCATTCTGTGATAAATTTTCATCTAAATTGTTGCAACTATGCCTACAACCCTGCTCTTGCAGCAGAGCTCCATAGCAGTTGAGAGGCGACAACCATTGAGTAGTGAATTCTCTAACAAGATATTTATTAAAACATTGGTAGTAGATAATCAGAATTAATAGATACCCACCTAAAATGGCAACGATATGGCACTGCTTGTTTGAGTGCAGGTTTTGAAAGACACTTCCCAGTGTTCAGTAAGTAAAAGCTGAGCAGCCTCTGCACCCTTCTGGCAGTGCTATACTTTTGGTGTCTCTCTCTAGTCAGTCATTGTGTGCTTTGTGTCTAACATGGGATTCTTCTCATATTGCAAGTATAAAGCTTTTCTGTTGGCAAATATTCTTGCCCTGTGTTCTTTCAGTAGAAGAAGCATTTTCTTAGAGAACTGGAAAATCTTGTGGCAAGCAGAAATCTGACCTTCCTCCAGCTTCAGCTCTACTTTCTTTGGGTTTTGTTCTCATCTGACTGTTGCAATAAACTAGGTGAGAAAAGACAGCACTAACTGGGGTTGCTGCCTCACATCTGCAGTAGTATTAGGCAGATTTCCTTTAGCTGCTCTCATTTCGCCCCTCTGCTGTGGCAGGGGAATTTCTGTGGCATGTTCCTGAGGCTTTTTTTAAGTTGTGCTTATTAAATATGAAGACATTTTCTATTTTATTTTCCTGATAAGTGCAGATTGCAGTTAGCTGTGTGAGTGGTGGGGTGTTGTCAGCAAGAACTCTCCAGAACAAACAGCAAATGTTACTTATTTATGTTTAAAGAACACTCAGTCTACTTTAGAAGGTGAAGTTGCCCTGAGCTTTCAGGATGGCAGGATGCACAGTTTAAGTTGCTGTCAGGCTCCTTTCTGCATTCCATCTGAACATGAAGGAAAGCTTTTTTTCCTCTGAGAGTGATGGGGCACTGGAGCAGGCTGCCCAGAGAGGTCATAGAGTCTCCTTCTCTGGAGGGATTCCAAACCTATCTGTACATTGTGATCCTGGGCAGGCTGCTGTGGGTGACCCTGCTTTAACAGGGGGCTTGGACTGGATGATCTCCATAGGTCCCTTCCAACCCCACCATGAGGGGTGTTCTTTTCCTCAGTGCTTGGCTGGCCAACTGCCTGCCAGCAGAGCAGGAGCCTTTACCATCAGTTACAGAAATTGCAACCCATTTGGCCAGCAGCTCTGAAGGAGATTGTGCTGCAGCGATTCAGGAGATAAGGATGCTGTTGTTCTTTGAAAATGGCTTGTGGGGAGGAGGAACTCGGGTCAGGCATAGAAGGAAAACTGGCATTTGCTAAGGGTGAGTGGGCATCAGGGATTTAGCTTTGCTCAGCAGGGTGCTCCTGAGGTGAAGTCTGCTTACTGCACTTCATTGCTCATCCTGGAGCAGGCTTGAAGTGTGCCAACTGGATTACCTTTAGATCAAAAAAGGCTGCAGCGTGCGGGCTGGCAGCGCATCTCGTGCTGACACTGCTGGTAGCTGCTCGGTGTTCAAGTCTGGAGGAGACCTGCTCCAGGCAGCCCACTGGCTTGCTGCACCTCCCTCTCTGACATAGATGGGCAGGAGGGAAAGAGCTTCTCTGATCCTGTGCTTGAATGTGTGAAATCATAGCCTAAAAGACACCTGAGTGCCTGGGAGCAGTGAATGATGGGTTGTGTTTGAATATAGCTGGTACTTTTTCCTTACTGCACCACCTGGGATCATTTGAAGGATTCTAGTTCTGCAAAAATTCTTTTTACCCCTTTTTAAAGTTACAGCATTCTAACTTTTAACAGCTTTTGAACCAGCAAACCCAGATACTTGCTACTGAAGTCATGTCTTAAAAAAAATTCAGCAGTAGAAATAATGACAAATTTGGGACAGCATGGCTGCAGCTTGCTAGTGCAGACTTTGGTGTTGAATTTCTGTACTCCTAAGAGCAGAGGCACTGACAAACACAGGGTGCTATAGAGAAACTGTAGGGTTTAGTTAAAATTCTGGGCTAGAAGGTGTGGATAAGGTTTCTAAATTCTAGCAAGTGGTAGTGTGTGCCCACAGCAGGTCAAGAAGTGGTGGGATAGCTAGGGTTTGATTTTCGGTGTTATTCCTTTTATCAGTAATTCACTATCATATATTTCAAGCAATGTACACAAAGAGTCAGGGAACTTGCAAATAAACAGTGGAACCAATTTAAACTCTGAAGCTTACCAAATAAACATTAAAGTATTCCCTTTAGGAACTCGGAATCCTTTGAATTATGCATGTATTGTAGTTTGCAGCAAGATAAAAGGATCCTTAGGTGGGGGAGGGTGAGAAACTTGAAAAGCCTTAAGGAATAATTTGCATGAATTGGGTGGAGAGAGTAAACAGCACAAGGGGAGAAAGAGTTATTTTTCAGTGAGGCCTTACAGAATGAGATCAAACAAATTAAAAGGAAAAGCTCAGGTGGAGTTGAAACAAAGCTGAAGTGTTTTAAACTTGCGTCAGCACTGCCACTGCCCTGAAAGCAAATCCCAGGCAACCCTGGTACTGCCCTGCTTAAAAAAATCAATCATACTTACACCACCCCCCCAAATTCCTAAGAGAGTGTTAAGAGAGAAGCCAAGCCGTGGAGACAGTGTGAGATGTGTGTCTTACTGCAAGCAAGGCTCTGGAAAGGAAAGGAAGAGCAGGAGCAGAGTGTTTCCCAATCTAACAGTATCGGTTTTTATCCTACAGTTACAGGACCGCACGCAGTTTAGCGACCGAGACTTAGCTACCCTAAAGAAGTACTGGGACAATGGCATGACCAGCCTGGGCTCAGTCTGCAGAGAGAAAATTGAAGCTGTGGCAGCAGAATTAAATGTTGACTGTGAAATAGTGCGGGTAAGAAACCTCGAGTCTTCCCTTTGCCTGTCGCAGAAGCACAAACTGGGCCAGATGAAAGCCTTTAAAAATTTCATGAGGAAGCTTGAAATAGATTTCATGTATTACATAATGAATGACCATGTTGGGAAGTGCTCTCTTGCTCTTTCTGCAGTCTATATATAGTAAAAAGCCCTCAGGTAAGAGTCTTTATTGATCAGCAGCAGAAGTAGCACTACAAGCTGTTTGACATTCCTTTTAGGTTGGAGGAAGATTTGAAGGAGAAGTGTTACTTTTTTTTTTTAGGGAAATCCTGGAAGCCTACAAAGTGGTATTTATATTGTTGCTAAGATTTAAAAAAAAAAAACCTTTCTAAAGATGCAGGGAAAATATTTCTCTTTAATGCTTATGGGGGGGGGAATCATTGTAAACATATGAAAGAAATGGCTCAAGAATAGGAAACAAAAACTTTACAAGGCTGTCCCAGAGCCAGGCTGAGAGGTGATAGAGGACAGAATTCTGGGTCACTAGAATTTGATAGTCTGTATAGGTGGTGTTGAGGAAGCATTGCTTTAGATAGCACAGGTTTGGTGTAGATAACCTGATTCCTGACAACCACTCCAATCGTCCCTTCCAGAAGTTGGGAAGTTTGGTACAGCATCAGTGGTTGCCACTGTTCCCAGTTAGCAGACGTTACATCATCACTCTGTCTCATTCACTCAGGGTGTTTCTCAGCCCTACTGTCTTTGCAGTCAGGTCAAAAACATGATTAGAGTCCTCCCTCCCCTACCACAGGCATGACAATTGTGACTAGTCCCTTCAGCTTTCATCCTCTTGTTCTCGTAAAATTCTGACATTTCTCCAAAAGCAGAGCTAGGAGCCCTTACTTGAAACTCTTCTTTTTTGGAGACCTCTCTAGGGCTGACATAGCAAACTGGTGAGAGCGCTGCTTTCAGTGTTGAATGCTGTTATGGCTCCTTACATCTTGCTTTCTTGAGCACATGTGAATTACAAAAAAAGAAGTTGTACTTCTGGAGGCAGAAAATGATTACTCTGTTCTCTGTAGAGAGCAAAGCTGCTTCGTATTTTCCAAGCTCTTCAGTTTGCTTTCTGAAGGGTGAAGCTGTGTCCACTGACAGGATCTCAGAGTGGACTCCTGCGTGTGGAATAACTTTATTCACAGGATAGTTAGACTTGCATCCATGCCTCCCTGCCTTCCCTTAACAACATCCTTATTTGCACACATGGGGGTTCAGTATGAAGCTCTGCACACATCTTTCAGTAGCACCTGCTTGAAATGCTTTTGTCCTCAGGGCAGATGCACCAGGAGATTCTGGCATCACCTGTATTAGAACACACAAATGAACAAAATATTTCTTCATAGGAACTGGTACTGTTACCAGTTACTCTGTTACTCTGGTTCCTGTATGTGGCAGACTTTAGAATTGTAGCTAGGATGAGGTGGAGGTTGGTCTTGCATTGTACTGTGCTTTTTGTTTGTGAGGGCTGAGTTAATGCTACAGGACATGTGTGATCCTCAGTGCTTCCTGTTGTCCTTTCTCTAAGGACACACATTGTGTGTCCCAGCTGTAGGATAGGTATTTTCCATCATGAGCTCTGGAGGATCTGTCCTAAATTTGGTTTAGGATCTATACAAGCACCTTGTGTTGTGCCTCTCTCCTTACCTGCCAGCATGCATTTTCTTCAGTAGGGAACAGTGCTTGCTGGAGGTCAGTGTGCAGCAGGGTCTCCTAAGGAGCCAGGACATGGCAGTGATGCTTCTGGAATAGCTCCTCGCTTGCAGTACTTGTGCTTGCTGCCTTTGTATTTCACTAGGCCCTTAATTCTAAGTAGAGTGCAGCTAGCAACTGTTTCTCCATTTGTGGTGTGAAAAAATACATGTAGCATATGTAAAAGAGTCCTAAGTATATATATGAACCCAAGTGAAGATATGTCAAATACCACAACAAATAGAAGATAGCAAGAATATACATTTATATAAATATATGTAAGCATATGTAACTGACCTTGAATATCTCAACCACCTCCCTGGGGCAGCTTGTTGCAGTGTTCCAGCATCCTCACGGTGCAGAACTTGTTCCCAACATCCAATCTAATCTCTGATTTCAAACCATTGCCATTCATCCTATCCCTGCAGGCCTTTGGAAACAGTCCCTCTGCAGCCTTCTCGTAGCCCCTTCAGGTACTGGAAGGCGGCTATTGGGTCTCCCTGGAGCCTTCTCTTCTCCAGGTGAACAACCCCAGCTGCCTCAGCCTGTCCTTGTAGCAGAGATGTTCCAGCCCCCTGATCATTTTCATGGCTCTCCTCTGACCTGCTCTATCAGGTCCATGCCCTGTGCTGAGTGCTTCAGGGCTGGATACAGCACTCCAAAGCAGAGCACCTCTCTCCGTCTGCTGGCCACACTTCTTTTCATGTAGCCTAGGATGGGATTGGCCTTCTGGGCTGCAAGTGCACATTGTTGGCTCATGTCCAGCTTCTCATCCACCAGGTAAATGTTTTGTACATAAGATGTCAAAAGCATCTCCTGAGCACCCACCACAGGCTAAGGACACCACCTCCTCTTTCCCAGCAGCTCATCAGATAGAAGCTGGATTATTGAAGGCAGTGCTTCTGAGTTTAGTAGCCAAACCAAGCAGTGGCTGCAGAAAGGCCACTCATGCTTCAAAGCTGACTGCTGCCTCTTCTTGCTGGGGGCTCTAGGCCTCATCTGGATCCAGTTTATGATGAAGAGAGACATTGGAAAAAAAAACCTCAGAATCTTCCATCTTTCTTTTTTCAGTTAAGTGGGATTTCTGAAGGTTTCAACCTGCAACCTTTCTAGCACATTGACATCCTAACCTCAGTCTCTGGAAAGCTGTAACCATGCTTTTTAAGTGGCTCCCTGCCAGCCCATTTACTTACAAGTGCCTGAGGGCAGACATATGCTGGTTGCTTCTGCCCTTTCTTCCCTCACCCTTGCTGGCCATCTCTTCAGTGGAAGCTGGGGAAGTTGCTGTGCTGCGGTCGTTGCTGGCTGCTCTAAGTCTGATCACATGCACTTGGCAGGTGTTGTCTGAAGTTTTTAAGGAGGTAATATTTTAGGAATATAATTAGGACTATTAGGATGGTTTCCTGCATAGAAATGCTGGTCTGCTCTGACACTCATCACTGCACTGCTCCAGAATATTCACTGTTAAATGTAGCACACAGGATATGGAACCTTATTTCCATGATAATTCGAGAGACTATAAAAATATGTTCATCTTCTGTGACATATTCAGTGGTTAGGATGAGATTTCTCTGCTTTGAAGGCTATGTAAGAAGACAAGATCTACCTTTCATAAGTGCCTCAGGTGGTGATTTTGAGGAATTCTTAATAAAAAAGACGCAGATTTGCTTTTACATTTGATTGTTGTTAGCCCTATTTGTTCCATCATAATATTAGGAGAAATTTCAAGGAGTGGCAATACACTGCCCTGGAAAAGAGAGGCACAGATCTGGGAGGGATGGCTTGTATGTTGGGCTTTTTTCCTTTTCTCCCCACACCCCCTATCTAATGCACTAAAGTATCTAGGTAGCTCTCTGCGTGCCTGTTTTGTAGCCTTCAAAGAGGAAAATCAGCAGGCTGGGAAAGCAAATACCACCCAACAAAAATGATTTGCTAAAAATAGTGTTAAGCATGACATCTTTTAGCTAGTTAAAGAGATTCAGCTTTAAAAAACATTTTTTTCCAAGGCTAGCACAGCATGAAGCTATCTTCAGTAGCTGAGACTGCTGTTAATGCTTCCTAAGTTTTCTGTTTGATAATCAAGGTATTACAAGCAAAATATGTTTTGCTAAGCTTTTTCATGCTATATATCAAAAACCCAACTGTATCCTGGACTGCATCAAAAGGTGCCTGGCCAGCAGGTAGAGGGAGGTGATCCTCCCCCTCTGCTCTGCCATTTTGAGACCCCCAGTCTGAAGTATTGTGTCCAGCTCTGGAGCCCCCAACACAAGAAGAACAAACATGGAACTGTTAGAGCAGATCCAGAGTAGGCCACATAGGTGATGTAGGGGTGGAAGTTGCAGAGTGAAAACATGGCTCAAAGATCTTCTGTTAGATTTGCTGAATAATTTAGGTGGGGAGAGACCTTACAAGGTCACCTAGTCCTGCCCTTTATTTAGAGCAGGATTGGCTTCAGGGTTAGGTTTCTCAGGAGACTGTCCATCAAAATGGAGTACCTCCAAGGCTGGAAGTGCCAAGGCTCACATGGACAAACTGTTCCAGTGCCTCACTGCAAAGCATTATTTTTTTTTCTTAATTCCAGTCAGAGCTTCCCTTGCTGTGACTTGTGGCAGTTATTTCTTTTCCCTTTGCTGTGCACTTCCCTTTTCCCTTGTGCTGGAGGACTGAACCTGGACACAGCATTCCAGGAAGCAGCCTCATGAGGGTCAACTACAGGTGAATAATCACCTGCTTTGGATTGCGGGTTACGCCCTTGTGCTTCTGGTTTAGTTGTGCTGCGCTCACTTGGCTGTGGGCCTGTTGCTTTTGTTACCGTTTCTGATGTGGTTCATGTTTATTTCTCTTACAAGACCTGGATTGGGAATCGCAGACGGAAATATCGTTTAATGGGGATTGAGGTCCCACCCCCTAGAGGAGGTCCTGCTGATTTCTCTGATCAGTCTGAATTTGTTTCTAAATCAGCACTTAATCCAGGAGAGGAAACTGCTACTGAAGTGGGGGATGATAATGATAGGAATGATGAAGTATCAATCTGCTTATCTGAAGGAAGCTCACAAGGTATTTGAAAATGCAGTTACTACCGTGCATATATTGCTGATTTTGTGCAGTGTGCATGCTCTGGATTCTCTGTTGTACACATTCAAAAACGTCTGAAAGAGTGTCTGACACAAGTTAGCTACCTCAGCTGTACTGAAGGTATGGTTTGGTCTCTTTCTTCTACCTCTATATGCATTTTGTTGGGTTTGTTATCAATAAAAAGCTTCCAGACAACTTCTATCAAAGACATCTGTTCCTGGCAGGTTCTTCTGAAGCTAAATGACAGGTTCACAATTGCTGGTGCAGCTGTGAGATGGGTAGACAGTGCAAATGGCTAAGTCCCACTTCCCTAGGAAGCCAAATGCTGTTTTCTGGCCAGTTCTGCCACAGCCAGCTTGGGTATCCGTTCCTGTTCACCTGGATCACAGCAATGCTCACCTAAACAAGCACTAACATGTGCACACTGCTCGCTTGGAGCTGGCCAGGCTCTGTACTTAAGGCTTACCTGATACTAAACTGATACTGAAGAGGTAAGCTCAGAAGATAATTAGCTCAGACTTGATCCTCCACAGTATGTCAGAGCACAGCAGAATGTCTGCCATTCAGCTGGCTGCAGTGCCCGTGTGCTCTCTGACAAACAAATACAAACCAACAGGAAAGATCAAAGCTGGTAGCAAGGGACTTCTCAGAAAGCCTTAGAAGTGCACAAAGGGGGTGCCTCTGTGTTCTCAGTACATTGTATGATGGTGAGTGATAAGTGTCTCAAACTTAATTCCCTGCTTCTCCACCTCCCAGGGTTGGCACCTGACCACACTGAATTGATCTCTGCCTTCCCTCTCATCCATTAGCACTGTGGGCTAGGGCAGATGAGCTGCCACTCAGCACATCCACTGCCTCCACCAGCTCAACTAATTGCTCCCAGTGCTTCTGATTAGATGAGATCAATAAAGCTTTTGCTCTCTAAACTAAAAGAAAGGCTGATCTAGTCCATGCTATTGCAGCTTAATCTGCCAGGCTTGATCTTGTCATTCTGTCTGAACAATTTAAAGGAAAGTGCTAGAAAAATGGAGAACTGGGAATGATTTTGTGATAGCTTTGTCATGTTTTACTGTAAAGAGAAAAGATGATAAAGAAATGGGCCAAGTGATTGAAAGCCAAGCGAGGTGCAGAATCTAAGAGTCCTTGGTTTGCCTGAGGTGTGGAAGGAGCTGATTTAGTCAGACCTGTTTGAAAGAAAATGGTGACATGGGAAGAGTCTGAATTCTCTGTGAAGTGAGGAATAATACATTTATTGAAGGAGGCTGTGAGCCTGAGTACATTATTAGAGTCAAAGCTTAAGGAAGTGCAAGAAAACTATAGGATACCCACAGCAGGCAGGAATCCCACTTGCATTCCACTATGCTACCACAAGAACAATTTCTATTCATTTCCCCAGTTCAAAGGAGTAGATCTCAGTGCTGCAGCTCAGCTTCTTCTGAACTTCCTGGAAACTATTTCCACCAATAATGATGTGTACTATTCAGTCACAGATGTTTGATAACTTTTGGTCCTAATTTGTAAACAACAAAACCCCACCCAAACCCACCACCACAAACCAAAACCAAAACACTTTCAAAGACAGGAAAAAAGCTATTTTCAGTCACATAATTAGGATGAAAGTGTCGATGGCATTTGCTTGCAAAATGTAGTGTAAATGTTTTTAAAAGGCTGTATTCTGATGCAAAATTGAAGCATTAAAGTTCTCTTAACACCTTCCCTTTTTTAAATGTGTGTTAATTGAATCCATGCTTTGTGTAAAGGAACCCAGCTCTGTGGAGGCCCTTATAGCTGTGCCAGTTGTTATTAGCTGAGGAGGAGTATTTAGAGTTGGAAGTGCTGTCGACACTGGCTTCAGTCAGCTGTTGAGTCCAAGTGGTGACTGTCAAGGTTACTGAGTGACCATCTCAGAATCCCTGAGGTGCACCTTCAGTGACTTCATTCTTCCAGGTGTAACCACGGGGTTGTTTATTGCTCCCCGCTTTACAGTTGTCTCATTTGGACCCATTTGCTTTTGCTGCTGGCAGAAGTTGTGATAAGTGGTAGATGAAATTTATTTGAAACAACCTCAGATAAAATTGTCTCCATTTAGAGATACTTAACGAATAGAAAAACAATTCAAAACAATTCATTGTCTCTGTAGGCTCTGGCCTAAATACTGTCCCATCTTTGCAAGTGTTGGTACTCTCCAGTTAAATCCTGTCGCCGCTGTGTTTGTGAGAGTGATCCACCCCTGCATCCTTACCCACCCCCTTTCCGTGTCTCACATGAGCCATGCTGCCCAGTCCGTTGTCCTCTTTAGATGTGATGGCTGGGCTCTTGGACCCTTTTAGTGCAAGCTCTGCCCTCTGCAGAACTCTCATTTTCCTTGCACTTGGGAGGAGTGTATTTCCAATGAATATCCTAGCTGTGAGGGACAGCATGGAAGTTTCTATCATAGCTGTCTCGCCACTGTGTTTTAGCAAGCATTTTCTTCTTAACAGTGGAGAATTAAAGGAAATCTGAGAAATACACTTAATCATAGACTTACTTTCTTGGCTTTTTTCACATTTGCCTTAGTTTGGGCTAATAAAATCATCTGTTGCTTGTGTTGGAAAGTAAGGATAAGATTTGCTCAGATTTCAAGTGTGTGCTTTGCTGATACATGCCAAGTTCACTAGGAATAAACACTTGCCAAACAAGAATGAAATCCTCTGCTTGACTATCAGGTTTTTGGTTCAAAACTAATCAGTCTGCAAGGAGGAGGTGGGATTCTGCTATGTACCCAATGATGTCAGGGCATGCAGGATTTTTATCTAGTAATTTCTTTTAATGAAAAACCCAAAAGTTATGCTCATCTCTGATGTGAAACTGTTCATCACTTTTGAATATCCCAAGCTGAACCTAAGAAGAGGGAGGGTTCTGTGCATTGCAGGAGCGTTGTTTCAGTTAGCAATTGGCATATCACTGGCCTGAAATCCTTGTGATGTGATGCCTTTTTTCATAAGCCATAGAGTATTTTTTTTATGTCTAGATATTAATAATGTGACTTTGCTTTTGGATCTACCAGATATGACATATTTAGTGCTAAAGTCTATCAGTGTTCCTTTGGCATAAAATGTGTGAATGAAATCTGAAAATCTAATTTATTTCTGCAGAAGAGACGAGTGAAGCTCTTCAGAATGAAGAAATTGGTCACAAAGATGATGACCAGAATCCAGTATCTGCTGATAATGTGGTATGTACAGCTCTCCTTTCCCACTAATGTGACCTCCTTAGCTGCAAATGGTGAGGTTGTTGTCAGACCTTAGTGTTCTTCACTAGGCAAAAACTTTGGTCAGTGCTGAGAGGCCTTGCTAATTGCTTGAGCACTGGAAGGAGCTGCACTGAAAGGAGCTGCACTGAACGTTGCAAAACCTGTTCAGTAGAACCTAATTAAACAGCTCTTTATGCATGACAACAACCGTGTTCTTCTGGAGTGCAGAGCACAATGCTGAGGTAGTGCTCTAGAAGTACCTACTGAACTAAACCAGAATACCCCCCCAGAATGATAATTAGAAGTGGGTTTCTGTAGCTTTAAGAAAGCCAGCTGTCTGTAGAGCTCAGACTGGAGTGGATGTGTACTGCTCCTTCCCATACCCTTGACAGGGCATTGTTTAGGTGTCCCTTGTGTTCTCACTTGCATTCACATTGAGTCAAACACAGTTGTCCTGAGGTTTTAACTGACTTCAGTGGGGCGAGGAAGGAAAGACAGAGAGAGGAGTTATGGCAAATAATGCAAGATCCCCCCTTGCTTAGCCTGCCTCTCTCAGATTGGAAGAGAGGAGGGAAGGAAGAGGAGAGAACCCAGTGTGGTAGGGTAATTTTATCTTAACAGCTCTGTGCAGAATGAACAGGTGATGGTTCATTTCCCAGTTGAACTTCTAGTGCAGTCAGAGGGTAAATGACAGGAAGTCAGAATGTGACAAGATCATTTATGTGCCATTAATCACACAGAACCCGAACTGGGAAGGTGAACAGGAGACTCCCTTCCCTCTCTCTATTTATATAGTAGAGAACATTTTCTTTCTTTGCTTAATATATGCTCATCTATTGTGTAAACTGAAACCCCACAGCTGTATTTTCTGTGGTTAGCTGAATAGACACAGCTGCCTTTTCCCTTTCTGTTTACCTCATTGGCCTGCTGTGACTGAGATACAACCACTCTGAGTTTCGGTCTGATGCCTTTACCATGGAGATGCAGACTGTAAAGTGACAAAGGTGAAAGGTTTGCAAAGATGATGTCAGAGAAGCTTGGTTCTCTGATCTACCTGAAGTCCAGTATTGTATAATTTGATACAATAAGAAGGTGTGGGGAAACAGGAGTAGGTTTGTCAAGCTCTGCTCTGAAAAGTAACAGCATTTTAAAGTGACATGTGGTTCAGATTGGACACACACACTGGTACCACTGACAAGAGCTTGGCACCTTCATCTTGACACCCACCCC
The DNA here is from genome assembly GCA_033816785.1 of Picus viridis. Classification (NCBI taxonomy): domain Eukaryota; kingdom Metazoa; phylum Chordata; class Aves; order Piciformes; family Picidae; genus Picus; species Picus viridis. The sequence goes on along the minus strand of CM066580.1, from coordinate 22,168,566 downwards.
TCAGGTGTTTATAGCCACTACTGGGATCCCCTCAGCCACCCCTGCATATGGAACTGTCCTTTGTAGCACATCCTCTTAGGGCTTTTGATTTGCACTGTGACCACAGAAGGCCAAAGGAGATCTCTGCATTTGTTTAGGCAAGAAATAGGTCAGTGGGGACTTGCCTGTCACTTGCCATAATGTCTGGTTTGCTCTAGAGGAATAAACATTCATAACCTTCTTGGCCCTGCAGGAGGTCTCCAACAAAAGGCTGGCAGAATAAAGAGCAGGCTGGTGCAGGCTGTAATGAGGTATAATATGCAGCTTAATGCCACAAACATGGGGACAGAGAGCTCCTCCTCTGTAAACAGCCTGAGTCACCATGGCAGCAGCTCTCAGTGCCTGCAGTTTCAGTTTGGATCCTTCCTGGATCTTCTGGCTGAGGTACATGATTGCCATCTAATGGGGGCTACACAAGTTAGAATTTCTCATGAGCAAACAAAAAGTCCTGATACCTTCCTCCAGTTTCATGCCAGTTTGAGATGAGGGTTGCTGTGTAATCTCTGCCTTCAAATGTTTGAAATCAGCTGTTTCCTTCTGTTTCAGAAGATAGAAATCATAGATGATGAAGAAAGCGACATGATCAGTAATTCTGAAGTGGACCAAATGAGTTCTCTTTTGGACTATAAGGTGAGAAATTAGGCTAGAGAGTGGTAAACAGGATAGGCCCCAGGATGTTCAGATGGACATGTCTGCAAGGGCCTGCATGAGGTTCAACAAGTCAAAGTGCATCTGGGTCAGGCCAATTCCAGTCACAAATCCAGGCTGACTGCAGAGTGAGTTGAGAGCAGCTCTGAAGAAAGAGACTTGGAGGTATTGGTTGCTGAGAAGCTCCCCAGGAGCCAGAAGTGCCCTCATGCAGCCCAGGGGGCAGCTGTGTGCTGGGCTGCTGCCAGAGGAGTGTGGCCATCAGGGCAAGGAAGGGGATTCTGCCCCTTGACTCTGCTCTGCTGAGACCCCACCTCCAATACTGCATCCGGTGCTGGTCTCCCCAGCATAAGAGTGAGTCTAGGGGAGGGACACAAAGATGATCCAAGGGCTCCAGGATATGCTGTGAGGGTAGACTGAGGGAGCTGGGGTTGTTCAGCCTAGAGAAGACTCTAGGGGAGCTTAGAGCTGCATTCCAGTACCTGAAGGGATCCTACAGGAAGGCTGCGGAAGGACTTTTCATGAGGGTGTCTAGAGACAGGACAGGAGGGAATGGTTTGAGGCTGAGGGAGAAGTTCTTCAGTATGAGGGTGGTGAGAGTCTGGAATAGTCTGCCCAGGGAGGTTGTGGATGCCTGTAGGTGTTGAGGGCCAGGTTGGATGAGGCCTTGAGCAGCTGAGTTTAGTTGAGAGGCATCCCTGATCTCTGAGGTCCCTTTCATCCTGAGCCATTCTATGAATTCGGCAAAGGCATGGGGAGCCTGCAGCTCCTCTGCTGTTTCTCATGGTGCTGCCCATCATACCCTAAGCCATGCCTCCTCATCCCATTTGCAGACAGATTACCTGCATTTCAACCCACAGGGAGGCAGGAAAAATCCCATTTCCACAGAGCAATCACATTACCTTAGCTGTAGCCATCTGCAGCTCCCACCACGTGTCCCAGACAAAGCAATTTATTGAGTCTCTGAAGCAAAACTTCCTTTTTGTGCCAGGCTTGTTCTTTGCAGTGCTGTGCCACACTTGTACATGCAGCCTGCTGCTGCCAGCTGTGGAAAGGTACAGAACAGCTGGAATCATCTAATAAAATGGGCAGATCTGAGGAGTCATTCTCCCCATGTAGTACAGAACATGCCTGGAAGCAGTAGTTGTGGGAGGGAGGAGAAGCAGTTGGATACCTGAAAGCTGCTGTCTTCTGCCAAATGGTGAAGGTTATGCATGTCTTACTGCTCTCCTAAGAGCAGAGCTCAGGGATGGATATTGAGCATGGCTTTACCTATGTGGCTGATTTTTTTTTTCCTTAGAAGATAGGCAGGTTCTGCTAATGGTAATTACCAAAACAATGAAGAGATCAGCTCTCCAGAACAAAACCCCCTCCTTCAAGCAGTGTTTTCCTGGCAAGGGCAGTAGAGAATGAATATGGAGAGGGAATGACCTTTTCTTAATGCCACCTGTCACCACAGTGAAAGGCTTGTTGTGACAGCAGACCCCACAGAACCTTGTGTTGTTGGTCTGTTGTTTGACATCAGCGATCAGTCTTTGTGCCTGTGTGCTTTCTGACTCCCTACTTTGGCTGGGCAAAATCCATTACTAAACAGGAAACTTCTGAGCTTCCATGTAAGACATGCATCCAGCTCAGTTGCTTATGAAAGCCTACAAATCACAGCCCAGATATTTCTCTCTTCCTCTCAGAGCTGTTACCACCTGAGGCAGTATGATGAGCAAAGTTTTGACTGAAGAAATGTGAATTGTATGGAGGAAAAGGCCCCAAACCAGCAAGCATTTTGAAAGGCTTCTTCCAAACCTCCCAGTCTCACCTTTTCAGAGGAACTGAAGTTGAATTGTGGGCTGACTAGAAAACGAGAGCCTGGCTCTGTGGCAGAGCCTTTCCCTTTTTTAAAAAGCCCACAACTTTTAAAACAAAATTTCAGCTTAAAAATCCACTATTTAAATTGGCTTGGGAAAGTATTTGCTGCCACCAGGACCACTGTATGCAGAACTCTCAAGCTAATAAATAGCTACATAAGCAAGGGTGGCTTTATTTATAGCTTCATAGAATGGTTTAGGTTGGAAGGGACCTCAAAGCTCATCCAGTTCCAACCCCCTGCCATGGGCAGGGACACCTCCCACTAGTGCATGTTGCTCAGGGCCTCATCCAACCTGGCCTGGCCTTGAACACCTTCAGGGTAGGGGCATCCACAACCCCCTGGGCAACCTGTTCCAGGGTCTCCCCACCCTATCAAGAATTTCTTCCTAATCTCCAGCCTAAATCTGCCCTCCTCAAGCTTCAATCCATTCTCTCTTATTCTGTCACTACAGGCCTTTGCCAAAAGTCCCTCCCCAGCTCTCCTATAGATCTCTTTAGGTACTGGAAGGCTGCTGTAAGGTCTCCCTGGAGTCTTATCTTCTCCTGGCTGAACAGTCCCAACTCTCTCATCCTGTCTTCATAGGGGAGGTGCTGCAGCCCTCTGATCATCTTCATGGCCAGACCACACAGCTTTGTGTCATTCCCAAACTTGCTGAGGGTCCCTCCCACTGTCCATGTCACCAAGAAAGATGTTAAACAGCACTGGTCCCAGCGCCAGCTCCTGAGGGGCACCACTTGTCCAAATGGAGACAAGCGACATAGAGCTGTTGTTGATCACAGCTCTGGGTGCAGCCACCCAGCCAATTTCTTATCCCTATTCTAGGCTCTGATACTTCTCAGTCAATGCAGCACTCATGTGTGAGCCTGAACCTTCCCTTTCTGTGTGTGTTGTTCCTTGCTAACAAAGGGAGGGTGCATATTTGGTGCTCCTTTGTAGGCACCTTTGCAGAAGTGCTGTGACTTTGACCTTGAGGAGGGAACCTGTTTGTTTAGGTTATGTAATCTTTGCAAAAGTAAATAGCCAGAGAAACTGAATTCTAGCTCTACACTGATCAACAGATTTAGCCTTTTCATCTTGCATACCAATCAGCTGCTAAATCTGAAGGAGAAGAAATCTTTGGTATAAACTGAAGTACCAATCAAAGATGGCTTTTAATTAAGTTTGGTTTGGTATGAAGTGATTTGCAAGTACAGTAACAGAGATTTCTGCAAAGGTTGGAAATCCACCTTTTCAGCTCCAGCGTGCACAGTGTGGGTATTTCTCCCTTTGGTAAATACATTCCTGTTTACTGTAACTTGAGAGATGCTGGGGAGGTTGGTGAGCTGACACTTCAGGCTACCTGACACACCCAGGGTGCTCTCTTTTAATTTGTGGTAGCTTTCAGGAATTTCCAAGCTTTTTTCCCTGGTCTTTGTGTCAAGCCTCCTGCTGTAATAGTCAGATAATCACAGAATGGTGGAGACTGGAAGGGACCTTTGGAGGTGATCTAGTCCAAACCTCCTGCTAAAGCAGGGTCACCCACAGCAGGTTGCCCAGGATCACAATGTCCAGGTGGGTTTGGAACCTCTCCAGAGAAGGAGACTCCACAACCTCTCTGGGCAGCCTGCTCCAGGGCTCCAGCACCCTCACAGGAAAGTTTTTCCTTATGCTTAGGTGGAAGATAATGGAACTTAGATGCTGTCTCTCCTCACAATCACCCTGCCTTTTCAAAATCGCTTCTAGAGACAGACCTGGGCTTTATTTTAATTTGTTTTAAAATGAAATTCGAGGTCCAGAATTTTGTCCTTCTTGTCCACAGAATGAAGAAGTCAGATTCATCGAGAACGAGCTGGAGAACCACAAACAGAAGTATTTTGAGCTGCAGACGTTTACTCGGAGTTTAATACTTGCTATTAAATCAGATGATAAAGAACAGCAGCAGGTAAGTCTGGAAGTAGGTTTCAGTAACAGCAGGTGTTTGTCATGGTGGCTTCTGTTACTGCCTTGGTTTAATTCCATAGTGCCCAGAGGCTCAAATTGTTACTAGGGCAGTGTTGTGCTGAACATCCACACAAAGAAAAGCTGAGCTTTAAACAAAAGAGGTTTTGCAGTCTACACAAGCAGTGAGCTGGGGAAGGAAGAGTGACTTTTGCAAAGGAACAGGCACAGCAGCCTTCAGCACAGCAGTGCACACTGAGGGACTGGGATTTGTCTGGGCAAGACCTAGGGAAAAACTGCAAGCTTCTTCAGATGCACTGCACTGCATTTAATCCTTCTTCTAATGCTTGGTTGGATCGTGGCATCTGTGGGTAACGGTTTGTGCCTTATTTAGGAAGAGATTGTGTTACTTCACTGTTTGTTTTCCCTTTTGCCTTTAAGACACATCATCTTGGACACTGTTTTTCCTCTCAATATCCATCAGTACCAACGTGGGTTTTTTTTTTGAGTCCATCCAATACCAGCACTGACTGAAAAGCTCAAGAGAGTTGTATGCAAATCAGACATCAGACACACACCTAACACTTACTGTTATATTCTTTTTACTCTCAGGCACTGCTCTCAGACTTACCTCCTGATTTAGAAGAAATGGATTTCAATCATGCATCCCCAGAGCCTGATGATACCTCATTCAGCTTGTCGTCTTTATCAGAGAAAAATGCCTCAGACAGTTTGTGATTGATCTTTTTTAACTGACAAGAAGCAGCCCCACCTTGTGGGTAGGGTTCAAGAGAACAGCATTTTGCTTTCCAGTGTTCCTCAGTCCAAAAAAGAAAGCCCAAGGTGAAGTAGACTCTCCTGAAGGATGACTGTAGTGTGTCATGGCTACAGTGTGCACTGTCAAGCAATTCTGAATGTTGGGTTTTTTGGTAAATGAAAGAACTGTGTGAGGGAAGATTTCACTTTCAGCAGTTTGGCCTTGATTAGGGTAACTTCTGCCTCTCCAGAAGAATTCTTGCTCTGTAGCAAAGTCTTTTTGAGCAGGGATCCAAGAGTGGAAAACAAATTACCTGTTATAGAGACACTCAACTCTTCAGAGTTGCTTGCTCACCAGTCCTCTTTATTACTTTTTTCCCCCATTTTTACTCAGGTAGGTGGACTAAAACTTGGGGCTCCAAATAGAATAATGAGCTTTTTAAGAGTTGTGCTTTGAACCCTTGGGAAAATCTGAAATTAAACTCTGATGGTTTTCATTTGTATGACTTCAGATTGTTGAATCTTCCATTTTCTGACCAAAACAGCTGAAACGGCTTTGAAAGGCTACCTGGAAAATGGGAATTCTCATCAATAAATGATAAACGTGATGAAGCAGTCCTAAGTCTTGTAACAAATGAGATGGCTCTGGGAAACCTGATAGCTGCAGAACACAGCCTTCTGATGCTCTCACCATAGCAATGGGATTAGATCTTTGTGCTCCTAGTTAGTTTTCTCAGCGTAGTTACAGGTTTTATTAGCCAAAGTCTGAATGCTGAAGTTCTGTTCTTTAAGAAGTTCAAGTGTTTGGAATTGAGTTTTGCAGATCTAAATGTGACCTGGTTTTGAAGTAGCCCTGTCTGACAAATGTTTTGGCAACTGCCAGGTGCCACTTCTAAACTGTGATCTGACTGCAGGTAGTGGCTGAAATTAGTTTCTTCTTTCCTGGCCGTCTTGACATTGAATCCCTTTACTCGCCTGGTTAAATGGATGTGCAAACACGTCCAGGTAAATGTAGTAGGGCACATAGCTGCATGCCCATATTTGTTGATGCTCTGTAACTTCCAGTCTGAATATTCCTCAGCAAGTGTTTCTGAAACAGATCCCTTCACAGCTGGGTAAAAAGTCTGATCTTTCAGTTTTATGCCAAACAATCATTTTCTTTGGTGAATCTTTAGTCATCCAGTACACTAAGTAATCCCCTTAATTCGAGTGGGTGATCCAGGGTGCAGCTCTGAAGATCCAGTGTTGGGGAAATGACACCTTTGTGACATCTTGAATACTGGGATTCATTCACAGTTTTAGTTTTCTATGTCTGATCTATTCCCCCTAGCAATTCCTTATTAGGGTTTTCTCAGTCTGATCTGTTCCCCCTAGTAATTCCTTATTAGGGCTTTCTCAGTCTGATCTATTCCCCTTCATCATTTCTACAGCCCTTTTCTTTAAGTAGCAGTAGTGAGCTCTGTTATATCTGGGGTTTTGCTGTGTCTGTGTCGTCCTTGGGCATGAGGAGCTTTTAGCAATACTGTGCAATGCCAGCTGCACACAGGATGGCAGCAGTTCCAAAAGCTGGTTTAAAAACCAAAACAGTTTCACAGTTCTCACTACTACCCAATCCAGTTAGCTCCCAAAAGACCTCTTACCAGCTATTCTCCAGAGTAACCCCACAAAAGCAAGCTGCTGTATTTGAGTGGAGTGGAATCCCAAGACAGAGAGAGAAGGCACCCAGTGTAACCAGGAGGTAAGTGGTGTGTTGCTCATCCTTCCACTGCCTGAACCTAAATGTCTCATCCTGGCTGGCAGACACATCCTTCCATCTCTCCTGGAAAGAGGAGTGGTGTTTTCCATGCCTGTTGAAATGACCACCCAGTTAAAATTAATGTAGGTTTGTGTGCAGAGCTTACAGTGCTACCCTTCAAATGGAAGACAGAGCTTAGCTGTAATTCTGCTCACTGAAAAAGGCCTTGATAAAGGGGTTTCTATGCTGGGTTAACAATGCTTTCTATTACTGTTCTCTCTAGATAGGAAATTTGTGCCACTGACAATGGAACCTCTTGTTTTCTGGGAGCTTTGCTGAACTGAAAAAAAAACACCAGCAGTGTGATTTGCCCCTCCTTGGACCGTGTTTTCCTGCTAGTTCCACTTAAATTCCCAAGGCAAAAGGCAGGATACTTAGGCTGGGAGTTCTTGATTTCATGGTGAGTTGTCATCCACCTTTAGACAAGAAAAGCTTTCACTGATGATTCCTGCTTTTGCTGTGTTCTGCTTCTATTTCATACACCAAACAAAGCAAAGGAATTGTGAACAAACTACCAGATTGCAGCAGTTCCCTAAGTCCCTTTTCTGAAGGAAGCTGGAATCCCCTTCCGGATGTGCAGCTCAAACTCTTGCTGCAGTCAACCCCCACATCATCCCTGCGGGCATGTCGTGCTTTGCTCCTTTTCTCTTGCAGGGTGACAAGACTAAGCACAACAAAGTAGTGATGTTTCCATACCCTGAAACGCTTGACAAATGCTACAGGATATTGAGGAAGAAAGAGAATAAATCCTATTGCTCTGGAGGATAACAGCATGTGGCTGCTCCACTGGTGTTTGCAGTAGCAGTGTGTGTTTCCTGCCATATGTAAAACAGATTTTAATGCTGTGTGACCCTTACTGCCATTAAATGGTTGCAGCAACAATAGTTCTGCAGTGCAGGAGCTGAAGAGCAGCTTGCAAGGTCCTGCAAGCTAACACCCAACCATCCTTGAGAGTTTTGAAGGTACATGTCCAAGTATTGCTCCTTAGGCTAGCAGTGCACAAGTGCTTTGTGACTGAGGGTGTTTTGAGTTTGCTTGAGTCCCCCACAGGATGTGCTGATCCACTTGGCAGATCACATCCCCATCCATGAAACCTGTTCAGCTGGACCTTTAGAACAGTGGGAGAGAGAGGGACTTTTCATAAGGGGAATGGTTTGAAGCTGAGGGAGAGCAGGGTTAGACTGAATCTTAGGAAGAGGTTCTTCAGTACAAGGGTGGTGAGACTCTGGAACAGGCTGCCTGGGGAGGCCGTGGCTGCCTCCTCCCTGGGGGTGTTGAAGGACAGGTTGGATGAGGCCTTGAGCAGCTGAGTCTAGTTGAGAGGTGTCCCTGCCCGTGGCTGAGAGACTGGAGTAGATGAGCTCTGAGGTACTTTCCAACTTGAGCCATTCTGTGACTATGATTCTACGATATTTCTTTCCAGCTTCATCTTAGTGGTTGTGCTGACAGACCTCTTGCTGACAGGCATCACACTCTGGCACAGGTGCCAGGACACTCATTTCCTGATCAAATTCTTTAGACAGTGGAGAATGGTGGGGATGGCTCTCTGGGCCCATGGCATGTTAGGCTTTGGGGGATGGTCCTTTCTCCTGTTGATAGGACGGGAACAGAAACCCGCATCAAGTCCTAGTTCATCTTTTGCATTGACTTCCCATGACAGATGAAGCTAATACTGAGCTGTGTTCTGGTGACTGTTTCAGTGCCTCAGCTCCATGGCTCTAACAAACCACTGCAGCAGAAGTGCCACTTCGTGATGGTTTTATCCTCTTTCTGCAAGGGCTTTCATTTGCTTTGTCCGTGAAAGGTGGCTTCCTGACGTTGTTTACCCTAACACCTCTTTCTGAAGGAACTGAAGTGGGAAAAGGTAGAACAGAGGCTTCAGACAGAGACAGGCCACCCCTTAGGGAGCTGTGACAGTCTTTGATACCAGTGAGCCTGCTCACCGTTAAGAAAGCTGCTTGCTGAAGCTTTCCCTCCTTTCATTTCACTGCAGGTGATGCTTCTGTCAAGTCTGGAGGTCTAACAGGAGTGAGTAAATAGTAAATATCCCAATAAGTGAATTTTTGGCAGGTTTAGAAGTGCACAAACGGCTGCACCATACAGGTGTCAAGCTTTGGTCTTGAAGCAGCACTGCACTTCAATCTTTCCAAGGGTTTCTTTTTCTCTAAGGCAATAAAGAGCCTGCAAGCGAGGAGCAGCCGATGGGCTCTGCAGTCCTCTGAGTGACAGAAGGGATGCACCAGCTCAGCCTTTTTCTTCTGAAAATGGGAAGCAGCTTATAGAGTCCATTCACCAAACAGGGTGAGCTGCACCTACTGATGTGGTTCTGCAGGTGAAGTGACAGGCCAAGTGGAGGGGATCTTGTGGAGATGGCCATTACTGCTTAGGTCCATCAGTCCCAGCCAGGGGCTCTTCACTACCCTCTTGGTAGCGTTACAAGGAGCACAGCACTCACTTTTCCCTTGGTACTCTAGTCCTAGCTGACTGTTGGTCTCAGGGTGCTGAGAGCATAAGGACAGACAATAATATGCATCAGTGGAATAGCACAGAATGCCTGAAACATGAGGATTTCATCACTTGTAAAGTTACAACCAAAAGCTTCATTTACTACCTCCAGTCCTGCTGCTTCAGCCAACTACGAGGCTGCTTCACGTGTTAGGGCTGGCAGCTGCCCAACCTTCAACTTGATTCCAAGATCCTGCCTTTCTGCCCCAAATCATCATAAGGCTCAGTAAATTGCTCACTTGTGAGATGCCTGCTCAAAGTTAGAGGATGGCTAGTGAGAAAACTCCAGGTAGTTACTCAACACAACAGAAGCTGGTTTGTGGTGGTTTTTTTCTGTACCAATATTTCAGCACGTTGACTCAATGGGAAATCCTAAACCCCATGGCAAAAGTAGAACTCCAAAACGTGTGCTTTCCATGGCAGAACAGGGTTTCATTCTGACTGGAGAGAGCTTATTTGTCTCTGAAAGGCAGCAGCTGAGATTTTGGTCAGAAGATGACAGACACAGATGGGGCAGAAACTTGGGCTTGTGGTGGTGGTTGGTTGTAAACAGAGGAGCATTCCTCTCTGAGACTAAGAGATGCTTGAGAGTGGTCCTGGAAGGAAAATGGTTTCAGGGCAGAGCTTTGGTTCTGCTGAACATTTTACTGTATCATTGAACTGAAGTCAATAATTCTCCATTTCTGTATTACATTTTACACACACTACCTCTGAGATGGGACACCACCTTTACAACCACACAGAAAATGTGAACTGAAACTTTTTTTTTTTCTCTTTAAAGTTTTCTAGACAATAAATTATTTCCAACATGCCTCTCTCACTTCTGTGCTTGTTTTTCAGTTGAGTGTGAGACATTCACTTGGATTTTGGTTTGATTTTATTTTAGTGATGGGTTTATGTATTAATCTATGGACAAGGAAGGAAATGATAGAGATATATGGAACACTGGAACAGGTTGCACAGGGAAGTAGTCAAGGCCCCATCCCTGGAGACACTCAAGGACAAGCTTGATGGGGCTCTCAGCAACCTGATCTGGTTGGGGATGTCCCTGCTTACTGCAGGGGGGTTTGGCCTAGATGACCTTTAAAGGTCTCATCTACCCCAGTGCATTGTAGGATTCTGCAATTCTAAGGTGTGGTATTAGGTAGAAAAGATGAGCAGATGTTAATGGTAGTAAAGGTTTCTGTTGAAGCTGAAGGATGATGTACACAGGCTAGCTGTGCTAGTGTGAGTACAGCAGAAGGAATGATACTGTCCTTTATCTGGTACTAGATGATGTGACATTTCTCACTACATCATAGATCCATTTATCAGAGAGAAGAGTCAATGGATGAAAAGGAAAGAGGATTTTACAGGCTCTGCAATGCCACAGCTCATGAATACATCTCATAGGGTTGGTTTTTTCAGCTATTGGTTGGGTTTGGTTTTGCATCGCTATGTATAGAGACCTTGTAGAAACCATTCTGATCTGAGCAAGTGTTAAATGAAAATGAGTAGCAAGCTAAGGCTTAAACGTAAAGGCAGACCTTGGTTTGCAGTCAAGTTTCATTAAGAGTCCCCAGGATTTCCCCCATTGCATCTCTCTGAAATACCTGGGGTAGGGGAACAGAGCACATCAGCCTCTTCAGCCTGGGGCTGGGGGAGGGAAACACAAGGAGGGATTTCAGGGGAGCAGCAGAAACGGAGATCCTGGGGTTTTAGTTAAGAAAATGACAAACTAAACAACAGCCACACCTCGGAGGAGAAGAGCCTCTGTTTTACGTCCAAGTTTTGTGAAAGAGAGTTCAGAAAGTCCTTGGCAAATGCACCGAATGGTGTTGGGGAAGCTTTGTGCTCTCCAGTGCAAACCAGACCATTCCTATTCCTGATTACACCTCTGCATCTTTAGAACTTGATCATATTAGCACCTGCCAAGGGATTTTCACTTAAAACATCTGTGGAATGCTTCTAAACCAGACTTTACTTGCTCTCATTGTTATGCTTTGCTAGCTGTTGATTACATGGTTTTGCACTGTAGTCAAATGGATCCATTCAGATGTTGGTGATTGTTTTAACTCCTTGCAAAAGTAGCAACGTTTAGGCTTGGAAATGAATCGAGATGCCCACAGCAAGGGCATTGCTGAGTGACCTTGATGAATAAACCAACTGCTGGCTGGGTGGAGAGATGATGAATGCTGCCATGCTAATGTCTGCTGTAGTTTCACTGAAGACACCAGCTTGGTTTACAAATACTCTGAGAGGCTGAACTACCAATGTATAACTGGGACATTTTCCTTAGCCTACAAGCCACCAGATCACTGAGGAGCTTGAAACTTGCAGCGTTTCTGGGCCAGCAGGTGAAGCTTTGTAACCTGAGTGTGTTCCTGAATTTCCCTCTGGAAATCAACGTTTCTGTGGCGGTTTTGTTGCTTGTATCGATCTCAATCTGTGTGGCAAAGGAACTACTGCAACTCCTAAAGTGAAGTACCTCCAACTGCAGTCTGGGATACCTGAACTTGGGTTTGGTTGAAAGCTGGAAGCCTGGTGAACTATTCCATACATTTGTATTGATCGTTACTTTTCCTCTGTGTATATAAAGGTATTTGTAATCTGGTCTTAACAGAGTCCCCATGAGAGATGCTGATTTCCTTCTGTAGAAGTCTGCTCAGCTATTTTTATATAAAATGTTGGTCTTGGCCTTAATTTTCTTTGTGCAGAGTTGTGCCATAGATATTTTGACTTCTCCACCGATAGCTTCCAGGATTTGCTTTCACTCAGCTTTTAATTGTTTCCTCCTCAAATTATTCCTAAATCTTTCCCTCCTCCAAACACTTCCTGAGGTTGTTTTTTGCTTTATTTTGGTTTTAACCTTTGGGCAGATGCCTCCATATGCATGCTTTGCCTAGATCAGGTTTTTCCTCTGTAGTTTATTGTTTATAGTTTAGCAAAATCCTTCACTGGAAAACAAACCCAACAACCTGCAGTTTAATGCCTGTACAAATGCATCTAGAGTGGCCCAGATGGTCAGAGCTAAGGGCTATTTAGCATTGGTAAATTTGTCTACTAGACTCAAGGATATTTTTCTACGTCTGTCAAGTTTGGGACTATGGAGAAATGAAATAAAGGTTAATTAACTCTTTTCCTAGAGCAAGGTCTCTGTTTCTGTATTTCTTACTGCCTTGTAAAAATTCTACCCTCTTCAAAGTCTCCAGGGGATGGCAGGGCTCAGTGCAGTTCACCACCTGTTTCCCTCCTTCAGTTTTTCCTCTGTCACTGGGCAAGAGAAATTCCTGAAATAAAACAATTTTCCAGTCCTCTGGGTAGAAGTGAAGGGACAGTACATTTGTGGCCTCCTCTGGACCCTCTCCAGCAGGTCTGTGTCTCTCTTGCATTGGGGGTCCCAGAGCTGGACACAGCACTCTAGGTGAAGTCTCACCAGAGCAGGGGGACAGAATCACCTCTCAACCTGCTGGCCACACTGCTTTTGATACAGGTCAGGATGCCATGCCCAGCTTCTCACCCACCAGCACCCCCAAATCCTTTTCTGCAGGGCTGCTCTCAATCTCATCATCCCCCAGCCTGGATTGATAGTGAGGGTTGCCCCAGTCTAAGTGCAGGATCTTGCACTTTGCCTTCCTGAACCTCATGAGATTCTCCTCACCCCACCTCTGCAGCCTGTCCAAGTCCTTTTGGATGCCATCCTGTCCTTCAGCCTTACCAGCTGCACCACTCAGCTTGGTATCATCTGCAGACTTGCTGAGAGTGCCTCAATCTTGCTGTCTGTATCACTGATGAAGATAGTAAACAGTACTGGTCCCGGTACAGACCCTTGAGGAACTCCACTAATCACCATAACCTCCACTGCAGTTGTGGAGCGACCTTGGAGGCCCTCCTGTGGTTTCTGTGGAGATTTTGTTGGTCAGGAGAGAGCTGGGCTGTGCTGGGGAGCAGTTCTAGGGTACCTGTGAGTGGGGCCATGAGGAGGGGGAAACAGCTGCTGTCTGAGCAGGGCTATTTGCTAGCAGGAGTTGGGGATGCCTTGAATGAAGAGAGGCTTTTCAGAGTCACATACAGAACTTCCACCCTCTGTCCCAGAAACACTTCTGAAATCCCTTTCCATAACCCAAATTTGTGTCTAATGGAAGCAACTCAAAGAACTGACAGCAGCTCAGACTGCTTCAGGTGACCCATGAATGCTTTGGGGGTTGTGTTGTGGGGATTTTAAGTTTAATTCCAAAGCTAAACGTGAGCTCTCCATGCTGCTGCTCACCACGATGCTGTTTCTTAGCACACTGTACCAGGAAAATCTCCAGAGTTAAGTGCTGTGGCCTCCGAGTCCATCTGCAACCCAAGCGAGTGGTTTCATGTGCTGGTGGAAACGTGACAAAAGCTCTCAGTGCTGATTGCTGGTGGCTTTTGGGGCAAATGTAGGTGGAAATGGTGCCACAGCTGTCCTGGAGTGCTTACAGTGTGGTACCAGGCTAAAGGAAAGAATGTAAAGATCACAGGATGTTAGGGTTGGAAAGGACCTTCAGAGATCTTCAAGTCCAAGCCCCCTGCCAGAGCAGGACCACAGAATCCAGTGCAGGTCACACAGGAATTTATGCAGAGGGGTCTGGAAAGTCTCCAGAGAAGGAGACTCCACAACCTCTCTGGGGAGCCTGCTCCAGTGCTCCATGACCCTCACAGTGAAGAAGTTCCTCCTCATGTTGAGGTGGAACCTCCTGTGCTGTAGTACATATCCCTTGCCCCTTGTCCTATCCCAGGGTGCAACTGAGCAGAGCCTGTCCCCTCCCTCTTGACCCCCAGCCCTCACATAAATTCATAAACATTTATCAAATCCTCTCTCAGTCTTCTCTTCCCCAGACTAAAAAGAAAAATTAGCTGCAAGAAATCCCATGTAAAAGGGTTTTGGACACCAGCCCAGGGGCATGGCCAGGAGAGCTCCCCCGGAGTGCTGGAGACAGCGATGGCTAAGTATGGATTTGCTCACCCTGCTTTCCCAGCCTGCTCTTGTGCACAAAGGCTGCCAGATGGCAGTGTCGCCACATCCCTGCACTCCCGTGGGCACACAGGAGCTTACCTGGCTCTTCTGAGCTGCAGGTACGAATGAACCTGAGGATTAAAAACATTCTCACGGCCCTGGAGTCAAACAAATCCCTCCAAAACTGGGGGCTGAGACCACACCCAGCTTCTGAACTGATGGCTGCAGAGAATGGTTTGGGTTGGAAGGCACCTAAAACATCATCTAGTTGATAAACTTTCCCTACAGAGACGAGCTGGGGTTGGCCAGCCTGGAGAAGGCTCCGGGGAGCCCTTAAAGTGGCCTCGCAGTACCTGAAGGAGGAGGATACAAGCCAGGAAGGAACTTTTGACAAGGGCTTGCAGTGATAGGACAAGAGGGAATGGATTGAAGCTTGAGTAGGACAGATTTAGACTGGAAATTAGGAAGAAATTCTTGACAGTGAGGGTGGAGAGACACTGGAACAGGTTGCCCAGGGAGGCTGTGGATGCCCCTCCCTGGAGGTGTTGAAGGCCAGGCTGGATGAGTCCTTGAGCAACCTGGGCTGGTGGGAGGTGTCTCTGCCCATGGCAGGGGGTTGGAACTAGATGAGGAAACACTCACATACTGACACTTCCCTGAACCAGTCCTGTCTTTTGATCTGGAAGGCCTTAAAACCAAGGCTGCAGTGTTATGATTTGGGCATGAGGACAGCTGGCTCATCTGCCTGCTCCCCGGGGGGAACCAGCCATGCTGGGTGAAGGGAGGAGCTCTACGTAAAGCCTCATCTCAGACATCAGCTTCACCTGTTTGCTGGAGGAATGTACTGGATTTCACCTGTCATGTCCCTGACAATCAAATCACCTTCTGGACATCTTTCTCCCCACTCTGCTGGTTCTTTCTTTCTCCCATATCACTTAATTAAATAATTGCCCAGCAAACCCCTCCCATATGCTGCACACATCATGCAGAGAATATACATTTGCTGTTTGCTTGGTGTCTCAGTGTCTTCACACCCCTGTCCCTGCAGCAGCCAGGCTTTGCATACCCTCACCAGCTGTATATGGTTTTCATCAAGCCAAGGCAGGGAGCAGTATCAGGGCAGAGCTATTCTGTGTCCTTCAATACCACAAACAGAAGTCCCTGCAGTAGGGATCTGCAGTTGGAGCATCTGCCAGGGCTGTGCCTCTGCTCCGGTGAGGGACAGGGCTCACAGGGAGAGGTGTGCAGACCTCCAGAGGGAAGATGGGGAAGGAGAGCTTGAGGAGAGGGCTGTCCCAAAACAGCTTCTTCATTTCAAATCAGAGCATGTTTTCAGCCTGAAGAAGAGAAGGCTCTGAGGAGACTGTATTGCACTCTTTTGGGGGGCCTGCAAGAAAGGTGGGGACAGACTTCATCTGGGCCTGTTGTGACAGGACAAGGGGTGATAGCTTCAAACTGAAAAAAAGGGAGATTTAGACTAGATGGAGGAAAAACTTTAATGCTGAAAGTGGTGAGACACTGGTGCAGGCCACCCAGGGAGGTGGTAGATGTCCCCTCCTTGGAACCATTCCAGGTCAGGCTGGATGAGGCTTTGAGCAACCTGCTCTAGTTGAAGATGTCCTCTGCGGGGAGGATTGGACTAGATGACCTTTGTATGTCTCTTCCCACCCAAGACAGCCTGGATTCCACAATTCTATAATTAGCTTTTCTCCTAAAGCTAGATTTTGTTCTGAACAGCTGAAGCCCTGTTTAAAAGCTTTCTTGCTGCTTTGAGACTTACAAACCAGAGCAGCCTAGAAGAGAGCAGGTTGTGGTGGCTAAATCTCTTGTTGACTTGTCTCACCTTCCCAGGTGCCCACTCGGTTCAGAAAAGCACAGCCATGGCTGGGTAACAGCTGCTTCTTTCCCCTTCTGATTTAACAAGAGCTGCTGTTGGGAGATCCTTATTTGGGAGCACCTCTTTTGCCTCTGGCTGGTATAGCGTTTCCAGGTAGCCCAAGGTGCAGAAGAGCTGCCAGCCTCATGCCTGAAGCAGTGGCTGCTCCCATGGCTCCCTCCTGGGGAACACAGAGCAGATGAGAGCAAGGCCTGCAGGGAAAAAGGTAGTGAGGGCTTTAAAAGGGCAGGGAATATAGACTGAACAAGGGAAAGAAAGGAGATGGGGAATGAAGTGTGAGAGATGGGGAAGCTGGAGAGAGGAAACAGAGATTAAAGGAGAGGGGCAGAACAAAAATCCCACAAGCAGTTGGATACAGAGGGAGATTTATGGAGAATTAAAAGCAGACAACTAGCAAGTGCACCCTGATCAGAGCTGGATGGAGCCTGTAGTGGGAGAACAGGAACCACAGCAGGGAGCAGATCCTCGCTGTCCAGCACAGTGCACAGCAGAGCACTGTGCCTTACAGGTACAAAGCCTAATGAAGACTGCAGGTTTATGAGCCTGTGCTTAAAAGCCTGTTCAGACTTCTCACTCTGCAAGAGCTGCAAACCTATTGCAACCAACATCCCTCTGACCTTCTTCCCAATAATAGTAAGTAAAGGGCTCCCTGTGATCCCAGCTATAAACAGATCTTATGATTTCTGCAAGAAATGTAATAGTGAATTATTTCTTTATGCCCACATGTCTTTCCTGGCTTTCTTAATTCTGCCAAATATTTAGCTCAGCAATCTCTTCTCTCAGCAGCCCACACTCTCCTAGCTACATAATCCCATTTTTGGACCATTATTTAAAATTTCAGCATTTTTACAGAGCTGGCCAAAGCAGCAAAGCTGCTCAGTGAGGAATAAAACCAATGAACATGTTCAGCTCTTGCTTGTGGAGCAGGTTAGTGGCTCCTCACATGGAATCTGGGCTGCCAAGCAGCAGGGTTTGAAACCAGACCACTAAACCTGGGTGAGCTCAGGCAATCCTCTCCCTGGCTGACCCAGGCCCTTACACAGGGTCCTCGCTTTAACCCTTTGTGGGGCAGAGCCCCTCTGAGGGTGCCTTTTGCTTCTCTGTTGAGCTCAGAGGATGGATACAACTTTGGATGCCCTATGACCACACTTCAGAAAGACATGGTTTTCAAAACACTGATCTAGAGAATCAGAGAATGTTTGGGTTGGAAGGGACCTCCAAAGGTCATCCAGTCCAACCCCCTCTGCAGTCGGCAGGGACATCCTCCACTAGAGCAGGTTGCTCAGAGCTCTGTCGAGCCTGACCTAGAATATCTCCAGGGATGGGACCTCAACTACCTCCCTGGGCAACCTGCTCCAGTGCTCTGTCACCTTCATGGTTTACAATTTCTTCTTGTAAAACCCCAAGTACTTGGCTGAAAGTGTCATTTCTTGCTGCCATCAGTGGCTTGTGAGCTCACTCAACACCTGCTGTGATCTGTTTCCTCATCAAGAAGTGGGATGCACAGACATGAGGAGTTAGAGAGTATTTGTTGCTTGTTGTCTGCACAATATGTAGGGAAAAACAGTGAGAAAATAACCCTTGTGAACACTCAGTGAATAAATCCCCTCAGTGCTGTGCACACCTTTGTAATGAAGGGTCGTACCACCCCTGCATATTCTCTTTCAATTATCTGTCTCCCCTTAAAACAACTTTCAGCTGAAGAAACCATCTCAGATGACCTCAAATACTGCCTCCAGTTCTGATGTCCCCAGCATTAAGAAGGACACAGAACTGTTGGAGTGAGTCCAGAGGAGGCCAGAGAGATGATCCAAAGGCTGGAACACATCTTCTATGAGGATAGGCTGGGGGTGTTCAGCCTGGAGATGAGAAGACTCCAGGGGGACCTTAGAGCTGCCTTCCAATACCTGAAGGGATCCTGCAGGAAGGCTGCAGAGGACTTTTCATGAGGGTGTCTAGAGACAGGACAACGGGGAATGGGTTGAAACTGAGGCAGAGCAGGGTTAGACTGGAGCTGAGGAAGTTCTTTAGTATGAGGGTGGTGAGAGTCTGGAGCAGGCTGCCCAGGGAGGTTGTGGATGCCTCCTCGCTGTGGGTACTGGGGTTGTTTGAGGCCATATTGGATGAGGCCTTGGGCAACCAAGTCTAGTTGGGAGGTGTAGGGGAAAGGGGTTGGAGTAGATGATCTCTGAGGTCCCTTCCAACCCAAGCCATTCTGTGATTCAATGATATTCAATGAGTCACAGTAGTTGCTTGCTCTGTGACCTGAGGTGTCCTGCCCTGGGAGGAGCAAGGGGCACCTGGGGCTGACAGAGCCATTCCCCCGAGCGCTGCCAGCCGGGATAGGGACAGGGATGGAGACAGGCTCCTCGCCGACTGCTCACTGCTCCCACGCCGAAGCTGTGTTGATTCACTCTGTAATTGATTTGGGCAACTTGAGGCAATCGGTTTCCAAGATACCACATCCTTCAGATATTTAAAACCCCTCACTCTGGCAGGATATTATATTTAAATGTCGCTGTATACTCTCTGTGTGTGTGTGTATATATACATACACCCAGAGGTCTGTGTGTGAGTCTGAGATGGATGGATGGATGGATGGATGGATGGATGGATGGATGGATGGATGGACGGATGGATGGATGGACAGGCAGGGAAGTGTGTGTAACTCTTGCACCGCACCCAGACAGGCTGCTGGTGGCCAGACCTGTGTGTGGCCCTTCTCTGACTCACTGCACAATCAATGTCTCAGCAGAGCCACAGAGGTTCCTCTTGGCTTTGCTGCTCTGGGATTTTGAGTACAGCTCTGGCTCACGCCCTGGCCTCATGCAGGTATTAAAGAGTGACTGCAGATTTTCCTTCAAGCACAGGGGCAGTGCCTGGTTCCACCTCAGCAAGGCACCTTCTGTTTGCTGTTTCTGTGATTCCTCACCATCACCTCCTCCTTGCTGCTGCTGTATTTCATGTAGGGATGGCTGCTGGTGAACACTTGGCTTCCTGTAGAAAGGAAATGTGTAAGGAAGAGAGAGGAAACTGCCATGAGCTCCCTCTGGCTTTCCAACAACAACAACAAAAAATGTTTAAATATTGGCTAAATTAGTTGAATATTATGAGCCCCTGGAGCTGCACACACATCTTTGTGAACTCTGTTTCTCAATGCATGAAAAGCAAACTTGTGTGCATAGAGGAAGAGAAAGCTCTGAAGCAGGTAGGAAGTAGAAGGGGATACTCTGGAAGGTTGATAGGGAAACACAGGTCACCCTGTCCTGGACTGGTTCTGCAGGTGCAGTGCAGCACTGAGTAGGAATGAGGGGAAGTTCCCAGAAAGGCAGAGCTGCCAAACTCCCTGCTTTGGGCTTCTGAAGCAACAGCAATGCTCATTGAAATCCCGAGGTCTGGCATGAGCCAAACTTAGGCAACACAGAGATTTGCCTTGCTTCGAGGCCAAGACAAGGTGTAAAATACATTTGAAGACTTGGGTTTGTGTCCCCTTGGGTTTGTGGCCACCACAATTTAGATTATTTGAAGGCAGGATCCACAATCACCCTAATTCTCCTTTCATCCATCTCTTGGGTGTAGGTAGCAGCAGAAGACCACAGAAGAACCATAAGGGAACAGAACTGAAAGAGCCTGGAACTACAGGTAACAAAGACAGATTCAACTGACAGACAAAATGTCAGTGCAAGTCCATCATGGAGAAAGATAAGGTTGTAGTGCAAGGACAGCCCTGTGAGATAGGGCCACAAATGCACTCAGTGCCAGGGACAGGCACACAGGTCCTGGGGAAGAATGGAAGAGTGGCAGGGAAGCAGCAGCAAACCACAACAGCCTCCTTGCCAGGGTGTAAGGAGGTTTATTGTGGTTGACCAAATCAGAACTAGGGCTGGAGGCATCACCTGAGTCAAGTCCTTGTTGCTAATAAGTTCTCCGTGGGACAGCAATGTGCCCTGGTGGCCAAGAAGGTCAATGGTATACTTGGGTGCATTAAGAAGAGCATGGCCAGCAGGTCCAGGGAGGTTCTCCTTCCTCTCTACTCAGCCCCAGTTAGACCACATATGGAGTGTTGTGTCCAGTTCTGGGCTCCCCAGTTCAGGAGGGACAGGGAACTACTGGAGAGTGCTCACCAGAGAGCTATGGGGATGGCTAAGGGACTGGATCATCACTCTTATGAGGGAAGGCTGAGAGAGCTGGAGCTGTTCAGTCTGGAGAAGAAGGCTGAAAGTATCTACAAATATCTGAAGTGTGGCTGTCAGGAGGATGGAGCCAATCTCTTTTCAGTGATACCCAGTGATAGGACAAAGGGCAATGGATGTAAACTGAACCACAGGAAATTCCATCTCAACATGAGAAGAAACTTCTTTACTGTGAGGCTGCTGGAGCCTGGAGCAGGCTGCCCAGAGAAGCTGGGGAGTCTGCTCTAGAGATCTTCAAAACCTGCCTGGATGCATTCCCATGTGACCCACCCTAAGTGCTCCTGCTTTGCAGGGGGTTGGACTGGATGATCTTTGGAGGGTCCCTTCCAGCCCCTAGCACTCTGTGACGCTGTGAGTGCCCCGACTGGGGCTGGCCTGGGTTCAGAAGGCGCAGCCCCGGCGCAGTGAGTGCGCTGCAGGCCGCGGTGACGACGCTGCCTGGAGGTGTATCTGTGGGAGGAAGTGACGGCTGATTTCTGCCTCGATAAGGAAAAATTAAAACTCAACCTTGGGGTTTTTTTGTGTTTGGTTATATCCTCACTAGAAGCTACATCCTGTGTGGTATTCATTGAAATGTTTTAGGACTGTATTAGATGCAAAAACTGAAATCTGTGCACAAAATAATAACTCCTACTAAAAGCAGTATGATAATGATAAGGAGGAATGCAAATATAATCTGTTATAAAATCTCCTGCTCAAAAGGTTTTAAAGGCTGTTTTTACCCTTATCTAGTAATAGTTACTTCATATTTTTCATATCCTAAAATTTTTACAGTGATGAGCACTTTTTCCCAGAAGTATTTCTGAGTGCAAGGAAAGATCTCGAACCAATTCAAGGCATGCTCTGAAACAAACTGAGTCACTGCAGCTTTCTCTAGCCAAGAGCTGACCGGATGACTTTAATTTACATTGGTCTAGTGACTCCTTCAACTGGTTAGTCATTTAAAACACAACTATAGGCTTATAAAGTTGTATATCTTGTTTGTAGTAAAAGGAGGAGATCGTACCCCTAAGGGTCTCTCTTGCAGGCCCATCCAGCACCGCTGGAGCAGCACTGTGCCACACTGGTGGGAAGCAATGCTGACCATTTCCAGCTCAGAGCCTGGCTAAAGCAGACCCTTCTCACATCCTGTTTCTGAGAGATTCCTCAATGTGCTGTGCCAGGTCTGTAATAACCCATGTGTACGCCTGGCACTCCCCAAGGAGTTTGAATCTCTCCAGAAATCTAAAGGATGACGCAAAAAGGCTCTGGCAGCTCTCCGTGAAATGGATCCCAGCCGAAAGATGGACAGGCTGGACTCCAACCAGCCAGTCCTGGAGCACTCCGTCTGCTTATTGATTCTCAACAGAGTCAAGAAGGAATTAAAACATGACTTGAGGAGCACTGCACTCCTGTGAAAATCAAACAGAAGGAAGATGTTTTTACGTACAGAGGATAAAAACAAAGGTAGCCTTGGGGCTGTGTAAAGGCTGATCAAACCACTTCTTGTCTGGGGGGATTAAGGACCCCCCATAAAGCCCAAATCATGACTTCCCGCTCAAAAACATTTTGAGGGGGGACTGAGGACCTTGGGGTGTGTGTCGACAGAAAATAAGTCAGTATGTGTGAACATCTCAACAATGTGGAAATGCAGTGCATGAGCAGCTGTTTTGGCAGCTGCTTTTCAACATGAACCACCAAGCTGTGCGGATTAATCACCTGCTTTTGCAGCAGTGCTGTGGTAAGGAGCTAAAGAGCTGTTGGGTTGTGCTCAGCAGCCAAGGTGTTTTGTAGGGGAGCTCTCTTCTTTCTCTTTTTTCCCAACTGTATAGAGCATAATGAAATGTAGGTGTCACTTTGACATGCCAACAGCATTAAAAAAGCACTCCTGGAGTCTCAAAACAACTTTGGAAGAAGCCAGAGCTGCGGGGTTGAAGTTAAACAAACAAGCAGACAAACGAGGGATGACAATTTTCATTTCCTCTGAGCTTTCTGCAGCTCTCGGTGGGTTAAGCAGATCCATCAGCATGACACGAGGGGGGGGGAGGAAATATTGAGCTCTCAGTGCAGCATTTAAGGGAGGAAAAAAATCTTTCATGAAGAAAATATTTATGGCAAAAATGTTCACCTCCACAGGAAAATGATACAACAGGTTTACCTCACTGAAATGGTACCTAACTTTGTAACAGGACTTGGGCGCTGTGGGAGGCTTGTGCAGGTTCTGCACTCAGATAAGCATCAGCCTTGCTCAAAACCCTGCCATTCCTCAATGAAGTGGGCACACTCTTTTATCCACAGAATGGCTTTGCTTGGCAGAGATGCCTCTGAACTGGACTCAGCTGCTCAAGATCTCATCCAACCTGGTCTTGACTACCCCCAGGGAGGAGGCAGCTGCAGCCTCCAGGGGCAGCCTGTTCAGAGTCCCACCACCCTCATACTAAAGAACTTCCTCAGCTCCAGTCCACACCTACTCTCCCTCAGCTTCAAACCATTCCCCCTTGTCCTGTCTCCAGACACCCTTATGAAAAGTCCCTCTGCAGCGTTCCTGTAGGATCCCTTCAGCTACTGGCAGGCAGCTCTAAGGTCCCCCAGAGCCTTCTCTTCTCCAGGTTGAACAACCTCAGCTCCCTCAGGCTATCCTCACAGCAGAGATGCTCCAGCCCCTGGATCGTCTTTGTGGCCTCCTCTGGACTCTCTCCAGCACCTCTGTGTCCTTCTTATGTTGGGGTCAGCAGAACTGGCTGCATTATTTGAGCTGGGGTCATTGTAGTTGTTAATACAGACAAAATTGTCTCTGAGTGGAAACAGCTAAAGCAGCAATATTAACAGCTGGATGTAAAATGTCTGTAAAAACAAAATACTTCTAACTGTCTTATAAAACACATTAAGCAATGAGGACTTTGTCATAACAGAAGAAATATGTTGCTTTTGTTGCTGCAAGCTTAATAATTATGCTTAATCACCCATTGTTTGGTGATTTGAGATGTAAAAGGGTGTGCTGATTGAAATTTCTAGTTCTCAGCATTGATGTGCTTTAGAGAAGCACCATTGGAAGGCAGTTGTGGCTCTCTGAAATATGGAATTTAGCACCAAACCTGCCGTGGCAAAGCTGCTCGCCCAGCCCCGTGCTGCCTAAAGCCCTCACTGCTGAGCTCAGGGACAATTTTAGCTCACAAATTTACCAAGGCTGACTGCTTTGAGTTGATTTGAACTTCAGCCCTTTATCATCTGCCTCTGTTTATGTGCATTTTATCCATACTTCTAAATCTTCCAATTAGTGTTTCAATGTGAATGTTTCAAATGTTTTAATTCTGACTATCTCTTTCAGTGCTTCCTCTAATTCCAAGGTACGTCATTCATTTTAGATTTAAATAGCCTTCCTTCCCACACAAAGCCAGCATTATTTCCTTTTCCCCCCTTTATATCACTCTTAGCATATTTCAAAAGTTAGTTACATATACATATACATTTTGCATTAAGAAGTGAGATCTTCCTCTTCCGAAGAGTCCTGCCCTGGTGCTTTTTTGCTATCCTTCCAAAGACAGCACTAGATCATGTTGGCTGCAGGACAAAATACCAAGGGCTTCCTCCTCCTCCTCCTTTTGTGAGAGGAAGGAAGATGCTCAGAACTACAAGCTTAAGAAAAGCCCCAGCATTACATACAAGTAGCATTTTATCTCTCCAGCCATAAGGTACTGGTGGTTTTATACTCTACTGTGTTCAGCATCCATCCATCCATCCATCCATCCATCCATCCATCCATCATCCATCCATCCATGTGGTGGGGTCAGGACCAGCTAAGCCATGTTTGTAGTTCAAGAAGTGCAAATGAGGCTCTGGAGCACCTTCCAGGGGTGCAGCACAAAGTGGTTTAGTGATTTCATTTTCACCTATACTGCTAGCAAAGGAGCAGGCCTATATATGAAGTCACCCCAGCTTTGAAGAGGAACAGCACTGCCAGGTCTTTGCTGTAGAATTTCATTTTGATACTGCCTTTGCCTGTTCCTCTTTCCCATGCAGACTGTCTGGGTAGCATTCTGGCAGCATGGCTCTAGATCTAGCTCCTTTCTGCTGTAATCTGTAAAGCTTTGTCCTATCAGCTGTAGGGCTCAGCTCTGATTTGCTTAAATTCAGTGAAACATCACTAACTGGTGAAATGCTGCAAATTTATACCAGAAACTGACCTCTGGGAGTGTTTTCAAGATCCCCCCTACCAGCCTCATTCTTCCCGTTAACAGAGGGTTATTTATTGTTTACTCTGTAGTGGTCTGCTGATGTTCTGCTTTGCTGGGTAACAGCCAGACTTTAAAAGTCTGACCTCATTCTATTAGATGCTTCCTCCGCTGAGTGCTCTCATTTCTCACTCAAGCCAATACACAACATTTACTAAAAAAACCTGCCATTAAAGGCGGTGAGAATCTGCCTCTCAGATGGTGGGGGCTGGATTTTTGCCTTATCATTTACAAGTCTGTTCCTCTGTCACTTTTTTTTTCACTGCTTTCATCTGTTCTGCCATGGCTACTGATCGATGCATGTGACAGCTCATCATTAAAAGGAGGAGCAACTCCTTCAGGGTCCAAGTCAACTTGATGCAAACTCTTCATAATCACTTGTCCTCACAGATTTACAGCAGGTGAGAAGATATTACAAAGAGCAGTCACAAGGAATGTCCTCTCTTAACGCAGCACCCAGCTGCCCCATGGCCGCTGCCTTTTATTAAAGCAGTCGAAGAAACAAGACAGTGAACTGTGAAGCGTTTTGTGGCATTGCCCTGTATCAAAGATACTGCTTGAAGAGAAATCATCGCTGAAATTGTTGCTTTAGATTTGTCCTAGGAAAGCACAATGTGACTGGGAGAAATAGTTTTGACCTTCTGGCAGTGCTGTGTGATCAGACAGCATTGATAAAGGTGTGTGGTTAATTCTAGTTGAGTGGCACGTTAAGGAACGAGTTGCTCATGGTACTGTTATGGATTTAAGAAACTGGATGTCTTAAACCATAGAGTACAGACCTCTAGAGGCTTGATAGGTCCAGAGGTGGACCAGAAAGTGTAATCTTTTGTTATTTCATTCCCAGAAATAACAAAATAATCTCCCCTTTATAAGGGAACAGCACAAGCTGCTCAGCTGCCTTTCTCCTCTCCCTGCCACCTTCCCGATGGGGGCTCCCTTCTCTCGGGTTTGGTGGGGAGGGGGGCCTGGTGCTGCTGGCAAGCTGAATTTTTAGCTGCGTCATTCAGGCCTGGGTAGGGAGGTATGGGAGTGGGGAGGGGTCATCTGAGGCCTGGTTTGGAGGAAGGTTGTAAAAAGCTTTGGCCTAAGGAGGTTTTTGGAGAACCGTGGCCGAGGTAGCCTATGGATTTGTGTATTTCATTTGGTTTTGTACTCTTGTATGTCGTTGTGCATAATACTTCCATTTAAACTTCCAATTCTTTCCAACCTGGTGTGAAATGTTTTAACTTCTTTGGGAAGGGTTAAAGAGCATGTGTCTGCTCTTAAAATGAAGACAGGTATGTAGAGAGTCTGTGTTTAACACCCCTGTCTAATGCTGGCTGAGGGTAATGTGAATTTGATGCTTCAAAGGCAAACTTGAACCTTCCTTCAGTCTTTTAAACAAAGCCATAAGTGACTTTAGAGACTTCTCAGCCTGACACCCAGCCTAGGATAGAGTTTCAAGTAAGTTCTAATGGCTTACCTGCTCATCTGCATATAATACTGTTATTTGTCTAATTGTTTCTATTCTGGTATGTTTGGTATATAAAAATGCAGAAAAGCCATTATGCAGGAAAAGAAAAGGCAAGTAGTTGAGATGATTATTCTGTTATCAGTCATGACTAAGATGTAGAGAGATACACTAGCAAGACATTGTTCCTAAAATAGAGATCTTGCAAACAAGAAATGTCAGTCAAATGAGGTTTAAATTAAATTCCTGAGAGCAATTACTTACAGGGTGATCATGCTCCCATTGAAATTATTATGAATATTGTCACCATTTTTAATGGGAAAAGAAGCTGGCCTTCAGATAGAGCTTCAAAAATGTATTTCAGAACATCCTCAGCTTTTACCATGTGCTAAACCCAAAGTCACACTGCTACAGAATGCGCACTTGGCTGAATGGTAGCTGTCACAGAATCCCAGCATGATAGGGGCTGGAAGGGACTTCTGGAGATCACCTAGCCCAACCCTCCTGCTCGAATAGGTTCACCTAGATCAGGTTGCCTTAAATGAGACTCTCTGCCCAGGACAGCATGAAAATGAGTTAAAGCGAGACCCAGGCACTTGCAGAAAGTATTGAATGGCCACAAACAAGTGACCTCACTGGGAGGAGAACTGATGAAGTGAAGAAATGTGATGTGCATTCCAAATAAAGAACTGATGAGTCAAGTTGTGCCCCAATTGGAACAGAAGCAAAGTCAAGACAGCTGGAAAATAACCTTGACGATAGTGGACAAGGAAGAGCAATCAATTCATGCCGACCCCAGAAGCTGCAGGAACAGCAGTGGGTTTGGAGCACGCACTGGTTTCCTCCAGGAGCGGGGATTCTTTAAGCGCTACAGCAATTAACTGGAGACCTAAACTAATATTAGTGAAGTGGCATTCAGCGACCTACTCTTTGTTGCCAGTAATGTCTCTATTACTCATCCAGTCAAGTCCTTTTGTTCCACAACAAGGAGAAAACAATTTCTAAATATATTATTTGAAATCTGGAGCTTTTATGCTGCAAGACACAAACAGCTACTGCAGTTACTTCTGACGGATACTGAGTCCTTGTTTAATCTTCCAGGTTGAGACAATTTTCTAGCCATGGCTCAGCAGGATGTTAATTATAATCTTCCCAAATGGGAAGAATTTTCACCTGAGATGATTAGGGTACTGTTTTGAGGCATGGTATGTGGGCTCCTAGCTCAAGTTAGGAACTAGCAACATCTCTGGCTCTATTTCCTTTCAGAAGTAACACCCTCTGCTGTCACAAAAACTTCCCTGAAGATCGAGATCACGATGATTTTGGATGCAATTAATTCCTTAAGCATTCATCATTGTTGATATATTTGCATATTGGGACATCAGGATGGTTTGCTCTGTGCTCTGATGCAAAATTTGCTGTGAATTCAACGTTGACATTTTTGGCCTCGGTTTCAGCTTCAAGGTTTAAACAGGTCTGGAGAAATACACCACCACAAGTTTTTGGAAAAAAACAGAAGTATGTGAGGTTCAGCTTAGGAAAAAAAAAAAAGGACCAATTGCCTGTGGTAGATTTGCCATCTGTTGGTGTATGCACACTGCTGCAGCCACTTCTTTCAGTATTTAATTACTCTTTCTGACCTGCATTCGGCTCAGCTAAGCTTAGCAGTTTAGAGGAGAAATGGAGTTGCTCAAGTTTTGTTTGGTAGTCTTTGGAATCACCAAAGAAATGTCTTTGTTGATGAGCATTCAGAATTAGCTTTGTCACAGCTGGGCCTTTGGGGTTTTCACTCTAAGTCGTTCTGTAGAGGCTGGAGTATTTCTGTGGTTCTCTGCTGGGCTTTTCCAAGCACAGACTCCAAAATGGTACTCAAAGCCTGAGTATCCATCCCTACAGTGCTGCTCATGGCTGTAAAACAAACTCCCTCCTCACTTGATGGCTGCGGTGCATCCAGTCCTGGTGGTAGGCCTGTAATTTACTGTGAGCTGCTTGTCATTTCCCAAAGGACTTTGATAGCTAATGACTGCTCATTACTTTCTCTTTGTAATTTGTGCACATTATTGGTAGCTGCTTTTTTATTTACTTCCAAATCACTAGTGAAAATATGTACAGAGAAACTGCAATTTCCCCACCCTTCATTTACGAGTGACTGAAGATCAGGAATCTTCAGCCTGGGAAACAGAGCAGAGCCTGGTAGGACAGTGGCTGTGGGTTATATACCATGCATAAAATCACAAAAGCTGTGGAGAGGGTGACTAATCCAACCCCCCCCTTACAATATAAGGCTAGGGAACACTAGATGAAACTAGGCAGCAGTAAGCTCGGAGTGAGATGCATTTGTAACAAGGTTTAGTTGTGGAACTTGTTGTGAAATGTTATGGTTGCTGAAAATTCAGATATTCAAGAAGACTTGAACAAACTGTTGGAAGAAATAGCTATCAAGAGTATCTGGTGCAAGATGCCACTCTTGCTTGGCTCACGAAACCTGAATTGCTGGAGGCTGAAAACGAACTATAGGGAAGAACTCTCAGCTGCTGCTCACCCTGGTTTTGTTCTGTCTTCCTTCTTGGCCAGAGTTGGAGATTGGATAGTGGATCTTTACTTGGACTGTACACAGCATTTTGTTTGATGATATAGAACAGCTGAGATGTGACAGGGTGCCTGGTTTGCAGCATTCACTCAGTTTGGGGGGAAAAAAATAACTGGAGAACATTGGAATTCAAAATACATTTTGAAATGACAAAGAGCTTAATAAAAAAAAAAAGTGGAAAAAGTTTAAATAAACACAACTGGATTTAGCAGAATCTCCATCCACTGTGCCTGTCTGCAGTTTTCATCACTCCCTGTCAGACCAATGTGATCAACAGACATAAATTAATTGTGTTTTCCATAGAGCTGAGGCATTTCTTTAGCTCCTTTTGGGCAAACACGGCAAGATTTGTTGCTAATTTTGTCCTGTGGCTCTAAAACAGCCCCCAAAAAGTGTTTTTGCTTTGAAGGTGAGAATGAAATAGGGACTATCAAGGATCTTTCTTAAGGTGTTGATCTAGGAGCACCATCTCAAATTGGCTTTTTATCTGTAAGTGAGCTTTTTGTTTGTTTGTTTTACAGATAAGGAGCCACCATTCCCTGAGGCACACGACCTGTAGTTAGAGGGAGGCTGTCACTAAGCCTAGGATGAGCCTCAGGTTTGCATTTGGGCTGGAATTTTACTTGGTTCAATTTTTCCTTCATACAACTGCATCTCTCCTCACAGAGGGGCTGGCCATCACCAAGTCACTGCTCCATCTTGCACAGAAAGCATCATCTCAGCTTGGGAAGGAAGGGCTGGAGTGGCCTCTCCAAGCCTTGACAAAGGAAACCCTGCAGGATTCGCTTCCCCTAAAGCCACCTTCTATAAATCTTCCCATGCTGCAAACAGCAAATTGCAAACCTAGGCTGAGCTTTCCCTGTCCCCTCTCACTGCCGGTGCTGTAACAGAGCAGCTGCACCAACGCTGCTCCTTGGAGTAAACACTGGCTTCTCTGCCCCGTGTTTACGCCTGTGTGGGCCGGTGGGGTCCTCCTCTCTACCTGGAGAATTGCCCTCAGAGTAATTAAAATAATTAACAAGTGTCATTACCCGTCGGAGGGTAGAGTTTTAGCCCATTATATGAGCAACAATTAAATCAACTACCCTTTTTGTCTTGCCAAGAACTGACACAGGGGAAAACAGGAGGGAGAAGCAGAATCCTGGCACTGACAAAGTGAGGTTGATGGCTCTTGTGTTGGAAGACAAAGCAAAGAGCAGCCACCAAGTGAAATCACCAAGAGGCAGATGCAAAGGGCTCCAGGAGTGCCAGTCAGCTTGGAAGATGATGGAGCCAGGTTATTGACAGTGGCACTCAGGGACAGAACCAACGGGCACAAACCGAAACACAGGCAGAAGCTTCCTCTGCAGCATCAGGAAAGACTTGTTTAATGTGAGGGTGACTGGACACTGTCACAGGTTGCCTGGAGAGCTGGTGGTTCTTGGGAAGTTTTCAAAGCACCAGCTGGACATGGTCTTGGGCAATGTGCTCTCTGTGAGCCTACCTGAGCAGACATACTGGACCAGACAACCTCCACAGAACCTTTCCAACCCCAGCCACTTCCATCTTGTGGGCTTTCCTTCTGGCAACGAAGTTGTGTCCTCCTTGCCTTCACCTTCTTACCAGACAAGCATTCAAAAATTGTAATAGTTTAGTAAGTGATTAGGCAAATTCTTGGAAGATGACCCAGGGGGTTGTTGCACAGACAGGCTTGTCCCCAGTGCAGACCAAGCCAATGCTGGACACAGAGCAAGGCTGAATTTGGGCTGCAGATTCCATTAAAAAAAATAATGATAGGTGCTGCTGTTGTTATTATTATACTGTTTTCTTATTAGTCTTGGTGAAAGAACATTCTCAGCAATTTTGCCATGTCAGAGAATTAATTTTGAAGCCAGTAACTATTTAGAAACTGGTTACTTTGAGACCTCCATCTAACAAAGGCAAGCAACAGAGGAAAAAGTGGCAAGCTGGCCATACCTCGACCTGCTGAGAAATGTAATGGGCAGACCCTGCTAAACAAACTAAGGTACTGGATTATGACAAATATTCAGCACACCAAATGAGACCTGATATCCTCTTCTGAAAACTGCACACTAAATGAGATCTGATATCCCCACCATCATAGGCACAGGCTAGAAGACGTGCAAAGAAAAGGAAAAGGTGCAAAGAATGCCCAAATACATAATATTTATGCCCTCATTTGTAACCCAAGACATGAGGCTGTGGTCCTCCTAATAATTTCCCATTCTATTTCTGATGTTTTATTTCTCTATAAAACACAATGGGGGGGGGGGAGTGTCTTTCTATGTTTTACATTACAGTAACATATTGCTGCCTTTTGATTGAATACTTTTTGCAACTTTGGTTGTGAGACCTGGACTAAAAGAAATTCTGAATGTGCTTTTACTTACTCAGTCACTATTATATCTACATCTATCATAATTTCCCTTTTATAGACTTTGACATGAATAACAATCCCAACTTGATTATTCCTCTCAACTTCTTAAATATTACAGTGTTCAGACTTTGGGGATGCAGAACACTTGTTTGAGGCATTAGGAAAAGTCAGACACAGGGAAACGGCATCTGCAAGTTTTAGGCACAAGATCTTGCTGAACACACATGCAGAGTCAAAAAAGTCACTGGAGACTCTATTTCCTTTATATTTACATTAAGATCTGCCTCATAGCACTGCTCCAGTCCATACACATTTAATGTCACTGAAAAGACTTGGCCATTTGACTTCTTGCAGGTGCACATCAGTTGCACAAAGCCACCACAGTTAGTAGCTGTGCGTGAACCAAAGGCTCATGAAGCCGGGACTTGTCTCTTTGTCTATCACTTTGTGTGCTCTAAAATCTCCAAGTACAATCCAACTAAAAAAATGTTTACAAGTGAACTAGCCTCAACATTAGCATTTTAAAAGTAAATTCTCTCTCAATATTAAGTACTGGTAAGTTTGGTCCTACTTTTTCTTTCACGCTTTTTATTTTCTGGAGGATAAACATTCCTGGTACACACTACCCATTTCAGTCCAAAACATATGTCTTCCATGGTTGAGTTACAGACCTTTAAAAACAGGTTTGCAATGGAAATGCTGACATGCCAGCTGGCTGTTGCTGCAATGCCACATTCACAATAGGCAACTCTCTTCAGCAGGCTCAGCAGCAGGGAACTGCTAGTGGTTCGCTTTGTGATGCAGGTTCTCACACTCGTTTAATCAAAGACCACATCTCACACTACAGACTTGTCTGTATGACGACTTCTGAGTTTAAAAAAAACAGCAGGAGGACACGTTCTGAGCTATGGGGTGTACCAACTTGTTCCCTCGATCATGCTAATTTCATTGGAATTATTTGGCAATGTAGAACGGTTTGAGACTCCCTTTGCTAGCTTTATCTTAAGGGTAGAGCTTACCAAGTCACGCAGGGCATTCAAATGAAAACTCGGAACCACTGAGGCACTTTTCTATCCTTAAAAAGATGTATTTTTGGTATCATCATCTAGGGTTTTCCAGCTCCTGAAATCAAACAATGATGGGGAATTATTTTTTTCAGCCATAGTCTTTTCTGATACTGCCTCAGGTTTGGAAGTACTGTAGCGTTTGTCTCTGAACACATGCTTGGAAACAAAGGAGTCCATCCCCTTGGCGTTTGTAACCAGGGGAAAGCAGGCGGCTCCGCTCTCCTGCAGACGTGCACACAGCCGCTTCACGCTTCTCCTCTCACCAGAAGCATCCAGGCTGTGCTTTCCCACTTCCCAGCCGCCTGTGCTTTGTACCCCGCAACCAATGAATTCTGAAAAACAGAACTTTTAGCTTTTGGGTGTCGGTTTTGTTTTGTTTTGTTTCCTTTCCTTTCCCTCAGTCACCTCATCAAGAAGGGAGCCTCCCTCCCCACCGCCGGGCTGCCTAAGGTGTTCGCTTGGTAAGGAAACGCTGCTCCACGCGGGCCTGCCCGGGCTCATGAGGGTAGTTCAGCGCACCCAAGGTAGGGAGCGGGTGTTGCTGTGAGGGATGAGGGGACAACGCTCTCTTAGCCAGGGGCTCTTCGCCGACTTTTGACGATCGCTCTTTTCAGTCCTTTGTGTTGTTTTAAACGCTGCCGTGCCGCTCTCCGAGACCCTCCCTCGGCTTCCCTTCTGCCTCAGGCGGCACATCCAGGTGCTGCCACCCGCCCCCGCTTCTCAACTGCGGCACCTCAGGCGGATGGCAGTGCCCCGGCGCGGCGGAGCCGCCCTCACCGGAGCCCGGCCGCTATCGCAGGCCAGCAGCCGAATCCGTCCCCCCTCGCCGCCACCCCTGTGCCCCTCAGCGCGGCACCGCCCGGCGGGGAACGCTAACGGCGCCGCGCGTCACTGCGCGTCAGCGGCCCCCTCCCCATGCAGGGGATTCTCCGGCCCGCCCTGACGTCATCCCCATGCCGCGCAGGCCCCGCCCCCGCCGGCCGCCATGTTGGGGGGTGCGCGGGGGAGCGCAGAGCGGAGCTGCCCCCGCCGGCCGGCAGCAGCAGTAGCCTAAGCTCAGCCGCCGCGCTCCATGGGCAGGAGGAGGGGGCCCGCCGCGGCTGCTTGCCTGCCGCCTCTGAGCCGGCCTTAGGGCCGGGGAATGCGCAGCAGCTGGCGGCGGTTGCCCGGCTAGAAAGAGAGCCGGGACATGGTGCCGTTCGCCCCGCTGGAGGACGCGGAGGAACCGGAGCCCTGTCACAAAATGGAGCTGTACGTGAGCAGCGGCGAGGTCAGTGTGGGGCCGGGCCGGGCGGGGCGGGGCTCCCCGCGCTGTGGCCGGCTCCCTACCGGCACCTGCCTCCCGCTACCCGGGCCTCGCCGCCGCTACAAGCGGCCGGGCCGGGGGTGGAGGGCGGGTGGACTGCAACGCCCCCAGCCCTGGTCTCTCCTCACCAGCCCTCGCCCCTCCCCGGCTACGTGGGTCTCTTCCCGTACCTCGCCTCACTGCCCTCGATCTGTCCGCCGCCCTCCCCCGCCGGATCCCGGTGCTCTCGGCGGCGCCGCTTCCCCACCTCCCTCGGAGTTCTGCCCCCACTTCCTTCCCGGTGCCGCCGCCCGGCTCCCCCGTCGAGCCACCTGGTCTGCTCGCGCCTCGTTCCTCGGAGCAGCCGCGCCGGGACCGACCTTCCTTGGAGCTCCCCTCAGCTCTGGTCCGTCCCGGGCAGGCGTTGGCCCCCAAACGCGACCCTCAGCCCGGTCCCGTCCCCGTAGGCCTCCCTCGACGGCTGCGGTGGGCGCCGCTGCCGCCCAGCTTGACGGCGGCTCCGCGGCTTGGAAGGCGACAGCGGCCCGTGAGGCAGCGGCAACACGTGTGGAGTTGCGGGAGCCAAGTTCCAGTTGAGAATAACGCGTGTTAACGAGCACTGAAGGCCAATGCGGTTTGTGTCGCCTTCTTAACCGTGTGTCACCCTTGTCGGTTTCCGGATAACGTACAGCTCTGGAGGGGTTCTGCGAACTCGGTTTTACATCCATAGCTCCTGTGAAAAGTTGCCTTAACTTCTGAAAATATGACTGTGCTAATCTCGGTGTGCATCCAGGTAGGTTGTCACTAGGAGAGGTCCCTTTGCTTTTGTACTGAGTAACAAAAGAGTACTTATCATAAATGGAATCGACAGAAAGAGCCGGTAGTGCATGGCTGAGGTTTGGATGCTTAAACAAGGGATGACTTCTGAGAGACTTTGAGGTATTGCTTAGCTCTACAGGCATCCGTAAGCAAGTGCCACACGCTTTTAAAAAGCAAGTAAATGATAAAATTGGTCATGCTGTGCATGTGTCTCAGGAGAATGTGACACTTAGGCATTAAAACTTTTCCACTTCCAAGTCAGAACTGCAGGATTGCATATCAGGTATTGTCAGGTATGATAAATAAGGATTACACCTAGGTGTATTAGACACAAAAGATGTTATCTGAGTAAAGCTTCATAAAACTGGTTAGACTTGCTTTCCATGATGCACTTGGCTGTTCTTATTGTTCAGAAAAAGCTCTGTAGGAAATTCATCTTTGAGTACAAAATGAGAATAGAAAAAAGCGTGGGTTAAAGTTGTGAAAAGAGTGAAAGGACATCCTTAAAAGAATCTTGTTGAATTTTTATTCTCTGATAAGAATTTATACCCAAAGCAGTAGGAATAAAGTGGTGAGGTTTTAAATTCCTTAGCTGTTAATCTTTTCTGTAGCTATGTTTACAGAGTGCCCCTTCCCAGTACTCTGTCTGGATGTGTATTTCTACACCATGGCTGCTACACTTCAACACTAAAATATTCTAATAATACTTGATCCCTGTATCTAAATATTAGAGAAATTCTAATTATGTTAATGAAGCTACAGGTAAGGATTCAAAAGTCACCAGAAGTGTTAAGGGTGACTTGTTAATCTTGCTGTTTGTAAAAATAGTGTATTTTAGTTCAGTTATGAAGCTTATCAGTGGTCTGAGAACTTTCTTGGCCCCATTGGTCTGTTCTTTTGTGATACATCAGTGCTAAAATAATCCAGCAATACTGCAGTTGAAATGTGAACATTTGTGGTTATTGTTCTTCTCTCAGTGGTTTTTGGCTGGACTAATGCCCCTTTGGTGAGGCTGGTGCTACTTTTAAGTGTGTTGTCTTCAGAGCTGCTTTTGGTTACAGATTTGCCGTAAATACTGTATTGGCAGTTAGGGAGTGTGACTGAAGAACCAGCCCTAGCCCCAATACCAAATAGTTCTGGTGATGGTGGTGATGCCTGAGTTATCTTCAAGTACTTCTCTGGGATAGCGTGAGTAGAGAGACTGCTGTAGGAGCCTGATTCTGGAGTCACACTCATCTAGCCTACAGAACAGAATGTGGTGGATGGTTAGCTTGCTGTAACATCTGCATGCAACTGTTTGCAACAGCCTTTGTTTAAACTGTATTTCCCTCAAGCCTGTACATGAAATAGTTACTTAACAGGGTCTGTGTAAAAAACATTTCAGTTGTGCTCTGATTAAAATGAGACATTGTGTTTATTATGTCCCTCTTATATTTGGCTAGCAGTGTTTGAGGCTTCATTTGTACCGAAACCAGTTTCTTCAAGCTGCTTGTGAATTTCCCAAATTACATTAACACATACTTGTTGTCATAAGGCTTTATATTAAGTACATATCAGGGATGTGGGGTACTTTTTGCTTGTTGGAGTGGTGCACTCACATGGTTTGGGGATTTAACAAAGACTTGTTTCTTCTCAAGAATCTGTTGCTTGACTAAATTTAGGATTACGTTATTAGAAAATAAGTGTTTCCCAGTCAAGTAAGGCTCATATTGACTTGAAGTTAAAACAGATCTTGAAGGTAGGAAACAAATTTTCGTGCTTTAAGGCATAAGACCAACATGAGCTTCTGGAAGAAATTTAAGACTGAATTGTTTTGCCCTTTTTTCACATCTTTGAGGTGCTAAGGATTACATTTTGGATCATACGTTGTGCTGTTCCTGTCTGTTCTCATATTCCTGTGACAGTGTCACCTGTGAAGCAGTTTTATGACTGTGGGAGTTCCTTAAGCCTGTGTAGGAAGGGTCAGTGTCATGCAGTTTAAACATCAAATTAAGGAGTGAACTTTTTTCCTCCTAGTCAGAGGATTAACAAGGATTTTCATGGTAAAAAAGAACAACATAGATGTTGATTATAATCAGCTGTTGTAGGTTATTAGAATATGATTGCAGTATACAGAGAAAACAGTAAATGCTGGAATTTTATTGGCCAGGCTGAGTGAAGTGCAAAAATACCTGGAATTAAGCAGAATAAAGTAATTTTGGGCTTTTCTGCCTATTAAATAGAAGTAGACTTGCATTTAGCAGGTAAGTGTAATTGACTTTAAGTGCATGCTGTTGGCAATTATGTGGATATTGTGAATTGCATAAATGCAACCTCACACCGAGAGTCTTGGAAAGAAATGCTTCAGAAGCCAGTTGCTTAATTGGCTGATGGTGACCAGGAAGACAAGGCTGGAATAACAAAGTGACTGGAAACTGAAGTATTCTGCTAGAGAACTCAGCTGCTCCAGAAGTTGCTGCCCTCCATCAGGCATATTCCCAAGTTGAGCTTTGCTGCCGTGGTACATAATGGGTTGCCCACGCCAATTTGAACAAATCCGTCCTTGGGTTTCGCCAGTGCTTTCAGTCCATCCTCTTGGGCATGTTCTGAGCCTGGTCTGTCAAAGGCCACTGAATTTTGTCAGTGTTAGGAGTTGCATAACTCCTTTGTGAGTAATTACTGGCAGTGACGTGGATGACTCAGCTACCTAGTTCTGTGCATCTGTGAAGATCTCCAGTTAGGTGGTGTCATGTTAGGAAAAGAAAGTAATAGTATTGCCTGTAACTTGACTCAAGTGCCCTCAGCCCTTGCAACAGAGTGCAGTTTTTATGGAGACTTGTGAGGACAAGCTGTCTTTAAAGGGGCAGGAGGGTGGTTAGCAAGCACGTTAATACTCTTAAATAGAAAACAGTGAGTGTCTTTATGCACTGAAAAGTGCTACAATATAGTAAAGAGCTCTGTTTGGGAAAGATAATTTTGGCAATCTGCTATGCTCTTCTGGGTCTCTACAAGGAGCAGGAGGGCTGTTGGAGGCAGCTCACCTGGGTTTCTGCAGGATAGCTTTGGAGAGGCTTCAGTTACTCTAAAAGAAGAATGGTATTATTTGATAAGTGAGAGGTTTAATAGTCATATAGATCTTCATTACATTAAGATTTGAACTGTGTTGTCTTCATCAAGTTTAAATTTTACATGTTTCCAATATTCTGTAATCTGCCATTAGAAATTATTTCCAGAGTATCTGCTTCATGCCGTTTGATTACAGTCAGCCTTCTCCCAGGCAGGCAGCAGTGTAAAGATCTCGGGTTCTTTACTAGCTCAGCAATCCTTGCGCTTGTGGTCAGCTTCATGGCTTATCATGGCTGTAACCAGTCTGAGACACAACATGGAGTTCTCCTTGGGCCTCTGATAATGGGAGGGATCAAAATGTTCTTTTAGAATCGGTAATTATGTGTTGCTGAGGGTTTGGTATCTTGTCTGAATGGGTGATACATTTGCCACAGGAAAAGAACTTCACAACTTTCCCTGGTACCTGATTATGGTTTAGAGTTACGGTCTTTCAGTTTTGTTTGGGTTTGGTGTGTGTGTGTTTGTTTTGTTTAAGGTAGATGGCTTCATCTTCCTCTTTTACTTGGTGTGTTTAAAGAGTTTGTGTTACCTGGCCTCTTCCTTTTGTGAGAGGAGCTCAGGGTCTGAGTGTAGCACAGGGTTTGTGAAGACAGTAGGGCAAACATTGAGCACAAACTTGCAGAGTCCCATGTGGGCGCTGCCGTTGGCAGGACATCCTTCCTCAGGTCACATTGTGGCAGGGTGGGACTCTGCTTTGGTTGATTGTCGGGTAACCGTAATGACAGTGCTGTGTCTTCCACTTCATGAGGTTGGCTGCTGCACCAGGAGAAACTGTTCCTTGCCACAAGCATGCGAGGCCAGACAGTGAGGAGCGCTGAATTAATCTTGGGCAACAGCATGTGATAATCTCTACCACTAGAAAAAGCAAACCAGGGAGAGTGCTGCGTGGAGGAGAGGTGTGAGTGTTTTACAAGAGGAGGTGCAGCCTTTAAGCTGCAGTTTTGTTCACAGGGACTTTCAGACATTTTTAACTCGCCTCACCTGTGTGGCTGTGCACAGAACACCCACATTTCTCAAGCCTATCTTAGGAAACAAGATTCAGTAGGTCAATGTGTTGCTAATTAAATTAATGATGCAAACTCCTTGCAAATGTAATTCGGAATAAATGAGGAACAAATGATGTCTCAATGGGGTGTTTTTTAATTTTTTTTTCCAAATAATTGGAGGTTCTAATGTAAGCTTCCACTAACACTTTGGCATAAGCATTTGAAGTAACACTTTTGTACGTGGGGAAGCAAACTGGTTAGCCTTGTGTTCATCTGGAAGAATTGAGAGGTGCGAGTCTGGTGACTGTGGCTGCAGTAACTCAGCAAATTAAACACAGTGAAGGAGGAACTAACTGCAGAGGATGCAGAAGCTTTTATTGGTCCTTATGTAGACTGTTACCTGTTTGTGGCCAGGCTAGGTTTGTATGTTTTGAACAGTGCTTTCTACATCTAATAATACTGATTACAGCACACTCGCTTCTATTTCCTCTCAAATCTTTGCTTCTGTTTGATTGCTGAAGTGAAGACATGTAAAAACAGGGCAGAATGAACTTGCTTTACATCTTTTGCTGTTTCTTCTTGTAGTTGGGCATTTTTGCTGACTGTCTAGCTTCTTTAGGCCAAAACTTATTGACACCCCCCCCCCCCCCCAAACCATAGCAATTTTACCATGTATACAGTTAAAACCTCTTTAATATGGGAGGAAGATGGTTACAAGCTTTGGTAATATTTGGATCCTTCTGTTCTGCTGTAATTATGAGAGCCTTCTGTTCTGCTGTAATTATCAGAGAAAAAAACGAGTGCAATAGTAGTTAAGCCTTTTACCAGCCCACAGAAGCCCTTTGGATATTCTCCCAAGGTAATAGACTGTAGTCCCAGCCAGTCATGGGATCCATGGCAGCTATTTAAATCAGAAGGCAGGTTGCTGTGTGTTACCTCACAGGCAGTTTGGCAGCAGAGGACTTGGTCTCTTAGCCTGCACCTCTGCAAATGTAAGTTTCTTACCTG
The DNA here is from genome assembly GCA_033816785.1 of Picus viridis. NCBI lineage: Eukaryota > Metazoa > Chordata > Aves > Piciformes > Picidae > Picus > Picus viridis. The sequence goes on along the minus strand of CM066580.1, from coordinate 22,129,091 downwards.
CCAGGTTGTCTGACCTTAACTTCTCATCTCTTCAAAATCTGTATTTGGAAAGTATTGACAGTGTTTGCCTAAATGTCTAAGTTTAGTTTGTGTTTCAAGGGAAGTTAATATTTAAAATGTTCAGTTAGTTGTAGGACTTCAGCAGTACCGAACAGCAAAGTGATTCAAGGAGGAAAGAATTTCCATCAGAATAATGATCCTGGCTTCCTTTCACCTGCTCTGTTCATAGCTATCTGCTTTCTAATTCTCAATAATAATAGATTAGAAATCATAGATATTTAGCAAGCAATGACGTAGAGGTTAAAATAGTTCTGTTCTGTATATGTTTGTGCATAAATATTCATGATAAAATCACTACAAAGGATCCCACTTGGATGCAGAAAAATTTTATATTTGGCTTCCACCAAAGTGGAAATTAAATATTGCTTGGTACCTTCTGTTGTTTACTTGCCTAAAACAGGCAGCAGTGGAAAAGTCTGGTTACTGACGCTTGACCAGTGTAAGTAACTGTACAGACCAGCAGTGGTTTGACTTTTGTCATTGAATTTAACTGAATAACTAACACTCCGCTACACTTTGGGTCACAATCCAGCAGGTTTACTGCTTGTTGCTTTGGGTTGTTTATTGTTTGCTTGGGGTTTTTTTGTGTGTTTTGTTTGTGGGCTTTTTTGGTGGTGCTTTTAATGGGCAATGACCAGGGTTCACAAATAAGACAGAAATGTGATGTATATATCAGGCAATCAAAGTAGATTCATGCACTTGACTAAAATTCTTTGGGCTAAAAGTTGGCAGGCATCCCAACCTGTGTAGTTAGAGAGACTGGACAGGAAAGAAAAACCATGAGCAGCAATGAAGAGGAAAAGTGTACGGTAGGAAATTGTTAATTAAGATGACATTTGATTACCTGCCATTAAAATCCAATAGCTTGCTATATTTGATTTGCCAGAAAGCGGAAAGTATGCCTACATGGCATGCTCAGATTGAATAAAATGCTGGGTTTTGGTTCAAACTCCCCTTCTAGCAGTGACAGCTTTCTGTATCTGGCTGCCTGGGGTTACACTGAAAACAGTAAGGTATCTACACCACTTCTGGCTGGTGGTACTGGTTTCAGAACTTAACATGAAGTAAAAAAAACCTTGGAAATTGTTGACCATATTTAAAGAAAATCAAGGTAAAATATATACAAATGCACTTCAAATTCAAGTACATGAGTGAAGAATTGTATCAGATCTCTGAGCACCTGCAGTAAACCCCCACTCTATTACTAGGTTCAAATAAGTTTGGTTTTTTTTGGAGATCTTTGGTGTGTCTCTTATTGATTCACTCTTGAACACAATCTAGTGATACTGTCAAACCACATGGGAGTGAGTCATCTAAAATGAGGTTGGAGTTCATATCTGGTCCAAATTGTGGTGTTATTTCTTCATGTGTTCAATTAATTTATACAACAACAAATCTAGTGGGTGTCTCATCCGTCCCAGTATCTACTTGGGGGGAAATTATGCAGAAGTGTTATGCAGCAAGTAAGTTGGTAGCTTTGGTTTCTGTAATGTATGTGAGGTTTCTGAGTCCAGGGTGTAATGGGTTAGTGATTCCTGACCCTGAGGATTAGGGTGGCGGCACAGGCAGGACATGGACCTGATGGAGTGGATCCAGAGGAGGGTCTCAAAAATGATCATGGGACTGGAGCACCTCTCCTGTGAGGACAGGTTGAGGGAGCTGGAGTTGTTCAGCCTGGAGAAGAGAAGGCTCTGGGAACACCTAACAGCAGCCTGCCACTACCTGAAGATGGCTACAAGAAGGCTAGAGAGGGACTGTTTACAGAGCTCTGCAGTGATAGGACAAGGGGCAATGATTTGAAATAAGAGAAAAGCAGATTTAGATTGGATGTTAGGAACAAGTTCTCCACCACAGGAGGGGTGGAACACTGGAACAGGTTGCCCAGGAAGTAGTTGAGACCCCATCCCTGGAGATACTCAAGATGAGGCTCGACTGAGCCACCTGATCTAGTGGAGGATGTCCTGGCTGACTGCAGGGGGGGGGGTGGACTGGATGACCTTCAGAGGTCCCTTCCAACCCAAACCATTCTATAAAAAGTATGCATAATGAAGATGTGTTGAATATGCCAGGGCTTGGTTGAACTGACGGATTATAGTTAACGTGGAGACTGTGTGAAGTGTGGCTAAAATAGATAGAAACTGAGGGAAGAGTGAAAGTAGCCAAAGCCCTGTGCCTTTTCTCTTGATACTGCTTTTTTTTTTTTTTCAGTGAGATATAGTCCAAAAATAAGTGCAAATAACTCAGTGCAAAACTTGGAGATTAATTTTTATCAGAATCAGTCATTTAGGACTTAGCTCTTAAAAGCTTTACTTAAACTCGAGAGTCCTTGAAGAAGCAGTGGAAGTGGTTGAGGGTTTGCTTAGGTGATGCAGTCGTGGTGGTATGAAGCTGTCACTTCAGCCCTACCTGTTTGTCCAGTTTTGGGGCTTGTTTTTAAACAGGGCCATGGTTTATGTGGCATTTCAAGATTCTCTGTGGGCCTGCATTTCACCAGTTCACATACTGGTAGTCATAGTGTATTGCAGTGTCCTAGGGAGAAGTTTTAGATGGCTTCAGAAGTACAAGTAAAAAGTATCATTGCTTGGTCTAAACTTGGTTGGAGGTTGTGAAGGCTCCAATCCTGGAAGTGTTCAAAGCCAAGTTGGATGGGTGCTTGAGCAATCTGGTCCAGTAGGAAGTGTCCCTGACCATGTTGGTGGGCTTGCAACTGGATAATATTTAAGTTCCCTTCCAACCCAAACCATTTTATGATTTCTAGTTAATATCTTGTGTGAGCTCTATGCCACATGAAGATAATGGTGCTGCACAATTAATGTGTGAATACATTTGCTGTTAGAAAAATGCAGGGTTTTTTTCACTCATTTTGTCAAGTATTTCCACTTTTCAATCAGTGATTTCTGTGTTGAAATAGAGCATGTCCTTTATATTTCTGTATTTTGTTGATAGTTTCATTTTTTTTTAAAGCAGGATTGTATTCTGTTACTGAGGGAGAGCTTAAACTAAAAAAAAAAGTCTAAAAGTTAGTTACTGTGACTGAACTTGCTACTTTATTTTTACTGTTTTTGGAAGGAGCAGGCAACTGCCACAAGTACTGTGCTAATTGAAGAGCAATATCATTTATTTGTTTTTCTCCAGAGGCATATCATATTCTCCTGCCTCTTAAAGGTGTCATTTTTTAAACTGATTCACAAATATTTTGACATACAGATCTCCGGTTTCTGAAGTACCTCATTAAAGTTTGACTATTCTGTTTGCTGGATATTTAAATAGCTTTTGATACAAGCACAATTTTAGAGCAATCTGGAATTTAAGGAAATAAGTAATTTATTTTGGTGCATAAGAATTCTGTGCTGTGTTCTCCATTCTGCCTGCTCTTGCACTTCTCCCTCTTGCCCCAAAAAGACTTAAAATCACTTTGAGTCTTTTTCTCCTTACCAATGTGGATTTTAGGTGTCTGAAAAGCACCCACACCATCAATTTTGTGCATAGTGGAAGAGCCTTACTTCAGTGTCATCTTGTACGGATGAGATCCTTAGCTTTTAAAGAAGGAATTTTAAATTAATCCCAATTAAATAGTGCTGTGGAACAGCAGTTATACAGGGATATGCTAAATGATACATAAGGGAGAAGCTAAATATAACTACTGAGTAGTAGTAGTTGTTTGAAACTAGTTTTAAATTGGCGCAACAAGGATACCAGCTTTCATTTGTGTGCTCTGAAATGTAAATTGGTCAGATGATGAACTTTACTGATTTGAAATTGCAAGGTCTTAATGCTGGTTTTGGTTTGTTTCTCTTCTTTCTCTTTTGCATTCCTCTTCACCTCTCCAGCTAAATGGCCTTAAAATGGCAGATGAGCCTATGGAAGAAGGTGAACCATATTCCTACCACGTGAGTATATTTGATGGATGTTCCATTTAGACACTCATTAGCATGATTTCCTTTTGAAGCAAGAATTTATGCATTCCCTGCTCTTTAATAACTTCTGAACCTATCATTTTGTTTGACCAGATCTGAAGAACCTCTAAGTCACAGAAATTATTTTGACTCTCGGAGATTATTTTGAAAATTAGTACCTGGGCAGGGCTGTAAGTGTCTTGTTTTGGAAAGTTTGCTGATGAAGTGCTGTATGTGTGATGGAGAGACCAGTTACGAATCCCTCAGCCTCAGAAAATGCTCAGCTCAATCCTGAACCTTTTATACACCGTGATTAATGTTGCTCTTTTACACTGTCACCTGTTCTTCCTTTATGTGTTTTACTGTAGTTGTATATTCATCTAGAAGGTACCTAAATCCTGCTGGGTTAGAACAGAATTAATCTTTGCACCAGTATATTAATTTGATATATATAATTTTTTTTTTTTAAAATATAGAAATACCCCAGATAAACCCTACTGGGATGGCTTTTTGTCCAGTGTCATGGTGATGTAGATAGTTAGGATTCTGAAAATCAAGTGTTCTGGCTAAGCCTTGAACTAAACTTCAGGCTAATGCTGTATGTGGTGAGATGCCTGATTTTTGCATGGAAAAATTTGCTACTGTTTTTCCATGCAGTCATTTTTTGAGCAGGATCATGGAAGAAGGTGTCAAATAGACCTTGCCAGCTCTAGCCACTGCTTTGTATTGCAGTTAAAAAATCAAGTAAATGATTTGGAGAATAAACTCTTGGAGGTAGAAGCATGTGGTGCTTGGAAATTTCCTGGTGTGGAGCAAGTAAATGAACTATCAGTGTCAGTCACCTTACATGAAGCAAAGAAAGATGAGCAGTGGGTTGTCTGTGTTCTTCACTGCACTTGAACCAGAAGGATGTTGTTGAGCTTGTTTGTTAGGTGCTTGGAGCTGCATACCAGTCAAGCTGTAACGAAGGAGGATGGCACAAAGCCATAACTTATTGCAGCCTTTCTTTCAGTGCCTTGTCTTCTGGTGAACCTGCTGGGAATAGTTACTTCTTGTGCAAGGCTGTGCACTGGGAGCTGCTAGCTGAGCCCTGAGATAAATTTGCTGCTCAAGCAGCAGAGCACAAAATCAGATAACCAAATTTGCAGTTCATGGAGGCCAAGCTAGAAGTTAAAGTAAAATTGGGATATATATATCTGTCTATATATGCTCAGCTCTCTGTCTGCTCATTTCTTGTTGATCATGCAGAGGTCTTTTTATATTGAAGTCATGCCAATTTTTAGTACTTTAATGATAGTTAAGTGGGTGAAATTACATAGCCATCTTTTGTGAAGGTAAAACACTTCATAAAAATTAACTCATTTCCTACATTTCAACTTATTCTTTATTTGTAGGGAAAACTTTTTTTCCCCGCAGTTCACATTTAGAAACACTCTTGTCAGTCTCCGCAGCAACCACGTGTGATGTCACAGGCTAATGACTGTGGGTGATAAACAGAAGAGCAGGTGAACTCTTGCAGATCTTTTCTCATGCAAAGGTTCACAGTGTTAAGGAATACAAATTAGGGTGGTGAAGTAAAAAGGCTTCTAACTAGGATATTTACATATTTCATACAAAGAAGCAGCCATTAAGTCTGTTGTACAACTCGGTGTCTAAGTAGATGACTTGCTGTGTAACTTACATGACTTGCTGCTTTCATCTGTCATGGGATGACTTGAGATGCTGGTGTTCTTACCTGCCTTAAATCCCAGGGATGTGCTTAAAAAAGAAAGAAAGAAATTGAAAAGATAGGTGCGGGTGCATCTTTCCTAAGAGTGTGTATGTGCACGGTCAGGGAGGTGGATGGGTGAAACAAAGCTGAGCTGGGTACCCTCTGTCATTAGTGTCAGCTGAGTCTCGTTAGCAAAGAGGGAAATAGCTTAGAGTGTGAATTAAAGAGTTAAGTTTGTTATCCAGCAGTGTCTTGTGTTAATAGCTACCTTTGCATGGGAAACAGGCAGAACAGTCCTTTTCCAGGAAGGGTATGAAAGGAGAGGAGGAGAAAGGACTTTGAGAATGGTGGGGATTGAAAGGGACCTTTGGCCGTCATCTAGTCTGACACCCCCCCCCCCCCCGCTAAAGCAGGGTTACCCACAGCAGCTTGCCCAGGATCACAGTGCCCAAGTGGGTGTGGAATCTCTTCCAAGGAGGAGACTCCACAACTTCTCTGGGATGCCTGCTCCAGTGCTCTGGCACTCAAGCAGGGAAAGTTATTTTTCCTTATGTTTATGTGGAGCTTCCAGTATTTGGTTTGTGCCCATTGCCCCTTGTCCTATCAGCAGGCACCACTGAGAAGAGTCTGGATTCATCCTTTTGCACTCCAGCCTTTAGATATTGATGAGGATTGATAAGATCCTCTTTCAGTCCTCTCTAGGCTATAAAGAGCCCCAAGTCTCTCAGCCTTTCCTCCTCAGACATGCTCTAGTCCCTTCATCTCTGTAGTCTCACTTGGACTCCCTCCAGTAGTTCCCTTGAACTGGGCAGCCCAACTGGTCACAGTAATCCAGAATCATGCAGTAGTAGCAGAACTGCAGTTTGTGAATATACTGGGTTTGTAACTTTATTTCTCCCTCTGGACAGGCAAAGTGTTTAAGGCATAGGTAATGCAGTGTGATGATTACCCCCTCTTAATTATGCAGTAAGTACATATGCATTTCGATGATTGGATTTCTCCCCTGAATTTCTGTCTAAACCCACCTAGAGAATTCCATTCTATACTGTAGGATAAAGTTGATTTTAAATTTTAATGCATGGGCTTCATCAGGAGGACTTTATAGTCAACCTAGGTACAGAATGATGTTCTTTTCTAAAAGCATTTCATCCTGTGGTCAGGTCTCTTTTTTGGTGTTGTGTGTACTTGTCACTGAGGGATAACAATGCACCACAAGTTGGTAGGGTGTTTTTCTGGTCGCTACCAAGAGAAGTTTTCAAGATAGAGCTAAAGACGTGTATAGGAGAACAGACAATAATGATTTGGGTACCTTAAGGTCATCAAATCACATGGGATGTTCAGTTGTGATTGGGTTGTATTTGCAGCGTGCAAGAAATCGGGGCCAAAGGGTGCTGCTCCTGTTGTACGTGCAAGCTCAGGTGCTGCCGTAGGCTTCAGCGTGTACTTTGTAGTTTCAAGAGTGCTTATTTTGACATCTCACTTGTTTTGGCTCAGAGGAACTTCTCTTACACCATGAAAGCTGCAATGCATCATCTGATTGGTTTTCATCATGAATGTTTGTCTTTTCACAATTGTAGCTGCTGTGCCCTGCTTTGCTAAAGGTGAGAGTAACTCTAAAAAGTCAACAGAGCACTGAGCCTTTTATTTGCCATAGAGCTGCCCTCAGCTTTCTGAAGGTGGTCTCTACCCAGGGTAGTCTTTCATGGGCTCTGCACCGCATTTTATTCTGTTTCTTTGGTTGGATACAGCAATCCTCAGAGTTCTTAAGATGACTCACACTTTATTTATGCTCTTCAAATGATGCATGTCCCTCTAGCTAGAAGTGGATGACCATGTTTATTATCTGCTGCTGTGAAAAGCAATAGTTACCTAAAATGATGAAATTCAATTCAATTTTTATTAAGGCTGTATCAGGAAAGGGGAAAATGAGAGGCATAAGCACTGGGAAAATAAAATGAAAGGTCACCAAAACAGGGATGGAGCCTCAAAGGATCATCTTGGTTTAAAAAAAATCTGTACATTTATTCCCTTCCCAGGAGAAAACCCATCTTTGCAGTAGTCTTAATATTTATGACAAAAGGAAATGAGCTTTCTGTGAGAATTTTTCCTCAGTTTAGACATTTTAGATAAAGGATGGATGGGAAAACCCTTCATTTGAAGAACCTTTTTTTTTTTTTTTCCTATGCTTTGCTAGAATTTCAAGTATTTTATTGAAAAAAAAACCAAAACCTAAACCAAGCACTTGTAATGAGCTGAAGAATTCATGCCTGTTCATTGCTGTATTTTGTTTGCCTTGAAATAATAGGATGAAGGAAGTGTGAAAGAGATTCCTATTACACACCATGTGAAAGAAGGATGTGAGAAAGCAGATCCAGCACAGTTTGAACTACTTAAGGTTCTTGGGCAAGGATCATTTGGAAAGGTAAGATGACAAACCTGCTTTGCATGCGATGCCTGTTTTGAACCTGCTTTGTCTTACTTTTTAATTTCTACAGCATTAAAAGGTTAGGTATAAACCTAACAAATCTTGAGGGCAGGTGGATAGGTATTCATTTGGAAATTGACCTGTTTTGGAGGACGTTGTCCGTCCTCCTTTGCAGCTTGTGGGGAAGGATGTGTATGGTTTTGCTTTTATTTTGATAGGATTTCTAACATCTTTTCCCATAGGCCTGCCCATAGCAGTGCCATAGCAGAGTTGCAGGGAATGTTTGAGAATATACTGACAAATTTCATCCTTTTCCAATCTTGCTCTGGTGCCAGAGGATCACTATTCATAGTAGGACATGAAGTCATCTCAGAGACAGAAGGATCAGGCAGTGGCAGATTTGAGGAGACTGGCCTTGCAAAGTTAGTCTGCTTTAACTGAACAGAGGGGCCACATTGGTGCTTCATCTGCACTGGTTTCTGCATCTTAGTGTGAACATTGTCGCCAAGAGCAAGGGATTTTACTAATGGGGGCTATAGAGTTAGGGATGGATTTTATGCAACAACTCTGGTGTTAAGGTCTCTTTGCCCAATGCCTTTGCCATTGGAAATCAAATAATAGTGTTTTTCAACTACCTCAAGACTTCATTGCAGCAAGTGGTGAGGATCCAGAATGAACATCTCTGTTCCATATATGTTGCTTTGCGTTTTCTGTAGCTTAGGTTGATGCTTAGGAGGTACCAGCATGATTCTGTGATAAACACTTCTGGTGGAGATGATGATTTGGCTTTTAATGATGGTACTTGACACCTTACGAATGTTTGACTTGCATACAGAATCCTCATTGAAGATTTAGAAGAATGATTGTGGTAGTTTGGAACTTGAATCAAAGTGACAATCATGTAACCTGGGAAATGTATTTCAGGTTTTTTAATTTTGCTGGGCAAAGACATGAAGAGAACAACTATTCAAATAGCAGATAGAAGAAATAAGGCAGGCTTTAATTTTTGTTACAGTTAACTGCTTTTTGTAATGTGCCACTTGGTGGTACATTGCAGAAATGAAAGATTGAATCTCTCAGTCACTAGCTTGAAACACATCAGCTGAAATACTCATCTTAGTGTCTAAGAAACTGGTTTGTTTTTCAGAACCAGACTCTTAATCAAGTTCTTTTGCAACGCATGAAAGCAGACAATCAGCTTTGTATGCTTGCATTTTCCTGTTCTCTGGTTTTCTGTCTTATGGCAGGAACAAACCTCTGCATAGACTCACATGAGAAGGGGGAAAAAACTAGACTAGGAAGGCCTTCTGTGAATAACTGATAGTTTGAAAAACAGATTTTGAAGTATTTCTTAGTGTTTTACAGCTTAAGAAACATTTCTTTATCTGCAAATATTGGTTGCTAGTTTTCCTCATAACACTTCTCATCTTCGGAGCCTAAAATGCTTCTTGTGTTTATTACTCCTGACTTCAGATGTCTTAAGCTATCTAGTATGAACATCTTAGCTCTGACTCAGATTCTCACTTCACAGAGTTCAGACTTCTGACAGCCTAAGGAATGTTCTTGCTCAGAATCCCACCAGCTTGGTGAGATGTCTGTCTTGAAGCTTGTGAAACCTGGCAGGCCTTGGTTCAGGAGCCAGCTTTGAGAACTGAATGGTAACTGTTGCATTTCTAAGCTGGGTGCATTTCATTCAGTGTTTTTCACTTCCTACCAAAAAGAAAACAAACGGTGAAGATCAATGGCTGTTGCCTGCATGGTGTTTGTTTTTTCTCTCTCCAGTTGATACTTCCCAGGGATTTCTCTTTGGGTTTAGCAAACACGAGTTTTATTTGCTCTGGCCTGGCACAGTGTTACAGTCCAATCTACTTGTCTTTTCAGCCTCCATGTAGGATTTGTGTTTCACAAAAATAAAGGCTTAAACATCAGCTCTTTTACTAGATTCCTCTCTTCAGCCTTTGATAACCTTCTGCTGAAGATGTTTTGAATCCCTTGAAAGAAACACCTTTCACAATGTAGTCATCTTGACTTCAGCTCTACAAATGAACGGCTAACCACTGCATCTTTGCAAGATGCAGGGTTGTGGAAGCTGTCTGCAAACCGAATAGATGGTACTTGAGTAGTTTTCAGTAGAGCTGTTTTGGTCCTTTTACATAAATGCCTTACATTCTCACAAGGAGCTGTTTATTAAGCACTAAATTATTTGCACTTGCCTATTAATATTTTACTTAGAGAATTGGGAGTGCCTTAATCTACATATGTTGTTTTATTTGCTGGTGGCTGAATGACTTCCTTTACTATTAGAGCAACATCATAATAAGAGCAGTGCTGTAAATCCAATCATTGGGCAAAACTTCAAACAAAAATCCTGATCTTGGCACATGATGACATTTTGCATCTAACCAGAGCTTAGAGTAGCAGAAAAACCTCACAACCCTTCTTCCATCCTTGTACAAGTTAGTCAGTGACTGTGTATGAATTTCTGATTGTGTAGTGGAAAATTGGACATTTCATTTAAAAAAAAATACTTTCTAGCAAAGCATATTGGTAAACCTAGTGTTCATGAAAATCTGAATAAGCTTAAGATCAGAGAAGCATTTTCAAGTTGCTTTTGATGCTCTTTTATGACTAGTACATTTTTTTTACAGTACAAGCACTCCTCATAACTAATAACTAGAGAACCATAGAATGGCTCAGGTTGGACCTTAGAGATCATCAACTCCAATGTCCCCACCATGGGCAGGGTCACCTCTCAACTAGACTCAGCTGCTCAAGGCCTCATCCAACCTAGCCTTGAACACCCTCAGGGAGGAGGCATCCACAACCTCCTAGTGCAGCCTGTTCCAGAGTCTCACCACCCTTGTACTGAAGAACTTCTTCCTAAGACCCAGTCTAAACCTACTCTCTCTCATCTTAAAACCATTCCCCCTTGTCCTGTCTCTAGACACCCTCAAGAAAAGTTCCTCTACAGCCTTCCTGGGAGATTCCTTCAGGCATTGGAAGGCAGCTGTACGGTCCTTCCAGAGTCTTGCCCAGGTTGAACAACCCCAGATCCCTCAGCCTACTCTCATAGGAGAGGTATTCCAGCCCTTGGATCATCTTTGTGGCCCTTTGCTGTTACAAGAGTGACAACTTGGAAACAGGAACAGATGGCAAACAAATGTAAAGATCTAGTGCAGCAGAGGTACATTGATTTGTACTGCATTATTTTATGTACCATTATGCTTTTCTTAGTGTTGAGCTATATATATAGCACCTATCTTTAAAACCCCTCGGGAAAGAGAAGACTAGAAAAACCTGTTGGAGTTGCTGTTCCAGAGGGAAAGGGTGTTTTGATCTTAAATGCTGAGGTTTCCTTGCCTTCTTCTCACCACTCTTACAGAATTCATTAGGAGACTCTGTTACATATTTGAGACTTGGATCTTTAACCTCAAAAATCTTAGGAGGTGGCAGACCAGGTACAATTGTGATTCTCTAAGAAAAGTACTATAAAGAAACACACTTCTGGAAGCACTTATTTGACAAGTGCTTATTTAAACAGCTTGTTGTAGGAAAGTATGACCGTTCTGGACACTTCAGAGAGCTTGGTGGTGCTTCAACTTCTAATCTGATTAAGGGAATGCAATTTTGCACACACTGAAAGCTGTCTGAAATGAATAGGAGGTTGGCAAATGCTTTGTGTTGCATATTGATTACTCAGCTTGCTAATGCAAAAAGACTTTGGATATTTGGCATCTTTTTATTCCTCGGACTTAACAAGGAATGGGATGGGACTAGGGGCAAGCTATATCCTTGTCTGCATTAATGAAGCTAAAAGAGGCAAATCCTTAGTAAGGGTTTTTAGTCCGGCTGGTTTAGTGTTCACATAATGTTTTTAACAGTCCTTTTTCAAAGTGGGGTTTGTGTTACCAGGTCTTCCTCGTGCGGAAAATAATTGGTCCTGATGCTGGGCAACTTTATGCAATGAAAGTGTTGAAAAAAGCTTCTTTAAAAGGTAGGTGGAACATTGGAGATGACACTTAAGAAAATGGCTTTCAGTGTAGCTGAATCTCTTCAATAAGACTTGTAAATACTTGTTTTTAAAAGCTTTTCTTTAAGATCTTAAGTGTTTTCCAGTGAGTTTGTAACTCTTCCACTGACAGTAGCTATTTTTTCTGGACTGAACTTGTAAGTTCATGTTTAAGGGTTATTTTAAACCTGGCCAGATGGCTTTAATTATGTGGTAAAAAGTGCTCTTTCAAAGTGATTGTTTAATTCTCTTCAGTCTTCTCATTTATATTAACACAAATTAATTTTGAAAGCAATTTTCCTTTTGTCTTTTAAGTCAGAACTCTACTGTGGTTAAAATTAAGCCTTTCCCTCTTTCTGTAGGTGCCATAGCAAGCTAATTTACTATTTTGGCCTTCAGAAGACACTAATGGATGCAGCTGCACTATGTGTAAATAACTGTTGCTAGTTGAAGAAAAGAAAGTAATCTTAAAAGACAGAAAATATATTTTCAGTACAGATAGTTAATTGAGAGGTTGAAGTTAGCTGCCTGGAAATGTAGATGTGAGATTTTGGTTTTTTAATTGAAAATAATAAGAGTTATCACAAAATACTGGAGAAGAACATGAGGGCAGCCAGGAAGCTGGGGCAGGTAGGAGCCAAAATAAAGGACTGTGTGTGTTGTGGGAGACTTGAAAGTTCAAAGCAAATAAGGTAACAAGGATAAGTACTTTAGGCAGAAACCTTTCCCTATGCTGACTCAGCTCCATATCTGCAAAATGTTTTACAGCAGTCTCTTTTGTCTTTTTTCCCCCCTCAGTTCGGGATAGGGTTCGTACAAAGATGGAGAGAGATATATTAGTAGAAGTAAATCATCCCTTTATCGTCAAACTGCACTACGGTTGGTATCACTTTCCCTACTGTTTCTTCACTTACTTAAAGGCATAGCTGATCATGTTCCTTCTTAGTTGTGTAGTGTTCATTTTGGTGTCCTAATTAGACTCTAGCAACTTTATGATGCTAAAAATATGAATTTAAATACACATGTATAAAGTTTTCCTTTAAGCCCTCTTGAAATTTAGAGATGTGTGTTGGTGTGTCTTGGGTTTTGTCCTTTTTGCTTTTCATTGAGTAAAGTCATAACAGAGTAATTCACATCCTTGCTGTTGCCTGGGTTGACAAAGAAGAAATGAAAGTATTTTAATGATCTCTTGTGACTAAGATTCTCTTCTGAGAAGCAGCAAGTAATCAGACCTCATGCGCTGCTGAATTAGTTCAGTTCCATAACACAAATATTCCCTTTCACTGAAGTAGCCAAGCTGTAAAAGCATTCAGATCTGTTTTGTAGATCATTTCTGTCACATAATTATTGATGTGGGGTTGTTTTATTATTCTTTTTGTGGTTTCTCTTGAAGCCTTTCAGACTGAAGGGAAGCTGTATTTAATATTGGATTTTCTCAGGGGAGGAGATGTATTCACGCGATTATCCAAAGAGGTAAGTACCTACAATTTTATCTGCACTTGGTGTTAGGCAGGAGGAGGATTTTGACAGTATCGGGATTGTCTTCTATAGAACAGAACATAACTGGTTGGAAGAGACCTCCAACATTGTGTAGTCTGAGCTTTGACCCAGCACTGAAGGATCAGCACTAAGCCATGTCTCTAAGCACCAGGTCCACATGCTGCTTGAGCACCTCTAGGGATGATGGCTCCACAACTGCCCTGGGCAGGCCATTCCAGTGTTTGAGAACCTTTTCACTGAAGGAATATTCCTTAATATCCATCTTAAATCTGCCATGGTGCATGTAAACATTTCCTCTTCTACCAGTGCTTGCCACTAAGGAGAAGAGGCTGGACCCCTTTGTCTCTTCAACCTCCCTTCAGGCAGTTGTAGAGAGCAATAAGGTCTCCTCTGTTTCTCCCCCATATTTCTTGTCATGGTGAAGTTCTTAATAACCTAGTTGGGCTCCCCTTACATTCTTCCTTCTCTTACATTCCCTATTACGCTAGAATGGTCTCTGTAACTAAGAAACACGAGTGTGTATCGATTAGTAACCTAAGTTTTAATTTGGTATCTGTAAAGTACAGTTCTTTTGTCTAAAAATGTTTTGTTGCTTGGAAACCTAACTGCAGTAAACGAAGGTTTAGCAATAAAGACTGAGGATGTGAGTTCTCATGCTCACAGTCAGCTTAGGTGCTCCTGGAAGCCCCTGTCTGTTAGAGATTTCTGCTGCACTGTAAAATTGCATAATGCTGTAATCCAAATCCTGATGCTTAATCTCACCAAGTGTGAACACTGAGCATTTTTGAGACCACTTCCCTTCACCCAGTATTGCCATGCAGCTGGAACTTTCATTTTTCATTTTTATTTTTGTGGGTTTTTTCCTTTTCTTTTGGGGAGAGAGCTTCAGAGGAGGGAATACCATGCAGCCTGTTGTTCTTTGGCATTTTGTTTTGCTTCAGACATTTGTTATCAAATACTTATTGTGTGTTACCTTAAGTACTATGAACATCTTTATAAGACTTTTCTTTCTGCAAACATTTCATAACTGTCTAAATGTTTAATGGTGATTTCTTAACTGCTTAACAGTAAGAGAGCTTTTCAGTGTATCCACCAGTGTAAATTCATTTCTGTTGCTAATGTATGGGAAGAATCACTTCCTTAGACAAGAAAGGAGTTTTTCATGAGATAGAGGAGGTTATGTCACCGGTATGTAAGGCCATGAGCTAGAGGTTTGTTTTTTTCCCCCTCTCACACTTTTTGTAAAACTAAAGTTTGAGTATGGGAACACGCAAAAGAGAAGGAAGAATGTAAAGGGTTTTTTGTTTTCCTCCTTCATAAAAAGCTGACCTAGGTAGAACAGTGTCTAAGAACTGAGCTCGAAATTAATTAACCTTGAGGCTAAAATGGAGGTGAAAAGCTTAAAGTGACTGACTTGCAGAAGGTTATTGGAACAGTAGGTAGGAAAGGGGTCAATCTCTGCTTTGTTGCAGAATGTTTAATTACAGAGGAAATTCTGGTGTAGCAAGAACTGTTCTTGCACTGACACAGCTGAAATGACCAAGCATGCAACATTCTCAGCTAAGGGATGGTAAAACAAACAGTGGAAGATGCACATGAGCATGAATTCCCCATGGTTTTTCATACTTCACATGAAAGAATGATTTAGAATTCATTTGGTCTAAAGTTACTTAAAACGCTTTGCCTTGGTGAGGCTGCAACTGGAATATCGTGGCCAGTTCTGGTCCCCTCAGTTCTAGAATGACCTCAGTGGACTGCTTGAGAGAGTCCAGCACAGAGCCCCAAAGATGCTGAAGGCAGTGGAACATCTCCCTGCTGAGGACAGGCTGAGGGAGCTGGGACTCTAGCTTGGAGCAGAGGAGCCTGAAAGGTGACCTCATTTGTGTTTACAAAGATGCGCAGGGCAATGCTAGCGGGGCAAAGCCAGGCTCTGCTCAGTGATCTTCAGTGATGGGACAAGGGGCAGTGGGTGCAAGCTGGAGCAGAGGAGTTTCCACGTGAAAATAAGGAAAGACCTTTTCACTGTAAGGGTGACAGAGCCCTGGAGCAGGCTGCCCAGAGAGGCTGTGGAGTCTCCTTCTCTGGAGACATTCAGACCCCTGCCTAGATGCATTCCTGTGTGACCTGCCCTAGGAGATCTTGCTCTGGCTGTGGTGTTGGACTGGATGATCTTTGGAGTTCCCTTCCAACCCCTAATGTTCTGTGATGGTGATTTAAATTGTAATGTGGGTATGAGAATTGTGGCTGTGGAAGTACAATGAGTGTATGATAAAGTTTTCATTGGTAACATTTAATGAAGTTGGCTTGCATCATCAATTTGACACAGTGAGCAGTTTTAGATGAAATTGTTATTGGGGGGGTTTAGATTAGCATCATTGTGTTCTGAGATTTGCATTTTGGCCACTTCAAGGAGCAATGATACCCAAGGTTTCCTCTTGGGCTTTTGGATGTAGCTGCAAAATAGCATTAACAGTGCTCCTAAATCAAGGTGAAACTTTGTGTAGTGTAACAGCTTTATTGTTCATACAGTGCTCATACCTATCATTATGGAAATTAGGGATAGTTCTGTTGGCAGTAGGACAGATTGCATATGTGCAATTCAAAGCACAGATCAGTGTGACACTAAATCAGTAAGCTCAGTTACCTTAATTTTTGTTATCTGTGTCTACTGTGCAGCTGAGACAACTGTTTTTGTGCCTAGTGTTTTCAAGAGAGAGGGAATAGCTCACTTAAACCTCAAACTCAGTTCCAGTCATTTAAAGAGAACTGATTGCTCCAGTAATTTGTAGAACATGGCACGAGCCAAAGTAGCTACAATATTTCTATGTGAAATGGAAGCAGCTTGTGAAATACTTAGGACAGAAATGTCTCTCAAATGCTCTATATGCAATACAGAATGGCTCAGGCTGGAAGGGACCTCAGAGATCATCTGCTCCAATCTCCCCACTGCAGACAGGGACACCTCTCAACTAGACTCAGCTGCTCAAGGCCCCATCCAGCCTGGCCTTAAATATCTTCAGGAAGGAGACATCTGCAGCCTCTTTGGGCAGCCAATTCCAGAGCCTCACCAACCTCATGCTGAAGAACTTCCTAAGATCCAGTCTAAACCTACTCTCCCTCAGCTTCAGACCAGTATCCCTTGTCCTATCTCTAGATACTCTTGTGAAAAGTCCCTCTGCAGCCTCCTTGTAGGATCCCTTCAGGTACTGGAAGGCAGCTCTAAGTTCCCATCATGAACTGAAATCAGTCAGTTTTTCATTATCTCACTAGGGTTCTTGAAGCTTCTTTATCTAAGAGGAGGAGAGCAGGTTCCTCAAGTCCCACTACAGCTGTTCACATCGTGTTACTTTCACCAGGGTGGTTTGTTTTTTGTTTTGTGTATCTTTTTCTAAATTCTGTCCTTTTTTCCCCCTCTAAATATAGTTCATGTGAATTCACAGAGACAGTCACTCAATAGAGCAGTCATACACTCAATTTTATGATGCAGTGGAAATCATTCACAACAGGATTGTGGCAGGAGGAGTGCTGGTGGTTAATAACACCAAATTTAGCAATTAAATTTATTGCCTTATAGAAGCTAGCTGATGCTCTGCAGTAACTGCTGATGTTTCTGTTTAAGTGTTGGAGGTAGTTCTTTTGTATGCTTGATGATTAGCATGTATTAATATATCACTGCTGCTAGCTGAGTGATGAGTTCATGAGATGCTTCTAAAATGTATTATGCAATGTAAGCAGAAAGGACTATTTGTTGTAGATTGCAGCTTTAAAAACTGAAGACAAGATCAGAAGGTAAATCTATACAGTTCTTATTAGGTTATGTTTACAGAGGAAGATGTGAAATTCTACCTCGCAGAACTGGCCCTTGCTTTGGATCACCTTCACAGCTTGGGAATTGTATACAGGGACCTGAAGCCAGAAAAGTAAAGTAAAATGTATTTTACCACTCTTACATGTATTTTGTTTGTTACTTTGGCATTTTCCACTAGAATGATCTAAAAGAATTAAAAGTAATTTTTTAAGACTATATAAACGTGGATTTAAATAATTATTGTTTTTACATTTTTACTTAAATAATATTAACTTTAATAACAGAAGTTTGGGATCAAAGTTGTTGCCTTTTATGTGTTAAATGTTATGTGTAAACATTCCTCTTTATGTGTATTGGTGAATGTGAATTTTAATTTTCAGCATTTTGCTTGATGAAGCAGGACATATCAAGTTAACAGGTAGGTAACACTTACTAGTATAGCACTTTCTCAACTTATTTCTGTGTTAACTTCGAGTTTTAAGCCTAAGATACATATAGTGACAGCTGAGCTACCTGTCAGTCAGTATTTGGCTGCTTAGAAATTTGTTATTGGATAGACTTTTAAAATACATCTGTATCCCTTCCCTGTATAATGATTCTTTAGAGAGTATAAAAACTTCAGTGAAGTTTTATAGATAATCACAAGCTGGATCTGATGTCTTACCACACCCTAATGCCCATGCAGGTTCCTCTGAAGTTAGTTTTCATGTTGGCTGATGCTTATTAGATCAAGTTGCAGTGTTAGCAGATCCTAATTACTGCAGTTGAAGAAACATAGTTGGAAACAAAAAACCAGACATGGAAGGTGTGGGTTCTTTTTACAGGAACTTTAGTTCGGGTAGGGGTGTGGTAGTCCCTAAAACTAACACCTCTCTGGGTCAGAAAGCAAGCCATGTAATGTGAAATGCCTTTTAACTGGAGATTAAAGAGGTTATAGACCCAGACTGAAATTGCTGACTGTGAGACTCTTAAAGGGAGCAGAGGTGCTTTTAGTTTTAAAAAAGATTTTAGTGTACAGTAAGGCTTCTGAAATATTCTTTCCTCCGAGTTTTTGCATTGTCACTTTTAAATGCATATAACGTTGCAGAAAAATGTTCTGTAAGGCAAATTAAATTCCACATAGTCTAGGTAAGGGTATACACAAAAGACTGCTTGGAAAGCAAATTACTGTGACTTTCTGAAAGCTTTAATTACAGTTAAGGTGAAGGGTTTGTATTATAAATTTCATGATGTACTTGGAATCTATCAGCAATATCTATAAATCAAAGGGAAAATGAAGTTCTAAACTCTCAGACTCGATGGCATAATGATGGAAATCGTTCTTCAAAAATACATCACTTAGATTCTGTGTGATACCTTTAAACTCATTCCTACAATTCTTCGTTCCTTCTGAAATTAGAATAATTCAGTGGATTGACTACCAATCATTTCCTTATTCAGAGCCCTGTCTTGAGAGTTGAGCTAATACCAAGGCTTCTGCACCCTGGTTCCAACTAGGAAAAAAAAAAAGAAGAGAACAGATACAGTTATAACTCTTTTTGACTGAGCTTGAGTCAGGTTGCAGAACCATATTGTCTTATGTAACAACAATATTTTTAGTCTGATTTTATTTATTCATCGTTCTGTAACACTACACCATGCAGACTGCATTCTCTTTGAAACACCTTTTAATTCTATGCAATTTGTTTTGTGAGTAAAGCAGACAAGGGCAACTCTTAAAGGCTCTAAACATGCAGTATTTCAAATATTGATAGCTAATCATCAATTTAATGTGACTTCTAGAATGGTTTTGATTTGCATGGGGTAAATCTCCAGATTGCTGTAGCTCCTTGTTTCCTCAGCAGCTAGGGTAGTGACATAACATTGCTGAAAGCAAACAAAAACCTGTCAACACTTTGATTTTGAAATACCATATGCAATATTATGTTGTTCTGAAGTTCTTTACTGGCTATATTCTTGTAATGCTGTTGTTGTAGACTTTGGACTCAGCAAAGAATCAGTAGATCAAGAGAAGAAGGCCTATTCTTTCTGTGGTACTGTAGAGTACATGGCACCTGAAGTAGTAAACAGGCGAGGGCACAACCAGAGTGCTGACTGGTGGTCCTTTGGTGTTCTCATGGTACTGTATGCTTCCTTGCTTACCTTGCTTAAGGTCACAAATACTCTGCATATGTCTAAATGAATGTGAAATCATGTAGCTAGAATCAGATCTAATAATAAGGAATGCTTGGGTTGGGGGGGGAGAGAGAATTCAGTAACTGAATTCTGCTGAAATAGCAACTAATTAGAATAAAATGTGGTTTTTTTAACCTGCTGAGCTGTGTGAGAAGAGATAACAACCATGTGTAGTCCATTAGTGCTTCAGAATAGTTTCAGTCAGTGTGAAAGTTCAGTTTGTGTGTGTTTTTTATGTTATTTGTTAGTTTAAAACCCCTCTGAAGACTTGATAAATGGCATTTCTGTAAGAGAGAGCATGCTATCAACAGGCTGGAGGGGAGTGGTGCAATAGGGCCACATAGGCTCTGACGTGTTAGAGCATCAGGCTGAAATATGCATATTGACATTATGAGTACTGTTTTCAGAGTATGGCAACATCTAAAACTTCCTTATGAGGACTTTACTACTTTACAGTAACTTATGGATGTAAAATACTCCTACACAATCATTATGTTCTGCTTGCCACTGTTACAATTGTGTAAACTGGCAACAAAAGCAAAATTCTAGAGTTCTGAGTGTTTTTGCTAATCTTTTGCAAGCTAAAGCCAGTGTGCCTAATGTAGTGCTAGGGAAGAGTACAGAACTTAACACTTTGAGCATCTGGAGGAAGAAGTGTTGATTTAGATTAACATTTGTTCTTTTCAGTTTGAAATGCTTACTGGTACACTACCATTTCAAGGTAAAGATCGAAATGAAACTATGAATATGATACTGAAGTAAGTATGGCTTCTTACTTTCTGGAGTCAGAAAATGTCATTTTAAATGTGTTTTAACAGCTTCTTATAACTCCTTGTGCATGAAGAGCATTAAGCTAGGACAGGGACAAAAAAGCCAAGTCCTTTCCAACTGGGTTAAGCTCACAGACCTTGCAAATGCTGTTAATGAGAATCACAGAACTGTCAGGGTTGGAAGGGTCCTCAAAGATTGTCCAGTTCCAACCCCCTGCCATGGACAGGGACACCTCATGCTAGATCAGGTTACTCAGAATGATAGCCAGCCTGGCCTTAAACTTCCAGGGATGGGGCTTCTACTACCTCCCTGGGCAACCTGTTCCAGTGTCTCACCACCCTCATGGTGAGAGAACTTCTTCCTGACATCTGGTCTGAATCTACCCACTTCCATCTTTGTTCCATTCCTCCTAGTCCTATCACTACCTGACACCCTAAAAAAATCCTTCACCAGCTTTCTGGTAGCCCCCTTCAGAAGCTGGATGGCCGCAAGAGGGTCTCCTTGGAACCTTTTCTTCCCCAGACTGAATAACCCCAACTCTCCTAATGTGTCTCTATAAGGAGAAGTGCTCCAGCCTCTCCTATGGAGACAGAATTTAAATGCCTGGGACAGGAATGCTAAGGACAGGAATTTGAATGGTAGGGATGAAATTGTAGGTGTGTAACAAAGATAACACCAGTACAGTAAATTAGAGCAACATTATTTACCACTGGTGGTTATGTCCTGCTACTGTTCCAGCATACCTTATTTTGTAAGCAGCAGCTCCTCAGGTGTTGCTTTGTGTACATATATATGGAGAGTGTACTGATGTGCTCACATTTTTCATGTGAAGTAACCTCAGTTACAACAGAAGCTGCCTAACAAGACAAACTGGGCAAACAAGTGATTAGTAAATGAAGCTGTTGGGCAAATATGTTCCCATCTTTGTGTGTGCTTAGTAACAAAGAGTTTCCTGTAGGCCACATGCAGGGCCTTGGGCAGTTTGAGGGGGTGATAGGGAAGGGGATGAGTTTGAACTTACCTCAACTACAGTTAATAGTGATACTCCCTGTGAAAGCAGATGGGTCAGATCACTGCTCTCACTTGGACCTCTAAGTGATGCAGCAGTTCTGCAGAAGAACTTCTTGCCTTAGTATGATTTTTTTTTTTTCATAAACCAGCTTGGTAAAGTCAGTAAAGTTTTGTCTGATGGCTTAATGAGCTGCTCCTTGGGGCTCTTGCTTCAAGAAGAATATTGGCTTTTACTTCAGGGGCAAGTCATCTGGGGTATGGTGAGTCTCTTCTGGCAGTGATTCTGGTAGATACATTTTGGTGTGAAGTTCCTGGTGACATGAGACTACCTTTGAAAACACTTAGTATTTCCAAGAACTACTTAACTCTATATTGGTATAAAGCTAATTTTTTGGGGGGTTGGGGGCTTTGATGGAGTTTGGGATTTTTGGTCCACTGTGTTTTCTGTTTGGGGGTTTTGTGTTGTGGGGTTTTTTTCCTTTTTAAAACTACTCATATAATAGAAAATGTTAAAGCTGCTGAGTTAAATGTGTACTTAAGACTTTGAAATAAATTCTTGATGCATCAAACTGAGCAGTAAAATCTCTGTAATTTTTACTAAGTTACAGTTTTCACTTGCTTGTTCTGTTTTCCATCAGAGCAAAACTTGGAATGCCTCAGTTCCTCAGCCCTGAAGCACAAAGTCTCCTGAGGATGTTGTTTAAAAGGAACCCATCAAACAGATTAGGTTGGTTCATCTGTTTGGATCTTTGATATAAAAGTAGTTGGGTTGAGTTACTATTTGAAGTAGTTGCTAGACACTGTCAGGCTGTGGATGGTCAGTAAGATTTGGGTTTAGGTACTATTTCTTGTTAGCTTGGATCACTACTTCCTGGCTTTGGCTAGTGCCTGATTACTTTCATGGACACTCAGCAGTAAGCCAAAGCTTTGACAGTATCAGAGTAAAGAATACTGACTCTGCCTTTTTGTACACTTTTGATGACATGTACTTGAGTGTTTACATCCTTGGAATGTTTTCTGTATTTACAGTTCCCCCAAATAGCCACCTCTACGCACATCTTTTAGACACAAACCAATTTGTAGTGCAATCTTCAAAGAGCTTACCCAACATGTGTTTTAATGAAGTATTTTCTTTGTTCAGGAGCTGGTTCAGATGGAGTTGAAGAAATCAAGAGGCATCCTTTCTTTTCTACTGTTGACTGGAATGTAAGTACAAAACAATCAGAATGATAAAGCTGGTTGTAATATTTTTTTTGTTGCAGCGTATGTATTTGCATCCAAATAGGGCACAATAAACATTGCAGTACTGCTGACTTACGTTCTGGCTCCTACTATGAACTTATTTGGCATCTGGAGCTGCATTATTTATGGTATAGAGAGTATTAATTATAAATTGTTCATTTACTTAAGTAATTAAGAGCTTCAACATTCTAAAGCTGAAATTGTATGTTAGAACACTTGTGGTTGGAAGAAGATGCTGGTGTTCCCTGTGCAGGAATATTGCTCTTCAGTAAATAGCCATCTAGTGCCTCTGTGCAGAGCACACATACTCACTGAGACAGTGATTCTCTTGGACTTCTTTCTAGTCAGCCCCAGCACACTCCTATTTTATTAATCATAGTCCATTCACAGCTGAAGTATTGACTCTGGTGCTCAGAGATCATCAGAAGTCTGTACAAGTTCATGACTGCTTGCTTGCTTCAATTTTTAACAAGCACCTTAATCCTTTTCCTCTGTGGTTCTCTAATCTCCGAGTTGTGTTTCTCAAACCCACGCTGCTCTATATCAAATAAATCCACTCTGAAAACACTCCTTTGCTGTAATGCCTACCAAAGGGTAGGCAGAAGGCAGAACAATTAAGATGTTGCTCTGCTGACAGAACTGCCTGCAGTGCTGGCCAGTTCTGTGCCTGTGTTTTTAGAGCCTGTTATTATCCTTCTGCCTCTTGCATTTACTTCTGAGAAGGTGTTTTTCTAGCTGAATTTATGCAGCATCTACTGCAGAATCCCGATTTAGCAAGTGGTGTTTTCAGTAACAGAAAAACCATTTTGAGTACACTTTGTGTTGTTAGGGCTCGATTATCTGCTTCAAGGGACTGATGTTGAACTAAATACCAGCAAGGAAGTTTGGAACTTCTGCAGTTCTAACTCTTCCTTCTTTTTTTAATATTAGGCAGTACCTTGTATTTCTTTTGCTACAGTGGTGTTGATGACCACTTATCTCATTTCTCTGAGATGAATTCAAGTCCCTCTTCCTTGATTGGTTGTCTTTGGGTTTTTTTTTAATTGAAATATATTTCATGTCCTTGTGCAGGAAGATTAAATGAAATGAACTTGCAAAACTAGGTCTGAAAAGATGAGAAAAATGCCAAGAAAACGTTTTCCAAATGTTGCTTCTTCAGGCTGTGACACCATTTGACACCAATTTTTATCTTCCTTCCGTCCAAAAGGGACTTACGGCTGATGTGAGGTCACTTGGGCAATGTATTTTTTTCTAAAGCAACTTGAGTAAGGAGGAGCTGTTGTTCTGCTTTCCCTTCCTTCCCCCTGACTTATTTTAGTAGACTAGGAAAAGCCTGGAATAGAGTTTTGGGAACTGGCAGTTCCTTGCCAAGAGGGCCACGCCTGCCACTTGTGAGAGGCCTTTGTCTGTGACCCAGAATAGATAGGTAAAAGACTGCATTCCGTAGCTTCCCTTTGGAGTGGGTTTGTCAGAGTTCTGGCAAAGCGCTGGTGAGCCAGGTCTGAGGTGATAGAAGATAAGATGTGCTATGGCTTTTCTGTGCTCTTCTGAGTAAGCCAGAGAGAAACCAGTGGTAAGGAGCAGCCTGCTGGTGTAGATCAGATCTGTTAGATGAGACAGATTCAGAAGAAGGGAAAAAGAGATGTGTGCTGTTTGACTTGTTTGGTAACATTTTCCATAGCATCTCAAATAAAAGGTACATGAAAATAACTCAGGTGTTCTGCATATATTTGTGGATTTCTACTCGCTCTATATTATTCACTCTTCCAGAAAGCTCTTAACACAAAAACATTTGGAGTTGCTTTCCCTTTAGCTTGGCAAAATTACAGCAGCCATGGAAGCTTCCTTCACTATTAATGTTATTACTTTGTCCTTATACTTCAGAAACTGTTCAGAAGAGAAATTCAACCCCCATTTAAACCTGCTTCTGGAAAGCCAGAAGATACCTTCTGTTTTGATCCAGAATTCACAGCAAAAACACCAAAAGGTAATTGTGCATGGCTATAAAAAATTGGTGGGGGCTGTTGGACAAGAGGGGTCAAATTGATGTTACAAGAAGCTTATTAAGAGGGGAAAAAGAACAGTGAGGAAATTGAAAGGAAGGGGTCCAACTTTTGTCGGTACTTTGAAGGAGTGTATTCTCCTTAGCAAGTTCCTGTTCTTTGAAATAGTTTGATAAACTTTGATTCACCAGAAAAATAGAGGGGGAGAGAGGGCAATATTAACAGCTGAGTTATGGTTTCTAGTTGCAGTTTGAAGTCAAACATAGAGTGTTTTTAGGGGGAAGGTATTGAATACTGAAAGTAAATTTGCTTTCAGCACTGATTAATGCTCATTTCTTCCTGAAATCATGTATTCATACGTTTGCTCCTGCAGTTTCAGTGTTAGATAAAACCCAGAATACTTTGCTTTGCAAAGTGTGTTATTGAAATAAGGCAGACTCGTAGAATACCAGGTTGGAAGGGTCCTCAAGGATCATCTAGTCCAAACTTTCAGGGTAAGATTATAGTTTCAACCAGATGGCCCAGCACCCTGTCAAGCTGGACCTTGAAACTGACTAGAACTCTTTATTCATCAGCATTGCCCTTGTTTGCTTCCCATCTCTCA
Source organism: Picus viridis (assembly GCA_033816785.1). Classification (NCBI taxonomy): domain Eukaryota; kingdom Metazoa; phylum Chordata; class Aves; order Piciformes; family Picidae; genus Picus; species Picus viridis. The sequence goes on along the minus strand of CM066580.1, from coordinate 22,103,876 downwards.
AAATATTTCTTCAAATACATCTCTCCTAAATGTTTAAAAAAGAGGCCTTGCTGGGATTTAATCATGCTAATCAAATGTGTGTGCCTCTAGATTCTCCAGGAGTCCCACCTAGTGCAAATGCACATCAGCTCTTCAAAGGATTTAGTTTTGTTGCAACTACTACTGTAGAAGACCACAAAATATCACCACTCACCAATATCCTGCCAATAGTACAGGTAACATTCTGTTTTCTGGGGGAGACTTTTTTTGACATGCCAAAGACTGACCGCTATTGAATGCTTCAGCCTGTTCTCTTGTGGCTGGGGAGCCTGCTCTCCAATGTGCATTATTAAAATGCTTCCATGGGGTGGGTTTTAAATTTTAAACAGCCAAGTTGCTGCTTTTCTGGAGGCGGAATTGAAAAGAGAAGAGGGATGAGCAAGTTGGAAGCAGTAATATGACAGCAAGTGTCTTGTTGCTCTGGATGACAGCTTGTATGTGTTTGGTTTTTTACAGCAACTTCATGGAAGCAGCGCACAGTTTACTGATGTGTACGAGCTGAAGGAAGATATTGGGGTTGGTTCCTACTCTGTTTGCAAGAGGTGTATACACATAGCTACAAACATGGAGTTTGCTGTAAAGGTACTTGGAAAAAATTTCACTGGCAGTTCTGAAGTTGTGTAGTCAATTTCTAAATTTTTAGGTGCATAATTTTTCCTCCCCTGTAGTTTGTGTAGCTGTTCATATGCTGTGAGAAATGAAAAGTTGTGTTTTCTTCCTTGGAATCCTATATCGGTTTCTATGTTCTGTTTAATGTCTTTATCAGTGAGGAGGATGAGGGGTTCAGTGCACCCTCAGTAAGTTTGCAGATGACACTAAGTTGGGAGGGAGTGTTCATCTCCTTGAGGGTAGGGAGGATCTACAGAGAGACCTAAGCAGGCTGGATCTATGCGCCAAGGCCAGTTGCATGAAATTCAACAAGGCCAAGTGCCAAGTCCTGCGCTTGGGTCACAATTCCATGAATGCTAAAGGCGTGGGGCAGAGTGGCTGGAGAGACTCAGGGCTGTTGATCAACAACTGGTTGAATACAAGCCAGTATATGCCCAGGTGGCCAAGAAGGCAAACAGCTTTCTGGTCTGTATTTGTAGCAGTGTGACCAACAGGACCAGGGAAGAGATTGTCCCCCTTTACTTGGCACCGGTGAGGCTACACCTTCAGTATTGGGTTGCTCACTACAGAAAAGACATTGAGGTGCTGGAGCATGTCCAGAGAAGATCAGCAAAGCTGGTTAAGGGACTGGAGAACAGCTCGTATGGGGAGAGGCTGAAGGAGCTGAGGTGGTTCAGCCTGGAGTAAAGGAGGCTCAGCAGAGACCTCATTGCTCTCTACAACTGCTTGAAAGGAAGTTGTAGCAAGGTGGGCGTTGGTTTCTCCTCTTTATTAACAAATGATAGAATGAGAGGAAATGGCCTGAAGTTGCACAAGGGGAGGTTTAGATTGAAAATTAGAAGAAACTCCTTCACTGCAAGGATTCTCAAACACTGAAATAGGCTCCCCAGTACTGCTTCAAACAGTGCATTGCCTTCCCTCGTCCGTTGGAGCAGAACAGACTGCAATAATGATATGGTTCTAACTGGTAGCAAGGAGAGAGCAAGAAATGAATAAACAGTAGGATGTGAGGCTGGGAGATGAATTATTCATGACTAGAAAGAAGCAGTGAACTCTAGAAATGTTTTTATTCTGTTGTTGAAGTCAGAATGTAAATACAAAAAAAAGCTTCTTTATTGAATAGACTTTAAGCCAAATTGTTTTTCCTGTTGCTGTATTTTGCAGATAATTGATAAAAGCAAGAGGGATCCCTCTGAAGAAATAGAGATTCTCATGCGTTATGGACAGCATCCAAATATTATCACTTTAAAGGATGTATGTACCTCTTTCTCTGCTACCTCTTATTGCACAGTAGTCAATAGATAAATGCAGAGGCAAGGATTTGATTGGAATTATTTCTTTTGCATAGTGAACTATATTAGGAGAGCAGTACCTAGAGTTAATACGAGGACAGTGTCTGATTTTGAAATGCTTAATTTCTCTTACTGCTGTTTTGTGAGCTTGCAGTGGGAAATGATGTAAAGTTCAAAAATAACTTTTTTCACTTATTTCAAATGAGTAATGTGTTAGTAATCTGGCTCTCAAAAAAGCAGTTGTCTGTTGGCCTGTACATGCAGAGTGCCAGCAGTTTAAAATTCTCTGTGGAGAGGAAGAGGAATAGATAGTGGTAATCTGCTCTTCTCTTACAACTGACGTTCCTAGACTGAAAAATTTCATTCCAAGTCATGAATTACAATCCATTACCTCAGCATTTCCCAGAATGACACATAAGCTGTCTTTATACAGCTTTAAGGCTCCTGAATTGCAGAATGAAATTTGTCCATAGCTGCTGTTTGTGCTTTCTGTTGGTGTGTGAGTAGGTGAGCACTCTAGTCTGTAATTTTGGTCTTACCAGGATGTGTAATTACAGCCAATCTTTTTTTTTTTTTTGGATGTGTGTATTTATATGCATTTACACTGGCTAAACTTCTTGTCAGGTGTATGATGATGGTAGATTCATCTATCTTGTCACTGAGCTGATGAAAGGAGGGGAGCTGCTCGACCGAATTCTCAGGCAGAAGTTCTTCTCGGAGCGAGAGGCCAGCGCCGTGTTGTACACCATAACTAAGACTGTGGACTACCTGCACTGCCAAGGAGTGAGTGCAAGCTTTCTTCCATGGCATAGCTGCCTTCACACTGCTTGCAGTTAACAAACACCTTGGCTTAAGTGCTTGGCTTGTATTTATGGCAGAAGGGAGGAGGATTCAGGGTATTTTATGAGAAGGGTTCCTTTTACCTTCCATTTACCTATCCTGTTGTCCTGGCAAGCACTGTTGACTCTACTGCAGGTTATGGAACGGCAGATGCTTGTTGCCTTGAGCTTGTTAGCAAATGGTTGTTAGTTTCAACTGTATTAAGAGAAGTGTGGCTGACAGGTCAAGAGAGATGGTTCTTTCACTTTACTCTGCACTTGTGAGACCCCCACCTTGAATATTGACACCGGTTCTGGTGTCCCCAGGATAAGAAGGACACAGAGCTGTTGGAGAGAGTCCAGAGGAGGCCACAAAGATGATCCAAGGACTGGAACACCTCTGCTATAAGGATAGGCTGAGGGAACTGGGGTTCTTCAGCCTGGAGAAGAAAGGGCTTGAGGGGGACCTGTGAGCTGCCTTCCAATAGCTGAAGGGCTCCTACAGGAAGGTTGGAGAGAGACTTTTCATAAGGGTCTCGAGAGAGACAGGACAAGGGGGAATGGTTCGAAGCTGAGGGAGATCAGGGTTAGACTGGGTCTGAAGAAGTACTTCAGTGTTGAGGGTGGTGACAGTCTAGAATAGGCTGCCTAGGGAGGCTGTGGATGCCTCCTCCCTGGGGGCATTGAAGGCCTTGAGCAGCTGAGTCTAGTTGAGAAGGTGTCCCTGCCTGTGGCTGGCAGGTTGGAGTAGATGATGTCTGAGGTGTTTTCCAACTGGAGCCATTCTGTGATTGAGCCATCAGGTTTTTTTTATATGACATTACTTGAACCAGAATTTTTGTTGCTTGGAAATGACATAATGTAAAACTGTTAATAACCACATCAATCTAGAGAATAGCTTTTGTAAAGTGAAAATGACAGGCAAACAACTTCTAACAGATTATAACTTTGCTCTTTTTAAAGGTAGTGCATCGAGACCTTAAACCTAGTAATATTTTATATACAGATGATTCAAATAATGCTGATTCCATAAGGATTTGTGATTTTGGATTTGCAAAACAACTTAGAGGAGAAAATGGACTGCTTCTAACTCCGTGCTACACTGCAAACTTTGTGGCACCAGAGGTATCTTAAGCTGCTGGTTTCTCTATGCTGGTTTGGGTGCATTAAGTACTTAAACTTTCTTGCAGTGCTTAAAAAAGACAAACAGAAAAACTCTCCTAGTTTTCCTTAATTATAACTATACCTACTTTATAAACACTGTTGCATATGTTTATCATAAACTTGCTTTAAAAATAGCAGAATCCAACCTCAAGAATAAGATGTAAGCCTGTTGAGAATCTTAAAGTGATGCTGCTCTGGGGAAGAGAAATGTTGTTGGTAGTGACCTTTACATTAAAAAATGATCCCACCTCTGAAATTGTCTTGGGATTGACTTACCCCTCCTTAGGCTGTGTAGTGCTATTGCTTTGGGGTGCTTTTTAGTACATGAGAGGTCATTAACACACTTTGTTTTATAGGTTCTCATGAGACAGGGATATGATGCTGCTTGTGACATATGGAGCTTGGGTGTTCTTCTTTACACAATGCTGGCAGGGTGAGAAACATTTCTTAGCTTTTTTGTTTACCTAAAAATCCCAGCAGGCTGCAGGAGTCTATGCTGCCATTAAAATGGCAAAAGATTGCTTCTGTGTGTGAATGCAGAATGGCAAAGACACTAAAATGGAACAGGAAGCTGTTAAGTAAATGCAGGCATAAACTAGGCTAGTCTTACAGGTAGGTTCAAGGCATCTCTCTTCTCTAGCACATCCCTGAAGGATGCCAAAGACACTCTCCAGGTTTCAGGAGATAGTTTATTCTGTGGAAGTGTGTGGTGGTTTTCTTCTTCTGCTTCTTGTCCTTCCTTTTCTAGTACTCTTGTAGTCCACCTTTGTGTATCTCCTTCCACAGGCCTGACGCTCAGCCCTTCTGTAGAACACACTAACTTGTAACCCCATAAGTCTTCTAAACCTCTAAACTTCTCTTAAGCACTGAGGTGCTTGGTAGCTAAGTGATAAAAGATTTTCTGACTTCTGTTCTAACAGAAATACCAGATATTTTTTTCCTAATGGGTGAATGCTATCTAATGGAAATTGTTCCTCCTGATAAAATGTGTAGTAGCTAATGTAAAATTGCACCACCACACCAGATATGCAGATACTGGGCTGTATACTCTGCAAGCACACTTGGGAGTGATTGAACAAAAGATATGGCAGGACAAAAGTGTGGGGGAGCATTAATGTCTAGCATTAATTCCTGGTTTTCCATTTTGTTCCTCTTAAGCTTGTCAGCTGAGAGGCTTGAACTAACTGGCTGGGAGAGTTCATAAACCTCTGTTGATGATGCTGGTTAATCTTTCTTCTATGCTGAGCTTTCAAAGTACTAAGGTAGAATGTATGAAGCATAATTATTGTTGGCAAGCCTATTTGAAATCCGAAGGGTGTTAAAAACCTCCAAAACCAATGATACTGTGGTTTAAGCTTCCCAAACTTGAGTAACAGGCTACCATGAGAACTGTCTTGAACTTTTACCTAGGTGATAGACTTTTCTACACTGTGCTCATTCTCTAATGAAATGCCCATGCCTTAGACATTGTGTTACTTCAGCTTTATTGGGCTCTCTTCTTAGGGTGCTGTTCCAGATTTGGATTACTCTACATGCTCTGGTAATTTAGCAGAATTTGTTTGTCAGTCATCTCTGTTTAATTTGAGTCTGCACTGATTAGAATACATTATTAAAATAATAACTTCAGAAATTCAGATTAAAAAGATGTCTTATTTCTTCTACTTGGTTACCCACAATTACAAAGAAAATAATATCATTTGGAAGGTGAAATGCTAATGTAAGAAGCATTTAATGCTATGTAGTGTGTTTCTGTCAGTAGTGGGATATCTACTTAGTAAAATCCAGTGAATCATTGTAATTTCTTTCAGCTTCTTGCTATAACAAAGTGCTTTGGTTGTAATTTTTTCTTTCAACAGCTATACTCCATTTGCCAATGGTCCTAATGATACTCCAGAGGAGATCCTGGTACGAATAGGCAGTGGAAAGTTCTCTTTGAGTGGAGGCAACTGGGACACGGTTTCAGATGCAGCAAAGGTGTGATATGTTTTGGTTTGTTCTTACATGTTTGTAGAATTCAAAATAACACTTCCTGAACTTTATGAAGTAGACTAGTCAAACACAGTAGTTTTGCTCTTATGAGCTGTGAACTTTATTGCAATGAAGGGCATCTAGTCCAACCTTCTGCTCAAGACAGGGCTAGCTGTGAGATCTGAGCAGATAGCTCAGGGCTTGATTCAGTCTGATTTTTGGAAACCTGTAGCTTGCATGGGCAGCCTTTTCCAGTGCTTGGGTGCTGTAGTGAGGAAAAAATGTCTTGATTTCAAGCTGGAACATGTTTTGGTTTACTTTTATCCTCTGTCTCCATTCCTTTGTCCATGCTGATTCTAGGATTGCCAGTATGCTTGGATGCTAGGTTATGCTGGTGGCTCAGGTTCAGTTTGTCTACCAAAATCTCCTGGTCCCCAGCCAGTCAGTCCCCACCCTGTACCTTGGCAACAACGTCTTCCTTTCCAAGGGCAGCATCTTGCATTTGTCCCTGCCAGGTTTTGGGTGGCTGCTCTGCCCTCAGACTCACTAGCTTTTCCTTCATGCCTGCGGTTTGGTGCCCCACTGTGAACCTAGCAAGAGTGCACTCTCTTCCTTCTCTCAGGTCACTGATAAAGATGTTAAGTAAGATAGGACCGAATACAGACTTTCTATCATCAGTATTCTTTCTTCTTTGTTTTTATTGGATCAAAACAAAGTGTTTGTGAGATTCCGTAAATGGAAGGAGGACTTTTCACATTTGCCTCTTGTATTAGCTACCAGTCTTGCATTAATGGGTCAGATTTTTTTGTAGAACAATTTCTTTCATGTTGTTCAACACAAATCATCAGGTCTTCTGTCTCCAGTACTTCCAGCCATTAGCAAGTACTTTATCAGTCAAATATATTTGGCTATCTTGCTCAAAATCTTCATCAGCTGCTGGAGTGGGTCCAGAGGAGGCCAGAAGTTAATCAGAGGGCTGGAGCACCTCCCCTATGGGGACAGGCTGAGAGAGTTGGGGTTCAGCCTAGAGAGAAGAAGGTTCCAGGGAGACTTTAGAGCAGCTTTGCAGTACCTGAAGAGGGCCTACAAGAAATCGTGGAGGGGATTTTTTCCAAGGGCTTGTAGTGATGCGAGGGAATGGATTGGACCTTGAGGAGGGCAGATTTAGACTGGAGATGAGGCAGAAATCCTTTCAGGTAAGGGTGGTGAGACACTGGAACAGGTTGCCTAGGGAGGTTGGGGATGCCCCCTTCCTGGAGGTGTTCAAGACCAGGTTGGATGAGGCCTTGAGCAATCTGGTCTAGTGGAAGATGTCCTTCCCTGTGTGAGGGGGTTGGAATTTGATGATATTTTAGGTCCTTTCCAACCATTCTATGACTCTGAATCTCTTCTTAGCTGCTCTGTGTTCTCTGGGTTTGGTGTTTGGTCTGGTCTGTAGGTATCCTTCATGAAGCTTGCAGCTTTGGAGCTGCACTGTTTGTTCGTTTCAGTAGGAGTGAATGAGAGCACTTGTTGGCTGATGAGCTGTCTTAGCACAAGTAATTCACTTCTGCGTGTCTGAGAATGCTTAACATTTTGTACCTAAAACAAAGGAACATTCTGTCAGCTTGCTCATATTTTGTTTTCTTTCAAGATATTCCTGTCCCTGTTCTGTGCCCTTCCCACCCAACACTTATTTTGACCAACATTGTAATTAGCAGTTTATTGCTAATGATTCTAAACAGGCAAAACCAAGTATCCACTTCTATTTGCTTTACTTTTATATAGCTCCTTAAAAGAAAGAGCTCTTGGATAGTTCATTGCAGTGTGTGAATTCACTTGCAATGTGTGTTCAGCAGACTCCAAACATGTAGCATGAATGAGAGATGCTTGCAAATAGCTTTCTTCTGTGAAGTCTGCCTGCTAAATTGTAATAGGATTGCTAGTCTTTTAAAGATTATGTTAACAATAAACTGAAATATGGAACATAAACAACAGTAGGTTTCTTTACAATAAAGGCTTGCTCTGTTAAACTGATTAAATAGTACAACACATTGTTCTCAGACTTCTGTGGTGTCAAGGCACAGAACGATCCAATTTATCTCTTGATACTTTTTGTGCGTGTGTGTGTTTGCATTGTATTAATCCCTGCCACATAGGGTACTTTGCTTTAAAGACTCTGTAAGATGATTTTAACTGAAAAATGTGTGGTTTTTATTCAGGACTTGTTATCACATATGCTTCACGTAGACCCACATCAGCGGTATACAGCAGAGCAAGTGTTAAAGCATTCGTGGATAGCCTGCAGGGACCAGCTGCCTCATTATCAACTGAACAGGCAAGATGCACCACATCTAGTAAAGGTAAGACAACCTGAAGCCTGAATGTTGCTTGTGGAATTGGGTCACCTTAAAGAGCTATAGGCAGAACTTTTTTTGTCTCCAGCAAAGAAACTTCTTTTCCCTAGTACACACAGCTTTAGGATACAGAGGGAAACAAATTATTGCTAATTTTTTTTTTTTTTTAAACCTGTATTTAAAGAGGTTTTTTTTCTCAGTGTTTTCTTTTCAAAGGTGAAGGCAGCTTTGGCCATAAAGAAACCTGATAGCGCTATCAGGGATGGAGACTGCCACAAGTCTCCTAGCATTCTTACTCAGGAAATCTCTTGGAATTTGCTTCCATTCTATACATCTCTTGGAATTTATTTCTGTGCTGTTGTGTTTTCCCAATGTAAATTAATAAACTACACTGCAGTTTTCACCAATATTTTTATCATTGCTCTGTGTCTGTGTTTCTGACTTGTGACAAAAATATTCTGCTACATGCAGCTGGCTGTTCAGTTGACTTCATTAGTTCTGCTGGATTCCAAACCAAGACCTGTGATAGCCAGTCCTAATTGTGTTGTCTTCATAAGTCAGGACCTGAATAGCCACTTAAAGGGGCTGCATTTGGTGAACTGATGCTAGTGTTGCTTGGAAGGCAATAATTCTGACCTGCAGGAAAAGATTATTCCTCTATGTAATGTACATAAAAGAAGTCGACAAAAAGAGAAAGCAATACCACATACTTGTGCCTAGAAACCTGAAGGATTCATCAATAAATGGTGTGGGTTTCTTCAAAGCAAACCAGAGAATGTGCATTGGTTGCTATTGGAACAGGTTGTCCAGAGAAGTTGTGGAGGCTTCAACCCTGGATGTGTTTAAAGCCAGGTTGGATGGGGCTTTGAGCAGCCTGGTCCAGCAGGAGGTGTCCCTGCCCATGGCAGGAGGGTAGGAACTAAATGGTCTTTTAAGGTCCTTTCCTAACCATCCTATGATTATATGACCTGTAGTAAGTCCTGGTTTAGAGTTAATTAACAGTTTAACATTAAATGTCTTTATTTTCAGACAAAAGTGACCTTTACAGCATTTTATGTATTTCTTTGTCCTCTAGGGAGCCATGGCTGCTACATATTCAGCACTGAATCACAAGACATTTCAACCAGTGTTAGAGCCTGTTGCAGCCTCAAGTTTAGCTCAGCGACGGAGCATGAAAAAGCTAACATCAACAGACTTGTAGATCCACTGGGACACCTTAGCAAACAGAAGCAAGGGAAAATCCAATAAGTGGCTCTATTTTGCCTGACTTGTGATCAAAAAGGCATCTATGGTTTCCTGCTACACTACTTGAATTCTGTAAAAGTCCTTTTTTTAAAACAGAGAAGAAGAAAAGAAAAAATCCACAGGTTCATGCTGTGTTGTTTTACAGGCCGTATCTGTTCAATTAATTTAAGCATCGGGTACACCATAAGGAATTTCTCTACACTGTCCTTTAAGAGATCTGTTGCAAATATTCTTTCATGTTCTGTATAGTTTTACTGGGTTCATTCAAAAAAAAAAAAAAAAGGTTTAGGGGACCGTTGCCAATGACCAAGTTGTACATAAAGTGTCAGTATGAGTTCTCCTTTCCACACCTTCAGACCCTGTTGTGAAAGTCAAGCTCTTTGTAATTGGGCACTTAATGAATCCAACCTAATTCATTTAACTTGTGTATTACTATTATGAAAAGCTGAGTAATACATTGTGCCAGTGTTAAATGCATCAGACTTCATCTGGGAGGTCTGTGGTTGCACGGCGCCAGTAACCGGCAAGGTGGTGAAAATACAAACAAAAGGGATGTGTAAGACTCTGTATGTGACCCATCACCTGAATTTGATCACTTGTGACCCAAAAAAGAGTCCAAACTGGTTAACAAATGGCCTGTTCCAGGGAAATGAGTATTTCTAGTTGTTACACAGGTGGTCTTGTGTCCAGCACTGGGCTACGTGTATAAACTGTCAGAACTAAGGTTCTCAGTATTGGTACCACTTGAACAACATCATGCAACCCAATCTTTTTATTCATATTGTCTACCCATCAGTTATGTTACTGTTTCCTTGACAGGCATTTCCACTGAATATCCCCTCTGTTAAGTTTTGTTTGGCATATAAGACAAACTGACACTTTGTTCTAACAAACTTGGCACATGGATTTTGCTTCCTATTTATTTGACTTTCAGAGAGCATCGCTTCGATCTGGATCTCTCGCCGCATGTACAAACGTTACAGAACATAAATGCAACATTCTATTTGCCTAACTGTAGGAGTAGCTTGGGAAAATAAATAAGACTTGCAGAGTGCCCAGATAAGGGAATTCTGACCAGGGAATTTCACAGGTATGACAAGTGACTGAAAAGAACCTATTGGCAGCACTTGCTCACCCTCTCTGCCTTGGTGTTAGGACTTAAGCTGTTTGTAAATGCTGTGCTGGAGAGAAGTTAATTTCAGGGCCAGAATTATCTGGGGATTTTCTGACTCCAAACCAGTGCTACCTGCTCATAGACTGGGAAGTAATGTGTTCAAAGATGATAATCTTAAAATTATTTTCAAAAGCACTGCTGTGCAGCTGTACTGTCATAACAGGATGATCTGCAGATAAATAAATTGGTGACAGACTGAAGTTTAGAGAATTCAAGTGACCAAAAAGCATGTGTAGTTCAGATTGATTTGCTGTCATTGAATTCCCTTTTGGTAGCCACTTAGACACCTGGGATGGCACAACTCAGCATTTTGCAACGGGAGAAAAAAGTCTTTCAGGAGAATTCTGGCCCAACCACTAAGAATAGTGGTAGTAACTCAGATGTTAAAAGGCAGAGGGTGCTGGCTTATACCTGTGAAATGCTTGGTGGCATTGGAAGTACTGTTAGATAAGCTGCTTTCTTTTGTTGTGGGGGGAAGGTGGAAATTATCTGGCCAAATAGTTAGGTATGAATATATGTAGATTTGAGATTTAATGGCTCTAGCAAGCATAGGTGTGCTATTTGTGTCATGCAGAACATAGCCCATACTAAATTTGAGTGTTTGGTAGATGTTGGAAGCTTTAGGGGCCATTTGTGCCTAGTTCTGAGGTGCCTGTTTGAAATGTGTGAAAGCTTATCAAAGAACACAACTGCTTCCTGGAGAGCTTATTGTTTAGTACAAAATCTGCCCCTTATGCAAGTGATTCATCCTTTTCAGTACTGAAGACCTTTGCCATCCAGAATGCCTATAAACCTCTTGTCTAGGGTCTGTCAGCATAGTGTTGGGGTTTTTTTGTAACTTCATAAATGACTGCCAGAAGAATTTGAATTCACTCTAAGAAAAATAAAACTGAAGTGGTGGAAATAAAGCTCCCTTAGCCTAGGTCAAGGTATGATGTGAGTTTGAAAGGGAGTGGTAAAAACTGTAGGGGATAGAGGGAACACAACTGAAATGGCAAACTTGAATTGTCTTCAGCTTTCCCATGAGGCAAGAGTTGGTCTTTAATGGTTTGATTCATGAATCATTTAACAGTGTTGATACTGGTATTGTGTGTTTTAGCTTGCTTAGAAGCACCACATTACAAGCACCTTAAAAGCATTTTGCACAAAAGCAGTTGTGAGCAGCTGAAGGTACTTAAGTTTGTCTTGGTGTGCAACACAAAGGTGGTTAAGAGAAGTACAGGAACAAGATGGATGTTCTGATTCCTAGCATATTTAAAACATACTCTATCAAGTTATCCCTGCTGATTTTGTCAGTCCTAGCCTTTAGTGCAAGTGCTGCTCCTGGGGTAGAAGCAACGTTTTGGCAACTGCAAGGTTACAAAGCTGTCTGAGAGGGAGGAGAACGTGTGGGCAGACACCTTGTTGTAAGGTCACTGTACCCTCCTAGGCCAATGTCAATCCTTAACTGGGGGAAGTTCACCTGTTAGGAATATTTCAGCATATCACATGAAACCTTGTGGATGTGCAGGGATACAAAAGAGTTCTCTTGCAGTTTACTCCTTACAATATTAAACATCATCTTTGTGATGCTTTTTGGCATTTCTTGCACACTTCTCCTTTGTTTTTTGAACTTAGGTTTTGTTCAGTTAAGCAGTTACATAAAAGTAGCGTGGTCTGCTCCTGAGTAATCGGTTTAATGTTTGACATGGGAAAAGACTTAACTTGAACCTGCTTTTGGCTGGAGTGAAAGGTTAGTGTAAACTCTTTCACTTGATCATCGACACAGTTCAAGATTTCAAACTAGTTAGGATCTTACTGATTTACGTTTTTGAAAGAAAAGAGTGAAATTTTTACAAAGTCTTCTAGTTACACAGAAATAGACATCTGCACTCTGCTTTTAGAGCATTTCCCAGAGAGCTAATTAATATCTTAAGTGATTGAATATTTTGACTATGGCTCTGTTGCTACCAGCAAGATATCTTCTACTGTGCTGTTTGGTAATGGCAGTTATAAAGAAGTGCCTAGTTCTCAGTTGCACATAAAGCCTGACTTGTTCTTACTAAGAAGAGTAGGTTCCCACAGACATCAACTACAGCTGGATCAGGCTTAGGACATGTCTGGCTGTTCTTTCACCCCTTGAATATTGCAGGTTCTCTCTTCAGTTACCCTTGTTATCAAAAGTGAGGAACTGTATTGTATTCCTGTTATATATCCAAACCCTGTGCATTGGCATTTGATATCAGCATAACAAAGGGTGTTGATACCTGAGCATTGCCGTGGGCAGATTTAAGCCACTTTGTGCGGGCTTGTGTAGTCTCTATGCCACTGTTAAGATGTTGTGTGTTTTTCCCCATTATGCTTAAAACTAGTAAATTGTCTTTGACCACATAAAGAGCCAAAGGTGTAGGTGGTCTTAGTGTACTGTACACTTGAGGCCTGTGTTGTAGTATGGTTAAATGTTCTCCTTGCATCCAAAAGGGCATCCAAGACCTCACCCAAGTCAGTCATGTTGAGCTTGAATTCTGTCTTCCATGTTTTAATTGACTTTGCAAAGCTAATCTTCATTTGTCCAAGAGTTAAAATTACCTCTAGCAGACTTAAGCAATGGGAAGTTACTTGCAGTACACTTAACTGCATTGTTGCATCCTGTACTTGGCTCTCTGCTTTCAAATGTTACATTAAAAAGTTGAGCTAGCTTGTAAGAATTAAGTGAATTACACAGGCGATAGTAATCGTCTGACTTGTCAATGAAATGAGGCTCAACCATCAGTGCGGACACAGGGGCTTATGTACTACTGTAGCACTTAAGGTTTTCGGTGCTGTTCAGAACGAAGCGTTTGCAGATATTTGTGGGAGGGAAAGGAAGGGCAGATTTTTCTTCCTCAAAGCTTTCAGAAGGCTTCTGAAGCCACCATAATAAGAGTCCTGATGTAATTCTAAGGAAGTTGTGTGGTTAAAAAAAAACCCAAACCCTTATCATGAAAGTTTAATCAGAAACTTTCTTGGGTATGTGTTGAGACCTGTTGGTAACCTGCCTATGCTGTTGTTCATCCTGTAATGTTCTTCTGCCTTTAAGTATGTTCTGAATGTTGTTTGTCCCTCCTTCAGTCTTTTTTATATGTTGTTCAACTTAGGTTTTCCTTTGGGAATAGAAGAATGAATACCAATTGTAACACCCCTTCCCCCGCCCTTTGTGTATAGCTAAAGCTGACTTGAGTATTATAAGAAGTGATTAACTATCCCCCCCAAATAATCAGATTTTCTTGAGATTTTTCCTATGTAACAAAACCAACCTTTCTTTGAAAGCTTTAAAAGATATCTAGTTGATACTATCTTGTAATAATGAAGATTTGGGCCATAGCTTATTACCAATAGTGAGTTTGAATAACATTAAACCCTATCTCAGGGCTTTAATGTGAGAGCTGAAAAGATGCTGGAGGTGGATCTCCTTTGCAGGACAAAGTGTTCCTATTCTGTGTGGTTTGCATTAGGCTTACAAGCAGTAATTGTGTTGTCCTAATATCCCAAGCACTTTGGCATCTTGCACTGATACTCTGGTTAGAGCTCTTCTGGCACGCGACCGGCTATAAATCTCGACCGACGAAAGGGCATTAGTTGAAAACTGTGTGCAATGAATTCCATGCTCTGAGGTACTTCAAAGGTGAAAGTATACAAAAAGGTCCCCGTTCTCAGATATTGTAACTGTCATTTCTTTCTCTTAAGCATATTGTGGATTTTTGTATCATACTGTATTTATTTCATTTAATTTTAAAGGAAAAAAACAACAACAAAGAAACAAACAAAAAAATGTTTTCTTTAAGGCTCTGTATATATTGACATTAAAGTTTGCATTGTACTACGTTCTCCTCTCCTTGTAAGGCTGAATCTGGTAGTGCATTGTATGGTATGTTGTGTTTCTTTGCACTGTGCTGCTAAAAGATACTATTGCCTTGAATGACCACATGCCAAAGATGACCTCGAAATTGTATTTATTTTTGTTAAACTCTTTTTTTTTTTCCTTTTTTTTTTTTTTGTGTGAATAATGATAAAGGTACAGTTTTAAATAGCTGGCAGTTCCTGGAGTGCTAGAATAATAAAAAGAAGTTGCAAATTCATAGTATTTTATAGATGACCAAATTCCATCATTCATGATCTGGAAGTTCACCCCTCTGTTAAATTGACGTTTTTGCTCATTGGCTTTTTAGTCCTAAATTAAATGTGCTGTGAATTTCTGCATCATATGGGAAACTGCCCCAAATCTCCCATACATCACAAGCTGTTTACAAATTTATACTCCCAGTCCAGTGTTTCATGCCACACATGGAATAAAACATCCGTTCACTGATAGGATTGATGTATTACTTCAGGGTGGGATAATCCAGTTCTGTCTGGTTTTTCAGTTATCCAGATTTGACTTTAGATACTGAGAAGAAAGACTTTTCCTGCAGAGATCTGGTCTTTTCAAAAGAGAGGTGCTTGGATTACTGGGGAGGGTGATCCCAGTAAAACCAGTGACCTGCAGCACTGGTGTGTTGGTTTTAACTCAGCTGTCAGCTGAGTCCCAGCCTTACACTTACAACAGAGGCATTTTCTCCTTCTCCACTCCCCTCTGGGGGGGGGGCAAGGAGGACAGAAGCCACCCAGGCCAAAATGTCAGTTGAGATAAGGACAATCTGCTGCTCTATTGCAGGGATACCAGTCTACACCAAGGGGCAACAATCACCAGAAAATCCATGAGGAAAGGTAGCAGCATCTCTAGCAACTGGAACCTTGGAGGACCGACGCTGCTGTGCGCAAACCGAAACTGGAGCAGAAGGGGCCGACCCCCAGCCTGGAAGCAGGGGAAGACACACAAACCTTTACAAACTCCAAACATATTACAAGTTCTGTAAATCCCAGCGCCCCCTTTCCTGTCATACAGTGAGCACAATGTCACCATGGCATAGAATATACAATCCAGCTTGCTCCCTGCTACTGGGGAGGGGGATAGCTCTGTTCCCCCCCCACCCCCATCACTCCCTTTCCTTCCTTCTGAGGCCAGTTGCCCTGAATTAGTACACCCTGCCTCTCCCTTCTGAAGCTATTCACTGCCATACTCCCTTCCCCACCTTGTGTAAAGCCCTGTAAGTGAGCCATGCCAACTCAGGTGAGAGACTCCTCCTCCTCCTCCTCCCCCTCCTCCCCAGCAGGCCCTGTGTCACAGAAATCCTCCCATGATCAGAGAGACCAAAATCAGCTGTGTTTTCTTATTCCTTTCAGTGTTCAGCTCAGTCTTCCCTGCCACTGAAGGGGTTGAAGAAAACACCACCTCTGCTCCTACTCCTTCAACCAGTCATCCCAGTGCCTTGAAGTCCTTTCTAATTGCTTTTGCAGTTCTGCGCTCAAGCTCATCAGTTCCAGCCTGTATGACTAGTAATGGGTAATAACCAGAGGGCCCTACCAGCCTGGGGAGTTTCCCAGTAACATCTCTGACCCAGGCCCCAGGGAGGCAGCTGCCTTCCCCATGGGATGGATCTGATCAGCATATAGGGCCCTCTGTTCCTCTCAGAAGGGAATCAATCACTTAGAACACTTACTCTCCTTTTTTGTTAACACAAGCAGTGGGGCTGGCTGAGTCACCCCTCTGGATGGACTTTCATGTAATTCCTTCATTAGCTTTAATCTCCAGTTCCAGAGCCCCACACCTGTTGTGTAAAGGCAGCTAAGAAGGTGAGAGAGGCTGGGAGGGGATTCTCTTCCCCCTGTCTTTTATGTCTCCTGCTTCCCTAGGGGCAAGGGGGAGGGGGTACTTTGCTTCTTGAGGAATCTGCTGCCTTTGCTCTACCATGCTATTTCTCCCTCACACTCCCTGGTACTCAGAGAATCATAGAATCAATAAGGTTGGAAAAGACCTCAAGGATCATGAAGTCCTCAACCGAAGTTTTCCAGCTCTGACGTGCCAGCATCGACCTGCTACACACGGGCATCCTGTGCTCCACTACTGGCACCAGGTTCAGGCACTTCCTGCAACTGGATGCTTGGACAGCTTCATCTTTGTGGGCGACTCTGTTTGGGTCCCCACATTTCTCCTGGCACCAATTTTACCTGTGTGGTCACCCTGCTGGGTACTGAGCTCCTTAAGCTTGTGAGGTCTTTGTGATTAAACTGGATGTTGATCATTGCAGCATGGTGTGAGAGATAATATATTATTTTTGTGTTTCTCTTGGGATGAATTTAGTAGTTTCACAGGTGAGAAAGCAGCGAGGGTGAAGCACAGTGTGGAAACTGCTGCACAAAGGATGTGATTTTTTTTTTCATGGTTCATGAGTACTGATCCTAGCTCCTTACCCACAGAGCAGCCCCTTCACCACCGCGAATGGTGGTGGCAAGTTCAGCTTCTGTCTGCCTGTGAGGGGGCTCAGGGTGTTTTAACATGGTATTCGCTCGCTGGAGCCTCGCACTGGTACGGACGAGCTGCTGGGGGTGGCGGTGTGGCTGCCGCACCGCCGTTTGCTGTCCCCGCAGCTCACGGTTTTGTCCAGCCCGCTGCAGCCGCTGCCAGCTCCGCTGCTGCTTTCCCCGCCGCGTCCAGCAGATGGCGGCAGCGTCCCGCGGCCCACACGGCCCAGGTGAGGAGGGGGGGACCTGCTAGAAACTTTCCTGCAAGGACCTTGTCCTGGAGTCAGGGAATGGTTTGGGTGGAAAGCGACGTTTAGAAGTCATCTAGTCAACGGCCCTGCAGTCAGCAGAAACGTCTCCCTCTTCTAGTTTCAAACCATCACCCCTTGTCCTGTCACAACATCTGCACCCGGTACGGGTTATTTTGTTGTTGAGATTAATTTGCTGTTCTCCTGGTTGTGGGATGGCTAGGGCACTCATATTCCAGAAACATCCTGAAATGGCTTTGGCTCTGCTGTCTCTTAAGTAACGTTGCTGCTCTTGGCTGAAGAGAGGAAGAGCTGGTGGGGGCAGCTGCATGACCAGCCAACCTGTGGTGGAGAGCTCTGGATGGAGCTGGGACACCATGCAGGGACCAGCTCAGGAGCATCTCCAGAACACAGAGGTCATCAGTCCCTCCAGCAAGGTTTATTGCATGTTAGTGATGTTGAGAAATGAGGAGCAGAAGAATGAAGTGTGGCGGGGCTGGGATGGCAGCAGAGCCCACAAGCAGCATGAGGAAGGTACAGGACCCGAGGTGGACACCTTGTGTAGAAGAGTTTTGGCAATACCTGGATATGGAATTCATTTTTTTCCTAATGCTTCATCATTCACCAAAGAAATCAGTGCAGCCAAGTACAGAAGCTTCTTGTCTGGAAACAGTAGCAAGAGGTAACTACTGATCTAGAGGAAAAACCTCAAAATCCACCAAGTACAGACTTTTGATATAGTAGAGATGTTTTGAGATCAAGATAGAGAGAAGGTCAATATTTTCAGTGATTTTTTTCAAAGCTGTTGAACCCTTCTTTAGCAAAAGTGACTTAGACACCTGTATGATTGCATATGCAACTGAGAGCTGATTTATTATTCTCATTAGGGCATTTACTGCAATTTAACATGGCAAGATTTCTAAGTCAGGTTGGACAAGGCTCTGAAGAGATCCCTGCCCCTGGTAAAACTAGATATCCTTTAAAGATCCCTTCCAACCCAACCCCCTCTGTGATTCTATTTGATGATACTCCAGGGGTGAGCATCTCAAGTAAATTCTACAGTAGAAAAGCTCTTACTAGATCCTGCCAGAAAGACAACAGTTTAGGAGTAGAAATTATTTAAGAGCTCGGCATACCAAGTTAGAAAAGCACTTTATCTGCTTTGCTGAAGGGTGATGGTTGAAAAGATGTCGCTGTGTCCTCTAGTCCTCTAAGGACTGCACTATGTTTATGGGGAGGGAGGGAAGAAGTGTAAGAACTCACTGCTTGAGACTTCTCTGAAGCGTATGGATCACCTTATATCTTAATTTATACTTATTTGTATCTGAGGCTGCCTCTGTGTGGGGCATGGGCATTTACTTCTGACACCAAATACATTATCACTTCAAATGGGAGCTTTCATCACGCTGCTCAGGCTCTGTGGTGGGATGGGGGAAGAGCAAACGCACCCAGCATTAATAATCAGCTGCAGTGAGCAATTCCCCCTCGCCAGACCGGGAACGTATCCTGTAGCGGTCTCGCTAATTTTTCTGTGCCTCCTGGAAAATGAACAAACTCAAACACAGCTGAAAGAATTAATTTGAAGGCACTGGCAATGGTTGTCAGTGATGGAATATGCCACCAGGAGGGCAAATTTGAGGAAATTAGTAACGTAGCTGCAAGTTCCCAGCGAACTACAGACAAAGGCAATGCAAAGTCGGTTTCAAATTAATTAGTGCAAATAAACACTTGAAATGCTACAGGCTGAATTAATATTTCACAATTCTTTGCTATTTATTACTGTGCTTAATTTTCTTACTTAAATATATTTTTGGCCTAGGGCTGTTAAGAATTTAATTTTTTTGGAGGTGCTTTTAATGAATTATAAACCATGTTTTAAACAGAAATGAATGGCTAATAAATGCCAAAAGTGATTAATTTCTGAAAAGTGGAAGGGCGTTTGTATTTAATTAAAAAACATTTGCCCTAAATTGTTGGAAAGTAAAGAGAAAGAAAATGCAAAGTGGATCAATTGGAGTTTTGATTAGCATCCTAAATGACAAATGGTTTTCCCTTTGCTGTGGCACAGCTGGGGTGGGGAGGCACCAGCTCCTGGTGCTGAGTGGGGCTAAACCCTCCTGCTTCAAGAGCATTTCCTGCATCCCCTGCATGTGGCCCCAGCTCAGTACTGTTGCAGAAGGAGTGACTCCAATGATGCCAGGGGTGAGACTGAAAAACACAATGCAGCAAAGTTAAAAAGGAACCATAAGTATCCTTTTATTTCCCAAAAGGCAGGAAAAGGAATTCCCTCTGGAGGAGACATCTGGATGGGCAGCTGATGCAGGCTGCGTAAAAGAGACATGATTTGAAGACTGATCTGAGTTGAATGAGACTGGTTGTTCACAGATGCAGGGAAGTTAACTGTGACAACACAGGGAAGCACTAAGAGAAGTTAAGGGAGCGAGTTATCAGGTATTGGCTGCCCAACTCTACCATTAAAATGCATGACCTGTACAAGCTCAGGTGCATTTTGGATGACTTGTACCAGTATTTGCTGCCTGGTCTGCTTCTGCTTTTTGCAGGTCACCTTGCTTCAGGGGATCATTTGGGGCTGAGAGTGGTCAGGCTGGGTTTAGTTAGCAGCACTTGCTCTGAAGTAGTTCCCTGAGAGAGTTCCCAGTGTTTCATAGTATCATAGTATTGGTCAGGGTTGGAAGGGACTGCAAGGATCATCTAGTTCCAACCCCCTGCTATGGGCAGGGACACCCTACACTAGGTCAGGCCAAGGTTTGGCTGGATCTGGGCTGCTCCTGAGCCTGCTAGTATTTGGCAAAGCATTTCCTACAGCACAAAGATAACTCTCACGGTCCTGATTTCAATGAACAGCGCTCCCTCTGCATCCTTTCCTTGTGATGCCATTGAGAAAGCTGTGCTATAGGATATCTCATACCTCAGGGATGACTCTGCCTGTACTTTGTTTTGACTCAGTGCAAGCAAGCTTCCTGCTGACCTCTGGAATACTGTGCTTGTGATGCTTCTTTCTAGACATACTTGAATGGTGAACATTTTTTTTTTTTTTAAGCTTCTGAAGTCTGAGCTTTTGAAGGGAAAAAAATAAACTGGCAAGCATGTTCCACTTGAACATGAGGAAGAACTTCCCTTACTATGAGTGTGATGGAGCCCTGGAGCAGGCTGCCCAGAGAGAAGTTGTGGAGTCACCTTCCCACCTGGGCATTGCAATCCCGGTCAGCCTGCTCCGGATGAGCCTGTTCTAGGAAGGAGACTGGAGGAGACAGCTCTGGCGGTCCTTCCAAGCCCCAACCCCTCCACAATTCTGGCATTGCTTTTTCTGATGCTATTTTCTTTTATGAGTCCCCAACCCATTTGCCATGTCCTTCAGATAAAGTGATGACAGAGAAAAGGATGTAGCCTGACTGAACCACAGCCAGCTGAGCAACAGCAGCTTACCATGTTTCAAACTGGTATAACTAAACTTTTCCTGGAGCAATACAGCATCAAGGGTGCATGATTTTGTAAGCCCCTATTTTTCTGACTATTATAATGAGTTTGGGGATGTTGTGGTTGTGAAAACAATAACTGTGAGAATGAAGAGGTTTGCCTGGTTCAGGTGAGCTTTTAATTTAAAGTTTGAACCGGGGGCTCGTGCAATGCTTAAAATTATGAGAGCCGCATCTTGATGTGGGGATTTATGTGCACAGCTTCCTGCACGTTGGGGTGAGAATACCTATCATGAATTTTTGTGGCTTGGAACTGAGCTTGATTTAGATGCTTTTTTCCCAAGGGAAGAGACATTTTACACAATCACTGCAGCGGTAATTGTTTGGAGTTCAGAGTGAACTAACTCAAATTTCGCATGAATCAATTGTGTACTGGAAATGATTTATGCCCCAGCACGTGCCTTCAAATGTCCTTACAAATTATATGGAGCTAAGAATAGGATGATTTGCTGCCGGTGACACTTTGCAGACGATTCAGCAAAACTCTTTGCTTGCACATCTTGTCGGGGAAGGTCTTGCTTGTCGATTGGGTCAATAAAACACAAATTCCTCCCCAGTTTTCCTTGCTTGAGTATGCAGCGATGCACGTATGGGCATTGTGTATCCCAGCATCTCACCTCCAAGGAGTTACTCCTTAGCAGGGGTTGCTTTTACAAGTTACAGCCACTGTTCCCCCTCAACAGAAGATGCAAAACCTTTGAGAACCAGAAAGGTAGCTGCTCAGCAAGGCAGGAGGTCTGTCAAAGGAGTCCATATTAACTGTTTTCCAAAGGCGTGAGCATCACGGAATCTTTTTAGTCGGAAGAGACCTTTAAGATCATCAACTCCAACCACTGACACAGCACTACCATGTCAGCACTAAACCACGTCCCTCAGCACCCCATCTGCATGGCTTTTTAATCTCCTCAGGGATGCTGATTCCCCCACTGGCCTGGGCAGCTTTTTCAAGGACCTGACAACCCTTTTGGGGAAGAAGTTGTTCCTCGTGCCCAACCTAAACCTTCCCTGGCATGACTTGAGGCTGTTTACTCTTGCCCTATCACTTGTTACTTGGGAGAAGAGGGAGTTGTAGAGAGGAGAGAAGCATTAGGGTGCAAAGACAGAAAGCCAAATGCAGTTTTTGGTACTGATGAACCCAGAATGGAACTTTGAAATAAAACATCACACAACATTTCTTTATGGCTTGGAGGAAAAAAGGTAGAAAGGCATCATCAGGGAGAAAAAAGCTGGGAAATTTGTCTATCTAACAGTGAAGTTCTGAGCAGGTTTCTTTAGCCAGCTGTATTTTTTCCCTCATTTTTTTAAACTAGGATTTTCCCCAAGGGACATTGACAATTCTGAGATTCTTTTTGCTTTAAAATGATTTTTTTTTTTTTTTTTTTAATTCAGAGCCTTTTGGATGCTTGAATTGATTTCTGTTTCTTGTTAATGAAACCATCCATCCAAGAAAACTTTGGAGAAGAGAGATCTAATTTGCAGACCCACCCTGGTGAAAGGTGAGCAATCAGCTGGCCCAGCCAAAGGATTATCACTGCTTCAACATAAGCCATGTAAGAAAAAGCCTATGGGGAAATATCTGGAAAGTAATAACTTAATCCCAACTATCCTGAAAACAAAGCAAATCACCGAGGGTCTTGTAGAGACAGAACTTTTCGAGAGACTGAGGACTTTTTAAGAGTGTCAGGTAGTGATAGGACTAGGGGGAATGGAAAAAAAATAGAAGTGGGTAGATTCAGATTGGATGTTAGGAAGAAATTCTTCACCATGAGAGTGGTGAGAGCCTGGCACAGGTTGCCCAGGGAGGTGGTGGAAGCCTCATCCCTGGAGGTTTTTAAGGCCAGGCTGGATATGGCTGTGGGCAACCTGATCTAGTGTGAGGTGTCCCTGCCCATGGCAGGGGGTTTGGAACTGGATGATCCTTAAGGTCCCTTCCAACCCTGACAATTTTATGGTTCTATAACATGAGCAGAGACAGACACCCACTCAGGAAGGTTGTTTTAGGCAGGAGAAAGTTTTGGGTTTGCTCCAGTGTGGCTTGATGTGATTGAGGCACAGGTTTACTGAAGAAAAATATCTCTTTTTTACTGTTTTAGCACCATGGTGCTTACAGGTATTAAAGGAGTAAAGTTAAGGTAAACAGGGGAGGGTGAGGATTACAGGGCAATGGCAAAGAAGTTGCCTTTGTCACGCTCAGCATTTTTGTTTAAGAAGGCTCAGAGTTCTGCAGAGAAGGCAGATGCAGGAAAGAGGCTTGTGTTGCAAATTAGGAAATAAGGAAGATGTTCTTTCCATTGCTAGGGTGTTCTTAGTTAAACAATACTTAGCTTCTTAAGATATTAATATTAATCACTGCAGTTTACATTAGAAAGTTTGTTGTAACTTCTGGAGTTTGTTTTTCAAAGGCTTTGAGGCTTCACAGAGCTCATGAGAGCTAAAAGGTCTCCTTTTTTCAAAGGCTTGCTACTGCCTTAGGTTCACCCTCCATAAATCCCTGTTCCAATGGGACACGTTTGACTGCCTCCTTCTGTATGTGGATGGCTCCCTACAAACAATTTTCTGTTCAGATGAGGAGATTCCTTCTTTCAAGCAGCTATTTACTTCATTCCATGTTTCTTGTTTATGAGGGACACATAAAAACACTCTGTGCACTTAAAGTCATTCTGGAAATGCTCTAAATTCTATGCTTAAGGATGCATTTAATTAAAGATTGATTATGGTATAAAGTGTAGGTTAATTAAATACCAATCAATTCCTGTATAAAATACATATAAAGGGGCTTTGACTCAGGCAGTAAAATGAGTCTCCAGGAGGAGACACCCCTTGTGCACACTGCAACTGAAGAATGACTTCCCACGTGCTTTTCTCCCCTGTATTTGCCTCTCAGAATACCACAGGTCCTGTGCAAAAGCTCTCTTTGTGGAAACAAAGCCATGGCCTGCCCTGTTCCTGCTGTTCAGGAGAGATTTCACAGAGTTCTTTATGGATTTCGATCAGATCCTCACTTTGTTCTGGTGATGTGGGTAATTAGACAAAGCTCCAACATGTCAGCCTGCTTCCCAGCTTGATGGGTTTTCTAGCTAGCTCTGAAGGTACTTTTTTGCCCTTCTTCATATTCCTTCTTCAGTGAGAGCAGTGGATGTTGTCTACCTTGACTTCAGTAGGGCTTTTGACACTGTCTCCTGTAATGTCCTCATAGGTAAGCTTAGGAAGCATGAGTTAGACAAGTGGGCAGTGAGGCAGGTTGAGAGCTGACTGAAGCACAGAGTTCCGAAGGTTGTGATCAGCAGTGCAGAGTCTAGCTGGAGGCCCCTAGCTCATGGTGCTGCCCAGGGGTCAGTACTGGGTCCTGTCTCGTTCAGCATCTTCATCAATGATCTGGATGAAGAGACATTGTGTACCCTTGGACCGTTTGCTGAGGACACAAACTGGGACCACCAGCCACCAAAGCTAAAGAGAGCACAAAGCATGCAGAAACGAAGTCCTCGGAGATGAACAACTCTGTGTGATTCCTCAGCCATGTGCCTGATGTGCATACCAGGTAGGGGCTGCAAAAACGAAGTTACAAGTTAATTGTTCTTGTTGCTGAAAGGCCTTGGTTATTTGCTGTAGTTAACACTAATTTTCAGACTGTCTTAGTGACCTTCATATCATCCTAACAGTTTTGTATTATGTTAGCAAATTGCTCAGTGAGAGCTGCTAGTCTGATTGCATTCTGAAGGTCATTAATATGATATGAAAATATTATTGTATTCTCTGCTTTCATATTTTATTAGTGATATGGAAAGCAATAAAGAGGCTGATTTTTGCTGGGAGGTTCCCCAGGAAACATGCTCTACAGCACCGGTGTCCCACATTGGCTCCTAATCCAATCTCAATGGGAAGTTCAATTTCCTCATCATTAATTATTTAGCTGTATTTAACTGCTGTAAATTCTCAGATTAATTTTTTTAACTGTTGGGTTTGATGACCTCTAAAGACACTGGTATTAACCAATGCAACGAGAAATACAGTTGCTTAATGCAAATAGGAGCTAACTCTTCCATGAGGATTTGTGTGAAGGCATAATAATGGCAAATTTAATTTTTCTGCTCTAACAGTGAAGGCTCATTGTATTACTGCCTCTGGTGCAATTCGGCACTGCAAAATGAAGGATGAGGAGGATTGTGACTGGGTAAGTCGAAGTAAGCCTGGCTTGGATGGTCCCTGGTGCGGGCTGGTGTGCTTGGTGTGCTTGGCTGCTGACTGACAGCACCAGCACGGGAGAAAGCTGGCAGAACCCTTTAGGTTCCTACAATTTTATGTCTCAGGTAATGTAAGTAAAGTCCTAATGTGTGTGCGAGCAGGAGGTAGAAACGTTATTAGTCACCTAAGAGAGCCAAATGTGAAGGCAATAACCTTTGCACAGGTTTTCTGTATGATTTAAGTACAATGAGGCTTTAATCTTGAAGAAAGAAAGTTGGAAACAATAAAGCCTTTAATAGAAAAGAAAGGTCATCACTTGCAAAGACAAATGATTTTTCAGGTTAACAATGCACTGTTAGAATGACTTCATTCAAAAGGAGGATTTTTGCTGTTCAGCAGCAGCACTGAGGTGCTTGAAAGCTTTCACAGCCTCCTGGTCCCTTTGCTCACCCTTCAGATGATCATAGAATCATAGAATCAGTCAGGGTTGGAAGGGACCACAAGGATCATCTAGTTCCAACCCCCTGCCATGGGCAGGGACACCCCACACTAGATCAGGCTGGCCAGAGCCTCGTCCAGCCTGGTCTTAAACACCTCCAGGGACGGGGCCTCAACCACCTTCCTGGATAACCTATTCCATGGCTTCACCACTCTCATGGGGAAGAACTTCTTCCTCCCATCCAGCCTGAAATGATGTATAGCAGTCATTGATCAGAGGTTATCAGCAAAAATATTGGATTGTAGTATCATTTCAACATGATTGTGCCAGCTGCTATGTTTTTAATGTGTGAATTTCTGCTGTTTTCCTACCACAATATGAAGCCACTCTGAGTTCATCAGGTCCAGTGACATGATGGCTGCAGCACAGGTGACGTTTGGCACCTCACATCCTGTGAATGCACTTCCCAAAACAATTGATATTTGGCTTTTTTGGTGGTAAGGGCTCGCAGGAAAGTTAGTCTAGAGGCTCATGCAGCCTGGGCAAGATCCCAGCAGGTTTCTGTGCTGCTCTGCACCTCACTGCAGCAAGCAGCAAACCTCAGAAAGCAGTGCTGAGGTCTGAATTTATAGCCCTGTGTGTTAGCAATGGGCCTGCCTGAAGAGTTCAAACACGTCTGATTATTTATCTTCAAAGAAGTAAGCTGAACTTGCAAGGTGGTTGAAAATTTTCTTCTAGTGAATTACAAAGCTCAAAACTCATCCAAAGATAGGTGGTTGGGGCCCCATCCCTGGAGATATTCAAGGTGAGGATGTACAGGGCTCTGGGCAACCTGATCTCATTAAGGATGTCCCTGCTTACTGCAGGGGGGTTGGACTACATGACCTTTGGAGGTCATCTAGTGGTTCTGTGATCCTGTGATGTTAGGTGCAGCTGAATCACGGAATGGTTTGGGCTGGAACGGACTTTTGAAGGTCATCTAGTCCAACTCCCAGCTGAGGGCCTGACTCAGAGTTTGTGTGTGCCATCCCCACGCCTGGCCTAACCAGATTCAGAACGGTTGTTTTGCCACCTTTGGCCGGGAATGGAGTCAATCACGGCGTGGAGGGAGCGATCTGCTGCCCGCCGCCGTGCAGTGCCGCTCGCAGTGCTGTAGATGGCAATGCTCCACCGGCGCTGCGCTGGGCGGCTGAGTCCCGGCGCCGCCAGCGCCCCCCAGCATCGCCGGCGCCGCCCAGCACTGCCGGCGCACCTCCGCGCTCTGCGTCTCCGCACTGTGCACCCCAGCACTGCTGATGTGCCCCACTGCCTGCTCCTGCCGCGGCTGGTGGCTCACAGAGAGCTCCGCCTCGAACTGCTTGTAGAGATGAGGATAGGCTCTGTCTCTCACGCTGTGGTGTGGCTGCTGCTGGGTGGGGAGCACAGGAGCCTGTAAGGGTTTGGCCATTCACCCTGGTCCAGGCACAACGGTGATCCTGAGCTCCAAGAAGGAAGCATTGTTCTCACTGGTAGTATAGTGTGATGGAGGAGAAGTCCTGGTGCAACTCCATGCTCAAGAATTTTATCCACAGCATAGGTGTGATGGTGCTGCTTACCTTGCAGTTTGTGTCCTCTCCTGTCTGGTGCTGGGCAGGACCCAAATGACAGGAGATGTCCCAGATCTGTGCAGTGCATCACCAGGTGTTTGGTTCATATTCATGCAGGATATGCCCATGGCTGGCCTTAAATATGGGGCTGTAAAACTCAGTGAAAATCCAGGACAAAACAGGCAAAGCTACACTGAGCCCCAGCAGGAATTTTATTGACAATAACAAAGCCTTTTGGTGTCTCTTGCAGGAGAGAGGAACATGTCAGCTGCGGCGCTGCTTCACATCGCCTGAGACAACAGCTTGAGAGCACTGAAGGTAAGACCCTGTAGACTAAGCTATATTTCATCACAGATACAGCCCTTTAACCAGCAAACTTGTTCTGGGAAAGTTTCCAACTCAGACAGTCTCTTCGTTGTGGGGTGGTGGGATCTCTCATGCTAGGAGCATCAAAGGAGTCTCCGGAGATGTTTTAAAAGAAGACAGGAGCCTGGGAGGAGACTTCAAAATCCTGGCAAGTGTTCAAATAAAATACAATTTGGTCTTAAATTCATGTAAAATATTATGAAACTGTCTCTCGGAGATTATTCCCAACATGGAGCTAAAAAACAGAGAAGCAAACAAAAAGTAAAAGCCCCTGGCTTGTGCCCAGGAAGAACAAGTGCTCTGCTGCCCTGCCTCTGAAGGACAAGATCTTCAAGAAATCACCTCTTCAGGAAGGTCCCACATCACCAGGCTTTGGCTGCATCCTGTGCTTAAGAAAGCTCGAGACATCACAAGTCCCTGAAAGAAGGGAACTTGTCCCTTGACCAGAATCACCGATTTATGGGAAAGCTTCCCCTGGAAAGTCCTGCCTAGGCTGTGCCTGCTCTCCAGACCAGCTCTGCTCCTTCAGCCATCTCAGGGCTCCATTGGAGCATGTCTTTGCTGCTCTGGACTCATCCTGAACAGCAAAACTGAGCTGGGAAACCCAGCTCCCGGCCTCCAAGACCTTCACATGGCTCAAGAGCAAAGTTGGGCTGTGTCTGTCTCAGGAAGCAAACAAGAAAGGCAAGGCAAGAGCAGGAAGGGGGGGAAAAAAGGGAGGGCCAGCAAGCAGACCCTGAGCAGAGAACAAATTAGAGGAAAAGATGATAATAATAATAATAATAATAATAATAATAATAATAATAATGATAAAATTTAATTAATAGGCCACTAATGAATTTTATAAGCACCATAAAATTGCCATAACAGCCTAATTGCTTTGTTTGTCTTGCCAACAGCCAGCAAGAAGATGAAGTGTTATAATCCCCTGGATTTCCATGTGGGAGGCAGTGCTGAAGGGGACAGGCTGGGGTGCCTTGGTCTGTGTGGGCAGTGTTTCCAGGCTGGGAAGTGGCCTGGTCCCCGGCGAGGTGGCCTCCTGGCCTTTGGATGGCTGCCAGCAGGGAGGAGCAGTGGCTGGGGCAGCTTTGTGGTGTTTGTGAGGGGAAACCGGTGAGGCAGTGGCTTGGCCTGAAGCGCAGAGGTAGTGACCACAAATGGCTTGCAAATGAATTTCTGCCCTGCCATAACTCTGGAGGAAGTGTGGAGAAGTCTTGGGTCTATTTTGTGCTGCCTTTCAAACCCCCTCAACCCTCTTACTGCCCTTTCAAAAATACTTTTTTGACTTAGTGCCAGCACATACATATCTATTTTTATATATATATTTTATATTTTTTTTTTTTAAATGCTTACTTACTCTTTTCGTAATAGAAGAGATTACTTACAGTAATCTGAGCTCTGGGGATACCGATTCCCAGCCTCAAAGGAGCTCCTTTTCCTCTCTGCTGCTTGATGTCCTTTAGAAGAGCCCCTAAGCAAAGAGATACCCTATCATTCCTGGAGGTTCTTTAACTGGGGCCACCTAGGGCAGGTATGCAGAGCACAGCCACTTCTCCTGTTCCAGGACACTCCTCGGGTGGCATCATGGTCGCACTTGAAATAATTACTCAGTGAGATGGATGTTTGTCCTGTGGTTTCTTGGGCAGCATTGCACACTTGCTGTTGGTTCTGATGAGCAGTTTGGATGTATTTGCATCAACCCCTCTCATCCAGGGATAGGGAGGGGCTGCTGGCTCTGTTTTCTGGAGTTTTCATTTCTAAAGATCATATTATCATTTGCTATAACCTTATTGTTAAATGAGATTTCATCTCATCCTATCATTTCTGGAGAGAAGAACAACTGGCTGGTTTGGAGCTCTGGGGGCTGTATGGTGCAGCAAAACTTCTTTGGCTATTATTTCAAGTAATTTGTGTGGCTGACTTTTCTGTCTTTACATATTTATATTCCTTCTGTTTGTAACAAACAATTTTTTTCAGCACTTCTTTAAGGATGATGAGGATTGTCTGAGGGCATCTAAACAGAGCCATGAAAAAAGGGGGAAAATGCACTGCATGAGCAAACCTGATACTCTTCCCAGTTCATTAGAATTTAATGAAGAAATACTCAGTGCCCAACAGGGGAATCCTAATTCATTATGCCTTTTGAATTCTCATTAAGCATATGTACGGTGAGGACCAGAAAACTGCACTCTTTCAGCTCTGTTGTCCATTACACTGACTAATAAATACCCATTATACTTAAACACTGACAAGAAGAGAAGCTCAGGGAAGTTTTATTCCTGTAATTAATTTCCACTCCTCAACTCCTGATCAGTTTCCAGTGTTTGCAGAATCACAGAATTTCAGGGGCTGGAAGTGACCTTGAAAGATCATCCAGTCCCACCCCCTGCCACAGCAGGATCACCTGTACCAGATCACACAGGAATGCATCCGGGTGGATCTTGAATATCTTCAGAGAAGGAGACTCCACAACCACCCTGGGCAGCCTGTTCTGCTGTTCTGTCACCCTCACATTGGCATTTTTTCCCCTCATGTTTACATGGAACTTCCTGTGGCTCAGCGTTGTACTGGTGGTGGCTGAGTCAAAATCATTGCAGTGATGAGTTTAGAAAGAAGCTGCTGTAAAAGTGAGTTGAAGATGGAGAAGAGGATGGACCACAACTAAACCTCCCTCCAGCAGCAGCCTTCTTCCCGCCTTGAGGATATTGCTGCAGGGTCGAGAGGCTCCGCTGCTTTGTTATAAGGGGAAGAAAAGCCTGTTGGCCATTGAAGTGGTGCCAACTCCTTTGGGCCCAGTATGTGAATGGTGATGGAAGTTGTCCATGAGGTAATACTTGTCAGATCTTTTCACCACTCTTAGGTGAAGGCTTGTGTCAAGAAACATGATGTTACTAAATGCTTCTGATCTTATTTAGCTTGAGGCAACGTTTAAAAGCTGTTTAATCACTCAGAGCTGTATTTTAGCTGCATTACTCTAAGTGGCAAAGGGGTTATTTATTCCTGTATCTCTTCTCAGTTATTAATACTTCCCTCTTTTACCTTTATTTCTAAAAATGGCTAATAGCTCTGAAATAAGGCATCTCTAGAGGTGTTAAAGTTGAGAAGTGGATGGATCTATTTCAGCTACTTTCCAGAGGACTTTTTTTCCCCTGTTTCTCGCAGCTGAGCTTTGATAGAGCCTGAGGAAAGTATGGGAGACTTTTGTTTGTCAGCAGCTCTGTGGGTGATGCCAGCCTCAGTCAAATACTCAGTTCATGATGTCTTGACAATGCAACTGCCAGAAATGGTTCATTGGTGTAGGAGAGATCCTGGGCTCAGAGACTGGGCAGAGGGTCCTCCATGCAGGACTGGGATCTGGGCTAATTGAAGTAAATTTGCGGTGGTTTGAGGGCTGGAAAACTGCTGGTAAACTTGAAATCAGAGTTGGAGTGGTGACAAATGCACTGTCCAGGAGTTACAACTCTTCTGGAACGTGGGATGAACCATCCCTTGAGATCCCAGCCCCAAAAGGAGAGAGGGGTGAAATGAGGAACACTTTGTGTTGTTATTTATGGCCGCGGCGCGGAGCTCCGGCCGCTTGTTTGCGATGACTTGGCACTTTGGCACTAGATCAAAGAGGAGCATGGAAGGAGCACAGCAGGAAAGATGAAACAGCTCTTGTGGAGGAGCAGTTCAAGCATGCAGGCACTGAGTTTTTGCTTCAGCATCAGTGCTAGAGGTCGCAAGGTGAAGGTTTCTGCCAGGAGGGGAGACAAGGGCTCTGGCTCTCCATGCACCCCTAAAAGCATCTTCCAGTTTTCCACGGAATTCTGTGTTATAATATACTTTATATCAGCCTTCCATTATTTGAAAGGAGCCTACATGAAAGGACTTTTTACAGAGGTGTGTAGAGATAGGTGTCCCTGCCCATGGCAGGGGGGTTGGAACTAGATGTGGTCCCTTCCAACCCTGACTGATACTATGACACTATGCCAAGGGGTGATGGTTTTAGACTGAAAGAGGATAGATTTAGATTAGGCATAAGGAGAAAATTCATCACTATGAGAGTGGGGAGACACTGGAACAGGTTTCCCTGAGGGGCTGTAGATGTGCCATTCCTGGAAATATTCAAGGCCAGGTTGGACAGAGTTTTGTGCAATCTGGTCTAGTGGAAGGTGCCCCTGCCCATGGTGGGGGTTTATTACTTTATATTAGGTTTTATTTTCCTCATACAGTTGAGAGTAGTAAATCTGTATATAGGAATAGACTGTATTTGGTGGTGTCTTCTGACCTACTGACTGCACAAGCATGCTCTCACTCTCCCAGGCTTTAGAAGTTAGTCATTATTTGTGTCATTCCAATGACAAATCTCCACTACAATGAGGTTTTATCCCTTTAACAGAGAATAACTGTTATTAATTCCTTGAGTTAGTAATAGAAGGCTTGACTCTTAAGGGGGAGGGGGCAGGTGTTTGTTGTGATTAACAGCAGCCACTCCCTGCGTATCACACAACTTTACTAAATGGTGGTAATGGTGTGGGGGTCAACTTCACTGCTACTAATAGTAATGATAATTATATCTTTGGGGGAAGCTGTCAGGAAAGTATCTTTTGTGCAAGTCAGAGCAGTGTAAACAGCCTGTACAGGCAGGCACTACCCTTTCCATCAATAGGTAAACAATCTTTGTTAAGCTCATCTTGATAGTCTTATTTTGTTGCCACATTTTAATTACTCATCCTGTCTGTTTATATTCCATTGCATTTTGCTGAAGATACAAGCTTTAAAAATCATTGGTATTTAGGAAAATCCAAAGCTGGGGTGATGCATGCTCAGGTGCTAATTTATTTACATCAATTAATTTCAGGCCCCTGATGTAAACCAATTAGTATTCAACACTTAATGGAGTCATTATCTGTCAGATTAGCTTTTAGAAATGCTTGTCACTGCTACAGGACCAGGCAGCAGAACTTTGCTAATAAAACTAGCAGAATTAATGGAGTGAACAGCATAGATAATGACTTAATGTGGAACATACAGTATAGAAAAGAGACTGAACAACTGTCTTCAAGAAATGAAGATATCATTGAGCTAACTACTTTATTCCTAAAATGAGCTCAGATGGTGCTCTTCAGAAACATCAAAGATCTCTAGCTAAGCCTTTGCAAAGTTAGGCTTCATAATAACTCATTTTTCAACCTTTCTGCCCTCCAATACTCAGAATCTACCTTTCTAGCCTGATGTGGCATGCAAACGAATGCTTCGCATCATCCCACCCTGCTGTGACTTGAAGCTGCTGTTTCCAAAGGATTAAGAGTGACAATACTCAAGTTACTGAGCTGCTTCTGTGGGTGCCATCTCCAAACAGTGTGGTCTGCAACTTCCCTAGGTGAGACCTGCCTTGTGAAATTCACTCACTGTCTGCTTTCAGGGCTGTGGGATGCTACAAAATAAATTATATTTGACAAAGCCAGGCAGGAGAGCAAAACTCTTGAGGCAAAAGTAGCATCGCACCCACATACCTCTGGTGAGCAGCTGAGGGAGCTGGGGTTGCTTAACCTGGAGAAGAGGAGGCTCGGGGAGACTTTATTGTCATCTACAACTACCTGAAGGGAGGTTGTAGCCGGGTGGGGATTGGTCTCTTCTCCCAGGCAACCACCAACAGAACAAGAGGACACAGTCCCAAGCTGTGCCAGGGGAGGTTTAGGATGGATGTTAGGAAGAAGTTCTTGCCAGAGAGCTTGGCCATTGGAATGTGCTGCCCAGGGAGGTGGTGAGTCACCATCACTGGAGGTGTTCAAGAGGAGACTGGATGAGGCACTTGGTGCCATGGTTTAGTTGATTAGATGGTGCTGGGTGATAGGTTGGACTCGGTGATCTCAAAGGTCTTTTCCAATGTGATTAATTCTGTATCTGCAAGCAGCAGAGAGCCTCCAGAAACCATCATTCCAGTTAGATGTGTTTTCAGAAGCTTTCCTCACCAGTGCAAGGTGACAACATTCGCCTCTTGTTTTGCTCTTCCAGGTTAAGTTAGCTTTTTTTATACTTCACCAAGGCACTCTTTGCAATATTCTCTGGGTGACAAGAGGACAACAGTCCCAAGCTGTGCCAGGAGAAGTTTAGGCTCAAGGGCAGGAGAAAGTTCTTCCCAGAGAGAATTGTTAACCATTGGAATGTGCTGCCCAGGGAGGTGGTGGAGTCACTGTCCCTAGAGGTGTTCAAGATGGGATTGGATGTGGCAGTTGGTGCCATGGTTTAGTAGTCATGAGGTCTTGGGTGACAGGTTGGACTTGATGATCTTTGAGGTCTCTTCTAACCTTATTGATTCTACGATTCTATGACTTGTGGTTAACCTGGTGATGATCACAGCCCTGTCTGTGCTGAAGCCATCCTTGTGTGGAGGGTGATCACAAACCTGAATTCCAATTTAAGCTTTTCAAGCAGAGTAAAGCTGCTGCTGCAAACATCACACGCAGTGTATTTGCAGGGTAATTCCTGTGATTTATACTTTACTGAGAACCACAGCCTGTACCCACACACGTCTGTGACAGCGCTGACCTCACTTGCTGGAGGACAGCCTAGGACCTTCACTCTCTCACCCGTCCTGCGTTTGAGGATCACAGGCTGCTCTGGGGACGCAGAGGTCATGAACATGTTCACAATTGCCTGAGGAATATATATATGGATGATAGGACAAGTCACTACATCTGAGCCGTGGTGACAATCTCTGTATTCCCAGGTGCCCTTTCCTTCCAGATGGTTCCTTGTCACAGCACCCAGACTTGAACTCCACCATCAGATAAGATAGAATAAAGGTATTGTTATGTTATTCACTACTCATAGTTAATATAGCTTGTAATCTCTTGCCAGCTCTTTCCCTGTGCTGCTCACCTGAGCCTGGAAGACCACTTGCTCTTGCCAGGTAACCAGAAGGTTTCTTACTGGCTTAGTTCGTGGAGCATTTAGGTAACACTGGGATAGTTGTCTTCAACCTCAGAGATGATTCCATATCATGCACTTTTTTTTGGTCTGCCTCCTGTAAGTGCATTAGAACCTTCTACATCTCACCTGTCCTTCTGTAGGTGTTGGTTGTAAGCACTGGTGGCCTTTTATGTGTAGCTAATATTTTGGGGGATTTTTTGCAGCAGCAGCTCTGACTGTTTTAAATTTCAGTTTTCCACCACCCAGAGGGATTCAGTTGATGGCTGCAAAATCAACATTTACATTTGA
Source organism: Picus viridis (assembly GCA_033816785.1). Lineage (NCBI taxonomy): Eukaryota > Metazoa > Chordata > Aves > Piciformes > Picidae > Picus > Picus viridis. The sequence goes on along the minus strand of CM066580.1, from coordinate 22,069,347 downwards.
TTTTGGGTGTGGCAGGTGGCTAGTAAGAAAGAAGTGACGGCGTGCCCCTCCTCCGGAAAAATTGTTCCGCTTCAGCTCTGCTGCTCAAGAAACTTGCTCACCTTCTACAGACCCTAAGGCTTCCTTGCAGCAGTGTCCTGGGGAGAAGGAGACCAAATGGCTTTGTCTTTGACTTTTAGGGTGTGCAGGAGGTGACGTAGCACTTCCCAAACTTCCACTATTTGAAAAAGCACTGGGTGATAAATAGACATAAGCTCTTGCCCCCCACCATATCCATTCCCCATGGCACCACGATCCATTGCTATCCTAACACTCTCATGGCAGAGGTTTTGGAGCTATCAGTGACACAGAATATTTGCAGATTTCTTTTTTCAGTAATCACAGGGGAAAATCCTCAGCTGTGTGACTTTCTTCTCTGGCTGTTTGTCTATGTGATCCCTGGAGTGGGAGAACTTGGACCACAAGGAAGAAGATGCTTGGCCAGACAGCCTCAGGCAGGTACTGCTGGTGACCCAGGGATGTGCTATGTGTTTGGGTAAATAGAGCATCAGTTTAGGGGGTGAAGGGCCAACAGCCAGAGCACCTGTACTGTTTCTGCAAGCAAGATATGGGCATGAGAAACAAGCTGAACTTACGGCTCAGCTGAACTTCATTTTATTATCTGTATAGAAATGTAAACCCAGATTAACCTCCACTAGGCTCAGATTTCATTGTGAACATTTTTTTACAGCTGTTCAGAGTTTTCTGCTGTTCCACAGAACAATCAGTTTTGGTATCAATAATTTGCTACTTCAAAGAGTCTGCCTACATGGCTATCAAAACAGTTTGGATTGCCATGATTGAAATCATATGACTGCTGCAGCATCCTTAAAGGGCTGGGGGGGGGGGGTCCGGTGGGCTTTAAATAATGTGTTTATTTCTATTATTGTTTTCCTACCACTTCACTTAGCCCTTTTAGGCACTCACTCTAAGCAGTGGCTGCTCTTGTCTCATAACTGGTGATAGGACCCTGCTGCTGTGCTTTAGAAATGCACAATGTGAGGTGTCAGGATTCAGATGCTGCTTTATGGTCCTACCTACTGGAGATGCCCCTTTGAAAGGAAAGGAAATTGCTTTTGGATATCATCACCCTTCCGTCACAGCTGGTATTGGCTGCTGCAGATACGTGTTTACATTTTGCTTGGAAAATGTAAACACTAATTAAGCATTAACGTTAATAGGTCCTGGGACTGGCAGGCTGGAGACAGAGCTCTGCTGCTGGCTCTGCCCTGGCTGCAGGCCATCTCACCCCACTTGCTATCTGTGTTTCCTGGCAGAAAATAAGGATAATTATTTATTCCTTTCCAAAGAGGGAGGGAAAGGACATGTAGGGTCATGTAAGGACAAAATATTGTGTTACTGTGAAGAAAACTGGATCCTTTTATCAGCCTGATGAACAAGCAGCGAGGGGTTTGTTATCCCCAGGTTCAGCTGAGCAGAAAAGGGTTGTGATGGAGGCTCTGAGCTCCAGGAGTCAGACAGCCTTCGGAGAAAAAAAATCCTTCACGTTTCCTACTCTTGGTTCCAAACTCAGCTTTTCTAGGTGGTTGGCTGGGAAGAACTCTACCACGTGCCGTAGCACAAGTCTGAGAGGTACCTAGCAGTGGATACAAAGCAGCATCGAGCCCTGCTGCGGTGTAGGCAGTCCAGATCTCACTTTTAATTCACTGTATAAAAGACTTTGGTTATGCTCGTTCCTCACGCCTTCCCTTTTCATGTACCACTGTAGGATGAAATGGTCACTGAGGTGCCTCTGCTGCTGTCTGGTCCTGGCATGGTTTTAGCCATGGCCATTTCAGGTCTTTGATGGCAGGTTTCAGGTTTCTCTTTCGGTCGGCGTGCCTGTGAGAGCAAACAGCAGCTCTCCTAATTAGGCGAGCGTAATTTCTCCCAAACTGGTCCTCTCCCTTTGTGAGCCTGGAGATCTGCTGAAAAGAGAAAAGCGCCCTGATTGTCCCCTCCTCTCAGCCCTTCCCCTGATGAGGAGTGTTGCTACACCTAATAAATTAAAGGGACACAAAGTTAATGAATTTCTCATTTGAACTCACAGCTAGGTGTGGATTAGCGAGGCTGACGTTAGCGAAGAGCTCAGAATTAGGCAAGGGTCCTACAGGGACATTTTCCTCTTTGCTGAAATCTTTTCATTCACCTTTTCAAGCATTATCTTGCTCGGTAGAAAGAGTTCTTTTCACAACATATAGCCTGTGGGGTCTGCTTTCTGTCTGTGGCATAAATGTGATCGTTCATTTTTTTTTGTCTAATGGATGAAAATAAAGGGCAGTGTGAGTGACATTCAGACAGCCCTTCTCCTGAAAGAGAAGGAGGGATTCATAGAATCCTGAGTGTGACTCCAGAGCAGACCTTTACCAAGCATAAATAGTCCCAGTTGCTTTACATTCCAGCTCCATCAGTTCACACCAGCTGAAGGTTGTCTTTCCTCCCTGCCTTGAGCAGGGCTGTGGGATGCAGAAGGCTTGGGACTAGAAATAAAGTTACACTCAATTCATTAAAAAACCCCAACCTTGAAATTAATGTCAAAGGACTTGTATTAGTCAGATTTGTTTTTTCTCAGTCTCCCATAAATTTCAAAGGATTGAAGCTTCTTTTAATGTGCAAAGGGGCTGGTTCCTGAAGCCTGTTCAGTGTGAAGTGGCACACAGATCCTTTTGGAGGAAGCTGTATCCTCAACAGTTTATCTCTTATTTTTCCTGTCCAAATTAAAACTCTCCTTCTTCCTAGCAGCTTCAATTTTAATATTCACTTGCCTTTTTAATGATTATTGCAAGAGGGAGTCAGATCGTTTTGTTGTTGTTGTTAAACACAACCTTTGTGACTGCAGAAGAAGCTGGAAGGGTGCTGGGAGCAGGCTTAGGGTCCCTGCTCCCCCTCGCTGGGCTCAGGCTGCCTGACCAAAGCCCCGGGGCTGGCAGGCCGTGGCCTTTCCCACAACCCACAGCCATGTGCTGGTGCACATTTTGACAAGCTTAACCTGGAAATCATTTCTAATTAGAGCAGAAGCAGGTGGGAACCTTGTGATGCTGCAAGATGGGGTGGGGAGACAGGACAGAAATGGCAACTGTGTGCCAACTCTGAAGTGTAAATTCATGGCTCAACTAAGTCCGTGATATGCATTGAGGATGCCGAAAGCTTTAACCCCTCGAGATCTTGCTCTTTTTTGCTACTTATTGCACATTTCAAGCAGAAACGCCCCATGCAGGAGAGAATTCTCTGCTTCCTAAATAATTTGAGACAAAAGATCCTGGCACTGGGTTAGGTGAGGGCGAGCATAAATCTGGCTCTAACTGAGATTCATGTTTCTATTAAAAAATAATTGCAGAGAAGTAACCCTGATTGTCTTTATAGCTGGTATCTGTGCCCCTCCAGCAGCATAACTGATCCGTCATTTCATACATGGCCCTACAGAGGGATTAATACAGCTTATGATACCAAAGGGTTCTGAAGTTCATCAGCTCTCTGGTTGGTGTGCTGGTCCTTCAAGACAGTGCCCACCTGTTTGTACAAACTCCATTTTGATGGCATGCAATGGCTTTTTGTTCACCTCCTCCATATGCTCCTGAGCTCTGCATCAGCTGTGGTGCCAAAAGCTCTTGTGGCATCAGTCAGAGCTGGCCAAAGGATATGGCTTCCTTGGACATGCTGCACAGTCCAATTCCATCTCTGCATGGCTCCTGTGGGGAAAGCAAGCGTAGATGTTTGGTATGAAGTGAGCTCTGCCAACATTTGCACCTTAATTTTCCTTGCTCTAAGTATAGATTCTGCAATTAGGAATTGAGTATTAACTATCTGAAGTTCCTAAATAGCTGCTTTGAACCCAGGGCTGGGTTTGGTTTAGAGTCATGAGCTGCTTTGTTCCCTGACTTCCAAAGGCTGCCCATGCTCAGGGACTCAGCTGTTCCAGCAGAGGCTGCGCTCCCTCTCCACAGAGAATTAAGCCTTTCAGTTTCTCCTAGCTGGTGGCAAACTCCACAGGAGAAATCTTGCTTATTGCATATGGATTTGAAAACTCAGCCAGATGGGGAGGCCAGCTCCTTGCATCCCTTGCTCTAATGCTGTCCTCACTGCTGTTCCCTTGTGCTCAGTCTGGCTGCCCTAGAGCCCAGCCTTGGGAAACCCTTACACCTTAGCTAGAATTCCTCTACCAAATACTAACACATGAACTACTGTCACCTTCTATTTAGGTAAATAAGCACTGGAAAATGATCCCAAGCAGGGAAAATTTAATTTCTGGTCATATAAATAAGTTTAAACACACCCCCCAATATGATTGGTGATGAACAGTTACTGTGCCTTTGGACTTGACTGCACTGGCACCATCTGTCAGGTGGGAGTGTTTTGAAAGCTTTGGAGGTGGAGGAAGGCAGTCCTAAAGGAAAATATTTCTCTAAAGATTTAGTTTGATCAAGTCTCAGTGTGACACAACAAATAATCACAGAATCCCAAAATGGTGGGGATTGGAGGGGACCTCTGGAGATCATTTAGTCCAACCCCTGCTAAAGCAGGGTCACTCACAGCAGGTTGTCTAGAATCTCATCCAGGCAGAATTTGAATCTGTCCAGAGAAGGAAACTTTACAACCTCTCTGGGCAGCCTGTTCTAGGGCTCCAGCACTTTCACAGAAGATTTTTCCCTATATTCAGGTGGAACTTCCTGGGTGCTAGTTTGTGCCCATTGCCCCTTGTCTTGCTGCTAGGCACCACTGGGAAGAGTTTGGCCCTACCCTCTTGATCCTTGTTCTTTAGACGTGGATGAGCATTGAGAAGATCCTCTCTGTTTGCTCCTCTCCAGGCTGAACAGCCCAAGGTGTTTCAGTGTTTCCTCATCAGAGAGATGCTCCATTACCTCATCCTCTACTGGACTCTTTCCAGACTCTTGTCTCTCATGGATTGGGAAGCCCAGAGCTAGAATCAGAACTCCAGATATGGCCATGCTAGGACAGAGCAGAGAGAGAGGAGAGCTGCCAGCAACCTGCTGGCCACACTCTTCTTAATGCACTCCAGACCATTTGCCTTCTTGGCCACAAGAGTATGTTGCTGGCTCATGGTGAACTTATCCACCAGCGCTCCCAGGTCCTTCTCTGCAGAGCTGCTCTCCAGGAGCTCACCTTTACTGGTGTGTTTTAGACACAGAGTTAGCAAATGGCAGTAACTACTGGAATGGAAGAAAAAGTAGATCAGAGGAGAAGCAGATGAAGCCAGAGTTTGCCACCAGCTCATCCTTTCTTGGGTTCAGGAAGCTCAGCACCTCCCACACCCCAGTTTGTGCCTTTCTTTTTCCAGCAGCTTTTTCTGCTGGCATATCTTCCTTGTAGGTGCAGAATGAAGTGCACTTCTAATCCAGAAATGAACAAATATGATTAGTTAAAACTAACTGCAAATTCTAAAGCAGAGATTAAGATTTCTTTGCTTACAGAACAGGTTTACCATTTCCTTCAGGCTTTTATTTTTTTTCCCCTCTCCCCAACATGAGGAGAAAGTGATTGCAACCTGCCGATTGGCATCAGCTCAGGAGGAATACTCTCTGTGCTTCTCACGTGAAAATATTTCCAAGAGCTGCTGGATTCCTCTTTTCCAGTGGTAGCTACCCTTGCTGAGCATCAGTGTGAGGGGTTTTCTGATGTGCTTTAAAAAAAAACACCCTACAAATTCTTGGCCCAGGCAGAGTTTCAGCGTGTACATGTGCTGCGTGGCACCTCCTCATCTGTCTGGGCTGATTTGCAACTCAAATACTAAGAAAATATATTTGTGAATGTCCTTCTTAATGGACCCAAAGCAGATTTCAGAGGAAATATTCAGAGACAGCCAACTTTTTTTTTTGCATCACAAGTGCACTGCGTTGCTTCTTATTTTCTCCCTTCATTATTACCCTCACAAACAATCCATTGCTGATAATTAATATTAATTCTGTACACTTAATTGACAGTATTACCAGGGGGTGACTAGATCAGCTTCCCAGTATTAAATAAGTTTTACCAATTTGTACTGCTCAGCTTGCTGCTTTGCTGATTTCCCAGTTGCTTCATCTCTTCTGCATCTGGACGCAGGGGGAATCGGGGTGGTTCACAATCAATAGATCAGCAGCCAGAGCGAGGGGGAGGCTGTGCCTTCACCGGCAGAGCGCTGAACCTCCTGTATTTGATCAGCCATCCACGTGGGCCCTCTCACTACTGGAACATCAGCTGTTTGCACAATGCATTGCTCACATCCATCACATAGATCTTAGGCAAAGTTAGGGAAGTACAGTTTTTGTCCGGTCATAAGCTCAGCTCAACAACCCTACACCTTCAGTGTCTCGCTGGATGCTCTTCACGCCTTGAGTCCTGCCAGTATGTCTACTCATTCGCCGTGGGAACACATCACATGAGTGTTTCCATGTTCAAGCAGGATGGCAAAAATCAGTGGTCAGGCTGCATTTCTCTGTGTCTCTGGAGAAGAGCTCAGAGACACACATCCCCATCCAAAACCAAAAATACTGAGAAAAACATTTGTGGTCCAGAGGGTGCAGGAAGGTGTGATGGGGATTTGGAGGCAGAAACATTCTAGTTTGGGATTTGATTTGATTTTTTAGAACGAATTGGATTTGCAAAGGCTGGGTTTATGATAGGACAAGGGGCAATGGATGTAAACTCAATCACAAGAAGTTCCACCTCAGCATGAGAAAAAACTTTTCTCCTGTGAGGGTGACAGAGCCCTAGAGCAGGCTGCCCAGAGAGGTTGTGGAGTCTCCTTCTCCAGAGATCTTCAAAACCCACCTGGATGTGCTCCTGTGTGACCTGCCCTAGGGGATCCTGCTTTGGCAGGGGGCTTGGACATAATGATCTCTGGAGGTCCCTTCTAGCCTCTACCATTCTATGATTCCATGTAAGACAAATTACTCCTCAAAGCACTCACAAAGTACACATGGGTGGTGCTGGAGCCCAAAGACCTGCATTAGCCTCACAGAAGCTCAGGACCAGCCTGCAGATCAGTTACAGCCCCACAAAGCTGTTGTCTAAATCCAGCACTGCCACCTGCAGCAGGGCATCTCACCACACTTCAGCCCATGCCCCAGTTAAGGTTTTCCCATATTTTTTTCTTCCCACAGAGTGATATGCACAGAAGCCCACCCAGCTGGACTCAGGGCAGGCTGAAATCCTCTCATCTCCTGGTGGTCAACATTTTGGGCTCTCCTATTTTCATGTCTCTCATTCCCCTCTTCCTCCTTCCTTGATTTTACAGAGCAGGAGGAACTTGTCTGCCTGGGAGGACAAAGGGGACTTGTCATGGCAGGGCTGGGGTGCCACACATGGAGCTGCCCTGGGGACACCCAGCCCTGAGGTAAATGACAGCCATGGGCCGAGAAAGGATGTTGGGTTCCTGTGGCCAGGTTTAAAGGGCTGTGAGCCCTTGTGGGACTGGCGGTGTCTGGTTCTCATGAAGCATTCAGGATGAGCGCTTCGCAAGGGGCAGCTTTGCTGAGTGCCGCTCCTCACCCAACAGCCCAACGCCTCCTGTCGAGGTATCTCAGTCCCTCCTGGGTACCGTGCAGGAGTTAACTTGGAATCATGTAGCACTATTTAAGTGCTGCTAATCCTGTTTTGGTGCCTACACTGCGTTTTTAATCCTTTGCAAACATGTAATATGTTATGTAGATAGATTTTTAATACTCCATTACAAAACAAATACAAAAAGCACGTTAGTGATATAGCAGAAAGTAAAATAAATACCAATGACATCATTACATTTGAAGTCTCGCTTTTACTTTTCATGCACGTGTAATAACTGCCATTTTAATGACCTATTATTTTCATTACCAGCTATCAGGTCAGAAATGATTTCAAAATGAAAAACCAGCATCATTTTCTCAGGTAATTTGTTTGAGGAAGTAGTAAGGGGGAGGGGGTGGGGGGGAGATAAAAACCATTCACTGATTTTGCATGTGTTATTTTCACAGCTCTGTTTAAACAGAAGTTGCTTCAAGTTCAGCCTTGGAGGAACTCACGAGAGCACAAAGCTGCTGTTTTCTGGGGAGGATGTGCTTCCTGGACTGGGTATCTTCAGCACTTACAGCCAAGAGATAGAGCCAGGAGAACCTGTGTGTAAATGTAGCAATAATACGTTGGTGGAATCCTGCTGATACTCCTTTTGGGGCCCATTCTAAAGTCGTTTTCTTGGAACTTATTAGCAAATTGTTTTTTTTTCCTTTGAGAAACCCTGCAGCTGATGTGTTTTTACTCAGTTTCCATCACCTTTCCTGGTCCCAGCAAAGGCCTGCAGTGATAGGATGAGGAGCAATGGCTTCAAACTACAGAAGAGAAGATTTAGATTGGATGTTAGGAACAGGTTCTTTACCATGAGTGTGGTGGAACACTGGAACAGGTTGCCCAGGGAGGTAGTTGGGGCCCCATCCCTGGAGGCATTCAAGGTGAGGCTTGACAAGGCTCTGGGCAACCTGATCTAGATGAGGATGTCCCTGCTGACTGTAGAGGGGTTGGAATAGATGAACTTTGGAGGTCCCCTTCCAACCCAAACTATTCTATGATTCTATGATGAGATGATCCCCAGTCTTCTTACTTCTTGATGTAACATCAACCCTGCAAGCACTGGGGGCTTCCAGGCAAAGCCAGTGTGACTTGCAATTGTTTTAAAATACAAGTGGGTAGGAGCAGGGTCATCAGAATGGATTCATTTTGTAGACAGCTTTGTGTGCCCAATGAGGATAGCTCCCCAAATGAGTAGCGGTGTTAAAGGCACCATGGGTACATGTGGGGTACTGGGAAAGGTGGTCTCTGTGTTCATAGCTGGTCATACCTCCCTGCAGACTTTTGGGGGAAGAATGGGCTGTCCACAGCATGCCCAGGAGCCACAAGGTTTGTGGCTTTCACTGGTTTGAGGGACTCCACAGTAATGGCAAATGTGGTGCTGAAGGACACGGTTTAGAGGCGACTTGGCAGTGGTAAGTTAGCAGCTGGACTTAATGATCTTAATGGTCCAACTCAAACAATCCTGATTCTATAATACCCACTGGTGTTTCTCAGTAGCCCTTCTTGCCTTTCTTCTGCTGAGAGAAATGTTGACAGGTAGACCCCACTAACAGGGCAGAAAGAATTTGTTTCTGTCTGTGCTAAGGTTTCTGGCTATTCCCTGGCCACCAAGACCTGGTAATTTGTGAGGTGCATTCAGCTGAAGCCTGCTGCTTTCCCACTTCTAGGGAGACCTTTCAAGCCACTGAGAGCACTGGCTGGGCATCCTCCAAGGCCTTCCCAGTTGTGAACTCACTGCTTGCACTTAGGCTGGGTCCTTCGATCCTCCCTGTGTTTATGTATGCCTCTCTGCCTGTTCATGATTTGATATCTCCATTTGTTGGAATTCAGAATCACTTTATTCTCCATTACTTTCTCCTGTGTTGCCCCTCACTCTGATTCCCCATCACTGTAAGTAGCATAAACTCCAAATTTCTCTTTAAATTTCTCCCTTATGGTACTTGAGGAACATTGGTGGGGTCCAAGCTGCTGGGACAGTACAACTGGTGCCTATTGCATTGCTTGGACTGAGACTCTGGGATGTGGGACTGGAAAGCTAATAAATAAGTCATGCTGCATCAATTCCCATGTAGCATCACTTAGGAATAACAAAGACTGGTACGTGCTGGATGCTGGAACCTTCTGTTTGGGTTATCTGTCACTGTGCTAGGTGTGGTCTATGTTCATGGCATCATCCCTTCCTTTTTGACTGTTTCAAAGGAGTGAATTGATACTGTGCTGGTTTTGCACTCTCCTTACAAAGGCTGCCTTCAGAACAGAGCTGTGCTTTGCCATTTTCTGTTCTCGTTACAGTGTTTGTTATGAGAATGAGATATCATAATTTTAATGCCTGGTATAGCCTGTGAAAGACTATAAACATTTAATAGACTCATAAACACAGACTTTAACCTTTTCAATATGCTGTAGCTGGATTGGCCCCTGCTGCACTGCCTCCCCACGGGTTGCCGCTGCGAACACGAGGGATGGCTGTGGCGAGTGAATCAAACAGCAGAAGTCCCTGAAAGGTCAGCCCAGCAGAGTTTACTATCATCTCCCTTGGAATATATGAGGCGTTACAAGCCTGAGACTGCATTTTCATGGCGTAGGTTGGGGCAAGAGGAAGAAATGGCATGACATAAATCTCTTCTGAAGACAGCTGTTGTAATGGGGATGGAAACAAGCACCCGTTGAACTCACGCCTTTTAACCCTCCGATGGCCACGCTGGGTGTCTGCCTTCCTCTCGCCACATCTCCCAGCTTGCCCCAACCGCCATAGAATCAGGGAATGCTAGAATGGCTATGGCTTACCTTGGAAGGGGTAGAGGGTTGAGAGCCAGTATCACTTCTGGAGTGAAGTGTTGCGACCCCAGGGACCAGCTCCATGGAGTTAAATGCAGGAGAGCGCAGGCTGCAGGGAGGGGAACTCAGGAACTGACCCAGTGTGTTGTACTCGTATGAACCCAGTCCTGGGGCAGCTGCAGCAGAATAGGGGCCACAGTTTTCCCAGGTCCAGCTGCACCAGGCCCAAATGATGCTTAGTCATGAAGGTTCTCCACCATGGAGAACTGAAAGCTCAAAAATACCAGTTTGGCATTTTCTTGTACACCGTCCTGAAAAGTCTTTGAATTTCAGCTTCAGACTTGCATTCTAATCCTGTTATAAGTGTCTTACTCTGCAACTGCAGATTTTTTTCTGAGAAAACCTTTGCCAGCCACGTTACCATGTGTTCATTTCTGTACAGATCTTGTTACAAAGGCAGCTTTTCTTAGGCTGTACTACAGCTTTACTACACGATGAAGAACATAAGATAGCAAAACCTATATTATTACTTTTCCCATTAAAATGTTATCATGGCTGTATAATTTTGGGTGTGCTGCATCCTCTCTCTGCTGCAGTTATGAAAAATTTTGGCTGAGCAGGGCAGAGTTTTGTGTTTATGAGGTGCCATGTCATTCCTGCAATCCTGTTTGGTTTCCGTAGCGTCACCTACAGAGAGATTTGCTCAAAAGCAGGATTCAGCAGAAGGATTCAGCCCTGCAAAAGCTTTAGGTGGGCAGAATTCCCAGTGCTGTTTTCTCCATGGAGAATCTATATCGAAGGTAACAAAGTTTTAAATCATTAGTCTAAACATCTGCAAACTATGATCTTTCTGTAGGTTTAGTAATTCCCTGCGGCATTTACAGGACAGTTTCTGCAAACTCAGAATTCCAGCACTGAGTTAGGTCTAAGAGATCCACTGTGTGCATGCAGTGTGCATGAAGCAAGAGCAGCACAGTGCCACAACCTCCTGTTTGTATTTATGCATTAGCAGCTCCATTTTCAGGATCTAGAAAAGAAAAACGGCTGGGGCTAACTTTCCTTGTCTGCAAGTCTTTTCTGGCAGGACTGATTTTTTTCCTTTCCCACCTCTCCAGTCTGGAGCCTTGGAAAGCTCCACGCAAGGTCAGCCCCTGCTTTTCCCCAGTAACTGCACAGAATTTGTGCTGCAGAGTCAGACCCCCAGCACCTGCTGGGCGCCTTTCAAGCTACTTTAACTGGATCACAAATTCCTGGCTGTAGATAGATGTAAGAGCGATTAATCCCATAATCTAGACAGAAGTACAAGCCCTGGATGGGGAGCAGCTCGTGTTACCTCCATTTGCACTCCAGCTGACATGGCAGGAGGAGTTCAGACCTCACCATTCCCCCCCCCCCCAAGCCACTTTCTGGTGAGTAAAATCTGTGGGTTATTTTATTTTACTTCATTTTCCCTTCCTGAAGTCTGAAGATAAATATGCAAAACAAAGCTTCATGCTTTGGCCAACAAGGAAAACAACTTTGGTTCAGAAATGGCGTTTCTAGGCTGGGTAAATATTATTTGTACTTGAGGTGCAGAAATCAAGGACTGGCATCTTTTGAAAACTGAAATAAAATCCATTGGCAGAATAATGGAGCAGCATTCTTGGTTCCTTCATGGTACCAGGGGTGAGAAAGGCTGCTGCCCAGCTTCTCACAGCCACTGCTTGAAATATTCACATTTTGAAACACATTTTTTGCAGCAGAACAGCCCTTGGTGTTGTTCCAGAGCTGCTCTGTGCTGGCAGAACACAGACCAGGAGCTGCCCAGAGCTGTCGAGCCAGGACCCAGCAATCGACGGCACTGCAAAACCACAGCCAGCAGAAATTATATTTACCATGAGCTTTGCAACTGCTTATTGACAGGCTCTGACTAATGACAGCTCTTCCTCACTCTCCTCTTTCTACCCCCTCCCAAGATTTAATACTGGTTTACCAGTCTAATTAAGGACACGATCCTACAAATATTTAGGAGCTCGCTGTGAATCAGCCGGTCACAGCTCCCAGTGCAACTCCTGCCACAAGCGTGTGCAAACCACGGCACCATTCACCATCACCACCGCACCAAACGGTCCCTGAAGTCCTCTTGCTTACCAAATCTGAAAAACTTAACCAAAAATCCATTTGGGGTGAGATTTCCTCAGCTTAGAAGTCTGCCTCTCTTTTCAGTCCCTTCAAACAAAAGTTGTTTGGTTTGGCCCTCTCTGTATCTTACAGTGTTAACAAAAATAGATGCTTATTGCTTTAATAAAGGTTTTGATTTGGAAATTATTTACCATTTAGTCCTTGTATGCTCTAATTGCTTTTGATTCCTCAGAATATGTATAATGGAAAGCAGCTGAAAGGCTGGGGTTTAAAAATGGGCTCTTGCACATTTGAAGTAAATTTTATCCTGCAATCAGTCGTAAAGATCTTAACTGCAGCTATCACATATCCGAGATATGTAATTGCTGTGGAGCCTTTCCAGTCTGTTGGTTACAGGATGCTAGGAAAAGGGGAAAGCAAGTACAAACATTGGCCCTGATCTCTGTGAGTACTTCTGGGGATGCTCAGCAGGGCTGGGCACCTGCCTAAAACCTTCTTTGTGGCTTTCTTCTAGGATGGAGCCTTGAATGAGCTGATATGGGGACACGAATAATATCACTTGTATGGAGGAGCTCACTGGAGGAAGCAGAAGCTGCTCTGGTGAGGAAAATGATGAATTGTATCTGGGTTTTTTGATCACACCCTTGGCTGAAGGGCTTCACCCCAAGCCCTGCAATGCCCCCTGGCTCCTGTGGGAAGGACTTAACACTTGAATCACATGGATCTACCTTAAGAATCAGTGATGCTGTTGCTACATCACCGAATCATAGTATCACTTCATCTGAAAAAGACCTTTAGATCCTGGAGTCCAATCACTAGCTAATTCTACCGAGTCTGTTGCTAAACCATCGATGCAGGCCCAGTAGGTGATCTACTCCGTTCTGCCCAAACCTGTGGAACTGCTGCTTAAAAACAACGGAAGAAAATCCAAAAATACTTGATTTTGAGGGATTTTAAAAGATCTTGGTCACATGTAGTCTGGGTGTGGACTGACTGGTCCATATTCTGCATGATCTATAAAGACCACTGAAGTGAGCCAGCATCTTTGCTTACTTGTGGTTATTTCTGCTTTCAAGTGAAGCCCCTCCTTTGGTCCTGGCCCTCTGTAAAGAGGAGAACAACATATAACATAAAAATCAAAGGAGATTCAGAAGTAGCCTCAAAAATTGTTCAAAGTATTTAACGCTCTCCATTAAACTCGCCAGCGGTGTAACTTGGCGTCACCAGAGAAATGCTTTGTCCCAAACCTTTCTTTAAAGGAGTCATGAGATATTTCACTACTAAATTAAGATTTTCCAGTAGCTGATACGGCTGCTAAGTGCACACCATAAATTCTGCATACTAGGAGATGTGTGTGCAAAGCCAGCAGAGGCAAGGCCCCTTCAGACCTCAATGGAGAGTGAAGGGAGAAGCTGCTGGTAAGCCCGGAGGGTTGCAGAGGCTGATGAGATGGATGCTTGGTGGTGGGCAGCTTATATAAACCTTGGATATGCTTCTTCTGGAGTTACTTTATTATAACAAAGGCCAAATTTGGAGTCTCTTGTTCTTATGATTATACCCCGTGCTGCTTTCCACCCCCTCGTGAGTTCTTTTAAAAATAATTCCCTAAATTGAGAAGGTAACCTGATCCATGGCTGTCAAGCTGGAGTTTCTCTTCCTGCCCTTGGTTTGGCGGGACTTTTGGATGCTTAGCATCCCCAGCCAACCCACTCCACCCAACTGTGCTCAGCACCTGAAGGCCTCCCCGCACACATGGTGCGTGATGGGCAGCGAAGAAGACAACAGTGATCTGTGCTTAACATTAGGTGGCACAAAAGAGTTTCCTTTTGCTCTCAGGAATGAAATATATGGGCAGGAACAAGCAGAGATTTTCTTTTCTTTAAATTAAATTCTCCTTCTCTATTTTTTTGTCCAGCTTTCAAGAAATCTTTGAAGTACATCTGTTTATAAACATACATGATCTCATCTTTCATTGCATCTCTTTTGTCTCTTACCGTAATTTGCTTTAAAATGGCCCAGCCCTTGCTGTAGCTATATTTACAGAACAGCCAAAGAGCTCTCAACCAGGTTCATTTCAGTGAAACACCTTCTGTCCATCCTCCAAACCAGGGCTAGCTTAAGAGCTTTACCTCTCAGGACTCTGAATGTTAAGAACTACCATGACCACACAGGAGATGTTTTAATGTGAAGCTTTTCCTCCGTGTCCTTAGTTGGGGCTGTTTACAAACCACAGCTGTTTATTCCTGGTTTGGTACCCACACTACTTGGTGCACATTTGTTTACAAAGTTGGCTGAGAAATGCAATTTTGGGGGATCTGTTTCCTTCTCCTGCTGTAATCCTTTCTGAAACACTTGCAGGCAGAGGTCCTGCTGCCAGCACGGGCCAGTTGCCCCCACGGCTGCACTGGCTGCACTGTGCTGCAGCTTGCAAAGACTTACAAAGAAATAAATCAGATTTATGATTAGGAAACAAAGCATCTCCTGCTCTTAACACCCCAAATCCCTCTCACTAACAGGCTTGTGTGGTTGCTGGAACCAGTGTGGGAAGGTGCCTGTCCACTCGTGCTCCTGCTACTGCCAAGAGCTGGCTCCTCACTCTGGTGGCTTCTCAGGTCTCCAAAAGGTAATTTTCCCCTCCCTCAAGTATTCGCAGAAGGGTTGGTTATTGATTTCTCCAAGGTTCAGTTTCAGAAGAAGGGAAATTTTTTTAAAAAGTCCAACAACAACAACAGAAAAACCAAACCTAAACGAAACACCAAAGGCCATTTCGCTGGTGATACGGTGAAGTTTGCCGTTTTCCTGCTTTCCCCCAGCACCCACCCTCCTTCCTTCGCCGGCTGCTGGGGCTGGAGCTTCCCCGTTTCACCCCATTAGGTGTGATTAACTGTTATTGTTCTTCCCGAACACGCCACTTCCCGCCCAGGGGAGCAAGGGGCTGCCCACGACGACGTGGGGGGGGTGGTGGTGGGGTGGGTGTCGGGAGGGTCGGGGCGCAAGAGCCGTGGCCCGGCCCCCACGGTCCCACCTCTGCTCTCGGTAGCAGTGGCCCGGGAACGGGGAGGGCGGAGGAAAGGACGGAACAAAAGAAACTTCCTTCGTGTCCCCATTTTCGCTGCTGGGGGAGAGGAGGTGGGGGGAACAGTCAGCCGGGTCCTCATCGGCTGCGGGGACGCCGATAGCATCGGCGGGTGGGAGGGGAGGCGACTGCAGCGCGGGTGCGCAGAGCCGCGGAGCGTCGGGGGCGAGGCGAGGAGGCAGCGCTGGTGCTGCCCGCAGCCTCCACCCGCTGACATTGTATATCTCTATATACAGACAGATGTGTGCGCGCACAGCAATGTTTAGCTATACTCTATACACACGCAGTGAGCGTCCTGCCCACTCCTACGGCCCCGCCACCCCCGAAAAAGCCGCAAACCCCCTTTTCCACCCCAAGAGTGCCTCTTTCGCGGCAGGTGCAATCCAGCCCCACAGCCCCCCCCCGAAGGGTACCAGCCCTTCCCGGGAAGGGGGAAGCTCGGTGCGGCGAAGCGTGAGGGGGCGAGGCCCAGGCGGTCCCCGCCGCCCCCTCACCGTAGAGCCCCCGCTGCCCGCACCCCCTCCTCGGCCAGCGCAGAGACAACGCAACGGGATTGTTTTTAACCTTTGTTTTTTGTCTTCTAATTTTTTCCTTTTTTTTTTTTTTTTTTTTTTGTAAAAATGTTTATTTAAACGTTTTAAAATTTGTTTTCCTTTTACAACAATAAAATATTGCGTCAATATAAACCCCTTGACTAAAACTGGTCGACAACCAAACGTTACAGCCATTCGTATTTCGTTATTATTAGTTTTCCAACACCCTTTAAAGGTGGTTTGTGGTTTTTTTTCATTCTGAAACGTGTTTTTTTTTTTTTCGTTTTTTTCTTCCTTTTTTTTTTTTAACATAATGCGGAATTTATTGAAAATAAATAATTGTTGGCAACTGCAATAGGCAATTTTGGATAAAATAGTTGAAAAAAGCAACCTTTAATGAAAATAGCGTTTATTATACATCAGTTACTAAATGAATAAACTAAATGATCTTTCTTTAAATTAATAACTTCCAAAAAACGTTTAATATACAAAACTGTACAGTTATAAAGTTGGCAGAAATAGGCAGGTCCTCAGTGTCGAGTTTATTATTTTTTATCTTTTTTTTTCTCCTTTTTTTGTCCTTTTTTTTTTTTTTTTTTTTCCATAGCGCTTACTGAAAAATACTTGAAAAATATAAATGTCGAAAGGAAAAAATCTGAACGCCGAGGCGGGGGAAAGGGGCTTCGCGGGGAGCCGCGGAGCAGGACCGGGGAGGGGCCCTGGGTGAGGAGAGAGCCCAGCCCGGCCCCGAGCCGAGGTCCCTGGGTGCGGGGTGCCCGGCCCGGCCCGGCCCTGCCCAGCGGCCCCGAGCCAGCCCGGCCGCAGGGGCAGCGAGTGAACTTGGCCGTGCACCCACAGCAACTGCCCTCGGTGAAGGGGTGCGCGAGTACCGCACACCCCATCCTTGGGTACCACACGTCCACAGACGGGTGGTCACAGTTCAGCACTTCCCTGTGCCGCAAAAATGGTTATGGTTCTAGCATTTCAGTGACTTTCTCTTTGTTTGTTTTTCTCCCTATTTGTTTTGGTATTGTTGATTTTTTATATATATATATATATAAAAGCGTGTATGTATATACGTGTGTATATATATATATATATATAAGCTCTTCAACAAATCCAGCATCTCCCTGTGACGCGGAAATAAGCTCAGCATGAACCAAATGCAGGCATTTTCTGTTCCCTTCCCTCCTCCTCCCCCTCCCCCTCCCCCCCCCCAAATTCATGAGACACCTCATTCCTCTTCACTATCGAAACAAAATACAGAGAAACTGATTTCCGAAGCCAAAGCGCAGAAGTATAAAGGTGTTTTACTACAGACCTCTCAGTCTGGCGCTGATCAAAAAGCCCAACTCATCTTCGGAAAGAAAAAACACTGGCCGAAGCCACCGTTTTTGTTTGTGATGCTTAATTTCAGATAAATACCTTAGAAATAATTGTTTTTACTGATTTTGGGGTTGGGTTTTGTTTTGGTTGGTGGGGTTTTTTTTTGCCTTGGGAGAAGAGTGGGGAGGTCAGGATTGTAACCCGACCATTCTACAACGTTGGGAAGTTCTGGAAGAGGAAAAGCTGCAACAAATAAACCTGTTCTTCACAACCCTGCATGAAACAGCTGGGTGCGCAGGGCTCCGCGGGCACGGAAGGGACCCCCATCTCCTAGGAGGGGGCGGGGAGGGGGGCAGGAGGAAGGGCCGCGGCCGCCTTGCCCCGTCCCCGCTGGCTGACATTGCCGGTGCGTGGGGAAGGGAGAAACGGTTTTGCCTGATCAATTCGATACAAATTAGGTCACAAATATTGTGTACAGTTTGTAGTAAAACACCTCAGACATTTAAAAACGCTATATAAGTTTTTAAAAATGCAAAACTAGTCTATTGTAAAACAGATTCACCTGAAATACAGCTGATATAACCAAGGCGCTGGAAGGTTATTCATAGGCACACATCTGTCTTTCCTTTTCTGTCGTGGTTTTGTTTTTGTTTTGTTTTTCCTTTTTTCCCGCGGGTTCTCTTTTTTTTTTTTTTTTTTTCCCCAATTTGTTTTTCTTTTTCTTTTTTTTTTTTTTTTTTTTTTTCGTCCTAGCGGAGACCGAAAACAAACCTTGTCTGCGAGTAAACACCGTGTACTGATCAGCGGAAAAGGTCGGAGAGAGAAAAAATATTGCCCAAGCAGGGAGCGGGGAGCCCTCGCTCCACGTCTCCCGCCTCTCGGAACGCATAACTTAAAGCCCCGGCGGAGAATCCGCGCCGCCCGCAGTCCTGCCTGCCCCGCAGCCCCCGGTCAGAGGTCGTGGCAGGCCGTGTCCGTTTTCACGCCGTGGGAATACACCTCGTGTTGCGGCTGCTCGCCCGGCGGGGTCATTCGCTTCTCCTTCTGCCGCCGGTTGCAGAAC
This sequence comes from Picus viridis, assembly GCA_033816785.1. NCBI lineage: Eukaryota > Metazoa > Chordata > Aves > Piciformes > Picidae > Picus > Picus viridis. The sequence continues at coordinate 22,050,872 of CM066580.1, read as the reverse complement.
CAGACCCGCACCACCTCCTTCTCCAGCTGCAGGCTGTCTGCCAGCGAGGAGATCTCCTGGGCGGCCGGCTTGGGACACTTGAGAAAGTGCGTTTCCAGCACGCCCTTGACACTCACCTCGATGGAGGTCCGCTTCTTCCTCTTCCTCCCCTGCGCCGCGATCTTATCGATACTGGTGGGGCTGCCAGTGGAAGAGTCGGCCTCCTCCAGCCACTTGTTCAGCAGCGGCTTCAGCTTGCACATGTTCTTGAAGCTGAGCTGCAGGGCCTCGAAGCGGCAGATGGTGGTCTGCGAGAAGACGTTGCCGTAGAGGGTCCCCAGGGCCAAGCCTACGTCGGCCTGGGTGAAGCCCAGCTTGATGCGCCGCTGCTTGAATTGCTTGGCGAACTGCTCCAGCTCGTCCGAGGTCGGCGTCTCCTCATCCGAGTGGTCCTGGCAGTGGTGCCCGCCCAGCTCGCCGTGCTCCCCACCGCCTTCGCCCCGCAGCCCCGGGTGCAAGCCTTGCGCGGCGGCGGCGGAGGGTGGTGGGGTCAGCCCGCCGTGCTCCAACATGCCGCCCACCGCGAAACCCGCTTGAGAGTAGACGTTGAGGGGCTGCCCAGTGGCGGCGGCGGCGGGGAGGCCAGCGAGGCGCTGTGGGCCGGGCTGGCCCCCAGGCGCTGGGGTGGTTGGCGTGGGGCGAGTGGTGGGAGACGTGGGGCGAGCGGTGGTGGATGATGGCGCCCAGCTGCAGGTCCTCACGGCCCGGCTTGACGTCGGGTTGCTCCAGCGGGCCACCGGCCAGTGCCGAGGGCCAGGGCCCGCCGTCGCTCAGGCTGGTCACCCAGTGGTGCCCCAGCGGGTGCCCATTGCCGGGGACGCCCTGCAGGTACTCGCTCTGCAGCAGCTTCTGCGGGTTGCGGAAGGGGCTCCCCTGCTGCATGCCCGCGCCGTCCGCATGGGCGAGCGAGCCGGAGCCGAGGAGGCTGTAGGGGTTGGAGGCGGCTGTGGCCATGGCCGCCGCGCAGCCCCCACGAGTTATACTGTGGCGACGCCGCCGCTTCAGCCTTTGACATCCACCGGCACGGCGGCCCGGGCAGCAGCCGAACGCCGACTGGCAGCCGCACCGCCCAATGGGAGCTCGTCGCCGGCAGGGCTGAGCCGCGCGGACCAATAGGAGGAAAGAGGAGGCCGGGCCGCGGTCGTGAGGGGTGGGGCGGCTAGTGCCGGGGCGCCGCGCGGGCCCGAGGCAGGAAGTGAATCACTCCGCCGGTACCGGGGGCCGGGCGCGACGCGGTCCCGCCGCTTAACTCCTTCCGCGCCGCTCTCCGCGCCGGGCGAGGAGGGAGGGGAGGACGCGGGGCACGGCTTAAATGGGGAGCGATTAGCGCCGGGGGAACTGTGCGGCAGAGGTTAAACGGCGGCGCCCCGGCGGCAGCCCGGAGGGACCACCCCGGCGCAGCCTGGCCCGGCCTCCGGCGCGCCCCCGCGGCCCTCGCCGTTCCCGGGCTGTTGGTCTGGCCGGTCTCCGCCGCTGCTCTGTGTGCAGGGTCCACTCTGCTTGGATACCGCTACGCTGCTGCTGCCCCGACCCGCGCAGTCCCCGCCAGCGGCGGGCCGTGCGCTCCCACGGCACTCGCTGAACAGCGAAACTATGAACATCCCCACATAATAATAATAATAAAAAAACCCAAAAGCGTTTTATGGCCTCCCTGTCGGTAAATCCCGGTGGTGCCTCCTCAAAGTTTGCGATACGAAACGCATGGGCGCGGTGCGTAGCCGGTGCGTGTAGGGAGTGCGGTCTGCAGGGAGGAAATAAAACTGGAGAAAAGGATAAATCCAGGGGAAAAAGACAAAGTCAAGGGGGAAAAGGAATAATCCAGGGGAAAAGGTGCGTGAGGTCCCCAGGCCTCTTCGGGGGTCGTGGTGTCAGGGGGTGCTCCGTGCCCCCCGGCTCGCTGGGGCCCGGCGGGCAGAGCCCCGCACCCGCGGATCCCCGGCGGGGCAGCAGCGGGGCCCCTCGGCGGTGGCGGCGGGGAGAGCCAAGCCCCTTGTACCTCCGAACTGCTCCCGAGTTAAAAAATGACCTTTCCCTGCATAATTTTGGAGGTAACCTAGCTGCGTAATTATATTTGCACTTACAGAAGACTGCATCAGAGTTCCCTTATTGGTTTGAAATTCCATTAAATATATTGCAAGAGCTCCTAGGTTAAGCTTGATTTAAATTTGCATACATTTTCATATATTTAGCAGAAATAAAAGAAGGCTTGCAGCTACCAGAAAGTCATTAAGGCATTAGTTTCTCTGAGAAGACAGATCTGAAGAAAATTCAAGAAAATGAGAAAATAGATATAAATAAGGTGAGCGCTCCTCTGATTCCTTTATAGCCGGGCACCGTCCTCATTATAATCAGAATCATCACAATAATTTCTCGCAGCCTGCGAGAGGGGGCAAAGGCACGGCTGGCCCTTGTAGAGCAGAGCGGGTGCCTGGCTGGGGGCTAAATCGCGATATATCGGGAATGCTGTTGGTCCTCGCTGCTCTGCGCATCCGCGCCCGCTCCGCGCCCGCTGCCGCCGGCGAAATGGGTGGGGGGTGTGGGGCAACTTGGAAAATAACTAAAAAAATTAAGTTTGAGAGTAGTGGGGGAGCAGGGTATGCGCGACAGGCGAGGAAGGGGGGGTCAGGGCATGGAGAACCTCTCCGGGAGAGCCCCGGTGTTGGCAGCGGGGCTTGCTGACGGAGGGGCCGCGGTAGCCCCGTGGCTGGGCCCGGGGGAAGGCGTGGAGGGCAGGGACCGAGTTATACCAGCAGGATGTTTGCCCCCTCTTCTTTTTTTTTTTTTTTTTTTTTTTTTTTTTTTTTGCTTTTTTTTTTTTTTCCCCTTTCTTTTCTCTTTTTTCCCTCCCCTCTCTCTGCCTTCACGAGCTTCTCGAAATAAATATCACCGGAGCCCGCGGAAAGGGAGAAAAATAATAAAAACCCGCGCTGTGTAAAAACGTAACTAAATTATTTAAAATTAATTTGCACTTTAACTTCCGAAACGATTTTTCAAATCCCATTGCCCGTGAAAATAGATGTTCAGAGCCGCCGTTTAATTAAGGCAGAGTCTCAAGCAGGGAAATAAAAACCCCGAACGTCCCATTTTAATATTTGTTGTAGATGTATCTAAAGCAAAGCCCGGCTCCGCGGCACTCCGCGCCTGGCGTAGCAGACCCTCCGCTCGCCTAGACGAGAGTATTGCTGTATTTTAAAGTGTTTTTATCTGCATATAGTTAAATCTTCTTGCTGTTCTAACTAATCTGCTGGAGAGGGTTTCTTTAGCTCTTTCCTGTCAGTCTAACTTCCCAAGTGTAACAGATGCCGCTCTCAAGCGGTCCTTTCTGCTGCTTTTCTTTATTCAGCCTCGCATATTTCTCCCCATGATCTGGGTTTCCATAGAGAGAGGAATAAAAGGGGGACCATGGCCACAAATCCCCTGCCCCATGCAGAATAAAAGAGCCTTATTCAATAGACGACCCCGTCTGGACATGGGAGAAAAATAAGTACATGCAAAGCTACTGTTGCAAGAATTTGTAACTTATTTTTCATAGACTGAAACCCCTTAAAGTTTAAAAAAAACCCAAAGTTTTGGGGTTTGGACGATGCGCTCTAGCCCTCTGGCTCTGGGTGCGTCCGCAGTGGGGGAGACACCCACGTTTTCACCAGCAAATAACTCGCTTTAATATCTTTTTTTTTTTTCTCCTCCTTCCTCCCCCCCCCCCCCTTTTTTTTTCTTTTCTTTTTACTTTCTTTCTTTTTTCTTTCTTTTTTTTTCCCTCTTTTTCTCCCCTGCTAAATCTTTGGCATGAAAAAGATCGCACAATAGCCGAAGGCAGCCTACCGTCTTGGGGCAGCTAGAAGTCGCTATAGAGAAAAAACCCGCTTTGAAGTGGAGGAGCTGTAATTGTGTCGAGTCCCACTGGCCCGGCGGGACCCCAGTTTCTGGGGGTAACCCGGGTGCGTGGATCGTTCGTCCCTTCCCTTCAGTGGGCAACGGGAGCGGCGGCGGTACCCAGGCGGGGAGCGGCGGGCTCATCTCCGGCGGGGCAGGGCTGGTTCTCCCCGGCTCCAAACCCACAGATTCCCCTTTAAGAGCTACAACTAAAACGCGGGGTGCGTGTCTGCGTGTGTGTTTGTGTTTCTAAGAGGCTCTATAGGCGCCTCTATAGGCAGGGACCTCGGGGAGAGAGAGCCTAGAGCGGGAGGAACGGGTTTATTATGGTGGCAGAGCTGATTTTATTGTATTTTGGAGAATTTTTTTCCTCATTGTTCATCTGCGGGAGGTGAAAGGGGGGGAGTGAAGAAAAAAAAGGGATAGAGAAGGTCTAAAAGGGGTTCGTTTTGATTGTGTTTAATACAGCATGAAGCTCGGAGCGGTAAGCTGTGGCTCGGTGTCATGACCTCTATATTGAAAACTTCACCTTCAACACAAGTTCACTTTGGAGACAGGACGAGTTAGATTGCGCTTGGTGGGAACAAGTGCAAATTTAAAACCAGAGTCAATCAGAACGGGGGTGGGGGTTGGGAAAGGGCAATTGAACCGTTTCTGAAGCCAGGAGTTAAGGTTTTCATTGTGTACATCCAGGGGCTGGGACTAAGGCTGAAGCTCAGGCACCCAGCAGCTCAGTGAGCAGGACTGGGAAACCAGCTCCTGGATCGCCGGAGATGCTTTGTGAAAGCCTAACCTGCATGGGGGAAGGTTAGGAGGAAAATGAATTTACAGAGTATTAGCAGAAATTAGCCAATACCGACACAAGCTCAATTAGTTCCTTCTCTTCTCTTCCCTTCCTCTCCCCCCCCCCGCCCCGGTCTCTGTTGGCTGCTCTTGAACGTGAGTAAATGCTGTGCAGGGAGAGAGGAGGGAGAGCCACAGCCACGCTGCCATCTCACAGCCACAGCCAGGAGCTGGACTGACAGATTGCAAATTCAAATAGTCCTAATGTAAGAATGAATTGAATGCAACTCCCCTCCCTACCCCCCCATCCCCCAAATCTCTCCGAGCACCAGCCCGTTAGTAATAAGCCCGGCACGGAGGGAGCGTTGCTGCGGCTGGGCTGGTCCTGCGCCCGGAGAAAGGCTAGGCAGGGACAATAAAGCCAGTCCCGGGCAGAGAAAACCACAAGGTAAATGGCATTTGTATTCTAACTGCTGCGGTTTCCAAAGCGTTTGGGGAGACTCCTCTACTCGAATCGCCTCTTATTATTACTATTATTATTACGATTTTTCCCCCCACGTTGTTAATGTTTGAAAAATGTACTCGCTGAGGGGGAAAAAAAATGTCGTTCATTTGTGCGCTAGCACGTCCTGTTCAGGTCACTGCTATTTTTCAGCTGGGTTGGTTTCTAGCAGGTTTTGCCTCGAACATTTGGTTGATTTGCAGTTGAGAGTTAAAAAAAAAATTAATAATTAAAAAAAATCCGGGAAGTCTCTCCAAAGTATGCGTTTTTACCGTGGGACCGGTTTGTTAAATCCACGTAATGAAACGCCGGGTTTTGTTGTGCTTAATGGAGAAATAGGGGTGGTGAGTGGGAACCGGGGCTGGGCGCGGGGTTCCCGCGGCAGCTGGTCCCTTGCCCGGGCGGTCTCTTGCTCCTAAGGTCACGTTAGGAGTTAACGGAGCTGCAGAACAACGCGGATCACTTCCCTTCTACGTAGGCACTTTACTCACCGTGCCATTCAAACGGTGATGACAAGAATGCGTTTGTTCCATCCCGCACCGAAATCCCGCTGGTTTTTTAAATTTATTTTTAATTTGTTTTGCGAAGGATGCTCACCCACTTCTCCCAGAATCTCCCAGCAAACAGGGCCGATGGAGCGAGGGAGGGGACGGGCTCCGGCTCCCTTCCCAAATCAGAGGCCATCCTGCCTCTGAGTTTTAGAAACAATTCAAATCCAATTCCTGAACGGACTGATTTCTGCTCAGACGTATTTAAAGGAAAGTGGGTAGGATTGGGAAACGCACTAAGTGGCTGTTTAACCTTTGTGGGCTAATGAGACATTGAAGACAAATAGCTCTATTCCTTGGATGACAAATACCTGCATTGTTGTTTGCGTGCCTACTGAACAATTTCAGTTTTGTTGTTGTTGTTGTTTTACGGTTGAGGGGTTTTGTCTTTTTTTTTTTTTTCACTATACGTTTTTCCAGCTGTAACATCCAGAGTGCAAAGCATCCAGCGATGCTCCTGATCCTGCAGAAGGATCTAAACATCTGCATTTCGAGGAGCCTCGTCGTTCCTAGATTTACTTTTATAAATGTTACTGCTAATTCTTGGTTTCCTCAGAGACGGAATATTTACAGCGTGGTGGAAAGTTTACTCCCCGTTTCATTCAGGTCGCGCCAATCAAAGCTGTGGTAAAAACATGAACTTTCAGGCCAGGGCTGTGTTGCTATAAGATGTTTCCTCCCTGAATCGCGTTTGGGCGGTGCAAGAAAGTGTGAAGGGACATAAGGCATTTGAGATTTCTCTTGGTCACACGGGACTATGCCCACGCAGGTGATGCTTCGCGCCAGCCCCTTTGCTGGCCGTGGGTGGAGGAACTTGCGCCTGGCTGGGTGCAAGGTCAGTGCAGCAGACAAAGGCTTTGCCATGGACCTTCTACGGGAAGCCCGAGCCTCGCAGGCTGGTGATGCCTCCCGCACCTCGCCTCCACCGAGCCGGGACAGGCTCCGGGGACCACAGAGGTGCGGCGCTGCCCGGTCCCGGTGCACCCCGGCAGGTCAGGGGATGCTGGAGCGGGGGACCCCCAATAGTTGTCGCCGCCCTGCACTTCCATCTGTCTCAGCTTCACTGTTGTCCTTCCTCGGAACAGTAATCCCAGAAGCTGCTGGGGCTGAGCCCTCTCCAGCCTCTTCTTGCCCAGCGTACGAGGTTCCTTCACATCTCCTGGCACTTTTTCTCCCTGTGAGAAGCCTGGTTAAAACTGCTGGAGATTGCACTAGCCCTTCCCCGCACCTTCCCTCTGCCTTCCCGGGGGATTCCCGGGGGAGAAGTTCATCGGGAGGCGGGCAGGCAATAAATCAGAGCAGTCCCCAGGACAAATGGAAGCGCACAGGGAGATTCGCCATCAAAGGGGAGAGGCAGCCTGTGGGCTGCAAGAAATAAATAGGAATAAATCAAAGCCGGGGGTGCTCGGAGGCTGAGGCCGGGCCTTGCCAGGGCAGCGGGGTAGGGGCTGCCCGGTGCCGGCCCCGCTCCGCCCTGGAGCAGGGCTGGCGAAATGCGCACCACAAACTTTCAATGAAATCACCGGCGGTATCGATTTTGGTGGGTTTTTTTTTTTTTTTTTGTTTTTTTTTTTTTTCCTTTTTTCCCGTGCTTCAGACACTGTGAAGTGTCCCTCTTGGGGATGGGGGAGGAAGGGAGCCGTGTACCGCGAGATCTATTTGGCATGGAGATATTTCATATTTTAGAGTATAAACGGCGTGCAGGAGGGTCCCCCTGAGAGCAAAAGCACTCCGGGGGGCTCGAGCTAACTCAGTAAATTCGGGGGTTAGTGATATATGGGTTGCAGGTACCAGTTTGTAGGCCCTTATTTGAGGTAGGGGAACGCCTAGGGGAGAGCATGCCCAGGCTATTATTCCACTCGCTAATGAAGAACTCCTGGGAAAGGCAGCTCTGGTCTTCGGACAACACCTTTTCAAAGTGCCACCTTCAAGTTATTTCCCATTTGCTTCTTCTCCAAACTGTTTAGAAATTACTAGTAGTGGAAAAGTAAATTGCAAGTAAACCTAGTGAATTAGGATGATTCTCTATCAGTTTAATTTATGTTTTATAGTTAGTTTAGCCTTCTGATTTGATTGCCTTAGTAATGTGAATTGCCTACAGCTGCTGATGATACAGCTTTAATTCTGTTTTAAAGGTCATGTAAACATGTGCCTGTAGCATAAGGAATGCAAATTCAATTCCCTTTTAATGCTTCCTCACATTCACTTCACAGTCTTCACCTAGGAAATTAGCAGGATTTAATAGGAAACCGGTTGGTTGTTGTGATTTCATTAAGAGCCCCTCTTCCTCCCAGGCGTGGCTCTTCCTGGGCCACCCCACGCCTGTGACGCTATCACATGCGCTTCCCACGCCCGTTTTGGGGGAGATCAGGGTGGTTCCCGCTCCGGCAAGGAGTCATCACCTTCACCTCGAAGGTTTTGTTTAGCTGTAGGTAACCAACACCCGAGAGGATAATCCAGTGACACTGCGAATTACCTCCACAAAGGAGGGACAGCCTCACGCAGGTGTATGCCTCTGCATCAGGCTGTCATACAGCTGCGTGTTTCCCTTACGTCACAGCGAAAGACGGTGCTTGGAAAGGATAAATTGGGTAAAAATACTTTGTTTCGGTGGGATGTAGAGGTTCTTTGCATCAGCAGGAGGAGAAGCTGTGCCGAGATGCCAAGGCGATAGGCTTGAACGCGAGACGCCTGCGCCTTGAAGACAGGCAATTTCAAATTAATTTTTAACCGCAGCCAACCCTGAGTTGATGAGAGAGTGTTTCACCTTCCTGTACTGCAGGAGAAAAACAAACCAAAACAAAACTAAACCCTAGCAAAACAAAGCAGGAAGAGAAAAAAAACCCCAACAATCAAAACCAAAATCACACGATAAATTCCCTTCCCCCATGTTTCAAAGGGTTTTAGTGAAGTTGCCGGGAAGTTTAGCAGGGGAAGCCCTTGAACGGACGAGTGGGGAAGAGCGTCAAAAAAACCGACTCTGGAGGCTCTTGGAAACGGGAACGACTTGTCACCGCCAAGAGAAAACGGGTAATTCCAGTGGTCCCCTCCTGCCTCAGAGACCCTGTCGGTTCCGGGCGAGTGGGGCCGGCTGAGCCCGCACCGGCCCCGGAGAGTCCGCACCACCACCCTCAAATAGCCACCGGCCCCGGGGATCCCGCATGGCGCCCAGGGAGGACGGGCCGGCTGGCCCCGCTCGCTCCGCTCACCCTGACGATGCCTTTCGCTCTGGCGGCAGTTTCGTAAGAGGGGTACCTGGGTTTTGGTATTGGGGTGTTTCCCTGCTCTCAGGTCCTGCTCCCCAAACTTGTCCTGTCCTCCGGCGGGGTGCAGTCAGCATCCCCTTGCTGCCTTCATCCCCATCACCCCTGCCTGTGCTGGAGCCTGCCGTGCTGCCTTGCTCTCCACTTGCTGCAAAATTCGCCCCCAGCTACTGCTCGGAGGCTTGAGGAGGTGAGATGCTGGAAGGCACCTGCCCCCCTTCCCTTTCAGGGGCAGTGAGAAGCTGGGCCCGTTTTTGCCTCTCACAAAAACGAGTGGTTTTCTGCAAAATCCTTGTCCTTGTAGTAACAGCTCATTGGTGATTCTGTTAATGTTGTGCACCTCATTAAATAGCCCCAAACATAAGGAGGCTTAAATGACTTTATTGAATTAAAAATAGCATAGGAAATCACCTATGGTACTTTCATCAAATAATTAATGTAAAGTATATACATGCAGCCAGAGATTCCTTTTAACAAATCTATTCATGGAGCGTGTGGGGGTTTACTTAATGGCTGGAATAACTTGGAGCAGCACAACTCACTGGAAACACAGAGCCACACTCATGCACTTCCTAATATGTTCCTGTGTGTTTCCCTGAGTGTTTTTCTTCCTTATCTTTTTTTATATCTGAAGTTCTATTCCCCTCCTCTACTCCATGTATTTGATCATTTTTTCAAGTCCCTTGGCTGAACCAATCTCTTTTCATGCAGAGGATAAAAAGAGAAAAACTTCAAAGTAGGTTCAGGTAATTAACAGCTGAGGGGAATATAATCTAAACCATAGGCCCTGCTTTGCACCCAGGTCTGCTTTCAGAGCCAGCCGGCAAGGGAGTGCCTATTCCCTATAGCATCCAAATCTGCTTCCTCTGAACAGCTTTGCCAGGCCTCCAGTTATCACATCTGCATTTCAAACACCATGTCTCTGGCATTAATTATTAATTAGCCTACAGTCACCCCAGAGGATTTAAGTTCCAGCCTGCACATACTTATTCATTGACCTCTATCTTAGTTTTTGTTGGAAAAAACCCACTAGAATGCTTAATAATTTCCTTTCTCTCAGACCCTCTGTTCTAGTTTCATGGTGGGGAAAACAGTGCATTTGCAGCCATGGAAAATCACAGGGTTGTCTCCGAATTTGTTTAGAGCAAAACGCTACGTCAAGGGTTTGAACAAACTCTTTCAAAAGATTTAGGAGGGAATATTATTATCCCCCCCCCAGTATTTTATTACTTTTACATTTTTTTTTTCCTACCTTTGACAAATGGAGGGCTGGATTTCCCCGCGCCGAGAGGTGCTGTGGGTACCGACACCGGGCGGTTTGGCTCCGTGCGGAACGTCGCTCCGTGAGCACTTTAAAAATACAAACTGGATTTAATTACCGGGTAGCACATTTAAGATGATCAAACTAATGCAAACGTTTATTTGAAAGCTCTGGGGTTACGCTGCTATTGACACTAGGCAGAGTGAAGGGGAGGAAAAAAAAAATGCTGTTGCAAGGCACATTAGTACTTGGGCATTAAATATGCACTGCTTCCTCAGGAATATGCAACTGGAGAAATGCTTGCCTTTTTTTTTTTGGTGACTGCTTTGCATCCTTCCCAAGGTAGCCTGGAAGATGCTCATTAGCTGTTAGAATAAATACTTATCTTACTACTGCTCCATTGGTCATGTGGCTTGATATTAAGCTTCCAGAGGTAAAAAATAAATAAACATGCGAGTAATCTGGTAGGCAGTAGGTTATGGGGGTCTCTTTTTTTAGCAACACTACAAGAAATTAAAAGTGGTTCCTCCTGTTGGGATGAGTTGTGTGCTGGATGCTGCCTTTTGTTAGTGTATTTTAATACCACATGTCCCACCCCCTGAATGAGGGCTATTTTGATGTCTCATGTGACTAACTGTAGATAAAGTTCCTAATGCCATGTTTTCTCTTTTTTATATGTGGTGCTTCTGTCTCCAATAATCTATGAAACATGAAATATTCCTCCACTTTGTGTCTTAAGGAGGTGTTTAGTCCATAGCCACAAGGCCAGCCTGGTTAACTTCTGTGCTAGCTTAAAACTGATTTTTGAAAGTGTTTGATCTATGCCTGACTCTTCTATATTTCTGTTTAGTGAAGACTATGGAATAGAGGTCTGATGCACAAGCATATGTGCTCAAACTGCAGGGCTATCTTGGTAAACAAAACTGCATTTGCCGCAAACTGAATCTAAACCAGCCCTTGCTAGAAAGCTGAAGCCTTGTGAGCCTGTGCTCCTGCAAATACTACCTGAGAACAGACACAGGAACTAACACTGGGGACTTCCAGGAGGAATCTCTGTCCTCAACTTCTCTGAGAGGTTTGAAGATTTGGCTTGTTGCTGCTCTTTGGTTATTTTCACACTTTATGAGCAGATCTGGGAAGCATTCAGCATTAACTAGAAAATATTTTTGCCTCTGCTTCAAATATTCGGAATAATTCTCATGCACAAATTCTAGAGCAAGAGTACCTCGATTTCAGAAAGAAGAGAGGAATAGCCATCACTTGGATTTCATTTCCAGGCACTTTATTCCTGTTTATAAAACAACAGACTATATCTTGGTGTTGAATAGATCTAGGCTATTTTAATACCATGTCCAGGACCTTTTGATCACTTCTACATTAACCAGTAATCACAGTGATGATGGAGGAAAAACCCTAGTGTGAAACTGGGAGCTGAAATCAGTTCTTTGTAAATGCCATAATGGTTCTGAAATTAAAACTTAGCTGTTAATGTAGCTCTGTGCCTTACAAATATTAAAGAGGAATAAGGGCTACATCTCTTCCACATCAGAGCGAGATGTTGTTTTAGAAAACAAATCGTGTGGTGGCTTGACTTGCAGTGATCGACCTGGGGTGTTTTAAAGACTAAAGGCTGCTGGGATCTCGTTGGTTCAAGCCTCCTGACGTTGTCTACCCATCTTTCCTGTTGTTTTAATTTTCTGACTGAGATTGCAGGTTTAACCAGGGTCTGGAGCTACAGATTCCATACCCCAGGGTTGGAAAGCTCCTGTTACCGTCGTCGTTGAGTTACCTCTTTGTGTGTGTGATTATAATGGCAGGAGTGCGGGGAGCCTGAACGTATATATACAGTGGGTTTGACATGTTATGAAATATTTGTACTGTTCTTGTTATGCGACATGAATTTCCACAAGAAGCCTGCTTTATGCTTCGTTTTATGTAGATTTGCATTTGGAGTTTTCCCTTACAGCTGAAATGTTTTACTCTGTCGTTAAGATCTAACCCTCGGCAAGTCTGGAAGCGCTTTGACCCTGTTTGTATTATACCTTTCGCTTGTTTGTTTATTTCCACCCCGCCTCCCCACCCCCCCCTTTAAAATAATGCGTGTGATGGTTTTACAGTAGTGACTGGCACCCGCCAAGGATGGAGCTGTAGCTGCATTTTGTATGTTGAACACTTCACGTGAACATGTTTTGAATTCAGATCTGTAGGGTGCAGATCACTCTTCCTTTGGAGAAGCCACATGGGTAATTTTGATTTTCAATTACTTGAAGAGTGATTATAGTAAAAGGCTTGATTTCTTGTGCATTTAAAGTCCACGGGCCTCCCTTGATAAAGCCCTGGTTGCTGTGTTGAAGGAGTCTTGCTCACCTGTGCACTTGTAGGTGGAAAAACAATAATCTTATCTAAGAGTAGCTGGAGATTGCTATAGATGTTGCTGTGTCAGCAGAAATAGGTTCTTACTAGATTAAGAATATATGGGGCCAGACCTTCAGCAGACATAAATGGGCACAGGAGTATTGACATTTGTGGAGCTGGGCTGTGCTGCATTATCTGGAGATCTGTGCAGTTGAACCAGAAAAGCAATATCAGGATTATTTTGTGTGATGCCTGAAAGGATCCAAGCCCATATAGGCAGTTTGCCTTCTTTATGGTGCAAGGTGGTAATGATAAAACCTGGCCTGATGTGCAGAGGGTGTGGTGTACCTGATGGGATGAGACACTATCAGTGAGGAGTCAACAGATGCCTGTGATGCAGGAAATGTCACAGCTATTCAGATTGTGTGACAACAGTGAATGAATGGTGACTTTTGCATGGTGACCCTTACCTGAGGTGTTTCTGCAAGTGTTGTAGAAAGCTTTATGTATACTGAGAGCACTGAATTCCATCCTGGACTCTCTGTAGGACCATGTCATGACTATACTTCCTAAGCTTTGCTTTTAGCTGCCTCAGCCCTAAAATCCCCAAAGCAACGTGAGCCCAGCCTGGTGTTTCCACCGCACGGTCCGAAACCCAGCGCGCTTGATTTCGAAAGAAGCAGTGAAGTGCTCTTGGCTGGGCCTGGCAGCGCTCCAGCCCCCAGGCCCCCTGCTCACTGCGAAAGTAACCTGGAGCTGGGGTTGTGTGCATCCTGCCAGGCAGCCCCCGTCCAGATTTATGGATCCTGCCTTTTGACCTGCCAGTTCCACCCTGAACGCTCTGGTCGTTGTACCTGGCGCTGAGGGCTCCCAGGGCAGCGCTGTGGCCACTCTGGGCAGCCTTCCTCTGCCTAGAGCCTCTTCTCCTGGCAGTGTCTGGAGTTTTAAGACTGTATACACTTTCCTTTCCTGCTCTCTCTCTATATTTCTCCCCCACTCCTTTTTGTTTTCTTTTTTTCCATTTTTTTCACCTCCTCACCACCTTCCTTTTTTTTTTTTTTTCATTTTCTTCCCCCTTTAACTTTTTCTTCTTTTTCTTTTCCCCTCTCCTTCCATAAATCACCGTAGCTCCATTTACTGCCTATGCTGTGGGCTTGAGTTTGCCATGGAATGAGTTAGTGGGGCCAGGCTGGCATTTACAGTAAATTGTCAGAGTTTGGGTGACTTTCTATCAGCTGGGAGTCCAGCTCAGTGGTTGCAAATACCATGCTTACAGCAATTAAAACATTTCCTGGCCAGAATGTGAACAGCATATTTAAAAACTACTTGTACACCTAAAGCAGTGCATGCAACTCAAAGGATAAGAATGAGCTTTAGAAGCTTTTTTTTTTTTTTTTTTGCCTGTTATGATGATGATGATGATGATACGTTTAAAATCATCAACCAGAGTGTATGTGCCATGTAGCTGCTACCACCAAATCACATGTAACACTCAATGGTAATTGTGTTCATAATTACGGAGTTAATTGAATTTCTGTACTAGTAAAAACTGGCATATAAAAAGTCTCTCAAGATTAAATGTTTTAGTTAGGGAAGAATACTCTCATTTGGAATATTCAATAAAGAGAAAGGAATTCTGGTATGCAGGTGAACTTAACATTAATAAAATTACCTCTCAAAACTAATCTTTTCCATAAACCCCGTTCCAAACAAGATGTGGTATCACCAAAGGCCCAGGAATTCTTGCAATGCTCCCGTTTTTGCCCTCTGAGTGCAAAATAGCATGTTGTGAGGTATCTGCAAACTGGAGAGCTGTGTTGAAGAAGCTTTCTGCTGCAGCTTCAGCATCTGCAGTGCCAAGCTTAGAAATGCACTGTAGTAAAATTAGCACTGTTATTAATAGCTTAATATCATAACAATATCATGTTAGAAATTTTTACTTGCAGTGTTGACCTTCAAGGAGTAGAATCTTTTTAGTTTCTTTTTTACATTTGTTTTGTGTTCCATTAGGTGTTTTAGTACCACTTCAGGCTAAGTTTAGGGCTGACTTACAACTCCACAATTCCATAGGGGGGGTCACAAGGTGTAATACAATACAGAATGTGGATTTGTGTGTCTGCTGTCTTTGTCCTCTATATTATCAACTAGTTTATCTTTGGAGAGAAAAGAATAAGGCTAATTCCAAATATGCAAGAAACTAGACTTGTGTCTAACCATGGGCAGAGTTGTCCTCCTGAAAATGAGAAAGGATTGATAAACATTTACTGGAGTGTGTCTCCCCCAAAACATCAGGGGAAAACATTGCTTTACTTGTTACAGATCTCCTTTAGCATCACTAAGAAAAAGAAATCCTTTTTTTTCTTCTTTTTTTTTAGTCAGGAAAGTAATTTTTAAGTATACTTATTGCAAGAACAATATTGCTTGAACATTTTAAACAATGAAGTAATATGCATTAGGAAAGAAGAGCCTCAAATGTTAGCTAACATAGTAATGACCCTGCCCCATAGGAAATCCAGCTTTAAAAACCCTTTTCCAAAAGATCATATATTGAGTTTCATTATTTTCCACCAAGATTCATGGGAGACTGTTTCATTTAATATCCTATTTTTACCTACTGAAGAGATAGGCCTGAGCATGTGAAGTATAAAATATTGATAATTAGACCTCATGTCCCTCATCCTTGGTGAAAGAGGAGTTTTGATTCCCTGTTCTTTTTGGTTAAAAGTTGCCTGTTGGTATTCCATTCCTGCACTATATTTTAAATATTATTGATGTCAATTAAAAAAAAAAAAAACAGAGAGGGGGAAAAAAGGAGAAAAAAAATCATTTTGCCCCACTAGCCCGAAGTGCAGAGGCTTTATTTTGGTTCTTTCTGACTTCCCAGTGCTGCTCCCCTCCCCCAGCAGCCACACTACAAAGCTTGTTGTACAGGGACTCCATTAATCCTACATTTCCTAGATGGTATCTGAGGCACAGTGGGTTTCCACAGAAATTAATTTGTCCTGACAACAGGCCTAAAGATTGGAGTCCAGGGATCACTTGGCAAATTCCCTTTAAACTGAGCACAATAATAAACAGAAAGCTGATAACGACAGTTCTGAAAGACCACACAGAGGAAGGACCCTGAGCCGAGGCGCTCGGCATGGATCTGCGAGTGCCTCCGATAACCGGCAGCCAGGAGCTTTGTGCTGGAGAGGAGAAGGAGCTCGCTGATTTATGCCCCTTGTAATATCACAGCACTGGGCAGAGCTAACTGCACCAAGCAACACATATTTGTTTTAAACTCATTTCTGGGATAAAAGTTAGAGAGTCACCTGCTTTAGACCAGTTGATACCTGCATCAATAGCTCCGTGGCCATTTTCCCCGTGTTTCATATTTTAATGTGGCTCTGATTTTTCTCACTTCATCTCACACATGCAGACACTAACAGAAGTTGAAGGATGGGTAAAGTAATATTTCAAGGAACAAACCCAAAAAGTTTGCCAAGGAGTCTAAAATATATTTTCTTTGAGGTTGTGCTGGGTTTTGATTTCAGTCATCTTCTGTGGAGTTATTCCTTATTAAGTAGAGTAAAAGGCATTTGAGACAGCTTTATTGCCTCTTTGCCTGCTTTTATTTATCTTTGCCTTTGGTGAATATTTAAATGCTGTTGTTTTCTCAGAGTTAAGGTATGGGGAATGGCTGTGTTGGAAATATATACTGATAGAGTAAGTGACTGAAGAAGCATTTGCTGGATATTTTAAAGCTTGTCAGGAAAAGAGTGTTTCAACCTCTGCTTTTTGTCAATATAGAATTTAGAGTTTTAATGCTAGTTAGGAATTGTGGCGTGTCAGTAAACCTCTGCCAGTTACGTTTCTGGAAAAAGCCATCATAATATTAAGAGTTAGGACTGACAGAGTAATGTTAAGTAAGATGTATGCTGCATAACTTTTCAGTGCTTAAGTATAGGGTAGGTAACTATTTAAGTAATGAATTAAAAGACGAGGACAATTTAAAAAGATGTATGGAAAATGGGGTTTGGTTATTGAAAGATGCTTGAAAGTGAAGTCTAACTGCCTTCTCAATGTCCAAAATACATTATGAAGTAACAGCCTTTTGGTACAGAGAAGAATAGGGTAAAAGAGAGCAGCTAGGTGTGGGTGTGCACCTAACCAGCACGAGCCACACTTGATCACTTTTAATAGCTGAGCTGCTTCTCTCAAGATGGAGATTTGACAGCAAAGCTCTCCATGATATATCCAAACTCAACAACAACCTGAAATGCAATTGTCTGCTCTGCAAACTCTTTCATTCCCCAAAATATGCACAAGCTGGAGGTGAACAGCAATGATGCAGAAGGACTATGCTCAGGGAAGGCAGGAGCAGGTGAGGGACCCAGCTCCCGTCCCCTCCATCTCCTCTCCATGGTGGGGTGGCAGGATGCCAGAGGCTGGGTAGTTATGGGCTTGGAATGCAGCTGCCTTGGCATTTGGGATACAGAGAGTTTATACAGAAAAAAGTTCTGTCTTACATGCTTTTCATGACAAAACTACCATTGACTTGGGTAAGGGCATCACCAGCCTTGCTCAGTGAGAGCCTAACCAGCTGAGAGGTGGGGCTCTGCTCTCCCGCTGGTGTGGAGTGTGCGTACCACACCTCCTTGCTGAAAAACAACATCTTTCTGCTTTTGTTATTGCCTTTGAATTAGTTTGTACACCACAAATGAATCAATTACCACCAAGGTACTTTGGAAATGAAATTCAGGACAGGTTGTACAATTTGTATTTGTCACACTTAAAGGACTCCATTGTGCTGAATGCAGAGGATTGCAAACCAACTAGTTTTTAATGCTCTCTGGCTCGTTCTAGAGTCTGATGCAAGAGCAAATTGGCTTGCTGTGCCTTTTAGTTCTGTAAAAGAACAACCCAAAATATTCCCCTCCACTTTTGATATCAAAATCACTCTATGCATTCCAGTGTACAGGCTATTAGGGTTTTGAATTTGGATCAAATCAGGCACTTCCCCCCACCCACCCCCAGCAAATAGTCCTCTAACGTGCTTTATGCATTCGATTCGAAGGACTGTGCATTATTTGATGTTCTTAGGAGATAAACAATAAACTTTTGAATATGTTTCCATTTGAATACAAGCCTAGGGATGCTTCACCCTGCATCCTGAAGCCTGATTTCCCCTGGGACTCATTATCATGCAGCTCACATGTTCAGTCACCTACACTGTTGAACTTACTATCAAATAACCTTCGAAACGTTACTAGTTATTACGTGTCAGAGGGCAGATTTATGATAAACTAACTTTGAAACAAAATAATGAATTCTCAGCGTTCTGGTTCCAGCAGCATTTCTGGCAATTTTGTTGGATTTACATTTTAAAACACTGAGTTGCCTTTTTTTTCCCCCTTCTTTTTTTTTTTTTTTTTTTTTTTTCCTTTCCCCCTCTTTCCCTCTTATTCTATCATATCAGCTGGCTCCCTCCCTCATGAAATTTCTCCCTCCTTAAATATGGTTTATGATGATTTCAACAGTGGCCTATAAAGAATTAAAATGAGAACATTTGTCTGTGAGCCACCAAACTGTCCACTGGAGTTCATTTGTGATTAAACTTTCATAGCTTTCTAACTTGGGGAAAGTTCAATTAACTTAACCCTTAGCACAGACCACCGGTGTCCAAAATACAGCTGGGGAAGAGGTGTTGGCAAACAGAAACCTTTTCTCCTTGCACTTTTTCCTGCCAGTGTTTTGAGGCTTCAATGAGCTTCTTGTGTTAGAGTGACAAAGTTCAACAGTGTCATCCTCTCAGAAAGCAGAGCCCTGGTTTGTGGCAGAGCAGAAAAGCTGCCCAGAAGGTTTTCCAAAAAAGTATCCTGAATTTCAGCCTACCCCCTTGCCCTCCTTCCCCCCCCCCCCCCCCAACTCCCCCCACATTTAGGGGTTTAAATAGCTGTCCAGTTTTCCAAAAGGCTGAGGGGGATCCTCTGTGGCGATTTGTGGGCACTTGGCCTTTTTTAAATGGTAGCCAGAGCTGTCGTGAGTTAATGAGTTTGTATCAGAGAGATGAAATTCAGGCAGATAAATGCTTTGTAGTCACCTCGAAGGCGATGGGAGATGCAAACATCTGCAGATGAAGTTCAGAAGTACACCATGCCAACAATTAAAGCCTGCCTACTTTGTAGGAAAATCAGGGTGTCTCTTCTTGATATGACTGGGAATGTTTTCAGTTGTATTTCAGAGGAGCTTTGGGCAGATTAATCTCTGTAGGATTTTCATCTCCTACTACAGTCTAGGCTTTGAGATATTACTCATCTGTGGTGCTGCGCAGAAAGTGCCTGACCCAGGGTAGCTCTGTGAAGCTGGGGGATAGAGCCACTATCTTCAGTGCTTCTCTCCTCTCTTTTGCTCCATTCACCATGATTATGGTTCTCCAAGGGCATTAGGGGCAAAAGCTCCATATCAGGCTGTCTATTAATATTTATGCAGCAATTCAGGAGGTAATGCATTGCTGAAATACAGGTTGGAAATGCACCAAATTTAATCACTTTTACTACTAGAAATTATCTATTTCAACATCAGATAGAAGTGTGTCTGGGGGTTATCATTACAATGCGGGTTTTCTATCCAAGTGATTTGCCAGTTCTGACATAGCTTGAAGTAAAAGGACAATAAAGACTATTGTGTAGGTAAAGTTTTGAAAAGTAATGCAAGCTACATACATGAAATTTAGCGTAAAGTAGTAAAAAAACATCTGAAGTAAACACATACTAGGTCAGTACATCTACTGGTCAGTAATGCCATGTCAACCAGTCTCTGTCTTCATGTCTAAGGAATGCTTGCACTTGGGCCAGTGGGATTTGCCCTCTGCTACTAGGCAATTCCTCCTGCTTAAAGGTAGAAAGAATATTTTTATCACTGATATCACTTCATTTTTGCAGCTGTCTGCTCACATCAGGTTAGTAATATAAACTCTGTCAAGGAGCAATCTCTCCTTTCCACAGCCTGCAAAGCCCACAATTATTATTTAGACTTAACCTCTGAAAAAAGCGATTGTTACTTAAAGTGTTCATTCCCCAAAAGAATTGTTGGCTGTTGTTATCTGAGGACCTCCTACAATCTTTCCTTGGGCAAATAAGGCTCCTTTTGTTTCCAATAGGAGTTGGGCTTTTTTCTAAGAACAAGCTCCGAGCTTCCATGCAAGCAAAATAAATGCAGTGGAAGTTAAACCTTAATTAAAATGTATTAAAAAAAAAAAGTTCAAGAAGCTGCTGGTGCTCAAATAGAGCTGCCCTTTCTTGAGTCTTATTTTTTATTTTTTTATTCAGGTCCCTTGGCTTTCTGATGTCATTTCTGGCAGATTCATTAGCCGGGCTCCATCACGTTCTGTTCTGAACCATAACGTGATGGGAGATGATCAAAGTGAGAACTCTAAAGGCTTAGGACACTTAAAAAATGTTCTATTCTGGAAATTGTTCTAAAACTATAAACAGATTACATTAAAAAATCCATGTTACTGAGCACGGTTGCTCATCATCCTTTTTTAGAAGGAGCTATTGAGAAGTTTGGGTAAACAGCCTTGAAGTCTTTATGATGGCAAGGCTGGAAAAATCTCTCCAGAGTTTTTGGCAACCCAAGGCTCTCTGAAATGTCGTATAACCCATTTCTGCTGTTAGGCATGTTGTTTTAATCTTTACACTTGAAAGGTGTAAGCATATGGGTCAGATCAGCCATTCCTGCTAATGGACGCAATTCTGTGGACTTCGGTGTCCAATTATGCCGGCAAAAGATCTGACCGGTGCGGGGCTTTATTGCCTTATTTCTCTTCTCTTCCTGATCTTTGACCCTTTACCAAAGGGATTGCCATCTATAATACGATAATAATATGAAATTCTGAGCTCACTTCTAACAATGCATATCCAAAAAGAATGGTTAAGATGTTCACCTTTACAGGAGAAGCAGACGATGAGCGGTTTCAGCCTTGTGATTGTCTTTGCTTGGCACAACGCGAGACTCAGATTCCTCTGCCTGGTGTCGCGGTGGAGTACAAACTGGTTTTGTGTTTCCGTGAAGCAAGTGCTCTGAGGGATGAGTGAGTAAATAAACTCATTGGCAAGTCAACACGATGACAGGCAGCCATTCTTACTAATTTTAAATGTATTTTAGTGCTCAGGAAAGTGAGAAATTTTTGAGTTTTTAAGGGCTGCACACTCTGGTGCTCTCAATCAGTGCTGGATGTGGCTGAAGCTGGAGGCAGAAATATAGAGGCAGTGTGACACCCTAGGTATATAATGGAGCTACACAAGAGGGTGAGAAGGATGGAGATCTATCATCAGGATTTGACTATCTGTTTTGATTTATGGACTGAATATCAGCATGTATTTTAAGGAGCCATCAGAGTTTGTGCTTTGAAATATGCAGAGAGAAGGCTTCTCCTCAGCCTTGTGTAAGAAAGGGTGATACAGGCTCCTTGCACAGGCATGTACACATCCTTATAGTAGAGAAAGTGGCAGAGAAAACCCTTCCCTTCAATTTCTCTACACCACAAAAATGATGGAGTGCTCAGGGATGGATGATCCATCCCTCACAGCAGCACTGTCTGGGAAAGTAGGAAAGGAAAGAGAGAGGGAACACCTGTGCTGTGCTTCACTGCATTCCGGGTATATTTTTAATGTAAATCAGTGTTATCGCTGTTGATAGGGCTGCAGAAATGCTTGAGGGGGGCTGGGACTTGTGAGTGCAACTGGAGAAAAGCACAGCAGGAATGAGTAGCTGCTGGGGCAGTGGGCCAGAGCGTGGCTCAAAACTTGGATGTACTACATGTTGTTGAAGGTATACCAGGGCAACCACTTGAGAACTGGATTGAGAGATTTTGGCACTTCCCAACCTTGCTTGTCCTCCATCCTGCTGCAGATATGGAGCTCCTCTTCTTGGGTGGCAGCAGCAGTTGCAGCTGGTGACCCTCATTTGGTGCCCTCTGTCTCTGCCTTTGATGCAGCTCCTATCATTTGGACAAACGCTGCTCTTGTTTACTGTAACGTAAATGTGGAGCAACCCTTCTGCCATTTCTCCAACGCAAATATTGCCCTCTGTGCAGTTCCCACCTCCTCCTTCACACAGATGGAGCCTGGGAGGCAAGGGAGGAAGGCTGCTCTTTCCTGATATCCCTGCATCGATCTTGGAGGCTGCAAGCCCCAGGAGACTGTGCCGGCCATACATTCGATCTGTTTAGATATGGGAGCTGCTGTTGGGATTTTCCTTTCCCTGTCATCTAACAGCACTTCTCTTCCCAGCTCTAAACCCAGCTGCAGCACAGGGACCATGGATGCAGCCCACAATTTCTTTACTGCACCTCATTACTGCTGCTCCAGCCCTGAGAAAAGGCTGCCTGGCCATGACAAACTGTGCTCTGACTCCGTGATTTGTGTAAGCTCAAATTTTCCACTAATTCACTTATATATACTAGATGGAAAACACAGCCTCGGGGCTGCTATAAACCATGCTGCTGTAGCCACAAAGGGCTGTCCTGGCAGCCGGGGAAGCACTGGAGCATGCCGAGCGCCGGGGCCGGGCGAAGGATCAGAACTGAGCTGCTGCACTTGTCAGAGGAGCTGCAGCGTGGGAGCGGAGCCTGCCCCTCCGTGAGGCACTTGCAGCTCCGATGGCACCTGCCTGGCATAGCCCTGTCAGCTTGGGTCCTGACATGGGGACCTGCTGGCTGGATCGTGGGTGGGAACGACCGTCGCGTCCTGGCCACCACACTGGCCGTGAGCGGGAGCTGTTTTGGGCTGGGATTAAGCAGTGGTTTGTTGTCCTGCAGCCTCAGTCCGCCCTAGTGCTTTGTTTTGCGCTGTGGTGCAGTTGTGAAGCTTTAATTTTCTGTATAACCCGCCAATAGACAATTGAAGAGAGTTTTCTCTAAAGAACAGCAAGAGTGCCACGCTGGCTGACTCCCCAAACGATTGCTTGTCTTGTTACAGACAGCTGTTGACCTGTTCCTTTAAAGCTAGAAGCCTGCATCTAACCGCTCTCTTAAGCCAGCCTACTTCCTTCTTTTTAATGAAATTGTCCCTTTAGCCTTTTTCCTGGGCTGGCTTTTCAACAAGAACATTAGAAACAGTCTGCTCAGTTCTTTCCTCTGCTAACATCTTGCCCAGAGCTAACTTGCAGCTTCACCCTGTCAGCTGTGAGATATAGATATACTGTTGTCTTAATTACTCATATTTCTCCTGCTGCTCATAATTCTGCTTGTTCCACCAAAGAGCTCTTCAGAGAGCTTTACTGCTTCCCTTCCCCTTTCTTTGGGGCTTTAAAGGTTGTCAGATATAGAAACGATCCTTGTTGCAGAGCTTTGGTGGTGACAGTGTCCTTTGTGGGGAAGATTTAGGGGGATGGGAGAACTAAATGGGAACGCTTTTAGCCTACATCTCTGCGGAAGGAGAGAATACACAGAGCACTACCTTGCATAACAGCATCAGGGACTGTGTTTGGCAAATCCCTTCTCTAATGAATAGCGAGGCAGCTGTTTCTTCTTGCAGCTTAAAGTGTAGATGCTGATTGTCAGGAGCAGGGTTTTCTTTACTCTCTCTCTCTCTTTACACCACTTAATGTATCTGACTACTGCTTCTCAAAAAATCCTGTTGAAAATTGGTTGGACACTTAAAAAATCCAAACCACTGTGCTATAGGGAAACCATAGTCCCTTTGTGGTTTCATCTCTCTTTTATGATTATGTGCCGCTGTGTCTGTTATCTGTAGTAATTAATCTGTCGGCGGCTGCAAGTATTGCATGTTGAGTAACCTAGAGCAGACCAACAACATGCCATCCGTGCTTTCTTGGCAGAGATTTGAATAACTTTTGTCCAAGAAATGAGCTCTTGAGTGAGTTGTGCCTTTGGCCAAAGTCTTTCACTCCTGGCTGTTTGAAGTCCACTCTCAGTTTTGACAGACCTCAGGTTTATATCGTAAGGTAGTTCAGTAGCAGAATCTATCTTAGTATTCAGCTGGTTGTCTTGGTTCAGCTGGCTGACAGGTTCAGGAAACAGTGCTCTGAGTTCATGTTCATTGCACGAATTCTGAGCCTGTCAGACTGCTGTGGTTGAGCCTGCTGACCCCATAAGGCTCGTTGAGCTGCTGGTGTGGTTGAAGGTGGGTCTGGGCAGGGTGTGCTTGGCACAAGCCTTCCACTCCAAGTTTTGTTGTGGTTGCTTTTTAATAATTACTTGTTGAAAATGCTGGGCAAGTATGTAGGAAGAAAAGTTTTCTCATCACAGCAGTGAGATGGCAACACCAAAGATAACACACAACTGCTCAAGGTTTAAACTCACCTAATAGCAGTGAGGCAAATAAACAACGGGCTGCAGGAAGTCAAGACCAAACTCTTCCAGTAGTAGTACAGACATGACTAAAGACCTTGTCAGAGAAAGCAAATGGGAGATGAGAGAGCTCAGTGAGAGGAATTAAAGAGTAATTCTGTGTTGCTTGGAGGAGTGGCATGGAGAAAACATCTCACCAGGTTAGTGGTCTGCCCTTGAAGAGCTGAAAGGGCTCAGAGTAGCTATCTTGGACAAGTCAAGTTTCAGGCAAGATCATGAATTAGAACACATGAGAGAAATCCATGCAAGTGGTAGCTCATTCCAGATCACTGTCTGTAGGAAGATCTGTCAGGGAATACCATATGAACAACACATAGTGGAACTCCAGACCCAAGGCTGAACAAGAGCACTGGTGAAGCTGGCCCTGGTCAAAACCCAGGGTCCCTGATGTTTATCACAGTAGTTGAGAAGCTAACAGACACACAGTCTGTGACATGTGCATGGGCATCTGCACCTCTCCTGTTTGCAGGGTGAGCTCTGCCTGAGGCAGGCTGCCCAAACATCTCCTTTGCCTTTAGAAGAAGGCATAATACTCCATGAGGAAGGGCTCTGGGAAGCTGGCAAGGCCCTGGGGCCATCAGCTCAGACTGATGCTGCTTCAAGGGCTGATGGCATAGCTTGAGGCTGCAGAGCGTAGGTGATACACAAATCTTTTACTCTGCTTGCTCATAGTTTCCTCTTGAAGTCCCAACGCTATCTCCTGACAGCAGCTCTGAGGGGACGTTGGCTGGTTAAGTGGGTGGTCATGCAGCTGCTTTGGCATCTAGTCCATTCTGGCAGCTATTCCACACTGAACAATTTCCTGCCCAGTGCATCTTCTGCTGTGACACAGGGCAAACAACGCGACCTTGTGTCTCAGCTCTCTGAAAGCAAGGATATTTCCCTATTAACTCCTCTCTACGAACCCAAGGGGTATTAAAAGAAGTAGGTCTCATGACTGTGTGGTACTTGGATGCCATGGTAATGTAATTAGCTCTACAGCAATCTTACTAAAAATGTCCTTGGTGGAGGGGAAGATGGGGTGGGAGACTCCTTTAGAGGTTGGCTGTTCAAGGGAAGGAAGTTTCCAGACCTGTGGTTTCACCACAGCTCAGTTGCACAACACAGGTCCTTCAATGCAGATATGAATCCAGAGGTTCAGTGCATGAAGGTTAGGATGTGTATGAGACACAATGCAGCACAAACTATTTGAAGTCTTAATAGGTTATGTAACAGCTTCCCACCCCCAGCAAGTCTTTTGAGAATTTTGTATGGTTTCTTGGGCCAGAACTGTTTTTGAGCTGATGTATGACTTTGGTAAATTTCAGGGAAGTATTCCTGGTACTTCCCCCTCCCCCTCTTCAGTGTTATGTAAGTATCCAGGAACTTCTGGGCCACTTAATCCAAGGCAGAGAGGCGCAGGGTTCTGCACAGAACCCCTCAGAAAGCCTCAGTACAGGAAAGCTGTGCTGCTGATAGTTTCTCTGTTTCCCTGCCAAACCCCCAGATTTTGGCAGCCTGGGTTGTCTTTTGCCTTTTTATATCCGTTAGGTCTTTTCCTCCCCTACCCTCAGAACGACCTCTGCAGTGATGGTTGCCAAATGTGACCCATATTAAATATGAGGATGTATATCGGCATCCACAAGCCACACTCTCCTGAGATGTTAAAGCCCTTCCCCTGGAGCGGCAGCCTGGGAGCTGTCTGAAGCGTTCGGAGTTAACACTTTAGCCCTGGTTAGCTGGAAGTTATTGCAGAATCGTGTCACCAAATTCTTTCCTCAGCTGTATCCTTGCTACTGCAGCCAGGAAGAAATGTGTTCCTGTCATTTATGGTTAACCCTACAGTACATTTGTACCAGAAATGATGGACAATATTTGTGGGTTAAAGGAAGATGAACAACGGTAATAAAAATTAAGCGAGATAATGCAGTGATGCAACGAAGAGCAAACTTGGTGGTATTTTGGTGGATTTCTTTATCCAGATGTTGTCCTCCTTCGTTTAAATCTTCTTGCATGCTGGGACAAGGCACAGCCAGTCATATTTTCCATCCTGATGAATGGACCAGAGCTCGAGGAGCTTAGCTGAGATTGGCTTCCCCTGCAAGAAAGATTGCTCCTTGTTGCCTGAATCGTAATTTCAAGCCATGAAAACTATCCATCAGGAAAGCAGCACTTTAACTCCTTGCATCTTGCAGCCTGATCTTTGCAGAGGAAGAAAACAACATTGTCACCCACTGAAGTTTGCTCTGGGTTGTAATAAGTCTGTAAGGTCACCTTGATTCTTGCACATCGATGTGGTCCCGACAGAAGGTTCTTGATAAGACAGCCCATTGCTGTGATTTAATCCAAATCTGTTTAATCATATATAATCCACATAACTCAAATATGCTCACCAAGGCTCCAGTTTTATAGCTGTACTGAGGGGAGGGAAGTCTTGTGTTGTCACAAGTCATGCTGACATCAGTGGGGTTTCTTATTGATGTAGGACTTAGCGCTGGCACATGCAATTACAGCAAAATTTGGGGTTTAGCATATTTGCAATTTGATGTATTTTTAGGAGGCAGATGCTTTGAGGTAAGTGAGTAGATGAACTCTGGGCCACGTCCAAGAAAATCTCTGGCCGAGAGCTGTGCCCAGTGGTCATTCCAGGGAAAATATCTAGAATAATCTGGAATCATTCGTTGTGCAATTAGAAGAGTGAGAAATGTTTTGTTTGTATTTGCGACTTGGATGTTTCACTTCATGCAAACTGTTAGGAGAGCCGATGCACCTCCCAGGGCATTCTGTATTGTTTCAGGAATGTTCCAACAAAACCAAGAGGTATTTGTCAGCATAAGTAATACCCAGACGTTGTGGCAGTGTTACTGGTTGCAATTTTCATGTTCAAGACACCAGTATCAGATCGCAGTCCATTTGCGCAGCCAGTCGTTAATGCGATGCACATGCAGCTCTGTGGCCTGATGCCTTCTAGCCCTGAATCTGAAAAACCTGCTCCAGCCCATGGGTAACTGTAAACATCTGAGTAATCCTGCTGAAGTCAGTCCATGCATCCGTTAGCTGTGCAAACTAAGCCTTAAAAAGAAACGATGAAAAGGGCAAAAAGAAAACATGGAGCTTTCCAAGCCAATGAAACCCCAAACCTGCTCGAAGTCAAACGCTGGAATAAATAAATAGTACACGATCTGGACGGCTGAACTCAGGCTCAGAACCACAGTTTATCAGTTATCCAGTGAAATCATAATGAACTGGAGCACTTCTGATGTATTTCTGACCTGATTTTCCCCTCCTCCCCCGGTCTTTGTGGCCATTTTGCAATTTTCTCTGGATTTGTGTTGATTGTAAATAGGCACTCACATTAGCTAAAGCCAGATAATTTCTTCTGGCTGGTTTTGCCAGTAAATCACTGAGCTATGTAATTGGGTTTGTATAAAATTATGCACTGTGAACTTGGGAATAAGTGAAACAGAAACAAAAAAAGTTGTGTTTTTGTCAATAGTACCAATTTTGTGCAAAACTTCCATTTTGACTCCGTATTTCCACTCCTGGACAGGATCATTTTGTTCATTCTTTAAGCACTGAGCAAAAAAATTAATAATAATAAAACAGCAAACTACAGAATAAACCCAAGCAGAACTGGTAATGATTTCTGGTTTGGCTTGTAGGTGGAGTTGAATACAATGCCCACATTTATGGTTAACTACAAGCAATACATTATGAAGATGATGGTATTCAGTCACGTACCCAAACAACCTGATTCAAATAAATGGGATACAAGACTTTGACCAGCATGAGCAGAACAGGTGAGAACCCTTGAGAGCGAAGCTGAAATAATAAGTATTTTGATGGTCAGGGCAAAACATTTCCCCAGTAACACAATAGATCTTCCATCAGAAACTCAAAATACTAATTACAATCTGCCTAAAGACTTATTATAACCGAAGTGGAGATAGAAACATGTTTATATTACAGGGAGGCTTATTTGCAGATAAGCAGGAAACCAGTCACACATCTTCACAAACATAATTTTAGCTGCTTTAATTAGCAGGTTTGCTTTGATTTAATTTAATTCAGTGATTCCTTCTATCTTTTCCGACACATGTGCAAATAAAATGTGCTGACCTGACTTCTTGACATCCAGCTTCCTTTTTTTTTCTTTCTTTTTAATTTTTTTCATTCCTGTTTTTCTGTTGTTGTTGATTTCAGCAGTGTTTACGGTGAAGTGCTGGGGTCAACTCTCCCTAACAGCATGGCCAACAGATGTAGCGTAGAGATGACAACTGTACCTTTGAGTGGTCTTTTGTTAGCCCAGCACTGACTGATTGCTGAGGTGCTGGAAGCTGGGGTGTCAAAGGCCACCAGAAATCCTCATAGCCTCTAGATCCCAACTCTATTAAGGGTTGGAATGACAAAAAAAATACAACCCAACCAAAAACTTTTCTTGGTTATAGTTGCAGCAAGGTTGTCTTTTCCTTTTGCCAGAGAATGAGACCTTAGAAAGGAGCCCCACGTGTGCCTTTAGGAACTTACTGTAGCATGTGCCTCAACTTTGGGTTGAAAAGCAAAGCTCTAAAAGCTGTCACAAGTCATGTATTTAAGGTTTGAAGATTGGGTGGGTTTATTTAACAGTGAAAAAATTGACTGCATGAAAACACACAGCCTGGAATAAAAATACCACATTAAAGCACTGACAAAAAGAAGTAAAAATCTGTGTTGATTTTGCTGAGCTTTCTGCTGGTCCCAGCGCTTGGAAAGTATTTTGTCTTCTTTGGGTCAGAGAAACAATTGCTAGTACACCAGGTGGTGTTCTCCCTTCTCTCTCCACCCCTCCCTTTTGTGGTGTCTCACAGATGCGTTGCAGGTAATTAAAACAATCACCGAAAGGTTTCAAAGCTGTTGTAGCCTTTAGTTGACTTTTAAAATTCGTACTTGAAGGAGAATGGTAAAATTAATTTGTATCTGCCTCCGAAAAAGTGCTCTTTACTTGAGCAATGGACTTTACAACATTGCCAACAAAAAGAGTGAAATTAATATTGTGCTTGTCTTTATCTAGGGTTACTCTGTTAACTGTTTTATACTGGAAATTAATTTCGGTATCATACAGATGTCTCCAAGTCATGAATGCAGCAGTTCTAGCAGGCGGTCAGATAGCTCTCCCTCTTCCTAATCATGGGGAAAATAATAATTCAGAAGGAGTAAACTTGCCAGGCCAATTAAATGATTCTGCCCCTAGATAATGGAAAGATGAAGTTTGCATTCTTGGCCTGTAAAATATCCGAGACTGGAAAGTGTTATTAAGGAAGCTTGATGGGGTTACTTTGAAAAGAACCGTAATTTTTTCAGGTTCATCTTTCTACTGAGAAAAATACTTTAGAGACTCTGAGAAACAGAGACTTCTGGATGAGCAGTTTTTGATGCTGAAACACTCTTCTGTTCCCGCCCCCCCCCCCCCCCCAATCTCTGTTATTTTGTGTTTCAGTCTCTTGTTTCAGTAGTAGGTTCAGAAAATTTGTGCTTCTGTCATTATGGAATGCTTGGTCTATGCCACAGGATTTTATTCTTAAAATAAACTTCCCTGTAATATATTCTTTTTGATCCTTAAAAGCAACCCTTCATCTTTGCAAACACGTGTTACATCAATGTGAAGCAGCTCCTTTTTGCTCTCCTCTTCGCCTTTACTGGTTAGTCCCTCTTTGGAGGTTGTTACTCTTTGGTATGGGCAGGAACGATGGCAATGACCATGTATAGAAAAGGCAACTTGAGGGATTTTCAGTTTGAAAGAAATTCACAGAATCCTAGCATGGTGAGGGTTGGAAGAGACCTCTGGGGATCATCCGGTCAGGGTGACCCAGAGCAGGGTTGTCTAGGATTGTGTCCTGGAGGGTTTTGCATCTCTCTGGAGAAGGAGGCTCCACAATCTCTCTGGGAAGCCTGATCCAGTGCTTTGGCACCGTCAGCAGGGGTTCAGGTGTAGAATTGGTTCAAGCTTAGAATTTACTTATTAACATTGCCACCATGCAATGTAGTAGGAAAGGTTTTGCACATCCCTCATTGGTTTGCAGGGATCTTTGCCTGGTATGGATGTCAACAAGCACATAGAGCAAGAGCTTTTACACGTGTCCTTTTGAAAACCTGACAGATACCAGGGAGCAGAGTTACAAACCCCAAATATCAATACTGAGACATTTAAATAACAACTCTGCCCCATTAATGTGAAAACAAACACCTCTTGCTATTTATGCAAATATTTCCTGTTGATTGCAGGCAGCCTAATCTCTTCCTCTTTCTTTGCTCCTCTGCAAATGTTCCTCACCACGCGTAGGTATTGCAAGCAGCCACAATTGTGGGTAAGAACAAGACTTCAATCCTCATCCTTGCGTCAACACTACTCAACTTGACAGCGTGTTTTTGCCAGGTGGAACAAAGAGCAATAAATTAGTTTTGAACATTTATGATCTTGCATTATAAAGACTGCAACAGACTGTGTTCAAAATCAATTGTCAGAGTGATGGGGGAGTAATAACTCTGGTCCTGTAACCTTTTACGTATCTGCAGGCTGGGTAAGGGCACATTTCAAGATCTGCTGCCATATTTCATCATTGCAACTTACATCTGAAAGACCTTTTTGATGCTTAAAAAAAGAAAAGAGAAGAAATGGATTAGTTTTTAGTAGAGCTGGATGAATAACTCCTAATTAATAATTCATTCAATGAATTTTTGCTTTTTTATTCTGAGGGAAGTATAAAAAAAAATAGTCGTCAAAATTTTTCATGGGCTCTATTGACTGCTTGGTGCTTTTTTTTGTTTGGGTTTTTGTTGGGTTTTTTTTTTTTTTAGTCAAAACTAGAAATGGGAATTCAGGACGTGTTGCTTATTTGTGATTGATAAGTCTTGTGGTATTGGTTTAATTCCCCAGTTCATTGAAGACAAATACTAGAAGAAATATCATGGTTAAAGGTTGGAGGAGATGGTGTGTTGCAAAATCCCTTTTTCCTACATGCGCACAAGCTTCCAATCAGCTTTTGAGAGTACTGCTGAAAGTACAATCCAAGTGCATGGAAATTGTTGGAAAGGAAATGCAAATGAGGCAGGAACATGGCCAAACCAAGGTCATTACAAGACACAAATGAGTTGCTGTAGACTTTGACAGGATTTTCTAGCTGTAGTTTTCCCTCTCTAGCACTCATTTTGGGAGAAGACTACTGAATGCTGGGGATAAATACGGAGACCAGGGTAAGTGGGAGCTGTATTGAACTCCCCTGGCTCCTCAGCTACCAGGGCTGTATTTTACAGTACTGTGACATTTTATAACAGAGAAACCACATGAAGAGTTGTCGTCTTTTGGCTTTCTTCACCTCTTAGCTGGCAGGCTTGCGTCCCACTGATGTGAGCTTTGTTGGGCTAAGAAGCCTTGATGGACTCCTGTATTTTTTTTATCTATGCACTGTATTTTGGTGTCTTCCTAAACAGAGGTAAACCAGTTAAAGATTTCCCAACAAAATACCCATATGTAATCTCCAGGGCCGTGCATACCATCGAACTGTCATTTCCTTTGATTAACCTTCACCTGACCTCCTTCCCGGAGGCAGTTTCAGAACCTTTTGTTCCTCCCTTGAAGTACTGCACTCAGGTGAGTACATCTGTCACTCAAGAGCTGCCCATTCGACTAGGGAGCTTGGTGAAGATGTTGCAGTGGAGAGCTGTGCAGAATCTGCCACAGGTTAGACAACCCAATCTAAGCTGGGGAGCTGATATCACTCACTGGAGGTACCTAGAGATGAAAAGGAAGCAGAGCTTGCATAAACACAGTTGAAGACAGCTGAAATTTAAGAGTGTATGTGAATTGTTTTATGAATGTGATGAAATATTTAAGATCAGAAAAGAATCATGACCGAGACCAACAGGACTTTTCTGTTACAGCTCTGAAGTGCCAGTTTGTGGAGAAAAAGGTTGCTAGAAGGAGAGGATCAGAACTAATGAATCACCTCTTTTACAATGGTGGAGTTTGGAAATAGTCACAGTAGTTGGTTTTACCAGCTTGAAGCCCAGCAGGCTTGTGTCTGATCTCAAATATTTTTTTTTATATACAGACAGCAAGGGCGAAAAAAAGCACCTTAAAAAGGCCAGAAGAAACAAAACACTGCAAAGCGATTCATGCTTCTAAATTTCAGTCCATCCAAACAGTACCTTTTGGGTGGCAGTTTACAAGAAATGTTGTTGCTTTGTGTCACAGCCTGGGACAGTTTTTTGATCTCTTATTTTGTTCATCCTGAGAATTCAGCTAGGGTGAATAATAGGTTGAGAGAGCTGGGGCTGTTCAGCCTGGAGAAGAGGAGGCTCTGGGGAGATCTAATAGCAGCCTTCCAGCACCTGAAAGGGGCTGCAAGAAGGATGGAAAGAGACTGTTTACAACAGCCTGCAGTGTCAGGGCGAGGGGCAATGGATTCAAACTAGAGAAGAGAAGATTTAGATTGGATATTAGGAACAGGTTCTTTACTATGAGGGTGGTGGAACACTGGAACTAGTTGCCCAAGGAGGTGGTTGGGGTCCCATCCCTGGAGATACTCAAGGTGAGACTGGACAGGGCTCTGGGCAACCTGATCTAGTTGTGGATGTTCCTGCTGACTGCAAGGAGGGGGTGGACTGGATGACCTTCGGAGGTCCCTTCCAACCCAGACCATACTATGATTCTATAGGGAACGGAGATATAATGAATCCAGTCAGATGACACAGTTGGCTGACAGCATTGAAGAGCAAAGCCTACACTGAGTCCATAGCTTCCCCTTATGTAATAGAAGGGGTTTTTTGAATGCTAATAAAGGCCATGTGGGATGAAATATCTCTTCTTCCAAAGTCAGCTGGTACAGTGGGTCGTGGTCATTCCTAAGAGCTAAAAACTATGCTCTTGGGTTCTAGGCTTAACCTGAATCTTTCCAGTTAGGTTAAAAAATAGCTATCAGATGCCTCAGCATCATACAAATTCTTATGGATGAGGATTGGCTCATCCCTGAAGTCAGTCTCTAGTTAAATAGGTCAGACTTCCTTAACATCAGGCATCCTTTGGCGGTCTTACATGATTTGTGTAGAATTTTTTTTAGTCTTTCCCTAGTTTGCTCCTGTTTTTTTTAATTTTTATTCTCCAGTTTGAAGAACAGAGTATAAATATGCAGCATTGCATGATTTCTCCTCACCCCCCATGATCCTGAGACTCATTGAAAAATAGTTGCTTTTAAAATAACAAAAAAAGAATCGTGCAATCAGATTTCTGTGCACACTGGAGCTGTGCCTTCTGCAGAGAGGTTATAATCTATTTTACAAGCTTTTATTCATGCTGGCTTTTTTCCATTCCAGTGGGCAAGTTGCATTTTATAACTCACGTGGATGCAGGCATCATTACAGATGCAGAGTGGAGATGGTGGTGAGAGCTGCCAGCATGAAGGGGCTGGTGAGTTCATGCTGGCCAGCAGCGTCGAGGTCCTCTTCTGGTGTGAGCTGGTGTGGTTTGCTCAACATTATTTTAACTAATGTCTAGAAAAAGTCACTACATAATTCTCTAGGGAATGGAAAAAAAAATCCTAGTTTTGGAATAAAAGCAGTGACCTATTATAGTCCCTGCTAAGATTTTCGCAAGTGATTCTCCAGAGCAAACCTTTCCCATGAGGCTCTCCCCAGAAGCAGCCTGCTCTGCCTGAGTGTTCTGTGGTGACAGAGACGGACTCACCTGGTGCGCTGAAGAATTTCAGTGGAGGAACAAAAGAGAAACTCAACTTGCCTTAGGGATAGAGGTCAGGTGAAAGTTAATCAAAGGAAATGACAGTAAAATGGCATTCAAGGCCCTTGGTACATTTGAAATCATTCCTCTCTCTCTCACTCATAAAAGACGCAAAAGCTGCACCAAAACTTTTTGCCATGGTATTTAGCTAGGGATTTTTAATGATTTTTTTTTTTTTTTTTGGCCTTGATGACTTTTAAAATCTCTTTTCTTTTCAACTACTCTCATGGATTTCACTCCCAAAATCTTGCATTGCAGGGCCTCAAAAATGTGTGTGGGAAATGGAGAGAATGTGTGTGTGGGGGGAAGAAGAATGTTAAGAAAAGGGAGTAATTTTCCCCAGAATATCTCCCGTTTTATCTTCTCTTTCTAATGTGATAGATTTTTGAAGGATTTCTAGAAGTCTTGAGGGTAGGGAATAAATACTCAGAAAAGCTAAATATTCACATTATTACACAAGTCTCAGCCTAAGTAAAGTCCATGAGTGCAACTCCTGGAAACAAGAATAGTTTCTTTCAGGCTCTGCTAATCTACAAGTAATCACTCTGGGTTGAAGTAGAGATGCTTTGCGTATCTACAAAATTAATCTTAGAATACCCTTCATGATTGCAATGCGGTTTTGAAGCCCTGTCTTAGTTTGTGGGCTGTTGGTTATATTATGATTTTGTCTATGTGAAAAGGCCTCATTTAGGAACTTCTATTTGCCAGGTTTGGAGCTGTCACGTTATTTTAGTCACCTTAGATAACTTTGACATAACTACAACAGGAACAGGAGCAACTTTATGTAACTTATAACTGCCTGGGGCAGCTCTTAAAAAATGTGAGCAATGCATTTTAACTTCTCCCCACTTCCCCCCCCAGTCTGTTTATATAGCTCCCTTCCTCCCATGATGCAGAGAATCCTGAAGGATATATCTTAAACCCAAACAGCTCTCAGCTGGCGTAACTTGGCTATAGCAAATGTATTCTCCCTGCTCTTTAGATCATGCACCACAAAGCGTTATGCATTGGGGACCTTCAGTGATTGCAGCTTAGGCAAGACCTTGTGGTGTTAAGCCTCTGGATGGCTTAGAGTAAATATATTCCAGCAGACTCATGCCATATTATCACCACTGTGAGCTGCAGCAGGAAAAGAAAAGAAAAAAAAAGAGAGAGATGGTTTGTACACACACTCTCCCCACATAACTTGGGGCAAAAAAAATAATCTGGAAGTCATTTCTTTGTGTGTGACATTGTGCCTTTTATTGCTGTGATTGCTACCGGTAACGTGGCACTTTTCTGCCAGGTCCCACACAGGGAATGCTGCCACATGGGTGCCAGATGGGCTCTTTGCCAGGGAGCAGAAGAGGAGGAGGGAAAGCCCTGCTCCACCCTGTGAACGCAGCTGGGAAAAAGCCTGATGGGCAGTTATTGGGAAACTAGAGAATTGGTTAAAAGTGGGGGAAAATGTATCTGAAGTCATGAGGTGGAGGCTGAGGTGGGTTTGTCTTTCAAAATCTAAGGCTCTGCAGCTATGGGAGGAAGGCTGAGCTCTGGTGATTGGAGTGTAGGAATTGCACAGCAACAAGTGCTTGAATTTGCAGGCACAGACAGATGAGTAACTTGAGTATTTTCATGTTTACAGGATTTGACTGTGATTTTATGATGCTGTAACAATGTCAGCATAATGTTTATGGAGGGCATTTCTCAGAGGTACTCAGAATCAGCCTGAGCAGCCAATTATATGGCTCACAACTTCCCTGTCTTGTAAAACCTCTCTATTAGTAATAGAAATACAAAGAATTTTTGGTGTGTCTTCGGCAAAATCTGTTCAAGGAAAAATAAAAGCAAAGTGTTAGAGGCCATTTTGATTCAAACCTGTGTACCTGGCTTGCAGACAGCATTAACTGCTGACAACTGGAGTACTGCTGAACGGAGAGAATTGGAGTTTTCCCCCCCTTTTTTTTTTATTTCTGAAGTAAATGCTAAACAGTCATAGCCAAATCATACCTGTATTTTTCAAGCACTACAAAAAAGAACAAATTAGACTATTGGATGCCTACATCCCCAGATTTTTCCAATACCGGAACTATTAAGTTGGTTTGAGCATTTTTATTCCAACTATTCAGACCAGCTTCCAAAATACAAATAGTAACTTTCCTCAAAGGTTTCTTTTTGAAAGTAGCTGAATTTATGTAGTAGTTATTTCCCTCCACACCCCCCAAAAAAGCCAACCCCAAAACAAAACCAAACACCAAACCTTCAGAATTGACTGGAAAAAGTATCAAGTCTAATGCTGTGGAAGTTTTCCTAGGCACAGCCTAAAACTGCCACAAATGTTCGGTGGAAGACACTGGGGCTGAAACGAAATCTCCCAAATGCAGCATCCAAACACATTTAATTGCTGTGTGTTTCTTCTGCCTGGCCTGGCAGTCACAATAATGGGGGCTGGGAAAGGATCCAGCCCTGTCCCCCTGGCCAGAGTACCCTAAGGAGCATCCTCTGCCTGTGGGGTGGGAGGACTACAGGGATTATCACTCCTTCTTTTACCCATGGATCTCATCTCAGACCAGGGCTGATTGTGGGCACAGGAGCTTTTCATCTTAATGAAGCTGGATTAATGGACAATGAGGGTGGTGAAACACTGGCCCAGGCTGACCAGAGAAGTGGTAGGAGCTGCATCCCTGGAAACACCTGAAATCTAGCTGGACAGGGTTCTGAGCAACCTGCTCTGGTTGAAGATTTCCCTTCTTACTGCAGGGGGATTGTACTAGATGACCTTTAAAGGTCCCTTGCCACTTAAACAATTCTATCATTCTATGGTTCTAATCTTTTGGGTGCTGTCCATGTTGCAAAATGACTGTGGGATAAAATACGAGCATTTACAGTTTTCCTTATGGGCAGAAAGCCAGGTTTTGGGTTCAGCATTTGCTGAAGCTGTGGTGAAGGCAGTGAAATAGCTGAAGATGAGAGGGGAAGCTTTACTTGGTATCTCACAGACTTGCAGCCAGGTTTTCCCATCTCGTACTGGCTTACTGACATCACCTACCCTGAGAGGGAGGGTTCAGAGTGAGGAAGCTCATTTGAGCTTCAGAGGAATATAAAAAATGATGGAGGAACAGCAGTAACTGATGCTTTTGTGTTTCCTTTTGCTCTGTTTTTGGAGAGAAACATTCTATTTAAGTATTCTCAGGTGATATGTAGGCTTCTGTTGGAATAAATTGGTTGTCTCAGTTTGATCCTCAAGTCTTCTGATAAATAGAACTTTTTTTTTTTTTATATCTTATTAGAAGCCTTGTTGAGTCCAAATCTTGACAGATCTTTGCTACACGTGAAGGATCATTGTAGGTCACTGGTGCGCTGAGTACAGAGGCTACCATGCCTGTGGTAAACTTGTCCTGCTGATAAGCAGAGCACTTTGTTTCTGGTGCTCTCAGGGTTTCACCTTCGTTTTCCACTCTTCCACCAAGATGCAGTGATGCTTAGGAGAAAATTAATGCTGTCTAATTTTAGACACCCAATTTAGGATGCCTCTGGTTGTAGAACGCACAGGCTCTGCTTGATGCGAGGCAAGAAGCATTTCCTCATTTGCAGAGTGAGCTTCTTGCTTACGCATAGCTCTGGGGGTGCAGAAAGCACAATGAGGAGGATGGCTCTGCAACGTCTCAGCCGAGGCTGGTCTCCTGCCAGGGCTTCTACTGGGTGACTGGACTCTAATCTGATCCTTTGTGGGTGCAGAGCCAGTAACTTCAGAGTGGTTCATTTCTCAAAGGGGCTTCTGTGATAAATCCTCAGTGTAACCACAATTTATAAAAGGAAATGAGCCGTGAAAAAATGGAGATTGGTCTAGATGACCATTAGTGATCCCTTGCAATCCAAACCATTCTGTGATTCTACAAGAGTCTGTGAAATCGGGGGCAAAGTTTCATACTGGTTTTGGGGTGAGTCACAGGTTTTCCCTGGTGCCAAGTCAGTTGGGAATAGCTGTGTGCTTCTGCCAGCTGAGTTGTTGCTACTCCAGGTGTTTTGCACCATTGGTGCAATGCTGGAAACAGAAGCAGGAAGCAGCCAACTCTTTTGTCAAACTAGGTGAGGTAGATGCCGTTCCTGAGGTTATTGGTTGTATCATGTGAAGTTAATGGAATGCTTAATGCATGCCAAAATGCAAGCAAAGCTCTGCTGCAGAG
The DNA here is from genome assembly GCA_033816785.1 of Picus viridis. Taxonomy (NCBI): domain Eukaryota; kingdom Metazoa; phylum Chordata; class Aves; order Piciformes; family Picidae; genus Picus; species Picus viridis. The sequence continues at coordinate 22,012,975 of CM066580.1, read as the reverse complement.
GTCTTCTCTGCTGCAGAAGGAAGCAAGTGGTCTGAGAGAGGTCATTAAAAATGGTGACATTTCTTGAGGGAATTAGAAATATGAACCACAGCAAAAGCTGGCTGGAAGGAGTTACCTTTGCAGTCAGAGGGGTGCTCTCTACTGGAATCATCAGAAATTTGGAGAGTTATGGCTGCCTGGGTAGCCCTGAGAGGCTTCGGACCACTCGCTGTGGCCACTTGCGGTTCTTAGCTTAGGAAACGTGTCACTATTTTACTCTGGCATCTGTTCAAAGTACTAATTCTGTGGATCAGTGTCTTTCAGATGAAGAAAGTGAAACCTTTTTTTTTTTTTTGCCCCTGGTGTCTCAGTAAATTGATATCGAATACTCTAATGAAAAGACAACTGTTGTCAGCAGAGACAAGCAACAAGAAAATCTGGGACAGGAGGTAACTTAATGATGGATTCTACATCCTCAGGGACTTTCTGGGCTCTGAGGATTAATTTTCTATTACAGCCACGTGAGGGGCTTTTCTTAAATACACTTCCACTAACAACTTAATGCTTTTTTTCAATTACAATGTCATAAAATGCTGCAACTTTTTGCCATTCTGCCACTTAGAGGCCAATGCTTTTATCGTCGTGACCATGGTTGCCATCTTTTACCCTGCCTTCAATGAAGCATCTTATTCTGCCTCACTGAAGTCATGGCTTTGAACAGAAAGGGTACCCTGCACAGAGGGGAAAAAAAACCACCCTCTTGGAAAGTGCACTTCTGCAATGGTTTCTTGGTAAACCCTTACTTCCCTTACAGCTGGCTTGCTTTCCTGCACAGTACATGCTTGTAGACGAGAGAAGTCTTCACCAGAAGTGCTTCTTCTCAGTATTTCAGTTCAGTTGGTTCAGGTGATTTTATAATATTTATATATTACTTATTTTTAACGTGATTATTCCATGTACAGTGATTCTGAGAACGTATTCACCAAACCTGGGTTGTTTTTACCTGCCAGAGCATCCACGCAATTGGCTACCGCAAAGTCAGAGCAGGATAGAACAAGAGTTCTCTGCTGCAACTTCCTACTGCCTATAGAAATGAGTCATTTTGGGGTATGGCAGAATGTGACCCAATGGTTTATAAATAAATTGTTTTTTGGGTAATAACACGTTGCAGGTTATTGTAGGGAAGTGGTCAGTAGCTCAAATAATTTACAGTAGCTCAAATATCTTGGAGTTCTTCATACAGATATCACAGGATGTTAGGGGTTGGAAGAGACCTCTGGAGATTGAGTTTGACCCCCCTGCCACAGCAAGACAAGTTGTTTGGAGAAGAAAAGGGTAGCATAAGTTGTCTGAAAATTACCTGTGCAGTAAGGAGAGTCTAAGGTCTTTTGAGTCTGCTTTCACCTCCTGTGAGATGGATCAGTGTTGCCAGTCACACATTTTCTCTGGTAGTACAAGGCTTTAGAGGGCTTCTGTGCTGGGGGACTTACTGAAATGTTTTGCTTTTGTGGGCACCAACAAGGAGGAGATGCATTGGTTTTACAAGACAGCTCAGGATTCTTTTATTGGGGCAATACTAAGCCAGTTCCCCAAGAAAATGGTGGTGTTACTTTTATGATTTTACGGTAAACTGTGCTTTTAAATCCAGAGCAAACTGAACTGAGAAGCTGTTTGGAGAAAATGTCTGGTGAAGAGACTGGGCGGCTATGGAGATGCCCATAGTAGATCTTCTTGTTCCTCTGGGGAGAGCAGAGAGTCCTAATGCAGGCAAATGGCAGGCTGGGACTGGGATAAGGGTGGGTGGGTTGAACCATTGGTATCTCCTGGAAAATAAGGCTGCCCAGCTGCTTTCTCACATGTTTTCTGTCTCCTTCATTGAGGAAAATGGGTGAAATCCTTTCTGAGGCAACGCTCCTAAGAAGCAGCAGCAGCAGCAGCAGCAGCATGTGTCAGTGTTCAGAACATAAACTGAGCTGAGTTCATCTTTGCTTTCTTCTGTGCCTCCATCTCATAAAACAAAATTGGAAGAAAATTATGGTCACAAAACCTGATTTTTGCCTCGGTTCTGGTCTTCACTACAGAGCTACCTGACAATTAATATTTGTGTATGCCTTTTGAAATACCTGACCTTTGGGGAGTTGACAGAGCTATAATATTAGTCTTTGTGTGCTAGCCTGGTTTTTAAACTCCCTGCCTAGTGGATGTAAGTTCAGTGGATACAGATCTGAAACTTGATTTCCTCAGTATAGCTGCATTAGCATTCAGCTGTGGGTATGTAAGATAATAGTATTAAAAGCAACCTTCCATCCTGTTGTCATGGATGCAGCACAGCCCAATCCTGGGTGCAGTGTACCACCAGTCTTTGTACAATCTCTTTTTTTTTTTTTTTTTAATCTGCAAAAATAAATAAATAACTGTGTATTTAATGTAATTATACCAGGGATTCTCTGGCAGTGTCTAACATAGGGTTTTATTTTCCAGTTTCAGCAGGAAAACGTAAGAATTGAGCAGCTCAGGTTCTTCTTTGTCCAGTGCTGCTTTTTTTCTTTTTTTTCCCCCTTCTTTTTTTTTTTTTTTTTTTTTTTTTTGCATTCCAAGTATCTGTCAGTATTAGTTATGAGACTGTGTGAAATAAGTAGCCATGAAAGATGCCCGCTTTTCTGACAGAACGAGCCCCTTCATGAATTTTAAAGGCGCGCATTTGAATCTTCGGTTCTCGAGCTCCACGGGCTACTCACAAATATGACAGGGGATAATTGTCGGAGGAATTATGATGCCTTTCCAGATTCTTGCAGGATATGACTATTTTCATAGTCTTTCATTTACCAGGTTAGGTGGCTGGCTTTCTTTGTGGATGCAATTTAGGAATTAGAGGACTCCCGTTCTGTCAGCACAGGTACATTTTTCCTCCATATAGCTCCTACTCCTGTTAGCATAAAATAATGAATGGGCTAATTTTTTTGTGAGCTACTAGGGAGATGTGTCAGCATCAGAGGGTAGCCAGGTAGCATCGTGAGCCACGTGAGACAGTATGGCAGGGTACGTATTGCTCCGTCAGTGCCTTGGGCCGGCGGGAGCGCGGATTTCAATCCGGAGCACTGCCGCCAGGCAGTGTGTGAGCTGCAGTTTGTTAAGGTTTAAATGAGTGCATTGTTAGCACCAGCTTCAATGGGGGTTCTGTGTGAGGGGGTAAAGGCTTCAAGCCTTTAATTGACTAAGAAAATCTTTTTCTAGTTGTGATTAGAGGGACAGGTACTCAGCTGGTGGGAATGGGTGGTGCTCCGTTGAATCAATTTCCATGCCCTGTCTGAAGTCAATGGAGCAGTGCTCATTTGTAACCTGGTACCTGGCCTGTTATTATAAACCAAAATGTTTCAAGTCTGGTATTTGAGTGGTTCAGTAACCTTTTGTCAGGGAGCTGCTTGACTTGGCTTAAAAAATGTCATCAAAATCAGTGGTAAAATCCCTGGGCTGATAAACTCCAGTGTCATGAGCTGAGAGTTTGAGTGTAGAAACTCTGTCCTATTTGCTTGCAAGCATTGAGGTCTATCTGCCATATTTGTATTTAGCATATGATTATAGTTTAAAGACTAAAACGCCACAACTTTGTATCTGTAAGAAGCATCTTGATATCTGTAAGAAGCACCTTGATATCTATATGAAGCATCTCCTAAGCTGTATGAAGCATCTCTGTATATGTATGCAGCATCTTTATATCTATGTGAAGCATCTCCATAGCTGTATGAAGCATCTTTTAAAGACTGAATGAACCATCTTTACACCTTTCTCTGTGTTAGCCATGAAATATTTGTATTTCTTTCTTTTTATATATTTTTTTTCTCTTGGCAATTTTATCTCACTTCCCATCCTGTGCTAACTGCATAGAAGGATTTTATTTTATGGTAACAAATTTTTCTGAATGTCTTCATGTATGAGACTTGTTCTTAACCTCAGAATTTTGCTGCTGCAAAAATCCCCTCTCAAAATTCTGCGCACGCCCATAATTAAACTGCTCTGAAGGTGCAGTCAGGAAAACCAGGCACCAACATTATGGAGTGAAAATTAAAGAGGCAAAACATCAGAGTGTCTACTGTATGTGCCTGCTGTTAGACACTCAAGCATGGAGAACAGGATACACCTCTATGGATGGGTAGCTTTCCTTATTAAAAAAACACAGTAGGATGCACAGTAGGGAACACACTAAAACAAGGCTTTGTAGTAATTTCCTTGAAAGAAATTTCCCAAGATAGCAACTTGAAAAGCTTTTAATCTTATGACTTGCTATATGGGGAGTTTTACTCTAGGTGGTATAAAAAAGACCATTAGATTACAGCCGATCTGGTAGAATTGGTCCAAAGACTCTTCCCTTCTAGCTTGCTTTCTCCAGAAAAGGATTAGACTCTCCTTGCACCAAAATGAGGGCTGAGCAGATCAGTGTGACTGCTGGCATATATAAGAACTTTAAATACACATCTCTCCAGTCTGAAGTTATGTTAGAAAATAGAAAACCACCTTCATGTCCTGAAATACTTGGTCAAACCTGCTGCTTTGTGACACTGAACTGCTTGGTTAGATCCAGATTTCTTCTACAGACCTAAATCTGAGACCTCTGTCGCTCATATTTTTGAGCTGGTACTTTTTTTCTGAGTCTCTCTCCTGCAGTACTTGGGGCTCTTCCTTACAGACTTCTGGAGAAGCATCTGACATGACTGTACTCTGCAGCAGCTCAGTGTGCTGCAGTGTATCAGCAATCTTCTCCCTGGACTTTGTCTGGTTTGTCCTAGTCTACACACCTCTTGAACCTCAAAGTAAAAAAACTAAAACCAAAACCCCAACAACCAGAACTGAAGAAATTCCCATGTAAATACCAGCACCATGTGGCTTGTGGTTACCTGATAACCCTTAAACCAGCATGACTGTGGGCTCTGTGCTGCCCTTGGTGCTTGTTCATGTGTCAAGGGCCACACTGGAGTCCTGCAGCTTTTTCTCAGTCATGTCCTTTCCCAATCTGGTGTCGTGACTACGAGGTAGTGGCACCAAATGTTCAGTGCAAGGAGCTGGAGGGGCAGCTGGTGCTGCCCACTGTGCCAGCAAGGACCAGGAGGGACATCCAGCACCTCCGTGTGTGAGTATCATCAGAGGAGATTGAACATCTTGTACCTATCTTGTGTCAGCCTCTGCGAGCTGAGAACAGGGAAGGAACATGCCTGATAATGCGTTTCACATTGAAATAATTAAAGAGAATTGTTGCTGGAGGGAAATGTGCCTTTAAAAATTAACCCTGACATCTCCCTGACAATTTGGCTTATTACAAGAAAGTATTTTTTTTCCCTTCCCGCCCCCCCCTTCTTATTTTTAGTTTTACCAAAGTTGAGATGTGTTTCCCAGCACTTTAGAAAATGCAGAGCCTTTGAAAACTTCCTCGTGTGAGTAGTCTACACTTACAAGAGCAGTGCCATCTATTTTCCACTGAACTACTCATAGGGCTGATGTTTAAAGGATCGGGTCTGAAGTAAATGACACATTCTGCTGTGCCCCGGAGCCTGCACTGGTTGTTATTGTTTGAATCTATCTCTTGATTGCATATATTGCAGTCTTCTGTCACAAGGGGTTCTGAAATCTGGATGTTGCTCCTCAAATAGCTATCGAGCTGCTTGCTCTTTGATTTCTTCTTACGCTGAAACGAGTCCTTGGAAATCGAAAGCAGCGATTTCCATGAAGCACTTGAAGTTTAAAAATGTGCTTTTTGACAAAGCTACAGAATTCAGCGACAAATACAAATGCCTGCAAAAGCAGTGTTGTTTATTTTCAATATTCCAGCTATGGCAACAACAGTTATATCCACACTTCTGTGGGAAGTTAAACACACAGCCAGGTGCTGGTGTTCAGGAAGTTTGGTTTCACTATATCTTTGCTATAACACTTCAAGAACTGTGCAACGGTTTATTGGAGTGAATTCCTGCGTTTTCAGATCTCCATTTAAGCAAAATTTGTTAGTCCAGGGGCAGAAAATGTTGGGTTTCTCTGGTTGTGTGATTATTTACTAACTAATTTGGAGCTGCAATTAAAGAGTCTAAAAAGCCATACGAGGTGGCAGGATGGGCTGCTTGATGCTCTTTTTTGGCCTGATGTTGCTGGGACTACCTTGGACTGTGTGTGTTTAAAAGGGTCCAGTCAAGGGGAGGAATTTGAGTGAGTTATTCCAGCTGTGATGGCTTGGAACTGTGCAACGCTCTGACCTGAGGGATGGCTGAGGTGCTGCTAAGGCATTTCTCACTTTCAGTTTTGCAGCTAACAAATTTTTTCTTCAGGTGCTGAAAAGTTTGGGCTTTCTTCCCCTTCCCCTTCCCCCTCCCCCTCCATCTTTTTTTCTTTTCCGTAATATCTGACCTTATGGAGGAAAGCATACACAGGAGCAAGCACTCTTTTCAATTACACTTTTGTAGTAATACTGCTATAATTAATTTATATTCTTTAAATTTATATTCTCAGTCTTCAGGGTGGATTCCTGGTTGATTTGATCTGCATTCGTTGGTACTCCCTTGCTCAGTGTAATGCTGGTTTACACCAGCAGAGGATTGGATTGCAGGAGCCAAACACTCCTTCTTTCCTTAGTCAAGGGGAAGAGATTCAGCCCCCTATTTCCTCTTTCACTGAACTTTTAACAATTTGGGGATCTTGGGCACAACCCTTCAGGACGCTGAGTACTCCCATGGGCACTTAAAGCAGGGTAGCAGATGGCTTGTGATACTTCCTAGGACTGGGGGCTTCATTAGCTGCAATTTAAAACAAAAAATACTTTAAAAACGCTTCTCAAAATATTTTTCTTGGCTTAGGAAGTATTTTTGCCCTTTTTATGAGAGGAGCAACTAAAGTGTCTCTTAGCTGCTGTGACATTCGCTGTAAACCTAGCTGCACACAGCATGGCTGGTATGTTCTTTCTGGCTATTAAAGGCTCATTAAAAAAATTAAAGTCTCCACAATTTACAATATTTTCCATTGAAATAGCATGTTAACACATTTCTTTAATCAGTGTGTAACTGTCAAGGGAAAGAACAATTCATCTAGTATATGCATACATTAGGAAAAAAAATTATCAGATTTAATGTTATTTGTTTTATATTCAGGGCTTTTTCTTTCTTTTTTTTTTTTTTGGGGGGGGGGGGGGGAAGGAATTCCTGCAGGGAAATGGTTAATCTATTTTTAACTAAAGCTTACTTTTGTAATCTATCCAGTGCTTAGAGTTCTGTCATTGATCTATGATTTATGTGATTTAAACCACCTCTTGGCTGTAACATTGGTTTCTATCCAAGATGCTGAGCTGAATACTAATTACGAGATCAAATTTATGCTGTTGGGCTAAGCAGCTGAAGGAGCTTTCCGTGCAGGACTCCCTTAAACCATGCCACTGTTGAGCAGTAGTGAAATATTTGGTGAGAGGGGGAGGGGGATAAAATGCTGGAAAAGGCAAAAAAACCCCTATATATATATGTATATATAGTAGGAAAACCAAAGGTCTCCTTTGAAAGCTATATTTTTAGTTCTCCTGACTGGCCACGCAGTGCTCTATGCAGATATTCAGTGTGTGTAAGCCTGCGACTAGGCACATGGCTGTGTTTTTACAGCAGAATCTCACTAATTCACCCTAACGATTGGGAAACCCACTGAGAAAAGCCAAATGGCACGAGTGAGCAAACAAATAAATAAGATTGAGGATATTTTATTCCAAGATGTATTTTATGCCTTTATTTTGACAAGTATCATGTTGTCAGAATGATTTATGGTATTTCATAGCGTACCAGTAAATGCACTGTAGTATGGTTTCTTACAGTAAGGAAGTCTTAGTAACAATAGCTTTGCTTTACCTCTCCTTAAAGCATTTTTAATGAGAAATAAGCTGAGACTACCAATTTTATAGAAAACATAGGTCTTAGGCTTTCCTTCAGTAAGGATCCTTCCATTCCTTTTCATCACCTTTGAAGAGGAGGCCTGAATGGCAGCAATTTTCTTGCATGTAGGGCAGACAAAACACGTCCCAAGAGCTCTGAATCCAAACCCCAGTTTAAATAAAAATGAAATTTTCTATGGGAGTTTTGCTGATTTTAACCAGATTTGAGAGGAAACGTCTCCCAGTGCACCATTTGACTTTCATCTCTGTTGGTATAATGCTGCTGCTGCTGCTGAAATGGTTTGATCTGTTCAGCTTTCCTGGCTTTTAAAATTTTAGAGATTTTTATTTACAGTGTAGTTCTCCTGTTTGCTACCTGCTCTCTCTCGTATTTTGTTACATGTGGGCAATGTGAACATTTTCAGATGACCGCCGTGCATGATTAAAATGGAGCATTTTTGCTGTTCTGCTCTTGTGAGACCCCACAAGGAGCACTGCATCCAAGTCTGGTCCCCCAGCATAAGAGGGACATGGAGCTGCTGGAGCAGGTCCAGAGGAGGGCCATAAAGATGATCAGAGGGCTGGAAAACCTCCCCTATGGGAACAGGCTGAGAGAGTTGGGGCTATTCAGCCTGGAGATGAGAAGGCTCCAGGGGAACCTTAGAGCAGCCTTCCAATACCTGAAAGGGTCCTACAAGAAAGCTAGTAAGGGACATTTTGTAAGGGCCTGTAGTGATAGGACAAGAGAGAACAGTTTTGAGCTTGGGGAGGGCAGATTTAGACTGAAGATTAGGAAGAAATTCTTTACAGTGAGGGTGCTGAGACACTGGAACAGGTTGTCCAGGAGGTGTTCAAGGCCAGGCTGGAACAGACCTTGAGCAACCTGGGCTAACGGAAGGTGTCATTGCTCATGGCAGAGGGGTGGGAACTGGATGGTCTTTGAGATCCCTTCCAACACAAACCATTCTTTGAATCTATGAATCAAACATTTTTACAGACTTCAGTTTTGCAGGAACCCTTTAAGATTTCATTTACCTTCTGCATTTTTTACCAATATTGGAATCAAATAGAACAGAACAGAAACTCCAGCTTGTGACTATTTCTCCTGTCTTTTCACTTTGGAGTTGTGCATTGCCCTTAGGAATCTGGAGATACAACCTTGGCCAGCCAATACAAAGGATGCAGGTGGCACGGTTGGATATACACAAGGACAAGGACTGAGGTCCTCTCTTGTGGATTTGGAGCTCTGTGAGGGCTGCGTTGCCATCAGTGAGAATCATTGCCTTGAAGCTCTTGGATGGGCTGCGTGTGCTCAATGCCTTTCCCCTGGCAGAGGTCACAGCAGTGTGCCTGCAGGCAGCAGGCCATCCCGCTCTGTCCCTAGGAGGCCTGTTAGCAGGGAATTAGTTCCCTTTTATCCTTATCCTTGCTCACTTTAAAAACAAAACCCAAACCAAACAAAACCAAAACAAAACCAAAAAAACAAGCAGGAAGAAAACAAACAGAAAACCTTGACCAAGTTTTTTCCAAGGGCATTTTTATACTAAGAATCTCTGCTGTGTATCTGCTCCTTGTTATCTTCCTCATCTCTCATTTCTCTCATTTTGTAACATGGGGAAACTCATATTGCAGTTACAGTTGCTTTTGTTGGGGTTTTTTGGCTTTTAAATTTATATTTGTTTATACTCCACTGGATGTCACATTTGCTCTTTAATGTGCATTGTTGTGAATCTGTGATGCAAAGAATGCACATTAGGTTAGGTTTGGGTAGAAGTTTGTGAACATATTTGTGTATCTGTGATAGTGCAGCGAGATGTGCTTGGGAACAGTTTGATTAAGGGGAGCCACAGCTCGCAATCCCATTTGTGTGCCTCGCTCTCCTGTGATGCCATCCTTACCCCACCTCATTTATAGGTACAGCAGCCTACAGGCCTAAATGCTGCCAGTAGGAAATGCAGTGAATTGCCTGACAGCCTTATGTCTGCGAAAGAGAGGTTATTAATCAAACCTGGGAGAGCCCAGGGACGCTGAAGCCTCCGCACATTGTGGCTGTGATTGCAGCGGGGTCACTTTGCCCACCGACGGTAACTGCTGGGTGTGAGACACGTCCCCTTCCTGCTTATGCAGGGAAATAATTTGTACCATCAGAGATGTTGTTGATCTTGAAGAAGAGTAGGTAAAACAATAAAAGTGAAGATGGGTCTTGGGTTAATTGCTGTCATGGTCTGAGGGACTTCAAAGGAATTATTGTACCGCAAGCCTCATTAAATGGATTGGATATTTTACTAAGCTGAACAGGTGGCTAAGTGCTCCAAAGGGAAAAGTTTGAAGATAGGAACCACCTCCATGACTCTTCATACCCGTGAAGCTGCCAGGGTGAAGGGAAGCTCCCACTCCGGAGACACCCAAGGAGGGCTGAGGGGTAGCCACGTGGCAGGAGGCTTGAGGAGCTGCAGAGTCCAAGTCATCCCAGAGGTTTCCACATCCTCAGCAGATGGTTTGTCATTTTTGGGTTTCTTTGAAGTGTGAGCTCATGGGACTGATGCTGTGGATACCATACAGGACTTTGTGGCCTCAGGGCAGTTGTGCTGCAGAGCCAGGGCTCTGGACGCTATGGGAGACTTTCTTCCCTGTCCCAGGGCTTGTTCTGATTACACTGTGTCTCTTACAAAGCTCTTACAGAGCAAAAAAGGAGGAGAGAAGTGCTATATAAAATCTAATAAAGTAACATTCTAGAGTAAACATGTTTCATATTCTGAATATATATATATATATATGCGCTAAATATTTGTTCTGCTTTCCCTTTTCTTTGCTTGCAGTAGAACTGCTAAATTAACAATTCTGGTTTTGACAATAATGTGGGGGGATCCCCCTGGAAGCACAGAAACTAAAATCAGGTTGATTTAACATGTAAGTGTGTTTACACAGGTATGTTTGAAATGTGATTTATGCCTGCTGGACAAATGGATATTTTGTGCACCTCCACACAGACAAGTGTGTAATTAGTGCACAACAGGATTTATGGGAGGGGAGAGGATTTTGGAAACCTGGAGTAGATTGCAGTAAATTTGTGCTTCCCTTCCTCTTGATGCTGGGAGGTTGTTTTATACCCTCAGGAGAGTCTCATTATATCCTTGATAAACCACTTCTCCCTGGTTGGGAAGAGGACTTTAAGGGATTCTTGTTCAGTTTTGTAACTATACCCCATAAATGTGGTCTGGGATGTGCTTGCTGGCTGCTATTGGGAAGCCTTGCTGACACCAAATATCCCATGGCTCTGTCCCTCCTCTCAGAAGCATCAAGTACATGAGCTCTAATGTGTCTGATGAGGACTCTGCTGTTCTTCCCACCTAATGCCAGTTTGTCTGCACAACGCTATCCATGAAGACAGTTAAAGCTTTGTTCAGCTGCCACTTTAACCTATTAAAACACAGTAAATTTTCTCCACCTCACTTCAGGAAAAACTTTGGAATGGAATTTCTACAAACATCACATTTTCTGTTCACCAACAACCCTGCAGCTGAAGTTTGGATAGTCTGCTGCTGAGTGGGTTTGCTGGAGCGTGCTGCTTGCTGTTCTGCTGCTGAGTGGGTTTGCTGGAGGGTGCTGCTTGCTGTAACACCCAGTTCTGTCTTCCTGTAACACCCAATTAGGCTCTTGTTTCATAAGAGCATAACAAAATTTTGCTCTTCCAAAACTTCTATGATTTATGGAAAAGGGAGAAAACCCCCACACTGGATGATGACACCAATGTGCTGGGCGCTGCTCTGCTTTCCTTCTCAGTCATGACTAGGGAAGTTCAGATTTTCCCTGGTTTTGATTACTCAGGGAGGCTTACTGTAAAAATGTACAAATTCTTGAAGAGCAGAAGGTTCAAAGACAACTCAGGCTGCTGAACCTTCAGAAAGAGAAAGACCCACTATATAAATCAGTTGTTTGCCCTTGGGAATGCAGTTAGCATCATCATCAACGACAATATGCCTCTAGTTAAGTTCCAGAGAAATCTAAGCTACAATCAACACGGCAATATTTTGGATGCCCAAACGTAAGTACCAGCACCAGAAGACCTGATGTGTCTGTAAAGCACTCAGTTTTCACAGAAAATGGGTACAAGTGAGGATGTAATTTATAAATAAGCATAAGAGCTCTGTAATTTCTGTAAGCCAGTGAAAACTAATAAAATCTAGGGCTGGGCTATCCGACAGAACCGAGCAGACAAAGTGTGTGCAACTACCCGTAGAGTGGCTGACATGATGAATGAGGATGGATCCCAACTCCGCTGAAGTTCTTCAGGGATAATAGCAGCATAAAGGAATTTCTATAGGGTGCATGAATGTGCCTGAAACAGAACAGTGTATTGAAGGCTCTGTATTATGCTGAGAATGACAAACATTTATGACTGGAAGGACTCTGAGTTTGGGGCAATTGAATGTTGTTTGCGTTTTGTCAGTTCTTTAATCTTTTGTCTTAAGGTCCCATCCAGAGCTTAAAAAAGAGAGGTTGATTCTTATAATTGTACTACAGAGTTAGTGAATACCCTCTTGCCTCAAGAAAATCAGCACTGCCTGGTATTGCACAGGTGGCTTACTACTAGAGTAAAGATTGTTCTCCTAAAAGAGCAGCTGGTGACAATGGAGCCTGAATGGCAGGGAGGGCTGCAGCTTAGCTCAACTCAACTCTTTCCTACTGATAGGAAAGAAAACTCCCACCATGCAGTGCCAGTTGGATTTAGTGAGCTTTACATTCATGCAATTGCAGATGAGGTTCAGAAATTTATTTTAAAAAGTGATATAAAAAAAAATTGTGGCAGCTGAAGAAAAATATGGGTGTAAGTACGCTGAGTTGACACAGTGCTGGTCTCTGCGCGTCTTGGCTTTGCAGGGTTAGAACCCTAGGCCAGTCACGCATCAAGGATTAGGGACTCAAACCAGGCCAGTGTGGTCAGCAGGCCATTAGCAGCTTCCAGTCAGCCAGGAGCTCAAACTGGGAGGGCAGAAAGCCAGGACAGCTGCCCCAAACTAGCCCTAGCTGTATCTCAGATTATAAATGTCATGCTCAGTATAAAGGGGAAGTTTGCTGCTTATGGGGGGCTCGTCCTTTTCCTCTTCTCTCCCTCTCTGGAGAGGCTCACTCATCATTTGCTACCTGAGGACTGGGTTTTGTGACTGCTGTACATTCATCAAGCTAAGTATTACTTTGTATACTTTATACTGTCATTAGTTTTGAAGTGAGTTTTGCTGTTTTGTTTAATATGTTTTATTTTCAGCCCCTGGGTCTTCTTTCCTTCCCTGATCTTCCTTCTCAGATGAGGAGGAGTCACTGAGTGTTAGAGCAGCTGCTATAGAGCATGCCTGGATATGGGTTGAAGGTAGACGCTGTGTAAAATGCCCCTTCTGCAGAGCTTCTGCCTTCCAGTTGTCTTTTTGTCTCCGGAGTGTTGCAGTCTTGCTTAAAAGAGAGTGAGAGATTTGGATGAAAGTTCTTCCAGAAGTTTGATGAATCCAATCTGTATGTTTCTCAGGTTTGGAAGAGGAGAAACTTTTGTGCAATGCTCAGATTGATTTGCAAGACCTTGAGGTTTCCAGCTTTCCCTAACCTTTGCTCACATACTGCAGCAATCTGCTCTTTGAACGCATTGATCCTCCTAGGTCTGTAAGAGCCTTTGAGGCAGAGCTAATTTTTCCAGTGTTGACTATAGAGGCTTGTGATTTTAGAGCTGAATGTCCCTTTTTCAACCCTGCTACCACTGACCCACTGCATAGCAAGTATCTTACATTATAAAGTGGTTATTCACAGAGGGCTCTGACCAGTGCTATCTGGAGGGTGGGAGATGCTTTCCTGGCGATGGGATGCGAACATTGTGGGGCAGATCTTCATTCGGGATAGAAATCCTGCCTGGTCACTGCAGCTCAATGGATGTCTGTTAATTCATGTGGAAAATGCATGACCCTAGTGAGATCACAAAGTTCAGAGTCCTTGACAGAGGGCAATACTTTGCAGTCAAGATTGAAATGTCTTTCTTCCTGTATTTCCCTTGACTTTCGGTTTTTCTGTGAGCCCTTTAAATTGTTTTTATGGCAAAACCTATGCTATTGTCCAAGAAACCTTGGAGGAATGTTCTGTGTTCTTGTTTGTGTGTTTTTCTATTGGGTCATTGCGTTTCCATATGAGTTGAAATATTGAGCTCTGAGAGCTCACCTGGATCCTCTGCTCATAGGCTGTGTTTGTGATGTGCAGAGGTTAAACTCCACTGATTCTGGTATAGATATTATTACTGTAGTGGCCATTGAGGACTTGTTTTGCTTATTTTTGAGTGGTCTCAACCTTTTAATTTAGTTTTATCGAGATTTTGAGGTGAATTCTCCTAGTCGAAGTAGCATCCTATGTCTGCAGGATAGATCAAGGGGTTTCTTTGCCTGCTTAGAATGTGATCTGAGTACTTTTCTTTTGTGTTTTGATGGTAAATTGAAATGTGGAATTGCTTTGTGCTGGAACAAATTCCCTGAGCAAGAGGATTTTCAGGGCTCCTTTGCATTGGTACAGTGCTGCCAAGCATAGAATTGTAGATTTCCAAGTTGGAAGGAACACAAAGGATATCTAGTCCAACATTTCTCATCAAAAGCTAAGGAGACAAGCATCTGGATAAGATGACCCAGCACCCTGAATCTTCCAAGTGTCCTGTGCTGGTGACTCCACCACTTCTCTGGGGAGATTATTCCAATGGCTGATCACTTGTGTTGTGAAAATCAGAATTTCCACAGGAGTAACTTGTACCTGTTAAACCTCATCTTTTCCATGCGACTTCTTGTGAAAAGGGAGTCTCCCTCTTCTCTGTAGACACTCTTCAGGTGGTGCAGCTTTCTTCCACTCCTCTTGAGAGCAAGGAAGGTGTTTGGAAAGATGAATCATCTGCACTTTGCATCCAATCTGGCTCAAAATACAATACAATACACCGGGTTGGAAGAGACCTTCAAGATCAAATCTTTCCTCCCTTTCTGCAGGAGTATTCTTCTCTTTGGGGGATCAGACTACTGTTAATACTATAGCTGTTGTACACCTCACAAGGCAAAGGTAATTTGACTTGAATTAAAAACCAAACCAACAGGTGTTCCCAGTTCAGCTGTGGGCTGTGTGCTGGGATAGAAATCACTTCTAGACAGTGAGCTCCTGTGATTGGGAGAGGACCTGCTCTCTGCTGTTCACAGGTGAAAGGTTCAATCTGGAGTGAAAACCAATCCTTTGTGAGCCACTGCCCTCACAGCAGTGGCATTCCCCCCCCCCCCAATTATGGAATGTTTGGTGAGCCCATCTCCTCTGCCCTCACTGCCTTTGTCTCACCATTGAGTCCCTGTTCTGGGTTAGATCAAGAACCTGAGAACCAAGACCTGTTCCTAGCAGTAAGTCCATCAAATGCAAACTCTTGTACTTATTTGGGAGCCATTTGTGGTGCTAGCAGGGTACTTAGCAGGGTGAACACTGTTAGCTGTAGGCACATAATTACTCTGTTCACAAACAGAAACCCAGATCATGTGTTCTTCATACAGATTCCCTCTAGATCTTCATCTTTTACATAAATAGGAAGACTTTAGCTCCAAGCCAATGTCAAACCTGTGATCTCTCCTGGTATACTTCACATTATGTGTTTTCTTTTCTGCTATTTTTACCTTCTCCAGCAGAAGGTGTGGTAGCCTTTCAGTGGAGCACTGTGGATGTGACCTTGGGTCCTCCTTTCTGAACCAATGAGTGCCCTGTTTGAGAAGCTTCCTTTTCTGCTGGCCTAAAAATAATTGCCCTGCTCTCTTGCACTTGCATCTATTGGTGAGTGAAAAAGAGATCTTCTTGAAACCAGCAGGCTCTACTGTATATCCAAGCTTCCTAGATTCCATTAACATTTTGTTAATGAAATAGTGCTTTGTCAAAGAGTCTTGGAAACTTAAAAGGGTATTTAAGCTTCTTCCATGAGTCAATACCATGTAATGTCAACATTACCACGAAGGGATAATTCAGAGATGTCACACAAAGTGTGTGTTATGCCACTTGCAGTCTAGCAAAACAGCTCAGCATTTATGTTGTTTAATCCATCTTCAAAAATCTTTTGTTCTGAAAAAGTTTGAGATCAATCTTGTCAGTATTTGCTGACACAAAGCTGATGTAAGTCTCTGGGCTCCTGTTGACTCTATCTGAGTTGTAGTGATTTACCCCAGCCCTGAATTAAGCCCAAATTAGGCATATGAACAACTTGCTATCAAAGTTTGAAGG
Organism: Picus viridis; assembly: GCA_033816785.1. Taxonomy (NCBI): domain Eukaryota; kingdom Metazoa; phylum Chordata; class Aves; order Piciformes; family Picidae; genus Picus; species Picus viridis. Next base: position 21,996,849 of record CM066580.1, on the reverse strand, counting down.
AATATAGAGCTGGAATAGCACACATCCTGCCAGTGCAAATGTGGATCAAAGCAGAGGGAAGAAAACATTTTGCAATGATGTGGGGCAGCACAGACACAATTTTAAGAGGCCTCAAGCAATTTGATGCTAAAGGGGCCTGAAGGATAGATAGAGAGGGACGTTTTATGAATGCTTGTAGTGATAGGAGGAGTGGCAGTGGCTTCAAACTCCAAGAAGCTCAGTTTAGAAATTCTTCACCATGAGGGTGATGAGGCACTGGAGCAAGCTATCCAGAGAAGCTGTGGAGGCTCCAAGCCTGGAAGTGTTCAAAGCTGGGTTGGACAGGGTCTTGCGCCAACCTGGTCTAGTAGGAGGTGTCCCTGCCCATGGTGGGGGGTGGGGTATGGAATTAACTGATTGTTAAGATCCTTTTCAACCCATTCTATGATTATTTAAACCTTGGATTTTGTGAGAAATGTACTTCCCTGGCTAGAAGTCAACAGGGAGATTGAGCTCTAGCAGTGAGGTTCAGTGTAGGGACATGGGGGTTTATTACCAAATTGTATGTGCTGCAGGATCCTGAGTTTATGCTGCTGTCACGATGAGTGTGATCAAGGTACGTGAATTCTCTCTTATCCCCCCCTTCCTTTCTTTTTTTCTTCTTTTTTTAAAGTAATTCCATCACTGTACCTACCATGTAAGGGAGATTTTTCATCCTCCTGGTCACTGCAGTAATGCTGTTTGTTTGTTTTGCCTTTCTACTTTTTAATCTCTTCCATTAAAGCTTTGTGTAGTTGCTGCAGTTGAATGTAATGAAAGGTAGCCTCAGTGTTCTTTGAAGAAAACAGACAGCCTAACTTCATACTTGGCTGAAGCCAAAAATGTTTTCCCATTATTATTTCTTACCTGCATTAAATCTATCCTGCTTCAGTCTTCCAAGATATATGAGCTCAGTTCTGCAATACATAAATTGATGTAAAGCTCTAAACATAATTCACACCTTTTGGTGGCAAAGGTTTGTATTTCATTCACATCCAGGATTTTTCTTTCCAACCAGGCATTTGGAGACCAACAACATCCCAGACCTGCTAGAGGAGCTCAGCAGGAGCAGAGCCAGCACTGCATCAACCATGTGAGTGAGGGAAAATAGTCCTGATGTTATGTTGCTATTGGTGGGTCAGACACACCGAGGTAATTTGCAAGTCCTTTCTGAGTAAGGGACACTTTCTGGCTTGATTGCACACAGCAGGAAGAAAAATAGTATGAGGCTCTTCATTTGTACTTTTGTGCTGTTTTACAACCCAGGAAACATACAGGGAATAAAACAACTGCTCTTTCTGTGAAGGCCTGTGGAGGGCTTGCAGTCTCTTTGCTCCAGGTGAGGTCACTGCAGGAGCAACACAAATGTGAATAAAAGGGGGTAGGGGGGAAAGGAAGCACACTGCAAATACAGGCTTTGAAATAATCTGAAACCAGGTTGTACAGTGCAGTGTTTGTTCTAGCTGCTTTATGCTCTGAAAGGGTCTCAAAATTTAGATTAGATTTAGCTCAGACATTAGGAAGCTTCCTCTGTGGGCTGGTGAGGCACTGGAACAGGTTGCCCAGAAAAACTCTGGAGGCACCAAGGTTGGAAGTGTTGCAAGTCAGGCTGGATGGGCGCTTGAGCAACCTGGTCTAGTAGGAAGCATCCCTGCCCACAGCAGGGGGTTTGGAACTACATGATGTTTGAGATCCCTTCCAACCTAAACCACTGTGTGATCCTTCAAAAATGATTAGGTCTTCTTGAGAGGTGCCTTGGAGCAAAGTATGCAATATGTGAGTCTATGTAGTGCATTAATCTTACCGTGAAGTTAAATTTTGGAATTGTCTCCTGGATCCCAGTCAATTTGATCAGGGCCTTCAAAGCAACAATGCATTTCCTAAGTAGAAAAATGTGACAGACCACAAATGTTACATAAGAAATAGAGTCATACATAAAGTTTATGATCCACCTTGGACTAAACCAAGGTAGGAGCAAGCAAGCTGAATCCAGAACACCACGGTCAGTGCTGCAGTAAAATGAAGCAGGTGGCAGTGGATGCAATGTTTACATGGAGTTTGGAAGAAAACCAAACCCAGGTACTTCTGAAATTGATACAGGGAGCATTGTAACTGTGGATGTGAAGTGCATTCAGACAGACTGTCCCAAAGGCTTTACAACTTTTAAAGACAACCACAATACAGCTCAGAGGAGCCTGAGAGAGCGGTGTAGGATGTTATGCATTTTAATCCATTAGTTAAAAAAGGAAAAAAATAAGTCCTTGAAGACATTAGACATTGAAAAACTCTAAGAGGTGGTAGAAGCTGCATCCAGAGATGGGGTTTGTATTTGCAGCAGTGGGTGGCTGAAGGAAGTGGGAGATGGCTAGTGCCAGAGGTGGCAATGTGAGCAGGGATAGACCCCACTAACTGGAGGCAGTGGGATTAAATCCCATAGATGCATCTGGCTCTTCTCGGTAGCCGGTTTGAGACTTCCTTGCATATGCAGAGCCACGTACACCTTATCAAAAAGCAGGTGTTGCAAAGATTAAACTGTTTTGAAAAATAGCCAAGTGTCTGATAAGAAGCCTCCACAGATCATAGAATCATGGAATTGTTAGGGTTGGAAGGGACCTCAAGGATCATCCATTTCCAACCCCCTGCCATAGGCAGGGACACCTCACGCTACAGCAGGTTGCTCACAGACACATCCAGCCTGACCTTAAAAACCTCCAGGGATGAGGCTTCTACCACCTCCCTAGGCAACCTGTGCCAGTGTCTCACCACCCTCATGGGGAAGAACTTCTTCCTAGCATCCGAGACCATTATATTCCTATGATACTAAAAAGTCTACTTCTCATTTCCTTAACTTCATCGATGACAACTAAACCTCTGTCGGCCTGCTTGCACATGAACCTGCCTCTCTCCTTCTCTTAGTTCTCCCGGTATAAAATGGGAACAGTACTTTCTTCCATGCTTTTTGACATTTCTTGTGTAAAGGATAAATCTCTGGGGAAAGAAGCCCTGGGTTTCTCTGTTTAGGCAGTACCTACCACATTGATACCCTTGCGTTATCCAAAGGCTTCCAGGTCCAACCACAGCACAGGCAATTTTAACTTCTGAACCAAGGAGAATATTTCCTCTATGGCATTAAATTGAAAGAAAATGTTATTGCCTCTTTGTCATATATTAAACAACTGCTTATTCTAGCTTCCTTGTTTCAGGTGGTTTGAACAGAGGCCCATGGTAGTCCCACTTGCTGCAAACTTTTATGTTCAAACCAGGATGGATCTTACCTGTGAGTAAGTTTTCTGGAGGCCACAATGTCTCCTGCAGTTTTGTGGGGTTATTTTTTGGTGTGTTTTATTATTTTTTTCCCCCTAAAGGAGACATTGCTCTGTATGAGCCTGTGTGTGAGGGAGGGAGAGAAAGGGCGATGCCTAGAGGGTTTCAGCTATCACGCTGTCTAAATATCCCTGGTTTTTAGTTGGAGTCTTCTGAATATGAGATCCCACTACAGGTAGGTGAAGTGACCTCTTCGGGTTTGAATCTGCTCTTCTTTGGCAGATGCAAGGCTGGAGCTTTGAACAGGAACCCCCTCCTGCTCCATGCAAAGCTCTTTGAATTGCCCCTGATACGCTTCTAAGGCTCCCCGGTTGCGTGCGAGGCACTTTGAAGATGAATGCCCCAGCATAAGGAAAACATGAAACAAAACCTACTCCCTTATGTCAGAGTGTGAGGCAGATTTCTCAAAGACCTTCAGTACAATGGTTGCTCTTTGGTGGGTGAGAGGAAATAGGCTGGTTCACCGGCTTCTAAAAGCAGAACAAAATTGCACAGGGCTGTCCATTGGGTGGTAGATCAGGCCAAAGGGAGGCGTTCAGGGGCCTCCAAGATGTTCAAGTCTGGAAAAACTTATTTCAAGTTGACTTCATTGGATCTTCCTTGATGAATATGAATTTATTATTATTATTCTTAATGTTTCTTCCTCCTGAAGTTTGCTGTGTTTTCAAGTTAACAGATATACCATGTCCTCTTGAGGGGGAATATTTTTTTCTTTCTCCATGAAAATCATCACAGCCCAGCTCCTTAGGCTATATGTAACCATCATAGGTCCATGGGGGAGTTGCAAAACAATGGAAATGTTTTCTTATCTGTCCTAGTATCAATACTTGTGTGATAATTGGCATTAAACTGTCTGTTATTGTGGTTTTCAAACCCTACAGATCCATTCTTCTGACCCAGATGAGTGGTCAGCTATGATCCAAAAATCTTCATTACCATCAAATGAGCAAACTCATTTCCTGGAGGGGTTAATGTGTTTACAGAGGGAAAAAATGGAAGTAATGTTCCAGGAGAGACTAGGTGTAGAAACAGAAGGGAAGAGGAGCAACAAAAGAGATTAAAAAACCCCAACAAACCCAAAAAAGATTAGTTAATAAATTGGTGATACTCTTCTCATCTCTTTTGGATGACTCCTACAATGCAGATGCTTGAACTCCCTATAAAGCAAGTGGAGAAATGCAGGACTCTCTGGGCCGCAATTCTTTTCCATATATGATAGATCCCTCTTCCTTCCAATCAATTAATTGCCTCCTAAACCCATCTATTTCCCACCATTGACTTTAAAGGGATTTTAGATGACTAGCCCAGATATAGCTGTCTACACAGTAAGTGATTAAAGTTAGGTTAGATGAGCTGGCAGACTACATGGATTTTTTTTTTTAATATATATATTTTTTTCCCCCTTCTTTCATGCAAACCCTAAATCAAAAGGCATCTCATTGGAGTATTATAAAATACAGCCTTCAGAAGGATAGTCTTCTACTTCCATATTCTGGCATCTGAAGGGAGGATGGAGACTCCCATCAATTTACAGAGAGGTAAAGATTTAATCTCCCTCTAGAAATCATGTATTTAATTCAGACATTTATGGGATTTGCTAAGCCAAGGCATAGCTGAGCATGTGGATGTTTCTGTTTCTTTATAGTATTTTAGCAAAAGGAGAATAAAAGACTAAATTAGGATGTTTTGTTCTCCCCCCCCCCTTTTTATGAAGCTAATGGCCCAACTTGTACCTGGAGGGGCACACACAGTCTGTGTGACCTTAATAACTGAAACCCTCCTTCTCACCCCTCTCCCGGTGACTGCAAAACAAACACTTGCCGTTTGTCCCTGTTAATGAGGAACCACTCAAAGAAGAATTTACCTGTTTTCTAGAGAGAAATTCCCACCACAAAACCCAAACCAAAACAAACAGCCCCAAACCCAAAGCAAAATCAAACAAAAACCCAAACCCCACAAGCTGTGCCTGGTTTCTGTCTGCATGTTAAAAGCAGGTATGGCTCAAAGAGATTTAAGCAAGTTTCTGGCAATTGGTGAATGTTTCCCTCGGGTTTCAGAAGTTGGCAAACCTGATGCATTATATATATAAATATATCTATAAAGCTAATATGCATGTCAAGTACAAGAGAGAGCAAAGCAGGGGATGGATTATTTTAGCTATAAATCAGGAAGGGACTCCCTGGGACACTGCATGTCTTTGTAGCCTCTAAATGTTAATTTCTTGCCATAATGGGTAAAGTCTCACATTATTATTTAAACATACAAATAAAGTGAGTGTCCCTTTCCCTATCTGTAAGTAATGTTCTTCTGCCAAATGATAGGCATGACCATATTTTTTCTTAATGGAATCCACATCTCTTTTCCTCTGATAGTCCACTGCTGAATATTGATGGTTGCAATAATTGGCTCTTTATTGGTATATTGTGTTGTCTCTGGGATGCTTCCTTTTTTTTTTTTTTCCCTGCAGTAAATCTTTTTTCGAGCTTTCCTTCTTTTGGGGTCTGGTACTTGGGGAAGTTGATGATTCTGGAGCCAAGTGGAGAGCTGTGAATAAGTCTTGCTGTTTTGATTTGTTGCAGAAGTGATGTATTGGTCGCTGGTATCTCTCATTTTATCTTTTCTGGTGGAAATACCTCAGTTGCTGCTGACTACATTTAGCAAACGAGCTCAGCCTTTTCTCCTCTATCTGTTTTCCTCTATTTGTCTCTAGCTTGAAGGGTTGGTGGCACCCGATGGTGGATAAAGGCAAGCAAATCTAATAATGCCTTTCTAATATACCCATTTATCTGGTATCATACTTTATTTTAACTCTTAATGCAACTGTATAATCATTGCTCCATTGCTATAATTGGATTTCAAAGTATATTTGTGCCATTTAATTACATCTATGGCATTTCTATAAGCTTATTGAGAGTAATTAGTAATCTTATAATTTTTAGTGGAACCATTTTCTATCCACTGCGCTCATTTTTCTCTTCAAATTCTTCAACACATTTGCGCCAATTTTCCTTTTTTACATCAGAATTTCTGGCATAAATAATCATTAAGATGATTTTATTTTTTTATCTCCCCCACTGTGAATGTGAACAGAGCTTAATCCAGCTTTCATTGAAGCCAATGGTAATCTTCTCATTTACTTCACCAGAAACTGGATCAAGCTAATCGGTTGCAAATTGCATTCGAGGCAAAGTCACATCTTATCATGGAAATCTTTGTGTGGATGGAAGATCCGAAATAGGTGATTGTTCCCAGATACTCTTGCCAGGTAATTTAGAAAGTCTCTTACACAACTTTAACCCACAACAACCCCATGCAGAGCTTCAGGCTGGGGTCAGAGTGCCTGGAGAGCTGCCAAACAGAAAGGGAGCTGGGGGTGCTGATTGACAGCTGGCTGAACATGAGCCAGCAGTGTGCCCAGCTGGCCAAGAAGGCCAATGGCATCCTGGCATGCATCAAGAATACTGTGGCCAGCAGAAGCAGGGAAGTCATTCTGCCCCTGTACTCTGCACTGGTTAGGCCACACCTTGTGTCCTGTGTCCAGTTCTGGGCTCCGCAGTTTAAGAAGGAGATTGAGACTCTTGAATGTGTCCAGAGAAGGGCAATGAGGCTGAGGAGAGGCCTTGAGCGCAAGCTCTATGAGGAGAGGCTGAGGGAGCTCGGGCTGTTTATCCTGGAGAAGAGGAGGCTCAGGGAGACCTCATTGTTCTCTACAACTACCTGAAGGGTGGTTGTAGCCAGAAGGGGGTTGGTCTCTTCTCCCAGGCAACCAGCACCAGAACAAGAGGACACAGTCTCAAGCTGTGCCAGGGAAAGTTTAGGCTGGAGGTTAGATGAAAGTTCTTCACTGAGAGAGTTGTTAGCCATTGGAATGTGCTGCCCATAGAGGTGGTGGAGTCACCGTCCCTGGAGGTGTTACCCTGGAGGTGTTCAAGAGGGAATTGGACGTGGCACTTGGTGCCATGGTTTAGTCATGAGGTCTGTGGTGACAGGTTGGACTTGATGATCTTTGAGGTCTCTTCCAACCTTGGTGATTCTGTGATTTTATTAATGTCTAGCCCAGAAGTTATGGCACTGCAAGAACTCTTAATGTATATAAATATATATTAAAAATTAAAATTTTTTTACCTGATCTTTCTGACAAATTAAAAACTCTTCCAGTTAAAGATTTTTATAAAGGGCCCAGAACTTTGCTTTCCAGGCATCAAGTTAGCTACCTCTTCCCCTCAATCAGAATACCTTGAAATGGGCATTTTTTCAGCTTTATCAAAAGTTATCTTTTTTTTTTTTTTTTTTTTTAAATTGAAATCCAAACACTCCTAATTTTCTTTATTTTTATTTATATATATTTTAACACCCTCTCTCTTGTGCCATTTCAGACCTGGGTCAGGTCATTAATATAACTGGTCCTCTTGCTGCTGAACATGAAACCCCGTAAGAGCTCCTATCTAAAAGTGTGATTCCTGCAAACTGCTTTCCCAAATAGGCACAAATTTCTGGTGTTCACTTCTCCCAACATTTTCATTTTGCAGCTGGGGGGTGCAAACTGTAACTGCCAAATCACATTTTACTCATTTTTATCTTTTAAACTATTGCGACTCACTTGTTAAGGAGATATTTTTCTCCTCTGCGCTGCTCCCACTCTCTTGATTAGAGGTTTGTTGCTTTGGTAATGTGTCTCTCCTTCAAGCAGTTAATGATTACACACAACTCTCTAACCTATAATTTTGGGGGAAGGTTATTAGGAAGGTGATATGGCAACAATTGTTTCCGTAGCTTAGAAATGTCCTTAGTCTTTGCTGGCCAGGACCTGGGGTTTAGAGTGAAAGCGGTGCTGGTGTCAAGGATTAAAGGTACTTCCCTGGGTTATTTATTCCCAAATCATGCCAATTTGTAAGGTTAGAAAGAGCCTTGTGAAAGATGGTGAGTTGGTATTTAGTTCTCAATGAAATATGAGAGCAAATGGTGCCCAGGGAGAAGGTGACCTGCATAGGCTCGAGGGTGAAGCCCCTTGGGCATCCAGGGAGAGACGTTCAGCTATTGGAGAGGTGTCCCATAACTCCTGGCATGACTTTTGAACCGCAGAGGCTTTAGCAAACTGGAGCATCTTTAGTTTCAGATAGCAGGATAACAATTATTCATTAGTCCAGCCTCTTGATCGAAAATACGGCACTGGAACAATTAGAATTGGAGATTTTGCCATTCTTTTACCTCAAGACTCCAACTCAAATATTGCCTCCAGTTCTGGTGTCCCCAGCAGAAGGAGGACACACAGTTGTTGAAGTAAGTCTAGAGGAGGCCACAAAGATGATCCAAGGGCTGGAACACCTCAGCTATGAGGATAGGCTGAGGGAGCAGGAATTGCTCAGCCTGGAGAAGAGAAGGCTCCTAGAGCACCTTAGAGCTGCCTTCCAATAGCTGAAAGGATCCTACAGGAAGGCTGCAGAGGACTTCATAGCGATAACACAAGGGAGAAAGGTTTGAAGATTAGGGAGAGTAGGTTTAGACTGGATCTTAGGATAGAAGTTCTTCAGTACGAAGGTGGTGGGATTGTGGAATAGGCTGTCCAGGGAGGCTGTGGATGCCTCCTCCCTGGGGGTGTTGAAGCCAGGTTTGATGAGGCCTTAAGCAGTTGAGAGGTGTCCCTGCCCATGGTGGGGAGGTTGGAGCAGGTGATCTCTGAGGTCCCTTCCAACCTATGCTATTTTATGTTTATCAGCCTAGAGTGGAAAAAAAGCCCTTAACTTTAATAATTTCATTACTAATCATTTGAATGGAGGAGTGTGACCACCCATGCACCTGAAATTCAATCCCTAAATACTGTACTTATTAGCATGTTGAATGTCAACGCCTCTAGCACTGATAGGAGCCAGGTTCCCATGTCACAGGAACTCTCCCTGTCAGAGGCTGGATTTTTCCAGTGGATGCTTATTAGCAATTTGTACTGAAATTTTGTCAAACCCCCCCAAACAAACAAAAACCTACTGGTGTTTTGCTACTTTAAAACCATGGCAACATCACAATGTTCTTTTAGAAATGACTCTATGAATTAATTGCAAATTACTTATTAATGAAACAAATATTCAGCTGTCACTTGAACTAAACTGCACGATATGCTTAATGATTATTTTTTGAGAAAACACTTTTGTGTGTGTTTGATCTGCCTGGTGCTAACAGCAGTAGAAAGAGGAAAACATTTGGTGTTGGAGCAGAAACTTGAAACTGGCAAGAAGGAGAAGGAAAACATCAATAACTGCAAAATAGTTGAAAAGCCCAAAGAAATGGTAGGTCCCTCATAATTATGTTGGAAGCGTCAGAGGGTTGTGATCAGTGGTGCAGAGTCTGATTGGACACCTCTAGCTCACAGTGTTCCTCAGGGGTCAGTACCGGGTCCAGTCTTCAACATCTTCATCAGTGACCTGGATGAAGGGACAGAGTGGACTCTCGGCTAGTTTACTGGTGATACCACACTGAGAGGAGTGGCTGAGATACTGTCAGGCTCTGCTGCTGTCTACTGAGACCTGGACAGGCTGGAGCTGGGTAGAGGGGAACCTTGTGAAGTTCAGCAAGGACAAGTGTAGAGTCCTGCTCCTGGAAAGAAATAACCACTGCATCAGTTCAGGCTAGGGGCTGACAAGACAGAAAGCAGCTCTGTGGAGAAGGATGAGGGAGTCCTGGTGGACAAGTTCACTACAAGCCAGCAATGTGCCCTCGTGGCCAAGAAGGCCAATAGCCTCCTTTGGGGCATTAGGAAGAATATGGCTAACAAGCTGAGGGAGGTTCTCCTTCCCCTCTCCTTTGCCCCAGTGAGGGCGCATCTGGGCTACCGCATCCAGTTCTGTGCTCCTCCCCAGTTCAAGAGACATAAGAAACTGCAGGAGAGAGTACAGCAGAGGCTACAAAGATGGTAAAGGGACTGGAGCATCTCTCTAAGGAAAGGTTGAGAGGAAATCTGGCAGCAAAGGTTTTCCCAATAATCTGAATTCAGCCACGTAAAATGAGCATGAAAGTATTCCCTTCATAGGTGTGGCTAAAAGCTTGCAAGCTTCAGGGAGTCCCTAAAATGAAATATCATCTGTAATTCTGCAGGAGATAACAAAAATAAGTGCCACTAATTAGGGAATATACATTCCTCATGGCTCTGGTGTTAGAGACAACACCTCTGTGCTTCCCTGCACTATCTTCCATGACCCGCAGTGGTGACCCAACTGGGACCCTTTATGGGTCACTATGGTGTAACTGGTGTGGGGATTTTTCCATGGGAAGCTTGCTGATGACCTGCATTTGTCTCCATGTGCTCTTCTTTGCAAGGGGCAGGTATAAATAAGCAATGAAGGCTTTCTGCTCCTCGCTGTGCCACTGATGCTGTTTACAAGTGCAGAGACACGGCGTGGTACACGAGCAAGGCTGGTCTGCCCGTCTGTCTTCTGGACACAGCTCAGGTGTCCTTCTGCTGGTTTTGCTGAATTATTTACCACTTGGTAAGCATGTGCCTGCGTGAGATATTTAAAGGGGGAATCTGAGGCGAAAATCCCATCCATTTACCCGGAGCTGACAATGGAATATTCATTATCACATTAGATCTAACCACAGTGAACACGATGGCTTCTGTTGATTATGTGCCTGCACGAGAGACTTCTTTGGTGGTAAACCTGTGTGCCAGGGATCTGAACAGAAAATCTAGTAAATGGAAACCATTTTCATTATAGCAAATTTGCCTTCTTTGAACTTATAGGACTTGACAGGTTTAAACTACGCTTTAAACCTGCTGTGGATTATATTTTGGTTTTGTTTCTTACTGGCCACAAGCAATACTAGATGAGGACGCATCACACACGTGCCCAATCCCAGCCACAGGCATGAGCTGAGATTTCTTATGCAAAGAAAAAAATAAATGCAGATTTGGTATCTGGAGAGTGGCATGTATTTGTCTTGGGGTGATGCCAGTTTTGCAGGATTGGTGTGGAGGTCTCCTCTCCAGGAGAGCTGGGGCAAACAGCCCTGCCTGCAAACTCCTCCTCCCCCTTCATCCTGAGTATGTGCTGGAGTGAAGTTAGCACAGCTTGGTGAGGTGTTTGAGTAACCCTTTGGCTGTGTGATTGTAGAAAAGTTCAGTAAGCTGTGTGGGACTGACCCAAAAAGAGACATGAGGTATTTCCTCTCTCTTTTCATCCACCCCTCGTTCCACCCCTGGCATCCCCCTCCACCAGCGATCCTGTCAGATTTAAAGACTGACTTAAATCTTCTCTGCAAGGCAGAGAAAAAATGATGAGATAAAACAATTTGAAAGGCCACCTCTTGGGCAAGTTCTCGTTCTCCTAGGTCTGTAAATGAATTTCAGACTAAAATGGCATAGCGAGGGCTGGGTTTGGTGGGAGGTAGGCATGTGGAGAAATGGAGGAATCAAATATGTTTCTGTTAATGTTAAGACTGATGATTCACTCCCAATTAGTAATTCATTGAGATACGCAACTGATTGCATCAGCACAATGACTATAAAAAAAGGGGGAGGGGGAAAGGTAAAATTAAGTTCTTCCATCCCATAATACTCACAGCAGACTTTTTTTTTTTTGCTTTGGCAAATGACATGTAAGGAATGATGTGACCAGAAGCCGTGCTTGCCTAGTCATTAATGGCTGTTGAGAAGGTTTGCTTCGGAGTGTGGTTGCAATGAAGCTATTGTCTTGCAGAAAGCTATGAGCTTTTTTCCCCTCAGAATGCTGGAGATACTTTATAGCTCATTCTTCTCCTCATGCCTCCTGTTTTCATCTCTAGTTGGAAATGAAACGTCCTTAGTGAGGCAGAATAAAACGTGAACATATAGCAGATACAAAAGTGCCAAGCACCTTCAGCTGTCACCGATGGGAGCATAGATGGAAATAAAATGATCTGTAACTACAACTGAGAGGCAAAAGCCCCCTTATGTTTAATCAATATTTAAAGGAGGAATTACATGTATCACAAATCCCCTTTTATGTTGCACTTAAAATCCCCTTACCTGCCCTTTAGTTTTCATGGTTTTCCTTGTCTTCATTGCCACTTAATTGTGTTTCAGCAGGATTTGCTTCCCTACTGCTCATCTTCTCTTCCTGATGCCAGAGCACTATCCCAGTATTTCTCTTCTACCACACTTTGATGCCAGACACCAGGAGATTCAGATTTTTTTCATCTGGGGTCTAACAGAAAAGAAAAATATCTGCTTTGTGGGAGTGCCAGACACTATTTCCAATGTAAACGTCCAGAGTTAGGGCAAGGGAACAACAGGAGGAAAGCTCAACTCTTATTTGACTCAACATTCAACACTGAGTGTTGGTCATGGCAGAGCAGCATTGCTGGGACTAAATGGCCATGATCTGCTCTGCTGCTGGCCATAGCAATGCTTCTCCTGGCCCCAGGGATCCAGGCAGTGCTCCACACCAACTCTGTGAACACTAAAAATATCAATCAATGAGCAGAGAAGGCAGAGCTGTGCTCTCCTCTGGAGACCCACTTTGCTTATGTGAGTTGTCCAGTCTGTCTAATGAATTAGAAGCATCATTTTGAGCCTCTTCTTGAGTTTTATTAATCCTAGACACGTTCATTTGGTAATCTTTGTGTGTACATTTGTCTTATTTTCAGAGTTAAGGAAGACTTTGTGTATGTGTCATACTAGTTTAGGGGCATAATGGTGGGTAAAGGCCTCCTTGAAAGGGGAGAATATTTTTCTTTCAGTTTCTTTTCTCTCCCAAACCAATTATGTGCTGCCTTCTGTGCTAGCAAACTGATTGGAAGAGGTCTGGGAGCATAGCTGGAGATATCATCCTTTCTCTCACAACACTCTCTTGGCTGGGCATTGAGCTTTCATGATAATTCATAAGAAATTGTATTTTAAAAAAGACATCCAATGTCTGCAGCAGCTCTGTTCTTGAGTTGTTTTTAAATCAAGCACAAAGTGTATTTTATTGTATTTTTTTTTATTAGTAAGTTTCCTGAAGTGCAGTTAATCCAAATTGTGCTGAGTCTGTGCTGGTGGAAATTGGTCTTGCTCTTTTCAACTAGTATCTGCATCATATCTCAAAATGCTGAGCGTGGACCTGCCTTGTTACAGAGAGCCAGAGAGTTTCCATCACAGTGGTGAAGACCACAAGCTCAGAAGATGCTCATTCATGCCCAGTGCTGTAACAGCAACATACATCAGGAGCTGGATATGCTAAAGCAGTGCCAGAAGTTGACTCCCCAGCAGGGTTATGCCCTTTCCATCTCAAGGATGACTCTTGACTTTCTTCAGTCTGGTGCTGCGTGAGCTGGTGTTGGTGGGAGCACACCAGAGGGAGATGTAGAAGTGGAGTTCAGGCAAGGTAGGGTTCATGGTGTGTAGGCAGGAGAGAAGGCAGGGGGATACCTGGAACAGGCTCTCAAAGGACGAGTTTAGAAAGAAATGGTTGAGTGCTTGGATGAAGATTAAAGAGGTCTTCAAGACACAGATGTGACAGCAAAAGAGAAGACATGAGGGAAGGCTGTAAAGAAGGCAGAAGGGGGTGGAGGAAGCCAAAGCAGAGGTGCTTGCTGAGGCTGACAGCTTGAGCAATAAGAGGAAAGAGCTTGTTTGACTTTTGTTTGGTTAATGACTATGTGACAAAAAACCAACCACGTGGCTAATTGTCTGTGGGGGAAGAGGCTTGAAATGGAAGCATGGGGCAGGTGTGTGAAGCAGACGAGAAGCTGCTATGAGGCCGGTCATGGAACCAGCAGAGATGGAGAGCTTAGAAAAGGGAAATGGCTTTAGAGTGGAAACAAGGTTTAAGAAGAATAAGAACAGTGTGAGCTGGATGGAACGTGGTGTTGTCACTATTATTATTTGAAGGTTGGCTTGCTTTGAATCTTACAAATAACTTCTGTCAAAAAAGTATAAAACAAGTTTTAAACCTTGACTTTTAATTCTACTTTGTTTATTAGAGAAAAACTCTCAGTTTTGTGTTCTTAATCTCATGTAAGTTGACAGGGTGAGAACATTCATTGTGCTAGAGGTGGTTAAGATGATTAAACCACTGAAATCTGGTTCCACACTGAGCACATAAGGGCGGGGGGAAGACAATTAATACATTACCATACCAACAACACTACTAAAGGTAGTGAAATGCTTGTCTATTATTTATGGTTAATTTTAGAAGAGAGAGTTCACTTTTAGCCCAAAGCATCGAAAAGAGAGGAAAAACCTTTTAACTGAGTAGAAATTTCCGTTGTGAGCTGTAGGGAAGTTGAGCTGGATGTTGAGGAAAAACTCACCAAGATAAAACCAGTTTCAGTTTGGTAGCTCTGTAGTGGTTCTGCAGTTTGGCAGCTGTCAACATCTCAAAATATCATCTCACCCAAACCGTTGAAAGAAAGAAACCCTTTGATTTTCCCCTTGAGACGCCCAAGCTGAAAATGGACTCTTTGTAGTCTCAGCCTCATTTCAGACAGTTTTTCTTTTTTTTTCCTTTTTCAACATTCTTGCTGGCAGAAACAACTAAATCATAAATAGAGTCTCTGTTAATTAAATAAGTTTTATCATTTTAACTTGCTTTTTAAAGTGGGGGAAAAAATAGTAAATCTCTAACATTTTCTTTTTTATTACAAATCTTCAGGGACTAAGCATCACATTTCTTGCATCATTAATAATGCAAATTAGTTTTTGTTTGGCTCTCACATAAGTTTATAGTTAGAAGTAAATATTTAATGCACAGATCTGGGAAATTAAATCACGTAGAGCAGAAATTTTACTTTATAGTTATTGAAAGCTAATGTAAGAAAGATGGGAGGCACCACACTTTCTGTTTATTTAACCTTTCTTGCTCTTGCTTTTCTTTCACTAGAACTCTTTGTAACTTGTCATTAAAGGCTGTTATAGTCCTGCAGTATCTGTTTTTACTATCTTTACAGTAGCTACAGCGTCCAGCATTCAGTATCATTATTAAGTAAAGGTTAAATGTATATGGTCTACGTAGGGTTGTAAGGATTATATTTTTGGTCCTGAGTAAGGACAGGAAACCAGGTGATTATTCAAAAGAATACCTAGAAAGTTGTTGGCTTTGAACACTTTTATTTTTTTCCCTCCCTAAGACTGCTTAATGAAGCAAGAGTCAGATAGCCAAAGTAGATTAAACTTCACTCTGGGCTTTGAGAGGGTAAAATACTTTGACTTGTTTACTTGTTAGCACAGGCGTAGGCTGCAGTTAATGCATATATCCTATAGCAGGCTTTTCTGCTCTGTGTGTTTGCACATTATTCCTGCATATATTGTACCTCTCTCCCTGTGAAATGTCTGTGGGAATGAGACTATTGCAGACAAATTACAGGCGTTTCACCATGACATCTGCGCTTTCTGTGGCGATCCTTTATTTCATGTAGCTGTGTGGTGGGGAGCAGAAACTAATAAGCATCCTGGTATTTTGTGTGTGAAATCTGATAGTGAAAAAGACACCAGAGAGCATTCTTCAGTGATAAAAAGTTTAAATAGGCCAATTTATCAATCTGACAGAGATTTGACCTGAAAGTTAAAGTGTTTGAGTTAAGTGGGGATTGTGTAAAGAAAGTTGAGGCTGCGCTGCGGAGAGGCGGTTGGTTTCGTGAGTTATTAAATCAAAATAAAAGATATTGACAAAGCAATAAATTGCCTGAATCACCCCAGCTAATAGCTTTGGAGAGCACTGAAGACATTCTCTGCTCTGAAGATGTGTGAAGCTTTTCCCTGTCTCATACTTTTGTACTTCTGCTCACACACGCTCTCGCCGTGGTTGGTTTCATAACAGACTTGGCACCAGATTGTTCCTGTGAACGCTTTGCTGGAGAACTTGCTCTGAGCAGTGTCATGGGGAGCAGGAGCAGTGGCATTGCTCTGCTCTCAGCAGGATCGTTGAACTGTGCAGGTGGGCTCCTAATCACTCTCATGGGGACTGGAAAAAAAATAAAATAATGGCACTAATATCTTTAGTGGGAGAAGCGAGAGCATGAACCAGTGCTCTTTGCACTCCTCGGGAGCCCTCAGCACCGTTTCCAGGCTGGAGCTTTGTGGCATTTGGAGGGCAAGCAGCATCTGACAGTCCCCTTGGACAGGGATGCTTTGGGGAGCCATGAGGCAATTAATGCCACCTGCTTAATGATGTCATGTAAACCCTTCACAGTGACCATCACCTTCCTTGGAGAGGGGCTGAGTTTGCTCAGGAAGGGGGAAAGCAAATTGCTGTGGGACCCGCCAGGAGCGGGTGGGAAGCAGCTCTTTGCCCTCGCGTTCATTAGCTGGGACCTGCTTTTTCCTCCTACTCTGTAGGGTTGAGGGGTGAAGGGGGGGCATACCCCCTACCTACAGCTTCCCCACCGAGGAGGGAATGAGGCTAGCTCTCTTTGGCTTGAAAACTACACAGATTTGAGACTATTTCCCCTCCTGCAGATTTTTCCATGGAGAGGAGCATAGAAGACATTACTATTTATAGTGCACAGTACGTGTACACAGCGTGACATCCACTGGCTTTTTGAGCAAACATCCTACCGGTTTGAAGGGGGGCAGGCTCTCCATCTCGTTGTCCCCGAGGTGCCCTGTCCCCTCTCCTGAGGAGGTGGGCAATCATGCAGGGGCAGCACCCATCTCTTCTTGTCTGGAGTTTTTTTTCACTTCTTTTTGTATGAAGATACTTGCCTCCCTGCTGTGGAGCTGCTGCTGAGGCTCAAAGTCAAAGCAAGTTTTCAGTACCGATAATGTGAGTTTTAACAGAAGGGTGAAGGACCCAAAGCAGTGAAGGTACAAGGGGGTTGAAGAGCATCTGCAAAGTCTAGTTTGGGGATGGAACACTTATCTGTATGGGGGAAACTGAAGATGGAAATTGTGTTGGCTTAATCAAGGAGTTTGGGGGATTTTCAAGGCAATGAGGACTAAGAGTGGGGCTTGGGTTTCCCTACTGCCTGACTACTGAGTGGCATGACATCTCTTTGTATACAGATTCAGGAAATGTCTTCATCTGGGCTTGATCCTTGATAAGAGAGGATCCCAGAAAAGAGAGCTGATAATGGCAATAAAAATACCAGTGAGCAGTTGGGAAGGCCCAGCTCGAATTGTGCTCTGCCAATAGCTTTGCAATCTGTATAAGTATGAGTGGAAAGACAAACAACTCTGATTTCTCTTTAAGAATGTGAGTATCCATTGTCAGAGATTTAAATTAGAGTGGTTTACTTGTACTGTATGTAAATTCCTTCTTGGCAAATAACCCATGTCCACTAATATATGTGTATTTTGGGTCTTGTGTAGTTTTTGGTCTCGGCGAAATACAATGAAATTTGATAGCACAGAGAAATACTTGCATGGAATGTCAATTTGTGTGTGTGTGTGTGCTTCTCACATATCCATAAAAGAGTTTACACATTTCTAATTACTCATTCAAAAAGAGACTTTGCAGCACTTTAAAAAGAGAGCCAATTTTTCTCCCTCCTGTGTTCTGTTTTTACAGCTTGTGGAAAGCTTATTTAACGAAAGTTTAAGTAATCAGCGAAAGTCGTTTCTGAGAAGAGACTGACAGATATGAAGCCTCTTTTCACACTTCATAAGAGGTGGAGATAGTAGCCATAAAATTTACAGCTCAATAGTACTCTGTTTAGCTTAAGTTATAGAATTATTAGTGTTTCAGGCACGTGATAGGTGGTTGGGTATTTTAAATGATTATATATGCTTTGTGTGGCTGAGCTGAAAGTGTGCAATTCTATTAGCAACCTACTCTTCCAAACCCAGCAACCTGCACTCTCCCACGGGGCTGATGTTGCGCTAAAAATATGTGTTTGCAGCTGACTTTGCTTCATGATATATTAATAACAATACTAGTGATACATTCCCTTCACAGAGGCTCACCCCTGGCTATGAAAGTATGAATTTGAGGGCTGTAGGAATGAGCAGTCAAGGCATGCCAGTAAGAAAGGAGTCAGGAGAGAGGGGGTCAGCATGATCTGCATCTCTGCCCCAGCTCCTGCAGAGCAGGGACACACAAGTTTTACTGTGTGAGAGACCTTGCTTATGGGGTGGTTGAGAATAAGTGACTTCTTCTGCAGGTCACGACCAATGATGTGTTACAAAGAGCTGAGTAAAAGAGGAAGATGTTGGCTAGATGGTGAGCCTTACAAATGAGAAATCTCCATTTCAGCTCATAAAAATGGGCACTTTAGAGACAGTAACATGCATTTGAGTGTGAATCTTTCCAAATACTATGAGCTGCCCAGATGTTACTAGAAGTGGGTAGTACATAGAAATACTTAATGGCAATGTGTAAATAAGCAAACAAAAGCAATTATTAAAGGCACTTAAATATTACATTTTCTGTACCATCCTTTCAACCTTCTATTTTTAAAGTAGCTCTGTAGATGTAGCTGCTCACCCAGGAACAAAGAGCAGAAAGACTTTCATCATTCCTTAAAATAACATAAATTGGGTGAGCTGGAGTCTAGTCCCACTGCAGTTATTTTGAGGTTTGTATGGCTTTCAGTAGAGCAGGGACCAGGTCAGGGAGGCATCCTGGTTGTGGCAAGGTAGAACCTTTACACACTGTACGACTCATCTCAGTGTGTGGGTTAAAAAGGTGTAGTGTAATGTTTATATATTGTTATGTCATTGTTTATGTGTGCCTAATGCGGCCAGCCTTGCTCTCACATCAGGTCAAAGCAGTGTCTTCATCATTTGCTGGTTGGTTGTGAATTGTGGGGACACTTTGTTATTGTCCACAAGCTGGTTTCTATGGTAAAGGTTTCAGTTGTGAAGGTGTTCAGTATTATCTAATCTAATGGAGTTCAACAAGGGCCACCCCATGCACTGGCATGGGCTAGGGGCTGACCTGCTAGAAAGTAGCTCCACAGAGAAGGACCTGGGAGTGCTGATGGACAAGTTCCCCATTAGCCATCAATGCGCCAGTGGTGTCCTGGGGAGTCTTAAGAAGAGTGTGGCCTGCAGGTAGAAGGAGCTGCTTCTTCCCCTCTACTCTGCCCTAGTGAGGCCACAACTGAATTACTGGGTCCAGTTCCAGGATTTCCAGTTCAAGAGAGAAAAGGAACTACTGAAGAGATTCCAGCAGAGGCAACAAAGATGATGGACTGGAGCATCTCTCTGAGGAGGAAAGGCTGAGCTGCCTGGGGCTGTTTAGTCTGGGCAAGAGCAGCCTGAGAGAGGATCTTCTCAATGCTTATCAATATCTAAAGGGCAGGGTGCAAGAGGATGGGACCAAACTTTTCTCAGTGCTGTCCAGCAACAGGACAAGGGGCAACAGGCACCAACAGGAACAGAAGGTTCCATCTGAACATGAGAAAAAACTTCTTACATGTGAGGGTGCTGGAACACTGGACCATGCTGCCCAGAGAGGTTGTGGAGTTTCTTTCTCTGGAGAGATTCCAAACCCATCTGGACTTTGTGATCCTGCGCAACCTGCTGTGGGTGACCCTGCTTTAGCAGGAGCTCGGACTAGATGATCTCCAGAGGCGCCTCCAACCCTTGCTGTGCTGGGATTCTTGATCTCGGGCACAGTGCTAAGCTTAGAGAAATTACTATGAGGTACGCTTTTATGTCTGCCACATCTGTGTGTGTTCAGGGTACCATGTGAGAGCTGATACAGCACCATTAGCTGCTGTACTAACAAGTGCTTTATATACACAGCAAATTCTCCTGTGTAGTTATGCAGTGCAGGAAAACTGCTGCTTGTACCAGCCTGCGAATTCTCACTGTTTGCCTCCAGCTTCACTTGCAACTCAGCGTAAGGTTTTCTGGGTGTTGAAATCTTAGATTTCAGGTTAAAATGCCAGTTCCAGGAGAAGTGCCTTGATTTGTCAGGCCCTACAGGTTTTCAGCTTGGCTCGTGAATACCAACATTTCCTAAAGCCCGTTCAGCCAGCTCCAAGAGCCGTATTTGGGAGGCGTTCAGCGAGCCTGCATTCAAATGGTTAATATGCACTATGTTCTGTTAAAGAAAAGGAAAACTGTCACCCTGTCATTTTAGAGTCTGACACTAAGCTTGTCAAAAGAGACAGCTGTTAAACTGAATTACTGTTGACATGCAGAGAAACGGCCCTTGCCAGATGTAAAGGACATCTGCGGCAATGAAGTGGTACAGGGTGGCTTTTAAAATGTGGTCATACTGGTATTTGAATAGAGCGTCTATGGCATTAAAACGTGGCCTTGACTCAGACAGTTTAAGGCAGCGAACCAGAGCCAATGGGAAGCACAAAGAAGGGCTGATCTGTTGCTGGATCCATAACTTATGCATGAATGTGAAAACAGTGCAGTGTCAAAGCCATTAAGCTCTTATCGTGTATCCAGGAGGATGCGGGTTGGAGACACAGTAGGAAATATTTTGTGTTTCTGGGTCCTTGAATGCGTGGGTAGGTGAGGTGTAAATTCACAAGGTGGATTATGCGGGGAGTGAATAGAAATAAGGCTTCTTGTCTTTGGCAAACAACTGCTCTGACAAGGCTTGCAAAGTGCATTAAGCTTGGGAAGTGAGGGCTGGACGTGCCTTGTCCTTGTTTCCGATAAGGCTGCCAGCGTGCAGCGCGCATGGGTGGGTAGCGGGGAGGTTGTCCTTTGCGGAGGGGAGCAAATGGAAATGAAAATAGCTGCGTGGAGGGGGCTTGGAGAATGTTGCCTGTGTATCTTAGCGTGATTTTCATTTTAAAAAAGTTGGGATGTCAGAGCCATATAGTAAAAAAAAACCAAAACCACCCTAAACCAAAAACTCAACCAACAAACAAGACAAAAACAGCAACAGGAAAAAGTAGATCTGATAAATATTTTATAGCATAGCAATGGAAACCAGAGTAGGGAATTCTGCAGGTTATATAAGCGCCAGTCTCTGATTTGCATGGTTTTAGGGTAGAAATAAAGCTATGTTGGAAAAGAGAGAAGGGGAAAAAAACAGAAAAGAAAAGGAAAAAAGTCTCAGTTAAGCAATTTTGTTAAGTGTATGAAAAATGGAACATTATGAGATGAAGCATGTAGTCATTGCAAAATGAAATTGATGTTTGAAGCCTAAAAACCAAAATAGCAAAAAATAATATGGGCCAAACATAATTTTGAATATGTTAGTGGATCATATCTTGATGATTTATTTGTATGTTTAGTGGTGGCAGAAACCAAGGAGTTTGCCATCTGTGGGAGAGAAGGCAAATGATATTTCTAAATCATCTAGATTAAGCTGCTCCATTCCACAGGAAAGCAACAATAGCAACTTGCTTCAGCAGCAAGAATGCTAGACTCATGGAATTATTTTGGTGGGAAGAGACCTTTAAGATCATCAAGTCCAACCACTGAACCAGCACTGCCAGGTCCACCACTAAACCCTCAGCAGAACATCTATACATCTTTTCAATCCCTCCAGGAATGGGGACCCCACCACTTTCCTGGACAGCCTGTTCCAGGGCTTGACAGTCCTCTGGGGGAAGAAATTGTTCCTCATGTCCAGCCTAAATCTCCCCTGGTGCAACTTGAGGCCATTTACTCTTGTTCCTTGCTCTCCAAACTGCCTTGCTAGTCTTGCCCACCACACAACAGCAAGAGGTGGAAGAAGTCAGTGCCCATGGTCCAGCTGCACAGCCTCCAGGTTTCTGAAGTGAGGTGTGGTAGCACATGATTTATGGAGGGAACTCTACACAGTATGGAGAGCTGCTGGGTAATGCTTCTGCCAGATCTGACTGAAGGGCCACCTGCACATGTAACCAGAGATGCACCCACTGGTCCAGATGGCCATGGCTGGATGGGTCACAGCAGGAGGCTGCTTTACAATACAAATATCTGTGATCTAACACAGCCCATCATGAAACTGCATTTATCAGCAGCTGCCAGAGGTCTGCCATGTACAAGGAGGCAGTGAGTAGTGTCAGCATTTAACCATGCTGGCAGGGGCAGCAAGCAGAGAGTAGCTGTTGTGTTTGTGCAGGCTCCAGGAGTCAATGACTTGTGCTTTGTGCCATTTTCTGTGAGGCTTTTGAGTGAAACCCTCAGGCTGACCATGCTCTCCTGGGGTCAGAGCACATCATTGTGTTTCGGGGCTCACAATGATGGCGAGTTTGTCCCCTGGAATAATTTTTACATGGAGAAGTTGAGAGCATCTCATTTCTCATCCCTCTGGGGACCACTGGGAGATTTTTGAGCTTTCAGCCTGGTGTGGTAAGAGCAAGACAGACCTAGGAGGAAATCTCAGGGATTTTATGCCTTCCTACTTGGCTGCTGTGTGTGCCCTTGTCTGTGCTGAGCCAGCACATCAGTACTGATGTGTCTGTAAGGGCAGTGCTGGGACAGGGCTCGGGTGGTCACCTTCACCTTGCCAATCTTACAGGAGCTGTTTGGGCAAAACCTCAAACCCCGCTTCAGAAGGGAGTGTATGCTGCAACAAAAAGGCTGAAATCTCAAGGTCCCCTCTTCTCTGATTTGGTGGAGCTGCAGCTCAGTGTCTGGGGCTTTACCCGGTGCAGACTCACCTGCTAAAGTGTAACTGTGCTGTAATGATTAACTTTTTACAAACAAGCACAAGATGAAGCAGGAACAAGCTTATTATTAGACGACAGCTTGTTCTGCAATAGCTCTTATAAAGTCATCATTATTTTATTAAAGCTCACCATGAAAAATCTTTCTCCTAATCTAAGCTCTGCCATACAGCTTCCAGTTTTGACTGACACCAAAACAGAGTAACTAACCTATAAATTATAATGTGTGATTTAAGTGATGGGTAAATACGTTATTTGGAAGTCATCACAAGAAACATCATTCTGCAACATATGCTGTTTTAAGGAAGTAAAGTACACTTTACCAAGATAATAATAAGGCAGAATGAAGCTCTTTTGGTGAATACTCCTATCACATGCTTATCTTAATTGTAATAATCAGACAAACCTGAGGGGGGAAAAAAGACAATATCAACAGAACTTCATCAGAAACCCAGCCCCAGGTCAAAAATTAGGATGTGTGCATTCAGCTCAGAAATGCACCTCAGCTTTTTGAGTTGTTAAGCAAATTTCTGTCATTGGAATCACCTCCAAAATTCAGGTTTGTAAAGATGTTCCTACTCAGCTCTTGAAAATGCATCTCTCTGTCTGGTTGGCACTCTCTCTCTCTCTCTCTCTCTCTCTCTCTGTCTTGTTTTAATCAAGTCAAGAAATGAAACTTTCTGGGTTCTGAGCATTGACTAAAAGATGCTCTCTGCCTGCTGTGTGCTGACACAGTGAGCAGGGCTGAATTTCTCCAGCTGAAGATCTACCCCCAAGCTTTAGTTTCCCATTTCAGTATTGCAGACAGCATGGGAACTAGGTCATTGAAGACAGAAAATAATGCACAATGGCTTGTTATAATCCGTCCATTTGTCTGGGAAACTAGTGCTCTCCAGGGAGGGAAAGGACTCCTTGCTCTCTTTTAAACACCCTATATCCAGTTGGGGTTTGTAATTCAGCTTTAGCCTGAGACCTGGTCATTACTGTAGGAAGGATCTCCCACAGATGGCAGCTAGCCTGTTCTGGGGTTGTTCAGTCTGGAGAAGAGGAGCCTGAGGGGACACCTTCTTGCTCTCTATAACTCCCTGATAGGAGTTTGGGACAGTAGGGGGTCAGCCTCTTCTCCTTAGTATCAAGAAGAAATGGTCTCCGGTTGTGCCAGGAGAGATTTTGGTTGGATGTTGGGAACAGTTTTTCCCCCAAAGGGTTCTCAAGCCCTAGATGCAGGAAAAGCTGTGTAAACATGGTTCTGAGATACGTGGTTTAGTGGTGACCTGACAGTGCTGAGTTGATGGTTGGACTTGATGCTCTTAAAGGTCTCTTGCAACCAAAAGGTTCTGTGATTCTATGCTTTCTGACTTTTTGCAACTTCAATAGGATATCAGTCCTTTCTCCTTGTCAGCTGGCTCAATCACAAACAAGATGAGGGTAGTGGAACACTGCAATAGGTTGCCCAGGAAGGTGGTTGAGGCCCCATCCCTGGAGATGTTCAACGTGAGGTTCAACAGGGCTCTGGGCAACCTGATCTAGTTGAGGATGCCTCTGCTTACTGCAGAGAGGGTTGGACTGAATGACCTTTGGAGGTCCCTTCAAATCCAGACCATTCTATGATGTAAAGAGAAGATTGGGATTCCCTGTGGCTGGCAGGTGGCACGTCCTTGAGGAACGGCAGATGTGTGCACTAGGTGTGTAACGAAATTTGCTGAACCTTTTAATGAACATATTTGAATTCTTTGTCAATAAAACAGAGCAAACAAGCAGAGCAAGTTATTAATGAAACATTCACACAAGTATATATTTTAATTAGGATTTAGACTTTCAGAATAAATCTAAGGAAGGAATTTTTTTATCATGTGGATGGTGAGACTCTGGCCCAGGTTGCCCAGAGAGATGGTAGATGCACCATGCCTGGTAATATTCCAGGCCGTGTTGGATGGAGGGCTGAGCAACCTGATCTAGCTGAAGATGTTCTCCCCCACTGCAGGAGAGTTGGACTAGATGTCCTTTAAAGGTCCCTTCCCACTCAAACTGTTCTAAAATGTTATGATTCCATTTTATCCAATACTGTCAGTGCCGTGGGCTCAGAGTTTGCTTGAAAAGGCCATGGTGCAGTCCTTTGGTCCTTGATGAGTACCTTTAATGGACTTTAATTTGACTGTACAGGTCTTGTAGTGGAAGATGTGGCTCTTGCCTCTAGAGGTTGGCAGTATAAAATGAGTTAATAGCACGTTCTGGGCTAGATCTGAGGGCATATTATAAAAGACTAATTTATTTCTTGAGTTCAGCATTTCTCCATGCTCAGATTGGGCTTTCTGTGAAGATTTTCCTACCTAAAGGTATTCTTCTCTTTTTCTCTCTCTCTGTGGTATGAATGGAAGAAAACTATATTTGCAAATTGAGGTGGTGGTTACCTTTCCTCCCTTGGATCTTCATGGCACGTATCTGGCCAACATCTAAAATTCAGTATCCAAGGTTGTGGACAGTAAAGGGCATGTCTCACAGAGATAAAATGAGACCAATGCAAATAAATAGCCTCACAGCATGATGGGAATACTTTTCAATGTTGGGAACCATCAAAGGAGCTAAGCTATGCACGTATGTTATTGCTCCACGTACGGTCAAAATACGAGGCACCATTTACTCTGGAGTTATACAGTTTAACGCTGCAGGGAATTGGGGATCTTCATAAACTATAACCCCACCTCCTCCTAAATATTTTCAGTGGTGCCAAATCCAAGCTAGTTCACGGTGTGACAAGGCTCAAGGTAAGTTGATGAGGAATCGTTATTTTTCTTTAGTGTAGTTTTCCCTTGTGTGTAATTCTTGATGGCCAGCTGTAAACTTTTTGCTGACTGACTTGGTAAATGATGTTCTGTATAAATATATTGATGTATACCTGACGTGACTTAAGCTGAAGAAGAACCTGAGATGTGCCAAGGAGGGAGGTGGCTCCTTTTTCACCTTTGCACTGAGCATATTTCTTCTTTCAGTGTCTTTTTCATTAGCATTTAATCTTTCTGGAAGCATTGTGAAAAGCCAGGTAATATCTTTAGATCTGGCCCGTGCCCATAAAAGTGTTTTAAGAGGAGGCTGAGGGGAGACCTCATTGCACTCTACAACTACTTGAAAGGAGGTTGTGGAGAGGTCAGTGCTGTTCTCTTCTCACAAGTAATTAGTGATAGAACAAGAGGGAAAGACCTCCAGCTGCCACTGGGTAGGTTTAATCTGGACATTAGGGAGAATTTTTTCATGGCAAGAGTGGTCAGGCACTGGAGTGTGCAGCCCGGGAGGTGGAATGACCAACCCTGGAGGTGTTTAAAGGTGATTTGGATGTGGTACTTGGGGATATGGTTTAGAGGTGAACCTTGTAGAGTAGGTTCTTGTTTGGACTTGGTGATCCTGAGGCTCTTTTCCAACCTGTGTTTCTGTGATTAATTTCATGGATGCAACCCACATCTCCAAATATCAGCCTTACTAACTTAGAATGGGAGCAGCTCCTCCCCTCTGCTGTGGTGCAAGCCTGCCTGACTTCAAACAAA
Organism: Picus viridis; assembly: GCA_033816785.1. Taxonomy (NCBI): domain Eukaryota; kingdom Metazoa; phylum Chordata; class Aves; order Piciformes; family Picidae; genus Picus; species Picus viridis. The sequence continues at coordinate 21,970,510 of CM066580.1, read as the reverse complement.
TCTACAAGTGATAGGAGGAAATTAACAAGGGTGAGCAGTGAACTGGGGGGAACAAACCATGTTCTTCCTGCTTTGTGTTCTCTTTATAAATGCTGTTTATTACACTGAACCAACTGCCCATGCACTGAGTAGACTTTTTCTCTAAATCAAATGGGAAAGTAATTTTGGGCGTGCATTTTCTCATATCATTAGCTATCCTGCTGTTATCGATTATCTGCTTTCCAGCAAAGGAACAAAAGTTTGGGGTTAGTTTTGCATTTTCTATGGGGATTTTTCATATTTTAGAAGAGATGTAGGTACAGGGAAAGATGAGGGAAGAGAAGTGCAGGTGTTGGTAGTGTTCATTGAGTAGATGATTTACAGATAAAGGAGTCCCTTGGGGCTGACTTGCAACCAGATGACCATCACACTTTGCATTTTATTTATCTGGCTACTTAGGACTTCTCTCTGTTTCTCTTACATTAATTAATTCATGCTATACAGCACCCCTTGCTATAATCAATGTCTCATTACACCGAAAACCCGCAGGAAAGGTGAATTAAATGGAAAGTGTACAAGGGGAAAGTTCAACTTTTGTATTTCTAGTGACCCAGATATTCAGTGCTTGCTTTATGCTGAGTTCTTGTGGGTTACAGGAAAGGTTTTTACCTTGAACCACAGGGAGTTCAGATGGCTTAGAGTGTGATGATATTTCCCATTCATACCAAATCCAGTCCATTTGTCATCAATATCCACAGGAAATAATAATCTGTTTATACATCACATCTCTCTGAGCTCTGTGAGGTTCTTGTTATGAATTCCTTCCAGCTGCTTTTCTCATTCCCACAGAAGAATTGCATGTGAAGGGTTACCGCTCACCCATCAGTTACTCTAACAATTATTGACTGATAACCACTGGTAATTCCAACTCTCTGACAATCTTTGATAAGGATTTTGTGTAGTTATTATGCTCAAAAATGTCACCTTGCCCGTAAAGGTCTTGAACTTCAGGTTGGGTAGCTGACACCACCACCTTTTCTGGATCCTTGAATAGAGAGAGGTTAATAATATGGAACATGGGGCTTCTACAGCTGCAGAAAGGCTGTGGAAAACTCAGAGTTCAACTCCTGCAATCAAGGTTCCTTTTATTCTGCCCAATGATTTTTGAAGAAAGTTAAGAAAATCCATGAATTAAAGCAATTAGAACAAGGTTAACCAAAAGCCCTATGGCTAAGCTCCTTTCCTTGGCATTCTTTGCACTGCTGGTTTTGCGGTACACCAGCTTTCAGTCCTGGTTTGTCCCCCCTCACATCCCTGTTTGCCAGTTTCCTTGCATCTATTGTGGATTTATGTTGCTTTCAAGATCAATATGTCCCTGCATTCAGGCAAACCCGCACCATAGCAGAGCAGAGGAGCTGCCCCTGTTCCAGTTTAGCACATGATCAGCTGCAAGCCAGAGAGATTTCCCATGCTGGAAAGGGACAAGACATTTAAACCAACAATGATTATTTTGCTTTAAAAATAATATGGGGGGAAAGGGAGAATAAGAAAGAGAGGAATGATTCCCTGCACCAGTACAGGTTAGGGTTGACATGCTGGAAAGCACCTTCAGAGGAGGGCTTAGGGATTGTGGTGGACAAGAAGTCCACCAGGAGTCATTAATGTGCCTTTGTGGCCAAGAAGGCCAGTGGCCTCCTGAGGTACATTTGGAAGAGTGTGGTCAGCAGGTGGTTCTCCCCATCTACTCTGACCTAGTGAAGCCACATCTGAAGTCCAGTTCTGGGCTCCCAAGTTTAAGAGAAACAAGGAACTACTGAAGCTGTGTAAACATGGTGCTGAGGGTCATGGTTTAGTGGTGACTTGGCAGTGCTGGATTGATGGCTGGACTTGATGATCTGAAAGGTGTCTTCCAACCAAAATGATTCTGTGATTCTATGATGCTGGTCAAGAGCTGATCTGTAAATCCTCAAGTCACTGGAAACTCTGGCTGTTGTCTGACACAGGGGAGACAATCTGGTCTAGTGGAGGGATCAGCCTCTAACTGATGTGTAGTCCCAGATTGTATTCTGCAATATACTGTTGGGCATTGCAGTTAGAAGTGGCCACTGGAAGTAGCAAGAAAGATGGAGAAAGTGCCAGGCAAGAGAAGCATGGCTGAAGTTGATGTATAAATGGTTTTCTGGTGATGGGATGAAGAACATCAACTTGTGAAGGAGAATTGATGCTTAAAATGAAGGATTGCCGCATTCTGAGTCAGCAAGCCCTTGATGATTTCAAAAGTAACTATCAAGCTGAACCTGGGAGGACCTGGAGGCAGAACAGCAAAGTCACCAGAGAAAGGCAGCAGAGGAATTTGACAACAAACTCCGGAGAGAAAACACGGTGTCGTGAAGCAGGAGGACACTCAGGCACCTGTTGTGACAGCTGTGGCTAAGCATACAATGACCAGATCAGGGTGAATAATGAGAGAATCTGCTCATTTAAGAGTGTATATACAAACCCAGCAGGGACATGAAACTGTTTTGCTTTGTTTTACTGATAATGTGTTATTGGAGTCATGTCTCTGACTGTGTCCTAGAGTGGGTTCAAAACAATTACTTATATAACACAGGATACATTTAAGTCAGGGAGGACTGGGAAGGGAGAAATGTGTGTATCTCAAGTTCTAGTTAAGAAGCAAAATGAAATTATGTTTTTCTGAATAGATTTATTGATTTCCATTTTTCTGACACAGGGATATCCATCTCCAGGGCTGAATGTCCCTTGCAAAATTTGAACTGCTTAGTAATTGGTGAATCGGATTAAGCCTCATATAGATACATCTCTTGCCAGCTGCTGGTTCCTACCCTGACCTGACCTGCCTTACTCAACAAAGCAAACTCCTTAGAAATAAGCTCAGCTGTTGCCACCTCTCAAAGCTGGGGCTGACCTCCGGATGGCTCCAGCCAGTCCACGACTTTTGGGGCTTGATTCTGTCCAGGGCAGATAAGCAGTCCCTGGCACAGCCCCTAGTGTGCCACCTTCTTGTAATGATCTGCTTTAGAAGCAGGCAGGTACCATCTGGATCAACTTTGGTGGTAAAGAGCCTGATTTTAAAGTGGCATATTCATGGATCTGGCAATTTTTTTTTCTTTATGTGAAAGAAAATTGCACTTAACTGCTTCAGCAGAGGTACAGGACTAGAGCATCTCCTGAGGTTCCTTGCAACCCTCACCCTTCTGTGATTTGCTTCCCATGTAGAGAGCAGAGTAATATGCAGGACAACATCAGGGAAAACAAAAGGAAAGCTAAAACCCAAGAGAGCAGTTCTTTGGGCACCAAGAAATAATACGGTCCAAGGCACTTGCCCTCACTGCGAAGCTGATCCCCAAATCGTGATGTTCTGTGCAAGAATAACTGCTGCCACTTTCCTTTCAAACCAAAACCACGCTGAGGAACTTTGAATACAAAGGCAGGATTTGCAGGGTGTAAATACCTGGTGGGTGCAGCCAACCAGCACAAAATGTGTTTAGAGGGAGCTGGAGCTCACTCCCGCCTGAGTGCGCTGTGCTTACAGATCATCACGTACAAGGAATAAATTACAGCAGAGTTTGTCAACTAATTTGGTGGAGGTATGAATTCTTTATCTATTAATCAATGTAAGGAAGCATGAAGCACCTATAAACCATTCATCTCACTTTAGCTTCTTGTTTAAATTTAATTAGAGTTGTTCTGGTTTGATTGGGAAAAATGGAGGTAGTTTGGAATATAGAGGTGTCAGGTGGAGTATTTTAGGTAGCACATACTGCTGGGAGATCCTCAGGGCGAAGGGTCAAGAAGGCTGAACTCCTCTCCAAAATGAACAGCCATAAGAGTCGCTTGCAGGGTAAGAACCCTAGCTCACAAGCAAATGAAAAAATAAGAAGACGCTCACAGTGCCAGCACTTCACCAAAGTGAATGAAGGTTCTAACAGTGTGAATTAGTTCATGTGTCTCTTATGCCTGCAGCAGTTTTCCCCTCTTTCATCACTTGCTCCATTCCTTTATTGTTACACATATGCACAAGGAGGATATTTAATAGGGAATCTTCATTTCTCTCCCTTTTATCCTTATCCTAACTTTTTCTGCCGCTATCAGTGTTCGAAATTCCATTAACCACAGTGGGAAGAGAGTCAGATCAATGCCTGGGTGGGTTTTTTTTTCTTTCTTTTTTCCTTTTTTTAAATCCCTCACAGAATTTTTTTACCTTTTCTTCCTGTAATTTCCATGGGGATTATAGATAAGGCTGCAACACCTATGTGTAGTTACGGTGTGTTTTATGCTGCACATGTAGTATGTGGTACAGATAGTTGCAAGCATAGAAAGCCCCAATGGGTCACTTTCATTTCAGTTTAGTTTGACTTTAAATTGATGACACGTGCTTCTTGGGTTGTTGTTTGTTTGTTTTCATAACGCAATTCCTTCAAATGCTTTGTAAAATGAAAATTCATTGCTAAGCCTCAGAGTCCCGCCCACACGAACTTGAAAACTGCAGCTTGGACTAAAAACCATGCAGTAAATGCGATATACGTTGATGCATGCCTGTTACAGATAAATATTGTTCTCTGGGTGACGTCTAGAAATTGTAATTAATTTCAGATCTGCCCTATTTTTGCCCACTTATGCAGATTTCAAATCTGTGCCCCTGCTGGTTTTGACACCGCACAGTGATGCATCCGAGCTTTCAGATGTCTGCCTCTTAGACTTGTGAAACGATAAAGCAAACAAACCCAACCGTTTCAGCCTTGTCAATCTAGTTCTCAGTGGACAGATGCCCCAGTGCTAGAAAAGCATCATCCCATGCAATACCTCTTGGCAGTGTCAAAAAAAAAAAAAAAAAAAAAAAAGAGAAGCCAGAGATCTTCTAGATGTGAAAGCAAGCCTGGCTTCTCAACTCCAAAGCAACCGTGCTTAGGGCCAGGTTAGAGGCTCCTAGGGAAATGTGCACCATGACCTCAGCACGGGCTGTGCTCTTTTCTGCATGAGTAAGTGATTTCTGGTCTCTCAGATAATCAATCTGATCTGCTTCTGGAGCAAGCTGCCTCTGCAGAGTGATGGATTAATGGGTGAAGGTCCAGCTTTGTGCCTTGCGGTTTGCAGAATGAGTTGGCCTCGTCGTTAAGGTTTTGTGGTTTGCATCATTAATTAATTAAATGGTAATTAATTATGGATTTAAATATTTTATTAGATACTTATCCAGTGGGTATTGACTAAGCCTTCTACGAAAATGGGAGGTTTGGGTTCTATGTTGGTACGCCAGCAGGGACAGCCCTGTCCCACTGCTGTGTGGCCATGGCTCTGCACCCTTAAAAGCCACCACTGGAGGTCCCAGCACAGCTCTCCTCTTGAGCAATGCATGGGAGGAGCAGGAGGCATTGTGCTGGTCTTCCTGAATATTGGGTTCAGTTTTGGGCCCCTCACTACTCTGCTGAAGTGGGTCCAGAGGAATGTTACAAAGCCCCCAGAGAAGGGTCCGGAGAACAAGTCTTGTGAGGAGTGGGATGAGGGTACTGGAGTTTAGATTGGAGAAAAACAGGCTGAGGGGAGACCTCACTCTGTACAACTATGTGAGAGGATGTTGCAGTGAGATGGGTATGGGTTTGTTCTGTTAAGTAGTAAACAATGGGATTAAAGGAAATGGCCTCAGGTTGCACCACAAGAGGTTTAGCTTGGACGTGGTGAACAATTTATTCTCTGAAAGGGTTGTCAAGCCCTGAAACAGGCTGCCCAGGGAAGTGGTTGAATCGTCATCCCTGGAGGTATTTATGAAGGTGTGTGGACATGGTGCTTAGGGAAATGGCTCAGCAGTGCATGTAGTACTGTCAGGCTAATGGTTGAACACACTGGTCTTAAAGGTCTTTTCCAGCCTAAACAACTCTGCTGGCTCTATGATTCCTGGCAAGTAGTCAGTCTATGTTCATTTGGGCACCTGGAGACATTCTTGGTGGGGCACAGCTCCAGCCCAGTCCAGCCTACTGAGGCTGTAACTGCCACGGTGCACAAACTCAGCCCGAAAGTTTCACAGGCTGGGTTTCAAACCAGGTAGAATGCTCTGGATTTGTCACACGGAAAACTGGCTGTGGCTGAGAAAGATGCTGAATTGGTTTGGTCCAGATGAGGTTTTCTTTTTGGCTAATGATTTGTTTTTAATGTCACACATGGTATCATGAGAAGTTGCAACATTCAGGCATTTTTAATGAATTCCTATTGCTTGCATATTAGTGAGAATATTTCCACTGCAGCAAACACCATAAACAGTTTCCACACCGGGGTATGTTATACTGCTACCAAAATTGGTTCCTCTGATGGTTCATTTCTTTTATGCTGAGAACTCAGGGCCAATTCAGCTTGGTTTTATGCATCATTAGAGATTTACAATTACTTTGCTATAGTTTCTTTCGGGAAGCCTATCTCTCATGGCTAATGCTATGGGAGCCCTGTTGTGTAGGGGTTGGTATCAGCCACCTTATAGCAATAAAGCGTTTGAGAAGGATTTAGAATTATGAGTGGCTAAATTCTCCATGCAGTGACTGTAATGCTGTTATCCCTTGCTGAGCTTGGGTTGAAACTGGTATTTTTTTTTCTCCTCAAATTAGAAAAAAATGCTGTTTCTTCAAGAGGTTTTGAATCATTTCCATGTCATTTTTGTTGTTGTTGTTGTTGATCTGCTGCAGACAGAAATGAGGAATTGTGAGAAATTCCATTTGGATTTTATGATGCCACAAATACATTTAGATTGTATTAGGAAGTAAGAAGAAGAAGGCCTCCTCATTTTTTATCTCACTTTTAAAAGGTATAATCATTATTTGGCACTTTATTTCAGTTTGGGGGTTTTGCATGTGCTGCTACAGTCAATAAATAATAATAAGTCAATAAATAAAGTCAGTAATTTCACAGGCTCTGCTTTTGCACGCAGAGCAGTGGATCTGTGTGCGTTACAATCCACATCATTCATGTTTTGGACAAATACCACTGTTGCACTGAAACAAACATGATAGGCAGTGAATAATAGTGGCCTGATCTAAAGGCCATTAAAATCAATGAAAAGATTTCAAATTAACTTTTACAGCCTTTAGATCAGGTTCTAAATGGGCAAATTACAGTTATGGTGTTTCCCATTTACATACCTGTGTGCTGCATTTAATGTATTTTATGGAACTGAAATTACTTGGTGCTCTTTTTCATGCTTTTTTAGGATAAGAATTTGCCAAGGGCATCAACAGCAGTTTTCCAAAGGCTTCAGCACAAGGATTATATACTCAAGCCACAAATGACTCAAATCTCTGAAAAAAAGAGGGCATGGTTATCAGCCAGGCTTTGACGACAGCAAGGACGGGAGCACTATCTGCCTTCCTCCATCAGAGATGCTCATTCCCTCTCATTAACATACTCAGGACATCAGCACCAGCCATCGCTCCCGGGGGAACAGCTTCAAACTTTTAAGGGAATATGCACAAAACCTCCCCCCTGCATTATTTCTAGCAGATCAAATCACATTTGTCTTGTGTGAGGTTAGCAGAGAGGCTGGGGCACGGTGGTGTGAGGGGAGGGATTGAAAGGTTGCGGGGAGTTTTCAAATCCATTGTTAGAACTCAGGAACCTTTCTTCTTTTACAGGGTTCTTCAATCCCGTTGAGGACTCACAGAGCTGATCTCTAAGTCTGTGATATCTGCTGCCACTGTAAGTGTGAAAGAGAGATGCCTCTACCTGCCTTTTCTTCGTGCCCTCTAATGAAAAACGATTTTGGAGCAACACTGGAAATAAGCCATCAAAATATCTGATTAAACCTCTTAGGAAACTGTCACTAATCACCTTCCCTGCTCTTGATGGAATATATTTATGCATTATAAATACACTTACTATGTGTGTGTGCTCAATAAATCACATTCAGCCCTTGTATGTGATGTATAAGCACATTCTATAGAATACACACAAATACAGATGCCAAACTCCCACAGAGTTCATCACTGGAAAATGTTTGAAGGGTCTGATCCTTAATATTTAATGAGCAAGATGCTATTTCCTTCCTCAGCTTTTATCTCTGGTTTGGCATAGTCATTAAATTTGTTGTTTCCTTGCAAGATTATATAATTTATGACCTAATTTTAGACTTTTGTGTAACCATGCTAAAATACTCGTGGCACATCCGGCTTTCTTCATACGGAGCATTGCGGCGTTAGCCACCAGCTAGAAGCTCAGCTATGAGCTTCCCATCAGCAAGGAGTTACATGCATTAAGGGAAAAACAGCCCAACAATATTCAGAGAGCATTACAGGATTAGACTGTGGTTTATTTTCTTTTTTTCTCTGTAAAAATATGATTTAGCAGCATTTCCAAAGCCCACCCTGTGCGGCGGTTGGCAGGGATCCCCAGGTAGGTAATGCTGTAATCACCCAGCAGCTCTTACTGCCGAAAATATTTTCCTGCAGCAGCTTCTGACTTTCTAGATGGCTCTGGGATGAATTCAGACAGCCTTCATCACAGGGAGGGATGTTCAGAGCTGGGGAAAGACGGTGAAGGATGACACTTAGTGCTTCAAAGTGGCTGCCAGCCCCTTGCACTGAGAAGAAAGCATTTCTCTGCAGCACCAGCCTGGCTGGGGGATTTTTTTGCTGCACAAGGTGTTGCCAGATAACTCCTAAACGAATTACGCTAAGGCTACAGGCACATTATTTTGTGCCTTCTGCATGTCCAGGCTAATTCAGTGGTGTCATAAATAGTGCCATGAGTTTTGGGTGTTCTGTCAATTTAAAGCATATTGCTTGGACCGGTCTTTCATCATATCTAATATATTGGTTATTGCATTAATGCCTTTTGAGAGCACTTCATTCTAGTGTTGAAGAGGGAGGCAGCTCATGGTTGAGGACAAGGTAAGATGCTTGCTGTGTGGATGCAGCCCAGTTATGAGGTTTTTTTCCCCCTCTGTTGCCACTTTGCCCCTGATGTATCTAACTCAGATGCCAGAGGTGGGGTGCTGCATCCCTAGTCCAGCACCCTGCACAACAAGGACCGTGTGCCTGCAGCTCACTGCATCCCTCCAACACGACAACTTAATGCATGGTATGGGCTGAGGCAAGTGCCTACAGAAGTAAAAATAGTCCTCCTGCAAAGGTGACATTGTTTTTTGGAATAAAAAAGGTTGGAAAGTGTATCTGCTTGGCTTTAATGGAGCAGTTCCAGGAAAGCAGCAGACACCAAAGTGTTTTCAGTATCACATAATTCAAGAGTAAAATCATAATTCCTGTTACCATTTCAGCTGTTTCTGGCCTTGGGAAACCTATGCTAATATTTATTATTGTATGACTGACCTATGATTTCTTCATCATTTACATTAACAGCTCTGATATTCATAGTAACATCCTTTAAATCATATAAGCAGATGTCAACAGTGCATGATGAAGTCATATCCTGCTGCTTTTTTATTTACTTAGTCCTTTTTTCTTTTCTTTTCTTTTTTTTTTTCCCCCTGGTAAAATAACATTGTGAGATTGCATAATCTCACCTCCACCAGGCCTCTAGGGGCATATATAACCATGCAATGTATTTTCTATAATCTCACAAAATGAGTCAATTCTATCAGAGGTACAAACAGTTATACAGAGTCAGTATTTCACTCCCATCACTGCCTGACATCATCTTCCACACAGTACAAGAAAATATTTACATAGCGCTTTGACATGAATTGCCACAAAGCTTTTGGAGGAACAACAACACAAATGAGGAAAGTGAGGAATTAAACCAGCATAATGCGATTTAAAGAATTTAGCTCCTTTTCTGGGTGCAGCATTTTGAGCTGGAACTTTGTCAGACGCCCTCTCGCAGTCTCCTGGCTGGCCATAGACACCTCTAATCTCTACTCTCCAGTGAAGTGCCTATCTACTACGCACAATCAGAGAGCTGTCCAGAATATCCACAAGCTGGAAGCTGATCCTCTTTCTTCGTCATTCTCCAAATGTTTTCTTTGCCCAAGTGAGTTTCTTTGGGTGAATTAAGATACTGCATTTATTTTTCCAGGCAGTTTCCTGAGACATTTCTGTTTACCATGCAAAGTGCCACAGAACAGGCAATACTTGACAACATCTTATTGTTCCATATGAGCACTACCAGCTGTAATTCTTATGAGCCCTAAAATCACTTTTTATTCCTTCTGCTTTTTCCAGCACAGAGACATCAGTGACAGGCTCTTTGGAGTTGGACTGATGGATTTCCATCCGGAGAGCACAGCTACTTCTGTACCACGCAGGTGAGGTGCCAAGGGCAGCCTGGAGCTTCTCAACATCTTCAAGTAGAGTTGATATAATTGAATTTATCCACAACTGACAGTAAAGTATTTTTCAGATTGTTCTGGTGATGTATCAAAAATGTTAGCTCTTTCTTTGTCTCCCATACCCATTACTCATCTTCTTGCCTCATTTCAGCTCCTACTTTTGTTCACCTCCAGAGAGCAGAGCCAAGTCCTTTCCAGCATCTCATCGGGAAATGTGCCATGTTAGTGGAGCTCAGGACAGTGGGACCCATCAGTGATGGCCAGACAGAACGGCCTTTGATTGTCTTTGCCTCTCATCCATCACTGCTTTACTGCATCTCCTTGGCAACTGTGCCACGTTAGTGGAGCTCAGGACAGTGGGACCCATCACTGATGGCCAGACAGAACTGCCTTTGATTGCCTCTCATCCGTCACTGTTTTACTGAAGTTAAATTCTCCCGAACTTACATTGCCTTAAAGGGTTTACCTGGCTCAGCAGGTGTCAGGTTTCAGAGAATTTTGGGATCATTTTGAACAAGTTTTTCAGGTTTCTGGCCCTTATACAGCCTGTCAGGCAGGTGAAATCTTTTCTACTCTCCGGGCATGTAGCCCTGAAAACGCCTTCTCATTTCTAGAGGTAAAAGGGTCAGGATAGTCCTAGATCATGTTTCTGAAGATTGCTGGTGTATAATAATTATTAACAGCTTCTGTAACAGTGCAGGTTACAGACATGAGACCAAACACCTGCAGTGAACCTCCTCAGGCGAAGTTCTCCTCAGCTTCAATCACGTTTTTTCCGGAGACGAGACCGCTGGCTGCGCTCAGGGCGATCTGCCTGTTCCTGGCTTAAGAGGCACTTCTAATCTACTGCTAAGAGACTTATTAGCAATGTAAAAATGAATTTGAGGCAAGAAAAGTATTTCTTCCTAGCAGCAATATGTATGTTGTGAAATCAGTTTTGCTGACAGAAGTAATTGGGCTAACTCCTTGTGACTATGGATGTTATTTGTTGCCCCTTATCTTACTAAAGCAAAGAGTGCCAAATACTTTGAACTTTGTAAATAATTGTTTCCAAAGTGGTGTGGGTTTTTTTTTTCCCCTCCTCCCTATGTAAATTCTTTAGAGGAAAGCTGGCTTCTAATCCTTTCTCTTCCAAAGCTTTTACAGCTCAGCTTGTTCCTACTCTAGATATCTTTCATTTTCCTTCTTAGCATTTTAATATTTCTTAGATATTATAAAAGCCTCTTTTAAGGGTAAATCTAGAGCTTTTGCTCAGATTGGAAGAGTCATTTCTAAAGCTCTAATAAACCAGAGACAGAAAACACAAAACCCCCATAAACCTAAAACAAACAAACAAAAAACCCCCAAACAATAACAGAACTTTATTTTGACCTGCAACAGATGCTGGGTCTGGAGCTTGGAGACATGTGCTGAGTCTTCAAGTAAGAAACTGAAGGTAGGAGGCTCCCATAACAGAATCCTCTCAAGGTGTGGGTTTGAAGGAACCTCTACAGATCCTCTAGTCCAACCTCTCCTTCTAAAACAGGGTCATCCCCAGGATGTTGCCCAGGATCACAATGTCCGTGCAGGTTTGGAATCTCTCCAGAGAAAGTCTCCACAACATTACTGGGCAGCCTGTTCCAGGGCTTCAGCAGCCTCACAAGAAAGAAGTTTTCTCTCATGTTCAGATGGTTCTGGTTTGTGCCCACTGGCCCTTGTCCTGTCGTTGGGCAGCACTGACAAGAGTCTGGTCCTATCCTCCTGGTCCTCACCCTTTAGAAATTATAAGCATTGATACAATCATGACCACGATGAGAACCATTGGTAAGATCATGACCAAAACTAATCTTCCCTCCTTCTCCTTCCAAGTCAGCTGTTTCTGGTTTTAGATGCCACCACCAGCTCCCTGGGTGCTTGGTTAGTGCTTTGCTTCCTGACCCAGCTGAAGTGGGAAAGAATTCTAAGTTCCCAGTAGTTTTTCTTCCTTAAAAAAAAATGAAGAAGAAAGAAAAACAGCCTCTGATTTTTGAGAAGGCACCTTCCAGCAGAGCCCAAATGGGAATGTCTGCATTCACTACCATCCATCAACGCCACGACACACAGGGAGCAGCTCCTCCAGCTCCTCTCATCGCGGTGGACAGAAGGAGCTGTCAGGGAGCCGCATGCGGCCGCCGTGCCGAGCAGGGTGGGAGCCGTGCTGGCAGAGATCCCTTCGGCACAGGGGATTTCTGCTCTGACAATTTTTGGCTCCTTTAGGTTACTTTGGAGCTGCACGGAATGTGTAATGTTCTGTGCTCGCAGAGGGGCTGACAGGGAACTTAAATACAGATTGCAAAGATAGATCATCTCCCAGCATCACTTTGTTTTCCTCTGCTCTAAAATCATTTTACTTGTTCCTGCAGCTACCATAAAGCCAGAAGAGCTCTCTATATTTGCTTCCCGGATGCCTTTTTCTCCTCTGTTTACAACTATAAAAACAGCTTTTCATGCTCCAAATCAGAGAGCAGTGAAATTGCTGCTGAAGAAATAATACAGGAGGCTAATCAAACGGCAGCACAGGAAGCAGCCTTCAGCCAGTGCATTTTTTTGCCTTTCTTTTTTTTTTTTTCTGGTGAGAGCTATTTTTAGAATATATTTTTATTTTGTCACTCCATATGGGAAGTCAGACCCATATGGTTTGGGAGAATGGAAGGGTTGTGCTTTTATAGAGATCTCGCAAACCCTCCCTGCTCAGCCCTGTCCTTAAACGTGTGCTTCAATCCGATTGTCTGCCACGGGACTGCTGCACAGAAACTCCTCCTGCCTGGGGACTCGGGCCCTGTCTGAGGTTGTAGCAGTATTATTCCTTCCCGAGATGTAAAACTATTCTATATTTGTTCAACCAGTCTCCAGTTAACTTGGCTTTTCTTAATTATGACTTTTCTCATTCATGCACCTTCCTTTTTTCCCCCCATGTCCTCATTTTTTTCCCCGCTGTTCAGATGCCCTCAAGAATATGTTCTGTCCGGTACCAGCCAGGATGTGAAGCTGAACAGCCACAGCCCTCACTTCTGCTCATCACAGTAGAGGTTACTGCCCTGCAAATATCAAGATTAATGCTCTGTTGGGGAATATTGTGCCCACACCACCACGTTGCCTCCTGAGTATGCTGAGAGGGCAAGAATTGGCTGGAAAAGGTATTGCACTTCTGACAGACAAAACTTACAGAGGAAGTCTTCTTCTATGAGGACAGGCTGAGAGAGCTGGGGTTGTTCAACCTGGAGAGGGCTCCAGGGAGACCTTTTGGTGGCCTTTCAGTGCTTGAAGACTATGAGAAAGATGGGGACAGATGTTTTAGCAGCACCTGTTGTGACAGGGCAAGGGTGATGGTTTGAAACTAAAAGTGAGAGATTTAGACTAGAGAGAAGGAAGAAATTTTTTGACGCTGGGGGTGGTGAAACACTGGCCCAGGTTGCCCCATCCCTGGAAACATTGCAGGTCAGGTTGTTTGAAGCTCTGAGCAACCTGCTCTACTTGAAGATATCCCTGCTGACTACAGGGGGTTGGACTAAGTGACTTTGGAAGGTTCCTTGCCATTCAAACCATCCTGTGATTATATAAATTAAATGTATAAAACTATAAATGTGTCCTCAGTGCTAATCCACCAGAATTGTGGCTTAGGTTGTTCCATCAGATTTAGTCAAAAAGTATGATTCTTGTAAGGAGTTCTGTGGGGTGATTAAAAACACCAACAAGAAGTTTCTGTTCTGGTAAATTCCATGGGATCATTTTATGAACATTTTTCCTTTACAATCTTGCAGTTTCTTCCCTGTGCAGTTTCTCAGCAGGTGAAATTCAAAAGACCAAATTTAAAACATCTTATAGTGATTGCAATTTGAAAGGCAAAATTTCCCTCCGCCTGTGTTCCTTGTGCTCCCAGCTCTATCACTGGCTGCAGCAGTGCAGTATCATTTTAACAAGGGATGCCCCTGGAGCAGTTGCCCATGTGATTCCAGCCACGAGGGAACCTGACTTTTCTAGTCTTAGCAAATCCTCAGAGGTGTGGGTGGCCAGATCAGCCTGTCAGCTGCTGAATGCCCAAATCTATAATTAAAAATCTCCTTTGAAGTTCAGAGGGCTCCTGAGGTGCTCTGTGGGCAAATGTTTGCTTCCTGTGCCTCCCCCCGCCCAAACTGGCAGGCAGGAGAAACACAACTGGGGAAAGGTATTGTCCTGTGGTTCACCCCAGCTGTGTACCCAGAGAGCTCAGCAGTGCCATGTGGCAGGAGCGAGGCAGAGCCAAATTACACCTCAGTCAGTACAAAATGCTTAAACAACTATTTCAATGTGTCTGAGGTGATAGCTGACTTTGTTTACACAGGCTCTGCAAGACATAGCAAAATGCAGCTGGATGGTTTTATTCATAGGTTAATGAGATCACAAATTTGGGTGGTGTGGGTTACCCAGGTTCAGGTAGGAAGCACCCTCCAGAAGTGCTTTCTTGACTGGAGAAGTCATTTTATGTGGTACTTTTGATTCAAGACTTGTATTTGGCCTCAGCGTGGAAGAAGATCTGAAGAAAAAGCAGAGCATTGGCACTTAATATTTTTATGCTTCCCCCCTTAGGAGATAATTCTCCACACTTTAATTATTATTATTGGTTTTTAGAAGGTGCAATGGGAACAGGACTGAGCAGAGAAGAATTGAGTGTGGCAGAAGGATGGGAAGCATGGAGATTTCTGAGCTGGTTTGGATGCTGTTTCCATCAAGTAGAAGGAATGTTATACTGAAATTGTTCATCAAAACTGAGACCTCAGGTGGATTATTTTATTGGGAAGCCAAGAAAACAACTACTAATTCCCACCCTGCTCCCTTTCCCCTCCCACCAAATATGACACAGAGATCTTGGGTAAAAGGAGACAAAATAACCAAGCAGCAGAAGGAGTTGAAAGGAAGAGCCTGAGCTTATAGCTGAGAGAAACTGTCTAAACTTTTAAAATAAACTTTATGAAGTTTTATTGGTATTAAAAATCTACAATCCTTTTGAAATTAAAACAGCTGTTGTTAGATTATTTGTTTCAAGTAGCTTTATAGTCAGAGTCCCTCCCCCATTGCTTGTATTCCACTCCAAAAAAAGGTAGTCTATACAAGTCTGAAATCCCAAAAGACAATAAAAATCACCTGGATTTATGATGTTTGGGAGTATTGGAATTAGATGCAACAAGCTGGGTTCTCCCAGAAATGCTGTTCTGGAATATTTGATTCACATAGCTTTTGCACCAGGGGCTCGGGCAGTGTGTGTGACGTGAGTACGCAAGCGCTACGAGATGGAGTCATGGTGTCACTGCAGTTCCTGCGCATCACTTGGCAGCTGAATAGCCTGGCCCCAGTAAATCTAACCAAGCATTTGCTGATGACTTCAGTGGAGCCAGAATTTCATCCTGGGCCAGGAACCGCTGATGGAGCAAGCCACAGGCTGGTCACCTGCAGCAATTTGAAGTCGGTGATGTAAAAGTGAAACGATTCCTTCAGACAACTGATTTGGTACTCAAATACCGCTTTGAATTTCTGACCAAGTTTCCGTTCACGTTGCCACTATGTAGGTGATATGTTAAAGCCTTATCCTTCAAAAAGTAAAGAATTAATTCCTTTAAGAGATGGGCAATTTGTAGAAGGCATTGGTGTAATTTTGCATTCTAAATGTGATTTATGTTCATAAATAAATTTGCATAAAATCTCCAGCTCTCGATGTCATACTTTTATTTTATCTTTCATTCAGATGCTCAAGGAATGTAAACTATTTTTTTTACAGCTAAATAAAAGCTATACAAAACTGCCAGGAAAGAATAAGGAGATACACACTGTGCCACGCAGCCATGATAAATCCGGCAGCACCATGGTTACAGTCAAAATGGGACGCCATCCACAGCCAAGGAATATCAGCATGTATAGATTCCTCTGACTAGATTAAGCAGACTAATCTTAACTGAGGGAGCTCATGACACTAGGTCAGCAAGAGAAAATACTTGCCTGAAAGACAGACAGGCACCTGAGCTGAGGAGGAACAGTTGGTTTATGTGGCAAGGGTTTGTTACAGATTTACAACCTCGGTTGTGGTTGAGTCAGGCTCTGCACGTGTGCTTCGCAGAAACAGAGATATCAGCATTGCTGCCACACGGTGAGGCTTGCAAATTAGTGGTGGGTCTGCTAGTGATAGTATGGCCTTGTAAAACACATCTTAGTCATGAGGATAGCACCAGTGAGAAGGTATATCTGCACCCCTCTAGTCTTCATGGTAAAAGGCTCCAGTGCCATGGCTCTGGACCGACTAATAAATAGATTAAGAAATGGGTTTCCCTCATCAGGAGTTACAATGGTCTTGCTTCAATTAAACTCAATGTTGAGGTCAAACTGCTCCAAGAGTGGCTTCCCAGGAGTGAGGGGACTGCTCCAAGGCTCTTTGCAGAAGATGTAGAGAAGACCAGCAGTACTGAAGGACTGGGCATTTTCTGGATGACATAAGATGTGTAGAAGAAGCAGTTGTGATGAACTCTCTTGTAGTGCCTAAATGTTTTTATTGCCTTTAAAACTGAAATCTATTTATTGGAATAGAATTTCTTTCCTCTAGAGCTCTCACTATCTAATTGCATTTTGTGGCAAAATGTATGAGGTGTTGAGCAAACTCTGTGTTTTGGAATCTGCTAGTCTTCACCTTGGAGTTTCCTCTCCCAGACTAAAGAGAAGCAACACCTTGCTGGTAAGTTTTATGCTGACTCTAAATAGGATGCTGCACAATGCTGAACATCTCATCAAGAAGGTCCTAAGCCTTTTCAGCTCTGTGAGCTTAAGGGCTGCTGGGTCCTCTGCACCCTGAGGAATTGAACCCTGTGATGCTAGACAAGTTTGTAGTGAATAGGGGCAGCCTAAAACCGGAGTTAAAAGATCCTCTTTGTTGTGCAGTGAATGTGTGTGAGTCTTGGGGAGCGTGGGCAGGGCTGTTGACTCCTAAGGACCACTCATGTGCCTTAATTGAGTATGTGCATGAATGCTGAACTGGTTGGGACCAGCACAAACACCTGTGAGTGTCAAGCTCTTTTCTGTGTGTGTTTTGCAAAGTTAATGGCCACCAGGCATTAAAAACCTGTTTCTGGTCTTTGGAGATGCTGAGGCTTCTTATTTCATATTTTTAAAGGTGAATGCCTTCGCCTTAAAATAGAATGTCTTTATTTCAGAGACACTGGAGCATAGAAAAGTGGAGAGCTGTAACTTAGCATTCTTTGGAAGCATAAGATTTCCTTTGAATGTCCATAACTTAAAAGAATCTGTGAATCTGTGATTCTGGGACTCAAATAATGCTGCTTAAAACAATTTAAAACCAACAAATTGTGCTCAGCAGACAGCTCTTGTGACAAGGCTCTGCCCAGAGTGTGTTTTTATGCTTGAGTTATAAACCCTTGAAAAATGGGGATCCTAATGCAAAAGCTGACACAGCTTTAACGAAAGCAGCTCTAGTAAGTGCTGCTATAATTATTTCCTCGTTAATTACAAATTTTGCAAGACACGAGAGTAACACAAATTGGAAAATAGGAATAATTATCAGCAATAATGCCACAGAAGCTGGACACATTGAAAGTATCTTTCCTCTTTAAATTTAATAATAGCAAGACAGCCAGGAAACTAATAAGAAATACATAATTGAAAATTAACCTTGCAAATCTGCTGTTAATAAACCACGGTACTCTTGCGTTACGACGATTTTACAGAGCCTTTCATTTGCATCTGAAGTGTCATTCCAGGTAATACTCGGTGTGTTCACAACAATTAGGATGGCTCCGCATTCAAACAACAAAAAAATAAAAGATAGAGCTAAAAATGCCAAGGCAGGGTCTGGTGTGGCTGAAGAGGACAGAACAGTCCACACCGTAGTCTTCAGTAGCTCAGCGCTCGAATGGTTGGAACCCGGACAGACAATGGCGATTTTTGTGCCGGCTGTCTCGCCTGAATGCTGTTTTGTTGTTGTTGAATTCAAGTATTGTGGTGTTTCATGCTTTCATCCTCGACTTGTGTAAATACACCAGTTGGGCTGTTGGGTTGCTCGCCCTTCCTCAGCCTCCCAGGCGTGATGAACGATTGCTTGGGATGCTTGAAAGCACCCAGCGCGTTGGCCACAGGTAGCGTGTGATCCTTGAAACCCTCTGCTGCGGTGTCTGCTTTGGCTTCTGTGTTTGAGTAGTTTTAACTGTTCTAACAGGGGCAGGCTGCTGGAGGCACTGGGGTTTGCTAGGCAGAAGTCAGCTGCTGGTTTAAAAGGGAGGTGCTGCTTTACTACGGGTTGGCACCTTGTGCCTGAGGCTTGCTGACGGTTCTCCATTGAAAGGGAACTGGTGCTTCCTCATGGATGTTTTCTATCTCTTGCCAATCAGCAGAAGTCTCTAAAAATCAATTGGTTTGCAAGTAAGGAGGAAGAAAATTGTTTATTCAAAGCTCAGGCTGACTCAACTGCTCTTGCTAAGCATCTCCCACTCATAAAATAAACCTGGTGCGTGTTGCTGCTTCTCCTTGTGTTCAGTCACAGAAAACTTGCACGTCTCTAGCCAAGAAATGTTTTGCCAGTTTGGAGCTTATCTCTAGCAAGCTCTGAAAAGAGAGGATGGACTGTAACAAAGGGGACCATCCCTGACTGCAGGCTTGTGCTTCCATCTCGGTGTTAAGGGCAGCAGAGGTGTGTGCAGGGTCTCCAAGTTGTGTATGGCCAAACAGCTTAAAAAATAAAAAGAAAGAAAGAAAGAAAGAAAATAACCCAGAGACCTACAGTGTTTGGCATCAGAGAGGAGGAACATTTGTACACAAACAATTGGGTTAAGAGTGTGCACTCCAAACAGTGTTTCTGCACAATTCCAAACTCCATCAAGGGCTGCATGTAAAATGTTGGCGGCTTTGTGCAAACCCACAAATCCCAGGGAAAAGGCCATCGGGGGTCAGCAATTCAGCTGTTTGTCTGCTCACTTTATGTAAGAGGTTAGCAGCAGTATGCTTTTTGTCCAAAGCCAGCAATAGCAGGAACAGCTTGTTTCTGAAAGGGCTGTGGCTCCCGAGTAGTGACAGAAGAAGGGGTCCCGAAATAAACCTTGAATGTGGATAGTCTTTGATTTGACCTTTTCTCCATTTTTTTGGCTGTAAGTGTGTGCTTAGCACAGTGTTTGACTCCTGCCACTCACTTTCCCCACAGCCTATATAACTCAAGCACCTCCACCACAGACTTTTCTCCTCCATTTCATAGAATCACAGACTCATTTTGGCTGAAAGAGACCTTTCAGCTCAAGTCCAGCCATTAACCCGGCACTACCAGGTCACCATTAAACTGTGTCCCTCAGCACCATGGCTACGTGTCTTGTCAATCCCTCCAAGGATGGTGACCTCACCACTGCCCTGGGCAGCCTGTTGGAGGTCTTGACAATCAATTTGGGGGAGAAATTATTCCTTATGTCCAACCTAAGCCTCCCCTGACAAAAGCTGAGGCTCTTTCCTTTTGCCCTACCGCTTGTTACTCGGGAGAAGAGACTGACCTTGCTCCAGCCTCCTTTCAGGGAGTTGTAGAGAGGTAGGAAGTCTCCTCAGAGCCTCTTTACTACAGGCTGAACAACACCAGTTCCCTCAGCTGCTCCCCAGGACATTCATTTTCTAGACCTTTTACCAACTTTGTTGCTCTTCTCTGGACATGCTCCAACACTTCTTGTTGTGAGGGATCCAAAACTGAACCCAGTATTTGAGGTGCAGCTTCACCAATGTCCCCAGCTCCTGCTGGCTGCACTGTTTCTGATAGAAGCCAGGTGGTCATTGGTCATCTTGGCCACCTGGGCACATGTTGGCTCATATTCAGCTGACCGTTGACCAACACCCCTAGGTTCTTTTCCACCTAGCAGCTTTCCAGCCACTCTTCCCCAAGACTGGAGCTTTCATGCAGCTGTTGTGACCTGAGCGTAGGACCTGGCACTTGGTCTTGTTGAATCTTATACAGTTGGCCCCATCCCATCAATCCAGTCTGTCCAGACTCTCTGAAAAGCCTCCCTAACTTCAAGCAGAGCAACATACCTGCCCCTAACTTGGTGTCACCTGCAAACTTGACACTTCAGTATGTCTCAGGGAATTTGGAAAGCACTGGAGCATGTGACAAAAAGGTGTTTCAGTTACCAAAGCTCTTCCTTCACAGGAGCTCGGGGTGCTAGATGGGAAAAAGCAAATGTCCCATCTTTCTGTAACCTCTGGCTTTGCAGATCATGGTGGCTTTAGCCAATAGGAGGAGAAGATGGTTATGTTCCCCTACAAATGCCTTTGAAATCCATTTATGTATTAAAAAATACAAATATGACTTGAAAGTCTCTTCTGCTTTGGAGGCAAATGATGAAATTTCTCAAAGCAGTGGAGTGGAGTTTATTTGCCTCAACTCAGTGGGTCCATGTCTGACTTGAAATGTGCTGATGTGATAAGTGTTTCACTTGGACCATGAAGCTTTGTTGTGGAAATGGAGCAGAGTAAGGATGGGAGATCCTCAGCTTAGCCCTCGTCAGGATGTAACTATTGCAGATGAAGAGGAATGGGGAGCAGGTGGTTACTGCTCCAACTTTGAGAGGAAGGAGATGGAAAATACCCTCTGCTCTGTCTGAAAAACAGGAGGTGGTGGGAAAAATGTCTCTCTTAATGATGCACCCGAGGCAGCCTCCGCTAGTGATTCCTGATCTGTATTCTGCTCATCATTCCTTTCTCAAGGAAAGACATGAAGGAAAAACTTAGCCAAAAGGAAGCTATTTTTAGAAGACTGATTCCCCCCCCCCCCCCCCCCTTCCTGCTGTTATTTATGTTGTGTAGTTTTTGACTTATTTATTTCAGTGGGAGCTGATGCAAAGTGGGATGATGTTTAATGTGTGGAAGGATGGTGAAATCCACTCTACAGCTGCCCTTGCTATTTCGGGGCTGGGCTTTGCTAGCCCTTCCAACCTGCAAATGGAATGGTGCTTTTTGGATGTTATCAGAGCGGTGTTGAGGGCCAGGGGTAGTTTTATCTCCAGCTCCTTTGGCTTCCAGTGCCCTGGCCATGCTTCTGCAGTTGGTCACTGCAGCGTATTTCAGCCTGCCACTCAACTCACCCATGTGCATTTGTAAAACACTGGAAAGCAACTGATAATTCAAACTCTGTTCCAAGGCAAAAATATAAAATGCTAATACTTCAATTGATTGGAGATAATTTATGCAAACTGGGCTCTGCTGGCAACTGCAGCAAGGTATAAAGGGTGACATCACTGAGCATGAGTTCTGCCAACCTGAGTTAGAATGACAGTGCAATGATTTAACTGTCATGATCTCACTTAATATTTCATCCTTACAGTGTAGCCCAACCTGTACTTCAGGATTATGTGAAGTACATATTGCAGAGTGGTTGCAGAGCAGATTTTGAATCAAACCTTGCTGTTAAAATAAATGTTTGAGTGACACCCCCCCCATATGCTGGTACTCTGTAAGGCTGCTGGAAATCCTTCCAGAAAGGCAAATTGACTGTGGAATGTTTTCAGTTTCATATGGATGTGTGTGCGTGCATGCAGACACGTGCTCACAGAACGGGAGGGGAATGGCTGCAAAGATACTGAGGGTCCTGGAGCTTTTCTGTGAGGAGGGAAGGCTGAGAGCCCTGGGGCTATTTAGCCTGGAGAAGAGCAGTCTGAGAGGGAATCTTTTCAAGAGGATGGAGCCAGACTCTTTCCAGTGGTGCTCAGTGATAGGACAAGGGGCAGTGGGCACAGAATAGAACTCAGGAGGTTCCATCTTCTTTACTGTGAGGGTGCTGGAGCCCTGGATCAGGCTGCCCAGTGAGGTTGCAGAATCTCCTTTTCTGGAGAGATCCCAAACTCACCTGGCCATTGTGATCCAGGCAACCCGCTGTGTGTGCTCCTGCTTTAATGGTGGAGTTTGACTAGATGATCTCCAGAGGTCCCTTCTAACCCTCACCATACTGGGATTCTGTGATTCTGTCTTAACCTTTCTGATAAGAAATCATCACAGGAGGAGAAACTAACTTGGATCAAATAAATATAGCTGAAGCTTTTGAATCCCAAACCCTGTTATCCTCACAAGAACAAACCACTACAGATGTGATGAGCCAGGAGCTAGAACTTTTAACAACACTTTTAGTTTTCAGCCTCCTTTACAGAAACAGATCTAAAATGACCTAACATTCATGGAAAGAGGTACTGCAGCTGGTCTGAGCAAGCATTAAGTAAAACAGCAGGAAAAGCACAGCTTTTTTCACTTGGCATTTTGGCACCCAGGTGTGTGGTTGATGGGGGGACTTCCCTCTCCTCTCTGTCTTAATGGAAGCCTTCAGCTGATTTGCTCTTCTCACAGTCATTATTTGTATGAGAATCAGAAGAACAAGGTGTTGTCTTTTTGACTGAGATAGAGTTGATTTTCTTCCTAGTAGCTAGAAGCTACTAGGTATGGTAGCTTCCCATACTGTCTGATGTCATGCTTAGTATATAAACTGAGGGGATAGCTGTCTGGGGACTTATCCATCCATTGGGACCTGACCAGGCATCAGCCAGTGGTAAGCAATTGCATTGTACATTACTTGGTTTGTATATGGTAATTATTTTACTATTAACACCATTATTACTATTTTCTTCCTTTCTGTCCTATTAAACTGCCTTTATCTCAAGCCAAAAGTTTTTTTTTCCCCTCTTGTCTTCCCCATCCCACAGGGTGGAGGGAGTGAGAAGCTGAGTGATGGTTAACTATTGGCCGGAGTGAAACCATGACACAAGGTTTTCCTAGTTTAGTGCATGATGAGGGAAGGCAGAGCTTAGGCTGTGTTAAGGGCAACAAGGCTGGTGAGAGGCCTTGAGCACAAGCCCTATGAGGAGAGGCTGAGGGAGCTGGGGCTGTTTAGCCTGGAGAGGAGGAGGCTCAGGGGCGACCTCATTGCTCTCTACAACTACCTGAAAGGTGGTTGTAGCCAGGAAGAGGTTGGCCTCTTCTCCCTAGCAACCAGCACCAGAACAAGGGGACACAGTCTCAAGCTGTGCCAGGGGAGGTTTAGGCTTGAGGTGAGGAGAAAGTTCTTCACCGAGTGATTCATCATTGGGATGTGCTGCCTGGGGAGGTGGTTGAGTCGCCGTCCCTGGAGGTGTTCAAGAGGGGGCTGGATGTGGCACTTGGTGCCATGGTCTAGTCATGAGGTTTGTGGTTACAGGTTGGACTCAATGATCTTCGAGGTCTCTTCCAACCTTGGTAATACTGTGATACTGTGATGGAGAACATCTAACCTAATGACATCTGAGCTATATGACAGTCTGACAAAAAGGCACTGGTGGTCTTCTAGTCAAAACTGTAAGCTGATACTTAAATTTCTTTAGGATGAAACAGTAGAGACAGCAATAAGCTGCTAAAACTGATTAGCAGGTTCCTGGTTTGGAGTAACTCTGTGCTACAGTACAGGTTAGAGAAGCAGCTTTGCAGACAGACCTAAGGGTCCTACAGAAAAAGCTGATCATGAGTCACCAGTGCATCCTTGTAGTGAAAAAGTTACTATTCAAAGCTGGAGTGGAAGAGGCTCTGCCTTTGAAGTTGACTCCAATTTCATGAAAAAGGTTCAGCCCTACAGCCTTCAGAAACTCCATTCCAAATTAAATGATTCTGTGATGAGTTAACTGAGCCTTCAAAGAATAGAAAGGAATCATTTGGGTCTAATGTGATGTCATTTGCACCTGCAGTTCAGTTCAGTTTAAGATTTGCAGATTCCTCTGTTATGACCTTAAGGGTGGGTGCTGCTGCTCCTCTTTGGGAAGCAAAGGACAATATGTATCCCAGTAAGAGTGTGGTCAAGGCTTGAGTCTGCAAACTGCTTTACTGTCTAGGAAAATGGCCTTTTTTAACTTCCAAGACTGTCATGTTCTGTGTCATGAAACCAGGTCTGAAACCCATCTTTGCAAGCACCTTGCAGTGGTTAGCTCAATGTGTCTGAGGCTGAGGTATTTCATACTTGGGCTTCATTGGGAAGGTTTTTTTGCATGTGTTTTGCCAAGATGTGTATTCCATGCCAACAGAATGACCTTGTCCTGCTATAAATACCTACCAAAAGCAATCATTATTTGCTCAAGTGTTTAAAATACAGTGATCTGGGAAGCATTCATCAATATGAGTCTTTCAGTTGAATTAGTCTAAGAAAAAGGGGTTGGAAATCCAGAACCCTAGAATTTTTGGGGTGGTTTAAATGCTGCTTTAGGATCTCTTTCAGTCCAGAATGAATTTCCAGGGTTCCTTAAAGTTAATAGAAAATTCTATAGCTTTTCAATCAGAATCAGTTTCAGCCACTAGAAAACATCCTTTGTTCCTATATTGATAGAAACCCTGTATTCTTGCTTCCTGTTTGGCCTCCCCTGCTCTGGAGGCAATGGGAGTAAACACAGTGGAAGGATTTGTATTAGCAGCAAAGCAGAACAATTGCAGCAGTGTTGAAATTCACAAGGTTGGAGGATTGTAATTGGAGTTTATTTGAGAGCAGGGGATGTGTGTGTGCGGCTGATGGGGGAGAAATGTTTGTCCCGCTTCATCTTCAGGGGCTCTCCATTTGCGTTATCCATGCTTATCACACAGGGACAAACGTTTTTCCATAGGACTGCAATGATTCTGATTCTATTCCAAGGGAGCCTAGAAGCCCTGAGATTCCCAGGAATGGGTTCCTCCCTCTAGCGGCAGCAGAAAGGAAGATGCAGAGCTCTCACACCAGGTAGCTTCACTTTATTTCTCTTTTTTTAGAGAAGCAGAGGAGACCTGCTGGGGTTTTTTACAACTTCAAAGAAAGATTCATATGGCACAAAATATCTTGCACTTCTTTATGGCTCCTCTTAGTCGTTGAACTACTTGTAAAACCAACACAGCGAAACAAGGAGGCTTCTCTAATCGTTAAAGTCACCTTGAAGGCTCAAAGCACAGTGAGGCAGTTTGATAAACAGAGGTGCCAATGAGTTTGGTGTCATAGAATCGCAGAGTCAGACGGGTCGGAGAGGACCTCTGAAAGCCATCCAGTCCAACCCCTTGCAGTCAGCAGGGGCATCCTCCACTAGATCAGGTTGCCCAGAGCCCTGCTGAGCTTCACCCTGAATATCTCACCTTGAATATCTTGATGGGAGCCTTAGCCACCTCTGTGGGCACCCTCAGAACAGACCCTGTAATCAGGAGTAACTGCTGGAACTGGCTCAGCATCTGCCCCTGCAAATAATGCCCAGCACTAGGTAGCCTGGAGAGAGAGAGAGAGAGAGAGAGAGAGAGAGAGAGGGATGGATGGGTGATCAATATCAGGCTAAGAGAGTTGGGGCTATTCAGTCTATAGAAGAGAAGGTTCTGAGGACACCTTGTTGTGGCCTTCCAGTATCTGAAGGTGGTATACAAGAAAGCTGGGGACAGACTTTTTAGGGTGTTGGGGAGTGATAGGCCTAGGGGGAATGGAAAAAAGGAGAAATGGTTAGATTCAGATTGTACGTTAGGAAGAAATTCTTCACCATGAGGGAGGTGAGACACTGGCACAGGTTGCCCAGGGAGGTGGTGGAAGCCCTATCCCTGGAGGTTTTGAGGGCCAGGCTGGATGTGGCTGTGAGCAACCTGCTGGAGTGTGAGGTGTCCCTGCCCATGGCAGGGGGTTGGAAGTGGATGATGCTTGAAGTCCTTCCCAACCTTAACAATTCTGTGACTCTATGATAAGGCTCTGAGCAGCCTACTTTAGTTGAAGATGTCCTTACTGAATGCAGGGAGAGTTGAACTAGATAACCTTTGGAAGTCCTTTCCCACCCAAGAAGTACTATGGTTCTGTGCACTTTAGAGAATTGTCTTGGTGAGCATTTGAATCCAGTTTGAGGCCACCAATCTAGTTTGGCACTTAAAATGTACACCCATGAGACTAAACTAACATTCCATCCATAGGCAGAAGAGCCTGGCCATTGGTGTGAGTCAAATGATAAGCACAGTTAACCAGATCTACCACTTTATTTCTGCTTTCCATCACTTGTTGATTCTTTTACTACCTGAGAAGATCATGAACCCACTAGTACTTGTTTTAGGCTTGTGCAGGAAGGCTGATCTGTGCAGGGAGGCTGGTTGAAATGCATGATCCCTATGAGTATCTGTTGTCAGTGGTTTAGTTTCCTTGACTCAGTCACTGCTTCTTGTGAGTCTATTTCAGTAAAGCCTTCCATTAATAGAAGAGATTACATGATGAGAGGAAAGGTTGAAACAGCATCTTAAATTCAGGGACAAGGTGTCCTTCAGGCTCCATAATGCTGAAAATACTTTTCAGCTAAAGGATGTGGGCTGCTAACAAAAGAAAACACAAGATGCCTCCAAGCCAAATGTGGCTGGGGTGCAGCTGATGGGAGGTACCAGCTGGTGAAGGTTACATGGGGTAGCAGAGGTGCCCCTTGCTGGTGTAGGGTAGCAAGTGTGCAAGCTTGTCTGTGTTCTTGGTAAGCTTCAGTTGGGCTCTGGGAGTGAAAAGCTCTGCTTTGGGAAGGCCCAAGGAGGAAAATATGGCCAACATCTGTAGTGCACCTTATTACATGCATGGTGTCCCCTGGGACACAGGAAACTTCTACCTGACCTGTAAGGTCACGTGCATTGGTCCATGAATTGAAAGCCTTCCATCAGAGAGGGGCTTGGTGACTTCGAGTGAAATGCAAACTCCTTCCCTTCCAGTTGGGGTTGTGAATTGTCAAGGCAGCCTAATTGCAGCTTCTGTCTGTGAAAATTAGCAATATTTCTTTTGCCCTTTCTGAAGGTTCTTGCTTTGGAACCTGTTTCAGGTTAGGACTTTCAGAGGAAAGGACTTGCCATAGGAAGTCTTGATTCTGGCAGACTTGTATGTGCCTGCTGGGTGGTTGTGGCTGCCTCAGCTCGCTGAGGTTAGCAGACCTCTTGGCAAAGGGTCATGTTTGCCTGTCACCTTCTCCTCAGGACCAGGTCAGCTTGTTGCAGATGTTTGCCCAGCAGCCATCATCACGCTGTCTGGAAGGTTCTTTAGGACATTAATTAACAGCAGTACAGAAAACACATTGGAACTGACTCCTTCCATGCTGTCATCTTCGGTGAGGCACTTTACATCTCAGTTACTTTCCAAATCACAAAGTAATCCCTCAGTCTTTCAACATGGTCACTTCTTGGATGATGTCTTGCCCTGGATCTGGCAGCTACTTGAACTGCTTTTCCAGCCTTTTATTTCTGCGCTGCACCTGAAGACTGCTCTAATTTTATTTCACCTCCCAGTAAAGTTTCCTTCCTTTCACTGCCTTTGCTTTTCTTATTGCTTTTTACTCTCTCAACTTCATTATGCAATTGTTCCAATCCTGCTCTCTATTTGATGTTTTATAACTCCTCTCTGCTTTTTTTTTCTGTTGTTTTCCCCTGCTGTTGATTACTTTTACATTTCTATGTTCCTTCACACTGACTTTTAAAAATAAAGCATTAAAAACCAACTCGAACGTCCCCTGTGCAATTACTGCGAGGTGGTTCGCAGAACCCTTGGGCATGCATTAATTTATCTTAGAACACTTTATTTCCTGTGTGTCCTTTCTCTCCCCAGCATTATCATGTTGAATTTCACCCTGCACTCAGTCTCCCAACTTTGCTCTGCTAAAAATTTAACCTTGCTTGTTTTCTAACTGGTAGTTGAACATTAATCTTAGAGAAATCCTCAAAGACTGCAGCCTTGGTTCTCCACCACACTTGCCACTTGTAATCATAGAATTGTCAGGGTTGGAAGGGACCTCAAGGATCATCCAGTTCCAACCCCTCTGCCATGGGCAGGGGCACCTCACACTAGATCAGGTTGCTCACAGCCACATCCAGCCTGGCCTTAAAAACTTCCAGGGATGAGGCTTCCACCACCTCCCTGGGCAGCCTGTGCCAGTGTCTCACCTCCCTCATGGTGAAAAACTTCTTCCTAACATCCAATCTGTATCTACCCATTTCTATTTTCTTTCCATCCCCCCTAGTCCTATCACTACCTGACACCTTAAGTCGCTCACCAGCTTTCTTGTAGATCCCCTTCAGATACTGGAAGGCCACATTAAGATCTCCTCAGAACCTTCTCTTCTCCTGACTGAACAGCCCCATCTCCCTCAGTCTGTCCTCACAGGAGAGGTGCTCCAGCCCTCTGATCATCCTTGTGGCCCTAATTGCTGTTACAGAAGCTTTGCTCAAGAATTACCCCTTACAGAGAGCCATCACCTTTCTATGCATACCTCAGTTGATGAAAACAATACCTGCAGCCAGGTCTCATTGTAGTACTGTGCTCGGTGAGAAAATAATTTTTACATAATATCCACCAGTGTTGCTCACATCTTCTCTGGAGAGATTCCAAACCCAACTGGACATTGTGATCCTGGATAACCTGCTGTGTGTGACCCTGCTTTTGCAGGAGGATCAGACTAGACGAACTCCAGAGGTCCCTTCCAAATCACCATGCTGTGTTTTTTTCCACTCTCCCGATTTTAGCCTTTCACTTGGACATGATCTCAGCTGAACATTTAAGCATCTGCCTAACTTTGAACAGCTAAGCAAGCAGTTACAGCTCTGTTTCCCTTGCATCAGGAATGTTAGTAATGCAAGGAATGAAGAGGTTTTTATGTCCATGAGATGTAGCTGTACCTGGAAGACAGGCAGTGGTACATGCTGTGAGCAGGAGCAGCAGCTGGTGAAGGAAGGGATACTAACTGCTATCTGACTTCTTGGGCTAGTGGATGGCCAAGCACTCCACTTTTGGCACTTATTAAAGCCATGGCTGAGGTGCCTCCAGCTGGATTGTGAAGACAGCTCTGTCCCAGCAGCAGTGATGTCTATACTGTCACATTTTGGAGGACTGGGTTTCCTACCAGACACCTATGGGCTGGCAGGACATGACAGTGATTTCTGGCAGGTTAATCACCGCTGGTCAGCCACATCTGTGGTGCTGCCCCTGGAACTG
Source organism: Picus viridis (assembly GCA_033816785.1). NCBI lineage: Eukaryota > Metazoa > Chordata > Aves > Piciformes > Picidae > Picus > Picus viridis. The sequence continues at coordinate 21,941,288 of CM066580.1, read as the reverse complement.
GAGAGCAGCAAGACAGCAGGAATCCATGTCAGAGGGAAGGCAGCACTTGGGAGAGGCAAGGGGACCTGGGTCTTGCCACAAATATTTGAGTGTCAACTGCAGTTGTGACACTTGCATACAATCGCTTTAACAACGAGCTAACTTGGATTGATGAGTGTAAGGTGTCAGACAACGCAAAGGACTGGAAATGGGCTCCAGATGGGCCCTGGACTTTTCTAGACATGGGAAACTATTTCCTGAAAATTCCCAATGGCTACTTGAATTAAATGTGCTTCTCTGAGACCACTTGATCTTGATTGACTGAAACTTTTGGAATGAATTTGTATTGCTTTTCCATATCTTTCCGTGGTCCTTGTGTTGTCATCTGTAATTAACACATCTCATGCAATATTGACTTTGTGACCTCATCGATTTCATGGCTTACTAATATTTTTTTTTTTTTTGCCGTTTTTGTTTTGGCTTTCAGGCAATGTTCCTTTTCTTCTCTACTGAATGGTTACATTCATTTGTTTTCCATAATTTCTGAGGAGATATGTTTTGGAAAATCAAGTTGGCATACCAAGTGCTGAGTTTCTGAACTCGGGAGCAGCAAATGATGCCTCTGAGTGTATTTAATCTTTTCATTATAAAGTGCAACATGCAAACATATTTTTACCTTCTTTGCTTTTTCTTTTCTATCTCCCACCTACTGCATTTCCCCCAGAACGGCAGCAGACAGAAAGAAGAATGAAGATTTCTTGTGTTAAACAAAAACAACTCGAGCCTCCCTTTTTTTCCCTTTTGCCTTCAGTGCTTAACGTGAAGTCAAAATTTGCAATCAGAAGGCAGGCTTTCGGTTCAGACCGAAACCATTCTTCACAAACAAGTATTTGTTTGGGGAGGGAGAAAGCTCTAATTGTAAGGCTTGGTTCTCACAATAAATATTTCTGTAGTGGGTTTGATTTGATTAATCTGTGACTTCTTTCAGCAAAGTGCAGAACCGGATCAAGCTGCATCTTGCTTATGCATGCGACCAGCTTTAATTTATCACGAAGCTGCACTAAAAGCTTTGGTGCTGGGTGCAGCAGACCCCTCTTGCACTTACTGGGTAATCAGTTAGGAGAATATAATTTAAGAAAATTTATCTGGCATATCTGCCATGGCTGTAACCCAACCTCAACGTGATAAGCTTCCTGCAGTAGAAGGATTAGCACTTCCTAGTTGCCTTTGCTTGTGTGTTTGTCTGGTCAGGAGTTCAACATCCCACTTAGCCAAAGTATTCTGGCATCTGAAATCAGTTGGTTGACCCAGTAAAACTCTTTCTGGTTTTTGGCTGTGCTTTCCATTAGACCTCTCTGTGTCAGGTAATTCAATAATGTTTCCATCCAGAACACTGCATCTGTTTAGTTAGAAGATAAGAACAGACAACTGAAGGCAAAGTCTGAGAGAATTAGAGAGGCTGTATGTGAGAGCAGGGGACAGAAGCTGTACCTGGAGGAAAGATGAAACAAAGACAAGTTCTTGAGGAAATGACGGGAAGAGACTAGGCAGATCACGATAAGAAATTGGATTTTGAATTGTAGTGAAGAGATTGGGCTTTTATTTTCTCCTTTCCAATGTCCTTCAGTTGCTGAGCTGTAGCAGTCCTGCAAGGTCCTATGCTGAAATCCAGGCCATCAATGTTAGTGCAGTTCCAGCATGGAAGCATGGAGTAGTGTAGGTGATGTGACACGTTGAGTGAGGGTTTCCTCCAGGAAAACCTGGAAGAAGGAGCTGAGAGAAGTGCTGGGTAGGTTCCAGAGTGTATCAAGTCATTTTCTTTTGTCAGGGTGTGTATGAGGATATTTTCAATGGTATTTGGGCTGGGGTGCTGGGATGATGACTGACAGCTGTTTGGTGAGGAAGACTATGCTTAAAGCTGGACCTGAAGGACTATGCTTAAAGCTGACTCAACACCATTAAGCTTACTTTTAAGGAATTGATGCATCTTTCCAAACTCCACAAGCGCAACGCTCAGCAGCAGCCTGGCTTGACTGTGCCTTTTGTGCTAAATAGGGAGAAACCAAGCTTGTCATGGCTCCAGTTGGGTTTTGCTTTGGCTGATCCATGTTTACCTGGGTTTCAAAGCTGTCCTCATTGTGGAGTAGGATCTCTTCTCCAGCTCCTGCTGAAGCTTAGCGTCACTTACAAGGGTATGGTCAAGGTCAGCTGTGGAAGTGTTGGAAGATTTTGATGATTTTCTTTTTTCTTTCTATTTTTTTAACCTGCTGATTTCTTCTGACTCTGGCTTTCCCACTTGCACTCTTGAGCTCTGATGCTGCTTGAGATGAATTTCTTGACACAGAGAGGGACGTGCTGCACATTGCCCATGTCATCATCTTCTGCTAAAGAGAACACTTAAAAAAACCCAACCAAACAAAACCCAACAAACCATCACATCAAGAAAAAAAAACCCAAACCAAAGCCCCTCCAAAACTAGAGGCTGCGTTTTTAATGCTCTCTTGAGTGTGTGTGTAGCCATCCAAGGCAAGATCTAGAAGGTTCATTTTTTTGGAAGGGGTTAACAAAGAATATTTTAATATCTCTTTTGTGTAGCACAGAGGCTGCTGAGAAGAAAAACAGCCATCCAGAGGCAGTTCTGCTTTCACTCATGCCCAGAATTGAAATACTGCTTGATTTTTATTTTTTTGGCAACTTTTCTTCTTGAGGAAAGAACTTCTGAGTGCAATCAATTAAAGAAAGGATCTGATTTGCTTTGTAATTGTTTTTCTGTCTGTATGAATGATGTAAGGGTATATGGGAAGAATTTACTTCACTACTCTGTCTTTTCTAAAATAACAGGTTTACTGGTTGATTTATGGGTTGTTTGTTTTGTTTTTGTTGTTCTGTCTGTAGGTGAGAAAAAGGTTAATTTGCTTGAGAAATCATGTCTATGCCAGAGAAGGTCAACTTATTCCATCATTGTGTACTGCCATTGGAGGCTGACCTGAACCTAAACACAGTGGTTTAAGGGAAGAATTAAGCATCCTGTTTTTCTGCAGGCTTTTCCCAACACTTGTTTTCTCCTCTTTGTTTCCTGCTTTCTCAGAAAAGGCAGGAGAGTGTGACTCGGGGGTTGGTTGCTTATACCCTCTCCAGAACTCATTCCGTTCCCTGTAAAGTCAGATTTTCAGTGCCCTGCTTCCAAAATGTCAGTTTTGACTGGGCTGTGCCAAGCTTATGGCATCTCTCACCTCCTGACTGACCAAAAGCCAAAATAATAAGAAGTCTGTTTGTGAATGTTGGTAAAAGCTGCCAACAAAAGAAAGGGAATATTAAATTTGCCAGAGCTGGCCATAAGCACAAGGGCACAGAGGCCAGTGTGGTTCCTGGGGATGTCCACAGCTCCTTTTCCTTGGCTGCTTCACTGAGTTTGCTGTAACTTATAGGATGTGGACCACAAACGAAGGACAGAGGCATGGTTGGATTGTAAACCTTTTGAAGTACCATAAAAGCTAATTAAAAGAGAGGATTTTCATGTTGTCTGCTTTTTTCTAGTAGCAGAAGTTTAATATTTATATACCAGAACCAGATGTCTGCTTCCGTTGCGGCAGCTGAATGCAGAGCATCAAAGTATTTAAGTTTCTTCAGTTTAATCTGGGGGTTTCTGCTCCTTTTTTCTTTCTCTTCATGTGTTTAAATTCATGTACATAATGCATATTTTCAATGGGTCTGTTCATTGTGTGTGGGAAAGCATAGTGGTGGCTGTAGAGCAATTCAGTGATAACTTCAGGGAGTTGTGAAGTCTTAGAGAAAAATAATTTTTTCTGTTTTCCAGCTATCTGGTGAGATTAAAATCTGGTTATTTGACTTGTTTTGAGTATCTTGCCCCTGTCCATTTATAAGTTTATCTAAGTATCCTCACTATGTTTTGATTCCAATATGCTTTTCCCCTCTAATTTTAGGTAGCTAATTGCAATAACTCTGTAGCTTCATTTCTGTAGGCTAATTATTGCCTTGTCTTCGGTTCTGGGGAGCTGTGCTCCTGGTTTAAACAGAGTAAATAAGCTCAGAGCATCACTGTCATGCTCAGAAAGTGCATGTCAGTTGGAAAGAGTGGCTCCAATGAGTCTGATTTAGGAAGGCAAAATAAAATATGCAGGATTGTTAAAGTTAGTTCACCACAATACTAATTGTCTTTATATAGTTCTGACTACAGTGCATGTGGATTTGGGGTTCTAGCCTGTGTAAGATGATGTCTGTTCAGTTCCCACAGTGCCTGTGGGCTCAAGCAGACCCTGTGAGCTGAATCTGCTGCACTCATCCTGCAGCAATCCTGGCAGCATTCAGGTCCTGCTCCTGGGAGCAGGGGGCTGCAGAGCCTGTGTTCAGTCCTTGTCAAAGGGAAATACTGTGGGAGGTGATGAAGAAAGACGAGGCAACCTCCTAATAGTGTTAGCTCCAGCATTTAGTGGAGAAAATGTTTAGTTTGTAACTCTTGTGCTCTGGTTTGGATGCATGAAAACTCATGTTGGCTTCTTCCTCTTTTTCTCTCTTGTTCAAAAGTAATAGGAATCTGACTTGGAGGTTGTATATCTTGTGCTGATAGGCTCAGTCTCACCCATTGGCTTGAGGAAGCCATTTGGCTCCTGATTCTGTGATGCAGATACCTGTCTAGATCTGAGGGAGAGGAAAGGGGTAGCAAAAGGGAGTAAGAACTGAGCAGGGGATTGGATTCAGTTGGAAAGAGAACAGGGACAGGACACTGTCAGAAGGGAGAGCAAAGCAAAACACTGTTATCTCCAGAGTCAGAGGAAAATTGCAAGAGGACATATAGGCAATGGAGGGACCACTTCTGTCCTCTCCAGGCAAGTCTGCTGCCTTGTGAGCTTTTTGTGTGGACCACAGGTTTCTTGTAACTTGTTTGTGTGCTCCTTGGGTAATCCTCTCTGATCAGAAGTGTGGTTTTGTGGTAGTGGACAGCCAGTCTCTGCTGGTGTGAGAAAGTAGTTGTTGACTTCAGTTTGAATCTGCATACAGCCACAAGAGCTTACTTGCTCCTCATCTCTTAGCTAGCTATGTGCTCCAAGGTTAAGAAAAGGCAGACCTGCTGGAGCTTGCCAAGACAAGAAAAGCTGTTGCCTCTCTTGCTCTCACATTTGCAAGTGCTGGAAGACAAAGCAAAGGTCCAGGTTCTTCTTCTTGTGCTGTCCTCTCTGCTGTTGAACTGCAAAAGCCAGGGAAGGGATTGCTGCCGGCAGTCCTTGGCTTAGGCAGAGATGCTTTGTGATGGGGTTACAGAAAGAAGGAGCAGGAAGATGGTGATTCTGGAGGGAGCTGGATAGGCAGGGTAAGAATCAAAAGGGGATTAGGAGAAGCATGTCTGATCTGGGTGGTTCTACTACTAATTGTAAAGTTAATGGAGTTCATGTGTAAAACCAGAATTATTAGTGTAGAATATAATTTAGAGAGCAGTATGGACATAGTTGTAAGTTAGCACTGAGGGGGAATGAATAATAATTCATAGGATATGGGGGATGTTAGTAGTGTATGAATTTGAAGTGCAAGTGAGCACAAGTCTCTCTTGTGTGCAAGTGTGTTTGGTGTGGTCTGTGTTGCCCGCAAGATCCACAGAGAAAAAGAAGCAGCTCAGGAAATCTGAAGGATTTTTCTAGCTAATCTCATTCCAGGGGTCCTGCTTAGTGCTTTTCTGGACATGCAATTGGTATGAAGGTATAAGGGATGCTGCAGTGGGAACTGGAAACAAAACAAGGATTTTATTCTCCCTTTTACTGCAAAAGTATGTAAAATATGATTGGAGTTTGTCAAGATGGAAGCAAATGTCTTAATTTACTTGCAAGGGCTCTCAAGACTTGAGGATCTTCAGCCTTTTCAGGTATAAAACCCCTGCAGTAAGAAGCATGTTTAGGGGATTTTTACATAATTTACTGGGTTTTGATGAAAATAGCATCAAAGTGACACCTGAGGCACCACATCCATTACCCTTTGATAAGAGATGGAAGTTGGTCAATCCCATTCTTGTCATTTCTTGCACCGATTCACAGGGTGAAGAAATGAGAGTTAGGAAGAGGTAGTCTTAGAGAAACTTCTGAACTGTAGTGGCAGAGCTGGCATGAAAGATTCTCTGCCTTCCTTTAGGCTTCCTGCACATCAATACACAACTGTGATGGTCTCTTCATAACCATGCAAGCCAAAGCACTTCATATTTCTTCCTTTTTGGTAGATTCTTCTATGGTTCTTTTGAAAATCCTGTTTCCTGAGGTAGTTCTTTAAAACCTCTTGGAATAAGAGATGAATAAAAAAGAATTGCATTCGGAGGCAAATCCACTTCCAGTTTTGGGGGTACATTGCACAATGCAAGATGGTTCCTATCATGGCTGCTAACAAGATGCAGAGTTGCTCTTTTGCTCCCCCCCCCCTCTGGGCAGATCATAATTTGCACCCTGTTTAACTCCTTCAAGATGCACGTGAAGAAATTTCGCGTCTGCAGAGGCAATCAGGCCTCTGCCTGTCCTTGAGCCTTCATGGAAAGGATATATGAGTTGGAATTTTCAGCTGTGTATTATGGAGTTTATTGCCAGTGGAGTATGCATAGATCAATATTCAATATAGCTGTAAACATACGTCCTTCAGACATACACTAGACGCCCTTCCTTGCTTGCAGCTCACTGAAATGCCATCTTACAGCAGCCCAGCAGCACCATCATCATCATCTTTCTGGTTGTCCTAGCCCAGGGTGTATTAAAGCAGGTGGCCAGAGGAGAGGTTTTGTACTTCTGACCATAAAGACCTGAAATTTGATTTGATTTTATTTTTTTAGGGTGAAATATTTAGCAGGGAGAAAGTCTTTCCCCAACGTTTCATGGAGGCTTTGCCCTGCTGGAATTTATTACCAGTTGGTGTTCTCTGCTGGAGGAAAAAGGCAGCTAGGATGCTGTGTGGAGATCTTCCTGCTTTGCTAATAGAGACAGCTCATGGCTAACCAGTGTGCAAGGTCAGCTGGGGCCATGGGTGTGCTTCTGTTAATTATCATATTCTGAGAAAAATCATCAGAAGCCTGAACTTTCCCATTTAATAAACTACAATTATGTCATGCCAAATCTTTGGGAGAAAGGCTTCTTTCACCACCACCACCCCACCACCCCCCCAAATAAAACCCTCATCCTTATCTTACCTCTTAGTTGAGGGTTACAGATAGTTTTCATCTAAAACTGAGGGGGAAAAATGTGGTTGGCTATTAAAATTGTGAAGGTTAAACTGCTGTGTATGGAGGGTTGGGGGTTTTGTGTGTGTGTGTGTGTGTGCTGCTATATGATCTCTCATTCAGTTTAAGATTGCTTCAGATTGGCCAGGGAGTGTTTGTAGGGGTCTGAGGGCTGTCAGTGCCTTGAATGTTTTTCTTGTTATGGAGAAAAGGCTTTATCCAATTGCTTATCATGAGCTAGAAGGGGCTGTGCATGAGAAATAATTGCCAGGGAATAAAACCGCTGGCAGTTCTCATTTAACCCACTTCCATGGCACATACTTCAAGTGCCACAGAAGCCTAAACAAGACTCCAAATAAAACAGGGATTTGTTTCCTTCTGTGTGAATTTCCCAGTCTGAGATGTCTTGTCAGGCAGGCAGAAATAATTATTACTGGGAGAAGGTGGGAATTCTTCCCTCAAAGATACTCATTCATTCATTCACCAGGAGAACAATTAGTGACAGCTCGCTAATGGCTGCAACACTTTATTTTCTATTTCCAGTGGCATGTGCAGAGCCAGGCTTCCGAGAGCCTGGGTACTCCCTGCCTGGCCCCAATTACTTTGGCAGGGAGGCAGGGTGTGCTGTGGGGACCAGCGCTTCCCCCAGCAAGCCCATTCCAGCCAAGAATAGGTTGGAGCTGCTGGCATTGAAGTAATGTGTGTGAGGAGCACTGGGTAGGAGAAACCACTGATTGTTTCCAGCGAAGGAATGGCAGTTGTGTGTTAACTATGTAATTAATTACCACGGATCTGCGGGGGGAGGGGGGAGGGGGAGAGTATTTGGGTTTCAGGGCTGAGCAGGAGTAAGGGAGACTTCCTAATTGTCTTCTTAATTTCCCTGCAAGATAACACCAAAAGGAAACAGAAGGATCTTAAAAATCTCACGAAAATAAAAATAAAACTGCAATTGCTCTCTGTCTAGCTTCCTTGCTGAGGTTTAACTCTGAGCCTGTGGGTAGAACACTGGTTGTCAGTCAATCTCCCAGTATTTAGCAGTCTTGACTCTGTGTTTCTACTGCTTTCTATGCTATTTATACCATTCTAAGAGTGACTTTACACACTGTGTTTGGTCAAGCAAAGGACAGGGAGGCTGGCTGAGGTGGGATGAAACAGGGGTCTGCAACTGTGTGTCATGCTTATGCAAAAGAAATTATGCTTGTGCTGTAGCTAGGACTTTAATCACCAAATCACAGTGTTAGAGGTTGCAAGGGACCTTCAGAGATCATCCAGTCCAAACCCCCTGCCAAAGCAGGATCATCCAGGGCAAGTCACAGAGGGATGCATCCAGGTGGGTTTTGAATGCCTTCAGAGAAGGAGATTCCACAACTTCTCTGGGCACCCGGCTGCAGGGCTCCTTTGCCATACAGGTCCGTCTCCTCCCGTTGAGGTGGAACCTCCTTTGTTCCAGCTTGTACCTATTGTTCCCTGTCCTATCACTGGGCGCCACAGAAAAGAGCCTGGCACCTTCATCCTGACACCCATCCCTCAGACATTTATAGCTGTTGATAAGATTCCCTCTCAGCCTTCTTGTCTCATTCATGACTAAACAGCCTCAGTTAATGTAGGGCACTGGTCTGCAGCCTATGGTTGGGAGAGACCAACATCCCTTGGTCTGTTTTACTGACCCAGTGACCCAAAGAAGCTGCAGACCTGGATTTGAAAACAGCCACTGGGTCAGCCTGGAGCCTTGTCTCCTGGTTCATCCACCAACCCCATCATCAAGGAAGGGAGGATTAAGCCACACAACACAGCCTGTTACTATGCCACTGGTGTGGCACAGCAATGAGGAACCGATGACTTTTCTGGTGACAGCCCAGAGATGTGTCCAAGCCTTCCTGATTACTGCATTGTTACAAAAGTGGCTAAGAACTGTGTCCAAATTAAAATCCTGTTGGATAAATTGAGTAGCTTAGTATCAGAGATATCAATGGAGGCTGGGAATTCTCATGTCTGCTGAATATGTTACTTTTAGTGCATTTCCTTCTCAGACTTGAAAGCAGAAAACCCAATGCCAGCAAATAATGAAATGATTAGCTGCAATAATAAGCTGTGCATTTTTGAAGTGTGCAGTACAGGTGTAGGCAGAAGTGGAGTGAATCTGTACATTAATGCATACACAAAGCATGGTTTATGATTTAATTGCAGTTCTAAAAGCAGCAATCCAGAGGAGGAACATAATGCCTCGATGATTGCTTTACTCTTGCACAAGAAAACAGCCAAAGCTAGTCCATAACCTACATTAATTAATGGCTTTTGTGTAATTTATTTGTTTCTGTGCTGCTTTTTCAATTAAGCTACTATGGCTGGTCTTGGGAAGAGAGTCTGAGTTCAGGAAGGAATCACTCCTTATCCAAAAAGTGCTGCTGTAGCAGAAAGAGCCTTTGATCCCAGAGGGATGGTTGTGAGATTTAGGACTTGAAACGTTCCCATTGCTGAATATGTAATTTAGGTCACTGAACTATGTTTTGGTGGAAGATACTTATCTATTCCACTTCTTGCTGATGTCATGTGCTGGGAAATCAGATGTTAGAGTGCAAAAATACATGAGAGGCCAGACTTAAAATGGCATCAAATATAAATGGCTCGGTGATTGACTGCCTGAAGTTTGCAGTCGTGCTTGTAGGGGATGAAGGTCACATCACTTCTGCCCTTCATTCTCCTGCTCTATCCAAATCCTGATATAAAATAGAAAAAAAGACTTATCCCTGTCTTTGATTTTTAGTCTCTATATGTGCAGAGGGTGAGCAGAAGACCCAGAGGAAATATTGTCTCCTACTTGCTATGTAGGACTTGTCTCTGTAGTAATATCTCTGTTCAACTGGGAGAAGCTGAGAGGGTGTCGAATTGGTTTCCCCATGTCTGCAACAGGGATATGCAAGGCTCATTCAACCCAAAATACCCCTCCTAAAGAAAATGGACTTCTAGATGCATGATAGTGGCCAAGAAAACCATGGGAGAGCTCAATCAGCCTACCCATGGGTACCTTAATTTGGAGAGAATTAATTAAATCATGTCATCATTTACCACAGTCATTGGCTACTGGCAAGCACTCAGCAGTGTGGGGAAGCAGTGTTGGTCTGGAAGTGAGCTCTGCTCTCTCAAGACTCAGCTCTTTACTATGAGGGTGGCGGAACACTGAAATAGGTTGCCCAAGGAGATAGTTGAGGACCCTTCCCTGGAGATATTCCAGGTAAGGCTTGACAGGGCTCTGGGCAGCCTGATTTAGTTGGGGTTGTCCCTGCTGACTGTGGGGAGCTCAGACTAGATGACCTTTGGAGGTCCCTTCCAGCCCAGACCGTTCTATGATTCTATGACTTTCTGCACGCACTGCATCAGCTTTGAAGTAATTTGGGCTTGACTGACTTGCCAGAAAAGTCTACCTAGTTTTCTGCACTACTTTTCTCTCTTTTCTGCCTCTTTTTATTTTTTTTTTTTTCATCTGATACCTACTAAATTTTGATTTGAGGGAAATTGTTAACTGGGAGCAAACTCCAGGAAGATATGTATTTGCTTGCCTTAGTTGCAGAAGCATTTAGAAGTTCAAATAATAGCAATTAAAATCTACAGAAGTAAGAATAAAATAATAATAATAATAAAACCCCCACAACCTCACCCATGGGTAAAAGCAGGAAATTACAGCTCCTAGGTAATTCAACAGGCAGCACTCAGAAAGCTGTAAGAGAAGAGCATTTTCCTAATTTTTTTTCATGGTCCAATTAAAAAAACCTCAAACAAGCAGTTTTCTTCTTCCCTCCACAAAAATCTCCAGGAATAGTGATCAGTTGTGGAGCTGTGAGAAATACCAACTGCTTTTGCTAGCTGCTGTTAGAAACCCCTTAACTCACAGCAGCAGCCAATGCCCAGGCAGGAATCTGGATTTTGCATATCAGTCTTTGGAGCTGTAGCTGCTGAGGTTTGAAGTCTCAGAACCAAGTTTACATTTTCTGCAGGTTTGTTTTGGGGTTTGTTTTAGGTTTTGTTGTGTGGTGTTTTTTTCCCCCCATCAGATTCTAAACTTACTGCACCTATAAAAGCAACCAACTCTCTAACATTGTGGGTTTGAATGACATATTGAACAATATAATTCAGTATACTTAGAAATCAACAATAGTTCAGATTTTCAGTGAAAATTCTGGAGATTTTAACAAGTTAGGTGCAGGATTTGCCCTCGCTTGTTCTTCCCTCCCTCCCCCCCATTCCTCAAATATTTACATACTGTAAGACTATTTGCATAAATAATATATCCATCTATGAGCCTCATATACAAGTGCACATATTTATATTTGTCATTTCTTGAAGGTACTTATTTGTACTTCCTAATCACTCCTTAATTTGGCAAAAGCTCACCAAACTAATGATGTACAGGGCATTAAATTGTGCCCTAAATCAAAGACATCGCCCTAGAATTTACTGGGAGATGTTAATTGCTGAGGTTATCATCAAGTAGAAGGTATCTGCAGCTTGGCATAATTTGTCATTTATAGCAACTCTTCTCTTACCCCAAGTTACAGGATTTACAGATGAGTTGATCCAGATCACCTTTGTACAGCAGTTAATTATTAGCTCCTGCGCTACCAGCTTTCACTTGAAAATTACCTTCTTGCTCATTCAGTCTTCCTTTTAAAAACAGCTTAAGATTATGGAATATATTAGCTGCCAAGACTGCTGCATTTAGCTCAGGCAGTGGTGACTCTCCTCAAATCTATGCTGAACGCTTTCAACGTACCTCAGAGTGAAGCTGTCGCTCTGAATTTGTCTCTCTCAAGAATTGATTAAAGCGATAATTCTTCAGCAGTTGGGGCATAAACACTGCTGGTAATCTCCCTAATGACAAAAGGCACAAATAGCCACTGGTTTCAAATGCATTTACAGAAGTTCCCTTTTCTCCATTAGCTCGTGATTCTGCAATAAAAAAATCATGCCCAAAATAATTAGCGACCGCCAGGAAGATTTCCCCTGCCTGCAACGGGCTGCAGAATTCACGCAGCGCTTCCAAACGGTCCTGTGCCTCTCTGAACAGACCCCTGGCTGCACACAGCCCTTCTGCACAAACATCCATACCGTGGGCTGGAAAATAAACACTGCAGATTGCTCACCAAAAAGCAAAAAAAAAAAAAAAAAAAAAAAAAAAAAAAAAAAAGAAGATAAAGGTCCTGTTCAATGATTCCAGGGTGTAGCTTTCCCTCCGAGGTGGGGAGGGAGAACCAGCACACCCAAAGATTTTTCTGTTTAGCACTGCAGCTCTGGTTCTGACTAGAACATAGATCTGTTATCTTGCAAGGAAAATGTGCTTTGGAACATTTGAACTCTCAGGGTTTGTTATTTCCACCCCCACCCCCAGATTACCATAACTTTTTGTTTGCCTGTTGTTAGCTACTTCAGTTTTCCTACCTAATTGGGGAGGGACAACCAGCACACCCAATGATTTTTGTGCTTACCACCGCAGCTCTGGTTCTAACTTGAAGGTAGATTTGCTATCTTGCAAGGAAAGTGTGCTTTGGAATATCTGATCTCTCATTTATTGTTTTTTCCCAGATTACCACAGCCTTTTGTTTGCCTGTTAGTTACAGTGGTGAGGAGGCAGAAGCAGCACACCCAAAGATTTTTCTGGTTAGTACTGCAGCTGTGTTTCTAAGTTGAGCATAGATCTGCTATCTTGCAAGGAAAACGTGCTTTGGAGTATCTGATCTCTCATTTATTGTTATTTTTCCCAGATTATCATAACTTTTTGTTTCGCCTGTTGTTAGTTACTTTAACAAGTGAGATATATTGAGACATAACTCAAAATGACAGGAAAGGAGTAACCAATATATGGTGCACAAATGACTCCCTGTTAACCTGTCACATATTACATCCTTTATTAAAAGCAGCCCCTGCTCCGCGCCAGCAAACAGCACTTAGAACCAGCACCCCAGCTCAGCTTGGTGATGGGTTCTCTTAAAGCTTACTACTATGGGAAGTAAAATATGAGCATCAATATAAACTTACAGCATTGTTTATTTCTTTCTTTAGATTGTCTTTGTGGGGATTTACATTCAAACGACCTCTGTAATCACAGCTGATAGTTTGAAACAGGCTTCTTGAGGCAGCCTGGAATCCGAACCTTGGAGGTATTTCAGCATCCATCTTCTGCACAATGAGTCAGTTTGAGGGTTAGGGCATACCTGACACACTGCTGTCTGCCTACCTGCTGGCTTCAGGTCTGCAACTTTCTTGCATCCCTTCAGCTACTTGAAGTTTTCACACAGCTTCCCTTGAACTCAGAATAGTAACTTTTCAAACACTACTTTTTCTTTATTGTGACATTTCTCATCCAACTTTTCATTCTTGAGGGGTGAGGAGATGGGAAAATCAGTCAGTGCCTAAAGCCCGAACTGATTTATGAGGCATTCAAAAATCCCCACAACCTCTGTTCACCTTCACCTTCTGTACTTGACTGACTCTGTGCTGAAACTGGAAATTCCTGACTCTTTATTCCAGTGTTAGAGCAACAGATGTCTCTGAGTGTCATCCTCAGCTGACTGCTCTGAAGCAGCCAGTGAGCAGCACGCTGCTACGGCTGGAAGAGGCAGGGCTAAGAAGAAAAGTGGTGTTTGTATACATGAAATGCATTTATTTGTGGTGTCTTCATGTTTGCATGCAGATGCCAGGCATTGTTTTAAAGCGGGATGCTAGCATCAACAAGGATGTTTGCTATTATTTACTGGCTATGATAAAGTTTTCATTGGGAAATAGGTTTTGTGAGGGCATAATCTTTACAAACTCCCAACACTCAGCCTCCCCCAAGGGGTCTGTACGCATGGGGAAAAGGGTGGGAGGAGAGTGCAGAGTGGCTGAGGGTCCAACAGCAGGCAGTACAGGTGAGGGAAGGCCACCCTGCGGCATGCTGCTGGTGGTTCTTCATCACACAGGGGCAGCACCACTGAAAAAATGCCACCTTCCCTTGGTGAGAAAGGTGGTGGCATGTTTATCACACAGTGCAGAAATAAATGGTAGCCATTACAAAGGTGTATAATTCAGCAATGAGTTATTTGCTGTTTTGGTTGTGGTTTTTTTCTTCTGACACCCCCTGCAAACAGTTATTGCTCCAGTCAAACATAATTTGATTATCTTCCTTTATATTCTTTCTTCTTTTTTTTTCCCCTTCCTGGTACTGCACATTAACAGGGCAAATAAAAGGGAAAATAGTGCAGTCCCTTGTAATAAAGAGAACAGCAGCAAACTATTAATGCTCTTTGAAAAGAGTAGTTTTAACAAAGTAAGCAAGAATCATTTTCTTTGGTTGAGTGTTGATTCCCTAGTGTGCTCTCAGTAAGTAATTAGAATGGCCCAGTGAATGTCAGCATCAGCTTGTTTATTCTCATTATTTTATCATTTTAAAAACCCTCTAGGTGATGAGACATGCAGTATAGAACATAATTACCATTATTAGCATACTAATTGGACACAAAAATAGGCCAACTACAAGGTAGCCAACTGAATAATTTCACATTAATCAAACACCATAGTGAATAAGCCTATTGTTAAATTGACAGCTACAATAATTGGCAATATTTCGCTGCGAAATAGAAGAAATTCCTTCTAATACCTCTGCCACGTTATATGACTTGGTAATTTCCCATATTTCCAGCCCTAACTTTGTACACCTAGTTCAAGTTCATGAAAACAGCGTGATAAGATTATTAGCCTATTATCAAGTGGACAAAGTATATAAAGAGCTGCTTGTTAGCATTCAGGAGTAGATCTGCAGGATAAGGAAACAAAAAGGCTACCAATTTAGTAACTTGTTGCTTCAGCACTGAATATGTGTAAAGGTTCCTGATAAGATGATTTTTTTAAAAAAAAATTATTATTATTATTTTAGCTGTATATTAAAGGCCAACTTGCATCCTCAAGGAGCATGGAAAACGCTAAAGGAATTTAAAAAGCAAGTGCTGAATTACCACCAAAAAAAAAAAAAAAAAAGAAGAAGAAAGAAAAGAAAAAGAGTCAAATAAACCCAGTGGGAGCTGCAACTTTCATCCTCAAGGATAATTTTCTGGCCAAGGCTGGTTGGTTTTCAGTTGTGTGTTTGTCTGGTGCCATCCCCGTCCTGTTTAACGGCGAGCTGGAAAGTTGCAAAGCTACCACCAGAAGTGCGACTTCATGAAGTACTCGATTAATAGCAGGCAGGAAGGGCAAACTGGCCCGAGCTGTGTTTCGCTTTGAAAACCTTGGGGGAAATGGGACAGGAAAGGAGTGAGTAGAAAGGCGAGGAGAGACAAAGACGGGGAAGGTGGAAGCGGGGGAAAATGAGGCTTGTGGCAGAGGGAAGGAGCCTGATAAGGAGAACAGAACCAGATGGTGAAACAAGAGGAGCAGAGCTAGGAGAAGACGAGAAGAAAGAAAAACAGTGAGGAAGAAAGAAAATAGTCATCAAGAAAAGGGAGGAAGAGAAGGTAAGGTGAGAGTCGGGGAAGGGAGAGCAGATTTGGAAGAGTATGAAACAATGTTCTGCTTTTAAGAATTCAAAGGCGAGGGGAAACGAATCTCTCGCTGAAAGCAGCGTTTCCTTCCCGCTCCCCGGGCTTTCGGAGATGTGGAGACGGGGAAGAGAGACAGAAAGGATTCACTTTTAAGTTTTTGTTTTGAGAGGAAAAATGTTTTTTGTACAACTGATGTAAAAAGTCTCTCTCTGAAAGTCAGTCCCGCAGGCATCGGGCACTCATTAAGGATGGGGCAGACAGCGGCGGTGCCGGTTCCTCGCCCCTCAAACCTTTCTGGGTGCCCTGTTTCTTACAAATGCATTGACAGAAGCTGGAACTATGCAAGCAAACTTAACTGGTGGCATATAACTTTAATGAGATGAAAGAAAAGGAGCGTCAGAAAGGGACACAAAATGTTGATATGGCTTTTACCAAGTGCCTGTTTCCACAGAAGCAGAACTGGCCCCCACTTTAGTCACTCCCAGCCTTCATATCGGCCTTTCTTGAAGCATTTGGAGAAGGGAGACAGCACTGAGTGTGGGCCACAACTGCCTGAAATATCATTGTTTCAGCTAAATAATTGAATTATTTCATCTTCAGTTGCCAAGGAGGTGATTTTGGCCACTGAGTGGTTCTCCTAGAGGCAGCACTTGAGACTTGCTGCCAGTTTGATTAAGGGCAGAAGAAGCTGTCTGTAAGAAGTGACCTCTACCCTTATGTCAAAATTTCGGTGCCTTATTTTGAATGCAGCTGTAGGGAAAAAAAAGCCCTGGCTCACAAGCAACAACAACATATTTTCCAGTTGTTCCTTGCTTATGAATCTGATAATGGATAATGCTGTGCTAATGATTGGGGATGCCTGCTAATACATCATGATCCCAGTTTATTGATTACCTGTTTATTTTCCTTTCTATAGCCAGTCCCTTCAGTAGCAAACCCACTGTAAAGAAAACAAAATAATGTAAGGCTGTACTTCAAATATCTCTTGGTGCAGAGGGAAACTGCCATGGGACATTTCAGATCATGTTCAAGTCAGCTTATATGTGCAGTTTGTGCTCAGACTTTGTTTTAAGCGTGAGTGAACAAGCTACAACTTTGATTTACTCACTGAACTCCAGAAACACATCTCTGGACACTTTGTTGCTGGGAAGTCTCTTTCCTTTAGCTAACTCCATAGCTATAAATGGACATAGTACCTGGGTCAAGGGGTCTTGAAAGATGTCTCAAAGTGATATCATCCACCTTTTATAGAGGAAAACTTGCAGCAGGAAAAGGAAGCATCCTATGCCAGGTTGACGACAGAGTTCAGGCTAACAGCCAAGGCCATATTTTTGCTAATACATTAGGATGGCTCCGGAATGTGCCAACCCCATAGGTTGCAATAAAGAAAATGACAAAACTGAAAATATCCTTGACAAGACATCTTTCTTAACACGTTAAGAGGCTGTCCAAACTGCAAAAAGAAATCCTCAGCAGTTCCTCTCCTTATGTCAGAGAGTCTGTGCTTTGGTGGGTGAAGTCGCTGGGCTCCTCTGAGATGCTGCATGTTAGATTCTGTGTGAGTAACAGCTCGTGGACAGCACGTTTAACATGCAGCCTGCCTCACCTGCTCCTTCAGAGGCCAGCCACACGGGGCAATGCAAAATCCCCCCAAACACCCTGGTTAACACTCCAGCTAGTTGTGGGCAGGGTGCTTGCCATAGGCACGCACTTGCACGTATGTTGTTAACTTTATCTGCTATAAAGACACTGCAAATCTATTTTCTCATCCATTCTACCCACCAGGGTGATTAATGAAAGCCAACCCCAAAACCAAAGCCCACAGCTGAAAGTGAAAGGAAAGGAGGATATTGTGCAGATTCAGGCACAATAAACATTGAAGAAAAACACTGAAAGGATAGTTGTTGAATACATTTGAATAACAAATACATCTGAGGAAATCCCACTCTGCCTGGGGACAGGGAGAAGGAAAATAAATTCATCACATTATTCATTGGAAATTATTTGTTCAGCTCTGCTCCTTAATGTGTCAGCTAAAGATGATTTCTAAGAGTGAAGATTTTCTTTTCATGCTCAAAACGACTCCAAGAAATGAATATTCCAGCCACCAAGTGAGGTTAATATATGAGTTTCATAGCCATTTACTCAACACTGCTGTTCCCTGCAGAGTAATGGCACTGAGATGCATTCTGGGATTGCCAGGGGTGAAACCGTAGTAGATGTTCTTGAATAATTTAGCAATGTATGAAAGCTTATTTCATCATCATCATCAACACAGTAATACCTTGCACCAATGGAGTGCTTTACATTTCTGGTCTCCAGAGCTGTGCAAGTATTCTCATTCCCGCTTTTCAGGTAGGGAAACTTGAGAATAGAGAATCAAAAATCCTTTTTCAAAAGGGGACGAAGGATACGGCAGACCCAGGATAGAGATCCAGGTCCCCAGGAAGAGGATTCCATAATGTTTGGGTTGAGCTCTGTGTGGATGAGGGGGTGTTGCAGTTTAGGCCTTCAAAATACATATGTGGGGTTTATTTTTTTATTTTTCTGGTAAAGTAAGAATTAAATGCAGAGTTAAACTGCCAGAGCAATTGAAAGTGAAATATGTTGTTAATATCTGAATTGAAACTTAAATACATTGCTAATACGTGTGCACTGGTGGTTGTGAAAGTGGCAGAGCAGGTTCAGATCCAGTTCTTGGGACCACATTGCAGAGTCATTCTCACCATCGGGCTGAAGGAGCAGAGAGACTCTTGTGCTTCTCTTTGAGCTGTTCACACACGCATGTAGTTGGTAACTTTGTGTGTGTGTGTGTGTTTGAAGAGCCTTAACAGCTCATCAATCTTATTCTTCCCTGAATGTAGATTGGTCTTTAATGAGATCAATGAATAGAGCTGGTACTTTGCTGGCCAAAGTTGTAAATGTGCTGTTGCATTTCCCATTTCCCCTGTAGCGCAGGGATTTCAGCACGTTACTGCTAATGTGTTTTGCATTCTATTGCACTCCTACAAAATTTATGGCCAGAGAGAGACTGCAGGAACAGCATGGGCAGTCAGAGCTGGGTTGTGTTCTCTATACCACACTCAGATTATCTTAAAATAAATGGTTTTGAAATGGCTGAAGAAAGGGAAATGCAGAGCAAAGAGGGAGCTGGGAACAGGAAAGAATTTCGGATCAGTTCCATAAAAACAGGAGTTTGGTTTCTGAGATGTTTCAGAGATGGGGGAAAAAAATAAATGTGACTTAAACCAGCATAAGAAAAGTGATCTTAACAATGAGATGCAATAGAAGTGCCTTTAGCTATCCCAGACGAAAGGCAGGAGGAGACAGTAGGCTGTTGGGCAGGGAAATTAGTGGTGGAACACTGTGCTTGGTTCTGTTCCCACTGTGCATTAACCTCTATTATGGACACTGCATACTGTAGGCTTCGTTTCTCTAATGTGGCTGCTCTGGTTAGAGCCTTGCCTACACCCCAGAGTGCTGACTTCTTCCTGCATGGCTTTACAGGTTGATGTTGACAAAGACATGTATTTGAGTGTAAAGTTATGTGTTTGACTGTGCAGTTGGGAGCTCTCTCTTTTATTTTCTTTTTATGGGGCATTGATCCTTGACATGTGCCCTGACTATCCATGGTCATGCATCCATGACCTGCATCCTTGGAACATCTTCCAAAGAAGTTGTGTGCCCAAAGGAGCTAGGCCTAGGAATTCTCACTGTGCCAGTGGGAAGGAGTTGTTGTTATGAATCCCTTACCTTTTTACTGTAATGATGTTCCAAAGCCAGGTAAAAGCCCTGACCTGACTGTATCATATGGGAATCAGTGCTGAGAGTTGGGCCAAGCTTGGTAGGCTTCTCTTGGCCCATTTGGGCCAAATTACATGCTGAACCCTATTTCATACTGACTGAGAGCTTCACCTCTTGGTGTGTACAGGGGTGACAATCAGAGTAGAAAATGTGGAGGATTTAATCTAAACAGATGAGTTGGACTCTTCAGAGGGAGTCTGAAAAGTCTGAAGCAAGTTGTGGGCAAGAGCCCAAAAAGCCTGAAGGAAGCAGAAGCTGTGTGTGGTAAAAACCTTAGAAAGATGAGAGATGTCCAAGAGATAAGCAACAGGAATTGCATGTGTCAAAGACTGGTTGGAGACCTTGCCTGCAGATGTATAGGTCAGCACTACTTGTGTCACCAGGGGATGTTCTCCTGAGCTTGCCCTTGGGGTGAACAGTTTTTCACCCTCTAGCTCTGGTATTTTCCAGCTCTGTGCCATTTCTAAATGTCATTAGCCTCGCTGTTATTGTGCCATTCCCAGTGACACTGCCTGTGAAATAGTGCCCAACAGGCGGTAGTAAGGCTAGACAGGCTGTTTGATTAACTCGGTGGAATGATTTCTGGAGCTCCTGCCTCCTAGATGAAATGTAGCGTGGCTGCTCAGGGACCCTACAAATATGCAGGTGGCAAGCACAGTACTGCTAACCCTGACCAAACACCAGTCTGTGGCATGTTGTATCTATTAAATCTGCCTTTGAAAGGCAGGCAAATGCTCAACCATGGCAAAATCAGCTTTGGAGACTGGAGAGAATGTTATTGTAAGTGTTACAGAATCTTATAAGTCTGTGATCTATTATCTGTCAGAAAAAGTGGCATTGTTCTGAAAAGGACAAAACTGCAGGGGAAAAATGACTCTGCACATCCCAAAGCCTGGACTCATTAGAGTTACACATGGCCACAAAAATCAGAGACTGGTGAAATCCTTCAGCTGTGCTTGATGATGTCAAGCCCCTGTAAAGCCTGTAGGGATGATTTTTTGAGACCTACTTTGATAGCAAAGAGCAGGCTGCTATCTGTTCATCTCTTTGGTAAAGAGTGAGTGTCTTGGATGTATAGGACAAAGTACAGAGCTTGGGCAGAAAAAGAGTTTCTACATCCTTCTGCTCACTAGAAGTGGTACAGAGGCACGTGGAGGTTACACGTGGGAAGATGCCATTTACAGGACCTTTTACTTCTATATCCCTTACACCAAGGTCAAAAGGTGGACTAAGCTTGGTGCTTCTTTTGCAGATTTGCCAGGTCAGCAATGTTGTCCTGCAGACCCTGTCATTTCATGAGTTCAGTGAAATGATGGAGATGGTGGTAGGAGAGAGAAGGCAGGTAAAAATGTAAAGAGCTTTTTTGGGGGAGGTGTCCCAGATTTTGCTCTTTTTTTATAGTGGCATAAATATGGAATAACTCCATTTGGATCAATAATTTCTTCAGAGCTCTCATTAATCTCAACTGGTTATAGTATTTAGCCTTCATCCTCTGAATAATTTGGCTTTCCGCGCGCTCCTTCCACACAAGGCTTCCGTGTTCTATCCTATTCTCCAAAGAGCACATTTTCTTTCTGCTGCTTTAGCCAGGGTTTAAGTGCACATCCTCCCTTTAATCCTGCATGCCTCTCTTTTTAACAGTCTGTCTTTCCATCCTTAAGTATCACTGAGTTGCCAGATTAAACAGTTATTGTTCCCATTACAAGAAGATTGCAATGGATTTATATAAAACTCAGGCAGTGCCATTGTTCTTGAAGTCCATTTTATTGTAATGAAGTTCCACTCTTAATAGTCGATGATCTTCAATGTCCTTTACAAGTAACTTTTTATAAATTAATCTATAATAATCTAATTCAAGTCAGTTAAAGTGGATAACTATACTCCAATTACGATATTGGGAAGAGTTTTTACATAATGGGGGCTCTTATATAGATGGTTAACACTAATGCTGTAGTTTACAACATACTGTATGAATCACTAATTAAATGCCTAAGTAGCAATAATGGAAGTGGAACTATCAATACAGAGAAGATATCAATGATGTAAGGCATTAATAAAACTTTATGGTCCCATTTAATCTTTTTTTATAGGTACTCCATTATGTCAGTGAAAAGAAAAGGCAGAAAACAAGAAAGTGAGAAAGAGTGAAACTTAAAGGGACCAGGGAATGAACCACAGAATGTCAGGGGTTGGAAGGGACCGCCAAAGATCATTCAGTCCACCCCCTGCTAGAGCAGGACCAGCTAGAGTAGGTCACACAGGGACAAGTCCAGGTGGGTTTTGAATGTCTCAGAGAGGGAGACTCCACAACCTCTCTGGGCAGCCTGCTCCAGGGCTCCAGCACCCTCACAGTGAAAAAGTTTTTCCTCATGTTCATGTGGAACCTCTTCTGCTCCTGCCTACACCCATTGCCCCTTTCCTATCACTGGACATCAATGGAAAGCAAAATGTCCTTTTCCTCCTCTCTTCCCCACAAAATGGGTCAGAGAAATCTAATGAGGAAAAACTACTTAGGAGAAGTAAATTTATCACAGTTCCAAAACTGTAGCAGTTTATTGCAGCTGAATGGTGTCAATGCTCCTTAAATAACCTGCATTCTGTGACATAAATGAAGGGCAGCATGAACAGGATCTTCAAAAGCAGAATACAAGTTTAGTAACATGCTGACCGAAAAGGAACAGCTCAACTGTTGTTTTCTTGCTATTGGCCAGCAGAGATGACTAGCAGGGTAAATATATAAACATTTATATTGGAAGGAAAACCTATTAACAAAGGTATTTTATTTTGAAGCCAAAACACAAGCTTGGCTCTCAGTGCTGCCCAAGGACCGTTCGAGGCGGCCGGGCTGCTCTCCTGACAGGACATCTCCTCTGTGTTCCTTGGACAGCATCCAGTGTCCCCTGCAGGAAAGCAAGCTGCCCGTTTGCATATCAAAGCAGAGGAATAAACCAACCCCAGTAGACCTCTAAAGGGAAGTGAGTGTATATGGGAATTTTTAGTTTTAACAACTCTCAATAAAATAAATGAAAAAAAAAAAAAAAAAAAAAAGAGAGAGAGGAGAGCAGCTCCTTTCCTTTCATGCAACGGTCACTTCAAATGCCTTTGCAACACATTTGAGCAGAAATAAGTGTTTAACCCTTCAGATCCCCTCACAGGGTCTTGCAGTCCTGGGCCGCGTTTGGACAAATAAAGGGGAGAGATTTCTTTCCCTGAAAAACACACTGAATACCAGCTCTGCACAGTGCTTTGGAAATGATTGCCCTGAGACCTCCAACACACCTTGAGGTGCATTAGAAGTGTGCAGCAGTCAGGCTAGTGTTTCATGCTCGCTGCTGTTGGGATGACATGTTTATTTAGCATGAGATTTCTTGCCTCCTGCCTTTCTGTGCCTCCTAGGAGGTATTTGCCATCTCCTGCGTGGGATCTTGTTGCTGAGGGTGGGCTCTGAACTCTCTTTCCTGGGTGTCCATTACTGGGCAAAGCGGAGCTGACAACCTGCCATGCAACTTCTAATAAAAATAAATCTTTCTGTATTATTTTAAAACTATGACTTCAATATGAGTAGATGAAGAGGCTATGAAAATTCTTTGCCAATATCAGTGAAGATTAGATTCGAGAAATAACGTCTCCCTGTGATAAGAAATTCATTACTCCCCTTGCCCATCAAATGCAGCTGTTGGCAACCCTCTGCCTTGAGTACAGGAGAGCTGAGGACATCAATAATGCTGCAAATCTGCAAGTGAAACCAACCCTTTGTGCAGACACACACACACACACACCCCTCCTGTGTATTGCTTCATTTCACAGCCACCACCTCTGCTCTCTTTGAATACCTTTGACGAGCTGCTGGAGTTTAACTTAACTATTGCATTTCTGGTGTTTGAAGCTAACCCTGCTTCCACTGAATGGAGTTTGATGTGGTTTGTTGAACACACATTTAGCTGAGCTGCATGAACAAGTACAACTCTGTCTCTTTATGCCACCAAACAAGTCCTAGGCATGGTGTTAGTAAAGCCATCAAACCTGGACGGTGATGAAAAGATCCTAACAAAAGGACGTGGGGTTTCCCACAGGTTATAACCTTGCCCTGCATGGTGGTTGTCATGTAAGAGCTCATCCATGGGTACTTTTCTTCCAATGTTACTCTGGTTTATCAGCAGCTGCTTTGGAGCACTCACTGTCTACTGGCTGCCACAAACAATCAGTCATGGAATAAAATTGTTAAAGACATAACCATCATTCAGATGCTTCGGACTGACCAAAGGCTTTTTTCTGGGCTTACACAGGAGCCTGTGCTTGTCCTGCCTGGTCTGAACTTCAGTGAAAGAAACAAAGCTTCAAGTCCCTCAACCTTTTCCAGTCTTTCAACAGCTCTTATATTTTCACTGGCCTCTTGGTAGAACATAAAGAAAAAAGGAGATAAGATCAATGAAGGTTTGCTGCAGTTTAATAGCTTTAGCCATACAATCTTCTCTCGTCTGATGCTCTTGTCCCTTGCGAGAGCTGAGTGTTGGATTTTGTAACGTGCCATAAACCTGGGACCCCGTCGTGGCTTGTTTCAGAACTCTAGAAATGGCACTAATGGACAATAAAAATAAAATCAATGGGAGATATGGAGGCTCAGCCACATCAGCAAGAACGGCTGGAGACCCTGAGTTGAGCAGAGGGACTGCAGCAGGACCTGACCCCACTTCCCTCTGCACATATTTGTGTAAATGACCATCACAATGTGCAGCTGCTCTGGGGTGAAACAACAGACTTTCACTTCTG
Source organism: Picus viridis (assembly GCA_033816785.1). Lineage (NCBI taxonomy): Eukaryota > Metazoa > Chordata > Aves > Piciformes > Picidae > Picus > Picus viridis. Next base: position 21,917,024 of record CM066580.1, on the reverse strand, counting down.
CAAACTGAGGCTGGGACCTAACTTGCACCTACAACTTTTAGATCAATTTATCGTTTTTTGTTTGTTTGTTTTGGTATTGTGTGGGGCCTAACATCCTTTCTGCCTGAGAAGGTCGGCAGGCTGTGTACAGCATGAAAATCTCTAGGAAACTTCTGTCATTCAGCTGGGTCAGAAACTTGTTTGCTTGCTTGCTTGCTTGCTTGCTTGTTTGATTTGAAGGATGCTCCAATATACATTGAAGCTTTCAGTGCTGCTTGTTGGGCTGCATCCCCGTTTCCCTTGAACACACCTCCACGCTCAGCATCACCTCCGTTTGGTTTATAGCGCAATAAGACATCACAGTTCATTTTATTTATGGATTTAATATTCAAGTTTTTCACAAGTAATTTTGCCCATATGGTCCCTTAGAAATATGTTAGTAAAATCATCATGTACTGCTGTTAGGAAGAATGCATTAATAAGGAGATGAGCGTCCTGCTGATGGGCAAAAAATCTGGTTTCAGCCACAAACCGAAGAGTTTACAGTTTATGAGTGCCTGGAGCATTGTAATACTTCGTGCACTATCAAGTGCAATGCCTCCTCCTGTATTACAATTAAAACATCATCTTAAATATGCATCATTGAGTCTCCTTACCTCTGTAAATAGGCTTATTAGCCTGGTTTCTCTCCCTGGAGAGGTGCTGTGCTCTTTTGAGCCTGGCTTTGCTTGGCCAGAGCAGAGGCGAAGCCTTTGGGGCCAAAGGGCTCCTTGATTTCAGCTTTCTGGGTCAAAGCAGGAGCCTTCTGGGTTTTGATCAATGCCTTTGCGCAACTATGAATGAATGGAGCTTGGCTGGTACAGCATTTTTCATATAATTCATCGAGAAGCAAATCTGGCAGAGGCACCTGATCTGATGAGAAAAATCAGTTTTCTATGCTGGTCCCTTTCCTGGCAGCCTGTGATATCTCTGTTGGCTGGTAGAGCTGGTGCTGTCCTTGAGGGGTTGCTGTTAAACTTCTCACGTTGTACATGGCCGTGTGTGTAGGAAGCACCACTTTCAGAGCACTTTAGCTCCTTCCTAAGTGAAACCTGTTGCAAGTTTAAGACTGGGATTGACAGGGTAAGGGGAACAGCTGTGATGTTCCTCTAAAGCTAAATGTTGCTGGTTTTGCATAATCTGCAAAAATATGTTGTCAGGAGGAGAACTCCAGCTGGCTCTCTGCCACCTTTCCCCTCCACAGTGTGTGCTGTGGGAGCGGGATGCATCATCTGGAGAGCGGAAAGTTTATCCCTGGCACCAAGATGTCAACCTAATACAGAAAAATAAGAATAAAATCCATGGGTATTTTAGTAACTTGCAGCTTTCCTTGCACAATAACTGCAAAAGGAGGAACAAAGGGAAATGCAGTTTCCAGGTATGTGCTGCTGCAGGGTTAGATGGAGCCGTGATGGGAATAGGGGAGCTGCATGCTTGCTGCGTGCCATGGTGTTAGCATATGCACACCACAAGCTTCTTAATACCCATGGTAAATCCTGCTGTCTGCTACAAGCTCTGTTTTGAATGTTAGGCTTGTTTGCCTTCTGTTTTTTAAGCTTATAAACACTTTGGGGCTGAAATTCCCACAGAAGGTGACAAGAGCTATGTGAACCCTCTCCAATGGTCTGTTTAAATGAGATTATCTTGGGCAAGTGGGGCAAAAGGATGGAGTGAAATGGCTGGCAGCTGAGTGGGTCAGCTTTGGGGCTGCACTTACTCTAGATTTGTGTGTTTCCAGCAGCACAGCTCTGTTGAATTTGGTGGGGATTTATGGCAAGCAGATGAGGAGCAGATGACAACAATTGTGAGTGATTGACAGGTTGATGTTGCTCATCTACTTAAACCCAAGGGTCAAGAACTGTTGTTTACACCTGAGCTCTTATTTTCAGCAGGATGCTGCTGCTGCTGCTTGTGGAGGCTGAGGCTGTGATGTGAGTTTTTCAGGATTATGCTCATTACTGTCCATTTATAAGGTTTTTGTGATGTTATAAAATGCTCTTATGCTCTGAGGAAAATGGAATTCTGATGGAGGTTGCAATCAAGCAGGTGATCAGGCTCTTTGTTCCTGGGGTTGCACCAGAAGTCCTCTGACTTTGGTGGAACAAATAAGGAATAAAAAAATTCTCAGTCTGAAACCCTTGCCATAGTGAAGGGACTCTTCGTTATTAATTTTAGGTAGTATAGACATGCTAATATCTGCATCTAATTTACATCTTGGTCCAAAATGCTATTGGTTTCAATAAATATTAAATGGAAATAAATGCTGAGGGAAAAAAAAATAAGAGAGAAGGTATGCTGATCCAGCCAGGTGGGAAAGAAAGTAGGTTGGATGTCTGTGGTGGAATTCCTAGAGAGCAGTGAATATAAAACCTGTAAGAAGGATTCAGAATGAAAGGATTGCTCTGAAATGTACTTTGCTGTTGCTTGGCTCTATTAATAAGCAAAGTTCCTGAAATGGGGTAAGTTTGATGGGTGGTGGGTATGATTTTCTCTGTGTATGTGTAAATGCTAGGCCTATGGCTTGAAGAAGAGGGGGAGAACAGGTGTGACAGACTGTGTCCCAAGACAGGGCAAGGAAATGCTTTTCCCTGGAATATGGGCCCCTCAGTGAAATGCTCCAAAGTTAAGGCTTCCAAATCCATGCCCATGGACATGTCCCTGCAGACCAGGTTGGGCTTCACTTCCCTGCCCACATGCCTGCACAGTCAGTGCTCCTGGGGCTCTTTCTCGTGCCCCAAGAGAAGGTGGCAGCTGCTAAAATCTGAACCCCAAAGGTGGATCCTACCTTATCTTATCTAAAATAACAGTGAATCCCTTCTTTTCTTCTGTTTATCTACCCTTTACTTACACAATGTGCACATATGTCTCTTGGAGTCTGCTTAGAGATTGCTTGTTCTGGACTGGGAGGAGACTAACAGCCAAACTTTCCCCAAATCTGTGCATTCTTCTTGTGGTGATTCTTGTAGTTTGTTTTATTTGCTGCCAAAATCTACATTTAACCTGATGGAAACATGCATGGCTCTTTATTTTTATTTTTTTTTTTACACCTGACTGATTTCCCTCCTCTGGGCTGTTTATCCTTCAAATGTGTAGTAAAGGGATGAGGGAAATATTTACTGAGCTGTTAAAGAATGGGCCATCATCAGGAAAAAGTAAATTCCCCATCCTCCCTGGGCAAGTATACTTCAGGAGACTTCCTAGTAAATCTCTGCTATGAATTGACGGTGTGAATTACACCTGCTTGTGCACTACAGGATGCTTAGAGAGTGATACTGCCAGAAGTGGGGATTGGAAGAACTGAGTGTTCAGTGGTGCAGGCAGTTCTGGCCTCCCCTGTTCAAGAGAGACAGGGAACTACTGGAGAGAGTCCAGCAGTGGTTACAAGGATATTGAAGGGCCTGGAGCATCTCTGTGAAGAGGAAAGGCTGAGAGACTTGGGGCTGTTGAGTCTGAAGAGAAAGCTGAAAGGGGATCTGATCACTAGCTAAAGGGTAAGGGGCAAGAAGATGGGGCCGGACTCTTTTCAGTGGTGCCCAGTGACAGGACAAGGAGAAATTTACACAAAGTGGAACACAGCAGATTCCATTTAAATACATGGAAAAACTTCTTTGCTATGAGATTGCTGGAGTCCCAGAGCAGGCTGCCCAGAGAGGTTGTGGAGTCTCCCACTCTGGAGAGATTCCAAACCCACAGGGACATTGCAATCCTGGGCAACCTGCTGTTGCTGACCCTGCTTTAGCAGGGGGCTGGACTGGATGATCTCCAGAGGTCCCTTCTAATCCCCACCATGCTGGAATACTCTGTGTGTGATTCTGTGTTTTCTATCCAGGCATCTTAGCTTGAATTATCATATTATTACGCAGTTGCATATTCTTATTATGTTATAATTCTATTACTAGAATGCAATTAACTCGCAATTATTACATTATTGCATCCAGTGTTGTACTGCATCAATGACTGACTTATAGACTAGTTTAAAATCCAAGAGCAAAGGAGTCTACCAGAGTTTGAAATGGAAGCAGATGCCTGAATTATGTTGAAGGGCAGTCACCCCTTTATGGAAGAGAAAGCAGCAAAAGAAATGAACTTCAGGTCATCAGCTCTCTTCAGGTCTTCATCTCTAAATCCACCCCAATCCAATGCCATGACACAGAAAATAACCAAGGTCTGATTTTATGTAGCACCTTGCCAAAATTTTATGCTCAGGTATCTCATGCTCCAAACAGTAAAATTGTTGTTTGTTTGGGTTTTTTCCCCTTTCAGAGAGAAATTTAATTACATGCCTATGCTGAGCAGTTGCTGTTAAGATTAACAGTTTCTGTTCTGCCTGCTCTACACTCTCTGAACGTGGAGGTGCTGGTTCTCATTTGCAAATAATTTCAGCATTTCTTCCTATCTGCGAGGCTGGGAAGGACGGATCAAAACAAAATGTGCTTCCAAACAGATGCCTGCAAAAGCAATCGGCTGGTAAACAAAGTGACGGAGGAAGCACAGTTCTTTCAAACACCCCTCTTATCTGTACTACTTGCTAAATGTTTATTAGGAGCTGATAACACAGCTCTTTAAATACAAACCCCGGCAATATCTCAAAACACTTGTAGAATACCCCCCGATGCTTTAGTGTAATGATCTGAAACAACAGATTTTTAAGAGCATCTTTCACCATTTCCAAGGAAAAAAGTATTTAGGGATGGTTTGTTGTTGTTGTTTTTTTTTTTCCCCCAATCAATTCTTGCACCTACCACCTAAACTGCTCACAAAGTTGTTGTTAAGTGAAATAATGAAGGATTGAAATGTTAAAAATGAAATTAAATGGAGAAAAGCCTACATCTGCTATTGTTCCTTCCACTGGGCTGTGCTTGGTGAAGTAACTTCAGCTTTTTTCATTTATTTAATACATCTCAGGTTGGTATCTGCTCGACTCATGACTGCTTACCCCTGCCAACAGGCGAGCTCGGCAGAATTTACTGCAGTAAAATGCAGGCATGCTTCACATAGCCTTAATTTGTTTTGAGATCCCATCTTTTATCTATGGAAACCTGCTCTCTCAGCAGGATGAACTTCTCTGTGAGAAAGTAAATTGCTTGTTACGTGGCGTGGGTCGCAGCATGCAACGCTTATTACGGCTCTCCCTTCCGCCGCCTGGCAGGAGCGGGTGGAAGAAAGAGTTAAATCAGCCTTTAGCATCTCCTGTAATTATTCCTGGCCAATTGTCTCTGACTGGAAACTCACAATTTGTTCCCACTTAGTTGGTTTCGGTGAATGAAGAGGATTCATTGCTTTTTGCCGGCGTTTGGATCTTTTGTTCACAGTTTGGAGAGAATTGCAATCTCTTTTCTTGTTACTGTTCCTGCTTTAGCCATGCTTGGTTAAGTCAGTGCTCAGCCTGCTCCAGACTCACATGCACTAAGCTGGGAGCAGGCAGAGAGGGTGGGGTGGTTTTTTTTTTGCTTCTTTGGTTTGTTTTTATTGTGTTTTTTTATTTCCCAAATGGACTCTAGCAGAGTATTTATTTTTTATCAATCTCCATATTTTTACCCTGGTTCCACTTTCTAAAAGTCCCCAGTCTTCATGGGGCAGTTGGTTATCTGAATCATGCTGAAGTTTTCACAAGAGACAACATGAATAGAAACCAAACCACTGGTATATGCACAGGGTAATAGTATAGATGTGGCAGCATGCACTGTGAACCAGCATCCGTGTGCTTGTTTGTAGGTGGGTTAACATCGAGTGGTGTTGGTAGCTCTGCTGGGATAGGCAGGGATTGTGTCCTCATGGAAAAGATCCCAGAGAATTTAGTACTGAAGGATTATTTTTTAACATAGTGAATGAGTTCTTATACACTGATTCTGATTTAAGCAACTGTGACAGATGGGAATTCTCTTTAAACGTGGAGTAGAGAAATTAAATTCAAGGTGATTTAAGAGCTCCTTAAGAATCGTTGAAGGCACCTTAAAGAAAAACAACAAAAAGCAGCGCAGAACACCTCTGAAGTTTGCATTGTCTGCTCTTGCCAAGGCATCTCTGAAGATGAGGAGCCAGCTTCTTTCCCTGGCAGTCACAGGGACTTTTCCACACAAGTGCAGCTTCCGAGGTCTTTTTAGCGTGTTGTAATATCTGCCAGGGAAATCTGTCCAGTCATGCAACCCCTTTTAACCTAAAGAATAGCAATTTATTGCCACCTGAGGAAATCATGCTACTCAAGATAAATGTTTTGGGGCCAGGGGAGAGAATTATTATATGTTTTCTGGGAGACTGGCTAGCTGAGTTCTGCAAAACTTGTGCCGTATGTCTTTTGAAAGCTTATTTGTGGGGCTGGGATCAATACAGGAGGGCTGAGACCTTCCCATTGTAATTCTCAGGGCATCGATTTGTATCTGAGATTTAAAGGGATCTCAATTTACCAAGGCAAAACCAGCTGTGTTGGTCTAGCTTCATACTAACAGCCTATGAATAGTGATAAATTCTTCTTCACCGAATTGAATCATCATAAAGTATAAATATATTATCTCAAAGTTTGACTTAGTGTCACTCTGAAGACATCTGAATCTTGCCATACAGCCCGATGAAATTGCTTAAGCGGGGTGTGAAACCTCAGGCTGAGCAGAACTTGCCTTTCTTTTTATGTTAGGGGTGTGCAACCTGCTTTGGACAAATCTGCTTTGACAGGAGAGTTGGACTAGATGATCTCTAGAGATCCCTTCCACCCCTTCCCACTATTGTGGGAAATCAAATTGTAAAGATTTGGGGCACATTTGCTGCTCACATTTCCACTTGGGAATGCACAGAGATGAATACCCTGTACTTCATACTGCTGAGGCTTATGTCTGGTGATGATCTTAAGTGTGGTGGGGTTTCAAGTGCTGCGTTCAGTTCTGGGCCCATCGCTACAGGAGAGACATTGAGGTGCTGAAGCAGGTCCCAAGAGCAACAAAGCTGTTACAGGATCTAGAGAACAAGTCCTCTGAGGAGGGGCTGAGGGAGCCGAGATTGTTTAGTCTGAAGGAGACTGGGGGTTATTGCTTTCTACAACTACCTGAAAGGAGGTTGTGGTGAGGTGGGTGTTGGTCTGCTCTCCCAAGCAACAGGATGAGGGAAAACAGCCTCAGGCTGTGCCAGAAGAGGTTTAAGTGTGATACTAAGGAAAACTTCACTGAAAGGGTTGTCAAACAGTGCAAGAGGCTACCCAGGGAAGTGGCTGAATCATCAGCCCTGGAGGTATTTAAAATACATGGTGCTTAGGGACTTGTTAGTTTTAGATTAATGGTTAGACTTGATGAACTTAAAGGTCTTTTCCTGCCTAAATGATTCTATTCTATGACAGCAGGCTTCATAATTTGCACTTTTAAAATCATGAGAAACCAACTTGTAAGAGGTGTGGAAGTCAACTGAACCTAGCTGGTAGGCCAGTATTTGCCTGATTGTCCCTAACAGATCAAACACAAGGTTGTGCCTGCACAGGAGTACTGTTTGTAACAAGGCTGACTCTCCAATATCAGATCTTGTACAAAGGGATGCATCCTGGTGGGAGCAGAGGAGCACATCCCCGTGCTGGAGCAGGAGTTTGAATTCTTCCCTGTACCCCTATCCCTGTCCTTTAGCTGATGTGCATGAGAAGAAGAGAGTGAGCCAACAGCAATGGTGGGATGTACAAATCCATACAGTTTGCCCAGCTTCTCAGAGCGACTCTCTTGAGCTATTACTCTCGGTGTAGCTGGTCTGCTCTAGTATAAACATAAATCTCTTTATTTATAAAACATAGTGTTTCAGCTATTTTGTGTTATCTTGGGGTCAGTGCTTCCAATATGATCTCTTGAAATTGCTTTTGTCAGCTGAGAGTTGGAAATGCATATCTATTTATGTGTGTACCTTTATATTTCACTCTGTGCAGGCACATGTGTTTGTACCAGGTACTGTTTGCAATGAAGTTTTGGTCCAGTTCTTGCACTTTTGTTATTAGAAACCAAAGCACCATGAGGAATTATTCACAGCACAGTTTTTAAGGCTAGTTCTGTACCTCGTTGCTAGTCTGTGAGGTTTGAAACACACCTTGCTTTGCCTGGACACAAACAAGGTGTTCATTTTGCCTTCTCTGGTTGATTTGCCTTATTCCTCTGGAGAGGTTTCTGGGGTTCATGTTCACAGGTGTTAGTCAGAAATACCTTTTTTTGGTAGGTGAACAATTCTGTCATGAAAGACAGCTTTAGGGGAGAGGAGGAAGGTGTTGTCTTGGTTTTCTGGTAGTGAATTTCTTTTTCTGTAAGACTTGTACAGGTGCAGCTATTCAGAGTAATCCCTTTTTGGACAGACTCTCCTGTGTTGCCCATGGACTACCCTTGAGAGCTGTGACCCTTCTGATTTGGGATTTGGGGGGAGGGGGAAGATTTAATAAGTTAAAGCAATATATGTTAAAAATGTGAGGACATATTCCCAGGCTGTTGGCCAGTGTTACTGGAGGCTGCTGTTTGCTGCCGGCAGTGCTTTGTGTTTGCATAGTCTCCAGTACCCAGGAATCAGTCCCTGATAGATACTGGCTCAACCTCACTGTGTCTCAGGGGAATAGGTAAATATTGTTGTGCTTAATACTAAAATGGGCAAGTAGAGTCCTAGCACATGTAGGTGTTGTGTCCAGCGCTCTGTAAAGCTGAGGTGTGACATGAGCAGGAAAAAGAGCTGGTATACATCCTTTCTCTGCTGCACACATATGAGAGGATGTGCAGCACCTCCAACTCTGCAGGTGCTGATGGTCAAGGGACACACACCTGCTAGAACCCACCCTTAGCCAAGAAGGCCAACAACATCCTGGCCTGTGTTAGACCTAGTGTGGCCAGAAGGACTAAGGAAGTGTTTGTGGCCCTGTACTTGTCACTGGTGAGTCCACACCTCAAATACTGGGTTCAGTTTTGGGATCTTCACTACAAGCAGGACATTGGGGTGCTAGAATGTGTCTAGAGAAGGGGAATGAAGCTGGTGAAGGGTCTAGAGCGTAAGTCTTATGAGGAGCAGCTGAGGGAATGTGGTGGTTTAGTCTGGAGAAAAGGAGGCTCACAGGAGACCCTTCCTCTCTACGACTACCTGAAAGGAGATTGATGCAAAGTGGGTGTCAGCCTCTTCTCCCACATCAGGATGAGAAGACATGGCCTCAGGAGGTTTAGGCTGGATATTAGGAGCAATTTAGTCACTAAAAGAGTGGTTAAGCCCTGGAACAGGCTGTCTGGGGAAGAGGTGGAATCATTGTCCCTGGAAGTGTCCAAATACAGATGTGACATTTAGGGACATGGTTTAGTGGTGGACTTGGTGGTGCTGAGTTAACAGCTGGACTTGGTGGTCTTGGAACTCTTTCCTAACCTTAATGATTCTATGATTGCATGATCCTGGTCCTCTGGATAGTGGCATCACCCATCCTATTCCTCCAACTTCTCCCTTCTTCCACTACCTATTAGCAAGAGCTACTCTGCAGCAAGGAGTCTGATCCTAGAGTCAGGAGCATCCTCTGATCGTTTGTGCCTGCACAAAGGATGTGCTCTGTCGACTCAAAGCAGCATGCTCTGCTCAACTGCATGGTTCAGAGTAGCATCCTGTAACCTAGTAACAGCAAAGCTGGGTGCCTTTTATTATTTTTAATGCTTGCAGAATGATTTATTAATATGTATTTTGGATCTATTTGAACATCTTGTGCACGTCACGCAAGAGTATCACAACTGTTATCAGGCAAAGCAAGCAGCCAGCACTGATTGCGCTCGGAGTGGTACAGCACAATGTGACGGTTGTGTTCATGGCAAGCATTTGTAGCCTGAGTTTTAAATACATGATGGTTCCCATGAAATTGTTGTAATCTGCATTTTGAGGGGTTTAGGAAGAAATTATAGACTTGACATTTGGTGGTTGTTCTTCTATCATGTGCTCTTCAAAACCCAGCTGGATGTGCTCCAATGCAACCTGCCCTAGGGGATCCTGCTCTGGCAGGCAGCTTGGGCTCATAAAGACCTTGGAGTCCTAGTGGACAGCAAGTTCTCCGTGGGATAACAGTGTGCCCTTGTGGCCAAGAGAGCCAGTGGTAGGCTGGGGTACATCAAGAAAAGTGTATCTAGCAAGTCTAGGGAGGTTCTTCTCCCCTCTACTCTGCCCTGGTGAGACCACACCTGGAATACTGTGTCCAGGTTTGGGCTCCCCAGTTCAAGAGACGGAGGTCTGCTGGAGGGAGTCCAAGGGAGAGCCATGAGGATTATTAGGGGACTTGAGCATATTCCCTATGAAGAGAGACTGAGATCCCTGGGGCTGTTAAGTCTTGAGAAGACCGAGAGGGGATCTGATCACTGTCTATCAATATCTGAGGGATGGGTGTCAAGTGGAGTGGGCCAAGCTCTTTTGGGTGGTGTGCACTAATAAGACAAGAAACAACAGGTTTAAGCTTGAACATAGGAGATTTCACCTCAACATGAGGAGAAACTTTATTACAGTGAGGGTGACAGAGCACTGGAGCGGGCTGCCCAGAGAGGTTGTGGAGTGGAGTCTCCTTCTCTGGAGACTTTCCAAACCCACCTGGGTGTGTTCCTGTGCAGACATCCCTGGGTGATTCTGCTCTGCCAGTGGGGGTGGACTGGATGATCTCTTGAGTTCCCTTCCAACCCCTAACATTCTGTGATTGGTGAGATGGTGATCATATATCCATCTTCATGCGTTGTGCCAGTTCAGCATCACTGGTATTTACTCTGATTACCCTGAGAGAGAAAATACATTATCACCAAGCGCTCTTAAGCGGGAAGGTTTTTACATCAAAGCCCAATAGTGCTAATCTGATGAGATGTTGTGAAGTGTTAATATGCTCGATAATCAATATTTAATAAGACTTATGGAAACAGTTGGTCTTGTGAGAGGTATTTAGTGATTGTATTTGATTTTGGCAATTGGTTGCTAAGAGTGTTTGATTATTTATTTTCTTTTTTGTGTTGAGAGAGTGAATTCCTCCACCCCCCCACCCCCCAAATCCTGCTCTTGACTAATTCTTCTGCAAATCAAATCAACATTTTTCTTTCTGCAGGCTCCTGCAGTTCGTCAAAATCTTGTTTTCCTTTTCCCCCTCGCCCCCCACTTTTTTTTTTTTTATTTGCTGTAGAGAGAAGATGGTTCAAGTCATGTTTCCCACCTTTAGCATGGCATTTATGGGTGGTGAGTGACTGGAGGAGATGGCTGTATAACAAAGTTCAGCTTTATTTGTCTTCTACCTGCACAGCAAGCGCTAAGTGCTACTGGGAGACAGGAAAGTTCATTCTCTCTAGCGAGGTTACTCTTCTTGATGAGCATTAAAAGATAGCTTAAAGCCATTCACAATTATGACCTTGACTAGGAAAATGTAAGTTAATAAGGCTTCAACAAATTATGGTCTTTTTGGTCGATTTGCCTAGTGAACTGTTAATTGTAAAACTGAAAGACATTATGTTCAGCTTTCTCTATCACATCTTTTGTGTTTTAACAGTGACACTTCATTGAGTGCAATTAACAAAGCCTAGGAGATTTATTAACACACTTCTTCATGGCCAATGATCCATTCCACTTAAGACATAACACTGTAAAATGCACATTATCTCCTTTTGGCACTTACAATAATGCTTCATGAACTAGGAAGGCATATGTTAAAGCAGATAAAATAGCATTATTAGCTGACAAATCTTACAATTTATTAGACAGTTAATTTATCAGCTTAAAAGACACTTAAAACAGCTGTGCATTTAATGTCTTTTTAATGTATCCAGTAAAACTTGCATAATTGCCTGTAGTGCAATTTATTTTTAGCTATGTTGCAAAATGTCTGCATTTACTGTTTACATCTTCTTTAATTTTTCCTGCAAGGCTCATCACATCTAGGCACAAGCCCTAACAATGAGGGCAGATAATCAGATAAAAAGGCTGCCTTGTACAAATGGCTGCCCATGAATGAACTATTCAAAAGTACATGCTGAGCTGGACCAAAGAGTTCTTGCATTTTATCTCCACCCCAAGGGCAAGAGGGAGGAAAAAAAAGCCAGGGGTGCCTGGTAGGCAGCGCGGTCATGGGCTGCCAAGCACGGCACATCAGAGACCTGCGATGTCTGCCTTGACTGGCATTAGCATTTGGAGCCCATTCGGAGCCACATGGCTGGGGTGTAAACTAACCAGGCTTGGAGGCTGCCTTAGCAGAGGTGTTTCACTTTATAATTAAGGTAACTGCTCCCTGCAGATCAATCGTAGCAGACCTAAGTAGTGTCTGTGAAGGAAGTGCTGGAGAGGATACACATTTAATGACTCCGCTGCATAAATTGGCTGTGTTTGTTTATTGCTCTCTAATTTAATGGAACCTTTTGTTAAATCTTCCTGGCATTTTTTTTCTCCCCCCCCTTCTTTAACATACTGCAAGTAATGATTTCTGTGGGAACAAAGGGTGGTGCTTATTAAAATAAAAAGTCAAACATTGCCGTTTCCATTAATTAAATGTCAGATTAGCTTAATCTTTTTATAAATATTGGGTATAATCTATTTACAGAGCCTAATCAGATCTGCTGGCGTGTGGAGTTGAAGTCTAGAAGAGCAATTCTTGCTCTGTAGAAACTGGCAGGTGTGGGAGCTGAGGTGGTCAGACCTGCCTGTGGCTGGGCTCCTGACACAAAGCAGGGGAGGGTTACAAAACGTGAGGAGTGCAGGGATATTGGTAACTTTTCTGCAGTTGTGAGCGTCTCCTATGCAAGGGAACAAAGCTCTTCTGGAAAGCTTCCAGAGTCTGAGTAGCCACATCTCAAAATCATAGAATGGTCTGGGTCAGAAGATACCCCCTCAAAGGTCATGCAGTCCAACCCCCTCTGCAGTCAGCAGGGACATCCTCATCTAGATCAGGCTGCTGAGCCTGCCGAGCCTCACCTTGAGTATCTCCAGGCATGGGGCTCTAACCATCTCCCTGGGCAACCTGTTCCAGTGTTCCACCACCCTCACAGTGAAGAACCTGTTCCTAACATTCAATCTAAATCTGCTCTTTTCTAGTTTGAAGCCATTGCCCCCAGTCCTATTACCACAGGGTCCTTTGCAAACAGTGCCTTTCCATCGTTCTTGTAGTGCCCTTCAGGTACTGGAAGGCTGATGCGAGGTCAGTCCAGAAGCTTCTCTTCTCCAGCCTGAACAACCCTAGCTCCCTTAGCCTGTCCTTGTATCAGAGGTGCTCCAACCCCTGGCCCTCCTCTGGACCCACTCCATCAGCCTGGAAATGTGAAGAATTCACTAGCAGAAGCTAGTAAATAAAAGGAATCAAACTCTGTTTTGAAAGGAGCAGAAGAATAGAGATAGGGTTTTCATCAAGCCGGGCAATCTTAATGGTGTAAGAATCAGAGCATCTAAGGCTGAGGCCTACTAAAATCCTTTCATCCTGTCAGGCTGCCCTTTGGTTTTCCTTCTAACTGTAGTCACCGGTTCGGAGCGACCCGTTCGATACAAGTGTACAGAGGTGCTGCAGATCTGCAGCGGCAGCACTGAAGTCCTTGTTAGCCTGTAAATGGCCATCAAAAACTTTTCCCATAAGTGACTTGCATTAGTAGTCTGACAATGTGATCAATTACCCGAATGAGTGGAGGGGGGGGGGGGAAATGGATGAATTATTGAGGTTGAGAATAACAGAGGCATATGGATACCTATATTCATTACAAGAAAATTTTATGTATTGCATTTAATTAAACCTAAACATGTAATAGTGCATTATTCATGCAGAGAGAGTCATCTAATGAGAGCTGCCTCACAGTTTGATTAGTGCAGCGTTGTTGACTATTTTATTGCTCTACAGTAAATTGTTGGAGAGTTGTCCTGGTCCCAATTACAGCTGAATTCTGATGACATCAGGTTTTTGGTGAGGAGTAGCCCAGTTGGCAGCTGGTAATATTTAAGTCACTGACCCTTTTGTGAGTGTTTTCAAAGGCTACCGCTGCAGAAGTCTTCCCTCATCTCTGTTTTCCAGCAGGTCATCCTCATCCAGTTTGTGTTCTCCTGATTTGTCATGACGAATTTAATTTCCATTTATTTAACAGTAAAATATACTGGGCAGGAGACTACCAGAAATATTTGTTCTTATTTTGGCTAGCACGAAAGCGAGGCAATGCTGAAGAGCAGCCTCAGATTTAAAGTAGCATTTTCTCATGAAGAGCAAATTCCCAACCTTTGAAATCTTGCTTAGGCATAATCCACCTTGTTACAGTAATAATTACTTTATGGGCTCCTGAAGTTATCTCATTTTGTGAGCAGCTTAAAAATAAGCTCATCTGTAACCACAAACACTTGAGAATCTTCTCATATTCTGTGTTAGGAAGCTTCCTGACCTGGAAAGAAGATGATTCATTACAAGATGAAGGGTTGCAAGTACCCTTTTGCTCACCTGGAGTGCTTTCTGCTATTTAAGAAACAGTAATTTTATAAAAAGATGAAGCTACATACCCAGGAATGTGAAGAAGTGATGTTTGATGTTTGGGGGGGTTTGTAGTGGTGGCTTTTGTTTTGATTTGGTTTTGATTTTTTTTGATTGGTCAAAACTTTGCCAGCCTTTCTTCCCAAACCTGGTGGGTCCTTATGAATAACTCTGGCTGGGGGGTTAGCTCCCCAGATGACTGAGACAGGGGGTACGGCTTGAGATGGTGAGGCCTCACCTCGAGCACAGTGTGCAGTTCTGGGCCCCTCACTTCAAGAAAGATCTTGAGGTGCTGGAGCAGGTCCAGAGGAGAGTGATGAGACTGGAGAAGGGACTGGAGGGAAAGTCTGATGAGGAGAGGCTGAGACTGTTTAGCTTGGAGAAGGGGATACTCAAGGAGGACCTCATCATACTCTACAACTACCTGAAGGGAAGATGTAGTGAGATGGGAGTCAGGCTCTTCTCCCAGGCAACTTGTGACCAGAGCAGAGGCCATGGCCTGAAGCTGTGCTAGGGGAGGTTTAGATTGGATGTTAGGAAGCACTTCCTCATGCAAGGGGTAATTAGACACTGGAATGGACTGCCCAGGGAGGTGGTGGAGTTACCATCCTTGGAAGTGTTGAATGCAAGATTGGATGTGGCACTTAGTGCCATGATCTGGTCAGTGTGGTGGTGTTAGGTCATAGGCTGGACTTCATGATCTCAGAGGTCTATTCCAGCCTCAGTAATTCTGTGTGATTCTCTTCAAAAGCTTGTTTCTCTCATGAATTGTGGTGTTCTCTCTGTGTGTGTGTGTGTGTGTGTGTGTAAAAGCATGTGCTGGTTCTGAAATTCAGACTTTTCTACAGATCTGTGGAACTCCTTTCATCTGAGAGGTAAAAAGTCTACATAATCTGTAGACAGTTCCTCTTGGCATGAGCGCATGAAAAAAACTTGACACTGGTGCTTCTGACCAGTTGGTCAGCAGAAGGAACTGGGGAGCTGGAGGCAATGGCTCCTTCCCTTGTTCTGGAATTCCACGAGATTCCTCTTCCCTGTCTTTCTATTTTGGGACCATGCAATACTAATCTGAAAAGTAGTTAATGCTTCCTCCCTGGGATCATTAATGCATTAAGCCAAAACTTTCGTCTCCTCTCACGTGGGACAGTTCACTGTAATAAGCTAATTATTTAGACCTTGTGTCAAAGCCTGCAAATAGCTGGCTTCACTGTCTTCTACCAACATCTCATTTGAGATTACTTGTTAGAAAAATAGTTTAATTTCAAGGCAATTATGCCACACCTCCCTGCCTTATTAGGTGGGATTTGCCTTCCCTGGTGTGTGTTACCTCTCCCAGATGTCATTCTCTTAGATATTTTTTTTATATATACATATGTATTACTGCTATTTCTGAAAGCCTACATTTGAGCAGACATTGCTGGTTTTAGAAGGAATGCATTTGGTGTTGTGGGGAGCAGTCTGAGTGTGCGAATCCCTGTTGGTGCTGGAGCCTTTCAGGGGAAGGATGGCAGGGGACCGGTGGTGCTCTGAGCGTGGGACTCTCCAAAGCGTTAGTTACTGGTACAGCTCTGCTTGCACTCAAACACCCAAGGAGAGAAAACACAGCAGCTCTTCCCGTGGGTTTTACAGGGAGAAATTAGAAAACCATACCCTGTGAGCTTCCCTTACAAAAATCACTGGAAGTCTGATGTACTGCAGGTTGATTATCTCATTCCACTCTCTAAAATAGGAAAGAAACTTCTGTCCTTCCTTCTACTCGCCTGTGAATTTAACCTGCCCTTGTAGAAGATGAACCTGCAGTTAAAATTACTTTTGGATCATGTTGTTTTTCCCCTTGAGCATCAGAAACCAGATGTTTTCAGTGAAGAGGAAATTAATGGCCTAAATAATGAATATATTGAGGTACAGTAGCTAAAGTCCATCTGCTGCTTTAGGCACTGCTATTAATGAATTGGGATCAGACTCTCTTAATTTTTGCAATATATTTATGTATTTCTTAAATGGGAATAAAAAAAGAGAAAGATTAGCCTACTCTGTGTATAACTGTTAGCTTCCATCCTTCAACAGGAGCAAGGAATGATGTAGAAGAGGTTGAACCATCTGGGAATAGCTAGAGAAGCTCTAGGGACCCCAGCTCTCCACTGCAGCACCTTGGTGCCCTGAACCATCCCTGCAGACCAGGGAGGACTTGGAGCAGGTCCCTCACCAGACCTTGTCTGCCAGCCAATGTTCCAGCAATGTGCACCCAAGGAACAGAGTGAGCCCTCAAATTTATTTCTAAGAATGTTGTTTTTGTTATGACCCAACAGGAAGCTGAAGCAACCATTTCGGAGCATCCTGAGAATAATATTTTTTATACAAAGCTGTGTGGGAGGAGAGCTGGGGAGGCAAAGACACCATAATAGAAAATGACCACAAGGTCTTAATTTTCCTTTCCTGGAAGATTTTTCTTTTAAAGTGTATGTGTGTGTGGGGAAATGTTTATCATTATACCTGGAAACTCCCACAGAAAGGAAGGATCTTTCCAAAGTTCAAGGATGATGAAGCATTGACAAGTGACATTCTTTCCAGCTGGTCTTCTGACAGCTTGGGTGTTTCACTGAAGCACTGATATGCTGCATCCATGGCTTGATTCAATCACTCTGATTTCCAAGCCAGTGACATTTTGCACTTAAACCTTGGGATTCACATCTGCACATTTCCTAGTCCAGTAGAATTCTACCTTTCCACAACCTTTATATCTGAACCAGATGCAGGTATTTCAGCTTTTCTTCTTCAGAGAGATGCTCCAGTCCCCTCAGCATCTCTGTAGCCTCCACTGAAATCTCTCCAGTAATTAGTTGTCTTTCTTGAATTGGGGAGCTCAGAGCTGGATACATTGCTCCAGATATGGCCTCACTAGAGCAGAGGGGAAGGAAATCCTCCCTTCAGCCACTGGCCACTCTTCTTAATGCACCTCAATGACCTTTCCAGCTGTTACGATACCAGCCCAGTAACACAGGAAGAGAAGAATCGAGGGTAAAAAGAAACTTTTCATTTTAACCCTCTGCACTAAAAACTGTTGCTTATAGAGGTTGGCAAAAATAAATACTTTTAGTGTGATGGGAGAAAGATCTATGAAACACACACAGGTATAAAATAAATTGAGAGTCTTGCAGTATATAGTGTGTGTTTATATTCTTAAAACATCAGGGGGTCTGCCTGGGTAAGGAACTGGGTGCTCTAGAGGGTGGGAAAAGAGGGACAGTAATTCTTCAAAGTGCTGGTGGTTTGGAAGTCGCAGGAAGGGAAAAGGTCTGCCTCCTATGGAGAGAAAATATTTTCTTGCACCAGGTCAGTGATCTCCAAATGAGAAAAAAAAAAAAAAAAAAAAAAAAAAAAAAACCAAAAAACCCTCTTTAAGTAGGTTTAGAGAGATTGGAATGGAATATCTCCTAAGAAATTATTTCAGAGCTGGCCCAGTAGTCTGAGTCAACAACATGCTTTTAATACAGCCACGGATGTGGTGGTGATGCTGGAAGAGCTCGGGCTGCTAAGCAAGCTGCAGTTGTGGAAATATTCATCTACAAGTTTGCACCTAAGAACATTTCCACAGTCTGCAGAACACAGACATGAAATGAAGGTGATCCAATGACATAAGCCAAGGGTGTATTTAAAAAAAAAAAAAAAAAAAAAGGCAACACCAAAAGTGGGGATTTCAGCTGGATGATTTAAGCTCTCGTTCATGCTCTTGTACCTTTCCCCTGACCCCAGTTTGGTTCAATTGGTGCTAGGGTGTCAGCCTGGATTTTCAGTCCATTTAATCATCTGCCTCTACCTTTCCCCTTGTTTGTTTCTATCTCCACGCTGAAAAGGCTGCTCCTAACGTGTTATTGAATAAGGCAGCGCTCTGCATGCTGCCGAGCACTTTCCCTTAGTGGTGATAAAATGGTGATAAAAACACAAAGTGACACTTCAAACACCGGCCCGCTTTGGAGCTTCAGTGAGTGCATATTGCTTTCTCTCTCCCAAACACAACTCTTGTTGTTGGTGTTGGTTTTTTTTTCTTTTTTCCTCTCAACAACTGATCATTTTGAAAGGGAATAAGGCTGCACATATGGTATGGCAAAGGCTCCCCAGTATCTGCTGGTGCGATCTGCAAGAATGATGTGACCCATCAGCATAGCTGAGCCTACAGCAATGCAGAAGATACTAATATTTGGAGTGTGTATTTTCTCTGCTAGAAAGCTTTCCATCTCTGCTGCTTCTGTGGGCTGAACTCGCCAGGATCCTGCAGCTGCTTTGTGAGGTTGCAGAGCAATGCTAAACTTGCTTGGATTTACCTCTCTGTGGGGTTTGCAGCAGCTTTGCATCACCAAAGAGCTTAATTTCAGGTGCGTCTGCCCTTCATCTCCCCTCCTACTCTCTCTCTGATGGCCTAAACCAGAACAAGAGTTGCTACATTAATTATTCTCTCCTTTTTCAATTAATTAAGGAGGCTCAGAACATGGGTGTGCTGAAATCTGGCTGCAGGGATGGTTGGGAGGGAAAAAAATGCAAGCTGAGGGAAATCTCTCTTGGGAGGCTCAGCAGAGCTGCTCTGCTGTAACACCACTGAAACGGGCACAGTGCCTGCCAGCTGGGGCTCCTCGCAGAGACCTGGATCTGTTTTCTCTGCAGAGCTTCTCCAAACCTTGATTTTACCCTCTCTCGTCTTTTCTTTCCTTGCACCCACGTATTAAGCTTCTTGGTTGTCTAACAGTTTATATTAAAAATAAGAGAATGCTTCTTTGCTCCCCATTCTCTTCCCTCACTTCCTAAAGCTGGGGATCTGCATTAAACAGTGCTGGGAAGTGATGGAAAAAACACTGTCCACTGTAATTTGCTTTGAAGCTATTCTTTTTAGTCACTTCTCTTTGCACTTAAAACCTTTCCCTAAGCTGCCTGTACTGTTTTTCTGGAGGCAGGGCAGGCTCTTGGTGCTGCTGTGGGCTTGGCAGCATCCATTTTTAAACACTGTTCTTTAAGGATGCTGTGCAGGGATCAGAGCTCTGAAGAGGACCAAAAATGATGAAAGATTCAGAAACAGTGAGTTGGAGACAGGGCTGAATGAGCTGGGTTTGTGTGGCAGAAAAGTCAATATCTTCTCTCTGTTTGGCTTAGGAAAAGAAGAAATTAGCTTACTTTGCAGCAAACGTTTTGGATAAAAAGGCTACTTAAACATTGAGACAGCCCTGCTAGGAAGATTAGCAATCCACTTTCTGGTGGTTTTTTGTGAACAGGCTTGTCAAAGTCCTGCTGGGAATCATGTAGGAGAACTCCATCCCCCTCAGTGGGCAGGGAAGCTAACTCTGGTTCCCTACCACCTTTCTCTGCTTCTCGTGCCCATATAAACATGAGAGCAGCAGAAGATTGCCTTTTTCCACACAGAGCTAAGGAGAGAAAAGAAATAAAAAGGTCTGGTGTGGTTAATATTTTAGCACTACTCCAAGCTATAAAAAATATTGGCACTGCTTCCAAAGTTGTGCAGAAAGGATGGATCATTTAGAGTAATAATGTGTGGACCAAGCCATCTCCCACTCTTAGAACCTGGCAGGTTGAAATTATGATATATGGACAAAAAGTGGCTATTTTTGTTTACCGGGGGCTATGGTTGGTGAGAACAGGCACAATTGTCACAATAACCTCGCAGAAAACTTCATTAATGTCTATACCCCACAGAAATGTTCACTCCTTTCCCTCTTGTGCTGGGCATTCAATGCAGTGGCAGCTCATGGCAAGTAAAAATGCAAATATCACTTTAGATATCAAAATGGTGTCTGTTAAGTGTGGTGGCTGACATCAAGTTATGCTGAGGTCTCCTAATAAGATGTTCTTTAATGATTTAAAGTTGAGTGTGCTGTTTGTCATCGTTTGCTGGTGCCGTTCAGTGTCTTCATCAATGACACAGTAGGATTGAGTGCTGCCTCAAAGTTCGAAGTTGACAGCAAGCTGAGTGGTGAGGTTGACAGGCCTGAGAAAAGAGGATACCATCCAGGAGAACCTGGACAAGCTTGAGAAGGGGGCTTGTGTGAACCTCGTGGGGTTCAGCAAGGTCCTTAACCTGGGCTAGGGCAATTGCCATTATCGTGCAAGCTGAAGCATGTAGGGATGGAGAGCAGCCCTGCTGAGAAGGACTTGGGGCTACTGGCGTGTGTGAAAAGCTGGATATGAGCCAACAATGTGCACTCAATCCAGAAGTCCCCTGTCTCCTGGACTGCAACCCCAGCAGCATGGGCTGCAGGTGAAGGAAGGGGATTCTGCCCCTCTGCTCTGCTGAGGCCCCACCTGCAGTGCTGGGTCCATCTCTGGAATCCTCAGCACAAGAGAGACATGGACCTGTTGGAGCACAGTGCAGAGGAACCTCCACAAGAAATGATGTGAAGAATTGAACCCCTGAGCTGCAGAGACAGGCTGAGAGAGTTGTGGTTCTTCAGAAGAGAAGGCTCTGGAGAGACCTTATTGTGGCCTTTCAGTGCTTGAAGGGGACCCCTAAGAAAGATGGGAACAGACTCTTTTGCAGGGCCTGTTGTGACAGGACAAGGAGTGATGGTTTTAAAGTAAAAGAGGGAGATTTAGACTAGATAGAAGGGGGAATTCTTTCACCCCATGGGTAGTGAGACACTGATCCAGGCTGCTCAGAGAGGTGGTATAAGCCCCATCCCTGTAAACATGCCAGGTGAGGTTGGCCAGGGCTCTGCACAACCTGCCCCATTTGAAGATGTCTGTGCTGAGTGGAAGGGGTTGGACTAGGTAACCTTCAAAAGTCCCTTGCAGCAGAATCATGCAATGATTCGGGTTGGAACTGTCCTCTGCTTCCACTGTGTGCCTCTATGCGTGTCCCCTCCTCAGCCCTCTCCCACGACCGCCCTTTTAATGCCCACAGCTAACCCCACTCCCCACCCCGATGCCCCAGCAGCTTGAGGTGAGAGAGAGTAGATTTTTATTACATGCATGTTTCATTGGCTCAGTTCTGACATAACCTTACTGCGGATCTGCAACTGGATTTTGCAATTCATGATTTGTTCTTCCCACACAGACGCACACGCACGTATTCCCACTCCCCCTCAATGAGGTAATTGCATGACAACTAGATTAATATCTTTTACATACTTATTAAACTCAATAAGTGGTCCTGAGCAAACAATTGATATTTAATTACCGTATTATCATCCAACTAAATTTTAATTACTATTAATTTAAAATACCTCATACGTTATCATTCACGTTAGTGCCGATTTGTTTCCCTGCAAATGTTTCTCTGTAAATCCCAACTTTGTGTTGGGCTAACCTGCAAAGTTGGGTTTCTCAGCGTGAGGGGATGGTAAATGCAGGCCCAAGGCATTGCAATGTGCTAAGGAAAGGGAAAACGCAACCACCAGCCAGTACTGGGGGCATAGGGTTTGAACCAGAACTCAGTAGAGGTTGAATGACTTTTAAATCACCTTCATCTTAAGAGATCTTAAGCCAGGAGAAATGCAGATGAAGCAGCTGACAATAGGCTGATTGTTAAGAAGCAGAACAGCTCCAAACTTGGTGAGGAACCTTCAGGGGGAAAAAAAAAAAAAGCCTAAAATCACAATGCCATGGTAAACTTGCCTCTTCTACTGATCATTGTTTTTACCTCTGACAAGTATCAATTGTCTAAATCTCATCTATGAGTCACTTAATTACTCCTCAGCAAAAGGAAAATACATTCTAATTTTTGTAGTGAAAAAACAACCTCCTCTGATGGTAAAAATCGTCACACCTTGTCAGCTGCTGCAGGAGGAGGCAGGGAGTGGGGGGAGGGGGAGTCTTGTGATCTAATTTGGTTCGATCTCTTTGGTTTTGTAATCTATTGATTGAGGATAACTGAAATGAAAAGGAATTATTTTTCTTCATTTCTATATATAAGACCTGGTGTGGTTGTTGATGACTCTCCCGAGGAAGGTCATATGCTCTGAATCAGAGCACTTTGCTCAGCTCCTTCTTGCTGTTCCACTCGTTGAAAATGAATCTCTTCAGATAGCTCTTCAACTCCATTGTGCTTTTCACAACCAGGCACGTGAAACTATTAATATCTCTATCCTGGCAGCAACATTTCCCAAATTTCTGCAGAATATTTTTCCCCCCTTGTTTGTTTTTTGTCCAGTTTCTACAGGGGTACTTGGTCCCATCTATTTCTTTTCATTGTAGAAACAATGAGACTCATCTTGATGCATATAAAGCCAGAAATCTCTAGGGCTGTTTTTCCACCTAAAACATAGATTGAAGAGGAAAGTTTAGCAACAGCTTGGAAAAATGCTTCTTCCATATGATTTGGTACTTTGAGGGGATTCAGTTTTGTGGGCTTATTTTTGTTGCTTAGTTATCTTTCAGAAACTATCATGTAAAGGATCATCTTTATCAATATGCTAAAAATATATATTTTTTTTTTTCCTACTGCAACCAGGAGATTTTTCTTAGGCAATTGTGTGACTCAGTCCCATAAGCTCCAGTAATGACTTTATAGCCTGTCAGTGATATATAACCTATCGACTTTCCTTTGGTTATAGGACTATTACTTTTGTGATTGATTTAATCATTCCTTGCTACCTTTATTTATCTCCTTCCTTTTATGAAACTCTATTGACTAGCCAATCTTTTAAGGACTAATCCAAGGGCAAGCAAGGGAAGTTCTCCTCCCCCCTCTATTCTGCCCTACTGAGGCCACATCTGGAGCACCGTGTCCAGTTCTGGGCTCCCCAAGTCAAAAGAGAGACAGGGAACTACTGGGGAGAGCTCAGCAGAGGCTACAAGGATGCTAAGGGGCCTGGACCATCTCTGAGGAGGAAGAGCTGAGATACCTGGGGCTGTTTAGCCTGGAGAAGGACAGAATGAAAGGGAGTCAGATCAATGCTGATCGATAGCTAAAGGGTGGGTATCAAGAGGATGGGGTGAGACCTTTAATGATGCCCAGCAACAGAACAAGGGGTAACGGGCACAAAGTGCAACTCAGGAGGTTCCACCTGATCATGAGGGAAAAACTTCTTTTGCTCTGAGGGTGTTGAAGCCCTGTCTGGAGTAGGCTACCCTGAGAGGTTGTGGAGTCTCCTCTGGAGAGATTCCAAACCCACCTGGCCAGTGTGACCCCAGGCAAACTGCTGTGGATGACCCTGCTTTAGTGGGGGTGTTGGACTGGGTGATCTCCAGAAGTCCCTTCCGAAGCCCACCATACTGTGATTTGGTGCAATCAAGGAGGAAGACACTCCTCAGATCTGTCTCTTGGATCTTGCTCCTACATGAGGCTGATGTTACTCACAGATCAGTTCCAGAGCAGTCCTCTCAGTGTGATAAAGCACTAAGTATATGTGTTCCTATCAGCATGTTTATCACAATGAAGAGCAGGCAATTCTCCCTGTTCACAAACCATCAGAACTGGACTCCTGAGGGAATTGTTGCTTTATTAATTATGCCAGGATTCGTTCGTATTTTGCTCGGGCAAACAGCCCCATTCCCTTCAGGTGAGTTTATCAGCATGAGTTGTGCAGTGTTTCAGGATCGGCATTTCTATAAATCAGCGAGCAATGCTGAGTCGTTTCTAGCCTGTGCATAATGGCTATATTAGAGCCTTAATTTCCTTAGAAATATTCCCTGTGCAAACATTTTCACAAGACAAATTTACTTATTGGGATGAAATCCGTGCAGTGCACTGATGGTAGGAACTATTGAACCAAGCCATTTAAACCAGCGCCGGACTTTGCTGGAGATGACCCACAAGGGACTAAAGATAAAGAGCCGAGGCACGGTGAAACCCAAGCCCATTGCTGTTGAGTTTGTTTGGCCTGAATGACAGCAAAGACAAATTCACTGACCTGGGCTCCGCTGCGCTCAGACCCCACGGATTGTAATTTTTATAACACGTATTCACTGGAACACTTTAACTAAGAGAGTTTGTGTATTAAATGATGTTAGATTACGATATTTAATGGCTTATAGGATACAGCCAGTACCCGGGAGGCTAATTTGTTTGCATTAGTTGGACGGGTCAACTGCTTCAAACATGCAGATTATAGAACTACTGGTAGATTGCATTACACAATTTAAATAAATAGTAGCAATTTGTCAATGTCATCTTAGCTTCAACATTTTCCTTTTTAAACCCCAGGAAATAGTAGTTCCAATTAAATTGACCTTTTCTTCTCTGCATCTTCATGTTATTAGTAGATAATGCTTAGTCTTTTAGCAAGTTTAAAAAAAAAAAAAGAAAGAAAAGAAATAAAAATACTTCCCAAGCAGCAATGCACTTGCAGTAAACTTTCCAGACAAAATTGCCCTCTCTATAAACAAATGAATCCAATTTAACCACCCAGTAAACCTTACAAGTCAGATATACATGTATATGCCAGTAGTAGATTAAGACACGTGAATTATTGCATCTCAATGCTTAGGTCTTTGGTTTCAGAAGACAATTGTGGGTTCTTGCCACTGTAAAGCTTTAAGTTGTGTTGTTCATTTCAGAGGCACAGGAAAAAAGTGCATAATGGTTGAAACATCTGTACAGGACCCACTCTAGCAAATCCCAGATGTCTGGAGTGCTAACGTGCTTGTGGGAGCCAAATGTAGGCACCTACTCAGTCTTGTGGCAGCAAATGACCTAGATTTGAAAACCTGGACCTGGGTGTCTTACAGCCAAGTAGAAATGCTCAAATGCTTATGTGGTCATGGCACAGAGAAGAACTTGGCTGCAGGCATGACCCACATGGTGCTACTGTGCCATACATGGGTTTCTATATCTGCATAGGGAAAGGCTGCGTCTGGGGTATTGGGTCCAGTTCTGGGCTCCCCAGTTCAAAAGACAGGTAACTACTGGAGGGAATCCAGCTGAGGCTACAAGGATGCTGAGGGGTCTGGCAAGGAAAGGCTGAGAGACCTAGGGCTGTTTAGGCTGGAGAAAAGCAGACTGAGAGGGGATCTTCTCAATGCTTATCAGTATCTAAAGGGTGGGGGCAAGAGGATGGGGCCAGACTCTTGTCAGTGGTGCCCAGCAATAGAACAAGGGACAAGGGCGCAAATTAGAGCAGAAGGTTCCATCTGAACAGAAGAAAAACTTTACTGTGAAGGTTCTGGAGGACTGGAGCAGGCTGCCCAGAGAGGTTGTGGCTCTTTCTCTGGAGAGATTCCAGACCTACCTGGACGTTTCAGTCCTGGGCAACCTGCTGTGGGTGACCCTGATTTAGCAGGCAAGTTGGACTACATAATCCCCAGAGGTCCTTTTCAACTCCCACCTTCAGTTCTGTGATGTGCATATAAAGTTCTTTACTACTTTGTGTTCCTGGCAAACATCTGCAGAGAGCATGATGGCATCAGTATCAGAATTGTCCCTGATTTTGGTATTCTAGATAACTTTGAAGATGTGGCAGCCTGAGGTTTGGGGCAAAATTTGGCTGGAGAAAGATACCTGAAGTTTTCTCAGTGTTTGGAGCAAATTACTGGGACAGGAACTCCATTACAGCTGCATCCTGGTGGCTTTCAGTTGTGAAAGGGGTTAGTTCTCTGTTAGAGCAGCTCAAAACTTCAAGTTTTGCTAAAAAATGTTGGATTCTTTTCAGTTGATATGGATTGAATGTGGTTTTGAGCTGCAGTTTTTGTTTGTTTTCAGTTTGGGGAGGGTGTTGTTTGTTTTGTTGGTGGTTTGGTTTTGGTGGTGTGGGGATTTGGTTTGGTGGTTTTATTTTGGGGGGTGGGTGTTGTTTTTACTGAACAGTTTGTGACTAAAGTAAGAACAACCGAAATGTGAAATAATAGAGTATAATTTTTTGAGGAAGATGCCAGTCCACTCTGATGGAATGAAAAACAAAACACAAAAGCCCCCAGAACACGCAAACCAGCTCTAGGGAGAAAACTCAGATTGATCTTAATTATTTTTGCTTGCTTACTTTGTTGCAAAATGTGTCTGTTTGCACTGCCTTCCTTTTGGACACTCTGCTGGGCATCTCTCACTTATTCTGTTGCTTTCCACCGTTTTAGCATTTAGGATGATAGGTTTCTATCCAACCCTCATGCCAAGCAACAATAGATCCCTGAATCAGAAATGAGCCAATTTCTTGTGCCACCCTTCATCACACCTTCTGTTTAGGTGATAGTTTCTCTTCATAGTGTCAGGAGCACCATCAAAGTTCATCCTTGCACATCAGCAGCTTTTTGAAGGTTACAATAGCATTGACTTTATGTACTCACCTACTAATTAGAGGAACTTTTTTGTCTTCTGAATGTGTAGAATTAGCACATCCCAAGGCTGAATTGTACCAGCACAGAGAGAGGATATTTAAAGTTTCCCTTTATTTAGTATTCAGTGTGTATCTTTCAGCAACCACTGCTTGAAAAGAGGCCAGAAAGCAATTTTAACAATATCACATGCGAGAAAATGATTCAAAGTTTAGGGGAGAGAGAGAATTCTGTAATCTCTGATCTAAAACTGAACAAAGGACGTGACCTAACATACTGAATACAAGAGAAACAGATTCCTGTTGCTTTCAGTTCTGACTACTCGGAAAGCAGACACAGTAGACATGGAACAAAGCTCGTTGCATTGTCGCAACATTGAACCGAGGAGCAGATCCTCAGCAATTCAAAACAGCCCAAACCAGCAGTGCGAAACAGTAAGTGGGTGGTGCAAAAGGATCAAACTCCCTCTTCCCACTTTTGGTTTGAGGGACACCCCATTTGAGGGGTCCCCAGGCACAAGGTAGCAGTGTAGGGACTGGGTTGGACTAGATAACCTTTAAAGGTCCTTTCCAACCCAAACCATTGAATGGCTGTTCAGGCTTCTGGACGTGTTCCTGTGGCTCTGAGAAGTCCAAAGGGCAGCCGGCGTTTGCTGGGATGGAAAGATGAAGGACAATCAATTTTTATTTTTTTTTTTCTTAAATGCAAATCAGGGCAAATATCATAGAATCACAGAAGAGTTTGGGCTGGAAGGGACCTTTAAGGTCATGCAGTTCAATCACTCTGCAGTGAGCAGGGCCAACTTCAACTAGATCACATTGCTAAGAGCACCATCCAACCTGACCTGGGATGTTTCCAGGGATGGGGCATCTGCCACCCCTCTGGGCAACCTGTTCCAAACACAGCTAGAAAAATGTGAATTTGCAGTTTGAGAAGACAGCTGCTAACACATCTTTTAAGGATATTTGGAGAATTTTAGCTTGGATGTTCTCAATGTACTATTTAATATTGAAGATGACAAGTGTGCCTCCTCTTAGCACCTTCATGTGAGCAGTTTCATCAATTACACTCATTTTATTTGAATCCAGATTCTAACATGCAGTAATGATTTGTTTTGCTTTGGCTTTTTTCATGGATGTCACAAACTTCTGTTTTGTGAACCGTGATGAAGACTTCTCAAATCCCTTTCAGAGTAGTAGCCACATAGCCAAAGGGCAAGAAGAGATGAATAACTTTTAGAATGCCAAAACTGGCTGCTTTTGAGTATTGTCTGTCCTTGGCTGGTGAGTGTGCAGTGGGAAGACTTAAGGATTCCCCAAACACGAGGTGGCAAAAAATGTGCCACATTTGAAGAATTATTTCTGAAATTTGTTTTCTCTTCTTGCTTACTTTTACCCCTTCCTTTGGCTTTCTTTTTCTTTTCTTTTGCTCCCCCCCCTTTTTTTTTTTTCCCTCCTCCTTTTCACTGGCTGGCACATTTCAGATGAAAATCTTGTTCATTTCTGCTGTGATCTGAAAAATTTGAGCTGAGAGCTCAAACGTGTACCTGACAGATAATCGATGCCACATCCCTTTAAGTGGCTGCTCTGGCTGCTGGGTATCAATAGCAGCCTTTGAGGGCTGACACTTTCTCCATTTGCACGTGCTGCGGATGGACCTCCTCTATTCCCAGGCACAACACTCTCTGCTTCAGCACAAACCCTGTTGACTTCAGCAGAGACAGATCTGATTTGCAGGGGAATTAGCTAGCAGAGAACCAGGTCCTGTGGATACCACAATGGTTTCATGCCACTCTGCTGCTGTCACTATTCATTGCCAAAGAACTATATCCTTTTATTATCAGCTGGCAACAAAACAAGAGAGATGCCTACTACAGAGCAAAAGAAGTCAGAACCAATTAACATTTGTATCGTTTGCCGTCCTCTAAGCATTGTTTGAGGATAATTCTGGAAACTCTGTGGTTGCTGATTATTTGTGCAATACTCTGCCCTGTTAACCACAGGCAACTGAGACTGGAGCAGAAATGTAACCAAAATGCAACAGCAAAACCACAAAGGTTAGTCAGCAAATTAATTATATGTGTGTTAATTACTCAATTCTGTCAAGTGACTCTATTCTGCAACAAAACTTTGATAAAGTCAGTCTCTTATTTTCCTCATTTATTTTTAGTGTCTGTATACCCAGATAAAATGGAGCACAGCACTGCTGTTGGTTAGGGAGACTAAATCCACATAAATCAGGGGGCTTAATCTCTCTGAATTTGTTTGAAAACAAATTATTTTGGTGTCTTTCTGAGTACGAGTGAATGTAACAATTCTAATTTCCCTTTGCTGCCAAAGGGAAAGTTTCTCACTGCAGGGAATGAGCAAAACAGTAGCTTTTGGTTTCTGCATCATTCTGTAAAAATGAACTATTTTAATTGATTTTAAAATGCAATTAAATAAAATCATCTAGAAATTGGTAGACACATCCATGACTGCAAATGAAAACTGGGCTTGCTTGAGCAGGTTTCCTTCTGGTAAACATCATGATGTCAGAGCCTTTGATTTTTGTGATGAATGCATGAGGCAGTTCCCTCCAGAGCAAGATAGAACTTCACTCAGGCACCCCAAGGCTTTCCCACCTTCTGTTTCAATGGACAATAATTGCAGTTGAATGTGAGTAAGGATCTTTATGAAACCTCTATATGTGATTCCTTAAATACATTTGAGAAAGTTGTGTGTTCACCATAGATCTGCAGACAGGCTGTGATCTAAGGCAGAGGGGTTGAACTGGGTGACCATTAAAGGTGCCTTCCAACCCAAACCACTCAGTGGTTCTTTGATAATGGACATAAAGTGTGTATGGAAATGCAGGATGCTTGTTGGGTACTTGGACGAAGGATGGATCAGAGAGTACAGGGAGTTAGTGGAAAAAAATGCGGATTGAGATACTGGTTTCAACCAGTAGAATCTAGTCAAGAGTTCAAGCAAAAAAGCTCCCAGTGCTCTGGTGCATCTGCTGGGTTGAGCAACCCATCCAGGCAAGCCCCCCACTGTGCTTTGCTCCTGGGTCCAGGGGAAGCAAGCTGGAGAAGGTAAGGTAGAGGACATAGGGAAGGGGCTCCTGATAATAAGATGGGAGATTATGGGAGGTTTTGTACAAAAAGAGGAGGATTCCTCTCTCAGGCTTTGCTGTGCAGAGTGCTTTTATTATACACTAAGAAATTCCTCCTGGGGGATGGATATGTCTATACAGTGTGTGGGTGTGGTGGATGTCCCTTTGGGTGAGAAGCACCTGAAGGAAGAACTCTTCCCACACAGAGCAGGGAACAGCCAGGCTCAGGGAGGCTGGTGCTGACGTGTGTTTAGACACTAGCTCAAGGGACACGGAGGCTGAATACAAATTTGTGCTCTTCATAGTCCTCGCTGGTCTCTGGCACTTTACTCTTATGATTCATACATCTTTTCATGGTGATAGTCATTGCTGGGGCCTGAATTTGGATCTATTGGTTATGTAGTTTTGTTACTGTCCTTGCTCTGTATGAAGATGCACTGCAGGGGTTTTTTATTGTTATTGTTGAACATTTATATTGATTTTTTTTTTTTAAAGAGTGCCTTTGACAGAATTTCTCCTCATCAGCCATGCTGATATAAAAGCATAGTTACTCTAATAATGGCCTTTGAATACTGTCCATTAAACTTTGACATTTAAAATCTTTACTGTGAATACATATTAAGTTTCTCATTAAAGGCAAGGTCTGGCTTTCTTGATGTGACTCTCAGATTAAATCAGCCTAATCCAAAATAAATACAAAGATGGAAGATTCATAACAAGCTGCCTTGTAGGTTCTCCCTGTGCAAAACAGCATCTGCTCTTGTGGCAGAGAGATTTCATTTTAGTGTCTCCTCTTTGGCCCTCAAGATGGGGGCGGGGGAAATCTGTTGGTTGTGTATAAAACCTTTTGCACTTTGACATAAGTCCTTCCAGCAGAATCCCCTCTTTTTTTTTTTTTTTTGTCATTGAAAGAAACTTAAACCATATTCCATTTCACAAAAGTGAAATGTGCTGAACATGTGCTTTTTAAAATAGAAGCATGTGCATCAACTCTTCCACAAGAAGATACATTCTGAGAGAAGTCTCCTGGGAAGGTCCATTACCCAAGATCCAGCGAGCACAGGAAAAGGGTGAAACACTATTAGATCAAGCTTTACTAAGCTGGATGGCCCAGGCTGTGGAATAAGTGATATTTAATATGTGCACTTGGAGGCTCCTGTTGAGTGCCCTGTTTGGTAACCCGGATCAGGATGCTTGTTTAGTGGATAAAAGTGTAACTTTAGAAATTGGCAGGAACTTTCTGTGCTTGGCCACCTGTACTCTCAGCCAGATAGGGTGTAAGGAGACTCAGACAAGCACACTTTTCAAAGTTCGTTCTGTTTCACTTCCTCACAACCACCAGGTTCAAAGAACCATTTATTTAAAGAAAAAGGAAAGGGGAAGGGAAAGGGGGGGGGGAAAGCCTCACTCAGTTCAAAGTTGCATTTATAAAGCTCTCAGTCTTTATGATCAAGCTCATACTTTGTCTTCCCATTACTAAAATAATACTTTTATCCTGCCCTCTTTTTCCCCTCTCATCTGTTTTGCTATGAAAACATAACTATAATGAAGGTCTCAGGCACTGTATTCTCCAGACTTATGATACCATAAGTAATATAAAATGAGATTTTTTATTATTATTATTTTGTGTGTGTGTGAGTTTTTGCTGTCAATAATAATTGCATCAAAAATAATGTGAACTCCCACCGAAGCTTGCGTAGTCAATCAGCATAAAGTATTAGCACTTCAGGGACACAAAGGCTCTGAGCCTGATAAAAGAGATTGGACTGAGAATTTTGACCTAAGAATATAATAATGTCTTCCAAGATCTCATTATGCCCGTGCCCATTGGAAACCATCTGGGGCCCAGAATAATAAGAGGAGTGGTGTGAATTTATGAACCCACAGATCTAACCATGCCCCCTTGGATATTGTGTTGGATTAGTAGATTTACTGCTAATCCAAACACTGTGGGCAAAATTATGTCTTTACATCTGCACTGCGGATCGCCCAGAACTGCAGTAAGTTAAATGTTTGAAGGGTTGACAGCAGCTCCTCTGCTTCAGGCACAATCTTCTGGCGCCCTGCCACCTTCCCAAAAGTGCAGCTCCTCGGATGCACGTCCTCCACGTCTTGCCGTGGCAGTTCTCCAAGGGGAGATGGAAATGAAAGGGGGCTGGTGAGCAAAAAGTCCCTGCCGCTGCCTCTAACAGGTGGGAGCAGCGTCAGCTTGGTGCAAATAAGGCACAGTTGGCACGGGGAAGATTGATCCATCTTCTTCAAGTTGCCTCAGGTGCAGAGCCTGAAGAGAAGAGTACAGGTTTAATTGGGGGTGTCTTCAGCTAAGTAAAATAGTCAGATGCAAATCCTTTTCCTAAGGGGCAGTCATGTGGACTTGTGACCTTTCTTTGAATGGTTCGGAGCCCAGAAATCAATGATTACACTAAATCCATAATTATATTCTTTTCATCTGTGGCAGGGTACTGATAGTGTGACAGATGTGAGACCTTGAAAGCATGGAAACTTCAAAGACTGTTGAGATGTGTTAGACACCATGGACATGTGGAGGAGTGAAAAAAATAAAACTAGAAAAAGACTGCTCTACCAGTGCTTTAGGTGCTCTCTCCTTCATCCACGCGTTTTTGCACAGGACTTGAGCCCCTGGAGTCCCCAGGGAAGAGGAGAGGCAGTAACTGCCTGGCCAACTAGGAGAATTAAAGATTTTAGTAGTTTTGGCTCAAGAGGCTTCCCAAAGAAAGGAAGGAGTATGACTGGAGCACTTCATTTCAGGAAGAAAGGTGACTATCAGTTTCTCATGTTCCTGCTGAACTGGTTTGTTCTGTTAGCTGTTTCTCCAACACATTTTTGCCTTTAGAGAAGCAGAACTATGCACTGTGGTCATTTTTGCATCTTGCAGTAAGATGTTGACAGAAGAAACACTGGGTCAAGGTGAGAAGAGTGGTTTGCAATGGACTGTAAGGATGGCTCAGCCTGCCCAGGCAGAACGGTGCAGGTTCCTACCTGGGGAAGATGGTGTTTGGGGATTCATGACCCCACAAATGCTCCTTAGAGAGGGCTGGTGTGAAATGTGTAGTTAATCACCAATCAGTGATTAGTCAAATGTGTAGTTAATCTACCTGTGACAGACAGAAACTTTTAATTGCATTTCTCCTTTAAGGCATGAGGAAACTGCAAGGGTTCTGGTCAGTTTAGTTGCCATGGGAGTTTAGTACCGTAAACGAGATAAGGAGTGCAAAGAGAGGAGACAACTTGTGTCAGACCACATTGCATTAGAAATCCGGATGCTGGGGGGCATACAGGATCCTCACATCTTCATAACGTGTTGTCCTGTGGCTTCTGGCAGGGAGAACATCACCTGCCCATCAGCACTGCCCTGGCCCATCTGTAATTATAGCAAATTTAGGCACACCACCTTCTTACAGCTGGCAGAATTCTTGCTGATAGAGAGGATTGATACTTGCAGAGGAAAACAAGAAAAGAATGGCACAGGTAACTTCAGAAAGCCTTAGGCCATCTTTTTGCTTGCCACTTATGGTTTAGGATACATGTGAGCAGGAGGACAGCGCACAAAGTGATTGGGGAACTGAAAAGTGAATGACTAAGTGACTCATTACCTGCCAGGGGTGAAGCTGGGTCCTGGTACTCTGTAACTGACAGAAAGTAAAAGTCACCATGGGTAGAAATTGGTAAAAAAGAAATAGTGTTTCTCAGGGATCCTAGATTCCAAATGTTAGGTGGTGGTTGTTATTATTATTACTATTAACCTTTTAATTTTTATTATATTCTATTATCATTTTTATTGTTGTTCTTTATTATTGTTATTGTTTCATTAGTATTATATTGTTACTTCTTCATTTTATTGTTATTAAATTTTATTATTTATCATTATTTTATTACCATTTTTAATATGTTTTTATTTAATACTATTCTTTTACTATTATATTTTATTAATATTTTATTCTTTTATTCCTTTGTTATTGTTTTATTACTATCTTATTACTTTATTATCTTTTTGAATTTATTATTATTAATGTATTGCTAATTATTGCTAATATAATTTCATTATTTAATAATAATATTTAGGGTAATGCCTCTTAGTCTTTGCAGGTGAAGAACAGCTGGTTTAGCAGGGAAATGGTGTCCCCAATATTTCTTTGGTATCTGCAGCTCTGGATGTAAATGACTTCCTGCTGATCACAGTGCAATAGTTGAGGGGCACGACATGGGTATTTTTTATTTATCACAACTTCAATAAATAATAACACTCTTTAATATTAATCCCTATTACTTATTAATAATGTTTGCTGCTTGAAAAATTCTGTGTGAATTAGAAATTTGGGGAGTACTGTTTAGAAGTTAATTTGCCTGAACTCTGCATGTCAGTGTGTGTCACAAGCACAGGGTAAATGCAATTATTGGTATGTTGCTGGTGTTCTGTGGTACATGGGTGTTTGTAACTGTAAATAATGGATCAGGAAGTGATGGTGTGGAGTGACAATATAAACTCAAGATTTATGGTGGCTACTGTCAATGCAAGAAACTTTATAACCATGGACTAGGGTCTCAAAAGTAATTTCTTAAGATTAATATAGATAAGAAAGTTGGAAGAAATGAAGATGTTTCCTTTCTGTAAAATTCTGAACTTCAATCTTGGCATGTTTTTCGAGTTCCAGTGTAGAAATCTCACTTAAAAAACACATAGAGGTGTGAAACCCCCCAGTGTTACAACAATTATTTAGTTTCTAAGGCAAAAATCAGATTCTGATCCTGAGAGCGCAAAAGACTGGATCCTCACTGATCACAGAATGCCTGAATGGTAACTTCAGTTAGTGCTCTCCCTTTCAAAAGCCCAGACTTGGAGGAAACATCCTTTAAGATGATGATTTTTTTTTCCCCATAAATATCTGTTTGAAGCTGGTTGGGTGTCTCTAAGAGCATAAGTGTCTCATCAGAGGTGCATTAATAGGCAGAGTGTAGGAAACAGCCAAGTGCATGCTTTAGCTCATAGCTGTCATAGAAATGACATCATAGGATGCCATAGAAACATGGAATTGTTTCTGTTGGATGAGACCTTCAAGACCATCAAGTCCAACTCTGCCAGGTCACCACTGAACCACGTTCTTCAGCACCTTGTCTCCTTATTAGCAAAGCTTTTGAAAATATCTGGATTTGAACACACCAGTAACTCAGTTTCCACTCTCCCTGTACAATCACCAATCCGAGACAAGCCCTTCCCACCATCCTTCTCCTTTGCCATTTTTGATATCTACTTGTAATTCATTTTCCAAACAAGCTGTCATTAGTTTCTCTCCTCATTTCACAGTCACAGAATTGTCAGGGTTGGAAGAGACCTCAAGGATCGTGTAGTTCCAACTCTCCTGCCACGGGCAGGGACACCTCACACTAGATCAGGTTGCCCAGAGCCGCATCCAGCCTGGCCTTAAAAGCTTCCAGGGATGGGGCTTCCACTACCTCTTGGGGAAACCCCTTCTCCTTTGCTTCTGTTTCTGCATCATACTAATCCAACAGTGCTGCTGAGCACAACCACTGAGCATTTCTCATCCTGGTCACTGAAGCATCATCTTCTGGAAGGCCACTCACGTAAAGCCAGCCAAATACTTGTGGAGAATTTAAAGATACTTGGGCAGAGCCAATCGCTTATCTCTCTTGGGTCTGCTTCTTCAAGGCAGATTAATTGTTGCTGTGATTCACCAGTTGCATATATATTATATAGTCATTTTATCACATCTGTAGACTCCTATGAAAAGAGTATCATGGCCATTCCTCAAAATATTCAGATCTTACCTTTTCTGACTAACACTGGGGGCACCAAGATGAGCAAACTAGTTATACATGCATGGAAAGTAGCAAGCTGAAAGTAATTGCGTATTCAGTTTTAATGGAGCTGAATCTCCTGCTGAGATTTCAATATCTGACAGCATTGCTTTCATTGCCCCAAATGCCCAACCTTTTTCTAATGTTTGACCTTGGGTATGATTATATTTCTGTATGTATCTCAAACGATGCAAAATCATTTGCCTGTATCAGTCATCTCTCGCTGACAGTCCTGTTCCAGCTCGTGGCAGGAGAGAACAAGACTGATGGCAGTAACAATAGCTAAAATGAGCTTTGATAGATGTTTCTCCCCTTTCAATAAATACATAAAGCATCTCTATAATGTCATTTTTGTTAACTGATAAACAACAAAAGCATGAAGGCATTCACTTTTAACTCTATTGCATGTCATTATTTTCTCATTGCCTTACTTAGTGTATATAAGTCATGTGACCTGCAGAACAGAGGACAGGACTGTTGCTTTCACTGCTGGTTATTTATTTTCTTTCATATCCAGAGGCCCACCTGCTAAATGAGAGCCATGCAGGTGTCTGCTAGGCTTTACCGCAGTGCTTTTGCCCGAACAGGTTGACCCACAAACCTGGGTCTGCTCTTGGTGTGCTCTCAATGGGATTTCCTGTAACTCTCAGCACCAGCTCTACAGCTCCCTGTGCCTGAGGTCACTGAGCTGTGCTGGCTCCTTGCAGAAATGCAGTTCTTTATGCTCTTCTCTTGTTTTTATTTTACTCCAGCTGGTTTAACCCTGTCTCGTTGCCAGTCATGTACTACTTTAGAGACAGAACTGTGGAACCGTTTGATTGGAAAAGACCTTTAGGACCATGAAGACCAACCATTACCCTGGCCCTACCAGGTCACCACTAAACCATGTCCCTCAGCACCACATCCACAAGGTTTTAAAATCCCTCTAGGGGTGGTAATTCCACCACTGCCCTGAGCAGCCTCTTTAAAGGCTTGACAACCTTTCTCATGAAGCTATTTTTCCTAATGTCCAACCAAACCTCCCTCAGTGCAACTGGAGGCTGTTTCTCCATGTCCTACCTCTGTTCCTCCATGCTTAAAACCAGTATGCCACACCAGCTCCTCACAAAAATGTAACTCTTTGTGCTCTTCTCTTCATTATTTTCTCCAGCTGCTCTAATCCTGGCCCGTTATTATCCTTGTACTACACTCTCTAGAGATGCTCCTGTAGAAGGGGCTGTGCTGGCTGGGGTAGAGCTGGGCACAGTGCAGTGGATGTGGTTCCCAGATGTGTACAGTGGATTCAAGGCAATATGACAACTAAATTACTGGCCTTCGGGAGAGAAAGTTGCATCCTGTGCCTTTTTTCCCTGCAGTGAAGTGGCCATCTTCCCGAGGAGCTGGGAGATGGTAGTGCTGGCAGCCCTGTGATGAAGAGGCAATTCCAGATAGATGGAGACAAAAGGACTGTTTTTTAACTGCAAGTCCACCAGCCAGTCTCAGTGTGATTAATGTCCACATACTGGTAATCAGAGAGTATCCCTAAAGAGAGAAAATTTGATAGTGGCCTTTTTATTTAGGTCTGTGTAAGCTGGGCACATTATTTTAATAGTACACCATTTAAGGTATTTATCTTAATTTAAAAACATAATATTTCCCTTGTTGTTTGCAGTTGCCCACTAGAAATGAAATCCCTTTCCTGACCAAGTATCCTTTGCAACCCTGTGCTGGCTGTTATTGCGGGTTGCCTCGGGAATACCGAGTTACCGGATTGCAGACTGGATTGCAGGGCAGTTTAACAGTGTTTGAAAACACAGATAAAGAAATACATGGACCATGCAAACAAAAGTAAGTGGGATAAAAAGGGATGTGTTTGCTGGAACGGTGGGGGGAAAAATTAATATATATAAAAAGAAGTCCACAAAGAAGCCCCTTGGTCTGCTTACCAGGCTTGTTAGGGATGCAGAGCACTCACCAAGTTCACTGGAGTTTGAAATCCCCAGGGCAGGCTTGGGTTTCTTTCTGTGGACTCCAGACAGTGATTTAATAATTCATTTGAAACTTTGCAAAACTTTGTTGATGTACTTCTGCTCTCTCTTCAAGGAGGTTTTCGGGTTTTGCTCGGAGATTTTAACCCGGTGGAGAGTTAAACAGATGGAGGTCTAAACCCCCCGACTAAAGAGAGCGTTGCATGCGTGTCCAGATGAAGATGGACAATCTGACAATTGGTTTGCCTGAATTTGCAAAGAAAACAGGGCCCAGGCAGGCTGAGTGTTACATCTGCTGTTGCTGTTTACTGGCCTGACACAGCCTCTCTACTTCCCAAGAAAAAGGATGAAGAAAAATTAAGGTAAATAAAGACATTGACCTGTAAAAGGGGGTAGAGACCTTCTTGTGGCCCTTCAGTACTTGAGGGAGCTATCATAAAGGTGGGGATGGACTCTGCAGGGCCTGTTGTGACAGGACAAAAGCTGATGGTTTTAAACTAAAAGAGGGGAGATTCAGACTAGAGAGAAGGTAGAAAATTTTTATGCTGAGGGTGGTGGGACGCTGCCCCAGGCTGCCCACAAATGTGGTAGATGCTGTTCCAGGCCAGGTTGCTTGGGGCTCTGCTTTGGTTGAAGATGTCCCTGCTCACTGCAGGACAATGGGACTAGATGACCTTTAAAGGTTCTTTCCAATCTAAACCATTCAGTGAGTCTATGGTTCTACCCACACTGTGCTCTTGGTTAAAAAGAACACACAAAAAAATCAGACCAAAGAATCACCAGCCACAGTAGGTAGCTGGTGGAGTTCAGAAACTGCTGTTCTGGATTATTTTCTATTGCCCTGTTAATTCTTCCCATCCTGAGTTCATTTTGGAGCTTTGCCTGTGATTATCCCTTGCAACCTCCAGGGTGGCCTTGACTGAGCACTGCTGTGTCAGAAAGGCATTGCCAGGAGATGCAGGCTGTGTGGCTGATACTCAGGAATGAGCCAAACCCTGATGCTGAGGTGGTGCCTGCCTGCGATGCCTCTTTGCCAGCTAGGCTGAGCCACATGTCCCCTCTAGCATGGCTGTAGGGAGCCTGTGGCACAGGATCGCTGGCAGACTCAGCCATATACCCCCCAAATATTGCACAGGGTGAGGATTCCTTTTGCCAGCTGGAGAAAAGGAGGAGAGAATTGCAACTGCTGCAGTTATCCAAGGCTATAAAAGGATGCTTGCTGCTTGAACTTACCTCAAAAGCACTAAGTACAAGGTGGGGCTTGGGGCTTCTGTTTGAGGATGCTGGTGCTGATA
The DNA here is from genome assembly GCA_033816785.1 of Picus viridis. Taxonomy (NCBI): domain Eukaryota; kingdom Metazoa; phylum Chordata; class Aves; order Piciformes; family Picidae; genus Picus; species Picus viridis. Next base: position 21,878,190 of record CM066580.1, on the reverse strand, counting down.
TCAGTATATTAATAGCTGCATCATTCCAGGAAAAATATCTTGCTTAAATGTAAGTGAAGTGTCAGCAGTTGAATAGATACAGTGCTAAGGTGTTAACTCTGACCTTGTAATTAAGTGTAAACACAGCACCAGAGCAAAGCAGAGGACTGTGTAAACAGGGAAAGGAGGAAATATGGCATGGTTCTTTTCTCAATGGCTTTGTTAGGAATGTAATGGTGAGAGAGGGTTTATTAATCAGAATAAAGGAGGCTTCCATGAAGAATTCATTAATTTATGCATTTTACACAAATGCAAGATATTGCCTTTGACACATTTCTGCTTTTACCTTCCATAAATGTCCTGCTTAAATGTACATTTGCTTCTCTCTGAGCGTTAGAATGCTTCATTACTTATTGGTGCTTGGGTTTTTAATATCGAGAGTCTCTCCTTCTGAGCGTCTCTTATTGCAGCACACAATCTTAATAATTGGTGGAAAAGATGATGTTTCCGAAGAGATCAAAATGCTTCTTGGCCACTTACTCCATCCTCCATGCCTGCCTTGGTGGTGGCACCGTCCTCCAACTTGTGTTTTAAGAGAATGTATTAAAACTGTCAAGCGCTGAGGTACCAACAGCCACCCACAGCATGCAAAATTATCCTGCTTTAAGCACAGTTGACTTTCTTCAGGTTTTTCTTCTCTCCAGGATATGAACCTGGCTTGCAGGAGGCAATCAAGTTGCACAGATTTCTACCAAATATATCAAAGAGGGAATCCATTTATAGCTACCTCTTGGGAATAGACTCCTTCCTGCTGTTTTAAAGTCTTTCTCAAACATAAGGGGCTTTTATTTTATGGAGGAAAACCTCTCTCTAGGTGATAGCTCAGAGTACAAACATTAAGATACTCAGTCGATGAGTAGCTGCTCAAAAATGAAATGCAATCTGTGGCAGGTTTTTTGGTTGTGGTGGTGTTGCTGCATGCTTGAGTGTTTCTTGTGAAAAATGGAATCCCCTACTCAGAAAGTCAGAACAACATGTACAAGTGGCCCAAATTGGTTTTGATTAACAAGGTTTTCTGCCTGGAAGTCACTTTATCTTCATCCCATTAGCTGGACTCAGCAAAACAAATGAATTTAACGCATTAGGCTAAAACACCTCCTTGCTTGCACAGGAGCAGCGAGAAACCCTCTCGTCACAGCCACACAACCACCTCGTGTATGCAATGCAGTTTTTCAGATTTAATGTCCCATTTGGGTTTGTATGAAGATAACTCAAAGTTTTTCACTTCTTTGCACTATGGACAGAGAACATGTTTGGTTTCTTATTTTGTATCGGGTACGCCCCATGCAATGTTGTGTTGTTGGGGCCTGGGGGCTCTGGTTGACAGCCAATTAAATACGAGTCAGTGGTGAGCCCAGGTGGCCAAGAAAGCCACTGGTGTCCTGGCTTGGATTAGAGATGTGGTGGCCAGAAGGAACAGAAGGGTGATCATCTCCCTGTACTCAGCACTGGTGAAGCCACACCTTGAGTACTGTGTTCAGTTCTGGGCCCCTCACTACAAGAGGGACATTGAGGTTCTGGAGCATGTCCAGAGAAGGGCAATGAAGCTGAAGAAGGGTCTGTAGCACCTGGCCTATGAGGAGGGCCTGAGGGAGCTGGGGGTGTTCAGTCTGTAGAAGAGAATGCTGAGGGAACACCTCACTGCTCTTCACAACTGCCTGAGGGGAGGTTGGAGTGAGGAGGGGGCAGCCTCTTCTCCTTGGTGTCAAGCAACAGGACCTGAGGAAATGGTTCCAAGCTGTACCAGGGGAGGTTCAGGCTGAATGCTAGGAAATATTTCTTCACTGAAAGGGTTCTCAAACGTTGGAGTGGTCTGCCCAGGGCAGTGCTGGAGTCACCGTGGTGTTCAAGCAGTATGTGGACCTGGTGCTTAGTGATGCGGTTTAGTGCTGACCTTCAGTGCTGGGTTGAGCTGGATGGTCTTGGAGGTCTCTTTCAACTGGATGCTTGCTGTGAGTCTGTGAATCATCTTGTGTGGTGTGACTTTGGGCCATATGTATACCTCTTCCATACAGGTTTTGTAGCTCTTTTCCTTTAAACAAATACATTTGCTGGGTTCTGGTTTTGGAAAAGATCTCCTCAAGGTGACGGTTTTGCCATGGGATAATAAGTAGAAAAAATTGCTAGGTAAAAGAGTGGTCTGAGTTTCCTCAGGAGAGATTCCAAACCCACTTGGACATTGGGAACCTGCTGTGGGTGACCCTGCTTTAGCAAGGGAGTTGGACTAGATGATCCCTTGAGATGAGTTCCAATCCCCCTCATGCTGGAATTCTGTGATTCTGGGAGTATTTAGAGCTGTGTGCTTAGAAAGCCAAGTGTTTTGTATTGTCCACATAAAAGCATGCTTTCAGGTGCTGCTGCCGTGACTGTATAGGAGTTAATCCAAATATTCAATTCCCAGATTGATCAGATGTATTTTCATGACTATTCCAAATAATGTCTTTTCTAAACTACTACTAGACAGCTGCAATATGATTTTGTGAGGAGGCAAGAGGAGTTGTGTGACACTAGACCTCAGCATCTCTGCTACAGAAAATGTACTTTGGTTCAAAGTTATCTTGGGGCTGACGAGTAACAAAGAATCCCACAATAGCTTAGGTTGAAAGGGACCTTGGAGATCATCTGCTGCAACCTCCCTGCCATGGGCAGGGACACCTCACCACTAGACTCAGCTGCTCAAGGCCTCATCCAATTTTGCCTTGAGTGTTCGCTCTTGAATTTATTTGGTGTTCTGTATAAGTGAATATGAATACCCAGACAGAGGCCATGTTTGTGTACCCTGTACAAGGCCTATTCCTGATCGTATGAAACCTGAAGATGACTGAACTTTACTATTGTCTTTATTTTTTTCATTTCTCTGGCAAACATAAGCCCTGGCTTTATTTTATTTTTAGGAGTGCAATTAGTGCTGGAAAAATAGCAATTGGAAAGGACCCTTCCAAATTCTGCTGAACCAAGTGGTGATAATTTCTTACCAGTAACAGCAAATAATTGTGTGCTTCACCAAATTGCAGTGTCTGCACTGGAATTTAGCGCTTCTCTGATTATTCTTCAGCATATTATCTCTTGGGTCTTTGGCTTAGAATAAATTTCATAGAATCATAGGATCAACCAGGTTGGAAAAGACCTCAGATCAAGTTCAACCTATTACCTAATACCCAACACCCAATGACTAACTAAACCATGGCTTCAAGTGCCACATCCAACCCTTTTTTTGAACACCTCCAAGGACAGTGACTCCACCACCTCCCTGGGCAGCACATTCCAGTGGCCAATTACTCTTTCTGGGAAGAATTTTCTCCTCACCTCCAGCCTAAACTTCCCCTGGCACAGCTTGAGACTGTGTCCTCTTGTTCTGGTGCTGGTTGCCTGGGAGAAGAGACCAACCCCCACCTGGCTACAACCTCCTTTCAGGTAGTTGTAGACAGCAAGAAGGTCTCCCTGAGCCTCTTCTTCTCCAGGCTAAGCAGCCCCAGCTCCCTCAGCCTCTCCTCACAGGGCTGTGCTCCAGACCCCTCCCCAGCCTTGTTGCCCTTCTCTGGACATGTTCAAGTGTCTCAATGTCCTTCTTAAATAGAGGAGCCCAGACCTGGACACAGCACTCAAGGTGTGACCTAACCAGTGCTGAGCACAGGGCACAATGACTTCCCTGCTCCTGCTGGCCACACTCTTCCTGATGTGGACCAGAATGCCATTGGCCTTCTTGGCCACCTGGGCACACTGCTGGCTCATGTTCAGCTGGCTTTCCTTAGTGTTCAGTATTGTGCTACTTAAAAGTTGCTCCTGGAAAAGGGAAGATGTTCATAGGAACACAACTATAATCTTCTCAATAGAAAATTCACAAACCCAAAATGTTATTAAAATTAAATATGTATATATACACACAATTGCAGCCATCACTGCTGTGTTCAGCTCCAGCAGGCACACAAGTGTCTTTTTTGTTTACCAAATGGGTAATTTCTTTACTTAACCAAGATGCAATGAATTGTGAGTATTAAGTTGGAAAAAGTAGGTAGTTAGGGGGAAAAAAATACGATGTGGTTTACATTCTTACTCACTGTTAAGACTTTTTTTGTTGTGTCATTAAAAACTGCTGATGGCATTTTACCCTGAGATGAAGGTTAGTCCACCAAAAAAAAAAAAAAAAAAAAAAGACCAAATGAATGCACTTAAAAAAAAATAAGAAGCTGTTCTTTCTCATGCATAACTTTTCACAATGCAATTGAAGCTTTTCTGTTTTGTTCCTGTTTTTTTTTCATCTGGGATTAGGTTGTATGATGTAATAGTCAAGAAATCCAAAACATGCTGGATTGTTTTGGGGTTTTTTTTATATCCAGTCTTTCAGGCTTAAAGCAGAGCCAGTAGATTTCCTATGAACTTTATTCTGCAGCTTCAATCTGGACTTGTACTTCACTGCATTTCACCACTTGATCCTGTTTATCTGCATAATTCAAATGCAACTCTGAAGGATATAAATATAGTGACAGCTTCTAAACACACTTTCTGATAATCAGCACAAACTATTACTTGAACCTATTCGCTTACATAACACTGACAGACAGAATTCAATGACCCTCAATAACAACAGATACCATCTCATTGTATAAAACTATATTATGACATGATTGTGTTGTCTTGAGTTATGACTTAGGCTGACTGCAATATGGTGTGCTTTTTTTCTTTGGGGGAAAAAAGAGATGATATTTATTGACACTGAGATTGTGCAGGATCTAAATTGTGCAGCCCAAGCTTCTGCAATGGAAAAAAAACAACCACAAACCAATCCCAAAGAGTAAAAAGATGTGTGTGTACAATAGCAGATTTACAGATTACTTTGGGTTGGAATGGACCCTAAGAGGTCATATTGTTCAACCCTACTGCAGTCACAGAGTCACCTCTGACTAGAGCAGGCTCCCCAGAGCCACATCCAGTCAGATCTTGAATGTCCCTAGTGATGGGGCCTCAACCACATTCCTGGGCAGCCTATGCCAGTATTTCACCACCCTCATTGCAAAGAACTTTTATGTCTCACCTAACTCTCCCCTGCTCCAGTTTCAAACTGTTGCCCCTCATCCTATTGCTCCAAGCCTTTCTAAACAGACCCTCCCCATCCTTCCTGTAGCTCCCCTTCAGATATTGAAATGTAGCTCTAAGGTCTCTGAGGAGCCTTCTCTTCTCCAGGCTGAACAGTCCTAATTCTTGCAGCCTGTCTTTAAGGGAGAGCTGCCCCAGCCCTCTGATCATCTTTGTGGCCCTCTGGACCTGATCCAGCAGGTCCATGTCTCTTGTGTTGGGAGCCCTGTAGCTAGACACCAGGAGACAGCTATTTTAATGCTAGTGATTTGCTAGCAAGAGTGTAACTTACAGTAGATTTCTTTGCTGGGCCAGATTCTTTGGTAGCATGTATTGACATCTGGGGTCTCAGTTTAGTTTCCAGGACTGATAGGAAAATGGGTCACAGCTGAGCACATCACCACCAGAAATTTCTGTGAGTGGCTGTCAGTGAGAGGTTTGTTTCCATGGGTTCACAGAATCCCAGCATGGTGGAGGTTGGAAGGGACCTCTGGAGATCATGCAGTCCAACCCCACTGCTAAAGCAGGGGCACCCACAGCAGCTTGCCCAGGATCACAATGTCCAAGTATGTTTGGGCTGTCTCAAGAGAAGGAGATTCCACAGACTTTCTGGGCAGCCTGCTCCAGGGCCCCACACTCTCACAAGAAAGAAGTTTTTTCCCTTGTATCCAGATAGAACCTCCTGTGCTCCAGTTTGTGCCCATTGCCCCTTGTCCTGTCACTGGGCATCACCATCTGGTCCCATCCTCTAGACCTCCATCAGCACTGGGTAGATCCCCTCTCCATGTGCTCTTAGGTTAAACAGCTCCAGGTCTCTCAGCCTTTCCTCATCATAGAGATGCACCAGTTGCTTAGCATCTTTGTAGCCTGTTGGGCTCTCTCTGGTAGTTATCTTTCTCTCCTGAGTTGGGGAGCACAGAATTAGACTAAGTACTCCAGATGTGACCTCAGTAGGGTGGAGTAGAGGAAGAGGATCTGGCAAACCAAGCTGATTCCTAGGCTATGACAGTAACATGCTGCCCAAATGGATATGTATTGGTCAAAAAAAGCTGAAGTGACTTAAGAACATCAGGTTCCCTTAGCTGTTCATGGAACTTGTACTGTTAATCAAGATGATAATAGTTCCTGGCCATGCTGGCTGATGTTCTCACCTTCAGTCCTTCCTCTCTTGGTTCCAGAGACTGTGGCACACTGTGGAGTTGGCATACTATACTGGTGGAGTAAAGTGCTGAAAGGGAGAATGGCACACAGGATAGCAAACTGTCGTGTGTACTCACCATCAGAAGCATTTGGTGAGGCTCCTGGTAGCGGATAAATGAGTAGGGTAAGGTCCAGGAGAGACTGCTGCTGGGACTGTTGATGGGTGGTAGCCAGATCTGGCCAAGGCTGTGCGCTCGGTGTCTTGTGGATTTGTGGGTAGACATTTCTCTCTCTGTGTGTATGTCCTCCTTCTCCCTTTACTCCCAGAAAAAAAAATTCCTATAGCAATGAAAACAAAACACTCTGTCATTTATTTTTCTCTTTTTTTTTCAGCTTTAGGAAATGCATTTTGATAAATAGTGAGAAACTTGCCAATGTCTCCAATCAGCCTGGATGAGGTAACATAACAATTAAAAAGTGGCCAGCAGGGTAAGGCTCTTTCACTTTTCATTTGAGAGCAATAAAGGCTCTTGTCAAAAAGCCAGTGCTTCTGAACATTGAGATTCCTGGTGCATTCAGATGTGGAGAGGTTTGGATTTGTTTGCCTCTGTCGTGCAGTAGAGCCAATGATGGTCTAAAACTTCATTATTACAAGCAGGTTAGAAACACAGAGCTTGTTTATGAATAAATAATTCTGTATCTGTTCTGCAAGGTAGGAAGGACACTTAGGACATTCAACAGCTCTAAGGATGCCGTGAGCAGGATGCATATATGGCAGGAAAACAGATTTATGGGCAAGTAAATAGAGGGAGAAAAAAGAAACGCACAATATACAGCAGTCCCTGGGTTTACATAGAAACACAGGAGTCATCACCAGTGTGTGTACTCACAGCTTAACATTTAGTAGGGATAGAAAAGTGCAGTGTCTTGAGTGATTTTTATTACTGCTCAGATAAAATCAGCATCCAAATATTCCTTGCTGGCAGTCCCCACTGCAAATACTAATCTGCTGTATAATATAAAAATCCAATGCCATTGATGTGAGAGGGGATGCAAAACTCCAAGCTGACTCTAAATAACAGCTCTGGATGTTTCCTTTTAAACTTGGTTTACATGAAACAGTTTCTTGGAGAACGGTATGTTTTGTCTGTGTTTGCTTTGATGGCCTGGAGGTGCCCAGTTGTTGTCCACCATCCCTCCAGGGACTGCAGGGCGATGCTCAGCTCTCTGCTGCCACCCGTGAACAGAGCGCGATGCCTGGGAAGCGAGGTGTGGGATGCTGTATCTGTAAATGCTGTGCTCCAGAACCTCCTGCCCTCGTTTTTGGGAACAACTCGGTTAATGACAAGTGCTGTGGGGTGGTGGCACACTCTGAGTTTACACCCAGGTGCACACACGGGTTTATCAAGCCTGGAGAAGGCAGGGATGCTGCGAAAGCCCAGCCCACCCACAGCAGCTCAGTACCGCAGCCAAGGGCCGCTCCACTCGTGCATAAATAGTCTCTCTTACCTCTGAAGTTTCTCCTCCTCTCCTAGAGCAGTGCTGGGGGTCAGGCACACAAAGGTGCTGTCCCCTGATTGCAGCAAACACCGCCATGTGTTGTATGTTTGATGAATTAAAAGGATGCTGCCAACTTAATTACACTGTAACCCTTCAATAAAGGAAGGGCAGAGCTGATTAACTAGTGAATAATTGGGGGCTGATTGATGGCTTTCTCCCTCACTGCTAAAGGCTGTATATATAATTATTTTGCCTGTGGGCCTAATTTTGCCACTGTTAGCTTCCACTTTTGTCATCAGCTGTAATTTATGGATGGGGCCTGGAGCCTTAAAAAAGGCTGGAAAATGAAATAGCCCCAAATCCCCAGATATGTCACCTGGAAATGGCCAGCAGGCAGCCTTTAACGTCAACATTTGCAGCCATTTAGCAGCATTAACACCTCGTGCTTAGCTGGAAAATAATATTCTCATTTGTCAACAACTCTCATGATATAGATTTTTTTTTAATATTTTTTTTCCTGACTTGTAATAATGTTGCATCACTCACACCAATGATTTAATATATGCTTTAAATGCAAGATCAATTAATTGGAACTGAACAGAAGACTCTTCTAGTAATGCACTTGGCGGGGTGGGGAGGAGTGGGGGAGAGAGCAAGAGGAGGAAGAGCTATGTCCTTTCATTGCACTGGCAGGTTGGTCACAGAATTGCTATGTAAGTCTCTAAAGGACTCCCCAGATCACTGTGAACTGAGGTGCTTTGGGAAGCTTAGTTGGGAGCAAAACCAATACATTATTTATTTACTTTGAAAGATGCAGTAGCAGTTTCCAAGAAAATAGAGTTCATAAACTGCTAAACTTCTCTCCACTTCACTTAAAAAAAAAAAACATTGTGGGACAAGTTTCCATCCCCTGTCAATCAGCAGCCTGCACAGCTTTGCTGGTTTGTGTGGGATGTAGATCTGCCCCTTTTGCATTTTAAATGGAAATCAGATTTCTTCTTCTTTTTTTATTATATATTGTTTTTTGTCCCAGAGACAAAAGCTAATCATTAATGCCACAAAGTGAGAGCAAAAAAAAAAAAAAGCCAATCTGTTTTGAAGGCTTGAATTATTGACTTGCTTCACTGGCAGAGAGGAGACATGTCCCTCCTCAAAAAAAAAGCCTATTTTGGGCAAAACCAACATTCTGATCAGAGCTGCTCCAGTGGCCCTGTGTGCAGGAGCACTCTTGGCTTTATATTCCCCAATGATTTTTGGTTTGGTTTGGTTTGTTTTTTTCCAATAAAGTAGTAACAACTTAGTCTTCTCTTTTTTTTCCCCCCTTTTTCTTTCTTTCTTTTTCTTTTTTTATTGGTAACTCACACTTCAGCACTGCAGAGAGGAGCCTTCTAATTTATAAGCCAAGATATACAAATCCTCTCTCTCAAATTTCCTTTGTTGTTTTGTCCTCACGGAGGGCTCCCTCGCCTGTGAATCACATCAAGATTTGAAGAACCTTTCAGTCAAAGCTCAGTAGTGTGCCAGTGGGCACTGGCCAGGAAAAAGAGAGAGAGAGGAGAGGAGGGGGGGGAAAAAGATTGATATTTGCCCTCTCTTCTTATCTGCACTTGATTTATAAGTCAGTGCGAGTATGCAAGAGAAATAAAGGCAAAGACCTTGATGCCTCCCTGTGGAGAATATGCACCATTTGGATTGAAGGCATGAAAGAGGAGAAATTAATGGTAAGCTGTTCATCTGTCACTACTGCCAGCCTGATGGTTTTGCAGAGAAGGAGAGGACTGGATGACATGCCCTCCAGTCAAGGGCACGACTGCCCGCTGTTCTCGTATTATAAACACAGTGCTTTGGGTTTCCGAGGGATTTAAATTTAAATTATACTCTACTTTGGATAGGCAAATCTTTACACAAGTTTATTTTCTTGAAGTATTAACATGCAGGATTTTGCTGGCTTTGTGTGGGAGAAAAATAAAAATGAAGCCCCCCTGTTTGATAAAAATGTGTAGCAGACTCTTAAAGCGCCTCCGTGTTTTTTAAAGCGGTGTGTTAGGGTGTAATGAGATTTAAATGTATATATGCCTTGAAGATTTAGGCACATGCATAAATAGATAAGCTTGAGTTATTCTACTTTCTGGCACACAGGGAAAGATTAAAAAGTTCAAAATGGGAGTTGAATGTTGGGCTGTTGGGGGGTTGTGTATTTTTTTTTTTCCTATGAAAATGGTATCGTACCAACTGCTGCTGACAATATTGGGAATGCATCTGGGGGATAAAAACTGACACAAGACTTTCATGTTTTTTCATGACCTGAAAAATGCACTCATTGCTCAATGACTTGTTTTCAGAGCATGTAGTCTTGTGCTGTCTTGCTGCTGTGGAACTGTTTCGATGCCACACCTCACCCAAGGGTTTGCTGCTCTGCTCCAGTCCTCAAGATGCTTCAGCGGCGCCGGGGAGCCACGCGGTGTGCCACAAAAGGTATCGGAGCTCACACAGACAATTTGTGGTGCCTGGCATGGCACAGTTAAGTTCATAGAATCCTGGAATGGTTTAGGTTGGAAAGGACCTGAGACATCATCTTCTCCAAGCCTTCTGCCATGGGCAAGGACACCTCTCAACTAGATTTGGTTGCCCAAGGCCTCCTCCAATCTGGCCTCCAGGGAAGGGGGCACCACTCTAGGCAACCTATTTCAGAGTCTCACCACCCTCTACCCTCTTACTGAAGGACTTCTTCCTAAGATCCAGTCTAAACCTACTCTTTCAACTTCAAACCCTTGGTCTGTCTCTATCATGAAAAGTCCCTCTGCAGCCTTCCTGTAGGATCCCTTCAGGTACTGGAAGGCAGCTCTAAGGTCCCTCCACAATCTTCTCCAGTTTGAACAACCCCAGCTCCCTCAGCCTGTCCTCATAGCAGAGGTGCTCCAGCCCTTGGATCAACCTCAGCAAGAGAACTGCTTTGCACTGTGCATAAATTCAGGGTTCAGACTATGTCACATTACCTCTGCTCGCCCCCAGCAGCTATTTCAAACCCTCTTTGCTGAGCCCCAACAGTGAGCTGGGTGGTTTTGTTTGTCATTAGGGGAAAAAAAGTGTGAGCTGCAAGTCCACTGGATTTATAGACAAGAAGATAACATAAACTAAAATACAAGACTCTCTTCCTTATTTCTCTTCAAGTCTCCTGAGTTCAGAGCTGATTTCATTATTACATGAGGCCTGAGTCATGATTCTTGAAATCCTGGTTTAGGCAACAGATTTCAGTAGAATAATTGTGCTTAAGTAAGCTGAAGTTTGCTCTTCCCATGGCAAAGTGAATGACTTGCATATCACTTCTGACAGGGCTGCAACTCTTCCACAAACCTGACAGATGAGAATCCTTTCCAAACCAAACCATTCTGTCACCTTTAAAGGTTATCTACTCCAACCACCCTGCAGTGAGCAGGGACATCTTCAGGTAGAACAGAACCCTGTCCAATCTGACCTGCAATGGTTCCAGGGATGGGATATCTACCACTTCCCTGGGCAGCCGATCAGAGAGGAGAAGATGGAAGTTGGAGAGTCTCCAGGGAGGAAGAGGCATCCTTCCTGCCAACACAATTTACAGTTGCAAAATAGTATGTCTTGAGTTGCTATCTTTTCTCTCTTCCCCCTACACTGTTGCAGGAGAGGTTATCCTGTCACTCACTCCATTGCTGGGACACTAGGGCTTTCTTCTGGGCTCTTTGGCTTCTTAAGCCCATTCATGTGAGCTTCTCTTTCTTGTGCAACACAATCCACTTTCTCCATAGCCTGCTGGGAAACCCCTCAACAGGGTGATTTCTAACACCGACTGACAAGGATGAAGGCATTCACAGCCCGAAATTATCTGGCTAGAGATATGGTAACCAGGACTGAGGAAAAATTCACCTTCAAAAATTCACAGTTGCTCTTATCTCCCCATTCCTGAAGCATCTTCTCCGCAGTGGCTGCGCTCGTGACATCTGCCCAGCGCTCTGCTTTTCAACTCCCTGCTTGAATCTGCATAGAGTTTTGGCAGACTTCAAATGTTGGAGGTGATATTTTCTGTGCCAGCTGTGCATTAAGCATATTTTATTTTTTTTAAGTTTCTGCTAAACGGAGAGATTGTAAGAGATTGTGGGGCAAGTGTGCTATGTCACAGACTTCCAAATGATTTTCCTGAGCAGCTCTAGTTCCTCTGGGCTTCAGAGCAGGTAGTTTGTTGCATGAGGAGGTTTCTGTTGTGGTGGTTGGGTGGTTTTTTTGTTCTTGTCAAAAAACCCCACAAACCCACAACTTCCTTTGCCCTCGTTTGTATGCATGGTAAAAGTCTGTTTGCACTTGCTGAGTCCATCTGCACCGAGGCCGATCATCTCCTTGTGCTCCCATGCTGGTCGTGGTGCGGATGCAGCACCCATACAGAGCATCTCCTCTTGTTCTGGCTGGGTATCACCATGGAGCTGCTCTGTGCTGTGCCTCAGGAGGTAAAGAAGGGAGAATTTTCCCTTCTGCTCTGATATCACCTCTTGTTCATTCAGAGACACCATGAAACCCACTAAATCTGGACACATTCAGATCCAATCTGGATGCATTCTTGTGCCAACTACCCTGGGTGATCCTGCTTTGGGAGGGGGCTGGACCTGGTGGTCTCTGGAGGTCCCTTCCAGCCTCTAATGTACTGTGATAGAGCAAGGGTGGTGAGACACTGGAACAAATTGCCCAGGGAAGTCTTGGATGTACCCCTCCCTGGAGGTGTCCAGGGCCAGGTTGGATAGAGCCCTGAGCAACCTGGTCTAGTGGGAGGTATCTCTGCCCACGACAGGGGGACTGGACCTAGATGATCATTAAGGTCCCTTCTAGCCCAAACCATCATATGAATCACAGAATAGTAAGGGTGGAAGGGACCTCCAGAGATCATCCAGTCCAATCCCCATGCCAAAGTAGGATCACCCAGGGCAAGTGATCCAGGTGGGTTTTGGAAGTCTCCAGAGACAGAGACTCCACAACCTTTCTGGGCATCCTGTTCCAGTGCTGTCACCCTCACCATAAAGAAGTGTCTCCTTATGTTGAGGCGGAACCTCCTGTGTTCCAGCTTGTGCCAGTTTCTTGCCCTATCACTGGGCACCACAGAAAAGAGCCTGGCACCTTCATCTTGACACCTACCCCTCAGATATTTATAGACATTGATCAGATCCCCTCTCAGCCTTCTCATCTCAAGACTAAACCACCCCAACTATTATTTTCTCTTTTGGGCAAACACCAGCAGATTTCACGTTTTCCATAGCTATATTGATGAGTGATCTGTAAAATCACAGAGCACCAGGCTGGAACCTGGGCCTCAAGAATCATCTGTTCCAACCTTGGCAAAATAAAAGTCTATCTACTGCTGCAGATTACGTTGTAAGCAAGGGCACAGGAAGGGGGTGTAACAAGTCTGGAGGGCTCAGTTTTGCTGATGAAGTGAAGGAAGGTTGTATGGTCCTGCAGGCTAAACACTTTAAAGTCTTGAGTTTTTAGTTGGTTTTGAAAGTGCATATTGAAAGGTAGCAAAAAGAATATGAAGGTTGTAAGGTTTCAGCACTGAACAGCAAGAAAATGCAAACACATGGATGTTTATATACATCTGATTCTGATTTGTATATATTTATATGTACACATGCCACAGTATTAGCACTTCCTACGTGGTGTGCACTGAAATGTGTTCATGTAACCTCCTCATTCTCACTGTCATTTCCTGATTGCCACCCAAACTTTGGGCTTTTCCACAAGTTTCTTTACCTAACACAGCTTAGTTATGAAAATAGGAAGAAGTTCTTCCCCATGAGGGTGGTGAGACACTGGCACGGGTTGCCCAGGGAGGTGGTGGAAGCCTCATCCCTGGTGGTTTTTAAGGCCAGGCTGGATGTGGCTCTGGGCAACCTGATCTAGTGTGAGTTGTCCCTGCCTGTGGTAGGGGGGTTGGAACTAGATGATCCTTGAGGTCCCTTCCAACCCTAACCATTCTATGATTCTATATTTGGAAATTCTTGGAGAACCGTTTTTATTCCTCTGGAATGAGAACTATGTTTTACCAGAAAGCCTTTTGTTGTTTTTCTTTTTCCTCTCTGAAGAAGACAAAAGTTTAATTAGAATATTTTAGAATAGAATAGAATTAACCAGGTTGGAAAAGACCTTTGAGATCATCAAGTCCAATCTACCACCCAACACCATCTAATCAATTAAACCATGGCACCAAGCACCCCATCCAGTCTCTTCCTAAACACCTCCAGTGATGGTGACTCCACCACCTCCCTGGGCAGCACATTCCAATGGCCAATCTCTCTTCCTGTGAAAACTTCTTCCTAACATCCAGCCTAAACCTCCTCTGGCACAGCTTGAGACTGTGTCCTCTATTTAACCAATTTGAAGGCAATTACCTAACCAAGTGTCTTCTCAGCTTCCTAAACAGGGGGATATTCTTGTATATAACAAGTAGTGAAGTGGCACTTTTCTTGTGGGATCATTGTCTTGCACCATCGCTGTCTCCCGTGTCAGAAATCGGGGATTTGCTTTCATTCTGCATAGCCTCAAACCCACCCAAAACACCTCCTCAAACGTAACTGAAAGTCTAAATGAGACCAAAACTGTACTCGAAAACTCATTTCCTGATTTGGTAACATAAGTGACCACTAATATTTTCTCTAAATATTGGGAGAGTGTCTGGACTTAGTGCTCAGATGCTTAATTGAGTATAATTATTTTATTTTTTTTTTTTCTGGGCAGTTGATTAAAACTTAGGAAATAAATGTGGTTGGGTTTTGTAGGTTGGGGTTTTTTTTGTTTGGTTTGTTTTGGTTTTAATTTTTATCTCTGAAATATGATTATAAATGACCTTTGATAAAAAGTTAACAGAGAATATGTCAGGAAGCAGCTCAGAAGGGAAAGATTAAAAGCAGACAGTCTGGAGAGGTGTTTAATTTCAATTTTCTTTGTGGTCTAAGAAATCTGTAGATTTTAAAGCCATCGTGCCATAGTTACTTTTATCAGCAGGGCTCTTTTGTTTTGTTCTGCCACCTAATTCTTTTGATGACAATGAGTCCACAGTTTTCCAATGACTGATTTCGATTTGCATGTTATTGTCAGCCTTTTATATTTTATCATATCTCCACTTTGGTTTTTATGCAGATCCTCACATCAGAAGGCAAGGGCAGGCTGAGCTAAACAGCTGGCTGGATTTGCATGAGAATGGACTGCCCTTTTTCATTTGTTTGTTCTTGGGAAATTACAGTAGGTGAGTATCTGACTCAAATTTCCCAAACAAATAAAGATAAAACTTCACAGATATTAAAACTGTGGAGCATTAAACTGTATCATTTTACATATAAAAAGAAAAGGATTAAATAGAATTAGTCTGTTGAGCTGACTGAGGAGGAACAATGTGAGTGATGGTCTGAAAACTAAAGATACAAAAGAACCCTGCTATCTTCAGGAGATTCCCCCCACCACCCCCCCAAATATTTCCCTTCCCCGTGTTTAAAGGCTAAACACTAACATAAATATTTTCCCTTATGAATTTAAGACATTTTTACTAGGGAAAAGAAAACCTGTGACCCATTTTAAGGCCTTCTAAATGCGCTAGCGTTTGTGTATTTTATGTACACATGTAATGCGGCAGCTCGCAGAACTGCTTTGGCAGCGGATAGTCTTTACAGCTCAGGCTGGTGGTGTAAAGCTGCCAAGGTGCCAACCTGACCAGGGGCAGATGACGTCAGGAAGCCCTACATCATTTCCAAGAGGCCAAATCTGCGAGGGTGAGCTAAGATCTTTTATTGGACAGGCTGATAGAGGTGGAAAAAATGAACAAGCTTCGGGGCACACAGGAACTTGATAGTTGACAGATACGAGCTTTGTAGATTGGAGCAGGAAGGTATCAAAATAACACATGGCACGGCTTGGAGTTGTCAACAGGCTTATAAATTATTTAGAGCATGTGTGCCCCTGCGTGCCTGCTAGCTTGTCCGTCTCTTTCCCCTTAGGCTGCTCAAGCTTTTGAAAGACATAACCCCTCCCTGCAAACCTTACTTCTCTTCTGCCTTTAGACTCTTTCAGAAAGAAGAACATGACTGTAACTGTTGCCTCAAACAAAGGTTTGGAAAGGTTAGATTTGATTGTGTCTAGCTAGAGTGTGGGATTTAACTGTTCTCACTGAATCAGAGCATGGTGAGTGTTGGAAGGGACTTCTGGGGATCATCTAGTCAAACACTCCCCTCCTAAGCAGGATCATCTAGAGAAGGTTGATGAGGATTTCAGCCTGGTGGGTTTGGAATCTCTCCAGAGAAGGAGACTCCGCAACCTCTCTGGGCAGCCTGGGCCAGGGCTCCAGCACTCTCGCAGGAAACAGTTTTTTCCATGTGTTTGGATGGAATTTCCCATGTTCTTATTGGTGCCCATTGCCCTTTGTCCCTGTCACTGGGTACCAATGAAAGGAGTTTGGCCTCATTCTCCTGATCCCTGCCCTTTAGATATTGATCAGCATTGATAAGATTCCTTTTCAGTCTGCTCTTCTCCAGGATAAACAGCCCCAGCTCTTTCAGCCTTTCCTCTTATGAGAGAGGCTCCACTTCCCCAATCATCTTTGTATCTGCTGTTGGACTCTTTCCATTAGTTCCCTGTCTCTCTTGAACTGGGAAGTCCTGAAATGGATTCAGTGCTCCAGATGTGGCCTCACTAGGGCAGAATAGAGGGGGAAGAGAACCTCCCTAGACCTACTGGTTACACTTCTTACTGTAACCCAGGATACCATTGGCTTTCTTGGCCAAGAGGGCACCCTGCTGGCTCATGGTGAACACATTTTGCATGTAGACTCTCTTGCTTTCAACTTAAAGTAGAAGCTTGAAGTAGCAGTAATGCTATACGTGATCTAGAGTTAATCTGGGCAAACAGCTAGCAGCTCTGAATTCCCTGGATATGTGGTAACTGCTACTCTTGTATGAGATAATAAGAATTCACTCTTTCCTCTCATATAGTTGGAACTGGGTACATAGAGTCACAGACATGCAGTACTGGGAGAGCAGCAGTGTCAGAGAGTAGCACAGGGCCAGCTACCAGGCAAAATTTGTAAGGGGAAAATATATTTGTTGCCTTTTTAGTTTTATTATTCTGACTTCTTCCATAATCTTTTGTGAGCACACACAGCAAAGTCTGGGCAGCTTCAAATCCTTTTTAAGTGCATCAAAATCACTCATAGCTTTCATTACACCTTTGCGTAAAAACTTATAAGTGGAAAGGGATCTAAATAATTCATTAGCCTGCTGACATCTCTTGGCTTTACTTTGTGGTGGCGTGAAACCTTGCTGCTCAAGCGCACCAAGCCTGTACCTGTCAGCCAGCAGGTGTTGACACAGTTGGTGTAAAGCTCTGTAAGGTCAGTGGGAAAGACAGTACGTATGGATTCTGGCTGTTCTGAACGTGGGGTCCCTCCTCCAGCTGCAGAGGATGCAGATCTGCCACAGGCTCAGCATATTATTAGTGCTTTAATAGATAAAATAGACTTGCTCTTGCAGGGCGGCATCGCTGTAGCTCAAGAGACAGCAGCAGCAGAAGACAGCTAGTCCCAGGGAAGTCTAGGAGGTCCTAAATCCACCTCCTACAAAGCTGAAATGATTGTTTCATGGATGCTGGGACTCGTAGGTGCCTTGCAAATAGGTAAAAGGAGACCTAGTCCTGGAAGACCGAGGGTATGCAGGAGCATGCTCCGTCAGATGGGGCAGGAGCTTTTCTGGAAGGCAATAGGTTGCTGCTGAGAACCTGATGGCCTTACAATGATAAAATCACAGAATTGTTGTGGTTGGAAGAGGCCTTTAAGATTATCAAGTCTAACTGTTAAGCCAGTACTGCCAAGTCACCACTAAACCATATGCTTAAGCACCGCATCATATCTTGGGCCAGCTGAGGACAAGTTTAGCTTCTGGGGAGCTGTGTGAAATGGACATTGTGACTGGTGGACTGAGCTTGACTTCTCTATAGGCCTTTTGTTCTTTTCATCTATTTAAAACACAAATATTGTTTTGTTTTAGGAAAGCTACCCAGGGAATTGCTCCCACTTTGCTCAGCACCCAGCAGATCTGAAGGCACTGTGGTAAGATTGCACTTGCTGAGGACTCCCCATGAATATTGCTAATCTATAATTCAAGCCTCTGTTTGAAGGTTGAAAAAAAAAATGATGTGGTTTTGTCTTGAAAGTGCCAGTGGTCTGGGAGATGAGAAATGATGCTCTGGATAAAACAGATGATCCCTTCACTTGGCTTTGAACAAAGAATACCAGGGGTGAGTGTTTGCTGTCATTTGCACTTCACAGGAGTTGTGTGGAGAGTCATCAGGCTGCGGGTGTGTTTGTACCCCTGCGCAGAGCTCCCCACATCACCTGCTGAACTCCCTCCCAAAGCACCATGGTCAAGCCCTGCCTGTGAAAGCCACTGAGCCTGCAGAACCGCGCTGCACACGCTGTGCAGAACCTCAGCACAGCTCGGTGTTCACAGAGGCGTCACAGAAGTACAAGCAAATGTTGGCTGCTCATTGATTTCCTGTGGATTTGATTCTGTTGTGTGTGGTATTTCTGGCCTTTTTCCCCAAACGTGAGGCATTTTAAAATCCTTTCCTAAATATCACAAATAGATATCAGAAGTTGTGGTGGCATGTCTGAGTGTTTTCCAGGCTTTTGCTGTTTTCACTATTGCAGGAACCATGGCCCTGGCAGAGCTGTGAATGACTTTGGATCCCAGGCATCCAGCCTGACAAGGACTCAGATTACTTTGGTGTTACAATACATAAAAAATGATGCAGAAAACAAGACATTTTGGCTCTGGAACCTAACCTGGAAATGGGTTGCTGGAAGAAATGGGATATCTGGCTGGCTTGTCTTTCTAGTGAAGAGGAACAAACTGTCTCAGATTTGGCTAAGTTTAGCACTTAGTTATTTAGTTATTTAGGTTTTGTTGTTGGATTTTAATCTGGATTCCCATGAAACGTCCTTCAGCATTTGGATGTGTTTGAATGAGCTCTTTCTGATAATGTTGGTTTAATCAAACTGGGCTGGCATGCTCACTCGAAAACCAGCCATGCGGGGAGGAAGAGCTTGTGCTTTGGGGGCAGGTCGTGCTGCTGAGCTCTGGTTTTTCTCTGGACTACTTCATTTTTGCAAGCTGCTGGTGCCCAGTGATAGGACAAAGGGCAGTGGGCACAAACTGGAACCCCAGAGGTTCCATCTAACCATGAGGAAAAACTTTCCTGTGAGGGTGCCAGAGCCCTGGAGCAGGTTGCCCAGAGAGGTTGTGGAGTCTCCTCCCCTGGAGAGATTTCAAACCCCCCTGGACATGATTCTGGGCATCCTGCTGTGGATGACACTGCTTTAGCAGCAGGGTTGGACTAGATAGTCTCCAGGTGTCCCTCCCAACTCCTTACCATGCTGGGATTCTGTGACAGCTGTTATGGTTCCAGCATGATGAATGCAATGATGTGTAAGTGCAAAGGGTTAGCTTTTCATCTGATATAAAACGATTGCTTGAACTCGGTGGATTTACACTGGCTGTCAGGTGCATTAGGTGGGTCTGCTTTTTACAGACAATATTATTCAGATTTTATTTGAAACCCCCACTTTTACCCTGACTTTGTAATGTGACTTCTTGCATAAATCCATTGCTAAAAATAGCCATTTGAAGACAGCTGTCTTTTGGAGAATCAGCAATTTATGCATTTTTTCAGTACAAAACAAAAAGTGGAATTCCTTATTCTGCCACAGAGTTACTTATCACAAAGTCCATGCAACCACCTTAGAGCTTCTAGTAGCTTCTCTGATTAGAGGAGACAGATGGGGCTCAGCTCATTCCTGTAAGACAGCCTTAATTCAAGTAACTTTTTGTCTTTTTTTCTTGATGTTTTCTTGGTGTGATTAGTTGTCTCCTGTGGTTATGCTGACCTAAAGATGGTGCCAGGACTCCTCTGAGCTCGATACCTTCAGATTATCCATCTTTTCCCTGAACAGCCAGAAACTGGTGGGTTGACACTGACCCAGGGAGCAGGTAGGAAAAATGTCTTCACTGAAGGAGTGGTTAAGTATTGGAACAGGCTGCTCAGGGAAGTGGTGGAATTGGACTCGATGATGTCTTTGGGTCCCTTCCAACCCCTGACATCCCGTGATCTCCTGTGATCATCCCAGGAAGCACTCAAAAAAATGTGTAGTTATGCCCTTAGGACATGTTGTAGTGGTCAGCTTGGCAGTGCTAGATTAATGGTTGGACTTGATGACCTTAAAGGTCTTTTCCAGTCTGAATGATTCCATGATTCTAGATGATGAGGATGGAAGGTTGCATATCCTTGCCCATGAGCCACGCTGAAGTATAGTCTAATTTCAATTACTCTTGGGGGTGGGGGGCGCAGGGAAAGAAGACACAAACCCCTCTATCATTAGGGTTTGTTACGGAGTGGTCACTTCCACTTTCCACCCATGTCAAGGGTGTGCAAACACAGCTCATGCAAGTCGGTTTATCCCATGGTTTTCCCTAAACAAGGAGAAAAGAAGGGTCTCCATAGCCTTTGGCCTCCAGTCAGTTGATCCTTTTCACTGGTTTGTGAGACAGCATTTTGTTTTGAAAGCCTTTCACAATGCTGAAAGGACACTGAGAGCCCCTTTGTATGCTTCTGAAATTTTCACCACGAAAACACCAGAAGCGTCACTTTGATGTCAACATTTTATACCCCTGCAGGTTTTGTGTTCAGCTCCTGTGCAGAGATCCTGTGTGTTACTGATAACCTGCAACTGGACTTGGTGGGGTTTAATGTCTGTCTTTCTGGGGTTTTTTTTTTCCTGTTTATATGGAACATTTTGAAGCAGCAATTAAAATAATTAAGGAGGGTGAAGAAATCTTTAGCATGCAACAAAGATTTCTGCAAAATGTTAATTTCTGTCAAATAAGTGAATATATGCACAGATGCCTCCTGACAGAGGCTGTGATTTCTGAGTGCTTTGCATGCCAAATAACTTGTTTACCCCCTCAATGTTTGCCAAGTTTACTGTCAATTTACAAATAATTTCCATTTTGCTGTTTATTCTGCTGCCTTTTGATGGATATGTCTTCCAGACTTTTATCTTGCATGTAGACAAACTAATTAATATTTTCCCTTCAGGCAAATATTTTTTTCTTAGATCTAAATGTGGGTTAGATTCTTCTTCGTTTCCATATGCTTTGTTCTGTCAATCATTTCTCTTCCATGATACTAAAAATGTACCTTTGTGGATGTCATTTCTCATGTTTTACAGATTTATTTCCCCCACATCTATATGGGAATGTGTGTATGTAGAGAGACATATTTGTTATATATGTGTTCAAGTGTGTTTTAGCAGAGAGAGTGAAAATAAGAACTTCCTGCTAGGATTTGGCTTTTAGGGCTGGATGAAAATACATTATCTTTTTTATTTATTTTCTTTCCCTGCCTTGCCTGTTGCTGCCATTTCCCAGGCTTGACCTCACAGTTTGTGGTTACTGCTGCCCATATGGCACAAGCAACACTGAGTATGTCTCTTCTGCAGTGTCAGCCCTGGTTCCTGCACGTCTTTTTGACCTAGTCCAGCCCTATTAGCCATATATGAAATATCCAGTGTATCCTGCTTCCATCTTCTTGCTGTCATCACAGGACAGACCACAGTGGGCTAACCCTTCTGACATGAGCAGGCTGAAGCAGGAATGGTCTTGAGCAACTGTAATGAGGGAGGGATCCCAGAACCTCAGTATGGTGAGGGTTGGAAACAAGAACTGGAGATCATTCAGTCCAAAGCCTCTGCTAGATTAGAGTCACCCACAGCAGGTTGCCTGGGATCACAACGTCCAGGTTGATTTGAAATATCTCCAGAGAACGAGGTCCCACAAACTTTCTGGGCAGCCCAATCCAGGCTTCAGCAACTTCACAGGGGAAGTTTTTCCTCATGTTCAGATAGAACTTCCTGGGTTCCAGTTTGTATCCATTACCTCTTGTCCTGTCACTGGACAGCACTGAAAAGAGACTGGCCACAGTACTTCCCCCTGGACTGCTCTGGCCAAATTCTGCCAACCTTGGTGCCAAACACTCCTCTTAATTCAGCAGCGCAGCCCCAGGGACATGTGGACAGGACAGTTAGAAATGGGTTTGAGTTGCAGCAGAGGAGGTTTAGGTTGGACATGAGGATCAAAATTCTTCCCCAGAAGGGTTGTCAAGCCCTGGAACAGGCTGCGCAGGGAAGTGGTGGAGTGCCTGGAGGGGTTTAAAAGTTATGCAGATATGGTGTTCAGGGACATGGTTTAGCTGTGACCTGGCAGTGCTAACGGTGGGACCTGATGACCTTAAAGGTTTCTTTAAACCAAAAGGAACCTGTGGTTCCACAACAGCCCTCTCGTGGTGCCTTTCCTTGAAGTCTAGATGTGTTTGAAGACCTCTGGTAGCTAAATATTGCCAGGTGCAAGCAACAGGAATTCCACGGAGTCTCTGCAGCTTCCACAAAGCTTTTAGGTGGGTGGGATTACAAAACTGCATAGAATGCTATTGGAAGGCTGCATGTCAAGCACTTTCTGCTGCAAACAACACAGGTGGTAACCGAGAGCCCAGATACCGTGAACAGACTCTTGCAACTTACCACTCACAAAAATATCTCTGCAAGAAAAAAATCCCCTCCCAATGACTCTGTTTACAGAATGCTTGGTATTTCCTATCTCTGGAAATATTCTTGTGGTAGCTCCATATGTCACAGCCAGTCTGACAAGCTTTCTTTTGAACTGTTTGCAGGTTGCAGTCTGTCTGGAGGGCTGGGTGCTGATGCCTTCAGGTTTTTAGGCCCCGCGTTATGGGCACGGTTGTCTTGTTCACTTTGCAGGCATCGAAGAAGGGAGCTGGGATTTAGCAGGATTTGAAGAAACTTCCTAATTATGCCAAGCAGAGAGAGAGAGAGAGTGAGTGAGTAAAATCTCAGCCAGAAGCCCAGGTTTGTTATTCCCGGCTCTGGTTTCAGCGCGCCTCTGTAATTTTCTGTGTTTCTGCTTTTGTTTCTATCACCGCAGTCAGCGGGACTGCCAGATTAAAAACCGAAATACATTATCTTCACACATCCTCAAAACCTGTCGAGAAAGGAGGAGAAATTAAACAAGGACAAAAACTCACAGTGAAGTGAAGCAGTTTCCTTTGAGCTGCCTTATTAACCAGTCAAGTACTTGACTGCCACTGTCAGCTAGATTTCTTTAGAGGAAGAGTGGCGTTCTGAAAAATACAAATTCACTGCCTGCACAAGTTAATGAGGCCCTTCAGCAATGTTCATTGATAGTGTAAATTCATCATCATACAGTGCTCCAAACCATAAATGGGATATGCATACAGGAAATCATCCACTATTAGGAATTTGCCAGACATGGAAAGAAAAAGAAGCCATTGATAAGCAGAAAACTCATCTCAACTGCTCGGTGCTGATGGGTGCACAGCACATTAGTAATGCCAGATAGTGGCATGATGAGAACTTATTAAGGTGAATTGAGGTAGCTCATCAAGTACATTTTGCTCCCCTTTGTTCATCTTTTATGGACTCTCTCAGCTGCCTCTCTCACAGTTGCCAGCGCCGGGTTAGAGGAAGTTTGCTGCGTAAGGACTTCCACCAGCATAAAGGGACAAATGTCTCCAAAGATGTCTGTGTCTCTCTTTTTTCTGCACACTCACTCACACAAATGTGCTTATGTGTTTAATTGATTTTCAGTTGCATTTGCAAGTGATAGCTTTACAGACACCAAATTATCTTAAGGGTTGTAGCGAACAGCAATAAAAAAAATGGCAGCACCCCAGAAAATATATACCAAGGTGACTTCCTGACCTGTTAAATAATTATTGAGGTGTTTTGCCCTTCATATCCATCAATAAATCACTCTGTGGTACAATAGATTCAGGACTTCTGCCCTTGTTGAATGTCTCAGTTTGAAAATCTCTGGGACCATTAGGCCAGTTCTTCAGTGTGATCTGTCTGTTGGCCAGCTGCCATCATCCTGCTTCAGCAAATCAATAGTCAAATGAACACCTTGCATTGTGGTCATAAAATGGGAGCTTCTTGATGAGATGAAGTGTGCAAACTTGTTGAAATCTTGAAGACTATGCCTCCCGATGTGCAGGACAGACACCATGAAATTTAGGAACTGAACCCTTATAAATAAAGCAGACTACTGTGGAAAGGCTTTGAAACTTCTATGTTCCTCACCTGTGGTCTTGATTGGGATGGGATCTGAGGAAAGGCTACATAAAGTTAGTCTCTGAAAAGTCTCTGAAAAGAAGAAAGTCACTACCCCAACTCCCTGATGCCCTGAATAGCCACTGTGGAATGAATCTTGCTTGTTGTGGAGCCACAGAGGACTGGGCACCATCTAAGGACCATCAGTAGAGGATGCTAAGAGGAGGGAACTTCTGGTATTCCTTTTCTTGCAGTGTTCTTGGTTTCACACATGAAGACAAGGTCAAGGGCATGAACTCTGGTATGCTCTACTGAGGATCTGCTTTTTGGCAGCACATGTACCCTTCCCACAGGGATTAGTTCAGAACTCATTACAATCCATGGAAACACCTAAACTCCAATTCCCTTCTTCCAGTGCCACCTGCTTCACTCTGCTGATCTGTTTGTGTCATCAGCTGCAGAAGGCATTGGGCAGAGTAGCAGAAGCCTAAGCAAATATGTCTCCCATTTGTAAACAGGAATAATGATGTTGACTGGAAGATAAGTAGGAACAACTGAGCAGAAACTGCAGATGCTAGTGTGTTCTCTTCTCTCCTATTTTAAACCACCTTGGTACCTCCTCTGCACTTCTCCTATTCCCTCTCCTGGAAGTAAAATCCTCATCCACCTTTTTTTGTAAGCCCCACCAGTGCTTCATTTTGTGCCTCATATCTTCTCCATGCTGCAAACTATTTCAAAGCTGACAGGTCAGAAAGATGCTCCTTGGTCCTCTCTGCCCTTTTGTGTCCCTCCTTGCCTCTTATCCACTCCATCAACTCCTCTTTCCTTCCCCCTTGCCTCGTATGACTCTCCCCTGGCCCTGGACACCCCGCTCTTCTGAACACATTTTTCTCTCAACTCCTGCCAAAGTCCATAGGATGATCTCCAAGGAGATCTCAGAGCTTGGTTTCTGAAAGGGTGGCTTTCAAATGAATCTGGAGTGCACATTGTTTAATGCACTGTGGACTGTAAGAGATGAAACAGAGTTAGAGGCTTTTGTTCCTTTTGCCCGCTGCTCAAATCCCCAGCTGATAATTACGAACAATAGATGAAAATGTGTTTGCTGTATATCATGAGAAGAAATCTTATGGAAACATTAGGCAGCCTATTATTGCAAGGCTCTTGTAAATACTGTTTTGTAAGAAGAACCTATCTGAGCTGATGTAAAACTTAATATTCCTATTAACAAGATGTACTATACTATTTCCAATTCATATCAGTGGAAATGCATTTTAAATTACAAAGTGCTCATATTTTATCTGAGCCAGTGTTCTGATTCACATGCCTCCCCTTTAATCCTCTTTGCATTCAAAGTTTCACAATTCACATCTTCTTTTCCCCCTTATTTTAGGTAATATTTTCTGTGTCTTCAAAATGTAATCAAAGCTTGTTAGCTCCTACCCAACCATGTTTGGTTGAATGGGAATATTAATAATACCAGCTATTGATGTCTTTATGTTAAAATTTGATTTATTGAGCAAGTGGCACATAATCTGTGGGGAAAATACCTGGAGATAACACCTTGAGATGATTAATTGTGTTTACAGTGCATTCCTGTAATAATTGTTTACAAGGAAATTTATGCATGAGTTGCTGCCCCAGTTCAAAAGAATAACTCATCAGATTGTCAAGCTCTCCGCTCTTGAGTATTCCAGCTAATTGCTATCTTTGCTAGTTGAGCATCATAAATCCTTCTTCCACAGAGCTGAGAACAGGATTTGGGGATCATGTGCTTTCATGCAATGAAAACCTTTTCATTCCTGGGAACAGCAGTTTCCTCATGCAGGAAGAAAAAAACCCAAGATATGTGAGGGGATGCTGTCTCCAGAAGATTGTGATGAGTTGCCCAGTGGCATTGGATATAACTCCTGAAACGAGCTCGTACAATCACGTGGTAAAATCTGTGCTGGGTGAATTTGCCAGTAGTGTTATGGGTAGTGAATAAAGTATGAGGATATAGACTTAGTCTTCTATATTTAAAAACCAGTTCTGCTGCTCTTGACTTTTGCTGCAGGGTAGAGCCGGTAGGATGGGTTGGAGAATGGTTCCTTTGCAGCCGTCTGTGCTTCATACCGATCTAATAACAATTGCACAATTCTCCCCTTTTGGAATGAAATCTGCCCTCATAAACTCCCAGAGATGCTTCATGCATTATTTTTGGGGGTTGGGGGAAGGTGGGGGGTTGTGAGAGGGTTTATCCTGTTTCCAACTTTGGGGTTTCATTATTTCATAACTAACTTTACTGTAGGTACAGGAGTATTATCCAAGCAGCATGTTGCCAGGAAGTAGTTGATAATGTTTAATAATTCGTGATTGCATTCCTGTTCCAGTCCATGAGCATGATTATACAAATGTTTCTGGTGCTATTTTTTGGTACAAATCCTTCTTTTCAGGGTTTTTTTCCCATCGTTGTTGACAGTGTATTGGTCAGGATACAAGAGAAACCAACCTCTTTGCTAGTTTAATTAAAGATGTCAGTAAAATCCTTAAGGTTTGCCTGGGAAGGAGCAGATTTACTTGCTGCTTTTATGCACACTGTGGGATTTAAACATTTTGAGAATTGCTTTGGTGATTTTTCCCAGGAGATAAAGGAATGGATTAAGTGAAGTAGTTTCTGATTATAATTGGTCTGGTTTAAACACTTAAAAATAACTTTAAGAAATAAGAAAACACAAAACAGGTTTTCAAGTAGGGATTTAAGTCCTTTTTTTTTTTCCTCTTTCTCTTTTTTCCCCCCTTTTCCCCAGCTATGTGTTTATTCCAGCTTTGGTGTCTCATTGTGAGCTATCAAAGTGTGCTGTGCGTAAGGTGGCCTATATGTACTTTAGTCCCTCAGAGCAGCAGTCCAAGCAGAAGACAGATGTCTGAAGGAGAAGAAACAAAGGGACTAAATCTGAAGAATCAGCAGGGGAAGAGAAAAGGGAGATAGAGGGGGCGTTGGGGGTGGAAAGAGGCTTTCGGCCTTTGGATAGGTTATTTGCTTCTTTCAAACAAAGTGGGCTGTGTGTGCTTTAAACCTTCCGCATGTTTCCAGGCAGCCTGGCCAAGCTCGGCCGAAGGAGGGCTCCCACCACCTGTTGCTGAGGTGTTCCTGGCACAGGAGCTCTGCGGCTGGCACGGGGCTGCTGCTCCTCTCCAGTGGCACCGTCCCTGGCGTATGCACACAGGGCACCGCGGGAAAGCTGCTCTGTCTGCTTTGCTAGCGCAGCACATGGGCTCTGCCTTCCCTTTGTCTCAGGTAGGTGAGCGGCCAATAACAAGGAATTGCTGCCAAATGATTCATGTCACAGTCATTTAGGGAGACAGAGGTGGCTTTGGCATAAATCAAACTCTTCAGATGGCTGAACCAAGCCTAACGCCATAACCCCCTAATGCCATCAGGTCTTAGGGTACCAGCTGCGCTGGCTGAAGGCAATGAAATGTGCTGCTGAGCCATTTAGGAATATAAATTTAACAGATACACTTAGCTTGTGGTCCCAATAGATGTGGGTTGCTGGTACATGTGTAGTAACTGTAGTACATCACAAGTTAGTGGTAAGGGAATTCTTGAGAGAAGAGAAGGGGAGGGGGGAAAAAAAAAAGAAAGAAAAAGAAAGGCAAGGCAAGCAAGACTTTACAAGCAGGTTTTGATCAAAAGTAGACACAATAACACAACACACGAAGCAGATTCTGTAGGAAATATTAGGCTCTAATCTTACAAAATATTCCAACCATGCCTATCAAGCAACATTAATAACAGTGTTATTGACAGAGTATTCATTTAAAGTCTTTCTGTTGGATACAATTAACATTTAGATGAGAGACAGTTATAGGTACTCAGATGATCTATATGGAAGAAACAATGACTCATCTCTCCAGCAGCAACAGTACCAAGTCTCACAGCAGGGAAATTGCATTTCTTCTAGCTTAAAAAAATAAAATAAAATATATATGTTCCATGGACTTTGCAGCAGAAATCAGCTTGTTCCTATCAGAAGGATTGCTGTTTACTATTTCCTTATTCAGAGAGGAAATTTCTGTGTAGTTTGCCAAGCGCTGGGATGGAAGTATTTAGGGCAAGCCTAGGTAACACAGCCAGAAAGGGCTGGGATGGACAGCTCAGCTCTGGGGTCAGGAGGAGGCTGATGTGCCCTTCTACCAGCTTTTCTTCCAGACAATCTTTATGTAATTTTTACATCACTTTCATGCATGTCAGTAAGCCAGGAACCTCTGTGCCTCAAGGGTGAGGACAGTGATGGTGTTCATATCTCCTACTCCTATATCTGTGCTTTAAAGTTTAAACCAGAATTCCTCACTTGCTAATACTACCTCTCCCTACAGACCTGGATGAAGACAAGGATACTGGAAGGATACATTCAGACAATGGTTTCCTGAGATTCATGGTGACTCCAAACAGGTAACAGATAAACCTTGGGGCTTGGATTCATCTCACCTGCTCTTATTCCTTTAAAAGTTAGTCTAGGTTTGCTCTGAGTTTGACAGAAAGAAATTAGTTTGGTCTGAAAGCTATTTAACCTAGCTAGCTGCAGACCCTTTATCTTTAGAAGACGCTGCAGACCCTTTATCTTTAGAAGACGCTGCAGACCCTTTATCTTTAGAAGACTGAAGTGATAACTGAATTAAACATAACCAAAGCACTGATGGTAGTCACTTAAGTGTGACTGTTGTGAGCTGGATCAGAAGCTTTTGCATTAGCAAGACACTACATTTTTCTCCACATCTCTACCTGCCTGGAGATCTCTCCACCCAAGTTCTCTCTGCCCGGCCTGATCTAGTGTAGGGTGTCCCTGCCCGTGGCAGGGGGGTTGGAACTAGATGATCCTTGTGGTCCCTTCCAACCCTGACTGATACTATGATACTATGAAGTTGGTTTTGTGCAGTTTTAGAAGATACTAAATCAGACAGAAACAATCAAACCAAATGCAATTGACTGAGATGGAGACAATCTCGAGTAGTGACAAAACTTTCCACCTTAAACACCCTCCACACCAGCAGCCACTGTTCTGGTGCCTCAAGACCATCATGACTGGGTTTAGAGAAAGTGGAATAATAACAATTAATTGAACATTTGCCTTGTATGTCAAAAGAAGAAAGAAAAATTAGATTAAATGGTGCCACCATAAGGCTTGTAAGTCTTCAGATGGAGTTATCTTTATCCACGCCGCTTTAAATCTGATCCATAGTAGCCCGGCAGTAGTTTATTTACATTAATTCTGTCCTGTATATTTTACATGTTGTAGGAATGCCTAGAGCATGCATGTTAAGCAGTTAAGAAAATTAATCTGCCTGGGCAGTGATAACATTTGCAGAATGAAATCCTCACAATTAGAAAGACATTTGAAGAAACCACGTTAGGAGGTGCTGAAATGTTCTTGAAGAAATGCCACATGTTGCTGCGGGCAGTAATGAAACATTTCCATATAAAGTACTACACAAACACGTCTCAAATGTAGACATATGTTAGCAGATTATGGAGTGTGAGAGTGATACAGTAGTGATGATTATTTGCAAGTGCTAATGTTACCAAAGCTGAAGGGTTATCTCCTGATCTTGGGCCCTCTATGTAAATAATTATATCTGAAAATGCGAGCCTCCAGAGCCCTCAGAGGTTCTATAGGCTCAGCCCTTCTGAAGTGCTGTGGGGTTTATTGATCTGCAGGACGTGATAGTCAATTGCAGTGATTTATGCTGAGATACCAGTGAGCATATGGCTGAAGCCGCGCACGTTTGAAATCGAGTTATTCATATTGCACACGCTTCCACGTGGCTCAGGCTTTGCCACTCGAAGAGCAATCAATATGCAAAAGGTGAAGTCAAATGCACATTAGCTCTGCGGAGGTGATTTCCTATGCAGGGCACATCGCAGTTCTATCAGCAAGCCAGGGAAATGTTATCCCTTCATAAATCCATCAAATATTTCCTCTGAATGTGTCCATCTACTCTGTAAATAGAAGCGGCCTTCTAAATATCTGTTTGTCTAAGTGAGAATAACTTACTTATTTCCATAGCCTACTAGATCCAATGTAGTGTCTCAAAAAATCCCCTTACCAATCTGAGGTGTGATGACTTCAACATTGGGAATATGGTATTGCTGTCCTGTGGATTATGGCTTTATTCCAAACCCTTAAAATCCCTCTTTTCCTCATTGATGTCTTTTCACAACTCACAGAGTGGTTGGGGTTGCAAAGGACCACTGGGGATCACCTAGCCCAACCCTCCCTACTAAAGCAGGGTCACCCACAGCAGGTTGCCCAAGGCTGCATCTAGGTAGGACTGGACTCTTTCCAGAGAGAACCACTGGTGAACCTGTTGATCAGCACTCCCATGTCCTCCTCCACAGAGTTGCTTTCCTGAAGGTCAACCCCTAACTTTCACTGACACATGGGTTTATTCCTCTCCATGTGCAGGACTGCACACACTGGATAGGATAGGATAGGATAGGATAGGATAGGATAGGATAGGATAGGATAGGATAGGATATAGACCAAACCAGGTTGGAAAATACCTTCAAGATCATAAAGTCCAACCTATCACCCATCACTGTCTAATCAGCTAAACTTGAGCTTGTTGAACTTCCTGAGGTTCCCCTTTGCTAACTCTCCAGCTTTTTCCATTTGTCCTTATATTAAAAATGCTGAACGTTGCTCCTGCACAACTCTAAAATCAGGTGGCTTGGTTGAACATTTCCACCGAGGTTTTCGATGTTGTTTTCCTAATGAGCTTTTTTTCACATCCTCTTTTTTTTTTTTTTTTTTCTGATTTTCCAAATGTTTGCTTGAATGAGAAAACAATCTCTGTGCTCAAAAGTGGCAAATCACTTGAGACTCGTTCTGAAGAGTGCTGAGAAATCCCTCTTTGCATATCTTTAAAGATGTTGCTGTGAGAAAAACAGGAATTTGTAACTCTAAAACCTTCATCGGCCCTGTAGCTATGAAATAAATACTCCTTGAAAGAACTCAATACTTGCCAGGCCAAGCCTTGTAGCTGATGTGCACTGCGGCTATAGAAATTCAAGCAAAACCACCTTGATGATGATCTTAATCTACTTCAATTCTCCATAAAATATCCAAGTGCTCTCATGGCCAAGAAGGCAAGGCCAGTGGTTCCCTGGGTTGCATTAGAAAGAGTGTGGCCAGCAGGTTGAGGGAGATTCTCCTCCCCTTTTATTCTGCCTGAGTGAGGTCACATCTGGAATGCTGGGTCCTGTTCTGGGCTCCCCAGTTCAAGAGCGACAGGGTATTGCTGCAGAGCTGGGTAGAGACTATGAAGATAATGAGGAGCCTGGAGCACCTCTGTGAGGAGGAATGGCTCAGAGCCCTGGGGCTGTTTAGCCTGGAGAAGAGAAGCCTGAGAGGGGATCTGGTCAATGCTGATCAATATCTAAAGGACAGGGGTCAAAAGGATGGGGCCAGACTCTTTTCAGTAACACCCTGTGATAGGACAAAAGGGCAGTGGGCACAAACTGTAACCCAGGGAGCTGCACCTGAGCATGAGGAAAATCTTTACTGAGAGGGTGCTGGAGCCCTGGCCCAGGCTGCCTAGGGAGGTTGTGGAGTCTCCTTCTCTGGAGAGATTCCAAACCCACCTGGACACTGCAATCCTGAGCAACCTGCTGTGAGTGACCCTGCTTTAGCAGGGGGTTTGGACTGTGAGACCTCTTTGCAAGCCCCACCATTCTGTAATTTACTTTTATTGTTATTACTATAATTGGGCTAATCAGCTCAGTTAGAACAAAAAGTCATCAGAACCTTCAGCTGAACACCACAGGGAAGCATTTCTCCTTTTGAAAATTACACTTCCTTTCTATTTTCTTTCATACAAAAAAAAAAAAAAAAAAAAAAAAAAAAAAATCCTGTTCCTCCCCTTGTCATGCAAGAACAGATGTGAATGAATTCCCCAAGGAAAACTTGTTCTTTCAGCATTCTGGTTCTATTTCTTTGGCCATACCGATCCCAAAAGATAGTAAACAGATATTATTTATAGGAAGATTTTAGGATCTGTTTAGCTCAGATCTTTGGGTTGATTTTTTTTTCTTTTCTGGTATTTAAAGATACGTGAAGAAAACTAAGTGCTAAGACTGCAGCTAGAGTGCTTCCTTAATTCTGAGCATTCACTAAATATTGCACTGCTAGGAAGGAAAAAAAGTCAGAAGGAAAAAAAGTCAGATGGAAAAATAGTAAAAATCACTCTAGTAGCAGCCTGGGAAGAAAAAAAGTCAGACTGAAAAATAATAAAAAATCACTCCAGTGGCAGCCTAATTGGGTAGATAATATTAGTAGTTATCATAAAATCTGGTTTGGCTCGATTCAGACTGGATGTTAGGAAGAAGCTGTTCCCCATGAGAGTGGTGAGAGCCTGGCACAGGTTGCCCAAGGAGCTGGCGGAAGCCTCATCCCTGGAGGTTTTTAAAGCCAGGCTGGATGTGGCTGTGAGCAACCTGATCTAGTGTGAGGTGTCCCTGCCCGTGGCAGGGGGTTGGAACTGGCTGATCCTTGAGGCCCCTTCCAACCCTGACAATTCTATAATTCTATGGTTAGAAACACTTATCAGCAGGACTCTCTGTCATGCCCACATAGTGATCCAGACCTCCTGTTGGTTTAAGACACGGACTTGGAATTTATGGATTTGGATCCTTGTGGATGAGTGGTGGCACATGGGAGCCCTGCTCTATGGCTTGCCATATTTGAGCTTCACAGGCAGTAGCTATAGGTACCACTTTGGGACTGGATTTTGAATACCTTGTCAGATGCTTCAGAAGTATGTAGGATGTATTTTTTGATTGGACAGACAGACATCCAAAGGGTTTGCTCCAGAATCACAGAATCAACCAGGTTGGAAGAGACCTCCAACATCAAGTCCAACCAATCATACAACCCTATCTAATCAACCAGTGCATGGCACTAAGTGCCTCATCCAGTCTGTTCTTAAACACCTCCAAGGATATCAACCCCACCACCTCCCTGGGCAGCGCATGCCAATGGCCAATCTCTCTTTCTGTGAAGAATTTCTTCCTAACATCCAGCCTAAGACTTCTCTGGCACAGCTTGAGACTGCATCCTCTTGTTCTGGTTGTCTGGGAGAAGAGACCAGCCCGCACCTGGCTACAACCTCCCTTCTGGTAGTTGTAGAGAGCAAGAAGGTCTCCCCTGAGCCTCCTCTTCTCTAGGCTAAGCAACCCCAGCTCCCTCAGCCTCTCCTGATAGGGCTTGCGCTCCAAACCCCTCACCAGCTGGATGCATTCCTGTGTGACCTGCTCCAGGTAGTCCTGCTCTGGCAGCAGGGTTGGTCTGGATGATCTTTCGCGGTCCCTTCCAACCCTTGTGATTCTCTGAACACGACCAGCAAACCCAAGGAAATATGCTGCTCTTCTATTGGTCAAAGGTATAGCCCCAAAATGGAGGACTCTTGCTTGTTGTGAAGTTTCTTGATTTTCCTGTAAGAAGTCTGGATGTAGCTCACTGTTTTAGAAGTGTTGAGCCATCAGATTATACTGTACTTACCCGGAGGGTGACTACTGTGGTGGCTTCCAGCTTGATGCTCAGCTTTCAACACTCACAGAAGAGTATTTTTGTGCTTTGTGTTTCTCAAAAGGCAGGTTGCATTTTTGGTGACATGGAGGTGATGTCAATTAGCATTTCTCGAAGTCTGAAGCATTTCTAGCTCTTTCAGTGGTGCTTTGTGAAAAACAAATTATTGACAAGGTTTGTAGTTGTGCCGCTTCTGCTGTCAAGGCATAATGTTACCGTGCTGTGGGCTTTCTGACCCCGAGTCTGTCTTCTTTTTAGCTGGAGATTGTTCCATAGGCTTGCAAACACAAATAAAGATACCACATTTGTGCTGTTATTAATCCCCTGCTTGATGTAGGCCAGGTTTAACCGAGCTGTATAAAAACTGACCTATTCAGAGCACATGCGTAAAAAAACCTCAGCTCCTTTCTCATGAGCTGCTGGAATGTTTTATCTCTTTGTGGTTTAGGGGCGGTTTAGGGGTTTGGGTTTTCTTGTTCTTAACAGTGTTACTGCATCTTAGGATGGTCTTGACCCTGTTCTGAGCAATGTTTCACAAAATCACAGAAACATTCAAGTTGGAGAAGACCCTCAGGATCACCAAGCCCAAAGCAGAACCCTACTCTACAAGGTTCACACCTAAACCATATCCCCAAGCACCACATCCAAACCACCTTTAAACACATCCAGGGTTGGTGACTCCACCTCCCTGGGCAGCACATTCCAGTGCCTGACCACTCTTGCCATGAAAAAAATTCTTCTTAATCATAGAATCGATAAGGTTGGAAAAGACCTCAAAGATCATCAAGTCCAACCTGTCATCTAAGACCTCATGACTACTAATCTATGGCACCAATGTCCAGTCTAAACCTACCCAGTGGCAGCTTGAGGCCATTCCTTCTTGTTCTATCACTAATCACTTGGGAGAAGAGGTCAGCACCAGCCTCTCTACAATGCCCTTTCAGGTAGGTGTAGACAGCAATGAGGTTTCCTCTCAGCCTCCTCTTTTTCAGCTCCTTCAGCCATTCCTCATATGATTCATTCTCCAGGCCCCTCACAGATTCCTTGCCCTCCTCTGCAGTCGCAGAGGACACAAAATAGAAATGTAAGGATCTAATAGAAAAGCCATAAAAAGTAAATTTGGGTCATTTCATTGACTTTATGGGGATTTGGAACAGGTCTGATATGTTTCTGCAGCAGAATTCCATAAGATGTCTCATCGGACCATAGGAAAGGTTATACCCCATCAAATAATCTGCAGCAGGGACAGGACATTGTACACTGAAACAAATTGAAATCATCAAATAGTTCCATAAGGAAAATAATTCAGAAAAAAATAGATTTTTGATTCCTTTTGCAGCTGGCCTTGAACTGAAGCAGCAGTTCTGGTCTAGGGTTTGGTGCAATTTCGTTGACTTCAGTAAAAGAAGCAGCTGCTGGGAGACCTCTGTGTACTTCAGTCTCTGTGTCAGCTTCTTCTCTAAGTCCTCAACCTCCACAGCAACAAGCAATATAATTTTAAAATCCTTTATGCCATTTTATAAACATTATCCTCCCCCCCCTTCCTCTTACTCTATTAATTATACAGTGTTAGATCTCTTGAAACATAAATACCCCAACTGCCAAAACCAGAACATCATAGTGAGAATACTGTACGAAAGGTTTTGGAAGAAGAAATAATAAGGGTTTGTAGATGCTTGCTGACCTTGTAGAAGCTCCCTTCTGGTACAGCAAACATTCTGCTGTTTGACCACCTCCTGGTAGGGTTTCCATTCTCAGTACTCAGTGGAGCAGGAGACCTTATACACTGAGCCACATACTCCAGTCCATCACTTTAAACCAAGCCTTTGCCATCTGTTTCAACCTCTAATTACAAATGCAAAGTAACACAATTCGCAATTGCATCATAAAAAAGTAAAATATAAGTGATTTAAATGCATGTGTGTGTTCCTTATGCAAGGCAACATTCATCTGTTATCTTTTACTGTCTTTCAGAATCAACTCTGGGGTGAAATCCCTCTTTTTGAAGGGAGGAAAATTTATTTCAGTGTAAGAAGGCATTTTTTTAAGGTATGTTTTCAGCTTATTATTGCTCCTTATATATATCTCTCTGGAAGGTATCCAGAGAAGGGCCACGAGGATGAGCAGAGGGCTGGAGCTCCTCTCCTATGAGGTCAGGCTGAGAAAGTTGGGGTTGTTCAGTCTGGAGGAGAGAAAGCTCCAAGGAGACCTTCTTGAGGCCTTGCAGTATCTGAAGGGGGCTACAAGAAAGCTGAGGACAGTCTTTTTAGGCTGTCAGGGAGTGAAAGGACTGGTGTGTGTATGTGGAATGGATCCAAGCTAGAGGAGGGTAGATTTAGATTAGCTGTTAGGAAGAAGTTCTTCACCATAAGGGTGGTGAGACACTAAAACAGGTTGCCCTGGGAGGTGGTGGAAGCAGCATTTGTGTCATGGGGGCATGGATAATTTGTTTATATCCATCTGCTGTCTGCAAACACACACACATTGGGGGCTCCTCCAGCTGACCATGCTCTCTCCTGGCTTCCCATAGCATCAGCCATGTGCTACTGGGAGCAGTTTCTTTTCAGTGGTGCCCAGTGATAGGACAAGGGACAACAGGCACAAACATGTGAACATGAGGAAAAACTTGACTTTGAGGGTGATGGAGCATTGGAACAGGCTGCCCAGAGAAGTTGTGGAGTCTCCCTCTCTGGAGAGACTCCAAACCTGTCTGGATGTAATCCTGCGCAGCCTGCTGCAGGTGACCTTGTTTTAGCAGGGGGTTAGATTAGATGATCTCCAGCGGTCCTTTGCATGTTGGGATTCTGTGATACTGCTGCTTTTCCCACTCATGTGGATCCGTATTTATTTGTATCGCTATGTTTACATGGGCTCTTTTAATCTGTAGGTGGAAATATGCATTCCTTTCAGGCAGGTCATTTTCTTTATGGGACAGAGGCATTAGGTGCTTTCAACACAGCTTTAAGTTGCTCCCATCAAGGAGCTTTTCTTGTTTTGTGGTTTGTTTTTATTTTTTCTTGGGTGCTATGTACTCAGCTAAAGCAAATCTTTCTTACAAAATTACCTTGAATGTGGGTTGGGTTTTTATTTGGTTGGTTGTTTTTTCCCTTTAAGGTATTTGTAAAATTCCGTTATCCCTGTCACTTGTGTGCTTAATTTCTGGTTTCCATCAGAGTTCACTGCTTTGGTTCACATTGTGATTTCCCAGAACCTTGTTTGGCACTGAGATAGCCCAAACCAAAGGTTCATGCTCTCTAGCTCTCCAGCTTCTCTCTGTCCTCATCTCTGCCTTGAACAGAGGTGACACTTCAGTCTGAGAGAACAGCAAACTGAAAATTTATCTTCCTGGGGAGGAAAAAAATTCTTCACAACAAGCAGCTACTGCAGAGCATCAGAGTGGCCTCCTGAGCATAGGTCTCCTGGCTAGCAATGAGTGTTTCAAATGTGAACTTCTGAATCCTGCAACGTTTGGAGCCTTATGTAGAGCAGAACCCAAGCCATGTGCTGCATCAAGCCTTTGGTCGGTACAGTATATATATGTGCTGTCTATGCTCACTCCTCTGTCCTGGACTTTGTCCTCCTCTTCTCTTCATCCACACACTTAAAGTCGGAGTCCAATATATCAAAGGACTGAACTTCAGGGGTTTAAAACGAAAGCTGAAGAATTTGTTTTCACTCTGACATGAAAGGAACAATTAGTGAGGGCACCCAGCCCTTCCCATCAATGGCAGACTTTTCAGTTCCTTTGAAAGGCTTTGCATCAGGGTCTAAAAGAGCAAAGACTTACTCCTAACAAAGATGCTTGAATAGGGATGGAAAGCTGTTAATCAGGCACTCCTGGCACAGGAGATGCTAAAACAAAACAATCAGCACACTTACTGCCTTCGATTAAGCTGTGCCACGGGCAAAGTGGTGATTTTCTAAGGACTGAATCCTGGAGGGTGAGTGGTGGTGGTTGTCATTCTCACTAGGCAGGTTAAAGGGGAACAAAAGCAAAGTGTTCGATCGACCCCATGGCAAACACCTGGGAGAGTCCTTGATTCGGGAAAACAGCTGCTGCTGCTGGGGAGTAAGGGGAGAAGGCTCTGCTGGGTATTGTCTGGGTCATATGATAAACATGCACTGCAAAGGGGACTAATCACCTACCTCTCCTCTTAGCACAGCTGTGTTGCATCAGGTTCAATGATTTTGACATTTTGGGGACATCTGAAGCTGTGAGATGAAGCAGAGTGGTTACCCCATGTGTCGGGATGGGCTCTGTCTTGACTTGCAGCCCATTCTTTGGGCCTTGGGAGCAAGGCAATAGCATTTGTTCAGGTCACATTGCTCACCTTGTGAAAGGTTAAACACTTAATGTTCTAGTGACTAATCTGATAAATTTTGTATCAGCTGCAGACTCCAGCCTCCTTTCCCCCCCCCCCCCCTTCTCTTTTCATTTTTGAAAAGTGTACTGATTTTTTTTATTCTTATTTTAAAAAGCCATTTTTGGGGCCCAATTATTCTATTAAATATTTTCTAGCATTACCTTTATTTCTTTTTTTTTCCCCCTTCTAAAAGCACCATTTCTGTTAGTTGAAGAACACTGCTGCCTACCAGAACGTGAAAATAGGTTTCATTCAATTAATGAACTGGAAACAGGAAGACATTACATAGTAAATGAGGTTTACATATGATAATGTTGGATTTGTCATATAAAGGATTGCTTCCTTTCAGCTCCCTGAAAGGGCTAAATTTTGCTTTTGTATAGATTGTACAATGCTAATAAAAAGAGAAGGTTCCATGGAAAGAGTAACAATAAACTAAACCTGTAATTCTAATGAGGAGAAAAGAAGATGATGATATTTTAATACCCACATAGATCAGCATTGGGTAGTAGCTTCAAAAGCTAAAGGCTCAATCACAGCTTTGCATTGGATTCCACATGCAGAGCCATGCATCTCCTCTATGCTCTGGGTGGTGGGATGAATGTGGAGGGGGAGATGAGGTTTCACCCATTCCTTGCCATTTGGCACCCATTTCCGTGGGAATAAATGACATCCAGTGACCAGAAAACACTGAGGCCCTACCTAGTGCTATCTGAAAGCTGTTTTCCTTTGAAGTCTGGTCAAGAATGCTGCCTGATCTGAGGCAGAAGGAGGTGGAGCAGGTGCATGGAGGGGAAGAGGGTATTATGACTCTCTTCTTCAGTAGTATGATATGTATTTTTATTTGAACCAACCTGGAACACCTTTCCTATGAGGATAAACTAAGAGAGCTGGAGTTGCTCAGCCTGAAGAAGAGAAAGCTCCAGTGAGACCTTCCTGTGGCCTTTCAGTACTTAAAGGGGTCTGAAAGAAAGATGAGGATGGATATTTTTTTGGCAGGGATCAGGTTGGGCATGGCTCTGAGCAGCCTCTTCTAGTTAAGCATGTTCCTGCTTGCTGCATTGGAGCTGGACTACATGAGTCTAAAGGTCCCTTCCAAACTATTCTATGAATGAAGGTAACAACCAACTTCAACCAGTTGAGTGTCACCACTTGTTAGGCTCCAAAGGTAAGTCTTGTACAAGCAGCTTGGTTTTCTTCAAGATGATATTTTTTAAAGGGATATTGCAGTGTCTGGGTGGGTTGGTTGGTTGGTTGGTTGGTTTGGGGGTTTTAAAATTCAGAAGCACTGAAATATTGAAAATGTGATTTTAAGGTTGAAAATTCAGAAAGTAGAAGGGACATAAGACCTGAAAGGAGGCTCTTAAGAGATGCCAGGAGCTGTAGATAAGTCTGATTTCTTTGTGTGCTCTGACCCACCCTTTCCAAGGGCATGCTGAATATTCTCTTAGGGCTTTTTAAGAGTGTGTTTAGTCAGCATCATAGTTAGATGAGTCCTCTTAACATCCGTCTCTTTCTCCACAGGGATTACAGAAGGTACTTTTGTCATTGGTAATTCTCCCATCTCTGAACTCACCTCTCCTCCCACCAGTGTGCAGAAGGCAAAGCTCCAGGAGGCTCCTGGCACCAGGGCTGTGCTCTGCTTTCTCTAGAGGGACAGAAGTTTGTGTAAGTCCTCTCCTGCATGTTTTTAGTGTTGTGAAAATTGTCTTCAAATCTCAAACTAAGGTGCTCAACTTCTTTGCCAAAAAATCCCCCAACCAATCAACCAACCAACAAAAACCCCAGCCAAAAAAGGTTTTCCCGACTGCTCTACCAGAGGACAGGAAGGGGGTTGTACTCCAATAGTAAGACTGTTAATTACATCTTTCCCTAATTTTCTCTTTCATAAAGACTATTCCTAGGAGTCAGCCTGGGACCTTTCCTTCAGCCTTGACCATTCCTGCTGCTCTCAAATGGATTTTTGTTTAATTCTTTCCAGATTCTTTGCACTTTTTTTTAATAGACTGAGCCCAGGCTGGAGCACAGGGTTCTGACTGAGGCCCATCTTAATGAGGACAGGATAATTACCACCATGGTCTCCTAACAAGATGGTCTTATTAACAAATCCCCGAAAGCACCTTTTCTGGAGCAGTTTCATTCCTTTGTTTGATAACTGTGCTTGTAGGCCACCATAACTTTGAAGCCCTTCTCTGTGATACAGCTCCCTCACTGGCAGTCTCCCGTTTCTATTTGATTCCTCCTCTCTAAGTGTAATGCTTTACTCTTGCTTTTATTGAATTTCATCTTAATTTCAGACCATCACTCCAAACTGTTAATATCTTCTTGGATTTTGATCCAGGCCTCCCAAGGGTTCCCTCCATCCCGGCTCCTCCACATTGCAAATTTTATAAATGTAATCTCTTTTCCCTTTAACTGAGTCATTATGAAAATATTGAACAGAGCTGGAGCAGGGGCAGATCCCCCAGGAATCTCACCAGAAATTTCTTCCTGCTTTGACAGTGAACCATTGATAACTACTCCTTGAGAGCAGTTTTTCAGCCAGCTGTTACCTCCACCTTATGGTAATTTTATCTAGTTCTAGACCTTATTTTCTTAGTTTCATTAGAAGAATGTCCTGTGAAACACTAGCACAAAGCTTACTAACAACGAGATATATCACACCGACTGTGTTGCCCTTATCCACAAGGCCAGTTATCTTGTCAAAGAGGGAAATTAAATTGGAAGGTTCTGCACATAAGGCTTTTTATTTTTTTTACCAAGCTATTTGAGTGCACACACTGTGTGTGACCAGCAGATTGAGGGAGGTTCTCCTAGCCCTCTACTCTGCCTGAGTAAGCCCACATCTGGAGTACTGGCTCCAGTTTTGGGCTCCCAGTTCAAGTGAGACAGGGAATTACTGGAGAGTCTGGTGGAAGCTACAGAGATGCTGAGGGGAGTGAAGAATCTTTCTGATAAGGAAAGATGAGACACCTGGGGCTCTTTAGCCTGGAGAAGAGAAGACTAAGTGGGGATCTTCTCAATGCTTATCAGTGTCTAAAGGGTGGGGGCAAGAGGATGGGGACAGACTCTTTTCAGGGGTGCTCAATGACAGGACAAGGGGCAATGGAAACAAACTGGGAAAGAGGAGTAACATGAGGAAAACCACCTTTGCTGTCAGGGTGCTGGAGCACTGGCCCAGCCTGTCCAGGGAGGTTGTGGAGTTGTCTTCTCTGAAGAGATTCCAGACTCTCCTGGACATTGTTATCCTGGGCAGCCTGCTGTGGGTGACTGCCATGGAATGGAATGGAATGGAATGGAATGGAATGGAATGGAATGGAATGGAATGGAATGGACCGGACCTTTGAGATCATCGAGTCCAACCCATCATCCAACACCATCTAATCAACTAAACCATGGCACCAAGCACCCCATCCAGTCTCCTCCTCCTCCAGTGATGGCGACTCCACCACCTCCCCACCTTACCAGGGGCAATTTGGACTAGACGATGCCCGGAGGTCCCTTCCAAGCCCCTCCATGCTGAGATTCCATGATTCTGAGTTATGGTGCCTGCAATGTTAGATACATTTTTCAGAAATAAGCATGATGAAGTTTCTTCAAGGCTAACAGTCTAAGCCAGTTTGCTTGTTTGTTGGTTTTGGGGGGGGGGGGGGGGGGGTGGTGGTGTTATTTAAAATAATCTGCTGATGTGAGATTAAGAATAATGGCTTGAAAGCCAAAAGCCATTATCTGACTGTTAACCAAAGACAAAAAATTGGGGAGGGAGCAACAAGCCTTCCCCCATAATAGTGTTTTCTCCGTTTCAAGCTGATCAGGAGGAAGTGGATTTAGAAGTGCTTTAAATTATTTCACATCATTTGCTGGTAATCTAACCAGCATGTACTGCATGTACCCTGAGTGCTGATTTTTATTTTTTTCCCTACTCTCTTTCTTTTTTTTTTTTTTCCCAAGCCTAAGAGGAAGAGCAAAAGGAACTTTTTATTCTAAGTCATTCTGCAATTTACACATTTTTGTATCAACCCACTTACTCGTGCCATACATAAGTGTTTCCTCTGAACAGATTTAATTTTTAATTTTCCTGAATCAGTGTTAACCAGGAAAAAGGTAATTGTTGTCAAGAGTATTCAAACTGTCAGAATATCATTCAATCTAAAAGCTGTTAGAATCTGTGCAAAAGTAATTACTGAAACTCTATTCAACTGTAATAATAACCTGCCACTGATGACAGCAATTACTGGGGAAAGTGTAATAGAAATCAAAGGCACATTTTTCTCTGACAAGTACATTTCTAACTAAGGTTTACATTGGTTGAATAGTGTTGACAATGATGATGTGCTGTATCACTCTTAATCACGGCTGGCATGGTGTTAGGGTTTGAACTGCTCACTGTTCGAGGAGGACTAATTGCGTGTTTCATTTGACACTGTCCATGCTTTCTGTGCACGGGAACAGAGATTATAGATGAGCAGAGTTTAAGTGTTGTGCCTCATTGCCTGACTTGCAGCCTTTTTAAGTGTAGGTTAGAAGTACTTCTGCATTTAACATAAAGGCTCCAATTAGAATCGGGATGAACCTGTTAGGTCAGCTTCCACTATGTACAAAACACGGAGGGATGGGAAGGTGCGTGGTGGCAAAAGTCGGCGTGTCTTCTGCTCCCCAGCTAATGAAAGTCGGGCAGAGTCCTGCTCCTGGATTTACCTCTCTAGAAAGCATAGCCATCTGATCAAATAGACTGGAGAAGATGGCTCTTCAGTGCTTGAAGTTAGCGAGAAGTCACTGAAGTGAGGAGTCTGTCATTACTGTTTTCAGATCTAAGTGCCAGTGCTTCGCTTCAGCTCAAATCAAAGCCAAGATCTATGCTGGCATGCACAAGGTGCCAGTAGGAATTATTGCCCTGGCTTTGGTGGGCTTGTTCCAGCACATATAGCTGCGTGCATTATTTTGATAGGGAGGAGGAAAGGACAGCCTTCTTGACAGCATTTATGCATCTGTTGTTGAATACTGCCTGCTTTCCATAGAATCATTGAATATTTTGTGTTGGGAAGGACCTTAAACATCATAGGATATTAGAGGTTGGAAGGGACTTCTAGAGATCATTGAGTCCAACCCTGCTGCCAAAGCGGGATCACCCTCGGGTAGTCCGCACAGGAATCGTTGAGTTCCAGCTTCCCTGCCGTGCAAAGGGACAGGTTTTACATCAACAGATGAGGTTTTCTCCAGATTTTGTGAGAGCAGCTCGGTTTCAAAATAATCCATCCACAAATTCCTGGTATGCCTCCCATGACAACCCCTTTTTCTGGAAACAAAATCAGGAGAACTGTCCTTTGGGAGCAACACCAGGACAGGTGTCCAGCGTACCCTGTTGGTGTTGCCCAGTTGTTCCCAAAATAATTCCCCAAACCTGTTAAAGCATCATGAAAGGAGTTACTTTTAGCTAGATTATTTTGCCACCTTTGGGTCCGTCAGAGTAGCTTCAAGGATTGAATGCATGAAGGAGATGATGTGCAGGTCTGGAGCAAAGATAATGAGAGTAGTTTCAGAACCGATGGTCAGGTTTTCATGCAAGAAATTAGGTCCATTGATTTTTATAGAGTGGAAGAAATGAAGATAACTGGGTGACATTGTGCAGTTAATCACATTTCTCTTGTGAGGGCTGTTTTGTCCTTCATATATTTCCACAGACCATAAGCCCACATTCACTACAGAGGCTGAAACTCATTATTATTTCATGGCAGAGTCAGTTATCTCCTCCAGTGGGAGTCAGGAGGAAAAGGCAGTGTGGAATTCAGGTGGGGAGTAGAGAGAGACACAGAAGTGAACAGCCTTGCTGAGGCCACCAAATGGGCTATGCCCATTAAAATTAATCCAAGCTGCATGGGGGAGTTTTGCAGGCTTACAGGAGGCTTTCAGAAATAGCTTTTAGGTGGCGCCCCATCACGACGATAGTATCGACCATCCCTGCAATTCTGTTTCCCCAAGCTATTCCTGAGCAGTTACAAACACACTTTAACGTGTGAGCAGCCCAAGCAGAATCCTAGGATGAACTTGTGGACTTGAACACGTGCCTAACTGTTCCCTGGATCGGGGGCCTTGCTCAGCTTCAGATAGGAGACTGCCAGGAGGAGTTCATTGTATCACTCTACTCATTGCACTAATTGCCTGTTTGTTTTCTGACAGCCAGCACTACCCACTAATTTTTATAAACAGAGGCTCTTTCACCAAAAAAAAAAAAAAAGAAATCTGCTAAATAAAAGTCTCAGCTCTTGAAAACCAGAATGATTTTTAAAGGCAACTTGATGTTTCCCCTCTGATTTTCCTATTGATGTTTAACAGTTGCATCAGCTTGGGTCCCCGGTGTTCTGTTACCATGTGGCTCTCTTTCA
Organism: Picus viridis; assembly: GCA_033816785.1. Taxonomy (NCBI): domain Eukaryota; kingdom Metazoa; phylum Chordata; class Aves; order Piciformes; family Picidae; genus Picus; species Picus viridis. Next base: position 21,833,927 of record CM066580.1, on the reverse strand, counting down.
TTGTAGCATAACAATGATGCAATTCAGCTGCAAACATGTGTTGAAACACTCTTGGATTTTCGTGCACACCTTATTAATTATACTAACTGCAAAATGATGGGCTCTCTGACAAGGATTTCTATAAACTCTCTGGGTTCCTGAAGTGATGGACTACCTGAATGAAGGTAGTGCTTTCCTGGTGCATTGAGCGGCTGCAGGCAGGCGTGCGCTGAGCTGGGTGATACCTGTATTTATGTGCACCACGCCGGTGAGCAGTTGGGCTTCTTTCCTTAGTTAAAATAAAAGGCATGCAAGTGACTAAAACCAAGCCAGAACTTCCTCCATGATGGCTGCTTTTTGCCCAAGAAGAGCATGAACGGGTTGCACAGGGAGGTGGTGGAAGCCTCATCCTTGGAGGTCTTTAAGGCCAGGCTGCATGTGGCTCTGGGCAACCTGATCTAGTGTGAGGGGTCCCTGCCCATGACAGGGGGATTGGAACTAGACGATCCCTGAGGTCCCTTCCAACCCTAACAAGTCTCTGATTCTATGAAGGACATCTGAAGGACACTAGATGACCTTTAAAGGTCCCTTTCAACCCAAAGCATTCTATGAAGTGAGGAAATTCTGTGTAAATTCTGTGCTCACCCTTGCTACTTGCAGGTGCTGGATTTCTTTCTTAGAGTGATGCAACTCCAGCAAGGTGATACAGGCACTCTGCCATGTGCAGGGTTTCCATACAGCCCTTTCCATGGGAAAGCACCCAGGGCAGAGCTCTGCCTCCGCAACAATCACTCCAGCATGGACAGTGCTCCCGTGAACGACAGCCAGCCGTTCTGCAAGGTAATAGAAGACATCAAGTGTGCAAAGCGTTTTCCTTTTACAGAGACTGTGTGCTCATGAGTTTTGTGCTCTTGTGTCAGGTGGAGAGATGAGGCAGGTATCCGTGTGACTTGCAGGTTGCAGCCTCTCCTGCTGTACCCATGAAAACTTGTCCAGGAATTTAGAGACATTATTCAGAGAATCACAGAGCAATAAAATGGTTTGGATTGGAAAGGGCATTTAAAGGCCATCTAGTCCAATCCTCCTGCAGTCAGCAGGGACATCTTCAACTAGATCACATTGCCCAGAGCCCAGTCCAACCTGACCTGGAATTTTCCCAGGGATGGGCATCTACCACCTCTCTGGGCAACCTGAGTCAGTGTTTTATCAACCTCAGTGTATTAAAAAAGCTTCTTCCTTCTATCTAATCTAGATCTCCCTCTTTTAATTTAAAACCATCACCCCTGGTGCTGTCATGGCAGGCCCTGCTAAAAAGTCTGTTCCCCTCTTTCTTATAATCCCCTTATAAATACTGAAAGGCTGCAGTGAGGTCTCCCTGGAGCCTTCTCTTCCCCAGGATATTACTACTGATGATTTCCCTTTTACCCATTTGCCTTTCTTACGCTCCACTTGCTGACAGCACGTAAGAAATCCTCATTATCAAGTGCTTAGAAATTATTAGTTAAGTCCTCCTCATATTAGGATTTTGGCTTAAAAAGAAAAGCCAGTGACTTGCTTTTAACACCTAATCTCTTCTACTTACTCTTTCAGTCCTTTCCCCTCTCTCTCTCCCACTTGGTTCCAGCTCTGGGATTTTTTTGGTTTCATTTCACCAGTGCCCTATCTGCTTTAGCAACAAACAAAGGAACTGGTGACTGCAAAAAAAAAACACAAGGCTTTGAGAGAAGCTAGAGGAAGGTAGGAAGCAGCAGCACAACTCTGGTTGTTGATCCAGTGCAGAGACAGCCACCACAGCCCAACAGTGCTGCTGGGGTGCTGTGCAGACACAAGCACTTGGCTGAGTGCCCTCTTCCAGTCGTCACCAGTTCACTGTGCCTGGGTCACAGTTGCACCCTGCCTGGAGCTTTCAATGTGGTTAGAGTATGCCATGGGCTTTAATGTTTCTTCAGCTCCCACCACTTGAGACTTCATCCCGTTTCAGTATTTCCCTTTCCCAAGGTTTTTGTTCTTTGATTTTTGTGGATTTAAAACCAATACTCATTTAATGTGATGGTTAATTTGAGATTGCACTCCTGTGGTGAAGTGCTGCCCCTTGCTGAGCTCATCAGTACTGGCTGAAGCTGCACACCTGACTCTTGTTCCAAGAGTGCCAAATGGAACCATATTAACTACTTGTTAGTGAAATTTCTTATCTTAGATGAAGCCCAAAGCTGCTATCAACTGATGTTTGTCCACTGATATGTAGTTCTACATGAGCTGAAAAACTGCTCGAAATAAGAGAGCAGTGGTAGGGATTTGTTACTGGAAGTCAGCTTCTCCAAAGGCTTCTCTCACTACAGGAGGAGAGCAAAGAGGAATTAAAACTCCCTTAAAAACAGTGAAATGGCGTGAAAGTGCTTATTGTGTGATTAGGCTTCTGGAGACCTAGAGCAGACTGTATCTAATGGAGAGCAGATAGGATGCCCTTTGACTGTAGAGCAGGGTAACAGCAGCAGCACATTTTCTCTGAGGCAGCCCTAGAGCTTTAGTTTCTCCTTCTGCAAGAATACTCCATCACTGATATTTTTGCTTTTATAGCAAGCTTACCTTCAGTCCACTTGAGCACCTAATAAGCAGGAGCACCTGACTTCAAGATGCATCATTACCATCTTCTCATGGTGTGACAACCTCGGATGGACAATCACAGAGAGATGGTACCCGGGCCAGTGTTAAGGCTTCAGTGTGTGACAGTAAGGACAACATCTGCCTTGCATATTTTTATTTGCCTACATAATCACACATAGCTTTCTATTGTTCCAGGAGTTACTCAAGCATATAATAGAGTTCCAATGAGTTCAAACCTCCTGGTTTAGATGGTGTTTCAGTGAGGAGTTGTTTTTCTGCCTCAGCATGCATTGGATTTTGTTTTATTTTACCAGCCCTGTCAGATCCAAGGAAGCACATGGAGAGAGGGTGAAGCAAGCCATGGACTCTGAATGCTGACTATGCAGCTAATACCAGAAATATTGAAATGGAGGAAACAAAAAATACTACCTGGAATGCATTTGTGGCACTTGCTGTGTTACCCTCTGGAAACCCCCGTTTGGCTGTGCATAGATCTGGCATCCGTGGGTGGACATGGAGCAAACAAAGTGACATGGCAGAGCCAGGAATTCATCCAGGGAATGGCAACCTGATCATTTGGGTTGCAGATTCATCATGTGGGTTCAAGGAATCTACCCAGTTTTGTTGGGGCAGTGCTGATGCATCTAAAGGATATGACCTCCTGAGCCCTGTGCTGTGTTCCCTGGACCTTGTCCAATTTGGGTGATGATGATATAGTGAGTTAAAAAAATATTCACACTAATGCATCAAGTGTCTCAGGACTTGTTTTGTAGAACTGCTTTGAAGTACCCAGATAATTGACTCGTGTGAAACTGTAACAGGAACAAGGTGTGAGCGCCAGCAGAGGCGGTGCCCACGAGGTCTGGCCAATGTCATCCTCCCTGCCAGTGATTCCCTCCTCCGTTAACCTCCTGACCAGGTCGTGTGTGCTACTGCTCCTGATTCTCCACAGCCAGGTTGGTTTAAACTGTTTGAGTTCCTGGTGCCAGCTATCCCAGCTGACTTGTTAATTTATTTATTTATTAATTTATTATATTTTTTTTTTTTTTTGCCTGAAGAGAATTAAAGTGCTCATCTGAGCTGCTTTGCCAACAGATCTGTTCAAAACCTCCAGCAAGTGGGTTTTAATGAGCAGCTGGGGGAGTAACTTGTTCCTGGCACAAGCTGCTCCTAAAGAGGCGATCTGTGCATATCCTTCAGGCGTTTTAAGGGACTGCACAGTTTTATTTCTTTAAATCATATTAAAAGTGACTTCAGGTGCTGCACTGCCTTAAGTCATTTGATTCCTTAAGACTGCATGGTGCCCACATCTGCCATTAGCACATCCCTTTAACGATCAAGGCTGGCCTGTTCAAACGAGCTGTAAGCAAGTGAGCACTCAAACCCCTTGGGAAGACAGCGGGACAGATCTGAACACATCACTCCTGCTTCTTAATTAGACCCCAAAATCTCAGAGTAAAGGCAAGTGATGTTTTAAACAATTCTACTATAATTGCTATCTTAGTTAATTTTTTTCCTAAGGATTTTTAACCTTGATTTTAAACAATTACATCAGTTGTACACTTAACATGAAACAGGTGAGCAGCCTCAACTCGCCACAGCAGCAGCTCAAGCAGCTGTTAAGTTATATGAACACCTTTGGAAGTTAGGTGGATGCTTAAATATTTTGCTGAAGAGATGTCTCACATTAAACAAGTATTTCTGTCCTTTGCTCTGCCAGAGACTTAAAGATATAATTTAAGTAGATGGGTGTCTTCCCCTCATGACTACAATAAAAGATCAGTGAGGGAAGGTGGTGGCAAAGTGTGCCAGAGGCAGTTGTGGCTCTGGTGAGTGCAGGAATGGATTAGAAAATTGTTCCATCTCTTGCTTTCATAGAAAAAGGAATCTCATCCTTTTCTTCAGGTGAGTAAATAAAAAGACCACTTTCAAAACAGCTGCAGGTAAATCTTCTACTTCTTTCTGTGCTTCTGGTCACTTGAAGCAAAAAAGATCTGGCGGGCAGATGTGCTCTGAGAGACTTCTCTGTGCTTTCTCAGAAGGGAAAATGCCTAGAGAAGGAAAACAAACTTGGTAGAGGCCATGCTATGCACGGTGTGTTATTAGCCATTGCTGTACTACACCACCCTCCATCATTCTGCATTGCTACCTGCACAGCAGCAAGCAGCTGTGTTCTGGAAATCACCAACCTGTGCTGTTCAAGGGGTGGATGGGGGAGCTGGGGTTGTTTAGCCTGGAGAAGAGGATGCTCAGGTGAGACCTTCTTGCTGTCTACAACTACCTGAAGGGTGGTTGTAGCCAGGTGGGGGTTGGTCTCTTCTCCCAGGCAACCAGAACCAGAACAAGAGGACACAGTCTCAAGCTGCACCAGGGGAAGTTTGGGCTCGAGGTGAGGAGAAAGTTCTTCCCAGAGAGAATTGTTAGTCATTGAATGTGCTGCCCATGGAGGTGGTGGATTCACCATCCCTGGAGGTGTTTAAGAGGGGATTGGACGTGGCGCTTAGTGCCATGGTTTAGTCATGAAGTGTGTGGTGACAGCTTGGACTTGATGATCTTTGAGGTCCTTGGTGATTCTGTGACTCTGTTTGTCTTGTGTTCTCGCTGGTGGACACCATGCTATTATTATCACCACACTCTCTGCTTACATTTAATTCGAGGATAGAAGTCCTCTTAAAAAAAAAAAAAAAAGGCAGCCACTTCAGTGGTCCTCTGTGCATTTGTATTCCTGAATATTAAATCCCAATTTTTATAGCCTTAGCTCAATCTGTGGCTTCATAAAACATCATAAATTGGAGCTTAGCTTTACAGGCAAGCAAGATGATTTGATAAGCATGGGACTGCACCTACTACATCAAATAACTTCTCCTCTCTTAGTATCCAGCAGCACTGAGTTATGGCACTGGTTCAGGAGCCAGCCAGGAGGTAGAAGCAGCTCTGTGCAATTGAATTAACTTCTTGCATTTGGCCTTTCCTTGTGGTTTTTTGGTTGGGTTTGGGTTGGTTTATTTGTGGTTTGGGTTGGTCTGGTTGGTCGGTTTGATTTGTTGTTTGGGGGGTTTTGTTTGTTTGGGGTTTGGTGAGGGGAGTTCTGTGCTGTGTTTTCTTTTTTCCTCCTTGGAAGAAAGCAATGTCTTTTAACCAGGCTTTTTCTTCCCATTTCACCTCAGAGCGGACTCAGCTAAGTGCAGCCTCTTGTAAGCACAATCATTATCTGCAATTTGCATGCAAGGAGCGACAGCAACTTTTAGGATGAAATTAATGTAAAACCTGAAACCTCTGCCTGTTCCATCATCCAGCCTTGCAAGTACAGTAGCTATGTCAGCTGCTGTATTAAGAGCTATTAAAATGGCTTTGATGTATTGCTGGGTTTTGGTATGATTTTCTCGGTTTTATTATTCCTCTGACTACCATTTGCTATTTTTAAATGGAATCTGCTATTATGGGATACGAACAGCCTGCCCTTCAGAGGAGACTCTGTGCCAATAGCCCTTCTGCTCATCTTCAGTGGCATGCACAGGAGGGCGCCCAATGATCCCCTGGTACTTCGGTGTCCTAGCCACCATTTATGCTATTTATCATCAAAGAAGGTTCTGATATTCAAGGTTGTGTGCAGGCACAGGAGCTGCATACAGAACACCTCTGCTGTTTGGCGCTGCTGCCTGAGAGCTGTACAGGTTTCATTTGGTGCAGATCTCCATTGGTGCTACTAACCATCAGGGATCTCTCTTATCAAGCTGCATGGCCCAGTGGCAGAGAGTGAAGAAGCTGCTGCTGGTCTCCTCAACCTCTTTTCCATGGTACAGTCTTATTCTCTTCATCTAAACCACATTTCTCCACCCATGGTCATGCAGTATTCACTCAGCCACTGTTGCTCCATGGTTCTGCTGCATGGGGCTTGGGCCATGCTTCTCCACAAAGACCTGCACAGTGGTTTAAAATTAATCCAATACCTGGGTGAGATGTAACGATGAGGAAAAAGATGAGTCTGCTGAGAAAAGAATTGTGTCTAATGGAATAACACCTTTTAGTGTTCCTTTTTTAACAGAGCTGCCTAAAAACTATTTATTTCTCTTCCCACAGATTTCTAATAATAAAAAAATAAAAAAAGCCTCGCTCTTGTTCCCCTAAACCAGGCTTCAGTTCCAGCATGACTGAACTCAGAAATTCCCCAGTCAGAACTATGGGACTCAGAGCTTCCAAAGTGACCAACTCCTCTTCAAGCCTAACCCAATATGCTGTTCATCTGGATCTGTGGCTTGGGAGCTAGCACGGCTTAGTGAGTAAAACCAACCCAAACTGAGAGGCGTTTTTTTGCCTTTCTCAGCATTGGGCTGCTCTTCTTTCTCCCTCTGGATCAGCCATCTTAACCAGAGCCTCCACTTGCGCACTTATTTTTATAACTCTATTTGCATATATTCTTCTGATGCATCTCTTTGACCAACACTCAACCACATTGGGTTGTTTTGTCCTTACCTTATCAATATCCCATTAAACTTCTTGCATCAAATCTGGAATGAGAAGGCTCTAGGAGCCGCAGCATCAAAGTCCCTTACCTGTTTTTCCAGCCACGCTGTCACAGCTCTATCTGCATTTATTTTTCACTATTCATTTGTCTAATTTTTTTTGGTCATGCTTTGTCTTTTTTTTCCTTCTTTTTTTGGTCCCCACTTCTTTGCACCACCGCTAAGATGCCACAAAAAGACTTTTGGCCAAGCTGCTGGTTTTCCTTGTGGAGCAGTTATCCAGTGTATTACTGGTGGTGCCTTTAGGGGGAAATACATAAGCTGGAAATCAAGCTTCCAAAAAAACCCCAAACAGCCCTTCTGATTAGTATCTCATATTGTTATCCTTCCTGCTTCATTTGTTTTCCAGATGGGCGGAATAAAGGTCAACAACCCTAGGGCAACGATCTGCTTTGAAAGAAATGTGATTTCTGGAAGGGAAATTTGCAAAAATAGCCATAACCAAGAAATGAGGAAACCTCGTAAGGAATTGGCAGTTTAGACTAATCTCCCGCGCCGTTTGTCTTCGTGAGTTGGTGATATTTTATTGCCCATGCAAATGTGCTGATGAGCTGGGCCAGGGCTTTTGGTGCAATTTCAACATCATTTTTCCTCCGCTCAAATTTGATATTACTGTCAGCATGAACAGGGAGATGAAGGGGACTGTTGTGAACTCGGTTAAAAATGGGGCGTGTCGCAGGCTGCTCTGGCCGCGCTTTCCCCGAGCGAAAAGTGGGAGCTGCCACAGCCTCAGGCTGGCTGAGGTATTGCTCTTGAATCATAGAATCAACCAGGCTGGAAAAGACCTCAAAGATCATCAAGTCCAACCTATTACCTAACACCTCATGACAGCTAAAGCATGGCTTCAAGTGCCACAACCACTCCTTTTTTGAGCACCTCCCCTCCTGTTCCCGTGTGTGCTTGTTCCAGAACATCATGGGATGAGTAGGGGTTGGACTAGATGACCTTTGGAGGTCCCTTTCAACCCTGACCATTGATTCTGTGGTTCTGTGATTCCTTGAGTGACAATGTGAGATCCTCCTGAATCTTTCCTGGCTGCTGGTATATCAGGTCAGCACTACTCATCATTCTTCTGGGAGGTCATCAAGGACCATGCATCCACTGCACAGTGAGCATGCCTCCAGTGTGGTCACCCACTTGGTCCTGCCTGGGAGCTGGATCTCTGCAGTCAGAATGTGGGGAGCTGCTGCCTGGCTCCCAGGCGTGTACTCTGCCAAAATCTGGGTCATGTCTCCCTCTAGGGGCTCGCACTGAGGATTAAACCCACCTTCCCCTGGCTGAGGAGGCTTTGGGTGTGCTGCTGCTTTCCTTTGGCAGTGAGATGATGTTGGAGATAAAAGGAGATTAAGCTTGTTGAGGCTGCAGTGTAACACAGAGTGTGTACCCGTGGGGCATCCCAGCTACAAGTTCTACATTAAGAAAGGTCGTCAGCAGAAATTAACATCCTACCTCATTCCTTGTGACAGAGGGTGGAGGGAGTGGATTTTACCCCTCTACTCCACTCTGCTGAAACCCCACCTGCAGTGCTGGGTCTAGCTCTGGAGTCCTCAGCACAGCAGAGCCATGGAGTGGGTCCAGAGCAATGATCAGCAGCAATGATCCAAGGGCTGGAAGCCCTCTGCTGTGAGGACAGGCTGAGAGAGGTGGGGTTGTTCAGCCTGGAGAAGAGAAGTCTCCAGGGAGAACTTGTTGTGGCCTTTCAGCACTCAGAGGGGCCTGTGAGAAAGCTGGAGACAGAGTTTAGCAGGGTCTGTTGTGGCAGGACAAGGGCTGATGGTTTTAGCTAAAAGAGGGAGATTCAGACTATATCAAAAAGAAGGATTTTTTTACACCAAGGTTGATAAAGCACTGTCCCAATGTTGCTCAGAGAGGTAGCAGATGCCCCATCCTTGGCAGCAATCCAGGTGAGGCTGGACAGGGCTGGTTTAGCAGAAGATGTTCCTGTTTGCTGCATTGGGGTTGGGCAAGATGATGCTGTCTAGGCTGTGATAAGACTGAACCATTGGTGAACAAGGTTTTGCTGTACAGAAGAAGGTCCAAGCAGTCTTGTCTTTGCTCTGTGCCATGTCCCCAGCCTGGGCAGTGGTGACACTACTTCTGCATCCCCTGGAGAGGGCAGGGGTGCATGCTGGCTGTACCCTGCACCCCGACACTGGCTGCCTGTTGCTATCCTCTGCAGCATCCTTGGAGGTGCATGTTGGCTGCTGGGGAGAGATGCTTTTCCAGAGGATGATTCTGGGTGTTTTGCTGATCACTGATGCAGGCTTAGTGTAGGGCCAGGAGAGAGGATGGGGACATAGATCCCTTGAGCAGAGAGTGAAGGAGGAAACTGGGTGAAACTTCAGGTTTTAGTTCAAAGTGTTGTTGAATGGAGCCCCGGAGGTGTCTGATTGGTAGGATGCAATATTCACCTGAAACTCATCAGGGGGAATTGGAATTTTGCAGTTTAATTTGACACTTCTGTGGGCTTTCTGAAGAGTTTGTGTTTTCTGGTGCTGCAGTGACAAGAGCAGTGGGAATTTTCCACCATTTAGTGGCCAGGCAGCCGTGATGATCGGTCTGTGCCACCACTGACCTGGTATTGATCAGAAGCTCTGGAAGAAAAGAGGCCTAACAAATAAATAAAAATCAATAAATTCAATAAAGGACAAACTTCCCAGAGGCACAAGTGGGAACTGCAGGAATTCAAAGGTGGCCCATGCATAGCTGGAATGACTCTGTTGGTCTTGGGTAAGGTATCAAGCACAGCTCCCAAATACTGCTAATTGGGGTACAGGCTTGTTGCACCAACTTGTAATAACCTGAAATTGAGACTAAGGCTTCCTCAACAGTCAGCTGAGAGATGAGATGAGTCATCTTCTGGAGGTGGGTGTCCATGAGCTGTGGTACATGATCGTCTGGGCAGGGAGTATCTCATTTTCAGATGGACAAAGTTAGGGGCAGTTTATCTCTGCTCTTGACAGTTTCTCCCTGGACCTTTCCTTCTGCTCCCTGAGGAGTAGCCAAGAATCCTGTTTCCCACAGCAATTATTTACCTGGAGATGATTTCCCTTTGCCTGAAAGTAATTAATCTTTTTTTTTTTTTTAAATGATGGTTGTTCAGTCAGCAGAATGAAGATCTCTGCAGAGCTGCAGTGGCAGAGCTGCTGATAAACTGGCTAACAAATTCTGGGAGAAAACCCAAACCAGTTTGGTACATTTGTTTTTCCATTAGCCGCAGCGTAGGTCAGGGATAGCTTCTGATCACCCAGCCTGCATACCAAAGGCTTGGTGTGCTTATGAACCTTTGGATCCTGCAGGGTAACGTCCTGCAAGATGCTCCAGCTTTGCCCCAAGGCACCAGGTTTAGGTAATTGCTCAGGGTAGAGCAGAGATGGATGGATGATGGGGCAGGAGATGTGAAGCAGGTACTGGGGGAATCATCCTTGTCCCACCACATGTGCCATCTTCAGCAGATCCGCACCAGGGAAGCAAGCCATAGATGCAGGAGATGTTTTACCTGATAACTCTTTTGTCTTCTGCCTGTCCCAGGAAGAAGAACTGAGGAGTGAAATTTTCCTTCATTTGGATTCTCTTGCCTGTGGATGTTTTGGCTGAGGTGCCCTCTCTGGGATGATGGGACCAGCCCTGGCTGCAAGGTCTCAACCTGGAGGTCCCCCATGGCTCCTGGATACAGCCTGACTATGGAGAGAGAAGTATTAGACTTCATTGTGTGCTCTTGATGTATCAGCTAAAGAACATATTTGAAGGGGACTAAAATATTTAATACTTTAATTTTAGTTACAGAAATTCAGGGACAGATCCAATAAAAGGCTTAGTATCTAACCTGGGGTTAGTGTCTGACCTGGGCTATTCCCTTAGGTGGTGAAGAGAGTTTTAGATTGGATGGTAGGAAAAAGTTCTCTACAATGAGGATGACTGAACACTGGAACAGGTTGCCTAGAGAGGTGGTCCCATCCCAGGAGATATTCAAGGTGAGGCTTTTAGGACAAGAGGTAATGGGCACAAACTGGAGGATGGAAAGATCCATTTAAACATAACTTTGAGGGAGGTGGAACACTGGAACAGGCTTCCTAGAAAGGTTGTGGAGTCTCTCTCTCTGTAGTCATTCAAAGCCCACCTAGATCTGTCCTTTGCAACCTGCTCTAAGGTGAACCTACTCTGGCAGAGGGGATGGACTTAGCGATCTCCAGAGGTCCCTTCTAACCCCTACCGTTCTGTGAGACTTGACAAGGCTCTGGGCAGCCTGATCTACTTGAAGGATGCCCCTGCTCACTGCAGGGGGGTTGGACTAGATGACCTTTAGACATCCCTTCTAGCCTGGGTGATTCTATGACATTTACATTCAGGCCAGGCAAGGAGGGTGCTGGGGCTCAGAAGGGCAAGGGGACAACCATGGTCCCTCCAACCAAGTGGGGCCAAAAGCAGCCTGCAGCTTCAGTGCGAGTAGTCTGTGTGACTTCAAGAAGGTGGCCTGAATCCAAGTGTCTCCTGGTGGTGTTTTGTGGCTGCTGTGGGTGCTTGCTCAGATTTTTCTGCTGATGATGCTGGAGCGGTATGGCAAGGAATTTATGCATAATGGACATAAATCTGGCTGTACGAGCCACCTGAGAGGCAAGAAAAATGCTCCCTGTCAAGGATCTACATACAGAAATACATTAAACAGCGGCTCTCCGTAGAGCAGGAGCTTCACTTTCCAATGGAGGCTTTGGGGGGAGTAACGAAGAAGAAAATTAGTGCTTTGGCAATGTCTTTTCTTTCTTTCTTTGTTTTTTTTTTTTTGGGGGTGGGGGTGGGGGGGGTGGGAAGGGTCACTGGCAGATTTTTGTAGCTGTAAAAGATAAATGGTGATGATAATAAATTCTTCTAACTTTTAAACCCCATCTTCCAAAGGAAGCTGGAGAAAGCTTTTTCTGTGAGCTTGTAGAGTGGGGCGAGCCGCTCAGCTGGGACTTCAGGCCGCTGCTGTAAGTTCCAATTAGCAAAACATACATTACCAGTGGCTGCTTCCAGGATGGGAGAGCTTCTGATGGCCATGATGAATGGCTGCAGACCCTGCATGCTTGTGCACAGCCTCTTAACAGCCCTTTGGTGAATTATCCACAGCAACTTCATCAAGCTCTCCATTACCAGCGGAGGGGAGATGCCTCTTAGGGTGGGGTTGCAGCTGCTAATGACACAGCCTCTTCTCTTCCCCTGGAAAGGGTGTGATGGGTGGTTGTTTTGGTTTGGTTGGTTGTTTTTTTCCAGTGACTGAAAGCTGCCAAATGGTGTTGACAAAGGGAGTTAAAAGCCGAAGTGATAAAGGAAAGCTCACTCATTCCCTTCAGTGTGTTAGTTATTACAAAGGGAAGCGTGATGTTATTAAAGCCTCTGCAAGCCTCTTCCCCTCGCATTTCTGTGGCTCTGGCTTTGTTATACATATTCTCATAAATTATTTTGTTGCTATAGCAATACTTTTCTGTGGGCCTAATCCTTTCTCATTTACAGAGGAGCCCTTTACTTTGCTCTCTCAGCGCAGTGGGGCCTTGACTTTGGCAAATTACCTTTCAAATTGAGTCTGGAGGTGGATTTTTTGCTTTTCAGTGCTAATCTAGATTAGGGAATTCCTAATTTGGGTTAAAGTGGGTTTGGAAATTCTCACTGAAATAAGTGTCAAGAGGTCACAGCTGTAAAACCATAACATATATCGTGTGTGTGTGTGTGTATATGTATAGATGGATGTGCATCTTTGCAATCACAATGGATCTTCTTGTCCTATAAACTCTCCTGTATAGAGGAAAGTGGCAGGAAAAGAAGCATGATAAGAAATGTAGCATCCTGCAAATTCTTACTGAATTCTTGCTGAAACCTTTCTCAGCATTTAAATAATCTCTTGCAGTCACAAAAAAAGCAAAATTCCCAGCCATGTAGCAAGCTGAGCAGTGAGGAGGATGGCAGCGTGGCACGAGGCAGAGAAAGGAAGCTCTGGTGAGTCCCAACAGTGATGGCTTTGTTGCAGCCCATCAGTTTTCTTCTTTTTCTTTCCTCTTTTTGCATCACATTTCTTTTATGTGTGAGGTTGAAAGGCTCAGTGCTGTTTAGCCTGGAGAAGAGCACACTGAGAGGGAATCTGGTCAATGCTGATCAATATCTAAAGGCTGGGGGACAATAGGGTGGGGTCAGACACTTTTCACTGGTGCCCAGCAGCAGCAGAAAGGGCAACAGGCACAAACTGGAGTCCTTGAGGTTCTATCTGAACAGGAGGAAAAACTTCTTTGCTGTAAGGCTGCTGGAGCCCTGCACTCAGCTGCCCAGGGAGGTTCCAAACCTGCCTGGAGTTGATTCTGGGGAACCTGCTGTGAGAGGCCCTCCTTGAGCAGAAGAGGTTGGACTAGGCGATCCCCAGAAGTCCCTTCAAACTCCCACCAACCTGGAATTCTTTCTCTCTCTGTATATAATAGATATATGTGTGTTCTTCTCAAGTGCTTAGTACCTGTTGTCCCTCACAGTGGCTCACTGCAACCCTCAGCAATCCTTTGCTCTGTAGTATGTGGATCTGAAGCAGAGGTGAGAAGATTTAAATTACTAAATAGATACTTATGATTACCTATGTGTGTGAAAGTCAGGTTCAAGGCAAAAGGATTAATTTGTTTGCCTTGTGTTAAGCAATAACTTATTAAATAATGTGGTCTTATATTAATTTTTAAGCAGCCAAATTTAGAAACAAGACCAAAACTCCAGATGATCTTTCCTTAATACCCTAAAAGAGTAACTACAGTAGCAGATATGTTGCCACAAGCATGCAAAATGAGTAATCATGCAAGGTTAATAAATATAACTCCAGATACTGAGCAGCAGAGAGCTGCTCTTGAAGGGCAACCACAGGCTGGATTCTGCTACTGATGCTTCAAATGAAAACATTGAAAGTCCAGCACTAATTCCTTGCAAATGTCTGAGACTCAGCCAGAGGGCCATGGGTTAGTGGCAAAGGGTGACTATCATCCACAGCCTCCTCCTTAGGCTCCTAAGGATTGACACACATTTAAATTCAGCCCAATTTATTCATGGTTGCTCCTATAGGCAAATCTATTCAGATGCATCTACTCTTTCAACTATTCCCATTGGGCTAAGTGCTTACAGCCTTCCTAGCTGACAGATGCAGGTGTCTCAGCTTATGCTCAGCTGCCTTAACACCCTCATGTATTTCTTCTGTTAGGAATTAGGTCCCTCCTACAGAGAAATGAAACCCTCGATGCTTCCTTGTTTGAATATTCTCATTGCCAGTGTGGTAAGATCTAAGAGGTGGGTGCAGTACAGACGGGTGAGAGCCACAGGCATAAGGAAGAATAATGAACTTCTCAGTAAAAGTGAAAATACAGGAGGGATCTCTGAGTTACAGGTTGTTTTCTATTTCCTTGTGAGGTCTGTTGCTTCTAACTTCCTCTGACTTAAAAATACAGACAGAGAAACCTAGTCCCAAAGTGTCTGCCGAGACCAGCTCTGGAGCTACCATGGCTTTCTCTGAAGATCTTCAATTTCCTTGGCTTCAAAACTCTATTTGCTGTTTAAGCTTGTAGGATGTTCCCACTATGTATACAGAGCACAATTTAAATCCTAAGTATAATTGAAGTGAGTTATCATTGATATCTGTTGTAATAACTTCCCCTAGGGGCTGCATGACTGATGTATGCTTTGCCCAGTCTCTGGATATTTGCCTTTTTTCCCCTTTCCCCCTCATCCCCCCCCAGTTGATGTCTGCATGTAGTTACTGAAATCCTAAAATGTGGGCATTTTATACAAGGTTTAAATATTGCTTTAGTACAGGGCAGGGGCTGTCAAAGCAGGTGTATTAATATTCCAGAGGAATGATTTTGTTTGCATGAATGCCACTCCTCTTATCGTCCTGGGTTGTCTGGCCTTCCCTGTTCTATGCACAGAGAACGAATTGCTTCTCAGAGTGGGAGAACAGAAGGCAGGAGGAGTCTGAGCCATGTGTGTCAGATCCTGGATCTGAAATACCATAATGACCCAAAGCCTTTTCTGAGGTGGGGTGGGCTGGGGTGGGGGAATGGGGAAATAAGAAGTGTTCTGAGTTCATACCTAAAGCTCTTTTGTTAAATTCCTGCTTGCTGTTTGCTCAGGCTCCCACGGTACCTGACCTCATATCCATCCCCATCAAGTTCCTTAATACCTTAGCAAACTCAGTGCTGTGCATTGTCTTTCTGGAATAAGATTTCCAAATGTACATTTGGGGGTAGCTGTTTTAGCAGACTCCTTTTTGTTGTTGTTGTTGTTGTTGCTGCTGCTGCTGTTTATTCATACTGAGTTTTATTGAGTGTATTGAATCCTAATTTCTGGTGACCAATTAATTTTTTATCGTGGCCATATCACCAAACCAAGATAAACATCATTTTTTTTTCTTGGTGTCTGTTTCTCACCACAACAAATCAATTTAATATTTTGAGTAGGAGGAAAACTAACTGAAGCTAGGAGGAATCTAGATAACTGTGTGTCTTTGTTAGGCCACAAAAAATAAAGATATCTCACAGCTTTTTAATCATGGATTCTCAAGGTCTACATTTAATATCTGGGATTTAGCATAATTAATTTCATAGCAGAGTTTATAATCAAATTCATTATTTTTCATCATAATGCAAGTGATAAATTGTTCAGGATAAATGATCATCCATCTATGCCATTGTTGAGATTATAACCCTAAGATGGGTTTGGGGATGGTGAGACTCTTCCTGAATCAGGACTGGTGAGATGGAGACCTTTGGTACCCTGCTGCTGCCTCCCACAGCTTTATCTGCTCCCAGTGCAGGTAACCTCACACCAGAACATATTCTCACAAATCAGGGCAAAATCACCCAATGTAGCTGAAGTCATCAGAGAATGACCTATCTTGATCTGATCTTGTTACCCCTGAGCAATGACTGCATCTGTATGTTGCATTATTTACTCTCTATCAGTAAAATATAGGCCAGCTTTGAAATGCAAATCAGCTTCATCTACCAGCCAAAGCCTGCAGTAGGCTAAATCTACCAAAAGAGAACCATCTCCTTGTTAGGACAGCTTCATTCTCACTGACAAACCAAGCTCCCTGAGATAAAGCGTTTCTCTTTGGGACTTCCAATGGAAAACAATCTCTGCTTCTCCTTTGTTCTCCTCCTTCTGAAGTTTCAGCTTTCCTCCAGGTACTCTTTGCTGGTCTCTGTTTATCATGAAATCGATATGTGTTTTTACAGGGCAATCCCAGGCATGTGCTGCATCTGCTCCCTGAAGGTCCCATCTGACAACATGTGCTCAAACACTAACAGTTTTCAGATGGTGTGGCCATGTGTTCTGCACATGGTCTGAATTGGGGCTTTCCACACAGCCATCACATTTGCTTAGGAAGAAAGTTCCTTTCCAGAGCAGAAACACAACATCGTCCTTTCTGGTGCCATCTGGTAAGAATAAACACTGCAGCAGAGTAAATCCATTGTCCCCATACATCCCAGCAGAAGTTCCCACCTGAAAACATGTCTCCTGTAATGGCCATCAAATAGATGTCCAACACATGCCGACAAGCCAGTAAGAGTTCTTGTGATTCCACAGTAACTTGAGCTAGGAGCAAGGGAATCCGACAAAGAGAGGAGATGATCTTGCTAACAACATGAGGACTGGAAAAGAGGGAAAACACACCCAGTGGAGCAAGTGAAAATTGGAAAAGGGAGAGAAGACATCCAGTGGAGCAAGTGAAGATTAGGAAAGAGGGAAAACACTTCCAGGGGAGCAGATGAAGACAGATTATGAAAACACTGGACCTCAGTCTGCATGCGCAGCTTTCCAGTCTGGTGGCTCAGTGGTATGAGCGGGGGAAAAACAGTCCCTTTTTATTCCCCAAGTATTTAGTGTTGCAGTCTCAAATGTTGGGCTCCACACTTGTAGGTAAATTATAGCCAGACCTCCCAGGAAATTCCATTTTTACAGCCCTGTTTCCTTACCGTCCCTCATCCTGGGTGCTGTTGGCTGAATTTCCCCAGGAATGTCTACGGTTAGTTGCATTTACATGTGACAATCCTAGTCTTCAGTCTGCAAGAGGCCAGTTGTGATGCTGGTGACAAAGGAGAGGAGAGCATGCAGCTGGGTGTAGAGAGCAGGGACCAGCAAAATGCAGATGTTGTTCTCTTTTCCTCAGCAGTGACATGCAGCCAGGAGTGGAGTGTGGAGGAGAAAACTGGGTAGCGTTGCACCAGTTTAGGGCTAGAAATGCAAAGCTTTGGCAGTCGGAGCTAGAGAAGGAGTTAAAGAATGCAGATTTATTAATCCCAGTTGTTCAAACCAAACTCCAGCTCAGATAACATCTCTTTTCCCAGGAGCTGAGACTTCTATGCTAAAACTCCTCTTTTGGAAGTGCCTGGAATAGTTTTCTGTTCCTGAGTCCTTCATGCTGAGCTATTGATTTTTTATTGTTTGTTTTTGTTTTTTCTTGGCTCTAATCAGATGTTGTTGCTTTCTCTTAGTTTAGCTTTATAGCTGTTTAATGAATGCTGTTCCTAAATGGAAGGAGGATAAAAAATGAAATTCAAAGGATTTGAGAGCTAGAGAAACCTCTTGGAATCTGATTTGTGGTGCGGTCTGGGTAGGAGGGGAGCTACTGCTCGCTCTCCGTCTCCGATAAGCCTACACCAACACCACAGATGAGACCATTTAGCCAGTTTTAAAAATCATTCTGAAGCAAAAAATCACTTCCAGATGTTTCTCTAATTTTGCAGGATACTGAACTGTGAACAGTCATTAAACTTTATCCCTTTTGCTTCCTGCATTTTCAGAGAGAGAAACAGACAAAAGAATGGAGGGAGGGGGAAAAAATGAAAACCCAAACTGTGCCACTGCTGAGTGATGATTGTGAAAGGGAAAACCTCTGGACTAAATGTTTATTGTGGGTATGGCCAAAGGGAAAAGGAGGCAAGATGCAAGGAGAAGGCTTGAGAGTGCAGTCATTGCTCTGAAGAGTGAGACTGATCACGTGGCTTGGTGTGGGTAAACCCAAGTGTTGGAAACCTCCCTGCAGAGAGAAATTTGTTGAACAGTTATCGCTTTCCCTGTAGCTGGCTCTGACTGAGACAGAGAGATTGAGATTTGTCAGCAAAATGGGGTTTGCTTTTAAAATTAGTTTTTATGTGCCGAAGGACAAGCTCCTGAGTTGTTGTCCTTCCTAACCCTGAGTGGGAATTGAGTGTATTTGCTCCAAAAATGCTGTTTTCAGACTAGGAATTAAATTGTACAACCCCAGAATCATTTGGTTTGGAAGGAACCTTTAAAGCTTGTCTAGTCCAGCTCCCCTGCAATAAACAGGGACATCTTCAACACATTGCTCACAGCTCTGGCCCAACCTGCCCTGGCATCTACCACCTCTCTGGGCAACCTAGGCCAGCATCATATCACCTTCAGCACAAAAAAAAAAAATTCTTCTTTCTACCTAGTCTAAATGTCCCTCTTTTAGTTTAAAACCATCACCTCTTCGCTATTGCAACAGGCCAAGGGTTGCTACAAAAGGATTGTTCCCATCTTTCTTGTAGACCCCCTTTTAAGTACTGAAAGACCACAAGAGGGTCTCCTTGGAGCCTTCTCTTCTCCAGGCTGAATAGCCCCAACTCTCTCAGCCTGTCTTCACAGTAGAGGGATTCCAGGCCTTGGATCATTGCTGTGGCCTCTGCTGGCCTCTCCCTGTCTCTCGTGTGCTGGACCCAGCACCGTACGTGAGGTCTCAGCAGAGCAGGGGGGCAGAGTCCCCTCCCTTGACCTGCTGCCCACGCTGCTGGGGATGCAGCCCAGGACATGGTTGGCTTCTGGGCTGTGAGTGTGCATTTTTAGTTCATATCCAGCTTTTCACCCACCAGCATTCCCAAGTCTTTTTCCACAGGGCTGCCCTCCATGCCCCAGCCTGAGTCAATACTAAGGATTGTCCTGACACCGATGCAGGACCTTCGCACTTGGGCTTGTTGAACCTCAGAAGGGTCACATGGGTCTGCTTCTCAAGCTTGTCCAGAAGCACCTGGAGCAATCTCATCCCTAAAATGTTGATACACATCCTGAGGCTTCAACTTGAGACAGCATATACTTACTTAAACTCCTCTTGTTAGATGTTAGTTCATCTATGGTAGCCTTCAATTCTTCTCTGCCAATTAGTGCTGTAGTGTTCATTTTTGCTTGTCACAGAGGTGAACAGAGAAGACACCATTAGCTTTAATTTTGTTACCTTAGTTTGCACCTCTTTCTTTCATCCATTTACTACTGGAGAAATCTGTGGAGCTGTGTAAATTTGCCAGTCACCCAAGCACATACCCTGCAACACTCCTTGTTTTGGGGAGAAATAAATTAGCTCTCGTCTACCCCAGCGGTGCTGTCTGTAAATTGCTGCATGCTCGCTTTGAGTGACTCGCTGTTGGTGCTGCTTAAATTTCTCACTTGGCTGTTGAATGGAAAACCAGCTCTCATTTGTATTCACCAATTAAGGGCCAATAGGATGCATTCATGTGGTTGCAACACTGTTTGGAAAGGACCCAGCCCAGCCTTTCCCTGTATTTTCCCCTCTAAAAGGTGTCGTTTTACATTAGCATCCTCTCTGCTAGTGCTGAAGCAGCTCCTGGGTGCCGTTTTCCCGTTGTTGTGGGTTCTCTGGATTAGACTGGCTGTTATGAATTTGACAACAGTTATCAAATCTCCCCTGCAGCGGGCTGACTGTCAAGGATATGATGGTCAAATGTTTCACATATTGCAATCAAACCATTTGTGTTTGGTTTGAAGAATTCCAAAAGAAAGCTGTCAGCTACGAAATGAAGTTGAAGTAGCCTGAAGCTTTTGGAGCATGTTGATCCAATTATGATGATCCACTCATATCCTTCAGCCTTTTTTTTATTTTTTCCTCCTATTTTTTTTTTTTCCAAATCAATTTTCATTCTAGCTCAGGGGACAGGTTTGTTTCTTCTTTCTTTTTTTTTTTTTTTTTCTTTAGTAATGCAGAGAAACATCTGTAAGGGTATTTCAGACGTGTTGTTTCAGGAAATTTCTTTTTTGTGCAAGAGAGCGTTGAACTCTCTGTGTATTTTGCAAGTGCCTTTTGTCTCCAGTGCACACACACCCCCCACCCCCAGCTCTCCGATACTGCATGTTGTGTGTCTGCACATGCAACCTGAATTTTCACTTTGTTTACATGTTCTCCTGGTCAGAGTTAGAGCAGAACTGATTCTGATCAGGGATTTTTACCTCCCAGCTCGGTCTCTTCTCAGTGCTGGCACTTTCTGGAGTTCCTGGCCTGTTTTCACAGGCTGCTTCTAGCAGTGATGCTGCTGGTGGTTAGACTTACTGCCAAGGGTTGGGGTGTAGAAAGGCTCTTGATCCTGGGGAGACCAAGGTCAATGTTTAGTCTTGTGTACCACGTGCATGGAGGAGCTGACAAGACAGGTGACCCTACACTGGCCAACAAGAGATGCCATTGCATCTACAAGATATTCACTATAAAGCTGAGGCATCACCAGGGGCAAGCTGCTTCTTCAGTACCCAAGGGAACTCTGTCTGTAATGCCTTTGTTTCTAATTTTTGAGCTTCTGATTCCAATTCCATAATCCAGATCCTGAATCTGGTTCCTATCTGCTGCTGAGTCCGTTCTGGGACTTCTCCAACTCCCCACCACGCTGACAGTGACACCATTGCCATCAAGGGGTTGGATTCAGCACTGGCTTGTATCCATTTTTATCCATTTCATTTTGTTGTTATTATTTTCGCTCAAGCTTAGTTTTCTTTCCCAACTCATCAGTCTCTCTCTCTCTTGTTCCCCTTCTCTTCCCTTTGGGAAGGCAGAGGATTTCAGAGTGTCTGGCTCTGGCTTAGTGGCCAGGCCAGCCCTAACCCTTGACAGTGTGTTCAGTGCAGTTGCTTGAAACTTAGAGGGAAAATGCTGCCAAACATCAAAGGGTTAAACGGCCAGCACATAGGAATGGGTGTAAAAGACCCAAACCCATGAGTGCGATTGAGCAGATTCTCAGCTGGCACAGCACAGCAAAGCTGTTTGTCACCAGCAGAGCTGTGTCCTGGAGAGACACCGCAGCCTGTGACACGTTGACATAACAAGGCTGTGGTCAGCTGGCTCCTTTCATTGCTTTAGCTGAAAAACAACACTTGAAGCAGCTTCACACTTGTTATTCTGCTGCCAGGGAGTTGCTGCTGTGTCTTGATCTCTTTGCACCCAGTGCAGACAGAGGAAAGCCACAGTGTGACTGATGTGACCGTGAGTACCAAAGCCATGTTCCCTCACATCCCCTGCCTGCCTGGGCATCAGCTGGCTTGCTTGTGTGATCTGTGGTGTAATGTGTAACCAAGGCATAGCTGATGGCATTTCAGTATCTTTGCACCTTGCAATGCTGCATTTTTAGGAAGGCTTTAGACGAATGTTGGCTGCCAGCAGAAACCAGATTTATTTTTATTCCCTTCTGAAGTCCCGGCATTTCTGAAGGAAATGAAGAGTTTATTTGATAAACCTCAAATACCCAGGAAGACTCTCCAAATGCTGACTTGAGCAGAGCCATGCCGATTTGCACCAGCTGAAACTTTCAGTCTTTTCTCTCTGGCTTTGTACACAGCATCTGCAGCAAGGCAGAACCAAATTCCCTTGTGATTTTGCCAGGAACTGGATCAGCCCCATGAAAGTGGTTATCTGGAAAGGAACAGCCCAACAGGTACCAAATGCCTTGCCAAGTGTTTTTATTCACTGATGACAGAGAACTTGACTAAGATCAGAGATCACCTTTCAAACCCTTTTTTTTTTTTTCCCTTGGCCTAGATGTACTTTATCTTGGACTTAAAGTATATCCATCAAACTTTTGAAGTTCAAAACTGAACCAGTTAGTTTGCTGGAGTCTCTTCACACTGGACAGGAGAACTGCTGTTGAAAAAGAACTATTCCACTGTAAATTATTAACTGTAAATATTTATTTTTCATCAAAGGAAGGAGTCCCAGAGGTGAGCTCGGTATCCAGCTGGCAGCTTTTCAGTGCTGTGTGAATTTTTCTGCACCCTTTTCCAAGCTGTGCAAGTCAGGAGGTGTTGAAGACCGGGTCTCCTGGAAAGGCCAGGAATAAAGGCAAGTTTCACATAGATAAACACAAGATTCTGTTCCAGAAAGGATTTATCCTGAATTTTCCCCCAGACCAGAAATTTGATTTCATTATAAAGCAAAGAGAAAAAAAATTAGTTTCCAGTAGAAGCAAAGTGTTTTGGAGGCTCTTTAATATTTCATTAAAAAGCCTCTCCCTAATTTGGGTAAATATCCAAACTATCTTACTTTTATCATACAATAGGAATGGAAAGAGGAGTTTGATGCTCCTGCAGGAGACACTAAACTGCTGTGCTTGCAAACATGGTAACAGAGCTGCACAGATGTTTCAGAGAAGCACAGACCTGCAGAAACCCAGGGGGAAAAGAAACCAAAACCCTGTCCAATCTCTCTAGGTACTAAATTGTACAAGGAGTGAGGCAAAATTAATACAGCTCATGATACCAAAATAAGGGACATGCCAATCAACATCTCCAAGTGCTGATCTGAACTATCCCAGGAACACAGGATTCAGGTGAAAAGAGAATCACAGAATTCCAGCATGGTGGGGGTTGGAAGGGGTCTCTGGACATTTTCTGGTCCAGCCTTCCTGCTAAAGCAGGGGCCAGGCACTTTTGGAATCTCCACAAAGATGACTCCACAGCCTCTCTGCACAGCCTGGGCCATTTTGCTCTTCTCCAGGCTAAACAGTCCCAGGTCTCTCAGCCTCTCCTCTTCTGCTCCAGGAGCATCTGCTGCAGTCCCTTCATCTTCTTTCCAGCCTCTGCTAGACTTTCTCTATTAATTCCCTTTCTCTCTTGAACTGGGGAGCCCAGAACTGGACCCAGTACTCAAGATGCACCTTCACTAGGGCAGAGTACAGGAAAATGCTAGTTGGTTGATTGTCACATGGAGAGTGGAGCTTGGGGACAGACTTGGAGCTCACAACCCTCTGGGTATGTAGGACCAGGGGGACAGGACCACTCTGTGAGGTGGTTCTCACCTGATTCCTGCTGCTGTTGCACAAACTCTCAGTTCAGTTCCAGCAGCTCTGAAGGTCTTGCAGGAGGAAAGAGCAAAGGTGAGGGTGACAGAGCACTGAAGCAGGCTGCCCAGAGAGGTTGTGGAGTCTCTTTCTCGAGAGATCTTCAAAACCCACCTGGACATGTTCCTGTGTGACTTGCCCTGCTTTGTTAGGGGGTTCGACTCGATGATCTCTGGAGGTCCCTTCCAGCCCCTGGCATTCTATGATTTCATAACTGGAAAGAAAATGAGAGAAGTAAGATGAGCAGAAGGATGATGTGAGGTTCAGGTAAACCCACCCTGATCCACGCTGGCTGAAGCTCAGCCCCGAGGCACGTGCTTTGCATCACAACACGGAGCATCTAAGGAAACGTTTTGGTGTTATCTTCTGAAAGGGAGGAGGAAGATCCCCAGTGCTGCCTGTATCCTCGACCCTTCGTGTTTCCTGCTTCAGGCATAAAACCCTTATCAAATCCATGCATAAATATTGTACAACTTCTAGAGCTGTGTTTAGCTGCTTACATTGCAACCCCGAGTCAATGGAATCATTTTCTGACTTTATTTTAGTTTTTCATTCTGCACCGCTGCTCAGGGCTGAATACATAAAGCTGATGCATTTCAGGACCGAAGCTTTTGGCCTCAAAGTATGGCAGTCATCAGTCAGGTCGCACACGCCAAGACTGGTGGAATTTGGCATAGCTGTTTAAACTTAAGGAGGGGTAAATTAAATGAACCTTTACCTAAGATCTGCCGCTGAGGACGGAATGATTATGGTTACAATAGAGATGCTAATTTATCCAGAACTGTGGAGTACTCAGCTTCATATCAAAATACCAGTATTAGCCAGGATCAATTCCCACAAATCTGCCCAGAAAGATACAACTTGGATCAAACAATAACATTTTTACTTCAGCTGCACAGACAAAGCTTTGGCTCTGATGTGTTTTCCTGGGTGAATTACAAAAGCAGGATTTGGAGAGTCTTCCGTCTCGGGAATTAAACGCTCAGAACTATTGACTGTCAACTTGAAAAATGTTAGATTGCATCTCTCCTCAATTGTCTTAAGTTTCTTGGAATGGAGCCCAGCTATTAGCAGGGGGTAAATAAGACAAAAAATTGACAACAATGTGCATTATAGGGCGAAGCGTTGAAGGCTGAGGTTTAGATGCGGACGGTTAATGGATTTCTGTGAGCTGTGGTATTTGATTTGCAGCTTACCATGGGTTTGAAGCAGGTTTACCTCACTTGCTCTCTAGCAGTGTTCAGAACTGTGTATTATATTCCTTCTGAAGTACTGAAAAGCAATGTTTATTAACAATATGTTTTAAATGTGCAGCTGGGTTCAATTTGGCCGCTGGTGCGGAGCAGTGCAGCAGAGTGGAAACTGCTTGGTGAGGTAAGGATTAATTACCTATTATTTCCAATGCATTCATGTTATTTCCAAATTCCTTTTGTTTTCACAATATCCTGTGTCCACACGAGTACAAGGGCAGACTGGGAGTGATTCTGCCTTTCCAGAGGATTGTTGTTTTGCTTAGTTTCTGCTGATTTATGTTGGGCTGTGACAATGCTTCTTGACTAAGCTTTCTGGACCGGACCATCTTTACTGGGGTAGGAAAGTCCCAGGAAAGAAATTACTGTTCTGCCACAGTTAAAACAGCACAAACTTCAGAGAATCCCAGCATGGTGGGGGTTGGGAGGGACCTCTGGAGATCATCTAGTGAACCACCCATGCTAACACCAGGTTACCCAGAGCAGGTTGCCCAGGTGGGCAGTTCAGGTGGGTTTGGAGTTTATCCAAAGATGGACACACCACAAGCTCTCTGGGCAGCAGCCTGTTTCATTGCTCTGGCAGCCTCACAAGAACACATGTCCTGTGTTCCAGTTTGTGAATGTTGCCTTTGTCCTGCCATTAGGCGCTACCGAGAAAGAATCTGGCACTATTGTCTTGATCCTCACCCTTTAGCTATTGATCAGCATTGAGAAGATAGCCTCTCAGGCTTAGA
The DNA here is from genome assembly GCA_033816785.1 of Picus viridis. Lineage (NCBI taxonomy): Eukaryota > Metazoa > Chordata > Aves > Piciformes > Picidae > Picus > Picus viridis. The sequence goes on along the minus strand of CM066580.1, from coordinate 21,808,731 downwards.
ACAAGAGGGCACAGTCTCAAGATGTGCCAGGGGAGGTTTAGACTGGATGTTAGGAAGAAATTCTTCATAGAGAGAGTGATTGCCCTTTGGAATGGACTGCCTGGGGAGGCGGTGGAGTCACCGTCATTGGAGGTGTTTAGGAGGAGACATGATGGAGTGCTTTGTGCCATGGTTTAGTTGATTAGATGGTGTTGGATGATGGGTTGGACGTGATGATCTCAAAGGTCTATTCTATTCTATTCTATTCTATTCTATTCTATTCTATTCTATTCTATTCTATTCTATTCTATTCTATTCTTCAGGCTAAACAGCCCCAGGCATCTCAGCCCTTCCTAATGAGCATCTTTGTTGCCTCCACAGGACTCTCTTCAGTAGTTCCACCTTGATCTTGAACTAGGAGGCCCAAAACTGGGTCCAGTACTCCAGACGTGGCCTCACTCGGGCAGAATAGAGGAGGAGGAGAACTTGATGCAGAACCTCTTCTTAATGCTCCCAAACTTGCAAAACTTCTCATGTCAACAGGTTCATTTGCTTGTATGTGATGAGCAAGGGTACAAATACCTTGTCACAAGCCCAAGCAGCATGCACAAACCTGAGCACATATTAAAGCTCAGCTCAGCAAGGTGCTTCAGCCTGAGATTGCTTAAACCTGCATGTAACCCTGTTAAAGCCAATAGGTGTTTCACATCCACTCACAGAGTGCATGCTAAAGCACTCTGGCAAGCTGAGGGCTGGCAAGCAAAGCAAAACCTTTACTCCCTTTGCTTCGTTTTACTTCTGAGGCAAACGAGTGGTGTTCCTGCCTCGCCCTACGCTTCCTTGCTCGGGAAAATATTTCTCCTGGTATTTTTCTTTAGATTCTGGCTGTGTTTCTAGAAGAGTGGCCAGTTTCCCCCACCCTTCCCCGTGGCTGTGCTGCCTGAGCCTTCATCCAAGCAGCTGACAGAGGCTTTGGGTTGAGCTGCCTTTAGTGCCAGCTTCCGTTCTTTCCTGGTGTCAACAGCAAGTTTCACTGTGGAGTTCAGGATAGGTTTCTGGCCATAATTCAGGTAAATCTGCAGATGATAATGATGAATTTGGGTCTCTTATCAGTGATGCCCACAGATAGGACAAGGCACAGGAGGCACAAACTAGAACTCGGGAAGTTCCACTTAAATATAAGGAGAAAGTTCTTTCCTGTAGGGGTGCCAGAGCCCTGAGGCTGTCGGGAGAGGTTGTGGAGTCTCCTTCTCTGGAGAGATTCCAAACCCACCTGGATGTTGTGATCCTGAGCAACCTGCTGTGGGTGACGCTGCTTTAGCAGGGGGATTAGATTAGATAATCTCCTGAGACCCCCTGGAACCATGCTGGCACTCTGGATGCCGAGGATCTGGGCAAACAGCTTCTAAAAATAGTGTGCACATAATGCCTTTAAAAAACTGACTCCACTCAGCTGAGGAACATCAGCCTTGCCCTACCCTGCCTTTTGCAAACTGCTCTTATGTCCCAGCAATGACATTTTGTATCTGGAAGTCTGCTGGGTTTTTCCATACATGCAAACAACTCTTGATTATTTTTTTTTAGGAGGATTTTTTAAGCATTGTGTTTCCCTCATTCTAGGTACTATGGCACCTGAAAGGAAATGACTTCCACATATATTTGGTTGATAGAGCCCATTCAGGGGTCATGATGTGCAAAAGAGAAACTTCCAAGCAATTTCTCAGGGCATGGCTTTAGTAAGAAACATAAACCTGAGCCTGACCATAAGCATCTGGCTTGTTCCATTTGATGAGACCATATAGCCAGCAAGAAATGGGCTGGACCAGAAGGACTTCTTGTCTTCTCTTTTTACCAAAATATGACCCACTTGGGGTTAAGACCTGTGGCAATATAAACTGACAGCTTAGATTCCATAGCTGCAGGATCATCAGATCACTGTGTAGGACAATATGTGAAAAGAAAACGATTCAGAGCACACCAGGAGGTCCCAGCAAAGCAGAGAAGCAGACAGGCTAGGTGCAGCTTCCCCAGGGTTCCCCTAAATGAGGAGTTTCCAAGTTCCCATTGATCATTCCTTTTGCAACATGTGTATAAAACAGCAATTTGATGTTTCAGGAGTGTCATGTCTGGGTGATGAGTCCATCAATTTTCTTGGGCTGCAGGTTTCCCTTCAGTGGCTGGAACGTAAATTATGGATAGCTGAAGGAGAATGCTGTAAATTATTGGTGCCTGCCAACTTCAATATCCTCAGCCTGATGGATCCTTGATTTGACAACAATCTGCTTGTCACTTGCTCTTGCAAAATATTAACAGGCTCAATTATCAAATGTGCTAGCCAACTGTTAAATTGAATGGAGAGAGTAGCTGAAAGTCCAGGGATGCAAAGGCTCGGTCAGGCTCAGTTTCTATTCTTGCTGCAAAGCATCTGCTGAAGATCAAGAGCTGCTCGTGTTGGGCTGTGTTTCTTTAGACTTTACAGCATTTTCAAAGCAACTGTGGCTCTTCCTCTGGGAAAACTGCAAGAGCACAAACTTTGTTGCCCAGCTTTCACAGGTGCTGTCTGAATGCCTGCTCTTGGGAAGGGTGTGTGACCTAAAATGAGTCTCTTGGAAGATGCGGGAAACACGCTAAGTGCTTAAACAAAGTCCCCGAGCTTGGGAGGAAAAGCCAGGTTCCCGTCACTTTATAACTGGTGAATCTGGTGCTAAGGTGTCTCCTCATGGCCAGTGCAAAAAACATATCTTCAGCTGAAAGACCCTCTGGGAAAACCATCCCACTTCACTCTGCTTTTGTCTGCCCTTCCTTAGTTTTCCCCATCTGGTTTGCAAACAGCCAAGCCATGAACATCTCTTACTGCCCACTTTCAGAGCACCTGCTGCTGCAACTTGGATCTAAACCAGTCTGGGAGATGACAGAGAGTGTAGGAAGCTGCAGTTCCCCAAAGATTGTGAGGAGACCATAAAACTGTGATCTCTTTAGAAAAACAATAGCCAGTGGTACCTCCAGGAGAGCTGTGGGTGTGCATGCTAGTGGGGGCCACAGGGAAGCAGCCACCAGTCACTAGCTACATCCCTTGGAGATAAGAAAGAGGCACCAGGGGCTGGAGAGAAATCCACCATTCTCCTGCTCTAACAAATAATGAATTCTAAGAATATGTTACTAGCAATAATGGAGAGAATCCCCTGTAGCATTGCAGCACAAAATGAAAAAGATTTGTGGGACAGCCTTCAGCACCTCTGCTTGTGGACCTTCAGGAGCAAGGTGGCTTGGAAATGCCTAACAGGAGCTCTCAACATTAATAAGCTCTGGTAATTTAATTGCCCCCATCACAGGTCCTAGCAGCAGCAGGAAGAAAGGAATTGCCTGTCAAGGGGAGGGAGAACGCCAGGACACCTGGACAGCTGTGCTCTGCTGAAGGTGTCATGAGACTGCCAATCAGGCCAAGCAAGGAAGGGTGTGGTATCTAAGGCTCTAAGGTATCGTGTTTAAGTTCTAAAACTTCTCTTCTACACCTGCTGCAGCTTATTTTTGGGTATGGCTATCTGTAAATTCTCCTAAAATAACATTCCTGCAAGGCAGGGTAAATAAGCACAGACCATTGGTTTGAAAAGCTCTGAGACACCTTCCACCATCTCACCCTTTGCAGATGAGGCATTGATCAATTACTACATTTAATTGCTTCTGTGGAATCTAAAAAGAAAGCCATACCTTTAAGCAAGCTGCTCTGCTCTGGGAAATAATGGTGAGCATTAGTCTGTCTCCTCATGCTGTAAATTATGAAGGCTCTCTGCAGATATAGGTGTTGTGCTAAGCATTACAAGCGGTCACCTGGAAACAAGTAAAAGTGTGAGTAATAGCCCAATGCAAATGAATTCCCCGGTGATAACGAGCTGGTAAACGCTGACACTCGAGAGAGAGGCAACGTGGGGCAGGAGGGCGGTGTTTGGCTTTGCAAATGCAGTCCCGGTCCAGTCTCAAAAGATTCAAGTTTTACACAGCGGTTGTTCTGGGGAAATTTGCTGAATCCTAATATTTAAGTTGAAAGCATAATAAAGGACGATCTTTTTAATTCTTTACTTTTTTTTTACAGCCTTGTCTGATAGGTTTGATTTGCCAGTTCTCACTGAAGCAAAACTTTCCACTGCCTTCAATTATCAGCAAATTGTGTTGACCTCAATAAGGGTTTTGCAGCACTGGCGCCTGTAGCATGAATAGGCTGCTCTGCACGGGGAAGTGACTGCGTGGAAATGGCATCTTCTTACTCATCAGTTCTGCTTCCCCAGGGCACACCGAGCTGCTGCGCCTGATTTGAATGACAAAACGCAAGGTTTCCCTGCTCTCTCCTCCTGCAAGACCTTCAGAGCTGCTGGAACTGAACTGAGAGTTTGTGCAACAACAGCAGAAATTAGGTGAGAACCACCTCACAGAATGGTCCTGTCCCCCTGGTCCTGGATACCCAGAGGGTTGTGAGCCCCAGAGTTGTCCCCAAACTCCACTCTCCGTGTGACAATGAAACAACTACCAATTTCCCCTCCCTCTACTCTGCCCCAGTGAGGTCACACCTGGAATACTGTGTCTAGTTCTGGGATTTCTAGTTCAAGAGTGTCCAGTGAAGGCTACAAAGATGCTGAGGGGACTGGAAGTCTCCGATGGGCTGAGAGACCTGGGCTTGCATGGCCTGGGAAGAGCAAACTGAGAGGGCAGCTTCTCAATGCTTATCAATATCTGAAGGGCAGGGATGAGGAGGATGGGGCTAGACTGTTGTCAGTGATGCCCAGTGCCAGGACAAGGGGAAGAGGCCCAAACTGGAACACAGAACGTTCCGCTTAAGCATGAGGAAAATGTCTTTGCTGTGGGAGCTCTGGAGCTCTGGCCCAGGCTGCCCAGAGAGGTGGTGGAGTTTCCTTGGGAGAAATTCCAGACCTGCCTGGACATGGCAATCCTGAGCAACCTGCTTGTGGGTGACCCTGCTTTAGCAGGAATGCTAGACTTAGATGATCCCCAGAGGTCCCTTCCAACCATTCTGTAATTCTCTGATTCCCAGTGGGCTACTCCAGTCCAGGAGCTTTAAATGCTCTCCGTTTGACATCCTCCTGATTTATTGCATTTGTAAAGGTGACCTTAAATATTTTAATGGTAATAATTCTTTCAAGGACTCGAATCAGTAAATGTGCTATGTTCATATTTTGGCATTATATACTGTAGGCAATTTAATCCATATAAGCAGTTTCAGTGATATTAGCACTGTAGGCAAACTGATGCTAAAGTTTAAATGTCAGAGAGAGTTTTCATATTAGATCTAGTGCAAACAAAGCATTTTTTTTCCCTTCCAAGTACTGAGGCATAAAATACCAGGAGATAGTAAAGACAGAGAGTGCCAATGACTCTGAAATAAACAGGAGGTGAAATTTATAGTATTTTCAAATATGTGCCCTATCCAAGGACTGCTCAGCCACACAGATCTATAAAATTAGAGATAAGAGGAAAACCTTGTAGTGATCCACAATAACTGCACCTCCAGCAGGGTGTCTGTCTGGATTTCTGTAACTCCTTGGAGATTTACTATTTCACCTCAGATTTATCACCCCACTGGGCATGCCATGGATGACACCTTTTATTTCCTCCAGCACCCTGCTTATTATATAATGGCAGATCCCACCCTGCAGGGACATTGCTAAGCCATTGTCCAACCCTTGCCAGCACTGAAACACCGGCATCATCCTGCCAGTATTCATCCAGGGATGCTATGGGAGCTATGGGGTCAGGCAGTTTCCCATCCTGTGGCCTCAAAGCTCTGGGTGCCTTCTTGCACAGAGACCACCTTAATGGGGGGCAAAAAAAAAAGGAGGTGTCTTTTTATGGTTTCCAGCTTGTGGTGAGGTATTGATTGCTGCTTGTGCTGAGGTAAGTGATGAGCATGGCTCTACAGAGCCACGGGCCCTGGTTAGGTGCATTTTGTGGGGACACCTGAGCCAGCTGAGCACTTGGTGGCATCAGCTCATAAAACCTGTGACAAATGGTCAAAAAGTTTATTGCCCGTGTGCTGCTGCTTATGACCCCATAAACCACCAAGGCTAACTTGTGTGGAACCCTGGGCTGTTTGACAGGATGTTTTCCTGTTAAATAACCTGACCTGCTGAAAACCCTGGGCAAAACAGGGGTGGCTGTAGGGAGCAGCCCACGAAAAATAAGCAAAGCAGCCCACGTGCATGCTCAGCAGCATATATAAATCATACAGCTTCGGTCCCCTGGAAACACATACCTTGATTTCAGCTTCTGCACAGCTAAATATTGTCCCTCTTGTCCCTGCCAGGACACTGAGGTGCTGGAGTGTATCCAGAGAAGGGTAAAAGGAAGCTGGTGAAGGGTCTGGAGCACCACTCCTGTGAGGAATGACTGAGAGAACTGAGGTTCTTTAGTCTGGAGAAAAGGAGGTTCAAGGGAGATCTTCTTGCTCTTTACAGCTCCATCTCCAACAGCAGGTGCACCCATCACATGTTCTGGCCATGCCACTTGGTTGAGCAAATGGTCCAGGCAGAACCTGAGAACTGCAAGCCCTCTAAAATTGAGAAGCAAGCGAGGGTGCTGGTTAAAAATCTCAGTGTTCTGCTGAGACAGTGCCAAGAGCCTTTATTAATAGTCAGATCTCTAATCAATATTCAAGAAAATCAAGGTGTAAAGATCAACCTGTATGTTTATGTTTCTGCCTTTGTCCTGCCTGCACTTCTTTTCATCAGGGTCACACTGAGGACCTCAGACTTGCTTCATTTTAAGCTCCAATGGCAGTCAGAGGAACCCAATTTCAGTTGCCTCCATGCAAGATTTTTTGTTTTTCCCAGTCAAAAGCAATTCTTTCGCTTCCTTAGGTCTATTTAAACTGACAAACTGTAAATAAGGTGCTATCATGGCTTGGTTTCTCCCCAGAAGATGCTATCACCATACTTAAACCCACCTCTAGACCGACTTGTGCTAACTGCTACTGCATCAATAGATGATAAACCAATAAATTAAAGTAACGGTGCATAAAGTGATGAATTCTGATCGACTCAAGGCAATAGAAAATAATTGGAGACTTTATTGCTATTTCCATTTTTAATGGGGTGCTATGGCAGCACATTCTTGCAGCAGGGCTGCAAAGGTAAATTAATCTTTATGCATCATCATCAAGCAGTGTAAACATGGCCAAACTTAATTACGATATAATAGATTGTTAAGTGCCTGCCCCGCAGAGGTGTAATTGCTCTCAGGCAAGTGATTACAGCAGAGATGACTATCAGACAAGGTCTTCTTTAAAAGGCTGGCTGGAGCTTTTGTATGCCTCTGACAACAAACTCTATGTGAATGCCGTGCCAGAGAGGCAGCTTTCCACGGTCCAGCTGCAGTAGAACTTAGCTGAGGGATAAAGCTGCGTTGATGGTGGAGTGTTAACGAAACGTGCCCTGAGACTGCAGCACTTTGCCACCAAAACCTTTTCTCTGCAAAATCACAACGAGAGTAATTGAGACTAAATTAAAAGAGGCAGCTTTAGATACTTTTTTTTTTTTTCCACTGAGGATGATGAGACACTGCCCCAGGTTGCCCAGAGAGGTGGTAGATGCCCCACGCCTGGAATCACTCCAGGTCAGACTGGATTGGGCTCTGAGCAAGCTGCTTTAGTTGCAGAGGTGTTGGACAAAGGTGTTGAACTTTAAATGTTGTTTCCAGCTCAAAATATTCTCAGATTCTCTTCAGAGCATGGAAATAATCATAGGTAATATGTAGAGAGGGTAAAACAACAACAACAAAAAAATTTAGCAATGGTCTGCTCCAGATCATCAGAGAGGCCACTTGGACCCATCTTGGTCATCAGAATAAAACAGCACAGAAAACACGAAGTGTTGAAATCTCAGCTTTGTGTGCTCACCAGTGTGCAGAGGGCTTCTCTGTGCTTGGATTGCTATTTTTAACTCTCTCCTCAGTTCCCTCTTTGCTCATTTACTACATCACTTTGCTTATTTTTTTTTCCCCACCTAAAACTAACCCTGTTTAAGTCCTGCACATCTCAAAGCCAGGCTGCATCCCTGCATCTTGCTTTTGCATTCCCACTCTTTGATAACAGCTTTTTACTAGCAGCTCAGTTGAAAACCCTTGATGTTGCCTGATTCCTCAGAATGCACAACGATTCTTCAGCTGGAAAGGAAAGAGAGGAGCTCTGAATGATCCATATGTTGAAGTACTGTGTTCTCATCGTTTAAATGACAAACTTCCCTTCAGACATCCACAAAGATGCATTCATGACTCCCATCCAATGATCCATTGGCCAGAGGCACATCCATTGTTTTAATTTATTTGGGAGGAAAGGTGCTTTCCTGCCGAGTTGGGATAAGCTTGCTTGGCACCAAACAGATGTTCAATAATAGCAAGACTTTACTGGAGATGACAAGTAAACACAGGCAAAGAGAGTGAAGGAAGGAAAGCTGCAGGATCTATAGGTTCCTGGTTCATCAAACAACAGGCCATGGGTTTAATCAGGGTTCTTTTATAGATGGAGCAGCAATGAAACAGAAGGATCAGGGGGTGTCAGCAGAAAGTGACATCTCTATGTTACTTGTGCTGGAATTGATTCTGGTGACCCTACTGTGAAAGCACACAGTTGTGTTGTCCTCCGCTGCAGCACAATGGTTTCTGGGGCTGCTAAACCATTCTACAAGAAGGATGGAGAGAGACTGTTTGTGAAGGCCTGTAGTGATAGGATGAGGGGCAATGGCTTCAAACAAGAGAAGAGTAGATTTAGATTGGGTGTTAGGAACAAATTCTTTACCATGAGTGTGGTGGAACACTGGAACAGGTTGCCCAGGGTGATAGTTGGGGCCCCATCCCAGGAGATATTCAAGGTGAAGCTTGACAGGGCTCTGGGCAACCTGATCTGGTTAAGGATGTCCCTGCTGACTGCAGAGGGGGTTGGACTGGATGAGCTTTGGAGGTCGCTTCCGACACAGACCATTCTGTGATTCCCATTGTGAAAAAAGCCTTAAAATTTCAATTGCATGCTCAGGGAGAACTAAAGGCACCTGAGAAGAAACCCACCATGTAAAATATCCAGTTTTGCTCTTGCCAGGGAAAAATGCTTCTTAAAAGACCAAAGTCTTGCATCTATTCAGATTTTTCCTGTTTGGAGAGAGATGCTGTTCAAGGAGGCATTGAAGAGAGCAAAGCCAGCTGATTCATCGGGAGATCAAAGAGAGAATGCTGCCTTTGAGATAAAGAAGGCTTTCCTTTGAAAGATTTCTCTTTTGTGCAGGAGTGTTGCAGCAGGATGTCCACCCACCAGGAGCATCTCTGGGTGGGACACCTCCTCCTAAGAGAGCACGCGAGGAGAAAAGGACCTATTCTGCCTCTTCCTGGTGAGCATAACCTTGGGGGCAAAATCAACTCTTTGGATGCTTCCATCAAAGTGAGACTTTGTGCCTGACCTTCTCCAGACCCACCACAGCTTGGAGGCTAGATGTGAGGAGGGCAGCATACCTGCATCTGTGAAGTTTCCCCACCTTATTGACAGATAACTAGAATAAAGCCTTCAATATTTAACCCCCTCTGAAGCATTCTTGCCTGCAGGCAATCACAAACGGGGAAGCCCAGTGCTGATTTTCTAAGGAAGGGTTCTTGCCATTGTTAAGGCAGTTTGCCAGGCTTGGCCAGGGGCTGTGTGCCTTGCCTCGCTCCACAGAATCACCATCTAGTGAGAGCTGGAAGTGATCTTTCAAGATCATCTAAGAGCTGGAACCAGTACTCCAGCTGTGACCTCACTCAGGCAAAGAAGGGCAGAAGAACCTCCCTTCACCTGTTGGCCACACTCTTAATGCACCACAGGAGACCATTGGCCTTCCTGGCCACAAGAGCACATTGCTGGCTCATGGGGAACCACCAGCACTCCCAGGTCCTTCAGCAGGTTGGCCACTCACCTGTACTGGTGCAGGGGGTTATTCCTCCCTAGCTGCAGCCTTCTAGTACTTGCCTTTTTGGACTTGACCAGGTTCTCCTTCTCCCTGCTCTCCAGCCTGTCCAGGCCTTGCTGAAAGGTAGCACAGCCTTCCAGGATTACCATGTCACAGTCATCAAACCCTTAAGCATTGAAATACTTTTGTGGCTGTTTTGGTAAGGTTTGATGGTACAGAAGGTAGACTGGCTCCTACAGGTGCCCTCTTCAGCACTCTGTGGTGCTTCCAAGGTTTTTCCAGCTACTGAATCTTTTAAGAGAAGGAACACAGAGTGGGTTTATGCTGCAGATTAACTGCACAGTCTGTCTTCATTTGTGTTTGCATGCAAATTTATTTCAGTTTTACTGTTGGCAAGTTAGCATAATGATATGGGAACTGCAGTATCCCCAGCCCCATGGGCATTGCAGAAAGTCTGGAAGAGCTGCTCTGAAGGCATCCCAACTTGCAGATGCTGCTTGGCGAGATGTCAGAGAGATTTTTCACTGGATAATGGAGTGGAGAGAAAAGTTAAGCATCAGCTACTCTTGAAGAGATTTTTTTGTCATTCAGTTGTGTATTCAAAAGACTTCAGAACCAAAGTTTTGGTCATTCTGGAAGTAGCTGCTTCAAGGTTAGGTGATCTTCCCTGGGGCTGTGCTAGGTGACCTTCCCTCTGGGGCTGTGTTTTGCAGTGGGAGCTGAGTGTCACAGGATGAGCCCCAAGTATTTACAAACAGGTGCAAGAGCTTATTAGGGAACAAGGATCCATCAGACCACAGGTTGACTGGCTTGAATCAGCATGTATGGAGACTTTGACATCATGATTTCTGTCTCTCTGTCTATCTATCATTACCAAGTCCATCTGCAGGACTTCAAAACTCTAGGAGTTATGTTTACAGCATCCCTAAGCCAAAGGGAGGGCTGTGGTGAGGTGAGTTTTTATAACATAGTCATTTTGAGAGTCTCATTAGTGTGCTTGAGATGGAGAATATATGTGGTGCTAACTTAAGTGCAGAGATGAACTTAATGTGGGAGCAGCATGTCAATGACAGGGGCTGTTTTGGAGAGGGTTCTGTGAGCAGCAAAGGGAATCACATTTGGAAGCAGAAAATTTGAACAGAAAATTGTAATGATGAGACCAATCAAGCTCATTAAAGCTGTTATTTTAGCTCCCTCTTACATGACTGAGGGTATTTAAAACAGCTGTGGCAGAGGGACCTCTGGTCTGTATGTGAATGAAGGCTCTTCCCAGAAGCCTTTTAATTCTGGAAGCTAAAAAGTAACTCAGCACTTTCTGAGCTTGTCACTGACATAGCTGAAGCTTTGTTGCTCTGCTTCTTCCCAAAGGCCCTCTCTTGACTCAGAGTAAAACCACAGTTACCAATAGTTACTAAAGGGAAATCTCCACGTGGGCTAACCAGGGCCAGGCATCACAGGGCACAAATGCCTGGTGTCAAAATAGAGATGGAGAAAATCATGGGAAGTGGCTACAGCAGCTTTTGTCCTCTGCATCTAGCCCTTCCACTCCTGTGTTTCCACTTGAAAAGAGCTCCTGAGTAATTTATCATGATATTCAACTAATAGTTTGGGTGTGGGTTTAGGACAGAAAACCGCTCAAGCTGAAAAATACTTAATGTTTGCTGCAGAAGTCAGCCAAGCAAGCTGCCCTCCCTGCTCAGGGCTGATGCTCAGCTGTGCCTAAACCCCAGGTGATGGGCAGGTGAGAGACCACACTACTCCTAACCAGATCAGTGGGCAGGCTGTGGTGCTCAGGATGGTGAACGGGCAGTGCCACCGCAAGGAAAAGGCATGAGAGTCGAGAGAGGCCAGAGGCAACACTTCCTTCTTGTCAGCTCAGTTTAGTGCAACAGGTAAAACAATGTGCCACAAAACTGGATGGAAGTGGAAAATGGGAAGGTAAAGTTTTTCATCCTTTATTGAGCAAGGTGGGGAGGAAAAGGGAAACACTATTACAAAAATGCAGAACATTGAAGTCTTGAAGGGGTGGCGGTGAAAAGTTAAGAGGAAAGAGCTGGAGTTACTGTGAGGATGAGAGGGTACAGGAAAGAATTAATCAGTCAAATCTCAATAGAGAAACAGCATCTCTGAAAATAATCTCCTGACATTGTGAGGAGTTGGTGAGATAACAAACGTGGCTGAGAAAAGTGAGTAGGAGGCATGGGGAAAGAAGATGGCAAAAATGAACAGCAAAGCAAGGGCCAAAGAAAAGCTCTAAGTGGCAACTGGCGTCAGACCTAACTGCATTTTGGTTTAAAACAGGAGCTGAGATGCAAACATGGAGGTTTATAAAGCTCTCCCTGGGCACAACATGCTGGTAACCTTCTAGCTGAGGTGAGGAAGTAACTCAGCTGTGGAACTGGGATTGGTGTCTCCAAAACATCACAGCTAGAGCTGTGGGTTTGCAAAGAAAATAGACTTCCCAGCCCTCAGCAGGAATCAGCAGCCATTCAGAAGTGAAGAGAATAAAGAGAGGTTTGCAACCTGAAGTGTGATCTCATGTAAGTAAAAGCTCTTGTAGACTTAGTGCATTGTTACTGCTTGTAAGTATCTGCAACCAGGAGCACTGGATCTCCTAAGCCAGCATGATGCTGAAGTTTTGAAGCACTGGAGCCTGGGTAGCAAGATGGATTGGCAGCTTTAATAATTCCCAGATCCCAGACATATATGAAATGAGCCCTTGATGAGAAAGGTCTGATTACAAATAACCTGCAGAGAGATGAAAGTTTGCTTTTAATATCTGGGGTTTTTTTAAGTCTCCTTTGGACTTTCAAGAGGCTTCAAAAGAAAGCAAAGACTAGAAAACAGTTTGATTTAATACTGTTAGATGTGTGAAATAAAATGCTGGACAATAAGGGATGTAAGACAAGCAACAAGTGCAAATGACTCAAATCAAATGAAAGAGCTAATTGAAAATAATGGAATTAAAACCTTTCTGGCATGTTTCTGTTCATCAGTTTTTCATCACTCTTTGCAACAGCAGTATTATTTTTTTTAATCTTTTTTTGTTTGTTTTTATTTTGCTTTGAAGAACAGACTTTCTCCACCATAAAAGGCAACGATTTTAATCAGGATCTGAAATGTCATTCTATGGGGATGCAGATGCTAAATGCCAGTCAGGAAGAGAAGCACCATCAACATGACCCAGCAGGACAGCTAAGGAGCTACACGGGCTTTGTCTAGAGAGCTGCCTGATACAAGATCATGATAGCAAGGCTCTTTATCTCCCACTATGGTGATACTGCCAAACAGAAAGGGACCTGGGGGTGCTGATTGACAGCTGCCTAAACATGAGCCAGCAGTGTGCCCAGGTGGCCAAGAAGGCCAATGGCATCCTGGCCTGCATCAAGAATATTGTGGCCAGCAGGAGCAGGGAAGTCATTGTGCCCCTGTACTCTGCACTGGTTAGGCCACACCTTGAGTCCTGTGTCCAGTTCTGGGCTCTGCAGTTTAAGAAGGACATTGAGACACTTGAACGTGTCCAGAGAAGGGCAACAAGGCTGCAGAGAGGCCTTGAGCACAGCCCTGTGAGGAGAGGCTGAGGGAGCTGGGGTTGTTTATCCTGGAGAAGAGGAGGCTCAGGGGAGACCTTATTGCTGTCTACACCTACCTGAAGGGTGGTTGTAGCCAGGAAGGGGTTGGTCTCTTCTCTCAAGCAACCAGCACCAGAACAAGGGGACACAGTCTCAAGCTGTGCCAGGGGAAGTTTAGGCTGGATGTTAGGAGAAAGCTCTTCACCGAGAGAGTCATTAGCCATTGGAATGAGCTGCCCAGAGAGGTGGTGGAGTCTCCGTCCCTGGAGGTGTTCAAGAGGGAATTGGATGTGGCACTTGGTGCCATGGTTTAGTCATGGGGTCTGTGGTGACAGGTTGGACTTGATGATCTTTGAGGTCTCTTCCAACCTTGGTGATTCTGTGATACTCACCAATGTGTCTTTGTTTTCATTCTCTGTGCTCCCTAAAGGAAACAGTGTTGTCTTCCATAGACCTTCAGCTGGCCAAAGCTCTGCCTCCAGTGAGTAACCATAAGGTAAGGGTGAACTGAAAGCTAAAATCTGTTAATCTGAGGACAGTTTTTGGTCAGATTACCCAACATGGAGTTACATTTATTTTATTGTTTTTTAAAAGGGGCTTTGGTGTGTGTTTCAAAACTGAAATGAGATTCACATCAGGCTGTTTATGTGGGTTTGTTTTCATAGAATCATAGAATCACAGAATTATTTGGCTTGGAAGAGATCTTTAGAATCAAGTCCAACTCTTAACCCATCACTGCTGGGTCACCACTACACAGTGTCCCTCAGCACCACATCTGCAAGTCTTCTAAATCTTTCCAGGGATGGTGACTCCACCACCACTCTGCCCAGCCTGTTCCAGGGCCTGACAACCCTTTTGAGAAAGAAATAGTTCCTAATATCCAAACTAAATCTCCCCTGGTTTAACTTCAGGCCGTTTCCTCTTGCCCTGTCTCTCGTTTCTTCTGAGAAGAGACTGATCCCCACCTCTCTTTACATTGAAGGTGGTGAGACCCTGGCTCAGGCCTCTCTGAGCAACCTCATCTAGGTGAAGATGTTCCTGCTCACTGCAGGGGAGGTGGACTAGATAGATGACTCTTAATAAAAAGTTCCCTTCCAACCCAAACCATCCTATGATGATTCCTTTTTTTATCCCAAGCCCAGCACACACCCTCCTTGTTTTTGAAGTCCAGGGCAGGTATAGCCCAGCAAACACGTTTGCTCAAAGGATCTACAAAGGCCAGGAGCCTTCAGTGCCTCAAAAAATAAGTTGAGCAAGACATGACTGCAGAGTGCATCTGCGTGGGGGATGTTACATACAGTCCCTGAATGAGACTTTGCCGTGCAGAGCAAAACTCAACCTGAACCCACCAACCTCGTGCAGAAAACTCCACCACACATCCCTGACATCAGTATTCAGAAAGTTTCCTTCTCCTTTTGGATGGAATCCTGTAGAAATAATTTCCCCATGGGCATCAGTGACAGGCGATACAGTATACCAGTGCCAGAAGTAACCACTCAGCAGGTTCAGCTACCCCGTGGCTTTAGGAGTTATTTGTGCTTTACTCCATCCTGCACACAAGCAAGCTGTGCTGCCTTTCTCCTGGGCAGCTTCCTTTTAAATCTTCATGGAGAACAATCCAAAACTGAGAAATTGTGAGGACAGTTCCCCTGCTTGTGGGAACAGTGTTTTTGAAATGAAATTATTTCCCCTGGGTGCTGCCAGGCTGCCTCTTCATTAGCTGGGGAGGAGAAGCGCCTGCGCTTGCTCGGTGCTGAGCGCTCCTGGTGTAAGTGACTGCATAAAGAATTCATCTCTAGTGTTAAAAGCCAGGCCAGGGCTGCTCTTTAGGTTTGGTGAAATATACAATCAGTCTCAGTAGGGGGTTATGAAGGTAAAGGAATTAAATAAGGGGGGGGGGGGAGGGAGGAGGAGAGAAAAAAGAAGAAAGAAGAAAAAGGAAAGGAAAAGGGAAGAAAAAAGGAAGAAGAAAAGAAAGAAGAAAAGAAGGGGAAAGGGAAGAAAAAAGGAAGAAGAAAAGAAAAGGAAAGGAAAAGGGAAGAAAAAAAGGAAGAAGAAAAGAAAGAAGAAAAGAAGGGGAAAGGGAAGAAAAAAGGAAGAAGAAAAGAAAAGGAAAAAGAAAGGGAAGAAAAAAGAAACAAGAGAAGGGGGAAGAAAAAAGGAAGAAAAAAGAAACAAGAGAAGGAAGAAGAAAAATTAAGGGAAAGGGGAAGAAAAAAGGAAGAAGAAAAGAAAAGGAAAAAGAAAGAGGGAAGAAAAAAGAAACAAGAGAAGGAAGAAGAAAAATGAAGGGAAAGGGGAAGAAAAAAGGAAGAAGAAAAGAAAAGGAAGAAGAAAAGAAAAGGAAAAAGAAAGAGGGAAGAAGGGAGAAAAATAAAAAGAGAAAGGAAGGAGAAAGAAAGGAGAAAGAAGGAAAGAGCAAGAAAAAAGGAAAAAAAGAAGGAACAAGGAAGAAAAAAGGGGGAAAAGGAAAAAAAGAAGGAACAAGGAAGAAAAAAAGGGGGAAAAGGAAAAAAGAAAGAAAAAAGGAAAAAAGAAAGGGGAAAAAAGGACAAACAGTGAAGAAGGAAAAAAAAAAGGAAAAAAACCACAATAAAAGAAAAAAAGAAGAAAGAAAACGGGAGGGGGGGGGAAAGGCAGAGTAAACCCCACCAGCCCCAGTGTGTTCCCATAATGAAGGGCCTAAAAATGCCCCACTCATTGATGCAAAATTGCAGTTATTGTTTATCCTCCTTCTACTTCACACGGCTTTGTACAATACGCACCAGGCAGAATGCAAGCAAACAAGCGGCACATTAGTTAAGAGACCTTCCATTTTACTTTGGCAGTTCACGATAATGGAATTTAATTGTGGCAAAAAGCTGAATAATTTTAGCTGAATGTCATTTGGTTCATTCAAACTGGGAATCAGGGACATTTTTTAACAAAGGTTTTCAAACTTCTTTTGAAATCAGGAAGCTGCTGCGCACAGATAAGGGGAGAGGTTTGAGGATTCTCTATCAGAAATTTCAAGGTTTTTTTTCCATCTGCTTTTTCACATTAACTGGTAATTATCCAGAAAGGCACATAATAGTGCAGAAATGACAGAAGCTGACAAAGGTTTTCCTAAGATATGTAAATTGTCAGTGATAGGCAAGGTGCAACAGAAAGGCTTTCTACAGCACAATTATTTATGCCGGTTTCGTTTGCTTTTAGGTAGCGCTGATGGCATCCGGCACCGCCGCGGTTATCACAGGCGCCGCACGGCCCGCCGCCGCGCCGGGCGCGTGGCAAAACCTCAGCCTGGAGCTTGGTGGTCTCCTCCGACTCTGCTGCTCTGTGTAAAATACGTGTGCAGAGAGATTGCTGAGGGTCTTGCTCGTTATAGCATTCCCCTGCCTTTCTCACACTGCATAAACACATGGGGAGCAGGCTGCCCACAGAGGTTGTGGAGTCTCCTTTGCTTCTGAAACCCACCTGGATGCATTCCTGTGCAGCCTGCCCTGGGCCTTCTGGCTTTGACACTTGGGTTGGACTAGATCATCTCTGGAGGTTCCCCTCCAACTCCTAACATTCTGTGACCCTTCACAGAATCACAGAATTGTTGTGGCTGGAAGAGACCTCTGAGGTCGTCAAGTCCAGCCTATGACCTACCGCCACCACACCGACCAGACCGTGGCACTAAGTGCCACATCCAGTCTTTCCTTAAACAGCTCCAGGGATGGTAACTCCATCACTTCCCTGGGCAGTCCATTCCAGTGTCTGATTCTCATTTCCATGAGGAAGTGCTTTCTAACACCCAATCTAAACCTCCCCTGGCACAGCTTCAGGCCATGGCCTCTGCTCTCTAGTCACACGTTGCCTGGGGGAAGAGCCTGACCCCTACCTCACTACAACTTCTCTTCAGGTAGTTGTAGAGTGTGATGAGGTCCTCCCTGAGTCTCCTCTTCTCCAGGCTAACCAACCCCAGCTCCCTCCGCCTCTCCTCATCAGATTTTCCCTCCAGTGCCTTCCCCATTCTCCCTGCTCTCCACACATTGGTTAGGGCTGGTCTCGTGGGTCCACCTTCCTTCCAGCAGCCTGCCTTGAAGGACAGTGCATTAGAAGAGGAATTCAGTGGTTTGTATCTGGTTTGTTAGCCTTTTCCACTGACGGCATATTTTGAGCCATTTGAAAGTGTTCAGATGAAACACTGGTGAGGCACTTCATCTGTGCTTAAAAATTTACTGCTGGGATGGGAAGATTTGAATACTCTTAGCTTATGTTCCTTAAGGGAGAGAAAAGCCAAAAATCTCTCTCTAAACTGCCCAGGCACTCTCTGGAGTTGTTACACCTTGGAGTGCAAAACTACCAGCTCCATGACATGCCACTTGGGTGGGCTCCAGGGGTGGGACAAAGGTATTTGAGGTCTCTGCTATGCAAGCACAGGAGTGGAGGGCAGAGGTTTGATAGATACCCCTTCCAGAGGGGGAGATTTGGGCTGCTGAGTCCTCCTGGGACGTTAATTTTTATTTAAAGGACTATGTGTGGCAGAAATTCCTGGCTGACCCTGGGTTTGTTTGGCTCATCCTGGAATTACAGGCTTTAATTAACCTTTTCTGGGAACAGGACTTCATATGTAACTACCTATGCAAGGAGAGGTTATAAGATCCTTAATGGATGAAAGGGCTTTACCTATCAGTCCCTGATGTAGTGGTACCAGAGGTATTATGGTGGTGTAATTACTTTGCATTAGCACGTGAGTGATGTTAAGTTACCCTGATTGGGGGGGGGGGGGGAAGAAGTTTCCACGTGTGTGGGGGGGTGGAATTAATTTCCTTTATGGTAATACTAAGTTAATGGAGGCTGTGAGAAAGTAAACAAGGATGCAACACAATAGATCTACATAAAAACCCCACCAAGATTGCATTTGAAATTCAATGGCCTTAGCTATTAGCTGTAAGGAGCCTGTGTCCTGACTAGAGCTTTGTTTTCCCAAATCCAGGGGGATGGAGGTCAAACTCATAGAAAAGGCTTTAGGGTGGAGGGAAAGGATGTGTCCCATCAAAACCAGGCTGCAGGCTGTTGCCCAGGGCAGTTTGTCCCCTCAGGAACCAGCCTGGGCAGGCTATGAAGTATTTCCTTTTCTTTGAAAGGGGTTTTCTTTCAGCTGCTTTCATGTCATAAAAAAAATGAAATAAAAACTTCCAAAAGCTGCTTGACTTGGTCAGTGCCCAACTTCAGAAGGTGCAGACTTACAGGCTTCAGATATCTCATCTCAGCTGCTGAGGAGACCATGGCTGATTGATGGGGGCTGTAGGCCAAGGATGGCTTCTGTGCTTGCCCCCACTCCTGTTAAGTTACAGGACTCCTCCTTCCTACAGCTGCCTTTCTTTGCACATCCCTTGGAAATGCTGGAGGGGTGATCTACCAGCCCCAACTGCTGGCATTGGGCTGTAGCTTCACTTCCCACTGTCAAAATCCCTGACTCTCTGCTTTGTCTCTGGGCTTCCCCACTTCATTGCAGGTTTAGGTTAACAAGTCGCACCAACATGAGCAGTGTGCCCATTCCGGCTTGGATCAGCAAATGTGTGGCCAGCAGCACAGGGGCAGTGATTGTCCCACTTGTACTCAGCACTGGTGATGCCACACCCTGAATGCTGGGTTCAGCTTTGAGTCCCACACTACAAGAATAACATTTGAGGTGCTGGAGCACTCTCAAGAAGAACAGTGAAGCTGGTGAAGGCTCTAGAGCAGAAGTCTTGTGAGGAATGGCTGAGGGAACTGGGGATGATTAGCCTGGAGAAGAGGAGGCTGAGAGGAAACCTTCTTGCTCCCTACAGCTCCCTGAAAGGAGGTTGGAGCCAGGTAGGGGCTGGTCTCTTCTCTAAAGGAACAAGCAACAGGACAAGAGGAAATAGCCTCAAGCTGCACCAGGGGAAGTTTAGGTTGCACACAAGGAACAAAAGCACTCTTGCTCAAAAGAGTTGTTGTTAAACCCTGGAAAAGGCTGCCCAGGGCAGTGGTGGAGTCTTCATTCCCAGAGGGGTTTAAAAGATGTAGAGCTGTGGGGCTGAGGGTCATGGTTCAGTGGTGACCTGGCAGTGCTGGGATAATGGCTGGACTGGATGATCTTAAAGGTCTCTTCCAACCAACAGGCTTCTGTGGTTCAACAAATCAAACATGCCTCTTGCTGTTTTCAGTAGAAGCTGACATGCTGATTGCAGGGAGAGGCAAGCTCAGAGGAAACTCCAGTTCAGCCCAGGGAAGATCCCAGAACAAGACAAGGTTGGGGGCCAGAGCACAATGCCAGCTGGAAATGGATTTTCTGAATTTGCAAGTTACTTACATTAGGTGCCTGAAGCAGCAGCAAACTTCTGATGTTTTTACAGGGAAATTAAGATGTTAAAATATTGCCTAAATTACTGTTAAACTGACTGGCCTGTGAAGGTCTTAGGTAGTCTGTGCACGGTGGAGCTGAGGACTGCTGCTTTTCTCATGCCCAGACATGAGGTTAGAGCTGGCAAAAGGACTTTAAAACGGCACAAAGACACTTAAGAACAGGAACCTGGCTTAGTGCCTAACAGATAGAGCTGGTGAAAACCCTGAGGCTGATCCATAAACAATCAGAACAGTGGCCTGAAAGCAGCTTTACTATCCTTACCCCTTTCTGCATTTGCTTGCAGTGGTGTTTTGGCCACTGTGTCACTGGCAGATGCACTCCTGAGCAGAGGAAGGATGCTGCTAGCCCCCAGCCCTGGGTTCTGCCCTGAAAACAAGTCCTGAGCAAAGTTTTTAAGCCTCAAACTACCACCAGAAAGGCCAGAAAAATAAAACAACCAAACCCGCCCAGGGGCCTGTCTGCCTGAGTCTGGAGCCTGGCAATCATCAGCCATCCCCCTCATCAGCCAATGCCACACATCTGCTTGGGGAGTGGAGAAGAGGAAAAAGCACCAGCACAGCTGATGGGAGCAGTGGCACTCACTCAGCAGAGTTACATTTTGACCATTAAATAATTATGGCAAAATAGGAACCATCCATCTACAGCCAGAGATGTATTTACTGAAGCTACTGAGCAAATAATTGGGAATAATGAATCCATCAAAGGAAATTTGATGGGAAAGAGGTGAGATTCACTGGAGGAATTAACCGTTTCAACTTCTTCACTCAGCCTTGCTAGTCAAGAGTTGGAGAGAGGTTTCAAGAAAACTTCACAGGGACTGTG
Source organism: Picus viridis (assembly GCA_033816785.1). NCBI lineage: Eukaryota > Metazoa > Chordata > Aves > Piciformes > Picidae > Picus > Picus viridis. Next base: position 21,788,062 of record CM066580.1, on the reverse strand, counting down.
CCGAACGGAAGGAGCGAAAGGTAAGGAGAAAGCCATGGAAGCTTAAACCAGCACTGCACCAAAACATTGCTATTCCCATCGCTCTTCATGCCCTCAGTGACCCTCTGCTTATCAGCAGCTGCTCTGGAAGTGCTAAACCTCTGCTCAAGCAAGGTATGGCATGGCCTGAATGCATCCTCTGGTTTAATCTGGATTTTCTCCTGCAGCTTCTTGCTATTGCTAGGCTTTGAAAGGAAAGGGAAAAAAAAAAAGAGAGAGAATGAAAAAAAAAAAAAAAAAAAAAAAAAAAAAGAGAGAGGAAGAAAAAAAATTCCACCTATTTCCCAGTAATTGAACTGTGCTCACATTAACTTACACTAAAATTATTTTTAATTAAATGAACTTCCCCTGTTTGTAGCTGGAAGGTACTTACACGAGATAAAAACTCCATTCTAATAACACTGAGACTCACCACCACTTAATTAGCATCACAACTCAAGGCAGCCTGAGCAGGAAGGCTGTGGGGAGGTGGGCTGGTGCTGCTGGGTGGGAATTGGGGGGGGGGGGGACAGATGCTCCCTCTCTTACCAGCAGCCCCCATCCCAGAGCCCACCCAGCGCTGCAAGGCACGCCGGGAGCCGAAATCACACCCAGGATTTGACACAGTTTGTGGCAAAAGCAATTATAATTAACATTATATTAAATATTAAGTCAAGATCATAAAATGTTGATTGGTACTGATTAGCTGTGTAATCCATAATTAGAAATCACTGCACCCTTCACCAGGTACTGTAGTGCTTCGCTTATGATTTCACCGCTAAATTAAGCGAGTGATTCAGCTTTTGCTTTTGCATTTCATTTAGGGCACAGCCACAGTCAGGCAAAGAAAGGCACAAGACCTGCTCCAGCTGAGGATGCTCCCAAAGCCTCCACTCTGAAGGCAGCTCCCCATCGCTTCCATGCCTGTAGGAAGGGCAATGGTCAAACAGCCCTTGCCCAGCCCCAGCACTGCTTTGCTTGTGCACAAGAAACAGAGAGAGATAAAAGCACCTCTTGGGTTTACCTTCAAAACAGCAAATGCAGAATCACAGAATCATAGGGTTGGAAGGGACCTCAAGGATCAGCCAGTTCCAACCCCCTGCCATGGGCAGGGACACCTCACACTACAGCAGGTTGCTCGGAGCCACATCCAGCCTGGCTGCAAAAACGTCCAGGGATGAGGCTTCCTCCACCTCCCTGGGCAACCTGTGCAAGTCTCTCACCACCCTCCCTCCTGACATCCAATCTAAATCACTTCTTCCTGACATCCAATCTAAATCTGCCCATTTCTAGTTTTGTTCCATTCCCCCAGTCCCATCACTCCCTGACATCCTAAAAAGTCCCTCCCCAGCTTTCTTGTAGCCCCCTTCAGATACCTGAAGGCCACAAGAAGGTCTCCTCAGAACCTTCTCTTTGCCAGACTGAACAGCCCAAACCCTCTCAGTCTGTCTTCACAGTAATTTTTTTCTGGAAAAAAATACTGACATTTGGGGAACAAAATCCCACACTGGTGGCAGTGAAGCCATCAGGAGGAACCAACTGTACCAGTCTGAACTCTAGCAGCCTGCTCACGGTGCTGCAGGCAAACCTGTCTAGAGGGACCTTCATAGGCTGAGCTTGGTGCCTGCTGGCACACCCAGGGCTGAAAAGAGAAAACACACTGGAATTTATGCTGGTTTTTTTTTCCTAGGGAAGAAAACCTTTTACTTCTTCTACAACTAGAAGGAGTTTTGCACTGATTAATATCACCCAGGAGTGGCGATGAGCAGAGCCCAATGCTCTCAATCAATTAAATCAATGTGGTCATGATGCTTTGCAGATTTTTCCCTAACCAAGGGTCTAAAAGGCAGCAAATTCAGTCTCCTGGAGGATGTGTGGAACCACAGACAATGTGGCTGTTGGCCAGGCTGAGGAAAACAGAAGAACCATGCTCTGGGGCTGTGTTTCCCTGCAGTGGACACTGTGGGATGCACGCCCGGACCGGATCAGGGAGGCAGTGCACCCCATGATGCTCCCACACTCATTCTTACAGCATTTTAATTATTATTATCATTCTATTAATTAATATAATTACTTTAGTTAACATATATTTATTATATTAATATCAAGTACCTCCTTTTGTCTAGTCAAGGGCTCTCCTTCACAGGGACCGACCTGGCTGAGCTCCTCCCGTAGCCGTGTCCCCTAGGGAGATCTTTGCCTGTCCCAGTGCAAAGCATCCAAGCTCCCAGGTCACTCACATCCTTCCCTTGGGCATACAGCAACCTGAAATAAAAACCAAAAGAGAGCACCAGAAAGCACTCCCTAACCTTGTGTGCTTGTTGCTGATATGTTTACAGTGTAGGGCTTACCTCTGAGTCAGCAGTTGATTAGGCAGAGCGTTAAGATTCTCATGCCATGACTCAAACCCAAGGTGTTTCTATTCTTTCAGCACTTTCACTGCAGGGAAAAAAAAATGGTGCAAAGAAGAGCAAAAGCAGAATTTCCTCCCTGCATACCATTGCTGTGTTGGTAGCACTGAGTCCAGGAGGCTGCTGGGCACAGAACGGTGCACCCCAGCACAAAACTGCATTTACATCAGCCCTTGTCTCCTCTCTGCGATGTACAACCAATCCTTCCACCCAGCAGGCAGCCTCTTGGCTTGTGTAATACTCCCAATGCCTATTTTTTTGCCTGCAGAACCAATGCATTAACTCAGAGAAGCAGTACCAGAGCAAGAGCCTGGAGCTGCTCCTGCTCCAGAGCTGCTGCTCGAGGAACAAGGGTTGGGCTGCTGCAAAGGAAAGAAAAACACTCCCCTCCAAAATGGCTGCAAAGAGCAGGTCTCTGCAGTTCCTTCTCAAACACTGAAGATATTGTAACTTAAAAATATCTACTTAAAGGCAGGTTTAATCTCCAACTGGCATTTTCCTGTTAGAAAAAGAAAAATAGGTAAACAAATAGATGTATATAAAACACCTTCAACAAAGGTCTCAAGATATTTCTCCTTCCTTTAGTTTTCTTTTCCAATTAAATTAATCTGAAAGGAGTGGAAAAATGTTCCATACCCTTAAGGTCCTGAAACCTCTGGTGTCAGCTGAAACAGGCACTCCTGCTCCCAGCTTCAGCCCTTGCTGCAGGCACCGCTGCTTTGAAGCCTTTGAAGTGTCTGTGGCACGGGCAGAGGCTCCCTGCAGAGCAAGCCACTGGTTTTCTGTATACTTACTGTGTGGAGAGTGTGTTTGGGTGGGTGTAACATGGATTTCCACAAAGCACGTGGCAAGAGGTGGAAGAGTTCTTGACTTGCACACCAAAAAACTGCTGGTGAGAAAGCACTGAAGGCTTTGTTGAGAGCATCCATAAGGTCGGGTCACCTCAGGATCATCCCGAAGATCCAGCTGAAATCACCTGCTGACCTCCAGAGAGGATGAAACAGTTCATTTAGCTATGCCTGTAGGACTCACTCTCTCCTCTCCCAGCAGCAGGATTCACTCTTTTAAAGCTTAAAATTGCATAATACCACCAAGAAAGCATGAAAACACCAGGAGCAAAGTGGCTGTGTGTGTGCCCACCCCGGCTGGGAGCTGCCAAGCACTTGACTTAGCTGCCCTGCATTTATTTTGGGGAGATGATGCAAGAACAATGAAATAAATTCAATTAACGGCTGGGCCGTGGAGCTAATTATTTGACTCACGGTGTAACGACCTCGGTTCTGGCGGCGTGGTTCGAGAGGCAGCAGCTCTGCCTGTGTATGAAATGGGAAAGCTCCAGCTCAGCGCCCAGCAGGGCTAATTCAGTGGCTGATTTGTCTAAGTTGTTTCATTTCCCTACTTCTTTTTGGCAGGGACAGCTTCAAAACCGATGCCTCCGTTTCCAAATGTGCTGCACTGCTTCACCATGCACCGCAATTATTCCAGCCTGTAACTGATGAGCTTTAATCAGCAGCACTTCTCAACAGCTTTTCCCTCAGAATAGTTTTTTAAACAGGGGGAAAAGGAGGAAACTTTTCTTGCAGCCCCTGAAACTGAAAAATAATCACATTCTGTGTCTCTACAAAGAGATTTCAGAGGACACAGAGTGTATTTTGCCAGGGCACGTCCCTGTGCTTGGAGTGGTTCTTTCCAGAAGCTCAGCATTTGTTGTTTTCTTGAATGCAAGATGCACAGGGAAATATTGGCAAGCAGGGAAGGAAAACGGGATTAACACCATGCTTGTCATACACCTACCTTTTGTGATACCTTTTCATTTTAACTTGGTTTTTATGGAGCCATCATTTTTGAGGGAGGTTCTCCACCTCCTCTGCTCCGCCCTAGTGAGGTTACACCTGGAGTATCATGTCCAGTTCTGGGCTTCCCAGTTCAAGAGAGACAAGGAACTACTGGGAAGAGTCCAGGGGAGGCTGCAGAGATGCTGAGGCGACTGGAGCATCTCTCTGATAAGGAAAGGCTGAGAGACCTGGGGCTGTTTAGCAGGGAGAAGAGCTGATTAAGAGGGGCTCTTCTCAATGATAAAGTGCAGGGCTCATGAGGATGGGGCCAGACTCTTCTCAGTGCTGTCCAGCAACAGGACAAGGGGCAACAGGCATGGACTGGAACAGAAAGTTCCATCTGAACATGAGGAAAAACTTTCTTCATAGAATCAACCAGGTTGGAAGAGATCCCCAAGATCACCCAGTCCAACCTGTCACCCAGCCCTATCCAGTCCAGCAGAACATGGCACTAAGTGCCTCATCCAGGCTTTTCTTTAAGACCTCCAGGGATGGTGACTCCACCACGTCCTTGGGCAGCACATTCCAGTTCCTGTGAGGGTGCTGAAGCCCTGGCCCAGGCTGCCCAAAGAGGTTGTGGAGACTCCTCTGGAGAGATTCTAAACATGCCTGGACATTGCCACCCTGGGCAACCTCCTCGGGGTGATCCTGCTTTAGAGCAGAGGGGCTGAACTAGGTGATCCCCAGAAATTCCTCCCAACCTCCACCATGCTGGATGATTCCTGAGGTCCCTTCCAGCCCTAACAATTCTATGGATGACCAGCACTGCTTTAGAAATGAGCTTTGACAAACAGAGTGAAAAGGAGACTCCCCTGATCCATTCAATGGATGGTTATTAGTATTGATAAGAGGGATCTGGCTCCCAAGAGAAATGAATTAGGAAATGAATGCAATTTTTCTTTTTGCAAAGAAGCTTTTTCCAGTACAGGTAATTTCTTTCATGGAAATGGAGACCAAAATAAAACCCCCAAAACCTGCTCCTCAAATGTCAAGTACTTGAAAGACTGAAAATAGATGGCTGGAATAAATAAATTAAGCCAGAAGACAGGACTGAGGTTCTGCAGGCACCAGGGATTAAATAAATTCACTAAATTCAAAGAGGGATTCCAGATAAGAGCTCTTTGTGCTGCAGCATGTACAGCTCATTGATTGCAGGATCGAGGTGCTCCACACCCTTGTAAAATGTACTCTGGCTGAGAGGGCTTAATCCTGCCCTGATGCACAGCCCAGCACAGGGAGCATGGAGCTGCCTTACCTTCCCTTATTCATTGCCATTCCCTTTGTATCTTCATTTGCCACAAGGCATCCGTGCCCTCTCCCACCAGTGTTTCCCCCAGCAGGATGTGCTCAGGGTGAGTGATGAGAGGTGCTTCAGAAGGTGTAGGCTTAGCAGGATGAGGGCTGGGCTGCTCAATGAACATCTGCAGGACAGGGTTATGCTCCCTCCTCTACTCTGCCCTAGTAAGGCCACATCTGGAGTAACTGGGTCCAGGTCCAGGCTTCACAGTTCAAGAGAGACCAGCAGAGGATGCAAAGATCACAGAATCACCAGGGTTGGAAAAGACCTCAAAAATATCAAGTCCAACCTGTCACCACAGACCTCACGACCAAGTGCCACGTCCAGTCAAGATGCTGAAGGAACTGGAAGATCTCTGTGGGGGTGAAAGGCTGAGAGCCCTGGGGCTGTTTAGCCTGGAGAAGAGCAGCCTGAGAGGGGATCTGCTCAATGCTCATCAGTAGCTAAAGGGTGGGGGCAAGAGGATGGGACCAGATTGTTCAGCAGTGTCCAGTGACAGGACAAGGGACAACAGGCACAAATTGTAACCCAGGAGGTTCCATCTGAAGATAAGGAGAAACTTCTTTGTTGTGAGGTTGCCAGAGCATTGGAGCAGGCTGCCCAGAGAGGCTATGGAGTCTCCTTTTCTGGAGAAATTCCAAACGTGCCTGGACATTGTGATGCTGAGGCTGTTTTTTCTGGACAAAAAGAAAAGGTTTCATGACCCTGCTGGGTCAAAGCAAGCAATCCCAGAGGGCCCTCACACACCTAACTTTGGCTTAATTTCCAATTAACTCACTTTCCACCATAGAGGGTTCTTCACCCTCCTCATCAGACGTTGAACAGCCAAGGTCACTTCACACTAATACAGGACATTGCTTTCCTCCTTTGGAAGTTCTCCTGCCTCTGGTGCTCAGGTTGCTCTGAAGAGCCAGAAAGCCTCCCCAAACACAGGCTTTTCTTCATATAATTTTCTGGGGATGTGAGGAATGAGCTGAGCATGGCAGCAATACTCTCACAGCATGCTGGGCTCCTGGCCCATCTCTCCTTGCAGCTACTATCCATCACCCAGCACCTTCCCAGCCTCAGGGCACCCATAAGTGACAGTTTTCTGAATCTTTGCTTAAAAAAAAGAGTTGATCTGACCAGGAGGAAAAGCTTTCATCATTAATTTTCTGCCTGGAAGGAGGGAAGAGCTGAGCAAAGGAGCTGGAAGGGCTTGACTTTTGCTAACCTCCTTAGAGTCCCACATCTCCCCCAAGTTTGGTAAACCTCCCAGTACCTTATTTCACCAAAATCTCCTCTGCTCCGTGGCTCTGCCTCCTGGGTGAGCTCCACAGGGCCTGTATTTTAACACCCAAGATTCATTAATATTTCCTGCAGAGTGTTCAGTAAGTAGCAACTAAAGCAGGAAGTGTCCCAGATGTTGGGAAGAAAAAATGGAATTATTCATTGCTTACTAACGTCAAATGCTAATGTGAGAAAAGCATCCTTGAAGAAATCCTTGACTCAAATTCATCAGAGTGATGTGAAATCACTGTTTTAATTATGCATTTTTGAATGTATTTATTAGTCCCGGTTCTGATCTGACTTACAGATGTTGAACAGTGATAAGGGTCTGCTGCAGTCTTTGGAATTACTCATGATTTATAATGACAAAACTTGGATCAGAATTAGGTTCTTGTCACTACTCTATAATATCCTTTCATCAAACTTCTTCACATTCAACAGATGAAAGAGAGCGTGGTGTCTGCAATTTCCAACCCTACCACTCAGCCCATTAGCTTGGGGGTTTTGTTGGGTTTTTTTTTCCCTCTAGAAATGATGATTCCCACACAAAGTTTTCTCTGCTTGAGTTAGATTGCAGATTCACAGAACCCCACCCCGGCAGGGGTTGAAAGGGATGTCTGGAGAGCAGCTAGTCCAACTTCCCTGCTAAAGCAAAGCCACCCCCAGGAGGTTTCCCAGGATCATAATGTCCAGGCAGGTTCTGAAAGTCTCCAGAGGTGACTCCATAACTTTTCTGGGAAGCCCCTTCCAGTGCTCCAACACTCTCACAGGAAAGAAATTTTCCCCAATGTTTAGAATAGAATAGAATTAACAGGTTGGAAAAGACCTCAGAGATCATGGAGTCCAACCTATCACCCAACACCATCTAATCACTGAACCATGACACCAAGCACCCCATCCAGTCTCTTCCTAAACACCTCCAGGGATGGTGACTCCACCACCTCCCTGGGCAGCACATTCCAGTGGCCAAGCTCTCTTTCTGGGAAGAACTTCTTCCTCACATCCAGCCTGAACCTCCCCTGACACAGCTTGAGACTGTGTCCTCGTGTTCTGGTGCTGTTTGCCTGGGAGAAGAGACCAACCCCCTCCTGGCTACAACCTCCCTTCAGGTAGTTGCAGAGAGCAAGAAGGTCTCCCCTGAGCCTCCTCTCCTCCAGGCTAAGCAACCCCAGCTCCCTCAGCCTCTCCTCACAGGGATTGTGCTCCAGACCCCTCCCCAGCTTTGTTGTCCTTCTCTGGACACATTCCAGCAACTCAACATCTTTCCTAAACTGAGGGTTTAGGTGGAACTTTCTGGGTTCCACTTTGTGCCTGTTGCCCTTTGTCCTGTTGCTAATGCTAATACTCATTATTCCTGCCCTCAACCTTTAGCTACTGATGAGCATTGATCAGATCCTCTCCCAGTCTGCTCTTCCCCAGGCTAAACAGCTCCAGGCCTCTCAGCCTTTGCCTGTCAGAGATGATTTAGTTACCTCATCATCTTTGTAGCCTCTGCTGGACCTTCTCCAGTAGTTCCTTGCCCCTCTTGAACTGGGGAGCCCAAAACTGGACCCAGTGCTCCGGATGTGACCTCACTAGGGCAGAGTGAAGAAGCAAGACAAGAACAAGTTGAGTTTGCCACTAAAAGCAAAATGAAACAAAACCTTGAGAGCAAAGGAATCAGCCCCCTTAGAACACCAAAATGATTTGTTTGGTGAGCACTTGTGCTGGTTACAAAGGCTGCATTTCAATGGAGCCACTAATTATTTTAGTCACACTGCTTTGTAATCTCATTCCCCAGATCCCGATTGCTGTGCCTATGAGAGGATGCTCAATGCAAGGTGACTGTGGGAGAGAGGATGTTCAATGGCAGAGATTATTTTTCTCTGAAACCCTTCTGTTCAAGAATGATTCAAAAATCTTCTGCTTTTCAGGATGATGGAGTTTTAAACTCTCGCTTGTTCTAGAGCTGATCCAGAACGAGCAGGTCTCCAGGGATGGTTGACTCCCTAAGGCATGAATGCATGATTAAGCTAAATGTATTCCATAAATGCCTTGATGACATTAAACTAAATTTTTTAAGGAACAGATGGAGAAAGTTAATAAATATTTCATCCTATAATATAAAACTCACTTCTATATTCACAACTTCAGGGATCCTCAGCTTCACAGGTATCAATAAGTCTGATGAATTTCCTGCTGCCTCCTCATTCTTCTGCCCTGGTGTCTCTTATGGGATCATCATTTCTGCATGCTTGGATTGTTTTATGGGATCAGTGAAAGGCAAGTGACTGTAAATCTTGACCTCTTCTGCTCCTGGATTATATACTTTTATTCTTTGTGACCATAAGTGTTCATCTCCACGCTGAATAGATAATTAAATGACAAAAATTACTGAAAGGGAATTTATAGTGAGGAATTATCTCTTGAGGAACCACCGATGGGGCACTTCACAACCCAAGGAGATATCATGGAAGGGGGTGGGGCGTTAAAACAGTCTAGAATGGCCAAATAAAGCACTGAAATATCTCTGTGCTTGCAAATGTCATGAAACTGGGGGGAAAGCAAACAAACAAACATGATTCTTACCTGCCTATACCAATTCCACTCAAAGAAAACTTCCACTGAGGGAAGGAAGTGTGAATTTGGTTGAGACCTGTAGAGCAAGCCTGTTAGTCATATGAAAGAACTAATCTGTACATGTGGGGATTACAATTTCTCACTCTTTGTACACCATGAATCTTGTAAAAGAATAATTAGAACTTGCTCCAAAAAAGAGGAATGCCAGGCTGGAGAAATATTGCAGGCAGAGCATTAACAAACATTTTTCTACTGCCAACAACCTTCGTTGCTTTCCAGACGAGATTTACATTGCATTATTAATTAACTCCACTGAATCAATAGTGTGACATAATGCTTGGGAGATGTATGTTTAGCACAAACTGTGACATCCCAGTGTGCCTTTTTTTTTTTTTTTTTTTTTTAAGGGAGATTAATTTCAAATTTATGCAAATGAGTTCAGCAAACAAGGGCCCAAAAAACTGCTTCAAAGCATCAAGAGCCAGCCCCAAAACAAATCGTGACGAGATCAAATCTCTGTCATTTCTCAAGTGGTTTCACAAACCCCAGCATCTACAGTAGAAATTATTTCACCTCAGGTTACTTCAGTGCCTCCGAAGAGTGAAAACTGTGGAGCTGGACTTTCAGCTGAGGCTGGTTTTGGACTGGCAGTGGCAGGATGCTAAGGGCTCTGTTGCTGGCTCCACATCAGAGTGAGTGCAATCCTCCACCTGTGCTCACACACAGCTACAAAGAGAATCACAGAATCATAGAAACGCAGAATGGTTTGGGATAGAAGGGACTTCCAAAGGCCATCTAGTCCAACCTCCTGCAGTCAGCAGGGACATCTGCTGAACGTGAGCCAGCAGTGTGCCCAGGTGGCCAAGAAGGCCCATGGCATCCCGGCCTGGAGCAGGAATAGTGTGGCCAGAAGAGCAGCGAGCCAACGTACACTTGAGCAATCATAAGAAATTGAAGTATCAGTCACACAGGATCACAGAAACATTCAGGCTGGAAACGACCCTCAGGATCACCAAGTCCAACCCAGAACCCTACTCTACAAGGTTCACCCCTAAACCATATCCCCAGGCACCACATCCAAACCACTTTTAGACACCTCCAGGGTTGATGACTCCAGCACCTCCCTGGGCAGCACATTCCAGAGCCTGACCGCTCTTGCTGGGAAAAATTTCTGCCTAATGTCTTGTCTAAAACTACCCAGCTGCAGCTTGAGGCCATTCCCTCTTGTTCTATCAATTATTACCTGTTAAACAATTTGTCAATTATCAATTGTTCTATCAATTATTACCTGTTAAACAACATGTCCTTTTGGAGATGTGTCCTATACTGCATCTGTAGAACACACCAAGGTTTTGGGGTTGAGAATCCCTATGGCTCTGAAAATATTAAATGCAGAGTTAAAAAAAAAAAGTCTAATTAATTCATGAGAGGCTTCATGCTGCAGCAAGTGGTTTATTAACTTATTGATAGGTAGGTTAGGTCCAGGTACATTCATATTTTCAGAATCAGGGCTTTTAGCAAAGAAAAAAGTTTCCCATGCTTCCCGCCACCCCATTACAAAGGTTGTCCTTTGATGTCAATTAGAGCCAGCTGAAAAAAAAATAAAATCATCCTTAATTGCTTTTCAGAAGCAGGCATTATGGCATAGAGCTTTGCAGCCAGATTCAATTACCTTTTACAAGAAACAAGGATGCTGGGAATGCCATAAAACTCCTGCTCTGCTGAATATGGATGCGGGGCTCTGCTGCCAGCCAGAGAGCTCCTTCCACAGCCAAGGCCGCAGAGAAAACCGATGCAAAAGCCACAGACCTCTCTAAATGTCCCCAAAGAGTAAAAGTGCTGAAGCTGGATGTTCACCTGGGGCTGGTTTTGGACTGGCAGTGGTTGGATGCTCAGTGCTCCATACCTGCCTCCACTTAAGATCGAGTTGTGATCACGCACCTGTGCTACAAAACCCATCTAGTCCTCAAAACTTGGGTATGTTTCAACACCAATTTTCTCAAAGGCCTCCTCCAAATTTGTTTTACTCCAAGGACTTCATAATGTCTCTGCCAACAAGGTAGAAGAGGAGTCCAGACAGTAAGACCAGGGGCACTCCAGCTGCAGCAAACATGAAGGACCAGCCGTAGTACACACGCACAGGGACGTCGTCCAGGCACTTCTCGCTTCTCTCCAGGAGGATGTACTTCTGAAAGTCAGCAGCAAACTCCTTCCACATCACAAAGAGAAACACCAGCAGCAGAAATAAGCCTCCTGGAAAGAGAGAGACAGAGTTATTCTCTGCACCTGAACCAGAGAAGCAAAGCTGAGAGAAGATTGCAGCGCATTCCTTGCAGGTCCTTTGCATCAAAGCTTGGCGTGACACTGCTCTGCAGGCTCCTGTGAGAGCCAAGCCTGTGCGCCATGGGAAAGACCCACACCACCACCCCCAGCTCCTGCCCAGCTGCAGGCACATCAACGCCTCACGCTGCTGGTGCTACCCAGGGCTCCATTATAGATGGATACACCATGGAGAACCCATCACAAACATAGATGATGTTCACAGCAGGGATCTGCATGAGGCCAGCTCTGAACTCCTGTCTTAAAGGTGGGTTGATCTGCCTTTTGAATTTTTAATTTGCCTGAGATGAGTGAGAAAATGAGACTAAGACTTCCTCTTTTTATATCTGCCCTTCCAGGTAGTGTCAGACCCAGTTTCCACCAGAAATGCAAAACAGAGGGATCAGTCCTGCTGATGGCAAACACTATCTGGCATCAAACCTGCCACCCCAGCACCAGCGCAGGCAGAGCACACACAGATGCCAAACTGCTCAAGGCAGTTCCCCTTCACATCTTGTGTTACACTTCCTTAAACTGAGCTTTGCAACCAAGTATAAAATACATGGAAAGGAGTGGAGATGATCCTGCTCTGCAGAGAAATAACCCATAGTAGGGTGGAAGAGGCAGGTACCCATGAGATGCTCGTCTCAGATGGGCTGCTAAACAAAAGAGTCATAAAAACAAAAATAAAAAGCTTATACCATGGGGCTAGGACATTTTTCTAAAGGTGAGTGAGAGCTGCTTTGCCCTCCCCTGCAGCCACATGGGAGAAGGCTGAGGCCACATTCAAGTCCAACCAGCGAGTGCAAGGTCAGCATCTTGCTTAGTGAATCATAGAATCAATAAGGTTGGAAAAGACCTCAAAAATCATCAAGTCACCCAAGACCTCATGCCTGCTAGACCATGGCACCAAGTGCCACGTCCAGTCCCCTCTTGAACACCTCCAGGGATGGTGACTCCACCACCTCTCTTGGCAGCACATTCCAATGCCTAACAACTCTCTCTGTGAGGAACCTTCTCCTCACCTCCAGCCTAAACTTCCCCGGCAGAGCTTGAGACTGTGTCCTCTTGTTCTGTTGGTGGCTGCCTGGGAGAAGAGACCAACCCCCACCTGGAAGGTTCACTCTCCTCAGAGACTCCCACACCTTGTGAGATACCGAAGACCCAAACAGCAGATCTCCCATGAGATCCCACAATCTCTTATTTGCGTGGAAGCTCAGTGTCTGCAGGAGGAGCTCAGTCACATCTGAAATGCACATGGTGAGCAGGCACCTCCCAGACCCAGCAGGTGCCTTAATAGCAACCTCCTTGCCCCAAAATTCACCAAGCGGTGGTGGTTGGAGAATGCAGATCTGGCTCCCTCACATGTAGCAGGTGACAAAAAACCCTAGTGTGGCCCCATTATTATTTACTGTGTCACATTAAGGAAAGTATACAGTGCATTTGAAAGTCAATGTACATTAAAACTAAATAGTGATGGCCTGCTGACAGATCTGGAAGCACCTCAGGAATACCTGATCTTGTGATTTCACAGCTAGAAGCTTGCCAGTTTTAAATGGTGCTGTATAACAGGTAGATATATGCACATAAACACACCTATATGAGAGAAATACATCACAGATTAGATTTTTATGGTAGAAGCGAACAGTTCAAAGTTAATTTAGCTGACAAGTTGCCACACAGTCCTACGGATGTGTTGTGGCTTCTGCTGGATTTAATTCCACCCCTTGCAGTTTTTAAATCAAAGGTATATTTAATTATTCCTCCTGGCAGCTTCTACACAACAAAATCCAGCTCCTGTGGGTGGGTAAAGCCTGACATTGATCTATCTGCTTAGTGATGGTGGCTCCTGAAACCTTGGTCAGAGAAAACAAGTCAGGGTTTGACTGTGTTGCTGCTTATAATGGATCTAATGGATCTCATCATTGTCTAGAAATATCTGTCAGGGATAGGGACAGCTTCTGCTCACTTGCACCCTGTGACAGGACAAGGGGCAATGGATGTAAACTGCAGCACACAAGGTTCCACCTCAACATGAGGAAGAACTTTGTTACTGTAAGGGTCACAGAGCACTGGAACAGGCTCCCCAGAGAGGTTGTGGAGGCTCCTTCTCTGGATGTCTGGATGTGCTCCTGTGTGACCTGCACTGGATTCTATGGTCCTGCTCTGGCGGGGGGGTTGGACTCAAAGATCTCCAGAGGTGCCTTCCAACCCCTAACATCCTGTGAGCCTGTGTTAAGGACATCTGCAGCCACAAACCTCTGCATCCCATCTTGGAGCCAAAAAGGAGCCTTAGGCAGATATACAGAGGGTTCAAAGTCCTCACTACGTGTTCTATGGAAGTGGAAGTCACCCATCCTAAGCTGTCACGTGTTTTAACCTACTTCCTGTACCCTAAGGCCATATCACAGAATCACAGAACGTTAGGGGTTGGAAGAGACCTCCAGAGATCATTGAATTGACTCTTAATAACCAATAATTGGTGTAAGCACATACTTTTAAAGGTCCCTTCCCACCCAAAGCATTCTAATACACTTTGCATCACCACGTGCTGTTCCTCCAAGCCGTGCTCCTGCACCTAGCTTACTGGAGAGGCAGGCTAGGCGTTAAAGAGCAGCTGCCACACCATTTGCATGTTCATTGAGCTTTAGAAACCACTTGAAATTAAGTGCACAAATAAATATTTTACACTTAATATAGTAGTTGGGCCCTTAAAACACCAATTATTCTGCCATAAGAAAACGATTGCACGTTAGATAGCCACATGTCCTTTACAAAATACAATATATTGATAAGAAGGCAATTAAGTCTTTATTACCGATGTAATTTAAAATTAAATTAATTAGATAGCAACTGAACCTTGAAAAGTGCTCTTTTAAAGATCAATTTCTATTTCATTAACTTATAATACCTGCCATAAGAGGCACAAATAAAACCATACCCCCGGTGGGATGGAGGACGTGGGTATGGTCACGTCCTTCTGAATTCTCTTACTTGAAAGAGCCAGAGGTTCAGCACTGGGTTGTCCCAGGGCAGCTTAGATGGCCTAAGTCTCACTTATTGAGGAAAGCAGGTTCAAACCTACCAGTTCTTACTAGGGAAGCCCCATGAGTGGGTGGTGCTGTCCCCAGGCTCACCAGGATCAAAGGATAGGGAAATGATCCCTCTCCTAGCCCCAGGAGAAGCACCAAGTGTTGGTTTGGAAGGATTTGTTATTAAACAGGTACTGGAGGTGATGGCATGGCCATGGCATCTAAATTAAGAACATTTTCACACCCTGGGAAAATGACAAGGAAATGTAAAGTAAGCAGCTTGCTTCTCTGGAATAATTACAGGTGAG
Organism: Picus viridis; assembly: GCA_033816785.1. Classification (NCBI taxonomy): domain Eukaryota; kingdom Metazoa; phylum Chordata; class Aves; order Piciformes; family Picidae; genus Picus; species Picus viridis. The sequence goes on along the minus strand of CM066580.1, from coordinate 21,773,014 downwards.
TGGCCAGCAGGCCCTGGGATTTACAGCAGCTCCTTGGTGAGAAAAGAACAGCAAAAGGGCAGCTGCAGCCAAGGAAGGACAATGGAAGCACAGCAAGGGCAGCCCACTGAAAACTGCTCAGCAAAAAAATGCAACAATCACAAGACTTCATGAAACTACCTAAAACTGGTCATGCTTTTAGATATGAGTAGAGTCTTCATTGTGAGGATGTTGAGAGGTTGCCCAGGGACGGGACAAAGGGCAGTGGTACCAAGAGGGAACATAGGAAGTTCTATCTGAACAGAAGGAGAACATGTTTTGCTGTGAGTGTGCTGGAGCACTGGCCCAAGCTGCTCAGAGATGTTGTGGAGACTCCTTCTCTGCAGAGATTCCAAACTCACCTGGATGCAATCCTGGGCAACCTGTGCTAGATTAACCCTCTTTAGCAGTGGGGTTGGACTAGGTGACTTCCAGAGATCCCTTCCAGCTCCCACCGTTCTGTGATTCTGAGACTGTGTGATGCAATGGAGCATCCCCATGCTCCTCTCAGCATCCCTGTGCTTTCGACCCCTGGAAAGCTAGCCAAGCGATCTACTTTTTCCTCTACCTTTTCCTCTTTGCTTCTGCTCATGGGAAAGAGAAAAAAACCCCACCAACCAACAACCTGTGAAATTCCATCTCAGTGCTGATGAGGTCAACAGCATCTGCTGGGGAGGGGCTAATTGCAAGAAAATTGGAGTACTAAATCTTTCTCCGTCATACTCTGATAACTGCAGAACAAGGAACCCAGTGCTCTATCTTCACCTCCCAGGAGAGAGCTGCACCTCCATTGTGAGTAAATTGGAGTCAGGCTTCTTCATTCTTTCATTTTATATCTCTGTGACACCTTTATAGCTGCTAATTGTAGGGACAGGTGACTGAACTCATAATCTTGAACTCTTCTTCTGTGGAAGCTGCTGAACTTTTGTGCAATCTGCTAATTATAAGAACAATGAGCTTTGACTCATTTGCCTTTCTCACTAGTTGCTTCCTAAGGATGTTAAGAGCAAGGAAATGGAGTTGTGACCTTCAGTTGCCCTTCCATAACTTTCAGCCTCTGCTGCCCGTGGGGAATCTGAGTGTCAAAACGAAGATGCTGGATTTGGGAAGAGGAATCTGGGCACAAAATTCAGCACTTTAACTTACAGGAGCTGAGCACTCCAAAGAACAGATTGGGCTGAGCATGCTCCCCTCACAAGCTCTGAAAGCTCAGGATAGGCTTTGTGCTGCTGGAAATAGCCCATGGCCACAGCAGTCCTGGGAAGGGTATGAACATGCCTGTGAGTGCCACACCAATGGGGATGCTGGAAAATCAGCACCAGGACCACAGCAGCCAGAAGAAGTATGGGCTGTGCATGGTTCATCCTGTGCCAGTGCTTTGCAGTATCAGGCAAGCTGATAAGGGACACACACCCTTGGCAAGTTTGCAGATGATGCAAGCTGGGAGAGAGTGTTGATCTCCTTGAGGGTAGGGAGGGTGGACTGAATCAATGAAATGAAGCCAGTGGAATAAGGTTCAACAAGCCCAAGTGCCAGGTCCTGGATGGGTCACAACAACCCCCTAAAATGCTCCAGTCTTGGGGAAAACTGGATGGAAAGTTGTCTGGCAGGAAAGGACCTGGAGGTGTCGGTCCACAACGAGTGAAAATGAGCCAGTGTGTGCCCAGGTGGCCAAAAAGACCAACAGCATCATGGTCTGGATCATCACCAGTGTGGCCAGCAGGACCAGGAAAGTGATCATCCCTCCCTACTCTGCAGTGGTGTGGCACATCTCCAGTACCGAGTTCGGTTTTGTGCCCCTCACTACAAGGACATTGAGGTGCTAGAGTAGGTCCAAAAAGAGCAATGAAGCTGGTGAAGGGTCCAGAGCACAAGTCTTTTGAGGAGTGGCTGAGGGAATTGGGGTTGTTCAGCCTGAGAGACCTTGCTCTCCTGAAAGGAGGCTCTAGCCAGGTGGGGGTTGGTATCTTCTTCCAAGTAACAAGTGAAAGGACAAGAGGAAATGGCCTCAAGGTGTGCTAAGAAAGTTTAGGTTGGGTGTGAGGAACAACTTCTTTTCCAGCAGGGTTGTGAAACCCTGGAACAGGCTGCCCAGGGCAGTGGTGGAGTCACCATCCCTGGAGGAATTGAAAAGCTGTGGAGATGAGGTGCTGGGGGACATGATTTCTTGGTGACCTGACAGTGCTGGGTTAATAGCTGGACTTGATGATCTTAAAGATCTCTTCCAACCAAAATGATTCTATGGTTGCTTGCTTTGAGAGCTCACCCCACATTCACTCTTGGCCTGTGAATTCCCTCCAGAGCAAACCATCAGGTAGAGCTCAACTTGGTTTTTTATCTTAAGCCATGCCACTAGTCTGGATGTATTAGAGCAGCACTGCAAGATGAGGAACTGCCCTAAGTCTGGATGAAGCAGGTGCTCACCTCTGAGCTTAGTCTCCAAAATGCCCCAAGGAAACAAAAACTGAGGAGCACCAACACAGAAAACCGAGGAGCAAAAAACCAAAGTTGCCTCAGCAGTTCGGTTCGCAGAAGCTGCAGTGCAGCGTTCTCCCAGCCTTCCCGGTGACATTGTAGTGCTAATTAATCCTATTGTCATCTGCCTGTTGAAACAAGGGGACAATGAGTCACCAGGTAGTGTCTTCCTTCCCCTTGAAAGCACTGAAACAACGTCTGAGATGGCAAACGTTAGAAGGAAAGCAGCGTGTCAGCTCTTTGCTCACGCAATTCAGGTGCTTTTGGGAGCAGACTGGCAAGGACAACTGCTCAGCTGAGTGGTATGTGCAGCAGCAAATGTCAGATGGACTCTGGCTGTACTTCCCAAGTCACCCAGCAGTGGAAACCAAGGGGGATGGCTTTGGTCCTTTGAAAGGGCTCTCAGAAACACTACCCACTGAGCATTGCATTTGTCACAGGAGCTCGCAGAGGGTCGTATTTGCCCTCTTGAAAGCACAGTAAAGAAAAGGCCTTTTGGAGAGGAAACCCAAAGTGGTCTAATTGAGAGAGAACAATCTCCACCCTCAGGCACTGAATGTCCCTCATGACAGAGGTGCACACAGACCTCCTCAAGGTCACACCAGGCTGGATATCCATGGATGGGTGGGAGGGCATTTGCACCAAGAACATATTTTGGAGCCTTTTGGTGGTAAATGTTGCATCACCATTTTGTGCTGATGAAGCAGGGATGTGATTTCATGACCTCAGAGTGGGCTGCTACCCAATGGGGACAGAAGGAATTTCTGGACACAGTGAAGCTGCTTGTGAAGGATGTCCTGTGAGGCTGGGGCATCTTGCAGCTGTAGTGTGCCATCTCACCACCTGACTGCCAGACCACGTTCCCACTCTACAAATTGCCAGTGTTTTCACACTTCCTCAAGGAGAGATCATTTCTGCAAGGGAGGTTAATTAACACTGACCCGCAGGCCATGATTAGAAGACGAAGCACTTTCTCCTGCCTTGTCTCTCCACATCCTGCTATCTGCAAGGAAGAGATGGCCAGGGAGTTGGAGCTGTCTTAAACCCATTGTTCCTACTGCTTAGTGCAATTATGCAAAGTATTTTTAGAAAGGATAGAGAGAAAATAACCACAGAGGGATGCATCCTGGGTCCGTTGGGAAAACTGTGTCGAGCAGGTTCCAGAGCTCTGAGTTTGGGAGAATTCCCCAGGGGCAAAAAAAAAATAAATCAAAAAAATCAGCTGAAACTCTAAGCAAACTTTGCTGAAATACTGCTGCAACCTCCTGGCTATCCTTGAGATTGAAAATATAGCAGGAAGCCTCTTCCAGCTGAACTCATTCCTCCTAATGACAGTTAATAACAATGATTGCTGTTCAGATTGAAACCGCATTAATACAAACTTCAATTTAAACAGCAGCATCTCTGTCTAATGCCAAGAGGTTTATGTGATGCATAATCAGCTCCTCTAAAAAGTGTCACATTCTAAGTCCCAGCCTTTTAATCAAGAAGTAGTCAAATTAAGTGCAAAAACAATGGAGGGGGAAGGAAAAAAAAGGAATGCAGTGATTTGATATCGCTCAAAATCCTTTCCTGTGTGATATATTTTATGGATCTGGCCAGTGTCAGAAGGTGGCCAGACTCAGCTTCTCCATTTGGGCTGAAAGCTGAGTGTTTTGAAGGGGTAAGGCTTGTACTGAGGTAGCCAGAGTGTCCCATCTGAGAGGATTCCAATATTCCTCTGCAGCCTGACAAGATGAGGTGATCCCAGTGCATGAACCTAGACTAGACTAGACTAGATTAGACTAGACTAGAATTAACCAGGTTGGAAAAGACCTCAGAGGTCATTGAGTCCAACCTATCAACCAACACCATCTAATCAACTGAACCATGGCACCAAGCACCCCATCCAGTCTCTTCTTAAACACCTCCAGGGACGGTGACTCCACCACCTCCCTGGGCAGCACATTCCAATGGCCAAGCTCTCTTTCTATGAAGCACTTACTCCTAACCTCCAGCCTAAACCTCCCCTGGCACAGCCTGAGACTGTGTCCTTGTGTTCTGGTGCTGTTTGCCTGGGAGAAGAGACCAACCCCCACCTGGCTACAACCTCCCCTCAGGTAGTTGTAGAGAACAATGAGGTCTCCTCTGAGCCTCCTCTTCTCCAGGCTAAGCAACCCCGGCTCCCTCAGCCTCTCCTCTTATGGTTGTGCTCCAAACCCCTCCCCAACTTTGTTTCCCTTCTCTGGACACCTTCCAGCAACTCAACATCTTTCCTAAACTGAGGGGAAACTTGCCATGTGGCCAGCACACCTCAGCAGAAGTCATTGCATGAAGATCCCAAAGCAAGCTGTCTTGCATTCCCAGATGAAATCCTTGCGTGTAAAACCAAATGAAATTTGCCTTGAGAAAAATTAAGCCCAGCCACAGGCTTATTAAACTATAGAAGGGAGAGACAAGCAGATACCCACAGGCTAGCTGCCCTGCTTCAGTAACTGGAGATGTGGAGGCAAAATGGAAGATCTAACAGAACACAGAGGCAGGGGCAGGTAGGACCACACTGATTTAGTGCCCTTCAGATTTTTTTAGGCAAGAGGTAGATGTCATCTAACTTTGTGTCAGCAAGCAGCTCAGGGGGTGTCACCTGGCTAATCATAAGTACAGCTGGAGGAAACAGAAATGAGGCAAGGAGCTACAAAATGGAGAGGAGCTAAATAAAGGACAAAAATAGTAAGAGGTAATAAGAGCAGGACATGGTGAGATTGGAAGGAGCTTAAGTGGAACTTCTCCAAGGTCAATGCTGCGAGCTTCTTGTAAAATTTTGTGGTTTCAGCCCTAGAATTTGGGGCACACTCAAAGCCCAAATTTGCTGTAAAGACACTGGCTTGGGTTTGATTCACACCATGTATGAGGAAGCAGGAGCTGGTGCAGGATATAGAATTAAGCAAACTGTTGTCAGAGAATCATCAAATCATAGAATCATTTAGACTGGAAAGGACCTTTAAAATAATTGATTCCAACCATTAACATAGCACTACCAGCTCCACTGCTAAACCATGTTCCTCAGCACCACATCTACAAGTCTTTTAAATACCTCCACAGATGAAGATAAAGGTTTAGCTTCATGACAAAGTCCTTTGCTCAGCATGGCTCAGCTGAGCTCCAACCTTAGGCTGCTTGACTCACAAAAAAAAGCTGCTTTCTGAGTTTCAGTCACTGTTGTAAGTCAAGTATTTCTGCTAGTTAAGCCAGTTACTCCTCCTTCAAATAGAGAAAAGGAAAAAGCCCAAGTGACAATGCAGTGCAACCATGCCTAATAGCAGTGGGAATCATGAATAAATGCTTTCTTAAGTTCACTTTGCTTTATCCTCCCAGATCTCACTGAGCCATCTCCCCTCCCATTTTGGGTTGTCAGGTATGCCTTTCACTGCTCCTGGGCTTCCAGCTCCTCCAGATGTTAATGACAGAGGCAGGAGAGGCCCAGATAGAAAGAGTGAGTTGGGGCAGCAGAGCGTGGCTGGTTGCCTACCAGGGTTAACGCAGCGGTGGCCTCCACTAAAGCTCTGCTCCTCTGGGTTGTATAGAAGAGAAGAAAAGCAAACCACAAATCTTTTTGCACAAACTCCAGCCTCCCTAGGAGTAAGAACAATTGTTCTAAGGCTTGACTGAACATAGAGGTTTCATTCCAGTACAGAAGATGGAAACCATTTACTCCACACCTCTGCAGCTCCCACCAGAGCCACCATCGTCCTCACTGCCTCCCTTTCCCCTGCACTCACGGAGCAGGGCATGGTCACTGTGTTCCTGCCCTGGCCATATCCCAATACCCAGGGTGTATCCTGCTTACCTGAAAGGAGGAGGAATACCCCTCCAGCTTTGTAGTAGCGGGGGTTGACGAAGGGCACACCACAGACCAGCAGCAGTCCCCCTACCAGCCCAGCAGCAACAGCCAGCAGGATGAACGCTGTCCAGAAGCCTCTGTACACTGCACAGGCAAAAACAAGACTAAAGTCAAGGAAAAGGAGAGGAAATCAGGACCCTTCAAACCCGTGCTTGACTCCTGCATCAGCAACAGCAGAAGAAGCAGCGAAGGAGGCAAAGGCTTTGACCAGCAACAGTTGTGGCAAGCAGGACCAGGGAATGAATAATCCTCCTGTACTCAGCACTGGTAAGGCAGCACCTTGAATACTGGGTTCAGTTTTGCCCTCTCACTACAAGAAGGACACTGAGGTGCTGGAGCACCTCCAAGGAAAGGCAATGAAGCTGGTGAAGGGTCTAGAGAACAATTCTCATGAAGAGAAACTGAGGGAACTGGCCTTGTTTAGTCTGAAGAAAACAAGGCTGAGGAGAGACCTTCTTGTTCCTTACAACTCCCTGAAAGGAGGCTGGAGCCAGGTGGAGGTCACTCACTTCTGTAAAGTAACAAGCTATAGGAGAAGAGGAAATGGCCTCAAGGGACTGCAATGAGTACAAGGGGTTGGAAAGGCTTGCCAGGGAAGCACAGCACAAAAGGGGTGAGAGTAAAGGACACGGTGCGTAGCTGTGCCTGGGGGGGGTGGAAAATCCTGGCAAGAATGGAAAGAACATAGTAACATTTGGAGAGAGGGAATCAGACCACATCTTTGAACCATTTTAATTAACACTTACAGAAGGTGCCAGGTTCCTGGTTTAAAATAAAGGCAGTTTGTGTTAGCAGGACCGCAGGGAAAACAGGAGCTTGTGATTCCCCCCACTGATGGCCTTGCTTGCCTCCAAGTAAGGGAACAGAGCAAGAGAACAGCTGCCTCTTCAGCCACTGAATCTGGGGGCTTTGCTGGGACTTCATGCAACAGCACCAGCCAGAGCAGAGCAAGCTTCTGCCCATCACATGGATATAGCCCATTAATTTCAATCTACTAATATCATAGAGTCATGGAATGGTTTAGGTTGGAAGGGACCTCCAAAGGTCATCTAGTCCAATAATCCCCACTCCAGTGAGCAAGACATCTTCAGTTGGATCAGGTTGCTCAGAACCCCATCCTGACCTGCAGTGTTTCTAGGGATAGGACATCTACCACCTCTTTGGCAAACTGGGACAGTGTCTCACCACTCTTAGTGTAAAAAATGTCTTCCTTCTATTGAGTCTAAATCTCCCTCTTTTGGTTTAAACCCATCACCCCTCGTCTTCTCACAACAGGCCCTGCTGAAAAGTCTCTCCCCATGTTTCCTGCAGGCCCTTTTAGTACTGGCTACAAGGCTATGAGGTCTCTCTCTTCTCCAGGCTGAATCAACCCCAACTCTCTCATCCTGTCCTCACAGCAGAGGGTTTCCAGCCCTTGCACCATCTTTATGGGCTCCTCTGGATCCTCTCCAACGGCTCCATGTCTCTGCTGGGCTGAGGACACCAGAGCTGAACCCAGCACTACAGCTGGGGTCTCAGCAGAGCTGAGTAAAGGAGCAGAATCCCCTCCCTTGACTGCTGGCCAATCTCTTCCAGTCACTGGTGTAAACCTCAGCCAAAGGTGGTGGTCTTCAGGTAGAGACCCTCTGATCCCCTGCTCCCCCAATTTATCTGGTCCCCTTGGTCCACTGTATCTTGCTCTGCCTGTTGTTGTTCAGAAGCTCTGGTTAGAGATTTAATCTGAGCACAAGCAAGTGGGTAATTCTGAAATGATTCACACTTGAAAGAAAAATGATACAGAAAAGAGGCCTTTTACTCATTTGAAACCATTTTGTCAGGAGAGCCACTTAGGGAGAGATAAGTATCATGAACTCTCCAAAACCACAGAACTCATTTTCATGTTTAACCTCCCATCACCTGCTTCTCCCAGGAACACTAAGAGGATGCAGATAAGGCAGAATTATCTTTGGAGCAGGCAATAGCCCCTCTCCTTGGGTCGCCTCCTGTGTGGTCACCCTTTGCCTGTGTGGAAGGGCTGGTTGGGGAGTTAGTGACAGAAGGGTCTGCTTGCTGCAGAGCGCTTCACTGTGGATTTGGTGCGGCAGAGGAGCACAGTTCTTCCACTGCCTTAAGCGTGGGTGCTGAAATATCCCCATACCCCCAGGGATCACAGTGGGGTGGGTGCTGGAAGCCTCTCAAGCCCCGCAGCGCTCCAAGGTGTAGCCCTGGTGCAGAGCTCATCCTCAACACCCTCTTGGGACCTGTCCCAGTGGGCATTTCTGAGGGGCAGCTGGAGAGGCTTTCAGAGCAAGGGAAGGGCTGACAGGCAGGGACAGATGCCTCCAGAGCCCCTTATATAGGATGGAAAAAAATACTGTTTACCAGTGAGATCATTCAGAAACCCAGCGTCATGCCTGCCTCCCCTAAGCTGCCAAAACCCCACTGCATGTTTGCAGCACCCAGCCTCCGACAGGCTGTAGCACTGACATGTCCCTCAGATCCATTTTCCACTACGGCGTGTTCCCCGAGGCAGGAATCTTGCACAGCGCAGCAAAAGAAACGAGCTGCTCTCCCTCACCTGCTCCTGCTGACAAATGGTGGAGGTGGTGGTGGGTTTGGTTTTTTTAAAATTAATTCCTCATAAAAAAAAAAAAAAAATAATAATAATAAAAAAGGTACTGCTAAAGGCTAAGGAAAAGGTCAAGATGTTTGTTTGTGCAGCATGCCCGCCCCGGATCCCCGGAGGCAAGGCAGAGTGATGCACACTATTTAAAGAAATCAATTCATTTCAAAGAAGATCATTGAATTAATTCTAGCTGCTGCCACCAATTTAGCAAATTAAAATTCCTAACAGCAGCTGATTCATTAAAGAACTCTGCAAATATAGAGAAACATAAATAAAAAGGGAACCGGTTGAAAGGAGAGCTCTCCGACTGTGTCGTGCTCAGCGTACTACAAACAAGCCAGCCGCTTACAGGGATCTTCTAACAATTTGGTCTCTAAATGATTTTCCAGTGTTTGTTTATTTTATCCTGCAACAAATCAACACCAGAGCTCTCCCAGGAAGGCAGACTCTGGAAAGAAGTCTGCACTGGGCTGCCATTAGATGAGCTTCAAGGTCCCTTCCGACCCAAACCATTGTAGGGACCTGTGACGCCTGCAGCTCAGTTCTTTTTCTTGCTGTATTTGGATTTTTTTTCTAGGGCTGGATTTTACCATAGGGCCTACTTTGAGTCCAGCTCCTCCTAACAAGCAAGGAGGTAGGAATGAGTAGATTGGGCATCCTCACTTGCTCATAAGCACACAGCAGGAGGAAGAATGGTTAATGGCTAAGGATGGCTGGCTCCAGAAGAGGGAAGACATGGGAGAACATATTGATGTGCTCATGACTTGGGGCAGTCAGCTAAGGAAGGTCACAGAATCATAGAATCAATAAGGTTGGAAAAGACCTCAGAGGTCATCAAGTCCAACCTATCAGCCCAACACCTTATGACCAACTAAGCCATGGCTTCAAGTGCCACGTCCATTCCTCTTTTGAACACCTCCAGGGACGGGGACTCCACCACCTTCCTGGGCAGCACATTCCAATGGCCAATTACTCTTTCTGGGAAGAACTTTCTCCTCACCTCCAGTCTAAACTTCCCCTGGCACAGCTTGAGACTGTGTCCTCTTGTTCTGGTGCTGCTTGCCTGGGAAATGTCCAAATGTCCAAAAGCCTTGGACATGCTTGGCCACATGCATTTACAATGGGAGAACTGTCACAATGAGACACATCATAAATCTGTTTTGCTTGAGAAAGGAACTGCTGGGGGAGGAGGAAGGAAACTCACCTGCAGTTGTGTCATAGGAAGGATGGGGGAAAGGTCCAAGAGCAATGGGCATAGGAAAGAGGTAGCCATGCATGCAGAACTTGGGGTGTGCTTGGCTGGCTGAAAAGGAACAAGAAATAAAAACCACAGTTAGCATAATCAGAGGGCAGTGTGCTGTTCAGCAAAACCTACAAACCCTCACTGAAATCAGACATCTGGGAAGTAAAGGACGGGAGTAAATCCTGGATGGAAAGAGAAAAAGCATCAGAGGAATGACAAAATAGGGAGATCAAACAGGATCTGAGACTGTACTGAGACTAGGCAGTACAGCTTCTCACCTTCATAACCTGAGTCCATGCTGGACATCAGTCTTGAAAGATGAAGCAACTGAAATCAGTGTAAATATTCCCACCTCTGTGTGCAACCATCTGGGATGGACAAAGGTATCTGGGTACCAGAACAAGCTACCTCCCTTTGTGAGAAGGAAAAGCACAATGAGAATGGAAGTGCCCCATCAATATTAATACCACTGAGGCTTATCATGATTAACAGTAACAGAATGAATGTTAAATGAATTAATTAATGGCTGGCCACTTATTTAAATATGTTCCCCAGCTCAAAGGAACACTTTATAATAGGTGGACATTAGTTCATGCTAAATTGACTATGGAATACCTATTGAATTAATTATTACGTCCATGAGAGCAGCAAATTAATTTGCCATGATCAATCCTATTATAATAAATACCTAAAGAAGTAATACAAATTTGCCACTTATCAGAAAGAGTCATTTGACTTCAGGTAACATGATATTATACCCTGGATTTCCATAGAAGGTAATTAGGTAGAGAATTCCCCCTCCTGAGTCTTTTTGCTCAGGAAAAAAAAGATAAAATTCTGGGTGAAAAAACCTCTCTCAGCCTTCAGCTGAGTGTTAGCAGCACCTGCTCTTGCAAGATTTCACAGCAAGCACAGGGCAGGGCCTGAGGGACAGCTAAGCCCTCTGAAATTTTAAATTTCACTTAATTTTATGGTGGCAACCTGTGTTATTGGCTGCCCAATGCCCTACAAGGCCACCACATTACACAGCACAGAATTAACCAGGTTGGAAAAGACCTCAGAGGTCATCGAGTCCAAGCTGTCAACCAACACCATCTAATCAGCTAAGCCATGGCACCACGTGCCTCATCCAGGCTCTTCTTAAACACCTCCAGTGATGGTGACTCCACCACCTCCCTGGGCAGCACATTCCAATGGCCAAGCTCTCTTTTTGTAAAGAATTTCTTCCTCACATCCAGCCTAAACCTCCTCTGGCACACCTTGAGACTGTGTCCTCGTGTTCTGGTGCTGCTTGACTGGGAGAAGAGACCAACCCCCACCTGGCTACAACCTCCCTTCAGGTAGTTGTAGACAGCAATAAGGTCTCCCCTGAGCCTCCTCTTCTCCAGGCTAAGCAACCCCAGCTCCCTCAGCCTCTCCTCCCAGGGCTGTGCTCCAGACCCCTCCCCAGCTTTGTTGTCCTTCTCTGGACACCTTCCAGCAACTCAACATCTTTCCTAAACTGAGGCCCCCAGAACTGGACACAGGACTCAAGGTGTGACCAGTGCTGAGTACAGGGCAGAATGACTTTCCTGGTTCTTCTGGCCACACTATTCCTGGCACACATTGCTCCACAGGCTTGCAGGCATCCTTGAGTAGACCAAAGCACCAGTGAGGCTTCTGCAGTGTTTAAAACCTTTGCAGAACTGATTTTTAAATCTCTCCCTTTTTTTGTTTTTTAATCCTAACTCCTCCTCCAGGGTTGTGCCCCCCAGGGGAAGGCTGTCTTCTCATTGCCCACTCTGCACTAGCATGGGCAAGCTGGTGACTGGCTTGGTTGCCAAGAGCGCTGGTGCCAGGTGTGTCATGGGGTGGTCTCATTCCTTTGCTCTTTCTGATGAGAGCACCTGGTTCACTGGGCCAGGACCCCGCACTTCACTGCTTGTAAGCCACCAGTCAGCACCAACTGGTGTCTCAGAACAGGTTTCACCTTCTGCTTCCTTTTTTTCTCCTGAAGAGAGAATGCACTTTCAGAAAATAAGTGATTTTGCATCCATCTTTGTCTATTTGCACGTGACATTTCAATGACCTTAGAAGGCAAAGCAGGCAAGACCTTAAGGCAGGGGCTATGGCTGTTTTGTGTTGGTAGTCCTGAGGGACAGTTCAGTTTGGGGAATTCCTGGAACCCATAGCTGGAGACTGGCCACACAGAGTGCTTCAGAGCTCAAACACATTAGCTATGCCTCTCCATGGTCCACCTCTACCCACTACTAGAGGTCTTGAGCTCCCAGGGAGACCACATGCATACACGACCAGCCTTCCCCGTGCTGAAACCAGTGGGAGGTGGCAATGTTCAGCACCCCAGTGTCTGAAAACACTGACAGAGAAGCAATGCTGAAAGCCAGGAAAAGTAAGAGCCCACATTTAACAGACCTTAACTGAAGTATGACAGGGAGAATTTTCCTTGCTGGTGGAAGCCACTACCTCATAAGACTTTGTCAGTGATAAATGGCATCAAGAGGTTTCTACACTTCTGTCAACAACCCTCTAAGAGTAAAATCCAAGTGAAAGAAAAAAAAGCACAGAGAGAGTGTGCCAAGTTTGCTTTTGATAGAGAGATGGTGAGAACAAAACCAAATGAAATAAAGACAACTGCCTCCTCATGCCTGGGAGCCCTTCTTGGGCTTGTTTGCAGTTCGCCTGGTGAGAGAATGCTGTGGCTCTGGTGCAGTGGCATCATACTTACTGTACCAGAAGCTCCAGATGGTCTCTGGGTGACCCTCACCAAAGAACCAGCACCTCCAGAAGAAGCCCTCATGATGGAAAGTGAGGATTTCCTTCCTGACCTCTGTTGGTGCTTCAGCCTGTGGAGGAAAGGAAGCCCAAGCTGATAGAGGGATGACCTTGTTGGAAAGCTATTTTTTTGCTCAGACAGTTACTGCTTTCATTTTTGCTGGGGTTTTCAGTTGTGGTTTGAGTTGGTTTTGGAAGGGCTGGGAAACACAGAGGCAGCTGCTCTCCATAACTTGCTGTCATGTAACAGCCACAAAATGTTCTGATAAGACAAAGTCCTGCAGACCTGCTCAAAGCAGATTCTTCTTTCTCTAATAGATTTGAGCCACTGATGGCCAGAGCTGGACTGGTATGTTAGGAAGTAGAACATTCTGTTCTATTCTACTTCTGACACACTTTCCTTAAGTAAATGCTCTTGCTGTTATAACCAGTAGGAAGCAGGTTGGTTACCAGGTAAGCAGTTTTAGGTGTGACCCAATGCAACAGTTCAGATGCCCTTGTTACTCTGCAGGATCCCTGTAAGGTCTGGTTTAACCTTAGATGACTCACACTCAAAATCATTTTGGTTGGCCTTTAAGATCAAGTCCAACCATTATCTAACTCTACCAGTCTGGCACTGAACCATGTCCCTCAGCATCCTCTGTGGCTTTGGCATACCAACTCTAACACTTCCAAACGCCGGCACCAAAGTTCTTCCTCCTTTCTCTCCCTCTGCCAATTTAGAAGCTGTGCTAAACTTACATGAGGCATAGCTGGCTCTGCCCACACCATCTATCCCATTCTACAATACAAGTGTTGACAGTTTTTCCTTTTTGTTTATCTACTTCAGCCTCCAGACCAGACCTGCAGGAACAAGGTTTAGGTCTTTCCAGAAGGGAGAATATTACAAAGCTTAGTCATGGTCTGTTCACCATAAAAGTTACTAAAAACTCCAGCCAGAACCAATTTTATCTTTATCACACAATTTGGTAGAGGAGAAAACAGCTACAAAATGACACTTCATGGAGGACAGAGAAACTCCAAACAGGGCTGGACTCTACAAGCTAGAGAAAGGAGGTGGGACTCAATGAGGAGGTGCCAGAATCTCTCTCCTTGAGGTTTTTATGCATCAAGTCATAACCATATCTAGAGCTCTGAACCAGTTCTCCTTTTACTTTCAGGACACAGTGCTGATTGTGACAATGGCAGCATGCAGCCCTGCAACGTCATCACTTGGTTGGCTGCTGCCTTAATGCATCCAGGGCGTAACGCACAATCGCCGTCTGGCAGGTGCTCCAGACCATCCTTATCTGTAAGGGACAGGATTTGCCAGTCTAAGAAAGGGCAGAGAAGGTAGAAACACAGCCCATTGTGCACAACCAGCAGCTGAAAGAGAAATAACAACGACAGTGCCTGAAATAAATAGAAATAAAACAGCTCAGAGGAAAGAACAAGAGTAGGTCCAGTTTCTGCCTGGCTTTGGAAGTCGCTCTGTCTTAGCAACAGGCACACTAACACTTGGCCAAGAGCATATCTTGAACGTTGGAGATGCTTACTCATGTCATGCAGTGCAAAGTCTCTAGTCTCTCCACTCGAAAGACAACAGCCCGAGCAGAAACCTGCAGCAATGAACGCCGTCGTTTCCCAGGCGCACAAACCCCGAGCGGCACCGCTGGGTCCCTGACGCTCTGCCATCTCTGGGGGCTTGGCTGTGCCGCTTTAAATAGTAAAGACAGTGGCTTCAAGACAGTGGCTTCTGCCAGGCAGCTTTCCTGGCATCATTTTCAGGTTTTTTTTCACTAGAGAAAGTTGTTTGGAAGCATGACTCAAGTGAACAGTGTCCTACATTTGATTGCGAGATTCTGAAATGCAAAGGAATGCTTCTGGCTGGCATCCTGATGCTTACCCAGGGTGACTCACCACACCCGGAATGAAAGAAAACAAAACACCAAAATCAAACCTAATTGGATTGAACTTTGAAGTAACAAAAAGTCTGCACACAACAAGGCTCTTCCTGTCATTTTGTAATTGAAACCACACATTGATCAGCACAAGGTTTTTGAAGAGCGGGCGGCTCGTTATTCCGTGGCAGAGCTAGACAAGAGTGAGTGCAGCTGAAAATCAAACCCCTGAGAGGATCTATAAACACGTGAGGCCAGCAGTTAGCACTCAAATACCAAATTGTCCTTCAGAATTACATTTTCTGCCAACTAAAACCCCATATAAATCTTCATTTTAAATACACAGGCCTCTTCATGTTAGATGGGCAGGAACTCTTGTCGGCTTGTCTGCCTCTGATGCTTGCTTTTGTTTTCTGTCTGTGCTGCAGTCACATCACTTCAGAGGTAAATAATTGCCAGCCTTAAAATACGGAGTACTTTTAAATGAAGAAACTACAGAGGGAGAACTCTTTTAATGGCAAATATCAGGAGGAATCTTTTGTCTTTAGAAGCAAATGCTGTCAACAAGTAAAGCTCTTACATTTTTGCTTTTCATTCCCTAATGTTCATCTCTGCCTGATTACTGAGGTGCGGTCTTGTTGTTTACTAGATGCACTTTACAGACTGTGGTAAAGTTGTTTGGATTTTAGAGCCAGCTCAGGCTGGTTCTCTCCACTAGCAGGTCACTTCCAACGAGCTATCCTCAATGCTACCAGTTCTCCTACCACTATGCTGCTTTCAGCACCCTCACAAAGTTAAAACTCTTAAAGAAAGAGAAAAGGAAAAAAAAACCCCACATTTTTAAATTGTTTCAATGAAGTGAATTCCTCCAAAGGAAGACAAGGTCTCAGAGTTTACCTGCTCAGCCTGCAGAGTGCTGTTGCCACCCTCGAAGAGGCCGCAGGTCTCGGTAGCCAGGAGCCAGTAATCGGTCCCAAAAGCAATGAGAAAGAGCAAGACTCCGGTGCCGCCGAAGATGCCGGCTGCCAGGGCAGCTGCTCCAGCCTTCATGGGGCAGCAGGGAGGCAGAAGGACTGGAAATCAGGAAAGAAAAGGGACCCCTGAAGTTTCCAGGTTCGCTGGAAGACAGGGAAGAGAAGTGGTGCTATTTTTGCAGACAGATAATAATCTTCTCCTGGCTGGTGTGGGTTTCAGGGGGTGGCAGGAACAGGACTAATAAAAGGAGATGACCTGGTGTAACCAAACAGCTGTGGCATTAAGGAGCATGACAAATAGCTATTGAGGCAGAGCAGGGAGAGTTCCAAATGAACACATGGTCTCTCATTTCAGAAGAGCTGCGCAGAATCCTGAGCCTCGGCCAGTCAAGCGGCATCTGTAGGTCACAAGTGGTCATGATACAGAGCTGCCCAGGACACTGGAGGGGTTTTAAACCCCCACCTGTGCACGTAGAGAGGCTGTGCATGGCTTGGGCAGATCTGAACTCAAAGATCTTCACCATGTCATGGAGCTCACAGTCACCACAGCCACTGCTGTGAGAGAGACCTTTAGCCATGTCCTGGCAAGTGGCACTTCTGGAATATGCATCTCCTCCCACTCCTGCCTCCTCCAAAGCTGATGCAGCTTTCACACTAGGTAACCACAGAGATCCATGCAAATGACATAACAACATTGGTGATAACTCAAGTACCTTGGTGCTCTTAGAAATGATGCCCTCAAGCCATGCAAAGACATTTCAATCAGGCAGCTCCACACCTAGTGAGACCAGGAGCATTCAAACCAGGGCTAGGTACCAATGGACCTGCAGTATCTTGCTGTGCAGTTGTAGAAAGATGTTCTTTCCCCTGCCATGGGAGGGAGGACTATATAGTACCCATACCCCTCCCACTGCCTCAGCCTGCTGTGGAAGAAGTGTCTCATGGGAATGAACACATTCCTGCATGGAATTTTGTTGCCATTTGATACCTAATGCTTTTTTTCTTCTGCTGGAGCATCTGCTGTAGGTCACTGCCAGGAAGGGGATGCCAGCCTAGCAAAACTGGGATTTCTGTAGGGCAGTAAAATTATTCCTGTGGTGTGCCAGGAGGCTGGGGGTGGGGTGGTGCAGGGGGAAATTGAAATCACAGCAAAAATTCAAGTTCTGCTTTCCTAACCTCAGCCTAAGTCATGCCCTGTTCTAAGGAAGCAGGATAGATGAAGACGTTGGTTTCCTTCTCCTGTGGGATTGTGTGTTGCCAAATTAATTTCCAAATCAGTTTAATAGTTAAAGTTAACCATGAACATATGGGTATCTCAGAGAAGCTGCACACTGGTTAGGAAAATGAAACTGGAGAGGGTTGGGGGAAATTTTGACTACACTTCCAGCCAACTGTTGAGGCATATGGACTGATGAATGTGCTCGCTCTTCTTCTCTGAGCACAATAGACTTTCAATTATAATGATTTATTCTACCCTCTGCATTGTTCTTTCTTAAATATTGCAAGGATAGTTTTTAAATAATATATTAGACCTCTCTTGCTTGCTGTCACAGAGCTGCTGTTTGTTTAACCTAACTGTGAGCACGTGAGGCAGCCCAGGAGATCCAGGAAAGAGGTCTTTGCTCAGAGAAGTCCCCATGCTGAGACCTGGGGAAAGGAGAGGTAAGACAGGCTGCAGACTTACCATCATAAAAAGACAAAACTCAGCCACAGTCCCTTGAGTTAGAGCTAGAGTGGCGCTGTGAGGGGCAAGAGTGCAAGGAGGGCAGATGTTGCATCTGGCATGGTAGGGCTTGACAGGGCTCTAGGCAGCCTGACCTAGTTGAGGATATCCCTGCTGACTGCAGAGGGAGTTGGACTAGATGACCTTTGGAGGTCCCTTCCAACCCAGACCATTCTATGATTCTGTGATTCTAAGCATGAGCAAGGCAGCAGAGAGCTGCAGGACAGGGCCAGCAGGTCATCTCAAAGGTTGGGTTTTCATCCTGGTTGGTTGTTGAAATGGCAGAGGCCTTGTTTCGCAGCTCACACCACAAGCGTGTGAAATTAAAGTGCAGAGCGGGCAGTTGCGCGCTTGGAAAGCCAAGGAGCAGTGCACAGCTCCACGTCTGTGTCCCTGCTCCGCAGTCAGCTGTACTCAGTGGTGCTATGCTCATGCTCACCACTTAGCACAGGCTGCCGTTTGGAAGCTGGCCTCAGCAATTCCCTGTCCCGTTGGCAGGAAAACCCTGATGCGGCTGAGGCAGAGCATTGCTGGTGCCCAGCCTTGGCTCTTCACCAGTTGTTGTGTGCCCAGTCAAACGGTTTCCAGATTCTTAGGCTGAGGAAATGGGAATTGAGTTTGCAAGGTCAAAACTCACCTCTCCATGCAGCGAGCTTTCCCTTCTCCTTGGCACAGTCCAGCATGTGCTCATCACCACCAGGATCTGAAAGATTCCTGGACAGGATGGACAATGAGACCATGCCCAGGGCAGCCCATCCAGCAGCATGTGATGGGAGCACCCAGGCTTGCTCGGGACAGCTAATGGATGTGATGGAGCTGCAGCCCCCTTATGTTTCCTTTTCTTCAGCTTGATTCTTTGGTGTAATTAGGCATCAATCCCATTGCGTCCAGCCAGATCAGAAGATGCTGGGGGCTACCAGGAGAGCAAATTTTATCATCCCCACTCACCCAGGGTTCACCTCCCGCCCTGCACTACCCTTACTTCTTTATTTCCTTGATGCAATTTTACAAACAGATGTGACCTCAGGGGTGCCCTCAGAGACTTCCCCAAGACCCTTTGGAGATCTCCTACCCTTTCATGCTGGAGCTTACCCTGCTGATTTGCCACGCTCTGGAAGATGTTCTCCATCACGCTGCTTTAGATGAATATCTCTTTTGGGTCTCTGCTTTTACCATTGTCCTCGCAGACCTCAGAACAAAAAGAAACCAAGGAGATCAAAACCATCCAGATCTCAACAAGGGCTATCCAGCTTTGCCTTGGAAATGTCACCAAACATCTCTGGATGGTTTTTTGCAAAGAACAACCCCTCTGTATGAACTGTGCAGGAAGGGAAAGAAAGAGACACCCACATTGACTTTGACCCCTTTAATTCTGCGTGAAAAGAGTACTCACCAGTTCCTCTCCATCTCATGCTCCATTTTCATCTCTGCAGTCTACATGTCTCTTGGAAGTAGCACATAAGCCCGGATGCTGAAAGATCCTTAGTGGTTCTTAGGAGGTTCAATAACCCTTGGTACTTGATGTCAGGAGAGTTGGGGGTGGGGGGGAAAGCTGAAATTTGCTTCACTTGGTTCTTAAGTGTTGCTGGTACTTTCCAGGATTAAGCCATTCTAATCTCCTTAAGCAGTCGTGGAATAAAATAAACAGAAGTGTGATTTTTTTTTTTTTTCCTGCTCAGAATGAAACTAAAAAGCAGCCCACATGCTGAACACAAATGCTGTTTGGAGCTGGCAGTGAGAGGGAGATTTGTAGCCTGATTTTTTTCAACGTGGCTTCTTGATCGACGTGCCCAGAGGTAGCTTTTGGGCTCCCACTTGGCCCTCGAGTTCGTCCCCACCAGTAGCAACTTTTTGCCTCTTTTAACCTTAACTTTCAAAAGCCTCCTGTGAACTTCCAGAGTAAGCACAGAAGCAGCAACTCTCTGAACTACCAAAGGAATCAAACTGATGCAATTTATTTCCACAGAACCATGCAATATTCAATGATACACTGAATCCATGTTTTTAACACTTTTTAAAGGACTAAAACCCTGGAAAGAATTAATTAGGCATGCTCTGGAGCCAGAGCATTTAACAGTTTTCCACTCGCTTGTAGAATTTTAAGACCACCAACACTGGATACTGGCAAAGATTATCAAAGGTATTCTGGGCTAAAATTCATCCTAGTCAGAGGGCCTGGCCACTAAGCAGCTGGAAAATACTTCATGAAGGCTTTAGCCAGGCTATTATATTTTTTAAAGAAACTTGAAGAAGAAATCCATAGTATCTAGGAGGTTAAATTTAGGGCAGAGTGACTCACTGGGAAAGTATGTACCACACAGAACATTGTCTTCACCGCAGATCAAGCAGAGAAGTATTGAGGGGCGCTGCAAAGCAGGGTTGAAAGGGATTAACAGGCTGGGGTCTGTTGAAGCATCCAGCCAGTGCACGAGCCACAGGGACACGGGGCTGCCTGGAGTAGCTTCTGCAGCCACGAGCCACCGCAGCACACACTTGGAGCTGAGCAACATTTGGAATTGCCAGAAGCTGGGAGATGCCAGCAATCAAAATTTCTCATTTTGCTAAAGTGAGATCAAAATGCTCTATTAAAAACAAATCAATAAAGCGAGCAAGGTGGTTGTTGCTTTTTTTCACATCAGGTGAAACTCCAGTGCTGTTTTCTGGAAGCGTCCTGATATTAACAACGTGGCAGGGAACTCATTTTACATGATGAGAAACTCAAACAGGGAAACATCATTATCTGAGCACCCTGTGCCCAGAAGTGTGGTGGATGCTGTACCTGACAATGATGGAACAGACATTCAGATATTTTGGTCAAAAGCAAGACACTTCAGAAGCCAAAAGTAAAACAAACAACAACGACAAAACCCTCAAACCAACCCCCCAGCCAACCAAACCAACCCCCCAGCCAACCAAACCACCCCCCAACCAACCAAACCACCCCCCAACCAACCAAACCAACCCCCCCAACCAACCAAACCAACAAAATGAAGCAAGAATTGACCAAGAGATTGATCCATTTTCTATTCTTGGTCAAAAGAAAATGAATCTTGAATAAAAACTTCTTGGCAAGCAAGTTGGTTTATTCTCTTTTTTAGCTCTCCAGCTCTGGAATAAAAGGCCTCATCTCAGTAAATCTTTCTACAATTATTTACTGTGCAGAACTCAAGGAGAAATTGAACTGCAGGTGACCAGTGAACACTTCAACCCCAGGCAGCTGAGCATCTTCAGGTTCAGCACCATTTCTCCTCCCACTCGTACAGAACTGCTCATGCCAGTAACTGACCCTTTTCCTCACTCATTGCCACCACTTGCCTTGCTCATGGACTTGTGATCGCTGAGCAGGGGTTGCCCAAGGCAGATCTGAATGTGACACTGTTCACAGTGGGTGTGGTATGCTGGAGAGACACCCCCGTGTGTCACCAGCTACCACTGATGCCATGGTGAGCCTGTTAGGAACGCAAGGAGGTGACAGCTCTTAGGTGATCTCTTAACACAGCACATTTAATTGAAGTAGAAATGGAGAACAATGCAACCCCGTTGTATATCACAACACATTCCAGGGTGGGCAGTTTTCTAAGCAAAGTGTAGACAAATTCACATGACTCCCATCCAAGAGGGCTGAAAGTTTTAATGAAGTACCTGAAGAAGACAATGGACTTACACTGAAATGAATAAATAGGTCTACATGTGTACATAGACACCCCAAATACACAGACAAGGCTAAAAGATCCAGGGTTTATTTACAATGAGGTCAACCAGCAGGTCAAGGGAGGTTTTCCTGACTCCTCTATTCTGCCCTAGTGAGGTCACATCTGGAATACTGTGTCCACTTCTGGAGTTCCCAGCTCAAGAGAGACAGGGAATTATTAGAGAGTCCAGTGGAGGCTACAAAGATGCTAAGGGGACTGGAGCATCTCTGTGACAAGGAAAGGCTGAGAGCCCTGGGGCTGTTTAGAAAAGAGCAGACTGAGAGGGGATCTGATCAATGCTGATCAATATTTAAAGGAAGAGGGTCAAGAGGATGGAGCCAGACTCTTTCCAGCAGTGCCAAGCAATAGGACAAGTGGTAAGGCACAATGCCTTATTTAACTATATGATTTAATTCTGGCCTTGATGTGATTGATGCTCATAGTCAGAACCCATCAGCTCCCGAGGAGCAGAAGAGATCTTCTGTTATTTCTGCTGTCTTTCCTGGTGGCTTGCTCCATCCCCTAATAAACCCCTCCTTGAGATTAGAAAGTTTTTTCCTAACATATAATCTAAATGCTCCCTGCTGGTTTCTCTATCCCTGCTGACAGAGAAGATCTGATATCTCACCTTATTAAAACATCCTTTCTTGCAGTTGTAGACAATTTCAGCAATTTTCCAGACTGAACAGACTAATTTTTAACTAGACATTTCATAGAAATCCTCTCTCAGACATCACCTCACATTGCTGGTGCTCAGCTGGGCTCCTTCCCCTTGGTTCCTGCCACAAGTAAGAGCACACCTTCTGCTGCAAACCACGAAGGGTATGTGCCCTTATGCAGCTTATTTGCATTATCTACACGTATAGAAGCAGACTCAGATCCCTGTTGGACAGCCAGCAGCATCAGTGGTGCTTTTCCACCTCCCAGGTCAGCTCTCTCTCCATGTCTCTCCTCCTGCTCCTGGCGGCAGCGCTGGGCTGCGGCGGGGGGATGGCACACACCGACTTGGAGCGGTTCTGTTTCACCTCCCGAACCTGCTCTGCGTTCCCCACTGTGGCAAGAGAGAAAACACCAACCTGGCTAAGAATTGTTCTCCTCTGGGCATCAACAGGAATGAAAAACTATTTAGGGAAGGGACATTTTACAAGGGCTTGTTGTGATAGGATGAGGGGCAATGGTTTTAGGCTTGAGGACTGGACTTTAGGAAGGAATTTTTTACAGTGAGGGTGGTGAGACACAGGAACAGGTTGCCCAGGGAGGTTGTGAATGCCCCCTCCCTACAGACCTTAAAGATAATCTCCTTCCAACACCCCTGACCAGGGGTGGGGGACACTTGGGCAGGGACACTTTCTACCAGCCCAGGTTGCTCAAGGCCTCATCCAGCCTGGCCTTGAACACCTCCAGGGAGGGACATCCACAGCCCCCCTGGGCAACCTGTTCCAGTGTCTCCCCACCCTCACTGTCAAGAATTTCTTCCTCATCTCCATTCTAAATCTGCCCTCCTCAAGCTCAAAGCCATTCCCTCCCATCATATCACTACAAGCCCTCAACCCTGCACCTTAGCATATCCCAGCCCATACTGGAAGGCATCGTTCTTTTTTAGTTACTTCCAACAGGCACTGAATCTTTGCAGTCACCACTTCCACAGTGCTAAAGGTGCTGTGCCTGGTGTTGCAAAAATCCAGTGCTCATCTGCCTGCTGAACATCCTGCTGTGCCAACTCTGTTGCCAGCTTTGACCAACTACACATTGTGCCACTGATATTAAACCATGGGCATCGCCTCTTTGTTGCTGTCGAGTGTGAAAAGTGTGCTTTCAGTGCTCTAAAAGCTGAGCTTGGGCTTGCAGAAATGTGAGGTCTTGAGCCACTGATCTTGCTGTAACAGATAATCAAAGCAGTCAGTGCTGTTAATGGGGCACTCAAAATGCATTTTAATAACACTTAGCAAGCAAAAAAAAAATCTTATTTTTTGGAAGGCATTTGAGAACAAGCTTCACATTTTGAAGTATCATTCATTTTCATAAGGTTTGAGTTCGTGCATTAGCATCAGCGTAAGCAGAATGATCTGCAGTTGCTGCCAAACCTCTTAGTGCTTGGTAGAATAGGAAGAACATCCCAGTCTCAAATGATTACCTGGCTGCACAAGGCAGACAAAAAAGCTTCATGTAAATTCCTGCACTTCCTGACAGCATACAGGTAACAAGGAGGTCAAACATCTGGACTGGGACACACTTCTCACTACTCTGGTTCCCAGCACCACCTCTGTCCTCAAGCAGCTGCCTGCAGCACCTTCACACATCCCAGTGCACACTACAACTAACCTGAGGTCAGGCTGGGATGGGGCATTGAGGCTGGGAAGGCTCCTGGCTCTGTTTGCTCATTCATGATGCTCATCTAAGGAGCCCTGCTTTGATGCCCCTGCAGCCACCAGCCTGCAACACGCAGCCCAGATCTTCCTGCTGCTGCCTGTAGCCAGGGAGGCAGGACAGAAAGCTTGGCCTTGGCTGTCTCCTCAACCCCAGCCCTGCAACAGACACGCCATGGAGCTCAGCACATCCTCTCTGTCATGTGCTGGACCATCACATGGGGATGGGGCAGGGTGAGCAGGGGAGGCAGGTAGTCACCACCAGCACCCACCAGCTCCCATCTTACCAGTGAAGGAGCGGCACAGCTTGGGCTGCATGCTGGAGTCACTCTGCGTTGAGTAGGAGTCCTCCTTCTGTGACTAAAGAAGAGAAGGACTTCAATGCATTTGTGAGGCTGATAGCAAGTCTGCTAACGACACCCCACCTTCAGAAAGAAGCCATTTGCAAGCCCCAAGGTTTCTCTGTCCACTGGTTTTACTTTTGCCAAAGGAAAGACAAAGAGCTGTTGCTAAACCCAGATCAAGTAGATGGCAGGGAATATTTACAGACAATGATTTGGTTTGGGTTGGCAGAAGAGGTCTGAACTCTCCAGGAGCAATCTGGTAGAAGGAGCAGCCCTGGAGTAGGGGGAACAGGACAGAGGAGTATAGAAGGCAAAGCCCATCCCCAGGACATGGACATTTCTCACCTTGGCCATTGCCCACCTTGGCTGCAGGCCAAGGAGGCAGACAACAAACTCGCAGTAATGAGGTCCCTGTCCTTTCACTCCAGCGCTAATCTCCACCCTTCAGGAAAAATAAAACCAAATCAAATCAGGTAGCACAATGCTGCCTGAATTGTTCAGTGCTTCTGTAAACTGGGAATAAGTCTCTCGTGGCGCTGGGATTTGGCACCTCAGCCCAGAAAGCCAGGCTGCCAAAATAACTCTGGACACTTCCCAGCCCGGCTTGCTGTTTTGTTTCGGCTCGCTCTCCTCCCTCCCCTAACGAGGACCGATGCCCTCCATCTCTTGTTCACACTTTTATTGACCATTTCCCTAACAATGCCTCCCCAGCTCCAGCAGCAGCGGCCGGCTCCCTGGAAAGCCATTCCCAGGGGCGGTTAGGGATTCGCAGAGCATGCTCCATGAAAGGGCTCCGGCGTAATTACCAAAGGCAGTGTGTCATTTACGCACATGGCTTACAGGCAGCTCCAAATAAGCTCCTTCTGGGGGGAGTGCACTCATGTTTTGGCAGAAGAAAAGAGGACAAAGTTGCCTGGCTACAGGTGCAAGGATTTTCTGGGTGCTCGGTGGTGAATTAAAGCGATCCTGGGTCTCAGAGAGCTCCCTGCCAGCCCGGGCGGTGTTGGATCCTTGCCGAAAACACAGCAAGCCCAGAATCCGGACAGCCTGCAGAGCCAGCCTGATGCACAGCTCCAGGAAGCTGCAGCCTTCGGCAGGAATTTTGTCCTTAGGCAGAGGAAGGAGAACTTTCTGCTGGAAATAGATAGTCTTGGGGTTAATCCTCTGGGCTACGATTCAGATCTGAAGTCACCTTGTAGTCTTGCCAAGGGTTTTCTGCCTGGTGTAAACCATTTAACCTGCGCCGTTGGCTCAGCAGGGATGAGGATTGTCCTTTTCTTCCCTCCGCCTTCCCTGGCAGCTGCCAAACCTTTCCTTGGCAGGGTCTTCTGATGCAACCTGAGAGTCATCTCAGGGTGAATCTGCCAAAGCAAAGGTAGGCACCTGAAGTGCACTAGACCCCTAAAGCCACCCAGGTTAGAGGGAAGAGGTGATTCACCCCAGCTGAAGCCAGGTGCTGTCCATGGCCCGGTGCCCGTCCCAGTGAGCACGCTGGTTTCTCCACATTGACTGGGGAAGGATCATCCATCAGGTGAGATGAACTTCACTCCCGGCTTCCCCTCAGCCTGGTGGAGCCACAAGGCTACAGAAAGATGCCCTCACAGATGCACCTTCATGACTGATACATGAAATAAAAACAACCAGCACCTAATAAATCATGAGATGAATCTAACTGAGCTGCAACAACTTCACGTTTTAAGAGCCAAAGACTGGGGAAAAAAAAAAAGCTCCACTAAAGAAGAAAAATAGATATGCAGCCAGCCAGTGAGCAGGAAAAGCAGAGTTTCTACTGATCCAAAGGGATTCTTTAATCATTCTCTCAGCTCAGAACACCCAACTGATGGAATGTACCAGGAAAGCTTTTTGCAAACAGACTGGCAGCAGAAGACATAGAGCGCTTCAGCAGCACCAGAGGGCTTCCCCTGGCTCGAAGTTTGCTTCGCAGTTGCCGATGCCGTCGGGTTTGCAAACACAGTTGTAATGCTTCCATCTCGTGGTGAAGTGCAGAATAGAAATGTGTGTGCCATGAGAATGCCGATTTGTGGTGGTTTTTTTTTTTCCTTTTTCTTGCTGACTCAAACCCTGGAAGGCCAAATCCTTCCCTTTGGGACTACAAAAGATGGAGCATCTGACGGGCAGAAACATCTCCAGCACTAACCAGCTCTATTTTTCATTCATCTCTTCTAAAAGAGGAAGATGCCATTTGCTTGTCAACTTGGCATGAAACTAAACCTGAGAGGCTTAATCCCCACCCCACCCCCAAAGTTAAAATATTAAGCTGCTTTTAATGGGCTGTTCTCTACTGTTCAGCACAGTGTTCCTTCCTTCTACTGACAAATTCTGCAATCTGTCCTCCTACAGCACGAAGCAACAGCGTTCACCCACCCTCCCGCCTCGTGTTACTGTTCCAGGGCTCTGCTGGAACATTACCCCCAGCACTTTGGGGTATTGCCTTCTTTCTACTTGCAACAAGATCCCAGAATCCCCACAGCAAGGGTTGGAAGTGACCTCTGGAGATCATCCAGTCCAACCCCCCTGCTCAATCAGGGTCACCCACAGCAGGTTGCCCAGGATCACAACGTGCAAGTGGGCTTAGAATCTCTCCAGAGAAGGAGACTCCACAACCTCTCTGGGCAGCCTGGCCCAGGGCTCTGATACTCTCACAGCAAAGAAGCTTTTCCTCATGTTGCAATGGAACCTTCTGTGGTTTGATTTGTAGCCACTGTCCTTTGTGCTGTTGCTGGGCACCACTGAAAACAGTTTGGCCCCATCCTCTTGCCCTCTGCCCTTGAGCTATTGATGAGCACTGGGAAGATCCTCTCCCGCCTTGCTCTTCCTCAGGTTTAACAGCCCCAGCTCTCCCAGCCTTTCCCCATAATGAAGAAAACGAGGCAGCTTTTAAAACATTAACAAATAAGCTGCTGACCACACACACACACACCACACCTGACTTTTCCTTTTGGGTGCAAGGGATGGTTCTTGGGCTTAGAGTCACCCTCACAGATGTCAGTGGCATCAGCTCCCAGTGCTTCACTCCCATCTGCTTCACTCAGCCCGGCAGAAGGCAAGTGTAGCTGCTGTAGAGAGGTGTGGTCAGCCCCAACAAATGACTCCTCTGAGCGTTCAGCATCAAACTGGCATTTTGCATCATCCAGAGGAGCACTGGCCAGCCACCATCCATGAGTCAGCGCAGAGACAGAGTCAATTCTACAGCTTCTGCTGTTTCCTCCCCCCAGTATTCTGTGCCCTGAATGTCCAGCTGTAAGCATTCAAAGGGAAAAGAGAGATGGTCTCCCCCAAAGTGCTAAATTGCCTCCCAAATGCACCACACATTCACCAACAGTGAAGGGGAGAGCAGGAGCAGAAGGGTTAACAATCAAATGTCCTTAAAGTGTGTAACGTCGTGCTCAAAATCAGCCCCAGTTTGATGCTGTTCTTTTGAAGTTTAATTATACCAAATGTTCTACAGGAACATGCCATGTTCTTGCCTATCTATTTTGAATTGTAAGTACCAATCAGCATGTAAATGATCAAATTAAATCTTCTAAGTTGTTTGCCAGAGCTGGAACACCTTTCTGTGAATGAAGGGCTGAGAAGCAGCAGCAGCAGCAGCATTTGGTGGGTTGCTGCCGTGCTCGATGGGCTCTTCAGCGACTGCCATTTGAACAGAGAAATGGGAGTGGAAGAAAGCCTGTGGCAGTCCTGAGTTCTTGTGCTGTCATGGAAAATTACTGTCTAAATAAAGACAGACAAATTATTTCTTTTTAAAAGGTCATTCTGTTCTCCTAAGTAAGGGAACACTGCTGCCCAGATTAGAGACCACGACTTGTACTCGGGCAGTGCTTTAGCTGAAGCCATCACATCCTTAGGTTCAGATAAGTGAGTGAAATGTAGGGATGGCTCAGCAATCACTGCTGATGACCTGGAGGTTCGGAGGCAAGATATTAACGAGGCTGATTGCTTTTCCTCTAAAGCAAGAGTTGCAGAGGATGGGAGGAATTGAAAAGTCCAAGCCTCCTCCTCATGCACTATTCCTGGACCATTTTGTCTTTCCGTGGGGGAACGTTGGCTCAGATCCTCTCCCTGATTTCCAAGGAAGTCAGCAAAAGTCTTCACTAACCACAGACATTGTATTTACCTTGTTTCTCTTCTAATTCAGAACATAGCCAATGTGGAGCTATGCCAGCAGTAAATTTGGAGTCAGAGTGGTTCTCCCAGGAATCTGGTGTCTAACACGTCCCTCTATTTTACTTTCTTCAGAGAATCATAGAATGATTTGGGCTGGAAAGAACCTTAAAGATCATCTAGTTCCAAGCCCCCAGAAAGGAAAATAAAAAGACTTTACTGCCACCAGTCTGCCCAGAAATGTCGCTGCTTTTAAAACCCAAACCCTCACCTTCAGAATAAACACGAAAGCTCAGAATCATGCTTCTGTGCTTTGAAAAGAGGTGGGAGGGGTAGGGATCAAACACTGAAGAGTCTCAAATGTTTACAGTCCATCTGGGCCCATGGACAATGGGTGAAACGAATCCCTGCCTTCCACAAAATCTCTCAGAAATGAAAACAGGGGCGAACCAGACCTCTGAATCTCTGAATCCAGAGGGGGAAGCCAAATTA
This sequence comes from Picus viridis, assembly GCA_033816785.1. Taxonomy (NCBI): domain Eukaryota; kingdom Metazoa; phylum Chordata; class Aves; order Piciformes; family Picidae; genus Picus; species Picus viridis. Next base: position 21,744,425 of record CM066580.1, on the reverse strand, counting down.
ATAACATTTGCTCCTAGCAGGGACGGAAGCCTGTGTTCACAAAGCACCCAACAGTGCTGCATGCAGGATGGCCCAAGCTGTTTGCCAGCTGCTAGGGTTGGTTTTTTCTTTCACCTCTGTGTTTTCTGGAGTGAGAAAGACTTTTTCTTCTCATTTTGAGGCAAGAGGATTTGTCTTTCAAAGGAAGCACCACCAGCAGCTAACAGCACTATTGCTACTGCCTGTCTTACCTGCTGTTGTAGTGCTATCTTTTCTTAAAGGTGCAGCCTAAACTGTCACACCTGCCCAGGGGAAGCAGCCCACATGTGTCCTCTGCAGATCCAAGCACTCCTTGCTCTCTCTTACCTCCTTCCTGGAACTGGCTGTATCAGCCCCGCTCAGCTCCAGGCGCAGGCCCCTGTGCCGGAGGATCAGGATCTCCTCGGCATGCTCCACAGGCTCTGTCTCTCCAGGAAGGGTGTGCCTGTTGTATGCTGGTCCCTGCACATTGCATCACAGAATCAATGTTAGAGGCTGGAAAGGACCTTGAAAGATCATCCAGTCCAACCCCACTGCAGGACCATCTATACCAGATCACACTGGAATGCATCTAGCTGGGTTTTGAGTATCTCCAGAGAAGGAGACCACAACCCACCCTGGGCAGACTGTTCCAGTGAAAAAAATGCTTCTTCATGTTTCTATGGAACTTTCTATGCCTCAACTTCCACTACCACCTCTTGTGCTGTCACTGGGCATCACCCAGCAGAGCCTGGCTTCAGCCTCTTGGCACTCACCCTGCAAATCTTTACAAACATAAACTGAGGTCACCTCTCAGTCTCCTCCTCTCCAAGATAAAGAGCCCTCGGCTACCTCAGTCTCTCCTCATAAGGAAGATGTTCCTCTCTCCTAATCATCTCTGTGGCTCTGAGCTGGACTCTTTCAAGCAGTTCCCTGAGATCCTTCCTGAACTGAGTGGCCCAGAACTGGACACAATACTCCAGATGCAGCCACAGCAGGGCAGAGTAGAGGGGAAGAACCTCTCTTGACCTGCTAACCACAGCCCTTCTAATACACCCCAGTGTATCAGAGACTGTGGTTGCAGGTGGGAGCATCCCTCCTTCCACAGCATCATCCCTTCACCAGTGCCTGTGGCTTCCAGGGTCCTTTACCCCCTGCAACCATCCTGCCTACTTATGGCGATAAACTGAGCTACCCATGTACAAGAGATGGGGATAGAGGGAAAGAGCCAAAGAAGAAGGATGGGACTCCAAACCCTGCTTTATGCAAAACTGCCCCTGAATGTCACTGGATTTGTCACTGGATTTGTCCTGTCACTGAATGACAAGACCAAGGCACATCTACGAGTCCAGGTGACACAACCAACCTACTGCAACTATTGTTTGAGGTGCCTTCAGCCTCAGGGCCTCTTCCCAGCCTTCCCATATTTTATATCTTATACAAACCATGTGAACAACAGGAACCATAAATCCTGCTTCAAAAGCCAAAAACCAACAAAGTCAAATCTCCCAGTGACATCAGTTAGGGTTGGGATAACTCATTTGCTGCAAGGGGTGAGGCTGGATTGAGTAAGTGCAAACAGGAGGTACGCCTTCATCTTTACCCCAGTCACCGTTTCTACTGGTTTCCTCCTAGTCTTAACTAGCTGCTTCTTTCTGGGCACGAGGGGGTGGTGGATCCCTGTGTGCTGAGCTGCCCACGCCAGCTGCATCCCCCAGGACTCAGCATTTCGTGTGTAATCCCTAAAACAAAGGCTTAAGGTGGATTTGAAGGATCAGGCTGCATGTATCACCACGTGAACAGCAATTACAGCTTGCAGTCCTGGGTGCTGTGTAAAACCTCAGGCAGATTATTCACCAGTTATTCTGTAAACAGCAAGTGGGTTCTGTGCTGTTTGCCAGTGGAATCAGTTTCATGGCAAAACTGCTGAGCAGTTTCAGAACCTCTGCAGATGATTTTTTTTCCTTCACAGCTCACTCCCTGAGCTCTCTTCCATGGGGGAAAAAACACAATGTGAGGATAACTCCATTCCTGCTTTGCCCCATAGGTAACCAGGAGCTGCTGCAACCGCCAGATCTGCAAACCTGCTGCCTGCAGATCCATGTGCTCCTCCTTTCTCCTTTCTGGTTCTGGGTACTGATGCCTAAAATACTTCATGAAATTATAGGCTGACTGGGTGAACCTTTCAAAAGCTGTCATGCTGCAAACAGAAATGTGCCACTGACTTGGAAACTGGATCTGGCTTCACACAGCCAACTATTCTCTGCTCACAAAGAGACATCATTAGTAATTATGTAAATATTCATAACATCTGCTCAGGCTGTTAGGATAAGGGAGATATATTTTGTTATTGGACATCTAAAATACAGATTGAGGGAAGGGTTATACCGTTCTCCTCGTTCGGTACAGGTTCCTTGCCAGTATTTCCTGTATGTTGTCCAGGATGTCCAGATTCAGAGTATCCTCCAGTTTGCTGTCTGTTATGACAGCCCTGTTGTTGCTGGAAAACATAAACCACCACCAAAGCAGAATGCCTTATTTTGGAAGATACACAGCAGGACAACCAGAGCATCCTTACAGCAGCCCTTTCAGATCCCAGCAGCAGCAGCAGCCACGACCAACGCCACCCCGCAGCAGCAGCCACGACCAACGCCACCCCACAGCAGCAGCCACGACCAACGCCACCCCGCAGCAGCAGCCACGACCAACGCCACCCCGCAGCAGCAGCCACGACCAACGCCACCCCGCAGCAGCAGCCACGACACGACCAACGCCACCCACCCCGCAGCAGCAGCAGCCACGACCAACGCCACCCCGCAGCAGCAGCAGCCACGACCAACGCCACCCCGCAGCAGCAGCAGACCAACGCCACCCCGCCACGACCAACGCCACCCCGCAGCAGCAGCAGCCACGACCAAAGCCACCCAGCAGCAGCAGCAGCCACGACCAAGAGCTAATCCTTGCAGATGAAGCTCAGTGCAGAAAGAGCATTCAGTACTTGCATCAGAGCTGTGCCATCCACATGCTTCTTGGTAGCTAAAGGAGCTGTGGCAGAGCCGTACAGTCTGAGAGAGATGAGCTGGCCATTGTGACACACAAATATTTGACCCTGCTGACTCAGCTGATGCTCGTTCTCACTGTTGATTCCTTCAGTACGTGTAATGGTGCAAAGCCAGCAAGAAATGTTACAAAACCATCCAAAAATGGTGCAAAGCCATCAGACACACTGGGGCAAGATCCTCTTTCTCAGAGCACCGCTTCTGTGCAACTAGGGTGGGGTACAGATGACCTTCCACGCACAAGATCAGAAACCTTGTTTGCCAGTGCCAGTAGACTGCTCACCCACCTGATCATTCTTAATGCCCACCTTATGTTTTTTTTATAGTGCTCGCGGTGCATTTGCCCAAGCTAAGCTGCCCTCTCCCAGCAGGGAAGAGCAGAGGAGGCAGAGGAGCTTTTCATAACTGTATTCTGCAAACAGCAAGTGGTTTCTGTGCCCTCAGGAGGAAAAGCTGGGAGGAGTGATGGCAAGGAGAGCACTTACAGCAAGGCAGGGTGAGCTGGGGCATGGGCCAGCTGGCCTGCTTCTGCCAGCTCGATGGCATGCTTCCGCTCCAGCTTCTCGTAGAGCAGCACGATGCTGGATTTCGGCTGGTCGTGTTCTCGAAGCAGGAGCTTCTGCAGGTACTTGCTGTTGAAATATTCTAATCTGTTGGAGAACAGCATGGGCTTAGCCTCCTCCCACTGCTCCCCAGTAACCTGAACAAGCCAGCAGGTTCATAGAATCAGAATGGTTTGGGTTGGAAGGGACCTTTAAAGGCCATCCAGTCCAACCCCTGCAGTCAGCAGGGACCTCTACAACTAGAGCAGGTTGCTCAGAGGCCCCGGACTCTCCCCTATCCTGTTGTATTCCATTACCTTCTTTCCAGAAAGCAGTGGTGCAGGAGGTCAGTCCTCAACTATTTCTGCATTACAATACATGAGCTAAGATATTAAAGCTTTGCCAAGTACAAGGCAAACTGCCCCAAGTGCCCAGTTTGTCACGATCTGTACTGCAAGGGCCAAGACGACACTCGGTATCCCTAAGGGATGGCATTTCTAGATTCCCTTTGGATTCATCTCCTCTTGCTTTCTGCTCAAATGCAGCACAGCCTTTGGGAAGGATCCAGCTGGTATCAGATCCTGCCGCTCAAGTTTGGCTGTTGTTGGCTGCTCACAAACCTCCTCAGAAGGAACCAGGACGTCCTTCAAAAGCAGCGATTCCCATACCCTCTAGTGGCACTTCCAAGCACTGGCATTCCCAAGAACATCCCTGCCAGCTGTATGAACCAGGGTCTTTACCATGAAGTTAGCTGCATCTGTGTCTGCACAGGCAAGGAATTCACCCTGGCAGAGCGCTAACTGTGTTTCAAAAAATCTCTTACATGTACAGAACTTCATGAAATTGAGCACTTGGCCACAGAAATTGGTAGAAATCCTCTATAACATTTCAGTCTACAACAAGCAGTTGCCCATCTGAGTGCTGCAAGCTCTCATATTGTCCTGCTACTTGTGCACACACTGAGCTGGGGTCCTCAGCTCCCAGCTGGCCAGACAGGCACAGGCTGAAGCCGCACAAGCTGGGGGTCGTGCTGGCAGGCACCTTTCCTTTCCAGCAGATTTCTTTGGACAAGAAGGCACAAACACAGCAGGAGAGAAGAAAAGATTCTTTCCAGGGTGAAGTACAACACGGGACCTGCAAGCAGGGAAGTGCTGCCCCAAGAACCTGGCCTTGCCTTGGAGAGGAAAAGCTGCCCCTCTGCCACCTGCCTAGCGCCACAGGGATGAACAAGGCTCAGGTGCCCACAGTGGAAACTCAAGGAACACAAACCAGCCTCATTTTTTTTCCCTACACATGTACACAGTTGTATTTTGGCAAATCCTTACTTGTCTTTCCAGTAATACTGTCCCCAGTGTCCAGATATATCTTCAATGCCAGCCAGCAGATGATCCAAGAACTAAACAGAAGAGAGGATTTTGCTATACACCGGTCGCATGTCTTGCATATGTGATCAACTCAGGCAACAAACATCAAAAGCCAGCTGAGGAAACTGGGGACGCTTTCAGCTCACTACACAGCTCCAGTAAACAAGGGAAGGGGATGTCAGGCCAATTCCCCATCCAGGCACCCACGTGTATCCCTCGGTTCTGGAGCACAATAAGTGGTTCAGCTGTTTGCTTTCAGGTCTGCACAAGCAAAGGAGGAGCACCAAGGGAGGTGAATCTGCTCTTTATGATAGGTACAGGAGGGCTGATGTCCTGCATGTCCTGCATATTGGGCCTTGATAAGCAGGACAACTTGTCTCAGGAGATCAGCATCTTCAGGATAGGCATGTAGATAACATCTAAATCATGCTTTGACTTGAATAATGAATGCTGCCTTCCCTCAGACACTTCCCACTGAATTAAATAATTGGCCATATTATGCCTCATACAAAGCCATTACTGCTGGTTAACATTACATTCAAAATTCCAGACATGTTGATTTTTTTCCCCCCACCTGGAAGTTAAAACTCCAGTTTTCCAAATCGTTTTTCCTCCTACTGGCATCTCTAACTGGGAGAAAGCTCTGCTCTGGGTCACTGCCCCTCCACACTTAGCTACCAACATCCCTGGAGCCTCCTCCAGCTCTCACTCTCATAGTAATTAATTTTGTGAGGTCAGAGAGAGAAAAATGTCAGAGTGGTTCACTCAGTCCTGCAGCCTGGTACAGGTTTAGAGTCCTCACGTTGCTATTAGCAGCTGTATGGTCTGAGGACCAGCAAATGAGCCCCACTACTACTGCAGTTCATCACTCTTGCCAGCAAGGACATCCTGACCACCTGAATGGAGAAATTAATTTCAGGGAGAATGCTGCTTCTGGCTCCTGCCTCCCTGATTTCCAACCATCTGCATTGTTACCTTCTCTACTTAACTTAATTGGTACAGGGCCATTTTCAGCTCACATCTCCTAATAAACACGTTTCCCGAGATGATTTGCTATTCACACCCTAACAAAAGAAGAAAGTATTCTCTGTTCATGATAGGAAAAGCCTCTTCAGCCTATTGAACTGTTCTGTTAACCTCAGACAAAGCCCTGTAATACAACCTAATTGTGAGGATGCCAAACAGCTTCTATAAATGTCCTCAGACCTAATGTCTTCATTTCTAGCTACCCAAAAAGATGACAGAATTATTCCTGAAGGAGCCATACCCAACAAAACGTGACTGGGCATAAACAATTAGATTGAAGCCCACAACTCTACACTGGATGCAGATGCAAAGGCAAAGCCTCAGCAGAACACCTCCTGGAGCTGACCCACACTCTGAAGAAGTCCTCTATAATTAGAAAGGCCAACAAGGTTTGCATGGCAAGAGCAAGGAGAATGAAAGTTCTCTTTTGGGTTAGGGACTTGGAATGATCTGGGTTAGGGACTTGGAATGATTTGGGTTTAAGGAACATTAAAGATCATCTAGTTCTGACTCCTCTGCCATGAGAAGAGAAACCTTCCACTAAACCAGGTTGCTCAAAGTCTCATCCAGCCTGGCCTTGAACACTTCCAAGGAGGGGGCATCCACATTTTCCAGAAAACAACATCACTTTTGGGGCATATCCAAACTGCTGGTGATGTGCCTGGTGAACACAGATCCCAAGCCTGAAATCAAGCAAGTCTCGTTTGCTGTCACTCTTTCCAGAGAAGCAGAAAAGGTGGACAGAGATTACAATATAAACGTTTGGACAAGTGACCTTCTTGCTCTCTACAACTACCTGAAAGGAGGTTGTAGCCAGGTGAGGGTTAGTCTCTTCTCCCAGGCAACCAGTACCAGAACAAGAGGACACAGTCTCAAGCTGTGCCAGAGGAAGTTTAGGCTGGAGGTGAGGAGAAAGTTCTTCCCAGAAAGAGTAATTGGCCATTGGAATGTGCTGCCCAGGAATCCCCATCCCTGGATGTGGCACCTGAAGCCATGGTTTAGTTAGTCATGAGGTGTTGGGTGATAGGTAATAGGTTGGACCTGATGACTTCTGAGGTCTTTTCCAACCTGGTTGATTCTATGATCATCTTCTGTCATCTTTATGCACCACCTAACACAACATCAGCCTGACTTGACAGCTGCTGCTCCAATTAAAATAGCAATTCATGGTTAGGGAGGTGCACAGAACTTCAGACCTGGAAAGGGACTGGCCTGCAGAGGAGTCAGAGAAAACTGCAGGGCTGTCAAGTCCCTGGAGGCACACCAGCTTTCAGAGGACCATACTGCTGTCAACATTGGTATGCCCTGGCCACACGCTGGTGGATGCTTCACTTACCCGGATATGGATCTGCTCTCCCACTGTAGGAGCACTCTCTCTTTTCCTCTTGACAGCCAACAAGTCAACAAGAGGACGGATGGTCATCCCCTGCAGCACAAGAGAAAATGAGTGACACTTAGAGCTGGCAGCGGTGGCCCAAAGGGCTGCTGGATAAGACTGGAGGAGGCACTTAGTGCCATATTTTAGTTGAGGAGATGGGGTTGGGTGATAGGTTGGACTCAATGGTCTCAAAGGTCTTCTCCAACCTGGTTAATTCTGTATTCTTTAAAACCACAGAGACAAAACAGCCTTTCTTCACATCAAATGTTCCTAGTGGTACCTTCACTGGCACAAAAATGCTGGTGTGGCATCAGCCGCAGTTCCCTTGCTCTTGGCCGCACAAGGCCTGCTGTTGGAGCTGGCCCCTTCTCATCTGTTTGGCTTTATCAGCAAGGTAAAACCCTGCAGAGCTCTGACAACACTACAAATTCTGTGATGCCCCAACTTTAAGACAAACCTTTTGTTTGCTTGTGGTACCAGCCTGCCAGCAGGAGTCCACATACAGAGGGGGGAAATGCTCTGCTCTCCTCATCTGGCATCTCAAAGACCACAAAAAGTCAACCAATAATTGCAAGGTCAAGCCTGTGCCTTGCTCCTGCTTATAGCCTACCAGATGGAAAGGGGCTTCAAGAGTTCAAAGTTCAAATGCCTGATGTGATGACAGTCCTTGCGACTCCCCAGCACAGCCTCTGCCAGCATTGCTCTGCTAACTTCTTGAGGATTATATGTCACAGATCATTACTCCAACAATCTGTGGTGGCCAGCCCTTGGCTAAGTTTGCAGATCAAAGTATCCACCTGGTGGGAAGGGTCAAGGGAAGAGTTTTAATGTCCTCTAAGCCTTCATGAGACAGCTTCTAAAGTGCTGCTGTGGTGCATTTCTTAGTTTGGCTTCTGTAGGAAATGACTTCTGTAGGACATGTTTACAGCAAAAATGATGGAGTGCTTGATGTTTATGACTTCTGAATGTCACAAATGCTGGCAGGGAGGAAAGCTGAACACATTTTTAATTGCAGAAACAATTAATGTGTCATTTTTACAGCTAATAGCAATAAAAACTGCATCACTGTTCAGAGTACCTAGCATAAAATGCACAAATCCAGCAATAAGAGATACTACCAAAATTCAGCAATCTGGACTCTTGCTTTCACTGGATAATCAGCTGCATTTGTTTTCATTTTAAAGTGGCATTTTGGAGTTTTGTGGTCAGAAATGTCTGAGTTACTTTGCTCCTTCCTGACCTTGGGAATCCCATGTGTCATGAGCCAGCAGTGAGCTCATGCAGCCCAGAAGACAAATTGTGTTTTGGGCTGCATCTAGAGGAGTGTGGCCAGCAGGGCAAGAGAGGGGATTCTGCCCTTTGGCTCTGCTCTGCTGAGGCCCCACCTCCAATACTGCCTCCAGTTCTGGCATCTCCATCACAAGAAGGACGTAGAGCTGCTGGAGTGAGTCCAGAGGAGGGCCACAGAAATGATCCAAGGGCTGGAACCCCTCTGCTATGAGGATAGGCTGAGGGAGCTGGGGAGCTAGAGAAGACTCCATGGGAAGCTTAGAGCTGCCTTCTAATACCTGAAGGGGACAATCCTACAGGAAGGCTGCAGAGGGATTTTTCATGAGGGTGTCTGGAGACAGGACAAAGGGGAGAGGTTAGACTGGAGACTAGGAAGAAATTATTTCCAGTGACGGTGGTGAGGCACTGGAACAGGTTGCCCAGGGAGGTTGTGGATGCCCCCTCCCTGGAGGAGTTCAAGGCTGGGTTAGATGAGACCTTGAGCACCCTGTCCTAGTGGAAGGTGTCCCTGCCCATGGCAAGGAGGTTGGGACTAGATGATCTTTAAGGTCCATCCCAATGCACACCACTCGGAATGACGCATTTGCAAACCCAGGTTTCTGAAGGTTCATCTTGACACCTGCTCTGTTGTACCAATCTGTGTTTTCTGTGCTGACCTACAGCAATATCATTCAGGTTTAGCTTTTAAGCAAGTTTACTGGCTCTTCTCCCCTGTTCTGGTGGTGGCCTCAGCCACACAATACTGCAGGTACCTGGAGCCTGAGCAAAGTCTGTCTTTATAGATGCTCTGTTCCCACTGAATGGCTGAAGGTCAAGGGGTCGCCCTGCTGACACCTACCCAACGGGGACCCTGTTTAGCTCTCTCCCTTTTGCATGGAGATGACATCACCAGCTGAGCTCTGAGCTTACACAAAAGCCCTTTCCCCAGTGCTGGGAAGGATTTTCCGAAGCCTCAGCAGAATGGAGCTGCTGCCTTACAACAACCTTTGTCTGGGCCTCCGGAGTGTCTGCGTGAGCGGCAGTGCCTGCTGACCGGATCTTTGCAGTTTCTGACCCACATTTGCATCTTAAAACTTGTCAGCCTCCACCTAAGCATGCTCTCCCTACCCCCAGCCCCTGCTCTCTCTTTTCAGTCTCAAATCTGCCTGCAGTCCAGCTGCCCTGAAGGTCTCAGCCCCAAGTCCATCAGCATGTCACACTTGTTGACCATTTTGGCAGCTCAAGAGGTGGATTAGGTGGACATAAGGAAGCAGAGAGTCGACTCCAACCCCTCCACATTGCCCTGAGGGGTTCAGGGAGACCAAATGGAAGGAATGTGCTCTTGTGGGGTGATGCTCAGCTGTGAGGCCACTCAGAAGCTGTCACCAGGACTCACCATCTCCCAGCAGCTGCTCTGCTCCCTCCATCTGAGGGCAGGAAGCGGGCAGCCCTGGGTCAGCAGCTCCACATAGAACTCAGGTCCTTCAGCAGGACCTCTCAGGGAGCTTTTCTCCACAGCATCATTCCCAGACTTCTGTCCCACTTGCTTCAGTCCTACAGAGACCCACTCTTAACATCTTGTGTCAGAACACAGAAGAGAGCCAGCTTTGCTCATTTTGCACCAGGCAAACCCCATTCTCCCACCACATCCTCCTTCAAACGTGGCACTGCTGGCCAGGTGAAATAAAAGAGGTGCTTCAGAGAAACCCCAAAAGGCTCCTCATCCTTAGACCTGATGCTGGGCCAAGAGGAGCAGGGAGCCACATCCAAACCCTTCCTGCCAGGGAAGGCTGCAGGAACGTTTTCACCACTAGATGTCAGAGCTATGCCGAGAGCTGCCTGCCTGCTCCTGCCGAGCTGCGCTCCGCGGCGCCCTGCGGCACAGCCGCGCAGCACAGCCACTCCTCCGTGCCCACGGGAGAGCAGACCTTCCTCCAGAGCAGACCTGGAGGGGGAGACCAGGTTCTGCCCCTTCCCCAGCTGCAGGCTGACCAGCCTAGGTCCTTGCTAGCTACGTAACCGTGGGCAGAAATCGGATGTCGCACCTCCTGTATGCTCTCCAAGAGCAGCCCAAGCTACAGATCACGGAATCGTTTGGGTTGGAAGGGACCTTTCAAGGTCGTGTCGTCCAACCCCCCCTGCAATGAGCAGGGACATCTTTAACCAGATCAGGTTGCTCCGAGTCCCAGCAACCTGACCTGGACAGGTTGCAGAGATGGGGTTTCTAACACCCCTCTGAGAAATCTTGGACAGTGTCTCACCATCCTCAGTGTGAACAATTTCTTCTTTAGCTTTAGTCTAAACCTCCCCTCATTTAGCTTAAAGCCATCCTGTTGCAGCAGCCCCTGCTAAAGTTATTCTCCACATCTTTCTTGCAGAACCCTTGAAATACTGAAAGGTCACAAGGAAATCTCCCCAAGCCTACTGTCCTCATCCCTTCTCAGATGCTCCCACAGCCCTTTTACAGGATGGGGCTTTGCAAAAAAAACCCACCAAAAACCCACAGTGGAAATCAGGTCTTTAAAAAGAAACAACCACAAAATAATAATAATAATAATACTATAACAACATGAATCATCATAATAATTTAAAGTACAGTCCTGCTTTCACCAATAAACAAATATCTCAAAGCAACTAGAAACAACCCAAGGCTCACCAGGGCAGAAAGAGAAAGCAGGCAGCAACAGGGCTCAGTTATAAAAGAAAAACTAGAAGCAAATAAATCAAATGTACCATGACTTTTTTACTGCCTTCTGCTTTCCCTTGCTTTTATAACAAGTAACACACCCCATTTTTTTTCCCACTGGAAGCACTAATGCAATCCCCTTCCTGCTGCATCATCACAAAGTAACAGCAGCTGCTCTGCTGCATGGATGTGGAAACGTCTCAGGCAGGCATGCAAAATATCTTGATGGACAGCTAATGGCTGTTGGTGCTCCAGCTGTTGGATGCACCACTGAAATGGAACTCATTCTCAGACTATGCTAGGAACATTCCTTCAACATCAGATCTCTTTAAATTGTCCCACTTGTGAGCTACCAACACTGAGACAACCAACCATAAACCTCTCAACATCCTTGCTGCCTAGGTTCAGAGGCTTTGGAATATCTCCAGTATCTTCCCATCTCCTCAGCTATGGGATCAGGAAAAGTGACCTTCATGGCTCAAGTGACATTTCATTTCATAACAAGGCCTACAAGAGGTCCTTACCTTGCCCAGACAGCACACTAGCTCTAGAATTTACATTGTGTTGGCTTTGCTCTCACATAAAACACATCAAAACTCTGCTTCAGAGGGGAAACCTTTGCCAGCAGCATTCTGGACAATTTTCACCACTGTTATCCCAATTATGGATGGATCTGGTCTTCCTGGAGAAGAGGAGGCTCAAGGGAGACCTTATTGGTCTCTACAGCTACCTGAAGGGAGGTTGCAGACAGGTGGGGGAGTGCTCTTCTCCCAGGCAACCAGCACCAGAACAAGAGGACACAGTCTCAAGCTGTGCCAGGGGAAGTTTAGGCTGGGGGTGAGGAGAAAGTTCTTCCAAGAAAGAGTAATTGGCCATTGGAATGTGCTGCCCAGGGAGGTGGTGGAGTCACTGTCCCTGGAGGCATTCAAAAAGGATTGGATATGGCACTTGGAGCCATGGTTTAGTTCGTCATGAGGTGTTGGGAGATAGGTAATAGGTTGGACTTGATGACCTCTGAGGTCTTTTCCAACCTGGTTGATTCTATGATTCTATGATCATCTTCTGTCATCTTTATGCACCACCCTAGAGGTGTTCAAGAGGGGATTGGACGTGGCACTTGAAGCCATGGTTTAGTTAGTCATGAGGTGTTGGGTGATAGGTTGGACTTGATGGTCTCAAAGGTCTTTTCCAACCTTATTGATTCTATGAAAGATGGGATTGTTTGCCATGATAACCTCTTCACACATATTATAAGTCAACAACTGCTAGTCACAACCTCACAAACCTCGAATACTGGGTTCAGTTTTGGGCCACTCACTACAGGGAGGACATGGAAGTGCTGGAGCCTGTCCAGAGAAGGGCAACAAAGCTGCTGAAGAGTGTAGAGCACAAGACTTCTGACAAGTGGCTGAGGGATCTGGAGTTGTTTAGCCTGTAAAAAAGCAGGCTGAGGGGAGACCTCCTCACTCTCTACAGCTCCCTGAAAGGAGGTTGGAGCCAAATGGGTGTTGGTCTCTTCTCTCAAGCAGCAAGTGACAGGATGAGAGCAAACAGCCTCAGATTGTGCCGACAGATGTTTAGGTTGGACATGAGGAATGATTTCTTCCCTGAAAGGATTGTGAAGCCCTGGAACAGGCTGCCTAGAGCAGTAGGGTCACCATCCCCAGAGGCATTTAAGAGATATACAGACATGGTGCTTAGGGACATGGCTTAATGGTGAACTTGGTAGTGTTGGGCTGCTGGCTGGCCTCAATGATCTTAAAGATCTTTTCCAGTCTAAACAATTCTGTGATTTGAGGGAGGAGGGGAAATCATGCCCATTCCATACCCCTGCTAATGATAGGATGATACTGAGACTGTTTTTACCTGTATGAACACGGTAAAGAGGATGACAACAGTTGTTGCTGCAATGAAGAGCTTCTTCCTGTGAAAGTCAGGGAGCAAGAAGACCAAAGAGAAACAAATGGCTCCTCGGAGACCCCCATATGCTATAATGAATTGGTCTTTGCCAGTGATGGTGTTCACATGAAATCTGTTCACAAAGAAAGTCAGCACAAGGACCCCTGAAAAGCAGGAAAGAAGATGGGAGCACACCAAGCAACAGCAACAAAGCAGTTAGATAAAACTCCTAATCTTATGGTATATTTTACAGTAAAACATCACTGAACACCAACCACAAGGAACTGGCCAGGACCCAAGGTAGTGTATTCCCAACATGCCACTGCAGAAGGGCTTTGCTCCCAGCCAGGTCCAACAGGTGTGCATTTGTCTTGTCCAAACGAAAAATAATCCTCAATACATTTCAGCTGTGGGGGATTACAAACCCCACTGACTGGCCACAGCTCTGGGGGTCTGCATGACTATGGAATTTTAGGTAGCCCATCTAGCAGCAAACTCTTTTGGCTTTTTTTTCCACTCAGCCTTGTGCTTGTCTCACTCCAGCTCAGAAACAGAGCTTCCTTCAGGACTCTGAGCCCTGCAGGGAAGTTTTAGTATCATTCCACTCCCATGCCCATGGGTGCTCAGAACATCTTTACCTGATGACTTGGTGTTAAGCATCAGCCCAATGCTGAACAGCCAGCGAGCACTGGCAACACAGGATGCATCAGCACTTTTACTTCGATGGTAGTTAAAGCTTTTAGGGCAATTCCGTGCTCATGGACCAGTTGAAATTTTACTCTTGTAATGACACAGGGCCCAAATTTCTGGAACTGAACTGAAACATGAATTGCTTTATTCTAACTGGTGATAGCAAAATTGCTTGGATTGTAAATGCTCTCGAGGTAAACCACCAGCAGCAGTTCAGCCATGAGTTACCCTCCAGTTTCCCACAGTTCCCACACAGTGGCTGGGATCAGCAGCTGCCTTCTGCCTGTGTTAATGGTGCTTCTTCACAAATCATTCACTCAAGAGATTTATGCTGTATGAATGTAAGGTGACACAGCCACTGGTGTAATTTATAGTAGTTTACAGTCACATTTATAGTGATTTATTAGTTGCAAATACATAAACAGATGCAGAAAGGTACAAGAAGTCGGGCCTTAAATCAGCAAGTTCTGATCTTAATACCAACAGATAAGATAAACATGTTTCCTGGAGATTAATGACCATTGTGAGAGCTGATGGCACAGACTGTAACTGACTTCTGCTAGGAATTAGCTGCATTCACATCACTGGTGCTCATCTGAAGGGAGTTTGGAAAATAAATCAGCTCCAAAAATAGTGCCTTTGCAATATGTGTACATCAAACACCCTCCCAGGCAGGTGCAACTAAAAATATCTCAACTTTGGTTGCACATCAGACTGGTCTGGAGGAAACAAAAAGGGAACTCAACTAAATGATCTTTGCAACACCTTTCCTGTCTCCAGAGCTCTGTGGAGCAGGTGCCCAGACCAGCAGATGTGAACTGCATTGGTTTCAAGGTATAAACAAATTAATTCATTAACAAAATATATCTCAGACCACAGCTGCAGCTATGTAAAGCTCAGGCAGTGCTGAGGATTTAAAGGAACAAAACTTCCTTGAACTGGTAACCTGGCCTTTGTCTTAATTTAATCCCTCCTCATAAATTATTGTTAGAGTTCCCTAAATGAATCCATGGCCAGTTTACCCCAAGAGAAGTCATGCCATTAATCATTTTGTGCAGAATGTATTTTGTTCTGGAGATACACCTTCACAGCAGAAGGAAACCTCCCTGGTGCTTGGCTAATAGTGGGACAGAGGTGCTGTCAGGGCATTAACGCATCCTGCTTTCTAGATTATCTCTCATATCAAAGTAATTCCAGTCTCCAGGCTTCAGCAGCATCATTTCTAATCCCAGAGCACTGGGAGGGTCCTGTAAATGCCAATTTAGACCCCAATCCCAGCACTGTCAACCCAAAAGCCCCCAGTTCCTGCATGCAGACTCTGCGGGTACCTCCCATTTCTGGCCCAGTGCCTCAAGCTGCTGGATGAGTCTGAGCAGGTCAGAGGCTAATCTCAACCACCACCTCCACAACAGGAATGTCCCAGCAGCAGCACCCTGCCCAGTCTGCATCCTACCAGCCCACCTACAGCCTGCAGAAAAGGGATCAGATATGCAAGATGATTTTCAGCCCTGGCTTGCGTGTCTTTATTTAATCCAAGGGGGATTTTGACTAGAGAAAGAGGTTGATTTCCTGGCTGCAGCACTGAGCCCTTCCCTAGCACTTTGCTGCATCAGAAGAGCTGTGTTTAGAGAACCAGAAGTTTTTCAGTGTGCTTCTGCAATCTTACATCTTGCAATGAAGCATCTTTTTAGGTAGGAAAAGAAAAAGTCAAATTCACTCAGAACTACTTCTCTTCTGAGCAAATCATTTCAGAGTGAAGCACTCAATCACAGTAAAGCATTTGAACTTGCCCACAACTGACTAATAAGCACATTTCCAAGTGCATTTATGGTGCAGAGTTATTAAAACAAACCTTGGCATGTGTATTACCAGCTAATAAACCCCGTTCTGCTCTGCCTTGCTAATCATGGCCTAGCCTATTTAAGCAATTTCTTGAGGTGTCCATCAAATTTGAGCTCGCTGCTTGACTCAGTCATTTGTAAACACAAATCCTGCTGAATGTTTCTCAGCTCTCAAATTCTTTGCCAAAAAAAAAAAAAAAAAGGGGGGGGAGGGGGAAGAAAGTGTGCTCTGTTATAATTGCAGATAAAGTTAATACACAAAAGCACCCATACATGAGAAGGGAGGGACTCTGCACCCACTTAGGTGACAGCCAAGGCACACTGTAAGAAGCAGTGGAGAATCAGCCCCTCTGACATCAAATCAGCACAAAATACAGCTGGGGACAATGGTAAAACAGAGCATTTTTTCCCCCCTGGTCATTTACAATGCATGGAAATGGGATCCCAGAGTATTCTAGGACTAGGATTTGGGTTTTCACTATCTTTAAAGACTATTTCATGCATAGCTCTCTTCCTTTAGTTATCACTAACTCACTTTTTTAATGTGAGGTTGGTCAACACTGCAATAGGTTTTGCAGGGAGATTGTAGAGTCTCCATCCATGGAGATAATCAAAAGCTGTCTGAGTAGAGTCCTGCCAAGTGCCCCTGCTTAGGCAGCAGGTTGGACCAGATGATCTCAAGCAGTCCCTGCCAACCTCAGCAATTCCCTGATTCTGTGCAGTTCTGACATTCCCAGTCCTTAGCTGAAATCCCTGAGCAGGAGCAGAAACATCCTCACATTTTAGGTCCTGCTGTTCCTCCACCCAGCAGTAAGCTGTAAATCAAAACAGCATCTCCAGGGACAGCTGCTTGAAGGTTCCTCCAGTTTCCCATTTCAGGCTGCTGCTGTACCCAAAGTTGTTATGAAATAAATCCCTTAGCCCTCTGCAAGTTAGACTATGCAGCCAGAGGCCCCACGGCTTTCTGATCCCAAGTTATGCTCTTACAACCTCCCTACTACTGCAGAGACATCAAGGGACTAAGATAAACTGAAATGGAAGAGGAGATCCCAGCAATCCAAGGAGGGTCTAAGACAAAAGCATCAATAAAATGGATATTGTGAGAGTTTCTGTTTATCACTAGTGCAGTCTGTGGTGGCTGGACCAAGAAATGGCAGGGAAATGCAAGACTTGCTGCTGAGGGGGCGATGGAGAAGTAGGTAAGCATCAGCTGGGGTGTCTCACTTCAGCCCTTGCATTCACATCTGGGACACCACACAACACAGCACAAGCAGGAGAGGAAGATGATGATGAGGGCAGGAGCATTCTCTCCTTTAATGGAGCCCCAATTTTCACTTCCATAAGCACTAACATAAAAACTAAACCTATCATTTCACCATACCTAGAGCTCTCCAAACGAGACAGAAAATGACAGTGAAGCAAATGTACGGCCAGTTCCACTCGTGGTTTTCTCCAATGGTGGAAACTCCAAGGAAGATGAAGATGAGGGTATCACTGACACTGCTCCACATCTTCATGAAGTATTTGACTGTGGTGTGAGACTTCAGAGAGATGTTGGCCTCCACGTAGCGTTTCATGCCCATGGCACAAGCAATGATGCTGAGAAGACAGAAACAAGCCAAGAGATTTTTCTACTTAAGCACATAAATCTACATACTGTGATACTGTGATAAATAGACACATTAGTATTCATTAAAACCAACCAAACACATGTTTGCAGACATCTCACTGGGTAGTGCTTCACGTCTTACCTCAGACCGAGATCAGGAGGACCACCAAGACAATCAAGTACTACATAGGTTGCTCACACTGTTTGAATCTGGTTTAAAACAGATAATTTACCATCTATTGCATTAATCAAAGGCACACAGCACTGCCCACAATTAACTAGTCCAAATTCTTCCCATCATGACACAGTTTTCAGTTGTTTAACTCTGCCTAACTCTGACCATGCAGGGTGAAAAGTTTCATGCTTAGAAATCCACTTTATGTGCCTGTAATGAGAGAAAGACATTGGAGGGAATGGAAACTCACTTCTCAGCATGAGAAATGTGTAAATAGGATTCAGAGAATCACAGAACTGTAGAGGTTAGAAGGTACCTCTGGAAATCATTCAGTTCAACCTCCCTACCAAAGCAGATTCACCTAGAACAGGCTGCTGAGGAATGCACTCAAGTGGGTTTGGAACCTCTCCACGGAAGGAGAGACCACAGCCTCTCTGGGCAGCCTGGGCCAGGGCTTCAGCACCCTCACAGGAAAGAAGTTTATATGTAATTTTAGGTGGAACCTCCTCTGCTCTATTTTCTGTCTGTTGCCCTTTGTCCTATTGCTAGGCACCATTGAAAGGGGTCTGGCCCTATCCTCTTGACCCCACCCTTTAACCAGCATCGAGCAAATCCCCTCTGGAGCTGCTCTTCTCCAGGCTAAACAGCCCCAGGGCGCTCAGCCTTTCCGTATCACAAAGATGCTTCAGTCCCCTCGGCATCTTTCTATCTTCTGCTGGACTCTCTCCAGTAGTTCCCTGTCTCTCTTGAGCTGGGGACCCCAGGACTGTGATTCCTGTGGGTTTGGCTGACACCTGCTCACTGCAGCAGATTCTTGTAGGACTCAGAATCAGAGAATCAGAGCAGCCCTTCACCCAAGGGAACAAAAATAACCTGAAGCTGGAGAAGCTCAGGCATATGACACACCTCACACTGTGTACTTCTGAGCCTGACAGTCCTTGCACTACAGATTATCTGGGCACAGCGAGGCAGCCAGTGACACCATGCAACCAAGAGACAACAAAACACCCAAGCACACTCATGAGGCCACACAGTGAACCAAGAAATGCTGTTATGACAGTTGGAACGTCTGACCTCCTTGGGTACTGCACACCCAGGGTCCCTTCAGAAGTCTGCTGCACCCATTAAAGCTCCTGTCTTGCAATGGTTTGCTTGGGTTTTTTTTGGTGAGTAATTGGTTCTTCCAGTTCCAGCCAGCCTAATTCATCAGCTTTGCAAATCAATACATTTGCAGGCCAGCAATCTCAGGAGGTCAACAAAATTGAGTGCTCAAAGATACAAAGTTCCTTGGTTTTATATATATATATAAATATTTTTAACCTGGAGAGAAATATTTTGTTCTAAAGATTGCAGCAGCATTACCAAAACAGCTTTGCACTTCTGAGCTCTGTTTACATGCAGACAAGCCTATAGAGCAGATCCTCAGCTTGCAGAAGGGCAGCTGGGTCTGACAGACTTAGTTTAGATACCATCTGTGACCAGACTCACAGATCACATCAGGTTGGAAGAGATCCTTAAAGGTCATCTTGTCTAACCTCTCTGCAGTGAGCTGGGACACCTCCAACTAGATCAGGCTACCCAGGGCTACATGAAGCCTGGTCCCAAATGCTTACCAGGACAGGTAGATGCCCATATAGATGCAAAGAGTGTCAAGACAGCAAAACGTGGGGGGGCCTCTGCTCCATAATGCAGCTTCTCAGCTAAAAACTCCTAAAAAACCAGCCATGCAGCTACTGCTTTGCAGTGAAAACCTCACATTTCACGCCAGAATTTCACAAAGGAGGTCCTTTGTGTTATCTGGGCTTTGATGGAACCAACCCAGGCCTGTCCCCTGACCTAGTGAACAGGACAGTTTGCAGATGAGCAGAGCTGGTTGTGCTCTGGTTGAGGTTTTATAACCTGTGTGAAGCCAAGGACCCAAACTGTCTCCTCCTACAGCTATTTCTTGATTTCAGGAAGACACTGCTGGCCACTGCATCACTGCCCCTTGTCTGTACTGCTGCTACCAAACAGAGCAAAGGCTCCATTCCTTCTGGCTCATCGGTGCATCACCAGCACATCTTCACTTGGCATCTGTGGCTGCACCAAAACAAAGGACTGGACAACAGCTATGCTCATTCCTGCTCGACTTAAAGCACTAAGAAAGTCAGCAACACTGCTGGGGGAAGGGAGGAGCGAGGGGGAGAGGAGCGAGGGGGAGAGGAGCGAGGGGGAGAGGAGCGAGGGGGAGAGGAGCGAGGGGAGAGGAGCGAGGGGGAGAGGAGCGAGGGGGAGAGGAGCGAGGGGAGAGGAGCGAGGGGGAGAGGAGCGAGGGGGAGAGGAGCGAGGGGGAGAGGAGCGAGGGGGAGAGGAGCGAGGGGAGAGGAGCGAGGGGGAGAGGAGCGAGGGGGAGAGGAGCGAGGGGGAGAGGAGCGAGGGGGAGAGGAGCGAGGGGGAGAGGAGCGAGGGGGAGAGGAGCGAGGGGAGAGGAGCGAGGGGGAGAGGAGCGAGGGGGGAGAGGGGAGAGGAGGGGGAGAGGAGCGAGGGGGAGAGGAGCGGAAAGAAGAAAGAAAAGAAATTAAAATGTGATTTTAAAAGATAAAATAGAAAAAAAGGTTAAAAATACTTTTTAAAAGAAACTTCTTAAATTTTTTTTTAAGAGAGAAAAACAGATCAAGCAAAACCCATCTGCAGAATTGTTTAGCAGACTGAGTTGCACTCACAGATTTATTTCCTTTCAAACAAATTGATTTCTGGCTATCAAATTATTTTTCAAGGAGACAAACTGCCAAGATCTGCTTCTCCTAACGTGGTATTCCCTGGTCACAAATGACTGAATGGTTTGAAATCAAGATATATAATGGAGGCATTTGTGATTTGGCAATTCCTAGAGCAGCAGTGCAGGAATCAGCTGCCTCTGCAGTTGTTTTGCTTTTGGAACAATGCATTATTCAAAAGAATAGAAAATGGGTTCCATAATGGGTACAGGAGATGGTGATTGATAGGAGCAGACACCATTAGGATTGAATGTTTTCTGCTCCATGATGATTATGCAGCTTATTTATTTCCCTGCTCTGTCTTATGCTCCTATAAATAGGCTTTCTCTTACCTATTCCCAGAGCTAGAATTGTTTGCAGTAATGCTGGAATATTGCTCCTATTAACCACTTGAGGAAACAAAATCTGCATGATAGGAATGGTTTTATACCCACAGCAGCATCATTGCTTTTAAAATTGGTCTTCCAGCTCCTCCTGTGCCTGGCTGCTATCTGACTTTGTTTATTTTCTTTTTCTCTTCATTACTATCAGATTTACAGCTGTTTACACTGCAGCAGCATAAGTGCACTTTGTAGCCCTTTGGGAAATATTAAATGGCTGTGACCCTCAGCACCAGCTGACTGTTTAGGTAGGAGAACCAAATGCAACAGATATCAGCCTGCAGAAAGCAGGAGGACTAAACCACTCTGGTTTTCATCTGCTTTCTGAGGTGAGCTTTCTTTGACCTCCAGGATTATATCCATTATTATATCTGGATTATATCCATTATTATATCTGTCTTTACTTCAGCACATTCTCTGCAAGTGAAGTGCACAATGGGTAAGCAAGAAGCTCAGTTACCTCTCTTAGAACTGAAAATTCTGGCCCCAAACTATTCATGTTATTGGAAGAAACACTTAGTGAAAACATTAATTAGCTGCTTTATTTGCACTAGTACAGGTGAGAGGCTGACCTGCTGGAATGCAACTTTGCAGTGAAGGACCTGGGAGTAATGATGGACAAGTCCACCATGAGCCAGCAACGGGCTCTTGTGGCCAAGAATGTCAATGGTTTCCTGGGGTGCATTAAGATGAATGTGGCCAACAGGTTGAAGGAGGTTCTTCCTCCCCTCTGCTCTGCCCTAGTGAGGCCACACGTGGAGTACTGGGTCCAGTTCTGGGCTTCCCAGTTCAAGAGAGACAGGGAACTACAGGAGAGAGTTCAGGGAAGGCTGCAGAGATGCTGAGGGGCCTGGAACATCTCTGTGATGGTGAGAGTCCTGTTTAGCCTGGAAAAGAGAAAATCAAGAGGGGATCTTCTTGATGCTTATCAATAGCTACAGGGTGCAGGGCAAGAGGATGGGGCCAGACTCTTGACAGTAATGCCCAGTGGTAAGACAAGGAGCAATGGGCACAAACTGGAACACCAGGAGGTTCCATCTAAATGTAAGGAAAAACTTGTTTGCTCTGAGGGTGCTGAAGCCCTGGCCCATGGCCACCCAGAGAAGCTGTGGAGTATCCTCTGGAGAGATTCCAAACCTGTCTGATGTGATCCTGGGCAACTCACTCCTGGTCCCTTCCAACCACCACCATCCTGTGATTTTCTAATCTATGAATTAGACATTGTGAGACCCCAGCTTTACAGAACCAAACAGTTTTGCTTCACTGATCCTGGAAGTCACGTGGGAATCCACGAGCTGGTACCTGACACAGTGTGGGACAGCTGCTGCAGCCAGCCCACCCATGTCCGTGCCTGCCCCATATTGCTGTACCCTCACTGCACAGAAGCTTCACAGAGCAACCTGCCTGTGCTCTAAAGTGGATTTAGACTGAAGAGTGTAACAACTGCAATTGCAAGAATTTTGGGGTTAGTACCTTCAAAACCCCCACCTCTCATAACTTTGGCTGAACTTGGTCAGTAGACTTCCAGCACTACTGGAGATAATAGATATGAGCCTCAATCAGGAGGGCAGAGAGACTCCTGAGCTGGGTCTCAACCTCTGGCAATCAGACAGAATCTCCAGAGCAGAGGTTTCCATCAGACCTCCTCCACACCCAAACATCAGGAATTATTTCCAGGCTTCAGCTCTGCACAGAAACACAACTCCCACTCCATCACTCTCTTTGTTCTGTCACCACGAGGTCTGCCTCAGCATGCCCTTGAGGCCACCACCCAAAGCTGGCTGGTAGGTAGGGCATGCAGATGAGAGGGAGGATGCTAGAGCAAACGTGCTGTAAACTGGGATCAAACCCTTCTGAGGAGTTGATCCAACACTCCTTGCAGCTCTTCAGCTGTTGGTTGAGTTGGTGACACAGAAAATAACTAAATAGGCCAAGAAAGCCTCTTCTGGCTCTGCCACATCTACCAAACATCTCACTGCTTTCCAAACAAAATCCATGGAGATGAGAGGAACGTTCCTCAGCCTACATTAATCAGTCTTGCCCAGCAATAGTCATCTGGATTGTTTGTGACTTGCAGCCATCACCATGGATGTGTCATTGTGCAATGTATGAAATGGGGTTACACCTCTGCTCCTCCACAGCCTTTTATCCTCCTTGTTTGCCGCCATATACAGATTTCACCTGAGCAAACCTGCTTTGAAACTTTTTCTGGTACGTCTCACGATGCACTTGCGGCCCAGGAGGCCAACGGCAGCCTGAGCTACAACAAAGGAAGCGTGTCAAGAGAAGTGATTCTGCCACTTTATTCCCCTCTGGTGAGACCTCACCTGGAGTGCTGTGTCCAGCTCTGGGGGCTGCCAACACAAGAGAGATACGGACCTGCCAGAGTGGGTCCAGAGGAGACCACAAAGACGGTCAGAGAGCTGGAGAACGTCTCCTATGAAGACAGGCTGAAAGAATTGGGGCTGTTCAGCCTGGAGGAGGTTCTGAGGAGAACTTAGAGCTGCATTTCAACATCTGAAGGGGACCTACAGGAAGGCTGGGGAAGGGCTGTTTAGAAGGGCCTGTGGTGATAGGATGAAGGGCAATGGTTTGGAACTGCAGCAGGGGAGATTGAGGTTGGACATAAGGAAAGTCTGCACAATGAGGGTGATGAAATACTGGAACAGGCTACCCAGGGATGTGGTTGAGGCCCCATCCCTGGAAGCATTCAAGATCAGACTTGCTGTGGCCCTGAGCAGCACCCCTGGTTTTGTCCAGGGGGCTCTTGTGCTGTTTATAAATTGGAAATAGCTGGAAATATTGTAAATATTGTCTATTTTGCACAGATTCATTGCATTCCATTGCAGCCTGTAGTTTTGCTTGCAAATCCAGCTCCATCTGCTTCCAGCTGCGCTGGGAATTCAACGTTGGGGGCAATTTTCAACCCACCACAAGGAGGGCTGGACCAGACCAACTTCGAAGGGTGTCTTCCAATGCAATGCAATCTGTGAGTGTGCAGACACAGCCAGAAAGGTTTCCTGGGCCGGTAAGAAGCTGGGGGCGGGGAGGAACTCACGCAACGATGCCCGAGAGGTGGAACATCTCGGCGGTGAGGTAGGAGAGGTAGCTGTAGAGGAAGACGAAGAGCGGCTCGATGACGCGGATGTCCTTGGTGAAGCGTGTGGTGAAGGCGGCGGTCAGCCCGAAGGCCAGCCCCACCAGCACGCCCCCAGCCCCACCACGAAGAACTTCCCAACTCCAACCAGCACGTCCAGGCTTTTGACCGCAGGCATTTCGCAGAAGGAGCGGAACAGCTTGTACAGCACCTGGCGGGGAGAGAGGAAAGGCACAACCGGCCGGTCAGGAGACGCTTCCTACACGTGGCCATAGGCAGCAAGGAGGCTGAAACGAGCCGCTGGGGCTCTGCCAGTGCAGGGGCAGCGACTGCCTCTGGAGGTCAGGCTCCTACCAGGGGAGGGCTGTGGCACCCAAGTGCATTTCTGTCTCAGATATAGTCAGAGAAACCACAGAATGACAGCGCGGTGGGGGTTGAAAGGACCTCTGGAAGTCATCTCGTCCAACTGCCCTGCTAAACCAGGGTCATCCACAGCAGGGTGCCCAGGAATGCAATGTCCAGGGTGGGTTTGGAATCTCTCCAGAGAGGGAGACTCCACAACCCCTCAGGGCAGCCTGTTCCAGTGTTGTCAGCCTCACAGTGAAAAAAATATTTCCTCATGTTTCCAGGGAACTTCCTATGCCTCAACCTCCACCACTGCCCCTTGTGCATTGAGCATCACCCAGCAGAGCCAGGCTCCATCCTCTTGGCACTCACCCTGCACATCTTTATAAACATGAACGTGGTCACCCCATAGTCTCCTTCTCTCCAAGCTACAGAACCCTCAGCTCCCTCAGGCTCTCCTCCTGACGTTCTCTCTTCCCAATGTTCACCTCAAAGCTTCTCAGTACCTCAGACCAAAGAAGCAGACAGAGGATTCCTCTGCTAGAAGAGGTTGTCGATTCTTTTCCCCCTGCAGGTCTCGCTCTCACCCCTCAGCAGCTGCCCATCCTTCCTGTGCAGACGAAACACTGCAGGTCCAGCCCTTACCACGGTCACAGCATCGTTGAGAAGTGACTCCCCAAAGACCAGGATGTGCAGCTTCTCATTGACGTGGATCTCCTCGAACACGGCCAGCACCGCCACGGGATCCACCGCCGCGATCAGGCTGCCGAAGAGCAGGTTGTGCAGCAGCGACACATCCTGCAGCTGGAAGGCTTTCACCTGGCAGATCCCATAGAGGGAGAAGCCGATCCCAAACACATTCCATATGGTCCCTACCACCGCGTAGAGGAGGATAGTGCCGATGTTCTCAAAGAAGGGGCGGCTGGGCATGAAGTAGCCTGCGTCCAGGACGATGGGCGGCAGGAGGTAGAGGAAGAAGATGTCGCTGTCCATGACTGGGGGGACCTGTCATTTAAGCCATAGATGATTCCCCCCATGATGAGTCCTACAAATATCAGCAAACAGCTTTCAGGAACGACAGAAGGCAGCTTGTTATAGAGATGAAACCCTGGAAGTGCATGGAGAGAGACAAAAAATGTATTATCTCACCAGCCCTAACTGGCTGAAAGGCAACAACCAGGCTGAGGAAACTCCTGACGCTTCCACCTTCAGCAGGCTGAGCTTTGGAGCAGCAGCAATCAATGCCCACAGATAAGGTGAAGCTAGCTGAGATGAAATTGGCTAGAAAAATCTGAAAGGTCACTGGAAATACCAAACAGTCTGAAATGCCTGCAGTTCATCACAGCATAAGGCTGGAGACATATTTTGAGGTAACACAAAAAAGAGGAAAAATAATCTAAATAATCTGCAAAAATAAGAAGGGATTGGGAATTATTTTTGATGTGCTCTAGTTTGGACGCCATCTTCATAGAATCACAGAATTGTCCGGGTTGGAAGGGACCTCAAGGATCAGCCAGTTCCAACCCCCCTGCCATGGGCAGGGACACCTCACACTACAGCAGGTTGCTCACAGCCACATCCAGCCAGGCCTTCAAAACCTCCAGAGATGAGGCTTCCACCACCTCCCTGGGCAACCTGCTCAACAAGCGCTAGTCTTAAACCCAAACAGAGACACCACACATTAAAAAGCAATGAAACCAGAATAAAGAAGTCTCATTTATTACAAATGGTGTCACTTTAAATAGTATTTAATCATAGAAACTTAAAACTAGAACTGGCAGAAGCCCACGTCAGGCAGCCTCGTGCAACCCCCAGCGCCGGAGAGAAAGGCTGACAACCACTGCGAGGACTTCAAAAGCAATTTAAACAATCCAAGTTGGAATGGGCATAGTAATGGCAATCATGATAACAATCACAACAAGAAGATAATGAAAATAAAATAAAAATAGCAATAATAAATACTAAAAAGAAAAATTAACTGAAAACACAGGGAAAACCCCCAAAAACACGGGGGGGAACCCCCCCAAAAGAAAACACACAGGGGGGGAACCCCCAACCCCAAAAACAAAACAAACACGGGGGGAAACACCCACCCCTAAAAACACAGGAAAAAAAATCATAGTAAAAATAAAATCATCATAGCATAATAATAAAAAATGATGATGATAGATCTGTGATCATTATCATTGCAGGTCAATAGAGTTGAGATCTCATGCTAGAGTATGCAGAGCAGCACAAGGGAAAGACCATTCCCATCTGAAAGAAGTTCTCAGCTAAATGAATCTCAGAGACTCTTCCCTTCTAAGGGGAAAAAAAGCCCCCAAATTAAAAGCAATTAAAAAAATACCTTTCCTATCAGTAGTTTAACAGAAGTGATCATAATTCCTAGAAGGGGGGGGAAGGAAGAAAATCTGTCATTTGCACTTTCCAACAGGCAGTTTTGCAGGGAAGAAAAGAGAAGGAACCCCAGGTCCCTGTTCTACGAAGTACTGATTTTTTGTAGGTGTTGGTAGACAACCTCCCCCATCCAGAGAGCTTTTATTTAGGCTGCACAACACCCTGCCCAGGGGTTGAATGATTCCTCGGGGCTGGCTGGACCCAACAGCCTTTTACAAGGCCAAGGAATTTTCATTTTAAGAGGAAGGTCTCAGTGGACAGCCTGTATGGAGGTAGCTGGCAAGCTAACAGAGGTGAAAGCACACCTTGGTGTGGGCTGCAGTTAAACAGAATTCCTCCTCCTGGACAGCCTGATTCTTTTCCTACTAACAGCCACACCAGGCAGAAGTATGAACTTCTAGATGGAAAGCCATAGTTCGCAGCCTCAAAGGCAATGAGGTAGCTCTTCCCCACAGGTGCAGCATGTCTGGCACACAGCCTGTGCCTCTTTACAACTTGGCATCTTAGCTCAGGCTCCGGGACTGGGGGAGATGAAGCAAAAGCCACCCTTGCCCTCACAATGACCACAGAGACCGCCTGCCCTTCCTCACCCTCTCAAGACACCTTACCTATTTTGGCCAGGGATGCAAGCATGATCCACAGTGTGATTTCAAAGGGGACTTGGACGTGCTGGTAGTCCATAGAGAAGAAGGCATGCTCGGAGGATTCGTTGCCCTGGGATTCCTCGGGAGCCCAGCTGATGTTCTCTGGGATCACATCCTCCAGCAGCGGCATCAGGGGGATCTTGGTGGCTTGGAGGATGGAGGAGAGCAAGGACCCAGCTAGGACAGCAGCTGCAGCTTTGCACCCTGGTCCCTGCCTGTCCATTTACCCTGGACACTGCCTGCCACTGGGATTTGGCTTCTGGCTGCTCCTGGTTGGTGGATGAGCAACTAGGAGCAGCTTTGGAGATAGCAGCAATTGTCTCACCCTCCTTGTCTGGGCTGCAGCAAAGAGAGGAGCAACTGCTCCACCTCCCCCGACTCTCCTCCCTGGTCTGTTAGTTTCCAGCTGGGAGACCCTGAGAGAGAATCACAGCCTTTGGCTCCACATGCCCAAATAGGCAGAGGATTTCTTGAGGATATCTCATGCACCTTTACACCAACTGCACATCTCTGAATGATAGAGAAAGAGACAACTTGCACTTTAGCCCTAACTCCTGACAGATTTTAGCTTCTGGTCTCTCAGAAACTCTTTTTGAAGGTAAAGAAAAAGTATCTTCTTGGCTTTGATGGAACAGGTCTCACATAAAACAGCTCCATCCAGAAGTGGACCTACCTCAGAGTGGACTTCAGTGTATTTCTCCAGCACTCACAAAGACGAGGCACCAACATTACTGATAATCAGTTTTCATTTGGTCAACCAAACAAAGGACCTAACTTTCCTGTGCTAAACACAGAGCTGCAGTGCTGTGCTGGGTAGAGCTCATTTGTACTAGATGGAGATCACTTGTGCTTGGATGGAGCTCATCTGCACTGGATGGAGCTCACCTGTGCTGATGGAGCTCATCTCTACTGGGAGAACACGTTTCAACGATTGCTTAAAGCTTCTTCCTATAATAAGGGCTAACAGGAAAAGTTTTCTTCATCTCTTCACTGCTTGAAAATGGCATCAAAAACTGAGTGAGCTTGCTGAGGAAAGTTGGAGAGGCAGAATAAACAACAAACTTACTTGCAACAGCTGTAGATGCATTAATAATAGAGGGAAAGAAACCCATACTGGGGCAAATTCCTCCATTTTGGAGTTTGATTCAAGTTGATGAAGTTTCAGCAGAGATGAATTTGGTCCAAAGAACACATGTAATTAAAATACAGAGGCCCCAGGCTGCTGCCAGACTGATCGATGGCCTATTTGTTTCTCTTCAGCTGCCTAAATGACACCGAAATGAAGCTGCCAATAACAAGCTGCTGACCCACTTTCCTGCTGTGAGGGCAGAACGCAGACCCTGGGTGTCTCAGAACCACTTTGAGCTCCCTCTTTCTGACCCAATTTGTAAAGCAGGAGGAGGATAAACTTTGGGAGACAGGAAAAACACAATGACAGCACTCTGGGAGTGACTCCTTTCTGCTTTCCCATGGTTAAACCGAGTTTATAGTGTGCCTTTACCAGCCTTGCTGGTTTGAAAGCAAAGCAACACTCAGTGCAGCAGCCTCCTACCAAACTGAGCTTTTTTGACTTGGTCTTATTTCTCCTTTTGCATATCTAAAAGGAAAATTAAATAAAACCACAGGACAGACACTTGCAGGATGGAAATCCCACAAGGTTTTCCCTCATCTTTGTTCCATAGTTCAGCTCCAAATGATCTGGGGTGGGGAGGACAGGAAGAGGCAAGAGGATGGGATCTGTTGTTACTCTGAAGGGGAGAGAATACAGTGCTTTTGCTTTTAACAGCACTTCAGAAGTAATTAAGAAATTAGACAGCCAGAGCTAAGAGCAGTAGGAGCAGTTCTGAGCCCGGGCTCACACACCAAGCCATCGCATTCCCTCTGCCTGCTGAAATATTCGGTTCTGAATTCGGGAGCTGGAAGACTTGTTCCATTTGGTGTCATGAAAAAGGAGTTCTGCTAATCTTCAATTTTCCACTGCCCCAAGCAAGCCATTCTGATTTTTGCAATTCTCAGGGGAAGGGGAGGGGGAGGGAAGGCAAGAAAGTTCCTGCTACATTTCCCTGAAGGCAAAAATGGAATGTTGACATCTTGGAGGGAAAAGAGACCTGCAGAGAGGAGCTCAATAGATCTGCCTGGGAAAGGGTTTTGTGCATAGAATCAATATCTATTTCATAATGGAACCAGACATAAACAGCAGAGTTGGGGCAGTATCTGAGCAAGGTCAGCAGGGAGGATAACATTTAAACATGCTCCATCTCTCAAATGAAGTTAGCTTATAAATCAGGGCCTTAAAGACCAAGCAACAATTGACCAGTGAAGACAGGCACGTGTCTGGAGGCGTCTCTGTGTGATCAGGTACAGGTGATTCCTGCTCTGGCAGGGATTTGGACTGGATGATCTTTTGAGGTCCCTTCTGGCCCCTAACATTCTGTGATTCTGTGTTCTTATTTACCCTAACTGCTCACCAAATCCCTCTGTCTGAGCAGAGCAGAGCACACTGTGGTTCTTAAGAAAGAGATCCAGGGAAAGAGCCTGAGCCAGACCCCTACGCACAGTTCTTAATCAAACGGATTCATTTGTTTTCTTCTCTGCTCCTTTTGGTGAACAGGGTTGCAGCCCCACAACAAGCTCCATGCACACAGATCAGTACAACCTCTCTACAAACTGGTTTCCATCCTGCAAACCTTTGAGCGCCTCCTTAAAACTCCATTTCCCTTCTCATACTGCTTTCCAGCTCACCATAGCTCGACCTCTGCAAGGATAACAAAAGGCTCTTTGCAGATATTTGGAGCATTGCATTTCATTACAGTACAACTTCCATGTTTGCTTTTAGGACTAGAAACTAATTCTTCTGTTTTGAATGGATATACCCTGAAAGTCTGTAGCAATACATTTGCTCCTTCCCTCAACTCTCCCATGTTTCCCTGCTCATTACATATATATGTTAGTTATAAATAAACCAAAAGCCCAGGCCAAATGGGTGTTTTTTCCATAGTTCTATGATAAGAGGAAGTGTTGCTCCTCCTGTAATGGATATTGATGGTATTGAACCATTTTTTAATGTGAGCACCATTTGATCATATGTTCATCAACACGCTTTCATTTTGTTCTCACGTAACCTGGGCAACCTGTTGCAGTGCCTCACCACCCTCAAGATGAAGAGTTGTGAATTTGGTTCAGACATCACCCAGCTGATGTGACAGTTCCCTCTCCACCCCCCACCTCAAGCCAAGATTCAGACACACATCCTCATCTGAGCTGCTTCCATGCCACAGCAGATACAGCTCTCTGATAAAAGGTGTGGGCCACACATAGAAAAGCACCTTAAAAGTCAGCCCCACACTACATCTAACCAGCTCATGGAAAGATAAAGTATACATGTTAATGGCACCTACAGCTGGCATGAAAATACGGGGTTCCCACTGCCATTTGTTCAGAGGCATGGTGTTAGATTTGAAGGAGGAAGCTGTTCTCGTTTCTGAAAGTGCAAGATCTCTTCTTCCTTCATCAGAAGCCCATTTTCATGTACAACCACTTTTTCAGCCTCTCCTCCTCACTGCCTGCAGTCTCTGTTCCACTCCAATATGCACAGTGAACACTGAAGAAACTGGGACAGAGGAGACCCTCCTTCCGTCCATGCACAAGCCTGTGAGCCAGCACAGAGGACCGACAGCAGAGGGGCAGCTCAGCAAGAAGATTTGGCTGGAACTGAAGACCAAGCCCCTGATCACACTTCTCTCTCTGGGAAGCATCTCACAGCCACTCTGGACAACAGGAATGGAAAAGCCCTTAAACTTCAAAGCCTCTCAGAATATCACAGGCTATGAATACAGAACCTAACTTTGTGTTGCAGCGAGCTGGAGGAACTGACGTGTTTCTGAGCTGCAGTGCATTCCCCCGAGCCCGGACTAGGATGTATGTTTAATTGAAGCACCAGAAAGCTGGCTTTAACGGTAACCTGAGCCACATTACAGGGAGGAAGTTCAATATGAATAAGAAATGAGTGACGAAGAATAAATCAAAACAAGGCGATATTCCCTTTACCCACCCTCCCTCTCATCATCAGGAAGCTGCAGAGGATGTATCCAGGGCTAGATGTAAATTTTGTGGCTCATTGCTTAACATTCCACCAACCTGAAAACCACGGATTGCTCTCTGATGCTTTTACTTTGCCTAGATGTAGAGAGTTTGACAAGTAGGTCCCTCCTAGATCAACGTTAGGAAGATCTAAAAGATCTGCATCCCCCGTGGCTTGTGCCTGCTCCTTTTCCATACCTCTTCCCTACAGTTTCCATCCTGCTCTCACTTGCAAGCAGCCTGCTGGACGCTGCCTCCATGCAGCCTTGTGGCGGCAGAGCTGCAAACCGACTCCCTACAGCTTTACATTTAACGACTGCCTAATTAACATGGTCTGAAAGGATCCCTACAGGGCACTTCCCAGCCCAATATCACCTCAATCATTTTGGCACTGACTTCTGTTTGGATTCGCCTCCTGTGAAGAACAATTCCAGCACTTTGAACAATTGCTTAACTTGCTTGCAAATTAAATAGCCTTTAAATATTTTTCTTCATGGTTAGGACTGGAGAAGCCTGTAGCTGTGGCCTCAAACAGCTAACATTTGTCCTTCTAGATAAGCTAAAAACTCCTGTTCTGATTTATACTCTGAAGTTTTACTTCACAGAGACACATCCAGAACTCCCACAAGTGCAAACCAGGTTCCCATTCAAGTGGTGGTGTGAGATTTCTTCCAGTCATGCTTTGAATGCTCACTACTCTTTACATGGTAAGGCCAAAGTCCTTAAACCTGTGCAAGAAAATCTCCAGGCCATGGTGCTGTACAGTGGATTGCTCTAGGAGACCCCAAGGTTGAGCCCAGTCAGAGGAGACAACCATGACATGGAAGCTGTTTCTCATCCATTGACAGCCCAGACCAATAGGACTTTGAAGGATCCTTCAAGCCCTCCTCATAAGAGTAGAGGTGAAGATCTTTCCTGCACTGGCCTGGAGCATTACACATAGCAAGACCAGAAGGTATTTCATGATGTGAGGAACAAACCTCCACAGGAACATGTCCTGTTAGGCTCACATCAATGTTTTTGAGAACCTCTATTCCTTCTTCAGCAGTGGTTTGGCTGCTGGGCAGGCCAAGGGACATCAGCCACTTCCTCTTGGTACTTTTCCTCCCATTCACACACGGCCTCAGCTGCAGGGGAGGATGGAACAAATTCTTCTCATTCACTATTTTCTGACAGTTTACTCAACTCTTCCTGTCCCCTGACCAAACTGCTAACCACCCACTGGGAAAACACACAAGCCTGAACAAACCAAACACTGAACATCGCTGTTGTCATGGCAGTTCTGTAATCCCAAAATAAAGAAAGAGCCAAAAGAGGGAAAAGAACCCTGGGAACCAGCAAAAGTCCTTCCAGCAGGAGAACTGCAGTGCCACCTGCTTTAAGCTTACAGCTGGAAACAGAATCATAGTTTGGGTTGGAAGAGACCTTTAAGATCACATAGGTCTAGTCATGGGGTCTGTGGTGACAGGTTGGACTGGATGATCTTCGAGGTCTCTTCCAACCTTAGCGATACTGTGATACTGTGATACATCAGTTGCTCTTCCTTCATCCACCAATGCCAAAACCCTGCTGAAGGCCACCAAATGTCAGGCACCATTTAGAATAGAATAGAATAGAATAGAATAGAATAGAATAGAATAGAATAGAATAGAATAGAATAGAATAGAATAGAATAGAATAGAATTAACCAAGTTGGAAAAGACCTTTGAGATGATTGAGTCCAACCTATCACCCAACACCATCTAAACAACTAAACCATGGCACCAAGCACCCCATCCAGTCTCTTCCTAAACACCTCCAGTGCAATGGCCAATCTCTCTTTCTGTGAAGAATTTCTTCCTAACATCCAGCCTAAACCTCCCCTGGCACAGCTTGAGATTGTGTCCTCTTGTTCTGGTGCTGGTTGCCTGGGAGAAGAGACCAACCCCCACCTGGCTACAACCTCCCTTCAGGGAGTTGTAGACAGCATTTACTCCTAGGGAAGTCATACTGGCTGGCACCAGTCCCCTCCTTGTTTCCCACGTGTCTTGTAATGAAGTTAAAGTAGAGCCAATGTGCATGAGCACAGCCATTCTTCCCATCAGACAGAGGTGTGAGCAGGTGATGCTTCCTGAAGATGGTACATTTGCTATGTAGATGTAAGATGATGCCTCCATGCTATCATGGACATTTTAATCCACAGACTCAACTCAGCATGGAGATCAGTGCCCATTTCTCAGCTCATTGAGCACCACGCTGCTGTTTCTGGACACCCTCACACTGGTCCTGTCTCCTGGCATACTCCAAGGCAGGCTGGAGATGCTCTCTTAGGGATGTCTGCATTCTCTGAAGTCCTTTTTCTACTGAACACAGCCTTTGGTTTCCTTTCACGGAATAAACATAAGCAGATGGCTACGTCCTGGGGACTATTTGTTACATAAAAATACTCAATAACTCTGTCTGGAAGCCATTCCCATCTGATGGCCTTGCCTGTGATCAGTGACCTGTACTTTGTGTTCACTAGCTGGGCTCATGCAGTGCATGGTTGGCAAAGGGAATGGAGTTGTGCTGGCTTCCTCTCTGAGCACATGAACAGCAGCAGCACAAACAGCCAAGCATGATATCTGACAAGCTGACTTCCATCATTTTCTGCTTATGATGCATTCATGCTCCCTGGAAAGTTGGGGGATTTTTTTTTTGTAGTTCAGCTAACAGGAAAGAAGAATAACAATGAACAAAATTTGTTCATTTGGAACCTTAAGGCAAGATCTTTTGGAACTTAGTTTGCAGTTAGGTTCCCTGTTCCATTTAGTGGAGGAGAGGTTCGGAGAGGTTCGGAGAGGTTCGGAGAGGTTCGAGAGGTTCGGAGAGGTTCGGAGAGGAGAGAAGAGGAGAGAAGAGAAGAGAAGAGAAGAGAAGAGAAGAGAAGAGAAGAGAAGAGAAGAGAAGAGAAGAGAAGAGAAGAGAAGAGAAGAGAAGAGAAGAGAAGAGAAGAGAAGAGAAGAGAAGAGAAGAGAAGAGAAGAGAAGAAAGAGAAGAGAAGAGAAGAGAAGAGAAGAGAAGAGAAGAGAAGAGAAGAGAAGAGAAGAGAAGAGAAGAGAAGAGAAGAGAAGAGAAGAGAAGAGAAGAGAAGAGAAGAGAAGAGAGCAGGAATAGGATTTGTATACAGAAGAGTGAGGCTGGGCATGAGGCTGGGTTTTTCTTCACTTTTCTGGCTGGGGCTCTGAGCAACCTGAGATGTCCCTGCTGACTGCAGCAGGGTTGGACTAGACAACCTTGCAAGGTCCCTTCCAATCCAAACCATTCTATGATTCTAATTTTTGTTGCATTTCAGGTCAGTCCTTCATTAGTGAAGCATCAGCTTTATGTGGAACCATAGAACAGAATCACAGAATCACTAAGGCTGGAAAAGAGCTTTAAGATCATTGAGTCCACCTGTAATCCAACTACCATGACCACTAAACCATATCCTGATGCACCACATCTACAGCTTCTTGAACACCTCCGGGGATGGTGACTTTACCACCTCCCTGGGCAGCCTGCTCCAACCCCTCACCACTCTCTCAGTAAAGTTTTCCTCACGTCCAACCTAAACCTACCCTGGCACAACTTAAACCTATTTCCTCTCATCCACTTGGTGGTTGTTTGGGAGAAGAGACCAACACCAGCCGCACTCCAGCCTCCTTCAAGGTAGTTGTAGAGATCAATAAGATCTCCCCTCAGCCTTCTCTTCTCCAAATTAAACAACTCCAGCTCCCTCATTCTCTCCTCATATGATGCCCTCCAAACCCCTTCCCAGCCGTGTTGCTCTTCTCTGGACACACTCCACGGTTGAGCAATGGAGAGAGCAATAAATTATCAGTGTGTGTGTTACCAATCTGGCACTGGAAAGCAGAAGTGGTGCAGTTACTGCAAGTGGGGAATGAGAACAAAAATTAGCAACACAGGATATGAAGAATTGTGTTATTGCACAAAACAAGAAAGTTCTTGAGGAGCGCCTGAAGTCAGAGCTGACACATCAGCAACACCCTGTGGGTGCACTTCTGTCACAGGGAACGAAGCACGTCACAGAATCATTGAATCACTGAGGGTGGAAAAGACCTCCAAGGTCACTGAATGCAACCACTAACCTAACACTGCCAGGTCCACCACTGAACTATGTCCCTCAGCAGCACATCTACATGCTTTTTGAACACTTCTAGGGATGGGGACTCCACCACTTTCCTGGGCAGCCTGTTCCAGGGTTAACCACTCTTTCAGTGAAGCATTTTTTTGCAGTGCCCAACATAAACTTCCTCTGGTGCAACATGAAGCCATTTAATCTCATCCTACCACTTGTTACCTGGGAGAAGAAAACATCCCCCACCGAGCTCCAAACTCTGTTCAGGGAGTTGCAGAGAGAGAGAAGTTCTCCCCTGAGCCTCCTCCAGAAGAAAGATGCCTTAGAACCTGGGAGACCCATATGGAACTTTCTACAGCCTCCTCCTTTTCTCCAGGCTAAACAAATCCAGTTCCCTCAGCATTTTCTCACAAGACTTGTACTCTGGACCCTTCTCCATCTCCATTGTGCCCCTTTGAGCATGGTCCAGCATTTCAGTGTCCTTATTGTAGTGAGGCACCCAAAACAGAGCTCACTGAGTCATGGACACTGCTTTTCTGAAGCTGCCTTGAAAGCTGGGCATTCCTTTCCCTCAGCTACCTTTGCAAACCCTATTTCTGCTCTTTGGATGCCTGACCTTTGGTTGATGTTATTCTGGCAGGCTGTCTTCAGGCTGAGGTGCAACCTTCCATGACGGCACTGGGGTAGGATGAGCATTTTTGGAGGGCCAAAAGAGAAGAGAGATTGCTGTCGTGTGGTGAGTGGCAGGGCTGAGAAGAATTCACTCCTGTGGGACAAGACAGGTAGACGTCCAAAGGAAGATCCACTCTCTCCTCTCCCGATTAAAATGACAGGCAAAGACATTTCCTGTCAAATGTGCAGCAAATAATGAATTTAAACCAGATTCAGACATGTCCAAGACCTACCTGAATATTCCTTCCCTGATCAAAAATGGTGCCAGGAGCCTGAGTACCAGTGCAACCCTCCCTCTTTTCTAAGAGGATGAATTCTGCTGTACATTGCCTTAATTCTTCTTGCCTCTCATCAGTTCCCTTTTTGGCTTTCAAACTCGAGTTAGGAGTCCTTTGGAAGAGGCCAAAAGACTTCATTAAATTCCAGAGGAGTCCAGAGCAGGAAGTGCTCTGAATTCTTCCTCAGCAAAGGTCCAGAGAACAAGTTAACTGAGGGTGAGAGGAAAAATATTCTCAAGGCCATCAATACAATAAACCAGGTTGGAAGAGACCTTCAAGATCATCCAACCTATCAACCAATCCAACCCACCCAAACAACTAGATCACGGCACCAAGCACCCCATCAAGTCTCCTCCTGAACACCTCCAATAGTGGTGACTTCCACCACCTCCCTGGGCAGCCCATTCCAATGGGCAATCACTCTCTCTGTATAGAACTTCCTCCTAACATCCAGTCTAAACCTCCCCTGGCGCAGCTTGAGACGGTGTCCTCTTGTTCTGGTGCTGCCTGCCTGGCAGTTTCCAAAGGATTTGCAATTAACTGCGGGGGGGGGGGGGGGAAAGTGATCTGTGGCATTCGTGCTGCCTTGCCTTAGCCTTTGAATACCCCTGGGATGTATTTATAGCTCAAACCAAGGTCTTGAAAGAAGTTCATTGTGCAAGGTCCTACCTCAGGAAACATGTGAGTCAGAGTTTAAAGATGAGGTCCAGACTCTGGTCATTTCTCTGTCTTTTTCAGCCCTGGGAAATGCATTGGAGGGGAAGTGTTCTCTCCTGCTAACCTCAGAACCTCAGCCCTAGGTTTCAAAGGCAGCCTGCAGCTGCAGCATTGATGTTGGCAGAAGCAGCAGAAGCTGCTGAGCATCATCACCTGCTACAGTGTGAGCAGCCCTGAGGGACTGGCTTCTGCCACCACCAGTACAGAAAGGGAGCGGCAGAAGGGAATATGGAAACTTGTATTTTGTGTCTGGCAGAGCCTGGGTTACTCTCGAGCTGTGTCCATCCCTTAGCTGTTCAGGACTAGTTTTGAGCCCATTTTTTAATAAGTTGTATCAAATACATGGACAACTGTAGCTAGAATGACAGGAAAACCTAACACAAGCAGCACTGGTACGAGACAAGCTCGTTATCTGTAGCCTTTGTTACAGTTGTAGCCTGTGTTACAACCTGATCACAGAACGGGGGGTGTCGGAAGGCACCTCTGGACATCACCTAGGCCAGCTTCCTCTGCTCAAACACGGGCCCTCAGAGCAGGCTGCCCAGGTTCACAATGTCCAGGTGGGTTTGGAATCTCTCCAGAGGAGACTCCAAAGCCTCTCTGGGAAGCCTGGTCCAGTCCTCCAGCACCCTCACAGGTGGATCTTCCTGGGTTGCAGTTTGTGCCTGTTGCCCCTTTTTCTGTGGCTGGGCTCCGCTGAGAAAGAGTCTGGCCCCATCCTCTTGCTCCCCACCCTTTGAATATTGATAAGCACTGAGAAGATCTCCTCTCAGGCTGCTCTTCTCCACATGTAACAGCCCCAGGGCTCTCAGCCTCTCCCTGTCAGAGTGAGGCTCCAGTACTCTCAGCACATTTGCAGCCTTCCCTGGACTATCTCTAGCAGTTCCCTGCCTCTCCTGAACCAGGGAGCTCAGAACTGGACCCAGGATGCCAGCTGAAGCCTCGCTGGGGCAGAGCAGAAGGGGAGAAGAACTTCCCTCGACCTGCTGGCCACACTCTTCATAATACACCCCAGGATACTGTTGGCCTTTTTGGCCATGAATGCAGACTGCTGGTTCATGGTGAACCTTTTGTCCACCACCTATTGTCCTCCTGGTGGAGGCAAGGAGCAGGTTCTGTATAATTCATGACAGCAGCTACACTGAACCCAGCCCCACTGTGGCTGCAGCTGGAGGCAGCAGCTGTGGAAGAGCTGTAAGGATAATGCATGGCTTTGCTGGGGGTAAGCTTTGGGGGTGGTGTATCTAATGGAGAACCAAAAGATTACTTACTTTCAGCATTGTAATAAATGAGCAGTTTGGAGGAGGGAAAGGGAAAACTAATTCTCAGCTGATTTATGTGGCTCCTTAGCACACTAATGCATGTTTGAGCAGGGTGGAGGAAGATGCTGATAAATGCACACTGTTAGTGGAAAGCAGCAGGGTGTATTCTGTTAGTGATGCTCTGCAGTTTTGCCCATGGGAAAACATCATCTGTGGATTTTGTCCACCCAGTATTTGCTACTCTGCTTTAGTCCAAAATGTAAGTAATCTGTATTACAAAAATGTAATCTGGTGTCCCCAGCACAAGAAGAACACAGAGCTGTTGGAGCAAGTCCAGAGGTGGCCACAAAGATGATCCAAGGGCTGGAACAGCTCTGGTGTGAGGGCAGGCTGAGGGAGCTGGGGGTGTTCAGCCTAGAGAAGAGAAGACTCTAGGGGGTCTCAGAGCTGACTTCCAATTCCTGAAAGGATCCTACAGGAAGGCTGCAGAGTTGTATTCATCGAATCTGAAGTTCTTGACATTAAGCAACACAGTATGGATCTAATTCACCTCTCATGCTTTTATCTTAGGCTTTTCTGCAAAGGCTCAGGTCCTACCATAAAGGAGGCTCAGGGGAGACCTTCTTGCTCTCTACAACTACCTGAAAGGAGGCTGGAGGTAGGTTGGGGTTGGTCTCTTCTCTGAAGGAACAAGTGATACGACAAAAAGAAATGGCCACAAGTTGTGGCAGGGGAGGTTTAAGTTGGACATCAGGAAAGACTTGTTCACTGAAGGAGTGGTTAAGCCCTGGAACAGGCAGACCAGGGCAGTGGTGAAATTCCCATCCCTGGAGGTGATAAAAAATGAGTAGATTTAGCACACAGGGAATGTTTTAGTGGTGGACTCGGTGGAAGTAGGTTAATTGATGGACTTGATCTCAGAGGTCTTTTCCAGCCTTAATTATTCTATGATTCATCTTCCTACAGCTCCAAGAGCAAAGGGTATAAAAAGTTGGGAACCCCCTCAAAACCAGGAGTATTCACTCTGCTCAGATACTGAATTGTTTCAGTGCTCAGGCAGGCTCATCCAGACAATCTATCACTCATCTAGTGGCCAGCCCAGCCTTGGCACATGCTGCAAAGTAATAACAGAAAAGGAAGCAACAAAATTTGTGTATCCAGAACCCCAGTAAAATTTCCAAACACAGATGGAGGAAGCTTGCCTTGACTCTTCCAGGAGTGCTGCAGCTGTCCTAGCTTGCCCAGGTTGCTGCTGCTTCATGTCCACACAGTCTACTTACTGAAAACACAAATGGAACATAAAATAGTAACACAGTGGCAGCCAGCTGAGTGGGTTTCAGAGAGGTAAGGCTTTATTGACAAACTTGTTTTACAGAAAATGAAACACTTTTACAAGCTTGGTCAACTATTTCACCTAGATTCCCACCCCAGCACACTCCACCCACACAGCAGATACATGCAACAAGATCAGCATCTTCATTCATGCAACACTGTCAACATCTTTCCTGTGTATGATCATGGAATCACAGAATGGGTTGGGATGGAAGGGACTCTTAAAGGTCATCTAATCCAACCACGCCCCCACTATGGTGAACAGGGACATCTGCAACTAAGCAGGCTGCAAAGCTCCAGACAACCTCATCTGGAATGGTTCCAGGCATGGGGCATCTACCACCTCTCAGGGCAATCTAGGTCAGGCTCTCATCACCCTCAGCATAAAAAAGAGTTCTTACAGAATCATAGAATCAACAAGGTTGGAAGAGACCTCAAAGATCATCAAGTCCAACCTGTCACCCAAGACCTCATGACTACTAAACCATGGCACCGAGTGCCACATCCAGTCCCCTCTTGAACACCTCCAGGGATGGTGACTCCACCACCTCCCTGGGCAGCACATTCCAATGGCAAACAACTCTATCCAGTCTAAATCTCACTCATTTACTTTAAACCCACCACTCCTTGTCCTGCCACAACAGGCCCTGCTAAAAAGATTCCCCCTCCCATCTTTCTTCTATGCCCCCTGAAGTACTGAAAGGCCACAAGAAGGTCCTCCTGGAGCTTTCTCTTCACCAGGCTGAACAGCCTCAGTGCTCTCAGCCTGTCCAGATGCTATTACCTGAGAATACATACAAAATAATCCAGAGTCTGGAACATCTCCACCTGCTGACAAGATTTGCAAAATTAAGACCAGTTCTCCCTGGAGCTTTTTAAGGCCAGGCTGGATGTGGCTCTGAGCAACCTGCTCTAGCGTGAGGTGTCTCTGCCCATGGCTGGGGGTTGGAACTGGATGAGCCTTGAGGTCCCTTCCAACCCTGACAATTCCATGATTCTATGATTCAGCCATTGGAATCAATCTTTGCATCAATATTTGACTTGAAGGTCCAAAAACTTGGGCTTCAGCTATATGGCTCAATCCAAAGTCTAGCAAACACACCTTGGTTCTTTTACTCACTGGCTGGGAAGGATCAGCCTCTTAGAGCAGAGTTTTACCAGCACGTGTCTGGGTTGGCATTTCTTGCACAGGAGAATGGTTACTGATACTGCCAGGGTCTTAGGAGGAGGACATACATGCTATAAAAATACAGCTGACACGGGTTGTAGAGAGAAATTCACTTCAAATCCTGTATCAGAGCACAGAAAAGAGCAACCTTTACTGTCTCTGCTAACCAAGTACAGTTTGAGCCTTAAAATACTCATCTGAAGAAGTCTGTAGTGTGTCAATGTTTTCACTTCCCAACCTAATCCATTGAGTGAAATATTCCTAGCTCTTTGGCTAAGGAGCTCAGTCAGGACATCAACTGCATCCTGCAGCTCTTTGTCCCACCTGCTGGGTTTGAGATTTGCAGGTTTGGAGTGCTGAATTCGGAGCTATTTCTTTTGGCACTGCTGTGCAGGCTAAACAAAGCTAAGGAGTGCAAGAGGACTTCTCTGGCTTTTGAGGCTTCTATGTGCTGCTCCTGTGATATCTGAAGGCTTATCTGGTTCAGGTTATTCCTTATCCAGCTGCAAGTGAGGAGGTTTGTAATGGAACCACACCTGGCCAAGCTCTCCTCAAACAAATGTTTATAGAGCTCTGACACTTTTGCTTCCATGTACTTGTTGAGCACAGAGTTTGAAAGAGGCTCCTCACAGAGCACCATGCTCCTTTCTTCAGCTTCATCTGCAGACAGGGACTTTGTACTTGGCTTTTCAGAATGCTTCCACAGAGGGGACTGGCCTAGAGGAATATCTACGGACAGTAAAAGAGGGCCACTGGGAAGCTCTTCACACACATGGTCCAAAACACAACCTGAATCGCATGTATGGCCCCCACGTGGTCTCCCCCAATATGTAGGTCAGGATAGTTTTGATAGATGCTGTTGCAGGGCCAGGATCTATACATGTCCAGCTCTTCAGCAGGATGTTCTCTTCTGGGGATGTGTAAAGCTGGTGACACAGTTCCTTTAACAAGCATTTGGCTATCTGTTGCAGGCACCTCTTTCACGGCTCTCCACTCGGGACTGCTCCTGTGCTCCACTTTGCTAATTCCGGCAGAGATCTCATCCTGCTTCTCATGTCCAGCAGCAGTCCATTTAATTTTTGCATTGTCTACAAGTTTCTGCCTCCAGATTCCCTCTTGATCCTTTCTGGATGCATGAGATTTAGGAGGCTTATCTTGATGACAGCTTTCTTTATATATGAGCCTCGTTAAGATGCCTTCTGCTAACATGATGACAAGAGTGAGTAATGCCCTGATCAGCAGAATTCCATGGGATCCTGGGAGTGAAAGGCAGGCAGGCAGAGGATCTCCAACTTATTTGGCCAATAAAAGAAACAAACAATGTACTTTTGGTGAAGACTGGGGTTGTTCTTTTACCCTAGAATAGTTATTTTGGGTAATCTGCATGCTTTTCTACAGATGTAATCTCTGTATCATGTCAACAAAAGTCATTCTGAAGGGCATTAAATGGGCTCTTCATCTGTAACTTCACTTCTGTTCCCAGGTATCTCTCCTGCAGTGTGGCTAGTTGAGAGTGAGCTGGAAAAAAATGAGCAAAATAGTTTTACTTGTCTATAACACCACCATCAGTTGCAAAGCAACATTTTCCACTACAAGAGAACAAGTTCTAAGAGCTAAAGAGGTGCCAGAGTCTGAGTTTGATCTTGAGTTCCTTCCTTAGAGGTTGATTCTGAGTTAGCCTGAACCCTCCTGTGAAGTGCCAAAGAGCTTCAAGAGGTCTTCACAGAATCCCAGTGTTGTAGGGATTGGAAGGGACCTCTGGAGATCATCTAGTCCAACTTCCCTGCTACAGCAGGGTTATCCAGGGCACCTTGCCCAGAATCACACCCAGGCAGCTTTGGAATCTCCCCAGAGAAGGAGACTCCAAAACCTCTCTGGTCTAGTGCTCAGCACCCTCACAGCAGTGAAGTTTGCCCTCATGTTTAAGTGAAACTTCCTGCATTCCAGCTTCTGTCCATTGCCTCTTGTCCTGCCACTGGGCACTGGTGGTAAGAGTCTGGCAGAGGTCCCTTCTAATCCCCACCCCACTGGGATGGT
The DNA here is from genome assembly GCA_033816785.1 of Picus viridis. Lineage (NCBI taxonomy): Eukaryota > Metazoa > Chordata > Aves > Piciformes > Picidae > Picus > Picus viridis. The sequence continues at coordinate 21,701,626 of CM066580.1, read as the reverse complement.
GTGACATTCTGTGAGTCTCAGCTGCGTCTGAACACCAGGACTCGGGCACCCAGATACAGGCTAAAAAGTTCTGATCGTAGAATCGCAGAACGGCTCAGGTTGGAAGGAACCTCAGAGCTCATCTACTCCAACCTCCCCACCACGGGCAGGGACACCTCACAACTAGATTTGGCTGCTCAAGACCTCATCCAGCCTGGCCTTGAACACCCCCAGGGAAGAAGCGTCCACAGCCTCCCTGGGCAGCCTGTTCCAGACTCTCAGCACCCTCCCACTGAAGAACTTCTAATGTATTGCTTTGGAAATGCTCACAGGGTTAAAACTGGGTACTCCCAGCAAAGCTGCTCTCTTTCAAACACACTGAGTGGTGCCTGCATTCAGGAACAAAACAGGAGGGAAACACTAAAAACACAAAAAGCTCAGACTTACCAATCCTAGTGAGGTAAGAGAGGTGGATCACAGCCCAGAACCCTCCTGCTGCAGCTGCTGCATGAGAACAGAGCCTTACAGACTCTTTCCTCCCTGCTGTCTCTTGTGGGGAAAGACCTGGAGGACACATGATTTAGTTCCCTTTTTTTTTTTTTTTTTTTTTTGCTTTTAAAACAGAAGTGGCTCCACTGGAAAAAGCTTGTGGGGTTTGAGTACAAAGTGACAGCAGAACTAAAAGAGGATGTCAAAAAAGCATGAATTGAGATGTTTCTGGTTGTGGTGTAATACTGACAAGTGGAGATATTCAAGGTGAGGCTTGACAGGGCTCGGGCAGCCTGATTTTGTTGAGGATGTTCCTGCTGACTGCAGAGGGGGGCTGGACTGGCTGAGCTGTGGAGGTCCCTTCCAACCCAAACCATTCTGTGATTCTATGGCTACCTGCTATAATACTCCATTTAACACCGGCACAGACTGGTTTTAAAGCATCGGAGTGCCTGCACCTCACCAAGCTCTTCAGAACTGAAACTGAATTCCACCACAGACTTCTGCTTAGAGAAGTTCAGTTTGCTCTGCCACCCACCTGACTTCCAGAGGCGATGCTATTTACAGCATTTACCCTCTTGAAACAGCCAGCCACGCTCAGACTTGTGAACTTCATCCAGTGGGGAGTCACAGGATCACGTAGGCTGGAAGAGACCTTTAAGATCATGAAGTCCAACCACTAATCCAACGCTACCAAGCCCACCATGAAACCATGCCTCTCAGCACCATGGCTACATGGCTTTTCAATACACCCAGGGACATTAACTCCACCACAGCACTGGGCAGGGAAACCTGTTCCAGGGCTTGACAACCCTTCAGGGAAGAAATTGTTTCTCATGTCCAACCTAAACCAACACTTCGTGCAACTTGAAGTCTTTTCTTCTCATCCTGTCACTCAAGAAATGAGACTAACCACCAGCTGGCTCCAACATCTTTTCAGGGAATGGTAGAGACTGAGAAGGTCTTCCCCGAACCTCCTTTTCTCCAGGCTAAACAGCCCCAGTTCCTTCCGCTGCTCTTCACAAGACTTGTTCTCCAGACCCTTCACTGCGCCTCTCTGGGACCCACTCCAGCACTTCAATGTCTTTCTTTAGTGAGGGGTCCAAGACCAAACCCAGTTCTCAAGGTGTGGCCTCACCAATGCTAAATACAGGGAGATGATCCCTGCCCTAGTCCTACTGGCCACAACATTGCTGATCCAATCCAGGATGCTGTTGGCCTTCTTGGCCCCCTGGGCACATGTTGGCTCATATCCAGCTGGCTGCTGACCAACAGCTCCAGGTCCTTTCCACTGGGCAGTTTCCAGTCACTGTTCCCCAAGCCTGGAGCGTTGCAGGGGCTTGTTGTGACCCAAGTGCAAGACCTGGCACTTGGCCTTGTTGAATGTCACAGCACTGGCTTCAGCTATTGATCCAGCTTGTCCAGGTCCCTCTGTAAAGTCTTCCTGCCCTCCAGCAGATCAACACTTCCACCCAGCTTGGCACTGACTGCAAAGCGACTGAGGGTACCCTTGATCCACTTGTCCTGATCGTTGATAAAGATTTTAAAGAGAAGGGCTTGCAGTGATGAAAGGGAATGCACTGAAGCTTGGGGAGAGCAGATTTAGACTGGAGATTAGGAAGAAAATCTTGACAGTGAGGGTGGTGAGACACTGGAATAGGTTGCCCATGGATGTCCCTTCCCTGGAGGTGTTCAAGGCCAAGCTGGATGAGGCCTTGAGCAGCATGGGATGGTGGGAGGTGTCCCTGCCCATGGCAGGGGGTTGGAACAGGATGATCTTTAAGGTCCCTTCCTACATAATCCATTCTATGAATCTATGCACAGCAGCAGGCAAAGTCCTTTATTGGAGCCCGGACTGTGGATTTCATGCGCACGATCTAAAGGTGAAATTGACGCTGACCACACTGCTGCTTTTCTCCCAAGCTGCTGCAGGGCTTTTGTCCACGGTTTAAATCCGCAGTACTTCAACAACCCCGGCTTCTCTGAGCTCTCCAACACCTTCTTGCACAACTCCTCCCCTACCTGACGTGCCAGCTCTTTGCTGCTGCCTCTTCTGACGGATTTAACCAAATCTGCCCAACGCACCCGTCCCTGCCTCCAGAAGCCGACCCACAGCAGCCAGAGAGCCTCTCGGCAGCTGGAAGACGCTATCAGGGATGCCAAAGCGCTTCTGAAGCGTAAGCGAGCCGTTTCCCTGCTCAGGGAGGACCCAGGGGAGGAAAGGCAGCCGGTGAGGCTGGCGCAGGGCAGAGGTCGCCCTGCATCCCCGGCCGGGCGTGCCCACGGCAGCAGACTCGGGCGCCCGGGGAGAAGCGGGCTGGGTTCGGCCGGGCCGTGCCCGGGAAAAGGCTGCGGGGAGGAACGGGAGAGCTACGTTTCATGGCGGCTTGCTGGTGCGGTGGACGCTGCTGGCAGGGTGTCGGGCTCCCAGCTGGCCCCACGCCGCTCACGGCTCCCGAAACCCGCACCGTTTCCGCCCCGGCAGCCCGCGGCTAGCGAGCGCCGGGGGGGGCGGGCTTCAGCGCTGACTGACAAGAAAAATGGCCAATCGGAAAGGCGGGGCCGGCTCGCGTCAGTCGCTGAGTGGCTGTTGGTTGCCGCAGCAAGGTTGCGAGGGGAGGCACTGAGGTCTGCTAGCCGGGGCCGGGGTTAATGGGCTGAGGGTGTGCGGGGGGACGGAGAAAGCGTGTCGCTCCGATACTCGGTGGCCGTGGGTATGGCAGAGCCGCGGGTCCGTGCCGCGATGCTCCGGGTCCCGTCTCACCCAGCCCGCTGCCCCGGCCTTACACTGGGCTTCAGCTGAGACCGAGCCCTGCCCGGGGCCTCCGTGCGTATCGGTGCTGGTGTGTAGCGCCGACAGACTCGCCTTAGGGCGGCACAGAGGGTGATTTAGTTTTGATTTCACGTTCGTGGTTATGAGCCGTGCATCTCAGCAAGTTCAAATGGCATAAGCAAGAAGTAGCTCGCCCAATGTGTTGGGGAAGGTCTCAGAGAGAAATTGAAGTCAAATGGGAAGTGGAGCACGCTTGGCAGCCTGTTAATGATGTTGCTGGTTTCATTTTCAGGATTTTGAGATCTTTTACCGAAGGAAGTCTCCCAAGTTCCCAAAGAAGCTTCCAAGTTCCTGAAGATGGCTTCAGTAGACAAAATAGAGAGAAGGAATGACTGCATACAGGATCAATCTTGCTATTTCATGAATGCAGCTTACTGAATACATGTATTTTGCATGCCCAGCACACTCCCACTACCCAGTACTTACACACTGCTCACCTCCTGGAGTAAGCCAGCAATTCCCGCTTCATCACTGCAGTTGACTTTTAGAATCCTTTTGCATCTCCAAAAGTTTACCAATACAGTTCCAAATTGTTAACAATGAACTTTTCAATCTAAAACATTTAACCAAGATCACATAATATGGAAAAAAAACAAACCAAACCACAGAAAATTTCCAAGGGAAACTCACTAATTACTTGGCAATTATTTATTTCTAGAGTGGGATTATTTTTGTAGGCAGTGCTGCCTGATCTGTTCAGATGGACTTTGAGGACCATTTTTTCCTATGGTAGTTCATTTGCAGAACTGCAGATGCTGTCATGATCTCTGTGAAGAAGGTGGAGGGGAAAGGAAGGACTGCTAATGCAGTTCCAGTACTCAGATCTGGAATGAGCTACATGAATAATGAGCAATAAAGTAAATGCCTTGATTTTGCCTTTACACCTTGAATCTGCTCAACTTGAGGCTGGGGACGAGATGGAGAAAGGTGATCACAGAATGTCTCTGTCTGCATCACCCAAGAAACCCTCAGAAAGCAAGACAGGCATAAGAGGAAAACACTAAGGCAGGAAAGCACCAAGTCAGGGAAGCTTAATGGCTTGTTCCCAGGCAATGAGTTGTCTTAGTTCCTTTTTAAATTGGCCATTAAAATTCTCATACCATAATGAGGAAAACCCAGGAGAGATGAAGTCTGATGAAGTTCTTAACACAGGTACTGCTCAGTCTGAATCTATTACATTAATGGCTTTAAATCAGTTCTTTGGGGGGAACAAAAGAAACCACCATAATTACATTGCTGTTGGTAAGTCTCATTGCTGCTATTTCTGAGTTGGTGGCTCAGAGTGCACAGCATCAGCCAATACCTTTTTCTCCTGCTACAAACCAACCAAAACAGAACACCCAAGATACAGAATAGATCTTTATACACACTATATAGAGAATCTCTTACCAGTCACTGAGCTACTCAAACAGCTTTTACCTACTGCTGCTGACCACCACTGTGCCTCAAATTAACCCCTTATAGGCTTTGTGAAGTCAGCTTGAATTGACCTTGAATGAAGACCCTACAGTAAGGGAATAACAGGCACCCATCTCTCCATTCAAACGGGACTGTGAGACAGCCGTGGTATTTGAAATGCATGCAACATGAGCTGAACGATGCAAGCAGGCCTTACTGATGTACAGGTTGAGACTATTAAATGAGAAATGAAACCCAGACCATTCTGTGTTTCTGTGAATGGGTACAAAAGTTTATTATTGCAGTGCACACCGTCCTAAGCAAGTTGGGTAAACATCAGATGCATACCCTGAAGCTTGGGTTTGTTTGGGGTTTGGTTGTGGGTTTTTATGAGAACTATTTGCATTGAGCTTCACATTAATAAGGAACAATTTGAGAGTTTAAGACTATTTTAGAAGCAGCAAACCCAAGGGTTTTTCTGGATTAATACAAGTGAAATATAAGTAGGATTCACTGTAATTTAGAAATGGCTTCCAACCCCTTTTCCCTACACCTGATGTTATGGGAACTACCTTAAATTTTCAGACAGTGAAGAAGGGAAATGAGTGTGGGACAAGCAGAAAACACCATTCAGTGTGACTGATGGCTCTTGGTTGTGCTTTAGTTGTTCAGACAGAAAAAGCTGATCCTAAAAATGACAAGCTGCAAAACCCTCTTTAAAGAATTGAGCTACTGTTTTCCTTCAGAGGATCTGAATTGAAGTCTGGAACATGGGCAAATCCTGGTAAAGTGTCAGGACTGAGAATGCATCTCCTATAGCTCTACAGAAGCTCTTCTGGGTGGTGCAACACTTCAGCACGTTAAGGTAGGATTGTGCCTACTGGATCTACTGGGCAAAAGAAAAGGTGAAAGTGACCAGTTTTAGTTCAAAAGTTTATCCTGCACTGCCCTCTGGCCACACAAACATTAAATAACATCGTTCCCCTGCTGGCAGAAGCACAAAGCTCATTGATTACACAGTACAACAAAACCCCCACAGCTAGCAAGCTCTGCAGATGTGGAGTGAAGCTGCCCTGCCCCATCCACTTCTGAGTTGTGACTGCCCTGGGAGGAGGGGAAAGCAGTTTAGTTGTGAAGCGCATCAGTGCTCTCCTAAACTCCCAGATCTCCAAACCCTCTTTTTGATAGGTGTACCCCAGTCATTACAACAGGTGAGAGATCCAACCCAAAAGCCACATGTAGCTGTGGTACTGGCAATGCACTTGATGGCCCTTAAAGGTCTTCTCCAGCGCAAATTATTCCAATCATTCCATGATGGAACATTTTCATCTGAAAACTCCTTTCAACTTACAGGACAAGTCCAGCGTACACGACAACTTCAACCCATCAACAAAACATGCAAGCAATGGTGTGAGAAAGCATTCTAAAACAATTTTATTGGAATGATACAGGAATGGTTAATATACAGGTTAAATCCTCAATGCCTGCCTTCTACAGAGGAGAAAAAAATAACAGAAAAAGAACAAATTGAGTCCTTGTGCCCATCACTAACCTGGCACAGGTATCGAAACAGAAAACCAGCACCTAGGCAACAGATTCCCAGCACTCTAAATCCATGCCCGTATCTGCATCGAAATGAAGGCAGGTTTGACACCAGTCCCACAACACAGACAGAGTTTTGGTACTTCTCAGGCTGCGTTGGTGCCTTGCTCCCCAGACAAAGAAGCGATTCAGTCTGCCTCAACCGAGCTTTCGGAGGAATGCTGATACGGTTTGAATGCTGCCATATGGCAAGGGTGGGGAGGGGGAACCAGAGGAGGGAAGTGACTTTGCTTTCTTAAACTTGGCAATTTTCTCAACAGCCACAGACTGACCTTGTTTCAGAACGTTTTGGGTCACTGACGTGCCAGAATTTGGCAGGGACTTTCAATGATAGCTTCTCCATGCTAATGACTGTAAGTCACTCAACTGACAATGTGCTTTCCTCACACAGGAAACGCAGCAAACTGGGTGAGCGTGGTGACCCGAGTGTCAAACCCCACTTTCTTCACAAGGCTTCCCACAGCATTCTTACAGACTTGCTCAAAACTAGACACAGAGGAAGAGGATGCCAATGTGAAGAAAGAAAAAAAAAAAATCACCTGGGTTCAGAAGGATGAAATCATAGTGAACAAAACTCAGACAGGAGATTTAAAACATAACCTAACTTCCATCCTGTGGTGGTTCAACCCACCACACATGCCTAAAAGATGCTAAAGACAAAATGGCACAGGTTTTCAGTAATTATTGATAAAGCCTGTTAATGAGGAAGCCCAGCTGTGGGTATTGATCCTGAAGGTAAGGCAACATTAACCAAGCCCTCTGCCTTTTGATACCAAGCTTGCTTCTGTATGCACAAGCTTCAAACTGCCTCCCAGGCTCCCAAATCAGGAAAGATCAAACTTCAATTCAATGTAATTAACTAACTTGGCTCCTCATGAGCTCCTGCTCACTCAGACATCTGTGGAGGTTCCATCCTGACCTGTCCAGAAGCAGAGCTATAGTGATGATCTACTACAGCCCTTCACTGCTCTGTACCACCTGCTTCTGTCTTCATAAAGCAACAAGAATCAGAATGAGTGTGGGAGCTATGAGAAGGATCCTCTAACTCCACAAGGACTAATGAGCTTTCTGTCTTGTGATACTGTTGGGGAACAGGTACATTATGTGGTACCAAATGCACTTTAAATTACCCCCCAGTTAAAAAACCTGATTCTTATCCTTCAGGGCCCTTGGAATTATCTGTGCTTTGGCAGAATGTGGCCAAGAAATAGAGACTACCTCCTCTTCTTCAATAACATGCAACCTTCATCCCTGATGCAGAGTGCACCCACAGTGAATCTGCAGGTGACACTAAGCTGTGTGGTGCAGGTGACACACCTGAGGGATGGAATGCCATCCAAAGGGAGCTGGACAAACTTGAGCAGTGGGTCTGCGTGAACCTCATAAGGTTCAACAAGGCTAAGTGCAAGGTCCTACACCTGGGTGAGGGCAATTTCTGGCACCAACTTGGCGCAGGGAATGAAGGGCTGGAGAGCAGCCCTGTGGAGAAGGACTTGGGAGTGCTGGTGAGTGAAAAGCTGGACATGAGCCAGCGACGTGCACTCCCAGCCCAGAAGCCAACCATGTCCTGGGCTGCATCCCCAGCAGCCTGGGCAGCAGGTCAAGGGAAGGGATTCTGCACCTCTGCACTGCTGAGACTCCATCTGCAGTGCTAGGTCCAGCTCTGGAGTCCTCAGCACAGCAGAGACATAAAGCTGTTGGAGTTGGACCAGAGGAGGCCACAGCCATCATCTGAGGGCTGGAACCCCTCTGCTGTGAGGCCAGGCTGAGCAAGATGGGGTTGTTCAGCCTGCAGAAGAAAAGGCTCCAAGGAGACCTTCTTGTGGCCTTTTAGTTCTTAAAGGGGCCTGTAAGAAAGAAGGGGAACAAACTTTTTAGCAGGGCCTGTTGTAACAGGACAAGGGGTGACAGTTTTAGCTAAAAGAGGGAGATTTGGACTAGATACAAGAATATTTTTACACTGAGGGTGGTGAGACACTGGCCCAGGTTGCCCAGAGAGGTGGTGGGTTCCCCATACCTGGAAACATTTCAGGTCGGGTTGGATAAGGCTCTGAGCAGCCTGCTCTAGTTGAAGATGTCCCTGCTGACAGCAAGGGGGTTGGACTGGATGACCTTTGAAGGGTCCCTGCCAACCTAAAGCATTCTGTGCTTCTCTGAGCACTGGGAGAACAGACAGGTTCATATTGCACGTGGTGAGTTCACCAACACAACTCACTTGAAAGGATTCGCAGTTCCTGTAAGAGCTTCCCGGCATGGCAAGAACAATGGAAAGAAGTTTTTTAACCTTAAAAAATACCCTAAAACACCCCACCCCAAAAAGTCTTGCTTGATGACAATAGGCTCTTGCTATCCCAACGTTCATCTCTTTGCTTGAAAAAATACTCTATGAATCTAAGGGCTGTGTGAACATGCAGGAAGATGCCTAATGCTCTAAGCAGTGTGAACAGGGAGCTCTGTAGAGGACTACACGAAAGGCTTGCACCCTTCCACAGGTAAGGAAATGCCACTCCTGCCCCTTTGGCTCGTTTGCAACAAAGCCTGGGAAGCAGCACCTGCGCCACAGGGGTGCACTGGGTCTGGCACACAGGCTGCAATCGAGTGGTGCTGAGGCAGCTGGGTGATGAACTTTGCCAAGGGAAAGGTTCTCCGCCACCCAGATCCCTTTTTCTTTGTGGAAAGAAGCCGGATGGATCACTTGGGTGAGAAATACAGGGCACCATTGGGTTTGTGTCATCTGTACAGCCTGCTACGAGACAAATCTTAAATAACCATTCTACAAAAGAACAAACACAACTTCCAGCAGTGACTACAACAGCTACACTACACCACCCCACCCACCTCTTCACCTGAAACCAGGAAAGACACGGATTACTGTGGAATTCAGGAACAGCTTTGAGGCAGCTCAGGCACTAAGTTTTTAGGCTTTAGATGTTGATGCTCATTTTCTCTGGTTGAAACAGCTGGATCTCGAGGTGCAAGCCCAGCTGTGCTATTAGCACTAAGCCAGTTTCTGGGGAGTTTACCCCAAATGGGACAAATTGCCAAGACAGTTGCAACTACCTGGAAATCGTTTGTGTCTAATTGCTTCCACCTCTGTAACAATACACTCCGTGCTCTCTACCTGTACGGTCACATTTTCATCTCATGTTCCAATTTGTGTGGCAGGGTGAATGCTGCAAGCACCAATCAAACATTAGAAATCACATCTATATTTCTTGAAGCAGAGACAATTGTACTATCTTATAAAAAAAGCTGTGGAGATTCCCTTTACAGAACAGTTAAGGCAGTCGGGATTCACGCTTGCTGCTTCGCCAGCGCTTCGGCCTCCTGCAAGAGAAGAGAGGGACAGGTCAGTGCTTCATGGAATGGGGCAGTTCAGGCTGGGTGCCTCCTGTCCCTGACACAGGAAGCTGCCTATTTCATACCCATAGTATCCTGCACCCTGTAAATCCACCTGCAAAGTCATTCTCTGCCTCGTTCTTCCCTCTCTGCTCCCATGGGAGATGCTCCCTATGGGGTAATGCTGGGGGAGTATCTCAAGGCCTCTTAAGCCTGTCTGGGCCTAATGCCAGGAGGAGAAGGGGGGAAGCAGTCTCAGACCTGGCCAGCCTGAGACTAGGCTAGCAGTAGGGGAGTGAGGAAGAAAGAGCCCTGGGGGTTTGGGTACAACCTCAGGTGGGGAAAAGGGAAGTGTTGGGAGGCTTTTGGGTGTGCTATAGGGGACTCTGCGCTTTGGGATTCTTTTGTCACTATGCTTGTAGCTTCTGTAAAACACTTGCTGCTTTCCCATTTAAACTTGCCATCACTTTTGCAACCCATTTGTGTGAGTGCCATTCTTTTGCCTCTCTCAGGGGCAAGAGAGGATCTGTCTGGTCTCAAACCAGGACATGGAAGGTGACAACACCCGTGGTAGCAAATGACAACTGCAGCAGTAGATGACTTTCTGAACTAAACTCCACTGAATGACCAAAAGCCAGCACTTAGCTTTTGCCTTTCAAAAGGGTGACTGGGGCAGCATGTGAGTCCTTTATCACAGCTTGGAGCTACTCCAGCACATAAACCCTGTGTGAGCTCAGTCCTGGGGCTGGCAGCAGGTCTGTCCTGGCAGCAGGTTTGTCCTGGCATTGGCACTGCTGAGTAATCCCAGATCCTCATGGTGCTGCTGAGAGAAGCCAGCCAGCAGGGACTTGCTCCTGTCAACCACCCATCTTCCACACCCAAGGTTTCCAACTCCCTCTTTGTGGGACCCTCCACTACATGAAGAGACTCCTTTGAAGCTGCTGGGATGAAGGAACAGTTAAAGCAGTTTAGCAGCCACAGCAATTAACCTCTAAACATTCTCAGCTTGTTTCAGAAGGAATATTAAAATCCAACAGCTTGCAGTTCTCACTCTTCTTTCAGCCTCTGTAAGGTGGTCACAGAATGACAACAGGAGAAATGCAAAAGGAGGCTTTTTCCTGAAGGAGGTTTCTGCTAATGTGCTCTTGGCTGAAGGTTAATTGCCTGTTGGAAGCACCAGGGCCCACAAGAAGCTGAGCAGAGTCACAGTGCTCACACTTGCAGCACTTCAGGGTGGGCTGCATGGGTTTATTTTAAAGAAAAAGGTTTGACATCTGCTAAACAGCTTTATCTAACAGAGATGTTTGCTTTTGTGTCTGCACAGCAACACTAAGGATAACAGACTCAACAGAATCATTGTTAACAGGAGCCAGGATGCTAAACAAACACAAAATGAGGGGAGGAAGGGCCAAGAAGGGAATTTCCAGGAAGTCTGTAAGACTTGGAAGAGAGAGAACCTGGTGGTGGTGACCCCAGGCTGCAGGGCAGGAAGTACCAGCCAGATCTCCCTTCTCTCAGCCGTGGTGGATCACTTTGGTTTTCCTGGCTCTCTGCCCAAGCTGCGTTTGAGTCGGGGCCGTGGGAACAGGCTCGCTGGGATCCCTGGCCAGGGCCAGCAGCTCCCTGGCCGCACGGCGCTGGGATGTCAGCACCCGCTCACGCTGCTCCCGTCAGGGCATCCCGGTCAGCCATGGCACAAAAGGGGGTGCAGAATGGAGGAAAGAGTCAAAAGAACTACACAGCCTGGAAAGCAGCATGATGATGGATCGCCTCTAAAATACAAGTGGTTCTTGGAGTGGCAGAAAGAGATGATGGTTCTTTTGGCTTTCCAGCTGTTCCTTGGGCACTACAGAAGTGACACCTAGCTCTTTTGTTCCCCCAGGAAATGCAAGATGATGTACTTCTCTTCAAGACAGGCAGTGGCAAGCTGGAGAGGACTCCTGGAATTTCCCTCGTCCTCCAGACAATGGCTACAAGTAACTCAGAGAACATTCTATCCTATTTAACTTGATGGCCAAACTCCCTTCCTTGGCATGGGCCTGGAAGTTACCCAGGAAAGGCTCAGCTTGTCAGATTTGATGCTATCCTCCTTCCACACTTCTCCTTATTAAGAAATCACCAACCATGCTCTCTCAGCCATTTAAATAATTAATCAGAGCCTTTAGCTCATTAAATCCTCCCCTTTAAAACCCACCCATATTGCTTGAAGTAGAGATATTCAAGACTGACAACCTTTCCCAAGGTTTCTAGGTCCAACTGTACTCCAGTGCCCAAAGCACCAGGGCTCAGTGAACATTTTCTTGCATTCCCCATGCTCACTTCAGAGCCCTGCTGCCTCAAGCATTGGACCTGTGTGTTCAGACACAAACAACTTCCCAAGTCTCTCATGATGTCATTTAATGGAGGTTTGCTGTCAAGGTCCTCTTGCAATCACACACAGGGCAATCCCAGACTCCTTCTATTTCCTGCAGCCACGCAGGCAGTTGCAACATCATTAGCAGCAGCAATCAGCTTGATTTGACATCAAGTAATTATGGGCTGGGTAGCAAAAGTCAGACTAAGAGCAGGATGCAGTGGATACAAGGTCACTTACACAAAGGTTATCTTCGTCGGCTCAAAGGCACCTCCCCAAGCTGCAGCAGCATGAAAATCCAGCAGAGCACAACTGCATTACATTCCTCCTTTGTAAAACACCTTTTCCTTAGTTGAGGACAGAATCAGAGCATCCCTTAAGACAGAATCAGAGCAACTCAGAGCCCTGCAGACTGCTGCTGCAACCTGGCAGGTTAAGTAAAAGCTACAGAGGCAGATGACCTGACTCATTATGGCAGCAACTGCTTTCCAGCACCACTGCGCTTCCCAGATCCCAGCCATGAGAGGTTTTCCTGCACCCATGGCCTCAGGGCTGCTTCTTCACTCCTTGGCTCCATCCTGCACACTCTTGTGCTGTGCTGTCCTAAGAAGCTTCAGTAGGTTTATGGCTCTCTCTGTCATGTGTGCAGCTGGCCTCCTGATGCTGGGGCACACACCACAAGGTTTGCTCTCTGCAACTCTCTTCTTCCTCACTACACCGTTCACATGAGTGCAGAAATGAGTCTGGCTCCCAAAACTGCTTCAACCTGACCCCCAACTTGCAGCACTTACTACTGGTGGATCACCATCCACCTTTAACATGAGGTCTCTTAGTGATGTGCACAGCAGGATCTGCAGCTCTTACGTGAGTCAAGCTGAAAGGAGCCGGCGTGGAGCAAGGGAGCTGGAAGTGACCTGGAGGATCCTGCTGCTGTCAAGTGAAATGTATAAAGCAGGCTTGTCCTAGCCCATCAGTGTCAAGAGCAGAATTCCAGTCCACTGCGTCTGCAACCCAGCAACCCAGTTTGTAATTGGCAAAGGAAAACAAAGCTTCAGATAATGAGCTGGAGGAAAAAATAACTCTGAAGCAAGGCCACATCATTTCAAGCACACTGACTCTGGTTTTGAGGTATTTTCTAGTGCAAAAACCTCATCAAAACGTCACAGAAATTAAGGTTTTTTTCCACTGAAGTGAAATAATTCTTTGGTTTTTTGACAATTTCTTGATCATTCTTCAGTGCAAATATTAACTAACTACTCTTTCACTTGGTCCCAGTGTACAATAAAAAGAAGAATCCAGTCTAATAATGGTTACAGATCAGGATTACCAGGGAAGAACTTGACCCCACTCTTCTTCCCAAAGCAACAAAAGCTTTCCCATTGACTTCAAAAAGAGCAAGGTGGCCATGCAGTGAGAATATCACAGGAGCATCTGCAGTAAACATGGAGTTCTCCTGGCAGAATGAGGTGGAGGAAGGAGCGTCATCCCAACAAACCAGCACATAACAGCGGCATTGCTGTGGTGACAAAGCCTGAAAGTCAGTCTCTGGAGACTGAATATCAGATCAGCAGGTGGATTGATTGAGGCAACCACAGACCACATAAAATATCCTCTACATCTTGCTCTACAGAGGGACCCAGACAAGCTGGATTGATGAGCCAAGGCCAATGGGATGAGGTTCAACAAGGCCAAGTGCCAGGTTCTGCACCTGAGTCACAACAACCCCCTGCAATGCTCCAGACTTGGAGAAGAGTGGCTGGCAGAAAAGGACCTGGGGGTGTTGGTTGACAGTGGCTGAATATGAGCCAGCATGTGCCCAGGGTGCCAAGAAGGCCACCAGCACCCTGGCTTGGATCAGCAATAGTGTGGCCAGCAGGAGCAGGGCAGTGATTGTCCCCCTGTACCTGGCACTGGTGAGGCTATACCTAAAATACTGGGTTCAGTTTTGGGTCCTCACCCAAGAAGGACATTGAGGTGCTGGAGTGTGTCCAGAGAAGGGCAAGGAAGCTGGTGAAGGCTCCAGAGCACAAGCCCTATGAGAAGTGGCTGAGGGAACTGAGATTGTTTACTCTAGGGAAAAGGAGGCTGAAGGGAGACCTTCTAGCTCCTTACAACTTCCTGAAAGAAGTCTGGAGCTAGCAGGTGGTTGGTTTCTTCACTCAAACAGCAAGTGACAGGATGAGAAGAAATGGCCTCAAGTCGCACCGTGGGAGGTTTAGGTTGGATTATCAGGAAAAATTTCTTCACTGAAATAATGATTCAAGCCCTGGAACAGGCTGCCCAGGACAGTGGTGGAATCACCATCCCTAGAAGTTCTCAAAACACACAGAGATATGGAGCTCAGGGATGCAGATATGGAGCTTAGGGCCATGGTTTAGTGGTGCCCTGGCACTGCTGGGTTCATGGTTGGACTTGATGTTCTTGAAGATCTTTTCCAACCTTAACGATTCCACGATTCTACAACCCTGCTGTGAGCAGAACCAGGTGTAAACCAGAGGCTGTGGTGAGAAACATGCACGCCTACCTTGGAACCAGGTGGTGCAGTCAAGCCTAGAAACGCATACACGGCGTTGTTCTCTCGTGCCTCAAAGAACGCTTCGTAGTCCTTCGCCGCCGCAGCCCGGGGGGAACAAAAGACAGAAGCATGAATGGTCAGAAGCAATCCCAGCTCAATTTGGTGTGTTACCCACCCACAGCCAGCAAACGGCTGCCTCTGGCCAAGAGCACAATGCAGAGTGTCACCTGAGATATCAGCACTGACATCACACTGTCTGAGAAGCGACAAGGTGGGAATCTCACCGTCGCAGCAAGATGCTGCTGAGAGCTGCTTCCACCTTTCCCAGAGGGACAGCCCTCAGAGCAAGGCAGTTGTTGTCACTGGGCTGGCAGGGATTTCCCTGCTACAAGGAGCAAGCTTCGCCCACACCTTGCTGTCAGAAACACCACCAGTGACTCCAGATGTCATTGCTAATTACTCATTAGCATGGGAACTGTGCAGCTACTGACATTAACTCTTAAACCTGTTGAAAGTCCAGGTTAAACCTTCAAAATACATCCTTTCCCATCCTGTTTCCTGTTAATGATTTGTCTCTGTAAAGGAAATAAAGCAGGTTCATTGTACTCACAGTGCACTAAAGCTGCTCGAAATATGCACACAACCACCTCCCAGGAAAATCAAGGTAAAGACAATTAAACAATAAACAAAACACCAATGCCTCCTTCTCTGCCCTTTTGTGGATTTGTACTTGGGGCAGAAGGCAGTGTTGCTGGAGCACAAACACCACAGCTCAAGTTCAGAAAGAACAAGCAAAACCCCAGAGTGTGGCTCAGCATCAGCAGCTGCCAAACATCAACCAACCAAACCCTGAAGGATTGTGCAAGCCCACTGCTGTTCGAGCTGCCACACACTTCCCCCCCACTCCCACTTCCAAACTCAGCACACAGCTGTGCTACCACATTCCTCCTCTCCCTGCTGAACTGAAGCAACAGGACCAGCTTCCTCCGGCTCTGCTGGGGAATATTTTGATGCAGGAGCCCTGGCTGAGAAATCCACGGCAAGGCAGCAGCTGAGAGCAGGCTCAGTCTGGGGCTGAAGGCAGGGAGAAAGCTGCCATTAAGGGCAGGCTGCTCTGCATGCCTGGCTGCCTGGTAGGCAAAAGCTGAAGAAAGAGCAAGTGCTGTTTGAAAACAGCAGCGTGTTCAGAGCGGGGGCAGCGCTCAGAAAAGAGTACAGGGAGCAGAGGATTCAAGCTGCCCAGAAGTCAGGCAAATTATTGCTCCATCTGCCCAGGCAGCATTGAGGTGCTGGTTAGATAAAAATGTGTATGATTATGTTAAATCCTCCCTGAAGCCTTTCTGTTGACTGTGCTGGGGCTGCTTGATAACAAAGGGGTGTTTATCTTGCTGGTGCATAGTCCAGCAGCCTGCTTTGGAGCATCTACCAGGAAAGGAATGCCTGTGACTAAGGAGCAGGGTTCATGCCAGTTTGCCCAGCATCTACAGCTAACAGCCTTCCTGCTGTGCACAGGCCAACAAAAGTCAGTTAGCTCACTCCTCTGCAGTTATGCTACATCAGATGAAACAAACAGGGAAGTTCATGCTTCAGAGAGATCAGATAAAGACATAAAGGGGTTCAAGTGTGGGCACAGAGTTAACTTTCACCTTCCTGAAAGCTGAACTGTAATAACCTGAATTTGTCTAGACAAATTGACCGAGCTTCAGAACTACAGAACACCAGCATGGTAGGACTAGGAAGGCACCTCTGGAGATCATCCCCTCCAACCTCCCTGCTAAAGCAGGGCACCCACAGCAGCTTGCCCAGGACTGCAATGTCCAGGTGTGTTTGGAATTTCTCCAGAGAAGGACACTCCATAATCGCTCCAGGCAGCCTGCTCCAGGGCTGCAGCACCTCCATAGCAAAGAAGTTTTTGCTCATGTTTAGGTCCAACCTCCTTGTCCCACATGCTCCACACACCAAGGGAGAAAGGTGATACAGCTGCAAATGCATCTCCTGCTGGTACAGAAGAACTACTTGCCTCTTCTAGTGTGGTTGGTTGGTTTTGAAGAGAGTTAACTGACCAACTCTTTGTGACCACCACCTCTCAGCTTCCAGCTGCAGACAGCTATCAGTCATTACGTTTGCTGTTCCAGGTCAACCTTTTTCCATGCCACAACCACAGCCAGTGAAATTTTGAGAGCCAAGTGGTACCTTAGCTCATTGTGGATACTATTTCATGTTCAAGCAAGAAAAATTCCTGGTACATCAAGAGTAATTTCTTTCAGTAACTACAGGATGGCCTCCCCAAGGTCCAGAACTGGCAGGTTCTGCCTTACAGACTTTGCAGGTGAGAGCCAAACTGCAAACCAGCTTAGAAACCAACACAGAGTACCAGAGGAATTCATAGTGTAAGCCCTCTACAGAAGATACTCAGTTTTAAAAATAAAATGAACAGTTAATCTAATAATCACCCAAGCATGGCCTGCTGAGCAGAAATGCTCCCAGGCAACTTACTTTTGATCAAGCATTAAAATAATAATGAGTAGGAATTGTATTTGCAACTGAAGTTCTAATCTGTTCAAGGGACTGGGGTAAGTGGACCGCAACAGCCTTCATTTTGCAGGCAGTACACAGAGCCTGGCCCCCAGAAGGATCAGAAAACTGCTTTATGGAGGACACCACCTCACACAAGCACTTACTGTGGAAGAGAAGCAAGCTACAGAGCAGCCTGGGATCCGCATCCAGCGGCATACCCCATCTAGAGAGCAGCCCTCTCAACTCACTATAGAATCACAAAATGTTAGGGGTTGGAAGGGACCTCCAAAGATCATCCCTCTGCCAGGGAAGAACTACCTAGGGCAGGTAACACAGGAACACACCCAGGCAGGTTTTGAATGTCCCCAGAGAAGAAGACTCCATAACCTCTCTGGGCAGCCTGTTCCAGTGTTCCATCATCCTCACAGTGAAAAAGTTTTCCCTTTTGTAACGTAAGGTTGGTGCCACAGTGCCAGGTTTCTGTGAAGTGTGAGCTCATGGTGAACATGAGAATTGAAATACCCTGGAAACTTGTAGAGCCAGGAGAGCAGAAAAACTCAGGGGACAAAAAAAGCATACACACTGCATGGTCATGGTAGGCTCACCGGTCTGAGAAACAGGAGGTCCAAATTTTAGCCCCTCCTCTATAGTGGCAGTGGAATGTTCAAGCATCAATCACTATGAAAAGCTCAGTAGGTGGGTAAGCTTCTAAGACTTTCCAGGCACCTGTCACTTTGCACACTTGAACATTCAGCTGGCCAAGCCCTTCCTGGCTGATCACAGCAGCAAAGTGGGAGGAGAGGGGTGAGCACTGGCGCTGGAGCTGTGCCTTACCCCCAGGTAGCGGCTGTCGTTGAAGAGCCGGGGCGGCAGGGGGTTGCCGCTCGCCGGCCGGCTGTCCTCAGGGACGTTCTCCCGCATCCATTTCCGATTCTCCTCGTTGGCAGCGATATCCTTTTCCTCAAACTCAATTTTGTTGGCTTCCAAGAAGCCCAGCACGTCTTGTTGCTGCTTTTTAATCTGTCACAAAAGAGGGAGAGGAGGAGAGAAAGCAAAGAAACAATCAGTCAAACCCTTTTTCCTGCTGTGGCAATGCCAGGGGTGCCAAACAGGTTGAAGATGGAGGGGGTAAGGAAATTCTAAAGAAATATCTTCTAAAGATTCATAGCTGAGACTTGGTTTGGCTCCTGTATAACTGAAAAGACACTCTCCCTATACACATATAATGTGTGAACTTTTAGAGCCTCCAACCAAAACCAGAGGTGTGAGCAGAGTCTCTGCTGGCCAGGCCTTACAACTAACTCATGGGAATGTTGTTTCTTCAGGTGCAGTGAAGTTGGCTGGAGGGATATTTGAGGTACAACCAGCTTCCTTCAAGCCCCTGGGAGCACAGGCTGAATCTACCCTTCCCTGAGTCTAGGTTTTTCGTCCCATGCACCTCACTGCAGGGACTTGCTGATGGAGACCTCATTGAGTCATCATTAACAGTAAGATCCCAAAGCAATTTTGGCTCATGTTATGGCCTCAAGTTGCCCAGAGGAGGTTTAGGTTGCATGTTAGGAACAATTTTTTCACTGAAATGGTAGTCAAGGCCTGGAATAGACTGCCCAGGGAAGTACTGAAACTCCAATCCCTAGAGGGGATATGGTGCAGATGTGGTGCTGAGGGACATGGTTTAGTAGGGACATGGTTTAGTAGTGACCTGGCAGCACTGGGTTAACAGTTGGACTCGATGATCACAAAGGTCTTTTCCAAACTAAATGATTCTACATCTCTTTGGACAAAACCCCATCTTCTGCTCTGCTCTGTGTTTCAGTGGCAACAAGTATAGTCTCTGAAGAGCTGCAACCCTGCATCCCCATCCTTGCTGTCTCAAGGAGACATCTTGAGTGGCTGCTGGATGAGGTCCCACCCCTGATGCAGCCCATCCTCTGTGAACTGACACATCACCAAAGTGAAAAGCAGAATCTGTGTGGCAAAGCCTGTGCTGGCTTTTTACAGCAAGGGTGTTTTTAATGACTGTCACATATGAATTACTGGCTTCCTGATAAGAGATGTTCTGCTTACGCTCTGCTCTTCCTTGGCACGCCTTTATCACCATCAAGGAAATTATAACCATCTGCATCCTGGCAAACAATAAAAAAACAGGACTGAATGGGAAATTTGGTCAGTTCCAATTATTCCCTGCACTCTAAAACCAGTCCAAAGTCTGGCTTTAACCTAATTAGCTGAGTTGCAGCAAAAGCAGTGCTTCAGCCAGATGTTGCACTGCTTCTAATTCAGGTCAGCCAGCAGCTCCCCCGAGCAGCCTCTCCATATACGGCCAAGGGAAAAGAGGCAGCTCCCAGCGAGCAGAGCTGAGGTCAGGGCACAGCCAAGCCGAGAGCCAAATATGGAGCCTGCATCCCTGGCTCTGCACACACGGGGCACAGAGCTGCACCAGGGGCTAAGGGAGGCTGCAAGGCTTTAGTGTAGGAGAAGTGCTGCCCTGGGAGAGTGCGGTTTGGGAGGGCAGAGCCTGGTGTCTCCAAAGAAGAGACAGCTATGCCTCACAAGCCTTTAAGCATACATTGACTTGCTCTTCAGCAGCTCTTTTGGAGCCATCACTGCTGGCTGTGTGACAACCCATTATAGGGAACCACTCCAGGTTAAACTAGATCTTGGGTGGGGTGGTTTGTTTTTAAAAACCCTGGATAAATAGATGTCCCTCTGAATCTGTGTCGTGCAAAGGGACCAGCCCTGCTCTCCCAGCGGAGGAAAGAAATGCTCCCAGCTTCAGCAGGGCAGCTGTGGGCTCAGGGCTGCAGGAGCCAATGAAAATCCTCCTCACATGTCTACAGAGGAGCTGCTGAACTCCATTAGCGAGCACTCTTCTACCCTTAAACAGAAGAATATTGCTGGGCTTTAGCTAATTTTCATCACGGCTAAAGATAAATAGAAGTGGACAAGTTAATACCACCCCGAGGAAACAATTCATGTTACAGGCTGTATAGAAAAACATTTCTTAGCAGACTTGAATCCACTGGTAAGAGATTTCCTTGCCTGCCTTAAAAACAGGGGTCACAGCAGGAGAGAGCAGTCAGAGAAAGTTTTCCTCCATTGTGACATACAGCTCTGAGGAGAAAAAAAGCAAGCACCTCCTTCATGAATTGTTTCTGTGGGACTAAAACAAGGGAAGGGTCTTTGTAGACTCTTCTGTCAGTGGTCAATGTCTTGAGGCAACATAAGGACATGGGAATACAGGGATATTTTTTCCTCCAAACTAGTTCTGTTTCAGTTAATCACTTCCCACCACCAGTAAACTACAGATCCAGGTAGGTTTTGCTAGTCTCAGGTGCTTAACTTGTCCAGAATCTGCTGCTTAGTGGGAATACTCTTTGAGGCAGCCCAGAATTCTTAGGGGATAGAAGAAACACAAAGGTTGTATTTTTTTCCCCAATCTACTATTAAACTGCCACATAAAACAAGAGCTCCAAGTCTGACAGGGCTGGACTATCTCAGGCATTAAGAAGCTTCTTCACCATAAAGAACATGCCCCTGACTACTCTATCTGGACATTATTTCATATGATGAAATGAAATAGTGTGTCCCTCTTAGACAGATATATGCAAAACATCTCTCTGTCCCCTGCCACACTGCCCATTTTACTCTGTTCTCACTCATTCTCCCAGCTTTCTGGAGCAAGGACAGTCTCTGGGTTGTTTATTCAGCTACAGGTAGCACAAAACCAAATCCCAAGTCCAGGACTGTGGCTCCAAAGAGAGGTAACACTCTCTGCCTCTTTGTGAAGAGCCTGCAGAGCTGGAAGTGAATTTATTCTGCTAGAAAAGGCACCATCTGGAAGGCAAGCACGGCAGTTTGGTCTCTCCGCTGCTCAGTCTGTCTGTGGTCAGAGGAGGTAATTCTCTAGAGAACTGCAAAGAAAGGCAGGGAGCCGGTGCTGACACACAAGGAGCATTACTTTTGAAACCCTGTATTTATGGCCTAAGGGAAAAAAAGCAAGTTGGAGGATTATGAGGTGACATCTTGATCCCAGCTCCTCAGAAAACTCCTCTGGCCATGGTGAGAAGCACTTAGACAAGAGCATGAAATGCTCCAGAGAACCATGGCACCAGGCACTGGGCAGAGCAGGCTCCCAGCTGCCAGGTCTCCTCGGTTTATGGCATTGGAGTTTAGAAGACTTTCAAACTTTTAAGCTTAGGCACTGGAATACCACAGGAAGTGCTTAAAATAGAACCAGAGATGTCTGCTGCTGCTTCAGGGTATTTCGTCTTACTCCAAAGGGCACATGTTCTCCTCAGGACAAGAGGCTGGAGATGGTTCCTGCTGCCCATGTTTGGGAAGGAGCAAGAAGCCTTTCTCTGGGCCGCAGCTGTCAGCGCACAGCACTCCCTGCCCAAAAAAACCTTCCCCAGTTGCCTAACCAGCCCCAGACACCAGCCAGCCCCTTTCCAGATGCTGCACCTCATCCTGTGCAAACAACTGCCATGTCCCAAGCTATTTGGGCCCGTTAGCTGCAGCTAACTGTGGTCTGCAAACACGAAAAGCCTTGTTTATACTGAGTGCTCTTGACACATCTTCCAGGGCAGAGAGCACCAGCAGAGAGCTGGGAATGGGCACAGGAACCCCAGAGCTGAGAGCAATGTTACCGAGACAAGGTCCTGAGGCTGAGGGACCTGTGCTGAAGAAGCAGAAGGACCTGTGGGTAAACACAAAAGCACAACAGAGGACTCAAGGACGGGGATGAGGAGATAGGAAAGGAAGAGGCTGCAGGCGTGAGCAGATGGGAATGAGCAAAATGGATGGATGGAGACAAGGAAAGCCCAGGGATGGAGGTGGGGTGCAGATAGAGGGATGGAAGGAGAAGGGTTGTGGTGGAGAGCAGCTGAAATCAGCTGCTGAGGGGAAGGGCTGCATGCTACTGGAGCTCACCACTGCCGTGCTCGGGGAAATGATGTCCTTGTGAAAGCCAGGTGTGTCCAAAGGTGCCTTCACCCACAACCCCCAAAAAACACACCTGCTTTCTGAGGCTGAACATACCAACCCATGCTTCTTGGGGCACCACCAGCCACAACTACTCAGTTGAGTGGAAACATTACACCTTCTGCTGAGGTTGAAAGGAAACATGTAACCATTGGTGAAGGGTCTGGAGACCAAGTCTTCTGAGCAGGAGTAGCTAAGGGAACATGGGGTTCCTCAGCCTTGATGGAAGGAGGCTTAGGGGAGACCTTCTTGCCCTCTACAACAACCTGAAAGAGGTGGGGGTCAGTCTCTTCTCTCAAGGAACAAGTGACAGGATGAGAGGAAACAGCCTGAAGTTGCAGCAGGGGAGGTTTAGGTTGGCTGTTAGGAAAAGTATCTTCACTGAAAGAGTGAAGTGGTGGAATCGCCATCCCTGGAGGGATTAAAAAGCCATGGAGATGTGCTGCTGAGGGACATGGTTTAGTAGTGGCAGTTCTAGGTTAATGGTTGGACTCCATGATCTCAGAGGTCTTTTCTGGCCTTAATAAGTGTATGAATTGCAGTCCATCAAAAATGGAGCTTTACCCAGACAGCAGGCAGAAAACTTGGCAGAAAAAGCTGCAACATTTTAGAGTCAGTATTTTTTTTTATCCTCCTCAAAATCTTTACTCATTGGAAAGAGGAAAAAAAAAATAAAGAGCCCAACTAAAAGACAATAACCAGAGAGGAGGCAAGGGTGATGCTGCAGGACCTGGGTCCAGCGAGCAGGCTATGCTCCTGAGCCCCAGCTCTGACCTGGACTGTGAAACTGTCTCAACACTACCCTGATGCAAGGAAACAGTTGTTTTAAATCACTTACTGAAATGAACTTCAAAGGAGTTTCTGTCTTATTTGGTAGACACAAGCAGACACACACAAAAGAACAGCCTAGTCTGTACTGCTGGCAAAGAGGGAGTTTGGGGGTTTTGGAGTCTTGTTACTGTTCCAGTTTATAAATAAATTCCTTGCTGTACAATAGACATGGTTTGGAAATCTATTTATGGACCACTGGAACCTGAAGTAAAGTTTACAGTTTGAGTGCTGCTGTTTCGATCACACCACAAAGTTCCCGGTGCTGATGATGCGGCTGCAGCTCTCTCCTCCTGGGACTCGGCACAGGCTGTCCTCCGCCATTTCTTTGGGTCCTGTGTCCTGACCCCACGCAGGGCAAACACACAGTGTGAGAGATGTAATTAAACGGCTCATACACTGTTGTGAGAGTTTAAAAGAACTTGAAAGAGCTTTCCTACAAAGTCCCCAGCCATGATTACATCATGGTTATAGTTCCCAGCCACTGCTTAGAGCATCTGGCTCCTGCTGAATGCCTGAGCTGCCTCTCCCGACCTCCCTGCCAAGAGCCAGCAGAGGGACAGCAGAGAAGCAACACCTTACAGTGCATCTAGATCACAGAATCCCAGCATGGTGGGGTTGGAAGGCACCTCTGAAGATCAGGTAGTCCAACCCCCTGCTAAAGCAAGGTCACCCGCAGCAGCCTGCCTGATCACAATGCCCAGAGACAGATTTGCAATCTCTCTAGAGGAGACTCCACAACCTCTCTGGGCAGCCTGGTCCAGTCCCACAGCAACTTCACAGGAAAGAAGTTTCTCCTCATGTTCAGATGGAACTTCCTGTGTCCCAGTTTGTGCCTGTTGCCTTTTATCCCATCACTGGGCACCACTGAGAAGAACCTGGCCCCATCCTCTTGCCCCCCACCCTGCAGCTGTTGACCTCACACGCTTCTTGGTTTAGCTTAAGGACAAAACCAGCTTTGAAAGGGTTTGTCACCACTTCCAACTCCAGCCCTCCGGGTTCTAGACAAAGCTAAACAACCAAAATCTTAAAGGGTCTTTTCCAACCTGAACAATTCTCTGATTCTGTCTTTCAAGTGGTTGTGTGTTCTGACACTCCTCATTTCAAACGAGCTTCTGCGTCGTTAGGGGAGCAATTCTGTAAGTCACAGGGGAAATCAGCCTTGTGCAGAAAGGTGAAGAAAGCTCAAATCCCCAGCTGCTGCTGCTGCTGTTTGTAGGCAGCTTTGTAACCATCAGATCTTCAAACGGTTCAGCACCTTCTGAAGATTGATCAAGTCAAATCTGAACAGCAAACGGGGAAAGCGCAGCGCAAGGAATGTGCAGCAACCTCTGGTGGCAGCCAGCCCTGCTGACCCCTTGCTCACTGCAGCCCAGGTGGTAATACCCAGAAAATGGCTTTCCTGGGAGGCACTGGGGCAGCACAAGGAATGCTGGGCTGCTGCCAAAGCAAATTAACTTGCCGCAGGGTGTCCCACAGGCTGAGCTGCTCACCCCTGGCTTTAGGGCCTGACCAACTCTGCTGATGTGGCTGGCTAACAGTGTAGGAATTTGTGAACCTCAAGAGGTTCAACAAAGCCAAGGGCAAGGTCCTACAACTGGGTCAGGGCAGTCTCTGGGGTATGAAGGGCTGGAGAGCAGCCCTGTGGAGAAGGACTTGGGAGTGCTGGTGAGTGAAAAGCTGGACATGAGCCAGCGACGTGCACTCCCAGCCCAGAAGCCAACCATGTCCTGGGCTGCATCGCCAGCAGCCTGGGCAGCAGGTCAAGGGAGGGGATTCTGCTCCTCTGCTCTGCTGAGACTCCATCTGCAGTGCTGGGTCCAGCTCTGCGGTCCTCAGCACAGCAGATACATGGCGCTGTTGGAGTAGGGCTAGAGGAGGCCACATCAATGCTGGGAGGGCTGGAACCCCTCTGCTGTGAGGACAAGCTGGGAGAGTTGGGTTTGTTCAGCCTGGAGAAGAGAAGGCTCCAGGGAGACCTTCTTGTGACCTTTCAGTACTCAAAGGGACCTGTAAGAAAGATGGGGACAGATTTTTGGGCAGGGCCTGTGAGAGCACAAGGGGTGATGGTTTTAAACTAAAAGAAGGGAGACTTAGACCAGACAGAAGGAAGGAATTTTTTACACCGAGGGTGGTGAGTCACTGGCCCAGGTTGCCCAGAGGTGGCAGATGTTTGATCCCTGGAAACATTGCAGATCAGGTTGGACAGGGCTCTGAGCAACCTTATCTAGCTGAAGATGTCCCTGCTGACTGCAGGGAGGTTGGACCACATGACCTTTAAAGGTCTCTGCCAACCTAAACGATTCTGTGACTCTGTAAATTCACAGCCACTCTTCGGAATTAAAAAGTGTTGAGGTTTTGGGGTGCTTTTGTTTAGGGAGGGCTGGGGTTGCTTTTACATTTCTCATCTGATTCCTCAAATGACAATGCCTTCCTCATTCAAGTTGCTACTGCAGAAGCTAACACTTGCAAATCAGCTGCAACACACTTCTAATTCTGCCTCCCAGTGCAACATAATTTGTAGGAGTTCCAGAGCAGGCAGTTCAGCTATGTGTTTAAATGTCAGGCATTCCTGATGGCCCCTTTCAGCCTCTTCTCCACCCCCAGCACTCCCTTCACAGACAAAACATCTCCAAGCAGGCTCAGTCCTGGCCTCCATCAGAGCTTTCTTCTGGGTTTCCAGTAATATTCCAGAAGGCAGATTTTGCATAAAGTGTTTTTTATTGCTTCAGTTCCTTGGCAGATCTTCCCACCTCAGCCAATTAGCTTGAAACTCAGAGGAGCCAGTTCTGGTGCTTCTGGTGGCCATCACCCACTGCAGACAAAGGGTAAGGAACTTGTAGGCATCTCCAGCAATGACCTGCTTGAGCTGAGCTTTGGGCTGTCTCTGAGGTGACTCCCAGAGATTCAGTTCTCACTCTTATTTCTCTCTGCCTATTTTTAGACCTTAGCAATTATCATTACAGAACTCAAACCACTTCTCCGTTCTGGCCAGCATTACATGCACTAAGGTCATCAGTCTGTCCCTCAATGCTTGGTTTCTGGTCTGTGAGGAAGGAGATTGAGGACAAACACAGCAAAACCACCATGAACTTATGTGACCTAAATCAAACACAGGAGGCTCACACTGTACTCATGCTCCTTTGGGGTTTTTTCTGTCAGAATTAGGCAGTGTCCAGATGGGTTCCACATGTACTTTTACTCTCTCCCACCAGGGTTCTTTGAGAAAGTCTATAGCATATCAACATGCATCCTGTATAGCTGCTACAGAATCCTCTCTTGATGTGGTTTGCTCTCAACAACTTGAAAGTGCTTTATCTGGATGTGGTTCTCCCCACGGGGCACCCACCCACCCTGGCTGCATCAGCACCATGCGCCAGCCTGAGAACCAGGGCAGGAGGGAACAGGGCCTGCTGTGAGAGCAGCAGCCAGGTCCCTTTTTCTCATTGTCTGGTTCTGGAAGACACCTTTTAAAAGCAGGGACAAGTTCTGGAGTTCAAGGATGCAAGAGGACCACCCCATGAGAGCAAGGCTGGTGGGAAAATCCAGACTGCTGAAAGAGTTTTGCAACCTAAGCTGGAGCTGCATCTCGTCTGGAATGCCTGCAATGGGGCATTATCCAGGCACAAGGTACCACACCACAGATCAGGTATTGCAGCAGCAGCCAAGAAGAGAGCTAGAACAAAGGCCTAAGTCTGCACTTCACAAAACATGACCACAACTTGCTCCAGAAACTGTAGACTGTTACATAAATGGAAAAGCTGATTCATGAGAATACAAAGAAAAGGCTCTCTCATGGATTAGAATGCCATTGTAAGTGCACTCAGGCAACAGCCCCAGGCCTAAGAATTTGTTAAATCCCACACAAACAAAACCCAAGTCAGAAGATCCTCCCGCATCCAACAAGTGAACCCTCCAAGGGCTGGAACCCTCCCACTGTGAGGACAGGATGAGAGAGCTGGAAAAGAGAAGGCTCTGGAGACCTTCTTGTGGCCTTGTGCTGTTGCTGGGCACCACTGAGAAGACTCTGGCCCCCTCCCCTGGACACCCACCCTTTAGACATTGGTAGGTTCAGCTTTGTTAGCGGCGCACGACGTGACGCTGGGAAAGACTGCGAGGCAGACGGCATCGACTCGTCACTGAAACGCACCGGGACCCCAGCCCGGCGCTGCCGCAGAACTGCTGAGTGTCACTTGCTCTGTGGCACGGCACTGCCACACACCCAGTTCTGCTGACACTCTGTTACAGCCAAATCCTAGTAAGAAAGATACTGAAAGGCCATAAATAGGTCAGAACTGACATGCTGCAGTGCACCCAGTGTCTGTTTAGCTCCTTTACTCCAGCAGCAGCCAAAAGCAGATTCCTTTACCCATTAGTCAAGTAGGAGGACAAGCAACATTTCCTTATTTATATCTTCTCAGCTTCTGGCAAACTGCAGCAGCAGCAATGCCTAATGAAGCCTTGATTACTTTTTAATGTGTTACAAGTTTACTTTCTATGAAGGCACCTTAAGGATCAACTTTTTACCACAGCTTAAGTCAAATTCTGCTCTTAATAAATAATATCCAAGCACTAAGGGACTGGGGGGGAGAAGCCATTCATCCTGCTGTAGCCTCCTGTCAAAGGACTATTGTGGTGCTGCTGGGTTCCTGACACAGAACAGCTTGTCAGAGGCAACACCTGAAGACAATGTATGAAAGCATCATTTAAGGAACTTCAGATTTTGTTCCAGTGCATCAAAATCGTTCTCTGAGTCCAGCTCAGCCACGAGCCCCCCCAGCCAGATGCACACAAGGCACAAGAGTGTTCTGGATGGCTGTGGAGATAAGATCCAGCAGGCCTCTAGTCAGGATATCTGTGTCCTCACAAAAACAAAACAGAAAAGGAATTAAACATCCCTCTACTGCCTGCTTTAGGCGTTTTAATGAATTCTGAGAGTCACCACTGCCAAATCAAGTTCTGCAGAACTCAGGATGCCAACACTCCTCACAGCAGCCACTGCCTGTTAAAAGTCTAGAAGCCAAGAAGCAATACAGAACATTATTTCAAGGTTTTAACCCAAATAAGGACTAACTTACTGAACTACATCTTTCTCTGTAGCTTTCCCTGGACTCTTCAGTAGCTCTCTGCCTCTCTTAACTAGGGAACCCAGAACTGAACAGAGTACACAGATGTGGCTTCCCCAGGGCAGAGTAGAAAAGAAGGAGAACCTCCCTCAACCTGCTGGCCACACTCTTCTTAATGCTCCCGAGGAGACCACTGTCTGCCTTGCCCACAAGAGCACATTGCTAGCTCAGGGTGAACTTTTTGCCTACTAGGACTCTCATTTCTTTCTCCACAGAGCTGCTTTCCAGCAGGTCAGCCCCTAACCTGTACTGGTGCAGGGGGTTACGACTCCCCAGGATGGCAGCAAGCCTTTTACACACTGGCTTTCCACGCACATGAAACAGAAGATGCCAGCAGCTGGGCAAGGGAGGAGTTAAAACCCTGCAAGAAGGGGCTGGCAGACCAGAGCTGTCACTAGAAGAGCCACCAAACCTTGCATCGTGCATGCTTTTTGTAGACAGCCTGAGCCTGAGCACAGAGAAACAGTGAATGCAAATAAATCTTCCAACTGCTGAACGCTGGGCGAGGTGTTTCAGATTCAGAGAGGTGTCAGACTTGGCCTCTCTCAAAAGGAAGGATCTGTGCTTGATTTAGAAGAGGGGGTGCCTGACTGCTGCTTAACTCTCTGCTCACGCTGGGTTTCATGCCCCTGCAGCCCCAGGAGGAGTGACAGCAGCACAGTTCTCTCCTCTCTTCATGTGATCTCTGCAAACAGCCCCACCAGGAGCCTTGTTTGATTAAGGATGAACTTCACACTTGAAGCATTCTCATGTCTCTGGGTGCTGCCTGGCAGCAGCCTGAAACTCAAACATCCAAACCTTTACAGCATCAAAATCCTGCCCCTCCTGGTCCATAGGCTCTGCCCAGGCTGCTCTCAGCCCTCACCTCCTCCTGGTCAGGGGACAGTTATCCAGGAGGGACCATCAGGAAACACAGCTTCTTGCTGGGACCTTATACATGGCCCCTGTGCAAAGCAGTGTTAGGGAGAAACACCTCCTAAAACGTCAAAGGTTTGTTTCTGAGCACGTATTAGCTCTTTCTTGCACCAGCATGGGCCTTGGCACAGCTCCATGGGAGTCTGAGCCAGAGAAACTCTTCCAGCTGTACAGCAGCATTGTCTTGGGGGCTTCAACTGAGGTAAGCCTGCTGACCTCCATCTGGCTCCAATCTCCTTTCAGAAAATCACAGAGAGCAAGGTCTCCCCTCAGCCTCCTTTTCTCCAGGCTAAACAACTTCAGTTCCCTCAGTCACTCTTCAGAAGACTTGTGCTCTGGACCCTTCACCAGCTTCACTGCCCTTCTCTGGGCATGCTCCAGCACCTCAGTGTCCTTCCTGGAGTGAGGGGTCCAAAACCGAAACCAGTATTTGAGATGCACCTTCACCAGTGCTGAGTACAGGGGGACAATCACCCCTCTAGTCCTGCTGGTCACACTGCTGCTGATCCAAGCCAGGATGCTGTTTAGCCTTCTTGTCCACTTGGGCACAGGGTGACTCATACTCAGCCAGCTGTTGATCAACACCCCCGGGGCCCTTTTCCAGCAGGCAGCTTTCCAGCCACTCTTCCCCAAGCCTGGAGCATTGCATGGGGTTGCTGCAACTCAAGTGCACAACCTGACACTTGGCCTCGTTGAACCTCATCCAACTGGCTATTTCTAGTTTCCTTTGTGACTGGACTGCTGCATTTAGCCAAAATAAATGCATCTTTCAAAAAAAAAAAAAATAAAAATCAAGCTTCCAGACCTAAAGCAAGACGATGGGATGTACAGAGGAGAATGCAAAGAAACACCGAGGTGTCGCAAAGCCAAAAGCTTTGACCACAGGCACTGACACCACCCACGAACCACCACAGCACCCAGAGCTGTCCCTAATCAAAAGGAAAACATCACCATTACAATACAAAATAAATTGACCCTTGGCAATTTTCTAAGTCATTTTTTGTGGCATTTTGACTTTGCTAAGCCTGAAAAGTGCTCGACTGGTCCAAAACCAACAGAGAGACAGCTTCCTACTGTGGGAATACAGGCTCCATTATCTTGGTTAGCCACTAACAAAGCACAAGCAGCAGCAGCAGAACATGAACTCCTCATTTATTACACACAGTTGTTTCCTGCAGCAGAGTTGGAGCTTGGCAGGCTGCATTTCCCTGGATGTCTAATGTGTGCCTAGTCACAGCATCCAAACTCTGTGCAGGGTTAAATAAGAACAAACAGGCCCTGTCCTCCCAAAACCCAGTACAAAACTAACATAACTCCTGAACATCACAAACCTGGGAGAACAGCAGGAAAAGCAGACAAAGGAACCAACCAACACACAGTGCATCGGCCTGCAGCAGACATCAGGCTTTTGAGGCTACCCAGGAAAAGGAAGTGCAAAACCCAGCACCCAGCTTAACAAAAACTGCCCCGGGGGTCTGGAATGAACTCTGAGGTATCAGCCACAACATCTCTTGCAACTCCACTTATCTGAGCAAGATTTAAGGTTAGCAGGAAAGTGGAAATTTAACAACGAACCTGCAGCCACAACTTCTGACTTTTCTTTCCCTCATCAGCCATCACTGACGCTCACAGAGTAGCTAAGTGGCACGAGTCAGGCAGAACAGCAGAGCACTGCAGGCTTTGAGAAACCTGTAATAGCCAAGTCAGCAGTTCAGTGCTAAGTCCTGCACCAGGTTCATCCCCAGAAGATGTCCCACCACGGCCAGACCTGCCAGTGGAGTTCCTTTTCAGACTGTAGATTTCTGCTGACAATGAGGAGCCCTGCACAACACAGAATGCAGAGAGGAAACTCATGTGCTGTGTTGTGTTTTGTTTGCTTGGTGAGAGCCAAACTCTGGCCAGGAAAGGAGTTAAACACACAGACAAATATTGCACAATGCTCCTGTGGTTTGCAAGAAGGAGGTTTATTTCCTGCATGGTTTAGCACACAGAGAGACTAAAAGTTTACAGCACTAATGTTTGTATCACTGCTTTTTATGCTGCTAGGCATTTATTATCTTTAAACAAAAAAACTACTTTAAGAAGAAATACAGTATGGCCTCAGGGACCTTATGTCCTGAAGGTCCTTCTGAGCTGTATTACCTTCTGTCTTCGAAGGGCTCTTGTCACCATTGTGTCTGCTTTTCCTAACCCACAAGCTTCCTTCTCCCCCTGTACAAGCCAGCATCTGCATGCCACAATCGGAAACTGTGACAAATACACACTGCATTTTATTTTTTAGCAGATTAAGTCCCCCAGCTGTTTGTTTGCTGTAGGATGGAGTTCTCCAGGCCTGGGCAAGGAGCCAAAATAGCTTCATTTCCCTGACGTCTCAGCCTCACGCCTCAGTCTCAGCCTAATGCCCAGCGTCTGGCAGTGTGAGGCAAAGGATGTCCTAATGCCTTCCAAGCTGCTAAATTTGATCCCAAATCATTATGTTGAAGACAGGGCTGGCTGTCCAGCTGCTCCTCGGTTTATACAGGTGCAAATTCCTGGAAGGAACATTCCCCTGGGATAGCTTTATGAATCTACTTTGATCTTTTCACAACATGCACAGCTGGAAACCTCAGTGCTTGGTATGTGAAGCGGTGGCTCCCACAGCTACCTCCAGGTAGCTGTTTCAATGTGATGAAAGGAAACAGAAATTTAGGAAAAGGTTGCTCAGGTACAAAGGTTTCAGAGACTCAGCCACCAGAACCATGAGATTTGCTTATCTGCATTACAGGGTGGAAAGGAATTTCCAGTTCTTAATCAGGATTATCAGGTCACTAACAGCTAAGTGTGCAGACCTGCCCCTTCTTTTCTTTTTGCTTCCACTCCCATATTGCATTTCCCGCCTAGAGGAAACATCCTACATCCATTATCCACAGATCAGCTTCACTTGAACCTCATCTCTATCCCTGCCCAGTGAGACCATCTGGGGATTCCTTCACGGAATTACTCTGCTCCTCTCTTGTTCTGCCAGTTGCTCTGCAGCTGCTGCTCTGGCCAAACACGTTTCCAACATGTGCACAGGAATGATCTTGGACAAGCAGCATGAAGCATTTCCTAGGGAGTAAAATCTTGTCCCGCTGCAGTCCGTGGCAAAACCCCCAGTGACATGAGCCCAGCTAAAGGCTGATCCCACAAGGTGAATACAGATGTGCTGTTTAAACCTACCTGGAAAGCACTACCCTCATAAACTTGTGCTTTTATGTGAAAACTGTCATCATTTTCCCCAGAGGCTGCCTGGTTTGTGTTTACAGTGGGGTTTGCCAATTTAGCTTGACCTCTGCCTAAGGCAGGAGAAGTTTCTGCTACACCTCCTTCATCACCTAGGTCTAAATGTGATGCATGCCAGCATCTGCTGTTCATGCTGCAGAGTGACTTGGTTTTGGAATCACCTGCAGTGCTGATGTTTTATAGGTAAGAAATGTTCACTCCTGCAAGCTTCACAGCTCCCTGTCTGCCCAAGAACCCAGGAAAACAGGGTGACATTTCAGCTTTGCTTAATGAAAACCTTTCACCAGTCACACTTCCAACCCAGAGCTCAGGCAAAAAGGCTGTGCACCACCCAGCAGGGCTTGCTTCATTGCTGACTCTCCCAGCCACTAACACCCCAGTCCCCATCTGGATCCCACAGTGCATTTCATCATATGTAGAACAGAAGGTAAGGTGACAACTACTTCTTATGCACAATCCAAATGTCCAAACCTTGAGATCAATGTAGAATGGCTTATGTTGGAAGCAACCTTAGAGATCATCTACTCCAACCACCTTGCCATGGGCAGGGACACCTCTCAACTAGACTCAGCTGCCCAAGGCCTCATCCAAACTGCCCTTGAATGCCCCCAAGGAGGAGGCACCCAAAACATTCCTGGGCAGCCTGTTCCAGAGTCTCACCACCCTCATACTGAAGAACTTCTTCCTAAGATCCAGTCTAACCCTGCTCTCCCTCAGCTTCAAACGATTCACAGTATCACTAAGGTTGGAAAAGACCTCAAAGATCGAGTCCAACCTGTCACCACAGACCTAATGACTAGACCATGGCACCAAGTGCCACATCCAATCCCCTCCTCCTCTAGACACTTTCATGAAAAGTTCCTCTCCAGCCTTCCTTCAGCTATTGGAAGGCAGCTCTAAGGTTTCCTTGGAGTCTTTTCCAGGCTGAACAACCCCAGTTCCCTCAGCCTATCCTCATGGCAGAGTTGCTCCAGCCCTTGGATTATCTTTGTGGCTTCCTCTGGACTCACTCCAACAGCTCTGTGTCCTTCTTATACTGGGGACACCAGGACTGGATGCAGCGTGTATCTTGCAACAGAAAGTTTTGAGCCTGCTAGCAGGCACTGCAGAACAAAGAGCTTCACAGAGGATTTCTTACAGCCTTCTCCTCAGCTCCTGAACTGAACTGCATTGTTCAGAAAGAAATCAAGAGCAGAATTATTATTAACTTCTGCTTTGCCCCTCCCCTCACCTCAGGTTTCTGAGATACAGGGGACAAATATAGTTAAAAGTTCCTTTCATACCTCTAGTCTCTCACAGGATCTCTGAGTTTGCAGAGCAGAGAGAGGTAGGATTTTGATAGCATTCATGTCTGAGTATAAACCAGATCCTGAAGCTGCCTCGATTTCAGAGGAAGTTTCTAGTTACACCTCAATGTCCAAAGCCTTCTAATACCTCTACAACTGCAAGTGCTTGTAACAACCACCAAATTAAAACCAAACCAGCACACCTTAAACACACACATCCTTTTCCATCAAACGTTTTCCCTGGACAACACAGAATCACAGACTGGTTTGGGTTGGAAGGGACCTTTAAAGGTCACCTAGTCTACCCCTTGCCTTCAGCAAGCAGGGCCACTTTCAACTAGATCATAGAATCACAGAACTGTCAGGGTTGGAAGGGACCTCAAGGATCAGCCAGTTCCAACCCCCTGCCATGGGCACAGACACCTCACACTAGATCAGGTTGCTCACAGCCATATCCAGCCTGGCTTTCAGCACTCCCAGGGATGAGGCTTCCACCACCTCCCTGGGCAGCCTGTGCCAGTCTCTCACCACCCTCATGGGGAACAACTTCTTCCTAAAATCCAATCTGAATCTACCCACTTCTAGTTTTGCTCCATTCCCCCCAGTCCTATCACTACCTGACATGCTAAAAAGTCCTTCCACAGCTTTCCTGTAGGCTTCCTCAAGATACTGGAAGGCCACAATAAGGTTCCCTCAGAGCCTTCTCTCCAGACTGAACAACCCCAACTCTCTCGGTCAGGTTGCTCAGAGCCCTGTTCTTCTCCAATGTGTTCTTCAATTTTTAAGTGCAAACTGTTAATTTTGGGACC
Organism: Picus viridis; assembly: GCA_033816785.1. Lineage (NCBI taxonomy): Eukaryota > Metazoa > Chordata > Aves > Piciformes > Picidae > Picus > Picus viridis. The sequence goes on along the minus strand of CM066580.1, from coordinate 21,667,393 downwards.
AGAGCCAATTTCATCCCAGAATAGAATGAACAGCTTTGTTGGGTCGGGTCCAACACTTGTCTGCCCCAGCATCCTGTCTCCACCGATCACAGATCCCTGGGAGGAGCACACCAACAGACTGAGTGCAGAAGGTTACACCACATTTTGCTTTCCCAGACTCCAACAACCCGCAGTTTTGAGTCAGAAGTGTAGCAATTATGCATAATAGCCCTTAATAGACTTTCCCCCTTAATTTGCCTCGCTGCTTCCTGAGCCCATGCAGATTCTGCCACGCACCATGCTCTCTGGCAGGGATTTTCTCCATCACACTGTGTGTTGCCAAACAAAGTACTTCACAGACTCTGAACCTGCAGCCCGCTTGTCTCACTTGCTCCCCCAGAGCTGTTGCATTAAAAGTTATGAATAATCACTTCCTATTTGCTCTCCCATGCCTGACATGATCTCTTAGTCACTTTTCATACTTCTTCAGCTCTTTCTCTGCTGCAGAATTCTACCTTATTTGGTTGTTTATCTGACAGTGACCACCTCATCCTACTTAATAGCTTTTCTCACTTTTATTGTTTAAAGACAGCATTTCCAATCTATTAAAGACACAGATCCACCATAGATTTATGGTGTCTGGCTTCTCTCCTTTGTCATCTCCCACCCTGAGAATTTCTGACTTTTTTTTTTTTTCACAACAAGGTCTCCCTGGAGCCTTCTCATCTCCAGGCTGAATAGCCCCAACTCTCTCAGCCTGTCCTCACAGCAGAGGGCTTCCAGCCCTCAGATCATTTTTGTGGCCTCTTCTGTCTCTGTTGTGCTAAGGAATCCAGAGCTGGACCCAGCACTGCAGGTGAGGTCTCAGCAGAGCAGAAGGGCAGAATCCCTTCCCTTGACCTGCTGCCCATGCTGCTGGGGATGCAGCCCAGGGGATGGTTGGTTGTGGGCTGTGAGTGCACATTACTGGACTATGTGCAGCTTTTCATCCACCAGCACAGATCTCTGTAGGAACTTCCTTGTGTCTTCTGCAGTATCTTCTGCATATTGTAGAAGCTGCTTATAGATTGCAAAGTCTTGATTGTTATCTGGTTTACGTAACTGGCAAGTAATCAATTATATAAGCCAAAAAAAGGGTGGGGGGAACCAAACCAGAACAACAAACCAGCAAATCCTCTCCCCTCAGCCCACAGAAGCTTAGTTTCTTGGTGCAAAAACAGTTATTTTTTAACCTGGCCTAAGCTTGTGCAAAACTTTCTCAAAGTCTAGGGATTCAATGTTAAGGGACCACCCTTATTCATAAGCTGAGACTGCTCCAGGTCCTCACTCAAGTTGTGAAGCATGGCTTTTGTCTTCCAGTGTATTGATACTTTCCTTTGCTCTGCCTCCATCCACACATCTGCTGGAAAAGAGTCTAACAAATAATACAATGCACCAGGTTGGAAGAGACCTTCAAGATCATTGCGTCCAACCTATCAACCAATCCAACCCACCCAAACAACTAGATCACGGCACCAAGCACCCCATCAAGTCTCCTCCTGAACACCTCCAATGGTGGTGACTCCACCACCTCCCTGGGCAGACCATTCCAACAGGCAATCACTCTCTCTGTATAGAACTTCTTCCTAACATCCAGTCTAAACCTCCCCTGGCGCAGCTTGAGACTGTGTCCTCTTGTTCTGGTGCTGGCTGCCTGGGACAGCACAGGAAGACGGTTTGTAGCTCGCAGACCTCCCCGAGATCCTGTTTTAAACCACTGCTGCCTTTGGATCCCTTTTTCACTCTGACCAGAGCAGCAACTCAAACAAGGTGGCTCTCCACAGGTAATAATTAGCAGTTTAACGCTCCAGCACCTTCAGGATTTAAAGGATTCATGCATGGCTGAAGAGCCCCAGTAAAACTAAACTTCAGACAACTCATTAAAGAAATCAAATCAGCACCTCCACTTCTCACAGGGAAACTAAGCCAAACAGGAAGAAATTGTATGTTCAGGATGTGAAGACTCCTTCAGGGGTACCCAGGCAGCATTAACTTCAGCCCCTCCACAGTTTGATGTTAACCCTTCACCTTCCTTCTGGTGGCTGAAAACTCAGCCTCACTTTACACTTTCTGAACTTCACAACAGGCATCTGAACAGACAGCTGGAGTTGCTGGCCTAGAAAGGACATGATCCTGGATAGAGCCTTTGTTCTGGGACAAATTATCCTAGATAGGCATTACAATTAAAACTCCTTCAGGCCTGATTAAACATCTGACCAACAAAAGTACTTTAAATGGAATCATGATGCGAAGGTCTCCCCTGAGCACGGCTGGGGTTAAACAGATGGGTTCAATGCAGTGTTTTCATGTTGGAGCAGAAATGTTCTTGAACAGCATCATATGGATAAGTTGTGGGTTTGGGCTGCGTTTCCAGATCGCTCATTAGCGCCAGGAACTAAGATCGGCAAATCCAGGGCAGCAACTTAAAGGCTGGAGAGCATGAAGAACAGTTGTACAAGAACTCTTCTACCTCTGGCCAGGATAAGAATGAATCCTTAGCTCTTATTTTTATCATACAGGGGAATTTTTTAGCTCTATTCTGAACTTAACCAGCTGAAATCTATCAATGTTTGTTTAGTTCCATGTTTCCTCTCTCCCTTCTCTTCTGGGAGGAGTAAGAATAACCTTGCAGACACTCTTGGTTTTGGCATCCTCTGCTCGTTACACACATGCCAATCTGCTGACTTCTATAGGAATTGTCTGAGTGCAACTTTTATGCCTCAGGACAAGAAAAGTTCCTTGCAACCTCACAAATAGTTATTAAACAAGCACAAGTGCAGAGTGCTGACACTGGATTGATCATATATTATGGAGAATATCATACATGGAGGATAAATCTGATGAAGAGTAACTAAAGGAGCTGGGGTTGTTTAGCCTAAAGAAGAGGAGGCTGAGGGGAGACCTTATTGCTCTCTACAACTACCTGAAAGGACACTGTGGAGAGGTTGATGCTGGTCTCTTCTCACAGGTAATTAGTGATAGAACAAGAGGGCACAGCCTCAACGGTGTAAGTTTAGACTGGACATTAGGAAGAATTTTTTCACGGCAAGAGTGGTCAGGCACTGGAATGTGCTGCCCAGGGAGGTGCTGGAGTCACCAAGCCACTTGGATGTGGTGCTTGGGAATGTGGTTTAGGGGTGAACCTTGCAGAGTAGGGCTCTGCATTGGGCTTGGTGATGCTGAGGCTCTTTTTCCAATCTGAACATTTCTGTGATTCGGAAGTGCTGTAGTTCAGGGTTCGAGCTCACAGCACTCGGCTTCTCTCCGAGGTCAGCCTTTTCTCCCCAAGCGGTGCACAAGGAAGACACAATCCTGCTGCACCCCTTCAAAATAAACGCTGTCAAACCTGCGTGTACAATCTGCAGATGTTCACAGCAAAAAGCCTTTCCCAGCCTGTACTGGGGAGCACAACTTCCTATCTCCCTCGTGCTGTCCAAAAACTGGTTTTGTTTAAGCACAGTAGAACGCTTTTTATGTTGATATATTGAAGCCATTGCAACAACTGCAGCCAATGTAATCTCTGGCTCCATTAAAAGTGACAGTGTAATGCTTTAAGAAAAATATTTGACTTATCTGGACTTTGGAACAATGATTTTAAGAAAACACCCCATCAGACAGATGGAACACATCCTTGCTAACTTCCTCTCTAGATTCCTGAGAGCTCTAATTCGAGACAGTTCATAAGTTTTATAGAGAGAAATTAAGCTTGGTTGACACTGGATGACCAAAAATCTGCTGCATGCACATCATATTTACAAAAGAGAGGGGTATAAAAATCAATAGCCAGCCTAATAAGGCATTTTGCCCACAGCACATTAAAGTGCATGAGGTAAGTAGCACAAAAAATATACAAACATTGTGAGATTGGGTTTAAAGCTACAGATCAGCTCATTTGCCCTATAATATATGGGTTTAACTAAACACAGAAGCATTAAGGTTAAAAAAGACATTCAAGATCTATGAGTCTAACTGTTAACCCAGCACTGCCAAGTCCACCACTGGCCACCTGCCTCAGTACCACATCTACACGGCTTTTCAATCCCTCCAAGGATGGCGATTCCACCAATTCCCTGGGCAGCCTGTTCCAGGGCCTAACCACTCTTTCAGTGAAGAAATTGTTCTTAATAATCAAAATCTCCCTGGATGCACTTTGAGGCTGTTTCCTCTCATGCTACAGCTTGTTACCTGGGAGAAGAGAATGACCCTCATCCGGCTCCAACCTCCTGTCAGGGAACTGTAGAGGACAAGGTCTCCCCTCAGCCTCCTTTTCTCCACACTAAGTAACCATAGTTCCCTCAGCTACTACTTACAAGACTTGTGCTCTGGACCCTTCACCAGCTTTGCTGTCCTTCTCTGGACACGTTCTAACACCTCAATGTCCTTCCTGGAGGGAGAGGTCCAAAACCAAACCCAGTATTCCGGGTGTGCAAGTACATGGGGACACTCACTGCCGTAGTCCTGCCGGACACAACCTGCATCATACCACAACACTATTTATTAATTAAAGGTTCCTCTCAGCATTTCTCTTCTCACATTCACTGCAGTGATCAGACCAAAGGAAGTTCAGCAGCAGCTCTACACCGTCTGCTGCCACTGCTCAGGGCTTCCGGAACGACAAGCGTGACCACACGCAGCCGGGCTTTGACAGCGCGTCTGCACTCTTGAAGGCGACTGCAGAACAAGGCATACTTATCACACACTGATAAAAACACCAGAGGCAGGGAACCACCCGGCTGTAGCCACAGCTGCCTGCAGCAGGGCTCAGCACAGAGCCAGCTCCTGTAGGGCTGGAGCGATCACGCAGCGAAGCGCAAGCGCGGCCGCTCCGAACCTGAAAGCGCCCCAAAACCACAGAAAAGGCAAGCACACAGCCTTTGGTCATTGCATCTGAGGACAGCAGTATTTGCATTTGTTGTGATAAGCTGAGGAAAAAGGTCCCAGAGGAATTGAAATGCAAAATACAATCTGCATCTCTCCAGAGGGTTGCTTCAGGAGGAAGTGGCTCCACGAGCCCTCTCACAGCCATAAGTACTTGAACAGAGACAAACCCTGGTGCCTTACTAGGTTATGTGAGGGAAAAGAAAAAGATTAACTGCAAGCAAATGTTTGCCTCCAGACCACAGGCCACCTTCCTCCTCATTTCCTGGTGGGTGGGGAGAAGACCTAGATCCTTTCATAAGCAAAAAAAAATAAAATACAAGAAAAGCATGAAACCCACCACATCCCAAACTTTGTGAATGCAAAAATAAACTCAAATTTCCTTTCCTCTCTCAAACTAACCCTAAACAGCAGCGAGTCTGATGTGTAACATGGGACTCCGGCACACATTCTGCAGATCATCTGGTTTTGCCCTGTCTGCAGTCACAGCAGGAGGTGAGGAAGGAAAGCCACCCATGCAGCCGCCAAAACAAGAGAGTGGGGAGAGCCTGGAGGTGGAAGCGTGGGCTGTAGACCACAAACACAAAGTGCCTGGTTCTGAGGAGCTGTCTGGACACCAGCAGTTCAATGAAGTGGCTCACAGCACTGGCAGCGGCACACTCAGTCCCATCATCTCCAGAGCTGGCACTTTGCTTCCACAGCTACAGCCTCTGGGTTTCACTCATACTCCCAAAGCTTGCAGGAGGACAACAGATGAGTGAACACAATTCCCTCAGACAAAGTCCATCGTCAAGACTGGTGCAGTTGCTGCTAACTGCACACTCATAACATTGAGAAGAATTTAAACAGCTGGCTCCTTTCCACACGAGATCAATAAAACTGGCAATTCAACTGCCTTCAGGATGATGCACACATGTGCTTCTGCTGCTGCAGGAAATCTCTTACCCAAAAAACAACCAAATACCTAAAACCTAATACAGAAAATCAGAGACTGGCCCTATGCAATTCAGCCTCTTCCCTCCTTGTATCATTTTTCTTCCAGGAGCAAGAGTCTAATTACTCTTTGGGCTCTCCTCCTTTCATCTCTTGCAGGATTTGAAGAGAAACTTACAGTCAAATCATTCCCACAGCCTGCAGAGTCCCTGACTGAGTCAACGCTTGGGTGCTCCATTTGCATCTGTCACAGCATGTTCCTAGCCCCCAACACTGCCTCAGTAATGCTGTTCACTTCAGCTGCACGTCACACAGAAGGGCTCCTGGACTGATGGTACACAAGCACATCCCCACGTTTGGTATCTACAGCTCATCTGCATAATTATAATCCTCCATGAATCCCTGTCCCAGCCCACGACTCACCAGTGCAGCATTCACACTGGGAAAGATTAAAGAGCAACTTTCCATACAAGACTTCCAAATGCAGCAGGAAACTCCTGGTGTAACGGTTTCATTATGATTTCTGGGCTGAAATTCAAAGAGGAGGCAGACCAAAGCTGCAACCATCACATTTTGGCTGAGTCCTTAATTACGGACTTCCAGTATATGCAGTTATCTCTGCTTACAAGAGCCATAGCAACGAACCATCCCAAACCAAAGTCACCTTCACCTTTACCATACAAAGCATAAAGCCAATGCCATGACAAACACAGGACTTTGCAGCCAGTGAGACACACCAAAGATAACACTGAGCACCAACTCTTCGTGCTGCCAAACCAGTCAAGGAGCAGCCTGGCAGTCACAGCTTCCTCATGCTTAGGTGGAACTTCCTGTGCTCCAGTTTGTGCCTATTGCCCCTTGTCCTGTCACTAGGCACCACTCAAGAGAGCCTGGCCCCATCCTCTCAATACCTTAGATACTGCTAAGATCACTTTCTGATGTGACAGCCATGCCCTGACTCTGAAGGACACAATGAACACAGGACTGAAGTGAACTTTACCAGGCATCCTTTGAAACACACTTGGAAAATGCCTTTGCTTAGACAGGACCTTCATGTGATATTTTTTTCCTTGTGGATGCCTACTACTGAATATAAACTTCATGGAGAAGAGTGCTTGGGGAAACATTTTATATACTATGATGTGGCAAATTACCCTCAAAAAACAAAGTATGGCTTTGCCAACAAAACACCACAAAATCTGGGCACCCTCCACGACTTGCAGCCTCAGGCTGTGAGGTGTGAGGCAATCCCAACCCCTTTTCCCTTCAGCAGGAGATAATGCTTTCCAGAGCCCCACGGAAGCCTTCAGGAACGGGGCAGTGTTTTTTCTAGGAAGGAGAAGACTTTATTCTTATTTTCTGCTCAAGCAAATGAGCCTTTTAGAAACAAAAATAACACAGTGCTAGGTGTCACTGACATTACAAAGCCGACTTAGAAAGAATGAAAGCCCTTACAGGGCTGATGTTAGCCAGTTCAGTTACTTTGCTGGAAACAGCTCTGACTCTGTTCCACCTCCTTCTGTCACAGCCTCCTCTGATGTGGATTTTCCACTCCTGGAGTGGGTTATTTCAAATTCAGCACCCAGAAAGGCTCCTCTGGTCCTCCAAGCAAAGCCTGTGTCACTAAGGACTTAATACCCATGAAAACAACTCATTCTAGCACTCTTCCCTGTGGATAGGTGCCTCTCTGTCTTACTTGAAGTTGAAATGCAGAGTTCTTGTACTAGAAAGAAAACAGCCACCCAGTGAGGTACTCGGCTGATTGCTGCCAACAGAAACACCCTCAGTGTACACAGCAAACTGGGAACATGGGAGTCCTGCTCATTACCACAAGATTACTTGAGCTGCACTAGCTTTAGACACAGGCATGAGTGTATATATATATATATAGAGAGAGAGAGATGGATATATATACACACACACGTCATAAACCTGGCAATTATGTGCACATTACACTCAAATTCCACAAAACCAGACTGTGCCAATGCTACACTCAAATTCCATAGCCAAGGGTGCACAAAGGAGCCTAAAATGCAGCAGCAAGTCAGCACCAAGCCTTGTGATGTGTAAAATCCATGCAGCAGCGCAGAAGCCACTAAGCTGATAATTCAAACCTTAACTTTAAAACCAGGAAAACACAGTCAGGATTGAGATCAGCAGTTGCACCCCTGAGGCTTAGTATCACCACACAGGCAGAAATCAATAATTGCCATTAAGAGGTCAGTGATAGGAATCTGTAGCAGCTGAAGCAGTCAACTTGAAACCTATTAACAGCTGTATTAGAAAGAATTCCTTTTTCAATTGGCTAATGACCGCTTCTTTCCTTCCAGATGATCCTTTTGTACCAACCCAGCGGAAATCCCTTTGGACCCCCTTTATGAATGAACTGCTCAGGATTTCAAGACTCTCCAGATCAGCATCAGATAACCACTTGCTTTTTACAATCAGCACCAGCACGCTGATGTCAGTATCCATATCAAGATTAACAAAAGTGACACAAAAAGAGAGCAAAGCCAGGATCACCCAAGATCTAGAATGCTGTGCCATCTGCACTCCATCGCTACTGGGCTCAGCCTCTCTGAGCTAAATGAGATGTTAGAGCATCACAGCCATCAACTGCGAAGCTTACCAACGTGGTACTTTGTTTGCTGAAGATCCCAGATCAGTGACTGCACTCAACTGGAGACAGAGAACTCAGTGAGGGCTTTTTTTATCTTCCATACATCACTGTCCTCTGACAGCTTGGGAACCTGCACCTGAAGTGCACAGTCTACGAGTGACATTAAAGCTCATCACAAAGCCACAGCCCAGTCTCTATCTACTTGCAGTAAAAGTCACTGAACATTTACTGGCATTTTCCAAGTCTGGCATTTTGCAGCTGTCCCGCAGTCATAGCAAGCACAACAAAATCCCCTGGATCTCAGAGCATCTTTCACACAGATCTTGAGGACACTACCACTGTGAGCTACCTCTGAACCTAGGCACAAATCCCTGTTTTTTTTTGTTTTGTTGTTTTCCTTTTGAAACATACAGTCTTCAGACGGAGCTCTGCCTACAACTCACTGGGGCCGTGAGAAGCAAAGCCCAGTATCCTCCCATGAGGCAAGAAACTTACTCAGACAGTAGCCACACATGCTTGCCACCATTAATCATTCAATGCATGACGAATAAACTCATCAAAGCCCAACACCAAGGTGATGGGTGACACCACTTGGAAATAAACTTCAGAACAAACAAACAAAAAAATCCCAAACATCTTTGGCTTCGCCTCCCATGGGCAGGATGAGAGGCAAAAGCGCGTCCCCCGCTCGGACCTGCTGCAGCCAGCCCGGCCGCGGGTGTGGGAGCAGCACATACAACTCAGAACAAGCTGAGAAATCGCCAAAGAAATGACATTTCATTCTCGGCGGCCAACTGCAGCATACACATCTCCCCACAAGCGCTGGATGCCTCTCTGGGTCTGCGCACACCCGGTTGCCCCTGCCTCTCCTACCGCTGCCCGGCCGCAGCTCGCAGCCTGCGGGCGAGGGGATCCGAAGGGACCCCGCACCGAGCCCGGTCCGCCGCCGCCCTCCCCGCCCCGTATAACTTTCCCGGAGCTCCTCTTACCGCTGTGGAGCCGGAGGAGGAGGCGATGTAGACCTTGATGACCATGCTGGGAGACGAGGCGACGGCGGCAGGATGCGCAGCCGGGCGGGCGGGTGGGTGGGTGTGTGCGGGAAGTGCGGCGAGGAGCGGGCTGGAGCCGAGGCGGCGGCAGCGAGGGGAGGCGACGGGAGGCCTCGCCCCGCCTCGCCGCGCTCACTGGGCTGCCGGCGCAGCAGTCGCCACCGCCCAGCCCGGAAGAGGGAAAATGGTTTTAAAAAAAAAAAAAAAAAAAAAAAAAAAAAAAAAAAAAAAAAAGGGAGAAAGAAAGGGGCCAGGCGAGTTCTCGACGAACCACGCGAGACGTGCCGAGGAGGGGCCGAGTACCCGCCGAGGAGGGGGTACCCGCCGAGGAGGGGGTACCCGCCGAGGAGGGGTACCCGCCGAGGAGGGGTACCCGCCGAGGAGGGGGTACCCGCCGAGGAGGTGCGGGGCTCCGGGCGGGGCTGCCGTCGCCTCGGGGGAAGGGGCGCAGAGCGGCTGGGTTGCCCCTTTATCCCGGCGGGGAGGCGGGTGGCGGGAGCCGGCGGCAGTGCCATGGCAGTGACTGCCTTCTCTCACGGCCGCCGCCTAGCCGGGGAAGACCGACTCATGGCCGGCTCCGCCGTTCTCGTTCCCCGCCCGTCAGCGGCGTGCTCTGGCCCCGGGAAACACGCCATCTCTTTCCCTGGAGCAGGGGCTGCCCCGGGCCCTGTCTTGCCCGCGGTGTGAGAGCACGGGCAGCAGCTCACTACCCCAGGGAGGCTGGAGCCGGCCTGCGGCTTCGTGCCCGTGGGCTCCCCTTCCTTTGGCCCGTCACTTGGCGGGGTGATGGAAGCCTGGGATGGGTAGATGTCAATGGGTAATGATATTCGGGATTCAGAGTTTATTTTTAAAAATCATTGCAGCATGAGCCTGACTGCCGAAGTGACCTGTCGGCCCCTCCTAACAGACGGACTGGGCAGCCAGTTGAATTCTTTGCCTTCCTGTAATTACTGTGAGGTATCTTCCGTACGAATAAAGCACCAAAGAAACAGGCGCCATGGCTCTGCCCGCTCCTGAACTGGCCCCGCTGCTTTCCTTCCCTCGCCTGCTTCGGTCTGTGCCGTGGCAGGGGAGTTCTTGTTCTGCTTGGTTAAATCGGGGGTCTGCAAAAGGCACCAAGGGCCCCTGACAGCCATCATGCACTGCAATTCCACAGCACGCTGCTTCATCGTTTGCATTAATTAGGACCACCAAATGAGGCACCGAAGAGTTCTTAATGGTTCCAGTCATGGTGACACATTATTTAGGGAAATTTATATTCAGCACCTGTCTTCCACTTGGCCTCTGGTACTCCAAATGTTACCTTAAATATATTTTATTGTACATTCTGATAGCAGCTCCACAGAAAACGGAAGATAATTGTGATGATGAACATAGCAAGCTGAAATTTCAACACCTACCAACTGAGTAAAGAATGATATTTATTCTACTCTTGGCAAAATTGGGGGAGGTATTTCTGACGTGGTTTTTTCCCAACACAATAAGCCTTCCTGTTCCAAATTATCAGGTGGGGTGTTGGGTTTGTTGGTTTTTTTTTTTTGTAAGCACAGGCAGGTTTTATTTTTAAGTCCTTTTGAATTAAAAAAAAAAAAAAAAAAAAAGTCTGTAAAATTAAGTCACCCATATTTGTTGCATTAATTTGCCAGCAGAGAACTATTTTGAGGGTGACGTGCCTAACTTGGATATTACTTAAGATATTTATCTGTTTGAGAATGTCATGAGATTTATGTCTTGAAAAAGCAATAGCCCAAAGTTTACTCAGGGTGATGGGGCACAATAAATTTCCCTGGTTCAGGGAATTAAAATTAATAGCAATAAACGGCGTGCTTTTTAATCTCTTTAAAACAAACCACATTAAACCCAGGAGATTAAAATTCTTCAAGGAATGTTTCTTCAGATGTCTTTGTACAGCCCCTTCCCAGCTGCCTGAGAAATGCATTCCCATCTTTCCCGGAGCCCCACACGATGTGCCAGGCTGATCTGATTTGTGGCATGGAACACCAGAGGTATGAACAGCAGCTTATCAGAAAGGATGAACAAAATGCAGGTGCAGAATGGGATAGATGGATTCACTTGAATGTTGGGCTTACTCATCATTTTGCTGGCTGCCTGCTGGCTCTCTGACCAGCTCTCCTCTCCTCCTCATAATGCAGTTCAGCTCTTCAGAGGTGAAATTCTGCTGGAGCAAGCTGCACCTTGTGTTTCTGCCTACTAAAAAAAAAAAGATGTGTATAATCATTACTCTCAGAAGTGCAGTTTAGGAGGCATTTTATCTTCATGAAAGAAGATTTATTATGAGCAATATATGACATGGGTATTATTGAAACTACTAGGTTTTCATTACTCATAATAGTAAATTTTCTACTCCATTGGCAGAAGAGTGCAATGTTTTCTATTCCCAGGCTACTCCTGTGAAATCTGTGCTATTATTTTTGTTTTCACTATTAAACAGTTGTGGTGGATTTAATTAGCCTTTTCAAGGTAGGCCAAAACCTTAAATGAAAGGAACAAATTGATATTATGCCTCTAAGAGAGAAATCTCCTGTTCCAGTGCAGCCAACAGTAGGTGTATAATATTTGGCAAAGATTGCTGTCTCCTCAGTTCACAGAATCACACAGAATGGTAGGGGCTGGAAGGGACCTCCAGAGATCATCAGGCCCACTGCCCCCCCCCCCCAAAGCAGCAGCATCCAGGGTAGGTCACACAGGAATGCATCCAGGCAGGTTTTGAAAGTCCAGAGAAGGAGACTCCACAACCTCTCTGTCAGCCTGTTCTAGTGCTCCGTCACTCTCCCTATAAAGAAGTGTCTCCTCATGTTGAGGTGGAACCTCCTGTGTTCCGGCTTGTACCTGTTGTTCCTTGTCCTATCACTGGGCACCACAGAAAAGAGCCTGGCACCTTCATCTTGACACCTACCCCTCAGATATTTATAGATATCGGTAAGATCCCCTCTCAGCTTTCTCTTCTCCAGATTAAGCAGCCCAGGTCTCTCATCAGCCCAGGTCTCTCAACCTTTCCAAGTCCTGCAGACATCCTCGTGGCTCTCCATTGGACACTGCAGCAGATCCCTGTCTCTTGAACTGAGGAGCCCAAAATTGGACACAGTGTTCCAGTTCCTTTGTGCACTTGCTGCAGCAGCGTGTGTTTGAGCAAGGCCCTCTTCTCAGGCTGCACTTTCAGATTACCGTCACTAAAAAGAAAACTAAACAGTTGGATTTTGGTTTATATTATTTGATATATTGTGAAGTAGCACTGTTGAGTAAGTGGCAGCACTGGCACTGACCTCAGAGGCAGGAGGAGTTCAGTGTTCCCTGCTGGGGAGCTCAATGGATTTGGCTACCCTGGAGCCAGCTGGGGATTTCAGATCAAAACATTGCCAGTGATGGCAAAAATCTGCTTCCTTTTTCTTAAACTACAGACAAGGAAAGTACTGCCAAATTAAGCTATATTTAGAGAAAAATAAAAAATAAAAAAAAAAAAAAGGAAACATAGCAGAATCTCACAATGACAGAAATTGCAGTCATCAACTGCAAAGTCCCTCTTGTACCAAAGGTCAGGCAGCACACATGCTCCGAACACTCCACAGCTTCTTTGTAACCACGGAGAGAAATACATTCAGCATTCAACAGCAAATATTTGGCTAGTAACGTGAGACTGTGCCAGGCTCCATTCTCCTGAGTGCTTCTGCTGTTGCTAGAGAGGATGATCTGGATCTGCCTGAACTCCCAAAATGGAGGAACGTGTGATCAGTAGATGTCAGCTCAGCGCTCACAGTAGGAACGAAGAAATCTGTCCTTCATTTCCAGTCCCAGCCTATCCAGCTTGCCAATAATTAGAGCCAGAAGGCAAACCGTGACTCAGAGCATGTCTCTTGACTTCATCCATGCTCTGCCAGAGCCAGGGCCGGCTACAGCCTATGGCAGCAATCTACTGATTGATGGTGGGTGGAAACTCCACTTCTCTGCTCTAACATGTTTGTGCAGGGGGTGGGGAAATCAGGAAGCTCGGCTTTTCCTCCTCCTCTCATTCTGAAAAAGTGCAAGGCCAGGTTTCCTGGGGTTATATACAGTTGTGCAAGACACAAGAGTAACTTCGACCAGCAGGACCAGGGAAGTGATCGATCCCTTGTACGGAGCACTGCTGAGGCCACACCTTGAGTACTGTGCTCAGTTTTGTGGCCCTCGCGCCAAGAAAGACATTGAGGTGCTGGAACACATCCAAAGATGGTTAATGAAGCTGGTGAACTGGGGGTGTTTAGCTTGGAAAAAAGGAGGCTGAGGGGAGACCTTACTCTCTACAACACCCTGAAAAGCAGTTATAGCAAGATGGGAGCTGGTCTCTTCTCCCAGGTTGCAAATGACAGGATGAGAGGAAATAGCCTCAAGTTGCACCAGGGGAAGTTTAGATTGGATATTAGAAAAAGTTGTCACTGAAAGGGTTTGCAAACACTGGAACAGACTTCCAAGGGAGGCAGTAGCATCCCTATCCCTGGAGGTGTTTAAAAGAGGCAGAGATGTGATGCTAAAGGATATAGTTTAGCCCCAGACTTGGTAGACTTCGAGAATTATTGGACTTGATGATCTTAAACATCACTTCCAACTATTCCAACAGTTCTGTGATTCCATGATTCTAAGACATGTGACAGTTTGCTGCATGAGGAAGTAAACCACACCATACAGAACACAGCACTTTTATTGCTTTGTGCTGTTGATTACCTCTGCGATGGAGCTAATGGAGTTAGGCAAAAGTCCTCATAACATAGAGCTGAGTATGAGATAAAAACCACAACATAAACCAACCCCTACTCCTGGATTACCACTTGCACTGATGCTACTTGGTCAACCAGCCAGGTGAAAGTCTGTGGGGCAGGACTGAGTTTCTGCTGTCAGATCCAGCTGTCCATCGACTGAGCAATGAAGAGATTAAAAGAAAACAAATACAATTCTGAGATGTGGACCCTCACTGGTTAGCTGGCCTCGGTTTCCAGAGTTCTCATTATGAATAACAAGTGTCCATAATTACCCAGCACATTAACTTTCTACAGAGATTTAAAGAATGAAATTCTCACCTGATTAAACCTGATGGAGGAACTTCTGCTAAGTGGAGCAGAGGCATGACCTCATCTTCATGTCCACCTGGATTTCTGCAGACTGCTGTTTCTTCTCCTCCAAGCTCACATACTTCAGTAAGCAGGAGGTGCAACACGAAGCAAGAGCCCTTGCTCGCTTCTTCCCTACCACAGGACTGGCACAAGCCACCATCCCCAGGGCAGCAGCAAAGCGTGGGCATGCCACCAGGGCCCCACAGGTTCTGTTGCATCCTGAGGGAAAGCATGACTGCCTGTCCAAACCTTGGCCCCTGCTCCCTGCCACCGGGGACCAAAGGATGGGGACACGCTCACCATTTGGTTTCTGCACCAAAGAGGCTGCGGGGCAGCTAGGCAGGAGCATCCCAGCACCCCAGAGGAGCTGTGGTGCCTGCTCCTGCACACAGTACCCTCACCCCCTGCAACCAGCTGAGGAACCTCCAAGGCTCAGGGTCCTCCCTGCTGCTCACGTCGTGTTTGCAGTGCAGTGCCACAAGAATACTCAGACATGACCACCACCTAGAGGCAAGAGCACTAAATGAAGCTAGAAAGGTTTGTAGCCCAAATGGGCCAAACCCAGGGCTTGGAAATGCTTCAGGAGCCCCAATGGAGCCCCAGGGAGAGTTGGGTATCTGGATCCACCTTCCTCCAACCCAGTGCTGGTGCTCACCTTAACTGCAGCCTGGGCATGAGCAGCCAAGGGCAGCACCAAGCAAAGCTGTCACCTGGGCAATGCCCCTAGGGAAGGAGTCCTGCAAAGAGCAGAAGGTGGCAGAGCTCTCTTCCTCCTGTGCATCCTCCCCTGGCTGAGGGGGTGAGGAGGAGCCACGATTCAGCTCCACTGGAGAAGGATTGCTGGGCACAGGCCTGAAGAGGGGATGGACACAGCAGCTGCTTTCCTTGGCTCCAGCTGCTGAGAGGCCAAGGCCCAGCAGCACAGGGCTGGGCAGGGACACCCATGGCAGCTCACCAGCCTGCAGCACCTTGCTTAGGTGCACACCAGAGCCACTGCTGTGTGTCTGTTCCCACCAACAGCCACAGAGCTGTGCAGGGTTGACAGTGGGCAATGTTTTTCTCCTTTTGAGGTGCCAGGAGTGTGGCCAGAGGGGCTCAGACCAAAGGTGTGTCCAAGCCTGTATCCCCTTGCTTCCAGCTCCAGCCAGAGCTGACAGGGAAGGGCAGAGCCAGGAGATGGCTCCAGGTCCTCTCTCCCCCTCCTGTGGTCTGTGACATTGGCTTGTCCTGCACTGGGGACACATCTTTGTGTTCAAAGAACCCATTGGGCCATCTTCCATGACCTGCCTAGTCCCCTACTAAACCACTGATATCTTGAGAGCTTACTTGGAGAGAAGGTGAAGGGCAGAAGAACACAGCTTTTGGTGCCAGAGGGAAAGCCCAAAGCTCTTTGGCCATGACACACAGGCTCTGCATAAGTTCAACATGTTTATTGTATCCAATACAGATGGGCACATTGTGGCCACAGCAGCACCATGCTGTGGTGTGGGTCCGGGGTGGCAGCAGATGCAGCCAGGCCCTCATCTGTGCTCACCATGGCTGGCTCCTGCACAGTGCTGGGTGCAGGAGCCATCAGTGGGGTGGTGCTGAAGGACCTTAGAGATGTGTCGCGCCTCTGCCGATGGCTCTTTTGATGCCATTTCAGGCCGGTTTGTTCAACTGGGCATTCACAGAGGGTTACTGCCCTGAAAGGCAGAAGTCTGCCAACACTCTTGCCAGGTCCCTGACTGCTGGAAACTCAGGGCCCAAGCTGGATAGAACATATTTTTTTGCTCAGATGGCAAAATCCTGCCTTCCCTGAGTCTCTCCAGCAATAAACCTATGGTTCCTGCTTGCTGTGAGCAAAGAGCAAGCTGAAAGAAGGGGCAGTGGAGCTGCAAATCAGTACAAGATGCCTGCCATGCCATTGTTTGGAGAGTTTTACATCCTTGGAGTTAATCAGTACATTCACAGCTGAACAGGGCTTGGGGTTTCCTAGGACCAAGCCAGTTCTGGTCAATGGATCTGCTCACAGGTTTGCTCTGCCTCTTCCCTCTCTTTGTGTTCTGGACATCTGCAAATGGCTGTTGGAAATGGTTGTTAAAAAAGAGGTGCTAAAGGTAGCGTGACTTTGTGAAACATCCCTGAGCCCCCTCAGATGCTGAGTCCCCCTGGGAGTGGGCTTTGCTCTCTGGTGGCACCAGCCATCTCCTACAGCTGTATGTGTGGAGGCAGTTTTCAGGAAGGCTTGCACCCTTGGGCAGGCACGCTGAGGACCATCTGGCAGTGGTTAGTTTGTTATTAGTCGCTTTGTCAATTTAGTCTAACCCTTACCAACACTTCAGCACAAGACAGATCCTCAGGCGAGCTTGTTAAGTTCCTGTCTGGGAACTTCCCCAGCCTCCTCCACAATAAACACAGATGCAAAAAAACTCCTTTGGGTTTCCTGCTCCAATATTGTCTTTTCTACATATTCCTTTTATATCTCAATAGCCAGTTTGTTCTAGAGAATCTTTTTTCAGGCTTCCTCCTGAAGAGGCTGAGAAAAAAAGACTTTTTAAGTCCCTTTGCTGGTTGTGTGTCAGCCTCTGGGTTTCACACCATTTTGACATTTCACTTCATAGAATCACAGAATGGCTCAGGTTGGAAGGGACCCCTTGTCCTGTCATGACGGGCCCTGCTAACAAGTCTGTTCCACATCTTTCTTACAGACCCCTTTAAGAATTAAACGGCCACAAGGTCTCCTTGGAGCCTTCTCCAGGCTGAATAGCCCCAACTCTCTCAGCCTGGCCTCACAGCAGAGGGTTTCCAGCCCTTGGATAATTTCTGTGGCCTTCTCTGGCCCCACTCCAACAGACTCTGCTGTGCTGAGAACTCCAGAGCTGGACCCAACACTGCAGGGTGGGTCTCAGCAGAGCAGAGGGGCAGAATCCCCCTGCAGAGCACAGGTTACCAGATGATGTCAAGCTTTTCATCCATTCCTACTCTTCATCCTACACATTAGGGAAAAAAATGTAACCATCCCCAACTTAAAGGAGTATTTCAGCTCCTAATCTATCTCCTTTTGAAGCCCAGACACAGTTGGCTTCTGGGCTGTGAGCACACATTGCCAGGGAATGGTTAGCTTTTCACCCACCAGCACATCCAAGTCCTTCTCCACAGGGCTGCTCTCCATCCCTGCACCCCCAGCCTGTGCTGATACTTGGGCTACAACCAGGTCTGTTATTTTCTACAGCTCTGTAGAGTAACAGCCATTTCTTCTTCCCTCACAGCAGTTTGTCCTGCAGTGGATACTTTGATCCACATTCCTTGTCCTCCAAGTTTTGCAGGAGGAGATGTTGACAGACTCTTCATAAAGTTCCTCTTCCAGAAATGTACAAAGACTTCTTACAGAATAAATACCGAATGAAATAACAACTGCAGGGAGAGAGGTGAAACCTTTCAAGGCTGACAAAAGCAACTGAAGCATGGGCATTGTTGGTAAAGAAGAACTTCTGCTATCAGACACAGACTCCTGAAATAAGATGAAGAGCTCTTGAATTGTGTTTCAGATTAGATTTAGTTAAGAAGATGGAAAAAACTTTTGGAAACACTATTAAAAACCTTGATTAATAAAGGAGCTTGAAGGTGGCATGATTAACAGGTAACGAGGAAGAAACCCATTTCTATGGCCTAAGGTAGGGAGGCTTTACAGAGGGGTCTGGACAGGCTGGCTGGACGGGCTGAAGCCAGCGGGATGAGGTTAAACAAGGCCAAGTGCCAAATCCTGCACAACAACCCCATGAAAAGAAGAGTGGCTGGAAAGCTGCCTAGCAGAAAAGGGCCTGGGAGTGTTGCCTGACAGCAGCAGAATATGAGCCAGCATGTGCCCAGGTGGACAAGACAGCCAACAGCATCCTGGCTTAGATCAGCAGTAGTATGGTCAGCAGGACTAGGGTAGGAATTGGTGAAGGGAAGAGCAACTGATGTCACCTTCCTGGACTCGTGCAAAGTGCTCAACCCTGTCCCACATGACAGTCCTGGTCTCTAAATTGGAAGGATATAGACCTCATGGATGGACTACTGGTGGATAAGGATTGGCTGGATGGCTGCTCTCAAAGCAATCAGTGGCTCAATGTCCAAATGGAGACCTGTGATGAGCGCAGTCCCTCAGGGGTCAGTGCTGGGACCAGTGCTGTTTAACTTCTTGGTCAGCCATGTGGACAGTGGGATTGAGACACTCTTAGCAAATTTGCTGCTGATGCTAAGCTGTCCAGTGCAGCTGACCCACTGGAGGGAAGTGATGCAGAGGTAGGCTCATGCCAGCCTCACAAAGTTCAGCAAGGAAAAGTGCAAGGTCCTGCACCTGGGTAGAGGCAATCCCAAGCACAAATCCAGGCTGGGGGAGGAGTGGTTTCCTTCCAGCTCAAGCCATTCTATGAATCAGCTCCACTACTGAGGCTGCACCTCAAATACTGGCATCTCACTGCAAGTAGGACATTCAGGTGCCAGTACATGTCCAGAGAAGAGGAATGAAACTGGTGAAGGATCCAGAGCACTTCTTGTGAGGAGTGGCTGAGGGGACTGAGATTGTCTAGCCTGGAAAAAAAGAAGGTTCAGTGGAGACCTTCTCACCCTCTACAGCTCCCTGAGAGGAGGCTATAGTGAGGTGAGGGTTGGTCTCTTCTCTCAGGCAATAAGCAGCAGGGCGAGACAAAAATGGCCTCAAGTTGCACCTGGGGATGTTTAGACTGAGTATTAGGAACAATTTCTTCACTGAAAGAACGGCTAAGCCCTAAACCAGGCTGCCCAGCAAAGTGGTGGAGTCAACATCCCTGGAAGTGTTCAGGAAACATGCAGATGTGGTGCTCAGGGACAGGGTGAAGTGATGGACTTGGCAGAGTTAGGCTAACAGTTGGACTCTATGATCTTGGAGGTCTTTTCCAACCTCAGTGGTTCTACACAGGAACACATTCTATTTACATACATTGGAATGTGTACTCCCTGGTATTTAGGGGGCCAGTTGTGTATGGGTTTGAATAATTAGCGTGTATCAACAACAACAAAAAAACCACATGGCTGAAGTGGCATAAACAGTGAGAAATCAAAGTCACCATGAATTTGTCAAGAGGGGAAACAGCTGTTCAGGAAGCAGCACTGAAAGGGATCCGGGGATTATAGGGGATCATAAACCAGATCCGAACCAATGTGGTGATGCTATTGCAGTGTCAGCAAATGCAGTGCTGGGGTAAGTTACCTAATTAGCCTGATTATTGGATATAGATCTAAGAATGCAATGTTGAGAAGAGTCTGGATCAGCCTAAGAACGATAAAAGGTTTAAAAAGTAAGGCCTGTGACATGATGAGACCGATGAGGATTTGTTTAGCCTAGAAAAAAAACCCAAAGTTTGATGGAGAATTTAAACGTGAAACCATAGTGCCTAAAATGCTGCTGCTTATTGTTTTCTCTTCTAGACACTGAGCAAATAAATTTATAGTCAATTTAGATGACGTGTACAACTTTGTGGGTTTAAGTACTGCTGAAAGAGGCTATGAAGATCGCAGAAATCTCCTTTATTGTCGTTTTTTTGAGATGAGACTGACTTTTGGCAGCAGCAGTCACACTTCGAAGTGGCAGCTCCTGCTTTATGTCTCAAGGGTCCTGAAGTTGGTATTAACACAGCCCTGTGCTTTCCCCAATACAAAAATGAGGGAAACTGCCACAATTTGTGGTTAAGACGGAAACGTTGACAAATCTTCCTCCATCCACGCAGAGGTCCGAGACTTCACCTCAGAGACTAACTCTGCACCACAGACTCCACTCCAGGAGACATCTCGCACAGTTCAGCTGGGCTGTGTCAGACCAAAAGGCAACTTAAGAGCTAAAAATGGTTCTGAAAATCCCTGCCTGGCCGTTTCCCAGCCCCAGAGGCAGTTGTATCCAACGGTCACCCCGCTTTCACCCCACGGTGCCGGGGCGGACAAAGGCCGCACGCCCCTGCGCGGGCAGCGGTAAGGCGGGGGCAAATGGCCCTTTCCAACAGGTCCCGCAATGGCGGGACGCGGCACTGGCGGCCGGGCCAGCTCAGCCCCTCCTCCCCGGCCCACAGCCCCCGCCGCCGCCCGCCCTCGGCTGCCAGGCCGCGGCCCCCGATGCCCTGCGCGGCGGGAGGCCCAGAGCCGCCAAGGCAGCCATGTTGTCGTCCTGCGGCCTGTGGTAACTTTCGGGGAAGTTTCTTTCCCGGCCTCTGGGGGGAACGCGGGGAAAGAGGCGGGAGAGGAGCGGGGGATCTAGAGCCACCGACGTGCGCGGAAATGCTGGGAGAAGCGGAGGGCCGAAAGGTGGTGGTGGTGGTGACGGTGATGCTGCTGCCGCCACCGCGACTCAGCCTCGCCTGCGCGCCCTGTCTGCCTGCCGCGGGGCCGCGCTGGGGCCGCCGGCGGCGCCCAACTCGCCACCGCGGCGGCGGCGCCGTATTCACCGCGCGCTTTAGGCCGGCGGGGCTGCGCAGACAGCGTAGAGCCGCCGTCCCTCCGCCTGCGAGCGTCTCCGGCGCTACGGCCGCGCCCCGCCCCCTCTGCCCCACGCCCCGCCTCCCGGCCCGCTGCCCGCGCTGCCATTGGACCCGGCGGCCGTCACTCGGCGGCTGGGCCCATCTGGCGCTCCCCATTCATGCAGTTTGGTTGCGTGTTGGTGTATTTGACTGTTTGCAATAAAGAGGGGGGATTTTTTTTTGTTCAGTTTCTGCTGCAATTAACTCTTGGTCCCTTAAACATTTTTTTTTCTCTCCCTTTTCTTTTTTTTTTTTTTTTTGAAATTGCAGTTTTGCAGAACGGTTGAAACAGTTTTTTCGGTGGTTCCATTTATTTTTTTATACCTATCTCTCTATCTGTTTTGCAATCAACTATTAAGGTGCAACTATGCCCAAAAGAAAGGTAAGTACAAAAAGAAAAAAATCATGAGAAGGGAGACAGACGGGGAACGAAGGGGAGAGATGAAAGCAGCGTTTGCGGAAGGAGCTGTGAAAAATTTTTGCGCGCGCGCGTGTGTTGTGTGGAGTTTTTTGGGTTTGGGTTTTGGTGGTTTTTTTTGTTGGGGTTTTTTTTTTTTTTTTTTTAATTTTTAATTTTTTGTGTATGTCCTAAAAGCGGAGCTGGGACCGGAGGGAAGAGAGGCTGGGGCGTGTTGGGGCTGCTCGGCGCGGGCTAAAAGGAGTCGTGTTGGGGGGTGTGGGGGGGCGGGTAAAAGGCTGTGAGTTCACTTCGGGCTGTTTTGTTTGCAAGGAGAAGGGCCGAGCGGTGCGTTCTCCATGCTGGATTACAAACAGCCATAGTGCTGCTGCTGCTGCCCCTATGGAGAACACAGCCAGGCAGCGCTAGGCACCGAAGGCTCTGCCGCTCGCCCAGCGCCCAAAACCCCGCCGCCGAACGGCCTCAACCCTCCCAGCCACCTCCGGCGACGTTTTAAGGCGGATCGGGCTATTCCTTGGGAGGATTTGGGTTTAAACGGTGCCTCTTTTCTCCTGCGTTTGCCTTTGTTCTCCTTTTTTTTTTTTTTTTTTTTTTTTTTCTCCTCCTCCTCCTCCCACTTCTTGTCATACCAGATGGTTGTGCAATGGTAATTTGGTGCCATTAGGCGGCGCAGAATTTGAAACTGGCCTTGAAGGAAAGCGGGGAAGGGAATTTCACCACCATAATTAGTAACTTTACCTCAGCGGGGCCCCACTGGACACCCCTCCAGCCCACCCCCGCCTCCTTTCCCCTCCCAGCCTCGGCCAGCCTCGAGCCCGCCGCCCGAGTGCTCCTCAGCCGCTCCTCAGCCGCTCGCGGGGCTTCGGCCTAGCCCCCGCCGCTCCCCGGACCCTTGGACTGCGGGGGGGGGGGGAGGAGGGCGGGGGCGAGGCCGAAGCGCCGCGGGCGTCTGCGACACGGAGCATGTCGCCGACATTGTCCTTGTGCGGGGTTGGGTACGACCTTGCTGTGGCAGGTAATTTGGCGGGAACTTTTTAAACCAGGCGACGCCTCGGCGCGGTGACGTCGCGCCGGCGGGCCCCGGGGCACTGTGGGGGTTGTAGTTCGCGAGGCCGCCCTCGAGCTCTCCTCAGGGCCGGCGCTGGCCGCCGGGGGGTTGATGGCGACTTCTCACCTCGGCTTCTCGCTTTCTTTGCAGGCTCCAGCTGAAGGCGAGGCAAAGGAGGAGGTAGGAGCTGCTTCTGCTCCAAGAATTTGGTGCTCCACGTAAATTATGAGGCCTCCAAAGCCAGGGGGTGGGTGCAGGCTCAGGGCCTGTGCATGGTTTTGGAGTGCCCAGGCCCATTCCTTAGGCCTGGGTGGGTGCTGAGTGCCACGCTGGGCTAAGAGAGAGTCCACTGGAGGGCTACAAAGATGCTGAGGGGACTGGTGCACCTTTCTGACAAGGAAAGAAACCTGGGGCTGTTTAGCCTGGACAAAAGAAGACTGAGAGGAAATGTTGCTGTGCTTAGCAGTGGTAAAGGGTGGGGGTCAAGAGGATGAGACCAGGCTCTTCTCAGTGGTGCCCAGATACAGCACAAGGAACAGTGGGCACAGACGGGAGCCTGGGAGGTTCCATCTGAAGACCAGAAAGAGATTCTTTCCTGTGAGGGTGAGACAGAGCCCTGGACAAGGCTGTGCAGAGATGTTGTGGAGTCTCCTTCCTGGACTTTGCAGTCCTGGGTGACCTGCTGTGGGTGACCTGACTTTAGCAGGGAAATTGAACTAGATAATCCCCAAAGGTCCCTTCCAGACCCCACCATGATGGCATTCTGAGAGCCAAGTTCCATTGTTTCCAGTGGGAACCTGTCCCTGTTTAGTCGTACAGGTAGCAGAGCTTAATGGCACAAGTCCTGGAAGCAGAGAAACTTTATCACTTACCCTCTTAGTGGGGTAAAAGGCCCATGGCATAAAGTGATAACTCTTGAACAAAACTGCACTTCAGGGAATTCATCTCCCTACTGCCTGTAATTCCATAGAATCATGGGATATCTCAAGTTGGAAGGGACCTTTAGGAATCATCAAGTCTACCACCCTGGATTTCATAAATGCTAGAATGTGCATGGGGCTCCAAGACATGTGCTGCGTTATTCTGGGTTGGAGTTCTGAGTAAACACTGCTTTATATGTTGTGAATTGTAGTGACACCTCTTTCTTTATGCAGCCAAAGAGAAGGTCAGCTAGACTATCTGCTGTAAGTATCTTTATTTGTGCTTTTAGTACTGCACCACACAGGATGCCACGTTCTAGGTGACAGGTGGAGAGAAACATCTGTGTTCATTAGCTTTCAGAGTGGGCACATGAGTCTCAAGAGTCAAGGAATACTGATTTCAAGATTCATTTGTTCTCTCTTGGTCTTCTCCGTAGCTCTGTGTGAATTACCTGCTCTCTGCTCATGCCTGTTATATGCCCATTGATCTTGGGTAAACTGAGACCTAGAGGGTATAAATCTGTGCCATGTGGTAGGGTTCAGCCCAAAGCCACAGCCTGAAACAGGCTCTTGGGATCCTTTTCTATGGTGCAGTGTACCCAGCACCATTTTAAGCCATGTTGGAACTGCCAAGTTGCTACTTAAAGAAGAAAATACTTAATTTTAGGGAAAGTTAAGCTGTTTACTTGATAGAGTGAGTTATGTTCAGATGTTAATCTTTCATTTTTGACATACCCCTGCCTTCACAGCAGACAGTAACATCCAGACACAGTCACGAACCACTTACTGCTGCTATCAGCACCTGTACCTTAACTACCACAACACGCACGAAGAAATGAGGGTTTGGATAACAAACACACTGACCTGCCTGACATCTCCTCCTTCATGCTGCAGAGTGAAACAGGCAGAGGGATTTTGTATCTGAATAGTCTGTAACAACGTTACCAACACTTTGCAAAACCATTTACATGGTTGCCCTGACTCTGTGTCTTCTGTGTGTTCTGTACAGAAACCTGCTCCGCCAAAACCGGAGCCAAAGCCCAAAAAGGCAGCACCTAAGGTAAGTTGTTTATGACCTACCAAACTGAAGTTGTACTTTACTTTCTCAGGATGTTTTTTGGGGGGAAAAACATCCATAACTAACCAGGAGAAAAAAACCCACCATCCAAACGTCTAGAGCAGCAGGACTAGGGCAGTGATTGCCCTCCTATACTGGGCACTGGGGAGATGACACCTTGAGTATTGGGTTCAGTTTGAGGCACCTCCCTGCAAGAAGGACACTGAGGTGCAGGAGTGTGTCCAGAGAAGGGCAATAAAGCTGCTGAAGGGTCCAGAGCACAAGACTTGTGAGGAGCAGTTGAGAAAACTGGGTTTGTTTATCCTGGAGAAAAGGAGGCTGAGATGAGACCTCATTGCCCTCCACAACTCCCTGAAAGCAGGTTGGAGCCAGGTGGGGGTCAGTCTCTTCTACCAGGTAGAAAGTGACAGGACTAGAGGAAAGAGCCTCAATTTCTGCAAGGGAAGATTTAGGTTGGATATTAGAAGAAAATTCTTCGCTGGAAGGGTTCTAAATCACTGTAACAGGCTCCCCAGGGAAGTGATTGAATCCCCATCCCTGGAGGTGTTTAAAGGACACAGAGATACGGTGCTGGGGGCCGTGGATTGGCCCCAGGCTTGGTAAAGTTAGAGAATGGTTGGACTCCATGATCTTGAAAGGATTTGCCAACCAAAACAATTCTATAACTGAAGGGAAGAACCGTCCACCAGTAACCCTTTTGGGGTTTCATTCTTTTCTTCTAGGATTTAAAGTTGAATTATGTGAGTTAGAAGAACTTGAAAGATGTAAAGAGAATGGTATCTGCTTCCTTGTGAAGGAATGGGGTAAACTGAGCAGCTCTTAAATCAGCTGTGGTGAGGCTTTACTGCTTGCCTTACAAGGCCATCCCAGAGTTTCATTTAATGCATTGTTAGGAAAACGATGCTTGGAATAGAGATCAGAGATCCAATGAGAGAAGGCATTGAAAATCAGGCTTTTAATTACAGCTTCTCACACTGTTTCCATTCAGAGGCTCTCTTCTCAGTCAGTTATCAGTTGATCAGCTTGTAATCATTGCAGATAAAATTCTATAGGCTGGATTCCTTAAGCTGGGTATCTTTGGAAATGTCAACAGTACTGGCATACCTGACCTAGCTGAGAAAGTGACTGTGTGAAACTCCTCTTTGCTTTGGAGCTACAGTTTGCCATTTCAGAAGGGACAGTTCTGCAATCCATGAATCCATGCGATCCATTGCTTTATCCCCCTTTCCTGGCACAGAGCTCTCCAGGGGTCATTTTTGCAGTGCTCTTTCTTTCAGACGTATCTGTAAATATTCAGTGTTGCAGGATTACGAAGCCGTAGTGTCCATTTTAACCTGTTCCCATCATACCTGGTGGTTTTGGATGGTCATGTGAGCAAAGTACAGGAGCAAGAGATGCTTTGGAGGAGATCATAGGCTTGGGAATCAGGAGGCGTTTTCTATACCTTTAAAAGGCCTGGAAATGGCACAGCAGACTTCAAGGTGATTGAAACTATCCTACCCCTCAAGCCTGCTGTATGGAGCAGCAGAGATGTCATGAGAAATGGACAAGGAGAACCCTTCTTGTTTTGGGCACCTCACATGTCAGCTCTGTAATCAGAGCAAGTTTTTCATGCTGCTTTTGGTTGTGCAGCTGGATTTCTAGATCCGGTTACAGAGCAGCCCCCAGGAACTCGGCTGCTCCCCATTCCTGTGGTGCCTGTGGCTGGCACACTGTGGTTGGCACCTCCATCTGGTGGCTGGTACCCTGGGAAGAGGAAGGCCTGCCACAAGTGGTTGCTCCACCAGCCCAAGTGGCAGCTGGTTCAGGGATCTTAAAAAGTCCTGTGCTCACCCTCTGCCAGTGACCCTTGCAGAAGTCAGTGCAGCTACCCGTGGTGCATGGTGTTGGTATTTTCTTCTTTTCAAGCTTGCTTTTTATTTTTCTGGAAACACCTCAGGGGTTATACACAAAACCTCCTTTAACCAACTCCTCAAAGCTGTGGAAATAAGCATTCAGAAGTTAAGGACTATCGGTCCCTTCCTGCACGAGCTGTGTGGTCCAGTCTCCCTCTGGGATCATCCATGGTTCAGTTCTGCTGGGTGGGGTGCATTGGTTGTTGCCCCTGAGCTGGACTTGGAAAGCATTGATCCTCGTGCCTCTAAGATGCTGCTTTGAAGCCAGGACTCCCGAGCTGCATTTTTGGCTCTCCGAGTTCCTAACACTGGATCAATACCTATGCGAAGGGGGATGCAAGAGGAATTGTGCAGCCATCTATAAAGCTTCTTTCCCCCAAATGCTGAACTTTACATCCTTCAGGTTCTTCAGAGGTTTTTTCCTTTTTTGTATGTGTGTCAGAACAGATTGCACCTTTCAAACTTTGAAAAGCATAGAGCTGGGAGGAAAGTTTCATCACTTGATGAACCACTGAATGATGTTGCCATCTGTGTAGAAAATATACTCAGGGACAGGAATAGAGTGGTGTTAGCTCAGCACTGGCTGAGAGGGTGGAAGAAGCTTGGAAATGGAAAAATAACTTTGTCCTTGTGGGTGTTTTTCTTCCTCAACTCACTCAGTTGTGGAAGGGGGCCTCATCCCTTACAGAAGAGCTGTTAGCTTGACCCCATAAGCCATGGAGAACAGAGCAGAGGTCCCAGGATCTCAGAGCGCTGTCCCTGGGCACAGTCAGCTGTGTGCTGCCAGACACTTTCTCTCTGATCAGTCCAGCCATGGAAGCCAGTTCCTGTGGACTCCCCTTGAATGCTTTCTTGACAGGAGCTTTACCAGCAAAGAGCAGGCTGCAGAGAGCTACACTTTGAGCTCTGCTGGTGCTTTGTTGTCTTTTTTGAATGGGGTAAGGGAAGAGGGAGCCTTCTTCAAACAGCCTGAGCCTTTAAAAGTCTTTGTGGCTGGAATTGGAAGAGCAAGTGACCAACACGCCGGTGCTGGTGAGCTTGGAGCATTCTGGTGCTGCTGGAGGAACCCTTCACTGGTAATGTGCTCTTCAGAGGTCTGATGAGGTCTGTTGGAGGGGCACAGAACAAACCAGTGCTGTACTGCAGGTCAAAATCTTACTGCCAAAGGGCACTGCAGTACTTGGGTGCTGATCTTACTGTGCCATTCATCTGTCGGGTTCTTTTTGCCTCTTGAAAGTTGGAGGTGGACTGCTCAGCCAACAGAGGGGGAAGAGAGTGAGTGGTGGCATGCTCTTGTCTGTCCTCCTCTGGTGACTCTCTTCCACCCTGCTGATAACCCAGTTCCCAGAGAGGAGGAGAGGCCTGCTGAGGGCCAAAACAACCCATGAGGAGGCCGCTCCCGACACCATGTTGTTGACTTTCCCAGACAGGCTGAAATTTCCTCAGTGAGGTCAGACTGGAGAGTGGGAGATTAGAAATCTGAGACCCTCATCCATTTGAGTGCCTCCAAGCCCCTGTCTTAAATATTTTCCATTGTGATAGGAGTTGGTGTTAATTTTGGTGAGCTTTTAATCATCACTGTCATTGGTGGCTTTGAAGTTCACCCTTAGCAAGCAGCTCGTTTCTAATGTGACTTAATTGTAAACACTTTTGCGAGGTTTTTAAGAAATCAGAGATTTCATGTTTTGGTAACTTCTGGCCACTGGACAACTCCATCTTCTGGCTGTATAGTGCACAGTGATTACCTCTTCACTTACCTGGGAGGAGTAATTTATGGTCCCTTTGTTGGAGCTGGGTTGATCAAGCGAAGAACTAAACCAGTTTGCTTTGTGCTGCTCCTCCTTGGCAGCAAGAGGCAGCTCCTCAGACGTGAAACTAACACTGTATTGGGGTGGGGATCTGACCTTGCCACGTGGAAAAGTATCACTGCAGAAGTTGGAGCGTCAAGCTTTGTTTGGATTTGGCTAGATCCACAGAGAAGAAACCAGGCTTAAACAATAAGTGCAGAGTTCTCTCTGTTCTTGAAGCGACGCTGCTGAGCCCCCCAACTTGTCTCTTCCCACACAGACGGTTTGCTACAGTGGGGAATATTTCTGGTGGGGAAGTGGGGAATGTCCCTTTGCCTACAGCTTTGTTACACTTCTGAATAGGCATTAAGAGCACATCTGAAGTATTCTGGTATTTCCCCTAGCTGTACATGTTCTTTTTGTTCTGTGGCATGCCTTTCAGCAGCACGGCACAAATACAGGCCAGTTCAACATTTTTTAGCTAATTTAATTGAATGCCTATTTAAAATAGGAATTCTTTTAACCCCAGGCATGGCTGCTTTTATATTATGCACTTCCCAGTAGCACACTGAGGGTGGAAGAGAAGGAAAGCACTTCTCCTTGGAAACTTTCCTCTGTGTCACTAGGAAGTTCAGGGTGCAGAAGGAGGTTGCGTGGATGCTGTAGAGCTGAGAAGCTGCAGATGTCCGAGGTGGAAATGAACATTTACTGTATCACTCTGCTTTCCTAACAGAAAGAAAAGGCAGCAAATGATAAAAAGGAGGACAAAAAGGCAGCGACAAAAGGGAAGAAAGGAGCCAAAGGCAAAGATGAAACTAAACAAGAGGATGCTAAAGAAGAAAACCACTCTGAAAACGGAGATACCAAAACTAACGAGGTACTTGCGCTACAGTAAAGATGGGAATAAAAACACAGGCATTGGGAGGACTCTGCAGGAGGGAGTGATCTATCCTCCTGGTTGGAAGGCAGTGGCTTTCACTGCCATCATGTGCAGACAGACCAGGGGCAGTGTCTGCCCAGGGCAGCTCCCAGGGAGAGCCTGAATGAAGAGTGTTCTCCTTCAGGCTCCTCCTGCTATGAGATAGAGCCCTTCCACAGGTGGTCTGTGCTGGCCTAGTGTCCCTCTTGGGGCTGGCACAAGAGTATTGCAGAATGTCTGAGGAACAATAGAGCTCAGTGAGATGGCTGTCCAGCCCTGAGCTGACTTTGCATATCCTCTCTGGCCTGCTGGATTGCCTCTTCTGCTCAGCACAGGCTGGTGCAGTGCCAGAAATCTGGTTTGAAGTTTTACACAATTCTCTAAACCAATTCTCCTCAGAACAATGCAGCGAGGTCTGCGAGTTCTGCTTGGGCTGCTCCCTTGATCTGCAAACCTCTTCCTTACAGGTTCTTACTGTGTCAGCTCCTTGCCAGAGAGCTGCCATTTGCTAGCACTAGCTCCAAGCTCTGGTCACCTCCTGATGGCCTTTTGCTGGCAGATTTCTTGCTGATAGTAGAAGCAGAAGGTTTGCTACAGGCTGCTTTTACCCCTGGAGACACAGACTAGCCTGTCGTGTTCTCTTGCTTCTGATTTCCTCATGCTCTGAGTGTCATTATCCACTTAATGAGTCGTTTATTCTTTCATTGTGAGAACGAGTTCGGGAGCTTTGCTAAAAATTAATACAGGGCTGATGGACTTCAAAGGCTCTTTGAGAGGAGCTTTGCCATTTTGATGTGTTTACTCAAAACCAGATGTTTCCATGGAGAACAGGTGAGAACCGATTGCCCCAAAGCTGGGACGGCAGACGAGCATCATGGGCTTAGGTGTGTGATTATTACACTTCCCTGTATCACAGTATCACCAAGGTTGGAAGAGACCTCAAAGATCATCAAGTCCAACCTGTCACTGCGGACCTCATGACTAGACCATGGCACCAAGTGCCACGTCCAATCCCCTCTTGAACACCTCCAGGGACGGTGACTCCACCACCTCCCTGGGCAGCCCATTCCAATGGCGAACGACTCTCTCAGTGAAGAACTTTCTCCTCGCCTCGAGCCTGTGGAGATGAGGACCTGAACTTCCTTTAGTGTAGGATTAATCCTAACGTAAGCCCCATTGTAAACACTCCAAAACCAACTCAATCATCAATTAATACTTCGTTTGCGTGTTGATTTTCAGCACTGCCAGCTGCCACGCCAGGGTGCTGATCTCTCCCGTACTCGCTCTGCCCTACGTTCTGCTAACAAACTCATTTCTCTTTGCTGCTCGCTGGAATGGAATCCAAGGAGCCATTCCAAATAACACTTCTTTTCCCAACCACTTTCCTAGGCACCAGCTGCTGAAGCATCTGACGAGAAGGAAGCCAAGTCCGAGTAACGTCAACCCTGCCCTCGATCTCCATCGTTCGCTATCCGTACCTCCATGCTGTATTGTTAACAGAGAGGAATATTTTTATCAACTATTTTATAACTGCAGGTTTTTTTAGCATGAATTTCATTATGGAACATCCTCATCTCGGTTACTTGGGGGAAATTCAATCCCTTTTGGGGGAAAAAAAAAAAGAGGAAAAAGACAGACAAACAAACAAGAAGATCATTGTTTTTAAACTTTGTGATTGTAATAGTTTGTATGGTACATGGAAAGAATAAGTGGTGGTAGCTTTTGACTTCTGTCAGTGTGTCCCTTTTTGTGTAAGTCAATGCTTTACAAGACTTCAGATTTTAATTTGGGTGTTTGTTGGGGTTTGGTTTTTTTTTGGTTTGGTTTTGGTTTTGTTTGTTCCCCACCCCCACCACCCCTCAACCCCCTTCTTCCTTTCTCTGTGTTGTAAGGTTTCTTAAAGTGGGGAGGTCTCAAAAGAAAAACAAACAAACAAAACAAAAGTAACTGTGTTCAAACATTCCAGTGGTTCTGTGGGTTGCTTTTATAAAGAAGGTGAGAAGCTATTTTCATGAAAAAAAAAAACCCAAAAAAATAAAAAAAATAAAAGCCAGAGCTGGGGGGGGGGGGAGTGAAAAAAAGAAAAGAAAAGAAGAAAAATCTGTTGTTTTTCCCAAATGTCATTTTATTTTGTCAGTTTTGAGAGAAAAGAGGAAAAAGATTAAAAAAAAAAAAAAAGGAAGAAAAAAAAATAAAGAAATAATTAAAAAAAAAAAAAAAAAAAAGTGTAACCATGTTTTTAACTGAAATAACAAAAAGGCAACACCAGGTTCTTCGAAGAGGGCAGGCTGGTTGTGTGTACCCACTGTTAGGAATTTTGCTGGATTTATCTTAATAAAAAAGACTCCTCAAAAGCTGATTTGTTGGTTTGTTGCTTGTGCTGCAAATGAGCTGCTGGAAAGGCACCAAAGTCCGGGAGAGAGAAGCCGTGCGGCTGGCAGGCTGGGGGCTGCGGCGCGCGCGGGGCTTCAGCCCCTGCCCTCTTCCCCTGCCTGCGCAAGAACGACCTCGCAACCGCAGGATCGTAGCCTTGGTTTGGTTGGAAAAGGCCTTCAGGATCATTGAATCCAGCCGTGACCTAACTCTGCCAGGTCTGGGGCTAAACCTTGGCCCTCAGCACCACATCTCGGCCTCTTCAATTTCGAACAGCTACAGGCATGGGGAATCGACCACCTCCCTGGGGAGCCTGTGCCGGGGTTTGAGAACTCTTTCAGCAGCTTCTAATATTCAACCCAAACCTCCCCCTGGTGCATTTCCTCTCATCTTATTACCTGAGAGAAGAGACCAAGATGCCCAGCTGACTCCAACCTTTTAGGGAGTCGTAGAGCGAGCTGTAACCTCCTTTTCTCTGAACTAAACAACCCCAGTTCGCTCAGCTGCTCCTCACCAGATCTGTTCTCCAGACCCTTCACCAGCTTTGTTGCCCTTCTCTGGACCCTCTTCAGCAATTCAATGTCCTTCTTATAGTGAGGGCCCCAAAACCAAACAGTACTCAAGGTCCAGCCCCCCCAGTGCCCAGTACAGGGAGGTAATCAGGTTCCTGGTCCTGCTGGTTACACTGTTCCTGAGGAAGGACCTTGCAGGCCAGCCCCTCAGCAGGTGAAATGGGGATAGGTGATTGCAGAGGATGTGAGCTGGGAGCTTCAGGAGCAGTCAGGGGCAGCAGACTGTAAACTGAAGTAAAGCTGAGAGACTCAGTGGTGTCCTTAAGCACTGGAGATGTGATTATAAATTCTAGGGGTTTTTTTTATTAATTGGTGATTCAGAGGAGGGTTCTTCCACCTTAGCAGTACTGCAGGAGCTTAGAGACCACCATGTTTGCCTCAAACCTTACCAGTATAAACCAGTTGAGCTGTAAGGACACTTGTAGGCCTGGCTAAAGCACATAACTTCCAGAAATTGTTTGTAGTTTTCTTCTTGAAGCAGGTCTGACTCCCAGAAGGTTTTCTTGTGCTGGCTCAGCTTCTCCTAGCACGACAACACGTGTGCACAGAAGTGCTTTCCGTCAGTGTAAGCCTCACTGTTCTGGGAAGGGACAAGCTAGAGCAGGCAGCATTTAAATGAGGGGTTAGTTGTGGTTTCTCCCAACCTCATTTTTTGTTGCTGCAGCTATTCTCTGTGACTTTTTCAAGGACACTTCCATTTTTTTTTCTTAAAGCCTTTTACATAAAAGTCTCTTCATGCTGATGACCAAATGCATGCTAGGCTTAATAAGAAGAAAAATGTCTGCAATGCAGAAACCTTATCTTCTTTTGCATTAAATTCTTTTGCAGCCCAGAAACGTGCAGTTCCAAGAGCTTGCATATTTTATCTCCTGCCCAAACCCTAACTCAGCATCTCAGTGCACAGCATCTTGTATTAAATGTCTGTGCCAGGATCAGTACCCCAGGGCACTGGCTACTAGGTGATGTTTAATGTCATTTCATTTCAGGGCCTAAAGCAGGGGGATTTTTATTCTTGCTGCACCACTTTCCCCTCTGTAGAGCTGCTCTATGAAAGCATTGGGGTTAACTGAGCTAGATCCTCCTCAGCAATGAAAGAGAGGCCCTGGTGAGGCTGCATCTGGAATCTTGTGGCCGATTCTGGGCCCCTCAGTTCAAGAAGGACCTCAGGGAACTGCTTGAGAGAGTCCAGCTCAAAGCCACAAAGATGCTGAAGGGAGTGGAACGTCTCCCTGCTGAGGAAATTACAGTGACTTACTAAACCCAGGAAGATTCTGAATGTCCCAGTTGGATAAGGTTCCAATAGTTCAAATATCATCATGGCTCTTTACACTTAAAAAGTATTTACTGTATTTAGCCTGCTTTTGAGGGTAAAAGATCACCAATGTGCACACCAGGGTGCTTTGGACCCCTGGTGTCATCATTTTTAGGGGCTGGCTGAAGGCTGCTTAAAGGATTTTGATGATACTTAAGTCAGTCAAAGAGAAGTATCGGCAGGGCTGAAAACGCAGATTGGAATGAAATGTTTTCACACATTCCCAGCATGATGGAAATTGGAGGAGACCTCTGGAGATCATCCAGTCCAACCTCTTGCTAAGGCAGGGTCCCTCACAGCAGGCTGCCCAGGGTTGCGATGTCCAGGTGGCTTTGGAGTCTTTCCAGAGAAGAAGGCTCCACAACCTCTCTGAGCAGCCTGCTATGGGGCTCCAGCACCACAGGAAAGTTTTCCTTCATGTCCAGGTGGAACCTCCTGGGTTCCAGTTCGTGCCCATTGTCCCTTGTCCTGTTATTTGGCACCACTGAGAAGAGGCCAGCCTCATCCTCTTGACCCCTGCCCTTTAGATACTGCTGAGCACTGATACTACTTTTATACCCACATGTTCCCCCACCCCCAGCAGTTTCTCTGCAAGGGCTTAAGACAGCAAATCCAGTTGTGCAAGGCCGGTGAGCTCCTTCTGCAAGTGCTGGTACCACTGAGCCATTTCTCTATGGCTTTATCCTCCAGCCACTGAGCATTTCAAGAGTTATTCCTTAACTAACAGCAGACACTGTGAATGTGGTTGATGTTTTCTTCTTAGCGAAGGGCTCATCCACATGCCAAGGTATCATCAGCCCATCCTACGCTAACTGAGGTTATTCTCTATGTCAAGTCATGTTTCTCCATTTTAATAGGTTGTTCTACAGAAACATACAATTGAGTGTTTGGTTTTGTTTATTTCTTCTTCTTCTAGTGCCAGGGTGAGAGTTGTTCTTAATTCTATAACTATTGTTAGAATCAGATTCCTGTTTCCAATAAGTACAGAAAATTGCTTAAGAACTTTTCAGGCAAAACCTCCTTGCCCAAACTCGTAACTTCTCTGAGCAACGGGCTGTGGAGCGAGTTGCACAACCGAGCAGCTTGCCCTGCCTCCTGCCAGATCCTCCTCATCTGCTGCTCCTGATGGCTGGACACAAAAATCAAAAGCCAGCTCCACAGCAGCTCACACACTTAGCTTAGTCCAGAAAGCAAAGGTTTTGAAGGGAGAAAGCATCTTCCTTGACAAGTCAGCCGGGTCTAAAGCCGCTTTCAGATCAAGTTGGGGTATGTGGAGAAGCTGCCTTCACCACGGTCCTTGGCTGGCTGGCCCGAGTGCAGGCGGTGCACTCCCATTGATGGGGTTGCTAGACAAGGCAAAACTGGCTGAGGGAGTTTGATTATCAATATTCATCTTAACAGTGACAGGATCGCAGCATGCTGGACACTGACAAGAGTGGCTCCAATCCCCTTGCCCCCTGCCCTTTAGATATTGATCAGCATTGATCAGATCCCCTCTCAGGCTGCTTTTCTCCAGGCTAAACAGCCCCAGGGCTCTCAGCCTGTCCTCCTCACAGAGGTGCTCCAGGCCCCTCAGCATCTCTGTCTCTCTTGAGCTGGGGAGCCCAGAAGTGGTCCCAGTACTCCAGGGGTGACCTCCCAAGGTTACAGACCTTAGAAGATGCAAGGTGGCAAACAGATTCACAAGTCTAAAGACAGGGATAGTTCTGAGGTGGCATAGGATATTTTAAGCTAGGGGGAGAGCTTTAAAGTGAGGCTGGCAACAACCTGCAATGGTGGGATGCCTGTGCAGCTCCTGAACAAGACACAGACACAGCTGTTGGGTTGGTGAAAGGAGGCAACACTGCTGGGCATAGTGGCTTAGACATTCATTGTCATTTCACAAGCAGAAAGTTACCCCAACCAGTGCTGTTAACTGCTGAGCAGGAACCCTGGGAATCAGTAAAATCCTTGAGTTCTACAGAGAATCAGAATCACAGAGTTATGACCTTTAAGACCATTGAGTCCAAGCATTAACCTACCACTACCAAATCTGCTAATGGCTCATGTTCTGACAAGATCTTCAACAGAGACTGAGCAAGACTCTGCTTATTGCTTTGTCAGAACAACAGAAGGCTGGGAAGAGCACTGCTCACTCTTTTTGAAATGAGAAGTCTGAAGTAGACCTCTAGACTTCTTCTTGGAGTTCATAATGAGCAAAGTGCTGGAGGGGAGGACCAGGAGAGAGAATACAAGGAGGCTATCAGCACCGTGATGAAAATCCCTGGGATCTAAAAGCAAAAGGGAAAATTGAATGTTCAAATGGGGGAAAGAAAATGAATCCTCCCCTGTCCCCCCCAGCCCACACAGAAGAAAGGCTTTTGTAGATCCATCCTACATCCACCTTTGCTCCCTTGACCAAAGTGACTGCACACAAAAGCCCAAGAACCTGGTGGGTCTGACTTGCAGACCAAGGGCAACTTCCCTGGAGTTACACTGGTGTTAATCTGATGAAGTGGAAGGAGAATGGAATCCCCTGAACAGAGAGGGATGGCTGTTCTTTCTAATTGTCCCAGTGGTGATGTTCCTTCCCTGTGCAGCTGGTGTTGGAGCCCCTTCTCTGAAACCTGATGCCCTGGAGAGACTCCAGAGAGCAGAGAACACCCCTCAGGCCCCGCTGCTGCGCGGCTGCCGAGGAGCCTCTCTCATTTTGAGAGAACAATGTCAGCATGGCCGCTGGCCAGAGGCCATCCCCGCGCCCCAGAGAGAGGGGAGCGGGGCACCGGCGGCGGGAGAAGTGGGTGACAGGAGTCATTGAGGTCTTTTGACCTCCATCCCCTGCTGGAGGAGCATGATGAGTATTGGGCTTGGGGTGACTCAGGGAGGGGATGGGGAGAGGACCAGTGTGCTGCTTCCACACCCTTCATCTGCCCCTGTTTAGCCACCTCTGCCAGTGCTGCTGGGAGAGGACAGTGAGGGGCTGTTAGGAGAGGACCTGGGAGGGATGAAATGCTGCCTTCCTGTGACACCAGCAAAGAAACTGCTCAAAACATGTCAAAGGGGAAAAGCTAAGTGATGTCTAAATGCATCAGTGTGAAGTCCAGACTGATGTCACAGCTGGGAGCAGTGAAATGAAGTAGGTGCTGGGGTGATAGTAAAGGAGCAGAATCACAGGTCAGAAAGTTCTGTTTCTGAAGGAGTGGAAACCCAGCTGACACCAGGAAGCTCTCAAAGGCACACAAACATCTGGAGCATCTCCAGACCTTCTGACAAAAAAAGGGGGAAGCAGAAATATAACAACAGGCAAAAATGCTGCACTGAAACCTAAAACCAGAGTGGTCCAGACTGCCTCTCCCACCCCAAGTCAGCATCCCCAGCACAGAGTCAGTGGGGCTGATACCCACATGCAGTCCAGGGGCACAGCCCCTTGGCAGTGCCCCACTCCTGGTCAAGTGAGGTGTGTTGGGGATGAAGGGTAGCATGAGGCTGGAATTCAGTCACAGCTGCTTGAAAGTTATCTGAGAGCCCAGACCCAGAAACATGGCCAGAGGTTTGTTTGTTTAACATTAAGAGTTCGGGGTGGGGGGAGGTGGAAGTACATTTCTTGGAGCTGAAACCAGATGTGAGACATCTTAGCCATAAAGCTTTCTGCCTTTCTTCTGTTTGTTTTCCTCCCCAGTAAGATAAAAGAAACTTGCAGAGAAGGTTTAGATTGTGGCCACTCTCAGATTTCTTCCTGGCCAGGAGGGTGCTGGCAGATGCTGCTCAGCAAGACCACAAATGAGCTTTTTTTGTTCTACTCATACAGAGCCACCACTCCCTGAGGCTCAAGACCTGTAGCTAGAGGGAGGCTGTCACCAAGCCTGGGACTGAGCCTCAGGTTTCTGTGTGGGCTGAAATTTTACTTGGTTTGATTTCACAAGAGGGGCTGACCATATCATCACCAAGTCACTGCTCCATCTTGCACAGAAAGCATCATCTCGGCTCAGGAAGGAAATCCTGCAGTCACCCCTCCAAGCCTTGACAAAGGAAACCCTGCAGGATTTGCTTCCCCTAAAGCCACCTTCTATAAATCTTCCCATGCTGCAAACAGCAAATTGCAAACCTAGGCTGAGCTTTCCCTGTCCCCTCTCACTGCCGGTGCTGTAACAGAGCAGCTGCACCAACGCTGCTCCTTGGAGTAAACACTGGCTTCTCTGCCCCGTGTTTACGCCTGTGTGGGCCGGTGGGGTCCTCCTCTCTACCTGGAGAATTGCCCTCAGAGTAATTAAAATAATTAACAAGTGTCATTACCCGTCGGAGGGTAGAGTTTTAGCCCATTATATGAGCAACAATTAAATCAACTACCCTTTTTGTCTTGCCAAGAACTGACACAGGGGAAAACAGGAGGGAGAAGCAGAATCCTGGCACTGACAAAGTGAGCAGAGGTTGATGGCTCTTGTGTTGGAAGACAAAGCAAAGATAGAGCCACAGATCAAAGTACCAAGAGGCAGGAGCAAAACAAAGAGATTTCACCTAAATATCTCTTCTCTTCTCTTCTCTTCTCTTCTCTTCTCTTCTCTTCTCTTCTCTTCTCTTCTCTTCTCTTCTCTTCTCTTCTCTTCTCTTCTCTTCTCTTCTCTTCTCTTCTCTTCTCTTCTCTTCTCTTCTTTCTCTTCTCTTCTTCTCTTCTCTTCTCTTCTCTTCTCTTCTCTTCTCTTCTCTTCTCTTCTCTTCTTCTCTTCTCTTCTCTTCTCTCCCTTCCCCTTCCCCTTCCCCTTCCCCTTCCTCTTCCTCTTCCTCTTCCTCTTCCTCTTCCTCTTCCTCTTCCTCTTCCTCATCCTCGTGCTCTTCCTCTTCTCTTTAAAAGCTGTGTAGACATCATGCTTAGTGACATGGTTTAGTGGTGACCTGGCAGTGCTGGGTTAACAGTTGAACTTCATGACCTCAAAGGTCTTTTCCTGCCTAAATATTTTCCCTTCCCTCCCTTTACCTTCCCTTCACAGAGCCATTCCAATCTCACCTTGTTCTTCTGGGCTTTCCCTCTGGCACCAAAAGCTGTGTTCTTCTGCCCTTCACCTTCTCTCCAAGTAAGCTCTCAAGATATCAGTGGTTTAGTAGGGGACTAGGCAGGTCATGGAAGATGGCCCAATGGGTTCTTTGAACACAAAGATGTGTCCCCAGTGCAGGACAAGCCAATGTCACAGACCACAGGAGGGGGAGAGAGGACCTGGAGCCATCTCCTGGCTCTGCCCTTCCCTGTCAGCTCTGGCTGGAGCTGGAAGCAAGGGGATACAGGCTTGGACACACCTTTGGTCTGAGCCCCTCTGGCCACACTCCTGGCACCTCAAAAGGAGAAAAACATTGCCCACTGTCAACCCTGCACAGCTCTGTGGCTGTTGGTGGGAACAGACACACAGCAGTGGCTCTGGTGTGCACCTAAGCAAGGTGCTGCAGGCTGGTGAGCTGCCATGGGTGTCCCTGCCCAGCCCTGTGCTGCTGGGCCTTGGCCTCTCAGCAGCTGGAGCCAAGGAAAGCAGCTGCTGTGTCCATCCCCTCTTCAGGCCTGTGCCCAGCAATCCTTCTCCAGTGGAGCTGAATCGTGGCTCCTCCTCACCCCCTCAGCCAGGGGAGGATGCACAGGAGGAAGAGAGCTCTGCCACCTTCTGCTCTTTGCAGGACTCCTTCCCTAGAGGCATTGCCCAGGTGACAGCTTTGCTTGGTGCTGCCCTTGGCTGCTCATGCCCAGGCTGCAGTTAAGGTGAGCACCAGCACTGGGTTGGAGGAAGGTGGATCCAGATACCCAACTCTCCCTGGGGCTCCATTGGGGCTCCTGAAGCATTTCCAAGCCCTGGGTTTGGCCCATTTGGGCTACAAACCTTTCTAGCTTCATTTAGTGCTCTTGCCTCTAGGTGGTGGTCATGTCTGAGTATTCTTGTGGCACTGCACTGCAAACACGACGTGAGCAGCAGGGAGGACCCTGAGCCTTGGAGGTTCCTCAGCTGGTTGCAGGGGGTGAGGGTACTGTGTGCAGGAGCAGGCACCACAGCTCCTCTGGGGTGCTGGGATGCTCCTGCCTAGCTGCCCCGCAGCCTCTTTGGTGCAGAAACCAAATGGTGAGCGTGTCCCCATCCTTTGGTCCCCGGTGGCAGGGAGCAGGGGCCAAGGTTTGGACAGGCAGTCATGCTTTCCCTCAGGATGCAACAGAACCTGTGGGGCCCTGGTGGCATGCCCACGCTTTGCTGCTGCCCTGGGGATGGTGGCTTGTGCCAGTCCTGTGGTAGGGAAGAAGCGAGCAAGGGCTCTTGCTTCGTGTTGCACCTCCTGCTTACTGAAGTATGTGAGCTTGGAGGAGAAGAAACAGCAGTCTGCAGAAGTCCAGGTGGACATGAAGATGAGGTCATGCCTCTGCTCCACTTAGCAGAAGTTCCTCCATCAGACAGGACCATCCCCAGGGCTCTGCCTGCAGCACCCTGGAGCCATTCATTGTGACACAGCCATTGCAGCACTGGTTTAGGTTTATTCCATACAGCTTACAGTTATCTGCCAGCATTTACACTGAATAAACTTCTGGGACAAAGCAGAGAGACCATCCAGGAGCTGAAAGAGAACAACTTATGAGAAAAGGCTGTTGTAGAAAGGTCTTCTGCACGTGCAGCCCTGCTGCCTCCTGTGTCATGGGGGTTTGGCTGTCTGACGTGCTCCAACTTGTCAAGCTGTCCTTTGGTCTGGGGAGTCGACCGTGCCCCGTTTTCCAGAGAAGGAGCCGCTGTGCCCGTGTCCCCGGTGAGCAGGCAGGACACACTGCACGTGGGCACTCCGCTCCGTAACTGGAGCTGCAGAGCCTGGCAGCGGTGACCTCCAAGCTGTAATGAATGGCTTTTCTTGCACCACCACGAGCCTGATGTTACATAAACCAGGCTGGAAATGATCAGTGCTGAAATGCCACCAGAGCAAGGTCCTGCGAGAACAGCCTAATGAAACCCAGAGCAGTGAGCACTGGGAGTCCTGGTGCTGGCAGCGACCAAGAGAAAGCCACCAGCTTGCTTTCACAACCCTCTCTTGGCTGTGAGCTGGGAGCCTGCTGCTGAACTCGGGGCAGATGAGCGATGCCAGCACTAGGCTGCCACGGGCCAGCCTGGCCTGCTGCTGTGGTCAGTACCAGCCTGGGGTACAAGCATTAGGCACAACCAAGTGGTTTAACAGTGCCGGAAGACACATGCTGATGACTGGAAGATGTCTTGCTTGACATTTGCAGAGGTCGGTGGTGGCTACCTGCGTGCCATGTACAGCTGCTGGGGACGTCAGTGACAGCCAGGGTGCCAATCAATCGATTGGGTCTATGAAGGCATCTCACCAGGATGTTTTCTAAAGCTGCTAGCAACTGCCCCCTGTACCTGTCAAAGCCATGGTGTAGGTGGTGTGTGTTTTAGGAATGACCCGAACACATCCAGCCAGAGAGGAGCACAAACTGTCTTCACAGAATCATAGAATCATAGACAGAGGTCTTTAAGATCAAGTCCCACCATTAACCCAGCACTGCCAAGCCCAGCACTAAGCCAAGTCCCCCAGCAATACATCTACATGGAGTCCCCTCCAGGGCTGGTGACTCCATCACTGCTCAGGACAATCTGTCACAGGGCTTGGTGACCCTTTCAGGGAAGAAATTGCTCCTAATGTCCAACTTAAACCCCACCTGGTGCAACTTGAGGCCATTTTGTCTTGTCCTATCACTTGCTATTTGGCATAGAGACCTGGCTCCAAACTCCTTTCAGGGAGCTGCAGAGAGCAGGAAGTTCTCCCCTCAGCCTCCTTTTCTCCAGGGTGAACCATCCCAGCTCCCTCAGCCGCTCCTCACGAGACTTGTGCTCTGGAGCCCCCAACAGCTTTTGCTCCAGCACCTCTGCAAACCATGGCAGGACAACAGATGAGGAATATGTGCTGTAGCA
The DNA here is from genome assembly GCA_033816785.1 of Picus viridis. NCBI lineage: Eukaryota > Metazoa > Chordata > Aves > Piciformes > Picidae > Picus > Picus viridis. The sequence continues at coordinate 21,626,052 of CM066580.1, read as the reverse complement.
GCTCCCTAATTAGTGCCTGTGTTGGGCAGAGTGAGTGGTTCTAATCCCTGGGACAAATACACCTTGTTGCCAGCAGCTCCAACATGCTAGGAGCAGAGCCGTGCCTTCAGCCTGGAGAGCATGGTGCCAAGCCACAACCCCCTCGGTGTTACAGGATTGGTCTTTTATCCACAGAAAGCTCCAGTCATAACTCAGGGCATCACTGAGAAAAGGCTGGCCCCATCCTCTTGACCCCCACTCTTTAGCTATTGATCAGCATTGAGCAGATGCCTATCAGGCTGCTCCTCTGCAGCCTTTCCTCAAGAGAGAGATCCCCCAATCTCCTCAGCTTCTGTTGGACTCTCTCCAGTAGTTCCCTGCCTCTCTTGAACTGGGGAGCTCAGAAGTGGACCCAATACTCCAGATGTGGCCTCAGCAGGGCAGGGCAGAGCAGAGGAGGAAGAGAACCACCCTCGACCTGCCAGCCACACTCTTTCTGATGCTCCCCAGGAGATGTACTTGCCTTCTTGGCCAATATCTATAATCCCTCTCTTTTAAAACCATGTAGTGTGTTTGCAGGTCCCATGGTGGATGCTGGAAGCCCTGTTTGAGGTTCCAGCACCCAGCACACCCTCCCTGCACCACGCTGCTCCACCAGCATTTCCCCCAGCCCGGTTCTCCTCTCTTTCAGTCTGTGCAAACCCCAGCGGGTTTGGTTATTTCCTGGTTCCAGCCCTCAGCTCTGGGGCTCACTTCAGCCAAGATCTGCATGACAAAACCACCAGCTCCAGCTCCTTTTGACAGCCACTTGCACCACAAACCTTCAGAGTCTCATCCAAAGCTGGGGTGGTTTTAGGGTCCAGGGTTTGATTCACGGCAGCACTGGCTGACAAAGCTCATTACATCATCTGTTTGGAAGAGAAATTCTCTGCAGCTGCCTGTGTGGTGTTGGGGAGGGGGGTGCGTGGTGGGGGGGGGGTTGTTTCAAAAATCAGACAGATTTGTGTGCCTTTCTTTCAGGGCAATTTTCCTCCCAATGGCTGGAAAAGCAGACGCGAAGAGGCTTCAGAAGTGGGAAGGAAAGGGGCAGCGTGCGGCAGTTTGAACCATTCAGGGTCGGTTGTTTTGTTGGTTTTCTTACTTTTTTTTTTTCTTCTTTATTATTTCTTTTCCAAAGACATAGGAGGGGAAAACCAGCCCCATTACCCCACTCATCCAGCCCAGCCAGCCAGGCGTGAAAAGCAAAGCCAGTGTCATGGCAATGGCAGATGGCACGAAGCGGGAGGGAGGGCTCCAGCCCCGACCTCCGGATGGACCACGCTCCTAATTAGCCCTGGAGCAGAGAGTAATTAAACCTGGCGGTAAGGCAAGCCATTAGTTTTCCTTGGTGAGTGCTTGCAGGGATGAGCAGGGGTGGAGTGCGGGAGCGGGGCTGCTCCAGGTGCCCGATGGAGGCAGAGGTGGATCCATCATACTAACGCTGGGAAATCACTTTAGCCTCAGCTCAACCCTCCCGTGCTGCCAGGGAGCAGGGAAGCCACATCAGCTACCCCTCCGTGTCCCCAGATGACCACAGGCTGCAGAAAGTGACATAAAATGTGGCACTGCAAGGAAACAGAGGCGGAAATGTGAGAGGCAGCATCTGGACTCTGCACCGAGGACACAGACATGACCCCCTCCGTTACCTGCAGGGCGGGTGAGACCCCACCTCCAACACTGCCTCCAGCTCTGATGTCTCCAGCATAAGACGGACACAGAGCTCTTGGAGTGGGTCCAGAGGAAGTCACAAAGATGATCCAAGGGCTGGAGCAGCTCTGCTGTGAGGACAGGCTCAGGGAGCTAGGGGTGTTCAGCCTGGAGAGGAGGAGACTCCAGGGGGACCTTAGAGCTGCCTGCCAGTACCTGAAGGGATCCTGCAGGAAGGCTGCAGAGGACTTTTCCTGAGGGTGTCTAGAGACAGGACAAGGGGGAATGGTTTGAAGCTGAGGCAGAGCAGGATTAGTCTGGAGCTGAGGAAGAAGCTCCTCAGTATGAGGGTGGTGAGACTGTGACACAGGCTGCCCAGGGAGGTTGTGGATGCCTCCTCGCTGGGGGCATTCAAAGCCAGGCTGGATGAGGCCTTGAGCAGCTGGGTCTCACTGAGAGATAGCCCTGCCCATGGTGGGAAGGTTGGACCAGATGATCTCGCAGGTCCCTTCTAACCTAAGGAGAAATGTTTTTCTGCAGCCCTGGTGCTCTGAGCCCCAACTTCAGGTAAGGGGTGGGGAAGATGATGGAAAGGTTTTGATGAAGGAGAAGGTTTGCAGAAGCAGCTGGATTTATCTTGGGAGGGCCATAAGAAAGCAGGGAAGAGTGGTGGGGGAGGAAGAGATGATAGCCTGAGTCTCCTTACTCACCTGTGGGATGAGCTGAACGAAGCAGCTGAGCATTAACAAATATTTACTGTTCCAGCTGCGTGTGTTTTCACAGGAGCTCCTCGGTGCAAAACCTCCCAGTCCAAGCTTGCCCAGCCACCTCTACTGGCAATTCCTGCTGGGCTGTGCTGGGGCTTCCCTGGGTTTCCTGGACAGGCTGAACAAGTGGGGAAAGCTGTGGCTCTGAGGAGCCTCCAGCACTTCTTCCTGCATTCACAGTCAGATGCTCTGCACCCAGCACACACAGGAAGGTTGGGTTTTCATAACACCAGCTGCCTTTTTGCTTGGCTTAAAATAGCTCCAGCTCTGGAGCAGGAGCACCAGGCCCAGCCCTCCATCTAAAGCAGCATTGAAGTCCCTGGGGACTTCATGAATTTCATAATAGTATCTACCCCTTACAGAGAATCATCTGCTGGAGAGAGTCCAAGGGAGGGCTACAAGGATGATGAAGGGACTGGAGCACTGCCTGGTGAGGAAAGGCTGAGAGCCCTGGGGCTGGTTAGTCTGGAGAGGAGAAGACTGAGGGGGAATCTCATAAATGTATAGAAATACCTGAGGGCTGGCTGTCAAGAAGGAAGGGACAGGGACAGCCTCTGCTCACTTGCACCCTGTGACATGGGCAATGGATGTAAACTGCAGCACAGGAGGTTCCAACTCAACACGAGGGGGAACTTCTTTACTGTAAGGGTCACAGAGCACTGGAACTGGCTGCCCAGAGAGGTTGTGGAGTCTCCTTCTGTGGAGACTTTCAAGCCCTGTCTGGATGTGTTCCTGTGCAACCTGTGCTGGATTCTATGGTCCTGCTCTGGCAGGGGTTGGACTCAAAGATTTCCAGAGGTCCCTTCCAACCCCTAACATCCTGTGAGCCTGTGAGCTGGAGGATCTCAGGATCAAAAGGCACCAGATCTCTGCTTCCTAGCTGAAATGTTGGACAAGTTTGACGTCTGTTCTGTGCTGGATTAGCCAAGGCTCTCTGCAAAGCAAAAACAGGGGTGCTGTGCTTTCCCCTGGCCTTATGTTTTACCTCATAAATGCTCTGGGACCTTGACAATCAGGAGAGGGGCTCAGCAGGCTAGCTCCTGTCTGCTGCCAGGGTTTGGTCTACCAACAAGGCGCCAGTGTGGCTCTAGCTTGGCACAACCTGCAGCCTTGCTCTACGGCACATTTCCCTGACATGGAGATGGTCAAAGCTGGGAGGCTGGACTTGATGCTCTTAGAGGTATTTTCCAGCCTTAATGATTCTGTGAAAGTTATTAGCTGCAGTTAAAAAAGCAGCAAGGATTACAAGACACCCTGGGAACATTTCACCAGCAGCACTGTGGCTAAACCACCATGGTCCCAACCCAACTGGGATGCCCACGGGATGAGAAGAGCCAGGGAGAGTTTGGCACTCCCAGATAAACCGCTGAATTTCCACCCATTGCTCCTATTTCATGTGCAGACCATGGCAAACCAAACCTGGCTGGAGGGAGCAAGCACGAAAATGTCATTTGGGACTGGTTACAAGAGCTTAACACTATGTCCATGAAAAATATTTAGCAATAATTAGTCCTTGCTCATTGCCCTCAGCTTCAGATATTAATATTCTGCATCCCACACCAGTCAGGGTAACTTCTACTTATCAGCAGCTATCAGGTTTTCCTGCAAGTGCAATTTAAGTTCTGCCTCTCATGGTGTGTGTGATTTTTGTTTTCAAGACAAGAGAATAAAGCCAGAGCTGATGGACAGCAGCGTGGTGGGGGAGGAGGGAGCCAGCAGCAGCTCCTTGCTGTCCCCAAAGCAGCCAACATCTGCTCCTAATGATGCTTCTAATAGGCCAATTTGTTTCAGTTACTGGAGTGGGGAATCTCCGTGAGTTATGTCAGAGGAGTGGGCACTTTCTCTGCCTGAAAACTGAGCCCCCTCCAATCACAAAAGGCAGAGGGCAGGCAGGCTGCTGGGCATCGCTGCACCAAGTTAGGGAACAGAGGGCATCTCAGTCCAAATTTCAAGCACAATTTAAGGTTCATGCTACCCATGAGAGTGGTGGGAGCTTCACACTGATAAGAGCTGGGGATAAAGTGCACTGAAAGGCCAAGCTGCTGCTCCCTTTTCCTCCTTATATGAGGACAAAACTGCCCTGGGATTGTAATGTGCATGAGGTTGCCCAGGGAGGTGGGGGAAGCCTCATCCCTGGAGGTTTTTATGGCCAGGCTGGATGTGGGTCTGGGCAACCTGATCCAGCGTGAGGTGGAACCGGATGAGCCTTGAGGTCCCTTCCAACCCTGACAGTCCTGTGATTCTGTGATTTTTCCAAAATCCAGTATTGCTGTTGACCAATGCAGCAGTGCCCTCAGGCCATTAACCCCCTCCTACAGAAAGGTGCTCTCATATGTGCTCTCCCAGAGGACCCCAAGGAGGACACGCTGTGCTTCCTCAGGGGTGCCTGGCTCTGCGATGGAGCTGAGCCAAGGTGGGACCACGCTCATCAGGTTACACAAAGCTAAAGGGTACCTCAGGCACCAGGGGCTCCAGACTAATCCAGTTTGTGACACTGATGGCATCCCTTGGGGAGCTTCTTGCAGCACTGGAAATCTGGGGGTGTTCAGTTGCATTTCACTGCTGATAGGAATTGCTCTGAGGACAACCTGAGATAGTTGGTGTGGTGGTTTAGAAATTTCCCACTACATCAACAAACAACCCCAAAAGGTTGGAGTTGTTCAGGCTGGAGAAGAGAAGGCTCCAAGGAGACCTTCTGGTGGCCTTGCAGTAATTACAGGGGCCTGAAAGAAAGCTGGGAACAGACATTTTATCAGGGCCTGTTGTGACAGAACATGGGGTGGTGGTTTTAAATTAAATGAGGGGAGATTTAGACTAGATAGAAGGAAGATTTTTTTTTATGCTGAGTGTGGTGAGAAACTGGCCCAGGCTGCCCAGAGAGGTGGTAGATGCCTCATCCCTGGTTACATTGCAGGTCAGGCTGCCTGGGGCTCCGAGCAACCCGCTGTAGTTGAAGACGTCCCTGCTGACTGTAGCAGAGTTGGACTAGGTGACCTTTAAAGGTCCCTTCCCACTCAAACCCTTCCATGGCTCTATGAAATTGATTTTTTTCTTTAATGTGTGCACCAGGATGTGGTAACAGGTCAAGAGTTCAGGAAGGTCAAGAAAAATTAAGAAACACAGGATCTTTCTGCTGCTGCTGCTCCCTGAGCATGCAAAGTTGCTTTCCAGTGCACATTTTATTCTAAGGTAAGTTATTTTGTTGCCATAGTAATATCATTCAGGTTTTGAACCGCTACTGCTTTGGTTTTCTTTCAGGCTAGACTTGTCACAAACAGTCAGCATCTCCAGCCCCTTCCCGGACAGCAGCTTCCCACCGCAGTGCGAAATACCTTGAAACTTCAGCTCCGATCTGCATGATGGAGCATCACTGCTCTCTGCTACAGCATGGGGGGAACAGGGGACCCCAGATACTCAGAGGGAAGAGCTGCATGAAGCCAGGATAGAATCACAGAATTGGTGAGGTTGGAAAAGACTTCCAAGGTCATCACGTCCAACTGTCAACCCAGCGCTGCCAGGTCACCACTAAACCATGTCCAGCAGCATCACATCTACACAGCTTCTAAACCACTCCAGAGATGGAGACTCCACCACTGCCCTGGGCAGCCTGTTCCAGGGTAGCCTGTTCCAGGGCTTTACAACCCTTTTGGGGAAGAAATTTTCCTTACTACCCAACCTAAACCTCCCCTGGCACAACTGGAGGCTGTTTCCTCTTGTCCTGTCACTTGTTACCTGGTAGAAGAATGCGACCCCCACCTGGCTCCAGCCTCCTTTCAGGCAACAGTAGAGTGCAAGAAGCCCCATTTCCTCCAGGCTAAATATTTAACCCCAGTTCCTTCAGTCACCACTGCCCTGGGCAGCTTGTTCCAGGGCTTGACGATCCATTTAGGGAAGAAATTTTCCTTCCTGTCCAACCTAAACCTCCCCTGGTGCACCTGAGGCTGTTTCCTCTTATCCTGTCACTGTGTGGCATCCCTGGACAGCTTGGACAAGGGCAAAACTCGGACCCAGAAAATGACTCCTCTGCTCATTTCTTATCCTTTCTCCCCAACCCCTGCAATAAGACTTTGAGAAGGTTAAAGATAACCCAGTGGCTTTACTAATCAGCACTTATTAGCACCACTCATCTGGCCGTGGTGCCATGGTGCTCCCTCAGCTCTGATGTGGGCAAGAACAAGCCCCTGTTTGCCCCAAAGAGCTTAAAATCTCTGTAAATCCTATTTGTTGCTACACAGGTGTCTCATGTCTTTACCCCAAGCCTAATGGATTTAATTCATCACTGAGAGAACTGTACTAAAATAAAGACTTTAAATCCAAGGGTCTGTAATGACATTAAGGAAGACACAAAGCAAAGGGCTTCCCTGGTGAGGGGCTCTTCCTGGGGGTCGTCTGGGTGAAACGGGTTCTGGGAGTGTGCTGGAAATGAATATTTAATGGGATCCAGTCATCTATTAAATATTTAATCAATCTGTAGCATTAAGATAATAAAATGCTTCCCTTTCAATGGGAAATTCTTTTGGCTATGACTAATTTAATTAAAGGAGGCACGGTGTGCCACGTATTAGCCCAAAATACTCTGTTGCATGGGTGCTGGGTTGTAGGCACAGCTGGGAGCCTGGGTGCCTGCTGGGTGCCTGCTGCCTGCCACAGCCAAAGCAGCTCAAGCACAGCAGTTGTAAAGGTGTGGGTTTGGGTTTTGTTTGTTTGGGGATTTTTTGTTTGTTCGGGTTTGTTTTGGTTTATTATTATTTTATTTTTTAAAGAAGAAATCCTTCATTTCCACATGAATAAATCAAAGCTAGGCACACGCAGAAGACCTGAGACCCCCCCCCCCACACACACACACACCCCAACCCCCGCCCTACCCCGTAAGCCTTGCCGAGATTGATGCATCTGGATAAATCCAGCGCAGATTAGAGCGAAGCTTTCACGGCACAAACTCTCCCCGAAAGGAGCAGGATGCTCCTGCCCCCGGGGGAAGGATGGAGCCGGGGAGAAGGGGCAGCAAATAACGAGCGCCAGAGTCCGCAGAACGCTGGGGTGGTGGAGGTGTGGGGCCGCCGGTCCTGTGCTGAAGGCGGCTGCGTTTCTCTCGCCGGGGGACTCAGCACGGCAGAGCCATTGCGGGAGCCTTCCAGCCGCGGCAGCTCCCGCGGGGAAGGAGCTCACCCCGGATCTGCCGCTCCCCGACAGCAAACCCCCTGGAACACAGCGCTCTGCAGAAACACAATAGCAGCCCAGAAGAAAGCGGCAGCTTGAACAAGGAGTTTCTTTGCTTTGATAGGTTTTAGCAAAGCCCATTGTGTTTTTCTAACTCCCCTTTTTTTTTCTTTTCTTCATCTTTTGTATTTAGATGTCGAACGTCTTTGGCTGGGGGAAGGGTTGGAAGGGGCACCCCATTTAATTCGATAATCCCCCTAAGCCTGGCTTAATGCAGTCACTGTGGTTTGTGTCTGTGAATTTTAGAGTGGTAGTTTGGGTGGCTGGACAAGGTCCCATCCTTCACTTCGCAGCTCTGCGAGAGAAGCGGCTCCCGGAGCTGGGCAGCCTTGCTCATTACATACACATTGTCCAAACTCGCAGCCCAGATGGGGCCGGACCTCGGGGCTGCCATAACGACTCCCGGGTAAGGTAGCTCAGAGGCTGGGTGCAAACTGACGAAAAGCAGTGTGAAACCATGAGGGGGATTTCGCAGTTGGTGAAAAAAATCTCGGGTTTGGCGGAGGAGGTGGGTGGGGCTGCAGAGAACAAAGCCAAGTCCCCAGCTCAGGGATGCCTGAGTTCCCCCGGGATGGTGCTGAGGTGGCAGGGCAGGTCCTCCTCGCTTCCCAAACCCTAAACATGGCTCACACTGCTTGCCCTCAGGGTGGATGAGATGGAAGTGCTGCAGAAGGATAGTTCCAAGAGATTTCTTTTTGTCCTGCTGCTTGCTTCTCCTGACAAGGAGGGACTGCAGCAGTGTGGGTTGTCTCATGGTCACAAGACAAGACTCTGAAAGAGTATCCCCTTGATTCAAGAAGGAGAATGTGGTGCTAGAGCATGTTCAAAGATGGGTAATGAAGCCGGTGAAGGGTCCAAAGCACAAGTCTTGTGAGAAATGGCTGAAGGAATTGAGGTTGCTTAGCCTGGAGAAAAGGAGGCTAAGAGGAGACCTTCTTGCAATCTACTGTTCCCTGAAAGGAGGCTGAAGCCAGGTGAGGGTCACTCTCTTCTACCAGGTAACAAGTGACAGGACAAGAGGAAACAGCCTCCAGTTGTGCCAGGGGAGGTTTAGGTTGAACATGAGGAACAATTTCTTCCCCAAAAGGGTTGTCAAGCCCTGGAACAGGCTGCCCAGGGCAGTAGTGGAGTCTCTATCCCTGAAGGAGTTTCAAAGCTGTGTAGATGTGGTGCTGAGGGACGAGGTTTAGTGGTGACCTGGCAGTGCTGGGTTAACAGTTGCACTCAATGATCTTAAAAGTGTCTTCCACCCAAATCAGTTCTATGATTCTGTGTTTCTATTGATGCATCTCAAGAGCCTCTGTTCTCAAAATTCCTCTGCTGATGCTCAGCTCCCAGCACTTCTCTGATGTTTGCTCAAACTTGATGCACTCAGCCAGCGGTGAACAAAAACCTGTGCCAAGAGATCACTCTCACTGGGATTAGTCAATACTCTGGTTTAGGGTGCATTGTGTCCCCCAAGGAAATGTTCTGCTGCTGTTCTAGAAGCAGCTCAGGAAGAGCCATAACAGACAAAAAGCACAAAGCCAAGGGCACACAGGGCTGTGATAGTCAATAAGCAACAGCAACAAAGTCAAGCTGGGAAGAAAGGTTTGGAAGAAAGGTCAAGGTTTGAAGCATGGTAAAAGTCTTTTGCAATCTGAACATTTCTATGGTTCAAAGTTACTCGAAGCAAACTAGGAAACAGGAGAAAGGGGTGAAGAAAGGAAAAATAAAGCAAGAGACTGAGATTTCTGTTTCTGCCCCAGAAATGGAAGACAGGAAGGTGTCCAGAAAGACACCAGAAAACACAAGGAGAGAAGAGGCTCTTCAACAGGAAATTGGCTTTTAGACTTCATGCAGAATGTGGAGAATAACCAGGCTATGCTTTTGTTTTTCACCTCTGCACTCTGTGCATTGCCTTCCACCTTTATCTTACAATCCAGCAATAAGAATGAAACACCCCAGGAAAATAAAGACTGATGACAGAGTTCTGTCTTCATGGCCACCATTTGACTTCACAGCTTCACCTCAGATCTACTGCCTGGAGTGTTGTTTTCCATCAGACACCAGCCCAGCACTCAGCCACAATGAACCTGGAGACTTCACCGACTGTAAAGCAAAGCTCTTTTACAGGTGTAAAAGAAATAACAGAGCCAACAGGCCGAGTACTTGCAGGTGTCAAGAAACACTTCACCAGAGATTAAATTAAATTAGCCCTTCTGTCAAGAAAAGCTTTAAGGAACCTTCCAGGAACGTGAGTCATCTCCAAAAGGAGATGAGAGAGAAAACACGTTCCAACAGGATGGATCTCAAGCCCTAACAAGTGAAGCTCCCCACGAGATAATAAAAAGGGGAGAATCTGAGAACTGAACTTCTAAAGATATCAGAGGAAAGAGCTTTGCCAAAGATAAGAAGCTGGAAGGCTATAGGAGAATGTGGATGTCCAATAAATGTTGGAAGTATGAGAACTATATGAGATATATGGGCCACTGTTTACCATAGAAGAATTTATGGGAGTTTCCTTGTTGGGGGATGAAGGGATGGAGAGCAGCCCTGTGGAGAAGGTCTTGAGGGTACTGGTGAGTGAAAGGCTGGAGCAATGAGCTGGCAATGTGCACTCACAGCCCAGAAGCCGTCTCCTGCGCTGCGTCCCCAGCAGTGTGGGCAGCAAGTTGAGGGAGAGGATTCTGCCTCTCTGCTCCATTCTGCTGAGTCCACCTGCGGTGCTGGGTCCAGCTCTGGAGTCCTCAGCACAGAAGAGAATGGGACCTGTTGGAGCAAGTCCAGTGGAGGCCACATAAATGATCCAAGCACTGGAACCCCTCTGCTGTGAGGACAGGCTGAGAGAGTTGGTGCTGTTCAGCCTGGAGAAGAGAAGGCTCCAAGACTTTCCTGTGGCCTTTCAGTAATTAAAGGGACCTGTAAGAAAGATGGGGACAGACTTTTGAACAGGGCCTGTTGTGATGGGACAGGGGGTGATAGCTTCAAACTGAAAGAGGGAGATTTAGACTAGATAGGAGGGAAGCATGTTTTGTGCTGAACGTGGTGAGACCTTGGCAGATGCTCCATCCCTGGAGCCATTCCAGGTCAGGTTGTTTGGGGCTCTGGGCAACCTGCTGTAATGTCCCTGCTGACCACAGAGGGCTTGAACCAGATGACCTTTCGAGGTCCCTTCCAACCTAAACCATCTGATGATTGTGTGAAAGCCTTTCTTTATGAGGGATAAAATGAAGAACTCATCCTGTACTGAAAATCACTACAAGAGGCTTTAAACTGAATAAACTACAATAGCAGGAACAAAATTCCTGTGTGGGACAGCATTTTGAGAGCTGCGAAGGAAGTGCTGAGATATGAAACTGTCACACTCATTAATCCTGCTTCCAACCCCCTTGCCTGGGATTCCAGGCCCAAACTGACAAACGAAACTCAACCTGGGTGGATGCAAAACCATGCAAATGACTCCAGACACACAGGAAGGGGCTCTGACCTGCTCCTCCTCGCTGAGGACGTCTTGGCATGGCTGCACTGACATTTTCAGAGAGCTGCACAGAGCGCTCAGAGGCAGTGGGAAGGCAAACAGACCGTGAGGAATTCTTAGGGAGGGTACAGAGTGCAAAGACAAACAAGTGTTGTTATGGCACTGCACCAGCCCCTGGTCTGCCCAGGGGTTTCAGCCCTCTCTTTGCAGGATGGGTACCCAGAAAAAGGTGGAAAAATACCTGGCAAAGGAGTAATGGTCTGCAAAAATCCCACTGAGGGGTTAAATAGAGTAGGGCTTTCTTAACTGGAAGAGATGTCTGGAAGAGAATATGGTGGAGGTGCATAAAGAGCAGGATGAAGGGGTGGCTCATGATGGTGATGGATCTCAGGAGGCCTCATGTGGAGCACTGCATCCAGTTCTGGTGCCCCCAGCATAAGAGGGACATGGAGCTGCTCTAAAGTCTCCCCAGAGCCTTCTCTTCCCTAGGGTGGACAGCCCCAATTCTTCCAGCCTGTCCTCACAGGAGAGGTTCTACAGAGCTCTGATCATCTTTGTGGCCTCCTCTGGACCTGCTCCAGCAGCTCCAGGTCCTTCTTGTGCTGGGGGTCCCAGAGCTGGGCACAGCACTCCAGGTGAGGTTACACCAGAGCAGAATGGCAGAATCACCTCTCTCAACCCGCTGGCCACACCGCTTTTGATGCAGCCCAGGATGTGATTTGCCTTCATCATAAACTCACACTCCTGGGGGCAAAGTTACACAAGGCACTTTCCTAATCCATCGCCTCAGAAGTTCACATTTAATTTCTACTTTTATAAGACTATCCAAAGGAAAAAAAAAAAAAAAAGTATGAATGAGCTTCATGCCTAGATGCTATGGATATTGACAAACACAAAGCCCACCTCACACTGGTTTGAAACTCTTTATTTGAATAAAAGCAGGCACTTTTAAACCTCTTGCAAACCCTTCACAAGTGCAGTTGATATTTTTGTCATGCTGACAAAAGAATTAAACCACATAAATCCTCACATCTGGACAGAGAAAGGGTATGGGATACACAGGAACAGAGCTGTGTTTAAATGATACACTTAGCTGAAGGCGCTCCACTAAAAACTGTCCAGCTCTGCAGGGGGAGAGGAGGTAAATTCCCAGTTGCAGCTGGATGCTGTGCCACTGTGTCAATCTCCAGGGCACTTTAGGAAGCCAAAAAATGCAAGATTTGGCCCTAGAAAAAGATAATATCCCAAATCACAACCCAAACATCAAAAGGTTATTAAAACCCACAAACAATTAGCAAGATTTGAAGTTGTTGAGTTAGCCCTTTCCTTAAATACTGGGTGGTACTCCTGGGGTGAGAGCCCATTGGTGCCCTTGGTAACCCCCAGCTGGGCAGCAGCTAAGCCAGGGCTAAGCCAGGTGGCTGGAAAAGGTTGGGGATGGGGCCTCAGTCCCAAGCAGGGGGGTTCCTGAGGGCAGAGAGTCAGAATCAGGCCCTTAGAGAGGGGTGCAGCTGTCTGCAGCTGTGCTCCCAACAATAACAAACATTACCTGGCCGCTTACAACTCACTGCAGTTTCCCTGCTTACAACACTTGTGGGTTACAAGCACTGCCAGGAGTGACAGTGGAAGTCAGTGCTGCTGAATCCATCCTGGAATGCTGCCATCATCTACCTGCTCCCTCTGCTCGGGGAGCTCTGGGCGACGCAGATCGCTGCTGGCCATTTCCCTTTGCATCTCATCCACACCTGAAAGCCTGCGTTTCTGTGCAAGACAGAGGCTCAGATAAAGGCTTAGATGACACTCAGAGAAAAAGGAGGTCTTTGAAACCCAGGCAAAGAGGCAGCTCCCCCAGCCGCAGCAGTGCTGCACGGAGCCTATCAACAGCCAGCGCCAGTTAATGGCTGCCATAAGGAATATGAGATATGGATCAGTCCACGGAGTTACAGATGAGAACGGTCCAGGCAGGTGGCATTTTAGGCTCTAATGAAGGGATTTGAACGTTCTCTGGATGAAGAGGCATGATATTTACATCCCGTGGAACAAGGAATTTATCAACTTAGATAACTATTACACAACAGGATTTAGAAACAAAGGAGAGCGGCGTCCTGGCTGTTCCTCGGGAGCCTTTCCTATGGGATAGTGTTCCAGCCAGCTCCTGGGCACTGGGCACCATCTAGAGGAAGGAGGAGCATGATGCAGCAGGGAATTTCAACACTCACTCCTTAAGCCAGCAGAAAACATGGAGCAGATCTTGTAGAATATCCAACAGCTGTTTCAGGTTGGTGAGAGAGGTGGTCGATGCCCCGTCCAGCCTGACCTGGGGCTTTGAGCAACCTGACCTGCTGGAGTGGGTCCAGAGGAGGCCACAAAGATGATCAGAGGGCTGGAGAACCTCTCCTATGAAGACAGGTTGAAAGAACTAGAGCTGCTCAGTCTGGAGAAGAGAAGGCTCTGGGGAGACCTTAGAGCTACCTTTCAGTATCTGAAAGGGACCTACAGGAAGGCTGGGGAGGGACTGCTTAGAAGGGCCTGTGGGAACAGGGTGAGGAGCAACGGTTTGAAACTGGAGCAGGGGAGATGCAGGCTGGACACCAGGAGGAAGCTCTGCACAGTGAGAGTGGTGAAATAATGGAACAGACTGCCCAGGGATGTGGTTGATGCCCTGTCCCTGAAGGCATTCTACCACACCAAATGGAAGCAATGGGTGTTTGAATGTTACCATTTCTAATCCCAAAATCATTTAAGAGCTTTCCATTTCTTTTTTTGCAATGATTATTTTTTTTTTAAAACAGCAGTATGGAAAGAAGTTGTCAGAATACAGCTTCCTAAAAGCATCTCTGCTTCTCCACACCTCTGCTGTTCAGCAGTGGAGATCACCTTGCCAGTGAGTATGCTTTTCACTCCTCGCTGCCATCGCTTCTGTTGGCATTTAAATAACAGAGCTCTGCTTTGGAGCAAGATGAATAAGCACAGCCACAAAGTCTTGCTTTCCCTTGGAGATTTACTACCAACCCCAGAGAGCTGCCTCTTGGATGCAAAGGATCCAGAAAGAGATGAGTCATGGAGCTGCAGCGTGTTGTAGAGGCCAGCTCCCGAGGAATGTGAGCTATGCCTGAGGATGGGCATTACTCACAGACAGAGAAGTCCCCAAGGGGAAAAACTGGGAGCAGGGTGGGAACAGGTATCCAGCACTGTCCATTACAGCAGCCTTAGGGAACAATGAAGCAAGTGGGAAAACGTTAAGGGTAGGAAGCTGAGGTGCCAGGGAACCAGCGACACAGGAGGAGGCTTGGGAGTCACTGCAGAGCAGCAAAGCACAGCCAGGATGGCGCTGGTGGAGCCTGGCCAAGGCAAGAGTTACACAACAGCTGCTTCGGGCATGACTAAGGCTCTGCTCGTACTCGACCTGAGTGCAGGGTGCCAGGGCTGTGTACCTGTGCCCTGCTACACACACAACAAATAGTTGGGTGGTTACTAACCTGCTTCTCTCTTGCTGCTGCGTGAATCCAGCTCAGCTGGGAGGAAGGTGCATCAGAATCATTTTGGTTGGAAAAGACTTTAAAATCACCGAGTCCAACCATTCTTTAACTCTACCAAGTCTGGAGCTAACCCACGTCCCTCAGGTGTACATCTCTCTGCCTTTTAGCCACCTCCAGGGCTGGGGATTCAACCACTTCCCTGGGGAGCCTGTTCCAGCGTTTCAGTAAAAAAGTTTCTTCCAATATCCAATCTAAACTTCTCTTGGAGCAACTTGAGGTCATTTCCTCTTGTCTAATCACTTGTTACTAGGGAGAAGAAGCCAACACCCCCCATTGCTCCAGCCTTTCAGGTACTTGTAGAGAGTGAGAGGGTCTCCCCTCAACCTCCTTTTCTCCAGGCTAAAGCAGCCCAGTTTCCTCAGCTGCTCCTCAGAAATCTTGTGCTCTATACCCTTCACCTGGACACACTTCAGCACCTCAATGTCTTTCTGTGAGCGAGGGCTCCAAAACTGAACACAGTGCTAAAGGTGCAGCATCACCAGAGCCCAGGATAATCACTTCCTTGGTCCCACTGGGCACAATATTCCTGACAGAGGCTAGGGTGCTGTTGGCCTTCTTGGCCTCCTGGAGCACTTCCAAGCATCGAGCTACAAGGTCATTTATTTATGAGGCAGAGAGTAGGTGGTGAGGTTTCCAGTAGGGATGGTGTGGCAAGAACATGGCAAGGGACAGATGAGTTTATTTCGGGAGCATTTTCAACCTCAGTTTAGTTCCCGTAGAAATTCCCATCAGCTCCAGAGGCCCTAAAAGAACAATCCTGCCTACAGTGGTGCTGCAGCTTCATGTGTTCATAGAAGCACAGAAGCACAGAATAGCCTGGGTTGGAAGGGACCTCCAAAGGCCATCAAGTCCAACTCCCTCTGCAGACAGCAGGGGCACCTTCAGTTAGATCAGGCTGCTCAGAGCCCTGTTGAGCCTCACCTTGAATATCTCCAGGGATGGGGCATCAACCACCTCCCTGGGCAACCTGTTCCAGGGTTCCAGTACCCTCACGGTAAAGAACTGAGGGTGATGCCACCCTCAAGATCAAATAAAAGCAAATCATGAGAGCTTCAGTGATTCACTGCCCAAAAGGTGCTGAGGAAACCAGTCCTACTGATGAAGAAATGCATTGGGTAAGTGTTGGCACTAGGACACAGCAGGGTGGGTATTTACAGCGCTGCATTTCCTCCTGGCATAGAATTCTACTTAGCACACAATGTCTGATGGGGACTTTCAGGGCACGTTACAAAACATCATCTGTGGTTTCTCCTTTGCATTCCCACCACGTACGAAAAGATGAGCTTGCAGTTCTCGGTTCTGAAGACAGGTGGGAGAAACACTACCTCAAAGGACACGGAATACCGGCAGGCTCTTTCCCTAGCCGGCAGTTTGTTCGGAGAACTGCAGCTTGACACTGCCTCTCTCGCAGGAAGCAGCCCTGCTGTAACCTTGGGAGGCTCCAGTGTACTGCTAGAAATGTGGGAGAGGTGCTACTATCAGCAAGCCACTAGGCTGGCAGCCTGGTGAGGTGGCGCCTGGTGAGGTGGCACCTTTCGTCTGCTAGGGATGAGCTGATCAATTAGCCTGCCTTCAAAAGATTCTAAGAGCTACCAGGGTGGTATCTTTCTGAAACTCATTAGCAGCTCTTAAGGGAAACGGTTTCCCCAGGGGAAGCATCCTGTGAAAGCTCCCTAAGTTTCTGTCACTCTACCAGTAAGTTGCTAATGTGTATTAACTAGCAGCATTCTTTAGTGTAAGAAGGTGGTGTGCCACCACTGCAAACACGCTTCACTGAGCACAATGGCTCTTCTAAAGTACGCAGACACTTCTCGAGCTGCCCAACATCCAAGTGTTGGTATCACAGCACTTTTATCTTCAGTACTTTTGTCTACATTTTATGTTGCATCGAACAATTCCACTAACACAAATCCACTTATCAGCCCATCCAGCAGCACACCATACAGCGGTTTCACAGCCCATGTACCTCATGCCTTTTCCTGTAGCTAGGCCCCTCCTAATAGGAGGCAGGGGGCGTTGTGTAGCTCTCTGCTTCTCCCTTCCACCCACGCAGCCCTCTCCTGTGTGCGCCCCTCCATGATCCCCGCTTCGGCTCTGTGCCTCCACCTGCCTGACAAGAAACTGAAGACCCCTAAACCCTGCGCTTTATTTCAAATAAAGAATTATTTCCCGGGCCCCTGTGGGTCTCCTTCTCCCAGCAGGGCAAGAGGCCGTCTCCAGGCCCTGCAGCTCCGACGCAGATGCGGGGCGGGTCGGCAGGACTGCGGGGCAGCTAGGCTCTCCTCCTCCTTCTCCTGCCACAGTGGCAGCCTGCCCGGCGAGGATGGCGTAAGGCCCAGGCAGGGCCCAGCCACCACCTGCGCCAGCCCCGGCCCGAGCTCGAGCCCCAGCCCCGGCCGGAAGTGCCTCCTCCTGCGTCTCGCTCCCGTTGCGTCACCGTCCCTCCCTTCCGGCCCACCACTTCCGCCTCGTCCCCTCCCCGCGCCTCCCGGCGCCGCTTCCCCTCTCGTGAAGCCGCGCACCGCCCCCGTGCGGCGGGCGGCGCGCCCTGCACCTCGCTCCGCTGCTGCCTCTCGGGCCGGAATATCTATGGGGCGAACGGCGATGCGATGAGCCCGGGCGAGAGCCGGACCGGGGCCAGCGCCGCGCACGGCCAGCCGGGCTTCCCCATGGGGGCTCGGCCGCAGTAGGAGCGGCGTCTCCCCGGGGCGCGATCTGCCACCTCCCCTCCCCCTCGGGCCTCCTGAGGAGGATGGCGACAGCGGCCGCCCCGACCCAGCTCGAAGCCGGTGGGTATCGCTGGCGGCGGGGGCTGCCCTCCGCCCCGCCGGCCACCCCCGCCTTCTCCCCTCCGCTCCGTTGTGACCATGTCCCCTTCTTTTTCCCTCCCTGCCCCTCCGCAGAGCTCTACTACCTGATCGCCCGGTTCCTGCAGTCCGGACCCTGCAAGAAATCCGCCCAGGTGAGCGGGGAGCCGGGGGCTCCGGCCGGGCCAAGGCGGGCGGGGACGGGACGGGACAGGAGGGCGGCGGGCGGGGGAGCCGCTGCGCTGCGGGCGCCGGACTCACGTCCTTTGTGTGTTTGTCTGTGTGTCCATCTGTCCCCAGGTGCTGGTGGAGGAGCTGGAGGAGCACCAGGTAAGGCGCCTGTCCCGGCAGGACGAGGGAAGCCCTCGAGACGGGGAGGGGGTGTCGGGGATTGCCCTGCCCGATCTAACCCAGCCCATCTCCTCCCGGGGTTCCGGGAGACCCCGCGGGAGGCGCGGGTGCCCCGCTGCGGGTGGCGGGTCCGAGGGTTCGCGGCGGAGGGGCTCCTCCCCGGGGCGGGCTGGCACCGGCGGGGGCTCCCCTCGCTCGACCGGGGAGAGATCGCTCCGCACGGGGCCGGCTGGGGTCTGACGGCCGTCCCCGTCCTTCCTCCCCTTTCCCCGTTTCCCTCCCGCAGCTGATCCCCCGGCGCTTGGACTGGCAGGGCAAGGAGCACCGCCGCAGCTTCGAGGACCTGGTGAGCCAAGTTTCACTCCCCGACTTCCCCGACAAGTTCCCCCCGCCGGCCCGGCCGCCGCTCCCTTCCCACCCCCGCCCCGTCCTCCCTCACGGGGCTGCGGGCTGCGCCCCGCCGAGGCCGCGGCTGCCGCCGGGCCGCAAGGAGTGCGGAAGAGAGGGAAGGGGAGGCGCGGCCGGGCCCGGGATAGGGACACACACACAGACCGGGGCGGCGGCGGGGGCTGCTTGGTGCTGACTGACTGCGACGTGCTATTGTGGGGCCGGGAGGGTTATCTGAGGGCACGTACCGGGGCCCGGCCCGGCGAATGGCGTCGCGTCTTGCAAGCTGTAGAGCGGCGGGAGGCGATGAAAGCCTGCAGCTGATTGGCTGCGGCGCCGCGGAGGAACTGGCAGGGAGGGCAGGCTGGGCGGGGGGCGCAGGGCTCCCCTTCGTGCCCCCGCCGTCTTGCGAGCCCCTCGCCGGCCGCCGGTTTTCCGCCTCAGCCAGGACGATTTCCCCACGGCCTGCTGGGCCTCCCCCGCCCGGGGACGGTGGGGCGCTTTGATCGGCTTCTGGCAACCGTGCGGGAGCTGCCACTGTGCCCCCTCCGCTTCACGGGGCGGCGGACTGGCGGGCACTTCCCCCCCCGGGGCTGCCTGCGATCGGGGGTGACCGAGCCTCGGCTGCCCCCAGCCCCGCCGTGCGGAAGTGGCAGTGTGGCTAAATCCCAGCCGCCCGCCGGCCCCCGTGGGCTGGAGGAGAGGCCGCCGGGAGTAGGTTGCTGCCGTGGGCCGGCGGCGGAGGGCGGCCGGGGCTGGGCGAGCGGCTCTGGAGGTGGGGGATTACATGTCGACGTGCCGCCGGGCCCGTCGCCGGGCAGAGCTGCTGGGCTGGTTCAGGGATTCCTGGCCTGCGGCTGCAGTCTGTGCTGGAAGGCTGGGCCTGCTTTAATATCAGAAAGGGGTTTTGTTTGGTTGCTTGCTTGGTTTGTTTCGTTTTGGTTTTGACTTCTATTTTTGAAAATGTAACCTCGGAACTATTAAACGCTGTGAAATATATGGAACAGCTGCTTTTGCTAGATGCAAAGCCTACCAACATCTGTCATTGAGGAAGGTCAGCTTCCCTCGGTGCTGCCGAGAAGGGCCTGGTGCACGGGGGTGGAGGTTGTCCCTTCGCAGCCGTGGGATGTGTGTGTTCATCCTGGCCTCGCAGTGAAAGCATCCGAACTGAACACTCGTTTGGGTTTATTTCCGAAGGGTGCAGATGGCCTCGTTTTCTTCCCTGGGTAGTAATGTACGGTCCTGATTTGGCACGTTGCAGTTGGAATGCTGTAAATTCACTCAGCTTTTGGACTCTTCATACACTGCATAGATGTGGCATCGCTGAAAGTTTGCCCTTGCCTTTCCCAGCTAGCACAGTGCAGTGCTGATAGGGAATCTTGACGTGAGCGTTGCTCAAACCGTTTGGTTGGTTGCTCAAGAGTTAGTTTCCCACTTCAGCAATGTTTTAGCAGCTCAGACACAGAGGGGAGAGCTCCTCAACAGTGAGACGAGATGTTTGCACTCGCTGGCTTTCCCTTTCCAACGTGTATTAAGAATTGAAGATGAATGTTGTGCTTCGTCATACCTCTTGTGGATAATTCTGGGACTGTATGTTGAGTGAACAGACAGAGCAAGTACTGCACTCAATAAATTTTAATGCTGTACAGTCTTGCAGAGAACCTGAAATCTAACTATAGCCTGTTTCAGGTTTAGCTTGTGACTACACCTGGTACCCAAGAGGAATGTTAACCGTGGCAGTATGAAATCTGGTTTTAGACATAATATCACTGATTAACATAATCCCCCCCAAAAACCAGTAAAATATACTTCACCCCTCTTTCATCCTGTGGGGCCTGAACAGCAAAGCTTCGTAGCCTTTTTTTGTGTATTAGATGGCACTGTCCTTTTCTTTGCAACTCCAGAAACAGGAGACAAACTGTTGTAAAGTGAGGCTTGGAATTCATGGGACATTGCTACTTGGATAAAATTACCAAAATTAACTATAGGCTTTCTTTATCTGTCTTAAACTGATCAACACTAAGCAGTCCTTTGAGATGGCTTCTTTATCTGGCATTATTTAACTGTTTATCATGATTTGCAATGAGGAGCAGGACTGTAAATAAATCTCTGCAGCAAGGCAGGTTGATGCTGGGTAGGATGAACTGAGTTTTTCTCTCTGTTAATCCTCAGACTGAAGCTTTCACTGCTGAGGATGCTGAAGAAAGGCTTTTTCCCTCTCATTGTCTGGGGTCTGAGGTATTTGGAATTTGGACCTTTGGTTGCATATGATTGTAGATTAACTTCCACCACTCAACTTCAGGGTCGGCTGGATGCCTGAAAGTCTTGCGGAGAACAAAGCCAGGGTTGTGACAAACACAAGTAACTCTGGCCTTTGTTTTAATTATCTCAGTCACATAATGAACCAAAACCAAATGATAGAAGCTAGCAATTGGAGATACACTTGTTTTGTGGTGGTGGGTTTTTTTTTTGTTTTGTTTTGTTTTTCTTCTAGCCCTTTCTCCTCTGTGAACACTTCCAGACAGAGCCCCAAATCCAGTTCCCATCCCTGCCTTGTGCTGCAACTACGCTGGTCAGGCAGGTCTGAGATAATGGAACTTAAGGAGAAGTTGCAAGCCCAGGGGAGGCTGGGTTCACTTTTTTTATTCGTCTTTGCTTGCTTGATATTCTTCTTTTGGCAAACCTGGGAAAATAGTTCTTGCTCTCATTACTAAGGTTCCAACTTTGTTGTCCATTCTGTTTGGCTGTTCAGGTTAGTGTTGGTGTATGGTTCAGAAGAGATACCAATACTCTTGCCATTGAGTAGTACCTTTGGAAATGATAATGGAAATAATCGCCCACAAAGTGACTTTTATCTGGGGAATGTTTACTTCCCCTTCACTCAAATTGTTACTCAAGATCTGAAAACTGTTGAGATTGCTTTTTAATTTAATATTTTACTTCAAATGCCTTTTATGCACAGTAGAAGAGTAACTGAAGACACACTAACAAGAATCATACTCAGCAAGGAAAACCATGCAGAGAATAGACACTGGCTCAGGTGCATTTGTGTTTCCTTTGTCTTTTCTGCTGATTTCCACTTCAGAGTACTTCTGTGCAACATGTGACTGCCTCTCTAGGTAATTCTCCAGGTGTACTCCAGAGAAGTTTTGCTTTGTTATTAACTGCTAGTGGGCTTGAGACACAAAATGTGGTTGCAAAGGAAAGGGTCCTTGTGTTCCCTCTGAGTCATAGAATCACAGAATGTTTAGTTTGGAAGGGACCTTTGAAGCTCCTCTAGTCTGACTTCCCCTGCGATGAGCAGGGACATCTTCAACTAGATCAGGTTGCTCAGAGCCCCGTCCAACCCAGCCTGGAATGGTTCCAGGGATGGGGCTTCTACCAGCCTCTCTGGGCAACCTGAGACAGTGTCTCACCATCCTCAGCATTAAAAATTTCTTCCTTCTATCTAGTCTAAATCTCCTAATTTAAAACCTTTACCTCTTGTCCTCTCCCAACAGGCTTTGCCAAAAGTCTGTCCCCATCTTTCTTACAGGCCCCTTCAGGTACTGAAAGGCCACAATAAGGTGGCCTCACAGCCTTCTGCAGGCTGAACCTTGAGCACATCCAACTTGCATGCAATTAGTGCTCCTATTTTAACTTAACCACAGCAGTTCAGTGTGGAGGCAGCTGTTGCACAGGCGAGTCGAGCTGAACCAACTCATATTATCAGAGCAGTCCCCCTTGGACTGCTGTTTGAAATTATCGTTGTTTATTCCTGGTAAAGATGACTGGCTCCGGTCTGATTTTTCAGGAACTTTTTGATGGGCTGTCTCTCCTGGCTCAGCCTGTTCTGTGCTGAAGACATGTCTTCATTTCAGGCAGAAGAGAAAAACCAGCTATTGCTGGGCAGTGGAGAATCTGCATCTGTGAGCGGCTGTGCTGGTATGGAACAGCTTAGGGGATTTGGCTTTGAGTTTCTGCCTTGCCCATCTGCATTGATTTAAAACTGGCTGGAGTCTGAGGTGCTGTTATTTATAGCTCTTGCCAATCCCAGCATTAGCTGTGGAGAGGTGTCACAGTTTTGTCACCACAGGAAAATGTCATCTGGTAGCATGGTAGTTCCAACCCCTTCTCTCTGGGGCAGCGCAGTGCATAATGGCTTTTTACATCCATGTGCATTAGCATACTGTTGACATCTTGTGCAAGGCCAGTATCTGGGCTTCCTTTTGCTGAGATTCCATATTTGAGGTCTTGAGTAATTTCCTGCTTGCTCAGCTGCCTTGGTCCTCTTGGTCTCCTCTGCTGCCTTTCGATGTAGTTGTCAATTGATTGGTAATTGATTGCTATTTTGGCAAATGGGAGAAGTGTTGTACCGCTGCTTAGAGGCTAGAAATCTGCTGCACAGCTGCCAGCCTGCCACAGGGGACTGGGCATGAAGGAGCCTTCAGAGGTCTGCCTGGCTGCCTGCATTGCTTCTGACATGCAGCTTTTGTGTCAAATGCAGTCTGTGCTTCGAAGCAGTGCCTTGCTGGTCTTTCCACCCAAAAGAGACTTGTCCAGAGCTATCTGGTTCCCATCCTTGGGAAGACAGGCATCTTAGAGTAGTAACCACACAAAAAGGCTTTTCCCCTTTGTTTGTTTCCTGTTTATTGAAACCTTCCTTGGAGGAGGAGTTGTCAGCAGTCCTGCCATGGGAGTGAGATTATTTGTTTGAGGGATCGACAAGCTTCTTGCCTGTGGTCTTAGCTGGCCAGTGAAGACCTTTTGCTTGGCAACCTTTGAGGCTCCCTGGTAATACAACAGCAGAAGCATAAGTTTAGGAGTAGGGCTGTCTCCTAGCCCTGATGTGACTTCACTAATAGTTCTTTACTTGGAGCTGCTTATCGCTGCAGCAACTTATTTGCATACTGGTTCAAACAATCCTGACTGTGAGGACATTCACTCCTGGCTGTTTATGTAGAGGGATTTTTAAAGAGAAGGAATTCACTTCACCAACATTTGGATGTCTTCATACCTAAGACCTGTGTGGTTATCGTGTCAGGACTCCTCTGTAGTACTGTGCCATTCTTGTGCTCTCACATTGTAAGCTCTACAGAGTTTTTCACATCTTAGGGCAACAAAACTTTATCCCAGGGTGCAGAACTTGTTCTCACTTAGCACATTTTCAGCTCTTCTGCATTATTTTAACACTCTCTTTTCAAAGCTTTTGTTAAGCATGTTTTGGGCCTCTCTCATTTGTCAATAACGTCTCTAATGTTCTAATGGTTCTCTAAAACATTTTCTGTTTCTAATGCATTTGAGGAGGTGACAATGTCCTTACCCTTGTTTAATTTGGCTGTGTGGGGCTTGGAGTAGCATATAGTGAGAGGTGTGGCTCTAACTGATCCTAAGTTTTGCCTCTTTCCATCCTTTCTTTAATGAAAATCTGAGTTGGGAGTGTTGGTTTTTCTCACCTGGGTGCTTGCAGCTTCACATTCTGGACATATGTTTGAAATCCATTTGCAGCTATCTCAGAGGTGAAAGGAAGGATTTTTGTTTCAGGTTCTTTAGGGAACCTGAAAATAGAATTGCTTGGTTTGCTCTGGGCTGTGGTTGGAGCATTTTATCTGGAATTTATTATGGAACAAAATCTCCAGGAGAATTTGCTGCTGTTGCTGCCTGCCCATGGAACTGTTTGGTAATAACAGTAGTGATAATATTCAGAGCAAGGGCCACTTAGTTTGGGCTGTTCTGGCTTGTTGAAACATGATAATATGCAGGAGAGAAGTGTGATAGAGCCTTTCTTCTGTGGTGTGGCCTCTTCTGATTGCAGGTGGCAAATCTGGTGAGGAAAGTGTGTTAATAAAGCAAATGGTCACTTTGCTACAGGGCCTGCCCCGTGCAGTATGCTCCATGTTAAATGGCACTTAGAGAAGTTTACAGCTTGATAAAAGTCTGCACTAAAATCTGGACGCTTCAGCTGATTTTCACTCTGGATTCATTTTGCTGGTCTGGGCACTGGTCAAGCAGTGCCTCCCTCCCTGAGCTGCCTAGCTGGGTGTCCTGGGCAAATGACCACCAGGCATGTGCAGGTAGCTGCCCTGTGCTCCAGGAGCCAAGCACATCTGTCCTCCCTCTTTGTGTGTGTGCTGATGTGCTCCTCCCTTGCTATTTTTTTGTAGAAGTGTGACTTACTCTGCAGATCTTTAAGCCACCAAGTCCCTTTCTGAAGTGTCTGAGGAGAGTTAATCAGCATTGCCTGCCCAGTAACTTGAGCTGTGTCTCCACAGTGGGGTGTTTGCTGCCAGGCTTAATTCAGCACCTCTCTCTAAACACAGGATAACAGCAGTGCTTCCAAAACACTGTGCTCCTGAGTGAAAAGAGAGCATTTTGCTGCATTGCACTAGGAGAATGGCTTGGACTTCCTGTGAAATGTTCTGTTTCCAGAGACAGTGCTATGGTTTGGGCTTTTTCCCTACCCTAGAAGTAAAATTCCAGAGCTTCTAGTTTGGTTAGTCTTCTTACACTTTTCATCCTGGGCTTAATAAATTGCTAGAATTGGCAGTTGCTGACTGAGGAACGTGTTACTAATTATCAGAAATGTGTAGGGAAAAAAAGATTAATACTCCTGTGTTATTAAATTGCAGCCTCTCTCTTTAGAATTGCCTTTGTGGCAGATCTTTTCAGGCCCTTTACATACATGGGAGGATAGTACAGGATCATGAAGTACTTGGTAGCAGTAAGACTCTTGTAATACTAGCACCAGGCATGGTGGAGTTAGATAATGGTTGGATTTGATCTTAAAGGTCTTCTCCAACAACAACAAAACCCAGTATGATTCTGTTTCAGGAAGGAGTTAAGAGCAATAGGCAATACAAAAGGTCAGAAAATCCTTTGATCTCATTTTGACTTTTGTTCTATCACATAATTTGCAATGGAAGACAGTTGGGGAGGTACCAATGTTGGAATTCTATGGTCTGGGAGGGAAAAAAAGAAAGGCTGGCTGGAGAATGCAGTTTTGGTGCAAGAGAGCCTTCATAAGAGTCATCCCTTGATGCTCACAGTGTGAAAAATCAGGTGGTGGGACCACGGTAATGCAATCAGCAAGTTTACCTTTTGGTCAGAGCTCAGATTCTTCTGCTTCTATCAAATGCCAGAGCCACATCTGTAACAGGCAGTGACTGAGAGGCTGTGTGGAGAAGCCTGTGTCCCTTCTGTGAAGATTCCAGTCAGATTGGAGGAGTTTTGGTTTGGTTTAGTTAGCTGATTGGTACACACCACTAGAAAAGCCTTTGCTGGTTGGTTCTTTTTTGGTTGAAGTCTTGTCTGTGGGCTGGTGCTGCTCCCGTTGGTAGTGCAGGTGACTGGATTATACAACACATGAGTCAGTGTGGAGGGCCCCACAGCACCACTGCAATTGCCCAATTAGGATGGATGCTTTCCCAATGACATGTAGTCATCATCTGTTTGATGACAGCGTTCTGCCAACACCATTTTGGCAGCAGGTCTGAGTCAAGCACTTACCTTCTCCTCCTGCCTGATGTGTGTGCTGGGGCAGGGGCTGGCCATATCCCTGGGGTCTGGGGAGGTGGGATGATGACGAGGTACAATTGGTTCTGTACCTTGCTTTCCACCAGCTCTGATGCTTCTCTGAATCACAGCTTTGCTCTCCTTGGCAGAAAACCTTTTCCTTCTTCTGTCAGTGTTCCTAGCCAGCCAGGGGAGCTGAAGTAGTTTCCTCCCTCTGCTGGTCATGGCTTTAGCCAATCTGGGAAATCATTCTAGCTCCCAGGAGGGAGCTGCCCTGTCACTGTCACCAATGTTGACGTGTGGCTGAGCACATTTGAAGTGGTCAGGTAGGAGAGAGGGGTATGTGCAGGCATGTGCCTGCTGTTATTCCTTTGCAGTGAGCACTGGTGTGGTCCTTTAGGTCAGCTTTAGAATTACTTGGCATTAGTTTATGGCTTGGTGAAACAAAGAAAGAAACCCTGGTTTGTGACTACCTTTTTCTTCATAATATTGCAACAGAGATAAAAGGTGTACATAATTCTAATGAACTGGAGTTGCTTGGGTTTTTTCCTCATCAATCACAGGTATGTAAGAGCTGAGTGACCTGGTACTGTTGATCTTTAAAAGGAGATGGGTAGAGCTGCATGTCCTGTAGTGAAGGAGCTAAACAAACTCTGGTGTGGTGTGTCACAAACTCCACATCAGAGCTTGTTCCCTCAATAGATGTAGAAGAAGTCAGGCAAGTACAGGACACTCTGGATAATGAGATAGAAGTTAATTGCTGTTTGAACAGACTGTTGGAGAAGCTCTTGTCTCTCCATGAAAAACAGCCTCTGTCTAAAGGGGGGAAAGGAGGTTTTCCAGAGATGACAAAACAGAAGCAGAGCCTACACCCGTGGTCTTACAGATCCTTGTTCCCAGTAGCTAAGAACAGTAGGCTAAATGCTGCTTTGAGGATGAATTTAAGGTTTTTAGGCTTTAGCTCATATGCTCCTTACAGTAACAGGAGTGTCTGGCAAGGGTTTTTCAGCTGAGCACGAAACGCTGTATGTGAAAAAACGCTTTAAAAAGTCTCCAGGCAGTACTTTTGGTCAGAGTACTGCAGTGGGAGCTTTGAGTTTCAGGGATTTGTGTCTGTTGGTAAGGGATATCCCAGAGTACAACAAAACCTATGACCACCTGGAATTTCTGGTCTTTTTCAACACTCCATGTCACTTTGATTGTATCCAAACTGTCTTCTGAGAGGGGCTTCAGCGGTCTCGGGCTTGATTTCAGTAACTTTAGCACTTGCATATGAACCAAAGCAAGGCTAAACCCACACTCAAACATCTGTGTTGTTTATGTGTTTAGGTGGCTGTCAATGCACACATCCCTCCAGATTATCTCCTTAGGATCTGTGAGAGACTTGGACCCCTTTTAGACAAGGAGATCCCACAGAGTGTCCTCGGTGTTCAGACTTTGCTAGGTGTTGGCCGCCAGTCTCTCCTGAGGGCAGCAAAAGGTAAGAGTCTCAACTGGTCTGCAACTGAATTTAATTTTGACAGTCAAACCCCTTTGTGTTTCAACATTGTGCTACCTGTGTGTGTTTGAACGAGCCCTGGGTCATCTCCTGTGCTTAGCAGCATTCTTCACAGAATCACACAGCATGTTAGGGGCTGGAAGGGACCTTGAGAGGTCATCCGGTCCACCCCCCCACGTCAGAGCAGGAGCACCCAGGGCAGGTCACACAGGAACACATCCAGGCAGGTTTTGAATATCTCCAGAGAGGGAAACCCCACAGCCCCCCAGCGCAGCCTGTTCCAGTGTTCTGTCACCCTCACAGGGAAAAGTTGTTTACTCCTGCTTCCATGGAACTTCCTATTCCTCAACTTCCACCATTGCCCCTTGGGCTGTCGTTGGGCATCACCCAGCCGAGCCTGGCTCCAGCCTCTGGGCACTCACCCTGCACATCTTTATAAACATTAATGGGGTTACCCCTTAGTCTCCTCCTCTCCAGGCTAAAGAGCCCCAGCTGCCTCAGTCTCTCCTCATAAGGGAGATGTTCCACTCCCTTCATCATTGTGTGGCTCTTGCTGCAGCCTTGCTAGCATGCAGTTGCTGCTGGCTCTGGAGCACACGTTTCTTTGGTTGAAAATACCATTTTCAGCAGTTCTTGCCTGTAGTTGCCTGAATGTGTGACTTGCTTCCTCTGCCTGCCCTCCCCAGCACTCTGGTGTTTGTGTAAATGAGGTGATGAGCTGCATTAGAGATGTGATCCATCTAAAATGCAGCTATTCTTTCATTTACACCTGCCTGGCTCTAGAAGAACCCAGCAGTTTATATATTATGCTGGGCTGTTTTTCAGGCTAATTCATTCCATTTGTTCCATTATTTGATTCCCTGGCTGTGCAGGCAGCTTGAAGGGCAGGCTGGGATTTGGGGCAGCATTTATAGGATGGTAGGAGGTGAGACTGATTGTTCTGTGATTCTCCTGCTTGTCCTTGCTTGAAAGTTAGTTTGAACACAAGCCCCTGTGCCTTTCATGAGTAAAGCACCAGTCCTGTTCCTTTGAAAACCTGCTCTGCTTGAGATAATGATCCCGAGAGTGCAGATTTGTGTTACAGCTAACTAGATCTGAGAGCCATCTGCTATTGAAGAGAGTGGTTCCTCCCTTCCCTCCTCACTCCATGTCCCTGCCACTTCTTCCCTGTCAGAGCCAGAACTTATTTGATCCTGTGATGTGCTGATTCAGAGAGCTAATATGTTGCAAAATGTGTTATTGCCGTTGTAGTGAATGAAATTAGCTCGTGGAAGGATGGGAGTGCGGAGGTGACATGGGAGAGGAGCAGGATGGGAGAGCAGGACCTTCCTGTTTCTGTGGCAGCTGAGCATTTAATTTACCACATCCTATGAAGTCACTCTCTGATGCTAACTGGGCCTGTGGCATTCTGCTGTTGCACTGGGCATCACCTGGAGGGATGTGCCACTGGCAACCACTGCTCCTTACACAGAGTTTTGGGGCTGAATCTTGTTTTGCCTGTAATTGGCTAGAGGAGATCAGGTTTTCAAGGAAGTCTGCAGAGAAACAGTCCTTCACTTCACATTCAGGATTCATCTGAGAAGAAAACAGCAACAAAATACAAAGAAGACAAACAATTTTGGTGCAGGGAACCAGAAGTTTCTCAGGTGAATTAGGGAACAGAGGCTGGATTGATCACTGAAAGATGTAATGCTTCCTAAACCATGTGATAAATGTACTGCAAAGAGATTCCTGCTAGATTTATGGCGGAGTTTCTTCACCCTCAGAGGAAGGTGCTGTGACGTTGTGCTACTTGGTGTGTAAATAACACTCAGTAATACCATCAAGCCTTCTTCACAGTTGACAGAGTGGATTTTTGTTCCTTCTAGTTTAAAGCTATTTTCATTTATTTTAGGAAGTCTGAGTGCTATTTTTAATGTGTGTCATTGTAGTACCCTGTGGTACACTTTGGGTCTCAAGCAGAAAGGTGCTTTCAGGAGTGTCTTTGGGTCATGTAAGCTTATGCACTTCATATTGAGAGACCTAAAGGGTGATGCACAGACCCACCAATCTGTGGCACTATCCTTCTGTTTCAGTCCTTACTCATTGTGGAAGCTCATTTCTCTCCTTTCCAGATGGCCAGAAATGGAAGACATCCAGGTCTAATTTCTGAGGCACTCTGAACAGTCTCAGAAAAATCACTATTGTTCTAGAGAGAAGGCTCTCTGCAGCCAGTTGGCAGCAGATAGCTGGAGAGGCTTTAAAGAGACTGCAGTAAAAAAAAATAATCAAAAAACCCAACCCAATTTTTCTTGGGGGGCAGGGTGCAAAGGAGAGTCTGAAAGGAGGGCATATTGCCACCAATTGCAGGAAAACAGATTTTATTGAGGCAAGACCAAAAAAATCATCTCGCTTCTCTCACTTTGAGGGAGCAAATGTGTGCCTGTATGCCTGTTCTCAACAGTACAGCTCATAAGAAGGAGGGCTTCTATGTGCTGGCACTCAAAAAGTACCCAGGTTTGGTCTTGCTTCCGTGCAAAGTGCACCCACTCTTGGAATTCTCTCCTTCTTTCCATCACTTTTGACTCCTCGGCAAAACGAAGCAAAAAAGGAAGCTGAGCCCATCCACAGCCATACTGCTCAGGAGCTAGAAAGCAGAGTAGCAACTCTTGGAAGGCAACTCTTGCGTTGGGCTGCTGGGAGTGGGTGCTTGATGCTCTTGGTTTTGAAGAACAGATGAGTTGGACCTGGTTTGGCTGATTGTTTCACTAACCTGCTGTTACTCTTCCTGGTACAGACTTCAGGCACACGCTATGGAAGGGATCTGCGTTTGCAGCCCTGCACAGAGGCCGACCTCCAGAACTACCTGTGAACTATGGGAAGCCACCAAATGTGGGTGAGTTTTGCCACATACCTGAGGTGGTTTGTTTCCTTCTGTGGTTTTATTACTGCTCCAGCTGAAAGGTACTGATGTGAAACGCTGCTGTGGGGTTGTGCTGATGGCTTTTTGGACATTTCAGTATGTGTCAGGCTGAAGGAAAAAAAAGGTTTCTCACTGCCCACAGAATAACCCTCGTTGGATTGTTCAGGCTTGCATCTTCCAGGCCATGTGTACACACCTTAAAGCATTGTGGCCATGTGGAAAAGCTTTCCTGTTTGGAGGGCAGCTTGCTGGAGTACTTTTTTTGTGTGATGCACCACTACATAAAATTACAGAATCATTTTGGTTGGAAAAGACCTTCAAAATCATGGAGTCCAACCATCCTCTGACACTACCAAGTCTGGGGCTATACCATATTATCATAGTGTTGTTAGAGTTGGAAAGGGCCTCAAGGATCATCTAGTTCCAACCCCCCTGCCATGGGGGCGGAACTAGATCAGGTTGCCATGTCCCTTGGCACCACATCTCTGCATGTTTTAAACACCCCCAGGGATAGGGATTCATCACCTCTGGGGAGTCTGTTCCAGTCTTTGAGAACCCTTTCAGTGAAGAATTCTCTTCTAATAATCCAACTTAAACCTCCCCTGGTGCAACCTGAGGCTATTTCCTCTCATCCTATGGCTTGTTAAGGAGAAGAGGCCAACACCCACCTCACTACACCCTCCTTTCACTGGGTTGTAGAAAGTGAGAAGGTCTCCCCTCAAGCTCCTTTTGTCCAGACTAAACAACCCCATTTCCCTCAGCTGCCCTTCACCAGACCTGGTCTCCAGACCCTTCACCATATTCATTGCCCTTCTCAGGACCCTCTACAGCACCTCAATGTCTTTCTTGTTGTGAGGGCCCCAAGAGATGCTTATAAGAGGGAATGGGCATGGAGACAATCTTTTCCTTCAGGAATCTGACCAGAACAAAGAGCCTGATTCCCAGGGAACTTTTTTTTTTTGCCTCAAGAATTCCTTTGAGTTTGATTATGACAGAAACCAGACTGCTTGCAACATCCTTCTCCAAAAAGGAAATCATCAGCAGACCAACATTTGTGTTGCTTCAGTGTCAGTTGTCCACACAGATAAAGAACTCCTATAAAACTCAGGTCTATGGAGGCCTTCAGCTTACAGATCATCAAAGAGCTTAGGCTTGTTTTGCTTGAGTTGGAAAGTATTTTCCTTGTATGGCCTGAACTTTCATTAACTACTTTTATAGCAAACAAATTAGATTCTTGCAAGCATACATGTAAGTCCTGTTGGGTCCTGGTTTGGTTTTTATTAGGGTATTTTATCTGAATTTGCCATGTGTTTGTGCAACTGGAGAGCCCTTCCTGGTTGGTTAAGGAATGCATCATGTGAGGATGATGATGACACTCTTCTCTTTTCCACCATATGCTTCTGTGCTTTCTCATTGCTAAAGAATTAATCTTTGTCAGACACCAAGTGTCAAAGCCTGGGCTGTTTGTGGTTGAAATTGATAGGGTGCTTTGCATAAGCCCTGAGGTGTGCTGACAGCAGTGTGATGGAATAACCAAGTTAAATGTGGATCTTCTGCATGTAAAAGGAGTGGCTGTGTGCCTGCAACCAGTGCATGGGGAGCTGTTGAATTACTACTGCAGAGAAGGGCTTGGAGGTGCTGGTGGATAAAAAGCTGGACACAAGTTCTCTCATAGGCCAGAAGGCCAGCTGTGGCCTGGGCTGCATCTTCAGCAGCGTGGGCAGCAGGTGGAGGCAGAGGATGCTGCCCCACTGCAGCACTCTGCTGAGAACCCACCTGCAGTGCTGGGGGCAGCTCTGGAGTCCTTAGCAGAGACATGGACCTGTTGGGGCAGGACCAGAGAAGGCCACAGAAATGATGCAAAGACTGGAAGTTCTCTGCTGTGAAGACAGGCTGAAAAGAGTTGGGGTTGTTCAGCCTGAGGAGAAGGTTCTGGGGGGACCTTCTTGTGGCCTTTCAGTACTTCAGGGGGCCTGTAGGAAAGATGGGGATGGACTTTTAGCCAGGGCCTGTTGTGGCAGAACAAGGAGTGATGGTTTGAAACTAAAAGGGGAGATTTAGACTAGATGTAAGAATGTTTTTACACTGAAGGTGGTGGGACGCTGTCCCAGGACAGCTAGAGAAGTGGTAGGTGCCCCATCCCTGGAAACATTCCAGGTCAGGTTGTTTGGGGCTTTGAGCATCCTGCTTGAGTTGAGGATGTCCCTGCTGACTGCAGAGGGGTTGGCCTAGATGACCTTTGGAGGTCCCTTCCAACCCAAACCATTCTATGGCTCTCTACTTCTGCTTTTGTCAGATAATTTGAGTCATACTGAGGACCTTCAAAAGAGAAAACCATTTGCATATATTAAAACTACTTCCAGTTCCTAATATTTCATATATATACATATATATATATATATATAATGATTATTTCTGTACATGTCTGTGTGTTTATTCCTCTAGGCTGGTTCTGCAGTTCCTTTATTGCTAGGACTTGGGCTGATGGCTTGCAAACCCCCCAGATATACTCAGCTTCTGTAGGTGCATTTTTGTAAGGCCTCTTGGATCAGTTCTTTAAGGTCTCTTCCAACCCAACCCAATCTATGAATTAGTCATTCCAGTATGACAAAGGTCTGTGCTGCTAGCTTGGTGACTGTGTAGTGACAAAGACACCAGAATGATTTGGTTTTAATGTTTTCTTGACAACTGTTTTTTGAAGGGATGCAAAGGTCTGAGAATGGAACTGGGTCTTTCAGAGCCAGAAGTGAATTTCTGACAGTATTGCTTCCTGAAGGAATCCAGTCCTCCTTCCTGGTGCCAGTTAGTGTCTATACAGATTAAAATAAGAAGCTGACTACACTGAAGCTGTGCAGAAGGCAGAACTTTGGTTTGGGGATAGCCTGTTGTGATTTCTGAGGTGGAAGTCACAAAACTTCTGAATTTGCAACCTGGATGCTTTGTACCTGGGGAGCAGTGACAGCCACAGGTGCTGCAGTGTGTCTGTGGCTTGCTTCCAAGTACAAGGTGGTGAAGTATGCCCAACCTCATTAATATATTGGTTTAATTGTGACTTCCTCTGCTCTGCTGGCTTAGATTTGGCTTAGATTGGATGTTAGGAAGAAGTTCTTCACCATGAGGGGGTGAGACACTGGCACAGGTTGCCCAGGGAGGTGGTGGAAGCTTCATCCCTGGAGGTTTTAAGGCCAGGCTGGATGTGGCTGTGAGCAACCTGATCTAGTGTGAGGTGTCCCTGCCCATGGCAGGGGGGTTGGAACTGGATGATCCTTGAGGTCCCTTCCAACTCTGACAGTTCTATGATTTAGAGGTTTCTGGAGTTGCATGCTGAGGGAGCTGGGCTGAAGTAACAGACACCCATAGGAGTGTGTGTTCATGAGTGAGATGAAATGCTTGTGTCATTGCCTGGGTAGACTGGTTCTGCTTAGAACTAGCGCCAGAAGTGTTTGTAGATCACTTCCCTTCCACTGATAAGGATTTGAGCTGCCAGGGTGGTGTTTTGCAGTGAGAATGGGATTGCCCTCCCAGCTGGAGAAGTCACTTGCTGCAGTGCTTTGCCTTTCCAGCTGCTTGGGATGGGACCTTGTGGTCTGTACTCCAAAAGAAAAGGTCATGCACAGCCAAACTGGAGCAAGAAATCAGTGCTGACTTTTCCCAGCCTGTTTTTGCAGAGCTGGGAATCTTCTGGCTGGGAGAGTCTCCAAGAAAGTGCTGACCTGTGGAAGTTGTGCTCAGGAATGTATTGTTTGGCTGTTCAGTCTTGGAGATGTGTGGTGATCTGCTGGGGGAGGAGAGGAACAGAAAATGCTGCCTGACTTCAGCTGCTGACAGGATGCCATGGCAAATGCAGTGAGGATGGTCTGAGAGCACCTCTGCTAAGAGGACAGGCTGAGGCAGCTGGGGTTCTTCAGCCTGGAGAAGACAAGACTCCAGGGGCACCTTAGAGCTGCCTTCCAGTGCCTGAAGGGATCCTACAGGAAGGCTGCCATAGAGACTTCCCATAAGGGTGTGTAGAGACAGCACAAAGGGGGAATGGTTTAAAGCTGAGGCAGAGCAGCGTTAGACTGGAGCTGAAGAAGTAGCTCTTCAGTATGAGGGTGCTGAGACTCTGGCACAGGCTGCCCAGGGAGGTTGTGGATGCCTCCTGCCTGGGAGTGTTGAAGGCTAGGTTGGATGAGGCCTTGAGCAGCCTACTTGAGAGATGTCCCTGCTATGGCAGGGGGAGGTTGGAGCAGATGATCTCTGAGGTCTTTTCCAGCCTGAGCTATTCTATGATTTTAGACCAGTTCTTTGCACATGTTACAGCAGTGCTGTGTTTAGGACTCTTGGTGCTTTTCCAGTTAAAAGGCTGAAGGATTGGTGCCTAGCTCAGCAGTGGGAGTTACTCACAACAAACTCCCTTTGAAATACTACTTCCATTTTGCCTGAACTTCTTGTTTTTTGCAGGCAACACAAAGCAGAGGAGGAAGAAGGTGCTTTTCCTTCTGTAGCTGATGGCTAGAGCTGTTCTGAGTATGAAAATCCTTTTATGTTGGTAACTGTTGTTAGTGAAAATTTGGAACCAGAAGGTTCATGGCATAGTTTGGGGGAACCAGTTCAGCTGGATGGAAATTTACAGTCAAGGTGATCCAGCTACCTTAGGCCTGCCAAATAGCAGGGCTCTGATGAGGTTAGAAATCGATGGTGTTTCTCTGCTGTAAATGAGTTCCATGCGCTCAGCAGCTATGAAATTTGGAACACTTTGTTCTTTTGGTGCTTTTACTGGTCCTAGCTGGCTTTGTGGCCACACAGCCATTCTCTGATAAGCTATTTTGCATGTGTGAGCCAACTGTTTATTTTCCAGCGTTCTTATGAAATCCAGACTCGTGTTTCTTCGGCGCGCTGTGAGTGGTACCTCCTCTGAGTGGTCTCTCTTGTGTTGGGGCCCCCAGCACGAGAAGAATGTGGCCAGAGAAGGGCCACAAAGATGATCAGAGGGCTGGAGCATCTCTCCTTTGAAGACAGGCTGAGAGAATTGGGGCTGTTCAGCCTGGAAAAGAGAAGGCTTCAGGGAAACCTTAGAGCTACGTTTCAGGATCTGAAGGGGAGCTACAGGAAGCCTGGGCAGGATCTGTTTAGAAAGGCTTGTAGCAATAGGATGAGGGGCAGTGGTTTGAAACTGGAGCGGAGGAGATTTAGGTTAGACATCAGGAGGAAGCTCTTCGTGAGAGTGGTGAAATACTTCAAAGGCCGAGGGCTGCGAGAAGGAAATGCAAACATGCATGGGTATTGCCACAGGTTACTCTCAGTTACTACCAGAAGCTGATGCTTCGAGCAGGCACTTGCGTGCCTCTGGCAGCCAGGGCTTTCCCCAGCGTGCCTGTGCTGGTGCTGAGGTGTGAGCAGGATGCTCCTACCACAGGCTGAGGGAGAGCAAGCCCGTCTTTCCTCATGGCAGCACTGATGGCACCCAGGGGGCAGCCAGCTCAGCAGCTGGAAGTGAGGAACTTCATCTGAGGAGGCGTCCTCCCTGTTTGTGGACAAAACTGGATCCCTTTTCTTACTAAGCAAGCCGGGTGTGCTGCCTCCCCTTACCGGGCAGCCTGGGTGTGCTGCCTCCCCTTACCGGGCAGCCTGGGTGTGCTGCCTCCCCTTACCGGGCAGCCTGGGTGTGCTGCCTCCCCTTAACGGGCAGCCTGGGTGTGCTGCCTCCCCTTACCGGGCAGCCTGGGTGTGCTGCCTCCCCTTACCGGGCAGCCTGGGTGTGCTGCCTCCCCTTACCGGGCAGCCTGGGTGTGCTGCCTCCCCTTACCGGGCAGCCTGGGTGTGCTGCCTCCCCTTACCGGGCAGCCTGGGTGTGCTGCCTTTTAATGTGAAATAGGAGCAGTGCAGCTTTGTAAGTTTTTCCTGGCAAGGCAGAGTGAGGGGGCAGACTTGGCTGCTGTTGGCCCCACTATGGCATGAAGCACAGCAGCTAGGAGATAGGCTGCTAGAACTCTTTTTCAGGGCTACTAAGTTGCTAATTCTCTGTTTAGGAATTGTTTATTTGTAATGCATTCAGGCCTTAGGAGTACAATAGCTTCACTGTACTGAAGAAAGCAAACTTCACAGGGACTGTTTTTTTTTTGTCATGTGTGGGTAACTCCTTAGTTAGATACTGTGTATTAATCTTCTACCAGGAGAAGTGGAGTTGGGGATGTTTTTGTTTAGTGGGATGGTTTTACTTTGCAATGTCTTTGAAAGCAAAGATAGTTTATGAAGTGTGGGAAGACAGAAGTCTCAATCACAGCTTTGGGTGTAGATTTTAATTTTTTGTATTTATTTTTCTATAGCCTAAACATCTTGGAGTGAAGATCAGATAGGTTGAATACTTGCTACTTTCAGTTGCAAGATGCTGTTGCTTTGCTAGAGGTGACATTTCTTATGGCATGACAATGACTCCCTGTTTCTCTGGAACTTGGGATCAACCCTCTCAAGGGTTAAGGCTGGGCTGGATGCTGAACAACTGACAGACACTCTCTATTAACCCCTCCCCTTCCCAAGGGGGAAAGAAAGAGAATAATGGACAGAGGCTTATGAATTGGAGAAGAAAACTAAAACTACTTTAATGAGAATAATAACAACAATAAACTCTCTACAAAGAGATACAAGGCCCCCGGTGGCAGCTACATCACTGCCACCACTGATGCTGCTGCAGGAGTCCCAGGCTGGACTCAGCAGCAGATGGGAACCAGATTCAGGAGCAGGATTCTGGAACTGGATTCAGGACCTCGTGGCTCAGGATCAGAGGCAAAACAAACAGAGTCCTCCTTGGGCACTGAAGAGAAGAGGCTTGTCCCTGGTAATCCCTCAGCTGTGTACTGAATGTGACGTAATGGAATCCTTTGTTGGTCACTTTAGGGTCACCTGAGCTGTCTGCCTCTCACTGTAGATGCAACCTTTTACTCTGTACCTCCAACACAGTACAAAAGATGTAGCAGTGACCTTGGTCTGCACCCCAGACCTTGGTAGTGACTCTAACCATCAGCAGCATCACTGCTAGCAGCAGCCTGTGAAAACATGCCAGGAACTCCAGAAAGTGCCAGCACTGAGAAGAGACCGAGCTGGAAAGGGAAATCCCTGAACTGAGAAGAGACCGAGGTGGAAAGGGAAATCCCTGAACAGAACCAGCTCTGCTCTAACTCAAGGCAGGACAATTTCATAATCCGTGCTTCTTATCTTTTATTTCTGCATGGGAGATGGAGGAGTCTTGTCCCTGTTGTGCAAACAGGGAAGTGGCAAAAATGAAGTGATGTTCTCATCCTCTGAAGCTGAACTGAGTGCGAGTCTGGGACTCGACTGTTCAAGTCGGCTACCAAATGCAAGGTGGTGTGACTTAGGTGCCTGACTATTTGTTACACCTTTTAATGCTTTATTCCTGAATTTACAACAAAGAGCAGTGGCAAACCTTCAGAAGCATTGTGTGGGAACACTGTAGTGCAGAGAAGGTGGTGGGATTATGGGGAATACTTGGGGGGCTTGGACTAGGTGATCCCCAGAGGTCTCTTCCACCTCCTGCCCTTCTGTGCTTGTGAAATGCAAGCAGAACTTCTAGATTCACATGGCATGGTTCTTGGTATGTTCAAAAGAAATAAATATATCAGTATGTTCAAAGCCATTTGAAAGTGTTTAAAAGCAGATACTCTGTCAGTATGTGTTTAAATGACTGAAGCATTGAAAGGCACAGCAGAGTTACAGCAGTCCAGTGGAGGCTGAAAGGATGCTGATAGGACAGGGGCATCTCTCTGGCAAGGAAAGGCTGAGACACCTGGGGCTGTTTAGCCTAGAGAAAAGCAGCATGAGAGGGGATCTGATCTATGTGGAGTGGGAGGGTGAGAAGATGCGGCTAGGCTCTAGCCCCATCTGGCTAGAGTGGTGCCCAGCAACAGGAGAAGAGGCAGCAAGCACCAACTGGAACCCAGGAGCTTCTGTCTAAACACGAGGAGAAAATTCTTTGCTATGAGGGTGCCAGAGCCCTGGCCCAGGCTGCCCAGAGAGGTTGTGGAGTGTGCTTCTCTGGAGAGATTCCAAATCTGCCTGGACAGTGTGATCCTGGACACCCTGCTGTGGGTGACCCGGCTTTAAGCAGGGGGGCTTGGCCTAAACATTCCCCAGAAGTCCCTTCCATCCTTACCAGCCTGGAGTTCTATAATTAGCATATTGCCCAATGAGTACAGCTCTCTGTTGGCACGACAGTGGCCACTGTGTGGGGGAAAGGGGTCTGTGGTATTTATAAGAACTTAGCTTTTATGCTGACAAATAGTAAATAAAATCATGTGGAGGCAAACCTGATGCTGCCTTTGTGCAGCATTTCTCACCGTGGGGTTCTTGTGCCCTCCTGTAAGAGGTGGGGAAAAGGAGTTACAGATGAAATGCTTCCTTTGCTGGAGGAGACAGCTTCATTTAGCAGTTTCTGTACAGTATCAGATAGCAACTGAACAGTAGGGAGAAAATCAATTCTTTTGGTTCAGTGTGTTTTGCTTTTTCTTGCGCTGCTGAGCGTGTGCTTTTACATGACAAAGGAATGGTGACTGAAGATGAGGTCAGGCTGGGAGCCTGATGGCTTTTGCAAGCAGCTACACCTTTGGAACTTTCCCCCCACCCCAGTACATAA
The DNA here is from genome assembly GCA_033816785.1 of Picus viridis. NCBI lineage: Eukaryota > Metazoa > Chordata > Aves > Piciformes > Picidae > Picus > Picus viridis. The sequence goes on along the minus strand of CM066580.1, from coordinate 21,587,336 downwards.
TGCTTCAGTTGCACTCAGTGATTAAAACCAGTCCCAATTCCAGAGCATCAAACAAAGCACCTTTATGGAAAGCTGGAAACAATTTCTTTTCCTTGCCCCTTTATCTCCCTGCTGCATATAAATACTTCAGTCTCCTAAATTTACCCAAGTGTGTTATGGGACAGCAACCCTCTAGAATCATAGAATTGTTAAGGTTGGGAAAGACCTTTAAGACCAAGTCCAACCCTAACTCAACTTCCATGACCACTAAACCATATCCTGAAGCACCACATCTACAGCTTCTTGAACACTTCCAGGGTTGGTGACTCCACCACCTCCCTGGGCAGCCTGTTCCAATGCCTCACCATTCTCTCAGTCCAATTTGAACCTCCCCTGGCACATTTCCTCTTATCCTGTCACTAGTTACTTGGGAGAAGAAACCAACATGAGCCTTGCTCCAACCTCCTTTCAGGTCGATGTAGAGAGCAATAAGATCTCCCCTCAGCCTTCTCTTTTCCAGACTAAACAACCCCAGCTCTCTCGGTCTCTCTCCTGTGATGCCCTCCAAACCCCTCCCAGCCTCTCTGCCCTTCTCTGGACACACTCCAGCACCTCAATGACTTTCCTATCCTGTGGTGCCCAGAACTGAACCCAGTACTCAAGGTGTGGTCTCACCAGTGCCAAGTACAGGGGCACAATCACTTCCCTACTCCTGCTAGACACACTGGTTTTGATCCAGGACAGGATGCCATTGGCCTTCTTGGCCACCTGGGCACACTGCTGGCTCCTGGTCATCCTGTTATCCACCAGCACCTGCAGATCCTTTTCCACCAGGCAGCTTTCCAGCCACCAGCGTTGACCTTTCAGTGCTGGGTCAAAGATTGGACTGGATGATCTCAAAGGTCTATTCCAACCAAATATATATTCTGTGATTCTGTGAGATTCTATGAGTGAATGCCAGTAAGCAGATCTGTTGGCTGCTGATGAACTCAACACTCGGAGTAACTTGTCATTGTGATGAGAAGTCTTTATTTTACTTCAATTTTTGGCTAGCAGGCCGGGGTAGTGTGGTAGGTATTGAAGGGCATCACCAGGAGTGAACTTTCTCTTTTACAAGGCTATGCAGAATGATTTGGTAAGGTGGAAGAGGCTCAGATTTATGGGTTGTGATGACAAAGCTGTTACCAAGCACAATCTTTGATGTAATATTTGTTTATTTTGAGTTCTGGGGAAAAAACTTCCTGTCTTCATTTTCCTCTTCTTTTGTTCTTTGTGTGTGTGTGTCTCCCAGTAAATATAATCTCTGCCAGGCAATTAACTGGATGTGGACGTTTCAGCCACTTGTTCCCAACATCCACCTACCAACACATGAAGATGCACAAGAGGATTTTGGGCCATCTCTCATCTGTTTATTGTATAGCCTTCGATCGCAGCGGGAGGAGGATTTTTACAGTAAGTTCAAATCCAGGTGGGGCTTGTCTTGGACAGTGGATTCGCTTGCTTTGATTCCTGTCCCTCTGGAGTCCCGCAGCAGCCTCCCAGGCGCTGACTGAGGAGCAGACACGGCTTCCAGATGAAAGGACGGCAATTAAAAGCTGGCGGGGTGTGGGAAACTCCTCTCTCTCCGCTCATTTGCGCTTGGCGTTTTCAAGCTGCTCGCAGCTCCAGCAGACCGAAACTTCTGCAGCTCTTGTGCTTCCCCACCTTTGACAGCAGCCTTGTTCCAGCCCAGGGCTCGCAAACCTCACTTGAAACACGTGCTTGATTTCCTTTATTTATCATCTTTGCTCCTGACTGGCACCTGCGGTATTGTGGGATTGGGAATTCGTTTGGATGCTGCTTGCCGGGCAAATCTTAACGCTTCCTTTCAAACTGCATTTTACCTTTGGTAACCTTGGGAATGCTGGCAAGCCTTGCCTTGCGTTTCACTGACAACTCGATGATGAATACAAAATCTCATTACTTCATCTGCAGTTTACTTCCCTACTAAATTTACTTCCTAGAAAAGTGAATATATGAATGTTAGTGGAAGTTTCTCTCCAGGCCGTATTGCCATACAGTATCCTGTGCTACTTGTGCAGCTTCAAAACTGAACATTCTTAGTTCTTTCAGACTAAGGATGCACCTTCTAGCTGGTAACGTTAATCTCCGGATTGTTTTATCTTTGCCTTCTGCTCCTGTCACTAAAAAGCTTAGAAGCAGGTTACCTGGCAGGCTGGTTGTTGTCTTTTTGTATCCTTGATGGCTTTCCCCCTCATTATAAGCTGGTCAAATAGCAATTACTAATGTTATTAATGCTAATTGCTCTGGGTCATAGTGAGGACCTTTCCATTTCTGTTTACACCAGAAAGAAATCTTTCTCCTCTGCAGTTAATGTGAAGAACTGGAAGTGATTTGGGTTTGAACGTAGCTGCAGTTAATAAAATGTCATTTCAAGTCCAAGGGTGTTGCTGTTGCAGTTAGTTTTATTGTCTTAGGCTCATGAATAGAGTGGCAATCCTAGATGCTAGGAGGAGGAGTTTTTGTAGTATCTGAATAGTGGAAAGGTCCAAAAGCTTTGGTCAATATTGGGATTGAGGATGAAATTAACCTAACAGCTGCTCCTATAGTTTAAAGTATTTTACAGTGATATGAATTGGATATGATTTGAGTTGTGTCCTGTGCAGGGCTCAAATCTCACTGACACAGCTTTTTGGCAGCACAGTCTCTGTCTTTGATTGGTCCAATGTTCTCTTAACAGAAATTGAACCTCCTTGTGCAGCTGCCTCACAGCTCCAGGAGGCTCTGAGATGCCTCAGACGCTTAAATGCTCTTTTTCCTTAGAGCTTAAGTCTTGGGATTACTCTGATTCTACAACTGCCTTGATGTGGCCTACACAACTAAATGTGTTTTACTAGTAGGTAATGAAATGCTTTATCTGCTTAAATTTACCTTAATTATTACTGAACTGTGCCAAGAAGGAGTCGTATGAGCAGCACTAATGAGATTTTAGTATGAAACAGAAGGCAGTGGCTTCTGTTCTGGCCTCACAGGATGCTTCCCAGCCTCCAAGGGTTGAGCCTTTGTGGCATCCTGTAGAATCATAGAATCAATAAGGTTGGAAAAGACCTCAAAGATCATCAAGTCCAACCTGTCACCCAAGACCTCATGACAACTAAACCATGGCACCAAGTGCCATGTCCAATCCTTTTTTGAACACCTCCAGGGACGGTGACTCCACCACCTCCCTGGGCAGCACATTCCAAGGGCTAACAACTCTCTCTGTGAAAAACTTTCTGCTCACCTCCAGCCTAAACTTCCCCTGGCACAGCTTGAGACTGTGTCCTCTTTTTCTGGTGCTGGGTGCCTGGGAGAAGAGGCCAACCCCTTCCTGGCTACAACCTCCCTTCAGGTAGTTGTAGACAGCAATAAGGTCTCCCCTGAGCTTCCTCTTCTCCAGGCTAAACAACCCCAGCTCCCTCAGCCTCTCCCCACAGGGCTGTGCTCTAGACCTCTCTGCAGCCTTTTTGCCTTTCTCTGGACACATTTCAAGAGTCTCAATGTCCTTCAATTGAGGGGCCCAGAACTGGACACAGGACTCAAGGTGTGGCGTAATCAGTGCTGAGTACAGGTGCAGAATGACTTCCCTGCTCCTGCTGGCCACACTCTTCCTGATCCAGGCCAGGATGCCATTGGCCTTCTTGGCCACCTGGGCACACTGCTGGCTCATGTTCTGCCATCTGTCAGTCAGTCCCCCCAGGTCCCTTTCTGTCTGTCTGCTCTGCAGCCACTCTCTCCCCAGCCGGCATGGGGTCGTGCAGTGTGTTCTCCTGGCAGGTGACGCCGCGCTGCTGCTTCAGCCGCCTGTCCGCAGCGCAAACGAACTGATTCCCTGTCCCCTTTGGACGTGTTTTTGTGTGGCATTAGGGGTCAGATGATTGTTTGGTCAAAATCTGGGCTACAGATGACGGGCGGCTGCTGTCGACGCTGCGAGGGCACTCGGCTGAGATCTCAGACATGGCTGTGAACTACGAGAACACTCTGCTCGCGGCGGGCAGCTGCGACAAAGTCGTCCGGGTGTGGTGTCTGCGGACCTGCGCCCCAGTGGCAGTGCTGCAGGGCCACTCGGCTTCCATTACTTCCATACAGGTAAAAGACAACATGGGTGTGGTTTGGGTTTTTTGTTTTGCTTTGTTTTGTTTTCCCCCTAACCCTTTGGATTCAAATGATTATGAGAGATGTGGATAGCAGTCGGAGAGAAAAAGTCTTTTGATCGCCAGCAGTGTACTGAAGGGTTTTGTTTCCTGACAATTCTCTCCTGTCAGAGGCCAGCTGCTGCCTGAGGTGATGATCCTGCTTCTTCCAGCTACTTTTCACTATGTTGTCCCATTGCTGCTCCCTTAAAACTAGCAAATACATGGTGTTGTGGGTTGAAGTTCCCCCGGCATTAGCTTTGCCAGACCAACTCAGTTAGAAGCAAATGGAAGCTGTACTTACAAGCAAAATCTACACTCTACGATGGGATGCAATGAATATGTACAAAAATATGCAGTATTTGCAATATTACACAGATATTTACAATTGGCAAACAACACAAAAAGCCCCCTGGTCAGAGACCAGGGAAGCTGTTCCACTGCCCCCTCTCCCCCTGTCCCACAAGAGAGAAAGAAGCAGAGAGAAAGCAGTTGGTTAGACTTAACTAAACAATGCAGCCAAGGTCAGCTGGCAAGCAGGTAAGTCTCTCCCAAGTGAAGCAAGCAGAGAGATCAGAAAAGAAGAAGGAATTGTTTAGGTACAGTCTGTTTCATGGCAGATACTCCTCCAATATATTTGTTTAGAATAATCTTTAGTTTTCCTTTTTACACCCCATAGTGATTTAGTTAGATTTTTCTACTTTTCTGCTCAAAATCGGTGACCAAATTTTAAAGGCCTAGCCTAAAATCACCACACACGGTCACCAACACTATCAGGCTGAGCCAGGGGCACAAGGCTGGCACCTTTGGTGGTAGCTATTGCACAGTCCTCTATCCGTAGGTAACATTTATTTGCCTGAAGAATGCTGTCAGTTAAAATTCCTTTCTCCATGTTTCTCATTTCCTCCTTATCTTAGCCTTATGGGAAGGAGCTGTTCTGGTCTACAGTGGGTTTTGGACTAGATGACCTTTGGAGGTCCCTTCTAACCCAGACCATCCTAGATTCTGTGGTCAGGGTGTTGTAGTCTGTGTACATGCTGCCACAGCAGAGCATAGGGTTTGCAAAGCATCTCTGCTTGTGCCCATGCAATTCCAGTTGCAATCCAGTGAACAATAGTGGAGCAGGAAGAAATTAAAAGACTAAACTGCCAGCACTCGGCTCTCTAGTGGAGGCACAGTCGGTAATGAGGAGCGATTTGCAGTTCATTTGCCTTCAAAAACCCCCACAATTGCCAGGCAGAAACCTCCAGCAAAACAAAATTCCAGGATAAAAAGACGATCTCTGCAGTTTGGCAGGTTTTGGACATGGAGGGAGAGTGAGTGGGGATGTTTGGTTCAGAGTCCCTCTCTTCTGGATCTTTACTGCCTTTGGTTCTTCACGGTCATCTCCACTGTGCCAGCAGTCCCTGGGGGTCCCGTTTCTCCCCCTTCAGCCAAATTTTGTCTGATCTCAGCTACATTGCGAGTTCCTCACTTTAAGGTGACCGTTTTGGTAATGTATCTCACAGCCTGGTTGTGTGTTTTGCATACTCTTTGTTTACATGCTTACACATTACTCACAAGTGTTTGTAAAACTCTGGTAATGTAGAAAATAATCAGTTACGGCTTTTTGAGGGAACAATACTTGATCCCTTAATCAAATACCAGGTAGCCAGAGGATTAAAGGCCTTGCTGCAGTTGGGAAATTAAAATGAGAGAGGCTTTAGGATGAAAACATTTCCTGCTCCTTGGAGGGGCAGAGGAGAGGTTCAAGAAGAGTCATGGAATCACAGAGTGGTCTGGGTTGAAAGGCATCTCCGAAGGTCATCCAGTCCAACCCCTCTGCAGTCAGCAGGGGCATCCTCATCTAGATGAGGTTGCTCAAGAACGTTTGGAGCCTGACCTTGAATATCTCCAGGGATAGGGTCTCAACTACCTCCCTGAGCAACCTCTTCCAGTGTTCTATCACCCTGATGGTAAAGAACTTGTTCCTAACATCCAATCTAATCTAAGAGGCTGTGAGGCTTCTGCTGTGTTGTGATTCTTCACTGGGCTTGGATGCAGGAATTATTTTTGTTTGGTAGCATGTTTGATCCAGTTCAAGCCTAGGAAGAAGTATTTCCTCATCTTGTTGCCCACTAAAATAGTCTAGGCTCGTTTCATTCTCCAATTTACTTAATTTTGTGTGGTAGAGACAAAAGCCTTGCCAGCCAAAAGCTCTTTTCCATCCCTCAGCTTTATTTTCCTGGCAGTTCCAATCCGGTGCTCTTCCCTAGTGCTGCTCTCTGTCCTCCCAGGGAGCAAACTCCTGTGTTTGTGAAAAACCTTCTTGTCCAGGGCCATTGACAGGTTTGCAGCACGTAAGGGCAGAAAGAAATTAGCTTTGTTTAACTTACAACTTTATTTTTAGTTCTCTCCAGCAAGGAAAGGAACAACGAGATACCTCACTTCTACTGGTGCTGATGGAACAATCTGTTTCTGGCAGTGGCACGCGAACACCATGAAATTCAAGTAAGCCTGTTTGGATCATTCTAATTATCTGCAATAAAGGACACATTTATTTTGAGGTTTAGTGTGGAGAAGAAGAGCAGTGAGATAATTAAATAAGGACCTGTTCTTTCTTCAAGGAACAAGTTGCTTGGGATGTGCTCTCCCGTGCGTGAATGTGTGAGGCAGGCAGCACTTAGAATCATAGAATCAATAAGGTTGGAAAAGACCTCAGAGAAGTCCAACCTGTTACCTAATACCTAACACCTCCTGACAGCTAAACCATGGCACCAAGTGCCATGTCCAATCCTTTTTTGAACACCACCAGGGAGGGGACTCCACCACCTCCCTGGGCAGCACATTCCAAGGGCCAATCTCTCTTGCTGGGAAGAACTTTCTCCTCACCTCCAGCCTAGACCTCCCCTGGCACAGCTTGAGACTGTGTGCTCTTGTTCTGGTGCTGGTTGCCTGGGAGAAGAGACCAACCCCCACCTGGCTACAACCTCCCTTCAGGTAGTTGTAGACAGCAAGAAAATCTGCCCTGAGCCTCCCCTTCTCCAGGCTAAGCAACCCCAACTCCCTCAGCCTCTCCTCAGAGGGCTGTGCTCCAGACCCCTCCCCAGCTTTGTTGCCCTTCTCTGGACACATTCAAGAGTCTCAATGTCCTTCTTCAATTGAGGAGCCCAGAACTGGACACAGGACTCAAGGTGTGGCGTAATCAGTGCTGAGTACAGGTGCAGAATGACTTCCCTGCTCCTGCTGGCCACACTCTTCCTGATCCAGGCCAGGATGCCATTGGAATTCCAGCCCAGAGGGGAGGCAGAGATCAGGGCTGTTCTTCCTAGATTTCATGGAGTTCACTATTTTTGTTGAATAACTTTGGAAAAAGGCAATGGAAGGTGACAGTGTTGTGTTTTTCCACATAGGGATCGCCCTGTAAAGTTTGCAGAGAGGTCTAGGCCTGGTGTTCAGATATCTTGTTCATCATTCAGTTCTGGTATGTATGCATTGAGCATCTATTTCCACCCCCTGCCATGGGAAGGGATAATTCTGCTAGACCAGGTTGCTCAAGGCCCCATACAACCTGGCTTTGTACACTTCCAGGCTTGCAGCCTCCACAACCTTTCAGGGAAAGCTTTTCCAGTGCCTCACCACCCTCCAGAGGAACAGTTTCTTCCTCATGTCTAATCTAAATTGATCTTCTTCCAGTTTGAAGCACCTCTCATCCTGTCACTACCTGCCTTTGTAAGAAGTCCTTCTCCAGCCCTTCTATAGGCTCCCTTCAAACAGTGGAAGGCTGCTGTAAGGTCTTCATGGAGCTTTCTCTTCTCCAGGCTGAATAACCCCAACTCTCAACTCTCTCAGCCTGTGTTTAATGGAGAGTTGCTCCACCCCTCTGATCATCTCAGTGGCTCTCCTCCACTGGTTTCATGCTCTTCCTGTGTATTTCAGATGTACCAAAATACTTTTCTTTGATATGTACAGTGAGAATATGAAACTATTCCCCATCTGCTTTCCCAGCTAGGCTGGTGGAGAGCACTATGTGGTAATTGCTGAGGGAAAGCTGAACAGTCTGTTGGATGAATGTTGGAACTTGCGATATCCCTTTGGTCAGAAAGGTTTGCAGCTGGGATATATCGTAGAGCTCATAGTTATGCTGATAAAGACTGAGAAAATACAGCTCAGAGCAGAAGCTGGCAGAGCTGGCTGCTTTGTTCAGCATGTGTGTTTGATCTGCATTGAAGTGTTCTGTTTAAAACTCTACTTTGCTGCTCTGACCAGAAAGCGGTGATGAAATGAAGTTGTTCTTTGGCCTGGCCTTGCTTCTCACAGAAAATGCTGTCTCCCTTAGGTGGCATGTTCATTGCAACAGGTAGCACTGACCATGTGATAAGGATTTATTATTTGGGCTCAGAATCTCCAGAGAAGATGGCAGAGTTAGAATCCCACACGGTAAGAGACAAAGCAGAAAGCAAATCCCTTCCTTCTTTTCTTTCTTTCTTCCCCCCGCCCCTGCTCTACCTTATTTCAGCAGCTTGGGGTTTGTACATCCTGCTTGACTTATTTTCTGTATTTGGACTTGAGCTGGCTCTCAACCCTGTGGTATTTAAATGCCTGAAAATTTGTGGTATGTTTATTTTTATACTCCTCAGTGGCAGGAGATGTGTGCAAAATATGTTTTATGTATTTTATCCCCCAAGGAACCGAGGGACTGGATGATTTTCTCCTATTCTTGAAGGCAGCCTGTGTTGGGAGGAGGGATTCAAAGAGTTTCCATGCACAATGTCATTTTTCCTCTGAAATACAGTGTTGAGTGTTTAACTTTAGCTAGGGCCACAAATCCCCCTAAGAGGAAAAACCAAACTAATTCTGGGTTTGGAGTGTGCAGTCCAGCTTTGGCTCACCGTGCTGATTGCATTTAGAACATAAAGGATGCTTGAAAGCTGCTTTACTCAGGGAATGCAGAAGGGTTCTCACAAGCACTCAAACCATTTTAACTGCATACATGACGGCTTTCAATGTCAGTTTTCCAGTTTGAGTCTTGAGAGCATTGATTAAAACCATTAAATCCCTCAGTTTTAATGCAACCCCATATAAAGTCACCCAGTATCAAATCTTTCTTCATCTCCTAGTTGTTCCTGAGAGCAGGTGATGATTGCATTGTTTATTATGTGTGTGGCAAACAATCCATCAGGCAGGCAAGCTTGTAGCGAGCCTGGCAGGGCTGTCACTTCTGTGGAGCTTGGAGCATTTATCTCTGAACCTTAATAGCCTGGCTGCCCACCTTAACAAGGTTTTATGGATTCAAGTGGAGGTCTAAATTGATTCACTGAACTTCAGTGGGAGTCGTGGCGCTCACATCTAAGTCTCAGAGCTCCAAGCCAACAAATCTAACAAGCATCCTGCTCCTAGCAGTTCAGGTTTGGAAGAAACTGTAATTCCTTTAATTTTTGGAAGTCTACTGCTCTTAATCCCACAGACTGCTCTCAGCCTGCCCTTGAAAACCATCCCCAGTTGGACTGCTGGTTATCAGGAGCTGAGAGACATCAGTGGGAGTTGACAGCAAATGCATGCAGCCAACGCAAGTATTTAACAAAATCAAGGCAGGGAAACCCACCTCTAAACCACAGCATTTGTTTCTCAACAATTTAATGGTGGAAATAAAGCCAAGGCCTGCATTTTTCTGGGATGAAATATTTTTGTGTGCTTTAATGGTTAGGTCTAAAACCGGCAAACCTACTGGGATCAATTATTTGGTTAAGTTCTTTCTCTGTCTCGTGGAGTGCTGCACTACCAGGCTTTGGGAGCTCCTGGGCTTCCTTACTCCTAACTCTGTGGAGTCTGAAAGGTGCAGGTTTTCCCAGGCAGAGCTTAGCCTGGGATGTGCATGGTCCTGTGACACTGTGCTCAGGCAAGAACAGAGCTGCTGCAGCTGCTTCTTCCTTCATGTCAAAATGTTAGAGAAACTGAGTCAGAAACCATTCAGTGTCTGAGCCTCTCTGTACTTTTCTAGTTCAGTTTTCAATACAATATGTCTGAGGAACTTCTCACTTCAACTGTGACTTTTCTGTTCTTGAATTTGTATGATAATATGTTGTAGGAGGTGTTGGGAAGATGCAAACTGCTAAACAGGAGCTCACCATTAAGATCTTTCTGGATGAGTGTTTCAGCTTACAAATCATTCACTACTGTTTTTTCTCTTCCTCCCTCCTGTTTAGGACAAAGTGGTTGCAGTCCAGTTCTGTAACAATGGTGACAGGTGAGTGGCTGTCCTGGGCTTGTGACATCAGAAGTATGGGTTTTAATTTTCCAAAGAACTTCTCAGAGCAAATCTGGTGCAACAGGGCTCAAATGGGCTCTGATTAATCTCAGACAAATTGTTTAGAGTACATTGCAAGATGTGTGTCCTATCCTTGAACTTGGACTTGCTGTGCTCTGCTGTAACAAAAACATTCTGTAACTGCTTTTGCTTTGTTGTGGGGGGTATGGTTTGGATTGGGGGTGTTTTGCTTTGTTTGCTTGGTGGGTTTTGAGCTAATTGTCCCCCTGTACTCAGCAATGGTGGGGCCACACAGGTTGAGTATCAGGTTGAGTTTTGGGGCCCTCACTTGGAGCTTTTCAGAAGGAATTGGATGTTTTATGCAATAGCTTTGTGGTGTCTCCTTGCAACCCACTATCTTTAGTCTTCACTGAGTCACCAGTACATGGGAGCAGCTTAACATTACCCAGTGTGATATTAGATGGGCTAATCTCAGCATTTCCTGGAGCAAAGGCTGTGGGATTTTGTGTTCCTTGGTGACTAATGATGAACCACAGGGCTTACTTTCACCAGCTGCTGGACCTGGGTACATAGAATCATAGAATCGATAAGGTGAAAAGACCTCCAAGATCATCAAGTCCAACCTGTCACCCAACACCTCATGACTACTAAACCATGGCTTCAAGATATGGGACAGTTACTCTATACACACACATCTCGTGGTGGGAGACTTCATACTGGCTCTTCAGTACTTGAAAAGGATCTGTACGAAAGATGGGGACAAACTTTTTAGCAGGGCCTGCTGTGACAGGAGAAGGGCTGATGGTTTTAAACTAAAAGAGGAGGAATTTTTTTGTGCTGAGGGTGGTTGGGAGACTGGCTCAGGTTACCCAGAGAGGCAGAAGCCCCATCCTGGTCGTACTCCAGGTGAGACTGGTTGAGGTTCTGAACAGCCTGATTTAGTTGCAGATGTCCCTGCTGACTACAGAGGGCTTGGATTAGATGACATTTAAGGCTCCCTTCCAACCCAAACCATTTCATGGTACTCTTGACCTTGCAGTCCACGGTTGCTGCCACCTGTTTAGAAGCAGTTACATAGGTCCAGTTGTAAGACTTGTGGGTCTTGATGATCACTTCATTGGTCCACTTTATTATCTGTAGTGCTCTACTTCTCTCTGACAACATAGCTGGCAAATCTCTGCATTTCTAGGCCAATACATGAATTTCCCAGCTAATTAGTTTAGATGATAAGAGTAATCCTGTGCCATTAAGATTTATGAAGCAAACCATTGCAACCTGCAGAGCTGTCAGTTTTTAGAGCTGTGCTAAGTCAGGCTGCTGCTGCTTATATAGCAATTAAAGTCAGGGTGCTCATGATGGAATGTATAAAGGTGCCTGTGTGTCCAACTGCTGCAGCCTGGCTGTGCTGGAGGGTGATGTAACAGGTTTTGATGAGTGATCAACCTCAGAACCTGACTGGGCTTTTGGCAGCTTTTGCTCATATTCCTGATTGTGCTTGGCAGGAGGTTTAGGGATGTGGGCAAGCAGGAGCCTTCCAGCAAAACTAGCTTTGCTGGTAGAACTGCACCTGTACTCAGAGATGCTTGTGTGAAGTGATGGGGGAAGGTACTGGTATCATTGTGTCATGGAATCATAGAATGGCTCAGGTTGGAAGGGTCCTCAGACATCATCTGGTCTAACCCTCCTACCATGAGCAGGAGGTCTCTCATCTGGACTCGGCTACTCAAGGCCTCATCCAGCCTGGCCTTAAACAGCTCCAGGGAGGAGGCAGCCACAACCTCCCTGGGCAGCCTATTCCGGAGTCTCACCAGCCTCGTACTGAAGAGCTTCTTCCCAGGATCCATTCTGGCCCTGCTCTCCCCCAGCTTCAAACCATTCCCCCATGGCCTGTCTCTAGACACCCTTAGAAAAAGTCCCTCTGCAGCCTTCCTGTAGGATCCCTTCAGCTGTTGGAAGGCAGCTCTAAGGTGCCCCTGGAGTCTTCTCTTTTCCAGGCTGAATAACCCCAGCTCTCTCAGCCTATCCTCACAGCAGAGGTGCTCCTTGGATCCACTAGTACTAGCACTGTCCTCACAGTGTGTGGGAGAACAGTTTCTTCCTGCAGGTCAGGTAGCATGTAACTGTCACTGACTCCAGTGGTGCCTTGAATGGAAAATTGGAAACTTCCTTTTCATTTTTAATATAAAGAAGAAAAAAGAAAATAAATGGCACAAGCAGCATGGTGAAAACATTGAGATCAGAGAAGCTGAAAGGGTGGAAGAATGACTTACTAAAATCAAATGGCACAGGCTTGCCTTTTGCAGCCACTCAGGGTATAAATGGAATCTACTTCTAAAGACGTTGGCTGGCCTGGGCAAATTCATTCCTTGAGGGGAGCTTCCTCAAAACTTCTCATCAAAGGTGGTTTCAGTGACAGCCCAAGCCTGAGGGATGGGCAGCCCAAGCCTGAGGGATGGGCAGCCAAAGCTGGATACTTGATTTTATGTAAACGAGGAGGACTTTAATATCGAGGAGACTCGTGCTCAGCTTCCTAGGCGGAGCAACCTGCTTGTCTTCAACCGGGGTATTTCCCTTCTCTGTCTGCACCCTCACCCTCAGCTAATGTATTCTAATTTATGCTAGACTCCTGGCATGCAGCTTTGCTGCCACCACGAACTGCTCAAGAGATTTGCTGATGTCATTAAAAAAGGGAATGTGCAGCCTGGATGAATTACGACATTGAAGTCAGGCCAAGGCCATCTGCTAGCTGTAGCCAAATGTAATTAATGTGGTGGGGTAGAAACTCTTTTGTCCCCTGCAATATCTGATAGGAAAATTGTAACCTCACTGTCTTTTAATTACATTCCCCAGATCAGAGAGACACAAACAATACAGAGAATAAGTGCTGAAAGAAAGAAAGAAAGGAAGGAAGAAAGAAAGAAAAAGATTCAATACATTCTAGCTTCTGTGCTGGGCGTGCTCCTGGCTCCTGAGCAGTCTGGAGCTGCCTGTCTCCTGTGCAAGTGGTTTTGTGGCTATTTTATGAGTTGTTAAACACGCCCATGAGTGGGCGTACACAGAGTGAGACAAGGATTTAGACACAAGTCTGTGTTTCCAGCTCTGTAGATGCTTGTGTACATCTGCTTGTTTGGTGCAGAGTAACATTCAAGTGAGTGCTTGTAGTGACCTTTCCTAAGGTGAATGACAATCCCCTGCCAAGTTCCCCAAATACTCTTGCCACAGGAATTAGCAGGCCCACACTGCTGGTGAGGATGTTTATTCCCATACACAATTATCATATTACATAGCTATAGGATGAGGGAGGTGATTCTCCCTCTCTGTTCTGCTCTTGTGAGATCCCCACCTCCAATACCGCATCCAGCTCTGGTGTCCCCAGCATAAGAAGGATACAGAGCTGTTGGGGTGAGTCCAGGGAAGAGCCGCAAAGATGATCCAAGGCCTGGAGCACCTCTGCTATGAGGATAGGCTGATGGAGCTGGGGTTGTTCAGCCTGGAGAATAGAAGACTCTGGAGAGACCTTAGACCTGCCTTCCAGTTCCTGAAGGGATCCTACAGGAAGGCTGCAGAGGGACTTTTCATGAGTGTCCTTGTTTGGAGCCATGAGCTACTCAGAAAGTTACCTGAACCTCAAACCACCACATTGAGGGTGTCTAAAGATAGGACAAGGGGGAATGGTTTGAAGCTGAGGGAGAGCAGGGTTAGGCTGGAGCTTAGGAAGGCGTTCTTCAGTACAAGGGAGGTGAGAGTCTGGAATAGGCTGCACAGGGAGGTTGTGGCTGCCTCTTCCGTGGGGGTGTTCAAGGCCAGGCTGGATGAGGCCTTGAACAGCTGAGGCCCTGGGTGGGGGGAGGTTGGAGCAGATATCTCTGAGGTCCTTTCCAAAAAACCAAAAAGGCAGGAAAACTGCACAGCAAAACTACTGAATAACTATAAAGTAAGATCCTGAGATGGGCATGTGGGTATTAAACCAAAAGCAGTGGTGCCTTATTCTTATTTGGAATCTCACGCTTGCTTGGTTGTTCTTTTCTTCTTCTTTTCAGCTTAAGATTTGTCAGTGGGAGCAGAGATGGAACAGCAAGAATATGGCACTATCATCAGCAAGACTGGAAGAGTGTGGTCCTGGATATGGCTACTAAAATGACAGGGTAAAGCAAACAGAAACAGAACTCACAGAATCACACACTGAATTCCAGCATGGTGGGGGTTGGAAGGGATCTCTGGGGATCAATCTAGTCCGATGTTGCACCACCCTCATGGGGCGGAACTGGTTCCTAGCATCCAATCTAAATCTCTTCTGACTTCAAACCACTGCCTCTTGTCCTGTCCCAGCAGGTCTTTGCAAACAGTCCCTCTGCAGCCTTCTTGTAGCCCCCTTCAGGTACTGGCAGGCTGCTTTTAGGTCTCCCCAGAGCCTCTCTCCTGCAGGCTGAACAACTCCAGCTCCCTCAGCCTGCCCTTGTAGCAGAGCTGCTCCAGCCCCCTGATCAAATTCGTGGCCCTCCTCTGGACCCGCTCCAGCAGGTCCCTGGTTCTGTATTTAATGTTAGCTGACAAAGTAAGATTTGGGTTTGTTCAGCAGGTTATTGCTTATTCTAGAGTTTACCCCTGTTGAAAAATGCCTTGTAGGAAAAGAAATGAATAGAACTGAATAGAAAGGACTGGGGTAGATCAGGATGATCACTCAAGAACAGAAGAGAAATTTGTTTTCTTTAAGGAAATAAAGCTCTATAAATCTTAGTGGCACTGGGTATTTCCTGTGTCTGATTTCACCATCCTTCATTCCCCTGCCTCTGATTTTTCCATCCTTCATTCTCCTGCCTCATTCTCCTGCCTTAGCCAGAAGCCACAGTGGTGGCAGCCATGCTCTCCTAATTTCATACTAAATTAGCACTGCTAAATGTTTCCATGTGCAGTTACTGATCTATTTCTTCTTCAAATTACCGATTTCTTCAGAAACAACATAGCATCTGGGGAGGACAAGGTGACTAAGCTGAAGGTTACCATGGTGGCTTGGGATAGATACGATGCCACTGTCATCACTGCAGTCAACAATTTCCTTCTCAAAGTGTGGAACTCATCTACAGGGCAGCTTCTGCATAGCTTATCTGTGAGTAAAATCATCCCAAATGCTTATAGTTCAGTTCTGAAGTTGATCTGAAGCTCAACTGCATCATCCTTCCCGGTGAGGAGGAGTGTTTGGTCCTGAAGTGTGCCACCTGGCCTGTGTGTGGTATCTCTCACAGGGAGAGGAGCTGAGGACCGAAACGCTGCTAACCCCTGGTGTGCTGGCTGAGGAGCCCTTGGAAAGGCCACCAGATTAGAGGGTTGCAGCTGTCCTTGCTGCTGGTTCCTGTTTCGTCCCTATCAGTCTCCATCCCACCTGTGCTGAGCTGCAGTCCAAGGCACACATAAAGCGGACACTCCGACAGAAAACTTGACTGAGTGCAGTTCTAGCCTAAGATCCAGGAAGTTCATAAAATCATGGAATGGTTTGGGTTGGAAGGCATCTCCAGATGTCATCCAGTCCAACCCCCTCTGCACTCAGCAGGGGCATCCTCAGCTAAATCAGGTTGCTCAGAGCCCTGTCAAGCTTTACCTTGGACATCTCCAGGGATGGGGCCCCAGTCACCTCCCTGGGCAACCTGTTCCAGTGTTCCACCACGGGGTGGTGGCTGCCTGCCTGAACTGAGGTGTCCTCACACTAAATCCTAGCGTGTTTGGAGCTACTCCATGGAGAAATACTACTTTGTTTTTCACCCTGCTCTCATTGCAGGGCCATGATGATGAAGTGTTTGTTCTGGAGGCCCACCCCTTTGACCAGAGGATTGTCCTCTCGGCCGGTCACGATGGGAATATTTTTGTTTGGGACATAGACAAAGGAACGAAAATCCGCAACTACTTCAACATGGTAAGAATGAGCAGGGGAGGACTGGGGGTTGAGCAGGAGCCCAAAGCAGACTTCATTCTCTACCTACTGTGGCCAGTGTTGCAACAGGGTTACGGGAAACCTCTACGTACCTAAACCAAAACTCCACGCTCTTCAGTAAACGGTGCCCGAGTCTGGGCCTGCACATCCCAAGTGCAGCAGCAAGTCTTTCCTGGGGTCTCTTACCTCTGAATATTATTCATGTGTGTGGGCATGATTATAACGTAGAATCCCAGGGTCCCAGCATGCTAGGTATTGGAAAGGACCTCTGGAGATCAAGCAGTCCAACCGCCCTGCTAGAACAGAGTCGCCCACAGCAGGTTGCTCAGGGCTGCAGTGTTCAGGCAAGTTTGGAACTTCTCCAGAGGAGGAATCTTCCCAAGCTCTCTCTCTGGGCAGCCTGGGCCAGGGCTCTGGCACCCTCAGAAGGGAGGAGTTTTTACTCATGTTCAAATGGAACCTCCTGTGCTCCAGTTTGTGCTCATTGTCCCTGATCCTGTCACTGGACACCACCAAGAAGAGTGACCCCATCCTCTTGCCCTCCACTCTTCAGATATTGTAAAGCATTGAACAGATCCCCTCTGAGTTCAGCCTCTCCTTGTCAGAGAGATGCTCTAGTCCGCTCAGCACCTTTGTAGCCACTTCTGGACTCTCTCCAGTGCTCCCTTGTCTTTCCTAAACTGGAAAGCCCAGAACTCAACCAAGTACTCCAGATGTGGCCTCACCAGGTCAGAGCAGACAGAGAGGAGAACCTCCCTTGACCTGTTGGTCATGCTCTTCTCAATGCACACCAGGAGACCGTTTGCCTTCTTGGCCATGAGTGCACATTGCTTGCTTATGGTGAGCTTGTCCATCAGCACTCCCAGCTCCTTCTCTGTGGAGCTGCTTTCCAGCAAGTCAGCCCCTACCCTGTACTGATGCAGAGGGCTATTCCTCCTCCGGTGCAGTACCCTACTCTTGCCCTTGTTGAACTTAATGAAGTTCACCTTTGCCAAAAAGATTGTAGTGACTCCCAGGGTGGAGCAGTGAAAAGCAGTTAGCCTGTGTGCTGTAGCAGAGTGCTGTGGGCTGGGAGAGGGCATGGTTGGCTCTGTACCACCTTAATTGCCACATTTATCTTGAGGTGCCCAGTGCCAGGTTTGTTGGTTTGGCTGCAGTGCTGAGAGAAGGCAGCTGTGCTGCTCCAGGACCTGAGCTGGCCTTCTGGCACATGGGGCTGGGAAACCTGCTCGTACAGAGCCAGGATGTCTGAGATCTTTGGTGCAAGCTTGCCCTGTCTGCCATTAACATAAAATGTAGACTTCTAGGGAGTTGTTTCAGGACAAAGAAAAAATGCCAGGTTTTATTTCATTGTTCACTAAAGCTTTAATAATTAAGTGGTAAAAATTGTACATGTAAATCAGTCTGGAGCAAGAGGAGAAATCACACAGAATTAGGATGAAACAGGTGGAACTTGTATAAAAACCCTTACAGTGAAAGGAATACTCACTGCTTGTACACAGATTGAGGGCCAAGGCCATGGAGCTGTTTTTGACTGCAAGTTCTCACCAGATGGACAGCATTTTGCCTGCACAGACTCCCATGGACATCTGCTGCTGTTTGGTTTTGGATGCAATAAATATTATGAAAAGGTGAGTTGAAGGGATTTTAAATTCTTCTGTGTCTTGTCCTGGTTTTGTCACAGAAGTATTTGTGTTACAGGTCATTCCTTCAGCCTGCCTCAGACTAAAGAGCAGTTGCTGTTTTGTAGAGTCATAGAATGGCTTAGGTTGGAAGGGAGCCAGAGATCATCTGGTCCAGACCTCCCACCATGGACAGGGACACATCTCAAATAGATTCAGATGCTCAAGGCCTCATCCATCCTGGCCTTGAACACTTCAACACCCCTAGGGAGGAGCCATCCACAACCTCCCTGTGCAGCCTGTTTCAGAGTCTCACCACCCTCATGCTGAAGAACTTCTTCCTCAGCTGCAGTCTAACCCTGCTCTCCCTCAGCTTCAAACCATTCCCCCTGTCCTGTCTCTAGACACCATCATGAAAAGTCCCTCTGCAGCCTTCCTGTAGGATCCCTTCAGGTACTGGAAGGCAGCTCTAAGGTCCCTCCAGACTTTTTCTCCAGGCTGAACGACCCCAGCTCCCTCAGCCTATCCTCACAGCAGAAGTGTTCCAGCCCTTGGATCTTCTTTGTGGCCTCCTCTGGACTCATTCCAGCAGCTCTGTGTCTTTCTTATGCTGGGGACACCAGAACTGGATGCAGTATTGGAGGTGGGGATCTCACCAGAGCAAAGGGGAAGAATCAAGAATATTTAGGCAAGAGAATCTCTAGACAGAGGAACAAAGCCATGAACATTTATGTCTTCACCTCTGCTGCCATCTTTCACTGTTGAATGTTTACATCAGACCTTGATAATAAAAGAGATCTGTGGTAGGGATCTGTTCTCTGTCATAACCAGCACCAGAACAAGAGGACACAGTCTCAAGCTGCTCCAGGGAAAGTTTAGGCTTGAGATGAGGAGAAAGTTCTTCACAGAAAGAGTAATTTGCCATTGGAATGTGCTGCCCAGGGAGGTGGGAGCTCACCATCCCTGGGGGTCTTCAAAAAAGGACTGGACATGGCACTTGGAGCCATGGTTTAGTTGTCAGGAGGTGTTAGGTGACAGGTTGGACTTGATGATCTTGGAGGTCTTTTCCAACCTTATTGATTCTATGTTTCTATGATCTCTTCTGGTGATCCTAAGTGTGGGAGGTGTGGTTCGTGGGGGTGGGAGCCACTCCAGATGGCCACTGCTTGCCTCACCCACCGGCTGTTGTTGCAGATTCCAGATCAGATGTTCTTCCACACGGATTACCGGCCGCTGATCCGCGACGCCAACAACTACGTGCTGGATGAGCAGACTCAACAGGCTCCACATCTTATGCCTCCTCCATTCCTGGTGGATGTTGATGGAAATCCTCATCCCACGAGATTCCAGCGGCTGGTACCAGGGAGGGAGAACTGCAAGGATGAGCAGCTTATTCCTCAGCTGGGATACGTAGCTAATGGTATGCTGGCTAAAACTCATGCATAATACATGTCCTGCACAGTACTGAGCACCGGCTCAGGAGGATGGGACTACACGGATTTGTTTGTTTCAGTTGCCTTCTGAAACTAGTGGTTTAAATTCAGTGCAGAGGCAGGAGGTGGGGGTGGCTGTATGGCATAAAGGAAAGGGTGTGGAGTCAACGTGACTGGAGGCAAGACAAGGAGACTGCGGTGTTACAAAGTCTGTGGGCTTCCATCAGGTGTATGACAAGATGTGACAAGATGCTCAAAGAATTTCCCTTAAACCTCAGTGTAGCTATGTGTGTGAGTAAGGAAGCAGGAAGGTAAGAAAGACACTGTAAAAATAGCTTTGGCTTTTTTTTTTTAAGCAGGTTTTTTTTTTGCTGTGGGCCTTGTTCAGCCTGGAGAAGAAAAGGCTCTGGGGACACATTCTTGTGGCCTTTCAGTACTTAAAGGGGCCTGTAAGAAAGATGAGGACAGACATTTTAGCAGGGCTTATTGTGACAGGCCAAGGGGTGATGGTTTGAAGCTAGAAGAGGGGGATTTGGACTAAATACAAGGAAGAAGTTTTTCCACTGAGAGTGCTGAGACCCTGGCCCATGTTGCCTAGAGAGGTGGTAGATGCTCCATCCTTGCCAACATTCCCCTTAAGGTTGGAGGAGGCTCTGAGCAGCCTGATTAGTTACAGATGTCCCAGCTGACTGAAGGGAGTTTGGACTAGATAACCTTTCGAGGTCCTTCCAACCTAAGGCATTGTGATTCTATGATAAAAACTTTTGCAATCTGCTGATCTCAAGGAGAGATCTTCCATTATTACCTACAGAACCATTGCTTTTTTCCCTGCTGTTTTCAAGAGTTTGTATTCATATTCTGCTTGTGGTGTGGAATGTTGGGCTTTAACTTCTGTTTCAAGCTTTGCCTCCATTTACCACGCGAGAGCGGAAGGCTCGCTAGTGTTCAGGTGTTTTCCAGAGCAGACGAATAATTGTGCACAATTTGAAGTGTTTAGTAAACCAAAAATCCCTTTGTAAACAGTTGTGACTCTCTTCTTGTCAAGGTGATGGTGAAGTAGTCGAACAAGTCATTGGGCAGCAAACTAATGACCAGGATGAGAGTATCCTTGATGGAATGATCCGGGAGCTGCAGAGGGAGCAAGATCTGAGACTGATCAATGAGGGAGAAACTCTTCCAAACCCTCCTCTCAATAGATCCCACTCTGTTAATGGAGGTAAGTGTCCCTCTAGGTGAAAATGTTTACCTAAATCACAGTGAGGTACTAATCAGAATATGTTAGCTAAGTTCTGAGGCTGTCTTTGAGGATGTTTTCTTTCTTGTCCTTATGCACTTCATTAACCTCTGTGGAGCAATCGGACATTCAGCAGAGGTATTAAGAGTTGAAGGTGCAACTGAGGGCACACAATAACTGGGCTGTATCTGATTACCTCCAACCATTAGACTGTAATTATTGCTGTTATAAACCTTTCCTGAGAAACAAAGTTCACAGTGTAGTCTTGATGGCAGTCCCTGCAGAGGTGATCCATTATAAGTGCTATGAATTCTATGTCAAGATAACAGAGTAGAATTGGAGAACGTCAGTGGAATACAGCATTGTGACAGCAACAGGAAGCCATTAGGCTGCCACAATGTAATATGCTAAGGCTGAGCATCAGTGTTTAGAAAATAAATGTCTGCTCTGCCTTAGTGTTTCCTTAGAAAGCCTGAGATTATTCTCTTGGTAAATGTTCTGCTACTGCGATTTCATTTCTCATCCACAAAGTGATTAAAAATTGAAAGCCGACTCAATCAGATGTGAACAGCTGACTGAGGCAGCTGATGGAGTGCAGCTGATGTAAGGGAGCAGATGCTGCTGACTTGTGCTGCAAGTCATTCCCAGCTCCTGAAAGGTTTACATCTGCTAATCAATTAGTTCTAGGTTAAATGACTGATTGCACATGTCTGAATTAGATTTCCTGGTAGAGCTCATTGGGATTGCTAGATTTGAAGTTGCTTGTTTGGGAATTCAAGAAGGATTAGGAATAATATTAGTGGAAAATGCTGAACATGCATCTCTGCTTTGATCTGAAGTGGTGTTGGCAAGAAGGTAGCCTAGAAGCCGGCTTCAGCTCACAAGAAGTCTTTTCTGCTTCTTGTGTGGTGAAATCCTGGTTGTCCATTTCATTTGCATAACCCTGTCTCTGTGTGCAAGGGAATCCCCAGGCATGAATGATACAGAAATTACTTACCTTACAGTACTGGCACTAGGCTGCATCAACTGCCCATTGGTGGGGGTTAATCAGAGGATGTAGAAAATACCTCATATTTAAATAGCCTTTTTTTTTTCAACTGCAGGTTTACATAACTGTGAATGCAAAGTATTCATGCAGTGAACCTTATTTAAGCATGTGGGGATTCTGTTGGTGCATTCCCAAATGATGAGATAAATAAAGGCAGTGCTGGCAGTGATTCTGATTCTGTCATACAATCATTAAGGTTGGGAAAAACCTCCTAAGATCATTGGATCCAACCATTAACTGCCAAGTCAGTCTTTCTTCTCTCACTTTCTGTCCCAGAGTGTGTTTTCTCCTGACCGTGTGGCACCACGTTGTTGTGCTACCTGATGAAAAGCCCATTAGAGAAGTATTAAAAACACAGAGGAAATGGAGGTACAGAAACCTTAAGCCTTGCAGCAGAGTATTGTGTTAGATGTTAACCTTTAAACAGTTGACAAGACTTTGATTTGAAAGTCACAGAAGCCAAAATGGTGGGGGTTGGAAGGGACCTCTGGAAATCGTCTACCCAATGCCTCTGCTAAAGCAGGGTCACCCACAGCAAGCTGCCCGGGATTGCAGGAGGCAGTCAGCTTTGCAGTATCTTCAGAGGAGGAGACTCCACAACCTCCTGGGTTGCAGTTTGTGCCTGTTGCCACTTATCCTGTCACTGGGCACCACCTAAAAGAGTCTGGCCACATCCTCTTGTTCCCCATTCTTTAGACACTGATAAGCATTGATCAGATTCCCTCTCAGGCTGCTCTTCTCCAGGCTAAGCAGCCCCAAGGCTCTTAGCCTTTCCTTGTCACAGAGGTCTCCAGGCCCCTCAGCATCTTTATGGCCTCCATCTGGACTCTCTCCCATAATTCCTTGTCTCTCTTGAGCTGGGGAGCCCAGAACTGGCCACAATACTCCAGATGTGGCCTTAAGTGCCTTTGAAACTTTTCTCATAGGTTATGTTCTTTGCTTGCCTTGTATTTCTAAGGTGCAGCAAGGCTCAGTGATGTTACTGTAGCTTACACATCGCCAGCTGTCCAAAAACACTAAGGGTGCTGAGCACAGAATTTGTTTGTTTATCGCCAGAAAAGAATTTCCACGCGGTCCTTAAGCTTTAAATTCTGCATTTTACTGATGGTTTATAGAACTGAAGGGGGGAAATCTTTTTGTTCCTTAGCTCTTCGAAGTCCAGGCTTGGATGTTTCATCCCCACCAAACGTTGGTCTCCGGAGGAGCGGCCAGATCGAAGGGGTGCGGCAGATGCACCACAACGCGCCCCGAAGTCAGATGGCAACCGAGAGAGATCTCATGGCGTGGAGCAGGAGAGTCGTGGTGAACGAGCTTCCTCCAGGCATCAGCAAGTAAGATGCTAGGCTCATGATCATCCATGCACCTCTGCTGGGTTTTAAATAGGGTTTTTTTTTCACAGATGTCTCGGCTATTTTTTGTGTGTCTGTTTGCAGTTCCTCCGGGGCTTACAGCAGCAGCAGCCTCTGCTGGGTAGCAGAGAACAGCAGTTCCTTCTCTTCACAACTGAGCCTTTTCTCAGTAGTTCAAATACCACATTTCCCTGAAACTTCACTAAAGAGCTCCCATAAGGCCAATTTTAATACCTTTCCGTTTACTTAAAAATAATTATGCATGCTCAGCTAACAGATTTACTTCCTTAACTTGTGACTTCAGGAGCGAAGTTTGTGGGGAGGCTTCTAGGAGGACGTCTGCTGTCTTCCTGTAGCAAGGGAACCAAAAGCATTTGAATGTGTCTGCTAATGAGGCTGCCAAGTTCTTTCATGATCTATTGAATAAAATGGTTGTTTTCCTGTGTGTAATCAGGGTGCAGGAAGAATGCCGAGCTGCCAAAGGTGAAATTGAGATCGGTTTATACACTGTTGAAAAGAAGAGGAAGCCATCCCACACCTTGCAACGGGTGAGTTAAGTTACAGAGAGAACCTGCCTATGGAGCAGTTCTGAGCACTAGGTGAAAAAAAAAGACAAGCAAAGCCACCCCCACCATTTTATTAAATGATTGAGAAGATCAACAGTTCTGTTTCTCTGTCTCTCTGCTCTCCTTTAACTGATTTGTCCCTCTTTATAGTTTAATGGGTAGACAGCAGTGGTAGATCCCTTTCCCCAAGGCATCCCAAGATGCTGGGAAAGGAAAAGTAAACCACAGGGGTGTTCGGTTTGACTTGTGGAAACTAGGAGAAAGAATAGAGGTGACACCAGATTTTATCTTACCTAGAAACTCCCTAACTTCCTTTCTCAGACTGCTGCTTGAAAAAGTAGAATTGATACTGAACCAACCCCCCAGCTGTGTGTGCACCGACACGAGCCACGAGTGGGTAGAAGGTGCCTTTTCCCTGGGATACAACACTCACCTCAGTGAGGCAAATGCTAACCCTGTTGCTCATGATTAAGTCTCTAACCTTGTCCTTTCTGTCCCTCCTGTGCTAAAAGAATGACTACCAACCAGGGAGTGGAAGGTCATTGAGAAGGAACCAGCGCAAGCGGCAGCACGCCTACCAGACACGCTCCACCATCGAGCACAGCCAGCCAGGAGCGAATCAAACCACGCGTGCACGGGAGGAATCTGACAGCTCCTCGGAGGTCTGATACAGCAAATAACCATTTCAATAGCTTCCCTGTTCCCAGACAGTGTGGTGTGACAACAGATATCCCGAGAGCACCGTTTACCCTTAAGGCTCCAAGGTTCTCCATGTAGGAACACTCAGATGATTGCGTGGTGTTTACTGTAGTGTGTTGCTCTTGGAGAGCAAAGGATCAATGCCAGTACAGTGGTCAAAACCAGCTAAAAACAGCTTGGGTATTTTTAGAAGTGTGAAACATTCTGAAGTAAGTTTAACTGGGTTGTGTCAAACCACTTGCTATTTTGGGATTTCCTCCTGCACGTGTATTCTAGGTCATACATACTCAGCACTTTGATTGCATCTGTGGTCTGTAGGCTGCTGTTGGAGGAGATTGAGTATTGGTATTAATCACTCATGTTGGCAAGGGAAGAAGAGCTTAAAATATACCAGGTTAAATAGAACCTGGTATATTTTAAAGTCAAGTAAAAAGACACTGAACATTACCATTTGTGAGTGCACTAAATGTACAGAATAGCTAAAAAGCTGCCCACTTGACACTGAAGTGTATTAATCAAAGAAACAAGACCTCTCTGTAGTTCCAACACCATTAAAAATTGCTTATCTTTCTATATTAATTAAGATACAGACTTATTTAAATACAACTTGCTCCAAACAAAACTGATACTTTTAAAATATGGCCCAAAAGTGAAACCTTTGGTTTTTTATTCCCCTCTAATCCAGGAGGATGAGACTGTTGGCACAAGTGATGCATCTATGGATGATCCCATGGCAGCGTGGCAAAGTGAAAGCAGTTCCAGGTATCACAGAATCCCAGCATGGTGAGGGTTGGAAGGGATCCAGAGATCATCTAGTCCACCCCCCCTGCTAAAGCAGGGTCACCCACAGCAGGCTGCCCAGGATTGCAATATCCAAACAGGTTTGGAATCTGTCCAGAGAAGGAGACTCCACAACTTCTCTGGGCAGCTTGCTCCAGGGTTCCAGCACCCTCACAGTGACAAAGTTTTCCCCTCTGTTCCTGTGGCACCTCCTCTGCTCCAGCTTGCTTCCTCTGCCCCTTGTCCTGTCATTGGACATCCCTGAGAAGATCCTAGCTCTGTTCTCCAGACACTACCCTGCACATCTTTATCAACGTGAATGAGGTCACCCCTCAGGCTCCTCTGCTCCAAGCTGAAGAGCCCCAGCTCCCTCAGCCTGTCCTCAGCAGGGAGATGTTCCACGCTCTTAATCATTTTTGTGGCTCTGTGCTGGACTCTTTCAAGCACTTCCCTGAGGTCCTTCTGCAACTGATGGGCCCAGAACTGGCCACAATATTCGGGACGCAGCCTCCCCAGGGTGGAGTAGAGGGGCAGGAGAACCTCTCTCGACCTACTAACCACAGCCCTTCTAATACAGCCCAGGTTGCCCTTGGCCTTCTTGGCCACAAGGGCTCATTGCTGGCTCATGATCCACCAGGGTTGTTGTCCACCAGGACTCCCAGGTCCCTTTCCCCAGAGCTGTTCTCTAATAGGTCAATCTCCAACCTGTACTGGTCCATGGGGTTGTGCAAGACTCTGCCCTTGTCCTTGCTATATTTCATTCTATTGTCCTTGCCTGGCTGTCCAGCCTGTCCAGGCCTGGCTGAATGGCAGCACAGCCTGAGGGGTGTCAGCCACTCCTCCTAGTTTGGTATCATCAGCAAACTTGCTGACAGTGCCCTCTGTGCCCTCTGCCAGTTCGTTGATGAATAGATTAGCTCAGTACAAATACTCTCTGTGTGTTATTTGCATATTAAACAACTCAGAGCTGTGCTTTTAGGAGAGTGCTCCAATTTTCTCAGGTTTTTGTGCATTTTGTGCAGTCAGTTTTTACAAAGTCTGTGGATCAGTGAGGTAGGTAGTATGAAAATAGGTATCAACCTAGTTCCACAGGAGTTTACAACTGATAATCTCCTCAAATACACAAATGAAGGTATTTGAAACTCACAGGAGAATGGAATTTTCTGCCAATCCTGACATCTGTTCCACATAAGCAGGAGAAAGAGCAGGTTGAATATTTGGACCTTTCACTCCAGTGTGTGAAAACTGAGGTGCTCTTCTTTCTGACCACTTCTTATTATCTCCAGTGATTCATCAAGTGAATATTCAGACTGGACAGCAGATGCTGGAATCAATCTGCAGCCTCCAAAGAGACAAACCAGGCAGGCAGCTCGCAAAATCTGTAGTAGTTCTGAAGATGAAAACATGAAGGGAACCAAAGGACTGGAGCCAAAACGAAGGAAACTTAAACAACCCAGAAAAAAGGTCAGCAGCTTTCAATTTTTGTGGTGCCTTCTTTACTGTACTTCTCTACTGTCTTTTTATCCCTGTGAATGTACATTTTCTGGTGAGTGGTTGATTTCAAAGCAAAATGTTTCACAAACAAGTATATGTGAAAAACAACCCAGGGATGGCACAGGAATTGTGGTTCCGGTTCCACAGATTGCATTGCGTTGGAAGGGACCCCCAGAGGTCATCTTGTCCAACCCCCCTGCAGTCAGCAGGGACACCTCCAACTAGATCAGGCTGCCCAAGGCCACATCGAGTCTGATCTTGAATGTCTGCAGGGATGGGGCCTCAACCACATCCCTGGGCAGCCTGCTCCAGTGCGTCATCACTCTCATTGTAAAAAAACATCCTCCTGATGTCCAACCTAAATCTACCCTGCTCCAGTTTCATCTTATCACCACAAGTCCTTCTAAATAGTCCCTCCCCAGCCTTTCTGTAGGTCCCCTTTAGATACTGGACAGCTGCTATTAGGTCTCCCCAGAGCCTTCTCTTCTCCAGGCTGCACAGCCCCAATTCTTCCAGCCTGTCTTCATAGGAAAGCTTCTCGAATCCTTCAATCATCTTTGTGGCCCTCCTCTGGACCTGCTCCAGCAGCTCCATGTCTCTCTTGTGAGCTCACCTATCAACTAGACTGATCTGCTCAAGGCCTCATCCAACCCAGCCTTCAACACCCCCAGGGAGGAGGCATCCACAACTTCCCTGGGCAGCCTATTCCAGAGTCTCACCACCCTTGTACTGAAGAACTTCCTAAGATCCAGTCTAACCCTTCCCTCCTTCAGCTTCAAACCATTCGCCCTTGCTGTCTTATTGCCAGTTATCTTCAGGCAGTGCTGTGTGAGTTTTTCACATGTTCTGCCCTGGTAATTGCAGCCTGCATTCTGAATGTGATGCCATCTCTTCCAGAAGCCAAGTGGTCTGCTGTCGATGGAAGGGGAGCCCAGCGAAGAGTGGCTTGCTCCACAGTGGATCTTGGACACCATACCCCGCCGCTCGCCTTTCGTCCCGCAGATGGGGGATGAGGTAAAGAGTGCAGCAATCCTGACATTCCCACCTGGGCTGATGAACTTGGTTTGGTCAGGACTCTAATTTATGTGACTCATGCTCAAGATAGTCTCAGTTTGGATACCCTTTTGTATTTTCAGGCAATCAGTTATTTACAGGTAGGAGGTGCCACTTTGGGGGCTGATACAAATATTTGTGGCTCTGAGCTACCTGATCTAGTGTGAGGTGTCCCTGCCCATGGCAGGGGGTTTGGAACTAGATGATCCTTGAGGTCTCTTCCAAGCCTAACATTTCTATGATTCTATGATTTTTAAGCAGAAGAGTGCTTTATGATGAAATAAAGCAGTGTGCAGTATGCTTTAAGGCAGTGTGAAGAATAGAATAGAATAGAATTAACCAGGTTGGAAAAGACCTTTGAGATCATCAAGTCCAACCTATCACCCAACACCATCTGATCAACTAAACCATGGCACCAAGCACCCCATCCAGTCTCTTCCTATACACCTCCAGGGATGGTGACTCCACCACCTCCCTGGGCAGCACATTCCAATGGCCAATCTCTCTTGCGGGGAAGAACTTCTTCCTAACATCCAACCTAAACCTCCCCTGGCACAGCTTGAGACTGTGTCCTCTTATTCTGGTGCTGGTTGCCTAGGAGAAGAGACCAGCCCCCTCCTGGCTACAACCTCCCTTCAGGTAGTTGTAGACAGCAATAAGGTCTCCCCTGAGCCTCCTGTTCTCCAGGCTAAGCAACCCCAGCTCCCTCAGCCTCTCCTCACAGGGCTGTGCTCCAGACCCCTCCCCAGCTTTGTTGCCCTTCTCTGGACACCTTCCAGCAACTCAACATCTTTCCTAAACTAAGGGGCCCAGAACTGGACACAGTACTCAAGGTGTGGCCTAACCGTGATGAGGCATGTGTTCAGTGTTCATGGAAGTTTTGGAACAAACTGGAAAAGAGCTGTCAGTAAAATAATTTCTTTCCCTATTTTTTCATGTTTATGATTTTCTTTGCAGGTCATCTACTTCAGGCAAGGCCATGAAGCTTACGTACGGGCTGTGAGGAAGGCAAAAATATACAGTATTAATATGCAGAAACAACCATGGAACAAAATGGAACTCAGGGTAAGTCAGACACTTCAAAGAGCTGAATGTCTCCCTGGTGTGAAACTGAGAGTGGAAAACCAAGCTGAAAACTGTGGAGAAAGCAGGACTTGGAAATGTCAGTGTGAGAAATCAAATTGTAGATGTTAAAATCAATGTTTTCGTCAATACAATCTTCACAACTGCCCAGTTCCTCAGCACAGGAGGCCAGAAGGATGCTAAAGACTGCGAAAGGTTATCTAGTGAGGTATTCTTGCCTGATGGTTAAGAAAAAGATGGAGAATATTGGATGATAAAAAGTCAAGTGAGAGCAGTTAAGCACTGGAAGAGCTGCTCAGAGAGGCTATGGACTCTTCATCCTTGAAGACTTCTCAAAGCTCAACGAACCAAGTTCCGAGTTGATTGAACTTTGATGTTAGCCCTGCCACAAGCAAGGCTTTGGGCTCGGCGATTCCTCAGGCATCATTTTCAACTCAAACTATTTTATGACTGCAGTTTCTCTTTTCTTAACACTAACCCATTTGGACTCCACCACTCAAAAGCTGTCTGCCAGCACCCTACAGTGACCTGAACATCTAGGTTCTAGCCACTGTTTTTAATGCTGAAGCACGACATGATGATGTGAGCGCCTAAATGTATGCACAAGCTCTGGTGAACAGCAAGTGTATCTAGTTAGGCACCTAATTGTGTGTCCTCTTAAATCCTTAGAAGGTCAAGACTATTGTGCAACTTATTTTTACTAAGTAAAAGTATTATGGATTGCTTGGGTAGATGTTAGGTTTGCATAGTTGTGTTGATTTCTCTTCTTGCTTTGAAACACCGAGTCCCTTAATACTGAGTGCACAGTGGTGGTGGATTTATTTCTGCTTTACTCAGATTTCATATTAAGAGGAGCACCTCTGTGTGCTAAGATATGTGTAGGTATGTGCCAGTGGGGTTATTAACAAAAATAATCACTGCACTGGCAAAATACCCACTTCCTAGTCCTAGCTATTCAGTGATTCCAGCTGTAGTCTTCAAAGACATCATCGGTCTGAGGAAAAGGAAGTAGCATTTCCCAGTTCCTAGTCCTAGCTATTCAGTGATTCTAGCTATAATCCTCAAAGATATCATCAGTCTGAGGAAAAGGAAATAGCATTTCACTTAGGTTAGAGATCTTGCCACCAGCTGATGTTTGCCAGGACATGAACATAAAGCCTATTGTTGAATTTCCTCTTTAAGAGGAAGAAATTCCTTTCATTCCCCCTGTGTGCTGCTACACAAAGGTGAGAGGCCCTGGCTTTGGACAGGTAGAACTTTTGGTGCCATCAGTGTGGTTCACACCAGAGTGGATATGTCCTTAGAACCTTTCTATGAAAATGGCACAGTTTGTGGGTATCCTGTTCATAAATCTTCCAAGAGAGTGAGCATCTTATGCTTTGTTGTTGTTGTTTGTTTGTTTTCTTCTCTAAGGTGACTGTGGCTGACTTTTAGTGTTTGGAAAAGAAAAGATGGTTCAAATTATCTGGGTAGTAAAGTGGAATTTATTTTTCTTTAATTAATATGTTTGTTAATATTTCTTGTGGACGATTTTGTTGTTAGCAAGTGAAAATAATGCTGTTCCATGCTTGGTTGATAAATAGGAACAAGAATTTGTGAAGACTGTAGGAATTAAATATGAAGTTGGGCCTCCTACACTCTGCTGCTTGAAGCTTGCATTCCTAGATCCAATCACAGGCAAAATGACTGGAGAATCATTTTCCATAAAGTAAGTAACTGAATCACAGAATCATGGAATGGCTCAGGTTGGAAGGGACCTCAGAGATCATCTACCCCAACCTCCTGCCATGGGCAGGGACACCTCTCAACTAGAGCTGGCTGCTCAAGGCCTCATGCAACCTGGCTTTGAATGCCCCCAGGGAGGAGGCATCCACAACCTCCCTGGACAGCCTGTCCCAGAATCTCACCATCCTTGTGCTGAAGAACTTCTTCCTAAGATCCACTCTAAACCAACTCTCCCTCAGCTTCAGACCATTCCCCCTTGTCCTGTCTCTAGACACCATCATGAAAAGTCCCTCTTTAGCCTTCCTGTAGGATCCCTTCAGATATTGGAAGGCAGCTCTAAGGTCCCTGTGGAGCCTTCTCTTGCCCAGGCTGAACAAGCCCAGCTGCCTCAGCCTACCCTCACAGCAGAGGTGCTCCAGCCCTTGGATCACCTTTGTGTCCCTCCTCTGGACTCTCTCCAGCAGTTCAATGTCCTTCTTATGCCTGGGACACCAGAAGTGGATGCTGATGTCATTCTTCAAGAGATTTTTCTTGCCCTTTAGAAGCTCTCCCCACCTCTCATTTTCTCTTGCAAGACCTGATGATTAGTTATTACACTAACCTTGAAAACAAAATGCATGGAATTGTCTGTGTAGTGCCTGTGGAGCCATGTTTCTAGGTGACAGAAGCAATGTTCTTTGTCTGTTTCATGAAGGTACCATGACATGCCAGATGTTATTGACTTCCTTGTGCTGCATCAGTTTTATAATGAAGCCAAAGAAAGGAACTGGCAAATAGGTGATTACTCTTTTTCCCACTTCCATATGTTTTGCACTATTTCTGCAGCTGTTTAATAGGACACAGCCTCTCTCTTACCTGAGGTACAGGATGGGATCACGCATGACGTTACAGTGATTGTAGGTGTTCTGCTTGATGCTTGATGCAGTTCCTGTTGTAAATGAAAAACCCAAAAGGAGAGCAATGGGTGTGAGGCCTGTGACAGCCGCAGAATCTACTGCTGTATTGTGATTTGAGGCGTGGAGGGGGCTGTGATTAACTAGAGATGTGCAAGCTCTCCCTTCAGGGGAAAGGCTTGATTCCTGCAGTGCAAAATGCAAGAGCTGAAATGCTTTACTTCTGAAAGGTGAAGCTGATGCCCCCAAAAGAAGTGTTTCACAGTGATTTCTGTTGTTCTTCTGACTGTTCTTTTCCTTGTAGGGGATAGATTTCGCAGTATCATAGATGATGCTTGGTGGTTTGGAACTGTGGAGAGTCAGCAGCCTTTCCAGGCAGAATATCCTGATAGTTCCTTCCAGTGCTACTGTGTTCAGTAAGTATTGATGTGGCTGTAGTGTGTCAGAGGTGTTTACCTGCTCTGGGTCTCATAGATGGTCACATGCAACTTCAGTGTTGGACCTCAAGAACTTTTTTTCTCATTTGACTACATAATCAGACACTTTGGTTTGATTTATTAAAATATGAATTTACTCATAAATGTTTTAATCAGTGATCTGGATGAGGGGATCAAGGCACCCTCACTAAGTTTGCAGATGACATGAAGTCAGGTGGAAGCTTAACGGCAGGAAAGCTCCACGGAGGGATCTTAGTAGGTTGGGTCAGCTGGCCAAGGCCAGTGGGATGAGATTCAACAAGGCCTAGTGCTGCCCAGCAGAGAAAGATCTGGATGGTGTTGGTCAGCAGCCAGTATATGTCCAGGTGGCTGAGAAGGCCAACAGCATCCTGGCTTGGATCAGCAATAGTGTGGTCAGCAGGACCAGGGCAAGGGTTGTCCTCCTGTACTTGGCACTGATGAGGCCACAACTTGGGTACTGAGTTCAGTTTTGGGGCCCTCACTACAAGAAAAACTTGGAAGTGCTGGAGCACATCTAGAGAAGGACAACAAAGCTGGTGAAGGGCCTGGAGAAGAGGTCTGATGAGGAGTAGCTGAGGGAACTGGGGTTGTTTAGTTTGGAGAAGAGGAGGTTGAGGGGAGACCTTGCTCTCTACAGCTCCCTGAAAGGAGGTTGGAGCCAGGTGGGTGTTGATCTGTTCTCAGTAGGAACGACTGATAGGATGAGATGAAACAGCCTCATGTTGCACCAGGGGAGGTTTAAGTTTTATATTAGAAGAAACTACTTCCCTGAAAAGGTTCTCAAACACTGGAACAGGCTTCCCAGGGAAATGATTGAATCCCCATCCCTGGAGGTGTTCAAAAGACACAGAGATGTGGTGCTGAGGGACATGGGTTAGCTCCAGACTTGGTAGAGTTAGAGAATGGTTGGACTCTGTTCTTAAAGGTCTTTTCCAACTGAAACAATTCTGTGATGCTCTAAAACAAGACTTTTGGTGTAAAGAGCAGTGCAATGAATATGCAGGAGACACAAGAGAAGAATAAGGAGTAGGGCTGTAGCTGGTGTCATGTCTTGTTTCTGACAGGCAGGACCTTTGTGTTTGAAGGCTGTAGAGCAAAAGTGTATCATTATATTCAGCTCAAAATACATCTGAATGTGTTTTCTTTAACAGCTGGGACAACAATGAAAGAGAGAGGATGAGTCCATGGGACATGGAGCCAATTCCAGAAGGAAGTAAGTGTGTGTTGAAGCTGTGTCCACGTGCAAAGTAAGGAGGTTTTTACCACTGCCAAAACTTACTGGGTTTGAATTCCTCATATTCAGCTGCTTACCCGGAGGAGGTTGGTGCTGGGGTTCCAGTGACTCCAGATGAGCTGACAGCTCTGCTCTACAAACCCCAGGAAGGAGAGTGGGGAGCCCATTCCAGAGATGAAGAATGTGAACGAGTCATCCGGGGCATTGAGCAACTGCTTTCCCTTGGTATGCTTGCAGGGAAAAGGTGGAAGGGTGAAGAGCAGGAGCCTGGTGGCACCCAGGGCTGAAGAGCAGATGGGATGGAGTGGTGGGAGTTGATGCAGAGTGTTAGAAATGGGCTCAACTAAATCATTGAAGTGAGCCAGCCCTTTCAATTCCACACAGTCTCTTTGTCAGCTATAATCCCTTGTGTTCTGGGGCTTGCACTACTTCCTTTCCAGTTAATGGTGATACTCCGTGGGTCATACCCACTAGGCTGGATGTTAGGAAGAAATTCTTCACAGAAAGAGTGAATGGCCATTGGAATGGGCTGCCTGGGGAGGTGATGGAGTCACCATCACTGGAAGTGTTTAAAAAGAGACTGGATGAGGCACTTGGTGCCATGGTTTAGTTGATTAGATGGTGCTGGGTGATAGGTTGGACTCAATGATCTCAAAGGTCTTTTCCAACCTGGTTAATTCTGTATTCTAATGTGAGCAAGCACAGCAGTGAATGAAACCCCTCCAAAACACCCAACCAACAAACCCTCACCAACAGCTACCTCAGAGCTCCTCTATTGCTGTTTAATAGCAGACTGTGATTGACATTCTGTCCTCTGTTTGTATCCAGGACACCTCTGTGTTCTTAGTTGGTGTTGCTTGTTGTAGTATTCCTCTTGTTAGTGCAGATGCCATGCTGCTTGTTAGCAGTCCAGCTGGCTGTTGGTGTGCAAACCTCAGAGCTGGTAGTTAAGTAAAAAATGCTTCTTCAGGAGTAGTTAGCTGATGGTGCAGGAAGAATCCTCCCCTTTGGGTAGTGACATCACCACCTGTAGATCTGCACTGCTGCTGCTAGAATTGCTAGAGAAGAAACCTAGAAACCTTTCTAAGGAATCTGATTATCTTATAGCTTCCCCTCAGGTGTCTTCTGAAATATCTAAATTATTCTGATCTTTTTGTCTTTCAGACATTTCTAATCCCTTTGCTGTTCCCGTGGACCTTAGTGCCTATCCCATGTATTGCACTGTTGTTGCTTATCCAACTGACCTCACCACAATCAGGAGGAGACTTGAAAACAGGTTTTATAGGTCAGTTAGATCTTTATCTGGTTGTGATCTATACTTGCTGTAGCTCCATTGAGGACAATATGTTCAGCTGAATACTGTGTAATGCCACTGCATTTCTTCCATGAGCCATCAGCACAAGGTCAGATTCTGTTTGGCCCTGGCCACAATGAGTCTTTTCCTGAAGAATAATCTCTTTTGGCCACATAGTTTAGGCAAAAGCTGATATAGCTGAAGTGTCCTTTTTGTTTACCATGCAGAGCTTTACCCTCTGGATGTGTTGTAGGCAGAGCACATTGGCTTCATCTGTACCTCTGCTGCCTTTAGACCAGATTCTGTCCTTGGTTTGTTTCCTGTTTTCATTCCAGTCATTGCTGATTTGAAACACCTCTGCTACAAGGGCAGGCTGAGGGAGCTGGGGCTGTTCAGCCTGCAGAAGAAAAGGCTCTGGGGAGACCTAATAGCAGCCTGCCAGTACCTGGAGGGGGCTACAAGAAGGCTGCAGAGGGACTGTGTGCAAAGGACTGCATTGATAGGATGAAGGGCAATGGTTTGAAATGAGAGAAGTGATTTAGATTGGAAGTTAAGAACAAGTTCTGCACCATGAGGGTGGCGCAACACTGGAACAGGTTGCCCAGGGAGGCGATTGAGGCCCCATCCCTGGAGATAATTGAAGAGCAGGCTTAACAAGGCTCTGAGCAACCTGATCTAGTGGAATGTGTCCCTGCTGACTTCAGGGTGATTGGGATAGGTGCCCTTTGGAGTTCCCTTCCATCCCAAACCATTCTGTGATCTTTCCACAAAGCTGCTGCAGCCTGGCACGTTGCGGCAGTCAGGGGGTCCTAAGCAGAAACATCTTCCTTTGGTTTCCTACAGTGTCTCTCTCTCTCTCTCTCTCCTTAATCTGAATTGCCTGATTCATTTGTGGGTTTTTACTGAGCTGAGAAGGAAATTCATGTAGCTCTTCCCTTCCTTTTTGTTTCCAGGAGGATCTCTGCCCTGATGTGGGAGGTTCGCTACATTGAGCATAATGCCAGGACCTTCAACGAGCCTGACAGCCCCATCGTCAAAGCCGCCAAGATCGTCACCGACGTCCTGCTGCGCTTCATCGGGTAGGCACGCTGCTCCTCACACCCCTTGCTGCTCCCTCACACCCCTACTCTGCTCTCACACCCCCATACTACTCCCTCACACCCTTCCCTGCTCCCTCACACCCCTTCCCTGCTCCCTCACACCCCTTCCCTGCTCCCTCACACCCTTCCCTGCTCCCTCACACCCTTCCCTGCTCCCTCACACCCTTCCCTGCTCCCTCACACCCCTTCCCTGCTCCCTCACACCCCTTCCCTGCTCCCTCACACCCTTCCCTGCTCCCTCACACCCTTCCCTGCTCCCTCACACCCCTTCCCTGCTCCCTCACACCCCTACCCTGCTCCCTCACACCCTTCCCTGCTCCCTCACACCCTTCCCTGCTCCCTCACACCCCTTCCCTGCTCCCTCACACCCCTACCCTGCTCCCTCACACCCCTTCCCTGCTCCCTCACACCCCTACCCTGCTCCCTCACACCCCTACCCTGCTCCCTCACACCCCTTCCCTGCTCCCTCACACCCCTACCCTGCTCCCTCACACCCTACCCTGCTCCCTCACACCCCTTCCCCCCTTCCCTCCCCTCACACCCCTTCCCTGCTCCCTCACACCCCTACCCTGCTCCTTCACACACCTTCAGGTTCTAAGTTCTTGGGTTATGGATTTTGGCTTTTGTTCTGGCCCTTGCAGGGATCAGAGCTGTACTGATATATTAGAGATCTATAACAAAGTGAAAGCAGAAGATCTCAGCAGTACTGATGAAGAAGAGGAGGTAAGAGCATCAAGTCTGCCTGCCAGAACTTTGTCACCTTCGTCAGTTCAGCACTTGGAAGAAATTGGGGGGCAAAGATTGTTTGCTGAGGTTTTGTTTCATGGGGTTTTTCAGATGGCCCTGTTGAGGCCATTCGTGTTGCTCCCCTGGGGCAGGAAAGCTGGGAAGGGACTTTTTACAAGGGCTTGCAGTGACAGGATGGGAGGGAATGGAGTGAAGCTGATTTCTGGTTTGCTTGAGCCACTGGTGGCTTTCAGCAGTTTCCAAGCGCTGGCTGTCGGCTGGTGTCGGTCCCTTTCACACCGCCGGGGGCGCGGGGAGCGTGCTGTGTAACCATCACCTTTGCCTTTAGGTGGCAGAAGTCGATGTGGATTCCGACGCTCCAGGAACTTCCTCCGGTAAAAGAAGAGTGAGTAAAACATTTCTACTTGCTCTGGGATAGAGCAGGCCCTGAACACTCCTTTAAGTCTGGGATGGCTGTGGAGTTTCCTTCCTCCAGAGAGCTTCAAAACTCACCTGGATGTGTTCCACTGTGACCTGCCCTAAGTGGCCCTGCTCTGCAGGGGAGTTGGACTTGATGATCCCTCAAGATCCCTTCCAACCCCTAGCATTCTATGACACTGTGGTTAAACTTCTTCCTAGCATGTAGGACTCAGAGTCCTGTGAGTGGATGAGAAGTTAGATATAATCTGGTAACCTGTGCTCTGCATCCCCAGCAGTGTGGGCAGCAGGTCAAGGGAGGGGATTTTGCCCCTCTGTTACACTCTGCTGAGAGCCCACCTGCAGTGCTGGGTTCAGCTCTGGAGGGCTCAGCTTGAGGACCTGTTGGACAGAGCAGGCCACAGAAACGATCCAAAGGCTGGAACCCCTCTGCTCTGAGGACAGGGTGAGGTTGTTCAGCCTGGAGGCTCCAGGGATGCTGCCTTGTGGTTTTTCAGTGCTTAGAAGGACCTGTAAGAAAGCTGGGGACAGACATTTTAACAGGGCCTGTTTTGACAGGACAGGGGGTGATGGGTTTGAACTTAAAAGAGGGAGATATAAACTAGATAGAAGTAAGACATATTTTGCACTGAGGGTGGTGAGACACTGGCCCAGGTTGCCCCGAGAGGTGGTAGATGCCCCATTCCTGGGTGACCCATTCCAGGTCAGGCTGTTTGGTGCTCTGAGGAGCCTGCTCCAGTTGACGATGTCCCTGCTGAGTGCAGGGGGATTTGATCCCTTCCAGCCTAAAGCATTCTGTTTCTCTGATTCTCTGAATTCATTACACCTGTGTGTAAGTGGCAGACTGTGGAAATTTAATTACTGAGTAATCTTTTTTTCTTATTATTATTTGACTTGAAATCTACCTGGAACAGAGTCAATTTCCAGTCAGGTTTGGATGAAAGCTGATCAAAACAGCAAAGCTGGAGCTGAACTACGGCCCCCTTTCATGGCCTGTGCTTCAGTTTGCATCTTGTTGGGCCCTCAGCTACACTTTATCCCTATTGTGATTGCAGAAATTTGCTTTAAATCAAAATGCTGGGAAATTAGCAGGAACTTGAAGGGGGAGAAGTGAACGTTGTGCAGGACTTTGAAATGCTGGTGCTTGCCTGCAGGTACGGCGCCGAGTGAAAAGGCAGCCCTCGAAAGCAAGCCCTGATGCTTGGAAAGAGCAATGCAAGCAGCTGTTAAACCTGATTTATGAAAGAGAGGACTCTGAGCCTTTTAGACAGCCAGTGGATCTCTTCTCCTATCCTGTAAGTACTACCTCTAGATTCGATGCTTCAGCAGCCTGTTGTTCATCTTTTGGCAAAACATCCACGGCTGGTGTGTGTCAGACGTCTCCCTTTGTGAGCTGGAAAGCACCACCTTCTGGGCACTGATGTTCTCAGACATTACCTGTCTCAAGCAGAAATAATTACTTGAGGGCCACTCTTGTGGATTGCCAAGGGTCAGGGCTGGGCTGGCCACTAGGTAAGTGACAGACACTCTGTGTGAACCCCTCTGCCTTCCCAAAGGGAAGAGAAAGGGAATAAGAGAGAGAGAGAGAGACTGATGGGTTGGAAACTAACCCAGCTTTGATGTCAGTAATAGCAAGAACATGAAATAGACACAAACCAGTACCAAACCCAGCCCCTGATGGCAATGATGTCACTGTCATCATTGATGCTGTGGCAGGCAGCAGGGAAGTCCTAGACTGGATTTGGCAGCAGATGGAACCAGATTCAGGAACTGAATTCTGGAACTGGATTCAGGACCTCATGGATCAGAATCTGTGGCAGAACAGGCAGAGTCCTCCTCAGACATTGGCCACTGAAGGAGAGGCTTGACCCTGGTGATGGCTCAGCTTTACACTGACTGTGACATACACGGGATGGAATCCCTTGCTGGTCACTTTAGGGTCATCTGAACTATCTGCTCCACCCTGCAGGTGCTACCTTTTACTTACTGCACCCCAATGTGGCACACAGGATTTATCAGTGACCTTGGTCTGCCAGCCCTTGGTACTAGCTCTAACCATCAGCAGCATCACTGCTAGCAGCAGCCTGTGAGAACATGCCAGGAGCTCCAGAAAGTGCCAGCACTGGGAAGAGACTGAGCTGGCAAATGAAATCCCTGAACAGCACCAGCTCTGCTCTAGCTCAAGGCAGGCCGTGAGGGCAGGCTTTGGTGTTCTTCTTGCTGCAGGATTTGACAGCCTCGCTTGTTTGCTTGTGTGGTCTTACAGGATTACAGAGACATTGTAGACACTCCTATGGACTTCAGCACTGTGAAAGAAACCTTGGAAGCAGGAAACTACACCAGTCCCTTGGAATTCTACAAAGATATTCGTTTAATATTCTGCAACTCTAAAGCTTACACTCCCAATAAAAAGTCTCGAGTGAGTAGCACATTCTCATGCTTCCTTTTCAAAGCCTCTGGCCCTTGCATGACCACACTGTCTGAAACAAGGTCTGTGTCTGAAGAGCAAAGCACTACATTGTGAGAGGGAAAAGGGCAGTAATAAAAACAAGTAATAGATGCCAATTCTGGGAACTCTGGTTATCAGTTTGTCTTGGTCTGCTAACTCAAATCACTTCTGAGCTGCATTGTCACCTGAACTTTGTGACCTTCTGAGAAGCGGTGTGGCTGCTGGTGAGTATTTGTAGCAGAAACTGATTGCCTGTTGCTTTTCTTCTTTCAATAGCCTCGTTTCCAGGAATAAATTATCAGCTTGCTAGCTGCATAGCTATAGATAAGGATCTTTGTAAATCTCCTGCTAATGCAAGTGTTAGGCAATATTTCTGTTACTGGAGGAGACGAGCATTATGATAGCTAATATTTTTCTAGCTGACTTAGTATCCTTAGAAAGTCTTTCCCAGAGTGTTGCCTTTGTTCTCAGGTGCTAAGGTGTTTTTTTCTGAGTGCTGGAATAGAAATCTACTTAGAAAAATAAATGGATTCCACTGGAGCCCTGAACAGGGTATGGCAAGAGGGAAAGGGGAGACCAAAATGTTAGAATAGGGGTATTTTGATCTGAGCTGGGTGAAACAGCTGCCAAGGGTATGAGTGGCCTTGTAAACATGGCTGTGACTTCATCCAGCAGGACCAGAGAGGTGTCCCCCTGTACTCAGCCCTGGTGACACCACACCTCGAATGCTGGCTTCAGTTTTGAGCCCCTCACTACAAGAAGGACATTGAGGTGCTGGAGTGTGTTCAGAGAAGGTCAATGAAGCTGGTGAAGGGCCTAGAGCTCAGGTGTTCTGAGGAATGGCTGAGGGCCCTGGGGTTGTTCAGCCTGGAGAAAAGGAGGCTCAGAGGAGACCTTCTTGCTCTCTGCAACTGCCTGAAAGGACGTTGGGGCCAGGTGAGGGTTGATCTCTTCTTCCAAATAACAACTGATAGGACAAGAGAAAATGGCCTCAAGCTGTGCCAGGGGAGGTTCAGACTGGATATTTGGAACAATTTCTTCCCCAAGAGGGTTGTCAAGCCATGGAACAGGCTGCTCAGGCAGCAGTGGAGTCCCCATCCCTGGAGGGGTTTAAAGACTGCGTAGATGTGGCACTGAGGGACATGGGTTAGTGTTGGGCTTGGCAGTGCTGGATTAATGGCTGGACTCAATGATCTTAAAGGTCTTTTCTCATCTAAACCATTGCATGAGGGAAATCAGTGGAGATCTCCAAGAAAACCAGGAATCTTGGTGACTTATTTACTGCTGCCACTCCCTGGGATCTTCCCTGTGCATTAATAACTGCACAGCTTGTGACTCAACTCCCAAATTACTTTAACAGAGTGGCCCATCAATATCCATTTGCTTAAATACTGTGAAGTGCCTCAGTGAGGTGATCCTTGCCAGAGGGCTGGGGCACACAGCTGGGCCTTCTGCCACACCAGATTCATCTGCTGCCAAATGCCAACATCCTGAGGTTTTCCAGCCCATTTTACCATCTTTGCTTATAGCATCCTGAATGGAGGCAAGAAGGGCAGAGCTTTATATACCAAAGCTAAAGAAGGGGACAGTACTGAAATAAAAGGGTCTGAGTTAAAATTAAGTTACTGTATCAGAGAGGTTTATTTTCCAAACTGAAAGAAATGGGAAGAAGTCAGAGTATAAGATGATGATAACATCATCTTAGAATCATAGAATGGTTTGGGTTGGAAGTGACCTGTAAAACTCACCTAGTCCAACCCCACTGCAGTCGGCAGGGGCATCTTCATCAGGTTGCTCAGAGCCTTCTCAAGCCTGATCTTGAATAGCTACAGGGATGGGGCCTCAGCCACTTCCCTGGGCAACCTGTTCCAGTGTTCCCTCACCCTCATGGTACAGAACTTGTTCCTAACATCCAATCTAAATCTGCTCTTCTCTGGTTTCAAACCATTGCCCCTTGTCCTGTCACTGCAGGCCTTTGCAAACAGGCCCTCTGTAGCCTTCTTGTAGCCCCTTCCAGGTACTGCAAGGCTGCTGTTGGGTCTCCCTGGAGCTTTCTCTTGGTGGTGGTGATGTGATTTTCAGGGGGCTGAATGCAGCAGGAGGATGTGGGTATAAGGAAGGAGTCAAAAACTTCACTGTGTTTGTGCTGAGTTTGAACTATTATCTGTTGTAACTCAAGCACATCCAAGGTAAGATCTGGAACAGAAGTCAACAGTCTGAAACAGGGAGAAAGAGCTGTGAGGGAAGTTCTGGGTGAGGCTACAGAAAGAGGCCAGAAAACAGCTTTAAGGGGTTTGACATCTGGCATTTGACATAGGAATGAGGATATTTTAGTTGGCTTCTGTGTGCAGCTTTGTGGGGCTGCTGTAAGGACTTGTCACTAAGGAATTAAAGCCAAAACCAAAGGGGGGGGGTGGGGGTGGGGGGCAGCAAAGCTCAGTTGCTTTTCCCTTGGGACTTGGGGTTATCTCACGGCGTGGTTCCACGCTCCGTGGAGATTATGAAAGGAGGCTGGATTTCAGTAATCTCTATATTCATTCTCCTTTGACTCTGTCAATATTTTGTACTATAAGTAATTAAATCCTTTTGTGAGAACACTTCCTGTTGCAAGACCAGACCTGTACCATGGAAGGAAAGAACCTCCCGGCTGAGCGTCGCCGGGAATTTTCCTTCTGTGCGACAAAATCCTGCGCGGCTCGGGGATTTATTTAGCTTTTTTCCCCCACTTTGCTGATCTTCTGCTTATTCAACTTCTAATCAGCATAACCATGCTTTCTCCCTCCAGATTTACAGCATGACACTTCGACTCTCTGCCTTATTTGAAAACCACATGAAAAATATCATCTCTGAGTACAAGTCAGCAGTGCAGTGCCAGAAGAGGAAAAGGCCACGCTACCGAAAGCGGCTGAGGAGCAGCAGCAGTTCGCCCTCAACTAGCAGAGCATCAAGGTAACAGAATGCTGGGGAGAGCTGCTGGTGGTGCCCCTGCAGATGACAGTGGCAGTCAGGTCTCTGTGAGGAAGCACTCAGTGACAGCACTGCTCACTCCCTGATGCTGTTGCTCTTGTGGGGGATGAAATCAGGAGCTTGAATTCCATGCTGAGTTTGGAGTTTGTGCACAATTCTGGCAGTGAAAGACAGCTTGGTGAGAAGTTGCTCTGCTGGAGGAAATGGAAGACCAAACTTCTTTTTGCCTTTGTGCAGTGATTGTTGGGGAAAAAAGTGTTGTGTAATGCTTTTCTGACTTCTGCATCACGTGTTCTCTAAGTCAAGGGAGGGCATTTTCCTGCTCTCCTCTGCTGAGGCCCCACCTGCAGCACTGGGTCCAGCTCTGGAGCCCTTGGAACAGCAGCTCCAGAGGAGGCCACATCAATAATCCAAGGGCTGGAGCCCTTCTGCTCTGAGGCCAGGCTGAGAGAATTGGGGTTGTTCAGCCTGGAGAAGAGAAGGCTCCAGGGAGACCTTCTTGTGACTTTGCAGTACTTAAAAGAGGCCTTTAAGAAAAGATGGGGACAGATTGTTTTTTCAGCAGGGCCTGCTGTGACAGGACAAGGGGTGATGGGTTTAAACTAAAAGAGGGAGATTTAGGCTAGATAGAAGGAAGACATTTTTTCCACAGAGAGTGTTGGGACCCTGACCCATGTTGCCCAGAGAGGTGGTGGATGCCCTGTCCCTGGAACCATTCCAGGTCAGTTTGTCTGGGGCTCTGAGCAACCTGCCCCAGTTGAAGATGTCCCTGCTGATTGCAGGGGGTTTGGACTAGATGACCTTTAATGGTCCTTCCAACCTAAAAGATTCCATGATTCTATTCTAAATGGAGTGTTTGTTTTGAAAGGTGAGAGAAAATCTTGTTCTTGCAAGCTCATATCCCTTTAGCAAACAGAATGCTACTGTAACCATTTTCAGTGTGCAAGCAGTGGGAGAAAGAGATCATTTGTGGTATGCAGTTGCTGTGAAAAGCAAGGCACTTTGGAGGGGAAATTGGTTTTGAGTTTGAGTCTCTTGGTACTAACAAGATCCCTCTGGGATGTTTTGTGTCTTCAGCCCAAAAGGGAAACAGAAGCAAATGAAGATTCAACCCAAGCCCAACCAGAATACCTCACTGCCTTTGACCAGGACTAGTTCTTCAGTTTCATCTCACGGTGAGGAAAATGTTTCTAAGTGCATCCTGTCTCTTGCAGCAACTTGTATGGGCAGATTGAATTTTATGTTCATGAGACACATGCAAAAGCCACCTGCTGAGAGAGCAAGCAGCAAGGTCATGGAAATCAATGTTGTCTGTAGCTTGGGTTATATTGAACTTGTCCCTTGGTGAGGGTCAAAGGGTAGGGAGCCTAGGTCTGCTCTTGGTAAGAATTAACCTAGTGACAGGAGCCTGGACTTCCTGGACATGGGCTGCTCTCACACAGCCATTGCAAAGGCACTGAGCTTACTTTGGATGACATCCTGGAGGAATCTGTATCTTCGTGACTGCAGAGGCAGCTTGGGGAGATTAACCTCCTGACTTGGGCTAACTCAGGTGATACAAAACCTCCTCAGAAGGCTTTGCATTGCAACCCTATAAATAACTAGAGGGTAAACATTTCTCTGTCACACTAGTGGTGTCCTGTCTAAAGTTTCAGATACAGCAGAAGAACCTCTAGGTTCAGCCACTGGTGAAGAGCTGGAAGGTCAGCCGTCTTCCTCAGGCTCAACTGCACAGAGCCGAAGTGGAAATATCATTGACCCAGGGAAAAGCAGGCCCATCAGGAGCAAATCTACACCAGTGAAACAAGGTGAGGAATGGTCACTCTTCTGGGCTTTGAGGGGCTGCTTTCACTAGACATGGGAGATGCTGCTTCTGTATGGTGCTTATGATATTGCCACCTGAGTACAGAGTTATGCTGTGTTCCCAAACCATGCTAAACAGGTGGATTTCCCTTTCTTCTTCCAGTTCTGTGGTCTCCTGTCTGAGGTGTGATGTGCACACAATGCACTTGAGGTCCTTTAAAATTCCTCCAGACAGAAAAGCTTGTTTGCTCTTAAACTTCTTGGGAATCACATTTCTTTTAGAAGCTACAACAAAGCAAAGCAAAGCAAACCAATCTTCAAGTGAGGTCCTTTAAAATTGCTCCAGAGAGAAAAGTTTGATTACTTTTAACCTTCTTGAGAATTACACTTCCCTTAGGAGTTACGAAAAAGCAAAGCAAACCAATCTTCCATGGTGAAACCAAGGATGAAAGGAAGTTGTAAATATTTCAATCATAATCATGACTAATTGGTTGTGATTAGAGGGGAAATATTGCCCAAGCTGTCTCTGGGACAGAGACAAACTGGTAACCAGACTTTTCACTTGAGCTGGGTGATGGGTGAGCCTTGGCTGAAAGCCTGAAGCCTTTCTCTGCTGTAGCAGTGTGGTATGCTGCAGGTGAGCTATTTGTATCCTGTGTTTAAAGAAGATATTTAATCAGTCTGAAAACATGCAGTGTTTTGGG
This sequence comes from Picus viridis, assembly GCA_033816785.1. Lineage (NCBI taxonomy): Eukaryota > Metazoa > Chordata > Aves > Piciformes > Picidae > Picus > Picus viridis. Next base: position 21,542,860 of record CM066580.1, on the reverse strand, counting down.
TGCCAGGCCACCAAGAGCCTTTCTGCATTTTAGTTAAGTTGCTCAGCAATCCTAGTGAGCTTTCCTGGGCTACTGTCTTGAAACTGTGCTTGCCACAAGTGTTTCCTGCACTAAGCCCTCTGAGAGCATGCATCTGGTAGGGATAAATACTGCTTGCAGAGTGGTCTTTATTGAATGTAGGTTTGAAGTGGATTATAGAAGGGTTTTTTTGCCTGTCTGCACCCTGGGCAGGACTCACTTAGCTAAATGTTAGATGTTTGTGTCTAACCTAGTCACCCTGGATCTGCACTGAACAGAGTCAGCAGAGTTTGCAGTGCTTGCTTCCAGACAAGGTGATCTGTGTTTGCTTTGTCTGATAAATTTTCCCTTAGAGCACCTGCTTGTCTCCACAGCCTATAAAGGTCATCTGTGGTGAGTAGCTCAGACCTGGACCATTTCCAGAGCACAGCCCAAAGGCAGATGAGGCAAATCCCACTTTGTGTATCCTCTTTGGCTGGGGCATGGTGCTGATAACTGACGGGGTTGTTTTGTGTTTGCTTAGATCACTCTCCTGATGGACCACTCACAAACGGTGATGGCAGAGAACCTCGGGCAGGCGTCAAGAGGAAGCTGCTGAGCGCATCAGAAGAGGATGAGCATCTGGAGGAGGTGGAGGGAGAGGAGAAGAAGAAGAGAGAATTAAAAGAAAAATCTGGTTTATCTTCTTCAGAAAGTGGGGAGTCAGGATCCAGCTCCAGCTCTGAGAGCAGAAGCGGCTCCGATTCGGACTCGGAGTCGACATCTCGAACGGATCAGGATTACATCGACGGCGACCACGACTACAGCAAGGTTGTGCAATCCAAAAAGCCCAAGAGGAAACTCAAAAGGAAAATCAGCGGTGGGAAACGGAACTGGCAGGGCAGAGGAACGGGGAGGAGAGGTAGATGGGGGCGGTGGGGCAGGTGGAGTCGAGGGGGAAGAGGCGGTAGAGGCGGAAGAGGCTGCGGCAGGGGAAGAGGCGGCGGCCGGGGAGGAAGAAGAGGCCGAGGGGGACGAGGAGCTTCCCGAGGAGCCACCAGAGCGAAGCGCGCCCGCATCACAGACGACGAGTTTGAGAACCTCTTCGGAGGGCAGTTTGGGGAGAACATGTTTGGGGGGAGGTTCAGCAGGCCACCCCGCATCAAGACGAGGAACGAGGGCAGGAGGACCGTCCTGTACAACGACGACTCCGACAACGACAACTTCGTGCACACCGAGGATCCTTTGAACCTTGGTACTTCCAGGTCAGGCAGGGTGAGGAAAATGACAGAAAAAGCCAGGGTCAGCCATCTCATGGGATGGAATTATTGACAAAGCAAAACAAAACAAAAACTTTTGGAACACTTTAAAAACAAAAAAAAAGGAACTTCTAATGGCCTTTTACTGCAGGGATTTTACCAGAGATAAAATATCTACCGAGCAAGTCGTGCGGGGACTCCACTCACCTTTCACAGTGGTGCTTTTCCATGATGTCAGTTTCTGCATTTGTTTGAAGCTCCAGCTTTGCCACACTTCATTGGTCAAAACAAGCCTTAGTCATTAGGCCTTAAATTAACAGAAATTCTTCCCCACACGCTACCAGTTCATCCCATTAAAAAGAGGCTTCCGGCTTCTCAATAAGAACCTGATGGTTTCCAGTCACCGATTCTGACTTCTCTCTCTCTCTCTCTCTCTCTTCCTCTCTCCCTCGTTTGTTTTTGGGTTTGTATTATAGAACTAGCACCTTCTTACAGAGTTTTTATGTGGGTTCTGCCATAAATCCTTATACACAGTAATAATTATAACTTTTTGCACAATACACCAATCCTAAAGGCAGCTATAAAATGTTTACAGTTTCTATATTGTAAGAAGGATCTGGATTATTTTAATCTTCCCAGGCCAAACGTGGATGGATTGTGCTGAGCTGAAGTATGTCTATACTTACAGTTTAGGGGAAAGGAGGGGGGGTGGGGGTGTTCCTGACGTGCTTTCTACGGCTTCTTTTCTTGTTGTACAAAGTGACAAAGGGTTGGTGCCTTGTAAATATGTAGCAAACCTTCGATGTGGTGTGTCCTATGTGTGCATTAACTTTATTAAAAAAGAGAATACTTGACAAGTTATCACTATCCAGACACAAAAGGAAACGAAAGAAAGGTGCCAAATGCAACAGTTAACTCGCATCTATTTTCTGCTTTGGTTTGGTTGGTTCCTCTTTTTGCCCTCTCCTCTTTTTTATGGTGTTAATAGAGATTGTGCAGCTAAGGGGTGGCTTCAGAGTTTGAAAGGTTCCTCCTCTTCAAAGCATAAGGTGATTTTGTTTGATTTTTTTTGTTGTTTTAATCGTAGCTCAGCTACCTCTGTTTACAACAACTACTGGAAACGTGGAAGAAAATAGATGCTGTTAATCAGCACCTGGTGAGGAAGAGGCGAGAAGGGGCGCAGAGGGATGGAGTTGCTGGTGAAGTTGTAGAGTAAAATACCTTCATTACATTTCCCCAGCGAGGACAGATCCAAGAGTTGGTCAGAGTTTGCAGAAGCAGAATGTTTTCAGCAGATGGGCAGCCTGCCTCCCACACGTTCCTGCTGCCACTTGCTCGGTGCAAGGCTGTGTTTGGTTTAGTTCGCTCCTCGCAGGCGCCGAGGGAGCGGGATGGAGTTTGGGTACCTCTGGGGGCTGGCAGCACAGATAAGCTCCTGTGCTCATCCTCCAGACAGACTCTGGCATCGTAAGCTTCCTGAAGAGAATTCATGTTGCACTGTACTCTTGCTCTCTGTCAAAACTCTGACTTGAAAGCAGAGGAGTCATGTTGGTAGTGATTAGTAGAGTGTGTCAGCACCTTTGTGGTGTGGCTCCTCGGTGACCAGCAGCAGGTGTTTGGCGTAGGCTGAGCTGGAGATGAGCGGCCTCTTACTGCCTAGGGTCTGGCTGGAATAAAGCTGGGACTTAATCCGCTCCTGTTGTCTGAACCAGTCTGGCAGTTCTGGCTTGGTTGAGAGAGTTGAGTTCTTACAGAGAGAACAAACTAAAAGAGACTTGAAAGTTCTGGTGGAGTTTTTCTTTTGGGTTTTTCTTCAACCTTTCATCCAATATCCTGCAGTTCTGTGCATAGCTTGGTCAATAATTCTGGAAAGCCTCAGGCAGCAAAGAGTGACCCCTGGCTACTCTCAGATGCAGAAGGAATTTAGTTTTTTGGACTTTCTATATGAAGAACTAGCTATTTTATCTCTCTTTCAAAACAAAACCCAACTAAATAATTCTAGTTAGATGAAAAATGACTTGAATAAAACACAGAGGTTTAGTTTTGTGCTGGAGGAGAGTTTATCCTGAATTGCTCAGAGCATTAATGTGTCTTTATGGTACAGTACAAAAGAAAAACCAGCCTTTTAATTTTTGAAGGGATGCTTTGAATCAGCTGGAATTGATTTCTGGACTTGATTCAGTTGTGTTTGCATGGCAGGGAGAGAAGAGTACAGTGGCTCTCCTGATTCAGTTGTGTTTGGATTGGGGGAGAGAAAAGAAGTTCAGAGCCCGTCCTAGTTCTGATTCAGTTGTGTTTGTGGGGGGAGAAGTGCAGAGGCTCTCCTATTTCTGATACAGTTGTGTTTGTGCTGGGGGGGTGTGGGGGAGAAGTGCAGAGCTTCTTCTAGTTCTCTGTTGGGTTTTAAAATAGAAACAGCTGTCCTGTCACCTCTCGCACGTATCTGTATGTGTATATATACATATATACACACACCTATATATGTATAAGCAATGTATTCTTTCTTTAACTATCCTTCTACGTATGGTAAGCAGGAATAGCATGTACACCTCAGTGCATAGCCAGAATCATACCCTCCTTTAGATCAGTCCCCTTCAGCTGAGGTAACACTAGGATCTCTCTTCTAAAGCCTGAAAACCTTGAAATGCAAACAAACAAACAGATGCTTCTCCTAGATTTCTGACTGGCTGAAAATCCACCTTATTTATTTTGTGTGAGGGGCTTGGGGAGAGAGAAACCATGTGGATTTGGAGTCCAGAGAAATCCCTTTGCTTTGCTTTGGGTTTTTATTCCCCTCCTAAGTTTGTGTGTTTTTAGCAGCAGCTAGAATAATATGAAATATGTTCTTTAAATGTACCTTTTCTATGTGCTGAAGTACTGTGAAGATAACAGTGAAGCATCACTTTGCTGTGGCGTAAGTATCAATCACATGTGTCACCTGGTGAAGAGCTAGACAGCAGGGTGTGCTAGAACAACAGAACTATTGCTTAGTGTAAAAACAAAAGAAAACAAACAAACAAACCCCCCCAGAAAAAAACCCAACCCTTTTTTTGTGTGTGCATGAGAACCTTTTCTAAGCATGAAAGAAATAACCTGGGTTTAGAGATGTTGTTTCCACTTGGGTTTGTAGGTGGGTTCTTTCTCTCAGGCAGCAGATTTCTGGTAGCCTCCTCCTGTGGAATGATGATCATTTCCTCGAAACTTAAACACTTTCAAAATCCTGATCCCATCAGGAGCCACTTCTGGTTGCAGAAACCTCAGTATCGACCCGAGAGGTGCAGCAGAAGCAGTGGAATGATGTAAGCCTTGCAGCGTGTTGCTCCCCAAGCCAAACCCTGCCTGCTCAGCCAGCATCTTGAGCTTCTGGCTGGCTGTGCTGCCTGATGTGTGGCAGTCAGGACCACAGCCCCTCGCCTTCTGCTTTTAATAAGCTCTGAAACTCTGCTTAAGAGTTTGAAGGTTTGAGTAGGCATCAGGCTTCTGAAGGCTAAGGCGGCTGCGGGCAGGCTGTGGGTCCCTCTGCTGCTGTAGCATGAATTCCTGGGCATTGCTGCTTTCTCTAGATGTACAGTCTTGTGTGGTCCCTCATCACTTGCCAGGGCAACTTGAGGGCATTCAGAGACACCTCATAGAGCCTGGCCAGTGTCCTGTTTTTTTAGCCCCTCTTTGGAGGTAGGGCTGAAGGTCTGGTGTGCAGCTTTGTTCTCTGACTTCTCCTGGCTACAGATCTGCTCTGTCTGCTCCCAGTTCTTTCCACCCAGGGCATGAATGACAAAGCTGGCTTTGCAGCAGTGATGTGCTGCTGGTTCAGTTCAGTCCAGTCTTTGTATGTTATTTTCCCTCTTGGCCATGCTCCATCTCTGCTCTTAATTGCCCCTGTTGTTATTTAGGATGCTTTTTGGGGAGCTGGGATACCTTGGTTTGGCTAGATTAAGATTGAATTCTTTCTATTCCACTTTCCCCCAAGGCTTTCCATATTTTTTAGATCTACTTTCTCTTGTTGACCAGTAACATTCCCAGATTTAATGACAATGGGGAAGGTTTGAGAGCTGCTACCTTGGCTGCTCTGCACTTCAGTGGCCAACTATAGCCCACATGGAAATGCTGCTGGATCCCGTGGGGAGGCCAGCAGCAGGACTGTGCTACATAAAACCTTGCTTGGTTCAACCCCCTGTCCCCTAACACATCTCTGCTGAATGATTCCTGTTTTCCCCCTTGCTGTGTGGCTCACAGTTGATGTAACCCCTGCAGAAGTCCTGCACTTCCAGCCTCATCTTTCTCTTCTGAATAACCCACAAAAGCTTTCTGTTGGTGCTTGGGCTCCGGTGGGTCTGAGCAGTTTGATCACTTCTCTCTCTTTTCTTATCACTCCTTCCTCCATCAGCTAAGCTGAGGCCACCCCTCCTCATCCCAGCCAACCCCAGTCTGCAGATAAATAGAATAATGAGATAATTTGTGGAGGGATTTTTTGGCTTCTTAAAGTGTTGTGTTCTGTTGTGTGTTTTAAGTTTCCTTGAGAAAGCAAACACCTTAGCTGCTTCTGGTCCACAGCGGAAAGGCTGTGAAGAGACAGAGCACTGCAAAGAGCTGCCTCCAGCTGCATCCTCAAGAGAGTTTTTGAGCAATCTAAAAGATGTGGAAGAAGCAACTGCAACATGTTGCTTTTCACACTCTTTGGAGGCTCTCTTGTCTGCCAGAAATGAGATGAACCTTGTTGAGCCTTTGAAAAGGCGGCTCCTGGGTGTCTGGGGTGTTTCTGGCAGCCATTCAAAATCACATAGTGTTAATGCAAGAAAACAAGCTGAAATCACTGATTTCTTAGATGAACTTGATGAAGAAGTTCTTCTCCATAAGAGTGGTGAGACACTGGCACAGGTTGCCCAGGGAGGTGATGGAAGCCTCATACCTGGAGGTTTTTGCGGCCAGGTTGGATGTGGCTGTGAGCAACCTGCTGTAGTGTGAGGTGTCCCTGCCCATGGAGGGGGTTGGAACTGGACCATCCTTGAGGTCCCTTCCAACCTTAACAATTCTATGAATCTCCCTCACCTGAGCAGTGAATGCCAGGGAAAAGTGAATAGCTGTGGGGTTAAGGACGTCTTGGCAGCCCTGCCATGGAGTCTCCTGCTATCCTTGCTCTATGTCCTGGGTTCAGTGTTTCTTCCACGTGCGTTTACATTTCTGGATTTTGATCCTTTCAACCCATCAGGCAGAGTTCCCTACAGCCCTGATTCTTTCCCTGCTAGCCTGAAGTGGAGCAGTTTCCAAACCCCAGGGTGATTCTGTGCTTAGTATGGTAGGGAGCTGTCCTTGTGTTCTTTGCAGTATGCGTTCTAGAACCCTAGCACGCTTGTGTGCTAGATCACTTCCAATGGCCCGAGGCTTGCACACAGCAAAAAGCAAACTCCTTTCTGTACAGTAAATAACAGCCTGCAGAATTTACTCCAAAATTGTCTTTTTTCCCCCCTCTTTCTTTTTCCTTTCTTTTTTTTTTCCTTTTAGTAATAGAGACTCAAAGACCTGTTGGAAGCTTGTACGTTTTCACTATGTCATGTTCAGCCCACAGCAATCTTTTAACTGTGCTATGAATCCCTGACAAATTTGGTTTCCAGTGGAATTGGTGTCACAGCCTTAATTAACTCCTTTAAGTGTTATCAAAATGGTGCTTAAATCAGTTGATGTGCATGGATGTGGGTACCTGGTATGAGTTTGTGAAAGTTCAGAGGAAGACTGAGCGGCTCAGTGCAGTGCTTGCGAGTCGATGGCCCCTTGCTAGGTGACTCCAGCCACATCTGAGAATGGGCAAGTGTGGAAATACTTGGACAATGAATTAATTCATGCTTAAACCCATGGACAATTAGGAGCAGCTTCTTGGGGTTTGGCTTTTGGACTGGCAAGTGCTATGGATCTTCCTGAGCTTGGTGTCTGTGAGGAGCTGTTGTGGGGGAGCCACGGGCCGGAGTATCAGCAGGAGGAGGTTGGTGCTGCAAGCTCTGCCCTGCAGCTGCACCCCTCTTTGGCAGACCAAACCAAAACCCAACGTTTCTCTTCCTAAAATGCCTCCTCAGAGAGTGCTGCCTGCTGGGATATCTTCAGAGACTGGCACCTGATGATGATGGTGACGATATATTTTTGATGTCTGTAGAAGCCCTACCAGAGGCTCTTCGTTCCTCCACCGGTCATTGCCGCAGCCTTCGGTCGGAGCTACGGCATTTAGGCTTTCTAAGGTTCACTTTCTGGGTGGTTGCAAACTCCTCCAAAACAATGCACAAAGCTATTAGACTTTTATGTGTTTTATGAGTTTTTAATTCTAATCTTTTTTTTTTTTTTTTGGGGGTGGGGGTGGGGGTGTTACTTTTTTTCCCTCCCAGGTGATATTTATGCCCATATCTTCACATCTGCTATCTCAGGTCCCTTTAAATGAAATGCTTCAGGGATTTTGATGCCACTCGTTGGCAGACCAAATGTAATATTTATATGCAATGAGCTGTTTAGTTTTTTGTATTGTACAGATGTAAATTTGTAAAGATTTTTTTCTAGAGGTTTGGTTGGTTTTTTTTCTTGGTTTGGTGGGGTGTTTTTTTTTTTTGGGGGGGGGGGGTTTGGTTTTTGGTTTGGAAGTCACTTCTGTAATCTAGGATGTTTCATTTTTTTTCCAGCTGTGGGATTGTCTTAATAAAAAAAAAAAAAAAAGAAAAAAAAAAAAAGGCAAAGCTAAGCTCTTCCTTTGGTTTTTTTGCATTGCTTGCTAAATAGTGCGGAGGTTAAAAGGACAAAAAGGTTTCAAATGGAGCAGTTTTCAGTGCAAGAAGTGCACTGAAAGCCCTGTTTCCAGTGCTTCAACTGGTTAAACTGGTGCTTAGAAGAAAGGAGACTTCTCTAAACTGGATGTAGAAACTTCATACTAAACTCTGCAGATCCTCAGGACAGGATGGAGGTCCCCGAGGGCAAGGACTCAGTAGGGTCTGTCACCCAAGTCAGCACCAACCTGCCTCCCAAGTACTGTTTTTAGTTCAGCCTAGGGAAGAGAAGACTCCAGGGGGACCTTAGAGCTGCCTTCCATACCTGAAGGGATCCTACAGGAAGGCTGCAGAGGGACTTTTCATGAGGGTGTCTGGAGACAGGACAAGGGGGAATGGTTTGAAGCTGAGGCAGAGCAGGGTTAGACTGGAGCAGAGGAAGAAGTTCTTCACTACAAGGGCAGTGGGACTGGAACAGGTTGCCCAGGGAGGCTGTGGATGCCTCCCCCCTGGGGGTGTTCCAGAACAGGTTGGATGAGGCCATGAGCAGCTGAGTCTAGTTGAGAGGTGCCCCTGCCCATGGCAGGGGGAGGTTGGATGATCTCTAAGGCCCCTTCAAACCTAAGCCATTCTAGGATTCTATGATTTCTTGGGAAACTACATGAAATTGTTTTCTGGGGTGACAGACCTGTGCAGACCTCAAACAGCACCAGTGTGAGTGAGCAGGAGGAGAAGAAGTTTTCTGTCCCACCAAGAGACTCAGGTCTGCTCAGGTGATGAGATTCAGCTCGAGGAGGGAAGTCCTGCCTTTTGTTAAAAAGGGTATTTAATGTGAAACACAAAACTCCTTTTCCCCTCACTGTTCTTGCCCTGTAGTTAAATGGCAGTGATAATATTGTTTAAACAGGGCTTTCCCTGCGTAAGCAGCACTCACAGCCGGGGATGGCTGGTGCCAGGCTTGCCTGGAAGCTCCTTGGTGTGGGGGCCAGTGTGGCTTGATGCTGCCCCTCGGGGTTGAGGGCCTCAAGTTTGGCCAGGGGCTGATGCTGAGCACTAGCAGCACGCAGTTAAAACAGCAAAGCTTGGTGAGGCTGACCCTGTGATGTCCCAAATGCAAGCAGGGAGGGGCTGGGGACTATCCCAAGTCTGTGCTTCCTACATGAAGTCTTCAAAGCCTTTGTGTCACATCAGGCAGAGGCAGTTGCAGTTTCAGAACCAGTTGTTTCAGGTGTTAGCTCCTCAGGGTCAGCCTGTCCAGGGCCACTCAGCTCTCCCTCAAGCCTGTCTCACCCCATCTAGCTCTCACAATAAGAGTAGTTTGGCTTTGCCCCTCTTTAATCCCTTGATATTTCATTGCCCTGATTGAAATAGGGGCACATGGAAATTCCTGTCAGGCTCAGATTCCATTCCCCAGGCCTCAGGAACAGAAGGGATTGTTTTATCTTCTTCTCTTGACCTTGTTGGTTACAGAGAACAAAATGAAACTTGTTCTGCACTAATGCTGGAGCTCCCCTTCTAAGGGCATCCATGAAGTGAAATTAGGAGGAATCACACTCTTCAGAGCTGCTTTCCTCTGTCAAGCCACCCTTTGCTGTCACTCCTGCAGGTATCAGATGATAGGTGTCTGTTATCCACTTCATGGGTGTTATCATGTGCAAAAACATCCTGCACTGAGGTCAGATGTGATCAAACATGTTCTGAAACACATGAGGTAAGATACTGATGTGGTAGAGAACAAGTTCTGCACAATGAGGATGGTGAAATGCTGCAAGAGGTTGCCCTGAGAGGCCCCATCCCTGGAGGCATTCAAGGTCAAATGCTGGGGCCCTGAGCAACTTGATGGAGTTGGAGTCATCCCAGCTGACTGCAGGGGGTGGACAAGATGACCTTTGAGGATCCTTTCCAACCCAGTGCAATCTGTGACTCTCTGAAATGCATTTTGTAGAACCTTCTTTTGTTGTTTTTTTGTTTAGAGGTAAGTTTTGCAGATGTTTCAGAATGAATTTGTGGGTTTGATGCATTTCAGCAGTGTGTGGGCTAAAATGCTCCCTTGCCCTCATGTGCAGGACAGCTCTGCTGTCCCAACACTCATTTCCAGCCTGGAACACCCCAAAACACCCTCTTCCATCTCCCTGTCAGCTTCATATGGGATGCTTCCCATCTGCAGGGCACTGCTGGTGGTGTAAGCAATGCTGGGGCACTGTCTGGCTGTCAGAGCCTTGCCAGCATCACCCGGAATGGGGGAAGCCAAGCTCTGCCTCCATCCCATCAGCTCAGTTCAAAGCAGGTACTGAAGTAGGGTGATTTGCCCTTCAGTTGTTAAATCCTTATCAGGAGCTGCTTTCTGAGGCACGTTCGGAGGCTGACTGCTGTGTGTTTGCATGCCTTGCCTTCCTTCAGAGCTGTCTGAGGGCATTTTTGGGGTGCAGGATGGAAGTACCACCATGGGGAGAGGAGGCTGCAGGCACACCTCTGGCAGCCCAGACTTTGGGGCTTCTTGTTTCTCTGTGAATAAAAGCCCTTTGTTTTAGGAGGGGGAGGATCAGAGGTTGAGCCAGGAGAGCCTCTCCCGTGACGCTGGTGGTGCTGGCAGCCCTCCCGCCCGGGCTGCCTGCCTCCAGCTCTGCCTCTCGCAGAACCTCTTTGCTCTCCCCGCCGGTGGCTCGGGGCGGTGGGGTCCAGCCCGGCAGCTGACGCAGGACAAGCTGCCCTCCTCCATCAATATTTGCTCGGGCACCGGGACAGAAGGTTTTTAAGAGCTTCCCGTTGACGCAGGGAGCTGCAGCTTCGTGCCTCCCCTCCCTCATGTGTCACCTGTCCCACGGAGGGTGCCGGTGGCCGGTGCAGAGCATGAGGGACCGGCTGGCGGAGCTGCGGCAGCGAGCCGCGGCCGAGGGGGCTTGCATGAGGATTCCATGTGCTTCGACAACCCAGTTTTGGTCGGGGACGAAGCCAACCCCGTCAGCCAGGCTCTGCAGGAGGCGGCCAAGCTCTGGCAGGCGCTGGACCGGCTGGAGCAGCTCTCTGACAGCATCGACAAGATGCAGCAGAAGGTTCTGTGCTGCACCTCCGAGGACAGCGTTGTCCGGGAGAAGCTGGAGCTTGGCGCTGCCAGAGCCACCTTTGCTCGGGAGGCCATGGCCCTGCAGCCCCAGCTGGGCGCTCTGCCGCTGGCACCGGAGCGGGCACCGGGGCGAGCCAGCCCCCGGATCCGCCAGACCCAGCTGTGGCTGCTGCTGCGGCGCTACCACGCCACCCTCGCCCGCCACTACGCCCGGGAGAACCGCTACCGGCACAGGCTGAAGGAGCAGATCAAGAGGCAGGCCGAGCTGGCGGGCATCCACTTGGGGGCCAAGGACTTGGACCAACTAGCTGAGAGCCCCGAGGCGCCCCGCATCGTGGGCCGGGACCTGGAGGGTCTCGAGGCCAAGCGGCACCTGGCCTTGGCCGAGATGCGCCAGCGGCAGCTGCTGGAGCTGGAGATGCAGATGGTGGAGCTGCACGGGCTGTTCCTGCAGCTGGAGGGGCTGCAGGCCGAGCAGCACGGCGCCGCCGACAGCGTGGAGCACCACGTCCTGCGCACCCTCGACTACATCGCCCAGAGCGGCGGCGAGGTGAAGAAGGCCATCAAGTACCAGCGGCCGTCGCGGCTCTCGGCCCTGCTGACCGCCCTGCTCAGCCTCTGCGCCTGCTGCGCCTGCCTGCCCTGCCTCGGCGGCACCCTCCGCTGAGCCTGCGTTCTGCCAGCACCCCGACCCGTGCGTTTCCCCCACCTCTGTGCAAAACCAACGTCACCAGAGGCTGCTGCTGGCCTGCAGCGGTCTCACGAGAGGCTGCTGCTCTCTTGTACTTCTTGCACAGCGGTGCGGGGACCATGCACACCTTGCACGAGGGCTCAAGGACCACACTCGTTGTAGGATGGCACAGGGACCACGCCCACCGTGCACAGTGATGCAGGTACTGTGCTTGCCTTGCATGGCAGCGTGGGGACCACACACGCCTCGCACAATGGCACAGGGACCACACGCACCTTGCGTAATGGCTTGGAGACCACATTTGCACTGCAGGACAGGCACCCAAAGCACTCCAGCACCCAGCAAGGCAGAGCACTTTTAACACTAAGCAGAGGAGACTAAAAAGGCTGTTGAAGGTTTTGGCACACGTGTGTTGTGTGTGAGGGAACCTGACGGCTTGGTGCCACTGTGGAGCAGCTCAAAGGCTCCTCCACCATGCCTGAATCTTTATTCTCTCCCCTTTCTCCCCTTCCTGGCTGTTTTTCACAGGCATCACTGTTGTGTTTTCACCGCTGCTGGTCTGCACACAGGCAGTCAGACTTGGGCTGGGTGGCTGAGTGTCCTGCATGTCTCACCCCGTGGGGTGACACCATGAGGTGACACCCTCATGCAACTGATGCAGGTTTGTTTTGGAGGAGATGGGCTCTTTATTCACCCCGCCTGTTGCTAACCCAGCCAGTGTCACACATCTATTGGAATCTTGCTGTATCTCTTTCCTCTGGACCCCACATTACCACCTGAACTTCCCCAGACCTCTACAGTTAGGGACTGGTTACATTTCTGAGGATCTCTTCATGGAAGGTCCCTTTGTGTCACAGCAGTGTCTGGGGTCAGGTCCCAACTGTCTTGGCCACCCTTAGGTTTGTTTTTATCTCTGTTTGAGCCTCAATAAAACAGTTTCTGAAGAAGCTCTGGAGTGTGGGTGGGTGAGTTTTTTTCTTTGCTGCAGGTAGCCCAAGAGCAGAAACTGAGCCCTGGCTTGGGTCAGCAGGCAGCAGCCCTGCAGAACTGGTTGAGCTGCTCGGTCAATGATTATCCACACAACGCGGGAGAGAAAGCCCTGTGGTGCCCTCTGTGCTTTGAGCCGGGGCATGCTGACAGGGGTTTGCAGGGAGCACAGCAGCCTGCCGTGGAGGTGAAGATCCCTGAGCACTGGCTCCTACCCTGGCAGCAGCAGCCTCGTCTTGCATACAGAATTAGCATGGAAATAGCCCTGATTTGTGTGATGGCGATGGGTGGGAAGTTAAAGAAGCAGGAGCTATGAGGATGATTAAGGGAGCTGAACATCTCTCCTGTGAAGAAAGACAGGGAACAGAGGCTGTTTAGTCTGGAGAAGAGAAGGCTCAGAGGGGATCTGATTAATGTCTATCAATGTTTGAGGGGTGGGTGCCAAGAGGAAGGGGAGAGGCTTTTTTTCAGGAATAATGGATATAAGCTGGGACACAGGAGGTTCCACCTCAACATGAGGAGAAACTTCTTTACTGTGACGGTGACAGAGCCCTGGAGCAGGCTGCCCAGAGAGGTTGTGGAGTCTCCCTCTCTGGAAGCTTTCAAAGCCATCCTGGATGTGTTGCTGCATGACCTGCCCTGGGTGATCCTGCCTTGGCAGGGGGGTTGGACCCAATGACCTCTGGAGGTCCCTTCCAACCCCTAACATTCTGTGATTCTGAGGAAAAGAGGAGAAACTTTGCCCCTCAGAGCAGACCTGTCTTCAGCAGCTTATGAGACTTCAGGGAGTTTATTTCTCACTTCTTTTGTGACACTTGGTTTGCCTGTCCCTAAATATTGGCCTCAGACAGAGGCTGATTCCCGTGTAGCAAAGTAATTAATAATATTGTGACATGAGTGTGGACGTTCAGCAGGATGGGGAAGTTTCCTTCCTCTTCTGAGTAAAGGCTGGGACTTCACTTGGAGTATATGAATGCTCTTGGAGGGGATGAAGGCAAGGCAGAGAACCTGCCTTAACCATTCTGATTATTCCTCACATGAGCAGCATCTGTGTAGAAAGTTCACATTCGAAGGGTGGCATTAGAGAAAGGCAAACATGTGACATTAAAATGAGGATCCCCAGCCCCCTTGGCTCTGCTCCGTCAGGACACATTCAGAATGGGAGTCATTGAAAGAGGCACTTTGGGGTAGAATGTGTTAAAAAGAGCTGCCTTAAAAGTAGAAATCTTTATACCTGTGCTGGCAGCACACGCTGCTTTCCACTTGCAGAGCCTTTCAGTTAAGGAAATGTCACTGCAGATGACTTTTTTTTGGAAGAGTATAAAATCTTTCCACTGACATTTCAACAAGCAAATAATTCCTGAAGGATTTAATCACCCTAATAGAAACCTTGTTTAAGGCAAGGTTAGTTATTACAGCTTCAGCCATCAGCAGCTTCTGATCAGAGTCCCCAAGAGGACTCCTCTGCTCCAGTTCAAATGCTGGATTTGATCAGAGGATCATGGAATTATTTTGGGCGGAAAAGACCTTTAGGATCCTTAAGTCCAGCTCTTAACCCAGCACTGCTGGGTCACCACTAAACCATGTCCCTCAGAACCACATTTACACAGCTTTGAAACCCCTTCAGGAATGGAGACTCCACCACTGTCCATTGCAGGACTTGGGAACCCTCTTGGGGAGGAAATTGTTGAGAATCACGCAGAATATTAGGGCTTGGAAGGGTCCTTGAAAGATCACAGAATCATTAAGGCTAGAAAAAACCTTTAAGATCATTAAGTACAACCATAACCCAACTACCATGACCACTAAACCACGTCCTGAAGTGCCACATCTACACAGTTCTTCAGGGACTTCACCACCTCCCTGGGCAACCTGCTGCAGTGTTCCCCCACCCTCATGGTGCCGAACTTGTTCCTATCATCCAGTCTGAATCTGCTCTCATTTCAAACCATTGTGCCTCACCCTATCCCTGCAGGCCTTTGCAAACAGCCCCTCTGCAGCCTTCTTGTAGCCCCCTTCAGGTACTGGCAGGCTGCTATTAGGTCTCCCTGCAGCCCTCTCTTCTGCAGGCTGAACACCCCCAGCTCCCTCAGCCTGTCCTTGTAGCAGAGCTGCTCCAGCCCCCTGATCATTTTCATGGCCTCCTCTGGACCTTCTCCTTCAGGTCCATGCTGAGGGACCCAGAGCTGGACACAATACTGCAGGTGAGGTCTATTCTATTCTATTCTATTCTATTCTATTCTATTCTATTCTATTCTATTCTATTCTATTCTATTCTATTCTATTCTATTAGTTCCGTTCCATTCCATTCCATTCCATTCCATTCCATTCCATTCCATTCCATTCCATTCCATTCCATTCCATTCCATTCCATTCCATTCCATTCCATTCCCAGAGCAGAGCAAAGTGCCAGAATCCCCTCTCTCCGTCTGCTGTCCATGCTGCTTTTGCGTTTTTTATTTGGAATGTACTTAGCACCAAACCAGAAACTCATTCTTCTGTGTGGGCTACCAAGTTATTGCACTGCTTCAAAACACTTTTTACATCTCATTCCCCCATACAGAAATGTGTCAGCAGTTTAAATTGACTTGATTTGTTTTTCCCCCAGACTTTCCTGTATTTTCCAGTGAATCAACAGCTCTATTCATAGAGCTCATCAAATATCTTCTGCTTGCTGTCTGCCTGGGAAGAGCACAGAGAGCTGGCTCGCCAGCATTTCTGCAGGAGGAGGGCTTCACGAATTCTGCTGCCAAGGAATCCAGGGAAGCCACTTCTTGTCACTCCAGTAGCAGTTTGGAAAGTCCACCCTTGGGCTTTATTGGCAAATTGGGCTCATTTCAGTGCCATTTTGGTGCTTACTTGGTTGTCTTTGGTGGTCCAGCGGCCTGACCTGTATGGGCAGCATGGAGCAGGTCACCACTCCATTTCAGATCCTTTCCAAGGGTGTTTCTCTCCCTGGCATGAAAGAAGTTGTGTTTGCAGTGTTAAAATAGTGTTGGATTTCCTTGGCAGGGATGAATTTTGATCTTCATGCCTCTTTCAGCAGCTAAGTCCTGCAAAATCTATCAGGAATAATTTGGGATGAATCATAGCATCATGGAATCATGGAATCATTTGGGTGGGAAAGGACTTTTAAGCCTCATCTAGTCCACCCCCTCTGCAGGGACATCTGCAACTACAGGAGGTTGCTCAGAGCCCCCTACAACCTGACCTGGAATGGTTCCAGGGATGCAGCATCTACCACCTCTCTGGGCACAGTATCTCACTGCCCTGATCACAAAACATTTCTCCCTTCTGTCTGGTCTCAATCCCCCTCTTCAGTTCAAATCCATCCCCCCTGTCCTGCCACAACAGGACCTGCTAAAAAGTCTGTCCCCAGCTTTCTCACAGGCCCCTTGAAGCACTAAGAGGCCACAATCAGGTCTCCTTGGAGCCTTCTCTTCTCCAGGCTGGGTAACTCCAAGCAGTTCATGTTGGATGTTTTTCCACATGGTTCCCTCTCTTAGACAACTTTCTCCTGTGGTTTGTGGACCTGCAGGTTTCCGAAGGAGAGGTCCCTATGAAGTTTTCTCCCACACTGCCTTCTAGTGGGTCTCCAGGGATGTGTTGCTCCAGCACGGGGGAGCCCCGCATGGAGCAGCATTTCACACCCAGGCTTGGGGGAATGGCAAGCACAGAGCAGTGTTCCTCACAGCTCCACTGCCAGGAATGATGAACTGGAAGCCTTCAAACTGATCACTAACGAGCACACCACATTTGCTTAATTTGCTGCCCTGCCTTGAAATGGTTTTGTCACCTATTAATTTCAAGCAGCAGAAAAAAAGTCTTCAGCTTACAGCAAGGCTTGTTGCTGGGTTGAGGTGAAGCTCTCAAATCGTGTGCTAAGTGATTAGTTAACTGATTAGGCAACTGACCAGTGGGCTGGCTGGATGTTTTGCCTTCATGAGGGCAGTAGCCATGAGCCAGCAACGTCCTCTTGTGGCCAACAAGGCCAGTGGTCTCCTGGGAGGCATTAAGAAGAGTCTGGCCAGCAGTTCGAGGGAGATCATCCTCCCCTCTATTCTGCCCTAGTTGAGGCCACATCTGGAGTGTCCAGTTCTGGGCTTCCCAGTTCATGAGAATCAGGGAACCGCTGGAGAAAGTCCAATGAAGGCTACAAAGATGCTGAGGGGCCTGGAGCTTCTCTCTGAGGACAAAAGGCTGAGATCTGGGGCTGTGTAGCCTGGAGAGGAGCAAACTGAAAGGAGATCTTCTTGATGTTAATCACCATTTAAAGGGTGAGGGGAAGAGGATGGGGCCAGACTCTTGTCAGTGGTGCCCAGCAATGGGAGAAGGGACAACAGGCACAAACTGGAACCCAAGATGGTCCATCTGAAGATGAGGAAAGACTTCTTTGCTGTGAGGGTGGCAGAGCCCTGGAACAGGCTGCTCAGAGAGGGCAGAAGAATCTCTCTCTGGAGAGCTTCCAAACCTGCCTGGCCATTGTGATCCTGGGCAAGCTGCTGTGGGTGACCCTGCTGTAGCAGGGGGGTTGGACTGGAAGACCTTCAGAGCTCTGTGATTCTGTGACTTCTGGTGGAGTTCCTCAATCCACACTTCTCACAGGAACATGTATGTGGAAAATTCCGTATTTGGGTCTCTTAGGCTGCTGTTAACAGGGAGGCTGCTCCCACAGGCAGCATCACAAAGCTTATGTGCCTGTCAACAGCCTGGTTCAGTCCTTCTGATTCTTTGCACAATCGTGGGAACAAATCCAAAGTGAGATTTCAGTGGGTCAGTGCCGTGGTGGGGACGTGCAGAAGCCAAGGAGGACCAGCTGCTTGCCCTACTTGGCTCAGGCTGGGTCAAGCCATCAGGCAAACATCAGGCCAGGCAGCTCAGACTGGAAATTCCTGTTCACCAGAGCCTGAAGCCTTGTTTGCACAAATCTTTTTGTTTTCCCAAGCAGAGACCTGGAGAAGTTCTTCACTGAGGCTGATTTATGGTCTCTTCTCAGCCAAGAGGACAAAGTACTCATGATAGGAGAGAGAGGAAAGGGACGTGTGACTATTTATTGTGCTCACAACTCTCCCATCAAGCCGCTCCTGAATGGAAAGGAAGGAGGCACATCACAGTCTGCCAGGATCTCACATTAGCATCTGATGATGAGACAAGTAGATAATAACATCTCCAGGGATGATCTGGTTCTTAACTGCTATCTCTAAAGCTTCAAGACACATCCAGGGGACAGTTTGATACTGTCACCAGCAATCTGCATCATTAATGCACTCGGAGGAGCGAGTCACAGTGGCTGTGGTGTGACACAGGGATGATGACAGTGTCTTGGCTTTTCTTTGCAGGGGGTGCAGAGTCACCTTTGCTGCCCGGGGAGGCCACAGTATTAGCCAGGTCTTTAAGTGGCCCCTGGAGGGAAGCTGTGCTGTGATCCAAGCTTCACAGATAGCTTTTCATTTAGGTTTTGGTTTGGTTTTTTTTCACAACAAAGCAACCCCTCTGGCCTTTGCCCTGTGCATCACTGTCCAGTTCTCTGAAAATGGGGTTTGCTTTAGTGGTTTTGTCAATGCAGATGCAGCCTGGGTAGCCAACCTCTACCAACCCTCCCCCAAAAACCCAAACAAAACCCCCAAACCAACCAACCAACCAACCAAAAGCCAACCCAAACAAGCCTTGGTAGCCAATCTCTACAAAACCCAAGCCCTGTGCTGCCTCTGGATAGAGAATTGTTCCAGTTGGATTAGGAGGGAGAAAAGTGACTGTCAATTTCCTTCAGAGAATTGTGGTTCTGTTCCCTGACACTTGCTGATTCATTGCACGAGGGTTTGGGCAGGGACCTGGAGCCCCTGTGCCTCATCCCAGTGTGCAAATGCCACCTGCCAGAGCAAACTGGTGGCAAGTATCATCCCTTCAGTGCAGCTGCATCCCTGGTACCCCCGAAACGGCCTCATCCCATGGCATTCCCTACACATGCAATGCTTTCAGCTTGAGGGCACGTGGTTCTGACTCCTCCTATGAGACCAGGCACCCACTGCCTTCTGGAGATCATCCTTTCTGAGCTCTCTCCCCATTCCTGCTGGCTTCCTTGCCTACTCTGAAGAGAAATGCAGGTCCACTGCTTTGTTCTTGGCTTACTTCTCCTCAAAACCTTCCTCACGTTTGCTCCTCGCGCTCTCTACACAACTCCCTTCTTGGCTTTGCTGGGTTTGCATCAGGCACAGACAAAGCACAGCAAATGCCACAGTGCTCAGCTGAGCCCTTGGTGATTTGCTATTGTAACACACTGCAGAACAGAGCTGACAAAATTCCTCTTTATTCCCAGCACCCGCCGGAGCGCTGCGAGGAGGGGGGGGTTGGAGCTCAGCACAACTCATGAGAGCTTTGCTGGGGGAGCTGCCTGGCACCAGCAGCTTTGGGCTTTAATTAAAGGATCAGAGCTGCTTTCTGTTTCAAGCATTAAAGGAATGGCTTGCAGCTCATCCTTCAAGATTTCCACCCATTTATATGTATTTTCCTACACTGTTTTCTAATGCAGAAGCTGTTCCCATAGCTGGTGGGAAAAGGGGGCTCGCAGGAACACAGGTGTGGGGAACAAGGCTGGCAGAAGCTGAAGGACAGCATCTAGTCCCAGGCTGCTTTTCACTGCAAAGGATCAGCAGCAGCTTGAAAGGCAGTTTTTATTGAAGTGGAGGAGCTTGGCAAGGTGCAGCAGGCACAGCCCAGAAAAAAACCTGAGCCCAGAGGTCCCATGGAGAGTGTACACTGAAACCCAAGCACCAGAACCACTCACTCCTGATGCTGGCATTTCATTAGTGAGAGTAAACAGGAAAGTGACTGGAGCTGACAGGTACAAATGAGCTACAGCACAGCAAAACATTCCCCAGCTCAGGCAGAGCCTGGATGCTCTGGTGTCTTAAAATAGAGCCAAGTGAAGGCATGAGTCACCTCATCCACTGGGTAGGAGCATGGTAACCAGCCAGTGGGATGGAGAAAAGTCCCTGTGCTGGGCCATCTTGCCTCTATCATTGCTATTTTGTCCAGCTGAGCTGCTTTGGGTGTGTGTATTGCCTCAGACATGCGGCTGGCACAGGAATAAAGAAACTTTCCAGGAATATTTTCAGAGCTACATAGGACATAACGTGGCACCATCATCCTCTTCGCTCTGTATGAGGCTCCCAAGCTGTAGCAAATGATATTCAAGGTGACAAAAATCCCCTCTGAGCTGTGGCACAAGTACACAATCCTTGCTGTAGCTGTGTGTGAACCGTGAGCACCTCAGGTCATGCAGCAGGTGACCCAGGGGTGGGGATGGATCACCATCCTGGCAAGGAGCCTGGCTCCCTCATTTCCATCTACACCCTAGTTCAATGGTTTGTCCTTCCCACCAACATCCCTTTACTGCTGTGTAATGTACATATCACAGAAACAATGCCTGGAGCAACTGCAGACCCTTTTGTGTCCTGATGTGTGCAGGTTTTGGGGGCGTTGCCTTTCTGGAGGGGGCTGGCTGCCAAACAGGCACTAGATGGGAGCTACTGGACCTGCTGGGTGCTGAGGGCTATCAGCACCAGTCTGGTATCTCACCAAGGCTTTTAGCCTGAGCCACAGGTAGTCTCACTGCCCTGAATAAGCACCACTTAATGAAACCTGATGTTGAAAACCATTGTGAAGGGGCAAGGGCACCTATGGAACAGACCTGAAAGGAGGCTGGAGCTGGGTGGGGGTTGGTCTCTTCTCCCACATAACAAGTGATGGGACAAGAGGAAACAGCTTCACAAGGTGCACCAGGTTTAGGGTGGATGTTAGAAATAATTTCTTCCCCAGAAGGGTTGTCAAGCCCTGGAACAGGCTGCCCAGGGCAGTGGTAGAGTCCCCGTCCCTGCAGGGACTGCAAAGCTGTGTGGATGTGGTGCTGAGGGCTGTGGCTTAGTGGTGACCTGGCAGTGCTAACAGTTGGACTTGATGATCTTAAAGGTCTCTTCCAACTGCAATTGTCTATAATTTCATGATTGCTTTTCAAAACAGAGAAGGGTTTAAGCTCCCCATAACAAGATGATGTTGAGTGACAGATGCATTTGCAGGGTAATGGACTTGCTTTTCTCTCTGGCACAACCAAATGTGGGCAAGGCGCTGCAGGTTCTTTCTGCCAGGGGGTTCTTTGGTTCTGCTGTTACAGATGTGCACAGTAGCATTCGTTGTCAAGACACATCTGCTGGGAGAGCTCACTGCTTCTTGAGACCTGGGGCTTCTTTCTCCCTCCTCCTAGATCCTCGTTGTCATTTTCATCCTTAGGTCAGAAGGCACAACCTCTGTAATTTAGCTGGCAGGGTAAAGGCAGCTGCAGGCTCCAGATGGTTTGACACCCTGCTAAGGAGGGACGGGGTAACTTATGGGTTTGGACAAGATGACCTTTAAAGGTCCCTTCCAACCCAAACCATGCAAGGATTCTAGGTGCTAAGATGAATTTCTGGGACTCTGTCACCTCTTTCACCGAGCAAACACGGTGAGGGCTGCACATGGCCTTTGCTTGTCCTCGTGGTGCTGCCCACATGGCAGAAAGCTGTGATGTGGGGGAGCTGCTCCTCAGCCTGTCTGTCCTCCAGCCAGCTGCCATCCTGGCTCTGAGCAGAGCAAGCTGTCCCTCGCTGCCAGCAGGAGTTGATTCATCCTGACTCATAGCTGCGTGCCCCGCTCGCGGGGAGCAGCGCAGCAGCAGCGCGGAGGGCGATGGGGCAGCGTGTCCCTCTCGAGTGGGGACAGTCCCTGCTGCTTCCCCCAGCACAGCAGACCCCGTTTGCCCCACGCTGACCAGCACGTGGGTGGGGCAGAGCTCAGCACGGGCGTTTTGGAGCAGCCTACAGATGTGCCCGCCAGCTGGGAGCGCATCCTGGTGAAAGGCAGGCTTCTGCCCCCAGGCTGCAGTGGCAGCTGCTGGATTCGCATTTCAGCACTTGTCCCAAAGCAGAACAGAAATTTACCTTTCTTATTGACCCTCTCCACAGTTAGGTCAGGAGCAGCCAGCATCTTTGCACCACCTCCCATCCAAACCTAACCCAAGGAAAGGCCCTGGTGCAGCGTGGGGTCACAGCAGGGGGGCTGGCTCTGCTCTGCCCATGTTGTGCACAGTGAGGTCTGGGTCTGCGACCTGTCCCCATGGTCTGTGGCCCAGGCTCGAGGCCACAAGCAGCTAAGCCAGGTTTTCTTCCTTCAGCAGTTTTTCTGCCTGCAGTGTGTGGAGACACCTCCTGATCCCAGTTCTTTAGGACTAGAAGGTCTCCAGAGGAGGCACATCTGGCTGCTGTGATTCCTCCTTTCGCTCCAGTGGCTGCTTCCAGCAAGCGTGTTCCTAACTTTGGGCTGTAAAACACTGAAGACCTTTCCTTGGGTCTTCTCCATTGAAAAATCCAGAGCCATTCCCACATCCTCATCCTGACTTCAAATGCACAACATTTTTTTCTGCCCCTTCCAAAAATCTGAAGGGTGAAACTGAACTTCACTGTAACAAACACAATTCAGAGTGAATTTCATAACAGCAGCACAATGAGCACCATGCTGCTCTTACAGCTCAGGTGTGCTCACTGCACTGGAGGAGTCTTCTCTGGGAACCAGACTGTGGCATCTGTGTTCTCTAGGAGAAGGTGGTGACCCCTCTGCCCCCCAGGAATTTTTATTCTTCACAAGAGCAAGGCAAGTGAGTGCCATCATTTCCCTCACATCCCTCAAGAGAAGGTCCTAGTTCCATAGCATTAGGGCAGAAATAAACTTGAGACCTGGCTGACAGCTCGTGGGCTTCACTTGGTGGCTTTCAGGTGAAAGCAACCCAACAGCAGTGAGCAATGTCATAACTCATAGTTACTAAACCACATCATTCCCTGGGCCTTGAAGAGCACTTTGTATTTGCATTTCATTGTTGAAAGGCAGTTAGGAGTTTCTTAGATGTGAATCAAACATGAAGTTGGAAGACTGGAGGAGTAGTTCCAAAAGCAATCCTCTTTTTTTGTGTGTGTGCTTGGATGACCTGGTGCAGCCCTCAGCAAAGCCAGCTCCTCAGACCTGCACTGCCTTTTAGGGTTGAACTGGAAGAACTTCAAAGGCTCCTTCCAGTTCAAACCATTCTATGATTCAGAGGGCTGAAGCTCCCCTCCTACACAGACAAACAGAGAGTTGGGGTTAGAGAAAGCTTTGAAGAGACTTTATTGTGGCCTCCCAGCATCCAAAGGGGGCTACAAGAAAGCTGATGAGAGACTTAAGGGAGTGATAGGACTGGGGGGAAGGGAGCAAAACTAGAAGTGGGTAGATTCAGATTGGATGTTAGGAGGAAATTCTTCCCCATGAGGGTGGTGAGAGCCTGGCACAGGTTGCCCAGGGAGGTGGTGGAAGCCTCCTGCCTGGAGGCGTTTGCAGCCAGGCTGGATGTGGCTGTGAGCAACCTGCTGTGGTGTGAGGTGTCCCTGCCCATGGCAGGGGGGTCGGAACTGGAAGATCCTTGAGGTCCCTCCTGAGGTCCAACCCTGACAGTTCTGTGATTCTCTGACTTTTGCCTGCACACAGGATCCATTCTTCAGGAGGTGGAGCTCCCTGGATATAATTCTGAAGCTGTGTAAAAGGGGAGAGCAATCATTGTGTCACCAGTGAATGCCAGGAGAGGAGGATGCCCCATCAGTAAGGGCAGCAAGCAGGGTGCCATAACCACTGTCAAAAGACACTCAGCTTAACCCTGAAAGGGCTACTTTTAAAATCACCCACTTTTATAGAGTTGTTTCTCTATACAGAGCCTGCCAGGAGAATAATTGGAGTGAAGAATCTGAAGAATAGAGGATCAGGGAAGAGAAACAATATCTTGCTAGCACCATACACAGGCTGCTTGTTCTGTGCAGGCACTTTCTCCAAAAGAATCAATTAGCACCCTTTAAAAATAGCTTATATTATGCAGTCAAAGCCCCCAAATTGCTGTGTTTACTGTGGCTGGGGAGGTATCAAGTTATTCACTGTAAGGAAATGGAGTTTAAGACAGATCATAGATAAAAGGCTTGAAAACCAGATTTCTGCTGGAAGGGAGTGAGTGCAGAATGCTGAGTGCAAAGGGAGGCCGGATTGGCTCAGATGGACAGCAGGCACTGCTGAGTTTGCTGCTGAAGTTTCTGGAGGCTTCTAAAGTTTCCCAAGTTCTTGCCCCAGCACCCTCAGCTGAAGTGGTTCCAGGTGTCCTATTTCAGTACCACAGCATCATGGACTGGTTTGGGTGGGAAGGGACCTTTCAAGGTCATCTAGTCCAATACCCTTGCAGGCTGCTCAGAGCCTGAAACAGTCTGACATGGTATGGGTCTAGGGATGGGGCAGCTAACCAAGGTTTAGTTCAGTTTGAGTCTCAGTCAGTTCTCTCTGTTGCTGTCGGCCTGTTTCTGTCTCTCTCTGAAGCACCAGCTGCCGGTCGGAGGCGACCTGGAATTAACCAAGCTAACCAGATAAGAAAACGAGTTCTTGCACACGCTTTGAGCTAACAATTTCCTTCTTCATTGCCTTTCTCTCTCTCTAACCCTTTTTGGGAAAAAAAGGAGGTAGGGAGGGAGAGGGGGTACAGGAAGGGGAACTCTCCTGTCTGGAGGAGGGGAAAAGGTCTTCTGTATTACATTCATTGCTGTCTATTTCTGTATATGTTGTAAATACTCAATATTGTGTACATAGTCACTGCATTTCATTCCTGCTTTGTAAATATAGCCCCTTCATCTGCTTCCCCGACTGAGTTGGCTGTGGTTTCTTTGTGTGTGTGTGTGTGGGGGGGGGGGGGGGACTGTCTCTCACCACCACATACTGGAAGGTTGCTGTTAAGTCTCCCTGGAGCCTTCTCCTCTGCAGGCTGAACAGCCCCAGCTCCCTCAGCCTGTCCTTATCCTTAAGCAGAAACTTTGTGCCCCTCTCATTAGGCTTCCACTTTTGAATAGACCACTGGAACAGCACAGAGTCCTGGAATGGTTTGGGCCAGAAGGGACATCTGAAGGGCTTGAGACATCTCTGTGCGTGTTCCCTTTCCTTGTGTTTGACCCATGCCCAGTTAAAGCTCGGAAGCTGTTAGCTAGCAGCCAGAGCAGATGCGCAGCAGCATCACAGGCAGGAGAGAAGGGCAGCATTTCCTCCTTGTGTCTCAGAGCCGGTGAGAAGCAGTGGAAGCAGCAGCTTTGGGAAGAGCCACACCATATATATCCCGCCGCAGAAGCGAGCCTCTTGTGCTGCCGCAGAAGGGAGTTCAAAAGAAGCCAGGCTGATTTCCATACTGACTCATTGCCTGCACTTTGTTCAGAGCCCGTGGAGCAGAGCTTCATTTCAGCTGGTTGTGAAGCAGGGACAGGTGCAGAGCATCATCCCTTTGTTTCCGCGGCAGACGCGAGCGGGGCAGGGAGCGACGCGCTTCTCCTCCGGAACGCGGCCACAGAGTCGCTTTCAACGAGGCCTCAAACACGCTGATGAGCTACAGCAGAGGCACAAAGTTCCAGGAGAAAAAGAAGTACCACAAAAACAAGTTTTCCAACTTACAAAGTAGGAGCTGGTTACAAACCCAGACCCCTAGAATTGTTTGTTGTGGTGGGGTTGAGGCTGATGAGGCAAGAGAGGCAGGAAGGAAAGGGCAGGCTTGCTTCCAGGACCATTTGGGCAGCTGGATGCAACCCTGAGAGTGGGGAAGGTTTTGCAGTCTCGTGGAATCATCAAGGTTGGAAAAGACCTCCAAGGTCATTAGAAGCTAAGGCATAGACCTAAGGACCATGGAGCTTTATAAAGCAATTTCTGACCCAGGTAGATTGAAGGATAAATCAAGGGATGGAGAGCAGATAAGACAATAGAACTCCCCAAGATGAACAGTCACCACCACCATTTCTGCAGCCATCCCTGAGCCTGAAGCAAGACCCTCACCAGCCAAGATCCCACCCAGAGGAGCTCAGCCCCAGCCAGGAGCCCCAGCCAGCACCCATGGATGATGTTGGAGTAGTCATCAATCCTGGTCCTAACAGCCGGGGGCCACCAGGCCCCCCGGCCTTTGTTGTCACCACCACCATCACCCAGTGTGCACCAGGGGCACTCACCAGAGATGAGAGGAGGATCCTCCAGCCCAGAAGGGCTCAGCTTAGGGCTGCTGCCTTTCCTGGGGGGATTAAATAGGGGAGTGGGTGGGGAGGGCAAAGTGGCCACACCTGGGGTGGGAGGGGACTCCAACAGAGCCCAGGTGCTCTGGGTTTGAGGGGGAAAAAGGGGAGAAATGGGTCAGGTGAGGGATGTTTAGGCTGTCAGGTAATGATAGGAGTGGGGGCAGTGGAAAAAAAAATAGAAATGGGTAGATTCAGATTGGATGTGAGGAAGAAGTTCTTCCCCATGAGGGTGGTGAGAGCCTGGCACAGGCTGCCCAGGGAGGTGGTGGAAGCCTCATCCCTGGAGATTTTTGCAGCCAGGCTGGATGTGGCTGTGAGCAACCTGCTGCAGTGTGAGGTGTCCCTGCCCATGGCAGGGGTTGGAACTGGCTGATCCTTGAGGTCCCTTCCAACCCGGACAATTCTCTGATTCTAAAACAATTTTGCAGTTTGGGCTGGATGTTAGGAAGAAATTCTTCCCAGCAAGAGAGATTGGCCATTGGGATGTGCTGCCCAGGGAGGTGGTGGAGTCACCATCCCTGGAGGTGTCTAAAATAATACTGGATGAGGCACTTGGTGCCATGGTTGAGTTGATTAGATGGCATTAGATGATAGGCTGGACTCAATGATCTCAAAGGGCTTTTCCAGCCTGGTTAATTCTGTGATTCTGTGATCAGGTCTAACTGCTAACCTGACCCTGTCAAGTCCACCACTAGATCATGTCCCTAAGTGCCACATTGACACTTTGAATGATGGTGACTCCACCACTGCCCTGGGCAGCTTGTCTGGGGCTTAACTACTCTTTCAGTGGAGAAAGTTTTCCTAATATCCAACCTAAACCTTCCCTGGCACAACTGGCCTGTTTACTCTTGTCCTATCAGTTGCTCCTTGTGAGAAGAGAGCAAACCCTGCCTGGCTCCAGCCTCCTTTCAGGGAGTTGTAGAGAGCAATGAGGTCTCCCCTCAGCCTCCTTTTCTCCAGGCTAAAGAACCCCAGTTCCCCCAGCTGCTCCTCAGATACCTTGTGCTCTACATCCTCTGAAGCAATTCAAGCCATGTGCTTTTCTCAGAGGTGATGTAGCCACAGACACAGCCTTGTATTCTCAGCTCTCCTCTGCTCTGCAGATCCTCTCCTGCAGCCAAGCAGAGGGCAGATGAGGCAGCTGGGACATGCAGATTCCCATTTCTGGGATGCCAGCCTGGTTTTAGCAGCCACACATCCCCTCCCAGGCTGCAGAAACAGAAGGTGGCTGTTGCTCCAGGCTTGACTGCCCATGGTGACTTCCATGAAGTCATCTCAGCACATCTTTGATCCAAGATGTGCAGCCTGGGCATCAAAGCTCTTTATAATTCATGGGTACACAACACCAATGGGCAATCTGTGTCCTCCCCAGCCTCCAGCCAGGCAGGAACCAGAAAAGCTGTGGGGATCTCTTCTTGCAACTCCTAGGAAAGCTGTGGGTTAGTGGCTATGTGAGAGGTCTTGCAGAAACTTATGGACCTCAGTGCACATGACAGGGTGGTCCCCTTGGGCCAACCATGCTGGGCCATGGCCCTCCTTAGACATTCCTCATCGTGTCTCCCATTTCTAGACACCAGCATCACAAGGCACTTGGGCAGCTGGTAGTTTTCTCCTCCCATGAACATTTTTAGGGCCTTAAAGCACCCCTGATGGATAAAACAACCCCTCAGAAGTTTGACTGACTGATAAGAAACATTTTGTAAGACTCCTGGGCAGATCTAACAGTGGCAAAGCTGGAGGATACTCTTCACCCTTGTGCTCTAAATCATCCTTTCAGGGTTCGGGGCAGCCAGCTTAGGGGCAGGTGGATGCACAAGCAGAGGCTTTGGGGTGAAGGGAAACTCAAGTGGTGGTTTCTGGTGGGCTCCATCCTGGGCCTCACATCCTGCATCAACTTCTGCAAGCAGGGATAAGCCACGAGCTGTGGTTTCACTCCAGCTCAACCACTCCATCGCTCCTTCAGCCAGCAGCCTGCCGTGTCCCAACATTACTCTCCTGTGTAGTGACAACACATGCAGCCACTTAGCTGCTTGGCGGCACCAAGGATGATGCTGAGACTCCTCCAGCCCATCTGCTCCGTGGGTACCAAGGACTGATGTCTCCACCGGTGATGACACAAGGGATTATTTACGTGTGGGCTCACACAGGCTCCTCCCAGAACAGCCACGGCAGATGGAGCTCTCCAGAAAGCTACAAATCCCTCACTCAGGCACCTCCTGAGCTGAAGGATGGGGAGTGACTGTGTGGGCAAGGGATGCTGGAAGAGAGGAAGGCTGAAAACAAGCCTCCACCGGGCTGGGAGGAATGCTCTGCGTCGGTGCCAGACCCAGGGCCCGCCCTCCAGATGGCAAAGAAAAGCTGGCTGAAAACGGGGCAGGTGTGAGGATGTGTTCTGGGGGACAAAAAGTGCCAGAGGAGAGCAAAGAGCTGGGGGCAGTGTGGATAGCTTGCAGGAGTGCTGCATGCTCTGACACACAGGGTGCAAGAGAATGATGGGGCTGACGTCCTGGCTCTGGAGCTCAGCCTGCACCATCCCCCTGCAGACCTGCCACACTGAGCAGACTCTGCCTGCGGCAGCCTCAGTTGCCTGGTGGTCAGCTGCAGGACCCCCAGATGCCGTTGCTCGGTGTGTTTTGATGGCTTAAATGCAACTGCTTAAATACAGCTGCTTTTGCTGGCTTTGCATACACCTTGCACAGAATCCCAGCATGGATCAGGGTGGAAGCATGCCCTAGAGATCACCTATTCCAACTCCCCTGCCAAAGCAGGGCACCCACAGCAGCTTGCCCAGGATCACAATGTCCAGGTGGGGCTGGGATATCTTCAGAGAAGGAGACTCCACAACCTCTCTGGGCAGCCTGGGACAGGGCTCCAGCAGCCTCACAGGAAAGAAGTTTCTTCTCACCTTCTGATAGACCCTCTTGGGTTCCAGTTTGTGGAACCCATCGCCCTGTTTTGTTTTGTCACTGTGCAACACTGAGAAGAGCCTGGGAGGCTTTTATCACCGCTGAACAGAGTCTTTGCTAATTGTCTGAGCGACTTAATCTGGAGTGAGGCAGGAAATTGTTGTGCTATCCTGAAAATCCAGGTAAAAGAAGAGTCTTGGCATCCTGTGCACTAAAGAGCTTCATTGATTTCCTCCAAACTCCAGCTTCTCTGCACCGTGCTCGCACAGACCTGCCATCACCTTGCACGCTTGCACGCTTGCATGCTTGCTTGAGCGCAGCTGGAGCTAGCCCCTGCTGACACCTTCCTCACCCCAAAGCAGCTGCAGTCTGCAGCCTGCTGTGGGTGACCCTGCTTCAGCAGTGGGGTTGGACTAAATGATTCACCAAGGTCCCTTCCAACCCTGACCGTGATGGCATTCTGGGATTCTTAGACAACCCCTTGTGGACACAATCAAAGGGAAAAAGAATTGCCCTGTGCTCTGCCACTTAAAACCCAACCCAAAGAGATTGCAGTGTCTCATAAACTCAGGAGTGAAGGCACCAAAGGCATCTCTTGTCTTTGCTGATGGCCACATGTCAGTGCACAGCTGGGAGCTGAGCTTCCCACTCCACCCCAAACCAGCTCATTTCCACCAATCTTCAGTGTAACTAAGTGTTTTATGAATAGTAATGGTTGCACTAATTAAATGCTGCTGCTTATTATTAATTAATGGCACTCATTAGCATACACCATGCAGCTGAGATGCTGGTGGCTGAGCACCGCTGCCTGCTAGCGCTGCATTCAACCCAGGTCACTGCAAACTCACTGCTCCAAAACAGGATGGACCCCATTTCCCCCCCACGTTGTGCTGAGGGTATTGAAGCATTTTCACTTGTTCAGCCAAAAATACTTGAAACTGGGAACATTTTAATGGGCTGTGCAGCAAAACATCCATCTCCATGCTGGTTTGGATCACTTTTGATTCCTTTAGAGTGTTCCACAGGCACTGGGCGGGGGGGGGGGGGAACCACCACCAAAACTGATCTCAGGCACATTCCCAAGGGGAACATTTTTGCATTTCTACAAAGCTAAATTGATTGCAAGCATGCAGCCAGTCCTGAGACAAATTTAAGCTCATTATTTCGCTGGTACATCACATCACAATGTTTTCATGAGTGCTGTGTCGTTGCTCCACGATAATTTTCCCATTTCCTGAGCTGAGCAGTGGAGTATTAAAGATTCAGAGATGTTGAAATATTCACCATGTAAAACCTCCACACCCCTCCAACACTGATTTAAAACAGTCCTGACACTGGGTCAAAATAGAAGCTGGGGGGAGCAACCAAACAAAACCCAAACAACCAAAGAGAAACCAAACAACCAAAGAGAAACCAAACAACCAGACAAAAAACCTCAAACAACCAAACAAGAAACAATCAACCAACCAGAAACCCAGACAACCCAACAAAACCCAACCAGACAAAAACCAACCAATTAAACCCAAACAGAAAAACCAAACCAATCAAGCAAAACCCAACCAAACAGACAGAAACCAACCAAGCAAAACCCAACCAAACAGACAGGAAACCAACCAGGCAAAACCCAACCAAACAGAAACCAACCAACCAAGCAAAACCCAACCAAACAGACAGGAAACCAACCAAACAAAACCCAACCAAACAGACAGAAACCAACCAAGCAAAACCCAACCAAACAGACAGAAACCAACCAAACAAAACCCAACCAAACAGACAGAAACCAACCAAGCAAAACCCAACCAAACAGACAGAAACCAACCAAGCAAAACCCAACCAAACAGACAGAAACCAACCAAGCAAAACCCAACCAAACAGAAACAAACCAACCAAACAAAACCCAACCAACCAGACAGAAACCAACCAAGCAAAACCCAACCAAACAGACAGGAAACCAACCAAGCAAAACCCAACCAGACAGACAGAAACCAACCAAGCAAAACCCAACCAAACAGACAGAAACCAACCAAACAAAACCCAACCAAACAGACAGAAACCAACCAAGCAAAACCCAACCAAACAGACAGAAACCAACCAAGCAAAACCCAACCAAACAGACAGAAACCAACCAAGCAAAACCCAACCAAACAGAAACAAACCAACCAAACAAAACCCAACCAACCAGACAGAAACCAACCAAGCAAAACCCAACCAAACAGACAGGAAACCAACCAAGCAAAACCCAACCAGACAGACAAAACCCAACTAAGCAAAACCCAACCAGACAGAAACCAACCAACCAAGCAAAACCCAACCAAACAGACAGAAACCAACCAAGCAAAACCCAACCAAACAGAAACAAACCAACCAAACAAAACCCAACCAACCAGACAGAAACCAACCAAGCAAAACCCAACCAAACAGACAGGAAACCAACCAAGCAAAACCCAACCAGACAGACAAAACCCAACTAAGCAAAACCCAACCAGACAGAAACCAACCAACCAAGCAAAACCCAACCAAACAGACAAAACCCAACTAAGCAAAACCCAACCAGACAGAAACCAACCAACCAAGCAAAACCCAACCAGACAGACAAAACCCAACTAAGCAAAACCCAACCAGACAGAAACCAACCAACCAAGCAAAACCCAACCAGACAGAAACCAACCAACCAAGCAAAACCCAACCAAACAGACAAAACCCAATCAACTAACAAAGCAAAACCCAACCAAACAGAGAGAAACCAACCAGACAAAACCCAACCAACCAAGCAAGCAAAACCCAACCAGACAAAAACCAGCCAACCAACCAAAAACCATACAGATATAAACCAACCAATCAAAACCCAACCAACCACATGTCAGGGCTGAAAATCCAACTTGGTTTTTCCACCCTGCTGCAGGCAGCTCTGGGGAATCACAAAGTCCTGTGTCCTCCTCATTTTGGGGCATTGGTTAGCAAAAGGTCTAACTGAGACCACTGGTGGCATTTCCATCACCACCACTACAAAGCTCAGCCACAAAGAGTCATTCAGAGTTGTGATGGTGAGGGCTGACCTGCTGGGAAGTGGCTCTGCAGAGAAGGACCTGGGAGTGCTGGTGGATAAATGCACCATGAGCCAGCAATGTGCTCTTGTGGGCAGAAAAGCCAATGGTCTCCTGGGGTGCATGAAGAAGACTGTGGTCAGCAGGTTGAGGGAGGTTCTTCTGCCCCTCTGCTCTGCCCTGGTGAGGTCACATCTGATCACCTTTCCTCATCAGAGAGACATTCCAGTCCTCTTGTCACATTTGGAGCTTTCCAGCAGTTCCTTGTCCCTCATGAACTTGGGAGCCCAGAGCTGGGCACAGTACTCCTGTGTCCACAAGAGCAGATAAATGCTCTTCATGCATCCCATGAATGTGAAGTACATTAATGTTAGTCTTAGTGTCTCCTGTCAGAGCTAATGGTGGCAGTTTGAGGAGATTCTGTGGAATTGTGGCCATTCAGGGGATGGGATTTTGCAGAGGATGGACCACACCTGAGATTCTTGGATCTGCTTTCCCTGGAGAAGGAGGGGATTTTAGCTTTCAGAGCTTGAGAAACTTCTTACCAGAGCCTGCTGGCACTGTCCCTTCCCTGTGCTTTGAATGTTCTGAACAAGGGGAAAGTGTACCTTAAACAGTCAAGCTGCTTTTATCCTGGGGACTTGGCAGTGCTGGTCTTGATGGTCTGAAAGATCTTTTCCAACCTAAACAATCTGATGATTCTATGAAAAATGTGGGGTCTGTGGGGTATCTTTGTTTCAGGACAGCCTGAGCAGCAGGGCTTGGGCTCCTGCCTCTGCAGAAGGGCAGGGGCTGAGCTGGGGTTTACACCACACACAGTGTTTCCCTTCACGTCAGCGCTGGAAACGAGCTGTGATCTACTGACTGGAACTGCACTGCCCTCAGACTGACAACAATTGGAGCAAATGCCCTTTCCTGATACTCATCACTGCATTCAATAGAATACTTTTATTCATGAAAGGGCAAATAATTTCCATGCTGGAAAGCTTTTAGCTCAGCCAGTTGGCTAGCAAGGGAACAATGCACACCACTCACACGGCAGCCAAGGAAAGCACACACTTGGAAGGAAAGGCTTGGACTAGATGAGCTTTTGAGGACCCTTCCAACCCCTAAATACTCTGTGGTTCTGTGCTTCTGTGAAAAGAGAGTTTCAGAGACTCAGTGTGAGCATGCTGAATGCTTCTTGAACTCAAGACCCAGCCTCAGAGCCCCGAGATGGTCATTGCACCACACTATGCCGTGCCCTGCGTCAGCAGGTTAAAGCCTTCCCATTCGCTTTGTACTATTAGGTCCAATGAAGCTTACTTTTATTTTCCTTCTAAGTCAACTTTCATCTTCCTGTTGTGGTATCAGAGAGGAAGGAGCTCCCTGAGACCTGTTATATTTGATATTATTTCCTATTTGATAGCCTGCCAAAAGATGTAGAAACATATCTGGTGTTGACCACCTCCTGTGGTGTGCATCAGGAGGAGGAGAGGTGGAAGGCAAATTGTATCCTGGGCTGCATCCAGAGGATTGTGCCCAGCAGGGCGAGAGAGAGGATTCTGCCCCTTGACTCTGCTCTGCTGAGACCCCACCTTGAATACTGAGTCCAGTTTTGGTGTCCCCAGCATAAGAAGGACACAGAGCTGCTGGAGTGAGTCCAGAGGAAGCTACAAAGATGATCCGAGGGCTGGAGCAGCTCTGCTGTGAGGACATGCTGAGGGAGCTGGGGGTGTTCAGCCTGGGGAAGAGAAGACTCTGGGGGGACCTTAGAGCTTCCAGAACCTGAAGGCATCCTACAGGAAGAGGCTGAGGGGCCTGGAGGAGGAGGAAAGGATGAGAGACCTGGGGCTGTTTAGCCTGGAGAAGAGCAGCCTGAGAGGGGATCTGACACAGAACACAGAATTCACCAGGTTGGAAAAGATCTCGGAGATCAAGTCCAACCTATCACCCGACACCATCTCATCAACTAGACCATGGCAGCAAGTGCCTCATCCAGTCTCTTCCTAAACACCTCCAGGGATGGTGACTCCACCACCTCCCTGGGCAGCACATCCCAATGGCCAAGCTCTCTTTCTGGGAAGAATTTTTTCCTAACACCCAGCCTGAACCTCCCCTGGCACAGCTTGATCAATGCTTACCAACATCCAAGAGCAGAGGGCAAGAGGATGGGGCCAGACTCTTTTCAGTGGTGCCCAGGGACAGGACAAGAAGCAATGGGCACAAACCAGCACCCAGGAAGTTCCATCTAAACATAAGGAAAACCTTTTTTGGTGTGAGGGTGCTGGATCCCTGGGCCAGGCTCTCCAGAGAGGTTGTGGAGTCTCCTTCTCTGGAGAGATTCCAAATGTGCCTGGGCAGTGTGATCCTGGGCAGGCTGCTGTGGGTGACCCTGCTATAGCAGGGGAGAGTTGAACTAGAAGATGAGCTGCAGAGTCCCTTCCAGCCCCCACCATACTGGGATTCCGTGACAAGGGCTCAAAGCCTCCCAGGATGAAGCACAGAAATCATCAATGATTCCAATCACTTCACCAAGGAGAAGGTGAAGGATGAGGTGATCAGGTGAGATGGGTAACCTATCCACCTGCACGATGCATGGTCATGCAAGTATCTTCTGCCCAGCACTGCTCACAGCTGCAGTGTCTCCTTGAACTCTCTAATTCTGAGCAGATTCTTGGGGGAAGACTCAGGAGGGGAGCTGTGCTGCAACATTAAATTGATTTCTTATTTCAAATAGACTTCCCTGGGTCTTTACTTCTGTGCTGCCGCTGCTGTGCCAGCGTGCTGCACGTTCAGGGCTGTGTGGTTGGCTCTTTTTCTTCCTATCTTTAAATAAAAAACTAATGAAAATAAGAATCCATCAAGTGAGAGGGCTGTAATGGCTTGGTTGTCTCTGGAGAGAGGCAGTTAGCGCTGGAGAGAGGCACTTAGATCTGGCTGAAGCATTTTTATTACCTATAGCTGCAAGCCACTTCCATGCTCTCCCACATGGGCATGTTTTCCTTGGGTGGGGTATGGAGATCATTGGGACTATAGATCCCTATTTTATCCTTTCATATCCAAGTGCAGCAGTACACTCCAGAACTGGAAGAGCCTTTTTTGCCTACATAGCACAGAAGCAGACTCCACTGCCACCACCTCTGTGACAGGCAGGCAGGCAGGAGCTGATCTCTTATCTTAATGTGTTTGTCTCAAGACTTGGCAATAAATGAATTTTTAAAGGTTTTTTCCTTTGGCCATACATCACAGCCCTGAGGCCTGCTAGGAGCTCAGCTCCGTGCTCAGAGCCGTCAGGCTCTGGGAGTTGATGCACAGAGCTACAACAAACATCTGAACAGAGAGGAGGAACAGCAGCCAGGCACAGCATGAGAGGCACCATGCCTTTTGCCAGGATCATCATGGATACCCAGAGGGTGATACCCAGAGGGTTTCTCACTGGAATTTTTCACCAACCCCCAGAATCCCAGCATGGTGAGGGCTGGAAGGGACCCCTGGAGATCATCCAGGCCGAGCCCCCTCCTATAGCAGGGGCACCTACAGCAGCTTGCCCGGGATGGCATCCAGGTGGGTTTAGAATCTCTCCAGAGGAAACTCCACAACCTCTCTGGGCAGCCTGCTCTAGTCTTGCAAAGGCTTTATTTTGTGTGTGTGTGTGTGTGTGTGTGTGTGTAGCAACACCTCAGAAATTGTCAGTTCTGCAGTAGGATTTGAGTTCCTGGGATTAGTCTGCTTCCAGTCCCCAGGTTTCAAACACTCGTGCAGATCCACACATCCATCCCGGTCCTGGAGACCCTGACCTGCCGACACCCTGCTGCTGGCTGCTCTGTTTGTCCCCATCAGCAGGGCAGCTCCTCTGCCAGCTGAGTTTCCTGGTACAAAATAGGGTCAAATGTGAGTATTAAAGGGGATATTCCAAGCTGGTGAACCCATGGCTGTGGGTGGCTTGGGAGAAGCAAGGAGGACAGGTACCTGGGGAATTCCCAGTCAGAGGAGCTCAGGGCTAGCCAAGCTGCAAGACAAAGAGGAAAGAGAGGGAATGGGCTGAAAGTGCAGAGCAGACTCACAGAATAATCCCCTGAAGTCATTCTTACCCTGGCAGCAGTCAGGAATGCTGTGCAGCCAGGCACTAGTGGTGTCCCCCAGGGATCAGTGCTGGGCCAAATCCTGTTCAATACCTTTATTGATGTGGACTGGATGTGGCACTTCGAGCCAGGGTTTAGTTAGTCAGGAGGTGTTGGGTGACAGGTTGGACTTGATGACCTCTGAGGTCTTTTCCAACCTTATTGATTCTATGATTCTATGTAAAAAAAAAAAGCAGTAGTAGATTTCTCCGTGAGGATTCTGAGCAGGGAGAGGCTGGTCTGGTGACATAACAGCCTTAATTGGATTTGTCTTTGACAGGGCAAAAATGCATAGATGGGGGGAAAAAAAAAGCTGTGGTTTGTAGAGGTGGGTTATAAATAATTGCTATTTCCATGCTTCAAATAGTTGTGTTGCAGAAGGACAGAGCAGGAGGCTGCAGCCCCGGCCCTCCGTGGCTGCTCACTGCCATACTGCCAGAGCATCCCTACTGCTGTGGGCTCCAGAGCTGAAATGGAGAGGGGAGGGCCACTGCTGCCAGTTAAACAAAACATCACCATCAATATCACTTTCTAGTAATTCAAGGGGCCTGTAAGAAAGCTGGGGACAGACTTCTTAGCAGGGCCTGTTGTGACAGGACAAGGGCTGGTGGGCTTAAACCAAAGGGGCAAATTCAGACTAGATAGAAGGAAGAAATGTTTGACGCTGAGTGTGTTGAGACACTGACCCAGGTTGCCCAGGGAGGTGGTAGATGCCCCATCCCTGGAACTATTCCAGGCCAGGGTGTTTGGAGCTCTGAGCAACCTGCTCCAGTTGCAGATGTCCCTGCTGACTTCAGGGGAGTTGGACTGGATGGCCTTTAAAGGTCCCTTCCCACCCAAACCAGTCTGTGATTCTGTGATACTGAAATAGGACATCTGGAAACATTTCAGCTGAGGATGCTGGGACGAGAGCTAGGGAAACTACATGACCTTTAAAGGTCTCTTCCAACCCAAATCATCCTGTGATCCTGTGATTCTGTGATTCATCCCACATTATTTCTGGCAGATTTTGCATGAGTTGTTTTCACGGGAGGAGGCATGGAGATCAAACTCCATCCCTAGCAGGGGAATCCAACAGCAATATTTTAACTCTGAAAGCACAATCTATTTGATGCCTGTTAGAGAAACACCCTTAGAAAGGATCTGCAAGGGAGATGTGACCTGCTCCCCGCTGCCCATGCAGATCTGGCTGCCCTCATCCACACCATTCCATGATACTCCCGTTTGGAAACACCTGGGAAGGTCTCAGGGCAGGCTGGCTGCTCCAGCACACAGAGCTCATTTCCTGCCCAGCCAGCCTGGAATTCCTCTTTCTCCATCCCATCCATCATGGTTTTATCACTGCAAATTTAAAGGGAATTAGATTAGCCCTGAATCGATCCCCAATTAATTACCCCAGCTGAACATTGTACAAAGGACCAATCTTTTATCTCCTTCCCTGCCCGTGTAGCTGCTAATGGAAATCTTTCCCTGCAGGCAGTGCATTTCAGTAACAACAGCAGCTGAGTCTTCTGCTGCCCATAAAACTCAGAGAAACTCAGAGATATTGCTCCTGTTTTCCCATATCCTTTGCTTTTATAGGTGGCTGCATCCCATCCATCACAGCAGACATCTCCTCCAAGGTCCCTGCATGGTTTTTAAAGGTCTGAATGGGGAAGCTTCTCGAGCAGGCACTGGGAACATGGCTGCAAACTGGTAATTACTGAGCAGCAACGCTCACTTGTGATGGTTTAATCATTTCTGTGAGACATTAAGAGGCATATTGCTGAAGCTTTGCTTGTTTGTCTTGCACTGAGGGCTCCTCAGAAGCACTGACAGTGCTGAGCTGACCAGCAGGCCGCATTTACTGGAGCAATTTAAAATGAAAAAAAAAACCCAAAACAATCAAGTGATGTAGAAAATGCAGATGCTCAGGCAGAGGCTTTCATAGAATCCCAGAATTGTCAGGGTTGGAAGGGACCTCAAGGCTCAGCCAGTTCCAAACCCCCTGCCATGGGCAGGGACACCTCACACTACAGCAGGTTGCTCAGAGCCACATCCAGCCTGGCTGCAAACACCTCCAGGGATGAGGCTTCCAGCACCTCCCTGGGCAACCTGTGCCAGGCTCTCACCACCCTCGGGTTCCCTCTTGTTAGATTTTAATCTTCCTGCCACAGGTGAACCAAAGACTTCAACGGCAGCAAATCCTATCCCTGCAGCTCCTAAGCTTGTAACAAACAAAGCTGAGGGGTCAGAAGCTGGAAGTGTTTGTGGTATTATGAGGGACAAAACCAGGACTTGGTCACCACCAAGCCCCTGAAGAAGGAAGAGTCAAGGAGCAAGCCTGGTTCTCCACACATGTCTCCAAAAGCCATCCTCCAACCAAGAGGACTCTTTCCATCAAGGGAAAGGCAATCAAAGCAACCTTAAGATGGAGAATCTTGTCTCTCCCCTGCTTTTCTAAGCCTGATAATGAGAAAGCTAATGATTCCCAATATTGGGGTATGCAGAGAGTGAACCAAAGTGTGCAGCTTCAAGGCTGGATGTTCCATGAGACATCCCAGTGAAAACCAAACCAACTTGTATGTCTGCTCCCAGCTTGGGGCTGCTCCTTCAAGGCTGTTTCATGCCCCAGGGAGGAGGCATCCACAGCCTCCCTGGACAGCCTATGCCAGAGACTCACCACCCTCATACTGAAGAACTTCTTCCTAAGCTCCAGCCTAAGCCTGTTCTCCTTCAGCTTCAAACCATTCCCCTTTGTCCTGTCTCCAGACACCCTCATGAGAAGACCCTCTGCAGCCTTCCTGCAGGATCCCTTTCTCTGCAGACTCAGCTGGCCTCACCCCATTGGGGACATGCCCAGAGGACTGGCAGTGACTCAAAGACAGAAGAGGGGGTTCAGGTTTGCTCTTTCCTCCTCCCTCAGCAGGGCTGGGCAGCTCCAGCCCTTCCCAGCACTCCTGGCTGATAAATGCTGGAGTCCTGCAGAAGAGTCAGAATGTACACGATTCTTGCTACAGACACAGGTATTGCCCACTGGAATGGCACTTCCATTTTATTGTTTGATCCCTTTACTGCTTCCAGTGCAGATGTGGCAGGCTGAGGATTTGGAGCAGACTCCTGCAAGCCTCTGAGACAAAGCTCTTGCTTTGACAACAACACTTGTGAATTAAAATCCCCAGAAATATGGTGATGCTTCTCAGCTGCTATAAATACTGCCTGATGGTGTCTGCTCTGTCCAAGAGAGTCTGAATTTGCTGAGTGTTGTGAAGAGCTGCTGCAGAAATGCATATTAAAGATTTAGCAGCCAGACCAGAAGCTTCACTCAGCATAGTCTTCCTCCTGACTTTTCCAGCTGATAGTAGGCTGCACGGGCAGGGGAATATTTGTATTCTCCTTCCAGTAGTGGTTTAAAGCACATCTTGCTGGTGTCATTCAGACTTCCAAAGAAGTCTGGCAGAGGCATCACATTCCCATGGCTGAAATACTCAACATTCGTGCTCACAGGATGCTAGGGATTGGAAGGGACCTCCAGAGATCATCGAGTCCAACCCCTGCAAAGCAGGACCACTTAGGGCAGGTCACACAGGAACACATCCAGGTGGGTTCTGAAGACCTCTAGAGGAGGACACTCCACAGCTTCATGATGAGGTTTGTCTCACTGGCTCAGCAAGATGTTACCTCTCTGGATGTCAGTCTTTCAGCTCACCCCAGATGCTCTGTGACAGGACCATGAACAGCTAGTGGGCCAGCAGCACTGGGTGACCAGCAGGGATCTTCATCCATGCCTCCCTCATTGAATACAAAATCAAGTAGTCTAAAAATGCTTAAACATGAATGGAAAAACAAGTAGTGCTTTGGGATGGGTGTCCTGGAGATTGCTGCATACAAAGAAGAGCAATGGAGCTGCTGAAGGGTCTAGAGCACAAGTCCTGTGGGCAGTGGTTGAGGGAACTGGGGTTGTTTAATCTGGGGCAAAGGAGGCTCAGGGGAGACCACCTCACTCGCTACAACGCCCTGAAAAGAGGTTGGAGTAAGGTTGGTGATGGTTTTTCTCGAGGTAACCAGCAACAACATGAGCAGAAATGTCCTCAAGTTGTGCCAGGGGGGGATTAGGTTGGGCATTAGGAACAATTTCTTCACTGAAAGAGTGATTAAGCCTGGCAATGGGCTGCTCAGGGCAGTGGTGGAATCACCACCCCTGGAGGGACTGAGAAGATGTGGAGAAGTGGCACTGGGGGAGACGGTTTAGTGGTGGACTTGGCAGTGCTGGGCTAACAGTTAGACTTGATGATCTTGGAGGCCTTTTCCAACCTTAATGGTTCTCTGATTCCACACATTGTGGCTTGGCCTCACACTGGGATGGGGTGGGCACCTTCTCCACCCCATGGCTGATGCCAGAGCTCATGCCTGGCTGCTCAGCCACACTCCTTCTCCGCCACTCTGTTGTTTTAGATGGTAGGAGAGATGTTGAGCTCTGTTCTGGCTACCTTGGGTATTTCGAAGGTGGTTCTTATGACAGGGGCTGAGTGCAGCGAGTCCTCCTGCACACTGTGTGCAGCACAATGGGTGCCCATTCCAGTGAAATACTGAGTGCAATTTATTTATGGAAGACTAGGAAGAAGTTCTACACGGAGAGAGTGATTGCCCATTGGAATCGGCTGCCCGTGGAGGTGGTGGAGTCACCTTCACTGGAGGTGTTCAGGAGAAGACTTGATGGGGTGCTTGGCTGTATGGTCTAGTTGTTGGGTGGGTTGGATTGTTTGATGGGTTGGACGCGATGATCTTGAAGGTCTCTTCCAACCTGGTGTATTGTATTATTGTATTATTGTATTACTAAGATGCAGCTAAATCTGCTTGTAACTTGCCTCAGTTGTGGTTTATTTTTCCCTAACAAAGCATGATTTATTTGGAGGGATCCTGCAATCACTTACTCAGGGCACTGCATCTCTCTGCAGTCGTTTGGACAGTTCTGTGTCTCACTGCACTCACATTTCTCTGGAGGAAAATGAAATCTCCCACCCCTCTTAGGATAATTTCTTGTGGGGGGTGACTGTGCTCAGTCATTGACTAATGCACTTTGCAAAGCAGAGCATTCTATTTTTTCAGGGAGGTTACTTCCCCCCGGGAGATATGCAAATGCAGGCTTCCATTTAGTCAGATTTCTTAGGAATTATCAGTAGGAAATTAGTTTGTCCTTGTTCCCGAATCATGCCACGAGCTGCTTGTGCACTGGCTGCATGTTAAGAGTAGTTATTTATAACACTCATTAAGTTGCCTCACTAAAGGTCAGATAATATAAATGGTGCTGCTGGATTCACAGAAGCAGAATTCATTCAGGATTAACACAGGATCCCAGCATCCCAGCCTGACAGGGCTTGGAAGGGATCATCCAGTCCAACCCCCTGCTAAAGCAGGGGCACCCCCAGCGGCTCGGATTGCAATGTCCGGGTGGGGCTGAAGTTTTTCCAGAGAAGGAGACTCCACCACCACTCTGGTCACCATGACAACATCATTGCACAGGACAGCCACAGGAAAAAAGATCTTTTGGAAACCTCTGGAGCTCAAGAGGAATCTGAAGTAATTAGCACCTTGGACTTCTCCCGTCTCCAGGGACAGCTGTGAAGGACCGGGGTGACGCATGCCCTGATGTCAGCGCAGAGCCCCGGCGAGCCCACCGCAGGAATTCGCCGTCAGGAGGGGGGCTACCGGCTCCTGGCCGCGTCCCCGCGGCTCTCGGCGTCCAGCCAGGAATGACAATGAGCAGAGGAAAGGGTTGAGGGGTGTTAGAACCCCAAGTGCTAATGAGCTCCTAGGAGAGCCCGTGCCGCTGCATGCTAATAATGCAGCCCAGGAGTGATTGTGCAACAGAAGCAATCATTGCGAGCTTGAAGGGGAAAGAAAGAGATCAGCTAACGGGAAAGTTCACTTCCTCGGCATGACATCACTTTGCTGCTTATCTTTCTATGCTCTGCGACTAGAGGAGGGGTGACAAGGAAAACGTGGAGGTGCAGGTGACCTGTGGTTTGCAAGGGTTAGTGTCCTGGGTGTTTGGCTGTTAGCATCTGAAGTGGCTTCTCTTTGGAGGGTGGTACAAAGCAAACCTTGAACAGGGCACGCTGATGGCTCCAGATGATCTTCATGCTCAGTCCTACTCTTGTCATTGTGGAGAGCATCCACCCAACTGCACCAGGAATTGTTCAGTGCCATGTGAAATCTCTGCACTGAGGCTTTGATGGTCTAGTTCCAGCTTCAGAAAGGTTTCTAATTGGCACCACGGTCACAAGTGGAAGGCCTTTTTGCAGCGGTGTTGAGCATTACTAACAGTTGATTCATAAAGCCTCTTACATGAGTTATTTGTATACCATGTTCAGGTGGTGTTTTGGAGCCCCTGCAGCTATCCCAGGTGGGACCAGCTCAGTTTCAGGGGTGTGATGATGCATTCAGTGAGACAGATTCCTCCCAAGCTTACCAAGCCAGGGCCATGCCCTCATGCCTGCCACTGTGCTGTCTGAAGGGTGTGCATCTTGCCTGCAAACACTTCATACAGATGAACTTGGGGTATGTTACAGCTTAGCTTTCTGCAAGGAGAAAGAAGCACAGACCAGAGACACCATGGGAGCAGACAGGCTTAGCAGGACCCCAGATTCCAGCAGAGAGCACTCTGGCCATGAGAGTGGACTCCTTGCCTAGCCCACACCGAAGCATTTCGACAGCTACTCCAGCACCAGCTGCATTCTTGGGTTCTTTGGAGCCAGCCAAGAAGTGAAGGTTGTTCTCTGCCCTCTGTCATAATGCTCAGCTGGGAAATCCCAAGGATGTGGAGCAGAACTGATTGGATCTGAAGAGACAAGGTGGCATTAGTAGACATTGCAGACTTCTTGCTGGTTCAATCCATGTCAGAAAGTATTTCACAGCCCAGAGCTATCAGCAAAGAAAGCTCTCCATGGCATTCCTATAGGTTCAGTGGATTTTTTCCTTCTGTATGGGCTGTATCTATCCAAGGAGCCCACACCTCCTGGAGCCACAGTCACAGGAGCTCCAGAAAAGAGCAGTGTGTGTAGAGGAAGGTGATCAAGCCCTTCCTTGCTCAAATTTACTCTTCTTAGCCAGCATGTGAAGTACTTGGGCAGCTTTTCTTCCCCCCGCAGAGACTCATGAAAAGCTTTAAAGTTTGTGTGTGACCATGACAAATGAGCAGGTGTGTGATGTTCACCAGCAGCATCTCACACCCCCGTTACCTGGCCATCCAGGTAAACACTGTGGTCTGTGCTCAGGTCCTCTCTCCTCAGTAAATTTCCACCCTGATTAACAAATGGCTTTACTTAAAATAGCAACTTCCTTCCTCTGAGCTCCTTCCCATGCTGCCATTGTGCATCTCATCCTTCAGCTCAGCAGGGCAGTGGAGCTGGAAGTTGTATGAGCCCTGCAGAGCTGCTCACACACTCTCAGCATGGTGCTCTCATTCTGCTGGACACCAGGGTCTCTCCAAGAAATAACTAATGGTGAAGGCCCCTGCCAAGGGTTAGGGCTGGGCTGGCTGCTAAACAAGTGACAGATGCCCTCTATGAATCCCTCTGTCTTCCCAAAGGGAAGGCAAAGGGAGTAAGGGAGAGAGGCTGATGGGTTGGGAAAGAAAACTGAGACAGCTTGACTGGAAATAATAACAATAAAATGAAAAAGATACAAACAGACACAAACCAATATCAAACCCAACCCCTGATGGCAGTGACATCACTGTTACCACTGATGCTGTGGGCAGGCACTGGGGAAGTCCCAGATTGGACTCAGCAGCAGATGGGAACCGAATTCAGGCACTGGATTCTGGAACTGGTTTCAGGGACACACAGAGCAGGACTGAAGGCAGAATGGAGCAAGTATAAACAAGACCTTTTCTGCACCCCAAACCTCGGTACTGACTCTAACCATCAGCAGCATCACTGTTAGAAGCAGCCTGTGAAAAGAGGCCAGGAACTCCAGACAGTGCCAGCACTGAGAGGCTGAGCTGGAAAGTGAAATCCCTGAAGAGAACCAGCTCTGCTCTAACTCAAGGCAGGACAGTTACTTACTTCCCCTCAGGCTGAACACTTCACGAGAGCAGAATTTGCTCTAACTGTTGTCTGATGGACGAAGGCACAGCTCACAAAGCACAGGCACACCTGGAACAAGTCAACAGCCTGGCAGAGCAGGTGCCTCCAAACATTTCCTCTCCTGCCTGGATCATTCATACCACTGAGACTCGCCTGAGGCTCCTCACATTACAATGTGGAGCAGCCCTGTTTTGCACTCACCACTTCCACAGAAGCTCCTGCTGGTCAGGGGAGAGAGGGCTCACATCTGCACATCTCATTACCAGCAACAACCCTATCTGGAGCCTGTTCACCTCGATGTCTTTATCAATGATTTGGATGAAGGGATCAAGGGCATGCTTAAGAAGTTTGCAGATGACACCAAGCTGGGTGGGAGTGTTGATCTGCTTGAGGGAGGGTAGGGAGGCTCTAAAGAGGGATCTAGACAGGCTGGATTGATGGGGCAAGGCTGGTGGGATGAGGTTCAACAAAGCCAAGAGCTAGGTCTCAAGAAGCAATCTCTTCTCCCAAGTAGCAAGTGACAGCCTCAAGTTCTGCCAGAGGAGGATTAGTTTGGGTATTAGGAACAATTTCTTCCCTAAAAAGGTTTTCAAGCCCTGGAACAGGCTGCCCAGGGAAGTGGTGGAGTTCCCATCTCTGGGGGGATTTAAAAGATGTGGTGCTGAGGGACATGGGTTAGTGGTGCAGATGGCAGTGCTGGGTTAATGGTTGGACCTGATGATCTTTAAGCTCTCTTCCACTCAAAACAATTCAATGATTCCAGCAATGCTACAGGAAAC
Organism: Picus viridis; assembly: GCA_033816785.1. Taxonomy (NCBI): domain Eukaryota; kingdom Metazoa; phylum Chordata; class Aves; order Piciformes; family Picidae; genus Picus; species Picus viridis. The sequence goes on along the minus strand of CM066580.1, from coordinate 21,498,091 downwards.
ATGGGAAGTAAGCTTCCTTTAGGGCTACAACACTGAATATCACCTCAGCTCCTGTGAGCAAAGATCCCTTGAGTGGCACAGGCAGGATGCCCAGCGCCGTAGCTGAGCGCCCAGCACCTTGCTCAACAAGTGCAGGTGACAAATGATCTGAGAACTCATTAAAAGCTCATTATGTTCTGCAAGAAATTGCTGCCAGGTGTCATGGGTAAATAACAGGGAAGACTGGGGTAGTGCTAGTTTTCAGAGAGCTGAGGGAGAGGAGAGGAGAGGAGAGAGAGAGGTTCTCTTGAACTGGGGAGCCCAGGATAGGCTTCAGGTAGGAGGCTTTCAGGTAGCATTCCCCAGGGAACCAGGTGTCAGAGCAGCCATGGTGTAAGCAAAGTCCTCTGTTTGCATACTTCCCCCTAACACAGGTAACTACTCATATGGTGAGTGCAGGACTTTCCCTTCTTAAACGTTGCCTGTTAGCCCAGCTCCTAAAATACTTGTGTATTTTTATGTGCTTTAAAATACACAGACATGGGAAAAAGAGAACATAGCAGGAGGGAAAGAAAGGGGGGCACTCAGAAAAATGACCCTGATGTTCCCAGTACAGGTGGCAGATGGATTTAGCTGTGAGGAATACCAAGGATGAACTCAATCTGGGGACAGATGAAGGGTAAGTGTGGAGAATGCCTCCTGGGTGCCGCTCAGCATCCCTACCTGTGTATTTTTCTTCCTCCACCACGTCTGCATGCCAAAACAGAGTGTCTCAAATAACATGTGAAGTCAACAAGGACACATTTATCTCTCACAGCTGACTGCCTGTCAAGCTGACCTGGTGTGCCACCGTGTCCCAAGGTATTCAGAAGTTCTCTTGTGCAGCATTTTCCCTCAAACTCTTATTTGTCATTCAAATGTTTCCCAGCTGCTCGCGTGACGTGCACAACAAGCTCACATCACTGTTCTGCCTTACCTGTGCCATTTCCAGGAACCCAGCAGAGCTTTTAGAGAAGCCTGAGCAGCATCTGTGATGCTGGCATTCTGGTTTTTCTCCCATTCAGAGTGAATTTGCCTACACCTCTTAGCTCATTTCGGGACAAAGCTTTTCTACCACCTAATGACTGTAGGTGCTTATTGCTTTTATTCAAGTCCCCTATCAAGCACTGACTGTACCAGCTTGAGCCCATTGGTCATCAGCCAGTGCTGTAGCCGTGGATGCTCACAGGATTATTCTCCCAGGCTTGGCAGAACTGTCTTTGCTCTTATTGAAGGGCCGTGGGAAAGATACTGTCCTCAGCAGCAGCCCTGAACGTGTTTCAGTAGGTAATGTGCTAGGAGCCCCTCTCCTTTCCAGCCCTAAAAGTAATTCATGTTAAGACTTACAATGGATAATTGACTGCAACTAGCAAAGCTCCTCTGATGAGAAACAGGCTGCAAGCTCTAAGGCAGTAACTGATTCCCTGTTTATCTTAGTAAGATGTTTCTCTCAGGAGAGGAGACGATAGCCATGGAGGGGATGAAACTGCTGCTTTACTGCCAAACCTCGGGCACCTGACACAGTGGGGCAAACCTTGCTCCCAGCAAAGGTGATGTGGGGATATTGGTTCCTCACTAACACGATTTTAGCTGCTCAGGATGCACACCTTGCCTCAAGTCTAGCAAGAGGTTGATATGAGTCACTGGAGTTACGTTTCCAGATGGGTCTCCTGTCGCGCTGCTGTTACAGGACAGGTCACACCAGGCTGTGCTTACCTGGCTCTAGGCTCTATTTTTTCACTTAGGAAATACCTTTTGTTTTGAGTTGTGTATCAAATCCGAAGCCACTTGACAGGGAAACCACTTGGGCACTTCCAGCTCGTAGCACATCCTCTCCAGCTCGGCCTAAGCTCTCCTTCCTGCTTGCTGCCAGCCTGAACCACAGACAGCTTGGTGGGAAATTTCCAGCCAGGATTTGTCCCCTCCCGTGTTGACACCAAGGAGCCTCCAGCCAGTTAGCTCTAGTGCCAGCATGGTTATGCAATTCTTTTACATCCCTTCCCCAAGCACAAGGTGAAGCCTGGTGAAGTGCAGCAAGTTGAGTGTTGCTATTTCTGGTTGGTGCTGCTGAGCCTCTGCCCTGCTTGACATGGCACTGCAGCTACCCAGCCACTCACCAGCAAAAATACCCATATCATGGCTTTCAGTCAGTGTTTAGCCTAGAAAGGAGACATTCAATCTCTTAGAGTTTGGATAAGGACTGGAAAGAATATATTGCTCTGTCCTTCAGAAGTGAGAGATGATGCTTTTGCCAGCAAGCGTCTTCTTTGTCCTCTGCCAACGGAGAAAAGCACCCAAATCATCCATGCATCACCTATGCTCCACAGCTCATGTCCTGAATGTAATTCTCAGGACACCTTCAAGGCCATTAAAACCAGCAGAGCTCCTCCTGCACTCGAGCAGCAGCAGGCTGGAGTTTGTCTTTCCGTGCATTACTGTCATGTGCCATTAGCATGTACATGCCAGTCCTCGCCTGACCCTGCAGTGGCTCAGGGAAAGGTTCACAAGATTCCAGTTGCCATCATTTATTTGTAATTTCAGATGCCTTTAAGCAGCAAATTAACCAAATTCTTTGTTGTTCTGACTTAAGCAGAAGCCAGCAATCCCTTCTTTCACAGAACTAACCAGGCTGGAAGAGACCTCAGAGATCATGTGCCTCATCCAGTCTCTTCCTAAACACCTCCAGGGATGGTGACTCCACCACCTCCCTGGGCAGCACATCCCAATGGCCAATCTCTCTTTCTATGAAGAATTTCTTCCTAACATCCAGCCTGAACCTCCCCTGTCACAGCTTGAGACTGTGTCCTCTTGTTCTGGTGCTGGGTGCCTGGGAGAAGAGACCAACCCCAACCTGGCTACAACCTCCCTTCAGGGAGTTGGAGAGAGCAAGAAAGTCTCCCCTGAGCCTCCTCTTCTGCAGGCTAAGCAACCCCAGCTCCCTCAGCCTCTCCTCCCAGGGCTGTGCTCCAGACCCCTCCCCAGCTTTGTTGCCCTTCCTCTGAGTCTGGAAGCATGAAGTTATTTGCTTTGAAAATTCAGGATGTGCTGGGGGATTTCTTTGCCCCAGGGTGTCTGTGCTTGCTGACTGAGCACCCCAAATATTTACCAACCCAGACATGACAAGTTGGGAAGGGCCAGCCTCACGTGCTGCCCACAGATCCTCGGGCAATGCACACAATGGGCTGCTCTGTTGCCATTTAAATATTTATTTAGAGCTATCAGCTCTTCGACCCATTTCCTTCTATACTAAACACATCTTCCTTGTTAGAGAGTTATGACCAGTGGCAGAGTCTGGAGCCTGTGGTGTTTCCCAGAAGTCAGTACTGCATCCAGTCTTGCTCAACATCTTCATCAACAATCTGGGTGAAGGGACAGAGTGGACCCTCAGCCAGTTTGCTGATGATACAGGGAGGAGGGGCTTACACCATCAGGCTCTGCTGCCAGTCAGTGAGACCTGAGGAGTTGGACAGAGAGGAACCTCATGTAAATCAGCAAGGGTAGGTGCAGGATCCTGCACCTGGGGAGGAATAACCTCCTGTGCCAGCACAGGTTAGGGACTGATCTGCTGGAAATCAGCTCCACAGAGAAGGACCTGGGAGTGCTGGTGGTCAGCAAGTTCACTATGAGCCAGCAATGTGCCCCTGAGGGAAGGAAGGACAATAGTTTCCTGGTGTGGATTCAGAAGAATGTGGCCAAGAGGTCAAGGGTGGTTCTCCTGCCCCTCTACTCTGCCCTAGTGAGGACACACTTGGAGTACTGGGTCCAGTTCTGGGTTCCTCAGCTCAAGAGAGACAGGGAACTAATGGAGAGAGTTGAGTGGAGGCTACAAAGATGCTGAGGGTCCTGGAGCATCTCTGTGAGGAGGAAAGACTGAGAGCCTGGAGAAGAGCAGCCCCAGAGGGGATCTGCTCAATGCTGATCAATATCTAAAAGAGTGGGGGCAAGAGGCTGGGGCCAGCCTCTCTTCAGTGCTGCCCAGCATCAGGACAAGGGGCAATAGGCACAAACTGGAATCAGGGAGATTCCATCTGAATGTGAGGAAAAAATTCTCTGCTGTGAGGCTGCCGGAGCCCTGGCCCAGGCTGCCCAGAGAGGTTGTGGAGTCTCCTTGTCTGGAGAGATTCCAAACCCACCTGGACATTGTGACCCTGGGCAAGCTGCTGTGGGTGACCCTCCTTTAGCAGGGGCGTTGGAATGGATGATCTCCAGAGGTCCTTTTCAGCCCCCACCATGCTGGGACTCTGTAATGAGATTTTTGTGCTTGGCTTCTTCCATTTCTGTTGTGATTTGGAGCCAAACCCCACAGCTGGCTGTGATCTGGGGGTGTCATTCTGTTTTACCAGTAACAATCCTGTGGTTATGAACTTTTCTCACCATCTGATGTATCAGGATTCCAACAAGTATTGCCTTGCTGAGGGAGAGCCCACACTCTGCTGCCTTGCTTTAATAGGCCCTTTGGGAAGCCCTCACGGAAAGATGGAAATGGTAATATTCTGTATTTCTTAGCCTTCATTATATTTTAATGGCTGTTTTATGGCTTTCCTGATTGGTTTTGAGTTGAGGTTTTTAATACATTCCCCCTGCCATTTTTTCACACGTCTGGAGGCAGCAGACACACTCTGCAGCCTCTTCCCCTGCTCTGCCCTGGGCTCTTTGTCATTCAGCTCCTCAGAGGCGCTGATGGATCTTCTCAGTTCAGGGTTATTAATGACTTGGCAGGGTCCAATTTTGTGTCTCCACAACAAACTCATAACAAACCTTCTGTAAGCAGAGCTCACCACACGTTTGTTCTTCCTTCACATCCCCTATCACACATCATCTTTCCTCACACCTGGACAGCAGCTGGCTGTTAATTTTTTCCCCAGCAATGATGCCTGGCTGGCTCCAGGGCAGGTTTGTTCCCATTCCCTGTTGCCTCCAATTTCCACCTAGTGCTTCCTCCTGCTTCTGGGAAACCCACCAGTGGGAGTGCTCACACCACATCTCCTCTTCACCACCCCCAAGCCACCAGCTGCTGCCCTTGTGGATGGTATTTTTACTCCTTGCCACAACCTCCTTCAGCCTTGGCTCTAGAATAGAATAGAATAGAATAGAATAGAATAGAATAGAATAGAATAGAATAGAATAGAATAGAATAGAATAGAATAGAATAGAATAGAATAGACCAGGTTGAAAAAGACCTTTGAGATCATCAAGTCCAACCTATCACCCAGCACCATCTGACCAAAAAACCATAGCACCAAGCACCCCATCCAGGCTCTTCCTAAATGCCTCCAGGGATGGTGACTCCACCACCTCCCTGGGCAGCACATTCCAATGGCCAATCTCTCTTTCCGGGAAGAACTTCTTCCTAACATCCAGCCTAAACCTCCCCTGGCACAGCTTGAGACTGTGTCCTCTTGTTCTGGTGCTGGTTGCCTGGGAGAAGAGACCAACCCCCACCTGGCTACAACCTCCCTTCAGGGAGTCGGAGACAGCAAGAAGGTCTCCCCTGAGCCTCCTCTTCTGCAGGCTAAGCAACCCCAGCTCCCTCAGCCTCTCCTCCCAGGGCTGTGCTCCAGACCCCTCCCCAGCTTTGTTGCCCTTCTCTGGACACCTTCCAGCAACTCAACATCTTTCTCACCTGCTCAAGTGTTTTCCAATCTGTTGAGACCAACACCTGCTGACTCATGAGGTCAAGTTTTCATTAATTTGCTAGGAAAAAATGTCCTCTGCTCAGTTTGCATGGGGTTATGAAGTCCTCTTGACTTCTGGAGCTCTTCTTTCGGGGGGTGGGGGAGGGTGGTTGGTTGTTGCAGCTTTTGTTCTTCGAGTTGCGGGAGTTTTGTTTTTGCTTTTTATATTCCAGAACCCAACAGCCCCAAGCCAGGTATGCCATTTGCAAAGGCTTTCAAATCACACAGTAGCAGAATCCCAGTTTGGAAAAGACCTCAAGGCTCTTGAGCCTGGAGAAGAGCGGACTGAGAGGGGTGTGACCACTGCTGATCAATATCTAAGAGATGGGTGCGTGTGAGGATGAGGACAGACTGTTTCCAGTGCTACCCAGTGACAGGACAAGGGGCAATGGGCACAAAGTGGAACCCAGCAGGTTCCATTTGAACATGAGGAAAAAACTTCTTTGGTGTGAGGGTGCTGGAGCCCTGGAGCAGGCTGCACAGAGAGGTTGTGGAGTCTCCTTCTCCTTCCAAACCCACCTGGACTTTGTGATCCTGGGCAAGCTGCTGTGGGTGACCCTGCTTTAGCAAAGGGATTGGACTAGATATCTCCAGAGGAGTAGTGGGTTGAAGTTTCCCCCTCAACATTAACTTTGCCAGACCAACTCAGTTAGAAGCACATGAAGCTGTATTTACAAGCACAAAGTACACTCTAGAATGGAATGCAATGCACAGTATTTACAATATTATACAGATATTTACAATCAATAACCAGCCCTTCCAGCACCTATCATGCTGGGAGGCTGGGATGCTGTGATCCTGGCTTCAAGAGCAAGTTGTATTTCAAGACTCATTTTCCCAGCTCAGCCGTGGACTGTAGCCTGGAAATCATAAGAAGCTTGGTAAGTGCCTGGACCTCTGCTCATTACACAGCCATCAACTAAAAATAGGCACTCTGCAACCTTCATAGCCTTCTTTTGGGAAGGAGCAGTAATAGATACTTGTCATGAAAGCACACTGGCTGCAGCTCAGCTACGTCATGGTCAGAGCAAACAGTTCTGCTTGATTCATTTTGCAGGGGGAAAAAACCCCAAACCCCAAACCACCGTGGCAGTGGCTGCCTAATGAATACTAACAGAGCCTTTAGAGCTCGTTTACCAAATCCACACAATTAAAGGACAATGAGAGGCATTACTTACAGAGCACATTCGAGCAGCCCTGCAACGAGCTGCTTGTTTGTGGCAATAATTGCCAAATAAAATACATCGATTGCTCTGCGTTTGTGAATTCAAGAGCTGCTGGGCTCTGCCTGGTGCTCTTCCTCCTGGCTAATGAAGGTGAGAAAAGGAACGAGCCTCTCCACGTAGGGAAACTCAGAAACTGCCTGAAATGTGAGAGATTAGGGCCCTGGTGAGTCAGTGCTTTACTGATGTTCTCTTCCCCCCCCCCAGTGTACATGGGCAATGAGGTAAGCAGGATGTGGGGGATTTGGGGATATTTAAGAGCAGCTGCTCTTCAGCTGGAGTCTCTTTGTACATAATAGACACCTGGGGGGATAGTTTGCAGGGGGATTGTGGTGGGCAGTAGAGATGCTTCTGTAGCATGCCTTTGGATTTACACCACCCTCAGGGCCCCAGATTTACCTTCTGGTTCTTTAGACCTCGGAGAGGCTTCCGATAGCTGAAGGGATCCTAGAGGAAGGCTGCAGAGGGACTTTTCCTAAGGGTGTCTAGAGACAGGACAAGGGGGAATGGTTTGAGCTTGAGGGAGAGTAGGGTTAGGCTGGATCTTAGGAAGATGTTCTTCAGTATGAGGATGGTGAAACTCTAGAATAAGTTGCCCAGACAGGTTGTGGATGCCTCCTCCCTGGGTTTGTTGAAAGCCTGGCTGGATGAGGGCTTGGGCATCACAGTCAGGTCGAGAGGCATCTCTGCCCCCTGCTGAAGCAGGGTCACCCACAGCAGCTTTGTAGCCTCCACTGAACTCTCTCCAGTAGCTCCTTGCCTCTCTTGAACTGGGGAGCCCGGAACCCAAACCAGTACTCCAGATGTGACCTAAGTAGGGCAGGGTAGAGGTGGAGGAAGAACCTCCCTTGACCTGCTGGTCACACTCTTCTGAGTGCACCCCAGGATACCACTGACATTTCTGGCCACGAGGGCACATTGCTGGCTCACAGGGAACTTGTGGTCCATCCTCCTCCTCTGTGAAGCCCTTAGAATGGTGGGAAGTCCTGGGTAAAGGAGGAAAGCTTTCACTTTGCTCTCGGGTTTGTGGTTTTTTTGTTTGTTTGGGGTCTTTTCCCCCTCATTTAATGAATTCTTCTGCTTCAGCAGATACTGAGATGGGAGCACTGCTGAGCAATGAGAAGTGCTTCAGGTAAGGGTGGCAGTGTGAAGTATTTCAGGGCAGTTTGACTGAACTCATGACTGATTTCTTGTCCTCCAAAGAGGATTTTTTGTTAATCTAATGCAGAGTTCAGATTAGGCAGCAAAGCTGCTCCAGGGTGAGCAGCAGAAAGCTGCTTCGCCTCACCACGGCCCCGGTGCAACTTGTGCACATCCGCGCCAAGATGCAGCCAGGTCACTCCCATGGCAACTCCGCCAGCCCTGGCCCAGGGAAGGGATCTGCCAGTTGTTAAGTGGCACTGACACTAATGATGTAATTAGCTGTGTTAAAAGTCATGGCTGGTAGCAGCTACTTTGTTTCCAGGGTGACTAAAACACCATAAATAATGATGTCCAGCGGTGTTTCCATAGAGCTGCTGTCCCCAGCAGGAGAGAGGCAGAGGGCCCTTCATGGTCAGTGGGCAGAGGATGGGCGAGTCAAAAGTTTCCTTTCTGCCTCTCAAACTGGCAGAGCCAAGATTGCTGAACCTTGCCCTGACGAAGGGAGCAGCTCCACACTGGACTCCTTCTTCTTCTTTGGTTTTCCATAGATACTTGGTCAAGAATTTGGTCACTAGGAATTCATGAGCAAGAGCTTAAACCTCAGTCCTTGCCTCCAGCCCTTCCTGACACTGACAGGGAGGAGATGGAGCCTGGTGAAAACCACTGAGTTGCCCAAATGGGGAAGAATGTGTCACTCCCTTCTCTCAAGTAACAGGATGAAAGGAAATGGCCTCAAGTTGTGCCACAGGAGGTTTAGGCTGGATATTAGGAACAATTCCTTCCTTGAAAGGGTTGTCAAGCCCTGGAACAGGCTGCCCAGGGCCGTGGTGGAGCCCCTCCCCCTGGAGGTATTGATGTACTGTAGATGTGGTGCTGAGGGACATGGTTCAGTGGTGCAACTGGTAGAGCTGGCTGAATGCTTGGACTTGATGATCTTAAAGGTCTCTTCCATGGGTCTGTGGCTTTGATCTGCTTCAGCCAAAGGTTTCTGCTGGAGAACCACCTCTTTGGCAGCTTTCTGTGTGGGCACAGGACCTCAGACATCCAATGTTTAACATCACTGGCAGGAGAAGTTTATCTTTCTCAAGCACTCAACTCTATTTGACGTGACAGGGTTCTCCGTAGTACTGTCCCTGCAAAGCCTTCAGCCCAGATGTCCACATCAGATGTGTTTTGGCACTCTGCTTGGTCTTTTAAGCCATAGGGATATCCCAGCACAAAAGAAGAGGCAGAAAAGGGAGCAAAAGCAGGGAGGGAAAAGAAAGTGCCAGAAACAGAGTGAGAAAGTGAACAAAAAGTAGTTTTTCATGTCAGGATGTTAAAAGCAGGTTTTAATCAAGACAAATCACTCAGTTTATTTAAACCTGAAGAACAAGATCACTTCTCAGTTTTAAATGTTTTCAGGTTTATTATGTTTGATTGTAGCTCTGCTTTACAGTTTCACTTAATAACCTTGTTGAACCCTAGGGGAGACTAACCTTTAGCTAAAACACACTTCTCCCCTAGAATCACAGGATGGCTTAGATTGGAAGGGACCTCAGAGATCATCACCTCCAACCTCCCCACCATGGGCAGGGACACCTTACAGCTAGACTCAGCTGCTCAAGGTCTCATCCAATCTGGCCTTGAATACCCACAGGGAGGAGGCAGCCACAGCCTCCCTGGGCAGCCTGTTCCAGAGTCTCAGCACCTTCATACTGAAGAACTTCTTCCTCAGCTCTACTCTAACCCTGCTCTGCCTCAGCTTCAAACCATTCCTCCTTGTTCTGTCCCTTAGGAAAAGTCTCTCTGCAGCCCTTCTGTAGGATCCCTTCAGGTACTGGTAGGCAGCTCTAAGGATCCCCCCAGCGTCTTCTCCAGGCTGAACACCCCCAGCTGCCTCAGCCTGTCCTCAGAGCAGAGCTACTCCAGCCCTTGGATCATTTTTGTGGCCTCCTCCGGGCTCATTCCAGCAGCTCTGTGTCCTTCTTATGCTGGGGACACCAGAACTGGAGGCAGGATTGGAGGTGGGGATTCTGTCAAAGGGCAGAATTGCCTCTCTTGCCCTGCTGCCCACACTCCTCTGGATGTAGCCTAGGACACAATCTGCCTTCTGGGCTGCATGAGTGCATTGTTGGCTCATGCTGAGCTCACCTTTTTTGTTAGTGTTTGTACCACAAACTGTTTTCTTCCTATGACTTAACTTAGAAACCAGGAGAAGAAGATCCCATTTCAGTTCAGAACAGCACACAATGGTGCACCTGGATGTTCCTCTGCTGTAGTCCCTGTGGAAGCCCTTGGAAGCATGTGCCTGGCTCACACCCAGGGGATGCAACACCCCCTGACAATCTTGTTTCCTTTAATGAGAGCTGAGAAATTCATTGACTGAATGCATTATTTAATGAAAGTGCTAATCAATGCCATCAATTATTTAAAGCTTACTATTAGAGCAGCTGTGCTTGTCCCACCCTATTCAATCGGACAACTGTGATGCTCTCTCTTGCAGTCATCATTCTGCCTCTCTCAACTGAGAATTATGACTGAGTGTTTGGGCTGCAGTTGAGAAGTTTCATCAACTTCTAAAGAGTTGCAATAGCTAAGTACCCACACACCAGTAGAGGATGGGGAAGTGACCTGCTGGGAAGCAGCACTGTGGAGAAGGACCTGGGAGTGCTAGTGGACAAGTTGCCTAGGAGCCAGAAAAGTGTCCTTGTGGTCAAGAAGGCCAATGGTCTCCTGGGGGCATTGAGAAAAGTGTGGCCAGCAGGTCGAGGAAGGGTCTCCTCCTCTCTACTCAGCTCTGGTGAGGTCACATCTGGAGGATCATGTACAGTTCTGGGCTCCCCAGTTCAAAAGAGACAGGGAGCTACTGCCGAAAGCCCAACAGAGACACAGGAAGATGCTGAGGGGCCTGGAGCATCTCCCTGATGAGGAAAGGCTGAGACACCTGGGGCTGTTTAGCCTGGAGAAGAGCAGCCTGAGAGGAGACCTGATCAATACTGGCCAATAGCTAAAGGGCAGGGAGTGAGATGGAGCCTGACACAGTTCAGTGGTGCCCAGCGACAGGACAAGGAGAAATGGACACAAAGTAGAACACAGCAGGTTTCATCTAAATAGAAGGAAAAACTTTGCTGTGAGGGTGCCAGAGCCCTGGCCCAGGCTGCCCACAGAGGTTGTGGAGTCTCCTTCTCTGGAGAGATTCCAAACCCACCTGGACATTGCAATCCTGGGCAAGCTGCTATGGGTGACCCTGCTTTATCAGGGGGATTGAACTGGATTATCTGCAGAGATCCCTTCCAACCATGCTGGGGTTCTGTAATGAGTTGTTTGTACTTTAATACAAGAGGTTTGCAGCTCTTCCTTTTGACTTGCTGGGGTGTGCAAGCCCTTTGAGGCTGGTCATGAATCCAGAGCCTTGAAGAGAAAATGTCACTCCTGGGAGCTGCCAGGGATAAGCAGGCAATATAATAACAAGAGATATATTTCAACTGCCATTTTTGCCCTCTAGGCAATGTTATGAGCTACAGTTTCAGCCTTTTGTCTGAAAAAATGTCAGGAGTTGATAAAATGCTGAAGAAATTGGTGGCATAAATGGCGAGAGGACTGTGGGGCTGCATCAGCATCCTGAGCTGAGGCTTGTCACGCTCCCACCGCCGCCTCTGCTCCGTGGAGAAGACTGGATGACAAAGCCAGCCCTGGGCAGCTGCTGAGGAGCCTGAAATGCCACCAGTTGCGTGTGTGCACAAATCCAGGAGCGTATGGGCAGCAGCAGGTCCCTGTCTGGTCCAGAAAGCAAAACAGAACAACTGTGAAATAAGCTCCCGCCAGCAGCAGGCTGAGAATAGCTACAGGAAAATCACAGAATGGGCTGGGTTGGAAGGGATGTCCAGAGGCCAGCAAGTCCAACCCCTCTGCAGTCAGCAGGGACATCCTCAACCAGATCAGGTTGCCCAGAGCCCTGTCGAGCCTCACCTAGAATAGAGTAGGATAGGATAGGATAGGATAGGATAGGATAGGATAGGATAGGATAGGATAGGATAGGATAGGATAGGATAGGATAGGATAGAATTAACCAGGCTGGGAAAGACCTTTGAGATCATCGAGTCCAACTTATCACCCAACACCATCTAATCAACTAAACCATGGCACCAAGTGCCTCATCCAGTCTCTTCCTAAACACCTCCAGGGATGGGGACTCCACCACCTCCCTGGGCAGCACATTCCCATGGCCAATCTCTCTTGCTGGGAAGAACTTCTTCCTAACATCCAGCCTAAACCTCCCCTGGCACAGCTTGAGACTGCATCCTCTGAATATCCCCAACCACCTCCCAGGGCAACCTGTTCCAGTGTTCCACCACCCTCACGGTGCAGAACATACTCCTCACATCCAGTCTAAATCTGCTCTTCTCTAGTTTGAAGCCATTGCCCCTCATCCTATCACTACAGGCCTTTGTAAACAGTCTCCATGCGAGATGAAATGAAATCTAGGGTGTGGAGAAGGGGCTGCCACGGAGGGCAGAGCTTGTGAGGAGCAGAGGTGCACCAGGGGGAGGTTTGCTGTGCTGTCTGTGCTCACACACACCCAAAGGGTAAGGAAATCAGAATCAAAAATGGCATTAACCTGGGTACTTCCAAACACATGCATGCCCCTGAGCACATATGCACAGGGTCTGGATCCAGGTCTCTGGAGGACTTTGTTGCAGTGTTATTTCCTAATCCCTAGCTGAGTGAGCTGCCTTTGAGTGTGTTTATTATGGGCATTGAATCGCTTTCCATGGTAACTAATTGTGATTTCAGAAGCACAGGTTCTGCAATGGTACAAGATGAAATGGAGCTGAATATGGAAGCAGCTGGTAAGGAGAAAATCACTTGCTTATGAAATAGTATTTAATGATCCAGACTGATGGAGTGCAAAAAGTGTGTGTGGGGGTGGGATGTGGCCTAGAAAAAAACCCCAGCCCTCCACTCCCTTCATATACTTCCTCAGGGAAGTGTCTGGTGAATATTTAAGGAAGGGAAACTCCCCTACGTGGGTTGCCTTCCCCTTTCCCCACTTGCTGTTTTATTAGGAGGCAGGCTGTCTAAAACCTGGCTGGTACAAAGGAACAGGAACGCCCTGGAAATGAAATCAGGATGAAATGGTTATTGCTGGCTAAAAAAAATAGGAAGGCTTTTACTGACATGTATCCATTCCACTCTGAAAAGCACAGGGGAAAGAGCAACATTAGGAAAAAACCATAGGAAGTAAAGTCTTGCCCAGGCTGTGGGTCTCAGTGCCCTCCTGCAGCCAGAGCTTGGCGTGGCAGCAGGTACCCAAGGGACAGCTGAGTGGAGCCTGCAAAGTGGTAAATCACTGAAAACCATTTGGAGCTAATTTCTGAGTGTCACTAAAACAGAGAGGAGATTCCCCTGCACTTTGCATGGCCATTCCCTTCCTTGTCCCTTTAGTCTCATCAGGCATTTGATAGCAAAGGGGCTTTGGGGTGCAGCTTCTGTTGCATCCTCTAACTGCCAAGGGTGATCCCAGCTGATCCTGGCTGCTTTTCCTCATCCTCAGCTTCAAACCATTCCCCCTTGTCCTGTCTTTAGACACCCTTAGGAAAAGTCTCTCTGCAGCCTCCCTGTAGGATCCCTTCAGCCCTTGGAAGGCAGCTCTAAGGTGCCCCCAAAATCTTCTCTTCTCCAGGCAGAACACCCCCAGCTCCCTCAGCCTATCCTCACAGCAGAGTTGTTTCAGCCCTTGGATCATCTTTGCGACCTCCTCTGGAGTCACTCCAACAGTTCCATGTCCTTCTTATGATAGGGACACCAGACCTGGATGCAGTATTTGAGGTGGGGTCTCAGCAGAGCAGAGTCAAGGAGCAGAATCCCCTCTCTTGCCCTGCTGCCCACATTCCTCTTGATGCAGCCCAGGAGTTCATAGTCCAGCCAAAGTCCAAAACTCAGGACATGAAACAGGCTACCAAAACCCCATCTCAACCCCAAACCCCCAGGAAGTCCAAGTAGGCAAGCAAAAACCCGACTGTGGCAACCATGGCTGTGTCACCCAGCTGAAAACTCAGTTTGTAGGAGTTTCTCTGACCTCGGTCCAACCTGTGAGGCATTGGCTGTGTTCACAGGCAACAGAAACCCTGCAGCCTGGATAAAAAAGGGTATCAGATTTGTGGCAGTGTGCATTCAGCAAGGGTAAAACGGCTTTTTGAGGCATATGGAAAGTCAAATCATTTGTCAGGTTAAGTATGAATTTTATTGACCCAGCAGACAGTCACGGGTTTGTTTATATAAATATATACCCAGGCACTTCGAACGTGGATGCTGGACACGAGCCTGCGTGCAAACTAGCACAGAACCGTTCAAAGACATCCAAGATGCTCAGCTAGGTCATTCCGTGACCTCCAGCGCGGGCCTGACAGCGGATCCATGGGAACTCTGAGTTCTGGTTTATTGACCTAACAGGCTGTCACCCAGTCCTCAGCACTCAGTTAGAAACTCCAGTTTGGCTGCTGGGAGAAGGCTGCACGCTCAGACTGATGTCCAACCAGACCAATGAAAGTATTCCAAGCAGACCATCCGTTAAACAAGAAAGTCCTTTTAATGATTGCTCCCCCAAATACCCAAAGGCACTAGTCAACACCGTGGACTAATGGCCTACAAATTTCTGTGATTAATACACATTTTCAGCATTACAATAGGTTTGTTGTGTTGTTTGTTTGTTTTTTACCAACAGCTTCAAATGGCACATGAAGTGAAATACTTCTCTCACCCACCACAGCTTTGCCCTGGATACCCTTCCATGTTTTTAGCCTGACAGAAAAAAACAGAGCAAACAAAAACGGAGCAGTAAGGACTGTGCTGAGCTGCCCAACTCTCTGCTCACCTGTCTCCAGGTAGTTCTGTAAACCACACAGGATCCACCCCTGTGGAACTCCAAACTCACATTGATGTAAGTCCTCTAATATCAAACTACACAGCCAGAGACTCAGCGTGGCGTGGTGGTAGATCAGAGCTGTTACTCACAGATCTGCAGGCTCAGCCAACGCGAGCAATGCCTCGACCGCGGACAGCTGGGCACTTCTTCTACCCTCTGCAAAACCCTTTGTGATGCATCCAGTGTAAAGCTCACAGATGACATTTTAAAGGAACCACCATAAAGTAAATGCTTCAAACAGACCTTTTACAACATAACACAAAATTCCAATGACATTTGGTTAGGAAAGCACTTAGAATTTTAACACTTAGGTCCTGACAACATTAGGTTACTGCGAGCTGTAAACCTTAGGTTGCACGTGATTATATAAACCCAGCATTACAATTTCCAGGTGTCAGAGTTACTCAACAGATTGGAACAAGAAGATAGAACTGTGATGTAAACATGAAGCTCAGAAGACCAGGACTGAGAATACCCTCTCAGTTCTTGGTAGATTTATATCTGCACACAATGAAGTCAGCGACAGCTGCGGAAGAGGTTACAGCATTTCACCTCACGCGTTGATGTCGGTGTTTAGCAAGCAGCATCTACACAACACCATCCCCTGTTTCATGTTAGCTTACAGACTCACTACCGCCTTGGAAAAAAACCTCCCCGGGTCAGATACTGCTGCCAGGTATCAAAACATTCGAAAGGAAATCCTTAAACCCATCTGGTTTTGTTAGTTGCCCACACGTGTAAGTGTAGATAGGTGAGAATTTGTAGAGGACCTCATCAACCTCACTTCACCTTCAGAATGGAACTACCTCTAGGTAAGAAATACAAGACCCTTTTCCAACGAGTGCAAAGGGTTTGTTTATACCTGAGACATTTTTGCATATTGATGTCTTTGCACCCTTGCCTCCAGGTACTCACCTAAGCCCCTTACTCTTTTCCAGGGGCTCACACAAAAGCCCACTAGAGTTTGGTGGATTCTTCCCACTAACTCCGTGGACTTTGGTTGAGTCCCTCCTTATCTAACCTGGATGCATAACTAGAGGCATAACAAAATTAACATATATACTGGCATATGCTTTGAGGGTGCCACAGCCCTGGAGCAGGCTGCCTAGGCAGGTTGTGGAGCCTCCTTCTTTGGAGAGATTCCAAACCCACCTGGACACCATCCTAGGCAGCCTGCTGTGGGTGACCCTGCTTTAGCAGGAGGGTTGGACGAGATGATCTCCAGAGGTCCCTTTCAATGCCCACCATGCTGGGATTCTGGGATTGAAACAGAATTAGAGTCACAGAATATATCTGGTTGGAAGAGACCTTCAAGATCATCCAGTCCACCCTTTGACACAGCACTGAAGGGTCAACACTAAAGCACGTCCCTAAGCACCAGGTCCACACGAGGCTTGAACACCTCCAGGGTTGGTGACTCCAGCACTGCCCTGGGCAGACCATTCCAATGTTTGAGAACCCTTTCAGTGAAGAAATATCTCCTAATAAACAGTTGCTGTACAAGCAGAGGAGCTGGTCTACACAAATCCAGGGCTAATTTGCCATTCCTGGTGCTTTTCACAATGCCTGATTCAAGAAAGAGTTAGAGTCCTTCGTGCAGGGCGATATGTTTGTCTATTTGGCTAAAAAACAACTTTTTGAAGTATTTCTCCAGGTAACAGACCACTGGCTGCACATGGCATGTGGAAAATGCTCCTTCTTGGCTGATCTGTTCCCCGGTTCTTGAGTGATCAACCCATTTCTCCCCCAGCGAGCCAGGAAACCATGAGTAGAGGAAGAACAAGTTGAAGTGGCTACATTACATTAAGGTCAGTTCATCTGGACTGAGATTTTCAAACAAATTGAGGGCATTTAGCAGCCCAGTTCCTCCTGAAGCTCAAGGCATGTGGCTGCCTCACTCCCTCAGACTCATCAGACAGTGCTGGCTGTGCCCAGTCCAGCTTTTGGCTCTCCAGCTGAGTGCTGAAGCAGGAGCGTTAGCAGAGACACCACCTACATAAGGCTCTTACAGAATTTCACAGTGCTACTGAATTTGTCAAACACCAAACCCAATTTAAAAGACCCTTTTGTAGTCTAAACAGCTCAGTTAAAAATAAAACCCCAAGAGGTGTCACTGTTTTGCTTCTGACAGGGGGAACTCCCCAGCAGTGACACATGCAAGTGGAGTGTTAGCACATCTGATAACAGAGCAAGGAGAAATGAGTTCTATTAAATATAGTTCAGCCAATGGGTAGATCCTAGTGGAAGAGAACGCAAATGTGCTTTAAGACATGGGAAAACCCAGCAGAAATTATAGTACTATAATCCTGAAAGACATCACAAAAGAGATCAGCTTCCAAGTAGATTTGTGTACCCTGCTTATGTTCCAGAAACATTGCTTTTTTTCATGTATTTCACAGGAAAGGGTTGGCTTCAGTTGTCAGCAAAGCTGTCTTTGTTCTCCTGTACAGACACATAATGGGAAAAAGAGCTACATTTCAGTGGCAAACAGGACTTGATAGACCTTACAAACTCGAGAAGTGGGTGATTTAAAAGTGATATGCAGCACACTTCGAAGTAAAACAAATCCAAAGCTCTTTCTTGAGCAGAAGACATTTCTAAGACCTGACCCCTGCAGTAAACATAAGATGCAGCCCATGTTTTCAAACACAAGAAGGATGAGGACACACAGTGATGTACCCACAATGAACTCAAAGGATGGCACAGTGACATGGTAAGCATCAGATATAGGAAACTATTCTTGCACCTCCAGTTGGCTGCTCCAGTTTGACAACTGCTCCCATTCTACGTCTCCTTTCTGCGCTGTTCCTTCTCACACAGCAGTCAGCAGCTGAAGTGGAGGAGTTTTGGTGAGAACACCTTAGCTCCCTCTCTCCCAGACCTGCCTCTCCTGAGGCAGATGATGCACACCTCTGACCTTCAGTGCTTGCTGGAGTCCTAAAGGGGCTGCCTGTCCCCCTGCCTAACTCAGGAGCTCTCTGGCTCAACCTTCCCGGCGCAACTGGCACAGCGAGGCACTTATGTGACATGTTTAAAACTGATCTTTGGTAAACACTCACACACACAACGACTTGGAACTAAGGTTTTACTTCCTGATCAGCAGAGAAATCCTCATTTGCTACCAGTAGTCATTGAATCACACACTGGACATTGCAAGTAGAAAACAGTTTTTCACTGCCACTGCCAAAGGTTTGTTTCCATTCACCTACAAATGATGCAGTCCTGGGCTTAATTTTTTGTCTTCTTTTTTTTTTTCTTTTTTTTTCCCTTTTTGCCTTTTTTTTTAAACCTTCTTTTTTTTTTTTTAAAAAAAGGTTCCCTTTTTAAAATCTTTTTTAATTATTTTTTTTTCTCCCTAACTCCTCTTAAACCTTAAAGCATCTTTGATCAATAACAAGTTAGCAATAGAAGGCCAGCCCTATGTCCTCACTTCTACCTTCCATCTCATTCTGTGGCCTTCTTTTTCAAGACCAACTTAATCAGAGGAGTTGTATCTTTCACAGCTTCCATTACCTGTGAGGCAGAGCTGGGGGTCCAACGCTGCCTAACTCACACAGCCACACCTCTCACTTGGAAAGTGGAAGTTCTGGATGTACAGAAATGCTGAGCCTGCTCTTGGTGGGGATGTTTCCTGCTACCCATTACTGCACAGTGCTCTGGCGAGGAGAGGGACCTCATGTTTCTACTTGTGCCTGAAGAGCGATCATAGAATCAATAAGGTTGGAAAAGACCTCAAGGATCATCAAGTCCAACCTGCCACCCAAGACCTCATGCCTACTAGACCGTGACACCAAGCGCCGCGTCCAATTCCCTCTTGAACACCTCCAGGGATGGTGACTCCACCACCTCCTTGGACAGCACATTCCAACAGCTAACAACTCTCTCTATGAAAAACTTTCTTCTCACCTCCAGCCTAAACTTCCCCTGGCACAGCTTGAGACTTTCAAGCCAGAGCTCAAACCACCAAGAGGCAAGCGATCAACACTGATTTCCCCATAGTGCTGCAAATAAATGTGGCTGGAACCACACTGATGGATGATCTGCTTTAGTGTAGCCAGCATGCTGTCACTTCTAGAACCAGGCATCTCTACTGAGAGGTATTTTATGAACTTAATTTTTCACTTTGAGTTTTACCTTAAGAACTTGTTTAGAGCCCAGAACTTAGTGCATTTCATTTTACAGAATTAGAATCATTTACATCCTTCTTTTTCTTTTTCATTGAAAACACACACACACACACACACACACACACAATAGAGGCCAAACACACACAAGAGAATAAATACTTGGGTGAATTACAGCTGCTTCACTTACTCTACGGTCTGCTTAACGGTGCTTTAGACATTGAGCAACCAAAGAACTTTGGCAACTTGCACAAAAAGAAGAAGAGAGACGTCCTTAAATCAAAAGTGATGTTAGAACTTGCTTTAATGGGGCCTTTATTACGAAGAGAACTGGAAAGAGAGGAGTCTAAGTGCTGAGGAGATTCTGGTGGCCCTAAACCATGCCGCTTGGCACTTGTATGTGAAACGGGTAGGGCTGGTAGAGGACGGGCGGCTGTCCGTGAGCGATGTAGTAACTGCTGAAGTTTCTGTCGCTCATGTAGGGAGCAGGCTGGTAATAGCAGGTGACGTTGGCCGCGTTGGGGATGATGTTTTGCTCCCCCAGTACTTTCAGGGCCAGGATTGTGATCATGTTGAGAGTCTGCCTGCGCTCGTGCCCCATGAGGCAGACGGTGCTCTCGTTCACCACGCGGCGCAGGGTCATCAGGTAGTCGTACTTGCTCTTCTCCTCCCCGATGAAGTGGTTGCGTAGGTAGGACTCGATTTTCCTCTGCTGCTCGGCAACATCTGGAAAATCAATGAAGAACCTGGAGCACATGTAGCGCTCCAGAGATTTAATTTCTGCCGGATCTGCTGGCTTAAAGTCACGCACCAGGAGGTTGCTGTACTTCAGGAGGCCGCCGCCTCTGATCTCCTCTGGGTTCCTGGTGGAAATCAGTTTGTATTTCAAGTGGTCCATCGCTTCGTCGAAGTCTCCGTACATGCTCTCAGCGATGACAGTGGGGTGAGAGTCTTCTGCCAGCTTGCAGTCTGTGGCTCTGTAAACACCCAGTATGGAGTCCAGAACGATCTGGAAGGAGTCCACGCTGAACTCAAACTGCCGCCTGAGCGAGTTGACGAACTTCAGCTCCACGTTCTTGCCGCTGTTGTTGGACAGCGAGATGAGGCTCCAGCGATCGTGGTCGGTGGAGACTTTCACCATCTTCTGCACGTAGGCATCTTTCATGGTCTGAGCAGTGATCTTCTCCTTGTTGACACACTTGGGCAAGAAGTCCAAGAGGCAATGAAGGACTGCTTCCTTGACCACCTGGAACTCGAGCTCACTGGGAAGCTCCACCCCAAAAATGATGTCGAGGTCCTTGTAGCTGGTTCCGTTCTGCTCCACCAGGATGTGGCTGGCGGTGGAGCCGTTGAGGCGCACGTCTCGCACGCTGATCTGCTTCGCAATGAGCTGCTCCTTTACCAGGTGGATGATCTCCTTCGGCTTCACGTCCAGCGTTGGAAAATTGCCTCTCCCGTGAATGGGGATGGCCTCGGCTAAAACTTGGTCCAGGATTTTAATCTGATCCCAGGTGAGACTGCTGAATCTGTGGTCTAAGTCCTCAGTCATGGTGGAGTTGGTTGGCTAACTAGGGAGAAAGGGAAATTAAGAGGCAGGTATTAGAAGCTGCTCTTCTGCAAGAGAGGCTGGCATTTTGCTCTGTCATAACCAATGTGTGCCTTCCTTCCCTGGTGCAGTGACAAGGCAGTTCCTGTTACAGAGACACAACCCTAGCTAACTGTCTGAGTCAACCACTGCACTTGTCACAGGCTTTTAATTGAATTTTAATGCACTGGGGTTTGAAACCTGCTGAGGAGCCATTGTGTTATTGTATAATCCATGACTCAAAGCAAAGGCAGTAAACCATATAGACTTCATTTAAAACTATTCAAAGGTTAATAGCATTAAATACTCAGTGATTATAATGAAACTCTAAATAAATTTCATTGTGATGAGCTAAAATGAGCAAATTTGTTCTGTCCTGCCTAGAAATCTCCCTTTATCTTCAGGGACTTGCACCATTAAAATTACTGAAAGACCAGGGAGGTTTGTTAAAAAGGTGGAATGGTGCAACATTCTCATTGTTTCACAGAATCACAGAAGGCCACCATGGTGACCTCTGGACATCATCTAACCCAACCCCCCTGTCAAAGCAGAGTCACCCAGAGCAGCTTGCCCAGGATTGCAATGTCCAGGTGGGTTTGAGAAGCAGACTCCACAACCTCTCCGGGCAGCCTGGTTCAGCGCTCTGGCATCCTCACAAGAAATAAGTTTTGCCTCATGTTCAGATGGAACCTCCTGGGTTCCAGTTTTGCCTGTTGCCTCTTGTCCTAATACTGTGTGCCACCAAAAAGTCTGGCCCTATCCTCTTGACTCCCAGTAGGAACAGTTCAGAGGGCTAAAATTCTTCAAGAATCCATGGGCATCACCCCATGTCCCCTTCTGCCTGCTTGGTTCTCTGAGGCTAGCCAATGCTCAGATGGTTCATCAGGAAGGTTTACTGCTGAATCCTACCACATCAATTTTCCTAAATCCCAAGATAACTCTCAGGCAGATACTGTGATTTACTGAGGACTTTCTGATTAACCCCAGGGCTTGGCTGCTGTGCCTCAGAGCGCTGAGTCTGAAGGTGTGTTTGCTGCTCCACCAGCTTCCTGCAGCAGGTGAATGAATTTATGGACATACTGGGACCTTTCTTCATGACTGGAGAGAGCAAAACTTCTTTAGTCACACAGCTATGCGGGGCAGCTCTCTGCTCTCCAGAGTGAGATGCTGATACCCTCGACCCACAGGAAGCTTCTGCTCAGACACTTTCTAGACAGAGGTACAGACACCGAGAACAACTTTGATTACTGAAAGGAATTTCTTGTCTCTGCACAAACAGAATCTTGCTTTCCCCTCCACCGTGTGACTCTCGGCTACCTGCCAACTCTGCAAATGTGCTACTGAAACATCCAGAAATGTTTCTGCAGACAGATGGCTAAACCATATTTTTTCAGCTAAAGCTGAAGAATAAAGTCAAAATCCTACTGAGTAATAACCCTTCCAAAAAGTCTACGCTGTTGTTTCTCCTTCAGCAGTGCCTACAGATGCATATTGTCAGAGCTTTGCCTTCCCTCGCCTTCGGATTCCGCAGTCTGAAATATTTTACTAATTTTAAGTAACTTGGGAGCTGACAAATGGCTTGGGAATGTTACACAGCTATTTTCCACTTATTTCCACTACAGTTTCAGCTCCTAAGGAAGCTAAACAAGATCATGTGTCATTTCCAGCACCTTTCTGGCCTCCATACAAAGAATGGAACTAAGCATAGGTTTGAAGTCTGGGACTCCTGCCACAGCACAGCCATTGCCAACAGGGGCTGGGTTTGGTACTGGTTTGTAGCTATTTGTACCCTTTTCATGTTGTTCTTGTTGTTGTTATTATCTTCATTCAAGCTGTCTTAGTTTTCTTTATTATTATTATTATTATTATTATTATTATTATTATTATTATTATTATTATTATTATTATTATTATTATTATTATTCAGGCTGTCTTAGTTTTCTTTTCCAACCCATCAATCTCTCTCTCTCTTATAGCCTTTTCTCTTCCCTTTGGGAAGGCAGAGGGGTTCACAGAGAGCATCTGTCACTTGTTTAGTGGCCAGCCCAGCTCTACTCCTTGACAACATCACAAGTAAATACATATATAGTAAATATGCATATATGTTTACATACACCCTCAGCAATCCACCTTCTTGCAGGCATTTAGGAGCTATGACATTTGAACTGAAGAGAGAGAAACTGCCACCCACAGCACTGCCTATTTTCCAAGCTTATGGCTTTACCATTAGCTGTTTGTTGTAATGATTCCAAGCTTATTTCTTTATTACAGCAAATGATCACTAGGAAAAACTTCCTCTTTTGTAGCCTATCCATCATCCTAGTGTATGCTTATCATGAAAACCAGCTGTCACACAAAGCCACTGTGTATTCTGGAAGCAGCACAACACTGGGTCGCACAAGAAGGTTGGGAGAGGAGGTTGTGTAAAGCTTTTTCTTGGCATGTTTGTCATCTGTGATACTGATAGGTCAGAGGGTGGTGGAGCAGCTCCAATCAACTAGCAAAGGCAGAGCAGTCGGAAGTGTTGTACAAGTTGTAGATTTTGTTATACGATTTGCCTGATACTGCAAAACTTAAGAGAGTCTTTCAAGGCTGATGCTGTGCTGTGGAAGAAAGGACTTAGAGAAGAGAAAGTTGAAATTCAACCCCCTTTCTAGCAGTGGGACCCTCTTCAAACACCTTTTGAAAGTCAGAAGATGGAAGTATCCCTAAACAAGTTCAGAAATCCCTCCTTTATTGCTACACGTTCATAGTGATTTTGGACCTTATTGCAATATACTAAGATTTTTAAATGACAGCAAAAGGTAATGTGGGTAAATATCTCTTTTGTGTTGAAGAGTTGTACCTCAAAATGTCATTTCTCTGAAGTGCTGCTTTGTGAGTTCAGAGCTTCAACATTAACACCTGAGAAGTGTCTTAGGATAAATACTAAGAATTCTGTGCTGAAATTGTGCCTTCAGCTTTGACAAGGAGGAAAATATCCTAGGAAAAACAGGAATTAAGTTGCCAATGATGTAATTAACATTCAGATAGACACAACTAAACTTCTCTTTTTTAATTATGATGATCAGAACTGGCTGCTTACAGTTTGCAACCCAGAAGGACTAGAAGGACCTTCCTAGAAGGACTTTCTCCTGTTCTTTTCCTCGTAAGATCTGTTCTCCAGATCCTTCATCAGCTTTGTTGCCCTTCTCTGGCAGCAAGAACAACGTTCAGGCACTATTATAGTCATTAGGATCCTTATTTCTTAGAGCAGTAGCAAATTTCTTTACTGAGGTGCACAGGCTAATGTCAGGAGTTATTACTAATGCCTCAGTTACACTAAATCAACAGCAGTATGGAAGCTCTAATTAGTCAAAGTGCTGTGTAAAACAAGAGGTGAAGGGAAGGCAACTCACCGCATGAGACCACAGTAGCCAGATGAAGCCAAACACAAGTGAGTGCTGGAAAAACATAGAATTGTTTCAGTTGGAAAAGGCCTCCAAGATCATCAAGTCCAACTGTTAACCCAACGCTGCCAAGTCCACCTCTCAGCACCACATCTACACAGGTTTGATCCCTTCCAGGCAAGGTGATCCCACCACTATGCTGGACTGCCTGTTCCATGGCTAAACCACTCTTTCAGTAAAGGCAGCTTTCCTAATATCCAATCAAAACCTCCCCTGGCACAACTTGAGGTCATTTCTCTCGTACTGGCTCTTGATGATGTGGTTGCAGTGTGGGAACGTGTTTCGTTACTGTGGGAGCATTAAACACAGCTCTCAGTTTGATTATTTATTTTCATCTTTACATGAGAGGCTCTAATTTTGTTCAGCATGATTGGGGCTCAACAATGATGAACTTGGCTGTACAATGCTGCTAAAAACATTCTTTAAGCACCTTTTAGCATTCTGCCATACATCATCTTCCCCCCCCCAAAAAGCACCCCCAACCCCAGAGCAGCTCTGGTTTTACAGCTGAATGATGAACATCTGCCAGGCTAATGAGAGCTTTCACGCTCCACCCAGCCTTCAGAGGAACAGATACTCACAATCTAAAGAACAGTCTCATCTAACTTTTAGCTCATCTTTTACCAAGAAACTGTTTAAGATTCTCTTTTTCTGTGCTCTGTAACGTCACTGCAGCGTATTTGCAAAGCAATGTGCTGGCATTCTGAAGCAGGACACATCTGAAGCGGGTTCTGTGCAGCTGTGTTAGCTCCAGTCTCTTCTCTGCTTTTATCTGCTCTCCTGTTTGTCTGGTTCCCAATTCTGTGGAATAGTTTAATGCTCCAATTGTCTTTGTTTGCTCCCGAAATCGGTTGCAAAGGGACCTTTCACAGATGAAGCCAAGTGTCTTGTCAGCTGCTGTAGTCGCCTCGCTTTTGGGGCTGCCCCAGAGCTGCTCAGAGTAATGACTGCAGTTCTGTTGGATCTCTGGATTGCTCCTGCTCATACACATCACTAATCACTTCTATAGTATCTTGCTCAAGCTTTGCTTCTGTTTCTCTATTAAGCTATAAAGTATTTTGCATGCTCACTGACTTAAAGACTGCAGCTGGTGTTAGCTCTGAAGGCAAGAATGTCAAATGTGGAAGGAGTCCCAGTCATCCCTTCACACATACGACAGAAGGAGAAGCAGTAAAGCATCTGGAGCATCCTCTAACAGGGACAGAGTTAAACTGGTTTGACAGTGTTTTTCCTGGGTTTTTCCTTCCATTAATGCTAATGTGTGCAGTGAAGATACTGTTTATTTATCCTGTTATCGTGAGATAACGCAGGAGCTGCCAGAAGTTTTCAGTACAGTTGCCATCTAGTTACCCTGAAATAACAAATAATAACTCCAGGCCATATGCTCCTCTCCTGTGAGATAAGGCTGCATGGTGTGCAAAACACACTGCAGCAGAAAGCAGTTTGCTTGGACTGTGCCACAGAACATCACCTTCAAGCACAGAACAAGTAAGCAGAGAAGGAGGAGAGGCCCTATCAACACAAAAATCTTCTCCAACTCAACCCAAGACCCTGGGAAAAGAAACAGAGCCACGTGCCAACCTGCTCCAGCCTTTCCCCAGATTAAAAGGATTTTCAGAGCAGCCCTACTCTACTATAGCACAAAGCTGGGAAAGGAACCACGCAGCCTACACCTCTGCTGGAAGGTTCTAGGATGTTGGCTTGATGAGCTGGGAGTTCTCAGGAGGGATAAAATAACCAAGGAATTTAATTTGGGCAGCCAGAAGGAATAGATAATCCATGGTCTGTCATGCTGGAGATTTGGGGATTTTTGGGTGTTGAGTTTTTCCATCATGACTCACAGAACACTCATTCTTAGCTTCACGTGGGTGCCCTCGCAGGGCAGCATTTTCAAGGCCAGCTAGATAATGCCTTTGTATCAGTTGCCACAACACACCAGATTCCTTCTTACAAGGCATCCTAGTTCAAGCAAACAGGGCATGAGGTCCACTCTGTCTTCTCACGTGCTCTAAAATAAATTACTAACTTAAAAAATAGCTATTAAGGGTTAGAGTTGGGCCAGACACTAGATGAGTGACATTAGATAAGTGACAGCTACTCAATATGAAGCCCTCTCCCTTGCCAAAGGGAAGAGAAAGGCAGTGAAGGAGAGAGACTGATGGGTTGGGAAAGAACACTAAACCATTTTGAATGGAAATAACAATCATAAAATGAAAGAGGTACAAATAGGCACAAATCAATATTACACCCAACTCCTGATGGCAATATCACTGTCATCACTGATGCTGTGGTAGGCACTGGAGAGGTCCCACACTGGATTCAACAGCAAATGGAAACCAGATTCGTGAGCTGGATTCAGGAATCCATGACTTGAGGTCAAAGGCAGAACAAGCAGAGTACTCCTTGGACACTGGCTATTGAAGAAGAGGCTTGACCCTGGTGATCCCTCAGCTTTATACTGACTATGACATATATGGGATGGAATCCCTTGCTGGTCACCTTAGGGTCACCTGAACTGTCTGCTCTTCCTCACAAGGAAGGCCTTTTATTGTGCACCCCAACGTGATCCACAAGATTTAGCAGTGACCTTGGTCTGCATCCCAGCCCTAGGTACTAACTCTAACCACCAGCAGCAGCACTGCTAGAAGCAGTCTGTGAAAACGTGCCAGGAAGTCCAGAAAGTGCCAGCACTGAGAAGAGTCCGAGGTGGAAAGGGAATCACAGAATCCCAGAACCACCAAATCACCAAGGCTGGAAGAAAACACAAAGATCATCAAGTCCAACCTGTCAAATCCCTGAACAGAACCAGCTCTGCTCTAATTCAAGGCAGAACAGTGACATGCAATACTTAAGTCTGTCTGGGGCTGTGGTCACCACTCAGAAGTAACTGCTTTAGGTAGAGGTCTATTTTTACTGTGGAATGCATAGCAGGGACTAACTCCTCAATAATGTTTCCAGAGAGAATCCAACCCCCACTGGCTTACCGTGGCAGGACGGCTGGCGAGCATGTATTGCAGTGGAGTTAATGGGATGACTCACTGGATCCTTTGGTAAAAAGATGAGTTGTCATCTCCTCACTGGCAAAGACATGGACCTCCCAGGGAAAGCTGCAGGGGGAAAAAAAAAGAAGAAAACAAAACAACAACAAACAGTAACATTCATTTTGAGATAAATGTTAACTACCAGTCACCTGCTGTGCATCATCAGTCATGCATTGCACCTCGGCAGTCCTGCAGTCATAACAATAGCCTTTTAAGTTGGAAATGATAAGGTAAAAGCAGTGGAAGTGTTTATAAAGATGCTGGGTTGCAGGTCATACTTAATCCTCTGCAAGGATGCTAACAAACTTCCTGCCTCCTCTATGGGACTTTGAAGAAGAATTTGATGTTATTGATAGGCAGAAACAGAGTGGAATCACATACAAAGAAATGGAAGTAATAAGGACTCAGCAAAATTAAACATTAAATGGTGTGGTGGATTCAACTCTTTCTGCAAGTGTGTGGATGGCAGAAGGTTTTGTTTCCTGGCAGGCAAGGCTGTTGGTTCATTCAGAGTAAGAGCAGCCTGTTTAGCCTGTTGCTGGCCCATTCACTGGTTGCACAGGAATTACAACTGGCTTTGCAAATACCTTTATCACAGAATCAGAATGGTTTGGGTTGGAAGGGACCTTAAAGATTATCTAGTTCCAACCCCCTGCCATGGGCAGGGACACCTCCCACTGGCCCAGCTTGCTCAAGGCCTCATCCAACCTGTCCACGAACACCTCCAGGGAAGGGGAATCCACCACCTCCCTGGGCAACCTGTTCCAGTGTCTCACCACCTTCACTGGAAAGAATTCCTTCCTAATCTCCAGTCTAAATAAGCCTTCTTCAAGCTTAAAGCTATTCCCTCTCATCCTATCACTACAAGCCTTTGTAAAAAGTCCCTTCTTGTAGGCCCCCTTCAGGTACTGGAAGGCTGCCCTAGGGTCTCCCTGGAACCTTCTCTTCTCCAGGCTTCACAGCCCCAATTCTCCCAGCCTGTCCCCATAAGGAAGGTGCTCCAGCCCTCTGATCATCCTTGTGGCCTCCTCTTGACCTGTTCTCATGCTGGCATAAAGGCACCAATTTGTCTTTGTGTCTCATTGCAATGCTGACAGCTTGGTGGATTTTTCTGGGCATTTCTCCAAAGACCTCCACTCTAGCATCCCATCCTACAGATCTCACAGCATTCTAAGACACCTTAACTCCCCTGAGCAGGGCCCTGCCCACTGTATGACTTGATGTACATATGGATCTAGTCCTTGTTGCTGAGCTGTGTGTCACAATCTCCGTTTCTGTGCTGGAAGTGGATATGCTTCTGAGTGAAGACAGTTTTGCAACTACAACCTGAGTGTAAATGCATGCAGAATCTGCAGGATGGCCCAAGGAGATCTGGACTCCACCTTTCACTTCATTAGAAATACTATGGGGTTTTCCTTCATGCTACAGCAGGCAGATTTTTATCAGTGACTCTGCCAGTTTAGTGCTGCCAGAAGCCCACTACTTGCTTTCCTCACTCTGTGGGGACCGATCTGTTGTGCCAGAAACCAACTGCAGCTTTCATTTACACTCCAACTCATGATGGGCTACTAATTGAATGAATACACGTTCCTTGACTTGCTCCCCAAATCCTTGCTGTGATGGCTCTTATTTGCAGCTGGGAATAAAGGGTTAACTCTAGCAAAGGCTGAGCGCTGGTTAGGCTGAAAGTGAGAGGCCAGTTCCATCTTCAACGGCAAGGAAAAGGAGTTCTGGGTTGCTTAGATAAAACAGGCTCAGCACATGAGACTGACAGACTGAGAGACTGGGGGCTGTTCAGCCTGGAGAAGAGAAAGCTCCAGGGAGATCTTGTAGCAGCCTTCCAGTACTTGAAGGCAGCCTACAGGACAGTTGGAGAGGGACTTTGCATAAAGGCAGGTAGTGAAACAAGGAGCAATGGCTTCAAACTGGAAGAAGCTCAATTTAGATTAAACATTAGGAAGAAATCCTTCCCCATCATGATGATGATGAGGCACTGGAACAGCTTTCCCAGAGAAACTGGGGAGGCTCCAACACTGGAAGCGTTCAAAGCCAGGTTGGATGTGGTCTTGGGCAACCTGGGCTAGTAAGAGACGTCCCTGCCCATGGCAGGATGGTTTGTAACCTGATGATCTTTAAAGTCCCTTCCAACCCAAATGATTCTACGATTCTGTACAGAGTCTGTCCTCCTGAAGAAAAAGTCAGACCAATAGCTAATCAGTTACTTTAAAATATAACTCTCATTTAGCCTTTTTAACAATGAACTATTGTTATTTCTTTCTGTGCAAGGGTGGAAGGTTTAATGGATCTGTCCTAGCCACTAATGGATATATCATCATGATAGCAGAGATTAACACTAGACTAGAATTAATGGCATCCCCTGGTGATATTTAGGGAAGGAGAGAGAGACCTTTATAATTTTTATTTTGCAGAAGAACACCCATTAGAATAGAATATGGTCAGAGGAGCAGCAGCTGAGATTGATGAAGAACTTTGGCTGTTGGGACATTATTCTCAGTGGCCACCTTGTGTTGGCTCTGTCTCTCCAGCAACAAGTCCATGGGTTCATTGCTCTGCACTTCAGGTTTCCAGGAGCAAATATAAAAATGACCAAGAATATGCTTGAAGAAGAGGAAAATTCTCCTGTCCCTGCATTCAAGTGTGAATTGTTTTGCCACACACTGACAAACTCATTTCACAGTCTTCTACCCATGTACATAAGCATGAGAATGAGCAGGGTGTAGGAAATAACCCCTGGGGTTTCCCCCTCTGACGTGTTGTGCCATGAATACTGTGTGGGAGCACACTCCCAGCTAGTCACTGCTTTTGGGTGTTGCCACTCCTGGGTCCCATCATTGACCCTCAAACCTGTTGGGCACCTCTTCCATGGGCGTCAAGGAGAGTGGACAGCTCACTTTATGAGCTGACCCAGGGCATTTCAAGGCGATTCCCCTGCATCAGCAAGAACCATAGCCAAGGATCCTCTCCAGAGATGGCTGTATCCTCCCTTCTGCCTGCCAGCTTCCTTCTGCTCTGCTCAGCTCCTCAGACTAATACCAAAAGCTATTTGCTCGAGTACTCCAGATAGCAGTGACTCAATCCAATGGAGCTCACTTATCAGAAATTCTCATTTTTATGACTAAACTGCAGCAAAAGCAGGCAAGGTAAAGAATGAAACAATCCTCCTTTGCCATCTATTAGCCATCTTTGTAATTATCTCTCCTCTTCAAATGCCAGAGGAAGAGGGATGAGCCATCCAGCGTGCCATTACAGTCCTAATTCTGGGTTGTTCTCAGAGGATGAAGTGTGTTACAAAGTTAAGGCTCTCCAGAGGCTTCCTTCCCTCTCTCACACCAAGGGAGACCCACTGAGTTACAAATGTCCCCAAGACCCTGCCTTGTGGGATGACACTGGTCACGGAAGCATGAGAGAATCCCACCAGGTTTGCAGCTGCGTCTGTGTTATGGAAGCACAGAAACAGAATTGTTTTGCTTGGAAAAGACCTTTGAGATCATTGAGTCCAACCATCCCCTAGCTCTACCAAGTCTGGGGCTAACCCATGTCCTCAGCACCACATCTCTGCCTCTTTTAAACACCTAGGGGACAGGTGTTCAATCACCGCTGTGGGGAGCCTGCTCCAGTCTTTCAGAGCCCTTTCAGTGAAGAGGCTTCTTCCAGACCCAACCTTTCCTGGGATAGCTTGGGGCCATTTCCTCTCATCCTACCACTTGGATAGAGAAGAGACCAAGACCTATCTCACTCCAGCTTCCTTTTAGGGAGTTGTAGGGAGTGACAAGGTCTCCCCCCACTCCCCTTTCCTCCAGGCTGCTCAACCCTAGTTCCCTTGACCACTCCTCCGAGGACTTTGCTCTTGACCCTTTACTGGCTTCACTGCCCTTCTCTGGACACACTCCAGCACCTTAATGTCTTTCTCATTTTGAGGTTGTGAGGATCCCAAGAATGAATCTGAGAGGGTCCCACCACAATACACACTGTAAATTGAATGGATTCCATTTTTTCACTGGCAATTTTTTAACAAATAAGAAAAAGAAAAGCTGGAAGCTGCATTTAGTTCATCCAATCAATACAATGCTGCTTCCCCCCCACTTCTGAATCAGAGCTGAGCCACTGAAGGACTGAGGGTGGATTTTGAGAGTACATGCAGCAGTACAATGGATTTGGAGAGTTTTCCTTGGGGTGAGCCAGAAAGCTGAAGACAAATCCAGTCATGTTCCACAAAGCTCTCTGTGCATCCCTCTTGCTCTGCTCTAAGTATTTGCCACCAAGCAATTACCCTGTTTCACTCCAGAATTATTTTATGGCAGAAGACATGAACCCTGGGCACAGGCTGATTTTGTTGAGCAGTCTGGAACCCCTCCAAAGAAGGGCTCATGGTGACTGCTACAGCAAGTGGTGAGTTTAAATTGACTTGGAAAATACTTCTGTGTCCAGCACGAGGCTTGGCTGGCACCCTCCACAGAAATGTGTCTCACAAGCTGAGGTCCTCTTCGGGAATTAATGTGTCTTCCACTGCTTGCTGCATTACTATTTCTCTTTACCATGTTAACATAGATTTATTTATTTATTTTTACATTACCTTAGAAATATTAAAACTGATTTCCATATTTGAACTAGGAAGTTATTCTCTGACTGTACAATACAGAAGTGGGACTCCTTCCACTGCTCTTTTCCCAGCTACATTCTAAAAGTGGGGCAAACCCACATGAATTATTTATTTACTTAAAAGTATTGCACCACAGAATCATCACAGAGTGCTTTAGGTTGAAAGGAACCTTTAAAACTCCTCTAGTCCAACCCCACAGCAGTGAGCAGGGACATCTGCAACTAGAGCAGGTTGCTCAGAGCCCCACACAACCCGAGCCGGAATGGTTCCAGGGGTGGAGCATCCACTACCTCTTTGGGCAACCTGGGACAGTGTCTCACCACCCTCAGTATCAAAAATGTCTTCCTTGCATGTAGTCTAAATCTCTTTCTTTTTTAGTTTAAAACCATCACTCCTTGTCCTGTCACGGGAGGCCCTGCTAAAAAGTCTGTCCCCAGCTTTCTTACGGGCCCATTAAGTATGGGAAGACCACAAGATGGTCTCCTTGGAGCCTTCTGCAGGCTAAACAACCTCCACTCTCTTAGCCTGTCTTTGTAGGAGAGCTGCTCCAGCCCATGGATGATACTTGCTGTAAAAGAGTTTATTCATAGTTCTGCATCTTACTTCCAGGATTCCCCTGCAACACAGCTTTTTGACAACTGAAATGTTTTCAGAGCAAAGCAGAAAAACTGTGTAACACCACTCAAACTATGGCAGGAAAAAGGCTTCCAGCTACGGCACCAGGATCATGAGATGTCTCAGCAGACATTTCTCCTCAAATCCAGCAGATCCAGAGAGGTGATTCTGCCACTTCGCTCTAGTGAGACCTCACCTGGAGCACTGTGTCCAGCCCTGGAGCCCTCAATATAGGAAGGACACGGACCTGATGGAGCAGGTCCAGAGGAGGGCCATGAAAATGATCAGGGGGTTGGAGCACTTCTGCTATGAGGACAGGCTGAGGGAGCTGGGGGTGTTCAGCCTGGAGAAGAGGAGGCTCCAGGGCGACCTAACAGCAGCCTTCCAGTACCTGAAAGGGGCCTACAGGAAGGACAGAGACTGTTTGCAAAGGCCTGCAATGGCAGGACAAGGGTCAATGGCTTCAAACTAGAGAAGGTCAGACTTAGATCGGATATTAGGAACAAGTTCTTTACTATGAGGGCAGTGGAACACTGGAACGGGTTGCCCAGGGAGCTGGTTGAGGCACCCTCCCTGGAGATATTCAAGATGAGGCTCAACGAGGCCCTTGGCAAGCTGATCTAGTTGAAGATGTCCCTGCTGGCTGTGGGGAAGTCGGACTGGATGACCTTTGGAGGCCCCTTCTGGCCTGGACCATTGTATGATACCAAATGCAGGGAGAAGACGAAGCACTGATAAGGCAAAGAGAGAGGCTAGGGCTGCAGCGAAGCGGTGGGTATTCGTGGCTTCTCCATCACTATCAATAATGCATAACCACCATCACGCGCCGGCAGCGCCGCTGCCTGAGTCACGCTTTCCAGCACCCAACGGGAAAAACATCTGACGTGACACGGGATGTCAAGAACACAGGACCTGCTAGATAAGCAAAGATCCAGCACAAAAGGTAATGGAGAAGAAAATCAGCTGATGTTGACATCAAGTGACATCTGCTGCACCGGTCTGGAGTGTTTTAAGGAAGAACTCCGTTCTTTTGCTAGTATCTACTGAAAGGAAGAGGTTTGAGAGCCACGAAAACGTCTCGGCTAGATGGAACCTGAAGGGATGGTTTATCTGTGAGCAGTTCTGCCACATAAACAAGCCATGCTCAATATCACGCTCAAATTTTGCAGCTATCTGTGTTCTCCCTCTATTTAATTCTGCATGGCAGTAGAGAACAGGTCCGTTGCTGATTCCCTGTGGTATCTGAGATTCTGTACTTATGCTCTGAATAATTATTTTTGCATGAAGACAGTGCGGGCAAAAGGGAAAAGCCAGACCCTAACTTCCAAAAGGTTTCCTTTTCTGAATGTTTGAATCCTAATGGCATAAATTTGGTTCTCCAACCCATAAAATGGTGTGAGTTGGAAGGGACCTTAAAGCTCATCCGGTTCTAGCCCCAGCATCCTACTAGACCAGGTTGCTCAAGGCTCCATCCAACTTGGCTTTGAACACTTCCTGGGCTGAAGCTTCCACCATATCTCTGGGCAAACCTTCAAGGGGAGGAATTTCTTCCTAATGTCTAATTTAAATGCAGAGCCATCCCAGAACGTGCATGGCTGGGGATTTGACTTCAGTGAGGGAAATTCTGAGCTAACTTCCACTCTGTGTGGACCATCCCTCTCTCCATGTTACCATGTTGGTGAAATGTGACTTGGAATTCGCCTACAAATCTTGTAACTGTTCACTGAGCTCCACTCTTAAAACCACTGGGAATTAAACACAGACAGGTAAGATGCAGATATGACATACAAGACATAGATATGACACGTAAGATATATGTATGCCTTAAATCCCCAAGACGAATTGTATGCAGATGACTATCAAGCTGCTGGGAACTCACCACTGTCAATATCCTCAGGGTGAACCACCAAGAGCAGCTCATCATGAATGAAAGAAGCAAAGCAGAGCAATGGCCACCAACATTTTCACCCCTTGCTGTGGCCAAGTACTGACAGCATGGACCAAACCTGTTCTGGAGGTGAGGAGCCCTGCCAGGAGTCCTAGGGCTACAGCTGACAATGTAGTCTGATCATTAGAGCCTGGAATTTGGAAGGCCATGAAAGCAATCCAGACTAGCAGCATTCTGCAAGCAATGGGTTGAATTTCATTCCTTCAAGCAGTGTGCATTAATGAATGAACTTCCACTGCCAGCCTAAAACTCTGCTTCATTTACTCTCCAAAATAACTCAGTCTCAATGTGATTTCGATGCGATGTTTCAAGGAACTAGGGGTCCACTTAGCTCTTCCTAATTTATAGTACATTCATAGATTATCAGACTACTGCATCAGCAGTTACTTCTGAACTTGAGCAGGAGCTG
This sequence comes from Picus viridis, assembly GCA_033816785.1. NCBI lineage: Eukaryota > Metazoa > Chordata > Aves > Piciformes > Picidae > Picus > Picus viridis. The sequence continues at coordinate 21,463,333 of CM066580.1, read as the reverse complement.
TTGATGTGCATTCTTAAGTCCAGGCCTTTGCTCACAAGGCTGGATGTTAGATATATCTCTCTTTCTTGCAGCTGAATCATTACAGAGCACATAATCCTTACTACTGTCTGATGCCTAATGAGGCAACAAAAGTAAATTTACTATGAAGTTATGTCTCTAATGCATAGCTGAGCAGGGGCAGTGTGCAAGCAACACTGCCACAAGGTCAAAGGTTTGCAGCAACTGGAAATTAAAGTAATTATTACTGCTCTCTTTAGGCTAAGATGTGGGAATGCAAAAGGGGTAAGGTAGGAGAGTAGAAAGTATAATCCAGACTGCTCCATTCTCCCCTCCACACATCAAGCCCTTATTCCTCACTCCTTGATGCTGCAGCCACGGCACACATAAGGATGAAAGGACAAGGGGATGGGTTGTGCATTTCTGAATGAGACATCCACGTCACATCTGACTCTATAGTTACAGGAGAACACAAGAGCAGAAAGTGTGGGAGAGTCCCTGCTCTCAATTCACTTTCATTTCCTGGCCTTTAACAGTGATACACATTATTATTCATATCAATCTTCTTGCTTTTTATAGGAGCCATGAACAAACTGTTACTGTTAATGCAGCGCACGGGAGACAACGTGCATGCCTGTGTAGTCAACCATGCTCCTTTTGATGGCATCATAAACACCAGATCAAAGACAGGCAGTGGCTTCACATGTATCAAAGAAACCTGCTCGTGGATGGGAGAAGGCAGTGAGCACGGGAGAGTGATTTCCTCTCTGGGGAGACACAGAAACCTGTCTCTGAGATGCTGGAAACCAATTTTGCTTTGCACAGAGGCATATCTCCCTCTCTGGAGACATTCAAGATGCACCTGGATGTGTTACTGTGTGCTCTGGTATAAGTGATCCTTGCTCTCGCAGGGGGGTTGCACTGGACGATGTTTCGAGGTCCATTACAGCCCTTAACATTCTGTGATTCTGGTTTGAAAAACACTTCCAAATAGTTTTGGGCAGAGAATCCCAGCTCACTGTCTGCCCATCACCTCCAGGCGCTGTCCTGCCCACACAGCTTTTGCTGATTATCTGGGAAGGGCCTCAGATACTAAGGGCTGCTTTATAGTGTCTCGACGAGATGACAGAGCTACCAGCACCTAAACGGGCAGCAAAGCACGGACACCACATTTCTGCTACTTGCAGAAATTTCTGCTCACATTTCTGCTCTTGCCCAAAATTCACGAAGTTTTTAGGATTCATGCAACTGAACACCCACGGCAACGAGAACCCCCTCTGCCTCTCCCCCACGAGCGATTTCCAAACTGTTCTTTCTATGAGTTGATAAAGTTTATACGGAAAATGCTTTCCAAGGGCCAAACCCGAAGCAATGATTCCAGGTCTGGCAAAGTTTTGTAACTAAGACAAACGGCTCCAGCGGACCCGGACGGATGCATCTGCCACACACACAGCCTCTCGGTACCTCGGGATCCCGCACCAGCAGAGCTCGAACACGGGCTGCTCGGCGGAGAGGGCAGCCGCCCAGCACCGCCGAGCTCCGGCAGCGGCCACCGGCCCTTCCCCGGAGCTTCTCCCGCAGCCCGGCTTCCCCGCGTCCGCCCGCCGGGAATCGCCGCGCAGCTCGCCAGCCGCCGAGGCGGGGTGATGGGGACCGGCAGGGGCTCATGGAGGGCAGCGAGGGAGACTCACCGTGCAGCCGACACCTCTCCGGTAGCGCAGGCCCCGGCGCTGCTCCCGCTCGGGAGAGGCTCCGCCGAGCCGGGGCCGCCGCCGCTGCTGTCCGCGGCCGCGCTGGTGCTGAAGCGTCCCGCCCCTCCCTCCCGCCCGCCTCCGCCGGCCCTTGTACCGTAAACCGGTGGCCATGGCAACGCGCGTCACACGGACCGGGGGCCGCGCCGCCGCCGGGGCTCCCGCCAACCGCCCGCGCTGCCGCCCGCCGCCTCACGGGGAGGCCGAGCGCCGCCGCCTCCGGCCGCTCCCCCTCGGGGAGAGCCCCCGGGCCCCCGCCAGGCCGCCCCGGCCGTACCCACGGTCCTGCCAGGCCCCCCGCAGCCCCGGGGAAGGCCCGGCTCGAGGCACAAAGGTTGCGGCGGGACCGTTGTGTTGGACGGATGGGCTCACACCGGCTTTACGACCGGCTTTACGACCGGCTTTTGCCTACCACCGCAGAGCTGGGCACAACTCCTGAGGCAGGGACGTGACTGGCACCGGCCCTCAGCCCTTCACCACCGGCTGGAACCCCCCTGCCCATCTGCCCAGCAGCGATGGGATGAGGCAGCCATCCGGGGTGGTCCAACCCAGTGACCAGGGAAGGGAGGTCTCATACCCTTGGTGGCTGAGGGTTTCATCCCCCAACGACTCAATTCTCAGCCCATTGCAGGAACATAAAATAGAGACTCACAATTAGAAATGTTTTGGCTGGAAGAGACTTTTGAGATCAAGCCCAACTGTTAGCACAGCCAGGTCACCACTAAACCATGCCCCTCAGCACCCCATCTTCAGCGCTTTGAAACCCCTCCAGGAGTGGCAACTCCACCACTTCCCTGGGCAGCCTGATCCAGGGCTTGACAATCCTTTGGCAGGAAAAAAATATGTTCCTAATGTCCAAGCTAAATGTCACCTGGGAAGCGTCAGAACAAAACAACTTTAGTTTCAGGATCCTTCATGCACAAAAAAATGGTTGGTGTGGCCTCCTGACTGGTATTATAGGAGCAGTTGAAAAGCTCTGCTGAGGTCAGACCCTCTCCTGGTTATCCACTGGAGACAGAAATACATATACTGTGCATATGTATTTGCGTAGCAAGAGGACATAAAGTTGCCAAGGGAAATCTCTGCGGGGAAATCTGAAGTTTCAGGGATGCAAATAGAAGGATTAAGGTGATTTAGCTAAAATCCTGCAAAGCACAAGCACCACCACCTACAGTTTGGTCACTCAGTGTCCTAAATTCTACCTTATCAGGCTTTCCATCTGTGGGCTTCTAAAATTTATTCGCTGTGATCAGCCACTGGCAGGGGTAAGGTTATGGCATTTGTGTCTTCTTTGGTCATTTCCATTCCACTGTAATACTAAAATACCTTATATTTGCTGTTGTACAGTCTCTAGATTTGCCCTTTTGTGCTACTACACAGAACTAAAATGAGAGATAATTCACTTTGCTGTCCAGAGAAACCATGCCAAATAGGTAAACCATGATTATGTTTGAAGAAGGCACAGATTTAGTACTCCAGTGACTCATAACAATGAGCATATCTTGGGGTGGGAGGGAAGGTCATGAAGGTATTTTAAGCTGCATTTTATCATAGGCAAATATATTTAATAACCTGAAATAGCCATGTCTGTACATTAGCTTACAGCACCCAGATACTTCTAGGCCACAGCAAGATTTTTAACCTTTTATCTCCGAAAAACATTCACAGCCATGTAATGTGACCCTTGTTAAACATAAAAATCCCCACACCAGCTGTTACTCCTTGGGTCTCTTAAAAACATCTTCAGTGCCTCTTTGCTCTTGAGAAGAGTTTTATGACTCCGTTCCATAAAGCCACTGCAGCAATTGCAAAGCACTTCGTAATTACAGACTCCCACTCATGAGCCCACATCATTTTATGTCATAGACACTGAGTTAGTTTAGATTACTTTACCTGGTTGTGAAAAGCCTTGATATAGTTTTGGTTTAGATTACTGTATTAGTTTGTTCTTAATTTATTATTCTTCTTAATTATTTGTTGCTATATCGACTCAGATTCCCAGCTGTCAAAACAGAAAAGGAGAGGTAAGGAGACTTTTGTAACTTCCAAACCTCTCATAAACACCAAATCCAAACCAATCCCCAGCTACCACAGTTGTGTTTTCCAGTTGCCTGGATCTTGGCCAGCACAGCTGAGCCATGGGCCAGTGGCCCTGAATGGGCAGCACGCTGCTGGAAGGGATGAACAGGACAGGAGTGCCAGCTGCTGTGACTTCTGCTCCTGAGCTCGGTAAAGGAGGGATTTCACCCGGAGCACTTTGTGTCAGAAATGAGGATTTTAAAGGTAACCTGTGAGGACAGATCTTCCCTGGTGATGTGGTGCACAACAAACACAGCCTAGAATCCTGCTGCCTCCTCCTACTTTGGCCTTAATTCAAGAAAGCACTTAACATATGCATGAATACAGTGCTTGTCAGCAAAGCTTTTGAGTCAACACCTAGCTTAAAGATTTACTTCTCTCTGATTCCCTGGTGGAGAAGGACACTGTTGCTCAACAGGAGTGAAAAAGTGGGATAATCGAGCTGTAAATCCTTCTTGTTGATATCATTTGTAACCAGAGCTTAGTCATCTTTTGACCGGTGACGCACAGCGCTGATTTCTTGCTGAATAAAATTTTAGAAGCACAGCCAGTTTTTCCCAGAGGCCTGGAACTGTGCTCTGCACTGGGTTTTATGAATGCAGAGCTCAAGGTCTGGAGAGTGCAGTGGACAGCCTACTGCAAGGTCATGTTGTGCCAGACTAACAGAACCTAAAGCCTCAGTTGCCACTGTGGGGTCCAGCCCTGCTGCCAGATTTTGTCAGATTTCAGAGGGATTTTGATGTGCAGAACAAGTTGAAGCTGTGATAGCAATAAAGGCAGTTGCAAAATGCTGAAGATTACCAGGCTTGAAACTGTAAAGGTCAGATCCTGAGCTACACTTCCCAAATTCTCACATGTATTTAGGTCTGAGCTACCCTGTGAATTTCACTCTCTGCTCTGCGGTTCAGCCAGGTGGAAGAAAATCATCTTTACCTTTGGAAAATTCCATTGCAGGAGTAAGTTTTCCTTCCCAAACTCCAGAATTTCATGTCATAAACGATGCATATTCTTTTCTCAAAGGAAACCGTCTGAGACCAAAAATCCCCATGGCCTTAGTTTCAAGTGTATGCTTCTGAGACAACATGCATTTGCATTTGCCAGTGCATTTGCCAGGTCAGCTAGGCATTTATTTGCCAAAAAGAGCAACTCAGCCACAAGAAAGTTTCCTCTCCGGCCTGCTGGTGAAGCCAGCAGATTGCACATGTGACTGTCAGAGCACTATAAGCTCTTCCCCTCTTCACCAGGCAGCTTGAATTGAGAGCTAGGCTAGATTTTGGAAGTTATGCTGTCTCTGTTCTATCAGTTTAGTAGACACAGAGGGGAAATTGGATCTTACCAAATACTACTACTGAGAACTATTTGAGTTGAGTGGGGAGAAACCTCATGAAGTATGACAAGGGCAAGTACATAGACCCTCAGCAATACAGATTGACCTGCTGGAAAGAAGCACTGTGGAGAAGGACCCAGGAATGCTGTTGGACAAGTTCCCTATGAACCAGCAATGTGCCCTTATGGCCAAAAAGGATAACGACCTCCAGGATCTCACAGTGTGGACAGCTCTGTGGACAGTGTTTCTGCTCTGACCTAGCAAGGCCACATCTGGAGTATTTGCTCCAGTTTGTGGGTTCCTCAGAGACCAGGAGTGGCTGTTCAGCCTGGAGAAGACTGAGAAGGGATCTTCACAGTGTTCATCAGGACCTGAAGAGTGGAGAGCAAGAGGACGGGGCCAGACTCTTCAATGGTACCTGGCAAGAGGAGAAGGGGCAACTAGGCACAAGCCAGAACACAAGAAGTTCCACCTAAACATAAGAAAAACCTTCTTTCCTGTGAGGGTGATGGAGCACTGAACCAGGCTGCCTAGACAGGTCATGAAGTCTCCTTCTCTGAAGAGATTCCAAACCCACCTGGACATTGCAAGCCTGGGCAAGCTGCTGTGGGTGACCCTGATTTAGCAGAGGGGTTGGACTGGATGGTCTTCAGAGGTCCTTCAAATCCCCATTGTGCTGGGGTTTGGGGATTGTCTAATATGTGTGAAACTCTCTTAAGGAGAGAAATTCACAGAGGTCAACGTTTTTATAGCTCCTGCTCCCTTTTATAGAGTCCTAAATGTGAAGAGACTTGTTAAGTTTATTTATTGCCTGAGCTTAGGGGTGGAGAATGTTTTCATTTACCCACAGAGGTGTCTCTGAAGACAATGCAATTCACTTTTTCTCCTGCCATAGGTGCTCAGAATGGAAATGAACAAAACCAGTAAAAGCGTGGGATTAGTCACAATTAGCTGTTTTCCTGTGGTGGTGCTCAAGCTCTGGTCTGTTTGAAATAATTTCTTGACCTTTATCCAAAGAGGAAAAAGTTAAAAAGCACAAAATAAGCTATAAAATGACCATTAAAACATTTCCTCAGGAAATCTATTTAGATGCTGATGTCATCTTCTACAGTAAGTACTTCAATCTGAAATAGCTTCTCTGTGGGAAACCAGAAAGGCACTGTCAAGGACCCTAAGGAGAGAAAGGTTTGCCAGTGGACAGCAGACACACAGTGGGACACCCTGAGTGCATGTGCAAGGTCCCATGTGAAAGGGATGTGAAGAAGACCCTGCTCCACGAGCAGGCTGAGGAGAGATGTGTCTCCTTACTCTGATTTCAGTGTGGATCCATGGACAAGCAGTGAACGTTGCTCCAGCTGTCCCATTTTGGAGAAACTCATATAAGCACAAAATCTCAATGGAGATTCAATAGTCCAGCTGGTGAGAGGTGTCAGAAACCCCCCTTGGTATCATGACTATTTAATGGAGTGGAAGAGCAGCTTCCAATTCCAGACACAGTAGTGTACATCAGTTTATTGAGAAGCCAAAGGCAACTGGAGATGTGGCCTCATAAACCTAGTTACGTGTTGCAAAATGTCCCAGAGGAACATCAGTTGCTCCTGGGAGCACACAGAGTGGAGCTCAGTGCTCAGCAAAGCACGCTAACCTAATTTCATCACTGCATGAAAGAAGAAAACCCTGACTCATATTTTATGAAAATGGTTATGGTGAGTCAGCAAATTGCTTCTGTTCATCTCCTCCGACGTCAGCACACCGAAGTCTGGAGCAACCTGAACTAATCTTAGGGCACTTGTAAATAGAACACACTCAGACCAGCTGAAGCTGGGCTAAATGGGAACAAGCAGCAATTTGTCACTGATGGACAGCTGGGGAGATCAGGAAAATGCTATTTCCTGACTGCCCTGTAAGCTCTGTGGGTGCCCTTCACCTCCGAGTCCTTTAGCTGATCCCAAATAAAAATGGTTTGGTGTGGCCATTGTAACATGGTCTCCCTGAAAGGCAGCTGCCGCTGGTTTTACATACGTATCCCCTTAGACATATCCCCGTTGTGGCAGGAAGAAAGTCAAACTGCACAGAAATGTATCACCTGCTCTGGCTCATAGCTGCTCCCCTAGTAAAGCTCAAATAATTTGATTGTGTGTGTAGGGCACTCAGGAGGACCTGAGGGGTGAGAAAGAAATCCTTCCTAAATACTGTAGAGCAGCAGAGAAGCTGCTGAAATGCCTTCCTGCATCAGCACTTGAACTATGTCATGAAATTCATGCTGGCCGCACTCCAAGCCAGGTGATCTCCTGCTGCAGGGCCTCTCCAGGCACCACAGAGCTCTTGAGAGGACCACATGAAGCACAGCAGCATCCCACCCCCTCCACAGGGACTTCTTTTGCACTGGACACCCTTCTGCAACCTGGACTATGCTCTTCAGCTATAGGCTGAAGGCAGGAAATGTCCCCAGACACGGTCACCCCTGGCTGCACGTCTTGAACATTTTGTAGCATCCTCTACTCACCCGTGCTGTTGTAACAGCATTAACGGGCTGTAAAGTCACATCATCCACTGAGAATTCCTCGAGCATCACAGGATGTCACACCCCATACAGCCTTTGTCTGCCCTCTGTCACAAAGATCGGGAGCAAGACTAAAGGTCCCATAAAAACACCTCAAGAACTGCAACTTCTAAAGCCCTGATGGTGACATCACAGGGTCTGTAGGCTCATGACTCTGGAGTCAAATAGCCTCATAAACTTTCCTTTCTATGATAGGGGCAGAAGAGGAGAATGAGAGAGAGTCGCCAAGAGTACCTGGGCAAAAAGGCAGTGGCAAAAGCAGCCAGGGAGTACAGGAAGGCACACAAAGGACTTTGGTGGGTGAATGGGAAGGAAAAAAGCATTTGCTGACAGAAGATGATTTGGAGTAAGATCATAGAATCATAGAGAGATGGTGAGAAGAGGCCTTCAAGAATATCAAGTCCAACCCTTATGATCTGCTCATATCTGAGCAATGCATGTCCGTAACTGTGACTTTGCCTGGAAAGGGGCAAATGAGTCCAGATGTCCTTCTCAGCTCTCCCCGCAGGCAGCACACGAACCTGGCAGAGCCTGGGGGCTACCCCACGCCCTGGCCCCAGCCCCGGAGCAGACGCCAAGGTGACAACTTGAGGGAGCAGTGAGGGAGCAGGGAGTCGATCGGAGGTGACAGGGCTGCAGCCCGGCTGCAGGCGCTGGCTCAGAGCTCGGCTGCGCGGCGGTGCCTGACGCCAGCAGCGCATGAGTCAGCCGGGGGGAGACAGAACAGCGGCCGTGGATTCCACATCTAGAGTGGGGTAAGCTTAGATCACATTTCATGGGCTCTTGAACACAGAAAGGGCCTAGCAAAGCAGCAAAGGCTCTTTGGCAGTATTAATGTGCCACAACGAGCCCCGTCATGGGCTTGGTATGAAAAGAGCTGCATTGGAACTTCACAATATTTATTGTTTTGGGCAGAGTTGTAGCAATCAGAAAGAACGACAAATACTGAGCAGAAGTGATTCCTGTAGAGAATAAACCATTCTGACAAACCTCTGCAGGGAGTGGAGATTTGTTTTGATCACCACTGGGAAAATGGGAAGGGAAGGGAAGGGAAGGGGGAAGGGAAGGGAAGGGGGAAGGGAAGGGGGGGAAGGGAAGGGAAGGGAAGGGAAGGGAAGGGAAGGGAAGGGAAGGGAAGGGAAGGGAAGGGAAGGGAAGGGAAGGGAAGGGAAGGGAAGGGAAGGGAAGGGAAGGGAAGGGAAGGGAAGGGAAGGGAAGGGAAGGGAAGGGAAAAGGCTTGAAAAGAGTGACTTACTTTTGTTTTCAAACCCAGTGCATTGCTCTGGTGGAGCTCAGAGGCAGAGAACCAGACAATTATTGCCAGTATTGGAGATCTAAAAGGTTTCATTGGACTGATTCTTTATGCCTGCTTTTCAGACCCTGGCAGGCTGGGTATGAACACCTAGCCAGTACATCCAGTTACAGAGCTTTTACATCTCTGTTTCCCTTTCCTGTACTCTGAAGAGACAGGAGAAATCCCTCTGCTACTTCATATAAGTAATGCCTATATTGGAAGATTTCTTTCCATGGAACTCTGAAGAAATGGGTGGCACTTCAAAGGAGAACCAGAAAGGATGAGGAGAGACTGGCACAGAATCATAGAATTGTTTTGATTATAAACTTGGCCTTGTTGAACCTCAAAATCCTTACTGAACTTCTTTGAGCTTGACTCACTGTAGTTGCCATCCATTCCAATGGAAATCTAGTGTGTTAACAGTGTTTTGGGGCCATCTGTAATTCTCACTGCTTCAGGGTCCATCTGCTGTAATGAATAATGCTGCAAGTAGAAGAGCAGAGGGGAGAGTGGGCAATGTGTGCACATTCCTGTGCCAGTGTTCCTCCACCAGAGAAGAGCGAGGGGGCCAGGTTGCCTGGCTTACCGCGGCAGCAAACATCGCTCAGCCTTCTGTGGCCAACTGCTTTGACTTCAGAGATGTACAAATACACTGGCTAGCAAACACCCCACCTTTCCTCATGTCTTTGTCCCTTTCATTCTTTTCTGCTACAGGCAGGCTTTAAATACAACGTGAGTCAAATCCTTGTAATGCTTTCCCTTGGCATCTCCTAAGAAAACTGCATTTTAATTACAAGAGTGTCCCCCACAGCACTGCTTTCAAAGTTCTCAGTAGTGTTTGTACCATACCTAGAATGACTTGTTCTGATGTTCTCTTCTCTGAACTTCTTCTTAACATTTACTTCCTTTTGTGCATCACGTGTGTGACTGAACACCAGGAATGACTAAGGGAAGAGATCAATTATTGTGATTAAAATTGATCCTCGCTGCCACGCACTCCTGGCGTCACAGCAAACACAGAGGAGCTCATTTGGCTTGGCCTTGCAACTGTGATGTGTGGTGAGAACTCCTCTGAGCAGTGCTGAAGTTACAGTGTTTGGCCAGCAGAATGAAAAGCAAGTTGTGTAGAGTAGAGTAGAGTAGAGTAGAGTAGAGTAGAGTAGAGTAGAGTAGAATAGAATAGAATAGAATAGAATAGAATAGAATAGAATAGAATAGAATAGAATAGAATAGAATAGAATAGAATAGAATAGAATTACCCAGGTTGGAAGAGACCTTCGAGATCATTGAGTCCAAACTATCATCCAGCACTATCTAATCAACTAAACCATGGCACCAAGCACCCCATCCAGTCTCTTCCTAAACACCTCCAGGGATGGGGACTCCACCACCTCCCTGGGCAGCACATTCCAATGGCCAATCTCTCTTTCTATGAAGAATTTCTTCCTAACATCCAGCCTGAACCTCCCCTGGCACAGCTTGAGACTGTGTCCTCTTGTTCTGGTGCTGGGTGCCTGGGAGAAGAGACCAACCCCCACCTGGCTACAACCTCTCTTCAGGGAGTCACAGACATCAATAAGGTCTCCCCTGAACCTCCTCTTCTCCAGGCTAAGAAACCCCAGCTCCCTCAGCCTCTCCTCACAGGGCTGTGCTCCAAACCCCTCCCCAGCTTTGTTGCCCTTCTCTGGACACCTTCCAGCAACTCAACATCTTTCCTGAACTGAGGAGCCCAGAACTGGACACAGGACTCAGGACTCAAGGTGTGGCCTAACCAGTGCTGAGTACAGGGCAGAATGCCTTCCCTGCTCCTGCTGGCCACACTATTTCTGATGCCATTGGCCTTGGCCACTTGGATGCATTCTAGAGGTGAGCTGTTGTACAGCAAGAGCCAATGTTTGGGAGCTTTATGCAATAAGGGACCTCAGATATCATGAAAATAAAATGTGCCTTTGCCTCCTCTTATAAAGCATGGAGAAACATCTATTTCAGTATGCTTAGCTAAAAGCCATCAAACAAATGAGCTGGCATTGTGCTCTTGTGGCTAACAAGGTCTCCTGGGGTGCATAAAGAAGAGTGTGGACAGCAGGTCAAGAGAGGCTCTTCTACCCCAACACTCTGCCCTACTGGGGTCACATCTGGAGTAGTTTGTCCAGTTCTGGATCCCCAGTTCAAGACAGACAAGGAACTATTGGAGAGAGTCCAATGGAAGCTATGAAGATGCTGAGGGGACTGCAGAATCTCTCTAATGTGGAAGGCTGAGAGACTTGGGTCTGCTTAGCCTGGAGAAGAGCAGCCTGAGAGGGGATCTTCTCAATGCTGATCAATAGCTAAAGGGTAGGAGTAAGAGGATGGGGCCAGAAAGTTTTCAGTGGTTCCCAGTGACAGGACCACAGGCTGAAACTGGAACCCAGGAGGTTCCACCTAAGCATGAGGAGACACTAATTTTCTGTGAGGGTGCCAGAGCCCTGGCCCAGGCTGCCCAGAGAATTTGTGGAAGCTCCTCTGGAGAGATTCCAAACTGTCCTGGACAGTGCAATCCTGGACAACCTACTGGTGGCCCCGATTTAGCCACCATGCTGGGACCCTGGGAGTCTGTGCAAACTGCTGGTAACATGCTGTACTGATGAGCTCATTATAAACAACCAACCTGTGACAAACTGCTGTGTTGGTCTATACCTGCACATTAAAACATTAAGGAAAGGGGAAAACAAGAGACAGAAAAGGGGCATGACGGAAGAATAAGAGCAAGACTAAGCTGAAACACCATGAAAGAGGGAGAATTTTCTGTAATGAATGTTTAACACCTCATTTCCTCACTCCTGTCCTAAAAGCCATCCCCACCCTGCAAATGTGTGCATTAAAATGGAAAACCCATACAATTTTGCCATGTCTGGAAGTTGAATTCTCCTGTAGCCCTTCAGCACTCTTATTTAATAACTCTGATTTTTGTTCAGATTTTCACTTCTTTTCTAGCTCATCCTCTTCTGCAGCTTAGTTTGTCAGTTTTATTTCTCCAAAGTGCTGTGGAGGAAGTAACATATAATGAACAACTCAATAAAATTTAAGGAAAAATAAATGTTTGCTGCATCAGTGATGAGATGGAAATCGTGTAGGAGGAGAGGTGAGAGGAGGAAATAAGAGGCAGACTTTAAATTGCTGCTTTTGGAAAAGGCTTGAGAATTGAGAGTTGGTCGCTTAAGAGTATGAAATGGCTGAGCCTCTAAAAGGGACACATCAAGAATCCAAATGAAAAAAGCAGGAGGAAAGTGTTCAGAAATCAGGGCTGTGAAGAGTGATTTCAGCCTAATGAGAAGTAAACAATCAGGACTGGAAATCTCTGAGTGGTTCAAAGTAAGATATACCAACTTGTTCCCAATGTTCCTGGCTGGAAAGGCCAACAACTGCATCTTCATCTTTCAGAAATACAGGGTACAGCAAACCTCACCTCATTTTACAGAGGCAGAAGGTCTGTACCAATAGTTCAGAGATTAGTCAACAGCTTTCTTCATTTCAAAGAGGAGGTCATTCAGGCACCATGACTCAAACGTCAAAATGATCCCTATTGCTTCTTCCTAGATAAAACAGGTTGAAGGGTCTTAGCATGAGGTCACTGTAAGTGATGTCTCATCCTGTCCTCAAAATACAGCTTCTGGCCAGCTGCAGAGTTCCTAAAATGGAGCTGAACTGGAAGAGCTCAAAGGCAAGGCAGCTGCACAACACAGGTGCTCTCATGGAATCATAGAATCACAGAGTGGGTTGGGCTGGAAGCAATCTTTAAAGGTCATGTAGTTGAACCCCCCAGCAGTTAGCAATGATATCTTCAAACAGATCAGGTTGCTCAGAGCCCCATCCAACCTGCCCTGGAATGCCCTCAGGGGTTTTGTTTCAGTATGTTATATACAAGGCATTTATGTTGTGTAGGAGCTTGCCATAGCAGGGCCACTTCCCTTCCATGCCTGGACAGCTTCCCAAAGAGAAAATCTCCCAAGGAGGGGCCTCTGCTGCCTTCCACCTGTGCTGCTCTCTGAGTCTGGCTGCAGTTGTACTCTTGGCACCAGGCATGCTGCTGTTAGGAGAAAAAGGATGGAAGAGAAGTTGAGTCTTCTTGCAGCAGTCTGCAGTGAGAGGTGACTGTGCCAAGGCAGCAAATTGGGCCAAAGTGGAGATGCAACTAGAAGGGTTTTGCTTACTGGATCTTTCAAGGAAGTTTGGACATTTAAGATGTTCTTGTTTCTTGCAATCCTCTTCCAACCTTTTAATCTGGAAAAGCAGCACCACACTTCTGTCCTGGTGCCACAAGTCCCTTCCATGCTGTGATTTTGTGATTCTGTAATGACACTGGTCCGTTTACCTGCAGGTTCCTCTGTGCTGCAAGATCAGCATTGCAAGAAGTGGCTGTTGATATGGCTTGCCCTGCTATATAGAAGATAAATATATATTCATAGATTGGTTTAGGTTGGAAGGAACCTTGCAAGGTCATCTAGTCCAACTCCCCTGCAGAGAGTAGGGACATTCCCAACCACAGCAGGTTGCTCAGAACCCCATTCTACCTGACCTCATAATGTAGCATAACATAACATAACATATAACATAACACATAACACATAACACATAACACATAACACATATAACATATAACATATAACATATAACATAACATAACTTGACATGCTAGATTTTGTTTTTCCTCCTGCATGAAATAGTACATTCCAAATGGAAGGATGCAGAGAATAGGCAACTTGCACATTTTAATCAACTTTCAGTATCTTACTCTAACGAAAATGTTTCTAAATGTATAAAATACATAAGTTTCATTGAAATCTTTGCCAACATCTTGATGAGTCTCTACACCCACAGCAGACATAATATTTAACAGGTTGCTGAAGACAAACAGTGGGCAATGTGTTTCTTCCAGATTTCTTTGTGTTTTTGTCAGTCAGGAAAATTCAGTGATGCATATCGGGGGGAAAAAAATAATCAAACTATTAAATGGCAAGGGGGTTGAAACTAGATGATCCATGAGGTCCCTTCTGACCCTAACAATTCTATGATTCTATTTCCCTAGTAGTGCTGCTTGTCTCTTAATCACTGCAACACTGATAGGATTTGATAATAAGCAGGTCAATAATCCCTAAAATCTTCTTTGCAGTTTCATATCCTTACAATCAACAGGGCTCTAGAGAACCAGCCACACCATCTGCAGCTAAGATCAAAATCAACAGGTGGGTGAAGGAGTGGAGACACCTAAAGCACTGCCTTTAGCAGTTCAAGGCTGCACTGGAGCATGACTGTCCTTAAGCAAGGAGGAGCTCGGGGTGAAAGCTCCCTCGCGTTGAGTCAAGGGGGACTGGAGTCCTTCGCACGCCCTGCGCTGACACACAGCCAAGGCACTGCAAAGCACTCGCAGCTACTTCTCTCGTGACACAGCCACACCGTTGCCATGGTAATGACTGGGTTTTGCTGGCAATATTTCATTTGCAGCCACCCAGCCATTTAAAGGGTTTTTCCAAAGAACTGAATCAATGACAGCGTGAGTCAAGAAACCAAGCGGGCTCCTTGCTCCAGACGCTGCTGTTTAAAATTAGAAGATCAACAACTTGCTGCTTGTCGTAGGTGGAGGAGAATCACAGAACAGTCTCAGTTGGAAAAGACCTTCAAGACCATCAAGTCCAAGCATTATGCAACTCGACCAAGGCTGATGCTAAACCACGACCCTCAGCATCACATCTCTGTGTCTTTCAAACACCTCCAGGGGTGGTGATTCAGCCACCTCCCTGGGCAGCCTGTCCCAGTGTTTGAGAACCCTTTCTGTGAAGAAGTTTCTTCTACTGTCTAACCTAAACCTCCCCTGGTGTCATCCCAGGTTAAGCTTATTCTTCAAATTGTTCAACCTCCCAGCCCTCTGGACTCATTCATGGTAGGCTTCACTTGAACTAACACCCAGCATTTGAAGAACATCTCTCGGTGGTGCCCTGGTAGGGCTTTCCCACCTGCAAGGATTTCACAGCTGGATTGTATCTGCTGACATTTCCCCTGGCTCTTACCAGCAGAAGCCAGCAGTGAAGCCAGAGACACACAGGCTGATTTCTTGGGGGTCCTTAAATCATAGAATCATAGACTCATTAAGGTTGGAAAAGTCCTCCAAGATCAACAAGTCCAACCATTAACCCAGCACTGTCAGGTCACCAATAAATCATGTCCCTCAGTGCCGCATCTACATGATTTTTCAATCTGTCCAGACATGAGGACCTCGCCAATTCCCTGGGCAGCCCGCTCCAGGACTTAACCACTCTTCCAGTGGAGAAATTGCTCCTAATGTCCAACCTAAATGACTTGAGGCCATTTCCTCTTGTCCTATTGCTTCTTACTTGGAAGAAGAGACCATCCCTCACGTGTCTCCAACCTCCTTCCAGGGAGTTGTAGAGAGCAAGAGGGTCTCCTGTCAGCCTCCTTTTCTCCAAGCTAAACAACCTCAGTTCCCTCAGCCATTCCTCAAAAATCTTGTGCTCTAGACCCCTCACCACCTTTGTTGCCTTTCTCTGGACATGCTCCAGCACCTCAATGTCCTTCTTGCAGTGAATGGCCCAAAACTGGACCCAGTGTTCAAGGTCCTGCCTCACCAGTGCCCAGTGAAAGGGGACGATCACCTCTCTACTTTTGCTGGCCGTGGTATTGCTGACACAGACCAGGATGCTGTTGACCTATTGGCCGGCTGGGCACACACTGGCTCATATTCAGCTGGCTGCTGACCAACCCTCCCAGCTCCCTTTCCAGCGAGCAATTTCCAGCTGCTTTTCCCCATGCCTGAAGCATTGATGGAGTCATCGTAACTGAAGTGCAGGACATAGCACTTGGCCTCGTTGAACATAAGTCCTCTCCCTCCCGCCATTGTTTTCCCTTCTAACACTCATGCAGGATGTTAGGTGAAGGATATGCAATAGTGTCCAAGTCATCTCCACTGCCATCAGCAACTTAATAGAAAAGGAAGAGCATTTGCCATCCATAGTTTGTAATCACTCAGCTTTGCAGGAGGTTTGTGTTTCCAAGAAAATGGGAAAGAGAGAGGAGCCCACGACCAGAAGGGTATTTTTTCAGCAGTCAAAGGGAGGAGGGATTTCAGTTTTCATTTGGCTGTTAGCTCATGTCCTCAGCAACACTGAGGAGGCTGTAGCTGAGTTGGCTCCCTCCTGTGTCAGCTCTGTGAAGCTGATTTACACCGTCTCGGCTTTGATTGAGGTAAAACACTGTGTGCAGAGCAGCTTTTGCTTCTTTGTTCTCCAACACTGTTGTGGATAATTAGGTCAGGTTTGCTTCTCTTTGACATCACTGAAATGAATCATTTTTTTTTAACAAAACTGATGATCACTCTAATAGTTCCTATCTAATGTTGATGCCACCTCCAAATTATGTCCTAATTGATGAGTTCCAGTAATATTACAGAAAACCAGACAAAAACCCCACATGGATATCAAATGATCTAGTGTCTGTTTCTGACCCTGGAAAACCTTATTCATTTAAGCAACTGTTACTCATAAGAGTTATTAAGCAAGCTTCTAGGAGGCTGATTTCAGTTAGATTGTTCATGCAGAGCAGTTCTGATCCCAGCTAGTTCTCTCTTAAAGACATCAAATCTCTGCTACATCTCGGCACAGCTTTGGTTTTCAAACCCCAGACAACTAGACTTGCTTCTCAGCACTGGTGGTCCAGAGAACCACATACCACTATTGTGCCCTTTCCCATCTCCTGAGGAGGTATGTTACAGAGAAAGTGCAGCTGCTCCTCACCACAGCTCTGCCTCCAGCAGGTATTTCACACCTACAGTCAGCATTCACCAATCTTTATTGTTATGCATTCAGAATCCTCAGACACAACCTGGAAAAATTACTGCTAGTAGCTTTGCTCTGAAGTGTCTTCTGCCACCCCTAGTACAGTTCCTCTCCTCTTAAGTACATGATTCCATGTCTACAAGCTATTCTTACCTGAATTTGGCACCCAGATAGTAAATGAGGAAGCTGTCAGCTCAGGTAACTCATTCTATTGGTCGGGCTTTGCCTGTGATGCTTCAGCAGAACACAACATTAAAAATGCAGCAAATGAGCTGCCTCTCCTCAGGCTGCTGTGCCTGGACCAGCCTGCCAGGCCAGCACTCCCACATTGTTCACCCAGAAGATAAGGAAAGTCTCAGGACCACAAAATCCTAGAATCCCAGCATGGCAGGGGTTGGAAGGGACCTCTGGAGATCATCCAGTCCAACCCCCTGCTAAAACAGGATCACCCACAGCGGGTTGCCCAGGATAGCAATGTCTCCAGAGAAGGGTGGAGCCAGAGGATAGGGTCAGGCTCTTTTCAGTGATGCCCAGTGAAAAGGAAAGGGACAATGGGTGTAAACTGGAACACAGGAAGTTCTACCTGAACATGAGGAGAAAATTCTTTCCTGTGAGGGTACTGAAGCCCTGACCCAGACTGTCCAGAGAAGTTGTGGAAACTCCCACTCTAAAGAGATTCCAAACCCACCTGGACATTGCAATCCCGGGCAACCTGCTCTAGGTGAACCTGCTTTAACAGGGGGGTTGGATTAGATGACCTCCAGATGTTCCTTCCAACCCCCACCATGGTAACATTCTGGGATTCTGTGCAAGTCTGGTCATTAAAAGTTAAGGTTTGAACGGAGGGAGCGGAACAGGTTTGGTACAAGCAACAATACTTTTAGCTTTCAGAGTGAGCAGCTGCCAGTTTTGACCAAGTCAAGTGTTATCAGAAATTAAGCTCATGACACTTCTCAGACACAGGATGTCACAATTGCTTCACCTTCAATCACCAGCAAGCCGGACAAGATGTGAGTCAAGCAGCAGTGATGGCAGCTGTGCTTCTGGGAATGATAGTGAGAGGACTATTAACCACCCCAGTGTTCTTCTGGGGCAGTGACAGACAGGAAGATTTTATTTTATGGTGAGCTGAAAGTTAATAATTGACTCCAGAGGTCTTTTAGCATCATAAAAGATCAGAGCCCAGCTCCTCCATGGCAGCAAATGGCTGACAGGCTGTCTGCAACTCTGACAGTTGAGACTTGAGCTCCATTTGTTTAAAGAAACAAAAGGCAAAGGAGAAAAAAAAAAAAAAAAAAAAGCCAAGCCATTTTAACACATATGGTCTGTATTTTGTATCTAACCAGGATGTCTAACCTTTTTACTAAAGTATTCATTTTCCTTCATCCTGTTAAAACCAGTATAATTTAATTAAAAGCTGGAGGCACTCAGAAATACATCCTCTCAAAGTAATTTGAAGAGTGAAAAAAAGCCCTTCAGCTAACCATGTGCTTGTGGATGTCATTTCTGGATGCTCTGCTCCTAGAATCACAGAATAGATCTGGTTGGAAGAGACCTCAAAGATCATCCAGTCCAACCCTTGACCCAATACTGAAGGGTCAACACTAAACCATGTCCCCAAGTGCCAGGCCCACAGGCTGCTTCGAACGCGCACAGGGATGGTGACTCCAGCACTGCCCATCCCAATATTTGAGAGCCCTTTCAGTGAAGAAATATTTCCTAATATCCAGCCTGAATGAGCATCTGTCACGAGCTCATAAAGCAATGTCTCCAGCAGTTCGACAGTGAACATGACTCACGTTTGACCTTTGTTTTCCAAGTGACCTGAAGAGAAATGTTGCACGCTCTGTGGGGCGTCTTCCGCTCAGGTGTGCTGAAAAGTGTGCAATAAACTGCAGCAGTCGGGAGCTTTTTGATGATAAAAACACAGTTCAGAATAAACTTGTTGTACTGAAGTTTTATACAGGTCATCTTTGGTGCTCTGAAGGCCTCTGTTCTTCAGCATATTAACCTTATCCCTGTGAGCATTTGCATTAACTGCAAGTCAGTGGAAATTCTCCCAGTAACTCCAGTGGGTCTTACACCAGTATTGTTTTGTCTTCTTTTTCCAGGTTACTGCTATTTTACTCAATGTATTACAATTCTGAAACTTAGTCCAGTTCTATTGTGTTCAGCCTCAAAGAGCAGAGATTGCACCATCCCAGCTGCAGGTAGGACAAGCTGTGGGGAATTCACTGAAGGGACACAAAATCCATTGAAATATTGTGTGGGGCTTTGAGTTAATTTAATTAACTTTATGGAATTACAGTCTGCTTCCTTTGGAAAGTCATTCCACTGGCTTCCTTTGCTCCTGGAAGACAAGAAAGAGCAGCAGCTGAAAAATCTCTGTGTACGAGCTTTCAGCATTTCCTCGGAGCACTGGAATTTTATTATTTGCTTGTCAAGTTTAACATTTACTATCACTAAAAAGACCTCACATTAATATTGCATTTGAAGAGGAAACTTAACACCATATCCTCAGAAGGCACTCTTTCAGCAGGGCCCGCTGTGACAGGACAGGGGAGGATGGTTTTAAACTGAAAGAGGGAGATTTGAGGGGTGACCTCATGGCTCTCTACAGCTACCTGAAAGGAGGTTGTGGAGAGCTTGGTGCTGGTCTCTTCTCACAGGTAATTAGAGATAGAACAAGAGGGAATGGCCTCAAGCTGTGACTGGGTAGGCTTAGACTGGACATGAGGAAGAATTTTTTCATGGTCAGGCATTGGAATGCGCTGCCCAGGGAGGTGGCTGAGTCACCAACCCTGGATGTGTTTGAAGGTGGTTTGGATGTGGTGCTTGGGGCTATGGTTCAGGGGTGACCCTTGTAGAGTAGGGCTCTGGGTTGGACTTGGTGATCCTGAGAGTCTTCTCCAACCTGGATGTTTCTGTGATTCTGTGACCTTTTTTACACTCAGGTTGCCCACACACTGGCCCAGGTTGCCCAGAGGCGCTAGATGCCCCATCCCTGGAACCATTCCAGGTCTGGCTGGGGCTCTGAGCAGCTGCTCTGGTTGCCCATGTCCCTGCCCATGCTAGGGCAGTTGGACTTGATGGCCTTCCAAGTCCCGTCCAACCCAAACCATTCTGTGATCCTGTCTCTGTCATTTTTCCAGCTGCTCTAGACACACCTTAAGTGGTCCTCAACGACTAGTGCCAGGCCTGCTGCCGAGCGGCGGCCGAGCCCGGGCGCTCCCCGCTCGGGCAGGCCAGGGGCTGCGCATCCTGCCCGTCCCAGCGCGAGGGATCTGACCGAGCCCCCTGGCCTCAAGGCCCCGAGACCGGCCCCCGGCGTGGCCTCCGCGCGCTCCCGTCCCCGCCCCGTGACCGGCCGCCGGCGCCGCGCGCACGCGCACTCCCGTCCCGAGGCGCGGCGGCTGCGCGTACCCGGGCGGGGCAGCCGGAAGCCGGAGCCGCCACAGCACCGAGGAAGGGGCTCAGTGCCGGCCCTCAGCTCCGATCCTCGCCGTTCGCCTCCGCCGGGCCGGCCGGAGCGAGCGCCGCGGAGCCGCCCGCCGCCATGTCCAACATGGAGAGTATCCGCGGGATGCGCGTCCCGTCCGTGCGTCCGCGCCGTCGCGCCCCTCAGTCTTCGGTACAGCGGCCGCTCCCGGTCGCTGTAGGCGCACCGGGGCCGGCGGCAGAGACCCGGCGGCTGTCGAGCCCTACGGGGTGGGGATCGGGGCCTGGGCTGTATGGGAGCCCGCGGCGCGGAGCCGGGGCTTGATGCGGGCCTGGCCGAGCGGGGACCTGGTGCTTCTGGGCCCGGTGCTTGGTCTGGAGAGGGTGGGGTCGGCGTGGGGCTGCTCCGCCCCGGGAGGAGCCCCCGAGGCGCGATGGGGTACGGTGGGAAGGAGGAAGCGAAGCTCTTCTCTCTTCGAAGTGATCGGGGGAAGGCGTCAGAACAGCCTGGGGGCTTTGCTTCAGGGGGTCTTGTGCAGGAGCAGTGGTTGAGTGCTGGGTGTGATACCGATAGGGGCTCTGAGGTGGGGGCTCCCCTCCCGGTGTGGATGGAGATGGAAGTTCAGTTTCGTTTTCCAAGGCAAGATCAGCGAATCGGGGGGGGCAGAAGGAGGAAGGCAGCATCTCCTCTTTCAGAACTGGTGCAACCCAGTTCTTGAGGCAGAAAAAGCAGTTTATGGCATGGAATAGTGAAAATGGTCAGTGGAACGTCTGACGTGCCATACATCCAGCACTGTGTATGGACTGCAGTGATGTCACTGAGGCTGACTTGTCAGCTGTTCCCCCCAGCAGTGACCACCGTCAGCTGAACAAACTGGGCTGTGTTTCCTGGTGTCAAAGTTACACCCTTATGGGCAAACTCAAAACTTCCTTGGTTTATAAAACTTAATGTACAGGGATCAAAAACAAAGCTTTAACAACTGCAGAGGTCTCTGCACTGGCAGGGCTCAACGTTGCTGGTTGGTATGGGAGTGCTGGAGCAGGTGACTGTGAGTCACAGTTGCTGGTAGAAGTTGGGTTTCACTTGGGTTATGGCACACTGAGAAAGGCACTTCCAGGGAGGGGCAAGGATGTGCTCTTTGTGGGGAGGAAGAGCTGTGGAGATGACAGGGTGAGTTGTTTTGCTACCCAAGGTAAATGCCTCAAGTGAGTAACTGAGGAAGTTAGTTGAAAATAAGCTGCCCTGAAATGCTGCTTCAGTGCGGTTGGTGTAAATGATGTCATGCTGTACCTGGTTCTTCTGGTCTCTGACCTGAAGTATGCTGCAATGAATGACTTGAAGGCGCTTTCCTGTTGGGTAAATTAATCTGTGGCTCAGTGCAAGACACTTGGTGCTGCTGGAAGGGATGGTGACTGGTTTATAGAGCACAAAAATACAAATACAGGCAGAAATTGTAGTGTTTCTGGTCGCTACCTTAATCAGTACCCCACATGCATAGGCACAGCCTGTAACCTGGTTGTGGTGTTTATAGGATAGGGTAACAAATAGACAACAAAGACTTCTCAGTATCTTCAGATTGCTGTCAGAGCTCTAAGATGCGTGGCCTAGCTTTAAAGGTAACAAAAAGCCCAAGCTGAGCCAACAACTCTGGAATAATATATGTACTTGAAATATTAAAGAAGCCTCAAGTACCTCATAATGTTTGGGGTTTTGTGCTTCCACTTATCTGCTAATCATCTTAGTACTTGCTTTGTGTTCTTTCTGGGACATCAAAAGGTGGCATCAAAGAAGCCTACAAAGCTTTGTACTTCTATTGTGTTTGAGAAAGACTGATAATAGTTGGAGGCTTTCATCAACAGTATTTTCAGATGATGGGGTTTTAATTGTCATTCCTACAGCACATTGTTGTAACAGTTTAGTGCAATCGTTCTAAGTCACCGTGAAGGCTTGTTCTACTTTTATCTTGGAGCTCTCAGCTTAAGCAGGACATGAACTTGTTGGACTTGATGATCTTTGAGGTCTTTTCCAACCTTATTGCTTCTATGAACTTCTTGAAAATATCTCTTGCTGGGTTGAGTGTTCTTTCCCCAAAAGTCAGGTGACAGCTTTCATCTGGGAAGCCCACAATCGCTCACATGGCCCAGGCCTGGGAGGCTGCTCTGTGTTGTGGCTGCAAGAGCAATTTAAACCCAGGATAATGCTGTGGCTCCGGTGGGCAGCTCAGCCTCCCAGTGTGTGACTGGGGATGGTCAGCCAAGCCGGTTTGCTGTTACCCTGTTCCTGTGCCTTGCTCTTCCTCAGTGGCTGCTTTTTGGGTGGGGAGGTCCTGAGCAGGTCAGCCAACTGCATTTTCATTTCAGTGAGAGTCAGGGAGGGTGAGTGAAAGTCACTGGCAGAGGAAGGGTTTTTCAGTGCCTCTTGGGGGAGGTTTGGTTTGTTGCAGTTTTCAATCTGAGGTGGATTTGGTGGTAAATGGAGGCAGTTTGGGATCTGAACTTTTTATAGCCTCACACTTTAGAACCTGGAGCCCACTGGCATTTTAGCTGTAGAGCAGCTGGGTAGGCCTCATGGTGTGCAACTCAGGGGGTTGCTGAAAGAGCCCTTTCCAAGTTTTAATCTCACTGGCAGGGAAACAGTATACTCTAGGTTTGGTAGCACCTGAAATGGGAGAGCAAGACACTGCAGTGAAAGGATTGATCCTGTTCTCAAAGCCTTAACTTGCGCTGCAGAGCACCTCTTTAACTTGAAGTTTGCTGCAAAGGAACTCAACAGGAACTCCAAAAAATGCGACAAAGAAGAAAAGGCTGAGAAAGCTAAAATCAAGAAGGTAAGCAGTGAGGCTGAAACAAGTGCCTTGGGTCTTCTGTTTGCATACTACAGCAGGGAAATAGCTGGTGGCTTTCCCATTTCCCTGGTATGCTTGTGATTTAAAATACATGACTATAAATCCTCTCATGCTCGTTAATAAGTATGGGGATACATTCTTCTGTACCCTCTTATGGCATTTGCTTCCTGAGAAGATTGTCTTGTGTGTATTTTGTTAGAGACTTGTTCTCAGAGTGCAGAATCACTCTGTTTCAGTTAGCAAAGGCCTCAAAGATCATCCAGTCCAACCATTACTTAACTCTGCCAAGTCTGGGGCTGAACCATGTCCCTCAGCAGCACATCTCTGTGCCTTAAACACCCCCAGGGATGAGGATTCAACCACTTCTCTGGGCAGCCTGTTCCAGTGTTTGAGAACCCTTTCAGGGAAGAAGCTTCTTCTAATATCCAATTTGCACCTTCCCTGGTGCAACTTGAGGCCATTTCCTTTTGTCCTATCTCTTGTTACTAGGGAGAAGAGACCAACACCCCTTCCTCCCTCCAGCTTCCTCTCAGGGAGTTGTAGAGAGTGAGAAGGAAGCTCTCCCCTCAGCCTCCTTTTCTCCAGACTAAACAACCCCAGTTCCCTCAGCCACTTTTCAGAAGACCTCTTCTCCAGACCCTTCCCCAGCTTTGTTGCCCTTTAAATATTAAAACTAAAAATATTTAATGTTTGTCATTTTGTATGAAAAAGGTGTATGAAGAGCAGCTTCCAAATAGGTTTTGAGTCCTTGAAGTAGGAAAGAGACTGAACTCACTTGTCTGTACTTTTGTCCATGAGATAAAACCAATCCAGCTGTAGCTGTGTTTGGGTCTTGGTACTGAAAACATGTTTAAGAATGAGAAAACGTTTCTGGAGCTCTGTGAAACCAAGCAAGTAGGAAGCTGATGTGTGTGCTGGATGCCTGCCTTGGAAAGCAGTTAGGGCTTCACATCATGAGGTTTAAGAGCTGTTGGGGGAGGAAGGACGGATTTTGAGTTGTTTGATGCTTATTTCAGAAATGAAATGGACTGAGGGGGGTTAAAATGCATTTTCTGTGCTCCTTTTTTCCACAGGCAATTCAGAAGGGTAACATGGAGGTGGCACGGATCCACGCCGAGAACGCCATCCGCCAGAAGAACCAAGCCATCAACTTCCTGCGAATGAGTGCCAGGGTAGATGCTGTTGCAGCAAGAGTTCAGACTGCAGTCACAATGGGCAAGGTAAGTAACTCTGTGTTCACAGATCTAGTGCAAAGATGAGACCTCTGGTCTTCTTAGAAGTGACTTTATTCTGTCTGTAATGAGCTGAAAAGTTTCAGTCTGGATTTCAGAGACAGCAATAGTAAATCAGGTCCTGGAATCCTCCTGGCAGCTGCTCTTTTGTAATAGCTTGCTGTGATTTCTAGCTGGTGACTTCTGTTGGCTGTCATTACTCAGTGTGTTTTGCTCCTTACACTTGAGATTATTCTGTAAAGATCATGGAATCATGGAATTGTTTTGGTTGAAAAAGACCTTTAAGATCATTGACTCCAGCCATTCTCTAATTCTGCCAAATCTGGTGCTAAACTCTGTAACATAGCAACCACATCCCTGCATCTTTTACACACCTCCAGGGGAGGGGATTCTGCCACCTCCCTGGGGAGCCTGTTCCAGTGTTTGAGAACCCTTTCAGTGAAGAAGTGTCTTCCAATATCCAACCTAAATCTCCCCTGGTGCAACTTGAGGCCTTTTCCTTTTGTCCTATTACTTGTTACTAGGGAGATAGATAGTGCTCCTCTCCTAGGACCTGTGTCTCCAGAAGCCCTTTCTATCTTGAGTAGTTTAAGGTACACTACTGTACTGCTCCTTCAGCCAGAACTTGTTTTCTGTGGATGGAGATAAGAGAGCTTGGTAGGAAACTGCTTGCTAATTTCCTTTGCCTTCTTTCAGGTAACGAAGTCCATGGCAGGGGTAGTTAAGTCTATGGATGCCACACTGAAGAGCATGAACTTGGAAAAGGTAAATTGTAGAATCAGTAAGGCTGGAAAAGACCTCCAAGATCAATTCCAAAAATGGCCTTGCTGCACATCAAAAGCAAAAAGGGCAATGGGCACGTTTTACAAAGGGGAATTCCAATCAAGAGAAGAGGTTTTGTCATGAGGTTGGTAGATCCTGGGATTAGTTGGCCAATGTGGTTGTGATGTCATCATAAATGGAGATGGTCAGACCTTGACTGGACACAGCCCTGACCAACCTGCTTGGACTGCAGTGATGAATCAGCTTCAAAATTGACCCTGGGAAGGGAAGGAGACAAGCTCCTGATCTCCAGAACCTGCTCACCGATGTGGTGTGAGTCTGGTTTTGCCAGTTGGAATTTATCTGCAGATCACTGATTCAGTTCCTAATTTTTTTAATAGATCTCTGCACTAATGGATAAATTTGAGCATCAGTTTGAAACTCTGGATGTTCAGACACAACAGATGGAAGACACAATGAGCAACACTACTACGCTAACAACGCCACAGGTAAGAGCAGGCCATCTGCTTTAAAAGACAATCCCTGTCTAAACTGTATGGAAATGTCCACTTCTCTTCCTTCAGCCTCCTCTGAGACACAGCAGCAACTGGAGCCTTTTCCCTTTCTGCTTCTCTGTGGTGAAGAGTCTATTTCAAATGACAGTCACAAGTACAGAGGATCACATATATGTATTTTAATCTCTTTTACAGCATACATTCTGTCTTGAACTTTAACCCTCCTACTCAATAAGCAGCATTTTGATGAGCTCTTAATGAACTTCTGAAGCAGGAGACACTGCAGCATTAGTTATCAAAGCACAAATACGCTGTGAGGAAGCCAATAGTTCCCACTCTGATGCTACCAGAAGTCCCTTAGTCACCACCACATTTCAGTAGCATATGCAAAGGGAAGGTTGCTCATTACCTACTTCCAATTTATGGGCATGTGTTTATTGAAGGAAATCTTTAAACAGTGTGTAGCATAGTTAAGAGTTCCTAGCACCAGTCCCCTGGTGCTGTCCCACAAGGAGCTAAACATCTGATTCCAACACAAGGTTTGGGGGAGAAATTTACTTTGTCAATGAAATGAACAAACCTGAACCCGAATCCAATGACCTGGATCTGTTGGAGATCAGCTTTTTGCCGAGCTGCAAAGCAGCGTTTTAGTGGCTAGTAATCTAAGGAATTGATTATAACAATAATCAACACCTGACATAGTCAAGTGGGGTTTTTTTGCAGGTCATTTTCGTTCTTTGAAGCATTATTTCAGAGTCCAGTTAGTGGGTTTTGACAGGCTGAGCACCTCTGCTCTTCGTTGTTTGAGTTCATGCAGAGCCCTCTGGTGGTTAAGCACAGAAGTGTTCTGGAAAAGGCATTTACTCTTAAATTACTTATTTTTTTCCAACTAATTGCTGTTCTCTCAAGATTTAACAAACGAGGTTATCCTGAACTACAGTATGCAACAATCAGTTTTGGTTTGTTTCCTCCAGAACCAAGTGGATATGCTCCTACAGGAAATGGCAGATGAAGCAGGGTAGGTAACATTTTAAGTGACCATCTCTTGATATGTAAATCTTGGTTCCAACAGTCCTTTCTGGTTAACCTGAAGGCCAGATCCCCTTGTTTTACACGTGTCTGCCTTTTGGAAGCAGAGAGGAGTCAACATTTTCCTTTCACCTCTGGACATCATTCTCATAATTGGCTTAGTTGCCATTATTTCATTCTGTTTTCACTCAGAGCTGCTGTGAATATCAAGATGCAGGATGGTTGTGCAGAGAAGCCTGAAATCATGTCACTTGTCATGTCAGGAAAGCATTGTATTATCCACTTGGATTGGCCTTAGCATCTCTTTTCACTGGTAGCCAGTGATAGAACAAGGGGCAGCAGGTACAAACTGGAGCCCAGGAGGTTCCTTCTGAACATGAAACTTCTTCGCTGTGAGGGTGCTGGAGCCCTGGAGCAGGCTGCCCTGAGAGGTTGTGGATTCTCCTTGTCTGGGGTGATTCCAAACCTGCCTGGAGATTGTGATCCTGGACAGCCTGCTGTGGGTGACCCTGCTTTAGCAGGAGGGTTAGACTAGATGATCTCCAGAGGTCCCTTCCAACCCCCACCATGCTGGGATTCTGGGGTTAGCAATGGTAGCCATGTTTCCCCACACTTTTACTCCTTTTCTTTCTTACCCCACATTAAACCTTTTTGCAGTTCTGCTCTCATGAGCTGGATGTTGCAAACCAAGTTGTCATAACACATTTAAGCTTTTGGGGATCTACTGAAATACTTCAGGGTATTTTATTTGCTTTCTTGGTTGAGGCATAAGTTTCCTTTTCTTATCACTTACTGTGCTTCTTCATTTAACCATGTGTGCCTGACTTGGATTTTTGTTTTGTTTTCTCTTATCAGTCTTGATCTGAACATGGAACTACCTCAAGGACAGACAGGTTCTGTTGGAACAAGTGTTGCCTCAGCAGAACAGGTAAATGTTAGGTTCAGTTTTGTGCTCTGAGAATTGATGCTTCACTTAGTCAAAACAGGCTTGCTAAACTGTAGCCAACTTTTAACAGCCCAAAAGAAATAGTAATTAGTCAAAGCCATCTTGCAATCAAAATGCTTTTAACAGTACATTTGTCTGCTTAGTAAATCCACAAAGTTGAGGTGTTTCAGGTATGTGTTTGCATGGTTGTTTCGCAGTGCCAAACAGCTGACTCTTCTACTTGCCCCAAATGTGAGTCCAGCCTTTGGGTTTTTTTCCCCCCTTTGTGTGAAAAGTCTTTTGGGGTTAGTGCAAAGGATTCCACTTTTGCTGTAAGTGAAGAGCTTAGAATTTTCTTGTGTGTAACCAACTCCTAGCATTAAGTTTGCACAGATCTTTTGGTGAGTTGCTTTCTCCATTCCAGGGGGATATATTTAAGGGACTTCAAAGCAAACGGTTTCCCTTTGTCGCCCTGTTGTTGTGCAGAGCCTGGGCTTACCTGCCCCAAGTATCCCACATTCTCTGAAGTTCACTTTCACCTTGTACCCAGCCCCCTAAAACAGACCAGCCTTGGTCAGCCAAGGCTGCATCCACATAACAATGTAGTCCTGTTGGGGCTGATTTGCACTTACAAAGATAAGACATTTAAAACAAGCAACCCAAACCAGCCCTGTCTCTGCGTGCTGTGACCTGAAACGCCTTCCTGCTTGCCCACTACTAGGGATAGCTCTGGACCTCTGGTCTCACCTGGCACAACCATTCTTGGGGGCTTAGGCAAATCTTGTTAAGGCTTCTGCCTCTGCTATGAGGACAGGCTGAAGGAGCTGGGGTTGTTCAGCCTGGAGAAGAGGCCTTCCAGTATCTGAAGGGGGCTACAAGAAGGCTGCAGAGGGACTGTTTCCAGAGGCCTCCAGTGATAGGATGAGGGGTAATGGATGTTAGAAACAAGTTCTTTACTTTGAGAGTAGTGGAACACTGGAACAGGTTGCCCAGGGAGGCGGTTGAGGCCCCATCTCTGGAGATACTCAAGGTCAAGCATGACAGGGCTCTGAGCAACCTGATCTAGTTGAGGATGTCCCTGCTGACTGCAGGGGGGTTGGACTAGATGGCCTTTGGAGGTCCCTTCCAACCCAGCCCATTCTGTGATGCTGTGTGAGATCATGCCCTGTCAGCTGGGTGTGAGATTGCTTGCCTGCTGCAGAGCTGTGCAGAGATCAACTTCCATGTTACTGACAGCTGATTTCTTTGTGCTCTACAACCTGCAGGATGAGCTGTCTCAGAGACTGGCCCGCCTACGTGATCAAGTCTAACAGAGCTGCAGCTCTCTCTACCTGCTTCCACAACACCCTCTCTGTACCTAACCCTTCAATACACTAGGAAAGTGTATCCAGTATGGCTTTGGTGTCTGAATATTTGTAATCTAGGGTACTCCACTCCAAGCTTGCTACTCTTTCTAAAATACATTGTCAGTGACCCACAGATATCAGCTCTCTAATGTCCTTTTTCTGTACATTTTGAAGTTGATATATTTTTTGGAGAGGTTTTTTCCCACAAAATCAAGTTGACATCCTGAGTCAGCTAGCAATGGTGGTGCATTCTAGCTGAGGGAGCAGCAGGTTGCCAGTGATATTTTAAATTAAGAAGTGATTTCCTTTTAAATTATGAGAACTGTTTGTGGTGGAGAACTGATGTGTTCAGTTCAGGTGATAGTTGTAGATAACTTTCTGACACAGCCAAACTCCTGGAACAAGCAAAGGTGGCCAGCGTGGACTCCATGGACTTAAAGAAGTGGACTTCAGTCTGAGGTTTTGAGTCTTCTCCAGCTAGAGGAATTGTGTTGAAATGGGACTTTCAGTTAAAAATTCGGGTTGCCAAAAGCTGTTTCCATACAACTGGGAACTTGTTTGGTGTCACCACCTTAAGTACAGGAGGAATAAAATCTATTTTTCAACTCTGTCAGTTCTGTTGAGTGTTGCAACTTGCTCCTTGTTTAATGTCAAGTGCTGTAGTGTCTCCCTGTTACTTCTCGGTGTCCTGGGGTACAGCCATTTGTGTCACTGACTGTTCTACCAGGGTTCTAGTTCCTGCTGATCAGGACTATCCATTTCTGTAGATTTAAGCTAAAAGGCTTTATAGGAAGTAACTGAAGCTGCTTTTCTCCATTCCTCCTTCTGCCTTTGCTTTTATCTAGTCACTTTTTTCATAAGTAGGGACAGGTCTTGTGATCCTTCTCCTCATCCTTCCACAGGAGGGTACAGCAGGTGAGAAGTGGATGAGTAGTGTAGGCCAGCTGGGTCAGAGGGTGCTGTGTTGGATCAAGAACAGCTGCTTTGCTTTTCAAAGGTGTGATGTTGCAGGTAACACATTTTGTTAGACTATTGCAACTTCAGTGATCTCTTTCTGCACAGGAAGAGAATCTCCCAGCTGCTTTCAGTAGCTTCAGAGGCTCAGTGAGGTGGTGAAGTAAATGGTTGTAGAAATTTGCAGCTGAGCCTCCTTGTGATGTGTAGTGGTGAACAGTGATGTTAATGTTCCCTTTCTGAGACTTGTTTTATCTTGTTAGAGGTGTGGAAAAGTGTGAAACACTGGGAATTGGTTCTTAATTCACTGGTGTTCAGGATCACAAGGAATTGGTTCTTAGTTCACTGGTGTTCAGGATCACAAGGAATTGGTTCTTAGTTCACTGGTGTTCAGGATCACAAGGAATTGGTTCTCAGTTCACTGGTGTTCAGGATCACAAGGAATTGGTTCTTAATTCACTGGTCTTCAGGATCACAGGGATGCTCCAGTGCAATATTTAAGAGCAAGAATGCTTCACTTTTTTTAGTCAAGCAGGATTTTTTTCAGTGGAATTGTGCAAAAATGAAGAGGCAGTTCAGAGCAGTTTCAAGCCATGTTTGGAATGGGTTGCTGAGATGAAGGTTTAGCAGGATGTTACATACTGAAGTATTTAAGGCTACTGGAAGAAAGAGAGCAAAGATAGACACAACCACCTAAAATGTTGTGGAACTGTCTGTCTCCCATTGGCAGCCTAAACTAAAACAGTTTGTTTCAGATGTGCTCTTTTCACTTGTTGACGTGGATTTTCAGTGCAGTTTCTTTGAAGCACATTTAAATGTTCCTCCTGTAAGGAGGAGAGTTTGGAAGAGGTTTCAAAACCATGGACTCACAGCTGCACTCTTTGTATAATCCTTCACAGTTATTACCCAAACATCTCGGGAAAGGAGCTGGAGACTGCAGTTTCGGTTTTCCTTCTGGCTCCTCCTGAACATCATACTCAACCCTACTGGTGGATCTATGCAACCAGGTTACCCACACCTGTGGTTAACTGCTTTTGTGTGTGCCTTTGCCTTGCTGAACTTCATTTTGATGCTCAGTTACTCATAGCATGACAGGATTGGACACCAAGTGGTGTGATAAATGGACCTCTGAGTTTACTCTGGAGCTGTAGCATAAAGTACTGAGGTTTTCAGTGTTGATGCCAAGCTCAGCTGGCTTGGCTGGCTTATTTTATTGGTGATGGTGCTTTCAGCCTGTTCCTGGCAGCTCTTTCCCTGTCTGAGGGGCTGACAGCAATTCAGGATCCAGTGTGGTTGATTTTTCTTAGCATGTAGCCTTGATGTGAACCTTTGGGCTCTGGAGGGATTTAAAATACAGGGAGGTGAGACTGGATTGCTGCAAAGTACATGCTAAATGAATAATCTTGTTCTGCTGACTACACACAGCCCATTCCATGGCCTTGATCTTATCCCAGGCTCGTGAACTCTGGTTCCTGAATGGACTTTCAGTGTCATTTAAAAAAGTGATTAACAACTGAACTTTAAAAGCTTGGTTGGTACAATTAATGTTACCTCTGTGGTACTATGGTGCAAAGAGCTTGGCGGGATTCCTTGACTGGGAGGAAGAAACAAGTGTTTGAAACAGTGAATTTTTACCCTGCTGTTTTGAGCATTGCTTCATGTTCCAACAGGGCCAGGACTTTGTGTTGGTTACTTGTGTGTGTAGATCTCCTGCCCTCTCCTGGGGAAAAGGATTTCTTCTCTCTTTCAGATGTGTTTATGTCCAAGATCTGATCTGCCTTTCAGGAGGTTCTAACAGTTACATTTTCTATGTCTCTGTATTTTTCCTCGAGTGTTTTAGAGATGCTTAAAACTGGAAGTTACTTGTTGAGCAACATTTGTTTTGTGTGCTCCTCTGTTCCACCTCTCCTCAAAGCATTTGTTCTGAGCAGCTCTGGCTCCCCACTCCTTCCTTGCTCGTGTTTCTTGGAAGTTTGATTGTGTTTGTAGTTCGTTTCACGTGAAATAAATTGTGTGTGCTCTTCTGTAACCTTACTGCCAGACAGTATTCCAGTATTTGTGCTTCTGAGCAGGCACATCTAGAGTTGAAACCTCGCCTGAAATGTTGCAAGATGGTTTTGCTCAATCTGTATTTTATGGTTTAATGTTCCCCCCCCCCCCCCCCCCCCCCCCCCGCCTTTGGTTGCTAAAACTGCTGGTGTCTGGTGGTGTTAGTCCTCATTTGAATTCCAAACCATGAAAGCCATGAAGAGCTTCAGATGTAAGGAGAGGGAAGGATAAACATGAACACAAACTTCTTGATTGCAGTGGGATTAAAAAAATGATCAAGTTGCCTTTATGGAGATCCTCAGAGCCAAAAAAAACTAGTAATGTTTTGTTAAACAGAATCAACCGTGTACAGAAATCCATTCTGAAGCTGGTGATGTGTATAGAGAAGAGAATGACTTTTGTATCTCTGGTAGAGCTCCTTTGAAAGCTGCTGGACTTGTATGGGACACTTTGTAAATGGGACTGGAACCGTCAATAAAATTGTACAGACAACTTGCCTCGGAGCTCTGCTCAGGCTCTTCCCTGGCTGTGCCCTGTGTGTGTGTGGGGGGGCTTCAGTCTGTGGACACACACAAGCAGGTGTCATGATCATATCCTGTGAGAAGATAATCAGAAAACTTCATGAAGAGAAGAAGAAAGTGCAGTGGGTACTGCTGGGAAAGCTTTGGGGCAGCAGTTTAGGGAGTAGTTAAGTGATATTTTTCAGGCTTAGGTTGGGAGGGAGGCCAAAGTGTGTCCCTTGTGCTCAAGCAGCTGAAAGGGTTTTCTTTCCTTGCTATACAGGAGATGCAGAAGCCCAGGGCAGGGACTCGGAACTAGATGATCTTTAAGGTCCCTTCCCCCCAAACCATTCCATGATTCTATGTACAGCAAAGGGGGAAACTGACAGAGGGCTGGGGTGAGGTTGGATGTTTTTAGCTTCTCCAGGGAGCTGCTCTGGCAGGGAGGTTGGACTAGATGATCTTTCAAGGTCCCTTCCAACCTCTAACGTTCTGTGATTCTTACTCTGTGAAGGGAAAACCTTTTATTAGGTTCCCCTCGTGTTGTTTGTGGTCCAGCAGAGGGAGCCTCTGGCTTGGCTTTTGCATAGGTCCTACATAAACAGCTATTTGTCTGAATTCTTAGCCTAAAGAGGGCTCTCAGAGTCCTCCCTGGCTGGTTGTAGGAACTGTCCTGTGGAACCTTTGTTTCCAGGCAGTAGCAAAGCTCTGTAGGGCGTATCAGTGTCAGGGCTTTGATCCTTGGCTAAAAGAATCCTGCTCAGGGAGCACTTTGCGCAGGGCCATCAGCTAACTGGTGTCACCACCCAGAGATCTTCACTAAATCCCCTTCAAAACACTGCTGTCTTCAGGTGTTAGTTTGGGGCTTGGAGATCTACTACTACTGACAGAAACTTTGTGCTTAAAACTTGCCATAAGTTGTCTCATTTTTAGTGTGGGTTTCTTGAGCCATTGCTGTGGTTTGGACCTGTGAAAATCCTGCTTGCTACAGAAGGAAACACATGCCGTGTGCTGCTGGAAAAGGAGTGGTAACAGAAAATTCCCGTGTTGCCCACGTGAATTTCACAGAATCACAGAAACATTCACTGTGGAAAAGACCCTCAGGATCACCAAGCCCAACCCAGAACCCTACTCTACAAGGTTCACCCCTAAACCTTATCCCCAAGCACCACATCCAAACCACCTTTAAAAACCTCCAAGGTTGGTGACTCCACCACCTCCCTGGGCGGCACATTCCAGAGCCTGACCACTCTTGCTGCAAGAAAAGTTTTCCTCGTGTCATAGAATCATAGAATCAATAAGGTTGGAAAAGACCTCAAAGATCATCAAGTCCAACCTGTCACCCAAGACCTCATGACTACTAAACCATGGCTTCAAGTGCCACTTCCAATCCCTTTTGTGAACTGTGTCCAGTTCTGGGCCCCTCAGTTTAGGAAGGACATTGAGACACTTGAACGTGTCCAGAGAAGGGCAACAAGGCTGGTGAGAGGCCTTGAGCACAAGCCCTATGAGGAGAGGCTGAGGGAGCTGGGGCTGTTTAGCCTGGAGAAGAGGAGGCTCAGGGGCGACCTCATTGCTCTCTACAACTACCTGAAGGGTGGTTGTAGCCAGGAAGGGGTTGGCCTCTTCTCCCTAGCAACCAGCACCAGAACAAGGGGACACAGTCTCAAGCTGCACCAGGGGAAGTTTAGGCTTGAGGTGAGGAGAAAGTTCTTCACCGAGAGAGTGATTCGTCATTGGAATGGGCTGCCCGGGAGGTGGTTGAGTCTCCATCCCTGGAGGCGTTCAGGAGGGGACTGGATGTGGCACTTGGTGCCATGGTCTAGTTGTGAGGTTGTGGTTACAGGTTGGACTCGATGATCTTCAGGGTCTCTTCCAACCTTGGTAATTTTATTCTATTCTATTCTATTCTTTTATATAGTGAATAGTATGGCACCCATTCCTACAGGTCAAAATCATGTCCAGTCTAAACCTCTCCTGGTGCAGTCTGCAGGCCATTCCCTCTTGCTCTACCACTAATTACCTGTGAGAAGAGACCAGCACCAACCTCTCCACAACCTCCTTTCAGGTAGCTGCAGAGAGTGATGAGGTTTCCCCTCAGCCTTCCCTCTGATTTGGTTGCTCTGCTTTCAGGGTTCTCTGTTGTGTGCTGCACTTTTTGGCTTCGTCTTTGGCTGTGGCAGAGCCTGGTTTGAGCTAGCACAAGACACTGCTCAGTGCTCTCTTTCCCCTGTCAAGCAACGATGTTTTTCCAGTGAAAGCCCCCGAAGGGTCAGTGGCCTTGCTTGTATCGGAAGCAGCTCTCTCCGTTTAGCACTGCAAGAGAGGCTGAGGCAAGCAGTCTGCAACTGATTTCAAGTGCCAGTGGAGCTGGTTTAACACGGACGAAGATGCAGCGAGTGAGCCTTGCAGGCTCTTACCTGACCTTTGCTGCTCTTCATTATGGAAGTCATGCTGAATCAGATGTGATCCATGCTTCCAGGGAGAAAACCAACAGGCAACAGGGTCCCAGCTCTCCCTAGTTCTTCAGAAAGCTTTCCAGTGGCCTCCAGTGGTGCTGGGTGCCACAAGAACAATCAAGGAGCACTTCTGCTATGAGGACAGGCTCAGGGAACTGGGGTTGTTCAGCCTGGAGAAGAGAAAGCTCCAGGGAGACCTAATAGCAGCCTTCCAGTACCTGAAGGGGGCTGCAAGAAGGATGGGGAGAGTCTATTTACAAAGGCCTACAGTGACAGGACAAGAGGGCATGGCTTAAGCTGGAGAAGAGCAGATTTAGATTGGATGTTAGGAACAAGGTTTTTACCGTGAGAGTAGTAGAACACTGGAACAGGTTGCCCAGGGAGGTAGTTGAGGCCCCTTCCCTGTAAATATTCAAGGTGAGGCTCAGTGAGGCCCTGGGCAACCTGATCTAGTTGAAGATGTCCCTGCTGACTGCAGGGAGGTTGGACTGGATGAGCTTTGGAGGTCCCTTCCAGCCTGGAGCTTTCTGTGACTCTACAAGAAGCAGCCAGAACCAGAGCATCTCACAGCAGACAGGCTGCTTGCAAACTCTCATCTAGACAAGGGCAGTTGGGGAGGATAAAAGTCACATCTTTATAATCTGAAAGGTGATTTACTGAGGAGGCAGCTTGTGCACCTTGTTTAGGATAGTCTAAACCTGTTAGCTCTGAGTGAAGGTGGTGTTGTGAAAGCACTAAACGTTCCATGCCAGCTAATAGGTGGATCAGGCACGAGAATAATCAGCTTCATTTAATTTCCCTACTTATCTGATTTGTAATTCCTTACTGCCATCAATTTCTGTCAAAATGAGCTGTCAGGGAGAGCAAAACATTTCCAAACCTCCTTTCAGGACACTCAATATTTTTGTAATATTGTTTTTTGCTCTTTTTGGAGCTTTTTCCTTCTGTCAAAGATTTGTTTAACCTCATCCTGGAGCCTCTGTGCGAGATGCTTCCCTCCGTTCTTATTGCAGTCAGCACTTTGTTGTCTCATGCAAAATGGGTTAATACTGGAACCATCAAGCTCTGTTTCTGGTGGTTTTGCAGTCCCAGGCACCAGCCTGAAGCCTCAGCATTCACTGGAAACATGCAGGAGAAGCAGGCAGCCCCGTTCAGAGTGTTGTAAATTAGTTCCAGTCTCCAAGAGCCTGCTGTAACTAATTGATATGACCTGGAAGTGGATAAGTCCATAACAGTAAGATCAGCTTCTCCTCTAGTAATTTGACAAACAGAACCTTTGTTTTAAAGTCCCATGTAGGCTTCATACCCCATTTGTTCCTCTGTGATGGGCAGCATTTCCACATGGAAGTGATAATGATTTCCCAGATTTCTGCTGATTTGTGTGGCAGGTGCCTTAATTTATTAATGCCAGAAGAAGGGAGAGACTCCACAGCAACAACAAAAACCCAGGGCCCCTGGCAGCTACCCTATCTCAAAGCTGATCTTGATCCAGTTATGTTGCTGGGTTTGACCACCACTTAAAAACTTGATGTATCCATGCAAAATGTTTTCTTCTAACAACCCCTTCTGCAGAGAGAATCCTGTTGGTACAGACAGCGGAAGTGTTGCTGTGTACATTTAACAGCATCTTTTTCATCCAGGTGGGTGAAAAATACACTGCAGAGCAAAGGTTAATGTGTACCAAACCTGTTTCGTCTTGTGTGCAGTGTGTTTGAAGCAGCAAACACAGAATAATCTGGGCTGTCCTTCAAACAGAATGCTTTGGGTGAAGTTTTGCAGCTTCACTTAGCCTGTGCTCACAGTATTGAACAGCCTCGGTATGCCCAAGCTGTTTATGATGATATTTAGGAACCCTGGATGTTCTCTCAGGACACTATTTACTAAACAGCACAGGTATCCCTCCTCCTGCTCTCTAACAGATGGACAGGAAGACTGCTGCTCTGTGGGTCTGATGGCTCTCATTCCTACAGGCACGTGGAACTCAAGAAATGGTGGTGTGGGGCTTGCTGTGCAGTGGTTGCTGTTAGAAACTCCCCATTTCAGCGTGGGGTTACTGTTGTAGGGGTGATTTTAGGCAGTCACTGCAGGTAAACACCATGCTGCTTTCTCTGCAGGAGTGATTTGGGGACTTTCTTTCTCTTCCCAGCCCCTTCCAAGCCTGTAGCCCACGCCCTGCCACCTCTCCCATCCCTGTGGCTCACAAGCCTGCCAGGCTCTACAACGGTCTCAGGGTGAATATAAAACTCTCCAGTGGTGACTGGGGAGAGCCCAGTCCCCTATTTGTTTGTGCCCTAGTGGGATGTGAACCTTGGTCTTCAAGGGTGAAAGGTTGAGCACTGTATGTCTTGTTTACCTGTGCTTGTCAGATAATGTTTGCCTTTAATCTATTAAGCAGACACACCATTTTGTCCCATGGTAGCTTAATTACTACCAAACCACACATGAGCCACCGATGCCAGCAGACAAGAAGAGTCAAAGCCTGGATTGTCAGCCCAGAGGAATTCAGCAAAGCATCCCCCACCTCCTGGGTCTGATAGAAACATCTTTCCACAAGAGCTGCAATGTCTGCCTGATTTACACACAGCTTCAGCCCTGGGATGCGGTCACGTTGGATGGCTTTCATATGAGCCGAGGGCGAACGAGGTATTTATGAGGAGGAATGAGGAGATCCCAATCTACCAGTGGATCTGGAAATCTGGATTTCACAGCATCACAGAAGCCCAGGCTGGAAGAGACCCCAAGGCTCATCTGGTCCAACCTTTCCTATTTGATTCTTTTGGAAGTTGTTAAAGACCAAAACCCCATAGATGCAAGAGTGAATTCAACCATCAGAGCCACTGCTGCCTTTCAACACCTTTGAGGCTTTTCTCTTTGCTGCAGCTATTACACTGAGACATTTGCATGTCATTGCATACCAAAGCCATTTGGACTTAATTTCTGGCACTGCTGCAGAGCTGTTGTATTCATTAATCAGCCAAGGTACACGGCTCGGTGCATGCCATGCCAGGGCTGCTTCACAGACACAATAGGATGGAGAAGATACAGCAACACAGCTGCTAAACATCTTTACCAGCCAAGAGTTAGTCACACTTCTGGAGTTTTAATTGAATTACCTTTGACAGTGAACAGCAAACCTGGTGGGTGATCTCCTAAATTTAACTGATGAATGGGCTCCCGAAAATCAATTAGCATCTAGGGCTGTGAGCATGAACACATCCTGCCGCTCCGCGGGGACCGGAGCGGCGGCAGAGTGACAGCAGCAAATGTGAGACAAAGTGAAAGCAGGCATCCCCTGCCGCCGCTGACCCCTGCTACCCACATGAAAGAAAAACAGGAGTCTAACAGGAGCTGAAAGAATCTGAAGCTAAATCATCGGAGCTCTGCTTTGCACAACTGATCGAGGATGCTTCTAAACTCTTTGATTAATGCTGGGCAATATATTAAGAGCGAGATGCAGCGAAGCAAGGAGGCTACGGCTAAGTACCTGCTCTGCATCGCTGCCCCAAGCTGTAAGAAACATCGCCTATGGGCTTTTAGGTGCTCCGGGCTGCAAGTAGCCCAGAGGAATTAGCTATCTGCCTTTCTTTTGCCTCAGTGATAGGGTCCTGAAGACCCCCAGCCTTTTGGAGGGCTGGCTGTTATCTGAATAATCAACTGATGGCAAAATGCAGGCTGGAGGTTCCTCTGACCTTTGCCTCGTCGCAACCCGACTCCGTGCACGTTCAGCTAGAGCATGTAATGAGCTACAGATGCCACAGGTCGGCTAATTGAATACACACAGACATTGGGGGAGCTTACGGGCTCTGACACACGGGTGGAGGCAGAAAGCTCTCCATTTGGGCTGCTCTCTTTGGGTTTGTGCCTTCTCTTCACCCTGTTTTGCAGGAGGACCAGATACGTGCTTCCTCGGGAGCAAATCCATGCAAAGGTTTGATTTGTTTGGGCTGAATGTTGACTGAAGTGAAGACTCAGTCTGGGCTATACCACACGCGAGTTTTATTTTCTGTTGTAGTTGAAATGAAAAGGAAAATGTGTTGAGCCCAACAAACCCACACCGAATCCTGTCCAACAGCCCTTACAGGCACTGCCACAGGAGACTGAGATTCAAAACCTTGTTTTCTCTGGGTGATTCCTCCCCATGTCCACCTTCCCAGAGTGCTGGTGCCCTGGGTACCAGTTTGCAGGATGTTTTGGAGGGCACAGCAGAGCTCTGCTTTCTTTGCTTCTTGAGGGGCTAGCATGGAGAGCATAGAATGATTTAGGCTAGAAAAGACAAGGGTTTATTTTTAGGTAAATGTTATTAAGTAATACTCTGTAAGGAGAAATGCTGAAGGGCTCAGCAGCGAGCATGGCTCTCATCTCACCAGGCAACACAGCAGAGGTGAATCCATGCTGCTGTTGCAGGTAAGCAGGAGCATTTAGCTCGTCCTCAGCCAAACCTCCATCTGCTCACCCCACGCTTCCCATGGGATGTGGGAGCCTGTCAAGCGTTGTGAGCTTCTTGCCAGGTTAAAGTCATCCCTTCCCTCAAGGCAGGCATCACCTCCCAGCATCGATGCTGCAGCTGCCCTGAGCCTGCAGTGCCTTCCCCTCTCTTTCCTTCTTTCAGAGTTGCCCTAAGCTTTCCCTCTGAAGCCCAGCTGCTGGGTCAGCTCCTACAGCCCAAGCCAACACGGTGCTGACAGCCACGCTGCAGAGATCAACTTCAAACACCACCTCCACCCCCCCACCCCCCCAGTTTTGTGTCCCATCCAAGTGTTTGGCTGCAAGGCGAAGGCAGGGGAGCAGGGCTCCCTTCCCTCAACGGGATTTCATGCGCGGCATCCGTCTCGATTTGGGAAACAAAAAAGCAAGGGAAAGACAACAGCTCCAAACCTTCCCAGTGCACCAAGTGAGAAATGTGGCTTTCATTTGGCCAACTAATCGCTTCCAGCTGAAGCAGCCATTAAAAACAGTTGAAGAATTACAATGTAAATAGATTAATGCAGACAAAGCAACATGTGCGCTGCTCCGTGTCTTCTCCTTACCTACAGAATGCTTGGGCAGTGACACACTGTTGGTCTAAGCCACTTGTTAGGCCCTGTGCTAATCAGCTGAAATTAAATAAACACATCTGATAAAAAAAAAATAATAAATGACTGTTGTGTTTGAAAGCTGATGCACCCATGGAATTTGCTCTGGGAGATAATTACAGCTGATTAAGTAATGAAGAAGTCATTCCGATGGTGAACGGGAAGAGCCCAGGGCACGGGGAAAGGGCGCCGAGTGTGCTGTCCACTGCTCGTGAAGGGATGAGCCAAAGCTGCAGGAAGGTCTATGGGTGGGGAATGATCCTGAAGAGGAGTTTTACAACCCCAGGAGTCTTCGGTGACAGGCTGAAAAAGGGCTGGAAAATCAGTGCTTTGCTCTTGGAAGAGCACGTGCCTAGACTGTCCATCCACCATCCCCTCTTCCCACCCAAGGGGTCAATCTCTTCCCTCAGACTTGGCCTTTCAACTCAAACAGGGCATGGAACTGCTCACAGAGCAGCCAAGTAAGAGGTAAAAAGGGATGGATCTGCCTGTTATTTCTAATGTTGTATCTAAATAACATTGTTTAACAATTACATTTAACCCAGCAATCCCTCTCTCAGGCTGAGCAGATCAAGACACCTTCTGACATGGAGAATGTTCCCTGGGTAGCCTTTTTTAATACTCATTCTTAAAGCAACTTGTTATTAGAATGATAATCTTGACTGAGAGCCTAAAGCAAGGGAGGGGTTTCCAAAATAAAGAATAGATGTGAAGGCATTTTTGCATCCTCTTCCTTCTCCACAAGGCCTCTTGGTAGGAGCTTCATGGTCATTGAGATATCTAAGGGGCTAAAAGACACAAATAAGTGAAGGACACTCTTCCAAAGCAGAGGATGTTAATGATGAGAACAAAAAGCCCTAGTTAGTCACCAGTGAGCTTGATCATCACCTCCAAGGTGATGGAGAGGCTGTGTTTGGGGCCATGTCTCGGTGCTGGGCTCACTCTTACAGGGTGGGTATCTGCAGAAAAACATTATCCAAAATAGACTGGTAACCAAGAGGCTGCCCCAATTTGCTCCTCCCCGGCACCTTCCAGGTGTTACCTCATATCTCAGCAATGAGGATGTGCTGCTTGCATGTGTTTTATAGTGATGAGGAGAAGCTGAGGGAACTGGGGGTGTTCAGGTGGAGAAAAGGAGGCTGAGAGCAGACCTCATTGCTCTCTACAACTCCCTGGAAGGAGACTGGAGTGAGGTGGTTTCTCCCAAGTAACAAGTGACAGAATGAGAGGAAACAGCCTCAGGTTATATTAGAAGAGGTTTAGGTTGGACATATGGAACAATTTTTCCCCAAAAAGGGTTGTTAGTCCCTGGATCAGGCTGCCCTGGCAGTGGTGGAGTCCCCATCCCTGGAAGGATTGGAAAGCTGTGTAGATGTGGTACCGAGGGACATGGTTTAGTGGTGACCTGGCAGTGCTGGCTCAACGGTTGGACTTGATGATCTTAAAGTCTCTTCCCCTGAGTGGTTCTGTGATTCCACAATCTTCTTGTAAACCCCAGCAGCACCGCCGATCTTCTCTGCACATCTGTGCAGCTTAAACAGGCGCAGATCCAGTGTAGCCAAAGAGCTCTTTGCTCTGGGAACAGCCTGAGCATCTCCCCAGAGGCTTGGCTCCAACCAAGCATTTACAGCCTGCTTACGTACCAAATGCCATGGCTGCTGTCCCTGGCTCCTGAGGTGCCTGTGGGAAAGCTGAAACCATTCCCTGCTGTTGGTTTCACTGGTGGATTTCTGGAGACTTCAACAGGAGGTGTTGCACGCGTTGGCATCTGCAGGAACTGTGAACCTGAAAGAAGGTTTGCTCCGGTGTCAGGGAGATTCCTGCTCTCCTGAGTGCTGCAGACATGAAACAAACTCTTTATCACATCTTCCTCTGGTAAACAGAATGAATTGTCACAGGGAGCTGTATTCTTAACCTGGCTCCTCCACAGCTCCTTTCCCCAGGCATTTCTGCAGCCCTTTCCCCACCTATTTTCTTTAGCACATTCACATCCTTTAGCATCTCACCAAAACACATGTTGGAGTCCAGATTAGCCCCTATGAAATGGAAATCACTTGGGGTGTGGAGGGGGGCGGGGGAAGTGGAATATTATTCTTGATCCTGAATTGAAATATTAGAAGCTGCCTCCTGAATTGTACTGCGGGGCTAACGGAGCCGTAATTGAGACCGAAATTGGTCGGCTATTTTCGGTACAGCCTGCAGAGAGCCGGGGCTCATTCCCATTTGTGCCGCTGGAAATCCCCACCCATCAGCTCAAATTCTGCTCTGCCTGCACCTTCGGGCTGAGGAGTGCCTCCCCGGCTCCTTCCTCCCCAGAATGATGATAAATGACAGCTCGTCAGCCTCCCAGCCTGGCGCTCGCTGCTCGCCAGCCAGCTGAGGGGCAGGCGAGCAGGGGCTTCTCCCAGAAAGCTGATTGACAGGTGGGGTCAGGGTGGGGGAAGCATTTGTTGGACCCTGTCAGATCACAGGGAGCTGCTGACAGCTCGCACTGCAGTCCGCTTCCTTCCCTCACCGGCCAGATTTATGCTGCGATTGGGTGGGTGCTAATTCAACTTGGATTGCTTAGAACAGCCTGGAAGGGGGGGGCCGGGCGGAAAATCACCCCCATATGACAATGTGCTGCTTTAAATCTCATTCCTTGC
Source organism: Picus viridis (assembly GCA_033816785.1). Classification (NCBI taxonomy): domain Eukaryota; kingdom Metazoa; phylum Chordata; class Aves; order Piciformes; family Picidae; genus Picus; species Picus viridis. The sequence goes on along the minus strand of CM066580.1, from coordinate 21,420,724 downwards.
TCTCCAGGCACTGTCTAGAGGTGGCTGGGTTTCTCTGGAGGGGCAATTAAAGATGGCCAGTTCTGGGCTCCCTGCTTAAGAAACACAGGGAACTACTGGCAAGAGTCCAGTGGAGGATACAAAGATGCTGAGGGTACTGGGACATCCCTCTGATGAGGAAAGGCTGAGAGATCTGGGGCTGTTTATCTTGGGCAAGAGCAGACTGAGAGGGGATCTGATCAATGCTATTCAATATCTAAAGGGTGGGGGGCAAGAGGATGGCACCAGACCCTTTTCACAAACCAGAAACGAGGAGTTTCAATCTGAACCGGAGGAGAAACTCCTTTGCTGTGAGGGTACTGGAGCCCTGGAACAGGCTGCACGGAGAGGTTGTGGAGTCTCCTTCTACAGAGAGATTCCAAACCTGCCTGGATGTGATCCTGGGCAACCCCTCTCAAGCTGGGAGTCTTGAGATTCTGTGATGTGATGCTTCTTAACACTTCAAAATCCTTAAGCAAAGTCGACGTGAGCTTTTGTTCCTCAAGCCAGCATCATATAGTAGCAGATGATCAGAAATCAGCTCAGAAAGCTGCTTACTGACCAGAACAGGCAATAACAGGACGTGCCTAGTGTAGGATGGGTCTCCTGCAGCTGCTGGGCTGGAGCATGCTATGAGGAGCTTCCAAGTGCAATTAAAAAAGTGCCCAAGGGCCATGACTTTCTGCACAGCTCTTCCAGAGCAGCAGAAATCTCCCAGGAATATGTTCCATGGATCTGTCACAGGCAGTACAGTGCAAAGGGCAGGAAACCTTCCTGAAACATTAATCAATGGATTAATCAGGGAATGTTTGGTGTTGGAAGGGACATCTAAAAGTCATTGAGTCCAACCCCCTGATTAATGGTTAATGAGAGCCACTGTCTTTCGGACGGTCCTCCTGCTAGCAGCCAGAACCAAATAAGAAGTCAATAGTGAATAACTCAAAGCAATCAAACTTTTAAACCTTCTCACTTGGTGCACTGAAAGCCAAACCAGTCTGACATGTCATGGTGAAACAGCAACGCTACAGCAGAAAGGGGCAGAGCAGGATGGGCAGCCAAAGGAAAATAGGCTGAGTGCCCTGATGGCACTGATCCATCACTGGTCACCTCCGAACAGAGGGTGCTGAGCTCCCACTCCTGCTTGGGGAAACAGGAAGAGCTGAGAGCACTGAAGGAAAAAACCAACAAACCTTCGCTGCTCCATTCCTGTCTGGATCTCTGATCCTGGATCAGGCTGCAAACACAACCCAGCAGGCGTACCCTGGGCTTCTCTCTGCCTTTGCAGAATGGAGGTGAGGCAGGGTCTCTTCCAACCCCGCTCCAGGTGATTCATACATCCACAGTGAAGCCAACATTGCTGTGGTTTGGCTCAGCTCTGCTCACTCTGGGCTTGATTTTGGGCAGTGCTGACCATCTGCAGCCCAGGAGCATCTGTGAGGTGACCTGTGCAAGGTGTGAGGTCAACTCAGTCCACAGTGGCTGTCATCTGCCCACGTTTACAAATGCCATGGAAAAGAAACTCATCAAGGCGAGATGGGAAGGAAACAGGTCCTGTTTCTGCCTTCTGCTAGAGTCCTTCAGCATCAAAATGGTTTAAAGACAAGCCCAAAAGGAGACAAAAAGGGCTGCAGCAAGGGCATTTCCCAGAGGAGCTCCTCGGTTTGCAGCAGGAGCAAGGCAAAATACAAAGTGAGATTAACTAAACAAAATGTATGGAAAGAGAAAAAGAGGCAAATGGTGTGTGAGAAGCCAGGTCACACTGGGCAATGTGCTTGGTGGCTACTGGTTACTGGAAAAACAAAGGGGCCAGATGGCAGCCCCTCTCCAGAGCGGGGCTGTGTGCTGGGAGGGAGCAAAATTCCTCCCTAAATCTCAATTCCAGACTTGGGATCTCCCCGTGAAAGGGTCCTGGCAGCACCATGGATGCTGCCAGCCTCAGTTTGAAGCCTCAGGACAAGGAATCCTCTCTGCTTCTCCTCAGCTTTCTCTGCTTTGTGCTTCTGATGCTATTGTTCTGATGGTTGTTTTAAACCCAAACTGCTGATGTCAGTGCTGGAAGCCAAAGCGAGGGAAGGTGTGAGCTGGCCCTGGCTGCTCTCAGCAGTCCTTGCTCTCACCTTGATGCTCTTTCAAGGCTGTTATTTTTCTTGCAAAATGCCTCAGAATCCATAGTGGTAAAGCACACAAATCAGAGAAATATTCATCTGTGGGCTCCTGTGCCAGAAAAAGAAAGGTAAAATCCTTGATGGAAAAATCAATGCTGTAAGCTAAAACCAATGAACCTGAACTTCCAACCCAAAGCAAGCTTCCTCTTGCTTTAACCCTCTGAACAAAGAAATCCATGTTACCTTTCATTTGCTATAATTGTGGTTAATTCTCTCTCAATACCACCAGCATTGAATATTTTAATGATGCACAAACCAAAATCTTAAGAAGAAACTGTTTCCACTACGTCAGCAAGGAGGTGGGAAGGGGATCCTGGGAGGAAGAGAGGGAAGGAGGGAAGAGGGCACAGAGTTGGAAACAAAAGTGCACTGATTTGCTGGATAATAAATATTGCCCAACTAATGAAGCAATGGACAGATTTGGTCCTGTCACTGAAGGTTGATAATGATGTTAAATTCTCTTTTTCACATCACCCCAGAGAGAATTAACACCATCATGGATGGAACAAAGTGCTGCCAGGGACACTTTAAAATAGCGGAATCCAAGAGCTGCATCCCAGCAGGAGAGGATGGTGCTGAAGCCCCAGGAGGAGGCTGGGTGGATGGGTGCAGAAACCACGAACCAGCTATGGCAGCAGTTTTGTTCTCAGTAAGGGTTAGGGGGTTTGAGAGGGCTTGCTGCATCCTGCAGGGACCATCTGAGTGCCAGGACCTCCAGCCCCATGACACCAAGACAGAAGTGGGACAGCAAGGATGAGGATCCACCATCTGGACATGGTGGTGGTATCTAGGGAGCAACACAGAGTAAAAATCTTCTGAGTTGTGCTTCAGCATTGGAAACATGCACAAATTGCACCAGTACAGGTTAGGGGTTGGTCTGATGGAAAGCAGCATTGCAGAGGATGACCTGGGAGTCGTGGTGGACAGCAAGGTCCCCTTGAGCCAGCAATGTGCGCTCATGGCCAAGAAGGCCAGTGGTCTCCTGGTGTGTAGCAAGAGGAACGTGGCCAGCAGTTCGAGAGAGGTTCTTCTTCTCCTCTACTCTGCCTCAGTAAGGACACACCTGGAATGCTGGGCTCCAGTTCCAGTTCTGGGATCCCCAGTTCAAGAGACACAGGGAACTACTGGAGAGAGTTCAGCAGAGGTTGTGAAGATGCTGAGGGGCCTGAAGCACCTCTGGGAGGAGGAAAGGCTGAGACCCCCTGGGGCTGTTTTGCCTGGAGAAGAGCAGCCTGAGAGGGGATCTCCTCAACGCTGTTCAATACCTAAAGTGTGAGGAGCAAGATGCCAGAATCAGACATTTGGCAGTGGTTCTCAGTGACAGAACACGGGGCAATGGGCACAAACTGGAACCCAAGATGTTCCATCTGAACAGAAGGAATAACTTGTTTGGTGTGAGCGTGCTGGAGACCTGGAGCAGGCTGCCCAGAGAGGTTGTGGAGTCTCCTTCTCTGGAGAGATTCCAAATCCACCTGGACATTGCGATCCTGGGCAAGCTGCTGTGGGTCCCTCTGCTTTAGCAGCAGGGTTGGACTGGATGATCTCCAGAGGTCCCTTCCAGCCCCCACCATGCTGTGCAATTCTGTGCAATTAAGGAGATGCCATTTCATAACCCTTTGGACACGCTGACAGGGTTCTCTCAGCCCGCGCTGCGGGGACACGGAGGGACAGATGAAACAAATTACGGGATTGCAGCCCTGCCTCCCTCGCTTCCTCCCGGCTGCGCCCCGAGGCTCCCCCTGTCCTGAGGAGCAGACACATGGCAGCTCGGCACGGCCCCGGCATCGCCCGGGGAGAGAGGTGTCTCCTTGCAAGGAAAACACCGCGGGGCAGGTGCAGGGGCTGGGAAAGGAGCCCTTCGGAATTAGCAGCCGGGAGGGATTTGCTCTCCGTTTATCGATCGGTGTAAGCAAAAAGTCTGCCGGGTTGAGACGGTGAAGCATCCTGGGCTGGAGAGTGCTGAAGAATACCAAAAGCATGACCAAGGAGTTAACGTGCAGCTTAGAAACATGCTGCAGGGAGAAGTCGAGGGGAAGCAAACAAACCCCAAAACAGATTCATCTCCGACTCTCCCGTCAAGCCAAGGAATCCGCTGATGTAAACACGGGGATTGGGACCGGCCACATGAAACAAAGCTCTGCTTTCAGTGGCACCTGGGGATGGCGAGATGGAAGCAATTGCTCTTTAACGAAGATATTGTTGTGTGGCTGAGGCTTTGGGCCGAGCAGCAATCTCTGCTGCCTGGGAAAAGCGGGGATTAAGTTTCAGAGGAGAAACTGCCCCGTTTTTAAGGCAAAGCTCAGCTGGTGTTATCTGCTTAATGTGTTGCACGCCATTTGCAGCATAAACATTTCCAGTTCGTTTTAATTTCGTATCGGAGGAGAATAATAAAGACAGTGGGTTATTGGTCACAGCTGCCTGAATGTGGCGAGGGGAACTTGAGGAACGGTTCTGTCAGAGAGACAGAGCCAGAGCCGAGTGTTTTTTCTCTTGCCAGCAGTTAAATCGGGGAGATCTTTATTAAAAATATTCCTATAATTAAAATCCATAGTCCCCAAAGCCTTCAGAGGAGCTGGAGATGAACCAAAACAACACATTTGCATTCAGATGTTGGAGGGTTGTGGTGATGCCACGCTGCTTTCTTTTGGTCAGTGGACAAATAGACTCAAAAAGAAGGTCGTTTGGTTGGGGTTTGTTTGTTTGTGTTTTGTTGCTGTTGTTTTTTAACTAAAATCTTCTATTTTAGGATGCATGTAGCTTTGAAATGTGCAGTGATCAATACCGCTCAAAAGGAGAGCCCGCTCCAGGAAACATTACATTCGGTCATAGAAATTCTTTTAGTTATGAGCCAGGTGCCTGGTGTGTCCTCTCTGAGAGGGAGAAATGAGTTTTCCTCCACACACGTGGAGCTGGAGCAGCCACTGCCTGGCTTTTCAGCTGCTGTCCATCAGCATGATGGATCATCCTTCCCTCCTCTCACTTCCCAAACCCCAGCCTCAGCTGGAACAGAGAATTTTCCCAACATGAAGGAAATACCCCAGCAAAGAGCAGACCCAGCAACCACCCAGAGCTGATCCTTTCCTCTGCAAGGAGCAGACCCAGCAACCACCCAGAGCTGATCCTTTCCTCTGCAAGGAGCAGACCCAGCAACCACCCAGAGCTGATCCTTTCCTCTGCAAGGAGCAGACCCAGCAACCACCCAGAGCTGATCCTTTCCTCTGCAAGGAGCAGACCCGGCAACCACCCAGAGCTGATCCTTTCCTCTGCAAGGAGCAGACCCAGCAACCACCCAGAGCTGATCCTTTCCTCTGCAAGGAGCAGGCCCGGCAACCACCCAGAGCTGATCCTTTCCTCTGCAAGGAGCAGACCCGGCAACCACCCAGAGCTGATCCTTTCCTCTGCAAGGAGCAGAGGCAGAGGCAGCAACCACCCAGAGCTGATCCTTTCCTCTGCAAGGAGCAGGTCCAACAACCACCCAGAGCTGATCCTTTCCTCTGCAAGGAGCAGGTCCAACAACCACCCAGAGCTGATTCTTTCCTCTGCTGCTTCCCCCCCCCCCCCTTTTGCTTGGAGTTTTGTCCAGTAATAAACAACTGCTTCAATCTGCTGCACTGATCAAAAGGAACGTTTTAATCAGTCCCAGGCAAAATATCATGCTATTATGTTATCACTGGAGCAAATCATCAAAAATACAAAACAAAAATATTGCTTTAATACACTCCAGATCAGGAATGTCTTGAAGAAACTTGCCTTCCTTGCAGGTGTGTCCTATTTTAAGGAAAAAAGGGGGGGCAGGGAAAGCAGCTGAATTAAAGTGAGGGGGCTGGGAGGAGTGAGGCTGTCAGGGCCAGAACGCTGAGATCAAAACTGACCAAGGCCAATTACTGCAAATAAACCTCTCAAAAGGCTTCCCCCTGCCCCAGGGACTGTATATATATCACTGTATATATATTACCGAAACACAGACTCCCAAAATAATAGGGTTTGGAAAGGGCCTCTGATGATCATCTAGTTCAACCTTCCTTGCTGAAGCAGGGTCACCCACAGCAGGTTGCCCAAGATTGCACTGTCCAGGCACATTTGGAATGTCCCCAGAGAAGCAGACTCCACAAACTCTCTGGGCAGCCTGGACCAGGGCTCCAGCACCCTCACAGAAAAGTTCCTCATCTTCAGATGGAAACTCCTAGGTTCCAGTTTGTCCCTTGTCCTGTCACTGGACAACACTGAAAAGAGTCTGGACTCATCTTCATGCTCCCTGCCCTTTAGCTATTGATCAGCATCGAGCAGATCCCCTCTCAGGCTTCTCTTCTCCAGGTTCAACAGCCCCAGGGTTCTCAGCCTTTCATCATCAGAGAAATGCTCCAGGCCCCTCAGCATCTCTGTAGCCTCCTCCGGACTCTCTCCGCTAGTTCCCTGTCTCTTTTGAACTGGGGTGTGCAGAACTGGACTCAGTACTCCAGGTGTATCCTCACTAGGGCGGAGCAGAGAAGGAGGAGAACCTCCCTTGACCTGCTGGTCACACTTTTTGTATTGCCCCCCAGGAGACTATTTGCCTTCTTGGCCATGAGACATTGTTGGCTTGAGGGGAACTCATTATCCCTGCAGACTCTCAGATCCTTCTCCACAGAGCTGCTTCCCAGCAGGTCAGCCCCTAACCAGTGTTTGGATTATTATTTTTTTTCTTTCATGTATACTTATAAATGATCTGAAAAATCATTCACCTCTGTTTTCACCTGCTGTGAGCCAAATCCATGGGGAGAGCTGTGGGAACACCAACCTGGTCCCTTCTGCCTTCAGGTTGTGACTCTAGATGGGTGAGGATGGATCTCCAAGAAGCTTCCAAATTTTGGACAATGATTTTCCCACCAGAAGCCTGAGCAAGGTCTGGACCAGATGCGAGGTGATGGAAGGCATCAGCAAGCCCAGGAGCATCCCTGCCCCACAATCCTGATGCATGATGGCTAGCAGAGACACTTGACATCTCCTCTGAAAAGCTCTGGCTTGAGCAGAGCTGGATCTCATTTCCATCCTCTGTTCTGTGTCCAGGAGACCTACCCAGCGAAATTCCTCTTTTTATAGCCCATGGCTCCAGCTGCATGAATGATACTCAAAACCAATTTAAAAAGAAGTGATCTTTTGGTCATTTGGGATGCTCAACTTTGCCAGACCTGGCAACCACCCTCCTCTGATCAGCAGTTAAGGGGATGTGTTCTCAGATGAACCTTTCACATGCACTGGATTGAAGAAATTCTGATCCTCTACGGGGTCTTCAAAGCAGTGAGACAAGCCAGGCCAGGGAGAGAGGTCCACGCTGGCAGCTATGGCTTTTAAACCCACCCAAACCTGTTTGACCAAAGCCCATCTCAAAAAGTGGGAACATCAGCTTGGGAAGGAGGAATGACAACAGGGATGAAGCATCTGGACCTAGCCATGTCCATAGGAACTCTTCCCTGTCCTCTCCTTGACATCCTTTGCCTCAAGAGCTTCTCTTCTGTAATCCCAACACCCAGCAGGGCAAGGGGCAGTGCTTTCAAAGCACAAAGGCTTTCAAGTTTTGTTTCAGCTGGGAAATGAAGTCTGGGGCTTTGCTTGACTTTGACTTGGTTTAATCTCCCAAATCTTCAGGCAACAGAGTTAAATTTCTTCTACCAGTCTAAATTCTTCAATTCTGGTAGTGCTGAGAAGCAAAGCAAAGGGGGCTGATGTTATCCACTGGAGCAGCCCAGATAGAGACATTATCTTGCTTTTATGAAAGCCAAAGGCCAAATTCATATTTATTTGAGCTGCAGCAGAACCTGGCTCATATCCTGGACATTACAACATCTTGTTCCAATCTCTATTTTTATTTGCAATATTGATAACGTCAGAAGAAATACGATACAGGAAACGGCTTTATCAACTCGCCTTCATTTTACAGCAAGGCTTTAAATGGAGATAAAAGAAGACCCCAGCAAAGAGCTGAAGCTGAAAGAGATGTTGGTAAACAGAGAACAGTGGTACCTGCATGTCCTGAGCAGGGCAGCTGGATGGTCAGCATGGATTTTTACTCTGTAGAAGAAAAAATAATGGGGGGAATCAATTTTTTTTTCATTGAACCCCCTGAGAACTCCCTTGGCTCACTTGAAGCTGCCTTTGTTATAGGGAAGTTTTGCCTTGGAGTGGCCCCATAGCTTTGGGGCATGCAGAAGCCTCCAGAGCTGCCAGCCTTCCCTCCTTGGCTCCCTCATCTGATGTTAACTCTTCATTTTCACACTATATTAATATATGAGGGTGGTGAGAGCCTGGCACAGGTTGCCCAGGGAGGTGGTGGAAGCCTCATCCCTGGAGGTTTTGAAGGTCAGGCTGGATGTGGCTGTGAGCAACCTGCTGTAGTGTGAGGTGTCCCTGCCCATGGCAGGGGGTTGGAACTGGATGATCCTTGAGGTCCCTTCCAACCCTAACAGTTCTCTGATTCTATATTATGAACAGTTTAGCAGTTGGAATGTTGTTCTGTCAGAATCTGTCAGAATGCTCTTTTGGGGCTTTTTTAAAGCTCAAAATGGCAGTTTGCATGGAGGACATCGTGGTTACTGGTTGAGGATAAACCAGCCCAGCCTCCTAGATCACTCCAGTTGGTGCTGGTATTGAAGACATCCATAAAACACAATCCCACCTTCAAAACTGATCAGGTTGCCTTAAACATACCAGTCCTTCCCTGCAATGCATCCCATCAAATGGAGAATCTCCAAGGCATTTAAAGTCATGTCTGATGGAGGAGGATGGTTATGGCCATTGAGTGCTTGGGGTGAGGTGTGCACAGGCAGGGCAGCATCCAACCATGCAAACATTAATCATGGGCCTTTCCATGCAAGAGTGCCACATAGAGAACATCCCCTCCCAAACCTGGATCAAAAGGTTTCTGGATGCAGGTCCATGGTGAAGAGATGTTGCAGCTCCCTTTGATGGACCAGCACCTGGAGCAGAGGGCAGCATCCACCCCTGAAGCATCGTCTGAGTAATAGCAAGAGTAAGGCTAAGTAACCACAGGAGTCCATTACTCTTCCTCTTGGAATCAAGGCCCCGTTTTATTTGTGGGCCTGACTGGAAGCAGATGGACCTGTCAGGGCTGGCTCAGGCAGGTGAGCCCAGCGGGGTGGATGAGCTGCTAAGTGTTCCCAGCTGCTGGGCAGGGCCCGGAGGAAATTGTTGGAGCTGGGACCCAGCTCTGGGCTGAGACCTGGAGCTAGTGCCAAGAAGGAAAAAGTGAATTTCTCCAAAGAGCCATTTTCTCAAAACCTGACAGGGAGAGGCTTTGAAAAGAAGACAAAATACCTGAAAACCTCTTTAGTGCATCTAATATATCTTCAGGCACCAGAGAGCTAAAAGCCATCCCAAGTCTCTGCTCCCATCTCTGGTTTTATTCAGGATCTGCCTCCTTAGACAACAAATCTTACTTTTCCTGGGGGCTCTTGCTTATCACTGGTGTTTTCCTGTCCAGAAAGGGCTTCGATTTTACTTGCTGGTTTGTGTCACTTGATTTACAAGCTTGAGGGCTGCTGCACCAAACCTGCACTACTTCTCGTACTTAATTGCTATGATAAAGTCAAAACTTGGTCCTTTAGGTATAGCAGTCTGGGAGGAAGTGGCTTGATGTATGGAAGCAGAGGGTAGGTCCTTCGTGTGGATGTCACCGAAGGGACGCACAGAGAAATGAGTTAATAAATAACGATGACATGCAGGAGCTACGCAAGCTCGGTCAGAGCAGAGCTCAGTCAATCATGAGCAGCTTGCAGCACAGTACACAACATCTGCAAAAGTCCTTGCAGCTGGTAGAGTTCCCAACAGCCTGGATGCTGCTCCCAGGCTGTCCAGCACTGGCTGTGACTCCAGCAGGCCGGGAGGCTGCAATCTGCACAGGCACAGCCGAGCATGGAAAGGGCTGCCCGGAGCCTGCATCCTAAAATACAAATCAGTGGGGCAAAGAAAAGATGATTAACAGGCCCCAGGCTTTTATTCACGTTGCCAGGAAGGTGGTGTCTCCTTTCCTTTGCAAAACTACTCGATCAAAAATAACTGTTTGTGTTCTAAAAGCTGGTTTTCCAGCACCCTGTGGCTGCAGCATCCGAGCACCACGGCTTGCTGAGCCAGCATGGATGGGGCTGTGGCAGAGGCCAGGAGACACTCTGGCTGCCCACCACGGCTCCAGTGCCTCCAAGTGACATGCTGATAAATAAATTTGTGACCTATATTTGGGGTAGGGCTGAGGTATCACCTGTGGTGCTACAAAGTGTTGCTCCATCGAGCACAGCCTGTGGAGGAGTCGGGGGACACATCCAGAAGAAATCCAGGGGCTGGGAGAGCTGCGGCGGCACTGGCGATACCGCAGGGCTGCCGGCAGATGCTGTGCCTCTCATTTAGCTTTCTGAGCCAGGTTTTAAGGCTCCTGCTGTGTTTTGTGTATTCTGGGAGACCAACAGACACCCAAAACGAAGAGGAAAGGACACGTAAACGCCGTGGGGTCGTCTGTTTCCAATCCTGTGTGTTTACATATTAATGTGCAATACAAATTTGTAAACACGAGCATTTGAAACCTTTGTAGGAACCGACTCAGGGCCTTTTCCCTTTCTGCTGCGTTATTGGAACCTCATGTCCCCATCTCCCCCTCCGGCCCCAGCCACACATGGACATGGTTGTGATACTGGAAGTCTTTCAAATGTTCTGGGTGCTTATTTGTTCTGCTCGATTTTGCTATCCAATCCTCGTTTGCTTTGCATAATTGTGATACAAATTATCATCTAATTACAGCCCCAGCCTCAGCAGATCAAATGTAAACCCAGAGCACTTCAGTCAGAGAAAGCTACCTCTGATGCTCCCCGCTGTGAGTTTGGCTTCTCTGATGTACTAAATTTGGGTGAAACTGGATAGGAAACTGATCAGAAACGTTATTTCTGGGGAATTTTTGTCTCCTTGGTTTTTCAATCAGCCTCCCAGTGCCTGAGCACTGAGCCCATCCCCTGTCCCCAGCAGCACCCTTGGTACAGCCGGTTTGACTTGCTATAAGTGGGCTCAGTCGTTCCGGAGTAGCTTCAAACTCCTGTCGGGAAAAGTAAAGTGTGTTCAGGGAGTTTAACCTTCCAAGGAACCCTTGAGTCTTCCCTCCCTGCTCCCTTTTTAAAACCAGCACCCTAATACTGGGTTTAGGTTTGTATTCACCCCCCTCACTCCCCCAGGCCCAAAGAACGATGACACTTCCACGATTGCCACAGGTTTCCAAATAAAGGGAGGGGGAGGAATGACCAAGGAGTGTGTAACTGGTTTGTGTTTCCAGGTGCTTGAAATATTGACCTTGATTCAGCCAGTTTCTTATTAAATAACTAATGGTTTATTATGCCGACCTGCTCTCAGGTGTAAGTCATCTCCCACTCACCTCCCGCCAGCCGCCGTGCTGCAAAGCACCCCAGGAAAGCAACGTGAAGGTTATCTGCTGCTCTGGGGCTAATTTTTCTCACCCAAGCAAAAGCATCTATGTTATAGTGAGATTTACACAGCTGAATTACCTCTAGGTGGGTGCAAAATACTCCTGTGCCAAGACGGCTGGGAGCTTCGGCTGGGTCCGAGGTGGCCACGGGGACATCAGGGCAGAGAGCTACAACTACATGAAAATACTGCCAACAGTTTTCCCACTCCTTAAGTGATTGTGAAAGGTTAAAACCAGGAGAAAAAGGCAGAAAGAAATATAAATTAACCTCAGATAAACCCAGATCTGACAGTGGTGTTTGTAGGGCTGTCTCACCCATGCTGACGAGCACTGCGCTCTCCTTGGAGCTTGGTGCTAGCACCCAAGGGACATCGATTCCAGTGTCACACATCCCTTGCAAGGACCAGGCCACACCTTGAGTCCTGTGTCCAGTTCTGGGCCCCTCAGTTTAGGAAAGATGTTGACTTGCTGGAAGGTGTCCAGAGAAGGGCAACGAAGCTGGGGAGGGGTCTGGAGCACAGCCCTGTGAGGAGAGTCTGAGGGAGCTGGGGTTGCTTAGCCTGGAGAGCAGGAGGCTCAGGGAGACCTTCTTGCTCTCCACAACTACCTGAAGGGAGGTTGTAGCCAGGTGGGGGCTGGTCTCTTCTCCCAGGCAGCCAGCGTCAGAACAAGAGGACACAGTCTCAAGCTGTGCCAGGGGAGGTTTAGGCTGGATGTTAGGAAGAAATTCTTCATAGAGAGAGTGATTGGCCATTGGAATGTGCTGCCCAGGGAGGTGGTGGAGTCACCATCACTGGAGGTGTATAAGAAGAGCCTGGATGGGGTGCTTGGTGCCATGGTTTAGTTGATCAGATGGTGTTGGGTGACAGGTTGGACTCAATGATCTCATCACATTTCCAACCTGGTTAATTCTGTATTCTATTCTGTAATTCTGTTCTCTGTTTTCCATGTGGCTGTGATCAGGGAGGGTGGCAATAAACCCACAGGTTGCTACAGGATCAGGCACATCAAAACCCAACCCAGTCCCACCAGCTGGAATTAGCTGAGCATGGCTGCTGGAGCACATCACCCAAGTGCTGGGTTTGTAGTTCCATGCTGAAAGACACACAGTGACCCAGGAGCTCTGGGAGGCTCCGTGCTCCTGCATAAGCATGCTCTGAGTAGAACTGAGATGGGTCCAAGTAGTAGGTGGCTGGAGTAGATGGAATTTATCTGATCTGAACTTAAATATTTATCTCTGTGAAACTGCCTGGATTGCAAACATCTATTCTGGTGGTGATCAGTCGCATTTGTTACTAGACAAACCCTGATTTCTTGGATCAGCAGCTCATGGCCAGCACGAGCAGCTCCAGACTATCTTATGCAACAACGGAGATTTGGAAAATTGGAAGTTACCCACTGCATCCACCCACGAGTCCAGGGCTGAGCTGGAAGAGCTTTCCAGCCCCTGAAAGTATAACCACATGTGGGGGCTGGAGCTTGGTCACTCAGCCTGCGAGGAGCAGAGATCTGCAGCGTGGTTCAGAGCCCGTCCCGGCACCCACAGCAGCCTGGCCACCACCACTCACAGGGCACAGCTTGGAAAGAAAGGACTCCTGGATGGAAAGGGATTGGGTTTGGGGTTTTTGTGGTTTGTTCTGTTTTAATAAAAATAGTGGGGAAAAACTGCTAAGAAACAGCATGAGAAAGTTCATCTTTACAGTTGCACAGACGATTTAGCAAGGCAAGCAGGGCCCACCCTTTCCTACTGGTATCACTGGGGGCTCTGTGAACAATCAGAGCAGGCAAATTAGGGAAACTGCTTCTTTTTAGCAAAGCCTCACAAAAATAGAACTGTGGCTTTTAGTTACTTTAACAGGCTTTTGTATCGCTTGTTCTGTTCTTAATTTGTTGTCTGTTATGGATGAGGACATAAGCTAAACTCTGACACTAATTTTGATCCTTAAACCTGGCCTTAATCCCTATATTATGTTTGTAAACACAGAATTCTCTTATCTTAACCCCAAAATGCAGCTGGTCCCAGTCAAGCCTTATTTTCAAATCTCTGTTATATATCAGCTCATGAATTTGGCTTCAGGTGAGGGCTGAGCACGGATCAAATAATCAAACCTGCGCCCGGACTGATGGTGAGCTCTGCCCTGCCCTTAGAGCTAGAGGTTACTTACAGGAATAAAAAGAATATCCACAGGTTACAATAAAACAAAGAAGGAGGAGTTGAAAATCTCATGTCTGGGGGCCTGTGGAGTTATAACTCTCCAGAAAGGATCTGCTTTCTCCATGGGACTGAGCCAGGAACATCCCTGCCCCTTCCCTTGGGCACAGGGTGGGCCACGCCATCCCAAGTGGGTCTTCTGTGCCCCCTGAGCTGAAAGCACTGGGCAGGAAGAATGTGTTGCAGGGTTCCTGGAGGTGTCACCCCACACAGCTCCTTGAGACAGATCCCCCAGCATGAACTCATCTCGCAGTGAGGGAGATGCATGACTCTCCACCCTCTATTCCTTCCCACCACACTGCCAGTACTGGTGCCACTCTGCACTACTATCTACTAGAGATCTCCAGAAGCAGGAGCATGGCAAGGAGGGTTCTTGGGACACCCTTGCATCAGGCTCTACTTTCTCGTCCCCACAGTGTAGCAACACATCCGTCTTTCATCCTGTCTTTCTTGGCAAGAAGATGCTTAGATTTACATCCCTTCTCTGACAACCACCAAGTCATCAAGGTCCTGGAGAACAAGGCACTTTCATGTCATTGATTAGGACCCATGAAGACCAAGGAAACACGAGAACATGCTCGAGCTCTTGTCTGAATAGAGCTCCTTTGCTGACTCAAGGTCTTGAATAGTCCCTTTGAAATGAGTAGAAAACTCAGATGGGTTGAGCAGGAGCTCCCTGGGGCTTTGAGCTAACTAAAAGCAAGCTGCAGACTTTCAGGAAAGCGTGTTGGTAGCAACGTGCTCACCCACGGTCCCACTCCAGAGTCCAAATGTTCCAAAGGTGACTCTGTACTTTGCTCTTAACCTACAACCACCGCAGAAAGAATACCAAAAGGTAGCACCTGGCTGTGGATCATCTCAGACCCTCCACCCTCCTGACAACACCACACATTGGCCCACCAAAGAAACCCCAACCAAACGAAAGTTCAAGCCCTCAACGTCCCACTTGTGTATGATGCAATATTTCATGGTCAGCATCTAGGAAGCCCTTGGGTATGAGGGAAAGGCTTGCTTTACATGTAGAAAGGTCCTCGAATCCCACTACAGGCACTGGTTAAGTGTTGGGTGCCAGGCAGAGTGGTTGCATCTGCCATCTCTCAAGGAAGCAGGGATGCTGTCACTCACTTTGCAGTGGCTCGCTGCATTCATCAGTCTGGATGGCACAGAGAAGTTGTAGCCGTAGAAGCCATATGGAGGATGTAAAGAACAATTAAGTGCTTCCCGAGCAATGGGACTTGATGGGAAAATGTTTCCAGATGCAGGTAATCCATACAGCATTTGACTGGCGGAGCTGAAGTCTTCTGCTTTAGCATTTTTCAGGTTGGTTATGCCAAGGGAAGAGAGTTTTGGTACCTCCACCATCAAGGGGGGAAAAGATGCGGGTTGGTGCCTCCTAGCTTTTCGTGACTTGGGAAGAGGAGAGGTTGTTGTCTCAGGAGGCTTGTAGGGCAAATCTTGTAGTAGAGGGGCAGGCTGAGGTTGTGTAGGTAGGTCTCTGGGCACGACACACCAAGGTTGCTCGCTGACAAGTGAAATGTAGGAGGTGAGCACGGTGGAGAGAGCAGGGGGTTGAGAGGAGAGGGTGTCCCACCGCTGGAGGTCACCGGTGAAGAACTGGAGCTCCCACCTGAAAATAAAACCAGAAATGGTCCAGGCTGGGCTAGCTGATGGTCACAGCAGGGAACCCTGGGAGGACTCCGCTCCCACTCCACATCTCCCTGCAGCCAGTGTCCATCCAAGCACAAACTTTCTCGGAAGATCAGTTCCTGCAAAACGGGAAGATCTGTCCATGCATGAGTCGCTGCCATTGCTTGGCACTTGCCTGAGAACACTACTCACAGAGGTTTAAAGCTGTGATACTTGTGAGGTTCATCTCCGCAGGTACAGATACCTGCTGGGTCTGTGTCTTGCCACACGACCGGCAACTTTCACCATTCACCACTTTAGGTTCCCTATTTTTGTGCAAATTACGGGCAGCTTTCCCCCTTGTAGCTAAGAACAAAAAAAGTATTCAGCCCGGTGAAGAAATTTTTTTTTTCGTACCTTCCTGCGCACAGGAATTGCCTCATTTCACTTGGCAATTTGAAACATGCCCTGGAACACTGGAGGTGTCTCCAGGAGCCGTAAATGCATGTGTCATTTTAACCTTCTCCTAGCTGAAAGGGAATCAATGAGCACTTTCAGAATTCGGTAGGGAAGCCACCGCGGCTCGCTTCACGTCTGAGCACTGCCAGGGCTGCTGTGTTTAACACCCCTGCTCAGCAGCGGCTCCTCGACCCTCTAGAGCAACATTTTAGAGCGAGAACCACGAGTCAGCGGCTGATAGTCGGCAGAATGATGCTCGAGAGTCATTAAACAGATGCTGGTGTCCTTTAACACCATCTAAGAGCAGCTCTTCTCGGGTGCATCTTCTGCTGCAGTTCATTACTGCATTTTTCCCAAGCGTGTTTTCCCCCTCCCCAGCTTTACCTCCATTCCTTACCAAAGTCACTAGGAAAAGACAGGAGGGAAAGCAGGTCCGTTTGTGCAGCGTGTTTTCCCTCTCTTTACCTTTAATTCCAAGCGATGGAATGCGATCTAGTCAGGCTTTGCATCCAAGCAGCAACACAGAATCGATTGTATAATGCTGGATCACACCTCAGAAACCCACCAAGACTTTGGACACGGTGCAGATCAATTCTGCAAACCCCAGAGTATCTCGCAGGTTGGGCAACACACCGGCTGCACTGAGCTGCAGCCGTCCAGGAATATTTGAGGACTTGGAGGTCTCACCCTTCCACACTGATGTCAGCAGCTGTTTCAGTCCTGACATCAGCAGGAGCAGGGCAGGGAAGTGGTCCTGTCCCGGTGTACCCATCCTGACGCCCTCCCAGGACTCAGGGACTTTCTGGTCGTGTACAACGATGTGATGGAGCTGACATTTACGAGTGCGCGGCAGCGAATTAATCCCTACAGAGCCGGCTGCAGCAGAGCAAGGGGGGTGGGGGGTGGTGGTGGTTAGTATTTACTAAAGGTATCCAAAACAATGAGTTTGGGAACAGGGATCACAGTGGGAAGGACAGAGCAGCTCCAAGAGCAGATTCTTTCTGCCTTTTCTATTACGCTTTAAAATCCCAATTTATTGCAAATTCTTTCTTCGACATACCGTTTCTTTTAATTTACCTTCTGGTTTGGGGGCTTTGAGATTTCTGTTTCTCGGTTTCTCCTCACAAACACAATTTTATTATCAGCGGAATTGGAGACTTTGTTACATTTACAACAATTCGGGAAATTAACTCTGAATTAAAAAAAAAGTCAACTACTTGAAGATTAGTTTAAAAAAAACCCCAAATAATCCTGGAAAGCCCTAATATTTTAGCATCTGCACGACAATCAAGGCAGTTGCTGTTGTCTCATTCCCTGCCGCAGCCCATCCATCAGTTCCTCTCTCTGATCCTCTGAAAAACTTATTCCAAAAGCATAAAGCCTTTCCTAAATTATTATTATTATTATTATTATTAATTATTATGATGATAATAATAATAATAATAATGGGTTCGTTTTTCCAGCCCGATAAATCTCTTGCTTTCCCCCTACTCTGATTTTTACACCTGGATTTTTGCTGGGATTTTATCAGCATTTCCCTGCGGAAAGAGGAATGGTTTGGAGTGTCCCTGGACTTCGACGAGTCCCGAAGGTAAATGAGGGTTAAACTGGAGACTTTCAATCCAAACCGGAGCGCTCCAGCCTGCAAATAGCCTGTTAACTATTTTTTCCCCTCCAAAGCTCAGAGCAATCAGCTTTCAAATAATACTTGGGAAAGCTGAGGAGGTTTTTTGCTCTGAAAAAGGACTGCAAAACAGCGGCGGCCACTTGCCAGGCAGAGGGAGTTTTTTTTTTCCTGAATAACCTTTCCCCTTTCCCTATATTTCCGCAGAAATCAGGGGCTGGGGGCTGCTCCATCCTAACGAGCAGCCGATTCTATTTTCTGTTGCATCGCTCGCGTTCTCAGAGCAGCACCCGCTGCAGTAGGCGGCGGCCGTCACCGTTATCCCGTTTTCAGCCGGTATTCACAAACGGGTTGGAAACAGTTAGTGTAACGGGATCAAAGCCGTCACAACCCGGCTCTGAATCGGCCTCCTACACACTCTGCTATTTTTTAAGGCCCGTCTAAATCTGATTTCTGCCGGCCGATGGGGGTAGACCGCGCTGTTCCCCTCCCCGGGGGGAGTGCTCTCTTCCTCAAATCGATTTTAACATGAATTTTGGCCGAAAACACGCGGAATCGGCTTCCCAAGAGGTTGCGCTGTCCGCCGGTTCCCTCTCTGGACCCACCTCGTTATCTGAAGGGTTTAAGACCCCTCGACGCGCTCCCGCGGAGATCTCCGGCCGCAGTGCCGAGACCGCGGGGTGGGACGGGGGAGAAGAAAGGCGGCAAACAAGACTTACCCTGGCTGTCAGCGCCGAAAGCCTTGAAGTCCAAGGAGATGGGGGGCGCCACGGGTATGTCTCCAGGAGTCCGTCCAGGACCCCCTGCGAGGGCAAGACCGGGTTGAGTAACCGTGGCGGGCCGGAGCGCGGCGCGGCGGGTGGAAGGGCGGCCTCGGCCCTTACCTGTTCCTCCCGGGATCCCGAAAACCTTTGGCGAACGGATTCCTGTCGATCTTCAGCTTCGTGATCTGGGGGAGTAAGAGAAAAGGGCAGATGAGGAGCAGGACGGCCATTGACTCGATCCCGGTGCCGCCGGGGCTCTCCGTGCCTCCAGCCGGTCCCTGGTACCTTCGGATCTCTCCATTGCCCTCTGCCTGTTTCCAGTACCGCCGGGGCTCTCCATCCCCTCAGATCACAATACCATCAAGGCTTTCCATGCCCCCCGACCTGTCCCCCGGTACTATCGATGCTTTCCGATAGGTACCGAGAGGGCTCTCCATCGCCCCGGTCTCTGGTACCGTCGGGGACATACACTACCACCCCCGAGCTGATCTCTGGTACCTGCTGGTTTTGGTAGGCCGTGACGGTGGTGAACTCTGTCTCTTGGAAGGAGAAGGTCTGCACCCCCTCGGCCGGCAGCGACTGGATCTGCGCTAGATCGAAGCGAGAGTCCTGGGCGATAACGTGGACGCGGGGCTTGTACTTGTGCATGGATTGCAGGATGATCTGGGAGAGGGTGGAGAGCGGGCTGAGCCCCTTCGAAATGGGGAAGGGCACGGAAAAACCCCCACCATGGTGGGGTTCTTTCCCACGGGTGGGACCCAGCCCTCATCTCGCATTGCTGAGACTCAAGAGGAACTGGTCCTTTGCGTTGTCCTGCCGCGGTGATGCTCTGCCCCCTCCCCAGCTCCCTCCCGACGGGGCTGCCCCACACCTACGTGTCCCTTGTCGTCCATCTCGTTGTTGGTGAGCTTCACCCGGTCAAAGCTGATGATTTGCCTCATCCAGGTCTCTCCCGAGCAGGGGGAGTCAGGGTGGATGTAGAGCCGTGGGGTGATACAGGAGTGGTCCGTGTTCCCCGCCACCATCCACTGCGAGCTGTGATAGACGTACCTGGCCCGGGCCGGGCCCACGCACACCTATAGACTCCATAGATACATGCAAGCCCGGCACTCCCCCTCACTACGTACCTGTGCAACCCCAATCCACCAACATGCACTCAATGGGACTGAACAGACCCCAAACAGTCTGCAGAGAGGAATCCTGAGCGGGTAGGGGTGTTTATGGAGGTCTGGGGGTGCCTCTCGGTCCCTCCTTTCCCGTACCTGTATCTTTTGGAGTCTACCGGGACAACGTCGATGGCGATATAATATTGCTTCAGCGGCTCCAGCCCCTTTACCTTCACCCTGACCGATGGGAACATCCTCCTGCGGGCAGAGGGGAAGGTCCTGAGCAAGAGCTGCCACTTCAACGGTGAAAAAGTGGGTGAAAAAATTAGGCAGGCATGGGGAAAAATTTTGAACTTGATAAAAATAGAGAAAGAAAGTGGACAAAAGAAAATACCCCAACCAAGCCATAAAGAGGGGAAAAAAAAAACAGGAAAAAAATAAGGAGGGGGGGGGGAAAAAGGAGGGCGGTAGAGGGGGAGAAGAGGAAAAATAGAAGGAAAAAAGAGAAATACAAAGGGAAAAAGAAAAAGAAGAAAACAAAAAGAAAATTAAGAAAAAGAAAAGGGGGAAAAAAAGAAAATACAACGAAAAAGAAACAAAAGGATAATGAACGGAGGGGGTAAAGTCAGGACCGGAGCAGGGAAGAGGGGCGGCAGGGAGGCCGGTACCTGCCGGCCTTGGTGATGATCATCTCGGTGCCGATTTCATGGAACCTCCTCCAGAGCTCAGAGCCCTGCAGCTCCACCTGCACCCCGGCCCCCGCCTCCCGGCTCTCGACACCGGCCTTGGGCCGCTTTTCTGTGGGGAAGAGAAACGGGAAGAGGCGGCTCATGAGGCTGCCGGGGGCTGGGGGTGTCCTCACCCCGCCGCCGTCCCGGGGTCCCCTTCCGGGCGTCGCCGCCGCTACCAACCCGTCTCCGGGGCTCCGCGGCTCTGCCGGCAGCCGGCCCCAGGCTCCTCGTCTTGAGCATCCGGCACCTTCCTTTTGGCCGAACGTCCCACCAAGGCTTCTACTGAGAAGGCGTGAGCCCGGGAGCTGAGCGCCATCCCCCCTGGGCCGGGGGTCCCCCCGGGGCTCAGGCCGCCGGCGGCTCCATCCCGGCCGGGACCCAGCGAGCCTCTCCCGGCCGCCGCCCGGCTCCCGTCGGGGGGCAGCGGCCACGGCGAGATCCTTCTGCATCCAACTGAGTCAATAGACGGCTGCAGCCTCCACTGTTTGTTTTGGAAACTGGTGGGAGCGTAAGAAACGTTGAGTGACATTTCATAGGAGTACCGGGGGGTTGAGGGGAGGGAGGGCAGAGCGGGAGGTGGGGGGAAGAGCGGAGGAAGAGGAGCCGGCCGCGTCTAGGATCAATAAAGGAGTTACTGTTCTCCATTAAATTGTAAAACTCAAAGAAATTTGACATAATTGCACACTAGGGGCCACTTTTCCAACAAAAGTGCAAATAACGTTTAACCAGAACCAGCACAAAAAGGAAAAAAGAAAAAAGGGGGAAAGGGTGTAGAAAACAAAAAAGGGAGAAAAAAGAAAGTGAAAGCAAACGAAGAAGAAAAAAGAAAACAAAAAGGAAAAAGAAATAAAGGAAGCATAGCAAAAAGAAAAAGGAGGATTTTTTTTTTTTTTAAAGAAAAAGAAAATAGAAAAATAAAAGATAGGAAAGGGGGGAAGAAATAGAAAGGGGAAAAAAAGAAAAAGAGAGGAAAGAAAAGAAAAAAGGGTGTAAAAATTAAAATAAAAAATAAAAGTAGAAATAAAAAGGGGAAAATATAAATAAATAAAGAAATAGCAAAAGGAAAAATAAACAAAGAATAAGGAAAAATAAGCAAAGAGTAAGAAAAAATGGAAAAATAAGAAGGGAGAAGCAAGGGGGGAAAGTAAAAAATAAAAAATAAATTTAAAAAGAAAAAAAAAGGTAAAAGAAAAAAAGGTGAAATCGAAAAAGACAAAGAAGAAAAAAAGGTGAAGAAAGGAGAAGAAGATTCCTGCCTGGCTTGGCGCCCCCGGGCGGCTCCGGGCTTGGGTGCGGCAGGGCTTTGCCCCAGCCAGAGTCCCTCGACTGTCCCCGCGGTGCTCCCGGCACTAAGGACCACGAGATCACCCCCGGCCTGTCCCTCGTTTCTGCTTTGTGTTTTGTTCTTTCGTTTTCTGGGGTTTTGGTAGTTTTGTTGTCAAGGCCCCGCTCCCGCCGCCCGCTCCGCACCCGCTCGCCCCCGGGATGTTTCCGCGGCTCCGCTGCAAGCTCGGCCCGGCCGCGACAGCTGCGCGGACTTGGGCAGGAATCCAGGGGTTACGCTCTGGCGGTTCCTGGGAGCCCTGCCCTGCCGGGACCGGTCTTAGGGGAGTCCAGAGGATGTCCAGGCCCGTTGTGGGCTGGGGAAGGTGCACAGGGAAATAGTTGAGCTGGGTTTGTGCTACGATTTTGGGGCCCTCCCCAGCCTTCACAGGCTGGAACGCCCCACACTGAGTTATTTTCCACCCGAGCATCCTCCCTAGAGCTGACACCAAAGGCAGATTCCCGGGATCAGGGTTTTTTGGAGGGGTGAAAGCAGTGATATTCATGCAGAGTAGGGTGGGTGTCCACCTCTCCACCATCCTACGTGCACCCCTTGCCCCACTGCCTCTCCCTGCACTGGGGAGGTCAGCCGAGATACATGAGCCTTAACGGGAAAAAAAGGTGGAAAGGGATAAAATTCACCGGCCAGCTGAGAAAGCAGGTTGAGGCAGCAGCAGGGGGTGGTGTGGGTGGCTTCAGGGTGGGCAGGGGATGGGGTGCAGAGCTCTCTGCCGCACTTTCAGGCACTGCTGGAGTCTCCAGAGGGCACTGGTTTATCCAAGTGTTCCACTTCTCAGGCGTACTTGCTGTACTTGTCAGAGCTGGAGCCTGGGTGCCCACATTTGTCCCAAGCCTTGGGCTGGCAGCAGCCAAACTGCCTCGCTGTTGTGGAGACAACCAAACCAAACCAAACCAAACCAAACCAAACCAAACCAAACCAAACCAAACCAAACCAAACCAAACCAAACCAAACCAAACCAAACCAAACCAAACATCAGTTGCTATCAGGCAGAACTCTTGACAAATGTGTGTTTAAATGTCCCAGACTCATATCACTGTCCTCCACCCCCATTCCATGGATGCTCCTCAGTTTATGGTGGGTTTTACTGTGGTGAGTGTCCCCCTGCACATGGCACTGGTGAGGCCACACCTGGAATACTGGGTTCAGTTTCAAGCCACTCACTACACGAAGGACATTCAGGTGCTGGAGTGTATCCAGAACAGGACAACAAAGCTGATGAAGGGTCTAGAGCACATGTCATAATCTGAATTGCGTGGTGATTTTGTCCCAGCATCGTGGAATTATAGATTCATAGAATTGTTTGGTTGGAAGAGACCTTTAAGGTCATCAAGTCCAGCTGTTAAACCAGCACTTGTCACCACTGAACCATGTCCCTTAGCCCCACAGTGTCCCTCCACCCTTTCACTGATGTCCACCTGTAGACACCCTGTAAAGACCCAAACCCTGCTGATGTGGTTTTCCTACACAGAATCCCAGATTCCCAGCATGGTGGGGGTTGGAAGGCATCTCTGGAAATTACCTAGTCCAACCTCCCTGCTATAGCAGGGTCACCCACAGGAGGCTGGGAGGATCACAATGTCCAGGTGTGTTTGGAATCTCTCCAGAGAAGGAGACTCAACAGCCTGCTCCAGGGCTCTGGCACCCTCACAGTGAAGAAGATTCTCATCCCATCCAGATGGAACCTCCTGCATTCCAGTTAGTGCCTGCTGCCCCTTGTCCTATCATGGAGCACCACTGAGAGGAGTCTAGCTCCATCCTCTTGCCCTCACCCTTTAGCTATTGATCAACATTGAGCAGATCCCCTCTCAGTCTGCTCTTCTCCAGGCTAAACAGCCCCAGGGCTCTCAGCCCCAGAGGCATCCCCATCGTTTGGGGTGAGAACGGAATCATAGAATCAATAAGGTTGGAAAAGATCTCAATCATCAAGTCCAACCTGTCACCCAAGACCTCATGACTACTAAACCATGGCTTCAAGAGAACAGGGCAGGGGACGAAACTTTAGGTGGTTATCTTTCTCTGCCCTCACCCCAGTCAGGATCAGCTCCACCTTCTCTATTTCTTCTTACAAAGAGAAATGAAATTAATTTCGTAGGCATGCTCATAGCTATTCAGGCACAAGCTGATGATTTCAAGGCAGGGTGAACGGTGGGTCCTTCCTGGCACCTGGCTGGGGCTGAGGCTGCTCTCCCCAGTGCTGATGGAAGCCAGCTGAGGGCACCAAGTGTGAACCTTTATCTCTGCTGACATGACATATTATTAAAAAGCATTTGGAGTAATCTTTTCTTTCCTTAAGCATTGCAACACATTTCAAGGACTTGGCCAGGGATCAACCAACCCTTTTTAATTTCCTACAGTGAAAACCAAAACAACAAGGAAAAAAAAAAAGAAGAAAGCCCAGTTGAGATGATATAATCAGGAACATTTTGAGGGTTTAGGTCAAATTAATGTGTCAGAGGAGGGTTTTCAGGGGGCTTGGAGAGCTTTAATCTGTCAAAGCCTGACTCAGACCTTTCATGGGCCCTGTAAGCTTATTGTCTTTTCCAAGTGATGTGACGGTGTGCCACGTATTAGCATCATCAGAAAAGGGAGCAGAGAAGCTTTCTTGGCATCAAGCTCAGAATAACTAACTTAATTTCCAAGCCAGAGTTATCCAATATGCCAGAGATGTTTGCTTAGCTTGGAAATGATCTTTTAATACTGCCCACGAATCCGCCGGAGCACACAGGTAAGTCCCAAACACAGGCTTTGGGGGCAGGCTTCAGGAGGTTTCACTGCGCTCAGCCTGCACTCAGCTGTGCCAGGATTTACTCTGTGTTTACCAAACCAAACCAAAAACCCAAAGCACACTTGTGCCTTAGGGGGTAAGATGTTAACATCACCCTGCACTCGGTTATGTAGCTAAAAGGTTCCTCTTTTCTATCCCCCCCCGACAAGGCACAGATGTACAGAAAGCTGAGGTTATAAATTGGATGCTGGAACACGTTCAGTTCTAGCAGATGAACTTGAGAGGTGATTTGTTTTCTACTTGACAAATTGCTAGCAAGAAAACCTTGTCTTTTCTTTTCAGCATTTAGGGGGAAAAATGGTTTCCAAACCTGCAGTTTCTGATCAGAGGTATGCGGCTGTGTGTCCTTAAGTACCCTTAAACAAGCCTGGACTCCCCAGCATTGCTTCCCCAACACTGAAGCAGATGACCCAAGGCTAGGAGCAGGTGTGGGCACATCTGACACCCCCTGGATGAATGTCAAGGGGGACATTTCTTCAGCAATCTCTTTGGCTGGTGTAAATCTGTCCCAGTGAGGCCACTTCTGGAGTACTTTTCTAGGCTCCCCAGTTCAAGTGAGACAGGCAACTACTGGAGTGAATCCAGCAGAGGCTACAAAGTTGTTGAAGGGCCTGAAGCATCTCTGTGATGAGGAAAGGCTGAGAGACCTGGGGCTGTCTAGCCTGCAAATGAGAAGAACAAGGAAGGAGCTTCCTGATGCTTATCAATATCTCAAGTGTGGTGAGCAAGAGGATGGGGCCAGGCTCTTTTCAGTGGGTGCCCAGTGACAGGGGCAACATGCACAGACCAGAACACAGGAAGTTCCATCTGAAGAAGAGGAAAAACTCAAGGATCAATCACTCCTTGTGATCCTGGGCAACCTGCTCTGGGTGACCCTGCTTTAGCAGGGGGCCTGAGCTGGATCTGCAGAAGTCCTTTCCAACCTCCAGCACGCTGGGATTCTGAGATTCTGTGACCTTGGCTTCTGCAGGGACTCAGCTGGAGCAAGTAAAGCAGTGAAGCCCTGGCTAGTCCCTTGTCCCTGTGTGCCCTCCCCACACCAACCATATTTACCCTCACATTTCCCCCTTCAAAATCTTTCCTCTCCTCTAAAATGTACTTCAGGCTTGACTTAACCACATTCTCACATGCTGCTTATTTTTCATTCTAGGACTCCTTGGTTGGATCACAGAATCACAGAATGGTTTGGGTTGGAAGGGACCTTAAAGATCATTCAATTCCAGCCCTCTGCCATGGGCAGGGACACTTTCCACTAGCCCAGGTTGCTCAAAGCTTCACCCAGCCTGGCCTTGAACACCTCCAGGGATGAGGTGTCCACAACCTCCCTTGGCAACCTGTTCCAGTGGCTCACTACCCTTATAGTAAGGACTTCTTCCTAATGTCCAATCTGAAGTTACTCTGCTCTAGTTTAAAACCATTGTCTCCTCTCCCTGGGCACTCCCAGTCCTTGTCACAAGTCCCTCCCCAGGTCTCCTGGAGCCCCTTCAGGTACTGGAAGGCTGCTCCAAGGTCTCCCCAGAGGCTACTTTTCTCCAGGCTGAACATCCCCAAGTCTCTCTGCCTGACTCATAGCCCAGTCATAGCCCAGTTTGTATTTTTCCACCTCCCCCAACTGCTAGCAAATAAATCACCTATTTCCACCCCCCCATCCCAGCCCATTTACTTGTCAAGTTGTAAATACAAATCTAATAGGGATAAACCTGACACAGAAGAATTTTCCACTAATATCTGATATTCCAACATGCAAATAATCCCAGTTTCTTGGGAGAGAGAACAAAATAAACGTATGGATGTCACAGTGTGCTGCAAGGAGCTGCCACTGAGGACAGAAGACAGGGATGGAAGGTCAGGAGCGTGGTAAAGACCTAATAAATCAGTACCTAAGTGCTCTGGCTGCAGCTGGGGTGGGTGCAACTGTTAGCTGAGTAACCCTTCTGTGGGCTGAAATGACACCAGTTTGGGCTCTCCAGGAACTGGAAACTGCAACGTTCAACTTTAATTCCTGTAAATGCAACTGGCACTTTATGGCAGTCATTAACTAATTGCTCACTAACAGGTGAACAAAGATTTCTTTCCCAAAAGCCAATGTTTTAAACAGCAAGTAAGTAAATCTTGGCAGCAAACACCTGTGGCAGCTCGAAACGGCGCTCAGGAGATTGTTTTCCTTTACTTCCTCCAATGTCCAGCCCCACAGAGAAGCTTCAGTTTCACCCTCTACCTTATTTTGCCCATAATAAACTCTGGGAAACTTCTGCTCCTACATCCAAGTGCAACGTGATGCTGCGAGCTCTCTACCCTTGCTGGGCTTCAGCACCTCCAGGTGCAACACCCAAAGCTGGAGGTGATGGCAAAGTTCAGCCTGTCCTTGTCCACAGGAACATCCTGAAGTAATGCCATGGCAACTGTGGGAGCTCTGGGGGAGGAGTGGCCACGTAGTGGACGTCCAGCACTGAAGTTTCTTGGTTGGTTGCCCTCCTAAGGCAGTTCTTCACCACCACCATGTGCTCTGCATTTGTTGAAGGGATGTTAAAGTCAATTTCTGTTAGGTTGTTTTGTCAGCATGCCCCTAAAATGGCTGCACAGGGAACGGGATTAAACTCTAAGGAAATGATTTAGTGAAGTGAAAACAACATTTGGGGGGAGTTACATCGGGTTGAAGGAGGACTTGGGTGACTTTATGATGACAGAAGGGTTGGTGGGGTTCCCTACCATACCCAGAGACATTGAGGGAGGGTCAGTAATGTCCACCTGCCATTGAGGTAAGGATCAGCTTGCTCACCTCCAGTGTCAAGATGTGAGATTCCACCATGAGGACGTTCATCCATCAGCTGTGGCTGCAGCTGCCCCACTGGGAGCTTCCCCAGGACTGCCAAGGTGCCTGGGCCTATGGCATGGAGGCTTCTTCAAGATATCTCATGGCAACTTCAGTATGTTTTCTGGAAAATCAAGATTTCTTGGCTTTGTGCTGTGAGGAACACTTTCAGAATCACCTTTCCTAGCCCAGCTCCTGGCTTTTGGCTGGTGGCTGTGGGTGAAGAGCAAAGTGAGAAGCTGCTCCACCCTTTTTCCAGCCACCAGCAGCAGCCTTCTCATCCCCCTGAGCAGCTTTCCCACCACTTTTCCTTCATCATGACTTCTCCAGAGCTGAGAAATAAGACCAAGACCTGACCCCTTCCCCCCCTCTAAGCAAAGGGGAAAAATTCCTGCAGTGTTGAACTTTTCTCATAATACTTAAAGAAAATACTCAAAGAATGTGCAATATTGGGGGATTTACAAAGAGCAAAATTAACCACATGGACAGAGCAGAAAACCTTTAGAATGGCACTAAAATGTGTCCCATCTGGATTTACCACAGTGAAGAGGTCCAGGGGAAGGGGGTGACCCTGCATGAGCCCTGTGAGCTGCAGGACCCCTGGTCCCAAGGGCCACCCCTGCCTTCTCACCGGTGGAGCACAGGGAAGGAGCAGCCAGACTTCTGGCTTTAGCTGCCAGAGAAACCACACAGGAGAAGTGAAATTGAAACAGTTGTGGGGAAGCTGATATTGAGTTATTTTATATTCCCAAGCAGGAGCAAAGCTGGGTAGACCTGGGGAGGTGTTTCCTGCACTCCTGCTCAATGCTGGGGCCAGGCAGGGTCTGGCCATGGAGCATCCTGGAGATGGGAAAACCATAGCAGCAATCTGAGGGCAAAAAGCCTGTGTGAAGAGGAAGGTGGGGTTGTTTTTACTAAGTGCAGCCTGTATTCTGCTTTGCTTCACTTCAGATAGGAAATGGCTACCTTGGGACATCACCTCAGTACTGGTGCCTATGGGGAAGGTCCTCTGATGGCCTCAATGACATGACATTGTCTGCTCTGAAAGCAAAAATGGGACAAAGTCTCTCGTGACCACCAAGATCTGGGGCCAGGAAAGATGAGGGTCAGGCTTGCAAAGCCCTCCTGCATGAATGGTCATCATCACTGGGATCAGCACTCACTTCTGAAGGTAACAAGTAGCTGCCTCTGCCGTGTCATCTCTGCCCCAGCATTGTCCCAGAGCCCCTTGCCTGTATATTGGCCCAAAGTACCCATGAAGGCTGAGGCTGCACAACTTCGGGGCTCATTCCACAAGGAGGTGATGCCACATGGCTGATGATGACTGAGTCAGCAAGGGGTGCTGGGGAGTCCCGTGGTCTCTGGCAGTGTCATTCACGGTGCAGCCAATAGCCTGCTCTGCAGGCTGGCTTGCAAAGCCAGTCCTGTCAGGGGCATTCAGCTTTATTCATGCAGCAATTGCAGGGGTTTGGGGGGATTTTTCTTCTGGCTCACCCAGTCTTGGTGTCTGTAGTAAGCTTTGCTCCCCTCTTGCCTGTGCTCAGAGAAGGTGGGTCCAAACAAGGTGGCGTGATTCGGTCCTGGCCCCACCAGTTCTGGTGCAGAGTGTTTTTCCAGCTGTTGGACTGGAAACTGTATGGACTGATTTCTTTCTACTGATGCTGTCTCTGCACCTCCAGCACTTTGCTGTGACCCCAAGGCAGGTTTGAGACTTTTCCATCCCTGTCTGGAGAACTAAACACAAACTCTGGCCTTAAACTGAGCCCACACCTGGGAGAGACCAACCAGCTGTGGAGAAACCTTCACTTTGCTTTGCTGTTCTATCCTCTGTCACTGTGGCTAGTTATTGCCCTACATGCAAATACAGAGGGCTGAGAATAAAAGCTTGGAAAGGGAGAAGGACAATAAATCAGCAGGTTTGCAAGGAAGCTTTCACTCATCCTCTGAGAACCGATTGTGTTTTGGAGTTGCTAACGGGGACTTGGGTGAAGGAAGGGACTTCTGCAATCAGACAGAAAAGATATGATCTGGCTGCTTCACAGGACCTGCCAATACAAATATCTGCCAGCAGATATGGAAAATAATAGCTTTAAAAACAAGGCAAAGAAGTGCATGAAGTTTCTGCAGGAGGGTGATGTCACCCCCTCCCCCGATCCCCCAGCCGAGCCGTATATCCTTTGTGTTTGAAATGAAAACCTCCTGAACTCCCCGTGCAGAGCTGGGTGAGACTCTGCTTTTTCACATCTCCCTGCAGGGATGATGGATATTATTTTCTGGCTTTAATTTTAAAGTAATAAATAAATGTGATTGGCTTGCCACCCAATAGCACCGAGTGGGCAAAGTAAGTCGATGCCTCTGCACCCACTGATGTCCAGGGCGCTGTGATGGGAAGTCTGTCAAGGAAGTCTACGGCTGGAGGAGGAGAAGAAAATCAGCATTAGCTGAATTGGTCAACATGAGGAATTTCAGTGCAGAGGAGAGGGAACTCTGTCTCCATGGCACTGTCTCCCTTTCCCAGGTTTCCTTCTGGCTGCACTGGGTTGTGGGCTGCAGACTGTAAATTCAACGGCCCACACTGCAGCCATCCTTTTCAATAAGGGAAGAAGAAAGCCATGCAGGGATTTCCCAGATGAAACGCTTCAACCTGTGGCTTTCTCCTGCTTGCAAACGTGGACAGTGATGCTGAGATCCAAAAACCACTCCAAGCCATCAAAATTAGCAAATAACCATCTGGCTTGGTGGCTCAACACCTTCCGTGGCCATAAATCCAAATCCCAGCATCACTAGCAAGGGATTTGGTCTGCAAAACAAGCTCCGGGCTTGAGTAATGTAAAAACAAGGTGAGATGTGTGAGAGCTGCAGCTTGGGGTGGAGCTGGCTCTGTCCGAGCATTTGCTAGCTTTCAGTGAGGACTGGGGGCTCTTGGCTTACAAGCAGCAGCCCCTCCCCAACTCTTCAATGCCCCATGCCACGATTTGGCTCTCTGAGCCTTTTCCTGAGGTCAGCTACCCTCACCCAGCACCATTTCTATTCCTTCATCGGCCCATTCTGTCCCGTCTCCAAGGTTCCAGGCACACCCTTGGGGTTCCCCTAGAGCCATCATGGCCACAGACCAGTGCTTATTAGCTATTGTTTCCTACCTAAGGTTTCCAGGACCAAAGCAAGTCAAACATGTAGGTGCTAGAGGAAAGGTCTTTCCATCCCAAATGTAAAATTCTCTGCTCCAGCCGGGCTTGCTATGACCTGCTAAGAGTTTTTCCATCCTTGGTTGGAGCCCATGCTGCAGAATGGGAGGATTTGGAGGTGACAAAATGCTTCTTTGCTATCTGCCACACACTGATCTTAGTTCCTCCCCTTACATATTGTTTCTGAACAAGCTTCAATTTTAAAGTAGGAATATGGACATGCTATCCATGAGAAGCCCTATCAAGAGGCAGAAAAGACACTGGCAGAGCCCTGATGTTCTCACAGTCACTCTGCTTCTGGGCATCACAGCCCTGAAAACTCAACTCAGACCCTTCACCGGGAGCATCTGCCTTCAGTAGTACTCTGCCCTGACAGTCTTGCCCAGAAGGCTGAGTTCTGGTTATAGCTCTCACACACACAAAAATGTCCCTCTTCCTAAGCCATAAGACCTGGAACTAGCAGCTGAGGCTGATTTTGGCCCTGCAGAGAGGTTTAGCCATCAAGAAGTTGTGTATTTTTTGCACATCTGGTTGTGTTTGGGGTGATATTACCTCTCGGTCTGTCCATGCCCATTAGTTGCTGGAGTGAACAGCCCCTCCTCCATGTGCAGAAGTGCACTGAGGGGAACCTGGGAGACATTTTGCATTGAAAGAGACTTGGTAATTCATTAGCAATCCCATGTTTGAAGGTTTAGGACTCAGCATGGCACTGAACCAAGTGACAGGGCAGGTTTCACTTCTCCTGCAACGGTGCCACCAAGGCAGAAGGTCCGACAGCTACAGGAAAAGTAGTTTGGGTTCAATAAAAAATGTTTTCCAAATGAATCTTACACCAGAACATAAACATGCCTCAGGGCCTTGAAATCGCTCCTAGTTTTCTCAGAGCACCAAAGCCCTGCAGAGGTTTCCCAGGAGATGCTCCAGCACCCAGCGCAGTGTGGCAGGAACTGCAGCAGCCCCAGCCCAGAGCTGCAGCCCTTTGGAGATCACCTCCTGGGCTCCATGTACTTGGACTCAACTCTACTTTGCCTCCCTACTTGGACTGCTGGACCTCACAGCAGGCAGCACATGCAGGGGCAGGAGAGATTCTGCAAGCTGTAGGGAGCTGGACTGTAGGTTTTTGGGTTTCATATAGTTTTTGTATTTCATATATATTTTTGCATTTCGTATATATTTTTGCATTTCGTATATTGTTTGGATTTCATACGTGTTTTGCATAGCTGCCTACTTCTGTGCATCTGCTCAGTTCTGCTGTCCTTCATTCCACAAACTTAAAGCACTTCTGCACTGAACAGAATGAATCCAGTTCACTGAAAAAGATGATAAAGCTCAGCACTGATGACACCAAACGCTGCTGCTCTGCACATCCTCCAGGTCCTGCTCTTGAAGAGTGAGGGATAGAATAGCTTTGCTTGCAGCATGGATTCACTGTTGGAGGACAGGGAAGAACTCAAATCTTGTCTTTAATGTACTTTCCTGATGGATTTGCTAGCATTGCTCACTGGGCACTGCCCGGTGCTTGGGCAGTGAAGCTACGGATGAGGACCAGCAGGGAGCTGCGTGAGAGCCACGACCACCCCCGAAGCATTTCAGATGAGCAGGATCATTGGACTCAATAACCTTAATCATAGAATTAATTGGGAAAGGATCTTTAAAGGTCATCTGTTTCCAACCCTTTCCCTGTGCAGCACAGGGACATCTTCAGCTAGATCAGAGTGCTCAGAGTCTCATCCGGCCTGGCCTGCAACATTGCCAGGGATGGGACATCTACCACCTCTCTCTGGGCAAGCTGGGAGTGTGTCTCACCACCCTCAGCATAAAACATTTCTTCCTTCTCTCTAGTCTAAGTCTCCCTCTTTTGGTTTAAATGCATCACCCCTTGTCCTGTCACCTCCAACCTAAATAACCCTATGATTCTGTGTTCCCCTCAGGAGATGCTAGCAGCACTCTCTGCCTGATGCAGAAAGCCGGCAGACAGGAACCCTCCTGCTCGCTGAGTAGCTCCCACCAGGGCTCAATTAGCTGTGGACGATGAATCCCAGTTGCCTCGGAGCGGTCGTTTCCCCTTCTGAAAGAGCAGCCACGGCTCTGAGGCTGCCTGCAGACGCTTGGCCGTCCCTGCCATGGCACTGCCTGAAAGACCAGCACTGTGTGGGTGGTATTACCCTGTCTGGGCAGCTGGAGTTTGGAGGTAAGAGGGCTGAAAACTGTGTTCTCCTCTGGTTGTTATACCATGGTAGTTACAGCCAGGAGATGAGCAGTATCTGTGCTCCAGCAAGCCACAGGGAGCAAATATTCCAAATACAGCACTGGGGTTTGGGGTTTTTTTCTCCATACAGTTTATAGCAATAATAAAATGTGAGTAGGGGGATTAGTAACAAATTAATTGCCAAAAAAATTTGGTCTTCATGGCTGACAAATGTAGCTGAGTGATACAAAACTGAGCTTGAGTTCTGTGCCTGGGTGACTGGACTCTGATACGAGAAGGGGGTTGAGATCTGTGCCTGGGCTCTGAAAGGAAAAGGGGTTTGAGATCTGTGACTGAGCTCTGACAGGAAAAAGGGTTTGAGATTGTGATTGGACTCTGATAGGAAAAGGGGTTTGAGATCTGTGCCTTGAGTCTGACAGGAAAAGAAGTTTGAGATGTGTGTCTGGAGTCTGATAGGAAAAAGGGTTTGAGATCTGTGCCTTGAGTTTGATAGGAAAAGGGGTTTGAGATCTGTGCCTGGAGTTTGACAGGAAAAGATGTTTGAGATCTGTGCCTGGGCTCTGAAAGGAAAAGGGGTTTGCGATGTGTGACTGGGCTCTGAGTTCTGTGCCTGGGTGCCTGGCTGGGCTGTGGAGCCATGAGGTTTGCTGCCTGCCCTCACAGAGCAGCCTGCAAACTTCTGGCTGTCACTGCTCCGTGTGAACAGACTCTGGGCTGAAAGCCGCCTCTGTTTGCTTCCACAAAAATCAGGGATGCATTGGCAACAATTGGCAAGGCAAAAAGAAAAGCTTTTACTGATCAAGGACTCCATCCAACAGGTAATAGTAAATACCTTCTACTACCAAGAATCCTGCAAGCCCCACACTGGGATCTCACATGTGCCGAAGCCGACGCTGCTGCAGGGAGCTCTTGGACAGTTTCTCAGCCCTGAAGTTCTGTAAAGTTGTAAGTGGAAAGGAAGAAAGTGCAATTAAACCCCTGTAATGCTTCCTGGCTTTCCCGGTGTGCCTACCAGCAGGGCTCAGATCGCTGCCCTCGGGTGTGGTTGAAGGCAAAAGGCTATTTTTTGCTTCCAGTGGTTTCTCTTCTTTTTCATCTCGGCTTCTGCTCCGCTTCGCTGGGCTGGGTCCTCCCCTCCTGCTGAGGGTTTAAAAGCAAGGAAGGGACAACAGAAGTGGTGTTTGTTATTAAACTCAGAAGAAATGGACACCAAAAAAAAAAAAAAAAAAAATCAAGGGGAAAGAAAAATGCCTGTAATGTTTTTAATTAACAATTTTAGATGTACCTTTTTGTTTCATCAAAATAAGTGAAATTGAATCAAATTTGCCTGAGTCCACTGCCTGACGGTCACCAGCAGGGCTACATCCACAGCTTAATGAAAGAAACTGCAAGATATACTCAGTGGCATTCCCTTGATTTTATTTATCTATAGTTTTGAATATTTGCTCAATAATTTGCCTTATTTTGGCTCAGTTCTGGTTGCAGTTTTGGTGCTTGGCTCCCACTGGTGCAGCCTGTAGAATTGTCCAGCTCCGGCAAGATGCTGAGGCAAAGCCAATAGCCAGCTCCAGTGATTATGGATCATTAAGGGGTAGGGGTTTTCCTTCCCCCTGTAAGGTCAAGTTGTGGTTCCCATCACCCACCACCCTCCTGGCCTGCCCTGAATCTTCCTGCAAGTGACTCAGAGGAAAGGTTAAAACCAGGCACTCGCAGGAAATCTTGCTGCTGGGAAAAGCTTTTCTCTCCTTCTGCGAACAGCAGCTGGCTGGGGAGGGAAGTTAGTGTCGTTCCACACCAGCCCTCACACTCAGCTCCATCCCTCAGTGCAGGGTCAGAGGCAGAGAAGGAAACCAGTGCCCGATCCCATGCTGCCTGCCATGAGGCTAGGGACAGTTCTCAGAATCCAAAGTATTTTCTCTCTCTCAGAGTGAATTGCTGGCCACAGCATAAGCCCAGCAGGGAGATTTTGGAAGGATTTGATGAGGGATCCCTTGGAATTGGTGGTGTGGGATGTATGAATTGATTGAATCCTCCAGTGAATCCATCAGCTGGTTTTGAGGGCAAGGAGATGGACCTGCTTAGATTTAAAATCACCTCAGCAAAAGAGGAGACTCCAGGGCTCATCACACCAAAACACTGTGTCCTGTCACATTGTGTTGTAACACATCTCTAAGAGCTGCAGGAACAGCTTCTGATGGCAGCATCTCGCTCTCTGACCGGTGTGAGCTGCTTTGAAACCCAGGAGATCACTCCAGAAA
Organism: Picus viridis; assembly: GCA_033816785.1. Classification (NCBI taxonomy): domain Eukaryota; kingdom Metazoa; phylum Chordata; class Aves; order Piciformes; family Picidae; genus Picus; species Picus viridis. The sequence continues at coordinate 21,385,968 of CM066580.1, read as the reverse complement.
ATATATCTAAGCTATCCCTAATAGCCCTTTGAAATCCCTGGGAGCTCTGGCAAAGGTGTCAAAGCCTGGCTCGTGTGCAGGACCCCAAGTGCAGGCTCATCCAGCAGCGAGGATGAGACACTTCTTACCCCGCTTGGAAACAAAAAGCCCTGCAGCAAGGGAGCCAGAGGAAGGAATCCTTCACAGCTGACCCCAGCTCTGAAAGCCTGCTGCAAAGGGAGCCTTTGCAAGTCCAGTCAGAGCTCTTGCCTTTTTTTAACAAGCACCACCACCACCAAAAAAAAGGGGGCATCTCGGTTTACATTTCTAATGTTGGTATCATCCAGCACTCTAAATCAAATTATGGCTGTATCGGGCTGCTCCCCAATGTTTCTTTTTAATTAAGTTTACTAGTCCCACATGCATTTTTTTCAAAAAGAAATTAAACAAACTTAATTAAATTACATGAGAGGGGTTAGGGATGACAGCAAAAAAAAAAACCCAACCCAGAAAAAGAACAAGGATTGAGAAACCATTTTAGATACCCTCATGCTTTGCACTTTGCCTGCACCCTGAAGCCTCCCAGCCAGCTGGTGAAGGTGGCGGCCCCTGCCCCTGCGCTGCGCTGTACCCCCAAAGCGGTGACCAGCCCCCTCGCTTATGGAAGCTATTTACCCTTGTAGGTGCTCTTAGGTTTTGCTTTCAGAGAGTTGTAGCAGCTCAGGAAGCTCCTCGGAAAGATCAGCATCAGTGAATTTTCAGTCATTTCCCTGTGTTGTGTAGGTATGAGCTGCTTCTGCCCTGCCCTAGTGGGGACACATCTGGAGTACTGGGTCTGGTTCTGGGCTCCCCAGTTCGAGAGAGACAGGGAACTACTGGAGAGAGTCCAGTGGAGGCTACAAAGATGCTGAGGACCCTGGAGCATTTCCCTGATGAGGAAAGGCTGAGAGCCCTGGGGCTGTTGAGCCTGGAGAAGAGCAGCCTGAGAGAGGGTGTGCTCAATGCTGATAGATAGCTGAAGCATGGGGACCCTGAAGAAGAGGTCAGACTCATTTCAGTAGTGCCCAGTGATAGGACAAGGAGCAAGAAGCACAAACTAGAAAACAGGAGGCTCCGTCTAAACACAAGGAAACACTTTTCTGCAAGGGTGCTGGAGCCCTGGAGCAGGCTGCCCAGAGAGGCTGTGGAGTCTCCTTCTCTGGACAGATTCTAAACCCATCTAGGCATGAGCCTGGGCAACCTGCTGTGGGTGACCCTGCTTTAGCAGGGGGTTAGAACCAGATGATTTCCAGAGGTCCCTTCAAACCTCACCATGCCGGGATGCTGGGATTCAGTGACTTAGTCCCCTGGACTTGATCTTGGTGACTTGAAGACCCTTCTTGCCAAATCAAGCCCCAGAAGTAGGAGCTCCTGGGGATCCCTGGGACATCACATCCCCACATACTCCAGTGCCAGGGGAAGCTTGGTGCTTTCCCCAAGTTCAGTATTGGTCCCCATGGAGCTTGGTTTTTTTTTTTCATTGAAGAAACCCCACCAAAGTCAGGAGGTTCGTGGTGGCTTTCACTTTGCAGAAGCTCCTACTTTCCACAGGAAGCAAAGGCTCTTGTGCTCTGCAGCAGCCACCAAGGAAGGCAGATCGGATTTTTACTGAGAAAATGCTAACAAAAGCTACGAGACAAAGGCAAAGGAAGTGGAATGGGGGTGGGCAGCAGACTGCATGTGCAGGCCTGGAGATGTGTCTGCTTTCCTCAGCTTTGCTGAGTGCACACCCGTAGAGATGCTCCACGAACTGAGACGAGTTGCCAGGAGGGCCCTTGCAGCCGCTTGCACCCGCACTGCCCCGGCGGGAAGAGCAGGGGAGCACCCAGTCTTTTTACAGAGAGCTGTCTGCTTAAAGACCAGAAGCCTGCCCCGATGGCAGCGGCTGGGACTTCCTGCAGCAGGGCAGGCCCCAGTGCCTGCACAGCAGCTCTCCAAGGAAGGACAAGCTATGGCAGATGGCATCAGGCTCAGTTTGCACCCTGAGTAACCTGTGGTCATGGTGAGCTTGCCGGGGATTTTTACAGGGGTTCAGCCTGAATCGTCTCATCAGGGAGAGCGAAGCGGCAAAGCCCTCTGTCTCCAGCCCTGCAGGAAGCACAGCAGAGGAGCGTGGCCACCAAAAAAGCCTCCTGGAGCTGTAGGGTCCGGATAGTGCCCGAGATGAATTTGCCATCCCCGTGAAGACACACGGCCGTCACCGAGCGCCGAGAACGGCCTTGGGGTCCCCTCCGTAACTCCCCCACCTCCGAGGGCTCTGCATCTGGGGCTGCAAGGATGAAGTCAGCCCCGGAGTTGCTAGGGGCTGGAAGTGATTTCACCGAGCTGCAATGCAGATGGATTAATTCCAGTACTGTAAAGTCAACATGGTTGAACACTGGCTACATCACAGTCTTCATTACTGTGGTCTGGATCGGGTTTTGATGAAGTAATTTCCCTTGGGTTTAGCACTTAGGAAACATATAGGGGCGTCCTTCTCGGAGCTGCCTGGAGAGCAGTGCCTCCCCCAACTCCCACCCACCCCAAATTGGCCTTTATGGGTTGCACATGGACCCCTGTGACTCGGAGGGGTTTCAAACGAGGCCCATATGGTTCCCGGCACACGATGCCCAAACAGTCGGACGCAAGAAATGAGACACGGCTTGGGTGCGTACGAGGGATGTGATTAATAACAAATGATATCACACTCCCAGGCTCTATCGTCAAATGCAAGGGGACGTGGGATGAGTGGGGATTAACCATTCCTCCATCCTCCAGCACCAAAGCACCCCCTGAGTTGCTCTCCATTAGGTGTTTTTGGACACCAAGAACGTGATGTTCAAGATCAAGGAGTCCGACCACCAACCCCACTGTGCCAGCTCCATCATGAAGCCACATGCCCAAGCACCACTGGTGTTTAAACACAGCCAGGGAGGGTGACTCAACCACCTCCCTGGGCAGCCTGTTCCAATGCTTTCAGTGATGTTTTTTTTTCCTGATGTCCAGCCTAAAGCTCCCCTGGTGCAGCCTCAGGCCATTCCCTTTTGTTCTCTCACTAGTTACTTGGGAGAGAAAATAAAGGCATATTGTCAGCACCTAATAATCATCCTGCTGAACTTGCAAGACTCAAAGAGAGCTCTTCATGCAGAGTAGATGTTTATTATGTCATTTTTTCTTAGCCAGAACCTGTGGTCAAACACTTGTCATGTGCAATTTGCCTCCTCGGGAAGTAGCTGTGCAAATGTGACTGAGTTTTGCCGGGCACCAAGCTCTACTCTTGGTGGTGGCATCCTTGAGATACCCTCCTCTAAGAGCTGTGCCTTGGAAAGCAACTCTGCCCCCTTCATCTGACAGCAGGATCTAGGTGAAAGAAACTTCTAAGGGCTAATAATGTGGTCTCCCCAATACAGTATTCACTATCAAAACCTTCTTCCCATCATAGCTTGATGTCGAATGCCAGGAGAAGGCAGCAAATGCCTGTGGGCAGCTGAATCCTGGAACCCCAGCATGATGGGGGTTGGAAGGCACCTCGGAGATCATTCAGTCTAACCCCCGTGCTAAAGCAGGGTCACCCACAGGAGTTTGCTCAGGATTGTGTCCAGCTGGATTTGGAATCTGTCCAGAGGAGATGCCACAACCTCTCTGAGCAGCCTGGGCCAGGGCTCCAGCACCCTCACAGGACAGGGTGAGTAGCAGGTAAGTAGTAAAAGGAGAGACTTGCTCTCTTTGGGGCTGAAATCAGAGTATTTTGGTGATCTCTTGAACTAGGAATTCAACTTCGAGCTTTACTTCACTCAACAAATTCATTGCTTCATGGTACTAATATTTCTTTCTGATACCAGCACATCACTGGCCAGTCTCAGGGCTCTCCATGTTGATCTCTGTCATCGAGAGAGGACATGGCAAGGCTGGTGCCACCTCCCTCTGCCTGTGGTGGGATGGATCTGATCTCTCACCCTTGGCCACATGGCTGCAGGGGGGCAGAGGCTTTTGAACCCACACCAGGTCCTTGCGTGAGGAGTCTGCACCATGGTCATTGCTGGTTTTGCCGTGGGACTGAACTGAGCCCCCTCGAAAGGCACGGGCTGCTGCCATTGATTTGCTGCCTGTGCAGAGCCAGGAACAAAGAGCAGCTTCGTGGTGCAGCTGCTGAAATGCCCAAGGGCTGCAGCCGCTCCCAAGCTGTCCCGGGAAATGTGTCCTCGTTGCAGTAATTGCTGCTTTCATCTCTAACGAGAAGCAGCGGTGGATGCTGCTCAGTGTGTCCCTGCGGCCGCAGGTCAGGGAGCAGGATGTGCCTCACATCCCCCTGGACAGTCCTGCTTCATAGAATCAAGGAATCATTTTGGCTGGAAGAGACCATTCAGATCATCAAATCCAGCCATGAACTCAGCTCTGCTGGGTCACCACTGAACGATGTGCCTCAGCACCACATCTACACAGCTTTTAAACCCCTCCTGGGACGGTGACTCCACCACTGCCCTTAGCCCTGTTCCAGGGCTTGACAGTCATTTGGTGGAAGAAATTGCTCCTCATGTCCAACCTAGACTTCTCCTGGGGCAACTTGAGGCTCTTTCCTCTACTTTATTGCTTGTTACTTGTGAGAAATCACTAACCCCCACCTCACTCCAATCTACTTTCAGGGAGTTGTAGAGAGCAATGAGACTCCTCTCAGCCTCCTTATGTCCAGACTAAACAGGCCCAGTTCCTTCAGCTGCTCTTCACAAGACTTGAGCTCTAGACCCTTCATCAGCTTTGCTGTCCTCCTCTGGACATGCTCCAGCACCTCAGTGTCCTTCTTGTAGTGAGGGACTCAGCATTCAAGGTGCAGCCTCACCAGTGCCAAGTACTGGGGGTCCCGCTGAAGACACTCGATGACTCAAGCCAGGATGCTGTTGGGCTTCTTGCCCACCTGGGCACACACTAGTGGGTCATGTTCTTCAACTAAATGTTTGCTGTGATCTTGCTCCTTCCAGTTCACCCCTCATCCTCACATTCATTAATGCTGCTGGGGGGGGCAGTTGGTGCCAGGACCAAGGAAAAGGTGACAGTCACTGCTATCAGCACGAGCTCCATGCTGGGATGTTAGCATGGGACTGGGGGTGCTGACACTGGGGTTTGGGGAATGATGAGAGTGGGGGTTAAGAATGCTGCCACTAGGGTTTCTGGATGTTAATACAAGGGTTTGGAGATGGGGTTTAGAGGTGCTGAAACCAGGATTGAGGATATTAACCCAGGGGTTTGGAGGTGCTGACACCAGCTCTTGGGTCAGCCATTGGAGCAGGCTTCCCAAGGAGGTAGTGGAATCACCATCCCTGGGGGGGTTCAAGAAACATGTGGACATGACACTTGGAGACACAGTTCTAATGGCCATGGTGGCCTTGGTTTGATGGTCTTAGATGTTTTAGGAGTCAATGATCTTAGAGGTCTTTTGCAACCAAAACAATTGTATGATTGCATGATTCTTTGAATGTTAATCCAGGGGTTTGAAGGTGCTGACAGCAGGATTGGGGATATTAACCCAGGGGTTTGGGGGTCCTGACAATAGGCTGTTGGGTGGTGCCAGCACCGCAGGCATTTTGGGACAGCTGAGGTTTTATCACATGCCTTGTAACACATCGGAGCTGAGATGCAAGTCTCCCGCCTGCCATCTGGAGGCAAGGCTGTGCTTTTCTTTAGCCTCCAAAGCCTGCACCGAGACAATTTCCCTGCAGCATCCCCCACGTTTTTTGCCTGATCCACACCGTGATCCATAATCCTATCTTCACAGAATCACGGAGTGTTAGGGACTGGAAGGGACCTCCAAAGATCATCTAGTCCAACCCCCCTGCCAGAGCAGGATCACCTAGAGCAGAGCTCACAGGAACGCATCCGGGTGGGGTTTGAATATCTCCAGAGAGGGAGACCCCACAACCCCCCTGGGCAGCCTGCTCTAGGGCTCTGGCACCCTCACAGGGAAACAGTTTTTCCTCGTGTTTCCATGGATCCTTTTCTTGTGATGCTCCTTGCTCGCAGTGTCGAACAGCAGTGCTCCCCAGCACGGGCACCCGGGCAGGGCACTGAGGAGTCGGCGCAGGGGGTGCAAATAGAAAAGACTCCGTTTGGCTGGTTTCTAGTGAAGATTATCTCATGGTGCCTCCTGAAGGCAGCATGTGCAGCCCGTCAGGCTCAGCTGGGAGGAAGCAGCACCACAGTTGGGTTATTTTTAATGACTGGAGAGAGAAGGGAAAAAAAATCTTATATATATATATTCCTCCCTGTTTTCTTTTGTGGCTTCTCTCTGGAGTGATAACGTGGAATTTCCTCTGAAACTCGAGCAGAGGGCAGGAAATTAATTTTCTCTATTTTCTTTCTTGCTTTCTCCCCCCCCCCCCCCCCCAATAGAAATCATTGCTGAGACAAAGCACCTTAATAAGCAGCTCTGTAAATTAAACTAAGCTGATCCTCGGCACCACTGGCAGGCAGGCAGGACGCGAGGGCTGCTGCCGCCGCTCTGCAGAGGAAGGGAAGCTGTTGCCGTGATGAGCAGCAGGGAATGACCTCGGGCTGGGCTTGCTGCTTCTGTGCTGAAAAGTTTTACTGGAAAACACAGGAAAATGTAGAAAAATCGTTAATGTTCCTGAAGCATGAAGGTGGTTTATTTATTTATGCATTTATTTATTTAAACCCTTCAAAGGTGCTGATGTCCTTGAGCTTATTTAACTCACACTTTGTAAGACAACTAATAAGGAGATACCTCTTAAATCATGTATTTTAAACCATGAAATGGGAAAATCACATGGAAAAGAAAATATTCCCCACTTCATTCCCAAAGTGAGTGATTTAGAGCATTTATAAGCACAGGGAGGTATTGAGAGTGATGATAACAGGAGAGGGAGTTAAACCACAGCGACCGTGAGCGATGCTTGCTGGAGAGCTCAGCTCTAGGGCTGGGTTTATGCCACAGCTTCTGCTGTACATTAAAACACTGCAATAAATTCTTTCCTTTCTGGTGCTATTTAAAACATTTCCATTAATATAAGACAAAGGGAGGGAAGGTGGGATTGGCGGCTGGGGGAGCAGGGGGACCTTATCCAGTACTGGCTGCAGGAGCGTGGATGAGGCTTGTTCCTCCCTCTCCTTCTCCATCATTTTCTCAATCAAAATTCAGTTCAATATTTCTCACTTAAAATCGTTTGATGTTTCTTTTCTAACTGCCTGCTGGTTTCTTGAACATCATCAACTTTTTTTCCCTCCCAACCCCCTTTGTTTTTTTATCTTAACCTGCAATGTTTGGATAAAATTACTTGTTCAACCATTATTATTAACAGGTAAGTGCTTAAAGCATTAATTGCTAAACTGGATGTCATTATTGCCCAGGTTTTTCCCAATTCAGGTTGTAAGGGGTTTTGGTCAATCCTTCTCCTTCAAATTCATATTATTCCTTTTCTCTTCCTCCCCCATCCTTATTTTATGTCTTTCTCTTCTTGATTCTGTTCTTTTCCAGTGTGATCTAGAATGAACTCCATTCAGCTTAACCCTTCAAACAAAAACTGCCACGAAAACACTATAGGAGCAGCCTGGCCTTTCCCTGCCTTTCGCTCTGAAGCTGCATTGATTATAGCCACAGGCTGGAGGAGGTGAAGCCAAAGCTGGTTTGGGTTAGATTTGTCCCAAATCAGTCATCTATCCTAATATTACATTTTGGGCCTCTGTTGGAGGTGGCTGCTGACCAGCAAAGCCCACGCCTGGCTCCCTGGATTCATTTTAATTTAGTGCTTTTTTCCTTTTTTTTTAAAATTCTATTTTCTTTTCCTTTTCCTTTTATTTTTCTTTTCCTTCTTTTTCCTTTCTTTTTTCATTCTTTTTCTTTCTTTATTTTTCTTTTTTCTCTTTTTTCCTTTTTCTTTTTCTTTTTGTCCTTTCTTTTTCTTTTTTCTTTTTTCTTTTTAATGTTTTCCTTTTCTTTTTATTTTCTTTTTCCTTTCCTTCTTATTTCTTTTTTTTTTTTTCTTTTTCTTTTTCTTTTTCTTTTTCTTTTTCTTTTTCTTTTTCTTTTTCTTTTTCTTTTTCTTTTTCTTTTTCTTTTTCTTTTTCTTTTTCTTTTTCTTTTTCTTTTTCTTTTTCTTTTTCTTTTTCTTTTTCTTTTTCCTTTCCTTTTTATTTCTTTCTTTTTCTTTTTCTTTTTCTTTTCTTTTTCCTTTCCTTTTTATTTCTTTCTTTTTATATTTTCTTTTTCCTTTCCTTTTTATTTCTTTATTTTTCTTTTTCTTTTCTTTTTCCTTTCCTTCTTATTTCTTTCTTTTTATTTTTATTTTCTTTTTCCTTTCCTTTTTATTTATTTCTTTTTCTTCTTTTTCCTTTCCTTTTTATTTTTCTCCTTTTCCTTTTCCTTTTCATTTTCCTTTTCCTTTTCCTTTTCCTTTTCCTTTTCCTTTCCTCTTCTTTTAATTTTTCTTCTTCTTCTTCTTTTTCTTCTTATCCCTTTTTCTTTTTTTTCTTTTCCCTGCAGATGTTGCCATTTCTCCAATCCCTGACACGAACCAGCCTGATGTGGAGGAATTTGTGTTGCTATTTCAACTCAAAAGCTGCCTGTCCCTGGCAGCCAGCACTGACCAGGAGCCCTCTGGCAGCATCTTCCTGGGCTTCACACTGCAGGAAAGAAAAACATCCCAGGGGGACTATTCTAAGAATTCCTCTAGTTTTTAATCATCAACTGCTCTGAACTCCCAGGTTTGAAACTCAGGAGCTGCAGGGAAGAAACGTTTGGGTCACAGGCAGCTTTATAGCTTAAGGACATCGAAAATAGGATGTGCAAGCTGAGGAGCCTGCTGAGTTCCCTTGGCTTTGTGCCCCTGTAAAAAGGGTTTTTCCTTTCATGGTTTTTCACAATATCTTTTTTTGCCCTGTCTACTGAATCGAGCCCTGCAAGGAGTAATTCTAGACAGAGTGAAATTTTCCAATCCCACAGCCCTTTGCCTGCCCTTTTACTGCTTCCCTCTTAGCTTCGCCCTACGATGAAATATTTTGGAACTGATGAGAATAGAACACACACTTCTGCCAGGATCTGCAAAATAGCCTTTCACAGAGTGCAGCAGACTCTGATCTTTGAGCTGCAGACCAGAAACACAGGGAAGTTTTGGAACTATTTTGCCTGGAGAAGAGCAGATTGAGAAGGGATCTGCTCAATGCTGATCAATAGCTAAGGGGCAGGCGGCAAGAGGATAGGGCCAGAGTCTTTTCAGGAGTGCTCAGCAGCAGGACAAGGGACAGCAGGCAATAATTGGAAATCAGGAGGTTCTATATAAACTTGAGGAAAGACTCCTGCCCTGCGAGGGTGCTGGAGCACTGGCCCAGACTGCAACGAGAGGTTGCGGAGTCGCCTCCTTCAGAGAGATTCCAAACCCACCTGGACATTGCAATCCTGGACAACCTGCTGTGGGTGACCCTGCTTTAGGAGGGAGCTTGGACTAGAGGATCTCCAGAGGCCCCTTCCAACCCCCATCACTCTGTGATTCTGCTGTTCTGAGGTACCCAAGCAGCAGGCTTCCTCCCCACACCAAAAATCCCCATCTGCAGGGAGAGCAAGGATCACAGCAGGGGCTGACGATTAAAGCACCATCAGGTTTTCCCTAATTTCTGGACAGAAACAACCATTTGAAACCCTTGGGATGTGAATTATTTTACCCGTTGCCCACGTGTGTTTTTGGCCACAGGAAAACAGGAAAGCAGCTTGGAAAATATTAGCAAAATGGAAAAGGAGATCCTAAAGTATTTGGGTCTGGAGAGCTTTCCGTTTCCCAACACGTGGATGCGGCAGAAGCAGAGCTGTAAGCCAATGAGAGGCAAGGTAATTGCAGGGACTTCTCACCGAGGGATGAGGTCCGGTGATGCTGCAAGGGTCGAAGACAAGACAAGCCCCAGCACCTGCAGAGGTTATTGCTAACAGAGATGGAGTGGGGATTTGATGCAGATGTGTCCCAGCATCCACCTCCCTCCCTTCAGCTGCGGATACCAAAGACGAGCTGGTTGGGTCGGCTGCTTCCTTCGATATTAGGCAATGTGAGGCAGGGTTTTAATTGCTTGCTGGAGACTTTTGGAAGGTTTTGAATTTAAGGGTGAATCCTGCTTGCCCAAGCTACAGATTTATAGAATCATTTTGGTTGGAAGAGACCTTTAATAAAGATCAAGTCCAACCACTGACCCATCTCTGCCATGTTACTACTAAGCCATACGCGTTCCCTGCACCAGCCCCGGGCAGCATCCAGCCTGGCACGAGGGAACTCATTCCATATGAAAAACCTCTAAAAAGGGCAGAACAGAGAAATAAAAGAGAGTCTGGGGTTTGTTCCACTCACATGTGCTGCTGGAGCCTGCACAGCAGAAACCATGGGGCTGGCCTCACGCTCCCTGGCCCTGAATGCTGTTCCTCACACCTCCCCTCTTCCTCGGTGCTCTGATGACTGAAGCAGACTTAAAGCAAAAGGAGCTCTCATTCCGCACTGCTGCCCACTTGCATGCAGAGGGACACAGATGGGCTGACTTCACTCCTGTTTCTGGTTGGCTCCTCAGAACTCTGATTTCCACGTCATGTCCTGGGTGCCCACAACTCTGCTGGGAGCTGCAGCAGACCTGGGATGTCCAGGCTGGGCTTTGCTGTCCCCGCATTCCCGCATGAACCCCTGGGTGACTCGCTGCTTGTCCCACACCCTCAGGAACCTTCCCAAGATCCAAAGTCAGGATTTTGAAAGTCTCAGAAATTCTTCTGGCTGTAACAACTGCCAAGGTGAAATATCTCCCTCTTGTTTCCCTACTGAGAGCCCTTTCAGAGACTCTTTTTGCCCCCCTGCTTGGCACACAACCCGGCGAGCGCTTCCAGCTCACTTTGCATCCTGAGAACTCACCAACAAATTGCTTCCACACTACTCCCCGACTTCAAAACTCATGCTGTACAAGGGTTAACCAACTTAAACGTTTAAAGAGTCATGAAATGGACTGTTTCCGCTTCCCATCTGGCTTTTATCAATTTTAAGTCGGTTTCAGAAGTACTGCTACACAATCAAAACACACAATCTCCCTAGTCAGATAATTCAATTTCAGAAATGAATTACTTATGTGCCTATAAGTAAATACATTCCTAGGCAGGCAGATATTGACTGCTGTCAATGAAATAATGAACTCCAGGGGAAGTGGTCGTGGCAGGAGCACCAGCCTCTTGGAGACGTCCCTCTGGAGTGCAGTGGGAATAGCGGAGTCCCTGACGTGGTGGGATTGAAAGGAGAGGGCTGCCCAGTGGGATGGGACATCCTGAGCTGCTACTGAAGACTCCAGGGGACCTCAGATCTGCCTTCCAGTACCTGACGGGATCCTAAAGGAAGGCTGCAGAGAGACTTTTCATAAGGTGCTTAGAGACAGGACAAGGGGGAATGGTTTGAAGCTGAGGGAGAGCAGGGTTAGACTGGACCTTAGGAAGAAGTTCTTTGGTATGAGGGTGCTGAGACTCTGGAATAGGCTGCCCAGGGAGGTTGTGGATGCCTCCTCCCTGGGGGTGTCCAGTTCTTCAATATGAGGGTAGTGAGATCTGGAACAGGCTGCCCAGGGAGGTTGTGGATTCCTCCTCCCTGTGGGTGTTCAAGGGCAGGTTGGAGAAGGCCTTGAGCAGCTGAGTTGAGCTGAGAGCTATCGCTGCCCATGGCAGGAGAGGTTGGAGTAGATGATCTCTGAGGTCCATTCCAACCTGAGCCATTCTAGGATTCTATGATACTGAGGAGTACAGCTTGGACTACAAGCAATGTCATGCATGTGAAGGAGGGAGGAACTAGACTATGTTCATGTTTCTTGTATCTGAGGAGGAAATATGTTGGAAGCGATAGCTGAAGAGGAGATACAGAGCTCCTGCACAGTGCTTGTGGAAGGTCCAAGCCTTCTCGTGTCCCCTTCAACTGTGTTGTTTCAGCCTCACTTTCTTCAACAGGGTTCTAAAGGAGGGTGAAAACTGCACTTCAATGTACCCAGCTTCATGCAAGAAGATGTCATGCTGCAGGAAATTACTTTTCACCAGATGTAATTTAGTGTGTGGAGTCTTTATCTAATGAGGACCTTGTCCAGGTGCGGACAGGGACACAAACATGAGTCATTCTGGAGCACTGGAGCAGCTGGCCAGAGAGGCTGTGGTGTCTCCTTCTGTGGAGAGATTCCAAAGCTGCCTGGACACCATCCTGGCCAACCTGCTGTGATTTCCTTTTTCTGCAGCAGTGATTTGACACCATCTGACCAGTCCTGGCTGGCAGGGTTGCTCCAGAGGGAGCTTTGCTGGTGCTTTGTCCACATCAGAGGCAGCACATAGGCTTTCTCAAGCCCTTCTGAAGCCCCTGCAGCTAAAAGCAGGGTTCTGCTGTGAAGATCCACACAGCATTTTTGGGAAACATCAGACTCTGCTGAGCAGCAGGATGAAAGAAATGTGAAGCAATGGCAGACAAAGATCTGGCAACAAAACTCACACCCACCCAGAACAGACCAAATTGAACCAGTCCAGATGGAATCTGGAGCAGCTGGGTGCTGGGTTCTGCATTGATGCAGTAATTTCAGCTTCTGTTGTTTTCTGCAGCCTTTTCTCATTGTTTGCTTCTGGTCTCCAAAGCACCTGGGAGAAGGAGAAGCAACGAGAGAAGGAGAAGCAATGAAGCCTTGCAGCAAAATCCACGTGGAAAGGCTCCACAGAATCGTGGAGCTGGCTGCAGAAACCAAAGAGGTGGAATCATTTGCTGCTATTTCTAGCCTGGCTCGGGAGAGATCCCAAGCTTGTCTGAGAAGAGCAGACACTCTGCAGCGTCCTTAGCTTCTCTCTGCATGTTGGGAGGACCACAGCAGGTCCATCCATCCCTAACCTGAGGGCAAACTGACCTTGAGATTGCTCCAGCTAGGCACATTCTCTCCTTGCCAGCAAATCCAGCACATTTCTGCATAATAAATCTTCTTTGCTGAGGGCTCCTGGGAGCAAGGGTGAGGTTTGCCCTCCTGCTCTGCCAGCCAGGTGCTAAAAAAAAAAAATAATTAAGAAATAATAGAGTGTTGAAAGCCTGGAAGAGTGGAGAGACAAATCTTCAAAAGGGCAATTTTAGGGGGTACAAATTGGAAGCACAAATCTGCCTTCCCATTCTGCATCTGCAGATAATGGCAAGCATCTGTCGTGCCAAGCGTGAGAGCGGATGGGGATGGGGCAGGCAGGGGGACACACACACACAGGTGTGCTCCTCCAGATCCTCATCTAAGGGCCAAAGGGAGGGACACTGCAGGGATGCTGCATGTGGCAGAGAAGAGCCATCAGCACCCAACCTCTGTGAAGTGCTGGGCAAATGGATGTCTGAAAGGAGATGAGAAAAATGGATGATGGGAGAGGGAGAGGGAGAGGGAGAGGGAGAGGGAGAGGGAGAGGAGAGGGAGGGAGAGGGAGAGGGAGAGGGAGAGGGAGAGTTTTTTTCAATGCAAACTCCAGCTATGCTGAGATACTCTGGAGATACTTCTAGGACTTCCAGCCCTCTCTTACCTCAGAGGGAATCACCCTGCCCAAAAGCTCAGAAATCTGTGACGGGCTGGAAGGATTTCTGCCAGCTTATCTTAAAGATGCCAAGTCAACAGGGTCCCTTTGCCCTTTTGCTCCTTCTGTTTGTGCTAGCAGAACCCCAAATCGCAGTGCTGAAGTCCCATTCCTTCATGGGAGGCACCCCCTGCGTGCTGACAGCTGGGAGGCAACGCTTGCAGCCGGCGTGCACTTGGAGGGCACCGTGCATGCTTTGGCACGTTCCCTTCGAAGGGAACAAGCCAGGGGCTGCCAACAGCCTCCTAAATTATACCTCTGAAGGTGTTTTGTTGTTTTTTTTTTTTTTTTTTTCCTTTTCTTTTCTGCCTGGTGAGGGCTAAATTCTTTCGTGATAATGTTGCAGGCCAACCTGGCAGGAGTACAGTTCGACATCGCCTGGAGAGCAGCTCCTGAGCAATCAGCTCTCTGCAGAGTTCAGGAGGTCCTTTATTTTCATGGGGGAAGTGCTTTAATCAAGATTAATTTTTTCCAGTTTGCAGTAATCTGAGCTCTTCCTGAGTTTGCCTCAGCCCTCCTTTAGGATGAAATTATCAAATTTCCATGGCAATTAAGTTTGAGCATAAGGAGTGTTCTGTACAATGGATGGCAGGGAACAAGTGAAATTAGGTTTGGAAGATCTGTATGAACGATCTCTAGGTGACATTGTCCCATGAAATGTGTCACTCTGCAACACACACTTTTTAGCCAAGGAGGGGCTGACCCCTTGATGCTCCTGAAAAATCTGAGTCCTGCTCTCAGACTCTGTGGTCCTTCAGTCAGACCAAGAAAAATTAGCAGAAGAAACCAACTTGGGCCTGAGTTTAGGCTCCAGTTGAATATCCACCACAAACTCCTTCACTCTCAAGCTGCTTCATGGCAAAGCCCTGGTGAGGGAAATGTCTCAATGCTGACCAATGTCTAAAGGGTGGGGGGTAAGAGGATGGGGCCAGACTCTTTTCAGTGGTGCCCAGCAACAGGACAAGGGGCAACAAGCACAGACTGGAAGCCAGAAGGTTCCACCTAAACATGAGGAGATATTCCTTTGCTGTGAGGATGCTGAATCACTGGAGCAGGCTGCCCAGAGAGGTTGTGGAGTCTTCTCTGGAGAGATTCCAAACCCACCTGGACATTGCAATCCTGGGCAACCTGCTGTGAGTGACCCTGTGTTAGCAGGAGGGGTGGACAAGATGATCTCCAGAGGTACCTCCAACCCCTACCACATTGCAATTCTGAAACTGATTTTCCCTTCCATTTTTAAAAGGTTTGGTCAGGGGGAGGAGGCAGAAGCAGCTACCTGGTGCAGCCGAGCAGCAACAACACTGACTCAAGAGGTTGAACAATCAAACTGCTCTCAGGTCTGTTTGAAAGCAAAGGATGCATTTGGGATCCCGGGTCAGGTCACATCTTGGTGCCTGCTTTCAGAAAATGTGGGAGAAAAGAGCAGATTCCCCACCCTGCTGTCTCCTGCCAGAGCCCCTTGTGCAAGATGATTTTGGGCTTCCCTGGACACAAAGCAGCACAGGAGAAGGGCATCTCCGAGGTGCTGGCTTGAAATCAGAGGCCATTTGCAGGGGCTGGGCACAGAAAAGCTTTTGTCAGCTGCCTCCCCACTGCAGTTCTTGCAATGTATCTTAAAACAGAGCTAATGGATCAGCAGGGTAGTTTCCATGCCCTGCCCAGTTCTGGCCCTGTCAAGCCTGGGAACGCTCCAGTTAACTTCTTTGCTTCTTTGCCTGCTGTCAAACAGGAGTTAAGCCATCCCTCTTTCAGTAAATCCTGTTGAGTGGCACAGATGTCTGTGGAACAGCAAGGGAGGGAGCTGTGCAGCTGATGAAGTGACAGCGGGGAGGCAGCTGCCCATAAATAACACAGCCCTCCGATCAGGGAGGAGGACAGGGCAGCCCAGAGAGGTACCCACCAATAACTCCAACACAATATCCCTTCCCACTCTGCAGTGGGGAGCAGGTGGGGGTGCTGAGTGCTTGGCCCTCAGTGTCAGTGATGGCCCAGGAAATTACCACAGCTGCACCAGTCCATGCCCAAACAGCGTGTCCCCCCCCCCCCCCCCCCCAAATGAATCCCCCCTGCCCTGAGCAGCCCTGTCCTCTGTGGCAGATGGGCATGGGGTTTAAAACACACATCTGCATCCAGACCCAGGGAAACACCCCCTAATTCTGTTTTATGTCTCAGCTACTCGTTTCTGAAGCTGATGAATAAAATCTTGAGCAGAGGCAGCTGTGGGAGCTGGGTTTTCACAGCACGTGCTGCTCGACTCGGGCTCGGGTCCTCCTTGTACCCTCCTGTGGGCTGCAGCAGTGACAGAGCTGCTCCAGATTTGGCAGCTTCCTGTGCACGAAGCAGGAGGAGACTCTGTGGTTCTCTTGCTTCCTTACACGGCGCAGCATCTGGAACGGAGGAGAACTGCTGTTACGTGGTGAGCGAGCCACGGAGAGCAGCTTAGGAGCCAAGAGGGAGGGTAAAGAGCAGAATAACTCAGCAGCTACCACGTTATTAGAAAATGTATCCAAGCACTGGGCTCTGGCCCATCTAGTTTGAGAAGAAATAGGATTTAAATACCCTGAAAAAGCTTCTTGTCTTTCTTTTGCTTTTTTTTTCCCCTTGCCTTGAAGGAAATGCAGTCGGCTGCAGCAGGAGCCACCTGTGGATGCTGCTCCAGCCTGTTGTGGGCTTTTCCCAGCCATCTGAAAGACATCATTCCTGCTCTGCATTCAACCCAGGATTGTGTTACCCTGTAGTAATTCACTTACAGTTAGCAAACGATAAATCCTTGCACAGTTGGTTGAGAAATCCAAGCTCAGAAGGCATGGAAGTGGATTATTAAATCCAAATGGCTCAACAGCCCCAGCCTGTCTTACTCACTTCAGAGCCCAATTAACAATCTTAGGGGGCATGATCAACTGCAGCCCTGTGAGAGCTGCTCCTCAAGCACACCTTCCACAAAGGGATGACCTTTCTAGGGAGCTTCGTGGCCTGGTGCTAACTGGATGTTAGGAGAAAAGAAGTCCTCAGTATTTTCCTCCCACTTCAGTGCAATTCCTCTAAGTCCTGCCCTTTTCTGCTCAGAATAGCTGGTGGCAGGATGGTAGCTTCAGTCTAGGGTTGCCCCCGAGGCTGGGTTTAATCAGAGCTTTGCAGAGTCACTTGGAGTGGTGGTGGTGGTGGTGGTGGTGGGGCTGCAATGTCTGCTCTGAAAGAAATCCTTCCACAGCTGAATTTCAGACGGCAGCTCAGCTGGCTTCCTGCAGGTGGGACTGTGGGTTCCCGAGCACGCAGAGGCAGGATGCTCAGAGGTGTCACCTCAGTTTCTCACTGCTAGGAAGAAAGATGTGAGCTGCCCCTTGGTGGGTGGGCTCCTCTCAGTGAGCTGCTGTGATTGGTGATTTATAAGACAGAGCAGGAAAGAACAGAAAGTCACTGAATCCTGACATTTGCCCTTATCAGCAGACATTTATGCTGGCTTAGGAGGGTTTATCTCCCAGCTGAGCTGCTGGCTGTGCCACTCAACAGTGCTCAGCCTTTCCATAAATAGTTCAGCTTCAGGTCAGCACAAAGACAAGAATATTGTGGGGACAGATGAAGACTCAAGCATGAAAACTCTGTGCTTGCTCTAAGACTTGCAGTGAAAGCGCACATTTATCTGACCAGCTCATCCTCATCTATGCCCACGTTTTAGCCATGGAGATATAATCTCTTCCCTCAACTTGGATCACACCTCAGACTAGATATTAGGAAGAAATCTTTTACTCTGAGGGTGGGGAGACACTGGCCCATCTTGCCCAGGTCAGGCTGGATGGAGCTCTGAGCAACCTGATCTAGTCAAAGATGCCAGAGCTGGCAGCAGGGGGCTGGACTAGGTATCTGCTAAAGGTCCCCTCTCACCCAAACCATTCTGGGATTCCATGATTTTAGAGGCTGAGGGTCTGTCATGAGCCCAGGGCAGCCTCTGAAAACCATCAGACTTCCTGATGGGAGATCATCAACTCAGACTTGGAGCTCAGCATGTCCAGGGAGGCTTTAGACCATGATCAGTGTCTGAGGTCTGTGACTTGCCATTCACTTCTCCCTCCTTAGGGCTCTCTGTTCTCCACTTGTCTCCTTCCTCTCACACTGGGTACTTGTTTCTGAGTGGCTTTGCCTTAGCAAGAGGTGATGGTACATGGTCACTGGCTTCCACATGCTGTAGCTTCAGGGAGCAGCATCCTGAGCCTGGTTTCCTAGCAGCTTGGTTTGAATGATGGCAAATCTGCCAGTGCTTCTTAGAGGACACAGATTTCTTTGCAACTTGCACTTTGAGTGTGAGCTGCTGTGTTGTTTTCATGGATGGATGATTCCCTCAGCAGGACAGCAGTGCTTCGGGGGGAGGAAAAAAAACCCAAGAAAGTGAGAAAACAGAAGCTGGAATTTCTCAAAGGTGCAAAAACAAACAAGAAGGATGGAGGCAATGCTGGGGAGCTGCTGTACAATGACTGAAGCCTGCACAGGGGAAAAGTGGATTTGTTTGCCGTGGGATGGTTTGGGTTGGAAGTGTCTTTAAAGGTCACCCAGTTCCGACCCTCTGTCATGGGCAGGGACACCTTCCGCTAGGTCAGGGTGCTCAAAGCCTTGCCCAACCTTGCCTGGGACTTCTTTTGTCAGTGTGGATGTCACCTGCAGAAAATCAGGTTCCAGCAGGACAGTTTTGGGTAAGGGAAGTCACAGGTTTGTGAGAGGTGTGGTAACAGCCCTGGCCTCTCACAAGACAAAACCTGAGCCCTTCCACCCTCTCAGGCCAACACTCGCATTGAGAAGAGGTTTTGGCATGGATGTGGGCCACTGGCACTGTGTTTCTCCACCAGCACAGAGGGAATGGGGAGAGCTCTCCAAGCCAGGGCAGGCAGAACCACATGTTAGGGACCTTAACAAAATGCATTCAGCAGGATACAGAGCTCCGCTTTGCTACACACCTAATTACTGGAGACACAGGGCACATCCCAGAGAAGGCTCTCCCTGCCACACACCACCTCTCTGGCACACAGAAAGACTGTCCACGTTTTTTTGAGCAAAGAAGTGGGACATGGAGAGATGGAGTGACCTCTTCAAGGTGTCAGAGGTGTGACTCCCAGACCTGAGCACTGGGGCTTTGGTAACAGCTTTCCTCCACAGTATCAGAGAGAGAAGGGAAAGAAAAGAGCTCTCTGCTTCTACGTTTTCATGGGATATTCTGGTTCCACTGACATCTCATGAACAAGAATCAATTTGGCCAGCCCTGTGAAGCACCAACTTGCTGCCCAGATCTCACTCTGGCTCCAACCAGACTTGCTGTGTAGTTCACAGTTTGCAAGGATTTAGGCAGCTTTTTAAGGTCTGGTTTTCCCAGCCTCTGTGTCCTTTGTCCCACAACCAAGCCATTGGGTGGAGAATGTGTTTCCAGGATGATTGTGAAAGGATGTGGCTGCAAGTTGGCCAATTTTTGGGGTATAAACAGCCCATATCTGCAGGCTGAGGAGTTCACCCTTGGCTCTCATGTGGCAAGGGCTCCTCCTGCACACATTCACCACAGTGGGAATTTCACTGGAATCAGAAATCCTGACGACTTCAGAGGGCCATCCTGCACAAGCAAAGTTGCCTGCACAAATAAATGACTGCAGCCTTGGGATTTCCCCTGGGTGGAAGCTGGCATGCTGGGTTTTCTGGGAATCAGGTTCAGTCCTGATGTGGTGATTTTTGTATTGCCAGAGTCATAGGATGACTGATGCCATTCCAGGATGTTTTTCCATGGAAGACACCCCTCTTAGGGGTTGATGGATGGTGCTGGATTCTCTCTCTCTCAAGTCCCTGCTTTGTTCAGCTCCTCTCTGCAGAGCTGCTGGCCCACACCTGGCCAAGCCCTCGAGCACCAGGTGAGCTATTTTAAACACAAGCTATGGACCAAATCTGTTCAACAAAGTGCCTAAGAACATGCTTCATTTTTAGCTTAAATTCTAAAGGCTTTATCTAAAATCAGTGTGACACTCAATCAATGGGATTGTGTTGGGTTTTTTTTCCCCTTCACAAGGGCTGGAGGGCCAGGATTTAATATGGCAAGTCAGGAGATTTCTCCTAAAGACTCAGTTTATAGAAGTGAATATTCCAGCATTGTTTTCAAGCTTATTAACTGTGTCATATTGTTATTGCCTCCAGTCATTTCTGTGGAAAACAAATAAACAGCAAGCATTTGCCAGCCTCAGCAATAAACCATCGTGGCAGCAAACTTAATCTGGTGTTAATTAGGCTTGTGGAAAACTAAATCAAGCATCAGAAACCACAGATTATTTTAGGCTTCCTCTAGCATAAACACCAAGGCTTGAGGATCCATAACATATTATTTTTGTTGACAGTTTTCCACTTTCCCTCCAATTTATCCCAGGGAGCCGATAGGCTGCTCCTTGATTGCTTTTTAGCTCTGTCTTCTTTTGGCCTCAGCGTGGCAGTTTGTTAATCCTTCCTATTTTTGTGTATTTAAGCAGGATTACAAACTTCAAATACACTGTAAAAGGACCCTGTATACAATCTTTCAAAAGCACTTAAGTGGGCCAATGACAGAGGTATTGGCCTTGCAAGGAAATACAGAACAGGTCGGAAACCATCCCGGTGTTTATTTATAAGCCATTTTTAATTAGTCCCCAGGAACGAATGAAAGAGCTGGAAAATGCAAAGTGACAGAGGGCTTTGCATTAAGTTACAGCTCAGGGAGAGCTAAGGGGTGATGGCCATGCTTTCAAGTCTAGATAATTTGGGTGTGTAACTGTGTCCTGCTGCTTTATTGACGGAGCTAATAAAATGAAACCCTTCTGCAAAGAGTGCTGGGCTTGTCTTGAAAGGCTCCACGCAGCACAGAGGAGTAGCAGATGTCTTGACTCAGGAAGCAGCAGAGAGAATGATAGAATTGTTTAGCCTGGAAAAGACCTTCACAGAATAGGCCTGATTGGAAGAGACCTTCAAGATCATCCACTCTGGCCTTCAACCCAGCACTGAAGGGTCAACACTAAACCATGTCTCTAAGCACCAGGTCCACATGTTGCTTGAACACCTCTGGGGATGGGGACTCCAGCACTGCCCTGGGAAGGCCATTCCAGTGTTTGAGAACCCTTTCAGTGAAGAAATATTTCCTAGTATCCAGCCTGAACCTCCCTTGCTGCAGCTTGGAACCATTTCCTCAGGTCCTGTCATTTGGCACTAAGGAGAAGCTGCCCTCTCCTCACTCCAACCTCCCTTCAGGGCGTTGTAGAGAGTAGTGACATCTCCCCTTAGCCTCCTCTTCTCTAAACACCCCCAGGCCCCTCAGCTGCTCCTCACCTGCTTTGTTGCTGTTCTCTGGACCTGTTCTAGCACCTCCATGTCCTTAAAGTTGCCCACGTGCAACACTGTCCCACGGACAGTGAGAGCTGTAGATGCCAGCTTGAGTGAGGTCAGGGTGATGGCTTTCCTCCAGATATGGGGACTCCCTACTCCAACAGGAAAGGGATCCCTTCGGGAAAAGCTGCCCATTCCCAGCACCAAAGGAGAGTGTTGAAGTGCTGATGTGTGCCTAAGTGTCCCGAGAACTGCGTCCCTGCAGCCTCCACTGCTGCAGCAGGGTCCAGTGACAAACCAAACGCAGCATCACAGGAATGCAAGGGTTGGTAACACATCTACAATTCCAACTTACAGGAGACTGGTGAGTCATTAGTCAGCAACATATATAAATGAAATAAAATCCCAACAGTGTGCAAGAAACTCAACCTCATTTCTGAGCCATTCTGTTCAACAGGAAAAGATGAAGGGCAGCACATTCCTACCAAGCATGAGGTAAGCCCACAGAGACTTGTCCTGACCATTAGAATCTCTCAGGGTTGGAAGGGATCTCAGGGAACATCCAGTTCTAAACCCCCTGCCATGGGCAGGGACACCTCATGCTAGATCAGCTTGCTCAGAGCCTCATCCAGCCTGGTCTTAAAAGCTTCCAGGGACAAGGATCAGAAGTCTCTTGCAGGTGATGGTGGTTTACTCAACATCATGACCACATTCCTTGTCTTGTTCCTCAGCAGCGAAGCTGGCTGTCAACCTGTCTCAGGCAGAAATAGAAGGAACAAAGTTCTCCAGGGGAAGACATCTGAAGAAGCAAGGCTTTGCAATGGGTAGAAATTGCTGGCCTGACAAAAAAAATCACATTGCTTTGGCCTCCACAGGCAGACACTACAACCCATTGCAGTGCAGTCCCAGATCAAACAGAGGCCTTCACATGCGGATGGCTTTTGTTGCAATTCGGTCTGCAAGAGGTCTGGATGGAGCAACTGAAGCGGTAACAAGCGGTGAGGTCATTTTCCACCTTAAGCAACATCCAAGCTGCTGCTGGTTCCTCAGAAAGACAAGAAGATATTAAACACAGGAGTGCACCAAGAGGGCAGCTTTGCATGGGTAGTTATCTCCTATTACTCAGTGCCAAGACCTCATTTTCAACGTAGTCTAAAACGGGCAGCTGCAAGGATAGAGCTACAACAGCCCTGTGCAGGCTGCAGATTAACACTTGCCAGACACCGACAGCACCACCATGACAGACCTCACTGCTCCCTAGGTTTTATTCCCCCTTTGAGTTTCTGTTCCCATGAAAGTAAACGTCAGGCTGCCTGGGAAAGAACGCTGTCTGTTTATCGGGACAAGCTGATTCTCAAGCTGATTCACATTAATTCTGAAAGCAAGATTTTCATGTGTTCCCCTCTCTTTCCAGGAAAAACTGAACTCATATGAGAGCAGACCACGCCTGGCCTGGTTTTGATCACTTGGCATCCTCAGACCCCAGCTCCTCAAAGTAAATATTTCCTACGAAGATCATTAAGGGTGCACCAAACATGTAAGGGACAGGAAAATACAGCTTTAAATCTAATACCACATCATGCTGTGTGCATTAGTTGCTTGCCATTGGAGCTGGACCAGGAGTAAATCAAAATGCATGGAGCAGAATGATATTTTGGTGTGTTAAATGCTTCTGAAGCAGGACAATGATACCCTCCCCCTCCCTAAAGTGTGATGTTTAGTGAAGGCAGCTGCTGCTGCCTGTGCACTCACTGATACCTTTTCAGCTGGGCACAGGAAGGCAGGAGGGGCTGAGAGTTTGTACTCTGCTCATAACCAAGCTCAAAGCTGTCACTGACAAGATATTCCACGTGGATATGCAAGATGCAACTTGGAAGATGAGGCCCTTCTCCCTGCATCATGAAAGGGCAATAGGCAGCCAGGATGGCTCAGGGCAGGAGCTGCACCTTCACCTCCCAGGCAGCACAGCCAGAAGGTCCTCTGGGATGGGGACACAGATGCCCAGGCTTGCTCTGGGAAGCTTGCCAGTTCCTGTATGGTAAATACCAGCCTTACTTTATATTTAGCCCCAAAGAAAGCAGGCTGACGCAGTGTGCAGGGGGCTGGAGGAAGGGAGATAAGGCAGCAGCTGTGCTCCTTCCTGCTGGCCGCTCAGCAGAAAGCCTTTATCTGCTTAAGACAGGGCTGCCCAGCTCCTGCTCCTGGCTCAGGGGGCACGGCCCTGCCAACAGCCTTTGCAAGACATAACGCAGCAGTTTAAGCTTAAGGCTACACCTTGAGTCCTGCGTCCAGTTCTGGGTCCCTTAGGGTAAGAAAGACGTTGAGTTGCTCAAATGTGTCCAGAGAAGGGCAACAAAGCTGGTTTGGAGCACAGCCCTGTGAGGAGAGGCTGAGGGAGCTGGCGTTGCTTAGCCTAGCCTGGAGAAGAGGAGGCTCAGGGAGACCTTATTGCTGTCTACAATTACCTGAAGAGAGGTTGTAGCCAGGGTTGGTCTTTTCTCCCAGGCAACTAGCACCAGAACAAGAGGACACAGTCTCGAGCTGGGCCAGGGGAGGTTTAGGCTGGATGCGAGGAAAAAGTTCTTCACAGAGAGAGAGATTGGCCATTGGAATGTGCTGCCCAGGGAGGTGGTGGAGTCACCATCACTGGAGGTGTTTAAGCAGAGCCTGAATGAGGTAATTAGTGCCATGGTTTAGTTGATTAGATGGTGTTGGGTGATAGGTTGGACACAATCTTGAAGGTCATTTCCAACCTGGTCAATTCTGTACGAAGGATGGGGATTCACTTCTTGCAGTGTCCCTTTCTCAGTGATTCTTTCTGTAGAAAAGTGTGACAGATTTTGAAGCCAGCTTGAACTCTTTTTTCCTCTGAAACATAACCACAAAGGAGAAGAGGCAGTCGTTTCCTGTCTTTTCTTTATGACATTTATCTCACAATTCATAAGAAGTGATTCTCACTTCCCAACCTGCCCCTCTTCCTGAAGGCTTCCTGTTCAGAGTTGATTGATAAGTGAATGCATTTTCCAGATATGCTTTATTGCTGTAACTCCTTTCCTTTCTTATTTCTGAAAAGAAGCAGTGAGGGGGAAGAAATGATCTGTAAGTGAGGCACAAGAGCAGAGATGTCTCAAGTGATGAGAGCAGACTCAAGGGGCCTCCAGGTACAGTGTATTGAGAATAGAATAGTATAGAATTAACCAGGTTGGAAAAAGACACACAATGTCCTATGACCTAACAACTCCTGCTCCACCACCACCATTTCTGCAGCCATCCCAGAGCCTGAAGCAAGACCCTCAACCAGCCAAGATCCCACTCAGAGCAGCTCAGCCCCAGCCAGGAGCCCCAGCCAGCACCCGTGGATGATGTTGGAGTAGTCATCAATCCTGCTCCTAACAGCCGGGGGGCCACCAGGCCCCCGGCCTTTGTTGTCACCACCACCATCACCCAGTGTGCACCAGGGGCACTCACCAGAGATGAGAGGAGGATCCTCCAGCCCAGAAGGGCTCAGCTTAGGGCTGCTGCCTTTCCTGGGGGGATTAAATAGGGGAGTGGGTGGGGAGGGCAAAGTGGCCACACCTGGGGTGGGAGGGGACTCCAACAGAGCCCAGGTGCTCTGGGTTTGAGGGGGAAAAAGGGGAGAAATGGGTCAGGTGAGGGATGTTTAGGCTGTCAGGTAATGATAGGAGTGGGGGCAGTGGAAAAAAAAATAGAAATGGGTAGATTCAGATTGGATGTGAGGAAGAAGTTCTTCCCCATGAGGGTGGTGAGAGCCTGGCACAGGCTGCCCAGGGAGGTGGTGGAAGCCTCATCCCTGGAGGTTTTTGCAGCCAGGCTGGATGTGGCTGTGAGCAACCTGCTGCAGTGTGAGGTGTCCCTGCCCATGGCAGGGGTTGGAACTGGCTGATCCTTGAGGTCCCTTCCAACCCTGACAATTCTCTGATTCTAAAACAATTTTGCAGTTTGGGCTGGATGTTAGGAAGAAATTCTTCCCAGCAAGAGAGATTGGCCATTGGGATGTGCTGCCCAGGGAGGTGGTGGAGTCACCATCCCTGGAGGTGTTCAAGAGGAGACTGGATGAGGCACTTGGTGCCATGGTTCAGTTGATTAGATGGTGTTGGATGATAGGTTGGACTTGATGATCTCGAAGGTGTTTTCCAACCTGGTTAATTCTGTGTAAGAGCAGAGAGCAGCCAAACAGTCCTGGCTGTGAGCAAGGTGATGCCCAGCCTGGTTGGGCTGCAATGCTTTGCTGGCTGGTTCCATCTTCTTCCCTGTGAACTTTTTAATCAGGATTTCTGCCAGCTGATAAAAGAATCATTCACAACAGCAATTTTGCTCTGCTTTGCACCACCGATGGAATTCTAACAGAAGGCCTTAATGAGGCCAGGGGAGAGACACCAGGCCAAACAAAATGCCACATCCTGCAGGTTTGCAAGAGAGTTTTCACACAAATGCACAGATACTCAGAAGGTCAGGGTGTGCAGGGTATTTCATGCCTGTCACAGCTCTGCCTTCTGCTCTAGGCTTTTGAGGGTGCTATATCCAACTGATCCTGCACGTGAGCGAGCAGCCACTGTTTTCATCACAGATAATGGGAGCTGGTTGGGAAATGCACCTGCCTAATGTGACGACATAATAGTAGTTAGAGTATTAAATCATAGAATGTTAGGGGTTGGAAGGGAGCTGTAGAGGTCATTGGATCCAACCCCAATGCCAAAGCAGGATCATGTAGGGCAGGCCACACAGGAACACATCCAGGCTGGCTTTGAAAGTCTCTAGAGGAGGAGACTCCACAACCTCTCTGGGCAGCCTGCTTCAGGGCTCTGTCACCCTCACAGTAAAGAAGTTTCTCCTCGTGCTGAGGTGAAATCTCCTGTGTTCTAGCCTATATCCATTATTCCTTGTCCTATTACTGGGTGCCACCAAAAAGAGCCTTTCCCTTTCTTCTTGACACCCACCCTCAGATACTTGGACTCGATGATCTCAAAGGTCTTTTCCAACCTGGTCAATTGAATTCCATTCCATTCCATTCCATTCCATTCCATTCCATTCCATTCCATTCCATTCCATTCTATTCTATTCTATTCTATTCTATTCCATTCCATTCCATTCCATTCCATTCCATTCCATTCTATTCTAATTTACAGACATTGGTGGAAGGGTTGGAACCAGATGATCTTTGAGGTCCTTTCAAGCCCAAACCATTTTGTTAAGATCCCTCTTCAGACTTCTCAAATCATCTTTAATGTTACTCAAACAGCAAGAAACATGCCAGGCACCACCTCCTCCTGCTCCCACCTGGATTAGGCTTGACATACCCATCTACAGCATTCGTGAGGTTATTACCTCTCGTTGCCACAAGATGGAGCCTTGACATTAAAGCATTTGCGGGCGGTCTGCGGACTGCTCGCGGAGGCTGCGCCACCTTCACAGGTTCCCCTTGCATTTTCTCAGATAATTATCGGTGCTTTCTTACTGACTCATATTTTGTATCGTCTCTTATTAGCGAGCTATGAGGAAATGAGGAAGACTCTGCCAAAATAGGTGCCACTCTGGCATAACTTGGTAGAGGAAGGTGTTGAACAAGGCAGGTTTTTCTTCTGTATTAAGAAAGCACCCTCCACTATCTGGGAGAATATCCCCAATACCTCCTGGGAAGAGGTGAAAGGTCTGGAACACCTCTGCTCTGAGGATAGGTTGAGGGAGCTGGGGGTGTTCAGCCTAGAGAAGAAGACTCCAGGGGATCCTCAGAGCTGCCTTCCTACCTGAAAGGATCCTACAGGAAGGCTGCAAAGGGACTTTTCCTAAGGGTGTCTAGAGACAGGACAAGGGGGAATGGTTTGAAGCTGAGGAAGAGCAGGGTTAGACTGGAGCTTAGGAAGAAGTTCTTCAGTAGGAGGGTGGTGAGACTCTGGAATAGGCTGCCCAGGGAGGTTGTGGATTCCTCCTCCCTGTGGGTGTTCAAGGGCAGGTTGGATGAGGCCTTGAGCAGCTGAGTCCAGTTGAGAGGTGTCCCTGCCCAGGGCGGGAGGCTGGAGCAGATGATCTCTGAGGTCCCTTCTGAACTGAGCCATTCAGTGAAATGGTAGAAGAAAGATCATATTGTGCAAAAGCTGAGGCATAAATGGGGACAAAAGGAAGATATTGAGGAGGCAGCAGGCTTGGGGCTTTCTCTCTTTTACCTTCTGGTTCAATTTTCTTTCTCTGAAAGTCCCCTAGTTTTATATCCCACAGCGAATTTCTGAAGGAAGGTAGAGAGTCATCAATGTCAGCAGCAGAATTTAAGACAAACTGTTGTCCCAACAGCATCTTCCTCTCTGACCTTTGCCAGCAGGCACTTCCCTCAGATCTAATGCCTGTATGTGTAAATTTCATTTCTCTTTTGTTGTCACTTCCCCTCAAGCCTTTCTGGTTTGTGCATTTCTGGTGAATTGTTTTCCTTTTTTTCCTAGCTGAAGTTATTGCAGAGAAGCTGGGAAAAGAAGTGAGGTTTGGATTTTTCTCTGAGGGCATTCGAGCCCTGGAAAAGTCTCTAAAGTGGGTTTCAGAGGGGAAAAAAAACAATCCCAAACTTCTGTATTTGGGCTTCACTTATGAGAGCAATAGTTGCAAGGCTCCAGCAAGTCCCCACTCCTGCAGGGACTTGGCCAGCAAGGAGAAGAGTTGGAGGGGAAAGAGGCAAAGTTTGAATCCAGCTCTGAGTTTAGCAGAAGGCTGGGGCCCGATAAGGCTTCCTGTGCTCTTTGCCTTTTTGTTTTGGGGAGTGACAAGGACATGCCAAAATTCACTGAGGGCAAGGCAGAGTGACAACTGCTGTAGAGCAGATAATAAGCTGATTAACTCTCCTGCTCAGGGCCTCACTGGGAGCCCAGGTGTGCCTGGCTCACTGTATGAGTGGTGCTGCCTGTTTTGTTCTCCTTGGTAAGGTGAGCAGGATCAAGGCACAGCTGCTCACACTCTCAGAGAGCTCATCCAAAAGACTCCAGGCAGTAGAAGACATCATAAACATGTCTCTGGGCTTCTTGGCATCCCCATCTCTCTGGCCTCCTGTGTGCATGGATTCCAAATGAGTGGTTCAGCTCATGCATCAACCACCCCCTCCTGAATTTCACCCTGAGCATCACATTTCTGTAAATCAGAGCAAAACAGCAAAGGTCTGAACCCCAGCTGCCTGCTATGGCCTAGGTAGAAAGAATGAGGCGCTGGAGCAGCACCTCCATTGCCATGGTCAATGTGATACTGGGTTTCAGTACCTCAAACTTCTCAGAACTCTGCAGCTCAGCCTGCTGACATTCCTCCAACTGGACTGTTGGATGACCACTGCCTCTTGCCCTGCCAAGGAGCAAGCAAATTTGGCTGTCTGTTATGTTGTGGGGAATACCCCTCAGTCCCCTGCCAGCCAGAAGACAAGCCGAGGAACCTCCTTGTGTTGTGAGAGGCTGGAAGTAAATGGGCACCCTGCTGCAGGATCAGACAGGCTTCCCACGGGCAGCTCTGCTGCTCTGCACAGGTCCAGGAGTTGGGCAATCAATCCCTCTGCTGGGAGCTCCACCCTCCAAGAGGTCTTTTAGATAAAAAAGCCAACACCCTTTTCTCTGGTTTCTTGTAGAGCTCCTTTTTTACACAGAAAATAGTCGTAAATAATGACTCAGCTGTCCCTGAGCCCAAGCCTCCACTCTCAAGCACGGCAAAAGATTTCTTCCCTTTGTTTTCTAGTTGCAAATGTCAGTGCTTCCTCTGCAAACCTGAGACTCAAGCAGACACTGAGGATACACTTCCCCAGCAGAAACACGGCTCTGAAGCTGCCCTCAGCCCCATGCTGCCACATGGTTGTGCTAACTTGCACAGAGGCTCAGAACTGGCATCTGAAAAGCATATTTAAAGAGCACTGGATTTTACGTTACAGCAAGACTTCCTTCCCTCTACCCCCTTCCCCTACTGCAGCCTTGCACCACTTTCACATAAGTTGGAAGGGACCTCTGGGGATCACCTAGTCCAACATCCATGCTAAAGCAGGGTCACCCACAGCAGCTTGCCCAGGGTCACAATGTGCAGGCAGGTTTGGAACCTCTCCAGAGAAGGAGACTCCACAACCTCTCTGGGCAGCCTGGTCCAGTCCTATGACACATTCAGAGCAAAGAGGTTTATCCTGTTCAGATAGAACCTACTGGGCTCCAGTTTGTGACCATTGTTGTCCTACATCCTGTCACTGGGCTCCACTGAGAAGAGTCTGGCCCAAACCCAATCCTGCCACTCGTTCTTGCCTCCTCAGCTCTTTCTGATGCCCAGCACTTTCCCAGCCCCTCCTGTCCTGCCATTCAGACTGATTAAAACATGGTGAGCAATCTCATTACGAAAACAACAATCTGTGCAACATCTCTAGTGGAATGACCACTTCCAATGTCTATGTGAGAGAAACCAGCTCTGAGGCTGCACCTTATCTCTTCAGTGCAGTAACTGAGCAGAAACTGACCTCAGCTAATATTAATTTCCAATAAGCCTGGAAATGAACCAGACACAGATCTGCTAATTAAGGTGAAAAAGCAGCTCACTGAAGCAATGCTCCCAGCAAGCAATACCAAAGACACATCTATCTGTTACAGTCTGTGTGTTTATTATTCCCAGGAGGTTATACAGGACATAAGTGGAAGAATTTCTGCTGCTGTTATTAATTTCAGTGGCATCTTTTCCTGCCAGCAAACCCCATTTGACTCTGCTGAATGAAAGCTGCTGAATTTCAGGAGAATAAGGATGAAGGTCTGGCACAGGGTTACACTTGGATTTGAGATGGCATCCAGCATATGCCACAGAGTAAGGGGGGCACAGTAGGGGAGATTGTGTCCTTCATTAATGGAAATATCCACTTGGGAAGAAGTAGAAGAAAATAACCTAGAAACTAGAAACAAGGTCATCGCTCTCCTGACAGCCCCATGGGAACCTCAAGTTGTGCTGAGACTGAACTAATTCTCCTGCTGAGCCTGACAGGCATGTGGATGCCATTTCACATGGCAGGAAGAGCAGCAGGCTGTGAATAGTGGAAGCAGCTCTGATTTCTTTGGACAATGCTAGAAATCCCAAGAGAAGAGTCTGTGAGCAGACTTTGGCCCTTTGGGCTAGCAGTCCCGTGTGAATTCCCAACACAGGGATTTCAAGATGATGACTGCACGAAGCTGGGATGCAATTTGGTTCTCCATTTGTCTGAGCATTACCAAAAGATGGAACATTGCACCATAACTGTGGAGAATTGTGTCTCTCTGTGATGCAATCCTTGGAGAAGTGGAAGTCAACACACTGCTGCCTTGGGGCAGCTCTTCCTTTAGGGGGAGATGGCTCTGAGCACTGAACATGTGATGCTTGAAAGAGCTACTGAAATTCTAAGAGATTCTCACTTCAGAAGAATAGAAATGTGCTCACTTGCACCAAAAAAGGTCACATTCCTGAAATCCTTAGTCATACAATCATTTTGGTTGGAAGAGACCTTTAAGAACATTGAACTCAACTGTTTACCCAAGACTGGCAGGGTACCACTAAACCATGTCCCTCAGCACCGTACCCACGTGGCTTTTAATCCCTCCATGGATGGGGATTCCACCTTCATCCACACTCAGTTGCATAGCAGAGGAACAGCCAAGAGTTAGAAATGGGGTGGTGAGAACATGACCTCCTTCACAGCTTTATTGTTAAGAGATCTGAAGATATGGAAGGAATGGAAAAGGTGCCAAGGAGTGAATTGAATATTCCTGCTTGTTCACCTCATTATTAAGTAACTGGTCTGACCAAAACATGCATTGCGTTAATATTTAACACCTAAATAACCTTGGCAAAGGGTCAAAAATGGAGAGGACTGCTGTTAATGAGCAGAATAAATGTCATAGCTGAGGATAGACAATGATCCAGCAAGGGGGAGCAGAAATTAGACCATATACTGGTGGCCTGGTAGTGTGGCGGAAGTGAAGAGCAGCACAACCTCAGGCCAGAGAGATGTGGGTAAGCTCTGGGCCAGCAGAAATCCTTGAGTTACAGCCAGGAAAAGTGTCAGGTCAAGAAAAAAGCCTTCCCTGGTAAGGGCTGGGAAGCTGCTGAGTGAGGAGCAGCCCTGCTGGAAAGGATCTGGGGATTCCAGCAGATGTCAAGCTGTCTGTGAGCCAACAGCCTGCTTTTGTTTGCAGTAAGACAAACCACATACTGGGCTACCTTAGGAGGAGGGAAACTATGACCCTCTTCTGCTTGGTGACACCAGGAGGCTGCTGCAGCTTTAGTGCAATAGGTGTTGGCCTTCCTGCAGCTCAAGAGGGATATAGAGATAGTGGAAAGGACCTAGTGAAGAGAGAATCAAATGGTTGGGGGCCCAAAACACCTGACCTAGAGGGGGAGAGAGGCTAGTGGAGCTGGGCTTGTCAGCCTGACAAAGAGGAGGACAAAGGGTGACCTAAGAGCTGACAACAGTCATGTGAAAGGCAGTTGCGGACATGTCAGTCTCAAACTCCTGTCAGAAGTGCCAAAAGACAGAAACAAGGTGCAAGGGCCACAAATTGTGGCTTGTGAGACACAGGTTGGACATTAGGGGGAAAAATCAGTAGAAAAATAGTGTAGTACTGGACTAGGCTCCCCAGGCAGCATGGGGAGTCTCCATCTTTAGTGTTTGTGCAAGATTCATCTACACAAGACCTGAGCTGATGTTGGTGATAGTCCTTTGAGCAGGAGGTTGGACTAAAGAGCCAATAGAATTTCCTTCCAACAAACATTCCCATCCTGTGATCTTAAATTCAGGCTAATTGCTGAGATACCAATATGTCCTGAATTGCTTCCCTTGAAAAGGTTTCCTTTTGACCTAGGGTGCTTCACACAAAAGTAGAGTAGGAGAAAATGACCATTTTTAGGGATTTATTAACCCCCATACTCTCCAAACCCAAATGCCATCCACTGCACTGTCTGCTGGAAAGCCACCACATGCAAAAATAGCATCACAGGTGGTCCCATCAAAGGCTTCTAACATCCCCAGGTGTCTCCTCGATGTGAAGAGATTTCTTGGGAGAGATTTCTTGAAGAGATTTTCTTGGGAGATTTCAAGTTATTTCCTGTGTCATGATGTGGTGGGGTGGTTTTAGGCTATGCCTTTACAATTCAGCTACAGATTTTGAGCAGAAAAGTAGAAAACTACAAATACCAAGCTCATGAACAGAAAACATCCTCTGCAGTACAACCTGCAGCCTGTAAAACTGCAGGCAGGAGACATGCTTTCCCTTCAAACTGAAACTCATCTTCCCAAAACTGAGCCACGAGAACAAACAGTTAACAGTTCTGTCGGAGGTGCTCGGTTTGACAACATAATGGCTCATCCAGGATTAAACTTTGTGCTTGTGTGTGATCATGTTTCTTCCTTCCTGCCCTGTAAAGAGGAAACTCGCGTGTGCATGTGCCTCTGGACCATCACAGGCTTCTTCCTCTCTGCCTTGCACAGAGGAAGCACAAGCTGGGCTCGTCAGCCTGCACCTTACAGCTCCAGCTTTCATCTTCACCCAGGGGCAGACACCGCAGCTCTGCCTCTCGGAGCTGCCGGGCCCCTTGCTCACAGAGATGCTGAAGCAGGACACCACTGTCACCTCTTCTGCTCCTTAACAGAAAATCTGCACCCCTCTGCACAACTTCTCCAGCAACCTGCAGGAAGATAAGAGGCAGAAATCTCTTTAACTGACAAGATTTGTGCTCCCAGCTGTTAGGGCAGGTGTGCTGCGGTCGTTTCTGTTTTTGACAGCACAGGGAGATGAAAAGGGACACCTGTACGCTAAAAAAACACACCCAGAGGAGTCAGAGAGGGTGAAGACAGGTTCCTTTTCCACCAGTGCATCTCTATGGATAGTTGATATTATTTCATGAGGTAAAAGAAAGCAAAAGGAGAGTGGAGCTGGCTGTAAAAATCAGTGCTACTTTTTTACTCCAAGGCATGATGTTCAGAGGTCTGGAGCACAGCCCTGTGAGGAGAGGCTGAGGGAGCTGGGGTTGTTCAGCCTGGAGAAGGGGAGGCTGAGGGGAGACCTTCTTGCTGTCTACAACTACTTGAAGGGAGGTTGTAGCCAGGCGGGGGTTGGTCTCTTCTCCCAGGCAACCAGCACCAGAACAAGAGGACACAGTCTCAAGCTGTGCCAGGAGAAGTTTAGGCTGGGGGTGAGGAGAAAGTTCTTCACAGAAAGAGTTGTTGGCCATTGGAATGTGATGCCCAGGGAGGTGGTGGAGTCACCATCTCTGGAGGTGTTCAAGAGGGGATTGGACGTGGCACTTGGTGCCATGGTTTAGTTAGTCATGAGGTGTAGGGTGACAGGTTGGACTTGATGTACTCTGAGGTCTTTTCCAACCTTGTTGATTCTATAATTCTATGATTCTATGTTACAGGGAGAGTCCAGTCAGCATTGAGGAGCTGACATTCAGTAGGTAGGGACATACAATGAAATATTTTGTTGTTTCAGGTTCTTATAAATTACTTGCATTGCTATGATATCTAACATTCATCCTCTGCTCTGAGGACAGGCTGAGGGAGCTGGGGTTGGTCAGCCCAGAAGAGAAGAATCCAGGGGATCCTTAGAGCTGCCTTCCAATAGCTGAAGGGATCCCACAGGAGGAAGCAGGACTGCAGAGGGACTTTTCATTAGGTGTCTAGAGACAGGACAAGGGAATGGTTTGAAGCTGAGGGAGAGCAGGGTTAGGCTGGAGCTGAGAAAGAAGTTCTACAGTATGAAGGTGGTGAGACTCTGGCATAGGCTGTCCAGGGAGGATGTGGATGGATCTTTCCTGAGGGTATTCAAGGCTGGGTTGGACGAGGCCTTGAGCAGCTGAGTCTAGTTGAGAGCTGTCCCTGCCCATGATGGGCAGGTTGGAGGTGATGACCTCTGAGGTCCCTTCCACCCTGAGCCATTCTGTGATTCTTGTTTGCTTGGCTTTTCTCAGAGCTGTGTCCTCCCTGGAAGCTTTACTTGTTGCTAAACTGAACAAGTGCCCTCCCAGCAACCCCTGCATGGCTCAGGAGTGACATCTCACAGGTCCCATTTTCATTAAGCCATAGTGGAGCTGCTGTGTGCTCAGCCATATCAACAGGGCGCGGAGCAAACCCACACGTAACGAGTCGGACAAGCTGCACCGGTCCCTGCACAGCTTTGACAGCACTGTAGGGCTTGCTGCCAGCACAGCTCTCTAGATCTGGGAAACATCTTCACACAGCTGCAGCGTACCTTCAGCTCGGATTTAGCTGCTTTTGTGGCCAAGCACGTGTGGAGTTCAGCGCAGCATGGGACGGCATGGCTCAAAAGAGATGTGTCCACGGGCACCGTTAAACTAAATACAAGCTACATCTACATGGTCAACATGGGGTTGTTTTGCTGCTGCCTCTAGGAGGCTGGCCGTGGCAGCATTATCTGCTGAGCCTCGGGTGTAGGTGTGGGACCTGCATTCTAGCAGGCTGGCTGTAACACCACCCCACAACTCTTACTAGCAAGCAGAGATGAAGATGCAGAGAAAATGCCAGGGTTGGAGGGGTGGGGTTTGCCCCAGCCTGTTCCCATTTAGGGTGTCTAAAATGTCATAGCCCTTGATCAGCCCACAGTTCCTGATCAGCCTGAGGGTCCTTGCCCAGAGCAGCCCCAGGCAGGGGAGCTCACAGCTCAGTGCAGCCTGTTCAGCAGAGCCTCAGCCAGCCCACCTTGCCCGAGGGAGGACTGCTGGGCATGCCAGCCCTGAGGGTGGGTTTAGGGGCACGTGTGCCTGAAAGGAAAAAGGGGAGAGCCTGAGATGACATCCCTCAGTGCCAAGGTAAACATTCCTCTGTCTCCAAACCCATGTATTTGGTCAGTTCAGCAGAAGGCAAGTTGGAGCTTTAGGTGCTTGTTGCTTTGCCTCTAATGGCAGTGTTTAGCAATGCCTTTTTTGTTTCTGCCCTGCCAACACTCTGGGTTCCCAGTGTCTCTCTGGTGTAATTTTGCTTGCCTCACTGCAGTTACACCACAGGAGAGTTTGGCCCTTTAACAGCTGGGGGTGCTGGTGGCCCTGGGCGTGCTGCTTGCTTGGTAGATTTTCTGAAGGACTGGAATTTCTTGTGGAATTCTGTTCTGTGAGGCAATGGCTGTGTGGGCAGCAAGCCCACTGCCACTGTCAGTAACCTGCAACCAAAGCAACTCCAAGCATTCATGAGCTGGTTCTGACTTTACATAAATTATGTAATACCAGTTTATTTCAATAGTATGATTTGAACTTTGCTTTTCAGCAGTTACCAATGCTAGGAGGAGCAGATTTAGGACCTATCTCTTAAATCTGCTGCCTTATTGACACCGTGCCTTCAATAGCAACTCTTGAATTGTAGCTGGACTTAATGAAAATAGAAGGGGAGGACACAGTCTCAAGCTGCACCAGGGGAGGTTTAGGCTGGATTTTAGGAAGAAATCCTTCACAGAGTGGTTGGCCATTGGAATGGGCTGCCCAGTGAGGTGGTGGAGTCAGTGTCCCTAGAGCCATGGTTTAGTTGATTAGATGGTGTTGGGTGATAGGTTGGACTTGATGATCTTGAAGGTCTTTTCCAGCCTAGTTAATTCTGTGATTCTGTGCTTCCTCTTCAGCATCAGGCTGAGTACAGCTTTTAGAGGACGTGCTGTTGATGTTGTTATTTAATCAGTAACCACCTCTTTGTCTCCTTCAGGCTGATTTCTCTGCCCATCACTTCCATAGTTTGTCATTACAGAGAATATGCACTCGTGACGTTCCTCT
The DNA here is from genome assembly GCA_033816785.1 of Picus viridis. Classification (NCBI taxonomy): domain Eukaryota; kingdom Metazoa; phylum Chordata; class Aves; order Piciformes; family Picidae; genus Picus; species Picus viridis. Next base: position 21,350,333 of record CM066580.1, on the reverse strand, counting down.
GCATGGAAATAGGCTATTTTGCATTTGACTGATATTCCTGTTAGAGTATTTTGTAACAAGGCAGTCAGTAGGAGTGAGTAATGCATGCTTACTTGGCCACAGATATTCATCAAGTACTGCTGCAGTGAAGAAAGGCAAGCCAGGCAGTGAGGGAAGCCAGTGGAATAAACCAGAGCCAGAGACCCTCAGTCAAGGGCCCAAATTAATCTCAATCTAGCGGGGAAAAAAAACTTTCCTCTACAAAACTTTATATTGGCAGCTCTCAGCACGACGCTGAAATGTAGACAGATTCCTCACCAACAGCCTCACAGAATGAGGTAGACATGTCAAAGAGGGTCACTGATTAGAGAGGAAGTGGAGACAGTGAATTGCAGAGATAGAGAGTGAGGGAAAAACGGGTTGAGGAGGTGGTGAGGGCGGAATTCTTAGCAAGAGAGTTAGAAAAGTACAGGAGGCAAAGAGCCCAACCTCAGACGTGTGGATAAACACAAAACGTCAAACCTGGAGAACATATCCTTTCACGAAGGAGAAAGTTTGTAGTTTCACTTTCATTTCTCAGAGTGACATACTTTTATCTTTTGCTGCCCTCCCTTCAGTAATTATGCTATTCAGGAAAAAAAGAAGTCACTTGGGTCATACAGTGTATATTTAAAGGTGTTATCAATTGCCTGCATTAATTATTGTTTCTTTGTGTGTGCTGGGGCTCAGCTGTGCACAATACTCTGCACAGGGGACAGAACTCTGTGTCCTTGTGCAGTGTGAGAGTAGGAAGATCCTGCTAGGTGTGTTTCAACATTTAACTGTGAGATGGAACCAGGTCTGACATCAACCTTAAATATATGCTTAACATTCAGCTGTGAGTGACCACTGAAATGTAAAGCATCTTCCCAGACTGCAGCCCCCCTGATCCCAGCTTTGTTTTGAATTGCAGCAATGCACGGGGTGGAAAGTTATGCCCACAAGTAGCAACTTCAAAGTCTGGGAGTACTTCGCAAACTAGGACAAATGTTATGTCATATTGTCCCAAAAGGGAAGGAAGCATTCTCCTGGCATACACAAACGGAGGAGGGAGAAGAAATGGGAATGTATTTTGAAGTCTGAGGTTTTGAAAAGCACATTGGAAAAGTTAAAGAAGCCCTACAGAGTGCAAATGCAAATCAGTTTTAGTGCAACACAGGATTGCTTAGAAAGATGCTTTAAGGGGCAGTATCTGCTGAACCAATACTAGGTCCAATAAAAGATGCTGCCTTACCTGACAAACCTTGTTCTTTAATATTCTTAAACTGTCTGGGCTGTCACTTTCACTGAAAAAGGGAGGTGTCAGTGGTTCGTGTCACTTGAGCAATACAGATTGCTTCTCTTTGTGAGTAAGATGAAAGGTGACAGAATCATTGCTGCTGTTCCAGCTCACCCTTCTTTTAAACCAAGTTCTCTCTGAGACAATCTAGTCTGCCTATCTGTCACATTTCTAAGCATTGTTGCTTTAACATTACAAACACCAGAAGGATTAAGAGGGTAATTAAGGATAAAGGGATAATCTCTCGCCTTTCAAGGTGATAAAGATGATCTCAGAATAAATACCAGTAAACTAAACCCAGGGTGTTTTAGTATAAAGGAAAATCAGAAATAGTGTGGAATTCAAAAGAATAAGGGATGTTACTTCTGTAGATGTCTTGGTATTTCCAGGCCTAAACTGCAGCCGAGGTGGAAAAAGTCTGGAATAAAACTGGGCCAGTACCAAGAGGCTGATGCAAAAGGTTTTAGAGGTGAAGTGGTGGAGTCACCCATGGAGTCCATTCATCTTTATTCAGCCAAACACCCTGATCATTTCAGGATGATAAAACAATCTGAATTTCCTTATGTCAGTGCAACTCAGGATGGAATTCATCCTCCCAGCTCTGGTACTTCAGATTACAGCTGCTCTACAAAACACAGCCAAACAAATACAGATTAAAACTGTATCTTTAAATTTTCATCTGAGCACTGTATCTCAAAGTGTATCCGTCCCTTGCAACAGATCACAGAACACAGACAGTGCGCAAGCCACTGGTCTTGATAAATCACAAGGGTCTATTTCATAGAAACATAGAATCAATAAGGTTGGAAAAGACCTCACAGCTCATCAAGTCCAACCTGTCACCCAAGACCTCATGACTGCTAAACCATGGCACCAAGTGCCATGTCCAATCCCTCAGTTTCCTTTGTCTTATTATTCAAGTGAAAGTGCTGGGTAATTGGAAGATAAAGTTGATATGGTCAAGCATGATTAAGATACTGAAAATTAACATGATTCATAAACTGCTGGGTTTAAGAGTACAGATACTGGTTTGCCATAGAGGAAACTTAATCTGTTTTTAAATGTGTTTCAGGGACTTTGATGAGAGCATGGCTTAACTTATTCCTAGCATGCTAATGCTAGGAAATATGAGCATTAATTTTTCTCTGCTTTCTTGGTAAAATGTTTGCTGCTGCTAGACAAAGTCAAGTTACAGAGACGTGAAAGACTTTGTTCTCCTCTTGACTGAAGTCAAAGTCACAATTCTTATTAACATGAAAGGGAACAATATCAAACCTATGATCTTGAAAGGAAATAACAGTGGTGTGGCACCTCTAGAATAACAGGAACATGCTTTGAATGCGGGAATACATGCTGCATGTTGTTTATGCTTAGAAGAATTACTTAGTGCAATATTTGCATAGTGCTGACTTCTGTTTAATTAGAGCTGTCTGCCAGAGGAGTTCAATGGTGGAGACACCAGATTCAAACCAGATTTCTTTCTAGAGCCATAAAGTCATTGACATGGACACAGATTTTCATCCATATGAAGGAGAAGATCCTTTCAGACAGTCTAATACATGGAGCCTTTTCTTCTTCTCACTCTTTGGAAACATTAAACGAATGCTGATGCCTTGTCTGGCTGTTTAAAAATCCCTTAGGCTGTATTCCAGGAGAGAAGGGAGGCAGCTTAATGAAAAATATCCCCAATTCCTGTGCTATACTGAACGTGGCCTGCAGATGCCTGCTTTTGAGCAGCTCTGTGCTCCTAGTGTAAAAATGAGTATTCACATCTACAGAGCTTCTAAATCCCTCCAGGGATGGGGACTCCACCACTTCCATGGGCAGCCTGTTCCAGGGCTTGATGGCCCTTTTGGGGAAGGATTTGATCCTCATGTCCAGCCTAAATCTTCCCTGGTACAATTTGTGGCCATTTTCTCTTGTCCGACCACTTGCTCCTTGGAAAAGAGACTGACTCCCACCCTGCTCCAGCCTCCTTTCAGGGAGTTGTAGGCAGCAAGAAGGTCTCCCTTCAGCCTCCTTTTCTGCAGGCTAAACAACCCCAGTTCCTTCAGCCACTCCTCGTAAGACTTGTGCTCTAGAACCTTCTCCAGTGCCTCAATGTTGAACTTGTAGTGAGGGGCCCAGAACTGAAGGCAGTACTCATGGTGCAGCTCTGCGTACAGGGGACAGTCCCCGCCCCGGTCCTGCCAGCCACGCTGTTGCTAATGCAGGCCAGGACGCTGCCGGCACTCTTAGCCCCTTGGGCCGTTACGAGGCGCCCGGCCTGCAGGGGGCGCACTCGGCCCGGCCCGAGCAGCGGGCCCCCGCGGGGCGGGGCCCGGAGGGGCGGGGCTGGGGCGTGCCAGTCTCCTCGCGCCCCGCCCCGCCGCCCGGAGCTCTTCTGCGGGGAGGCGGCGGAGCGCAGGAGCGCAGCCATGGTGAAGATCGCCTTTAACTCCCCTTCGCCCAGAAGGATGAGCCCAAGAAGGAGGCGGCCGAGGCGTTGGTGGCCGATAAGGTGTGGGGAGCTGGGGGGGTCTCCTTTGCCTAGTGGCGACGGGAGGAGCGAGGCGGAGGGACGGCAGTTGGGGGGTAGCAGGAGGAGCTGGACGCCGCCGCCATCTTCTCGCAGCGGCTGCGGGCCGGGGGAAGGCAGCCGACAGCCCCCAGCGCTCCTGGCGGCTGCCCTACCGCGCCCGTCGAAGCTCGCTGGGGCCGCTTTCCAGTGCGGAGTGGGGGCCACTCTCGGGACGGGGAGCCTCGCGCCCCTCAGGCCGTCGCCGTGAGGGGCTGCGAGCGGTGCGGGTTGCAGGGGGCCGGAGCGCGCTGCGGTGCCGCAGGGGTTTGCGGTTTCCACCCCACGGCTGTTTCCCCAACCCCGCTGCCGGCCGGGACGCCCCGGGCGGTGCCGTGACATAGCTGGGAGAGCTCGGGGCCCGCGCGCAGAGGGCAGGCCCGGCTGTTTATCTCGCAGCTGGGCCCGTGCCAGGACCCTGCTTCCTGACGGGGTTTTAAACCTCCGTAGCTCGCAGGCGGTCGTTCCCCCGCCCTGCGGCGCGCCGGGGCTCGGCTCCGGCCCAGCACTGCAGCCAGCCCCGGGGAAGGGCACAGGGAGGTGTCGTGGGCTCCACAACAGCCTGGGGTGTGTGTGTGCGTGTGTGTTGTGTGTGTGGCCCCACAGGAAAGAGAGGCTTGCAGGCAGGCTAAGTGGGTTAAGGCTTATTCTCCGCTCGCTGCGGCTCTGAATCCCTCGTAGGCAGCGAGTTGCAGAGCGGCGGTGCGGTGTCTGGGCTGCTGCCACGTCTAGCTCCAAATAAGAAACCTGCCATAAAGGGTTTTAAATAGAAACCCAGGCGAACACTCTGTGGTTGGCTTTTCCTTCCGAACGAGTTGCCGTGTCGCTGACTTGAAGTGAACTTTCCAAATCTGTGGGAGACTATTCTGACGGTGTTTTGCTTAGCTGCTGACTTTTTTTCAGTCAGATAGAGGTGATCAGCCTCTAGGTAAATACATTAGTAGTTGTAGAGGAGGAATATGTGGTGGATTGAGTTTATTTCTGATCAGGGAGTGGGACTATTGAAGAATAAAAGCCTCACCTGTGGACTGGGGCTCTAGTGTCGTCCTAATTTTTTTTTATTCCCTCCTAAGCTGTAATCAGGAAAGCAGCTTGTCTTCCAGCCTACAGAGCACCTACCTCATCTGAAATAGCCTCCGTTTTAAAGGGGGAAGGGGTTGGTGTTACTGCTCAGTGGACTCAAGCTGTAGGAGTGGTGTGTGTGTGCACTGACAATGCAGTAGCACTGAATTACTGGATGAAGAGGAGGGGGAGATCAAACTGTAGATAAAACAGTGATTTCAGGGTTGGAAAAATAGTCTAGCTGGTTTCTGTAGGACGAGTGCATCAGCTTCTCTTCAGGCAACTTGTCGTGTGTATGTTATTTTTTTTCAATTGGCCCTCCACAAGTTCTGAACCATAATAGTTCTAATAAACCCTTAGCTTCTCTTCTCTTCCTGTGATACCTGCTGTTCTCAGAAGCCACTCATGCTGTTGTGTTAAACCTGTCACAATATTATCTGTGTTTGCACGTGTCTGCATAGGCTTGTAACACCCCCTCACTCTGACTTCAGGGCTTTGAATTCCATGTAAACATCAAGTTCACAATTGTGCTCCAAGACAAACTTGTTCTGGTGCTTGTTAATGTCTCCTTTTGCTGGGATATTTGTGCAGAGCAAACAAGCTTAATGGCTAATGTTGGCTGAAAACACACAATAAAAGGCCCCTCGAATGTCTGCACCAAACACTTGAGCCTGCAGAATACTCTCACTGCAGGTTGTACGACACTTACTGTGTCAACAGTGTCTTATGAGTTAGCTAGAGATGGGATGTTTCTTCTCTTTATACCTGGCTTGGTTTGCTTACAGCTTAGAACTGCATTTGCTTTGCATTTTTAAAACTCCTATTATTTTTGAGCAGAGGCTTTGTAATCTACTCAAGCAAAGTCTTAGTATTGGGCTCTCTTACCAGCTCTGTCAACTTTTTCTTCTTGGATTCAGGCTGCCCACATTGCTTCTTAGCATGATAAACCCCTTTGCTTTCTTTGTAAGACATGTAGTGCAAATGTAGCTATTAATATGAAGCCCTCTTAAGTGCCAAAACTAGCTGTGGACTGTTGTGCTCAAGTAATGAGAGACTAGATGAGTAAGTCACTGAAAGGTGTAGATGAAGGTGGCAGAATATGAAGAGAACAGAATTAATCTTCATCTTAAAAGGTAGTTAACTCTGGAGGGTGTTGTTCACTTAATGACATAGAAATGTGGCATAATTCTGACTTGAAACCAAGGGGTTTGTTTTGGGAAACGCTTAACTGGCCAATTGTAGCAGCTTAGGTCTTGCTGAACCAACATTTTTCTGTTTGGAGGATGCGAGAGAGGAATGTAGGAGTATTGACTTTTGCAAAACAGCTTGGTTTTTTGTTTCAGGGCTTGCATAGCTGATGTGTTTTGACTTTTACACTGCAGTATCTTGCTGAGCATGAAAATATGTGCAGCCTTTGTAATAATACCATGGGCTTTTTGTGTTCAATGCGTTATTTTCTACAGGAGTGCCAATAGTGGGACCCAAGTAAAGAAAAGCCTTGGAAGCTGCTGTGCTAAATCTAGCTCCTAGAGCTCCTCTAGCTCTAGGAACAACATGGAGGGAAAGCTCTTACACTCTGAAATCCAAGTTTTCTTCCTGACTAGTACAAAGAGCAGGTCTTGAAAGCGAGTTACTAAATACCAGAGTCATGAATCGCTGAAGGAAGATACTTGACCAGATATATAGATATCTAAACATTTGGGGCTTAGTTGCTTTGAAAGACCCCAAACTTCTGTGTGTTTGCCCAAAGGGAATGTCTCTTCTGGTTGCTTAGTATTTGACAGTAGTTCTGGTGGTCTCTCAGCTTGGCTTGTGCAAGCCTTTGACCTGGAAGTCTAGGGAGTCAGTGAGCCTTAAACTTGCTGTTCAGACACCACTGTGAACTTCGCAGTTGATGTTACACAACTCTTCACCACGTACATGATGATGACAGTAATCACCTTTAGATGCAGAGACAAGTCACTGAAATAGAGATAATTGTAAGGCTGCTAGAAACAAAACTTCCTTTAGACTTGGCTGGAAGAAAGTATTTTGAAGCTGCAAGGTAGGATGTGCCACAGGGACTTAGCTCAAATGCAGCTTCAAATTACGCTAAATAAAACTAAGTCCATTCTTTCACAGTGGACTTGTGCATGGTACATGTTCTAAAGCTTGCTTGCTTGGCTGATATCAGATGTCTGTTCATGGACAAAGTTGCATTCTAGCTTTTTCTGTTAGTCCAGTTTTGTAAGGACAAGTAATGCTAACTGAAGATAACAAGAGGAGGAAAGGAAGTAGGCTTTGGGGAAGAGGCCTGAAAACATTCTGTACCTTAAAATGACCTTGCTGCATAAATCTTGTTTCCTTTGTACTATGTCAGCTGCAGCATTGCATCTTTTGTTGGAGTTGTTTAGTTTTTTTGCATCTTGAATAGAGCATCCTCTAAGAAAATAGCTGCTTTAAGTGCTGTTTTAAAACTGATCTTGACATGATGCAGGAGTTTTTCATATTATGTGATTCTTGACTTAACTCTCACTGCACATGTAGAAGGAGTAGAGGATTGTAGCTCAAGGTGAAGCAGTAGATAACAGGCTACCTTAAATTCAGTGGCTGCACTTCCTAAGTTGTCATTCCCCTTTATTTAAAGGATCCAGAAATTGCCACACACAGAGGTGAAAATTCATCTGGAAGATGCCTGCTGACTCTGCTGGGCCTCGCATTCATCTTGGCAGGAGTCGTTGTCGGTGGAGCCTGCATCTACAAGTATTTCATGCCTAAGGTAATGTGAAAGGTTTTTGGGTTTTTTTTATTGCATCTTTAAATTTTAAAAGTGTAATTATAAATGAATTGCTGCCAGAATAGAAAGCCTTCAATAAATTGCTCGTGAAGGCTGCTCTGTCCTTCATAAGAGCTCCAGGTGTGACAGTCCTGTGCTTTGTCATAGCATAAGTGTTAGAAATACAGTTTTAAAGCACCAAGAAGAGAGAGCTGCTGGAGAGAGTCCAGCAGAGGCTGCAAAGATGCTGAGGGGACAAGAGAATCTTGTGGGGCTGTTCAGCCTGGAGAAGAGTAGACTGAGAGGGGATTTTTGTCAGTGCTTACTAATATCTGAAGCATGGGGGCAAGAAGATGGGGCCTGATTCTATTCAGTGATGCCCAGGGATAGGACAGATGATAATGGACACAGAGGGGAATGCAGGAAATGTCACCTAAACATGAGGAAAAACTTCCCTGTGAGGGTGCCGGAGCCCAGAGCCAGGCTTTCCCAGGAAGGTTATGGATTCTCCCTCTCTGGAGAGATTCCAAACTTGCCTGCACGTTGCGGTCCTGAGCAACCTGCTGTGGGTGATCTCCAGAGGTCCCTTCCGATTCCCACCACGCTGGCGTTGTGTGCAGTATTCGCTGTGAAAATGACAGGCCTCGCCTTTCCTCCCAGCATAAGGTGTACCGTGGCGAAATGTGCTACTTTGAGAACGAAAACCGTGATCGTGCAGTGGAGCCTTATTTCCTCCCCATTGCTGAAGAGGCTGACATTCGCGAGGATGACAACATAGCCATCATTGATGTGCCTGTCCCCAAGTTCTCGGACAGCGATCCAGCAGCGATCGTCCATGACTTTGATAGGGTGAGTACATGGGCAGGGAATAACTGGCCCTGGTGCTCGCTGAGACACTCTGGTGTGATGGCAATCATAACAGCTCCAGGGTTTTTGCCCTGGAGACCTTTTAAAGCTTATTGTCAATGCAAGCTTCTCTTTGGGGATGGGCTTAAGTGTGGGATAAGGAGAATTAACTTGTGCAGGGGAGGAGTGTTACAAGAACACTAGAGGAGTTCATCCTTGCAGAGACTAAGTCATTTCTCAGAGTTAGAGGATCTTGGAGACTGATTTTTGACCACTGGCTATCTGGAAGTGACACTTGCTATTTGATCAAGAATCCCATATAAAAGAAAGTGAGAATAATATAAATGTGAATTGAGACAAGGCAACTGGGCATTTGGTCCCAGATTCTGCCAGACTGGCACAGCAAAATCTGGAATTGCAGATAAGTGTGGACCTTGGGTAAGTGAATGGAAAAAACACTTCCAGAACTTGAAAATGCAGTTAGATGCATGTAGCTGATCTAAAAGATGAGAGGATGGCTTTAATTTGACTTCTGTATTAAATTTGTTGATAATACTCAGTTACCTTTAGTCAGCTGTAAAAGCTCCTGTGGACTGTTTGTAAACCAAACCCTGGCAGTGCAGATAGAATCGTGGTGAAGAGCCTGGAACTGATCTCTGTACCTGCTGCCCTCACCAGCAGTGTGGACTGCCACACAGCTGAGCTGCGTTCACAGTATGTGCAGCTCTTATCTGCCTTGTCTTGACAGAATCTTGGCTGTAACTTAACCCAAGTTCAGTTGCCTGAATCCTTTGATGCTGGCAAGGTGCTGTGCAAAGTCGTAACAGCATCATTTTAGTCACTGCAGTTCTTGCACTCACTGGTAATGCTGGTGTGATGATTTATTTTTTTTCTGGAGACTAATATTTTTTTTTTTTGCTGAGGGAGTAACTGCTTGTTAGCACTTGGATACCTTTTGGGCTTAATTGGACAGTTATGGCAGCATACTCCCAAATGCTTTCGCTGTTTTAATACAAACTCTGCTTGTTTAGAATTATGATGAACAGTTCTTATAGTCAGCTCTCCCTTTGTACAGAAGCCTTGCTGGAGCCATAAAGTGGCAATAGCAAAGCTCTTGTACTGGGCAGTTCCTGAATGCATCACAATGATACCAGCTGTGCATCACCTCCAGCTTCCTTAGTCCTTGTAGAACTGTGTTCTAATAATCAAAGGCCATGCTTAATTAAACTTGTTTTCAACACAGCTTTTGACAGCCTATCTTGACCTGCAACTGGGTAACTGCTACGTGATTCCACTCAACACATCCATAGTCATGCCACCAAGAAACCTGATGGATCTCTTTGCCAAACTGGCGGTAGGTGGAGACTTCGTTGTGTAGTTGTGCTGACAAGGTCACTGGTGCTAAGAATGCTGGATGTTTGCTTCTCCTGGACTGCAGTCTCTTGCTGGAACAGTCCTCTTGCCATCGAAGTACATAATCCCCCTGGCTCAGTCACTGTACTGAAGCTAGGGCCAGCTGTCAGTGTGTATTATGTTGAGTAGATTCATGCTTAATGCTCTTATTAATACCTTACTTTATGAAAGCTGAAAGCAGCCAGCAAGTAAGGTTAAATTTAGCTATTATAAAGGAATTTGATAGAGCTCCAAATATCACTGGAAGCCTACACGTGAAAGTTACTACAGGAAAGCTTGCTTGCCCTGAGAGCTTTAATGAAAAGAACAATGCCAGCTTTTTCCTCCGTTGTTGGCACTCTAGTTGTGAGCTCACCGTGGCTGCTTTCGCTCTTCAGTGACTGCAGTTGGTATTTTTCCAAGACAACTCCTCTTATGGGTGAAGTTTATAGAGCTTGCTGCTGCTGTCAGATTTAATGTAATACTGAGCTAGCCCATGTCAAATGGGCTGGTCAAAAACATGATGGAATCCCAGTGTTGTGGGGGTTGAAAGAGACCTTTGGAGATCTAGCCCAATGCCCCCTGTTAAAGCAGAGTCAGCCACAGCAGGGGTTATTCCTTCCCACGTGAAGGACCCTACACTTGTTTTCTTGAACTTCATAAGGTTCCCCTTCACCCAGCCCTCCAAGTCACCTAGTGCTAGAGGCTTAACTTGTTTCATTATCTTCAGCTTCATAACGACAAGCTCTGTGTCTCCTGTTGCCCACACCTCTAGAAGTTGGTCATGAGGAGTGGAAGTTGTTTCAGTACTGCTGTGATCTTGTGGTGTTGGTCACACTACTTTTACTGTGCTAGAAATGCTGCCTCAAATGTTCTGTTGTGTACTAATACATTTGAGGTTCTGGCTGCTTTATTTGAGGCCAGCCCTGTTAAGGTTAACTGCACTTTGTTTGGGTGTAACTGTAACTATTTGAAGTTGTTAGGTTTTTAACTTCTCTGGTGTGCATCTGCTCAGGACTAGCACTAAGGTATTACAAAGATGGAGATCTGGTGCTGGAAGCCCTTCCAAAGCAAAGCATGAGATGTGGTGATGTTCGTCCATTGTTAGCAGAATACTGTATCTGAAGGATTTTTCTGTTTCAGACTGGCTCTTACTTGCCTCAGACCTACCTAGTCCGTGAAGAAATGGTGGTTACAGAGGAAATAGATAATGTGTCTGATTTGGGTATCTTCATCTACCAGCTCTGTGTTGGAAAGGAGACCTTCAGGCTTCAGCGCAGAGACCAGATAATGGGTAAGTTCCCTTCAGGGACAGGAAATCTATTGTTGGAGTAGGGAAAGGGTAAGTACTTAAACCTTTGGAGTTCTTAGATTTGGCAGTCTGGTGAACACCCATCAGTTCTGTGAACAGCCTCAGCTTGTGTCTTCCCCTGCCTTCCAGTGTGCCTCTGAGCCTTCATTTGAATGTGGTGATGAGAGTTTTGGTTACACAATTAGAGGTTACATGTCCAAACCAAATTTGAACTTAAGCCCCTTTCTGTTCCATCTTTTAGTTGAAATTGTAAGTTAATGTAGCCCCAGAGTTCCTACAATACATCTGATAATGTAAGTCTCTGTAGGTATAGCTTCCTCTGTCACTGTCCTGTCTAAAGGCAGGTCACAGGACCACCAAGCTAAAGCATTATTTTCTGCTTCACTTGCTCTGGGAAAAGGTGAAATTGAACAGCTAGCTCTGGACAGCCCAGAGTTCCTCTCTGAAAGAGGAAGAATGCTTCACAGGAACTTCCAAGCTCTGTTTCTTTGCCTGTCCCCTTGTGCCACACCCTGCCATTGCATGAACAGGACTGGATTTGAGGTGCCAGTGGTTTGACATACTGAAAGGAGACCCGGAGTACAGAAACCTGATGCTGTGAATTTGCTTCCACACTCTCCAAATGTTTCATAGTTTGCTGCTCTCCCCAGACACAGGAAACTGATCCTTTATCAGTTCCAGCCTTTCAGAGTGCAAATGTTTGGTTTGTCAGGACTCTCTGCTCTTTCCCTGCCAAGCTTTTAGGCAAAGGTTTCCTCAGTCCGGTTAGAACTTGCAGCATCAGGAGCCACATCTGCTGTTTGCTGTTCCTGGATGAAAGGCTCTGCACATGGGAACGTGAAACTGGTCCTGTGTGGCTGACAGGAGAGGGCATGTGAAGAAACAGCAAATGTTGCCTTTATGGGAGGGAGAGGCGAGTGTCTCTTGGCTGTTGAGGATGCTTTTGTAAGTCTAAATTGATTGCTGCTGTGATGGAAGGACTGGTCTACAGACAGTGCCGTGAAGAATTTCTGATGTTTCTTTAAGTCACCCTGCTCTACCATTGTAAAAGACTTCTTCAGAATACTTGCTCCAAAGAATTCTGCTAAAGGAACAATGCTCTTTGGTGCAGTTTCTGTTCCGCAGTTGACCTTGTTTGCCCTTGGAAGGGAAGGAGAGATGAGAAGGGTAGGCAGATCGAAGACTGCTGCTGAGGAGAAAATTGTCCAGGGGCAAGCTTGTCTCGCCTTCTACATCACGTTTCTAGCATGTACCAGCTGTGTGTGTGCCAATAGACTACAAGGGGTAAACTCCTGTGGAGGAGCTTTCTCGTTGAACTGGTGTTGCACTGGCTTTGAGTTGGTAGAGTTCATGGGTTCATCACTCGGATCACACTGACCTCAGGTGTTGGATGGATAGCTTTGCTTGCTTGCTTTAAACAGTTTGCTGTTTATTGATCTATAAATCTTTGCTCTCTGTCATTTATTGAAGAGCTTTAGTTGAACAGCTTGTCTTTGGTGCCAGGACTGTTATATGCTCATCTGCTAGTGAAAGTTCATAGCTAATGCATGTAAACTGTGTCACATCCAATGCTGTCATGGCTCAAAATAGGGAAAATCACTCCAACAGTGTTAGGAAAAACTTCAGTGATACCATCAGCTGTGTGGCAAATCCTCCCAGGGCTCTCTTCAAGGTGAAGACTGCTCTGGAGAAGCACACTCTCTGGTAATGCATACTGGGTGGAGGGAAGTGCTAGTAATGAGCTAGGGAGAAGATGGGATTTCTACACCCTTTGTGGTTTTTAAACCCTTTCCTTCTAATTTCAATCTATGCTTTGCCTTTTCTTTGTGTTTAGGAAGGGCTGTAAGACTTTGCCATAAGTGGTCTGTTCAGTGTTTCTTCTGTCACTAACAATAGTGCAGGGCACTAGAAATAAGTGTGTGTGCTTGCTTGCCTTGTTCCCTCTGTACGTGGGCTGCCTCCTGTTACCATTCTGAAAACGAGAGAAGCTTTCTGGCAGAGAACAACCTGATGTCAGGCTCAAGTGGCAATCCATGGCTGAAGAAACTTTGTACTGCGTCAATGTGTCTCCCTGCTGTTTAGAATGGTATCAAACTTGTGAGTACTTGCTGCTGGGTTCTAGATCTGCTTTACTGAGGCTTTCTCATCTTCTCTCCTCCCCAGGTCTGCAGAAACGTTCAGTGGAGAACTGCCATTCAATCAGACACTTTGAAAACTCTTTTGTTGTTGAAACAAAGATTTGTCAGAAGTGAAAGGTGTTGGGAGGGGAAGTGACTAGCTCACACCTTTATTGAGAAGTCTGAGCATTAGACAGCGACTTCTGAAATTAAAATGTGCAGTGATAATCAAAAGCCTTATGCATTTTCTGTGTATTGCTTGTATTTCAACAGACAAAAGTCACCATTTCAGCTTTCTTTGGTTATTGGTATAACTTTTTAGTTGTCTCATGTAAAACTTAAATCAGAGTAAGGTTGGTTTTGTTTTAGGAGGTTAATATCAGTTTATACATTGAATGTGTTTGATTTAGTGTAATCTGGGAATGGCAGAAAAATATATATATATAAAACAAGAAAATGTTAACCAATTCCTTGGCTGGAACCAATTCTGTTTCACCTTAACTTTCACAGAATGATTAATACAGATAATCTGTGGTTTGCACATCTTGTGTAGCTCTTGTAGGATAGCTCTGCACTCCATATCCTATCCAAACAAAACAACCAACCCTTCTAATCAGCATCACGAAAGGTTTATTTTAACTACCATGTGTGAAGCATGTAAAAACCCAACCTCAGTGGTCACAAACCTTTAACACTAGCCTGTTTGATTTTTGTGCAATTACTGTATTGAATTCGTATGTATATTTGGAACCTTCCCCCAGCTTACGTTTCATTCTTCTACCTTGGTTTGGGTTTTGTGGTATTTAGTTGTTAGATGCCAATAGAGTTGCTCCTGAAGCTTGTCGGTGTTTTTCAGTTATGAATTGGTTTATCCTGTAACTTCTTGTTTCAAGAATCTCTTCTGGTAGAGCTCACTTGTGAATGTGAACTGTAGTTGTAAACTTTAAAACCTACTCTGGCTTCTATAAACTTTTTAGGTCGACTTTTTATGAGCAAGTAGCAGTCAGAGCGTTGTTCCTTTTCCTTTGAGAGCTGCAGTCTAAAGATAACAGAGTTAGTTTCCTGCAGTTGATGAACTCAAGAGTTTTATTAAGGGACTTTATATTGGCATAAATTCTGCAACCCTGTAATAAATGTTTCTCTAAAACTTTGGTGTTTTGTGTGACTTCATGGTGCTCAGAAGCAAGAGGGCAGGATGCCGGTGTGTGGCTCACGTGGGTGGAGCGACTGCTGTGGGCCATGCAATGCTCTTCCTTCTCACCTCTCTTACCTCTGTTTTCAGCTTGCAAAGCCCGGTTCCCTCTGCCTGGTGCTATGTGGTGCAAAACCGACTTGGAACAGAGGGCAGAGGAGACACCTTGCTCCAAACCTGATGCCTCAGCAGGCAGCCTCAGGGGTGTGTGGTGCTGTAAACCCAACCTGCCCAGCGCAGCTCTGGTGTACGGGCGTTAACTGGCAGCTGTGGTGCAGCACAGGAAGGATGTGTGCTGTAATTCAGACATTTGATACCTGTCTTGATGAGGCTGCTGATTAAGGAGGGGGAGGGGTGTGTGTGAATGTATGGCAGTGTTGCTGAGAACCCTTTTTAGCATATTGGAATTGACCAAGGGGATCTTCTCAAGGCTTATCAGTATCCAAAGCGGGCATTAAGAGGATGGGGCCAAGATCTTTTCGGTAGTGGCTAGTGATAGGACAAGGCAGTGGCCAGAAGCTGAAATGTGGGAGGTTCCACCTAAACATGAGGGAAAATTTTTAGCTGTGAAGGGTGTCAGAGCCCTGGTCAAGGCTGCCCAGAGAAGCTGTGGGAGTCTCTTCTGGAGAGGTTTCAAATCTGCCTGGATGTGATCTTGGACAGCCTGCTGTGGGTGACCTTGCTTTAGCTGAGGGGTTGGATTGGATGGTCTCCAGAGATACCTTCCAACTCCCACCCTGCTGGGATTCTGTGAAGGCAGCAGCAGGTTAATCAACAGCTTGTTATAACACCTTTCAGCATATACCCATGAGCTTTGCTGTGCTTTTAGCTCAGAGCTATGAGTGCACTGCTGTGAGATCTGTGTGACTGGTTGCTGAAAGAGCTGAAGTGTGTTCAACCCTCCTGGCATTCCTGGAAGGTGCCTTGAATTGTACAGCTGGAAGTAAAACAGTAAGCAGGCTTTCTGTGCTGGGAGCTAGAGGGTGACTGTAGCAGTAGCTGCTCTCAGTCATTGTTTATGAAACTGCAGAGGCAAGGAGTAGAGCACAGCAGGAATTCTGCTGTCTTATCTTGGAAACTGAAGCAGCCCTTTTCCTGAGGCGTGTGGCCATGGAAAGGACACACTCTGAAATGAGCTGTGGTCTGCTTAGCTCCCAAATGCCAAGTGTAGGGGGAGTATTAAATTCTGTGTGTGGACAGCTCTAATTACTGTCACTGGGAGCTGGTGTGACAGGTCTGTGGTACTGGGGAAGCAGCTGCACTGACAGGTTCCTGCTGCAGCCTTGCTATGTGCTTGGGCAAGTTACTGTCATGGTGATCTCCTGGATTGTCTGAGAGGACAACAAGGGTGGGTTGGCTGACTCAGTTCTGGGAATCTTGAGTGGAAGCATTTGGAAATGTTAGCTGCAGAGAGCAAGAAGCATCTGCATGCAGAGGTTTGATGCTTTTGAAAGCAAAAAGTAGAAATTCTTCCCTCCAGCTCTGAGTGACGGGCTCTGGCTGGATGAGCCATTAACCCACTGGCTACCATCAGACACATAGCAGGAATGCTGGACATGCCTCCAGAGAGGCTGAAACGCTTTCTCTTGTCTGGTAAAGATTATAGAGCAGAAATGAAGTCAGTTCTTTATGAGCTTATTAAATGTTCTAGGCAATAAGCCAGGACACACAAAGGAACAGATTGTTCTTACCTGCTTGATGCTCTTGTGCTGAGAAAGCTTTGGGCGGGTGTGCTGTGTGCTGGGCTTATGATCTGTCCCTAATCAGTTTTTGCTGAGGGCAAGCATTCAAGCCAAAGCACTGCAGTTTTGAAGCTGTTTCAGTATTCCTAGGGTCTCCTAATGCTGGGGTTTCTTAAGTTTGATCTGCTTCTGTGCTCAGCTGGCCTGTCAGAAGCAGGAGAGTGTGCGATTCCTCTACACCAGTAGATGGCACAGGTGGCATGTTCTTGGGTATGCAGCTAATAAAAACTTGAGGTATTCATCCTAATATACAGATTTCTGGGTGTTTTGTCAGAATTAGACCAAAACATGTTTTGGTGAAAGCTTCCTCTAGGTGGTGTTTAGTGTCTTTGAGTTTTTATCTGTAGTAAAGCACCTTTCTGTAATACAGCTGTGACCTGTGTAAAACCCCTTTAGATCTCCCTGCTTCCAGCACGGGTGTGGTGACTCAAGGGGTAACCTTACCAAGATGCAAATGCAAACTTACCTACCACAGTAGCTTCTGTTTACAGGTGTGTTCACTGCAAAAGCAACCAGTGTCCACAGGCCCATCATCAGTTTATCTGTACTTGCTGACAGGCTATCTCTAGGCTAGCTTGCAGGTCACTTTCTTGACGCAGTATATTTAGATGTATGTTTTAAATACCTTTATGAATGGTAATGCAGTGTTTTGGATGGTTCCTCTTCCAGTGCTACAGGTGAGGCTTATTTCATGTTTACTTAAAGATGTGAGAACTCAGACACACTTACCCCTCTGCCCTAGCAAGGCCACATCTGGAGTACTGGGCCTGCTTCTGGGGTCCCCAGGTCAAGAGGGACAGGGAACTACTGGAGAGAGCCCAGCAGAGGCTATAAAGGTACTGAGGGGACTGGAGCATCTCTGTGATGAGGAAAGGCTGAGAGGCCTGGGGCTGTTTAGTCTGGAGAAAACCAGTTTGAGAGGAGATCTTCTCTATGCTGATCAACAGCTGAAGGGCAGGGGGCAACAGGCACAAACTGTGACCTAGGGTGTTCATTTGAACATGAGGAAAAATGTCTTTGCTGTGAGGGTGCTAGAGCCCTGGAGCAGGCTGCCAGAGAGGTTGTGGAGTCATTCTTTGGGGAGATTCCAAACCCACCTGGATGCTGTGATCCTGGGGAGCCTGCTTTGGGTGCTGCTGCTGTAGCAGAGGGCTTGGATCTCTACCTGTCCCCTCCAACCCCCACTCTGCTGGGATTCTGTGAATAATCACTATTAACAATGAGCTTTGATTTGTGACTTGAAGGAGGTGCTGTTGAACTTTGTGGCAGCCTGATGGCTTTCTGTCTGAGGGTGACTGATAAGATGTGGGCTGCTGGTGGTTTGTGTTCCATGAGAGTAGGTGCTGGTTTATCCTGGAACTTCAGTTTCCTCCAGCCAGGAATTGAACTGTTGCTTGCCTGTATAAATACCTTGAGATGAGGATGCAGGGAACTAAAAAGTGGGACACTGTTGGAGACCTTTGAATGAAATACTGAAACCCCAAGCTGATATGAAATTGAGCTTCAGCATCTCAGACTTAGCTGCTTTCCTGTGAAAAATACCTCACCAGGATACTGTGTGCTATGGGCTGTAGCAGCACAGCCATGCTTAGTGTGGCAGTGACAAGCTCTCACCTCACTCCCACAGCAGAAGTCACGGTGTGGATGTGGATGCCTGCAGAATGAAAAGCCTGCTGAGGGCTTCAGCAGGACTGGAGTGGCTTCTAGGGACTTCCTCAGTTCTTGGCATTGCAAGGAAGGCCACTAGAAGTGCAGACCTGCCCCACAGGTCACGGTGTGCGATGGCAGGAATGCCAGTGTGCTGAAATCAGCTCTGAATTTCCCCAAGAAAAATTCGGCCTTACTGTTTTCAAATTCTCCTTCTCTGCCCGGGATTTGTTCTTCCCCAGCTGCTTCAGTGCTGCTTTGCAGCAGGGTGGGCTGAACTGGGACAATCCCCTGGATAATGATCAAGCAGCTGCCAGCTTCAGAGCTTGTAGGTTGGCGCTTGCTTTCTTGATCTTCCCCGATGAACTCGCAGGCTAGAAAGAAGACAATGATGATGCCTAACCGGAGACAGCTTCCTCCACCCTACCACTTCCCTGTTCTGTTGCATTGCATCTTGTGTTCTCCTGCCATGCCCCACACTGAAAAACAAACCCTGGGAGAGATGAGGATGTTTGTGGGGCCAGCAAAAAGCTGTCCAGTCCACAAAGCCTCAGCACAATGGGTAGTGTGTGGCTGAACTACCACTCTGGGAAGACCAAGCTCGAGGTCAGGCTGGAAAGGATTAGAGCTGCTTTGACTGTCCTAGTTTTGAGCTGTGTGTGGGATGGCTTGGCTGCCAGCTGTGGCACAGAGCCCAAAGGCTGCCATTGATTGGAGCTTGCATTGATGCAGCCAAAATAACTATTATATATATATAATTAGTCATTTCATTAGAGCTATTTCTTCATGAGGTGTATATAGTTGTGATATTACCTAGGCAATAGGAATGGGTGTATTTCCTGGCCTGAGAGTAATTAGAGACTCTCCACCTAGCGCTCCACCTCCAGAGGAAATGTTTTCTTGCAGTTCAACTATTCTGTTCAAGTGTGGTTTCTCTCCTTTTGTGCTCTGACACCTCCAAATTCCACATGAAAGGGATCCCAGTGGATATGGACATTGTGTGTCTGAGGTTCTCATCAGCTGTTCCATTTTAGGCCTTGTTGATGTTTGAAGCTGTTCTGGGTTGAGGCTGCGTACGGACATCTGATTCTGGAACAAGGAACTTCCTTCCATCAAACCTAATCCCTTGTTGGAGTGGAACCAGCTGCTTTTGTTCTGGAGCAAGAGTGCCAGTGTGTGGGATCCATCAGGGATAGATAAACCCCCAGTTTCCACTTGGTGATCAAAAAAATCCCTTAGGAGATCGGGGCTGCTTAGGAGATTTTGGTCCTGTGGGGTGGTGCTGTCAGTGGTGGCTGCACTCCCAACCAATGGCTTTGGTTTCTCTGCACTTAGTGGTCAGAGCTTCTTTGACATCTCACCTTCTCAGTTTCTTTCACTTGTTAGTCCTTGAGGCTTAGGAAAATAAGAGGGATGTAGAAGCCACTGTTCAGGCTGCCCTAATCTTAGTGATGTGCCCATTGTGGAGCTGGAAGCAGTCATGGCTTTGTCTTCCTCACATCCTGGTGGGGGCAAATCAGTCTTTCACACCAGGTCAACGGCAGTGCTTCTGTGGCGGTGAGCTGAGCTGTAAGTGCTGCCTTTTCATCTAAGTTTGTAGTCTGAGAAGAAATGAAAACATTTCTGCTTATCTGGGACATCTGTGCTGCAGTGCAAGCTTCATGTCTTGGTTCTTCCTGCTCTTGTCAAAGCTTTGGTGCTCCTGCTCTTGACAACTCGCCTGCCACTGCTGAACCAGGTGGGTATCTGAGCGGCCGAAGAGCTGCAATGATGCTCCAGAGTCTCCTCCTGCTGCTGGCTGCCTGAAAGTTTGCTTGGGTAGAGGTGGCTAGAAGATGTGTCTGTGGGTGGAGGAGAGCTTGCACCTAGAACTGCTGACTGCTGGTGTATTTCTATGGCCTTGTTTTAAGTGTAGATTGAGACCCTTGATTTTTAGTAGGGAAATGACTCACAATAGAGGGAAAACAAAGTTTCTGGCAGAGAGCCTCAAGTGTAAAAGGAGCAAGCTGCAGATCTCCACAACTTTTCTGCTTCTTTTATAAATACTCTATTTGCAGATAGACTGAATGGGTGCAGTCATTTGCAGGCTCACAATATTTGTTGTTTCTTAATGGAGCTGATGGTTTCCAGCTCCAAAACTTTTCTTTCTGCTTTCTCAGCACCTTTGGGTTGTTTCTTCTGTGTTTTGTTTTGTTTTATTTTTAGAATAAAAACAACCAAATAAAAAACACTTGCCAAAAACTTCCAGTGCTGCAAAATTGGATGCTCTCTGCAGACCTGGGGTCTACAACAGAACACTGACATTTGGATGAGTTCATAGAATGGTCCTAGGTTAGAAGGGACCTCAGAAATCATCTACTCCAACCTCCCCACTATGGGCAGGGGTGGCTCTCAACTAGACTTGGCTGCTCAAGACCTCATCCATCCTGGCCTTGGACACCCCCAGGGAAGAGGCATCTGCAACTTATTCCAGAGTCTTACTACTCTCATACTGAGGAACTTCTTCCTAAGGTTCAGTCTAACCTTGCTCTCCCTCAGCTTCAAATTATTCCCTTGTCCTGTCTCTAGACACCCTTGGGAAAAGTCCCTCTGCAGCCTTCCTGTAGGATCCCTTCAGCTGCTGCCAGGCAGCTCTAAGGTCCCCCAGAATCTTCTCTTTTCCAGGCTGAACAACCCCAGCTGCCTTAGCCTATTCTCATGGCAGAGGTGCTCCAGCCCTTGGGTCGTCTTTGTGGTCCTCCTCTGAACTCACTCCGACAGCTCTGTGTTGCCCTTATGCTGGGGACACCAGAACTGGAGGCAGTATTCGAGCTGGGGGTCTCAGCAGAGCAGAGTCAAGGGCAGAATCCCCTCTCTTGTCCTGCTGGCCACATTCCTCTTGATGCAGCCTGGGAGAATAGCAGGCTGGAGGCTAAATATCTCCTTTTCTGGTGACCCTTGCCCAAACTAGCCATCAGAGTTTGACATCTCGTGGGAGACCACTGGGATGGGCCAGCTAGGGACAAATGTACCCAGAGGCAAGATCTGACCTCTGAGAGGCTTCATTTTTGCCTCTCCACGTAACTTTGTTGGCACCTCTATGTGTGCCCAGACAGAGCGTTGGTTCTGAGTGGGAAAAGGCTTTTTTCATTTGAGGTCTAACTTGTGCTGAAACAGGCTCTGGGCTCGTTGCCAGACCTGCTTTCTTAGAGGTGGCCACCCACACATGGGCAGGATGGAGATTCCTTAAAATGGAGCCCTGACTGCCACCAAAAAGCCCCCTGAGGCCTGCCCGCAGCTGGGGACGTTCGCAGCGTGTATCCCCCGGTGGATTGACGTAAGCTACAGAAATAGGGCTGGAAGCAGGAACAAGCACCCAGGTCTTCCCCACTGAGGAGGCAGCAGTAACCACCAAAAGTCACATTCATGCCTGTTCCCTGTACCCAGGACCTGTGTACTGGGCTGTGATCTTTTCCTGTTTTCCCACTGAGGGAGGAGCAGAGACTGTCCTCATACAGACCACCCAAAGGGAAGCAGGGAAATCTCTTCAGTTAAGGAGGAGTTTTAACCATTTTCCTTCTTTCTCAGGCAAGAACTATACCTACAGGAAGGGACAGTGACAAGCTTATGTTTCAGGACCCTCCCAGAGAGATTCAGGTGATGCTGAACTGTTAGAAACCCCAATTCTCCATTAACTCTAGCCTTTAGTGTAGCAGATGGATGTGCCTGACCCTGGGCCAAGCATTTCCTGCTGTTGACTCAGGTTTGCTCTCTGAGGAAGAGAAGGATGACGGCAACCCTAGAAGCAGACTGATGCCCCAAGCAGCCTCTTGTAGCTGGAGATAATTCCTAGAAGCAGTGCAAGGTTGAGGAGCTTTTTTAGGTGAACAACCACATGGTCATTCCCCTTCTAGCTGCTGGAACCACGATGAGGAAGGGCATTTCTGGTGCTTCTGTCCTCTGGTTGCAGTGACTTTGGAGTAGAGCCTTCAGGAGATTGCACCAAGGTGACCCCCTCACATCACCTGAGTTAATCTGAAAAGGTTGTGGTGTCCATCGCCACTTCTTCCTGGGAAGGTCAGTGGTGGTGTTACTAGCAGGCTCATTCAGTGCTATTACCAGCAGCAGTCTGTGTGGAGTTCAGGTTCTGGAGAGCCACTCTTATTTCTCTCTTCAGCTCCCTGAAAGGAGGTTGGAGCCAGATGGGTGGATTCCCAGAGGTCTCTTCCAATCTCCATCATGCTGGAACTCTGTGATCCTTTTCCCAGAGAAAGGAGATCTGCATCACATGGATAGCTCATGGGCGACGGCTGGTGATGGCAGAGGAGATCAGACATGTCAGAGGACTCGTTCTGTGGCCATCAGCACATGGCCCTGCTCCCACTTCAGGGTGCAACTGTGGGGGCAGAAGGTGGCTGAGAGTCTTGAGCAGAGGTGAGACCTCACCTACACTGAGTCATGAGTTGTGTGGAGGAGGTGAAAAGGGAACCAACCGCTCGCTTGCGGTGCAAGAGGAAGGGACGTGGAAAGATGTTGTCGGGTGACTGTCTCAAAGCTACAGCAGTGAGTTTCCAGCAATGCACCTACAGTGTTGTGCATGCCCAAGTAACAAGTGATAAGGCAAGAGGGAATGGCCTCAGGTTGATCCAGAAGAGGTCTGTACTGGACATTAGGAGAAATATCTTCCCCAAAAAGGTTGTCAAGCCTTGGAGCAGGCTGCCCAAGGAAGTGGTAGAAGTCACCATCTCTGGAGGGGTTTAAAAGCTGTGTAGATGTGGTGCTGTGGGACATGGTTTATTGGTGACCTGGTAGTGCTTGGTTTATGGTTGGAGTTGATGATCTTAAAGTTCTCTTTCAACCAAAACAATTCTGTGATTCTAAAATCCTGTCCAGACTGAAGGGATTGGGGCACTCAGGTGTGTGTTGGTTAAGCAGGTTGGAAAAGAGCTTTTTGAATGATGCTTTTGGTGCAGCTGCAGGAAACCTCACAAGCAGGATTGCTGCCTACAGCCCAGTGTTTCGGTGCTCTCCCCAAGCCCACCCTCAACAGCACCTTTGGTAGTCTCTGCTCTGGCTCAACACAACCATCTCCTGAAGGAGTGAAGAGGAGAATGTGAAGACGGGCAGGCGTGTGCCCTCCCACCTCCAGAGCAGGCTTTGCTTGCAAGTAGAGCTTCAAGCCTCGATGTGCAACACCAAACAAAACCACCAAGTCTCTTCTCTTGGTGACTGTGACAAAGGAAGCTCTGAAAAGTGTGATGAAATAGGCTGCAGCTGCTGCAGCCAGCCCTTGCACTTTCCACAGCGTGTGGGTTTGGAGCCGAGCTGCTGTGTGGGAGGCCATGGAAATGGGGGGCTGTGACGTTTGGAAACACACCAAGGGCTCTGCTTCTACCCAGAGCTGTCTCAGCCTCATTTGCCTTGCTTCATGTATGAAGACCTTGGGGGGAAAAAATACCCTCATAATGCTGCTTCTGAACAGCTTGAAATCCCTAAGAATCCCAGCATGGTGGAACTTAGACTAGATGACCCCAGGAGGGGTTCTAACATCCCTGCTACAGCAGCATCGCCTACAGCAGGTTGCCCAGGATCAACTCCAGGCAGGTTTGGAATCTGTCTGGAGAAGAAGACTCCACGACCTCTCTGGGCAACCTGGGCAAAGGGTTCTATCACCCTCACATAAAAGAAGTTTCTCCTTATGTTCAGATGGAACCTCCTGGGTTCCAGTTTGTGTCCATTGCCCCTTGTCCTGTTGCTGTGCACCAATGAGAAGTGTCTGGGCCCCATCCTCTTGCTCCTTGCTGTTTTGATGTTGATGAGCATTGATCAGATCCCCTCTCAGGCTGCTCTTCTCCAGGCTAAACAGTTCCAGGTCTCTCAGTCTTTTCTCATCAGAGAGATGCTCCAGGCTCCTCAGCACCTGCAGAGTCTCCCTTTTTAGCAGGGCCTGTTGTGACAGTGCAAGGGGTGATGGTTTGAGACTCAAAGGGGGAGAGTCAGACAAGATGGAAGATGTCCTTGCCAAGCCCAGGAGGCTTAGATGGCATTTA
The DNA here is from genome assembly GCA_033816785.1 of Picus viridis. NCBI lineage: Eukaryota > Metazoa > Chordata > Aves > Piciformes > Picidae > Picus > Picus viridis. The sequence continues at coordinate 21,326,385 of CM066580.1, read as the reverse complement.
AAGGCTCCATTTGATTCTGTGCTTAGCAAGGCTTATTTAGCCAGCTCACTGGCTCAGACTCCTGTAGGCATGAGGTGGTGAACTTCTGGTTTATTACATGGGGAAAAAAACATTTAGTTTACTACATAGAAAACACAAAACTAAGTCTTTGTGTTCCAGCACTGTGTGGGAGTCACACTGACTTTTCTACAAAATAAAAGGGGGGTGTCATAAATTAAATCTATAAAACATTTCCATTAAATAGACCCAAATATCTTCACAGTATTTTTACAGTTCAAAATGTGACATTTCAGATGCTCACAGGAAGAGGACCTTTACACAAAGGTGCAAACGAAACACCAGTCAAGCCCAAAGCTTCTCTTGTTTGATTTTTGTACCCCAAAATGCTATTTAAATACATCCACAGCTGAGCCTTTCTTAAATCTCTTGTAGCCTGTTGGTGGCACCTTTGACTCCGCTTAGAGTGAGTCCCCTTTACAGTAAACTGAAAGGTTTGGTGCCTTTGACTTTGTTTTGATGTTGTTAATGAAGATGTGCTGTGATGGGGCAGGGTCAGTTATCCATGATAGGGTTGAGGCCCCATCTGTGGAGACTTTCAAGATCAGACTTGATGTGGCCTGATCTAGTTGGAGGTGTCCCTGCTGACTGCAGGGGGTTGGACAAGATGACCTTTTGAGAGTCTCTTTCAACCCACTGCAATCTGAATTTGCCCCATCTTTGTGGAAAAGAGGACCTGGAATGTTTGATGGGTGTCTAACCTGACTAATTGCCCTCAAAGCACAGCACTAAGAGTTAAAGCTTCTCCAAGGCAGCAATATGACTTCCAGACAGAGGGCTTTGCAGCCAGAAATGGGAGCTGATGGCAGAAAAATAGTGTCTGGATGCTTCAATGACTGTGTGATGTGAAGGTATGTCCCTTGCTACACTCCAAAATGGAGGGTTGCTTGGTTATTTAAATGGAAAGTCCTTTGGAGCCACCTTATGCTCCTCTCTCTGTGGTCAGCATGGTTTATGGTGGGCTCTTGGTGCTCTTCATAGAGATGAGTCACCAATGGGTTTTCTTTTGCTTCAGAAATATTTAATACTGTATCACCATCAGATTCTTTCTGCACATCAAGACCCTAAAGGCTTTGATGCCTCTTGGTGAAACCACAGTGGGTGGCCAGGACATGGCCCAACATCAGCATCACCTCTCACATGTCCACATCTTCCTCCTACAGCCTGCTGGCTGCCCAGCTTAGAAATGGGACCTGTGGGAATTGCAGGGAACACTTGCAACCAGAGTATTAAGACATTTTCAGTCAGGGTTGGGTCTAGGGGGGAGTTTTGTTTGTTTTTCTCCAACCCACACTGAAATCAGCAGAAGCTTGTCTGAGTCAGCACTCTCAAAGTCCTGGGAGGGTAAAAAATGGTTAGGCCAACCTCCAAAATCTAGTGAACCTTTGGAGTTCTGGCCACAGCTTAGGGAAGGCCACTGCTAGCAGTCCACGGCATCCTTCCTGAGTACATCCCTGGAGTTCTTCCTCACGTAAGCAAGGCTGTGGAGCTGAATGCTGTCTTGCAAGTCCTGCCTGGAAAGGCGTCTCCTGAACTCATCTGTAGTGAAGTAGTAGATGACAGGGTCCACACAGGAGTTCAGGCTGGCCAGGCACAAAGCCACAGCGTGGAACACCGAGATCACCTTCTGGACACACTGGTTCGTGATCATCTTGGTTTTGACAAAGAAATCTAAGGGGAAGCTGACGTGATACGGCGCAAAGCAGATCAGGAACACCAGAGCACAGGTGAGAATCATCTTTAAAGCCTTTTTTTTCTCTCCAAGGTCATGGGAAGCAGCATTCTGTTCTTTCAGTGATAAGACAGTCTTCCAGGAGCAGTAGAGGATGATGAGGAGCGGCGTCCACGAAGCCCACCAGCTCTCCCATGGACATCATCACCACGGAGATGGACAGGTCGACCTGCTGCACGGGGAGGTCCACAAAACACGTGTTTGTGGCATCAGCAGTGTGAAGCCTGAGGAGGGGGAAAGGCAAGCAGCCCACGCAGACCACCACCCAGCCGGCCAGGCTGACGTAGATGTCGCAGAGGCGTTTGCAGCTGCTGGCTCTGAAGGGGTGCATCAGGAACAGGCAGCGCCGCACGCTGATGCACACCAGGAAGTAGATGCTGGCGTACATGTTGACGTACTTCAGGTAGAAGCAAAGCATGCAGAGACCTCTTCCAAACTCCCACGTCCCTGTCAAGTAGTAGAAGATCCTCAGGGGCAAGGACAAGACCTGCGCTAGGTCAGCGATGGCTAAGTTGATCATAAATATCACAGCCCTCTTGGTCTCTTTCATGTAGCCGTAGAAGACCCACAGAGCTAAAGTGTTTCCTATCAGCCCGGGCACCAGGATGCAGGTGTAGGTGATGGCGTAGTAGGGCTTGAGGTCTGGTTCGGCGCAGGTCGAGTTGTTGGTCATGGTTGTGTTCCAGACCTGTGCTCAGCCCAGGCATGATACCCCAGAATCACAGAACGAGGCACCTCTGGAGATCATTGAGTCCGTGTTCTTCACTCGGGCCCTGCAGCCAGATTGTCCTCAGACTGTCGATGCTCAGATAAAAAGGTTCAGCTCTGGCTTTGGTGTGTGAGGCTTTGGTTACCCAATCGTCATGGCCACTCTGGGGAGCAGCTTCGTTATGGGCCCAGTTAAGTCAAGTCCTGCTCGTGTGCTCTGCTCATGCTCCTTGTCAGAAGCTAGCAGACCTTACTCTGGCCGCTTGCAGGGGTGGCAGGGAGGGCATCCACACCAAGAAATGCATCGTTCTGTGCTGAAGTGGTCAAGTTCTTCACTGGAGCTTCATCTCTGTCACTTCTTTGGTGGCATTTCAGCCACTTCTGTCAAGGCAGGAGTTTGGCAAGTGGGGTGACCCTGCAGCCAGAAAACAAAGTGAGAACACTGCTGGGAGACACAGGTCTTACAAAGCAAAGAGTATGGGAAAGCTTGAGAGTGCGATAACACCTCTCCAGCAGAAACCTCTAGCTAGTGGTAGCTGTGGTGATCAGCTCTTCTGCCTAACAAGGGCCATGCCTTGCCCAGTGAAGCGAGCTGCAAACCCACTGAGGACTAAGTAGAAAATGTATTTAATTGCTGCTACCAACCAGCCTCCCATGCTGTGCCACCAAGCAGAGGCCACCCCTGATCACAGGGTGTACTTAACCTGCTGCCAGCTTTCTGCAGCTGCACCTTCCTGGCTCCAGCTTTTCCAGCCGGTTGCACTGGTCTTCTCATGCCCAGCTGCATGGCAGGCACAGAGATGCTCCAATCAGCACTGTGCCTGCATCCCTCCTACCTCTCTGTGCTGTGGGCAGAGGGACACTCTTGCCTCACATAGCACTCAGGCGTTTAATTCTCCCTTGGTCTTCCCAGTAAAGCCCTTCAGCAACATCCCACCCACGCCACAGCTGTAGACAGCCAAGAGGACAGCACAAAATCTGCTCCTTATGTAAATGAGCCTGACGCACACCTCAGAAGGGAACATTTTCCACTGCTGCTGCAGCACAGAGTGAAGGTCCCAGCTTGGTGGCTTTCACTGAATTGAGGTCAAATTCTTCTGTTATCCTTCATAAATAGATTATAAACTATACTTGCAGCTTGCCCAGGGTCACAATGTCCAGGTGGGTTTGGAATGTCTCCAGACAAGGAGACTCCACAACCTCTCTGGGCAGCCTGCTCCAGACCTGCAGCACCCTCACAGGAAAGAAGTTTTTCCTCGTGTTTCAATGTATCCTCCTGGGTTCCAGCTTGTGCCCTATCCTCTTTTTTCCTATTGTTGGGTAGCACTGAAAAGAGTCTGGCTCTGTTCTCTTGCCTCCTGCCCTTTAGATACTGATCAGCATTGAGCAGATCCCTTCTCAGTCTTCTCCAAGCTGAACAGCCCCAGGTCTCTCAGCCTTTCCTCCTCACAGAGATGCTCAAATCCCTTCATCTTTGTAGCCTTCAGTGGATGCTCTCCAGTAGTTCCTTGTCTCTCTTGAGGTCTGGAGCCCAGAAATGGACCCAGCACTCCAGTTGTGCCTCAGCAGGGTAGAGTGGAAGGGGAGGACAACCTCCTTCAATCTGCTGGCCACACTCTTCTTAATGTACCCCATTGGCCTCCTTGGCTACAAGGGCACATTGCTGGCTCATGGGGATCTTGTTGTCCACCAGTGCCCCTGGGTCCCTCTCCACAGAGCTGCTTCCCAGCAGGTCAGTCCCTAACCTGTACTGGTGCAGGGACTTATTCCATTCCATGAGCAGGGCTCTGCACTTGCCCTTGTTGAATTTCATGAGGTTGCACAAACCTAATGTCTCAGTCCACTCAGGTTTTCTTTTGCTTTAGCCTGAAGCATTAACCTAGAGATCTTAAGTGGGAAAAGTTTGTAGATGCCCCCTGAGATGCCAAGGCACATTGAGAGGCAGAATGATGCCCTGCTGCAGTCCCTGATGCTTCTTCCTCTGCATTAAAATGTGAAGCTCACGGTCAACACTTGGCCAGGGTAATTGCACTGAAACTCTGAAGTAGCTTTGAGTGGAAACAGAGCATCTTCTACAGAAGGAAATGGTTCAGGGGGCAGCTTTCCTGGGTCCCTTTGTGCAGTTTCTGTTGCACACCATTGCGTAACATACCCCAAGTGGCTCGGAACAGAGCCCCGTTACCCTTCAAAGCAGTGACTAATAAGCTGCAGAGTTAATGAGCCTCTTGTTCAAAGGCTTTCCAACCCTTTTATTAATTCTCCACCCCACTTCTGAGGCACCAACCTGCACAACTAAGGCTAGAAAATGTGAGTAATCTCTTTGTCATGCAGGGAAACTAATCGCTGCTCACCTACTCAGTTAGGTTTCGTCTGTCAGTGGTTGATAGCATGAGGGCTGAGGGCTTCCGTTTCCAAGCCGGAGCTTGGCCGGTACGAGTCACCGGGAGGCGGGTGTGGATGTGGCTGGTCTTTGGCAGTACCTTTCATGCCCTGGGGATGCAGAGCTTGCCCTCTGCAGCCGGCTAACCCCTTTGGGGCTTCCTGACAGTGGCACCCACTTTGGCAGGGTTCTTCCCTCCTCCTTAGTGCTGGGACTGAGCCAAACCAGTGGGCCAAAACCCGGTACATCCTTCCCAAGTGGTCAGAAATTGCCTTGCTGGGCTTCAAAAGATGCTGAGTATAGGTACAGGCAGAGCAAGCTGTGTTGGGAAAACATCCAGAGCTGCTTGGTGAGCATTGGCACTTAGTAGGGATGGGAGGGAAGCTCTCTTCTGCCTTGGTTTTCCATGGCAATGCTGAGGCCCTGTGAAGATGTGTGCATCTTTACTGTAACATCACTTGCTGCCCATACAGGTGTCCTGGTCCTGCAGCTGCCCATGTGCCCAGCTGGCACCACTGCTGTGAGTGCTGCTTGGCAAAGCTATGCCTGGACCACGTGCAAGGGTGTCTTTAAGACAAAGCCCTAAACCTGTGTCACTCAGCTCTTCCTCCAGTGATGTTTCTAAACCAGCTTGTCTCTTTATCTCTTGCCCAGGCAGGGAGACTGAATCATGCTCCTTTTCCTCTGGCTGCATTCCCAGCTGGGTAAATCCACCCTACCTCCATCTCTAGACCATGAGACATGTGATGAGAATGACAAGGTGCAGCCCCTGCCCATCTGCCTGTCCACAGCCCACTGCACACACACACACATGTGCACACCAGCATTTTTCCTGCTGCCTTCCCAGTGTCTGAGTTTCTCCATCCCCACTGACCAGCAGCTTTCCTGCAACACCATCCTCTGCTCCCTGCACCCCAGGGATGCCCTTGCAGCACCTTCTGCCTCTCCCTGGGGCTGCAAACCTGCAGTATGAGGCATCCCAAAAAAGCCCAGTTCAAGCCAGGGAGTAGTGAGGGTGCTCATCCAGGGCACCCATAAATGCCTGTGTGAGAGCAGCTGCCCTCAGAGGAGAGGTAAAACCACAGCAACGTGAGAAACCACACTCTGGAGATCCTGAGCAGCAAGGCTGCACGCTTCAGACAAATGTGCTAGGTACAAACCAGCAGCATGCTAAAAAAGCCCTCCAGAAAGAGGAAATTTTGTTTCTTGTGCTCTCTTCCCCTCAGTGCAAGGGGCTGGCTTCAGTGGTAGGTGTGAGACTCTCCCTTTCCTTCCACTGAGCCACCCCTGCCTCTGTTTTACCAAGGAGACCCCAGTCACCCATCTCAGGGCACTGGATGAAGGCTTCTCATTTGTACTTAATGATTCACACCCTGCATGAGGAATCAGGCTCTTCACCTGCCCAGGTCAACCCCTGCGTCATTCCTTGCTTGCCTTAACCCAGCCTGGGCATCCTTGAGGCTCCACCAGCAGCACAGCCCAACCTGAGTACCAGTAGCCTCCGGAGTACCCTCCTCTTGCCCAGCATCTGTTCTACACCACGTGCCAGGTGTGCTGTGAGCTGCTGGCATCCATTTGCTGATGTTGTACAAAGGGACATGGATGGGAGCAGCACTTTGATTGTGACTTGGCTGGGGAGCACAGAGCCCTTGCCTGTTCCTCCCATCCCATCCCATCCATTTCTGTGGTTGCCTGAAACGTGAGTCATTAAAGGTGGTGAATGTCTGTTCCAGGGAAAAATGCAGTGAACCAGGCAAGATTGTACAGGTTAGGACTGTGAGGTGTTGGCACAGTGTGGTAAAAAGGTTTGTTTCTATCTATTATTCATTAATTTCTCATTTGCTGGTTATTAAGCTGAGAGAGTGTTTCCAGGCCGCTCCCACCCCTGCCCCATCCACGCTTCCTGCCTTCTGCTCATGCACGTGCTGGGAGCTGCTGGAATCTGCTTGAGCGATGTTCCCACTCTGGCACTGAAATGTTGGGAAGGAGCTGTGGGGCTGGAGCCCTGGGTAGCTCCCTGGCAAGAGGGACTGGGCTGTGCTGGTGGGCAGTGAGTCAGGCAAGCAGGCGAGGACAGCAGGAGGGGATTTTGGCTGGGTGAAGTCCAAGACTATGCAGGAAAAAATAAAGCCTCTGAATTAATGCCATGGGAAATACTCTGCTTTGGCCTTTTAATCCTTTGCAAAAGCTCTTGTCCTCCCTTGCTGATATTTATCCTGGTTAAAAAGGGAGAATAAACCCGGAGTGGGGATGTTGTGCATTAACCTAACCCTCAACCCCTCTTCTGCCTTCCCAGTACACCCTGACATCCCCGGGAGATGTGCATGGTAACAAGTACCAAAACTGTGTTTCCACCCAAACTGTCAGCACACACCCCAGGAATGAGCAGCTGCTCCCTGCCAGGCTGTGAGCAGTGGTGTTGGTGGCACAGCTAACCCTGCCTCCTCCCTCCAGTGGAAAATCTCTGGTGGAAATTCCTCTGGCTGCCTCTTGGGAGGAACAGACCAGTTAGGACAACCCACTGGGCAAACAGGGTGAGAGGAACCCAGATGAGACCTGGAGCATAGAGTAAGTCAGTAACAGTGGAGATGGGGCTGTGTGGCCTCCAAGTCTGCTTACAAAGCTGTTCACAAGCAGCTATGGGCTTTTTAGGGGTTCAGAACCACTGCAGTTGGTGTTACCGTTAAACACAGCTTCTCAGCACTCGCCTAACAGTGAGAGGGCTTGGCTCTCCTGACTGCCTGTTTTGGCTTGAGCTGTCCCCCTCCTCTCCCTTGGATGCACAGAGCACCTCATGAGCACTCTGCTGATCAATGGAGATACCAGCTCCTTGCCCAGACCTGGCCCTAGCCTGCCTCTCCTGACCACTACTCATTTACTTTTGGAGCTCCTCAGGGGTGGGTGGTTAACGCTGCACCCTCCTGGCTGGCACTGAGCTGTCCCCGTCCCCTCTCAGCGCTTGCAGCGTAAGTGGGAAGAGCTACCAAGTCGTACGTTGTAAGGACAACAAAACAAGTACAATTTCAGCCCACCAGCCCAAACCAAAGATAAGTGGGGATAAAAGAACGCCAGTCCTACCTTTGCTGTCTCTGCAGGCTGCTCTGGTGTGACCCTCTGGGTGCTGGCAGTGTGTCCCCACCCCTCTCCACACGCAAAGCAAAAGTGCAACCGCAGCTGCCTGCGCCCGCGCAGGAGGGGAACAAAGTGAGGCCCTCCCCAGCCAGCGCTGCTTTCCGTGCTGCTCCTCCTGCCCCTGGGCCCGAGCTGGGCTGGACCCTCTCTCCTTTTTCCTTTGGTTACCTTTGCATCTGTGTGAAGGCATGGCTGGGCTTAGAGTGTTTTGGAAGCTGCTGCAGCATGGCTGTGGCTGTTTGCTGCGAGGCTGCTGCCCACGATGGGGACCTGGGGGGTTGATGCTCTGGCAGCAGCCTGCTGAAGCAGTCAAGCTCCCGTAGGTGGGACCCCGTTTGAAAGGCTTCCCTACTGCTAAGGACACCAATCTAGCAAATCTGAGGAAGCCAGATGCTTCATCCATTATTTCCTTCTCCCTTCCCCAGCTTTCTGGGCAAGGTTCCTTCACTGTTATCAGAATGTTTTTGCCTTCATGCTTCAGAAGAGCTTCAAAAAGGCACTCTGAAGATCATCAGGGTCTGGTTTGGGTCATTTTCTTACTTGTGGATTTCTCACATGGAACAAACCAGGGCAAGAGCTGCAGACTTCTCATCTAGATGAATGCTGTGCCATGAAGTGGTGGTGCTCGTCACCACGTTCCTGAGCCACTGGGGGCTCTGGCTCTGCTTAGCTGGCAGTGGCCATCAGCAGAGGGCAGTGGTGGCCGTGGCACAGGCTGCTCACTTGCAACTTCAAGTAGCACTTCTGTAGTTGTCCATCTGGGGACTCGAGATCAAGAAAGTTGGAAGTTGGTGATTCAGTCGGTTGGGTTTTAACCATTTCCATTACAAATAGTTTCAGGTTGAAATGCTGCTTTTTCATTTGCATTTATTCCTTTTTTCCCCTTTGCATGTCTGATGCTCAGAACAGGACTTGCTTTGCAGCATCACTTGGAGAGAGAGTCACAGCTCTGCAGAAGGGTCATAGATGTGCCCAAGGGCTGGGGAGAATAGAATAGAATAGAATAGAATAGAATAGAATAGAATAGAATAGAATAGAATAGAATAGAATAGAATAGACCAGACCAGACCAGACCAGACCAGACCAGGTTGGAAAAGACCTTTGAGATCATCAAGTCCAACCTATCACCCAACACTATCTAATCAACTAAACCATGGCACCAAGCACCCCATCCAGTCTCTTCCTAAACACCTCCAGTGATGATGACTCCACCACCTCCCTGGGCAGCACATTCCAAAGGCCAATCTCTCTTTCTGTGAAGAACTTCTTCCTAACATCCAACCTAAACCTCCCCTGGCACAGCTTGAGACTGTGTCCTCTTGTTCTGGTGCTGGCTACAACCTCCTTCAGGTAGCTGTAGACAGCAAGAAGGTCTCCCCTGAGCCTCCTCTTCTCCAGGCTAAGCAACCCCAGCTCCCTCAGCCTCTCCTCACAGGGCTGTGCTCCAGACCCCTCCCCAGCTTTGTTGCCCTTCTCTGGACACGTTCAAGAGTCTCAATGTCCTTCTTAAACTGAGGAGCCCAGAACCAGATACAGGACTCAAGGTGTGGCCTAACCAGTGCTGAGCACAGGGCAGAATGACCTCCCTGCTCCTGCTGGCCACACTGTTCCTGATACAGGCCAGGATGTAGGATGGTCCTGTGCTGTGTCCCCACCATAGCAGCAGATATCTCAGTGATATCAAAGCATTATTGATTTACTCCTATAATAATCCCAGGGGGTTGTAGCTCTATGGACTTTTTAATTGTGGTTCATAAGAAATTAACCTCTTGGGCACATCATGGCCTTTAACAGCCTCGCAGTGTGCCAGGTTTGTCATCCCTGCAGTGGCACAGCTCCTCGCTGAGGCATTGCGGCTCACACCTCCCAAAACAGGGGCACTTGCCTGTTTCAGCAGCTAATGCTCCTGCTGAATAGAGCTTTAGCCCTTTTTTGAAGCCTGCTGTTTACTTAATGTGCCTTAATTAATCTCTTGTGGGAGCCAAAGCTTTCAGCACTGCGGGATCCTCCCCGCAGAGTTGTCCCCTTGAGTACTGGGATGGATTCCTCTGCTGATGCTTTGGGACCAGAAGTGGAGGGTTGGGGTTTATGGCTCAGACAGGGCTCGTTGCTGCTGCAGAGCCTCCTCTGTGTTGAGCTCTCTGTGGAGGATGCCAGCGCAGTTCACATTAGTCCTGAAGCGTTTCTGTAATTGCAGTGGGATCTGGGATGCAAAACTTTCCCGTGCTTGCTGCCTCCTGGCAGCTGCCTCTGCCATCTGGTTTTCAAAGTGTGTTCACTGGAGTGATCTAAAGAAAAACTTTTATTTCTTTCCCCCTCACCCCAAAATTCTGTGATGTGAAACCTGGCAGTCCCCAGGCCCTGCCCTTACCCCTCCAGCCTTTTCCTGGCACCCTCCTGACTCTCAGAGTGATTGTGGGGCTGGGGGGAATGGTTTGGACACTGCTTGGACAATAATATTGAGGCCAATCTCAAGAAGCGCAGTGGTACCCATCATGAGCTCCATCATGGCTCAACAGAACCTGGGCTCTGTAGATTTGACCCCCTTCCCCCTTCCCCCTCCCCCTCCCCTCCCCTCCCCTCCCCTCCCCTCCCCTCCCCTCCCCTCCCCTCCCCTCCCCTCCCCTTCCCTCCCCTGCCGTATATGTGATGGCTGCTCAGTTTTGCACTTCCATTTCTGCAGAAGCTAGCCTATTTATCAGAAAGCACAGCCTGCTCTTGGGGCAGCAGTGTATCTACTGTACCCAGAGATTTTTTCCTTTCAGAGGTGGAAACAACCATATCCTGTTTTGCTGGCTCTGTGCTCTGGGTGCAGATGAGCTGCATGACCGCCAGCATCCATCCCATTTCTCGTCGCTCCGGGAGTCATTGTGTGTGGTGGCATCAGCTCAGCGGCTCCTTGGGGTGTGTGGGTGGGAACTGGAAGGTACCTTCCCAGTTCTGCCTTTACCAGCAGCCAGGGGCTAAAGTCCTGGACTTTTGTCCCTAGCTTTGGTGCCTGGCCTGTCTGCCGGCAGTAGGGAAATTCTCTTTTAAAAGGTGAAAAGTTTCCCATTAGAGGAGCAGGACTGAGAGACTGGGGTGGCAACTCCTGCTGGGAAAGATATTCTGGCTGTTGCAAGGTTGAGGTTTTGGCAGTTTCTTGGGGGAGAGCTAACCCTTACAGTGCTGAGTGTGGCTGTGGCATCAGCACAGAATTCCCAGATCTCTTGCCTTATGTCAGAAGCAGGGCCCTGCAGTGCAGGAGGGGCCGATGGACAGCCCTGAGTCTCTAAACTGGGGCTGTCCCCTTGAACACCAGTGCCTTGGGTGTTGCAGGGTGTTTCTGACTGTGCCCATGGATAAAAACATTGGCCCTGGCTCTGATGAAATCATGGCTGTCTGGAAAACCGCTTCCTGGCTTGGCTTGATGGAAAGCAGCAGAATTTGCTTTCTGTGCGTTGGGCTGCACTCAGAACTGGAGTCGTTGGTGTCTGTTCCTTTGCCAGCACTTTCTCCTCTCTTTGGTGTGAGGTGGGTGGAGGGAGAAGCTCGTTGCCAGCAGTGGTGGCTGTCAATGCTGTGCCAGAAATCATCTGAGCCTGACTCTCGCTACAGTTGGTGGTGTGAGCTCTGCAGAGAGCTGAGTGGTTTTCCAGAGGCGAAGTGGCTTTGCCAGGGCTGGGCTGGAAGCTGGCAGTCATGGAGGGAGGCAAAAGGTATTTTTAGCAAAGAGAAAGGCGACCTTCCCTCCTTCCTTGTGGTGCACCAGAAAGTGTTGTGCACAGAGGTGGCTGCTTGGATACTCCAAAGTGCTGCCTGATTTGGGGTATGTGTAAGGGTTCTCTGTGCATGTGTACATCTATAAAACATAGGCCTGTTGGAGTGGGGCCAGAGGAAGCCACAACAGTGATCTGAAGGCTGGAACCCCTCTGCTGTGAGGACAGGCTAGAGACTTGGGGTTGTTCAGGCTGGAGAAGAGAAGGCTCCAGAGAGACCTTCTTGTGGCCTTCCAGCGCTTGAAGGGGCTTACAAAAAGCTGGGGACAGACTTTTTAGCAGGGCCTGCTGTGACAGGACAAGGAGTGATAGGCTTAAACTAAACAAGGGAGATTTGGACTAGACAGAATGAAGACAGTTTTGCCACTGAGGGTGGTGAGACACTGACCCAGGTTGCTCAGAGTGGTGGTGGATGTCCCATCCCTGGCACCGTTGCAGGTCAGGTTGTTTGGGTCTCTTAGCAATGTGCTCTGGTTGAAGATGTCCCTGCTGACTGCAGGGAGTGGGGACTAGACAATCTTTAAAGGTTCTTTCCCACTCAAACCATACTGTGATCCTATGCCATTGGCACTGGTGGAGGTCTGGCTGAGCTGCCTACTTTGCTGTTCTCCCTGAAGCCTCTTATCCTCCTGAGGAGGATGTTTCTGGAGCAGAGTCCCAGTGGTGACTGGAGCTACTGGGAATCATGGAGCTGGTGCTGCCAGTAAGCTTGAAACTGCGACAGGGGCTTTATGATCAGTCAGCAGGACATACAAATATCTAGCTGTGGTTATTGAAGGCTACCTGAGTGCCCACCTCAGCGACTCAGAGTTGCATTGTTCCCAAAAGACACTCCCAGGCTAAAACCACACTCCCCGTTAAGGTGCTGGTGGTGTGACTGGTCCTGTCTGTGGAGCCTGCTGGAGCTGGCTCGTGCCAGTCAGGGCATCAGTGAGGTTTCACTTGGGTTTCCTGTTTGCCTGCATGCTGCTGGCTTCCTGCCCTCTGGAGCAGCTTTTTTTTTCAGTCCCAGGCAAGGAAGGAAAATGTCCTTCTGGGGGTTTGGGTTTGGTTTGTGTTGTATTTTAATATGAGAGGAGGAGGAGATCTGCGACACAGCACACTGCAGGGCAGTCTGGGTTTTGCCTCTCTCAATGTTTTCTGCCTGTCTTTGGCACCCTGTAAGTACCAAAGCAACTTCCTCCAGCTTGTCTGGATCTCCCCTTGTCTTTGACAACATGAGGGTAAACCACAGCCCGCTCTGTGCTTCCCAGAATCTCTGCTCAGGTTGGAAATGCACATCCAGACATCAGCAGAGCTGTTTTCTATCCACCCCCACTCTGCCTATGTTTACTTGTACAATGCCCCAGGGGGTTTATGGCGTTGCAGTCATCGATGCCTTGGCCCGCAAGGAAAGAAACCTCTCAGCCCCCGTGCTGGCTGCTGTGCGAGGGGCTGTGCTGGCAACAGGACCTCTCTGAGCCCCCAAGTGGGGCTCTTCACCTCTGCAGACGGTCTGGTTGCCCTGAGAGGGCATAATGAGACTATTGACAAGCACTTAAAATAATACCCATGATGCTGAAACGCTTGTTGAGGGAATTTTATTTCCTCCCAAGTCTGAAGCTTTAAGAACACATTTGAGTCAGTTTTGTAAACTTTCCTTGGTACCCAGCCAGGACCAGGAGACCTATTCTGGGCTTTAAAGCAAAACTGAGAGGCTTGGATAACATCTTAATCTGCAGCCACAGGCCTTAGCAAAATGCCAAATAACACAAGACTCCTAATAACGCAAGAGACAGCAACACCAACTCCCTTCTGCAGCTCATGCTGGGTCTCTGTGAACGAATGAGCCCTGGGAGAAGTCCTCCATCCATCCTCCCCTTTGGTTGTGGCATGTCCAGTCTCAGTCTCTCTTCCTGGTATTCATCCCCTATTATGAGCTGAGCAACCCAGAGCCCCTCTGAGCCAGGAAGACTTCCTTGGTCAGCTTCTGAGCTGCTTGAGCTGAGCCCAGTTCATTTGAACCCCTTCCTTTTAACACTGGTGTGGTTAGTGGTTAATAACCTTTGCTTGATACAGGTTGATAAGGTTACAGTCTTGCAGTCTGCATTCGGCTGGATGGTTTAACTTTGCAGTCAGCTCAGCTGACTCAGAGATAATTACTTGTCCTGGTCTAAAGCCTCACACAAGCACAGTGGATGCTCTGAGTCACCGTGGGCCACAAGTAGCTGTGGTCAGGGCTGAAACCCCCATGGTGCTACCTCCCTGAGCTGTGCTGAGGCTGAGCCACCTGCTTACACCTTGGGATCCAGAATGAGTTTTGGATATAGCCAATCTGTAGAAGCACTGAAACAACAGAAAGAGGGACCCCAACCCATCTGCAGTGCAGCATGGGAGCAGTTTTGCTGTCAGCAAGAACTATTTCCCATATCACAATGGAGAACACTGAAAGGAAACAGTCCCCAGCAGCAACACCACAACCAGCAAGTCTTTCTGCATCAAAATGTCCTTCTGGGTCAGATCCTGGCATGTGCTGCACACAAGAGTAACTCAAGATGTACTTGGAGACCTAACACGATCTTCACTCCAGCTAGGAGAAGCCCCTGTGTGGTTTCAGGAGATGGACTCCAGCAGAAGCTCGTCGGGTGGCACGGGCGGGATTTCCCTGCTGTTTATTCTGCTGAAGAACTTGGGAAGGGACCAGAACTTGAAGGGCCTAAGGTTTCTCCTCTTCATGCGGATGCTGTGCCCGATTTCGGCCACGGAGAGGCTGCTCCCCCGGCGCGGGAAGCGGCGCGCAGCGCCGCGCAGCTGTGCCGCAGCAGCTGGTCCTGGAACTCGGAGGTCATGAAGTAGTAGAGGACGGGATCCAGGCAGGAGTTGAGGCTCGCCAGGCAGAGGGAGATGGGGTGGAAGCGCAGCGTGCTCCTGTGCACGGCGCAGTCCTGGATGATGTTCTCGATCACCATCATGAAGAAAGGGAAGTTGATGTGGTAGGGGGTGAAGCAGATGAAGAAGACGGCCGCGCACATCAGGACCATGCGCAGAGCCTTCTGCTTCTCGCTGGCGTTCTGCAGCTGCGTGGGGCCCTCCCGCAGCGACTGCCACATCTTCCAGGTGCAGCAGGCGATGATGCCGAAGGGCATGACAAACCCGAACAGCTCCGCCACCGTCACCAGAGCGATGGAAGCCCCTGGGCTCAGCTGCTTCACCCCCAGGTCTGAGAAGCAGGCGTCGGTGCTGTTGGACAGGGCTGGGCTCCTCACCACCAGCAGGGGCAGGCAGGCTGCCCCCACGAAGAGCCAGACGGCGGCGCTGATGGCCGCGTCGTACCGCCGCTTCCAGCTCTTGGCTCGGAAGGGGTGGAGGAGGAAGAGGTACCGCTGGATGCTGATGCAGGTGAGGAAGCAGATGCTGGCGTACATGTTGAGGTACTTCAGGTAGAAGCACACCTGGCAGAGGAAGCTTCCGAAGGGCCAGGTGTGGTTTATGTAGTAATACATCCGCAGGGGCAGCGAGAGGACGTGAGCCAGGTCGGCCACGGCCAGGTTGATCATGAAGATGATGGCTTTGCTCTTCTTGCTGATGAAGCGACACAGGACCCAGAGGGCAGCGCTGTTGGCCAGCAGGCCGGGGATGAAGATGAGGGTGTACGTGGTGGCGTACAGGGTGGACTGGAAGGACATCTGAGGGCCGGTGCAGTTCCCGGAGGACATATTGCTCTCCATCTTGGCTGAGTCTCCTCGCTCATGGGGCAGCTAAGGTGGACAGAGGATTCCTGCAGGGAGTAAAAACAAGCTGTAAAGCCAAAACCTCTCCAGTATTTCCCCACATGGAGTAAATGCCCTTCAGTACGAGGAGTAAGTTGTGTGTAGGTGTGTGTAGAGCATGTGTGCAGGTCCATGTGCAAGACTACATGCTGGGAAGGTCATAGAGCCAGGTGCCACTCACAGGCAGTGGTCCTGAGTATCTGCCACAGAGCTCTGCAGGATCTCCTACCCTGCTATTGAAATTCAGCTCTGTAGCATTAATCTCTTCATTGCTAAAGCCAGAGAGCTTCTCTAGCTCCCTGGGGCTTTTCAGGCCCACTTTTATTGCAAGTACTTTCCTGTCAAGGTCCTGTCAGATTGGTGCTCTCTGCTATGTCCACAAGCCATTTTGGTGGGACTGTAAATAAATAGGGACTTCAAATGGGTCTAGACACTGCCTGTTCAGATGCATTCAGAGAGCTGACACGAAATCAGCAGCCGGGGCAATCATTAACATCGGCAAACAGCGGTGCTGGTGGGCAGCTGAGCGGAGCAGAGGCCAGAGGGAGAGGTGCAGACAGATCTATCAGAGCTCTGGCTCCAGATTTAAGGCTGGATTTATAAGCTATTAGCTGGCCAGGCACACGCCAGTTGCTCTGCCGGTCCTGCTAACTCAATTCCGGCACTCAAGGCACATTGTGCAGGCTTCGTGTTGTAGCAACAGGAATGATCCTCCAGCAACAGCTCAGGACGTGAAGGAAGATAAATACCTCTGCATTTTAGTTAGAGGAGAAATTATCTTCATCCATTTACCCATTTCACCTCAGCCAGCCAGCATGGAGGGTCTGAGAGGGTCACAGGGAGTTCACAGGCGCTGGTGCAGCTCTCCAGAGGGGTGCTGGATTTCTACCACTCGTGAGCAGAGCCCCCAGGGAGATTGCTGCTCTTGTGGCCAGAGGCAGTGTGGCAGCAGCAGGCTGCGAACACAGGGCTTAAAGCATCTCCTGCAACAAAGCAATGCCACTCTCACCTTGGAAACAGAGCCTGTAGCTGCCGGCAAGGTGTCAGTCAGCCTGTCCTGCCCTTCCAGGAGACCAGAGCCCGCTCTGGCAGAGCCCTCAGCACCTCTTGCCACTGAGCCCCCTCGACAGTGGTATTTAATTAATCAGCAGCCAGCAGTGCTGTTTCTGCAGCCCTGGGCCTGCTGTTTGGCACAGGGATGGGTTTCTGAAAGCTGATTGCTCCTGCACAGAACCTGGCGTTGCTTTGAGATGCAGGGTGAAGGCTCCTCCACCCTCCTCCTCATCTAGGCAGCTCTTCAGTGGGTTGCCACATTTTCAGTTTCAGGAGGAAGGTTATACCTTTTTGTACACAGACATGTCATATTTATACACACACCTCTGTGCACATGCATCAAACACAGGCAGCAGCTTCTCAGCTGCCTGCCCACTGCCTGCACCTCTGTGAGGCATTTACATCTCTTGCTGAGCACCTTGCTTTCCAAACTGAGCCCTAACCATACTGCCTTCTCCTCTTTCTTTATTTCTCCAGGGTTTGGCTGCAAAAAAACCCCAAACACCCAAAGCCCAAGGCTGAAGTGAAACCCTAGCTGCAGCCAGGCTGCTGGATTAGTGCAATTTTGGCTGCTGACTGTGCTTTGAGCTGGTAGCCTCAGGTCATAGAATTATAGAACAGTTTGGGTGGGAAGGGACCTTTCAAAGTCATCTATTCCAACTTCCTGCAGTCAGAACAGGTTGCTCAGAGCCCCAGATAACCTGACCTGGAGTGGTTTCAGGGATGGGGAGCGTCTACCACATCTCTGGGCAACCTGGGATGGTGTCTCGCCACCCTCAGCATCAAAAATATCTTCCTTAGATCTGATGTAAATCTCCCCTCTTTTAGTTTAAAACCATCCCCCTTGTCCCTTCCAACCTGATGCAGTCTATGAATCTCTCCTGTCACAACAGGCCCTGCTAAAAAGTCTGTCCTCATCTTTCTTCTAGCCCCACTTTAAGTACTCAAAGGCCAAAATAAGGTCTCTGTGGGGCCTTCTCTTCTGCAGGCTGAACAACCCCAACTCTCAGCCTGTCCTCCCAGCACAGGGTGGGTTCCAGCTCTTGCATCATTTTTATGGCATCCTCTGAACTCACTCCAGTTGGAGGTTTCTGTTTTCTCCACTGAGCCAAGACAAGGCAGGGGACCAGGGACATCTGTCACGAAGGGACAGTGGGAAACAAAGTCCTTTGATCCCTGAAGCATTCCCGAATGCTCCTCACCTGCCTGAAAACCCACAATGGGCTTGTGCTTGGTGCTGACCCCATTCTCAGCCAGTGCCCTTTGCACTGAGACTATTTAGCTGTGGAAGCACAGTGGCAGGACACTTTGTCTTCACATGCCTGCTGCAAATAAAGGGAGAAGACTGCCAGGGAGAGTGGGACACGCAGCTGTTCTCGGCTCTTGTCACAGCTTTCCAGCAGCAGAGGTGACATTTGCTGGTCTGGGCTTGTGAAGAGGATTATAGAGTGCCCGGTGTCCCTGTCCTGCCATTCCCTCCCTGCCACGTGTCTCAGCCCAAATCCTAAACATTACCCCTGCAGGCATGACCATGGGGATCCTCTTTGCTGCTCTTCTGCATGTTTTGGCTTTCTCTTGGAGCCCAGGAGTGCCTGTTTCTCATCAGGAGGGCTGGGTGTCGCTCCTGGCACCTGGTATGTCAGGTTTTAGGTGACAGCATTTGCCAGGGCGAGAGTGCAGCAGGGAGCTCCTTACCAAGCCTGGGTTCAGGGCGATGCTCAATCTCTGCAACACTTCTTGAAAGGGAGATTTTTCAATTTCTTATTGTTTTCACCTCCCTCCCACTTGCAGCTTGCCCCAGGCCCCCCCAGCTCCCTCCATGTTTTGCCTTCGGTGGTGTCGGCACCGGGCCGTGGCTGCTCCCATGGGCTTTGGCAGGGCTTACGTTCAGCGACTTTGTAAAGCTTCTACAAAACACTTCCTGCCGTTCCTTGATTGTTTACCTACTTCATCCACACGTCCTAGGCAGGAATGGGGTAGGGGGCATTTTTAAGTGGCAAAGCTGAGTTTTATCCAGCTGCCCACTGAAATTACAGAGGGGAGACTGCTAGACCACAGGTTGTGGATGTAGCACTGCGATTCATTAAACACCAAGAAACTCTGCAATGAGTTAGGAGGTGAAGGCAGCAATTAAAGCCCCCATTTGTCTGTCTCTGAGCATGTTAGCAGCCTCTGCTCCTGGAGGCGTAGGTGGCTGTCACTGTTGGAAATGGCCTGGTGGCTCTGAATCACCCTGACCCCACCCAGCCCCACAAAACTGTGGTTACTCTGCTTACTACTCCCAGATTCTCTGGCAAGCTCGCCCTCATCTTTTCCATGGGTTGCTTGGTTGGACAAACCAAGCTAAGGCTGTGTTCCTGGTGTGGCTTCATGAGCCCCAGAGCTGGGGGACGGGGGCAGAGCTGCCTCCCTTCAGCCCTGCTCGAGCCAGGGATGCTGGAGGGAAAAGCAGCCTAGGGAAAATAAAAACCCACATAAATCTACTCTGGGCTTGCAATAAGCTCCTGAGCTGGAGCAGCAGAGGTTCATGACACTTCTGTTTAAAGCAATCATTTTGTTTGTTTAATCCAGGCACTAGCAGGAAACCCATAAACAGAGCTGGTCAGTTATAGCAGCTTCTGTCAGTAGCACCAAAACCAAAGTATTTGGGGTGAAGCAGGTTCTCCTGCCTACTGTCACACACAGCAGCCTGCTCACATGCACCGAGAGTCACTCACCCACCCCTCGGAGCTGAGCAAGACAGAGTCAGAGTCAGAAGCTGCTGAGGATGTTGCCTGGTAAGATCTCTTGAAGAAGAACTAGGAAGTGATAACATTGCTCAAAGCTGAAGAAAGCAGGCAGCGGAGATCGAGCTTACCTTGCTGTGAGTGCCATCCTTTGGAGGGGTAACATCCATGCTAGGGAGCAGGAGAGGAGAGCTGTCTGCCTTTCCTTCCGAGGGATTTTCTCCGCAGCCCCAGCGACTCCTCGTTAAACTTCCACATGGTTTGGGAGCGCTGGAATCCTGCCGGCATCTGCAGCCCAGGAGAGTGGCTGCAGAACAGGAAATCCTGTATTTGCCTTCTCCTGGCCACACAAAATGTGTGCAGCTAATGACGTTAAAACAACTGGGAAGGCGATGACGTCGTGGGAGCCAACGGCCCCTCCGAGCGAGACCTCGGGCGTGGATCTCTTCCCTCCTTTTTTGCCCAGCAGTTGTGTGTGAGGTGGTGGTGTTCCTCGGCTGAGCTGCTTCTGCTTTTACCCACAGCCACTCAGCCTTTCCTTGCTAAAACCGTAAAATACAGAAGCAAAAACCTTCCAGTAAATGCTTGCTGAAGGAAAACTGAAAGCGGTCCAGCGTGCGTTAGTGGAAGGCAGGAATTTTCCTGCCTTGCCTTGGATGCTTGGTTTGCCTCAGATAATCAAGGCTATAGGCTGAGGGCTGGGACTTGATTGCTTACATAATGTGATGGTTTAAGGTGGAGACTTTCCCAAAATACTGTGGTTTAAAAACAGCCATAAAGTGCATCATTCCCCAGTTCCTTCTTGCCTTTTGCCTCCTTTAACTTCTTTCCCCTGTATGTATAGAGATGCATTAAGGGCTACAAGGATGCTGAGGGGCCTGGAGCATCTCTCTGAGGAGCAAAGGCTGAGAGCCCTGGGGCTGTTGAGCCTGAAGAAGAGCAGACTGAGAAGGGATCTGCTCAATGTTGATCAATAGCTGAAGGGAGCAGGGTTCAAGAGGATGGGACCAGTCTTTTCTCAGTGGTGCTTAGTGAAAGGACAAGGGACAGCAGGCTCAACCTAGAACCCAGGAGGTCCCAGTTGAACATGAGGAGAAACTTATTTACTGTCAGGTTGCCAGAGCCTTGGCCCAGGCTGCCCAGAGAGGTTGTGAACTCTCCTCTGGAATGATTCCACACCTCCCTGGACATGATCCTTGGCAATCTGCTGCGGGTGACCCTGCTTTAGGAAGGGAATTGGACTTGATGATCTCTGGAGGTCCCTTCCAACCCACATCATGCTGGGATTAGGTGAGCATATGATGAAACATGCATCTTTCCCCACAGCATCACAGCCCACTGGCTCTGCAGTTGCCAGGGTTTCTCTGTGCTGGCAGCAGTGCTGCCTGTGGGGCTCTCAGTGCACTCCCATTGAGTGTTTCATTTCATGTAGCACAGAGATCAGCAAAGAGGATCCTTGACCCAAAGCGTCCTGTGGTCAGCGGAGATGCAGGTACCTCCATCTGTTGGGCAACATCCTCATGAAGGCAAAGGCAAGATCAGTTTCTACAGCAGCCTTTGTAGACCTATCTGTGGGCTTCACTTCACTTGCCGATCCATGGAATCATGGAATCATTTTGTTTGGAAGAGACCTTTAAGATCATCGAGTCCAGCTGTTAACTTAGCACCGCCGGGTCACCACTAAACCATCTCCCTCAGCACCACATCTACACTGCTTTTAAATCCCTCCAGGGGTGGGGACTCCACCGCTTCCCTAACATAAATGTAGTAAGTACCTGTGAAGCCTCCTGCCTCGCATCTCAGCTGAGAGCAAAGTGACTTGGAAGATGCCAGAGGTGCTTAGCATTCCAGGTTTTATTTCTGTGCACCATTTTCAGCAGCTGATGCTGACTGTTGGAAGAAAGAGCAGTGCTGGTGTAGCTGCCAAACCTTCAAAGATTTTCAGAAGGGAGGCTGGCACTGGTCCCCATCCCTCTGCAGAGGGAGGTTAAAGGTTTATCCCAAAGTAAGTGGCTGTTTTGTCAGGATATCCTGCCTAGGACATCCTACTTCTGTGGCCACAGCCCACATCCAGCACCGTATGCAGCCGTCTCTGAGCCCTATTTTTAGGTAACGTGTTTACTGCAGTGCTGCTGGGGAAGGAGAGGTCAGTGGGTGTCAGACCACAGCGAGGGCCACACTCACACCTCAGGGCTCATAATCACATTGAGTCCTTCCTCTGCTCATTGGCTTTTCAGAGTACTGTTGCAGCCTTTCATGGTTGTGAAAGGTTGATGGATTGACAAGCCTCAGGCCTCATCCTTCAACAGGCACTAATCATCCTCTCCATCCTCCTTTCAACTGCATTTTTTTGTGCAGTATTTCTGCTCCTCTGGCTCTGGACTGATCCTAAACATGCCTTTTACGCTGTGCAACGTTCTGCTTTGAAAGGCAGGAGACACAAAGGAACTTTGAAATAACTGTGAGACTTTATCTAAGGCCTCCAGATAAAGGCTGTCTTCGCCTTTAGCCTGGTATCCTGTGGGCAGAAGGCCAAATGCATAGGATCAGCATCTCTTTAAGCACTCAGCATTTGGAAATATCTGACAGGATGCACCTGAAGGATGTATGAAAAACACTGAGCCATTCAAGAGGAGGAGGTCTCAGCCACACAAAGCAAC
Source organism: Picus viridis (assembly GCA_033816785.1). NCBI lineage: Eukaryota > Metazoa > Chordata > Aves > Piciformes > Picidae > Picus > Picus viridis. The sequence continues at coordinate 21,304,430 of CM066580.1, read as the reverse complement.
TCACCCCTGTGCAGAGATTTGCTACGGCTTGACTGGAGCCATCAGCACGTGGCCCATGGGGCTGGGCGAGTCCCTGGTGCCCTGTGGCACAGCTGTCCCTCTCACCAGTGCATGGTGGGCTCTGCAGAGGCAACCTTTTCAGGAAGTTTTGATTTCTTTTCACAGCAAATTGTTGCCAGTCACTCCCTACCTCCTTGGACCAAGCCCTTGTGTAATCCCCAGACCCAGCAGTTATAGCCCTAAAATCTGTGAAGTGCAGTGAAGGAGTTTCATCTTTCTGAGCCGGCTCCTGGTTGTTATCCAGCACTTACAGCTTGTTTTGGGCTTCCTCTGCACGCAGAGCTGGGAATTTCATTTAAGGGAAGAAAATGAAGCTGAGGCACTCACATGATCCTGCAGCACAGAACCTGAGCCTGCAGAAAGGCATTAAATGGTGTGGGGTTCCTTCCCAAACACACCAGATGCCTGGCACAGGAGGGCACTTTCTCATGCTGGAGAAACATTACCAGACCCCTGGTGCTCTCTAAGATGAGGTGGCCGTTTGCTGGCACTGCAAAGACACATTTTGTTTTGCTACCCGCTGAATGGCTGATGTCCTAGAAGAGAATGTGTCCTGGGGTGGCTTTGCCCAGGGCTGTGCTGTCAGAGGACATCACTGCCATCAGTGTAGGCGGCTTGGAGTCCTCAGTGTGCTTCCACCTTGAGCAGTTCCCTTCAGTGTGAGGCTTTACACAGTGTTGCTCCAGCACCAAGGACCAGTGGGAGCACCTTCAGATGCATCCTTCACAAACCTGCATAGCTCTGCCCAACCTCTCGACTCGGTTAACTTCAGCCTGTCTGGGGCACCTCTGTGGAAATCCCTTTTTGGGTGTCTGCCCAAGAAGAATGGAGAAGCCTTCTCTGCGTAACTAGTGAGTCTGGGCAGTGGGACCAGCACAAGAGATAATCCAGGAGCAACATCATGAAATTCTATTTCCTCTTGTCAAAATAATAACCATGCTTTACGGCCAGAGGAAACGGGGTGAATTGCAGGAAGCGGAGCTGGGCACGGCGTGCTTTGAGAGCAGCACAGCGCTGGCAGGCAGAGCCCGCAGCTGCAGCCCCAGCTCTTGTGTCAGCTGAAATGCTGTCCTCCTTGGCAGTGATGCTGGATTCATCTGCTCTTCTCCTCAGCTTTGGGAGGGCTCGAACTAAAGGCTTTGAGTTTTGTACGATAATAATACAATACACCAGGTTGGAAGAGACCTTCAAGATCATCGCGTCCAACCCATCAACCAATCCAACCCACCCAACAACTAACCCATGGCACCAAGCACCCCATCAAGTCTCCTCCTGAACACCTCCAATGAAGGTGACTCCACCACCTCCCTGGGCAGCCCATTCCAATGGGCAATCACTCTCTCTGAATAGAACTTCTTCCTAACATCCAGCCTAAACCTGCCCTGGCGCAGCCTGAGACTGTGTCCTCTTGTTCTGGTACTGGCTGCCTGGAAGAGACCAACCTCTGCCTGGCTACAACCTCCCTTCAGGGAGTTGTAGAGAGCAAGAAGGTCACCCCTCAGTCTCCTCCTCTCCAGGCTAAGCAACCCCAGCTCCCTCAGCCTCTCCTCATAGGGTCATAGACGGGTCTGTGGAGGCCAATTTGATGGTCCTTTGACTCTCTACCTGCTTTCAGGCTTTTCTTGATCTCTTTTTGCTCTGAGAGGTTCCTCTCCAGGCCAGCTCACTATCATTGGCCACCTTGGCTAACTTTCTGTCCCATCCAGCAGCTAAGTTCCATAACTGATTTAGCTCTACCCCAGATAAAATCAGTCAGCTTTCTCACACACCAGCAGGGACCATCAGACCAAGTTTTCTAACCTCCTGCACACAGAAGTGATTTGACTTGACAGATAAAAATGTTGAGTGTGTGACTTTGCCTCATGGGCTGGGGCTGCAAGATGTTAAAGGACACTTTTGGAGGGCCTAAGGGAATTCACAGGGCATGAAGCAGGAAGATAGAGACATGAGTGTGAGCAGCTGAGGTTCTTGGGAATGCTGTCAAGGTGATGGGGAAGGTTATCCCTCAAGAAGCCACCAAATTAAGTTTTAAGTTTCAGGGTAGGAGAGCCATCATCACACTTGGGACATCGGGGTGCTGGAGCAGGTATTCCCCTACCAGGCTGACATTTTAACTTCAGTATTTAGGGGACTGCAGTCACCAATTTCTGCTTTACCAGCCTTGCCCTAAATGGTCTGAGTCTTACAGATCTAGATCTGCAAAATGATCATTGCATGTGATGGAGAGAGATGGTTTCTATGGTCCTGCCTGCAGGTAAGGACAGCAGCAACCATTCCTCACCCATCACACAGCACACTCTCCTCATGGAGGACCTTTATTTCCCCCAGATACCTCTAAATCCAATATCAATGCTGTCTAAAATAAACACCAGTCAGGTTAGAGTGGGACGGAAACCTTTCTGTAGACAAAACAAGCAATGGGATTAAGAATAATAAAAGCTGCACTCCATCATTAGAACTCTGATGCAAGGAGGAGCTGATCCCATTTTGGCTTGGTTTGGTTTCGTGGGGGTTTTTTCAGCCATGACTATAGAACTCAGCTTATGTTGGACAAATGCATTTATTTTGTTTTAAGCATCAGCTTCTGGGAAGAAAAATGTAGGCTGAGCTGCACAGTCACCATAACAGTGCCTTCAACTTGTGTTCACCTGAGAAACAGAGAATCGTGTGAAAGGGAAATCACAGGAAACAGCTCCTGGTCAACTGTTAGCTGAGCAAGGTCCACAAAAATCATAGAATCCCAGGATCCGAGCATGGGGGAAGGACGTGGAAGGGACATGTGGGGATCATCTAGTCCAACCCCGCTGCTAATGCAGGGTCAGCCAGAGCAGGTTGCCCAGGATCACATCCAGGTGGATTCTAAAAGTCTTCAGAGGAACCTTTGGACTCCATAAACATCCCCAAACCAACCACAGCCCCCAAAGCCTCCTTGACTGGCATTGCTACAGCGTGTCTGGCTTATGAGAAAGCTGCTAGGTGCTCAGCAGTTTCATTCTGTGTGTTTGACTGTGTGCATCAACCTCTGCTGGCGTGTGGCAGGCGCTACCTGCAGTGTGTGAACGTGTAGGTGTGTCAGTGGCATAACTGGCTTCAGCGGGTGATGGGCTGTTTGCCTTCTCTGCAGCTTCCTCACCAGAGGAATCTTCAGTAACCCTCCCTGTGACAGTTGTTCCCTTCAGATTGACACATTTTGGGTATTATCTACATGGAAAATTAAGTTCATCATGCTGTAGCCCATAATCATCAGGAGAGGAGAACAACAGGAGCTTGTATTTAATCCTGATGTCTTCACTGCCTTTTAGAGGAGCTGCAGTGCCATGGTTACTTAAGCCTGGGTGCTTTTTCATAGAATCACAGAATGGCTTAGGCTGGAAGAGACCTCAGAGATCATCTCTCTCAACCTCCCCTGCCATGGGCAGGGATGCTTCTCAACTAGACTTGGCTGCTCAAGGCTTCGTCCAACCTGGCCTTAAACACCCCCAGGGAGGAGGCTTCCACAACCTGTCTGGGCAGCCTATTGCAGAGTCTCACCACCCTTGTATTGAGGAACTTCATCCTAAGCTCCAGTCTAACCCTGCTGTCCTTTGGCTTCAAACCATTCCCCCTCGTCCCCTAGACACCCTTATGAAAAGTCCCCCTGCAGTCTTCCTGTAGGATCCCTTCTGGTATTGGATGCATTGGGTTGGATGGGACCCTCAAAGGTCATCTTGTCCAACCCCCCTGCAGTCATCAGGGACTTTAACTAGATCAGATTGCTCAGGGGCCCATCAAGTTTGACCATGAATGTCTCCAGGGATGGGGCCTCCACCACCTCTGTAGGCAACCTGTTCCAGTATTTCACTGCCCTCAATGTAACGAACTTCCTCCTAATGTACCCTGCTCCAGTTTCAACCCATTGCCTTCTCCCATTTTGTTGTAAAATAGCCAAGTGGGGAAACACAGCACACAGAAACTTTTGGGCTGAGTTAAAAGATAATTAAGTGGAACTGAGTAGTTTGAGTGAAAATCTACTTGGTGTTTCTGGTACTACTTCCAGTTTTGATGTCACTGGTGCTCTGGGAATTGTAGAAGTTCCTTTGGCAAACCACTGGTTTTCAACAGCAAGAGTTCAGTGCCTGTGTTCAGCCCCAGGTGCCATGAGGGTAGCCTTGTAGTTACACACAGTGTCTGAGCTTGGCCAAAGAGCTGTCACCGATTTTAAGTGAGGGATAAAGCACATCTTCTCATGTCACCGCTTTTCATGTCCTCATAGCTGATAATGAAACTGTTCATGGTGAGACCATGAGAGGAACTGGAAGAGAACATCACTGTGAGTGAAATCAGCTTGGCAAGAACACCTCTCTCTTCTAACAGATGTGTCAATCAAACTGTTGAGCCGAGGTTTCATGAGGCAGATCCCCTGCAGGTGCCTCTGGGCCCAAGAAGCCAAAGTAGAAAAGAGTGAGGACCTGCATGGTACCACCAGCATGTTCAAATTGACAGTATCACAGTCAATTTCACAGTACTGTGATACTGTGAAATTGACTGGCACCAAAGTTGAGCCCTCAGCAACGGTGGTCCTGCCCTTCAGGGTCCAAAGGTGCCATCCTGAGGTCCCCTTTGCCAATGATGGCAGCTCAAAGGGAAAAAAGTCACTTGGAGCAAGGGAAGGTCCCACTCTCTGGAGTGTTAGAGAAGCTATTATCTTGCAGAGGGTCTTGCACCAGCTGTAGGTGCAAAGTTGTTATGGGATTTGTCAGCAGTCAAGGAGCAAACTTAGAACTGGGTGAGGAGGAAATAATGAGAGCAGGGGAGGAGTGTGGGAAAGGTGAAGCAGAGGCAAATGTGGGGACCGGTGGGATGCACTCAAAGCCAGGAGTGGCAAGCTGGGGCTGCCGTGCTGAAGCAAGCTTCCAACCTTCATGTGCCCGCAGCCTTTTGTGGGTTCTTGTATGTGTGGTGGGGGTTTTGGCAGAGAAGACACTTCATCAGATGTCAGTGTGTGGATGTGGGATTGTCTTTGGCTTCATCATGGAGCTGTGGAGTTGGGAAAATAGAAGAAAAGCTCCTGGGCCATTTCCACCATTTCCTAGCAAAAGGTTTGTCTCTTCTTCCTGTGTATTTTGTACTCCAGCTAGGTGAGGCATGGATGGCACAGCTGTAGGTGTAGGCACTGCAGTTGTGGCTCATCAGCTTCCAGCACACTGGTCTTCAACAGAGGTTTATGTTCTGTATGTCAAAAGATTTCACTGAATAAACTTGCAAGGTATTCCCCAGTGGAGCTGGGAGATCGAGAGTCACACAACAGTCCCAGCTATCACATCAGTCTTTAAACTGGGTTTCTCCTCACTCCTTCATTGATGAGCCACTCTCTTTGCTCATGAGCCGACTCCTGATGGCCAAGCTGCTGTGCCTTGTTATCTGGTCCTGAAACTCTGAAGTCATAAAGAAATACAAGATTGGATCCAAGCAGCAGTCCAGGCTGGCGAGACTCAGGCAGAAGGGCTGGGTGTAGAGCGTGACGGTCGCCACGAAGCAATCCGTGATGACATTTTCTTTCACCAGCATGTAGAAGAAGAAGTTGATGTGGTATGGTGCAAAACAGACACAGAAGACGATGGCACACATGGAAACCATCCTCAAAGCCTTGCGCTGCTCGCTGCTGCTCTGCAGGGGTATCTGGAAGCCCCGAAGGGAGGCTTTGGTTTTCCAGGTACAGAACAAGATGATGACGAGCGGGCCGACGAAGGCGAAGAGCTCCGCCGCGCCCACCATTACCACCGTGGCCACCTTGTTGCTGATCTGAGAGACCTGAAGGTCTGCAAAGCAGACGTGGGCGCTTTTTGCCAGGCCCTCGCTGCGCATGATGGGGAAGGGCAAGCAGGCCAAGCCCACGAAGAGCCAGACGGCGGCGCTGATGGCCGCGTCGTACCGCCGCTTCCAGTCCTTGGCTCGGAAGGGGTGGTACAGGAAGAAGTACCGCTGGAGGCTGATGCAGGTGAGGAAGCAGATGCTGGCGTACATGTTGAGGTACTTCAGGTAGAAGCACAGCAAGCAAAGGGGTGTCCCAAAAGGCCACGTGGAGCTGATGTAGTAGTATATCCGCAGGGGCAGCGAGAGGACGTGAGCCAGGTCGGCCACGGCCAGGTTGATCATGAAGATGATGGCTTTGTTCTTCTTGCTGAGGAAGCGGCACAGGACCCACAGGGCAGTGCTGTTGGCCAGCAGGCCGGGATGAAGATGAGGGTGTACATGGTTGCATAGAGGCTGTTTTTGAACGTCAGGTTGTAACTGGAGCACGTCTGGTTGCTCTGAGTCATGAGTGGGTTGCTGGAAGCGTTTGTCATGGTATGGGGCAGGGTGGTCATTCCTGCAGAGAACAAGAAGGGGTTGTAAAGGCAGTGACACTGCAAGAGTTGTTGGTATCCACATTTCTGTTTCCTGTCTGACTGCTGAGCACAAAGTAGAGGGTTGGGAATGTCTTCTGTATAAAACACCCTGCTGTCTTCTTCAAAGCTGCCCTTTCAGAGGCCTCCCACTACTCACACAGAGGTGGGGATCTCTCATGCTGTGTCAGTCCCCTTGCTGGTCTGTTCACGTGCCATAAGCACAGATGAAGCTGTGCCATACTGCTAACAAAGGAGCAGGAGAGGCTGCCTGTCCTTTTGGCAGTTCAAGGTCAGCTGTGGTTTGGCCTCTGGGCAGCAGGGGAGGAACACATAGAAGCAAGGTGAGACACAGCCCAGCTTCTGCATGTGAGCAAAGGCCAACCACTGAATTGTACCTGCCGCTAAGTTGTATGTTAGGCATTGCAGGGGTGATCCCATCAGTGGACCTCATGGACCCACCTGAGGCTGTTTGGAAGTTAGACTCACAGATTGGTTTGGGTTAGAAGAAACCTTAAAGGACATCTTCCACTAGTTCATTCTACTCAGAGCCCCATCCAGCCTGACCTTGAACACCTCCAAGGATGAGACATCTACCACCTCTCTGGGCAGCCAGTTCCAGTGCCTCACCACTCTCATGATGAAGATCACCAACTTCCATTTCTCAGCAGCCTCAGTTTAATGCTTTTCTCCATCAGATAATTTTATTAAAGTTACTTCCAGTTTCTGGCTCTTTTTGATTCAGCTGAGGAGGGATGGTATAATGTCCCCCCTTGAACTGTTGGGCCACCTTTTGTCAGCTTTTGTAGCTGGGACTTGGCTTCAGTAAGACCACAGAGTCATGAAAGTCTGGGTTTATTAGGTATTTCCCCATAGGGCTCTAGTTCTCATCTCAGTGATTCCCAATAGATCAGTTAATGTTGACTATCAGCTCCCCAGTTCATGTGGCACTGAGGGAACTGATTCATTCCTTCTGACTCATTTCCTGCACCACTGGCAAGGGGCATTTGGCAGAAGAAGAGTCTCTGTAGGTAGATATTAGTAACTCAGACCCTGCTGCTGAGATTCTTTTTTATTCTTTCATGTTACCAAAGATGACAAAGGACACAAAGAACTGTTTGAGTTTTTCAGCTTGTTAATCATTACTCTGCTTGAAACAAGCAGGAAGGATGCTTCTGGCTATGGCCTTATCTCCACTGCTATGAAAAGCAGTGTTGGAGGCCTCTCTCTCTGCTTTCTGGTGCTCTTCAGAATACTGAGACAGGTAGTGGACAGGACATGGAGCTGAGCACTGGGATGTCTGCTCAGGGTGTGGCTTCTCAGAGCAGTAAATTGCTTCTCAGAGTGGTAAGTTTGGGTTACATCTCGTTTCTTCCAAGTGCTGTGGATTTCTGGTGCTCTGGAGGTCTGTGTTCCCTTTCCACCTGGTTTGTCTGCAGTTCTGCCTGGCCATGCTGTCTGCTGCCCTTGTCTCCAGTAAGAGCACTGCTCACTGCACTCAATTTCTGTCCCTTCTGGTGACCTCTCACTTTGCCAAGAAGCCATTGAAGAGCTGCTTTTAAAGGTCCCTGCTGCCTGGTTTCCTTTGGATGTCAAGGTTAGCATGACTGCCTGGTGCTCCTCCAAAACACAAGCACTAGATGGCCATTGGAACCATGGAAGACTAGGGGCACTGGCAAATTGTCCTGTTTTAACCTGTTTTGCCGTGCTGGCCCATACACACATGATCTTCACTTCAAATGAGTCATAGCAGTCAGTTTGCTTCTTGAAGTCCCCAGATACAGTTAGCCCTCATTTACATTTCATGTGACAGTTGAGGACCAGACCACACTGTCAGCAACCAGAAGCATCAAATTCAGGCTGCTGACTCAAACCAGCCTCTGAATGGAGCCAGTCAGGGCAAACCGACGTGCCCAGGAGGTGTCTGCTGTAGCCTGAAGGCGATGCTGGATGCACATGCTTGGGACCAGCGTTCACCCTGCCCTTTCTGGTTGCAGCAGTCTGTGCCCGGGCACACAGATGAGTGCAGGGCTGGCCTGCAAGGGCTGCAGCATGCCTGAGACCATGGGAGAGACAAGGAAGACACTGTTTACACTGAGAGTGGTGAGACATTGGAACACATTGCGCAGAGAGGTGGAAGATGTCCTATCCCTGGAAACATTCCAGGCTGAACAGCGCTCTGAGCAACCTGCTCTAGTTGAAGATGTCCCTGCTCACTACAGGTGGTTGGACTAGGTGATCTTTAAAGGTCCCTTCCAACCCGGAACCCACAGGACAGAGAGGTTCCCCTTTGGCCCTCATCTTCATCTGCTAATTGTCCACAAGGTGTCAGAGTTAATCAAGACTTCTTTGCCCTCCTCATTAAGGTATTTTTCTGCCGCCAAGAGTCTCGGGCTGCGCGGTGGAGGGAAGAGGCAGTGCTGTGACTACATTCTCATGAATTTATCTTGCTGTTTTCCGGGGTGATCTCAAACTGAAAGTGGTGCTGAATAACGGATATTTGGGGGGAAATGCTTCCAGTAACCCTCATTGTTGGTGTTTACAGGAAAAACAATCGATGCTCGCAGTGCAGGGAGCCAGCTCCCACTGCAGCATTGTTTTCAGAATGTGGAATGTCCCAAAATGGGTAGTAAAGAAACCCATCATTATCTAACTACTATTTTTTCCCCCACTATTTCATTAGAGTTTGTATTTCTGAGGCTGTTGCAATGACATAATGAAGTGTGCATTTGTAGCTGCACATTTGGATCCTAGGAAAAAGATGTCCATCTGGCTAGGCCTGAAGAATGGCTGAGGCACACAGCATCTCATTGCAGACTCCTGGCTCTTTCTGGCATGCCCATCAGCAGCCAGGCTCATTGGTTTAAAAGACATTTGGGTGAGGAGCTGGTCTGACAGTTGTGTACAGGGAGATGTTAGGTCATGGTTGGACTCAATGACCTTAAGGTCTTCTCCAAGCAGGCGATGAGTCCATGATCTGATTAAGGCCTAAGTGCCTCTACACTCTGCCCTGCTGGCATGGCCTTCAATGTCTCACACTATTGTTTGTACTTGCACTGGGGGATGAAACCTCTGTAGTCAGAAGTGGAAAGTTCTACAGTTAAGAGTGCTGCTTCTGCTTTTCCTGTTACACACACACACACACACACACACACACACACACACACACACAAAAAAAGAAACCCAACACCAAAACCAGGTCTGTATTGCCTGATGTGTTGTGATAAGATGCTTTCATTCTGCAACACCAGCCTGATTTTTGCTTCTGTGGCTCAGACAGCTGAAGCAGCAGGTCATGCACGTGTGGGAAGACACCAGCAGCCTCCCTGCAGCACTTGTGAGGTGGACTTCCAGCATGGATGCCATTCCCATGGCTGGTGACGTTCACACCGGAGCCAAGGTCCCAAGGCTTTCACTTGGCACCAGCAAACAAGCCCTGGAACAAAACCCACCCTCTTACTTCCCACCTCCTGCTGCTGAAGTCCTCTCCTGCAGAAGTCTGCAACAAGGCAGATCTGACACACTGCCTCACCTCTGCTGCCGTTCCCTTTCAATTCACTACAAGAGATGGCAGATTCAGGGGGCACCCCCTATAAATCCTGTCTCTGAGCACCACACTGCATCTGTGCTGCTCTGCTGGGCTCCCACCTGAGCCCAGCTGCCCATCACCAACCCACCTTGGACAAAGTACAGTTTTAAAGCTTCAGTCTGTGAAGTAAGTCGAGTTTTCATCCAGACCACTGCCTGCAGTCTGAATTATGACTTCAGGCTGCCTTAGGATTCCCATTAACAAGTCCAAGCAACCTCATGATTTTTGTCCTCCTGACCAGTATTAATTTCCTACTGTTGCAGCTCAGGTTGCCCTGGAGGGCACAAAGGCAGGCAGTGGGTAGAAAACATTTGGGTGTTGCCTTTTTCTTTCTTTCTTTTTTTTTTTTTTTTTTTTTTTTTTTTTTTTTTTTTTTTTTTTTTTTTGTGGTTAGAAAAAGCAGATTTACAAGTTGCTCAAGTAGGAGTTTGAAGGAAAAGATAACCCCTGAGAAATCAGGCTAAAGAAAAACGCTGTGCCTGCTGGTGACACTGGAGAGCAGCTGGAGAGCCACTAATGGCCCAGGCTGTGACATTTTGCTTTCCCCAGCAAACAGCAAGTTCAAGCTGCCGCTGTTTCACCTCCTCCATGTGTTCACACAGGGGATTGGCGCCCGAGGAGGGCTGCCGCTGCTGCTCTGCCACAAATCTCCTCCCAGCGTGAGCCAACTCCTAAGAAAAGCCCAAGGAGCGCAGCAGCGTTTTCCCCAGGAGACCAGGTCCAGAGCCTCATCAAGGCTGGTTCTGGATCGCAAAGAGAGAATGTAAAAGCAGCCTTACCGTGTCAGGCAGAACCCCGGCTAAGTGCTGCTGTGCTGTCAGGAGGAAGTGGAGTGTGGCGGCTGCACCGCACCAGCCTTGTTTACATGAGCGCAGCGACCTGAGTGACATCACAGGGGGCTGCAAGGTGCTGCTCCGCCGGTGGCTCCGCGCTGGGGCTGCGCTGGCTCCCAGCTCCTCGCTGCCTCTCTGGGACTCGCTTGCAGAGCTCCCGGCCCCGCAGAGCCGGGTCCTGGCCGTGCACACACACACACACGGCTGTCCCAGCATCCGGGCTGTGCGCTGCTGTCCCTGGTGTCTTCTCTCCTGCTACTCCACCAGGATTGCTCAGCACCCCATGGGCTGCTAGAAGAGAAGGTGTGTGTGGAGCTGGGTGCTGCTCCGTGCAGGACACCCCCTCCTCTTCTCCCACTCTTCCTCCTCTCCCAAGTGCAGCTTCAAGCTGGTGAGCATGGAGACACTCTCGAGGTTCTGCTTGTTGCTCTCGGGAAGCTCAGCTTTGCTCATGCTTCCTGATCGTAAGGCTGTAGTTGGTCATCGCTCTGCATGACCCTCAGCTAGTGGTTGCTCTGCTTCACCTACTGCTAAGTCCTCCTGTTGGTGAACTCCAACTTCCCAGAGGTTTTTTATAGCTCTCTTGTGAGCCTTGCTTGATATTTCTCTTGCACTGAATAAGAAGGCAGCTCAGTTTACAGTTGCTGGAGCTGCTGCCATCAGTGTCAAACAGTGGCACTTTGGAAGCTGTTTCAGGCAACAGGGTGAAATCCAGCCTCACCTTTATCCCAGGGGGTAGATGCATTAGCAAGGTGAGGACCTTACCCACTTAGAAGATGTCATTGTTTGGGTTTTCAGAAAGCCACCAGCAATCTGACCCTGCTTAGCCTCTTCAGGATCAGCCTCTGGCTTGCAGCACGTGGCTGCCCCATAGCTCAGCAGTTTAATCACAGAATGTCAGGGGATGGAAGGGACCTCCAAAGCTCATCCAGTCCAACCCCCTGCCAGAGCAGGGTCACCTAGAGTAGATCACACGGGAATGCATCTAGGTGGGTTTTGAATCTCTCAAGGAAGGAGACTCCATAACCCCCTGGGAAGCCTGCTCCAGTGCTCCATCACTCTCACAGTGAGAAAATTTTTGCTCATGTTTACATGGAACTCTCTGCTTTGCTGTGGTTTGAAATGGTGAAGCAGAACATCCCCACAGCCACCACCTGGCTTGGGGACGAGAGAGACGTTGACGTCAAGCTGCTCAGAAACCTCAGAACCCCGAACCCGGCGGCTCTGCTTCAAGTAAGAACGCCCTGAAACCAACACCCCTGACACACAGCCCCCTGCTGGTCCTGTTTCCATGAATTGTCCAGGGAGGCTGGTAGGAGCTGGAGATTGTCAGATGTTTATTTTAGGACTATTTATATGGGCTTCATGAAAAGCAATAGTGAGCTTTTGGCCCATGTCGCCGTGTTTATCAGCACATCCTGTTTGGCTGATCTTTCAACTTGGTCATCGGCAGTGGGAATTTCTTTGCTGGAACCTCTCCAGTCACAAAGCCCTCTTTCAGATTAAACCACCACACTGCTCTGCAGCCCAACAAGCAAAGCAGAGCAGCGATTCAGAAGTGCAGAATCAGTTCTGGGTTTCAGAACAGTTTGTGGATTGACTCAGCTGGCATTCATGGACAGCAAGCATCACTGACTCCTCTGCAGAGACTCTCTGATCATAGAATCATAGAATCAAAAAGGTTGGAAAAGACCTCAGAGATCATCAAGTCCAAGCTATCACCCAACACCTCCTGACAACTAAACCATGGCTCCAAGTGCCACATCCAATCCTTTTTTGAACACCTCCAGGGAAGGTGACTCCACCACCTCCCTGGGCAGCACATCCCAATGGCCAATCTCTCTTGCTGGGAAGAACTTTCTCCTCACCTCCAGCCTAAACCTCCCCTGGCACAGTTTGAGACTGTGTCCTCTTGTTCTGGAGCTGCTTGCCTGGGAGAAGAGACCAACCCCCACCTGGCTACAACCTCCCTTCAGGGAGTTGTAGACAGCAAGAAGGTCTCCCCTGAGCCTCCTCTTCTCCAGGCTAAGCAACCCCAGCTCCCTCAGCCTCTCCTCACAGGGCTGTGCTCCGGACCCCTCCCCAGCCTTGTTGCCCTTCTCTGGACACCAAGTGTCTCAATGTCCTTCTTAAATAGAGGAACCCAGAACTGGACACAGGACTCAAGGTGTGGCCTAACCAGTGCTGAGCACCGGGCAGAATGACCTCCCTACTCCTGCTGGCCACACTCTTCCTGATGCAGGCCAGGATGCCATTGGCCTTCTTGGCCACCTGGGCACACTGCTGGCTCATGTTCAGCTGCTGTCAACCAGTACCCCCAGGTCCCTTCCTGCCTGGCTGCTCTCCAGCCACGCTGTCCCCAGCCTGTAGTGCTGCATGGGGCTGTTGTGACTAAAGCGCAGCCCCCAGCACTTGGGCTTGTTGAATGCCATCCTGTTGGCCTCTGCCCATCTGTCCAGCCTGGCAAGGTCCCTCTGCAGAGCTCTCCTACCCTCTAACAGATCAGCTCCTGCCTCCAGCTTGGTGTCATCTGCAAACTTACTGATGGTGGACTCAATCCCCTCATCCAGATCATCAATAAAGATACTGAATAGGATCTCTATGAACTTCCATCTCCAAGCTTTCATCCCTCACTCCATTGTCACCAATAGGCCTGAGGGATTTGATTCCTTTGTGGAAAGGAGAGATGGAGCAAATCAGAGCTGTGCTTTTACCTATGAATAAGTGAAACGTTATTCATACTAACTGCAAATGACCACAGCAAAAAGGGTGCTGGGGAAAATAACCCTGCATGCTTCACAGCACAGCTTACAGAAGAGATGAGGCTGCTGGAATTGATATGGGGATCTGGAGCACCTCTGCTATGAGGACAGGCTGAGGGAGCTGGGGTTGTTCAGCCTGAAGAAGAGAAGGCTGCAAGGGGTCCTAACAGCAGCCTTCCAGTACCTGAAGGGGGCTACAAGGAGGCTGCAGAGGGACTGTTTGCAAAGGCCTGCAGGGATAGGACAAGGGGTAAAAGTTTGAAATGAGAGAAGAGGAGATTTAAATTGGATGTTAGGAGCAAGTTCTGCACCATGAGCATCGTGGAACACTGGAACAGGTTGCCCACAGAGGTAGTTGGGGCCCCATCCCTGGAGCTATTCAAGGTCAGACTTCACAAGCCTCTGAGCAACCTGCCCTAGTGGAGGATGTCCCTGCTGAATGCAGGGGGTTGGGCTGGGTGACCTTTGGAGGTCCCTTCCAACCCAACCCATTCTATAACACACTTGGTGCTGGAGGAGGACTATTGTATAGCCAGCCTGGAGGGCTTGAGCCTAGCTTGTCAGTGTTGCATATCGGTTATGCTGCAGGCAAGGAGTGAGGAAGTGGCTTTTTCTGCTGATGAAACTGAGCTTGCCATAGGGATTGTGCAGTTTTACTGGTCACAGCTGTGCTTTCCCTGTGCTCACCCCAATGACGCAGGCAAAAGTTGGCTTTGCATAGCAAATCCTGCCCTTGGCTTTTGCTTACCAGAGCCGTGAGCTTGCCAGAAGGGTTCACTGCCATAATTACACACATTGGAGGAGAGCTTGGCTCCTGCAGACAGCGTGGGCCATATCTCCTGAAGCTCAGGGAAAGGCCTGCACCATATTTGTGCCTCTCTGGGTTGGTCACATATGGAGCCCTGGAACAGGCTGCCCAGAGAGGTTGTGGAGTCTCCTTCTCTGGAGACTTCCAAAACCTGCCTGGATGTGTTCGTGTGTGGCCTGTCCTAGTGATGCTGCTTTGGCAGGGGGTTGGACTTGGTAATCTCTGGAGGTCCCTTCCAAACTCTATCATTCTGTGATTCCTCAGAGTGATCTGCAGCATGAGTTTGTGTCCTCCGCTGCACAGAGAAGCCTATGTGGAGCAGCCTCCCTGGTAAGAGGATGTCATGGGCTGCTCCAGCTTACAGGGTCACCTCCAGTTGGGGGGTGTGAGGCTTCACCACAGCAGCAGCCTGAATGTTGGGTTCCACCATTGTGTGAGGAATGATTGAGCAATACACACTCTCACAGCTTTAGTGCAAAAACATAGCTCCACGTTTCCCTCTTTGCCTGGTCAGAGGCCTGTTTGAACATGCAAGCTGAACATAAGTAGAGACAAGTTGCTGTGCCTTTGTCATGCTTCTCTTTGCTTTCTGAGCTCTTTTCCAGCACCCACAATGAAGCTGCTGCTGTGTGTCCTGCCAGGCAGTAACAGCAGCAGTGTGCTTCAGAGAGAAGTAGTTTTTCAGGTATGTGGTTACACAGGGAAGGGAAAACTAGAGAAAAATGAGAGTGCAGAGGGTTGTGGTGAGTGGGACAGAATAGAGTTGGAGGGCTGTAGCTCACAGTGTTCTCCAGGGGTCAGGACTGCATCCAGTCTTGTTCAACAGCTTCCTAAGTGGCCTTGATGAAGAGACAGGCTGGACCCTCAGCAAATCTGCTGGTGATAGGGACTTGTAGGAGTGGCTGACACACTGGCAGGCTGTGCTGCCATTCACTGAGACCTGGAGTTGGGTGGAGGGGGACCACGTGAAGACAAGCAACTGCTGAAGAGAGTGCAGCAGAGGCTACAAAGGTGATGGCCTGGAGCACAGGGAGGCTGAGAGACCTGCAGCTCTTTAGCCTGGAGAAGAGCAGACTGAGAGAGGATCTTCTCAATGCTTATCATTATCTACAGGGTGTGGGGCAAGAGGATGGGGCCAGACTCTTCTCATTGGTGCCCGGTGATAGGACAAAGGGTAATCTTTAGACTGAAGTACATCCATGTGTTCTTTATGCTAAGATCCTCCTCAGTGCTGTGCATCAGATAGCAAACAGAGGAACACAGCACGGCAGACGCTCCAAAAGTTTTACCTGTGTGTTTGGGCCCCCAGCTCATCATCATCTTTCCTTTTGCAGACACAAGAAAAGAGACAGAAAAAGCAGAGAGAAGGAGAAAGCTGGGTGTAGTGTGAGAAATGCTTTCTAAGGCCCTGCCTGCATTTTCATGGCAACTGAAACCTCCTTGCTCATTAGCGACTCTCTTGCTGCTTCAGAGCTACGATTACACGGCCTCATTAAATCATGCTGCTCAGAATTTCCTCTGGTCCTAGTGCAGGCACACATCTTACTCCTGTCCAGAATTCTGCTGGAAATAGATAGGGTTTTAATTCAAAACAGGAGCCTGCTGGTTCTGCCTTAGTTCATCACTGACTCCATCCCACAAACACCCGCTCCCTTCAGTGGGCTCTTGAAACTGTGAGTAGATAATGAAGTGGAAACATTCCTGTCCAAGTGTTTTCACACTCACCAAAGTATTTCTCTCTCAGCAGAAAGAGAAAGGAAACCTTAGAATGCTGTGGGGGTCTGGGATACCCAAAACCTTGGAAGCTCACCCCAGCTTTCATTGAGACCAGCTGAGAACCTTGAAATCCACAGCCACAGCATGGTGGGAATCGGAAGGGACCTCTGGAGACCATCACATCTCTGCTAAAAGCAGGTTGCCCGGGATGGCATCTGGGTGGGTTTGGAATCTCTTTAGAGGAGGTTGCACAGCCTCTGTGGGCAGCCTGGGCCATCTCTGTGACTGGATGAAACTCTGAGAGGATTTTCTCATGGGAGATCTGGGGCTTGCCAGCACCAGCAGCCAGTAGTCACCCACAGAATTTGTTATTGTTGTTTGCTTCCCAAGTTCTGTTTTTCATCAGAAACCGAAAAGGAGGAAATATGTCTTCTTCTGTAGCGCAGCAGAGCCTCTGAGAAGTATTTTCCATGCAGCTGATACTAAAAATAACCTCCTCAGTTGTCTTTGCTGAAGCTGTTTTGCCATCCTTGACAGATCAGAGTCTCTTGACACAAAGAATCCAGTAACCTGGGAGCCTTTTGGAGGGGCTAAAGGGACATTTGGGGGAGCAGGACCTGCAGGGGAACACGTGCTTATGTTTGGTGGTGGTGATTTTGGTTTCTTTCCCCAGTTTGTCCAAGAAGTTCTCTTTCCAAGAGGCCTCAACAGCAGTGAGTAATCCTGTAGTAGCTGCTGCAAGCCTGCATGTGTGATTCCTTTTCCTTACCTGCAGCAAACTGAGCACATCCCTCGTGTGCCTTCAAGAGCTTTGTGCCAGCTGCCATTGCTCACTGCCCAGCAGTGTTCCTGGAGGAGAGAGACTGGAATGATCTGCTGACATCCAGCTAACTGCAAAGGTTACACAATTCACAGGCTTTAGAGCTCTCTGCATGAGGATCTTCTAGCATCAGATCACAGAACCACAGAATGGGTTGGGTTGGAAGGGGCCTTAGAGATCCAGCCCTGCTGCCATGGACACGGGCACATTCAACTCGATCAGGCTGCTCAAGGCCCCATCCAACCTGGCTTTGAATACTTCCAGGGTTGGAGCCCACCCAGCTTCTCTGGGCAACCTCTTCCAGTGCCTCATCACCCTCGTGGGGAAGAATTTCTTCCTCTTGTCTAATCTAAATCTGGAAGCCATTACCCCACATCCTGTCACTATATGCTTTTGTAAAGAGTCCCTCTCCAGCTCTCCTCTAGCTTGCTTCAAATACTGGGATGCTGCTCTAAGGTCTCCTCAAAGCCTTCTTTTCTGCAGGCTGAACAAGCCCAACTCTCTCAGCCTGTCTTCATAGGAGAGGTTCTCCAGCCCCCTGACCATCTCCATGGCTCTGCCCTGGACCTGCCCTAACAGGTCCATGTCCTTCTGTCCATCATCATGCTAAGAGAGCCAAGATCAGCTCAGAAGGTGTCTGCTAGAGTTGTGTCAACTCTTCCATGCTGGTGACTAAGCTTTGTTCTAATGGCAAGCCAGCTGTAGAATGAAAGTAGAATAGAAAATGGCATGAAAATAGCTGTGGAATGAAAGTCTGTGACAGTGCTGTGAACTTGCACATCCTCAGGTTCTTACCACTGGGGACCTAACTGAAATACAGCAGCTGGCTTTCAGAAGTGAGATTGTCACCCTGAACTGAGATCTCTGGGGCATTCCCATGCCCACTGCTCACTCTCCCACCTGGGAGAGTGGATGCAATAGCTGGGAAGTGCAGCAGTGGCTGTGTCAGCAGGGGGAAACTCCTGACGCTGGTGTGGGAAGGGCCCTGGAGCAGAGTTCAGCTATTTGCATGTTTGCAGCCCTTCCTCTCAGCACACCAGAGGAGGTCCCTTCTGTTAGGTGACCAGCACAGGAGTGCACATCATGATGTAATACACATGGAGAGGCAGAGAAGTGGGCACTAGGAAGGCTGGAAGGAACATGAGGGTGATTCAAAAGCCATTGGTGTGTCAGTGTCCCAGATGTCATCTGTGACACCTGTGACAGGCTGCTGCAGCCTGCACATGATGGCTGCAAAGCAAAGGGCAAACATTTGCATGTGAACTGGAGCACAGACAGCAGTGAATTCCACAGGGGGGATTCCCAAGGCTGGAAAACACCCTCCTAACAAATATGAGAACCTTCACCGTGTTCTTCATCACATTTGCATCATAATCAAGTGCTTCCCCTTTCACTTCATCTGAGTGGACAGCAAGCAAAGGTTTCAGCAGACAATGAAATCTAAAAATAGGAACAACCTGGAAAGAATGAGGTCAGGCATGCAAATGAGACCAGTGCAGAGGTCCAGCCACACAAGAGCAAATGGCACAAAAGCATAGAATACAATCACAGAATGGTTTGGGTAGGGAAGGGACCTTTAGAGGTCACCTAGTCAAATCTCCCTTTATCTTTACTAGATCTTTAACTAGATCAGGCTGCCCTTACCTTTTACTAGATCAGGTCAAAGCAACTCAACTCAATATGTCCAATACTGATAGGGCCTTGGCACTAAAGCTAATCTCCTGCAAGCCTCTTCCCTATCTTCTGCCTGAAACCAAAGCCGACTGCAGCTGAAGGAAGATGAAATCCTTCACAACTTCACTGGCTGTCCTTCACAGTAATAACCAAGTATGTGCAGCCAGCAGCGCCTGGGCTAAGGGCACAGCAGCTACACATGCCTAGCAGGAATCCAGGCTGGAAAGATCTCCCCTGCATCCAGGCAGAAAAGAGACCAAGAGTGCAGAAGGGCTGAGAGATAGAGTGGCAGAGAGCAGTGGGACTGCAATGGGAACACCTTGTATTGATGCTTTGTAGGGCAAGACTGGGCTGCAGATGAGCTGTTTGCCTTAGCAGGTATCTACAGCCCCAGAAACTGTGCAGGCTGGCAATGTCCTGCTGGGCTGGTGTGGTGAGAGGCCTCTCAGGTGCTGTGTAGGACAGAGTGTCTCACCAGCAGAAACACAGGGATGGGTATGTGCCAAGATAACAAGGTGTAAACCTGCTCAGAAACCGACCAACAACCAGTTCAATGACATCAACATCTACCACCAAGAGATCAACAGTAACAACAAGTTGTATTTCAGGTCTACTGTGAGTAGCTCCAATGAGGTAAAGAACTCTGGGGAGTTCTTTCTTCATGGAAGGAAACAGGCTCAGTCATTTTGTCACTTTGTTCAGGTCAGGATCAAAACACCTGCCACAAGGATGTCACTGCTTGGCTGGGATACTGCAAAGACCCAAGCAGGCTTTGCTCCTGCCACTACTTTCCCATGATTCCAGCAGCAGGATAAAGCATTGGGAGCTGGTTTCACTTCCCTGCACAAAGGTAGGAGTGAGGGGATGTTTGCACATGAAGATAGAGCAGCTTTATCTCAGCCCTCTCTGAGAAACATCAGCTGAGCATAACTGGGCTGGGGGTGGGTTCAAAGATGTTTTGTAAGCTCCCATTCTTGCACTAAGTGCCTACCAGCACTTGCACTCCAGAGAGGGTGACCAGTTCTGAACACCAGATCTGCACACTTCTGTGGCTGTGGGCAGAGCTGCAGCTGAAGATCTACAGCACACCACGTTCTGGGCCAAAAGGCAAAGGAGAGCTGGGAAGAGGTACGAGAAGGAGCTGTGGCATCCCACGAGAAGATGGATTTGGTCTGAAACTGGTGGGAGGGAGCAGAGCAGGAGCCAACAGGACTGAGTGTCAGACCTGGTGCCTGCTTCCCATCTTGGAGAATGCTGTCCTTTGTTTGCATCCCATGAGGACTGTCAAATCCAGCTGTGTGCTGGAAGGAGTGAGTAAGCCTTTACTATTGCAGGCAGCTCGTTTGGAAAGAGGAGTCAAGATTTCCTTGGCAGTGAGCATTCATTGGCCCTGTCCACTTCTTCAGTCACTGCTTCTCCTCCTGATGATTTCTGCAGTATCTCACTATTCAGCCTGTCTCCTTTTTTCCTGTCTTCTCTTTCAGATTTGTCTTTCATCCATCAGCCACTGTTTTCCTCTGACACCTGGGGAGGAAATGCAACACAATAACATCTTAATTACATCTGCAGCATTCTGCAGTTTTGCACAGTTCCAGCAGCAAGCATCCTTCACATTCTGGGATGACACAATGGTTAAGGACCTCCTCTTTTTCTTGCTTCCCCCACCCCCCCATATTTTCTCACCTATTCCATTTTCTAGCCATACTGTGGGGTGAATGTCCTTAAATAGTATTTTTGAAGCTGGGGGGTTGATTTCTTTAAGGGATTTGATTCCAAGCTGGTGTTCCTAACCATAGAGGATCAGATATATACCAGCACCAGAACAAGAGGACACAGTCTCAAGCTGTGCCAGGGGAATTTTAGGCTGGAGGTGAGGAGAAAGTTCTTCCCAGCAAGAGAGATTGGCCATTGGGATGTGCTTGGGAAAGAGAGCTAATATGTGGAAGAAGCTCTGAGCAGTCACTGATCAGGGATTTCAAGTTAGCTCTATTAACATGGGCTTATTAGATTGCTGCAGAGCAAAAGCCACCAGGCTTCATCAAAGCAACATCCTGCCTCTGGTCAGCAGCCTCAGCAGATGCTTTGAAGGAAGGAAAGATGTGCCATCCCCAGTGCATGTGGCAGTGAGACAGCAAGGATCAGAGCAGGAGGGAAATTCCAGAGGGGGCATGTGAGGGCTGTCGTGAGGGCTGAGCAGCCTCCAGCCGCTCTTACTCGCCGCGGCTCTGCTGTGGCTGCTGCCTGTTCAGGCAGCTCAGGCAAAGAAGTGTCTGTGCCCTGAGAGGTGGTTTCATGGGAGAGGTGTAGGAATCAGCAAGGGCTAAACATGTCCTGAGCAGTCCATGCAGTAGCTTGCAGGAGGAAGAAGGGAGAGTGACTGTGTAGAGCGTGGCACTGGGAGGGAGGCACAGACACCTTTGAACCAGAGAACAGCCTCTGCAGAGCAGTGAGACAGACACAGGGCTGGTTTCACACGAACTCAGGCTGCATCTGCAAGCCGGAAATGTTCATTATTTGCTGGCATTGTGGTTTCTCGCTAAAGCTGGCAAAAGTAATTAATGCTATTCTCGTGGAGAGTGATTGAGTGATGGCAGCAAAATCCGTTTTTGCTTCCTAAAACACAGATAAAGCCAGCAGAGAAGCGAGAAGAGCTCTGCAGCTGAGGGAACTCATTGTTTTCCTGCCCTCATTCAATCCTCTCTGTTGAGAAAAGATTACCCAAAGATGGAGGGAAGGTATTTCAATCCTATTGTGCTGTTTAAACATCACCCTTTTCACATCAGGGTGTGAACTCGCCACAGTTCTTAGCAAGCTCTTTCCATTACAGCTCTATTTCCAAAATCACATGTTGAAGCCTAAAACTCAGCTGCCTGTCCCCTCAGAGCTGCTTCTTCAGACAAGGCTGTAGGTAACTTTCAGCTGAAACTGGCCCAAAGCACTACATGGCTGCTTTCTGCTCATATATGCTGGGGCTGGACCCACTGCATCTGCACATCCCTGAACAATGAGCACTCTTAGGCCTGATGTTTGGAAGCCTAAGCAGCTGTAGAGGCTTGTACATGGCTTTTCCCCTGTGGGAGAGTGGATGCTGCAAGGAGGGAGCTCAGAGGAGAGGCTGAGCTGATGGGTTCATGACTGTTGCCTCCCTCTTTTGGCTCAGTAAGTCTTGAACTCTTGGCTGCACAAATAGAAGAGCTGAGAAAGGAGGGGTGGGAAGGCACCCTGCCTTTTTACTAGGAAGAACTGCCAAGAGCAGTCCTTAGGGCAGTCTCCCTTGAGGTGTTTGGCATGGGTGGGAACCCACCTTGAAAGCCAGCAGTGAGCTGAGCAGCTCCTGCAGCAGCATAGAAGCTACAAGGGGCAGCAGAGGCACCACCACAACCACCAAGCCCTCGGTTTCTGTTTGTTTATTTTAAGCATCACTGCGGCTGCATTTTGTGAGGAACCTGATCCTGCCCCTCTAGGTGTGCCTGGAGCACAGGGACTGGATGACCTGAGAGGATTCTGTTGGCTTTTTCCTGGATTCCTGCCACTCTGAGGCAGGAGTTTGGTGTTGAACTGCCCTGGACCGGTGAGCTCAGGCACGTGGCTCAGTTCCAGGCACCTTCTGTAGCACAAACGGAAATGCAAAGTGTCTGAGGCCCTTAGACACATCCAGGCCACTGCTGGCTGCCTGTGACACAGCTTGGGTACCTCTGTCTTACCAAACCCACTTTTGAGAATCCCAAGACCTTTGTTCAGCCTCAGATGGAGTGTCTGGTACTGTGCTTGCTGATGGAAAGCTGATCACCAGGGAAAACAATCAAAAGATTCCCTGTGCAGAAAGCTTCCTCCCCCTCCCCCCAAACAAAAAAGACTTTGAGAAGCAAATGCTTTTATTTCACAGCTTGTTTCTCTGCAAGAGAGTAAACTCGGGCAAAAGGCTGCTGCTGTTGGATCGCTGGCAGTGCAGCTGCATGCCAGGCAGCACTGACCTGGCTGCATTCCCTGGGGGTTCACATTTGCACAGGACATTTGCACTTCAGAGCAGCATAGAATCATAGAATCGTTAGGGTTGGAAGGGACCTCAAGGATCAGCCAGTTCCAACCCCTCTGCCATGGGCAGGGACACCTCACACTACAGCAGGTTGCTCACAGCCACATCCAGCCTGGCTGCAAACACCTCCAGGGATGAGGCTGCCACCACCTCCCTGGGCAACCTGTGCCAGGCTCTCACCAAAGAACTTCTTCCTCACATCCAATCTGAATCTCCCCATTTCTGGTTTTGTTCCATTCCCCCACTGCTATCACTCCCTGACACCTTGAAAAGTCCCTCCCCAGCTTTCTTGTAGCCCCTTTCAGATACTGGAAGGCCACAATTAGGTTTCCTTGGAGCCTTCTCTTCTCCAGACTGAACAGCCCCAATTCCCTCAGTCTGTCCTCAGAGCAGAGCAGCTCCAGCCCTCTGCTCCTCCTCATGGCCCTTCTCTGGACACCTTCCAGCACCTCCAGATCCTTCTTGCAATAAAGGCTCCAGAACTGGACACAGTGCTCCAGGTGGGGTCTCACCAGAGCTGAGTAGAGGGGGAGAATCCCCTCCCTCGACCTGCTGTCTGTGCTTCTCTTGCTGCAGCCCAGGATGGGATTGGCTTTCTGGGCTGCAAGTGCTCACTGCTGGCTCCTGTTGAGCTTTCATCCCCCAGGACCCCTAGGTCTGCTCTCAGGGCTGCTCTCAAGCCAGTCGCTGTCCAGCCTGTACCGGTGCCTGGGACTGCCCCGAGCAGCACGCCTGGGAGCTGCCTGCCCTTTTTGCTTCCATTTCTCCTGTACTCTCCATTGCTTGCCCTGATTTGTTTGACTGAAGTGCGACTGCCTCGAGCGGAACCTAAATCACTTCTGGCCTGTTGGATAGCCTCGTGGTGCACAAATCCCCACGCCTGCAGTGGCTGCAGGAGGCTTCACCCCCAGGCTGTTTAGCTGCAGCGCTGAGCAGCGTGGCTGCGACAGCTCCTTGCATGAGCTGGCTAGACGGCGCTGCAGCATTGTGGGCACAGCTCTGCAGCTGTGGCTAGACTGTTATTAGCTCCCCAGGCAGCACGTCTGGAGGCCCCTGAGCTATCAGATGAAGCATAGACAAATGTGTGTGTATTTATATAACTGCCCTGGTTAATTGGCTGAGCTCCTCGTGGCCTTTAGCAGGTTCAGCCTGGAGGAAGGGCAGTGCTGTTAGCTGTGTTTCACAGAAAGAGGCAGAAGAAGCAGTAGGGGCTAAACCAAAAAGCTTCTGATGTCTCATTCTCTTGGTCCCTTTGTCCACAGCCCCTCGTGTCAGTGTTTATTTGGCTCTGCCTGCCCTAAGGAGAGATCTCCATGTGCAGAGTTTGATCTGCACAGCAGTTCTGCTAAGGGCTGCAACCATGTCAAACCAGCTGGCCAGCACACAGCCCTCCAACAAGGTCCTCACAGATTTTAGGGTCTTTGAATCTTCCTAAAGACCAGGAAGTGTCCAGCAGATCACAGCAGTCTTGAAACACCCCCTTCTGAAGCAGCTGCTGGCTCTTCATCCATTCACATCTCCATCTAGAGGGGGAGGCAGCTGCTGTGCCATCAGCAGATGCAACTTGCATTGCAGGACTGAGAGCTCTCCTTATTTCTGTGCTTGATTCACTGACACTAGGGCTGCCTTCCAGGCTGTGCCATCCCTTCCATGGACTTGCTGGTGTGGCCTTTGCCACCTTCAGTAGCTGCTCAGAGCACAGCCACAGTGCATGGCAAGGTGGCTGAGAGGAAGCAGGGCAGGCAGGTGAACCACAGACCTTGCACTTTCCTCTGTCTCACACAAACCTCACAGCTATTGCACAAGCTGTTTGGGGCTTGGCTCCTCAGACTTGCCTCTGCATAGCTGATGGCTTCTGTGGTGAAAATTGATGTTCCTCAAAGCCCCTGACTGCTCTGCAGGGTCCTCCCCTGGAGCCATGTAGCAGGTAGGGCACACAGGGTCTACTACAGCATGTAAGAAAGATGGGGGGTGAAGACCATCACCTATCTTCTGCACAGGCACATCCTGTTTGTGTGTGAGGAGGAGGCCAGCAGAGATCTGCTGAGAGGAAAAGATCAATCCTGGATTCAGGAGAGCACTGTGTTCAGTGGTTACACTGGTGGTGAAGAGAGGGAAGAGGCTGCTGCTGTGCAGATAAGGCCCTGGGTTACTGACAAAGGAGGAAGGGATTTTAGGGGCTGCTGAAAGGGAGCTGCTGTGAGTGTGACTTTTTGCCCTACTGTGGAAAGGTCTGGAAGGCTGCAGGGCTCCACAGCCAGCCATTTCATGGTCATGTTTAGCAGGTGCTCCATCCAGCTGCAAAATCATTTCTAGGCTCAATACCCCTTAGTTGTCCTAAACATCCTCACCTGGGGCTCCCCACACACCTGCCATGGCTCTATTTAATGCCAGTGTGGGGCTCTCCTGCTCTTCACTGTGGGGTGTGTGCCCTTAGCTGGCTCTCCTTCCAAGATGGATCTCAGCCATGCAGGTAAAGTGTCTTTGGGGTGCAGTTTGGGATGCTCATTGTAGCTTGTTTTCAGCCTGGGCTCTGGCTCTTGGTGGGGAGGCTCTAGAGCCGTGTTGCAGCTTGGTCTCCATCACTGTCTCTGGATCTTCTTCCCTTTGTTTCTGTCTGTCTGGATTCGGGACCTAGCTCTGGTCTGTGCTTCCTATGTCTGGGGCTGCTGTTAAGATGACTTTGCTAACCATGGGGGGATTGTACCCAGTGGGTGAGGGCACAGCCTGATCTGGGATCACTCCCATGCTCCCTGATGGCTTCCTGGCTGGTCTGAGGTTGTATGCAGCTTTCTGAGAATGCCTGAAGAGCTGTTTCCTCTCAGACAAAGGAGACAGAGCAGACGAAGGACTTGTAGGCTTCAAGGTTGGTGTTCCAGTGACTAATTTTGGGGTTTGGAGTGAATTTAGGGCTATACAAGGTGTTGGTACTTCCCATATGTTCCCAGAGAGAAAATAAACCATCTTAAAATGGGATCTGGAGCAGGCAGCAGCCTGTGCAGATAGCAGCCTGGGCAGGGCTCGTTAAGAGCAGAGTCCAGGCACTAGTTTTTACTTTCTGAAGCAAGTGCTGCCTGTGTTGGAGCTCTGATAGCTCTTGCCATCAGAAAAGTACAGACAGAGGATGTCTGTTGGGTTCAGCCTCTCCAGAGAGTCTGCGAGTACCTTGGGTGACAAGCAATGCTGTGAACTACTCATGCTGGGCTCCTCCTTTGCTCACCTAGAAGAAATGGACGTGGGTAGGGTGTGATGGCTTTAGATACCTGTCCCAGGAGAAGCTAAATGTTGTTGGAAGCACCTGGGTTTATCCAGTGACTAAAGAGCAGTCTAAGGTGATGTATCTTCTGATGCATCATCTGATGCTGATGATGCAGCATCTAAGGTGATGTAAGTTGTATGCTATGCCCGGTGTCTGGAGCCATGAAAAGATGGTGGTGGGAAAATGAGACATGCCCTACAGAGATCAGACAGAGGAGAAGCTGTGGAGTGTCAGCTTGGGATCTAAGTTCATAAATGTCACTTCTGTGAGCTGCCAAAAGCTGCCTTGGACCTAGCCTGGCACACCTGGTGTAAAGGTCTCAAGCTGCACCAGGGGAGGTTTAGGCTGGATGTTAGGAAGAAGTTCTTCCCAGCAAGAGAATATTGGCCATGGGAATGTGCTGCCCAGGGAGGTGGTGGAGTGACCATCCCTGGAGGTGTTTAGGAAGAGACTGGATGGGGTGCTTGGTGCCATGGTTTAGTTGACCAGATGGTGTTGGGTGATAGGTTGGACTCGGTGATCTCAAAGGTCTTTTCCAACCTGGTTAATTCTGTGTTGCATAAGGTCAGAGCAGGAGCTGGGCCTCCTCCCTGTTCATCCTAGTGCCTTTCCAGCTGCTGCACTGCTTTTCCTTCCAACAATGAACCCTCTGCTCGCGGAGCCATGCAGACCTCTCCTTCCCTGCCAGCCCCTGCGACCCACTGCCTCTTCTCTGGCAGACGTGGCTGCGGAACTCCTTCCAGGCAATTGCATTTGCAGGGTAAATGATTTTGCTAGCTGTGGCTTGTGAGCTTCTTGGCCTTGCTTGCTGTTCTAAGCTGACTTTTCAGCTTCAAGTTTTGGTTGACTGGACTTTGGCTTGCCGAAAATGTGCTTTTTACAGCAGGAAGGGACTTGGCTTTATGAAGATTTATGTCCCTTTTAACCCAATTATGGGGCTATTTGTAACAATAAGCTTCAGTTCCACTTCAGGTAGTAAAATTTCTGTAGGCAGTGTGTTGCTTGTTGGTTCCTGGGGTTTTCTTGTGCCTCAGGCTGTAAGGTATCTACTACTGAAATGCAATGGAGGAATTAGTACACATAAAACACTGGAAATGTGTTCCTGGAGCCTGGGCCCTGTGTTTAACTGCCTGTGCAGCAGTCTGAGGGTGTGGAGTTGGTATTGCAATGGATGTGGAGAATCAGAAGGGGGAAAGAATGCTTAATTCTGAAGAAAATTGAAGATGATTTGAAATGCTTTCTGGCTGACAGGAGTAACATTTCTGTAGGTGTGGAGAAAGTTGGGAGAACACTGAGGAAATTTGACTAGGAAAAGATGTTTCATTGCAACAAATCCTTGATTCCAAGTGTTTAAACCACTTTGGGGCTGCTATTTCCATCCAATCAAACTCTGAGCAGTCAGTATGTGCCTGATGATGGTTTTGAGCAAAGATTCACCTCAGCAAGCTCTTCAGCTTCCTTTTGCTTCATTCCCCCTCCCCCTTTCATTTCTTACTCTGTGCAGCTGCTGTGTGTTTAATTAAAATTAGAGTCAAAGAGGCACAAATAAGATCTCCCTTGTTGATGGCACAGCACAGGGCTCCCATAATACCTGGGCAGCCTGTCCTTAAGATGCCCTGCACAAAATGGTAACCAAGAAGGGCCATTAGCTATGGGGACAGAGGAAACAGGCGCAGAGGGGCTGCCTCCAGCAGTGAGACATGAACCAGACTTCCTCCTGGGCCTGGGAGCTGTCCCCATGCTGAGCCTTGCAGGGTATGGGAGGGAACCCACAGGTTATTGCCTTGCAAAATGATGAGCACTTGGTACAAGGTCCTGCAGCTGGGTTGGGGTACCACAATTAACATAAGCTGGTGATGATGAGGTGGAGAGCAGCCCTGCAGAGGAGGACTTGAAGGTACTGGTGGGTGAGAATCTGGCTAGAACTGGCAGTGGGCACTTGCAGCCCAGAAAGTCGAATGCATCCTGGGCTGCATCAAAAGTAGTGTGGCCAGCAGGTTGAGAGAGGTAATTCTGCCCCTCTGCTCTGCTGACACCTCACCTAGAGCCCTGTGTTCAACTCTGGGACCCTCAACACAGTAAGGACATGGGTGTGATGGAGTGGGTCCAGAATAGGGCCACAGAAATGATCCAAGCTTTGGAAGCCCTCTGCTGTGAAGCCAGGCTGAGAGAGCTGGGGTTGTTCAGGCTGGAGAAGAAAAGGCTCCAGGGAGACCTCCTTGTGGCCTTTCAGTGCTTAAAGGGGCTGCTCAGAAAGATGGGACCAGACTTTTTACCAGGGCCTGCTGTGACAGGACAAGGGGTGATGGGTTTAAGCTAAGAGGGAGATTTAGACTGGAGAGAAGGAAGAATTTTTATTGGTTTATTTTTTTTTTTTCCTGGCCCAGGTTGCCCATTCCTGGGGGTGGGGGGGTGTTGATGTCCCATTCCTGGGACCATTCCAGGTCAAGTAGTCTGCGGCTCTTAGCAACCTGTTCTTGTCGAAGGTGTCCTTGCTGACTGCAGGAGGGGTGGACTAGATGACATTCAAAGGTCATTTCTAACCCAGAAGCATTCTGTGGTTCTCTTTGGGGTGTTCCTACTGTCACTGCTTTTTTCCTTTGGTGTTCATTTTTGTCCTTTCAGAACAGGGAAGCACAGAACCATGTCCCTGCCCCTCCCCAGGGCAGGGGTGAGCAGGCAGCATGTACCCTCTGGCACCAGCCAGCCATACTTCCCTGCAGGTGCCATAAGCACCAGCTCAGAGCATTTTGGCTTCATGCTGCTGCAAGCTGGCAGCAGCCCTGCTCTCCTGAGGGCAGCCCAGTCAGGGCAGAAGTGCTGGCAGCCACCTTGGCAGAGCCCTGTTGCAGAGAGGAAGCAGCTTGGGTGTCTGCGGTGAGGGCTGTCCCTGCTGGCACTGCCCACTGTGCCCACTGTTTCAGTTAACTGAACCCAGCAACCTCTGACTTTCATGTCTGCACAAGCAGAGCAGCCCTGGGCAACGTTTCTCCCTCTGTGCTTGTCCTGCTTCTCTGCTTTCCTCCTCTCACTCACTCTTGCCCCCTTACCCTCTTTTCCCTCAACCCTTGTAAAATTCCCTTGCTGGCCTCATTCCTTTCTCACCAGTGCTTTGGCATCCCTGCTCTCCTTAGTTCTGGAGACCTTTTCCTTCTGCAGACAGATCACTACCTTTACCTTCACAACTTCCATGCTTGTTTCCACCACCATTTCTGACAGCCTGCCTCTCATTTGTTTCCTCTTTTGTTTTCTTTACCTCTCTCCTTTTTCCTTTTCATGTTTCTGATATCTTTATGTCTCTAACAGACTTCATCCTCACATGCTCCTCAGATGTCAGTCCTCCAGGCACTGCCTCTATCTTCAGCAATGTTCACTTTCATCCCTCTTGCTTCTGCTTCCCTCCTCATCTTCACACACCTCAGTGCACCTATGCCCCTTCTCCTTCTCACCTCCTGATGGGGATCTTCACTCAGCCAACTTCTCCAATGTCATCTCATGCTGCTTTTTCTTCTCTTTGCCGTCTCCTCCTCTTGTCCTCCATGACCTCAGTGATTCACCTTGCACTTTTGCTCCTTCCTGATGTTGCATGGTCCAGGCTCTGCCTTTCATCCCACACTCTTCTGCTTATGTGCACACCTGGCACTGCCCTTCTGCAGTCTGATTTCCTTCTCGGAAGTTGTGGTTGTGTGCTCAGCAGTTCTCCTTCTCTGGGTTAATCCCAAACTCACAGTTCTATCTTCTCTTGGCCAGAACTCCACGGTCTCCTCTTTTTCCTGGTGTTACTCTAGTCCTTTTCTTTCAGAATCCATCTTCCTCCCTGACTTCTTTAGGTTTCCTAGGGAACTGTCCTTCATTCTTTTCTGTTCTTCCTCTACTCCCCACATCTGGGTGATCTTCCAAGCCTTTGCATGTCCTGCATGATGTGCAGAGTGAACTCCTTTGGTGCTTCTGGTTGCCTTCCCTTTGCCAAAGTTCCAACCTCAGGGTGACCAGGTGTCCACTCCAGTTTGGTGTGCTCTTTACTCTTTTCCAAACTCATCACTGGATCCCTTTGAATCCCAAACCAACATAACATTTGCATCTCTCTGTATCTGTCACCTCACTTAGCAAACTCATTTGGAACTCATGCCTCGGTGCCCTGATGTGTGTAGAGAACATCAGCCAAGGGCCATCTCGTAGCCTTTTCACATACTTCAACTGCTTTCTGCTGGGTTGCTTAAAGAATGGGGGATGCCTTCTTAAAGGAAACCTCAAGAGTTAAGGACCTTTAAAAGCCATCTAGTCCACCTGCAGTGAGCAGGAACATCTTCAGCTGGCTTATGCTGATGGGAGTAAGTTTCCTCTCCAAATATTGTCAGCAGGTTATCTCCCAGACTCAAACACCAAACATTGTGAACAAAAAAGACTCTTGACTGCTGACATTTAGCTCCTGCTTCCCTGGGAAGAGCCAAGCCAGCTGATGATGTCCTTCAAAGCTTCCAGTGAACTGCAGAAGCACTTGGATGTGTGCCTGACTAGAGCAGCAGGGTGGAAGGGAGCTGGGTCAGGGCTCAGAGGTGCTCTGGACTCTGCATGTGCTCCATCACTAAAGGTGAAAGGACATCTGTCATCCAGCAGGGTGATGTTGGGGGAGGGGGTTCCAAATGAAGCACCAGTGCTTTCAGCTGGGAAGTGAAGGAGTTGCTAAGAGGTGTGAAAGTGGGGAGCAGAAAGAGCTTTGTTCTTGTAAATCTCCAAGGAGAAATAACCTGGCTTGTGTTTGCACTTCAACAGGTGGCTCTCTTTTGGGGTGGCTGTTGAGTTTTAAACACTTCCTCTGTGCCTGCTTTGAAGGTCTGCCAGTTTCACATCAGCTTTTCAAGAGAGGCTGGGATCTTGCTCTTCCAGGTTGCCTGTTAGCAGTGTCCTTGGTCAGCTTTACCATAGAATCAGATAATGAGTTGGGTTGGAAGGGACCTCCAAAGGTCATCCAGCCCAACCCCCTGCAGTCAGCAGGGACATCCTCCACTAGAGCAGCTTGCTCAGACCTTCTTCAAGGTGGGGTCTCGACTACTTCCTTGGGCAACCTGTTCCAGTGTTCCCCCACCCTCATGATGCAGAATTTGTTCCTAACATCCAATCTAAATCTGCTCTTCCCTCATTTCAAACCATTGCCACTCATCCTATCACTGCAGGCCTTTGGGAACAGTCCTTCTGCAGCCTTCTTGTAGGTGCCCTGCTTGATTTAGACTGTTTCAGAGGTTTTCTTAGTCTCGCCCTCTCCATGCCTATTTGAGGGCAGTACTTTGTTGCACACCCTCAAGAAGCATATGCAGGCTTGCTAGGAAGAGACTTTGTATTGCCAGGGGTATTTTAGAGCTTATTTGGGCTGCTTGGAGCAGCAAGTGGAACGCTCACAACTAGGAGCAGCTGATGTTGGGTGATGGCTGGAAGGTCTTGCAAAGCAGAGGTGTTCTCACCACCTACTCTGCTGCTTAGGTCAATCACTTCTCTTCTGAAGTGCTTCCCCATGAGGGTGGTGAGAGCCTGGCACAGGTTGCCCAGGGGGATGGTGGAAGCCTCATCCCTGGAGGTTTTGAAGGCCAGGTTGGATGTGGCTGTGAGCAACCTGCTGTAGTGTGCGGTGTCCCTGTCCATGGCAGGGGGTTGGAACTGGCTGATCCTCGAGGTCCCTTCCAACCCTGACAATGCTATGATTCACTTCCTGAACACATGAGGGCACTACATGCCTTAAGCACTGCTTTAAATTGTCACTGGTGAAAGCAACTGAATGCAAGTTCTACTCCTTCACAACAGCTTGTAAGAGATGAAAGATGGATTTGTCCCCCTGTGCTGAAGTGTATCCTCTTCCTTTCCTTTACAAAGAGCTCTTCCCCTTGATTCTGCCCTTATGCCTCTCATGGCTGAATTTCCTCCTGCTGCTGTGTCCTGTTGCTTGGAATCACAAAGGGGTTTGTGGTACTTCCCCTGTGTGGATGACACCTTGGGGGGTTTGACTGGCACGCCAGCCTGCAGCTCCGGCCACTGCAATGAGAAAAACCTTGGAGTAAGGAAGGTTTCACCAAAGGAATCAGCCAGTGGAGGGATGAAGGTGGCAGCTTGGAGGAAGAGGGCCTTAAGAAGCAGTGGGAGAAGATCCTGCTATTGATGTTTGTCAAGAGGCTTTGGAGTGTCTCAGGCTAGTGTGGATAAAGAGCTTTCAGAGGAGCTGTTGGTGGAGAACCCTTAGGAATATTTTCCCCCCTCCTTGTCTCTATTTATGGGATTGTGTGGATGGCAACAACGTTTTCCCTCCAAAGGCAGCCTGAGTGTTCCCTGTCAAAGGATGACGGAAAGCAGCTGTCATTCTGATGTATTTCACCGGTACCAGGGAGGTTCTAACCTCAATTTGCTGGTGTCCCACGGCTGCCCTCTGGTGTCGCTGGGCTCTGTGACGGCGGCGGTGCCTTACCTCCGGTTGTCACGGAGCACAGAGGCTTTGAAGCCCTCCTTCACTGCTTGTTCTGTTTGCTGCTGCTGCATTTGAGGGTCTGATCCACGACCCGGCTTACATTAGCAACCTCTACTACCGACAGAATTTCTGTTACAACAGCTGGGAGTTTCCCCTAAGAAGCAATTTCTTACAGCTGCATTTGTGCTCTTCAGTTTCTGCACTTCTCTCCTTGGTAGAATCACAGAATTGTCAGGGTTGGAAGGGACCTCAAGGATCAGCCAGTTCCAACCCCCCTGCCATGGGCAGGGACACCTCACACTACAGCAGGTTACTCACAGCCACATCCAGCCTGGCTGCAAAAACGTCCAGGGATGAGGCTTCCACCACCTCCCTGGGCAACCTGTGCCAGTGTCTCACCACCCTCATGGGGAAGAACTTCTTCCTAACATCCAACCTGAATCTACCCATTTCTAGTTTTGCTCCATCTCCCCAGTCCTATCACTCCCTGACACCCTCAAAAGTCCCTCCCCAGCTTTCTTGTAGCCCACTTCAGATGCTGGAAGGCCACAGTTAGGCTTCCTTGAAGCCTTCTTTCTAGGCTGAACAGCCTCAACTCTGTCCTCACAGGAAAGGAGTGGAGCTCCAGCCCTCTGCTCCTCCTTGTGGCCCTTCTCTGGACACCTTCCAGCACCTCCAGATCCTTATTGTAATAAGGGCTCCAGAACTGGACACAGTGCTCCAGGTGGGGTCTCACCAGAGCTGAGCAGAGGGGGAGAATCACCTCCTCAACCTGCTGGCTCTGCTTCTCTTGCTGCAGCCCAGGATATCTGATTTGGCCTCTCTTCTGTTGAAGCACATAACCATCCTGTCTGTGGTACAGTGGAATCTTCACACGGGGCGGGGGGGGGAACCTGAACAAATCCCAAACAAAACCACCACAAACAAACAAAAAAACACACAAGAAATGATTCTCCTCTTTGGTTTTGCAGCAGCCAAACCCACGCCTGCCTATTGCCTGGTGTGGGACAATGGGTTTGGTCCAGCAAGCCAAGTAATCAAGTTAAGCAATTTGGGAGCACCTTGAATTCACTCTTTCCAGCTTTCTGGAACTACCAGTGGTGTGGAAAGTCAGGGATGTGCTGGCTGGTCTAGGATGTGCTGCCCAGAGGTTCAAGTGGGTCAAACCCTGATGTGGAGCAGAATAAACCCACTGCACTGCTTAGCTTGGAGGGACAGCTGAGCAATGCAGCCCTGCTCCAAGCAAGTGAGAAGGAAAAGATGCTCCTGTCTGGAATGTAGATGGCTGAAACTGTGAGTTAGTCTGTGTCTAAATAGCAGAGAAAAGGGGCAAGAAACTTGTGAGGGCTTGAGAAGTCAGCATCTCCACTAATAGTTTCATGAAGCTAATCATAACAAAGAATTTGTTGATGGAGGTGGTGAGACACTGATACAGGTCACCCAGAGACAGGACATGTTGATGTCCCTCCTCTGGGCTGTTTAGGTGTTCAAGCTATAGAACAGAATTAACCAGGTTGGAAGAGACCCAAGAGATCATCAAGTCCATCCTATCGTCCACCACCATCTGATCAACTAAACCATGGCACCAAGCACCCCAGCCAGGCTCTTCCTAAACACCTCCTGGGATGGGGACTCCACCACCTCCCTGGGCAGCACATCCCAATGGCCAATCTCTCTGTGAAGAACTTCTTCCTAACATCCAGCCTAAACCTCCCCTGGTGCAGCTTGAGACTGTGTCCTCTTGTTCTGGTGCTGGGTGCCTGGGAGAAGAGACCAACCCCACCTGGCTGCAACCTCCCTTCAGGGAGTTGGAGACAGCAAGAAGGTCTCCCCTGAGCCTCCTCTTCTCCAGGCTAAGCAGCCCCAGCTCCCTCAGCCTCTCCTCACAGGGCTGTGCTCCAGACCCCTCCCCAGCCTTGTTGCCCTTCTCTGGACACCTTCCAGCAACTCAACATCTTTCCTAAACTGAGTGGCCCAGAACTGGAGGACCTGGTCCTTGGGGACATGGTTTAGTGTTGACCCTTCAGTGCTGGGTTAAAGGCTGGACTGGATGATCTTGGAGGTCTATTCCAACCAGGTATATTCTGTGTTTCAAGAGTCAGACTTCTCCATAAGACTACCTTAAACAATGGCATGTCAGCAGAGTTCTGAGAGCTGTCCTTGGGGAAGGGAAATAAAGAGGAGGAATTTGTTTGCTCTTTACTGCCTTTGGGAGAGGCAGGTGGAGACTCAAGGGTGTTGGAAACAAGTCCTAGCAAAGCAATTTCAACCCTGAATAGGTTAATTGAAGAGGCCCCAGCCCTAATGACAGTAAGTGCAAGACAAGCCATTCCCCGTTTCCTGTGGAGTGTATTGACACAGTGTTCCTGCAGCAGGACCATCCAGAGAGGAGACAAAGTCACTTCTGCCTTCTGGGAATTAAGACAAACAAAGCAGCAGTGCTCCCAGTAGCTTTGGCCAGCTTCCAGGCCTCCTTGGTGGGAAAGAAGTGTTAATTTAAAACTTGCCAAAAGCTTCTTGCTGGCATTGCTTAAAAGGAGGCTCTGAAACAAATCCTCCTCCTGATTTCTAAGGTTTGATGTTGATTTTTTTTTTTTATCTTAGTTAATTTTTCATTTAATCCTCTGCAGTGGGCCCAGTTTGGAGAGCAGGAGCTGGTGTGAGCTGCAGACAGGCACAAGAGAGCCCTGAAAGTCCCTGGTTTCCCAAATCTAGGGCTGGTTCACAGCTCAGCATGCAGGCTTGGGTGTGGGGGGCAGGGGGTGGAATCTCATCTGTCTTTGAAAGAAGAAATTGTGACTTGTCACCTACTGAGGCTTTGCAGAGCAGAGAGCAGCAAGAAAGATTAAGAAGATACTAGAAAGTTGGGGGGTGGGGGGGTGGTTATCAGGGGTATTAGGGAGAAATTCTTTCCAGTGAGGGTGGTGAGGCACTCACTGGAAAAGGCTGCCCAGGGAGATCCCTGGAGGTGTTCAGGAGGGGATTGTATGTGGCACTTGGTGCCATGGTTTAGTAGTCATGAGGTGTAGGGTGACAGGTTGCACTTGATGATCTTTGAGGTCTTTTCCAACCTTATTGATTCCGTGATCATGGATGCCCCCTCCTTGGAGGTGTTCAAGGCCAGGTTGGAGGAGGCCTTGAGCAGCCTAGTCTAGAAGAAGGCGTCTCTGCCCATGTCAGGGAAGCAGGATCTAGATGATCTTTAAGGTCCCTTCCAACCAAAACTGTTCTATGAACCTATGAATAAAACCTTGGAGATAGGGACTGGCAGAAGCTGGGTGCTGGGGAGCTGTAAAGAAGTGGCTCGTGATGACTTCCAACTTCATAGTAGCTCAGGGCCAGCTCACACCTCTAAGGTTCTGGGGGATGGCTTCAGGAAGGTCTGGATGCAGGCTGTGCTTGGGATCTGCATCAGTCCTACCTGCGTCACAAGCCTGAGCTGAAGCTGATGGGGAGTGGTTGTTCAGAAGCAAGCAGCTGCAGTTGTGCAGCATGCTGGGCAGGTTTTCCTCTTTTGGTGTGTTTCTAACCAGCACAAATGCCACTGCTTCAGCTAACAGAGAAGATCTACGCTGCTTAAAGGGAGATTTTTCTGTCGGCAGTCTTCTGCCTCTTCCCCTGTCAGTTATGTGACTAGAAAAGATAATTGCTTCAA
This sequence comes from Picus viridis, assembly GCA_033816785.1. NCBI lineage: Eukaryota > Metazoa > Chordata > Aves > Piciformes > Picidae > Picus > Picus viridis. The sequence goes on along the minus strand of CM066580.1, from coordinate 21,268,402 downwards.
TCAACATCAGGGTCTACAGCAGAGAAAACACACTCACAATCGTTGTGTGATTCTCCAGGGTGTACTCCCCTGGAAATAAAGCCTCTTTGGCTCTCCTGCCCTACACCTTCACCAGAAAGCTTTCCTCTTCCTTTAGGAAGCAGGGATTTAAGTGATGGATGGATGGATGGATGGGCCACACAGTGAGAGCAGACCAAGAAGGGGCAGATCCAAAAATGCAGGATTTCCACTTTGGAGGAATTTCTGCTTTTAAATAGGTCAAGCTTCAAAATAAATAACAGTTCTTGTGCTTGGCATCGGGTTTCCTGGGGAAGCAATAGTAATAAGGTATTTAAACACTGACCTTTCCTCCTTGCCAGCTTTCTCTCCTACCCTGAAGCTAGCTCAGAAAGACTTGCATGGGAATTCAAACTTGCCAGGCCATATGCATAGGATTAGAGTCTGACTAGGAATCCAGAAACTAAAGGAACTGGATGAAAAGTCTTTTTATCTGAATACACATCTTCGGCAGTGATCACTTGTAATCAAAATTCCTGCCCTGGTTTCCTGCTGGAGACACCGGGCTGCAAGCCTGGCTGCAGTACAAGAGCAGCTAACATGAGCCTAGGTTTTGTCACTATGGTGCTTGGAATAAAGAGCCTGGTTTAGGATGGTCTCCAAAATACCCCTGGAGCTTGCGAGCCCACACAGCCATTTGACTCCCGCATTATCTGCGCCCCTTTGTGCTTCAATTTATCCTTTGTTCCCTTAGTTAAGACGCTGGGGAGGGAGCTTTCTCCCTTGCTTGCCTTTTATGTTCCCCCTGTGAGCACAAGAGCATGAATCAGGCGCTTGCTACCTGCCACCAGCTTCCTGAGACGTTAAGTGGCAGCCTCCGTGGCCACTTGTTTTGAGCCCCTTGTTTCTTGGGGTCTGAAATGTGGATTGCTGTGACACTGAGCTTCACCACTGCACTGCAGGCTTTGGAAGAATGATGATTTTTTTTCCTCTAGTCCTGTGAAGTAACTGAGAGAAGGGACTCTCCTTTCATGGTGTGAGGTTACAGTTGCACTGTGCTGTTTGTGACCTTGAGCTGCACAATCTGAGTGGGTTTGATAAGCACCTCACAGTTCTGGCTCAGAGTGTTATGAAGCCAAGATATGCAGCTTTCATCAGCTCTGTGAGGTGCCTTTAGGCCTCTTGCAGAGCCCCTGACTCTGCCTGCAGGGCAATGCACGCTGAAAATCAGCTGGGTGAAGTCTTCCTGCGAATGCTGCATCCTTCACTCTGTCTCTGGAGCTTCGTGGTGTGGCCCAGCCCGTGCAATGCCAATGATGCAGACAGATAGCAGGCCCTGTCTCTGCTCTTTATCCAGCCCAGTCATGCATAGGCTTCTGCAAAGAGAAAGCAGGCAGTGAGGGGTAGGAGGAAAAAATCTGCTTGATGTGTTTTCATGAGAGGGCTGTGGAACATGCTCTTTCACTTTAAACGGCGAGAAGAGGAAGTGAATGTGATCTCTGCTCCTCACGTAGCCCTGAGGCTTCTTTCTGTAGCAGTCAGCTGAGACAAAGCCAGTAAAAATATTGCCTGCTCGAGCCATTGGTCTCAGCCTGCTCCAGCTGCAACTGTCTGGCCTCACCAGATGAAATTTTACTGCTGGAGCTTGGGCTATGAAACTGAGCAGGTTTTATGAGGCGCTGGTTTAAATCTGTGTTGCCCATCTGCCCCTGCCGACGCCTTTCGTAGAAGAGCAGAAGAAAGAGCAGCCCAGGGAGGGAGGTGTGAAAACGCTCCCGGCAGCTGCTGCCGGGAAAGTCACTGCTTGCCCTCGGAGCCCTGCCTGCGGCTTGCTCGGATCCCGTTTGAAGCGCGGAGATGGCTGTGGTGCTGATCGCTGCAAGCAGATAAAGATCGCTTGTGATGGTGAGGCCATAGCTACGCAGCGCCAAGTGAGCTGGGGCTGCTGGAGTGTTTGGTCTAGTTGGGGGTGGCATTGACTGGGTGGGGGGTGGTGTTTTGTAGGACTAGATAGCCTTTGGAGGTCTTTTCTGGCCTGGAGCATTCTATGATCACAGGATGTCAGGGGTTGGAAGGGACCCAAAGAGATCATCGAGTCCAACCCCCTGCCAGAGCAGGACCATACAATCCAGCTCAGGTCACAGAGGAACACATCCAGACAGGACTTGAAAGTCTCCAGAGGAAGAGACTCCACCACCCCTCTGGGCAGCCTGTTCCAGTGCTCTGTGAGCCTTACAGTAAAGAAGTTCCCCCTTGTGTTGAGGTGGAACCTCCTGTGCTGCAGCTTACATCCATTGCTCCTTGTCCTACCACAGGGAGCAAGTGAGCAGAGCCTGTCCCCTCCCTCCTGACCCCCAGCCCTCAGATATTTGTTAAATCCTCTCTAAGTCTTCCCTTCTCCAGACTAAAAAGCCTCAGGGCTCTCAGCCCCTCCTCACCAGGCAGTGCTCCAGTCCCCTGATCATCCTGGTAGCCCTCTGCTGGACCCTCTCCAGCAGATCCCTGACCCTCTTGAACTGAGGATCCCAAAACTGAACATAGTACTCAAGATGAGGTCTCAGCAGGGCAGAGTAGAGGGGGAAGAGAACCATGATTCCATGACACATGTTGCTGCTGCTGTAGGGGAAAGCATTAAGCACACCCATTAGCAGCAGAGGCCACGTCCTTCTGTTCTGCACAGCATCCAGAGGGCACCTTTGAGACTGGGACCCTTTGCAGCTCATGCATCCCAAAGAAAACTCTCGGGATGGGAACTCCTAAATCCAGACAGGTGCAAAGCTGGGCACTCCTGAGAGCTCCCATGCAGAACTCAAGTCAGCCTTAAGCTGCAGGGTAATTCCAGCTATAGCTGTCGTTGCCTCACTGCAAATGTCTTTGCATTCTCAGGAGCTTGGCCCATCCGTCTCTGGAGAGTGGTTTTCAGCACCTTCTTTGACTGACACCTCCTTTCTGTGCTGTGATGCCTCCCTGTGTGCTCTGCTGAGTGCTGTCCCTGGTTGGCTGTGCTGCTGCAGGTCCTCCCAGCACTGTGGCCAGGATCTGGCTCTCTGAAATCCCTGCCAGCTCTAATCTGCAGCTCCAGTGACTTGGCACCCATTTCTCCCAAAGGCTCCTGGTGTCCCACACCTCTGTGCACACCCTGGGTGCTTTATATTTATCTTTGCTTGATTAGGGCTCATCTGCTGTGGAGTTTCTGCAGATGTTTCTTTATTTAAACCAGACTTGGTGAAGGGAAGGAAAGGGGGAGCCACATGCAGAGGAAGGAGGGAGGTGTTTCACAGCATTGCTTGCTCTGAAGTGAATCCCATGCCAGGAAAATGTGCACGTTACTTATAGTTCTTTTTGTCTCATTTTGTTCTTCCCTCCTCCTCCTCTTCCCCTCCCCCCCCCCCCTCAAAAAACCCACCAACAGGAATTCCTCACTTGGTAATTAAATCTCTGTCTTGCCCTAAACCAAGCAGGTCCCTCAAGGAGGCAGTATGTGGTGAAATGCTGGTTGGAACAGCTCAGCAGGAAGCTTGGTAGGAAAACAGGACTCGGGCAGCTTAGCAGGCTCCGGTTTTCGGGCGCGCGAGCTCGCTGAGCTCCCAGCTGCAAGCTGCCGCATTCCTATTGTTGTCAGATGGCTGCTGGCCCACCAGGCTGAGTCAAACTGGTGACTCACAGGCAAGGAGGAACCTCTTTGGCAAAGCATTGTGGATTTTTTTCCTTCTCTCCTCCTCCAGTCTAAGATGCTGAGGTTGATAAAACTTCCAGCTGAAGATGATAAAACCTCCGGCCAGAGATGCTGAAAGGGGTTTGCAAAGCTGCTTTCCAGCCTGCTCTGGTTAAAAACAAACAAATGAATCCTTTGTAATTAAACCCCCACACACACTGTCCTGCAGAACTACTGTCTTGTAGCTGGGTGCCTCTGCAGCTGGTGAGGGCTGTCCCTGCTTGTGCTCCGGGCTGGCCAGGTGTGAGCCAAGCCCCGAACGGAAACACAGGGATGTGTTAGCTCAGCCTTGTCCCTCGGCCAGCAGCCCCTGCAGAGAGCCAGGATTTATGAAACCTGCCTCACAGTGCTGTACTGAGCAGGGACAGGCATTTCAGGTGTGAGCTGGCTGGCACCTGGCCAGCTTGGCAAGTGGATGTAAATCCTGTGGAAGATTCAAGCCCGTGTGCTGTTCGGGGGGAAACTCATTTCTAATTCCAGCATACAGCCTCTCCCTCTCAGCCTTCCTCCTCCCAAATCCTTGCCCCCCTCTGCAGTACAAGCTGCTGCTTCTGGAAGTCACTAAAGCAGTTCCTCAAGATATATGTGTGGGATTATCTTGAACTCCTTGCTGTGCTTGCTGCTCACCCTCCTGCCCTCCTTGGCTTTTTAAAGCACTCTGTGCAGTTTGATACCAGCTGGGCTACAGCAAGAGGGTGCTGTCAGGCTGTCACCCAGACAGATGAGAACCTTAGAGCATTGCCGGTGGCTTTCTCCTACCATGTGCTGTAAAGCAGGTCAGAATTCTGGTGCCTTGCAGCAGGGCAGCCCCTGAGCAGTGTGGGGTGTGCAGCACTGTGAGCACTCCTGTGTCTTACACCTAGCTGTGTAGTTACTCTTGCATCAATCTCTGTAACAGAGCCGGAAGGCTGTGACCCAGACTGGAGAGAAGAGGGGGGATCCAGGTCATTTTTTAGGCTCACAGCACTTTGCAAAGATCTTGTGAGGTCATAAAAGCATAGAATTCACTTAGAAGTTCTTTAGAAGGAGCCACAGCCTTTGGAAATGGCCTCAAGTTGCACCAGGGGAGGTTTAGGTTGGACATTAGGAACAATTTCTTCCCCAAGAGGGTCATCAAGCCCTGGATCAGGCTGCCCAGGGCAGTGGTGGAATCCCCTCCCTGGCAGGATTTAAAAGCTGTGTAACTGTGGTGCTGAGGGACGTGAGGGCTGACCTGGCAGTGCTGGGTTAACAGCTGAGCTCAAGGATCTTAAAGACCTTTCCAACAAAAACAGTTCTGTGGGCCAGGCTCGTGGCTTTTGCTTGATCACAATCACCAAGAGGCATTTGGATCCAATGACAGCACATGGTTCAGAGCCCTGGCTCCCTGCATTAGCGTTCCCTAGGCATTGCTGATGCAGCTCGCCAGGCACCAAGGGCATGGACAGTGGCTGTCAGTGTTGAGTTATGCTTGAGCATAGCCCTTAAAATGAGCCACAAGCCTCTGACTCTGATGCAACCTCTTGTTCTGTAGGTCCCCTCAGGGTGGGAAAGGTAGATGGCCTCAGCAGAAGGCACAATGAAACTTCAGCAGCCTGTGACAGTGCTTCTGCTTTGAGCAGCCTTATTTTGGGTTATCTTGCAGTGAGTGAAGCACTGGAGGGTCTGCCATGAGTTCAGAGCTTGGTAACTGTTTGGTTTAGTTTTGGAGAGCTTACTCTTACTGCAGTGTGTCCTTGGGCCCTGCACTGAAACATTCAAGGCAAGCAGGAGGTACAAAGCCAGGGCCTCTGGGGGTGGGACAAACCCATGTGTGGTTTTTCTTCAAAGCCCAGAATAGCCAAAGTGGCAGTCCTGCAGCTTTGACATCAAAGCCTGTCTCAAGGCCGTGAGTGTCTGTCACATACAAGGACTCCTCTAACACTCAGGCAGTGGTTATCCTGATTTCTTTCCCTCTCTGCCCTTGTGGCTGATCCACCCCCTCAAACTGTCCTGCTTTCTGTAAGCAGGAGCAAAGTGAGAACTCCCTCTCCTCAGCTGCAGGCTTCTTGAGAACTGCCAATGATGCTTTTGACTCTGCTTTTTCTGTATCATCAGAAGGAGCTCTGCTGTTAGGAGGGCTGGAGTGCAGACCCAAAGGGGTTCAGAGAAGTAAATAAAAATGCAGTGAGCATCAGGCTGTCCAAGGCAGGTGACTGTCTGCTGGGAGATGCATGCAGACAGCTAGGCTGTGCAGTGGGCTCACTTCTGTATTGAACAGTGAAATAGTGCTTGAATGGCCATTGGTAACCCTGTTCTAAGTCATGCTGCCTTTTGTGCTGACCTCTGAGAATAAGCACAGAACTCCTCTCCCAGAATAAAGAGGTCACCCACAGCAGATTGCCCAGCATCACCATGTCCAGGTGGGTTTCAAATCTTCCACTGAAGGAGATTCCACAACCTCTCTGAGCAGCCTGCAGCACCCCCACAGGAAAAAAGCTTTTCCTTGTCTTTAGGTGGAACCTCCTGCGTTCCGGTTTGTGGCCGTCGCTCCTTGTCCTGTTGCTGGGCACCACTGAAAAGGGTCTGGCCCCATCCTCTTGCCCTTTAGCTATTGATAAGCATTGATCAGATCCCCTTTCAGGCTGCTCTTCTCCAGGATAAACAGCCCCAGGGCTCTCAGCCTCTCTTCATCAGAGATGCTCCAGTCCTCCCAGTATCTTTATAGGCTCTGCTGGACTCTCTCCAGTAGTTCTTCTCTCTTGAACTGGGGAGGCCCATTCAAGCTCTGTTGGAGTGGTGCTGATCATTCTGTTTATACCAGAAAATATTCTCTTGCTAGAATGTCCTTAGTGCCTTGCCTGGAGCAGCATGGGCAGCATCTGATCTTACTGAATCCTGCTCTCTGCTTACACAAGACTTCACTGGGGTGTGTTTTCTTAGTCTGGGTTACTGCCTGAGTCGTGCACGAGGCTGTCATGGGCACTGGCAGAGCATGCTAGCCTTGGTGTGGTCAGTAGCAATAGGGATGCCACTGTTATGCCATGGGGGAACCTTCTTTAGCTGTGTGACTGTATCAAAGTTGTACAAGCATTTCCCAGCTCAAGACCGCAGCAGAAAGCAATCCTGCCCATGACGTCTGCATGTGCTGGCCTGCTGCTTAAAGCACTTTCCCTGATGCAGCTAATGTTGTGTGTGAGTTTGAAATAACACCTCCAGTGCCTGTCTGCTGCTAAAGCAGTGTGGCTCAAGTGCCACAGGGTGAGATCTCGGAGCTCACTTTGCTCAGCTGGCTTTTCTGCTGCCTCACTCCCGGAGATTATGCAGCTCGGTGCCAGCCTTGGGAGCAGCGCAGTCCTTCCACCAGCCAAAAGATATCTCAAGGACAATTTCACTCCATTTCTCCTGGGGCTGTTTAGTCTTGAGAGAAGGCTGGGAGGGGATCTGATCCATGTCTATAAATATCTGAGGGGTAGGTGTCAAGATGAAGGTGCCAGGCTCTTTTCTGTGGTGCCCAGTGATTGGACAAGGAACAACAGGTACAAGCTGGAACACAGGAGGTTTCACCTCAAGATGGGGAGACCTCTTTATGGTGAGGGTGATGGAGCACTGGAGCAGGCTGCCCAGAAAAGTTGTGCAGTCTCCTTCTCTGGAGACTTTCAGAGCTCACCTGGATGTGTTCCTGTGCAGTCTGCACTAGGTGATCCTGCTTTGGCAGGGGGTTGAACTTGATCTCTGGGGGCCCCTTCCAACCCCTAGCCTTCTGTGAAGCATTCCATGGCTGCAGAGGTAACTGAGGTTAATGATGTCCTACCTCAGCAGAAGCTGGAGGTTGGGGGGGGTTATATAAAACAACAAAAAGGAACAACCAGTTTCCCATCCTTATGGTTTGCAGCAGATCCTCTGTGTGTGCTGGATGTACTCAAGAAGTCTACAGAAGAGAAAAAAAACCCTTCCATTTCAATGTATTGCAGTTAATATGTGTGTGTGTGGAAGCTGAGGGTAAATGAGCATGCTCACACATGCTGCTGTTCCAGGGAAAACTTTCCCTTTTTTCACTATCCACACCCAGAGACACAGAAAAAAGAGCAAACAGTGCAAAACATGAATGTTATTAACTGCTGTACAGTGTTTACACTGGGCAACATCCCCTGGGCAGAGGAAAGCCAGCACAGGGGTTTCTTAGCATCTGGGCAGCTGAGTGTTCTGGGAAAACAGGTGAGGGCAGCAGTCCTGAAGAGAAACCTCCCGGCTCCTCCCTTGGCCCAGTTGTTCAGGGCTGTGAATGGAAGTTAGTGAAGATGAAAACCAAGAGCTACCAGTGGTGGTCAATGTGGAAGTGACAGTTTCAGAGAGACAAAGAGGGATAGCACTGTGCTGTGCTCGGCAATCTGCCTGGGCTGGGGGGATTAAAATCGCTCTGTTCCCTGACAAGCTTAAGACTGTCCAACTTCTGCCCTCCTTTTCCCTCATCCCAGCAGGCTCCAAAATTCAACCATCCCACAGCAGGCTCAGCCCTTCACAGGTGTCCACACTGGTGCCATCTATGGCCCTGGCAACCTTGCATGCTTCTGTTGGTGTAAACTCAGTTTCACGCCTCCAAGCCCTTACTAATATGCTCAGCGACTGATTGGACGTGAAGCAAAGATGATTCTGGCAGCTGGAATCAGTACCTAGATGAAAAGATTTTTGCCCACTGCTGTGGGAAGAAAAACCACATGTTTTGAGCAGATCTTCCTCACTTTCTAAGCTTCCCTGAGTTTAAGGCCAATGGCATCCTCCTGGCCTGTATCAGGAGTAGAGTGGCCAGCAGGAGCAGAGAAGTCATTCTGCCCTGTTCTCAGCACTGGTCAGGCCACATCTTGGGTCCTGTGTCCAGTTCTGGGCCACTCAGTTCAAGAAAGATGTTGAGCTGCTGGAGGGTGTCCAGAGAAGGGCAATAAATCTGGGGAGGGGTTTGGAGCACAGCCCTATGAGGAGAGGCTGAGGGAGCTGGGGTTGCTTAGCCTGGAGAAGAGGAGGCTCAGGGGAGACCTTCTTGCTCTCTCCAACTCCCTGAAGGGAGGTTGTAGCCAGGTGGGGGTTGGTCTCTTCTCCCAGGCACCCAGCACCAGAACAAGAGGACACAGTCTCAAGCTGCACCAGGGGAGGTTCGGACTGGTTGTTAGGAGGAAGTTGTTCCCAGAAAGAGAGATTGGCCATTGGAATGTGCTGCCCAGGGAGGTGGTGGAGTCACCATCACTGGAGGTGTTGAAGGAGAGCCTGGATGAGGCACTGGGTGCCATGGTTTAGTTGATCACATGGTGCTGGATGATAGGTTGGACTCAATGATCTCTTAGGTCTTTTCCAACCTGGTTAATTCTGAATTCTGTAAGGAATTGCTGAGCACACAACCACAACTTCTGAGAAGGAAATCAGACTGCAGAAGGGCAGTGCCAGGTGTGCACATAAGCAGAAGAGTGTGGGGTGAAAGGCAGAGCCCGGATCATGCAACATCAGGAAGGAGCAGAAGTGCAAGGTGAATCACTGAGGTCATGGAGGACAAGAGGAGGAGACGGCAAAGGGAAGAAAAAGCAGCATGAGATGACATTGGAGAAGTTGGCTGAGTGAAGATCCCCATCATTAGCCAGGAGGTGAGGAGGTGAATTCTGTATCATCTTGAATCTCCCACAAAGTGAGTTTTCTAAACAGGGCAACTCTGCAGCGCAGCGTCTTGGGGGTAATTTGAGTTATGGTCCTCAGGAGCGTGTCAGCAGCTGCCCAGCTCCTACCCAGGCAGGATGCTTGGAGTAAGCTTGAGGTCAGCACTCAGGAGTTAAAACTGCAGCTTTCCTGGCATTAGGAGGGGAGCAGGGCTTGGACTTCTAATCTTCTAAAGCATAGCTGTGCCTCTTCTTGAGTTAATGCTGAGCAACAGAATCTGCTTACCCAGATGAGGGCTGTTTTGTTTCTGCCCTTAAATCCTTCCCCAAGAACTGTTTGCAGTCTGTTCTTCGGAGTGCAGCAGAGGTTTGGGGTTATCCAGTGCTTTAGGGTTATGTTTGCTTGGCTGGCACAGTGAGACCCAGCCTGGCTTTTGGTGCCCTACACCAGGGGAGCAGGACAGTGTGGCTCTCCTGATCCCCTCTGCAGGACGGTCAGTTAGCTGCTAAGTGGAGCTGGGTCCAGAAAAAGCCCTAGGGGTGCTTGTCAACAGCCAGAAGAATGAGCCAGCATAATGGTGGCCAAGAAGGCCAGCAGCATCCTGGCTTGGAGCAGCAATAATGTGGCCAGCAGGATTGGAGAGGGCATTGCCCCCTCTACTTGGCACTGGTGAGGCCATTTCTCAAATGCAGGGCTGAGTTTTGGGGCTCTTCACTACATGAAGGCCATTGTGAGGTGCTAGGGTGGGTCCAGAGGAGGGCAGCAAAGCTGGTGAAGGGTCTAGAGCACAGGTCCTGTGAGGAGTGCCTGAGGGATCTGGGGGGTGTTTAGCCTGGAGAAAAGGAGGCTGAGGGGGAGACCTTCTCCCTCTCTCCAACTATCTGAAAGGAAGCTGGAGCAAGATGGGGGTTGGTCTCTTCTGCCAAGTAGCAAGTGATAGCACGAGAGGAAATGGCATCAGGTCGCACCAGGGAGGTTTAAGTTGGACATTGGAACAATTTCTTTACCCCAAGAGTGTTGTCAAGCCCTGGAACAGGCTGCCCAGGAAAGTGGTCAAGTCACCATCCCAGGAGGGATTCAAAAGCTGTGTAGATGTGGTGCTGAGGGACATGGTTTAGCAGTGACCTAGCAATGCTTAGCTAAGGGTTGAGCTTGATGATCCTAAAGGTCTCTTCCAACCAAAACAATTCTTTGACTCTACACAGGACCCAGCAGTGTTGCTCCTGGCACACACTGCTCTGCCTCTTTTGCTTGGACTTTGCAGCCTGGGTTGATGATCATTTGAACATATTATCCTTGTGCTCCATGGTGTGCTTTGGAAACAGCCTCAGCTTCTCAGTTCCCTCACACCTCCTATTTCTGCTTTCCCCAAATCCAGCACTGTGTAGTCAAGCTTTCACAGGGAGCATTTTTGTCTGTTGCTGCTCTGTGTTCTGAGGCAGCTTTTCCAAATGGTAATTTCCTGCCCATTTTACAGCAAATTCATCCACTGGGAATGACACAGAATGTTACTGGGCAGCTCTTCAGAGGCTTTTGAGAAGATTCACCAGAGCCTTACCAGTGGGATAGGTCCCATTTTCCTTCACCAGCTGGTTGCGAGAGGGAAGTCCTCTCTGGGTCGTACAGCAGGTTTTTGCTGGGTAGAGGGCAGGGAGGGAGAGCAGAGTCTCAGGCCACCACTCCTGCAGCACCACACCACATTTCCTAGAAATAGGTGTTCAGGGGTATTTTTAGAGGGATCTAGCACTGAATCCTCTCAGCAGGCTTGTGGTGGGCAAAGTTAGGAAGAACAGAGCACTGCTGTCTGAGGAGCATGTGCAGCGTAGGAACTTTCCATCCTTCTTACTTAATGTGACTTGTATACACCATTTGTGCTGCCTCCTTGCTCTTGTATTTGATAAGCCTGAGCCTCAGTAGTTTGCTGGTGAAGATTTATGCTGTCCCACAAACTCTTGGCATGCTCCATCAGATGTACAGCCTGTTGTGTTACTAAGAAAAGCCTGCTGAGTAAGGGGAGCCTTTCACAGGGGCTAACACATGGCCCTGATGCCTCCTGTCCTGACACAGAATGGACTGGGTTGGACGGGACCTGCGACGTTCATCTAGCCCAACCTCTCCTGCAGGCAGCAGGGACATTCTTCACTGGAGCAGGTTGCTCAGAGCCTCATCAAGCCTGACCCTGGGCAACCTGTTCCAGCGTTTGACCATCCTCATGGTGCAGAACTTGTTGCTAACATCCAGTCTCAATCTTCTCTTCTCTAATTTCAAACCATTGCCCCTTGTCCTGTCACTGCAGGCCTTCGGGAGCAGTCCCTCTCTGAGCTGAGCTTAGAAGAGAGGTTTCCATATTACCTTTCAGGGCCTTCAGCTTTGCAGCAGGACAATGTGTTGCAAAGCTCATGGTCTGCTTATAGTGAATGAACTGCACATGGAGAAGTGGGGAATAAGAACAGTGAGCTGCTGGGACTGATGAAATCCTGCAATGGCTTAGGTTGGAAGCGACCTTTTAAAGGTCATCTACTCAAACCCCTCTGCTGTGAGCAGGGACTTGGTTGCCCATGGCCTCATCCAGCCTTGTCTTGAACACCCTGAGTGAGGAGGCCTCTACAGCCTCCCTGGGCAGCCTATTCCAGAGTCTCACCACCCTCACACTGAAGAACTTCTTCCTAAGATCCAGTCTAACCCTGCTCTCCCTCAACTTCAAACCATTCCCCCTTGTCTTATTGCTAGACACCCTTATAAAAAGTCCCTTTCCAGTAGGCTCCCTTCCAGTGTTGGAAGGCAGCTCTTGTCCTTGATTAATGCTGTATTCAGCATCTGAGAGAGTTGCAGGATCCTGTCTCTCAGCTTCAGCTGAAGGCACCAAGTTCTAATTAATTTGATTTGGTTTTAGCTTTTAACCTCCTAGCTCTGGTGTGCTGCTTGACAATAACCCTTTGTCAAGGGCAGAAGTAACACTCAGCCAGAAAAACTGTGAACCCACTTTTCTCTTTCCACCATTGCTCCTCCTGCTCTACCAGCATCTGAAAAATGACTTCCCCTCTCTGAATGCATAATTGGTTATTTATACACAAACCACAGAGCCTTTACTGGGTGTACCTGACCTAGGGAAGAAGAAAAAAGCTGAATCAGTCGAGAGCTCCCCTGCCAGCTGTGAGTGTCAGTCAGCATATGATCTCAATATAATTTATAAGGTATTAAATTACCAAATAATGAATCTTTTCAGTTAGCATTTTGGCACATGATGATAGTCTGACCATTTTCTGTGAGAATATCGACCGCAGCTCTTGCCCCATAAAACTGCAAACAGAAATTTGTAAGCCTTGGCACAAGCTGTGCTTAGAAAAAGACACCCATTATGCTCAGGTTACAGTCAGGCTATGTACCTACAGCCTGGAGGCTCTCCAGCTGTATGCAGTTCTTTCCCCTCTCTCTTTTAACATTTCCTTAAAGAAGCCTAGATAGTGGTTTCTAGGTTAGATTTTGTTGGGGTTGGGTTTTTTTTTTCCTTCCCTTCCCTTGGATTTAACAAGAGGATGGCCTGTGGAGCTCAGAGCAGAATCATTCCGCAGAAGCTCTTCCAGGATCATTGCAAAGAAAAGAGAATCCTCTGCTGTCAAGCTCTGAGGACAGAGTCATAGAATCAGTAAGGTTGGAAGAGACCTCAAAGGTCATCAAGTCCAACCTGTCACCCAACACCTCATGACTACTAAACCATGGCACCAAGTGCCAACATTCAGTCCCCTCTTGAACACCTCCAGGGATGGTGACTCCACCACCTCCCTGGGCAGCACATTCCAATGGCTAACAACTCTTTCTGTGAAGAACTTTCTCCTCATCCCCAGCCTAAACTTCCCCTGGCACAACTTGAGACTGTGTCCTCTTGTTCTGGTGCTGGTTGCCTGGGGAAGAGACCTGGCCACAACCTCCTTTCAGGTAGCTGTAGACAGTAACGAGGTCTGCCCTGAGCCTCCTCTTCTCCAGGCTAAACACCCCCAGCTCCCTCATGGGGCTTACCTCTGAGGGAGAGAGAGCAGCCCTGGCCCATGAAGCGCTCAGACCCCATGTAACTCGGGAGTCTCACCTTGCTGCTTCTTGCTTCCAATGGAAAGAATCAACTTTAAAATAAGACTTACAAGCTGACAGTTGCATGTTAGCCACTAAGAGCAAGCTGGCATCTAAAGCTGAAATAAAGGAGCTTTGCCTTGCAGAAGAGCACTGATGTGCTGTGTGTTTTCATTGCAGATCACAGGCTGGATTGGGTTGGAAGAGATCTTTAAAGCTCATCTAGTCCAACTCCCCTGCACTCAGCAGGAGCAGCTTCAACCTAGAGCAGGTTGTTCACAGCCCTGTCCAGCCTGACCTGGAATGGCTCCAGGGGTGGAGCACCCACCACCTCTCTGGGCAACCTGGGACAGTGTTTCATCACCCTCAGCTTAAAAATATTTCTCCTTCTGTCCAGTCTGAATCTCCCTCTTCTAGTTTAAAACCATCACCTCTTGACCTGTCACAACAGGCCCTGCTAAAAAGTCTGTCCCCAGCTTTCTGGCAGGTTCCTTTTAGTACTGAAAGGCCAGAGCCAGCTCTCCTGGAGCTCTTTTTTCTGCAGGCTGAACCCCGACTCTCAGCCGTAGGAAGATGGTTTTAAACACACCCTCAGCTATTCAGTGAATTCCTCCCACTGTCATTCCCTGTCTCTCCCATCCCTGAAACAGAGCTCCTGTCTCATCAAGCACGCTTTTTACCAACCACTTAGTGGTAGGGCAGTGGAATGGGGCTGGCCAATCTCTTTGGAGCAACGTGGGATGCGTCAGAGCTGTTGATGGTTTCACAGCCCCCTCCTCACCACCTGACAGCACTGTGGGGTGAGGGGCAGTTTGCTGCACAATGGAAACCCTGCCTGTAAACCCCCTCTTGCCTCACCTGCATTTTGAGATGAAGTTAGGGAAGCATCATCTTTGAAATACATGCATTTGAAGGCAGGTGTTGAAAGGGGCTCATCAGCCAGAGGAAACATGACTCTCAAATGCTCTGTTCAGGCCTGCATGGGGAGGGAAGGAGCATGGGCAATGCTTTGCACTTTGTGTGCTGTTAAATGACAAATAGTGATGCTGCTTCCAGCACAGCTTCCTGCTTCTGCTTGAGGGAAACTTTTATTTCCTAGCTGCTGAAAGATTCACTCCAACTCTGCTGTTGTCCTGCCACATCCACCTCATTTCACCAGCTTGTCTAAATGCTCTCTCCTTGGTTTTCATGCTTTTTCTGCTCCAAACTGGTGTTGTCTGAGCAAAAATTCTCCCAGGCCAATCTTATGTGCAAGCTTCTAGTAAATATAGCTGCAGCTGAAAGCTGAGATGTAGGTTTGGCTGCTCTCATACTCCCTGCATGGAATGAGTCAAATCATTGACTGCAGTAAGAGCCAAAACCTAGAGGCTCTAGATAATGAATGGTCATTTTAGGACTAAAATAAAATGATCTCTGGGGTCTGGCTTAGCCTTGGTAAGCAACTGACTTTTATTCCAAGTGACTGTAATGCTGAATAAATATTCCCTTCAAGGCATCAACATAATTTTTTTGCAGCTGAAATCTTTTCACCCTTTAAAAGCCTCTGGTTGCTTTAAGTAATAATCACATTCAATCTGTAGCTCTCAGCATCTCATGAGGCTCGATCTGAGAGATTTAAGATAAATAGCTGAGTGGAAAACATCTGTTCAATTAATACTTTGTCTTTTTTGGCAGCGTGGTAGGGCTTGATGCTGGGCTATGGAAAATGTAATTACTGATCTAACAAGTCATGCCATACTCCTTCAGGTGCAATTGTTCTTCTCATTCC
This sequence comes from Picus viridis, assembly GCA_033816785.1. NCBI lineage: Eukaryota > Metazoa > Chordata > Aves > Piciformes > Picidae > Picus > Picus viridis. The sequence goes on along the minus strand of CM066580.1, from coordinate 21,253,256 downwards.
TGTCTCACATTTAGCCTGTCAAGTCAGCAGACCTTCAAATGTGAATCAAGAGCAAGAAATGAAACAGCTAATGAAATGCAGTGACATCCAGAGAGCTGACTTGCCAGCAGTGTGCTCAGGTGGCCATTAGAAGGCTAACAGCATCCTGGCCTATATTAGTAATAGTGTGACCAGGAGGACCAGGGAAGGGATTGTCCCCCCACTGTGCGCAGCACTGGTGAGGCCACACCTCAAGTGCTGTGTTCAGTTTTAGGGCACTCACCTCAAGAAGGAGGTTGAGGTCCTGGAGTTGGTGCAGAGAAAGGCAAGAAAGATGGAGAATGATCTGGGGAACAGGGCTGGTGAGGAGTGGCTGAGGGAAGTGGGGTTGTGTAGCCTGGAGAAGAAAAGGCTGAGGGGGAACCTTCTTGCTTTTTACAACTGCCTGGAAGAAGGTGGCAGCAAAGTGAGGGTTGATTTACAAGCAATAGGATGAAAGGAAAGGGCCTCAAGTTGTGCCAAGGGAGGATATTAGAAGAAACTTCCTCGTGGAATGGGTTACCAACACCGGAACAGGCTCCCCAGGGTGGTGGTTGAATCCCCATCCCTGGATGCAGAGAGATAGTGCTGAGGAATCTGGCTCGGCCCCAGAGTTGGTAGAGTTAGCTAATGGTTGGGCTAGATTTTAAAGGTCTCTTCCAACTGAAACAATTCTATGATTACATCTTTCTATATCTATAAAAGGCAGGATCTGTAATAAAGTAATTGAAAAACAAGCAAACAGTGCTGTCACAACTAAGAAAAGAGAGTGGCCAACTTGTTTTACTTATTCTATTTTGGAGTAGCTCTGAGACCACCTAATTAGTTGGCTGTAGAGCAAAACCCAGCAAGCAATCACTTCCAAGATCTTCTCTTAATTGGATGTCTGTATCCAAACACACTCCTTAGTAGGGTTGCTTGGCATAACAATCTGCTCATGCACCAGAAATGTAAGCAGCTCAAGGTCAGCCCTTGGAGTGCAGCTGAAAGGCTTAAGAACCACCATGACCCAACCAGAGAGCTGCTCTTGCAAGAGCTCTGAGGTTTCAGGACCTTTCTTTCAGCTGACTTCATGCTCTGGCCCTTCGCAGGAGTAGTCACACATAATCCCTTGGGATGTGAAAGCCCCAGGTGCAGCAGAGCTTTTTACCTCTCCTAGAGGTAAAGACAGCTTCACCTGACAAGAACAGAACTTCTCCTTTCAGAACTGCATTCTTCAGTCTTTCTTTGTTGGATCTCCCTGCTTTTTCTATCACCCAGCAACGTTTTGCCCGCTTTCACACCAGCTGTTTCCTCTCCACACCGTCGGTGCAGCACGCCTGTGTCTAGTCAAACTCTTGCAGTGAAATAAGGAAAAGCCAAAAGCTTTTATTATGCCTTTTTAAGCAAACATACATCATATTGTGGGGAGTTACTGAGTTAACATATGCTGAGGCATCTTCAGAAGGCATGAAGTGTTGGTAGGCATCTCTAAGGAAATTAGAACTTTCTATTTTCCAACTGGTCCCACGTCAGCTGCTGGGGGAGGGAGGGAAACGCAATGCCAAATGTTGGCATCTTCTGATTAAAGAGGGAACAGAACAGCTTCTTTAGTTGGTGCACACACTGTTACCTGTCCCCAAGGGGAGACCCAGCGGGGTTTTTATCTCCTGTTCACCTGTTGCATCCGTTGGGACTATCCCAGTGCAAGGATTGCTCTACCTGTCTAGTTATTCCCCCCGCTAGCTTCATTAACCCCACAGCTGAAGCCATATTCTCTGAAACAGCTCTTTCACACATGGTGTTACTCAGAAGGCTACCGGGGGACAACTCCAGGTGTAAACATCTCCCTAGAAATGCGATTCAGATGTCGGGTCTCCTCCGTTGGTGATGGCCTGGTCGCTGATCTCGTCCTGCGGCGCCGGCAGCGCAGTCTTTGTCAGAGGGGTCTCGGTCTTGAAAAGGGAATCCATTTTGATCTGGGTTTTGATGTTGAAGGACTTCTGGAAGGATTCTGACGTGAAGTAGTAGATGAACGGGTCAAAGCAGCAGTTCATGGTGGCGATGCACAGGGTGATGGGGTACATTGTCCTGGCGAACCTCTCCAAGGAGCAGTTGGCTATCGCTTGGGAGCGCACGAGGGCGTAGAGGAAAAGGATGGAGTTGTAAGGCACGAAGCACACGACGAAGATGGCCACGTGCACGATGATCATTTTCAGCACCTTCTCTTTGTTCGTCCCAATCTGAGACAAGGTGGCGGGTTTGCGGAGCGTCCTGAGAACCAGAGAAGAGCAGGTCAGGTTGAGCAGCAAAGGGATGATGAAGCCTACCACTTCAATAAATATGGTGATCTTGGACAGGTAGGTTTTCCAGATACGCTTGGAGAAACCTTCGAAGCAGGTGGTGCTGGTGTTGGAAACGTTGGTCGTGGAGAACAAGGAGGCCGAAATGCCGCCGCTGAGGACCAATATCCAAACGCCGGCGCAGACTATGGCGGAGTTCCTCCTGGTCCTGATGGTGCGGGAGCGGAAGGGGTAGACGATGGCGAGGAAGCGGTCGACGCTGATGCAGGTGAGGAACAGCATGCTCCCGTAGATGTTGGTGAGGAAAGCCGTGCCTGAGATCTTGCAGAGGCTGTCTCCGAAAGGCCAGTGCCTGTTGAAGTTGTAAAAGATCTTGAAGGGCAGGGTGAAGACGAAAAGCAGGTCAGAGACGGCCAGGTTGGTCATGAAGATGGCTGTCTCGCTGCGCATCTTCATCCGGAAGCAGAAGACGAAGAGGGAGGCACAGTTCGTAATCAAACCCAGGATGAAGACCACGCTGTACACGGCTCCGTACAAGTTGTACTTAAAGGAATCATCTGTCAAGCAGGTATGATTGTTGCTGTGGTTTCCCATGCCAAGTCTGTGATGTGCTTCCAAAGAGCTTCAAAGTCTACTTCAGTGACATCCATAAAATCAGGCAGCGACCTCCTCTCTTCCCGAGGAAATGCATTCCAGGAAGGGGGCTCCAAACCTCGCTACCGCGTCTCTCTCCTGAACCCTTTCATCCTAAAGGAGAGAGAAACAGATGCCATCAGCCCTGCCACCTGCTCTCACCTAAAGCTGGCTGTGCAAGAGAGCACAGACACTTTCCAGAATCCTAGCATGGTAGGGTTTGGGAAGGACCTCTGGAGATCATCCAGTCCAGGGTCACCCACAGCAGGTCGCCCAGGATCACAATGTCCAGATGGGTTTGGAATCTCTCCAGAGAAGGAGACTCCACAACCTCTCTGGGCAGCCTGCTCCAGGGCTCCAGCACCCTCACAGCAAGGTTTTTTTTTTTTTTCCTTCCCAAGTGAATGGATATGCAAACAAACCCAGCAATTAGTTTTCAAGGTAGCCTTTTATAAATTCCACTATTATTGGGGTTTTTCAAAGTTGAACACAGCAGGTTTTGTACTCACTCTTTCCTTCTCTCATCATCCCTCATCCTCGTTAGGAAAGAGAGTCCATGGCTAATTCCAACTTTCCACTTGGAAAGGGTTCTCTCTAAAATGTGAGATGGAATTGGCCCAGTGTGTTTGGAAAGAAATTAAATCATGGACCCACAACACCACCAAGGTGTAGAATCAGCCAGAAACGTTCACTTAGACTTGTAACGAGAGGAGAAAGAAGATGAAAGTTTTAATGGTTGCTTTTAACTGTGCAGAAATGAAAGTTCTCTCGGTTTTCATCCTCTTCTGTTGCAGAAGAGAGAGAAAAAAATTCAAACCTGTATTAAAAAAAACCCACAAACCTGTTTTGTAAAGTGTTAAAAATGCCAAACCTATGTTAATCTCACGGGATTAAGTGCAGCCCTCAGCAAGTTTGCAGGTGGCACTAAAATGAGGGGTGCAGTTGACACACCTGAGGGACAGGAACCACCCAGAAAGACCTGGATCACAAGGACTGTGCGCGTGTTATGAAGCTCAACAAGGCCAAGTGCAAGGTTCTTCGGCTCAGTTGGGGTGGTTCCCACTGTCACCCACAGGCTGGGGGATGGAATGATGGAGAGCAGCCATGCAGAGAAGGCTTGGGGGTGCTGGTGGGTGAAAAGCTGGACATGAGCCAGCAATGTGCACTCACAGCCCGGAAGCCAGCCGTGTCCTGGGCAGCAGGACAAGGGAGGGGATTCTGACTGTCTGCTCCTCTCTGCTGACACCTCACCTGCAGTGCTGGGTCCAGCCCTGGAGTCCTCAGCACAGCAGAGACACAGAGCTGTTGGAGTGGGTCTAAAGGAGGCCATAGCTAAAACCAAAGGGCTGGAAGCCCTCTGCTGTGAGGACAGGCTGAGAGAGTCGGGGTTGTTCAGCATGCAGAAGGCGTTATTGTGACCCTTTGTTATGTAAAGGGACCTGAAAGAAAGCTGAGGACAGACTCTGTAGCAGGGCCAGTTGTGACAGGACAAGGGGTGATGGTTTGAAACTGAAAGAGGGAAGATTCAGACTATACAGAAGGGTGATGACACCTTGCCCCAGGTCGCCTGGAGAGGTGGTCCTGTGGGGCTCTGAGCAACGTCCTCTGGATGAAGATGTCCTTGCTGACTACAGTAGGGAGTGGATGACCTTTAAGTGTCTGTTCTAACTTGGGCTTTCTCTAATTCTCTACTTGGAGATAGGTGCATCCCCACACCTCCTTTTCAAAGGGAGGACCAAGACTGTGGTATTTCAGCAATGTTTTTTCAAAGCTGCTTTCCAAGCTTACTCTTCCCACCTCTGGAAAAACGCTGCAGCTTTTCCCTCTAACATTTCGGGGAGGGGGGTGAGGGGAGGAGGTATTACTTTGAAAAGGCCTTTTGAAAACTTATTTTAGCAAATCTAAAATGCTTTAAAGAAAGGCCTCTCCTCCCAGCTGTACTGACACCTCCATTTCATTTGTCTTTGCAAAGGATCAGAACCCTGGAATCTGGGAAGCCTCCTGAACCACGTTCTTGTGAGACTTTGGCCCAAAGCAGCAAGCTTCAGCGAAGTGCAGAGTTGAGGTAAGTGCTTTCTGAACTGCCTTGATGCTCTCAGTGCTACTCTAAGTGCTATTTCCAATGCCTGTGAGAACAGGGAGTTGGAAAGTCTCCCTCACTAGAGCGAGGAGAGTTTGAGTTGCAACCTGCAGTGGTTACATCTTGGAGATGTGGAGCCAAGTTCTGTAACTAAGGGGAAAACCTTTGCCTTGTAAACCACAGCAAACCAATGAAAATGACACACAGCTTGTAATCTGTTAGTAATCTAAGACTTAGCAGCTACAACTGTGGAGTAATTTAGAGAGGTGAAACCCTTGTGAGGAGCAGGATCCCTTCCAGGAAGCGATCCTCTGACAACGTGGTTTCCACAACAGACTCGTAATTGAGGTTAAAGGTTGAAATGACAACATACAAACAAAGTGGGTTAAGAAAGCATGGAATCAGGATGATTTGGGATGCAAACTGATCAAAATCAAATGTTTCCCATATGTTTTCCTTTTGGGAAAGCTCACACTGACAGCTTTCTTGCACACAGGCTGTCAGGGAAGTCAAGTGGTAAAACATCAAGCGTTGAGCGTGGTGCCATGGTCACAGCTTTGCCAGACAGGTGTGAGTCCTGCCCTCACCTGGGAGAGCCTGGACACCAGCAGGCTTTACAGAAACCCAGAGAGCAGGTGGTACCTCACCTTTGCACCTTGCTCCTTACTACAGCAAGGACATTGAGGGTACTGGATTGGGTCCAGAGAAGAGCAACAAAGCTGGTGAAGGGTCTAGTGCATGAGTCCTGTGAGGAGTGGCTGAAGGAACTCGGGGTGTTTGGCCTGGAGAAAAGGAGGTTCAGGAGATCTCACTCTACAGCTGCCTGAAAGGAGGTTGGACTGAGGTGGGGGTCAGTCTCTTCCCACAAGCAATAGGACATGAGGACACAGGCTTAAGTTTCACCAGGGGAGGTTTAGGTTGGACACAAGGAACAATTTCTTCCAAAAGGGTTGTCTAGATCTGGAACAGGCTGCCCAGGGGGGTGATGCAGTCACTGTCCATGAAGTGACTTCAAAGCCATGTAGATGTGGTGCTGAGGGACCTGGTTTGGTGGTGATCTGGCAGTGCTGGGTTAATGGTTGGACTTGATCTTAAAGGTCTCTTTCAAACATGAGCACATTAACAACTCACGTCCAGCTTTTCATCCACCATCACCCCAAGTCCTTCTCATATCTCTCTCCATATGTTCATCCCCTAGCCTGGATTGATTACAGGGGATTGCCCTGGTCCAGGTGCAAGACCTTGCACTTGGTCTGCTGAACCTTATCTTTCATTTCATTTTTTTGAATCCTACATCTGTGATGATGTCCTTCATTAGCAATTGTTCAGAGCAGCAAGAGATGTTCCCTTATCCGATCACTGCTGATTATGTGGCAATGACAGAGGAGGCAAATCCACTGCTGGGGCTTGCTCCACAGCACATGTGAGTGGGAACTCATTATGCAAACTGCACTGGGCTTTGGGGACAGGTGGGCAGAGCAAAACATCCCTTGCACCCCTTAGTGTTTTGCACTTGCCCCAGGGTTCCTCCAACTGAATTCATGGCTAAATGAACTTATATTGTGAAAGGGCCTCAGAAGGATACCAAGCATTTAAACTTGTCAAGATGTTAGTAGTTAAATCTCAAAGGTGCACTCTGCCTGGTAATCTAAATAATCTACAAGTTGAAATGCCTTTAAACAAGAGCTTAGCTGGATTCAAAAGCACACATGAGCTTCAACAGGAGTAGCTGTGCCTGCTGGCTTAGCCCTCAGCTAATGCATTCATTTCTTGGCTGGGAGCTGCCTTTCAGTATAGGAGGCTGCATGTTACCTCCATCAGCAGCAAGTCCTGTTCATACTGAAATACAGCCTCCACAGGCAGATCCTTCTGCAGAGTGTAAATAATAGGTGTGCCAGACTCTCCCTCTCCAGGTTTCATGTCTGGAGCCAACCTCTGAGAGGGATTAGGTGTCCTTCAAAACCTTACAGGGCCATGTCCCTCAGAGGTGGATGCAAACCCCACTCTCCAGGCTGTGCACAGGATTTTGGCTGCACCTCAAAACACAGCCTGACACAGCAGCTTTGAAGTGCTTACCTTGACTGCTGCCAGCAGCCTGACCCAGATACTTGTTGCACAGGAGAAAAGGTGCTGCATCACTTCATTCTCTCCCCCTCCCTTGCTCTGCAGCAGACAACCACGTGGTAAAATCCCGATATTTTTTTTTTGTTGAAGGGCTGGATGAGAATTGCCTGCCAGCAATTGTCTAATGAAGTCATAGCTTTTCAAATACAGGCTCAAGTTGTTTACCTTCCAACACTGAGGTGTTTAAACAAGCTGACATGTCGCTTTGAAACTCAGCCACATCCTTTAAACTCTGAGGAGTGAGTTTACAGCCCTGAGTTTTCTGAATGTAAAAGTCACTTTCCTTCCTTTCCACTAAGGGTTAGAGCAGTAGGATGCTCTTTGTGCACACCACCTTCACCACTGCTATTGCCTGCCTGTGGAAAAAAAAATCCCTACCAGTGCTTTTGTGTGTGTTGGTTTAGCCTGGAGAAGAGCAGACTGAGGGAGGAATTCTCTCCATGCTGATCAAGATCTAAGAGGATGGGACCAGGCTTTTTCAGTCATACTCAGTGATGTGATAAGTGATAATGAGCACAACCTGGAACCCAGGAGATTCCATGGATAACATGAGGAACAACTTCTTTCCTGTGAGGGTGCCAGAGCCCTGGCCCGAGACGCCCAGTGAGGTTGTGGAGTAGTCTTCTCTGGAGACATTCCAAACCCACCTGGATATTGTGGTCCTGGGCAATCTGCTGTGGGTGACCCTGCTTTAGCAGAAAGGTTGAGCTGGTCCCTTTCAACCTGCACCATGCTGGGATTCTGTGTAAAAAGCAGACTTTCGAATCTGATTCTGCCATTCTGTGAAGTCCTTTCTTTCTGCCTCACCCTCCCCCCGCCCCCATCCTCCACAAGTCCATCAAACTGAGGTCAGAAAAAAGGGTGACATTTGGGACAGGCATTTTTGTATCTTCAGGTTGTTTCTCATGTGAGTTGTCAGAGGGATGTAGCTTTATCAGTTTGAATATGTAGGACATCCTGTGTGCCTTCACTGAAGTAATTCCACCCTGCTCAGCCTTTTCTTGTAAGACCTGCTACAAACCAAAGGTGAAAAGCTTTCAAATCTGAAGGATCTCTTTCTGCATTAGCACTCTGTGTGCTCAGGTCGCCTCTTGCTCTTGTAAGACAAAGGTTTTGAAGGTACAGAGTCCAAAAGCTGATGAACCACAAGGTGGAGATGCTGTGGTTTTAGGGGGGCTACCTGGGTTTGGTCCAGCAGTGTCTCTAGTTTGTGGCAGCACCTGTTGTGTTTTGATGAGCTCCGATCATGACCTTGGGAATAAGCTTTTTTCCTTGGGCACAGCTCCTACTTTATGCCTTCTCTTGACAAGAACTGTATTCCTTGGAGAGCTTTTGCTTCCCTGTTTCTCAGCCAGTTGTTGCAATCATTGTATAGTTCACTCCCAGCACTGAGCACAAGGCTGTGGCTTTACAGCCACTAACTTCATAGTTTCTTGGGGTATATTTTCATCCTGCATTCCACTTGAATTATGTAGAAGGTTCAAAAAAGATTGGGGGGGGGGGGGGGTTGTTTGGGGAAGAATTTTGCATAGATCTTTCTACATGAGGCTGTAGGACTTGGATTCTTCTAGGCTAAACACTATAGGCAGGTACAGACTGACTGCAACTGTTTGAATCCGTATTCTTGATAGATAAGTGTATTTACATTTAAGGATATTTAACAGATCAATAAGAAACACTCTCTGCAAATCTTTCTACCAATTCTCACTTGTTCAATTCTCACTTGAGAGAAGTGATGCCATCCAGAAAGATCCTGACAGGCTGCAAAGATGCTGGAGGGGCCTGGAGCATCTCTCTGAGGAGGAAAGGCTGAGAGATCTGGGGATGTGTAGCCTGGAGAAGCACAGTCTGAGTGGGGATCTTTCCAGCACTCATCAACAGCTAAAGGGAGCAAGGGTCAAGAGGATTGGGCCAGGATCTTTTCAGTAACAGGACAAGGGGCAATGGGCAGGACGTTCCATCTGAACAGAAGGGAAAACTTCATTCCTGTGAGGGTGCCAGAGTCCTGGAGCAGACTGCCCAGAGAGATTGTGGAGTCTCCCTCCCTGGAGAGACTTCAAACCCACCTGGGCATTGGGATCCTGGGCACCCTGCTGTAGGTGACCCTGCTTTAGCATGGGGGTTGGATTGAATGATCCCCAGAGGCGCCTTCCAGCCCTCACCACGCTAGATTCTGTGGTTCTCCTGCGTTTCTTCCGTGGTGTGGTAGGAGCAGGAGAAAGGGTGGGATTAGGCAGTGGGAAATGAAGCAGCTGCCTGTAAACAAAACACTGTTGACTATATGAAGCAATGGCCGAGCAGAAGTGCTTTAATCTCTCTCATTTACTAATCCTAAGTGATGTATTTGCGAACAGTAGGGGAAAGAAAAGAGAGGGGGGAAAAAAACCAAGTAGACAGAAGTGTGACTTTGAAGTCCAGGCAAAGGTTTCTGTAGCTTCAAAGAGCCATTCTTCCCTGGGTTTTACCAGAGTGAATGCCCGGCTGGTATGCTGGGCAAAAGGGGGAGACCACCTCTGCCGATTAGCATAAAAGACAAGGCAGGAAGGCTCTTATTCATGGCTCTGACACTTCTTGTGTTACGGTCCTCCAGACCCTCGGCACTTTCGTTTCCCACTGCTTGGGGTGCTGTAGCAGCGTCCACCGCGCCTGGTGGGAAGGTGAAATCCGGAGTTACTCCTGATCCTTTCGCTCAGGTTTCGCTGTCTGCTTTTCAGCTCCTCTTTGAGAGGAGTGAAACAAAACAGGGGAGCTTGTGAGACGTTTCCCTTCGCTCAGCCATCAGGAGTGATGCCGGGAACTCGCTGGGGAAAGGTGGGAGTGCGCCGACTGCTCCTTTGCTCCCTGCACGAGGTGGCTTTGATTGATTGTCCGAGAACCCTTGCAGACCCTCCAAGTTCGGCAGCTGCTCTCTGCTGCTTGGGTCTCAGTGCACGAGTTTCAGCAGGACCCGGCTTTAATCATTCTTCAAGATGGAGTGGGGAGGTGGGAACTGGAGCCCATGGGACCTAATCCTAAAGGCGTTGTTATCCTTTTTTGCTCTTTTTTCCCCTTTTTTCAGTTGGTCAGCACTGCCGTTGTCTCCTGACTGTCCTCGGAGACTTACAAAGCATTTCCTGCTCATGGTGACTCCTCAGTGCTGTATCTGTTTTGTGTTGAGCTAATTAAAATGTTTCCTTCTGAAGAGAATAGTGAACCGACTTACCCCAGATTCAGACACTGATCCTCAGGGCATGACTCTCTTTTTGTTTTCACTGGGAATGTCTCTCTCCATTTACATCATCCCTTTAACCCTTGATGTGCTTTGGCCTTCCCTACCCGCTGCTGCTTTCAGAGGGGCTGCTCCGCAGCCCAGCAATGACAGAATCCACTGCGGACTTCCCAGCAAAGTTTGCTTCATTTTACTCTTTCACTAGGGACACATTTTTTGCTTGCAAAGGAACCTCAGTGTGATGATGGAGAGCTATAGGAGTGCTGGACTGTTTTGACCTCAGGTCTCTCACTCTAAGGGCAGATCACTTTATAATTGCTAGGTTCAATGGAGAAGATTTGGATGCAAAGGGAAAAAACTTGACAAAAAGCTGAGTGACACTGTTTGACCAGGTGGTTTTCACTCAGGAGGAGAAGCTGGTGATGGAGGTGGCTATGGCTTTGATGTAATCCTGCTTATTTACAAAGCATGGCTAAGGAAAAAATAAATACAAAATAAGAGCCTCCTGTTTCCCTGACCCAACAGGGAATCCAACAACAGGACTCAGTTTATTTGCTTACAGTTCCAAAGCTCTCTCCAGTCAGCATTCTGCCCCAAAAGCTTCCTTTCTTTTCTTGCTGTGACACCATTTCCAGTGGTTCCTTGGTGATTGCTTGGCTTTTTGGCTCCTTGTTGCCTTTGCACTAGGTGCCTGCTGCTGCATGAATCCTCCTTTCACTCAAGCATCACCTCTGGGCTTGTTCCTCTGCTGAAGCAGAGCTGAACTTTCACCTCTGTTTATCCAAAACTTGTAAGCTTTTTCTTTTCCCCTTGCATACATTAGCACCAACAATCTGCCAGCCAACCAGCACCACAGCACAAACACCCATTTCAGCTTTTGCAAGCTCAGTTGGGCACAGGGATGTGCATCAGGTTTCCCTGTGGGTGCTGAGCATGGTCCTTCAGTGGGGCAGATAGTGCTCGGGGCCTTGAAGGATCTGTGCCCTGCATTTACTTACTGGAGGAAGCTGACAAAATAGAGCATTCTTCACTCAAATTGCCTTTGTTTTCAGGGTGGGGGAAGGTTTGAGGACTGTCTTCTGACAACAGCATGGAGGGGGTGGGTATTTTCAGCCTTAGGCTCATGCAGTTTGAGTGCTGAAGATGGATGGTCCCTTCCTGGAGCTGCTTGTCCCTGCTTCACCTTGGTGCACCTATCTCAGCAAGAAGTTTGGAGGCATGACTGGGATTTTCATGCCACCTCCATCACCTCCCCTCTGGGCAAAAACCATGAAGCTTCTGGCAAATATTCTGCGGTGTATGACGAAAGGAGGAGGCATGAGGATGCAGAGCAGGATCCTGTGCTAGTTTTCAGTAGCAACTCCAGAGGGTACATTTGCAGTGATGCCTTAAAACAAGTAAGAAATTACTCCCCGATGCAAAAACATCAAATTGTAGCCAGTGAGTGAAGTTTCTTAGACATTGGATCCCTAATACTGAGAGCAGGGCCATGACACTGGCACGTTGTGTGAGGGATGCTGCTCTTACTGCTAAACGTGGCAGTTCCTACTCACCACCTAAAAGCCTCTGGGTTCTGGAGAAGAAGATGCCTTAGCTGCAGATTCAAGAAACTAAAATGGGAATGTGATGAGATGAAAAGAAGGGCTTCTGTCAGGGCTGTTTACAGGCATAATAGGTACTCCAAGTATGATGACATCATGTTATGTACAGAGCAAGCAATCCGCTCTCTTGCTAGCGTGCACCTTTGTCTCGGGGTTAGGGCCTGATGAATGTCCTTCAGTTTCACTTGCCAAGAGAAAGAGACTTTCCTTTTTCTGCAAAACCAAACCAAACTGTTACAAATGATTCAGAGAACTTTCCTTGCAGCTGGGGTCAGCTGAGGCTAGCTTGGCTCCAAAGCAGTGTGGATCTTTACCCCTTTTTCTGGGACTGAATTGAGAAGAGGGTGCATTAGAGGAAGTCCTGCAGAGCCACTGTCTGCTCTCGTGAATAAAGAGTTCCTATTTTTGAGGAGAGAATTCGCTTTTTGTGAAAGGTGGTTGCTGCCCTTCCCCAGGACTAAACTGGATCCTTATTTAGAGAGGAGGAGCAAGGTGTGAAGCAGCAGAGTGAGTCTCTGCACACACACTTGACCTGGAAAGACTTATTGAGGCTGGAGCTGTGCTCCAGGAGCCATCCTGCCCCAGCTCAGCTCACTGGTGTCTTATTTGTGATCCTGGAGCACTGAGCCATCAGACTGGGACCATCACGTCATCTGTGGAGGCCAGCACCACTCAGACCAATAAACAGAGCCCTGATACTCAAATATGCTTTAAGCAGAGTGAGCTGCAGCCTGCACAGATGCATCACAGACGTTGGCACAAATACATATGGCTGCAACTGGCCGTGCTGTAAGTGCTGTGGCATGGTAACCAAGTCCCACGTTGTTTGGCTTTGTTCTGCTCTCCCCAGGGGCAATCTTCTCTCACCCTCTGCTCCAGATGTAACACACTTTCCTACACTGCACCCTTTCCCCAGGATCTGTCCCTAAGTTTGAGCAAAATCACCTGAATCTCTGCTCTTGTGCTGCAGCCATGGGGCGCCAGGCTGGAGGAGGGCAAGCATCTTCCAGCCTGGAGCGCATCCTCTCCCTGGCACAAGCTGCAGGGCTCAGGCATCAGAGAAAGTTTAAACTGCACGTTGTCACAATTTTTGTCTCGTTACTCTGACCCGAAGTGAACAAGTTGCTGTGTTCTGCTTGTCTGTCTGTGCAGAGCTCAGCTCCTAACCTCCAGAATCTGAAAGAGACTGATGCTGATAACTGACCTAACCCCAGCTGAGGAGGAGTCTCATTTTACATCTCAAAGGGTTAAAGTGAAATGTATGCTCAGCTTCCCCACTCTTCCTCCTTCCCATCTTTTTCGGGGCTTTCTCGTAAAAGCCAGAGGCTTTGAACCCTCTAAAGTACCCAGTATGGTTTGCCTGCCCATTTCAGAATGCTAGTTAGGGAAAGAAGATGGAAAAGTGCTGTGAGGGAGGAATATCCTTATCACTGACCCGTGAACTTTGCACTTACCATCCTCTTGAGTTTTACTGTTCTGTCCTTATGGGGAACAATACAAAGCCACACAATTGACTCTTCTCAGGCAGAGGTTAGGGAGTGTCATTAAAAAAACCCCAAACTTCTCTTGCAAATTCTTCTGCAGTGGGCTTGCATTGTGGAAAATCCTATTTCTTCCAAGCAGCTGCCCCTCTAGATTAAGAACGCTGTTCATCATTCATTTTACTTCTCAGGCCAGTTTTTCTACCTCCTCAGAGCTGTGCTTGATTTGCTTTTTTTCTCTCTCAGGGAGTTTTGCCACTGAGCTTAAAAGGAGTCGATTTTAGCCACGAATGAAAGCCAAGGTGATAAATAAAAGGGTTAAGTTTCGCAGTGTAAAAGATACAACTTAACTGCCAATTTTTAACACTGTTTGTGGAACCAGATCTCGTCTTACACGAAGCTGAAAGCATGTCCCATTGTAAGCTGAGAGGCTAAGTTTGTGTCACAGTTACATACAACGCTTTCTTAAGCTTACGCTGAAGTGTCTTTAGGATACCGGCTTCAAATACACCAAAAATAACCCCAAAGCTAATCAGGGGCTGCTTTTCACAAATCTGAAGCGAGCAACAGACACAAAGTCCTTAACTTGTCAGCTGCCGTGACACAATGAGGATTACGATGTGAAGCAGAACGATTTCCACAGCAACAGTGTGGAGGAGCAGCTCACGCAGTGATTCCTTTCCAAAACCCTGGCGCTCATCTTTCTCTCTTTAAACAGAAACATTCCCCTCTCCCATCCCAGCCATCGCACGGCACCAGCGAGAGGAAGGAGAAGCTGCCCCGCTAGAAAAAACACTGCTAATCTCCATTGAAACGTACAACCCAGCCCCGGCCGCTTTTCCTCCCGCAGATTTGTTGTCTGAGCCATCGGAAAACCCCACACTGCTTCGTGCAGAGCCGAGATGAAATCCGGAGGCCTCTCTGCTGACTTAGAAAGGGGAGGAAGTCGCAACTTACCACGGCGGAGCGGCCGGGGCTGGCTCATGCCCGCGGCTCGGCGGTCGCAGCCCGAGTGCCCCCTGACAGCCCCCATTTGGCCTTTTTGTCTTGCAGCCGCCCGAGTCCCGCACTTCGGAGCCTCCCGCTCGGCTTCCTAGGCGGTTAGCCCTTCATCTTTACAGCCGAAAGCAACTGGTAGCGAACTGCCTTCCTTTGTTCCGAGAGGAAACAAAACTGCTCGGCGCTGCAGCCATCGTGTCTTGGGAAACGGGACGCAAGAATGGGCCCAATGTCTGGGCAGGGTCTGTGGGCTGGGGGAACTCTTGGGGGTCTCGACGGGAACCGCTTGCCATTGGGCCAGGGCTGTATTATTAGCGCCTGAGCCCGCCCCGCGCCCGGGTCTCAGCCGGGGCTGCGATCCTTTCCAGAGCTGTATTCCCTCCCAGAGCACTGCCCAGCCCAGCCAGCAGCTCCCCGTTCAGAATTAGCAGCTTAAGGACAGCCCGACAATAGGGAACGCGGATTTCCTGAGCAATTAGCTGGCGGACACGGCCTGCCAGAGCCTCCATGCCGGCGATGGTAATGAGCAGGGGGAAAGCTGGTTTCATCGTGGATTTTCCTTTGCGCGGCTGGAATTGGTTTTCCTTCCAATTAAAAAGTGAGGAGGAGAGAGGGGAGCTGGGAATCAGGAAAGCACTGGGTAAAGACTAGGAGGCTGCAAAGCAAAGCTGGCCAGCAAAGTAAAAGGTCTTTCTAAACAGATCTAGAAATGCGTCTCGGGTTAGGTCGAGGTTTGTGGTTTGTCTTTTAAACCTCCTCGGAGGAGCTGACTAGAGCTGTCTGGACTCGTGTCCCCCAGCACTTGGCTCTGAAAGCCCCGGGCTCCTGCTGGAAAACCTGGAGGCTTTCAAAGGTCCGGGGACATAATTACAAACACTCCGGGGAAGTGGCCGCTCCGTCTGTGCAGCTCACCCCGAGAGCTGCCGCTGCCACCTCGCAGTCCCCCCGGCTGCCAGCAGAGCCGCTAAAAGCATGTTATTTTTTCTATCTCTTACCTTTAAAACATCAGCCCTTGGGCTAGGGACGGGGATCTTCTGGCAGCGGGAGTCATGCAGCAGATGGCTTGTTTGCCTCAGCCTGTGTACGCTGTGGAGCAGCCGGTGCCCTTTTACTCCTTTTTCAGCCCTCTGCAGTTCCATAGGTTTGAAATCCTGAGTCTGCTGTTAAAGCCCAGCCTCCCACCTAACGCCTCTCGCTCGCATTGTGTTTGTCTCTCCTTTTCCTCCGCTCTTCTTGGCCGTTCCCACAGGCAGCCAAGGCCAGTAAACAACTCATTGTGAAGCTGGAACTAATGATATTCCTTGGGCTGGTGGCCGATCCAGCGGGCTCCGACTCGCTGCTGCAGCACGCCCAGCTGCCACAGGCTTTTATCCAGTCCATGCAAACAACTTCCTGAGTGTCTCATGTAACAGCTAACTCCAGGCTGCAAAACCTCAGCCTCCGAGGGCTGGCGGCTTAATAAAACACATCAGAACGAGAGCGTGGATTTGGGTTGAAAACGGTGAGGGTGCAGATGTTTCCTGCTCCTCACGGTCAAAGGTCCCTTTGCCCTTTTTCAGCTGGTGAAGGTGACAGACAGTCTGGGTAAACTGTGAAGGGATGGCTAAAGTCACTCTGCATAAGGGTGGGGATGAGTATGGGGGCCGGCAGAAGGCTCAGGATGCAAAAGCCACCGATATCCCCAGCAAACTCGCATCCAGAAATCAGGCTTGGCCCCTCATGGCTTGTGGGCATTTTCAGGCTGGCTGCCTGGAAATCCTGGTCCCTCGGGTATTGTGGAACAGCTTTTCACCACCACCACCACCCCCGGGGCTCATTCTTATGCGGGTGAGTGCTCTCAGTGGGCACCGATTAAAGGCCACCTCTGCATTTCAAATCGCCCCTTTTCGGAAAGAAGAGTGGTGTGGATGGTTTGAAACTGGCTACTCTGACACAGGTTAGAATGAGCACACAGAAACCCTTTGCAGATTAACATCTTGTGTCTCACCCTCCCAAACTACCAGGCGCTAGGCAAACCCATTAGAGAGCAGACTGATTACTCCTTGAAGATTAAATGCAGCATAAATCTCAGAACAAAACCGAATCTGCTGTGCTGCTTAAGTTGTTTAGCCAGAATGTGGCACTTGTAACGACTTTGATGCTGTTGGAATTTAAGCAGGCAGCTGGACCTCTCTGGGGTGTTTGCCTTCTCTCTGGAGTTATTGATTTAATCAAACACTCCTAACAGAAGTCTTCAGCTGTTGAGAACTTAGAAGAACTCTCAGGAAGTCCTTTTTATAATGTTAACTTAGATCTAACAGGATACTGAAAGTGGTTTCTTTGCCCTTTATGGACTCCTTCTTTCTCTAGCATGGCAGTGGTTCCAACTTCCTCCCCATCTAAGGTTTCTATTGAATTCAGAGCATCTCTAGTGAGCAGGTTATTCAGTCACCTGCTACTCTGGGGCTTGTCCTCCTAAAAAATGAGCATCTTTTCCTACTAGCTGTAGCCAAAGCTAGAAGCTGGACTAGTACCACCTCTGAAATTGAACCATGGTGCTACTCTCCAGCCTCTAGAGAGCATAACAATAAACCCTCCTGTGGGACATAAAAAGGTTTCATTATCAACAAGACAGAAAATCTCCCCAGAGCAGCATATTCCAAGGCACATTTCACAAAGCAGTACACAAAAGCCTCTACCCTTCTCCACTTCTCCAGCTTAAGCAGGCCAAATGCTGCCCCTATCAACGTGCTTTGTGTTCTTTTGTTTTTTAGATAAATCAAGCACAAACATTTCCAACAAAGTCCTCTTAGCGTTGGTTTATTTGCCAAACACAGGGGAAGAAAAAAGAAAAGGAGGGGAAAAAAGGAGGTGGCTGCCTCTCTTCTTGGTTACAGCCACAGGCAAGTGTTTTCTTTATAATGGAAAAACATTGAATAGACTTCCTGGGCTCTTCATCTCTCCTCTCTGCACAACGAATTTGCTGTCCCCACCCTGATCCCATGGTGTTCATCTCAGGCTTGGGACAGGGTGGGATTGAATGAGCTCTCCTTATTCAAACATTGGCAGAACATCAATAATCTCCGGTTCTTTTGGAAAACAAGGGGAACTGGACTGTTAGCATGCTGGAAACCACGGCTGCTGAGAAGGCAGAACATGCTGGAGCACAAGTTTTACCCCCTGTTTGCAGTGCTCAGATTTCCTGCTTATGCACAGCAGCCCTCCTGGTATCTTCCCCATGAGGGTGGTGAGACACTGGCACAGGCTGCCCAGGGAGGTGGTGGAAGCCTCATCCCTGGAGGTGTTTGCAGCCAGGCTGGATGTGGCTGTGAGCAACCTGCTGCAGTGTGAGGTGTCCCTGCCCATGGCAGGGGGGTTGGAACTGGCTGATCCTTGAGGTCCCTTCCAACCCTGACAATTCTATGATCCTTCTGCTGTGTTCTGGATGGTCTGTGTGTCAGTGGTCTGCTGGATTTTGCACTGCACTCTGCCAGTCTACTCTTGTCTAGTGAGACCTCCCCTAGAATGCTGTGGCCAGCTCTGGAGTTCTCAGCACAGGAGAGACATGGACCTCTAGCAGCAGGGCCAGAGGAGGCCACCAAAATGATCCAAGGGCTGGAACCCTTCTACTGTGAGGACAGGCTGAGAGAGTTGGAGTTGTTCAGCCAAGAGAAGGCTCCAAGGAGACCTTCTTGTGGCCTTTCAGTACCTGAAGGGGCCTGTGAGAAAGCTGGGGACAGACTTTTTAGTGGGACCTGCTATGACAGCACAAGGGGTGATAGCTTTAAGCTAAATGAGGGAGATTTAGACTAGATGTAAGGAAGACTTTTTTTACACCAAGAGTGGTGAGACACTGTCCCAGGTTGCCCAAAGAGATGGTAGATGCTTCATCCCTGGAACCATTCCAGGTCAGGTTGTTTAGGGTTCTGAGCAACCTGCTCTAGTTGAAGATGTCGCTGTTCACTGCAGGGACATCTTCAACTTTGAAGGTCTCTTCCAATCTAAAGCATTCTCTGATGGCACATGAGTTTTCTGTTGATTTCAGCCAGACAGGAATATCTGAGCTGAAGGCAGAAGTTTGCCCAGAAGATCAGCATATTGCATTTCCATATGATCAAAGCTGAATTCTTCTGCTGTCAAACATTCTGTTTTCATTCAATGGATGGCTTCATTGTGTCAAGATTCCCACCTCAGTGCACTTTTGAGTACTCAAAAGGAGCCAGAGAGCAGAAAGGGAATCAAAACTGCATTGTAAAAGCCACTAGAATACGTATGATAGAGACACCAGACATCAGCTTTTCCCTTTCCTCCTCTATTCATTGGCAGGGCTTGCTTCCTTCCTTTGCTTTCCTACAGCAGGCTTCATTTGTCACTGCACAGCTAAACGTTGCATGGTGTGAGTTCATCCTCGTATGGCAGCACATGTCAGATGGTCTGAGGTTCCCAGGAGACCTCTCTCCTGCAGAGAAGAGCCTGTGGACAAGCTGCTGTCAATCTGCAGTGGCTGAAACGGGCTATCCAGGAGTGGCTTCAGAGCACCACGATGATTCAGGGGCCCTGCCTGGAGAAATGGGTCACTGATCACTGTCACAATGATGATAGAAATGGGAAGGAGTGGCTGATGCACACCAGGATGTGCTGCCATTCATCCAGACTTGGAGGGGCTGGAGAGTTGGGGAAGAACCTCCTCATGAAGTTCAACAGGGGTGAGTATAGTGTCCTACAACTGGCAAGGAGCAACCCCTTGCACCAGTTCAGGTTAGGAGCTGACCTGGTGTAATGCAGCTCTGTAGAGAAGGACCTGGAAGAGCTAATGGACAATAAGTTCACCGTGAGCCAGCAACGTGCCCTTATGAGCAAGAGGGACAAAGATGGTCCTGGGGTGCCAGCAGGTCAAGGGAGGTTATCCTCCCCATCTACTCTGCCCTAGTGAGGCCACATCTGGAGTACTGGGCCCCAGTGGTCCGCAGTGACAGGACAAGGGGCAATGGGCACAGACTGGAACTCAGGAGGTTACACTTAAACATGAGGAAAAACTTCTTTGCTGTGTGGGTGCTAGTGTCCTGGAGCAGGCTGCCCAGAGAGGTTGTGGAGTCTCTATCTCTGACCCTGCTTTAGCAGGGGGGTTGTTCTAGATGATTTCCAGAGGTTGCACCATGCTGAGATTCTCTGCAGATCCCCACCCCTTGAGCTGCCAGACTCAGCTGTGTGTAGGAATTGTGGCTGTCTGCAACACATCCATATGATGTTCTGTACCATTTGCTCACCCACAGCTCCCTAAGGTCCCACACCTTTGAAGCACCAGCTTTAAGACTACAGCTCCTGTGGAATATGGTTGATGCCTGGGTGACCCCAAAGGAAACATGATTAAGCCAACAGGCTCCATTAAGTTAGAATGGAGTATTTCACTTAGATGTTCCCCGGGGGAGGAAAAAAAAATCAGCAATATTGACATTTCCCTGGAGAAAAAAATAATGTCACTGTGCAAAGAAACCACAAGCTCTGCTGGAAAAGATGCAAAGGAAAATTTCTAAGCAGCTGTAGCAGAAGCCTCCAGGAGCTCAGTGATGCCACAGTGGTTACTAATGCTTGATGGTTTATCAGTGCTTCCAGTCAAAATCCTTTCTGGAGGTTTTTATAGCAAAGACATTAAAAGTAACTTTAATATGCAATAGAAATGTGAAGCTTAAGTCCATATTCCCCCCCCCCCCCTTTATCATTAGAAAAATCCTTTTTTAATCATTGTAAATGCTGTAGAGACACTGGGGGAGGTGGGGGGGGAAAGCAGGTGCCCCTTTGACTCAGTGTCCTTGCAATTTCAAGAAAGCCTCAGCTCCAAACCCTGGTGTGTTAACTTAGCAGCACTTCAAGTTCCATTACTTTCCAACCCCTTCTGCTCATAAATGGCAGGATGTTTCTCCCCCAGCTCATTAGTCAAATTGAAGCTTTTTAGGAGTGGGGGAAAGTGCTGCTGGTGCCAGTGGAATGACTGAGTATGCAAAAAGTCCCTGCTGCTCCCAGTGCTGACAGGTTTGTGGTGAGCACAGTCATAGAATCATAGAACGGTTTGGGTTGGAAGGGATCTCCAAAGGTCAAGTCCAACCCCCTCTGCAGTCAGCAGGGGCATGCTCCACTACTGCAGGTTGCCCAGAGTCCTGTTGAGCCTCACCTTGAGTATCTCCAGGGATGGAGCCCCAGCCACCACCCTGGGCAACCTGTTCCACCCGCCTGGTGCAGAACTTATTCCTAACATCCAATCTAAATGTCCTCTTCCCTAGGTTGAAACCATTGCCCCTGCTCCTATGACTACAGGCCTTTGGAAACAACCTGCTCAAACAGCGCTTGTGTCCATCTGAGCAAGGAGTAGATTAATCAATTAAGCTGTGATTGATTTTCCTGGTTTTTTTAGACCCATCCTACAGCAACTATTTACTCCTCCTGGGTCAGGAGGAGCCTTTATTAAGTGCACTTAACTCAGAGCAAAGGCATTTGATTATGAGCTGCTGAAATGTGTTTTGTGGTGTAAAAGCTGAAATCACAGCTCCTAACGTTTGCCAGGTCAGGCAGATAGAAGCCTTTGGTGGCACCAACAGCCTGAACCTGAATATTCCTGCCAAGCATGCATTTTTTCCCTAAACCTTTGCTTTGCTTTGCTGTGTAGCATCACCAGTAAGCTGGGGGAACATCAGTCCTTTGGGCATTGTCCTCTCCTTGCCTCAAGCCAGAGCTCCTCCTTGGCTTTCCATGTCTTGCAGTCATGGGGCTCTTCCAAGTGTGTCTCAGTAGCTTCAGTTGGTTTTGTCAGTGGAGAAGGGATTCGCTTTGCAGGCTCACCACCCATGGGTCATTTTCCCTACAATGTGGCACAATTTCCAGTTTTACATAACCAATTCTATCCCCCTTCAGAAACTGCATCCAGCAGTTGCTTCAGAATAAAAAGCAAGAGAGAGAGAGAAAACAAAATCTCTGATTATTCTCTCCTCCAGAAGGAGTTCAGAAACTCTCTCTCTCTCTCTCTCCCCTAATTTGCTGTGGGGTCTGGGCTGGTTGATACTTTTCATGGAGTTCAAAGGGAGTGCTTTTCAGCCCTGCATGCTTCAGAGTCCCTGCTTTAATAAGCAGGCAGTAACCTATGGCAGTGTTTTGACAAGAGGCGCCAGTTATGCCGAAATCCTATCCCCTGGAAAAGGGAGCAGGTGTTTTCCAGCAAAGCTGCTGGGCTGCCAGCACCAGCTGATGAGCAGCCTGCTGTCAGGGTGAAGGGACTTTGCTGCTGTCACTGTGGAGGATGACATTTGAATGTGTCCACAGAGAAACTGAAACGGCTGCCTTGATCTTCCTGAGCAGGTTTTAATGCCAAGCAGGTGAAATGGAATCAGAGAATGTTTTTGGTTGGAAAAGACCTTTAAGAGCATTGAGATATTAACCCAGCACTGCCAGGTCACCACTAAACTGTGGCCCTCAAAACCACATCTACATGGTTTTAAACGCCATGTGGTTTTAAATCCCATTAGGGATGGACACAGGGCAGTGGTGGAGTCCCTGGGCAGACTGTGCCAGGGCTTGACAACCCTTTCAGGGAAGAAATTGTTCCTCGTGTCCGTGTCCTAAACCTCCTTTGGCACAACTTCAGGCCATTTCCTCTTGTTCTATACTTGGAAGAACAGACTGACACCCACCTGGCTCCAGCTTCCTTTCAGAGAGTGAGAAGGTCTCTTCTCAGCCTCCTTTTCTCCAGGCTAAACAAACCCAGGTCCTTCAGCTGCTCCTCACAAGACCTGTGCTCTAGACCCTTCACCAGCATTGTTGCCCTTCTCTGGACCTGCTCCAGAATCTCAATGTCCTTATTGTAGTGAGGGGCCCAAAACTGAACACAGTATTCAATGTGGAGCCTCATCAGTGCTGGGCACAGAGGGACAATCCCTGCCCTGGTCCTGCTGGCCACACTGTTGCTGATACAGGCCAGGATCTTTCTATTAGGTAGAGCTATTTTACTCTTTTTTCTGAATCCAGTGACAGCCAGCCAAGGGCTTCTATTCCAGGCGTGATGGAGCCCCTTTTTCCAGCAGGGATACCCTGTCTGACCGGTGTGGCTGCCCTTGTGGCCGCTGTCAGTGTCAGCAGGAGGGACCGGACCCCTGGCTCATACAGCACAGCCTCCCTGGCACGCAGCGGTGGGGCTGCTGTAGTCAGAGCATAATGTGGCATTGGTAAGTGCTGGTGTTTGACTGGAAGAGACCCAGTTTCACCAGATGAACTGGGAAGGACAAAGAGCTGTGATGCCAGGAAGAGCCACGGCAGAGCAGTTAAGGAAGTGGAGCAGGGAAGGACAGGCAGCGCTGGCTGACTTCCCGCCCAGCAGCAGGGACAGCACCTCGGAGCAGGGCAGTGGAGGGATATTGAGTCTCAAGGAAACAAACCTCAAAATGTCACGAGAAGGCAGTGAGTCCAGGCTGTGTTGTGATGGCAGAAAGTCAGGGTTAGAAAGGAGCCTGGAGCACCTCAAACAATTGAGGGCGCAGCCAGGCGGGGGCTGGCGATTCTGCTGTGCTTGAATGGAAGGAAGAAGCAGCTGAATATCAGGAAACGGTTTCCAACAATGTGGAGCGTTAGGCTTCGGTGGAGGCTCCCCAGGGATGTGGTAAAAGCCCACATGGGCTGAATAGCAGAAAACTAGACAAAATCCTAGCACACACAGACTGGGAGGACATCCTGCACTTCAGTGGTAGACACTGGGCAGGACCTGGTGGGCACGGTGTGGCTGTTCGGTGCTAGACCAACTTCAGGATGCGGTTTTTTGATGCACAGATTGAAGCAGTTCTGTGAGCTTCCACAGGATCTTGGAATCACAGAATCCTTCAGGTTGGAAAAGACCTTTGAGATCATCAAGTCCAACTGTTAACCCAGCGCTGCCAGGTCACCACTAAACCATGGCCCTCAGCACCACATCCACACAGCATTTAAAGCCCTCCAGGGATGCTGACTTGCCTGAGCAGCCTGTTTCAGGGCTGGACAGTCCTTATGAGGAGGAAATTGTTTCTCATGTCCAACCTAAATCTCCAGAGAGATTCCACAGCCTCTCTGGGCAGCCTGGGACAGAGGAAAGATGTTTTAACTCATGTTCAGATGGAGCCTGTTGGGTTCCAGTTCGTGCCCATTGCCCCATTGCTAGGGACCACTGGAAAGGGTCTGGCCCTATCCTCTCACCCCCTGTCCTTCAGATAATGCTAAGCACAGAGAGGATCCCTCAGCCTTCTCCAAGCCACTGCAGTACCTAGGAGTTGCTACAGCCTGCAGCTCCCCTCTGCCTTCTCAGGGCATGACCCATTTGAGTAGCTTAACCCAGAGGAAGGCTGTTTTGAGCAAGGCAAACACCCAGCTCCACAGTCCAAGACCCCCACCCCCTCCATGCTGTACTTCTCCTAGGGCCCGTGTTGGTAAAGCCTATTAACTGGAGCTAATCTTGCCAAGCCCTGTGCTTGTCTGTTGCACAAACTTACAGTTGGGCAGTGTTATGCAAATCAAAGCAGTATTATTTGTCTTGCACCACCACTTAACTCCTGCTCTCCCCCAGCCCATTGTCCATAGGGCTTTGGCATGGCCTCAATCTGATTGCAATTAAGCTTTTCACAAAGCGTCGCTCAAGGCTGTCTGCTCTGGTTTGGATTGGTGGTGCTCTGAAAGCTCCTCCACAATGGATGTCCTGGGGAATATCCTCCCAGCTCTGTTGGCAATGCCCTCATCTGATCAGTTTTGATCATCATTTTGTGAGCCACGGAGGGGCTTTCGGTACTGATTGCTTTGGTTTTCTGACTGGAAGGTGGTTTCTGAGGAGAGAAGTATTTAATGCCCTGGGATTATGTATAATAATTATATTATTTCTTTTCCTGAAGCCTTTTTTTTCTATCTTCTAAAGCCTTTCTCGAGGTTTCTTCTGCCAGGGTCTCAAAGACAACAAGAAAAGGACTGTGTTCCGAACAGAAGTAGGATGCTCTGTGTAAAAGAGGAGTAAAGAGAAAAGATTTTAGGAGCAAGTTCTGCACCATGAGGGTGGGGGAACACTGGAACAGGTTGCCCAGGGAGGTGGTTGAGGCCTCATTCCTGGAGATATTCAAGGTGAGGCTCGACAGGACTCTGATCTAGTGGAGGACATCCCTGCTGACTGCAGAGGCGGTTGGACTAGATGAGCTTTGGAGGTTCCTTCCATCCCAAACCATTCTATGATTCTCCTACAGCCAGCAAGGCCTAAGTGCTGCATTTTAGACATAGGCTGTGCCCAGTTGAAACTGGCTGCCTTGGTCAAGCAGAGTCAGCATTAAGGCAGCTGTCACTGTGTGGTGAGACGGAGCAAAGAGTCTCTGTGAACAAAGTGGGGAGGCAGCAGCATCCAGACAGTGACTGTCTTGTTTGGGGTAGATCTGTACCTTGGAATCCTCCCTCCTCATGGAGAGGTGGCCTGTTTGTTAGGTTTAAACTTGGGAGGCTTATTTTCCTTTGCATTCCTTCATCCTCTTGTCTCAGGACATTATTCTTGCTTTGGAGGGGTGTGTGCTTTTAAAATGAGCTCATCTGCAGGAACTGGGCTGGTCAAGCCTTTATTTTACATCAGCTTATAGAGCACACACACATTTTCTCTCTGCTGTGCTCTCTGATGTCCTCTCCTGTAGCCCACCTAACCCAGGAACAACAGGAAAATAATAATAATAATACAATAATAATAATAATACAATACACCAGGTTGGAAGAGACCTTCAAGATCATCGCGTCCAACCCATCAAACAATCCAACCCACCCAACAACTAGACCATAAAATAGATGTTTCTTTAACGTGTGTCTGGAATTGCCTATTCCAAACTCTCTCCAGCACTTCTTATTTCTCTTCATTTCCCCCTCCATAAGTCCAGGAACTGCTCTTTGCATCTCTGCATAAAACAAACTCCAGGGATGCAAATAAAGCCATTAGCCAATTTCCTTTCATTTAGAACTAAAGGCAACTTGCAGCAATTTAGTGTGAGTTGAGCATATCAAGGTCTCCCTGAGGTGAGAGAAAATCCCTCCTCCCTTTGATTGAAAAGCCTCATTTACAGAGGGACAGGACCCATCTCCCCTCTAACAGCACTTTATCTTCTTGGAAGCCCGCAGTGAAACTTCGCCACTAAATGCCTCCCAGGTTCCCATCGGGGAGGTCTCAAACCCCCTTCCTAGTACACCAGAGCCTGACCTTCTTCCTACTGACTCCTTCTTCAGCACCACAACAGCCTATAGCAGATGCTTGGCACCCACTGGAAGTCCAACAAATGAAGCTCAAAGCTTCTAGTTCACAGCCCAGAATTGATGACTGGGCTAACCCTGAAGAAGTGTGGCTCACAGAAGATGTGCTGAATGCCTCATGTCTCCAGAAGTCCTCTAGAAAGTGAAGTCAACCACTCGCTCCTGGAGTCACCTGAAGAGAAGTTATTAATGGGCCGAACACCCTCCTCAGTGATGGCTTCAGCCGCAAGGAGGCAATGGCCAGGATCTGATAACCTACCACTGGCACACTGGTGGGGCTTAGTTTAACAGGGGCTCAGTTTTATACAGGGCAAGCTGTGCAGCCTGTGAGGGTCAGAGACACAGATGAGGCCAAACTACACAGTTTTGAACGTTCATTCCCCACAGCCTTGGGGAGCTCTGGGCACACATCTCAGCCCAAAGCACCTCGAAAATGGTATCAGCAGTGTTAGGATTTAAGACACAGAGGGGTGGGACAGGGACAGATGGTCTCTGTTTGCTTCCTTGGAGTGCCAGGGAGGACTGCAGAGAGGCTCAGAGTGTGACACCTGCACACCACTCGGCTGCTGCCAACAGGTTGTGGCACAGAGAACACAGATGTCGCACCCTAGCCCCTCGGAGATCTGAGAGCACAGCCACAGCAGTGCTGCAGGGTGCCTGTCCTGATGAATATTTCAGTTTCTGGTACAAAGCAGCCACGGGGAACTTCATCACAAGAGAATTTGTTCCAATACTAACGACTTTCTGAGCTGCATTTGCACCTCTCAGCCGCTCACCACATGGCAAGACCTGGTGGTGCCCACGCCACGCAGTGACTGAGACCCAGAGGTCCTTTAAGAGGAGATGACTGTTTCTGCACTGCCATCAGGTTGAAACAGGAGCACCAAGACAATTAAAGACAGAAGATATAGAGCTAAAAGCTGCTTTTCTGAACATGCCTTTCCCCCTGCAGGAGGAGCAGCTCGGAGAGGCAGCTTGCCATGCCGGGGGAAAGGCCACCCTGTCTAGGAGCAACCTAGATAAGAATGGAAATCCTTGTGTAACGTTTCCCTTTGCTATCAGAGGGGAAGAAGCCCTTCAAAAAACATTGTTCTTACAGAGGAAAGCAGCATCAACAGGGCTATGACTTATTTTCTGTTACCTTTTCCTCTGTTGACTCGTGATGGTCTTCCAAGCCGAACTCCAGCACTATGCCCTTGCCCACCTCTGCCATGGACTCTCTCTGGAATTGATTAGTTCCCATTGCAGTTAGGAGAGGTTTCTGCTTTCATTCTGTCCTCCCTCCCTGACCCAAGCCTACCCACCTGCCTGGGATGCCATGTCCTCACCCCCTGCTCCTTGTTTCCCATCACTGTGACCATCTCACACCTCTTCCATCTGCTCTCAGGGCACCGAGTCCCTTGGTTTGCTGAGTGCACCCTGTGCACAGGTTGCTGCTCTCTGGTTGTTACCAGGGCTAAATGTTGCCTCTCAGCCTCCTTTTCTTCAGGCTAAGCAATACTTGTTCTCTAAACTCTTCACCAGCTTCAGTTCCCTTCTCTGGACCTGCTCCTGCACCTCAATGTTCTTCTTGGAGTGTGGGGCCCCAGACTGAAGACAATATGCAGAACCTGCTGGTTCTGAGTCGGGACAACATTCACTCCAGACTGCATCCCTCCTTCCAGAAGATGCTCAGAATGTTGGCTAAAGTTTTGTTGCTGTTCAATGCCCTGGAGTTTAGTTGTCAGAGTTGCAGAGCCCTTGGGAAACTAGCTGCTCCTCTGAGATTTAACCACAGTCAGGCAATCCCTTCCCTTTGGGGTTCTTGGTACCACAGCAAGAACAATTACACCTTGTCAAGGGTCAGGGCCGGGCTGGCCACTAGGTGAGTAGCAGATGCTCTGTGTGAACCCCTCTGCCTTCCCAAAGGGAAGAGAAAGGAAATAAAGGAGAGAGAGACTGGTGGGTTGGAAACTAACCCAGCTTTGATGTCAGTAATAACAAAACCCACGAAACAGACACAAACCAGTATCAAACCCAGCCCCTGATGGCAATGATGTCACTGTCATCACTGATGCTGTGGCAGGCAGCAGGGAAGTCCCGGAATGAATTCATCTTATATTGACTGTGACATACATGGGATAGAATCCCTTGCTGGTCACTTTAGGGTCAACTGAATTGCCTGCTCCACTCTGCTGGTGTCACCTTTTACTTACTGCACCCCAATGTGATCCACAAGATTCAGCAGTGACCTTGCTCTGCCAGCCCTTGGTACTGAGACTCTAACCATCAGCAGCAGCACTGCTAGCAGCAGCCTGTGAAAACAGGCCAGGAACTCCAGAAAGTGCCAGCACTGAGAAGAGACCGAGCTGGAAAGGGAAATCCCTGAACAGCACCAGCTCTGCTGTGACTCAAAGCAGCACACAGGTGAAGCCTGGGAAGGCTGAGGAGCGTCTGGATTTCACTTTGCAGGTTTGGTTTTCCCCTGTCCAAAAGCCAATTTTTAACGTGGGATCTCTCAGATTGAAAATTCAAGGAGCATTCCCACCCCAACAACATCCTGACAGTTGGCACCAACGTGGCAAATTTCATGCTGCAAAGTTCCCCAGGGCTGACCCCTTCCCAGTGGCAGCAGCTCGGCTCCTGCAGCAGCATGAGGCACCGCAGCCCCACGGCCCCCTGCTGCACTGCTCTGCAGAAAGCTCTCCATGAAACGTGAGACCCTCGCTCATAATTCATGGACTTCCTATTTTATCATCACTAAGTGAGCAGGGAAGGACAAATGCATCTCCTGTGACTTGGAGCACTACTCTTGGGTTCATTGCTTCCCTCCTTTACTGTCCTCTGTCTCCTGCAGGGGAGAATTTACTTCTAGTAAGGATTTTACTTAAGATTTAATGGCGAGTGTTAGTGACTGATGTGAACAGACCAAACCAACTCCCTATTGTCTTACACAGTCTGACTGAAAGCCTTTCCTGCGGATTGCTAAGTGGTCTCTTGTTCCTTGTGATGCAATTTCACTAATTAGTCATCATCACAGGCTCCTCCAAGGATTCCTTGCATATTGTCTTCAGTCTGGGGCCCCACACTCCAAGAAGAACACTGAGGCACAGGAGCACATCCAGAGAAGGGAAATGAAGCTGGTGAAGAGTTTAGAGAACAAGTCTTGCTCAGCCTGAAGAAAAGGAGGCTGAGAGGAGACCTTCTGTCTGCCTACAACTCCCTGAAAGGAGGGTGGAGCGAGTTGAGGGTTGGCCTCTTTTCTCTAGTAACAAGAAATAGGACAAGAGGAAATGGCCTCAAGTTGCACCAGGGGAGGTTTAGGCTGGACATTTCTTCCCCAAGAGGGTTGTCAAGCCCTGGAACAGCCTGCCCAGGGCAGCGGTGAAATCACCATTCCGGGGCGGGGGGGGGCGGTGTTGAAGCCCTGTAGATGTGGAGCTGAGGGCCATGGTTTAGTGGTGACCCAGCAGTGCTAGGGTGTCAGCTGGACTCAATGATCAATGACACAGCGATTCTGTGATTCTGTGATAAGTGATGCTGTGATTTTGTGGCTCTCCACGTGCACATCACCCTACCCGTTTCACTGCAGACAGTCCTCCTGTGGAAGACAGAAGATCTAATCCTCCTGCCTTTTCTGGAAGCGTGCTGGGGGCAGTTTCCCCGCTTGCGGTGAAGTTGTGCTTGCAGTGCAGCAAGACGGAGCCCAGCCCCGGGGAGAGGCAGCTCCGCTTGCAGGAGCTGCAGATGCATTTTCCTCGCAGGACTGGAAAACAATAAGTTTTCAATCAAGCCAGCATCTTCCAGCAGGCTCTCAGCTCCCTGCCTGGGGGATCCAGCTCCAGCTGCGCTGAGCTGTGAGTCAGGGCAGGAAGCAGAGCACAGCACGCCCAAGGGGAAGCGCCGGAGGAATTCAGGGAGACCGTGAGCAATTAAGCAGCCTGAAATTTGACCAGCTCTTTGGGGCTGTCACCCCATCTCCTACAACGCTTCAAGGACCACGGGTGGCCCTGCCCTCTGCAGTATATCTGCTCTGAAAGGCAGGGTGCAGGGCGGTGGACTGGAGCAGAGTGTTCTCCGGACTGGTTTCAGAGCAAGCTCCAGCTCCAGTTGTTGCAGAGCAGGCTTCTGCCGTGCACAGGGAGGTCTTGCTCCGGGAGCTGTGGCTCTGGCATGGCTGGGCTCTGCCAGGGCTGGTGATAAACATTCTCATGTGGCTCTGAAGTGACCTGCGGGCCCGTTACTAGCGGGTGCTATTTTTATCCTAATGCTGACACATCTTTAAATAGCCAGGTTACATTACAAGGTCCCTCTTTAACGAGCTCACCACTATCACTCTGGCTGAGTGAGGTCCATTCACAGCGGTTTGAAAAGGAGCAGAGCCTCCTGCCGAGCTGCTTTGATCCTACCAACATCTTCCTGACCAGAAATAGCTGCCAGAGCCTCTCCCTTCTACACCAAGCCGTTGTTACACCTCTTCTGTAAACATTTTCCCCTCTCTCTTTGTTTTCTTTAGCCTTCCCAAACCACCTCTCCTGCCATCTTCCCCATCCCACTGGGAACTGCTTCCAAGTTCCTCGTGGCTCCCATTTCTCAGCACAGCCTTTTGGTACACACTGCCCTTGACCATCAAGCACGTGCTCCTCTGCTTCACCTTGGACTAAAGGGCTGATTTCTCAACATCCCCTGAGAAGGATGACTTCACCTCTTTGGCTGGAGTGCCCTGCTCCAGAGCTGTTGGGACATCTGCTTGCGGTGCGAGGGATGGAAAACTGCAGGCTTTTCTTTCTTAGCTTTTCCTTCTTATTGGCTTTTCACACCTAAAACTTGGCCTCTGCTGATTCACTACGTCGATGGATGCATCTTTAATCACAGGAGCACTTTGCATGTACCTCTGGCAGCTGCTGGCTCTGACACCATGCCTGTGGAGCTGCTGCCAAGGCAGAGCGGCAGCCGCTGACCCAGCTGGAGGTGAGCACAGCCCTGGGTTCAATGCACTGCTCCTGCTTCCCAAGCTCTTCATTTTCCATGTGCTTTTATTTAGTCTTTTGCTGCTTTATCTCTCAGTGAGGAAAGTGTCACCAAATGACAGCTCAGTCAAAGCCTTCCTCAGCAGAGAGAGTCCAAAGGAGGCTACAAAGATGCTGAGGGGACTGGAGCACCTCTTTGACAAGGCAAGGCTGGGAGACCTGGGGCTGTTCAGCTTGGAGAAGAGCAGACGGAGAGGGGATCTGGTCAATGCTGATCAATAGCTAAAGGGCAAGGGTCAAGGGGATGGGACCAGACTCTTTTCAGTGGTGCCCAGCAGCAGGACAAGGGGCAGTGGGCACAAACTGGAGTCCAGGAGTTTCCACTCAAACATGAGGAAAAAATTCTTTGGTGTGAGGGTGACAGAGCCCTGGAGCAGGCTGCCCAGGGAGGTTGTGGAGTCTCCTTCTCTGGAGACTTTCAAACCTGCCTGGACATTGTGATCCTGGGCAGCCTGCTGTGGGTGGCCCTGCTTTAGCAGGGGGTGGACTAGAGGAGCTCCAGAGATACCTTCCCATCATGCTGGGATTCAGTGTGACTCTGTGATGTCAGCAGCACCAACAAACCACCAGCTGTGGAAAACGAAACAGAACTGAGCCCTTCTTGAGTGATAAGCAGAGGCTGCAGCAGCTTTGCAACCATTTATATGGTCCTTTATCAGGAGAAGGAGGGGGAAGAATCTTCATAAAGCCACCTGGTGGAAGGGGAAACAGTGCATGGGCTGAGAGTTGCTACCACTGCACTTGGTTTGGGTTGCATGAAATAGAAATGGGGGGATTCAGATTGGATGTCAGGAAGAAGTTGTTCCCCATGAGGGTGGTGAGAGCCTGGCACAGGTTGCCCAGGGAGGTGGTGGAAGCCTCATCCCTGGAGGTTTTTGCAGCCAGGCTGGAGGTGGCTGTAAGCAACCTGCTGTAGTGTGAGGTGTCCCTGGCCATGGCAGGGGGTTGGAACTGGCTGATCCTTGAGGTCCCTTCCAACCCTGACAGTTCTGTGATTCTATGAAGGTCACATGAGAGCAAGCTGATTTAAAGCCCTTTATTTCTCATCCTTGGACCCTTTTAGAGGCAACACAGCTGTCAGTTTGTTAAAGGTGACAGAGTCACAGAATTGTTTTGGGTTGGAAGAGACCTTCAACGTTATCAAGTCCAGCCATTAACCCAGAACTGCCAGGTCACCACTGGACCATGTCAGGTGTCAGCACCACACCTGTGACACGGTGGAGCTGCAGCACATCTGGTTGTGGAGAAGGAAAAGGAAAAAAAAGGGGAGTGGGGGGAGGGAAGAAAGAAGCCTGAGAAAAGGTGGAAAATTGGAGGGGAAATGAGGTATTTTTGCTTTGCTTTTGGAGATATTGCCACACCTGCAGTCATGGAAGCTCCATAACTTCTAATCAGTGGAGAAGCTCATGATTATCCAAGGGCTGGAACTCCTCTGATGTGAGAATAGGCTGAGGGAGCTGGAGTTGTTCAGCCTGGAGAAGAGAAGACTCCAGGGGAACCTTAGAGCTGCCTTCTGATAGCTGAAGGGATCCCACAGGAAGGCTGCAGAGGGACTTTTCTTAAGGGTGATTGGAGACAGGACAAAGGGGAATGGTTTGAAGCTGAGGCAGAGCAGGGTTAGTCAGTACAATGGTTGTGAGACTCTGGCACGGGCTGCCCAGGGAGGCTGTGGAAGCCTCCTTCCTGGAGGTGTTCCAGGCCAGGTGGTATGTGGCCTTGAGCAGCCGAGCCTGGTTGAGAGGTACAATACAATACACCAGGTTGGAAGAGACCTTCAAGATCATCGCGTCCAACCTATCAACCAATCCAACCCACCCAAACAACTAGATCACGGCACCAAGCACCCCATCAAGTCTCCTCCTCAACACCTCCAATGGTGGTGACTCCACCACCTCCCCGGGCAGCCCATTCCAATGGGCAGGTGTCCCTGCCCATGGTGGAGTAGATGATCTGTGAGGTCCCTTCCAACCGGAGCCATCCTGTGTTTCTAGGATTCCATCCCCCATTCTTCACCCCACGTTGCCCTGGGTGTACCTCTGGCCAAGTGCCACATTCTCTCCATCCCCAGGGAGGGCAGCATCCCACCTTTTGCTTCTGTTCCAAGCTGCTGCTCGGTTTTCCTCTCCTGCTCTCTGGGACCTGTTTGCTTGGCCCTTTTTCAGCTCAGTTTTGCTACAAGCACAAGCACTGGCTCTTGCTCTGCCTTTGCACAGCGCTGGAGTTCAACTTTCCCCTTGTTTCAGAGGCACACATGGTTTTGCTTAGCACTGGCTGAGGAATTGCAAGCCTTGTGCCTTGACCATGTATCTGCCAAGGTAAGTAATGTCTGCTGTGAACTCGAACAATCAAAGCTGGTGGTTATTTGTTTTCCTATGTATAGATTTACCAGCTGCTGGTCTCTGACACTTGGTGATGTTTTCTTTGTCCCAACCAAGACGTCACTGCCATGTTTAACTAGGCTGCCTCTCATCTGCTGGGCAGTGGGTAGCTGGGTGTACTGCGAGGCTCTCCCGCCACCTGGGGCAGGCATTGCTGGCAGCAGGCTGAGGCAGGGTTAAGCAAGGAATCCCAGCTGGCTGTTTCTACCCAATCTGCTGCTGGGGGAACAGGTACAAGCAGTGCTTTAGACAGCTCTCAGCTCCCCACAGGCAGTCCCCAGAAAAGGACTTAGAGAAAATTTAATACAGGCTGTTCACAATGGGAGGAGAGGGAAAGGAAGACAGAGAGGGAGAGGGAGAAAAAGAGGGAGAGGGAGAGGGAGGGGAGAAGAGAAAGGAGAGGTGAGGGAGAGGGAGGGGAGGAGAGGGAGAAGAGAAAGCAGTGGAGAGGGAGAGGAGAAGGGAGAGGAGAAGGGAGAGGAGAGGGAGAGGAGAAGGGAGAGGAGAGGGAGAGGAGAAGGGAGAGGAGAGGGAGAGGAGAAGGGAGAGGAGAAGGGAGAGGAGAAGGGAGAGGAGAGGGAGAGGAGAAGGGAGAGGAAGAGGGAGAGGAGAAGGGAGAGGAAGAGGGAGAGGAGAAGGGAGAGGAGAAGGGAGAGGAGAAGGGAGAGGAGAGGGAGAGGAAGAGGGAGAGGAGAAGGGAGAGGAGAAGGGAGAGGAGAAGGGAGAGGAGAGGGAGAAGAGAAGGGAGAGGAAGAGGGAGAAGAGAAGGGAGAGGAAGAGGGAGAGGAGAAGGGAGAGGAAGAGGGAGAGGAGAAGGGAGAGGAAGAGGGAGAGGAGAAGGGAGAGGAAGAGGGAGAGGAGAAGGGAGAGGAGAAGGGAGAGGAGAGGGAGAGGAGAAGGGAGAGGAGAAGGGAGAGGAGAGGGAGAAGAGAAGGGAGAGGAAGAGGGAGAAGAGAAGGGAGAGGAAGAGGGAGAGGAGAAGGGAGAGGAAGAGGGAGAGGAGAAGGGAGAGGAAGAGGGAGAGGAGGAGGGAGAGGAGAAGGGAGAGGAGAGGGAGAGGAGAAGGGAGAGGAGAAGGGAGAGGAGAAGGGAGAGGAGAGGGAGAGGAGAAGGGAGAGGAAGAGGGAGAGGAGAAGGGAGAGGAGAAGGGAGAGGAGAGGGAGAAGAGAAGGGAGAGGAAGAGGGAGAAGAGAAGGGAGAGGAAGAGGGAGAGGAAGAGGGAGAGGAGAAGGGAGAGGAAGAGGGAGAGGAGAAGGGAGAGGAAGAGGGAGAGGAGGAGGGAGAGGAGAAGGGAGAGGAGAGGGAGAGGAGAAGGGAGAGGAGAGGGAGAGGAGAGTGAGATAAGAAAGGAGAGGGGAACTTGAAAACTTGTCTTTGCAGTGAAAAAGTTTATCTAGCTCAGGGGTCTTTTCCTTGCCAGATTTCAAAGGCTTCCTCAAACCATGACAGCAACAGAGATTCTTGGGCCAGTTTTGGAGAACATTTTAAAGTGCAACTTGGGAGTTGTTATAGTACAGAGGGAAAAAAATGTATTTGAAATGTGGGCACTGGGATAATCTACTGATTTAAACGACAGTTGTTTGACATCCACACAAGCACAGAGCACTTCCAAGATCTCTCCCAGCCCCAGGGAAATATTTGGCACAGCCCAAGGCTCAGCCAGTCCAGCACCTTGCCTGGAAAACCTCAACCTGTGCTCCTGGCACATGTCTTTTTTTGGACCAGAGGCAAAAAAGCAGCTGGCACCAAGCCTGGTGTAGCTGAGTGTGGTGAAAACAGGGCCAGAGCCTGGCAAAAGCACCTTCAGGGAGCAGAGCTGGGGAGGGCTGGGGCTGTGCTTCAGTTCAGAGAGGCACAGACAAAGTCATGTCACTTTTCCTGGCTGTGGGCAGGATTATCTTCAGACCATCAGGAGCACTGAGCGTGAGGGCTGTGTCTGAAGGGAGGTTTGAAGCTGGGGAGGGGGAAAGGAAGGCAAGTGTCTGCTCCCTTCTTCCCCAGGGAGGAGCTGGTGCTCCTGGGGAACAAGCAGAAGGCAGTGCTACATTGACTTGCAACACGAAGTGGGACAAATGATGCCAACCCCCCATCAATTGCCCCACAATGAGATGTGGAAGACAGGCACAGCAAAATCTCTGCCCACCAAAGCTTCTCATGCCGTGGCCAGGCAGCTCTCTGCCCACCAAAGCTTCTCATGCCGTGGCCAGGCAGCTCTCTGCCCATCTGTCCCAAGGCTCTCTGTCAGTCACTGTTTGTTTGGGTGAATTTCTCCCCAGCTACCTGGGAGATTTCTTGAGCTGCATGGACTCTGAGCATGCTCTGAGCTCTTGCCCAGGGACACTGTTGGGTGTTGGGGTCTCTGTGGCTGTCAGCTGAGCAGGTCTCACAACCACACGGGGGCGAGGGCACGGCCAGCCCGGCAGCAGCTCTGCCCGGGCGCAGCGCCCGGCCGAACCTGCCGCTTAAAAATAGCCTGGACAGAGGCTGAGAGATGAAAGCAGCCCACAGCGTGTCCACCAAACACAAACCCTTTAATGAAGCCAAGGGACTGGGGCTGGACCAACAGCTCTGTGAGCAGAGGGAGATCCAGTAGCCAGTGTCACTATGAATAGAGCTCTTGTGGAGAGGCTTACGTGCAATTTGCAGAAGCAGGGAGGCCGTGCGAGGCAAAACAACATTCAATGAGATCTTTTTAAAAGCTCTACTTTCTCAGCCCACATTTAACATTGCAACTGCTGTGAATTCAATCCCACCAGAGCCAAACTCCTTCCATTAAAGAAGCACAGAGAGGCAAGGGAGAGACAAACTTGTTTGGCTGGATTTTCAGGTAAATTTAGGCTTCTCCATGAGCTTTTTTTTCCCTGGCTCTGGGTAGCAGTGGGAAGCAGATAATTTAACACCTCACAGCCTCATGGCAGTATCAGAGTTTTGGCTGGCAGCAGTGCTGTGGATAACTCAGAGAATAAACCTCCATTTCTAGGTATTGGGGTTGGACTCGATGATCTTCAGAGGTCCCTTCCCACCCCTAACATCCTGTGATCCTGTACTGAAGAAGCAGCCACCTCTGTCATAAACACCCCACAGCTGTGGTTCAGAGTGGGGTGCTCTACAGAGCAGAAAGGTGGCAGAAGGGCTGTGAGGGAGTTGCCACCTGTGGGGTTCCAGGCTGTCTTACCCACACACCAACAGCCCCCTACAACAGCATGGTGAGAGGAGAGAGAGAGGGAGAGGGAGAGGGAGAGGGAGAGGGAGAGGGAGAGGGAGAGGGAGAGGGAGAGGGAGAGGGAGAGGGAGAGGAGAGGGAGGGAGAGGGAGAGGGAGAGGGAGAGGAGAGAGGGAGAGGGAGAGGGAGAGCCTTCCCTTCTGGAGAAGAGACTGCTCCAAGGAGACCTAATTGTGACCTTTCAGTATCTGAAGGGGGCTACAAGAAAGCTGGGGAGGGACATTTTAGGGTGTCAGGTAATGACAGAACTGGGGGAATGGAGCAATGGGTAGATTCAGATTGGATGTTAGGAAGAAGTTGTTCCCCATGAGGGTGGTGAGAGCCTGGCACAGGTTGCCCAGGGAGGTGGTGGAAGCCTCATCCCTGGAGGTGTTTGCAGCCAGGCTGGAGGTGGCTGTGAGCAACCTGCTGTAGTGTGAGGTGTCCCTGGCCATGGCAGGGGGTTGGAACTGGCTGAGCCTTGAGGTCCCTTCCAACCCTGACACTTCTGTGATCCTGTAAGGAGAGGGGGAAATCTTTCAGTTGGAAGGGCCCTACAATGATCATCTAGTCCAGCTGCCTGAAAGGAACAACTACTCCATGTGTTTAGCTCTGCCAGGGCAGTGCAAAGCACCACTTCAGTATCTCAAGTGAATTCCTTGAGAAGCCTTTAATAACAGGCAATGTGTTAGTTCAGTAAGATGATGTCTACATTTTCCAGTGAATCCAATTAAACTGCTGGATGTTAGGCTGAGCTTCTTTACTGTAAGGGTCACAGAGCACTGCAACAGGCTCCCCAGAGAGGTTGTGGAGTCTCCTTCTCTGGAGACTTTCAAGGCCTGTCTGGATGTGTTCCTCTGTGACCTGAGCTGGATTGTATGGTCCTGCTCTGGCAGGGGGTTGGACTTGATAATCTCTTCGGGTCCCTTCCAACCCCTGACATCCTGTGACCCTGTGAAATGTCAGAGGTGTTTGACACAGGCTTGAATCCAACACTGGGCACAGCTGAGGCTCTGGGCTCCTCACACTCTTGGGCTCATCTCTAACATGCAGTTTTTCCAGCTTCTCAAAAAACCCCACAAAAGGCCAAAACACTGAACCATGAACCTCATTATTCTTCTTTTCACTGCTAGAGAAACTCATCTGAGAAGTGCCCACAGCCCTTCTATTGCAGCCTTTGGTGATTAACTCAGCCCTGGAGGCAGCAGAGGACCGAGTCAGATATTCGTCTTCTTTTCCCCTAATCTACTTACTCTCTCAAATGAAGGATCTGTGGTGGCTGACATTAAGTTTTTAAGGGGCTGTTCTTGCTGCTTTCTCTGTGGCCCTGCTCCTACATACTGTCACACAGTGAATCTCTGTGCCTCCTGTTGCTGAGGAGCTCAGTAACCTGATCTTTCGTGTTCCTGATCACTTCCCTCTTAGAAACCAGGCAGAGGCAGCAGTGTCAAGGTCTGTTTGCTTGCCTGTGTTTGGAGTTTGAGTGGTTGATTGCTTGGAATCAGCACCTCGGATGCTCAACAGGAGGTTGTGAGTGCAACAAAGCTGGGGAGGGGTCTGGAGCACAGCCCTGTGGGGAGAGGCTGAGGGAGCTGGGGTTGCTTAGCCTGGAGAAGCGGAGGCTCAGGGGAGACCTTCTTGCTCTCTACAACTCCCTGAAGGGATGTTGTAGCCAGGTGGGGGCTGGTCTCTTCTCCCAGACAACCTGTGACAGAACAAGAGGACACAGTCTCAAGCTGTGCCAGGGGAGGTTTAGGCTGGATGTTAGGAAGAAGTTCTTCCCAGCAAGAGAGATTTGCCTTTGGAATGTGCTGCCCAGGGAGGTGGTGGAGTGACCATCCCTGGAGGTGTTTAGGAAGAGACTGGATGGGGTGCTTGGTGCCATGGTTCAGTTGATCAGATGGTGTTGGGTGATAGGTTGGACTCGATGATCTCAAAGGTCTTTTCCAACCTGGTTAATTCTATTCTATTCTATGGAGACCTGAAAGCAGAAGCTGAGTACCTAAGGTCAGCTCTTTTGTCAGTGTGGGTCCTCCAAACTGTGATGGACATTTTAAACTCCCCCAGGAATGTTTGTGGGGTGTCTTCTGAGTGGGTTTGTCCTTGCATTAGAAACAGATGCTCCAGCTATAGCTACTTGTGCTGCTGTGATGGAGGGTCCTGGACCTGCCAGTGTGTGCCTATATTACAGGGTAGTGCTGTGCAGTGGCTTGAGCTGCTGCTGAAGAGGCAGCAAGAGGCAGCCCACCCTGTGCTAATTAACTCTGCTGAGAAACAGATCCTGCCAGCCAGGGAGGACCAGCCTGCTGACAGCCCTGCTGTGTTCCAGGACTGAGAGACTTTGTTCAGCTCAGGTGTTCCTGCACCAAGCAGGGTGGGTTGAGCTGCCAGGGAGCTGCAGGCACCATTCGAGCTCTCACAGAAAGTCGGGTCACAGAAAGCAAATCCATTTGCTCCTGCAGACCTGAGGCAGATCCCTAACGCCCTGAATGTGCTGGATGTTACCATGGACAGCATTGCTTCTCCCTGCTTTGCCCCTTGTTGCTTTTATAGCAGTGGTGCTGAGGGCAGGGAGCAAAAATTGGGTGGTCAGATAAGGGAGCTACTCTGAATGTACGGGAGAGAGAGCAGTGGTGGCCAAGTCCAGGTGCAGTGCCTTTTGCTGCCTACCTGGAGCTCCAGCAGAGTCCTGCCCAAGCCACCTTCTGCTCTAATACCTTTAAAGAATGAAAAATAGCCCCAAACTGTAAATAGGGGAATAAACATTCCCACAAGCCATCTGGTGTTAATTTACACTTGAACCAATTCATTTTAATCCAAACCCAGCAGAGCAGTTTCCAGTCCTGGAAGACCATTGAATATTACACTTGATATCCCAAGGAAAATAAAAAGGGGGAGGGGGAAAGGATTGCAGGGCACAGTTTTTCCCCAACTGTTTTATTTCACCAAACAGCATTTAGTGCTTTGCCAAGTTCTGCCTCTGAGGGTCACTGCAAATGTGTTCTCCTCCTGCTTTTCATAGAATGCTGGAAAAAGGAGCTTGTGGTTTGGGTAACTCCTGAACTATCCTTGCAATTTTAAGCTTGGAGGCTTCTCTTCTTCAGAGCACACTTGGAGCTTGCTCTCACCTCCCCCTAAACAACCTGTGCAGTGCTGCCACAGCAGATTGTTACCTGGAACGATGTGAATTGTTTCTCTCGGAAGCCAGAGCAAACAAAGCAGCCAGATTCTTTGGCATCAGTAGCTGGAGAGGCTGCTTGTGGCAGGCTGGCACCAGGGGCAGCTTTAAGTATGAAACCTTCTGCTATGTTGCTTCCTATCTGTAGCTTCTGGTACTCAGGGTGATCACTTCTGTGCTTGTGGTAATGGGATCCAGTCGGATAACTGCCGAGGAGAACACACAGACAAAGCAAAGAGCTTGCCCAAATTGCTCTTGCCCTGGAAGTTCCTCACTCGTCAGGTGGTGACTGCTCCCTCTCCCTGCTGGTCCAACCCACCGCAGACAGCCCCGGGCCGCACGTCCCTGTAATTTATCATCTCTGAGATGAGCATTTTCGCTCAGGGCTATGGGACGTGTCCAGGACAGCGGTCGGGGGCTGTGCTCGGGCTGACACGTTTTGAAGAGCCGCACAGCAAGAGACGCAGCCATCCGCGGGGTGAAATCCCAGCGCAGCTCCCTGCTGAGCTGGCAGCCACCGAGGCGGCTCCAGAAAAAAGGTGCCGGGCATTGCTCAGCTCCGCACGGACAAGGCAGACTGCACAAGGCAGTTACAGCTATATTGGAAAAGAGCAAATAGACTTTGCCTGATTTATGTCATCATTTACTCTCCCTCCCCCCACGCCCGATGTCGAGGAAAGACCTTGGTAGGAAGCAGTGATGTTATGCAGCTGGCTGCGAGCACTGCTGGGCT
This sequence comes from Picus viridis, assembly GCA_033816785.1. Classification (NCBI taxonomy): domain Eukaryota; kingdom Metazoa; phylum Chordata; class Aves; order Piciformes; family Picidae; genus Picus; species Picus viridis. The sequence continues at coordinate 21,213,080 of CM066580.1, read as the reverse complement.
CAGTGTCTTTTGCCCTGTCTGATTCCTTGCAGCTGCTCAGGGTTAGTTAATTATCTCCTTAAAAGAGCAGTTTCTATTTTTCCAGGATGACTAGGAGGCTGATGGAAACGGGCAAGAGAGCAGAAACCCAAATATTTAGGCAGAGCCGTGAAAAGCTTCCCGTAGCTGACACCGCAGCTGCAGCTCACGCCAAACGCCCTCTGTTTGCTTTCTGGGTGATACCTTTTTCTTAAGGGATAAAGGTGCTGGGAACAGCTTGAAGTGATCATCACCCTGCCCTTGTGCAGCCTCGCTCACACCTCGGCGTGGAGCCGCGTTGAAAAGCAGCCCCGGAGCGGCTCCTGGTAGGTTGTTGCTGTCCCGGTGTTGGGTGAAGTGTTACTCTGTGTTACTGCCGCCTTGGTCCCTGCTGGAGCTGTGTAACATCACTGCAATGCTGGGTCCAGTCCTGAACTTCTCACTTCAAGAGAGGCAGGGGAACTGCTGGAGGAGGTCCAGCAGAGGCTGAGGGTCCTGGAGCATCTTTGTGATGAGGAAAGGCTGAGAACCCTGGGGCTGTTTAGCCTGGAGAAGAACACCCCCAGAGAGGATCTGCTCAATGCTTAGGGGCAAGAGTCAAGAAGATGAGGCCAGACTCTTTTCAGTGGTGCCCAGCAGCAGGACAAGAGGCAACAGGCACAAACTGGAATCCAGGAGGTTCCATCTGAACACTTCTGTGCTGGAGCCCTGGAGCAGGCAGCCCACAGAGACTGTGGAGTCTGCTTCTCCGGAGAGATTCCAAACCCACCTGGCCACAGCCCTGGGCAGCCTGCTGTGGGTAACCCTGCTGTAGCAGATGGGTTGGACTAGATGATCCCCAGGGGTCCCTCCTAACCTCCACCCTGCTGGGATTCTGTGAGCCTGTGAAAGGGTCCTCACAGACGGGGCAGAGCCACGCCAGAGCCCAGCACGTCGTCTGAGACAAGAGACAACTTTCTAGGGGTAGAAAACTCAGCCTGGGTGGCTGTAAGGCTTTCTTTACTCTGTGATTGTGGCCCAGGGCTGGGGGTGCTTCATGCAGCCTTTGCCAGCGCTGGAGCCCTCACCGCCAGCATGGTGAGTGGTGTGGGACCTGAGCATGTGGCAGCACAGCTCGTGCACCCAGGGTTTCAAACACATCTATGCCGTTGTTGCTGGAAACTGTGAAACAAAGCTTTGTGTCACTTGATCTTTCCCTTTCCTTTAACCTTCTTAACTAATAATAGGCACATGTAAGTGATTAACGTGACCTCCTGTGACTGATTCTTGTTGTTTGTGCAATCCAACATGAGCTTTATCTTCCAAGCCTGAGCTGGACATGTTTGGCATTTCCTGCGTGAGGGACTTTGCCAGCCCAGCGGGACAGTGCTGGGCCCTGCTGCTGTCACACCCCTGGGCTCACTGTTGGAGGCCATCACTGACATTACTCTGACAGTAAATGACTTTTTAAAGATGTGGGTTTATAATCAAGAGAAGTTCATTCCTTGCCTGTGCTATACACATGCAGCTCTGGACAACCTGATCCAAGGGGAGGATGGCCCTGCTGACTGCAGAAGGAGTTGGACTAAGTGACCTTTGGAGGTCCCTTCCAACCCAGACCTTTGATTCTGTGATTCTTTGCGTCTCCTCCTTTTCATTAACAGTGATGCCTGACAGCAGCTGAGGTGGGTTTTGACTCCACCATGCTCTCCTGAAGAAGAGGAGGCTCAGGGGAGACCTTCTTGCTGTCTACAACTCCCTGAAGGGAGGTTGTAGCCAGGTGGGGGTTGGTCTCTTCTCCCAGGCACCCAGCACCAGAACAAGAGGACACAGTCTCAAGCTGTGCCAGGGGAGGTTCAGGCTGGATGTTAGGAAGAAGTTCTTCCCAGCAAGAGAGATTGACCATTGGAATGTGCTGCCCAGGGAGGTGGTGGAGTCACCATCCCTGGAGGTGTTTAGGAAGAGCCTGGATGGGGTGCTTGGTGCCATGGTTTAGTTGATTAGATGGTGCTGGGTGATAGGTAGGACTCAAAGACCTCAAAGGTCTTTTCCAACCTGGTTAATTCTAAATTCTAATTTGTGACACCCTCATGTCCCTGCCATTCCTCAGCAAATCTGGATGGAGCCATGGCAGATGCCCAAACTGAAGGCAGAGAGGTAACCAATTCAAACCTTAGCAAACACTTTCCACACCCCTAAAGGAATCTTGGTTTCCTCGAAAAACACTTCAGGAAAGCAGGCTCTGGGATCCACATTCTGTCCAGCTGGCAAGCAGCTCACAGAGCCATCCAAAACATTGTTTTGCAAGCATGCTATTGACAACAGCAACCAGTTAGTACTTGGAGTGTGTTAACAAATAATGCAGATAGTGCAAAAAAACAGTGCTCTGGTGAGACCTCACCTGGAGCTCTGTGTCCAGCTCTGGAGCCTCTATTACAGGAAGGGTCTGGAGGTGCTGGAAGGTGTCCAGAGAAGGGCCACAAGGATGAGCAGAGGGCTGGAGCTGCTCTGCCATGAGGACAGATTGGGAGAGTTGGGGTTGTGCAGTCTGGAGAGGAGAAGGCTCTGAGGAGACCTTCTTGTGGCATTCTAGTATCTGAAGGGGGCTCCAAGAAAGCTGGGGAGGGACTTTTCAGGGTGTCAGGGAGGGATAGGACTGGGGGGAATGGAACAAAACTATAAATGGGTAGATTCAGATTGGATGTGAGGGAGAAGTTCTTCCCCTTGAGGGTGGTGAGAGCCTGGCACACGTTGCCCAGGGAGGTGGTGGAAGCCTCCTGCCTGGAGGTTTTTGCAGCCAGGCTGGATGTGGCTGTGAGCAACCTGCTGTGGTGTGAAGTGTCCCTGGCCGTGGCAGGGGGTTTGGAACTGGCTGATCCTTGAGGTCCCTTCCAACCCTGACAATCCTGCGATTCTATGATCTATTTCATGAGAGTAAGGGAAATCAACATTGAAAGTGTGCAGGTCTGAAAATGGGGAGAGATGCTGTTCAGGTGAGTTCCACCCAGACTTCTCGTCTTGAACCATGAACTGAAGGGGCACTGCTGCACTGCCATGGGCAGCCTTGGTGTGAAGAGGAGCTGAGGTTCATGTGCCTGCTTTCTCCCAGCTCTGGGCATGGAACAAACCCAAGCTTTATGGCATGGCCAGTTCCAGAGGCTGCATGTGAGCCACCCACTGCTTGGCTGACTCCCCCTTGGCTACTTTCCATGCACAGTTTCATAGAAGCCCAGAATGGTTTGGGCTGAAAGGACTTTTAAAAGGTCATCCAGTCCAAACCCCCTGTGATCAGCAGAGATATCTGCAACTAGAGCAGGCTGCTCAGAGCTCCAGACAGCCTGGCCTGGAATGGTTCCAGGGATGGGGCATCCACCACCTGTCTGAGCAACCTGGGACAGTGTCCCTCAGCATGAAGAATTTATTCTTTCTGTCTGATTTAAATCTCTCCTTTAGTTTCAAACCCTCACTCCTTGTCCAGTCACCACAGCCCCTGCTAACAAATCTGTCCCCAGCTTTCTTGCTGAAGTACTGAAAGGCCACAATGAGGTCTCCCTGGAGCCTTCTCTTCTCCAGGCTGAGCAAGCCCAACTCTCTCAGCCTGGCCTCAGAGCAGAGGGGTTCCAGCCCTCAGATCATTTTGGTGGCCTCCTCTGGCCCTGCTCCGACAGGTCCATTGTCTTTCCTTTCCCTTGAGATGTCTTTTTGACCAGCCTTGACCTAAACCACCTCTGTTTTTCAAGGCAGACTGGGGCTAAGCAGAGGCCCTGTGCATTCTGGTGGCACTGTTGGATCTCCTTGAGGTTGTTTGCATAACTTTCTACGTGCTCTTTCCATTCTAAGTGCTTTGTTTTGCTCTTCGTTTGGATAATACTGTGAAGTGTTGATCCATGATGTGGTTTCCTGCAGCCTCTTAAGAGGTACAAGGTAATGAAAACTATAAATGCTGTTGGGTTTAGGGTTTGTTTTTTCTTTTTCCCTCTGAAATGAGTGTCTAGGGGGAAAAAAACACCCTGCTGGTTTTATGCTGTCTAGGAGAAGGGTTGGTTCTAGGTCTGTAAAAACTCAGCATGGATGCAAGGATGGATAACCTAGGTCCTGCTGGAGCAGGCAACTCCTGCAAATGTAGCAGAAATGTGGTAGTCTGCAGGGACAGTCAGTGACAAATGGACCAGAATGTCAACTATTTGGTTTATCTTTGTCTGTGACTTGTGGCTGGAAGTCTGGAAGCTCTTGGGTGTTCCCCAAATCCCTCTGATAACCTATGGGAAGAGCATCACTGAGTGCTGGGGAGCTGGAGAAGACCCACTAAGAGGGAAAATCATTTTGGTGGCTTCCTATGGACCTGCTCCAGCAGGCCCATGGCTTTTCTTTCCCTTGAGATGTCTCTTTGACCAAGCTTGCCTAAACCACTTCTGTCTGTTAAGGCAGACTGGGGCTAAGCAGAGGCCCTGTGCATTCTGATGGCATTGTTGGATCTGTGGCCAAAACTAAATGCCTAGACTAGTCCTGTGCTGGCAAAATTGAGATGGTTGTAGTTTTCTTTCTCATTTCTGTGCCCCTGGGACGGTAGCAAGCAGCTGACAGTTCACAGTCCCTTAACAAAAAAGGGCAGAGAAGGGCTAACAGAGGTTAAAGCACAGGGATCTCCAACACACTCATGAGTACCACAGGCCATCACATCGGTCCTCTTGCCCTGTTCTGAGCTCTCCAGGTTGTGGACAGCCACATTTCTTTGCTGTTGGGCTCCAGGCACATCTTAGCACTGCCTCCCCAGGGCTGTGGTGTGGGTTCTCCCCTGGGGCTACATCTGCTAAGACATACAAGGAAATCTGTCAGGCTCCATCACATGGGAAAAAGGAGTCACAGAGCTTCTCAGCCTTACAGAGGGCCACAGCTCAAGTAGGCAGCTACTCTGGTCTGCAAGGACAAACAGCATCTCCCTACCAAACAGCTCCTCTTCCTGTCTGTTGCACCACAAAACCCATGCTGAAGAAACACCTGGTGCTCCAGGGGTTGGGTTTGCAGGTTGTCAGAAGAGGAGAGTGAGAGTTTTGACATGCAGGCAGCACACGGCGGCAGCAGGCAGCACACGGCGGCAGCAGGCAGCACACGGCGGCAGCAGGCAGCACACGGCGGCAGCAGGCAGCACACGGCGGCAGCAGGCAGCACACGGCGGCAGCAGGCAGCACACGGCGGCAGCAGGCAGCTCACTGCACCTTGCGGGTTAAAATCTTGGTGCAAAATAATCTTCAGCGTGTGCTGAAGTTGTGCTTGGGTTTGGAAACAACAACGAGTGGCAGGGAGAAGCACTCTGGAAAAAAACAAGCAGCACATTCGGAGCAGTTGCAGTTTCATAGCAGGAAGGGCATGGTGGTGGCAGAAGCACCAGCTTGAACTGTCTGTGTCCAGAGAACAGAGACCATGGGGTGATGTGAGCTCCCTTCTGACACCTCCCTTCCCACCCAGGTGTCCCTATGGTGCCCAGTTCAACTGACCAGGGAAGTGGCTTTCTGCTCCTCTTAGCCAAACTTAGCCCCATTATGGCATGGTCATGGGTGGGAAACCACAAAGCATAGGTGAGACTGGAGATGTGCAGATATTCCCCTAAGGCCCTGCTGGGTCCCGCAGGGGTCCTGCAGCCTGAGCCCTCATTCATGTTGTGCAGGGCAGTGTAGGGAAGATGGAGCCAGGCTCTGCTCAGGGATGTCCAGCAACAGGACCAGGGGCAGTGGGTGCAAGCTGGAGCAGAGGAGGTGCCACAGGAACATAAAGGAACTTTTCCACTGTGAGGCTGCTGGAGCCCTGGAGCAGGCTGCCCAGGGAGGCTGTGGAGTCTCCTCCCCTGGAGGCATTCAGGACCTGTCTGGATGTGTTCCTGTGTGACCTGCTCTGGCAGAGGGGGTTGGACTGGATGATTTCTGAGGTCCTTTCCAATCCCTAGCATTCTGGGGTTCTGTGACTGCTGGTGGTCTCCAGGAGCACACTGTCAATGGCAGAGAGCTCTGGCCTCACCATTTGGGCTTCTCCACGTGGTCTGCCCTTGCCTAGGAGGTGCAAAAGCCTTTGGTATGCTTTGGGAGCTTTGCTTTGAGTGGTCTTTTCTAAGGCAGATCCATGGCTCATTTCCTCTGCCAGCTGGAGATATTTGTGAGCCACAAATATCCTTCTCCTACATAACAAAACAAACCCCCCACTTAACCAGCAGTGCAATGGCTTGTCCTTGCTCTGAGCAGGGCTTGGACTCTCTGGAACGAAGTCATCAAGTATTCTGGAAACTCATTTGGTTTCCAAACACATGCAGGGGCACAGAGTTCAGCTTTCCCCCTCTTTTTCATTGTCTTTAAGCTCCTTTTCGTTGTGTGCAGAGCACACCTGAGGTGAACTGTGCACTCAGCACACATTAGGAGCAGATTCTGCAGGGAAACTGATTTTTGTCTTGGGGGGTGGGGGAGTTGATTTTGTTGGTGTTTTGTTGCTTGGTTTGTTGTTCCCCCCCCCTAAACTCTGGCTTTAAATGGAGCTTTCCATCATTCTCAAGGTCATTGTTAAATATTTTAAATAGTTGGTAAGATGCCAGACTATTTTCCTTGCCTGGATTTCTCCCCTCGGAGAGCTGCTGCAGACAATGCAGTGTGGCATCTGGGTTTGTATCAAAGGGGAAGCCACCAGCACAAGTGGGTTTGTAGCTCAGAGTCTTGACTGAAGTTTTCTGGGCTCCCCAGTTTGAGAGACAGGGAACTACCGGGGAGAGTCCAGTGGAGGCTACAAAGATGCTGAGGGGCCTGGAGCATCACTGTGAGGAGGAAAGGCTGAGAGCCCTGGGGCTGTTGAGCCTGGAGAAGAGCAGCCTGAGAGGGGATCTGATCAACAGCTAAAGGACAATGGTCAAGAGGGTGGGGCCAGACTCTTTTCAGTGGTGCCCAGTGACAGGACAAGGGGCAATGGGCACAAACCTGAACCCAGGAGGTTCTATCTGAAGACTAGTCAGAACTTCTTTCCTGTGAGAGTGCCACAGCCCTGTTCCAGGCTGCTCGGAGAGGTTGTGGAGTGTCCTTCTCTGCAGAGATTCCAAACCCACCTGGACATTGCAGTCCTGGGCAGCCTGTTGTGGGTGCCCCTGCTTCAGCAGGGGGTTGACAAGATGATCTCCACAGGTTCTGTGTGAGATGCAGTAAGTTTTATCTCCTTCAAAGCCCCAACTTTGATTTCTGACACTGATACTCTGAAGTCTCTGGAAAGAATTGGGCCTTGATCCCTGTTACAAATCTGCAGGCTGGGCTGGGCTTCGTTTCCCTTCACTCACCCCTGAGTGCCTGGGCTGGGCTTTAGCAGGGGACGTGCCCCCAGCTGGTCAGCTGCTGGCTGTGGGAGTGTGGCACTGCGGGTGCCGAGGTGGCTGCTCCACTCCCCACTGTGGCACTGAGGGAAGGACACTGAGGTGGCCTTGCAGGACATGGTGTGGTTCAGACACCCAGGGGGCACACAGAGTGGTCTCTGGCAGTGGAAATGAAAAGGCAGCATGGAGGTGTCTGTGCATAATTTAATTAGCAGCAGCAATGACCTTGAAGGCTTTGATGAAGAAGATTATGAAAGGCATTTTACTTTGCAGAGGAAACAAAGCACTTATTTTGTAGCTAGATAATCCTTCCTTTCCCCCTCCCTTTTGTTGCCCTTTTTTCCCCCTCCTTCAAGGGAAGGAGAGAGTAGAAGTGGTGATTAATTTCTTCTTTCATTTCCTTGCTTTTAATGAAAACTCAGGTAGACCATAACTCAAGCAAGCACATCCCATGGAGTGTTGCCCTTTCCTGTTCAGATGCTCCTCCTCTAGCTCGACAATGACTTTTAAAGATGGAAATTAAGATTCTTGGGGGGAGGGGGAAGGGGAAGAAGCAAGAAGCAGTACAACCTTAATCCAGCCTTAACCTTTTCAACCTCTCGGCTTCAGCTGTTCCAAGTGCATTCACCTGATGCGTTTGTGTGACAATGTTGTTTGGAGGCAGCATATTGGGGCTCCCTGGATGTTATCTTGCAGGAAGATCAACATTTCTAAGCATCTCTTTCTGCCACCAGTAAATAGTGCAAGGGAGATGATGAGCTGCACGAGATTGATCAGATAGTTGCATGGAGCCATCAGCCAGCCCCAGGGGGAAGCTGGAGTGATGCCTTTTCAGGGCTCTCTGCGGTCCCGGCTGTTGGCAGGGCTGCAAAGTGGCGCAGCCTGAGCAAAGAGGCAGAGAGGATGGTGCCTGCAAACCCGGCCAGCTGCAAACCTGGCTGCTGTGACCAGCAAAGCAGAGATGGTGCTTGAGGAGCACATCTCTGGGGAGGGTATTTCTTGGTGATCTCTTTTCTGGCCCACTCTGTGTTTTCTTTCTGCAGCTGCTTCCCACATCTGCTTTTCATCTCTGCTCTTTAGCCATGTAGGTATTCAAAACTGCCTTTTTCCCCCCTTCCAGCTGCTTTGTATGTCTCCTGTCTTGTCAATGAAACAGGCAGCTAGTTGAATTCCAAAATAGTTTTGAAACAGGCTAGTGCTTCTTTGACATGCAAGTAATTAAAGGGGTGATGTCAGCTGCCTTCACATAAAGGAAGATGAGGAAAAGTCCTCACAGGGCTGGAGCACCTCTGCTGTGAGGACAGGTTGGGAGAGTTGGAGTTGTTCAGCCTGGAGAAGAGAAGGCTCCAGGGAAACCTTATTGTGGCCTTTCAGTACCTGAAGGGGGCCTAGAAAAAAATGGGGAGAGGGTTTTTAGCAGGGCCTGTTGTGCTGGGACAAGAGGTGATGGTTTGAAACAAAAAGAGGGTGATTTAGTCTAGAGAGAAGGAAGAATGTTTTTTATGCTGAGGATGATGGAACTCAGGCTGCCCAGAGAGGTGGTGGATGCCCCATCCCTGGGAACATTCCAGGTGAGGTTGGTTTGGGCTCTGAGCAACCTGATCTAGTTGAAGATGAACCTGCTCACTGCAAGGGGTTGGACTAGAGGACCTTTAAAGGTTCAGTCCCACCTCCACCATTCTATGGTTTTATCAAATAGCAAGAGGAGCCTGAAATTCGCCATGAATCTGAAGCAAGGCTGAGCTCATTCTGTGGTTTCAAGCTGAGATCACAGAAGCACTCAGGTTGGAAAAGACCCTCGGGATCACCAAGTCCAACCCATAACCCTACTCTACAAGGTTCACCCCTAAAACCTTTTCCCGCCTTTCTACCTGGTGGCTTTCAAAGTGCTTTCTCAGCCTCCAACATCTCCCTTCTTCGCTTGGGGCATTTAGGAGCTAAGCTGTGGTTCAGCCTTTCAGCCCAGGATCCTCCTCAAGAGTATTTGGCTTGCTGGGTGAGCAGCTTCTTTTGGTTAAGCATCCAGCAGCAGCTGATTCTTTGGCTTTTGCCATGGGTGGGCATGAGAACACTGTTGAGCAGCACAGCTGCCCTGTGGCACGGGTCTTGGCAGCTCTGCTTCACGCAGCCCTGAGCAGGGGCTCTGCACGCGCGAGGAGGCTGTGTTGAAGCAGCTCTTCCGTACCAGTTTCAGCCTGCAATCGTCTCTCCTCCTCTCCTCCTCCCCAATAACTGTGCTGCTGCTGCTTGTGGGTAAAGGAGGCCACAGCTCTGAGGCATTTCTCAAAAAGCAAATACAACTTTTGACCTCAGCAAGGAGAAGAGTTTTGCCTGGACCGAAGGTCAGCAGCTCCACAAGCCACAGGGGCCAGAGACACCGATGTCTCCTCCCTCTGATCCTCACTGCAGCCTCCTTGGAGAGCAGCCCTGTTTCTCCCCAGAAAATGCCCCTCTTTTGGATGGTGCTTTTTGTTTCCCCTATTCTTTGTTATTTATCTCCTTGGACAAAGCTTGCTCTCTGAATAACTCCCCTCCAGGCTGCAGTTCCTCTGCATTTCTGAGCTTCTCTTGCACCTTGAATCAGCCATGGAACAGCCAAGTCTGCATGTTCTCACACTGAGGGTAGCTGCTAAGCTCCAGGACTGACTTTTATTAGGCAGAAAGCACTTCCACACTCAGGTGGAGCAGGCAGAAGCATAACTAACCCTTCCAGTCTGGGAGGCGGAGAGGAGAGGAGAGTGGAGCAGAAGGGAGGGGAGGGAGAGAAGAGGGGGAGGACACAAGTCATAGCTCTGTCTGATGTCATAGGAGTTTTCAAGGAGAGATGCACAGAGCAAAACTGGGGCCACATGGGATCTGCAAGCCCTGGAGGTCCCAAAGGCAGCCCCTGCAGTAGAGCAGCACTGAGGTCAGTGCTGGATTCATATGCAGCATTTCTCTTTTGTAGGCAAAGGAACATCTGATGTGTCTGTAGAGCTGAAAGTGTGAACGATGGTAAAGTGTCTGCTTTTAGTGTGACCTCTTAACCTGGGGGGTTTGTCTGTTCTGGGGTGGATTCCAGCAAGCCACTGTGCTGCTGTTTACAAGGCAAATGCCTCTTTTCTGTGTGCTCAGGGCCGCAGCATGTTACAAGCCCTATGAGAAGAGGCTGAGGGAGCTGGGGTTGCTTAGCCTGGAGAAGAGGAGGCTCAGGGGAGACCTTATTGCTGTCTACAACTACCTGAAGGGAGGTTGTAGCCAGGTGGGGGTTGGTTTCTTCTCCCAGGCAAGCAGCACCAGAACAAGAGGACACAGTCTCAAGCTGTGCCAGGGGAGGTTTAGGCTGGATGTGAGGAAAAAGTTCTTCACAGAGAGAGAGATTGGCCATTGGAATGTGCTGCCCAGGGAGGTGGTGGAGTCACTGTCCCTGGAGGTGTTCAAGAGGGGACTGGATGTGGCACTTGGAGCCATGGTTTAGTTAGTCATGAGGTGTTGGGTGATAGGTTGGACTTGATGATCTCTCAGGTCTTTTCCAACCTTATTGATTCTATGATTTGAATAATGGACATGCATCTGTTTTGAGTTCTAAACCATCGAGGTGCTTGATTCCTCTGCCTAAAATGAGCTGCAGGGAGCTGTATGAGCAGCAGCCAAAGCTTGGGTAATCGGTTCTAAACGTCAGGAAGGCTTTAGCCCACCCTGGGGATTCATCTGTGAGCTGGCAGACAGACAAACCACTCTTCCAGAAGGGTGCTAGCTCCCCACCGTGGCAACAAGCACAATTTTAGCTCAGCCATGGTGGAGGCTGAAGCAGGGTGGAAAGGGGGTGAATGACTCACGGCTGCTAGCCATGGGGTGCTGGCACCCCCAGCCCCTGCGAGCTCCATCACCCCTTCAGCAGCTGCTCTCCCAGGAGCTGTTCCAGCAAAAGAAGAGAGTAAATCACAGTTCCTGTGAGATGCAGGCAGGGCCCCACACTTCCAGTGGTCTGTAAAGAGGCTTCTGTGTGCCTGGTGAGGGATCAGAGCCAGGCGCAGCAGTCCATCCAGCTCCGCAGTGAAGCTCCGCAGCAGACTCGGAGAAAAGCCAAAACCAATATGTTTGTGAAATCAAAGCCTCACAAACACACTTGATTTACACTGCTGACACTGGAAGGAGCAACAGATGCTCCTGGTTTGGGTGCCTGTCCAGCTGAATTTCAGGAAAACGTGGGGATCAGGAGGAGGAAGAGAAAGGACTCGAAATGCACAGCCGGCACAGCTCCACTTGTGCAGATTGCAGGTCAGGGTTTGTAGCATGAAATGCAGCAGTAGAAATCCTCCTCAGAGTGCTGGTAGGGTTAGAGTGCCTGTATCTCACAGGCACCTCGCTGCAGAGTGCCACCAGCTCCCCCATCTCTGACCAGCCTTGGCTTGGATGCCCTCATGCCTGCAGCAGGTCAGTCCTGCACAGCTCTGAGCAGCACTTGCCTGGTTTTCCTTCCTGATGTGCTGCAGTGAGACGGTGAAACATTTGCTGTGGACTCTGCTGTTGCATTATTTCCTGTCTGCTTGGTTTAACACACACTCTACCCCCTGTGAAATGTCATCGAGTCACGGGCTGGTTTCAGTGGGAAGGGACCTCTGAAGCTCCTCTGGACAGCCACCTGCAGTCAGCAGGGACCTCTTCAACCACATCAGGTTGCTCAGAACCCTGTCCAGCCTGGCCTGAAATGTTTCAGGGGTGAGGCTTCTAGCACCTCTCTGGTTGGATCACCCTCCCTGGAGGTGTTTAACAGATGCAGAGATGTGGTGCTGAGGGACAGAGTTGAGTACCAGGCTTGGAAGAGTTAGAGGATGGCTGGAACTTGATGATGCAGAGAAGGGTAGATTTAGACTGGACATCAGGAAGAAGCTCTCTACGATGAGGGTGGTGGAACACTGGAACAGGTTGCCCGAGGAGGTAGTGGAGGCTGCATCCCTAGAGACGCTCAAGGTCAGGCTTGATGAATCTTTGAGCAGCCTGAGCTTGTTGCAGACATCCCTGCTTACTGCAGTAGTGGTGGACTAGATGGCCTCTAGAGGTCCCTTCCACCCCCATGCATTCCATGATTCTGTGATCTTAAAGGTCTTTTCCAACTGAAATCGACAAACACCAGACAATTCCTTCACCTCTTGTATCAAATGAGAAGCTGACAAGCTGAGAAGTGTGGGTGAGAGCTCGCCTCTGCTCTGATGGTTTATGGTTCTTCCTCATCCCTGCTGCATCCTCACAGCCTTGTGCTGAGCTCTGTGGGCACGGCCTCCTGGTGCCACATCTGTGGCTGCCATCTGCTTTTCTCCCTAGCCATGCTGTGGGAGGGATGTCCAGGGTGCCAGCAGGGCTGGGTCGTGCAGCTGCAATCCAGCACTTCAAGCTGTGGGGTGGCTTCCAAGTCCCAGCATCTTCTGATACCCTGTAAGCTCCTGTTGGATTGAAAGCCATGTGCCACAGAGGGAGCTTTGCCTGGCTGTGCCCTCACTGTGCACCCCTTGGGGCATGGGGTATGAGTAGGAGCTCTGATCTGAGCCCTGTTGCACGGAGTCACTGTCTGCACCCAGAGAACTGACTTCTTCAGATGCGAGTGCACTGCCTCTCTGCTATGGCAAACTGGCAGCTCCTGGCACCTCTGGGTGCCCCCAGCAGGGCCAGATCCTGAACCAGACGGTTGCAGAATGGGGCAGGACTCCTGGGGACATGCTGCTTCTGGTTGTCACCTGAAGGAGTGGCCAGAAAATTGTGAGGAGAGGATTCATACAACCCCGGTGTACAAACCACCTACAAACCAGTTGTGTGTGTTCCAGGGCCAATTATTTGCTCTGAGTTTAAACCCTGTGTGTGCCCACCCGCACCTCGAGCTGGGCTACCTGCTGCTGCCCCAGAGCAGTCTCCTTGGGTGAGCAAAGCTGGACAGGATGGTCCTGCCCTCCCTGTTGCATGTAGTGTTCATTAATCATGAGCACTCTAACCCCTGGGCTTTGTTTCCCCCTGCAAACGCTGCTGCTACTGAGCACCTCCCTCAGCACTCACATTCTGGGCTCGGTCGGCGTGGGTTTGGTTGTGTTGATGGCTTTGGCAGAAGGCTGTGAGCAGCAAGGAAGTTAACCACCCTCCCGGAGGTCGCCTTCGTGGCAGGAAAGAGGGATTTTCACTCCCTGTGGGAAAGCCGTTTGGAGCCCCGCCGCCTGCTTTCCCAGCAGAGGGCACGATGTGCAAAGGAGAGCGGCGGCTGCTCCCGCCTGCTGGGCCGGCAGAAAGGATGCAGCGCAGAGAAACAAGCCTGCAGAGCCGGAGCCCCCAAACGCAGGATGCTGCGGGGCTCCGTGTGCCCCTCAGTGCCCTGCAAAGGGTCTGGCTGGCCCTCGAGAGAAACCCCACACACACACACACACTGCTGATTCCTCCCAGCCCACAGCCAGAGCAGCCAAATCCCTTCTGCTCTTTGAGGAGCTCTTGGTTTCACTCTAAAACATCTTCAGAGTTGTTTCAAACTTAACTTGGAGAGTTTTCTCTGACCTGAAGAAAATGGAGCCAGCATCTGGTGGACAGAAAGCGAATGCTCCTCATTTTCCAGGGTGTTGAGGCACTGATGTCAAAGCAGCAGCAATTTCCAAACCAGTTCCTAGAATCATGGAGTGCTTTAGGTTAGAAGGAATCTTTAAATGTCATGCAGTCCAACTGGCCTGCAGTCAGCAGGGCCATCTGCAACCAGAGCCGGCTGCTCGGTGCCCTGGTCAAGCTCTCCTGCCAGGCGTGGGGCATCTACCACCTCTCTGGGCAGCCTGGACAGTGTCTTACTACCCTCAGTGTAAACCATTTCTTCCTTCTATCCAATCTAATTCTCCTCTCTTTTAGTTTAAACCCATCCCCCTAGTCCTGTCACAACAGGCTGTGTTGAAAACTCTGTCCCCATCTTCCTTACAGCTCCACTTCAAGTACTGGAAGGTCTCTCTGGAGCCTCCAATTATCCTCCCAAGCTGTCTTTTAGCAACCTGCTTTACTGCAGGGAGCTAACCCATCTCTTCAGTGTGCTGGTGTGGGTTGTGAGAGGCCTGCACTTAAGCCCTTTGTCTGGATTATCAGTACTTAATAAAGCAGATCTCTGAAAGGTGACCTACTTGTAGCAAAGCGCTTTCCTGTCTGACTTCTCAGAAACGGCTCCCTGGATTGTTATCAGCCTTGTGCTGCAAGGGGGTTCCCAGCACAGATGTGAGAAGGGTTCCTTTCTCTGCTTGAATGATGGAGGCAGACAGGCTGCTCAGCCTCAGCTGCCTGTTTGAGCTGCTCTGCTCATTCCCATCATCTGGAAATCTCCCCCTCTCTGCACCACCACGTAGCTATCTCCTAAGGCCTTTTCTTTCACCTTATTTCTGCTCACAGAGTACTGCTGCAGTGCTGTGATCCCTGACTGACACACACTTAAACCTTTGAAAGCTAAACTGATTTGCTCCCAAGAGGCAAAGTTTAAATTCATGGAATGATTTGGGGCTGCTCAGCCCCTTGGGGACTTACTTCGACCCTTCAGCTCTGCGTGGCAGGAGGAAGGGCTCCCCTCCACAGCACTCAAGGACTGAAACCACAAGCTGACCCTGGATCTGCAAGCTCCCTGGTGGCTTTCTGCTGACAGGGGAGAGCAACCACTTTCTGATTTGTCCATTTTTCTCATCCTGCTCAGGTGGTGTCCCATTTGTCCCCCTCAGCAGCCAGGCCAGCTTGCAATCATAGAATCAACCAGGTTGGAAAAGACCTCAGAGATCATCAAGTCCAACCTATTGCCTAATACCTAACACCTCCTGACAACTAAACCATGGTTCCAAGTGCCACATCCAAGCCTTTTTCAAACACCTCCAGGGATGGGAACTCCACCACCTCCCTGGGCAGCACCTCCCAAAGGCCAATTACTCTCTCTGGAAAGAACTTTGGTGTGCTGGTGGGCGCCAGGCTCAGCAGCCTTGCACAGGGACTGATTTAAAAGCTACATCAAGTTATTATCTATGAAAAATAACTTCCTGCTGAATCCACTTCTCCTCACTTCCTGTGATCCTCCTCAGAGATCAGTGTCCCCCATGTCCCCCCCCCCCCAGGCAAGAGAGCAGGAGGTGGTAACACCCACGGCATCCGCTTGTACACGTGCAGCTTGGTCCTGCTCCAGCATGGGACCTGGGATCCTGCTTTCCAGGCACGAGTCAATACCTGCAGTGCTTTGCTGGAGGTTGTCTTTTTTGTTACTCTGTGTGCTGCTTGAGCCAAGCCACAAATGAATGCATTAAGAAATAGATGGTCCTGAGGGCACGGGCACTTGCCAGGATAATTCCAGAGTGCCAGCATCATGGGGGCTGGAAGGGACCTCTGGAGATCATCGAGTCCAGTTCTGGGCCACTCAGTTTAGGAAAGATATTGAGCTGCTGGAAGGTGTCCAGAGAAGGGCAACAAAGCTGGGGAGGGGTCTGGAGCACAGCCCTGTGAGGAGAGGGTGAGGGAGCTGGGCTTGCTTAGCCTGGAGGAGGCCCAGGGGAGACCTTCTTGCTCTCTACGACTACCTGAAGGGAGGTTGTAGCCAGGTGGGGGTTGGTCTTTTCTGCCAGGCAACCAGCACCAGAACAAGAGGACACAGTCTCAAGCTCTGCCAGGGGAGGTTTAGGCTGGATGTTAGGAAGAAGTTCTTCACAGAGAGATTGGCCATTGGAATGTGCTGCCCAGGGAGGTGGTGGAGTCACCATCACTGGAGGTGTTTAGGAAGAGACTGGCTGGGGTGCTTGGAGCCATGGTTTAGTTGATCAGATGGTGTTGGGTGATAGGTTGGACTTGATCTCAAAGGTCTTTTCCAACCTGGTTAATTCTATTCCATTCCATTCCATTCCATTCCATTCCATTCCATTCCATTCCATTCCATTCCATCCCATCCCATCCCGTCCCGTCCCATCCTATCCTATCCTAAACTCCCTCCTACAGTAGCATCACCTAGAGCAGATGGCAGCAGAAAACCAGACAGGAAAAAAAGAACGATTGTGAGTGAAGTGGTGGATTCAGAGACAAAAAGTCCTGTGTGTGTGTGCCAGATGTGGCTTGGGAATGCTCAGGAGCACTCAGCCATCTGCATGGGCTTCTGCAGGAGCTGAGAGCATTGCACATCCTCAAGAAAATGCACATGAATAATGCACACACACTTTAGCAAACCCAAACTTTTATTAATCACAGCACATCAAGTAGGATTTCAGCTCCTCTGGAAGTGGCACTTCAGGCTCCCAGATTAAGAGCAGTGTATCACAGTGCATCCAGCTCCTGCAGGAGGAGTCAGCTTTCTTATGCAAGGTGCATCAAAGTTTTGTTAGGTGACTTGGTGACATCTCTGCTTTGACTGAATGCCCAGCACTCAGCAGTGATCCCTTTCACAGGATCACAGGGTGTTAGGGGTTGGAAGGGACCTCCAGAGATCATCCAGTCCAACCCCCTGCCAGAGCAGGAGCATAGAATCCAGCACAGGTTGCACAGGAATGCATCCAGACAGGGCTTGAGAAGGGGAGGAAGGCTCCACAACCTCTCTGGGCAGTCTGCTTCGTTGCTCTGTGACCCTCACAGTGAAGAAGTTCCTCCCCATGTTGAGGTGGAACCTCCTGTGCTGTAGCTTATATCCATTGCCCCTTGTCCTATCCCAGGGAGCAAAGGAGCAGAGCCTGTGCCCTCCCTCCTGACCCCCAGCCCCTTAGATATTTTAAGCATTTACTAAATCCCCTCTCAGTCTTCTCCAGACAAATCAGCCCCAGGGCTCTCAGCCTCTCCTCATAGGGCAGTGCCCCAGTCCCTTCATCATCCTGGTAGCTCTGCCTTGGACTCTCCAGCAGATCCCTGTCCCTCTTGAGCTGGGGAGCCCAGAACTGGATGCAATATTCCCGGTGAGGTCTCAGTAGGGCAGAGAAGAGGAGGAGAAACAATGTCAGGCTCCTTGCAGTGGGACATTTGCCTTCCACTGTGGTAAAACAAGCGAGTCACTTCTTTTGTTTCCTTTCCTCTGTGGTGTGGACAGTCTGGGAAAGGAGCTCTCAGGGCTGGGCTCTTGCCCCAGCGCTGTAGTGGGTGTGCCTGGTTTCACTGCTCCTCTTCTGAGTGTTGCCCTTCAGTCAAGTTCATCCTGGTGAAGGAGGAAAACCAGTGACTTCTGAGACCAACTGCAATGGACATGACTGTGAAACTGAGGAAGTGGCTGGTGAGCAGAGCAAAGAGCAGGAGCTCCTCCACTCCTGCTGTTTGCCTTGGACCTTCAGCCCACGGCTCCTGTGCCTCTGGTGGCTTTGGACTGCAAGTGGCCACAGATACAACTTTCAGCTCTAGTATTCTACGTGCCAAATGAATTCTACCAGCAGAGCACTTCTAGGCATGTCCTGAGGATTCTCATGGTGAGGCTGAAGCCATCTGCAGGACAAACCCAGCTGGGCTAGGTTAGTCTCCTGCACACCTTGCCTCTTACTGGCTAAAAGTGGTGGGGCACTTGGTTTAGAGGTATTTTAGGACATAGATCACGTCTGAGGTTGTTTAGCCTGGAGAAAAGGAGGCTAAGAGGAGACCTTCTTGCCCTCTACAGCTACCTGAAAGGAGGCTGCAGTGAGGTGGGGGTTGCTCTCTTCTCCCAAGGAATAAACAATAGGACAAAATGGCTTCAAGTTGCACCAGGGGAGGTTTAGGTTGGATGTGAGGAACAACGTCTTCCCCAGAGGGGGTTGTCAAGGGCTGGAACAGGCTGCCCAAGGCAGTGGTGCAGTCCCCATCCCTAGAGGGACTGAAAAGCTGTGCAGATGTGGTGCTGAGGGACATGGTTTAGTGGCGACCTGGCAGTGCTGAGTTAACGGTTGGAATTGATAACCTTAAAAGGCTTTTCCCAACCAAAACCAGTTCTGTGGTTCTATGGTCTTTAGCATGCAGCTTTACAGCTCATGGCTCAACTGATCCCTGAGTAAGCCTCTAAGCACCCCTTATATATAAAAACCAATAAATAAACATTTGAATTGCTTTAGTTTTTACATCTCCTGAAATGTCATTTGTGTCACCTGCATGATGAGGAACCTCTAGACTGCAAGTGACCAGAGCAAGCCTGCAGAGCTCCAAGGCTGGCAACTCAACTCTCCCCAGACCGGCTCTGTTGTCTGTCAGTGCTGAGGGGCAGCTCAAGCCCAAACTCCTGACAGCGACTGAGGCTGAGCAGCATCAGCAAGCAGGGTGGTTTGGACTCAGTGCTGTTGCAGCACATGAGCCCTGGGCCCGCTCGTTGGACAGTTCTCAGACCACTAGCTCGAGGTGATGGGAGCGAAGTGTCCTCTGTTTGGTGCCCCAGTGCCGTGTCCCCGGGAGCAGGGACTACTTTCTTTTCAGTGTAGATCTGCTAGAGATGCTGAAAAAGATTTTGTAGTAGAGGTACACGTTGACAATCCTCAAAGCAATGCCCAGGAAGTAGCTGAGGGACCTGAGAAGGGCTGCGGCCGTGCTGCAGACGTTAAACCCCCAGGCGCCAGGGCTGCGGGCGGGAGCAGAGGCGCTGCTGGCCTGCAGGAAGTCATCCATCTGCAGGAGGATGCACTCCGTGGCCACCAGGGTCCAGATGATCCTAGACACCCGCCTGGCGTTGCTCACTGTCCGCAGACGGCGAGACTCTGTGGGGAAGAAGGTGATCAGGTAAGCCTCGAAGGCGACGCAGCTGAGCAGCAAGCAGCTGATGTGAGCGTTTGCGGTGAGGAGGTTCTGCGGCAGGGCTGCTGCGAGCCCCGCAGGGGCGGCACTGACACCAAACGTCCCTGTGGCCGCCTCAGCAGCCACGCTGATGGAGACCAGGATGTCTGCCTTCGCCAGGCTCGAAATGAGAACGGCAGTGGACTTGGCCGAGACCTTTGCAGACTGCAGGATGATTATTGCATACAGGCTGCCCAGCAGGCCCAGCCAAGTGCTGAGAGCGTTTGAAGAAGACAGGACAAGGTATTGGATATGTTTAAGTACCAGGTATCTTCTGAGGTCTTTCATGTGGTCTCTCTCCATAGAAATGCCAGACAGGGAACCATACCTGGAATACGTACAAAAAGGAGTGATTACATGGGAAAGCAGTGCCATAGGTTCCAGGCAAATTAACCAACCAAGCCTAGCTGAGAGGTGCCCCTGCCCCTGGCAGGGAGGTTGCGCATTAAGAACAAGTTATTCACCATGAGGGTAGTGGAACACTGGAAGAGGTTGCCCAGGGAGGTGGTTGTGGCCCCATCCCTGGAGATATTCAAGGTGAGGCTCAAGAGGGCTCTGGGCAACCCCAAAGGGGGTTGAAGTGATGATAGTGAAGTGTCTTCTGTTAGGTGTCCCAGTGCTGTGTCCCCAGGAACAGGGGCTACTTCGTTTTCAGTGCTACTGAAGGTCAGGCTTGAAGAAGACCTGAGCAACCTAGTGGAGGATGTCCCTGCTGACTGCAAGGGGGTTGGAGTGGATGACCTCTGGAGGTCCCTTCCAACCCAGACCACTCTTTGATTCTGTGATCTCTAAGGAGCCTTCCAGCCTCAGCCATTCTGTGATTTGCACAGACAGGAGCTGGTGTCCCGCGCACTGCGGCGCCGTCGTGGTGTCGGCTGGTTACCCAGCTGCAGAGGTGTCCAGCCTGGGAGATCCTCAGGTTAGGACAATTCTTAAACATGTTGCATAGAAACCCAGGTGACAGCACTTTATTGTCACTAACCCAGGAGTGACTGCAGAGTACTGGAATGACTCTGGGCCAATACTGGAAAGCTGAGGTCAGACTAGGGCTAATTTAGTTGTAAAAATCTGTTCTCCCTCACTGCAGCAAGAAAAACCTTCCCAGTTGTGCAGAGCAGAAGAGTAAATGAGATGGTTATTACTCATCCTGGGAAATGAAGTGATGAACTAAGGGGAATGCTATCCAAGAAATGCCCCAGTTGAATCAGCAGTTGAGAATTCCCCATGCAAATGCCCATCTGGTTTCCTGCTCCTGGCTCACCACATCCTTTTTGGCATGTGGGCTGGGCTCAGCAGCCCCCTCTGATACAGCAGCACAGACTCACAGAAGCCCAGCATGGTGAGGGTTGGAAGGGACTTCTGGAGATCCTCCAGTCCAAACCCCCTGCTAAAGCAGGGCACCCACGGCAGCTTGCCCAGGATGGCAATGTCCAGGTGGGTTTAGACTCTCTCCAGAGAAGGAGACCCCACAGCCTCTCTGGGCAGCCTGCTCCAGGCCTCCAGCATCTTCACAGGAAAGAAGTTTCTCCTCGTGTTCAGGTGGATCCTGCTGTGTTCTGGTTTGTGTCTGCTGCCCCTTGTCACAGAATCACAGAATCACCAAGGTTGGAAGAGACCTCAAAGATCATCAAGTCCAACCTGTCCTATCACAAGCTCACAGCTGCTGGCTGCAGAAGCCCCAGGAGTTGTTTTAAGCATTGCTGAGAAAGGACGTGGTCTCTGCTTCCACCTGTGGCTGGTGACAGCATCTCGGTACATGCTGGAACTCCTGGTCCCTGTTGAGCTTTCAGCTCTGAGCACAGGAGTGGATCTTGCCAGGGGCACACCAGGTGCTGTGTAGCTGGAAGCTGGTCCAGCTGGTGCCCAGACCCAGCTAAGGCACCACTGAAGTCATTTCTCCCATGTTCTGATGTTATGCCTACATTTCTTTGGGAGTTACCCAAAAGCCAGGAGCCATTCTGAGCCTTATTGGCAAAACATGTTGCTTAAGTTTCTCTTTCCTAAGCACCATGAACAAACCCAACTTGCTGTCCCACTGCTGGGTTGCCCCTTGGCAACCACTAGCATTTTTCTCCTTGGGCTTAGCAGAGCCATAATTAAATGCACCTCTAACTTCCCCCTGAGACAGCCATGCTCTTTCCTGTTTGTTCATTAGTGGAATCTTCTAATGCATCCAGCTGGATTTGCCTCTGAGATCTGACCCAGAACTTGATGGAAAGACCCATGGGAAGTTGCACAAAGAAGCCTTGGGATGAAGGCAGTTGGAGGAGGACCACATCCATTGCTGCTGCTGCTGCTGCTGCTCCTGGGTGCCCAGAGTCCTTCCAAGCTTACCAGCCACGGTGGATTCTCTCTTGACAGGCCTGATAGAAGCTTCAGCTCACCAGGGTGAGCAAGCAAGAGGAAGAGCCTCATCTCTCCAGCTGTTAGCTAACACTGCCCAACACAACCAGCCATCGAAAAAATGGCTGAGTTTAGGCAACATTTGGAGCCAGCTCCCATGAGGTGCAGTGGGAGCCCTTCTTTGCCTGCCTGTCATCTCCTGCCAAAAGCTGCCAGCACTCCTTTTGCCTTAAACCCATCGGGAAGAGGTGTCTGGATGATGAACTTCTTCCTGGGCACCCTTCTCATCTCGGTGGGCAGCTTCAGGTGAAGTGTTATGCATCAGTGAGGTTACATTTGTTCAGCAGCTTTCCACAGCTGTTTCATCTCAGCATGTTGAAGGGGCATGGCAAGGCAGGGCTGCATCCCAAGGCTCTACTCATTTCCTCTACATGCAAAGTAGCTATCACCTCCAAGTGCAGCTTTGCGTGACTCAAGGAACTGTTTGGAGATGACTCACGGCTCAGGAGCTCACAGTGTATTTGCACACTCAGATATGAGGACAGGAATGAAGTTTCTGAAGCTCCCAGAGATGTTTAGGTATTGCCATAACTTCTAGCACACTGCTGCAAAAGGGCCAAAGTGCAAAGCAGTCACGGGTGGGATAAGGTTACAAAGTCTCCTGAGGGAACTGGGGCTGTTCAGCCTGGAGAAAAGGAGGCTGAGGAGAGACCTTCTCACTCTCTGCAACGCCCTGAAAGGAGGCTGGAGCCAGGTAGGGATCAGTCTCTTCTCTCAGGTAACAAGCAATAGGACAAGAGCAAAAGTCCTCAGGTTGCTCCATGGGAGGTTCAAGCCAGACATTAGGAACAATTTCTACTCTGAAAGAGTGGTTAAGCCCTGGAGCAGGCTGCCTGGGGAAGTGATGGAGTCACCATCGCTGCAAGAGTTCAAAACCAGTGCAGGTGTGGTGCACAGGGACATGGGGTGGTAGTTTTAGGGCTGGACATGGCACTTGAAGCCGTGGTTTAGTTAGTCAGGAGGTGTTGGGAGATAGGTTGGACTTGATGATCTCTGAGGTCTTTTCCAACCTTATTGATTCTATGATTCTGTGTTTCTATGATCTTTTGAGGTCCCTTCCAAGCCCTAACACTGCCTCTGTGGTTCTGAGAAAACTAGAAACAGCCAAGAGGGTTCCTGTCTCTAAAAGGGGAGAGTAGGGCAAGGGCAGCTTCAGTTCCCAGAGAACTGCTGCAGCGATCAAGCAAATGGTTATCTAAATGCTAGAGAGGAAATGAGGAAGAAAGGGGTGGATTTCTCGCAGGCAAAGCGCAGTTCCTGAGCCCAGCTTCCCTCTGCAGCAGGGTAATTGATCTCCTGGGTGAGCCAAGAGTCTCACATGTCTCGAATTTCATGAAGACTTCCAATATTGTTTCATGAGGCCTTCTTGTCCAGGGGCAAGCTAAGGAAATGGGGACTAGATGAAGCTCTGATTAAATCATGCCTAGCTGGACAGGAAACTAGGAAAAGGCTAATTAGCAGCAATTAGCAGGATGAGGTGCCCATGGGCTTCTGCAGAGATCTGAGAGCTGGTGCATCTCCACCAGCTGCAGCAAGGGCCAGAGCTGATGCTTAGCAAGTCACTGATCACCCCTCTGCAGGTACAGCTGCAGGTCCATACCACAGCTGGTCCCTGTGAAGCAGTCAGGGAGAGAAAGAGCAGGCGTGGGCAGGAGGAGGGGAGCGAGGCAGGGCAGGAGGGTGGCTGACACAGGCAGAGCTGCTGGCACAAGTGGGTGCTGGTGCAGCCTGTGGATGGCAACACCTGCAGCAGGAGTCAGCAGGTTTTGTGCCACCAAGGGCAGATGCCAGCTGGTGATGCATAAGCAGGAGGAATGTCCGGGAGCACGTGGGATGAGCCTGGCTTTGCTCAGAAGAAGCTGGGTCTTGACTCAAGTCTGAGAGCAGTTTTGAGGCCAATGGTTCAAGAAAAGTGGCAGTTCTGAGGAAGTGTCAAGGAGCCAGAGGGAATCACAGGTTTCTAACACCACCAGCAAGTTGTCCACGGGACGGCAATGTGTCCTTGTGGCCAGGAGGGACAACAGCACCCCGGGGTGCATTAAGCAAACTGTGTCCAGCAGGTCAAGGGAGGTTCTCTTCCCCCTCTGCTCTGCCCTGGTGAGGCCACACCTGGAATACTGTGTCCAGTTTGGGGCTTCCCAGCTCAAGAGAGACAGGGAGCTGCTGGAGGGAGCCCAGTGAAGGCTACAAGGATGACTGGGGGAGCTTGAGCATCTCTCCTATGAAGAAAGACTGATGGACCTGAGGCTGTGTAGTCTGGAGAAGAGAATGCTGAGAGGGGATCTGATCAACATCTATCAATATCTGAGGGGTGGGTGCCAAGAGGAAGGTGCCAGGCTCTTTTGGTGGTGCCCAGTGACAGGACAAGGAACAGCGGGGACAAGCTGGAACCCAGCAGCCTCCACCTCAACACGAGGAGAATCTTTACAGTGAGGGTGACAGAGCCCTGGAGCAGGCTGCCCAGAGAGGTTGTGGAGTCTCCTTCTCTGGAGACTTTCAAAACCCACTTGGATGTGTCCCTGTGTGACCTGCCCTGCGTGACCCTGTTTTGGCAGGGGCTTTGGACTGGATGATCTCTGGAGGTCACATCCTGTGATTCACATCTGAGCACTTATCTCCTTCCGTGCATCCTCAGTGTTGATCTTGGGAGAACCTTGGAGCCTGTACAACAGAGCTTTCCCTGTACGCTCACCCAGCAGGTCTGGGTTGCTGCTTCAGTCCTGGCCTGTTTGTACCTTTGCTGAGCTGAGGGGAAAATTAAGATCCTGAGTGATGCCTATGAAAGAAAGGCACCAAGGTAGCTTCTCAAAGAGTGGGATTCCCACTGCTTGTTGTAAAAGATTTGTGACAGGCTGACTCACCCAAGGCCCCCATGCACTAGTCCTCTCTTTTAAGTGTTTGGCCAACTCATCAATGGAATCCTTCAGGGAGGAGGAAGGAAAAAACTAGCCTTGTACTTCAGCCCTGGAATGTGCTGCCCAGGGAGGTGGTGGAGTCACCATCACTGGAGGTGTTTAGGAAGAGCCTGGATGGGGTGCTTGGTGTCATGGTTTAGTTGATTAGATGGTGCTGGGTGATAGGTTGGACTTGGTGATCTCAAAGGTCTTTTCCAACCTGGTTAATTCATTCCATTCCATTCCATTCCATTCCATTCCATCCCATCCCATCCCGCTCTGCCATGATCCAGTTCATCTTACCCTGGTTTTCCACAGTCATTAACTTGAAAATTGATTCCTATTTTTCTGGTGAAGGCAAAATCTTCCTCTAATCAACACTCTGTGCTCTTGCCATTAAGTCAAGAGGCTCTGCCACTAGTCCTGCTGCAGCCATTGTAGTGCAGGCTTACCAAGGGGTGGCTTTGCTTCAGTGCTGAGGTTGCAGGAGGTGGTGGAGAGGAGGTTTAACCTCTGAGTGTTGAAGTCTGAGTGGTGGTTTGACCTTCTATTTCAACACAGAGCACCAATGAAATTAAGATCAATTGGAACAAAACCACCTGAATCCACAGTGTGAAAACTCCTGCAGCTCACCCCCTGGAAGGGGAGGAGATCCAAGCTGTGGCATGCTCAGTTAGGTACTAATTAATTAGAGGACATGGAAGGATGGAGCAAAACTAGAAATGGGGAGATTCAGATTGGATGTCAGGAAGAAGTTGTCCCCCATGAGGGTGGTGAGAGCCTGGCACAGGTTGCCCAGGGAGGTGGAGGAAGCCTCATCCCTGGAGGTGTTTGCAGCCAGGCTGGATGTGGCTGTGAGCAACCTGCTGTAGTGTGAGGTGTCCCTGGCCATGGCAGAGGGGTTGGAACTGGATGATCCTTGAGGTCCCTTCCACCCCTGACAATTCTATGATTCTGTGATTGATCTTGTCATTCCAGCTCCTCCTTCCTTGGGCAGGTACATGAGGAATGTCCAGCTGCAATTTCTGGCTGGAAGATGTCTTCCAACTTTCTGTTAAGAGACTTGCCAGTGTTGTTCTTCCTCTGAAGCCTCAGCTGACCCAGGAGACAGGATCATTGTTATGGCTCCATCCTGCCCCACTCCACCCCTCCCACACTATGATTTAAGTGGTTAAAACTCTCATCCAGAATGTGGCAGAGCGAGGTTTGATTTCCTCCTTCACCGCAGGGGAGTTAGATGTTTATCTCTCATGGATGTCCCAACCAGCAAGCCGAGGCTGTCCTGAGGTGGGGATGCTTTTGTGCCACCTAAGGAATCTGGTCAGAGGGTAGGAAAACATCTGACACCCTGGGCCGAGGGGCAGGGAGCAGGAAAAGGCTGGTGGGGCACTACAGAGGCGTTTGTGGAGGTCTGCTAGGGAAACAGCATCCCGGTTTCAGATGCTTGCTCCGTGGATGGATTCATCTGCTCTGCTAAATTCAGAAGAGCTGGGAGATGTTCCTGGGTGCTGGAGCTCGGCTCCTCACAGTCTTGAGAGACTTCCAATGGTCCACAGCACGGTTTTGGAGGCTCTGAGTGCCGTGTGGACATGGACTGGGCTTTAGCAGGAGGCCAGGAGAGTCATCCACGCTGCAAGGATGGTTTGAGGGTATGATCCTCGTTGCTCTAGCCAAGCTCAGTGCCAGAGATCAGTCCAGGGCACTTCACTGGTCAGACATAACTTTTTCATGTGTGAGATTAAGAAGTTGTTTGATATTAGGCAGGTGTGCAAAGCAATGTCTGAAGCCACAGGCTACTGTTTGGAGAAGGTGGCTGCCAGCATGGGTCTCCTGAGCTCCCACTGCCAACATCCTCCTCCACAGCCAGTCCAGCCACTTCCCTCCAGCTAGGAAAACCTGCCAGCCCACGAAGGACCTCAGGGAATGGAGAAGAGGTGCCCTCCATTAGCGGACCCTTCCCTCTGCCTACACCAGGGTAGGGACAGGCAGGCAGGGAAGGCAGTTGCCCTCCATCTGCTCAGCCTGGGCAGGCAGGATCACATCTGGGATGGAGCCAGTTGGGAACATACAGAGGGAACAAGGAATTCTTTCCAGTCCGGGCAGTCGCATCCTGCCAGAATGGCTGGAACTGGTGAAGAAGGCAACCTCAGCCAACCTCTCTGATTGTTTACTGTTCTCAAAGCACCCTCTTGCAGTGTTTCTTAAAGGTCAGCTGCAGGGGGCCCACTGCACATGGACAGTGACACTTGAACAGTTTTTATTGAGATGAAACCTCAGCCTGAGCTCATGTGAGGTCTCCAGCACCAGCATCTTGTGTTTCCAGTCAGACTGATTCTTTAGCTCCTCAGAAATTGCTCTCTCGGGACACTTGGAACTTTCAGTTAGTAAGAACTTCACATTTGTCATTGGCAGCCTGAGCGGTGCACAGAAATATCTCCTGCTCCTAAACAAATGCTGCCTTTCCAAATTCCTTCTGGAACTGTGTCAGAGAACAGACAGAGGAGGATACCAAGCTGGAAACCCAGTCTCCCACTGCATGTCCTGGCTGCAGTGGAGTGTTGTTAGCTTCTGTTTCGTTTAAAAGGGGGGGGGGGGTATAAATAATAATTTTAAAAAATTACTTACAATTCCTGGAAAAAGCAGCTGGGAAGAGCTTTCTGCATCACTTTATTCTGCCTGTGGTCTGCAGCAGAGCTAAAACGTGTCGTTTGCCCTGGATTGCTTCCTGCTTTTTATAGCCGGTGCCGTGTGTTCAGCACCACGTCAGAGCACGGGGCTCCACTGGCAGGAATTGTTTTGCTAGGCAACATCTCCCGAGCTGGTTTCACAAGAACTGCTTTGCCTGAATCATGGTAGCTATTAACTTTCAGCTGTCTGGAAAAATTGATGCCCTGTGTGGAAGAGGAGTCCCAGACACTTCCTCAAATACACTCTCCGAGATGGGGCAGATGACAGGGTGGAATCCCGCGCCTGTCTGGCTGCCACATGAGCTAGCTCAGATCAGCCACGAGCAAAAACCCTGCTTTATTCTGACCAAAGGTCTCCCCTGGCGTGAAAAGCAGCACCGGGCTATCCCCGAGGAGTGTTTTGTGTTGGTGTTGCCTGGGCTACCCCGGTTTGATGCTGACTACCTTGGAGCTAACCCTCCTCTATTGTTCTCCAGGAATGACGTTGGTTAAGCCAAGTTCAGCCCTGCTCCTGGGCAGGGGACTCTCTTCACAAGGTCTCGGGGCGGTGGGAACGCAGAGAAGCATCTCTCAGCCGCGGTGCGTAGCAAAGCGGTGTGTTCACAGCCACAGGGGCACGGCCCGCAGCTCCCAGCCTCACCGCCGCGGCGCATCCCTCTCCTGGAGTCGGCTTGCGACTGCGGGGCATGAAAGGCAGTGACGCTGCCTCGGTTTCCGATCATCAGGTGCAGATTTGCCAGCTCACCACCAGCTCCACCAGCAGCACACCACTCCCCTCACCGCTTCTTGCAGTGGCAGAAAGCTGCAGAGAGATAAAGCAGCTGAAAATCCAAGTGCACTGTTGTTCAAAGCGCGACCGGGGGCTGGTCCGGGGAAGAGGCAGCCCTGCGCTCTCCTGCCAGCTCCGAGAGCAGCAGCGGCGCCGGCCTTGCGCTGGAGTGCTGAGGAGGGGGACAGCTGCCAAAGGCACAGAAAGCCCTTGGAAAAGAGAGGTTTGACTGGCTGGTGACTCACACAATTTGTGCTTGAAGTGTGTAAATGTTTATGCTGGTATCTGATTGTAAACAAGAGTGAGTTCGCTTCTGCCAGAGGCTCTCCACAGTCCTTTTGCTTTTCACAACTACTGTTTCTCTTGTGTTTGCTTACTTTGCTTGCCCACAAACACAACGGCCAGCTGCTGGGGCATAAGTCTACAAACAACCCACGCAGCTCTCTCAGCAGCTTGAAATTTCATCATGACTTGCAGAAAGATAAGGCAAACCCTCTCCGTTTCTCCAGGGCACCACCCCGTTGCATCAGCCTCCTTCCACTGTGAAAGCAACGACGAATCGCAGGGAAGGGAGGGGGTGAGCTGGGGCACTCCAGAGCCGTGCCCCACTTCACCTGGCAAGGGTGGGAGGCACCTCCACAGCCAGCACGGAGAGAGGGGACCGGCCATGGGAAAGGCAGCTCAGTCCCCTCAGTTAATCCTCACCTGCTCCTGGTGACTTCTGGCTCTCAGTGCTCCTCTCTGAGCCCACCAGTATCTCCCTTATCACCAGCAGAATGAAGGCAGCATCTTTGATTGGTTTCTGCAGCGGCAGGAGGTGGTTTCCAGTATCTATGAGGTAGTGGAGACCCCCATCCCTGGAGATATTCAAGGTCAGGCTCGAGAAGGCTCTGAGCAACCTGCTCTAGTTGAAGATGTCTCTGCTGAGTGCAGGGGAGTTTGAGCTGTCCTTTCCAAGCCAAACCTTTCTGTGATTCTATAGTCACTGTCCTCTGCCAGGAGAGGCACAATCCCCTTGGTAAAGCATGAAGAGGCAAGTAGAGAGAGGTGTGACCTGGATGTATTCTGCAGCTCTCTCAAGAACAACTTTCCACTGCCCACCTTTCCAAACAGCTCATCAGCAGTGAAGCTAATCACCTCACTTGGTTGATTGTCTCTGTTTTCACTACAGAAAAGGAAATTCACTTTTAATGAGGGCAAATGCTGGCACAAAGCATTGCTAATGTAATGGCTATTCCTTGTGGGCATTGAGTCCAGTGACAAAACATCCTTGCAAATGACTTCCAGGACTTCATCAGCCCCTTTTGCATAGCTGACAGAAAAGATTTCCTTCCAGAGAAGCAGAGAAGAGGTTGATGGCATCACTTTTTTGCCTTCTAAGGTATTGACTGTATCAAGATTACAGACTGCATGACTCCAAAACTGGGGGAACTGGGGGGGGGGGGGGGCAAGAACTAGATATAAAAATGTTCATGCAGATCTCACTTGCTCCCACAGACGCTGCCAAGGTCACCTCAGCCTGCCTGCAGCCAAGGGTCTGGGGACGTGTCCAGCCCTTGCAAGCAGAGGGAAAATGGGACTGAGCTGTGTCCCTGAGAGCAGCTGGTCCACTCTCTCCCTTACATCACCGTACAGATTTTGGGTTACCTTGTTAACATTGATGGAATGGTTCTGCCAGGCATTGAGTTTTGCTCCACGGTAGATGAAACTGCAGCAAAGTGCAATTCATGTTCCACACCACCACTGCTCAGCCTTCAGGAGTGCTCCGAGGCCATTCTTGGCTCAAGTCCTGCTGGAAACCTCGCAGGAGCAGGCTGTCCTCTCGCCTCTGCCTGTGGTGCACCCCAGCTTTGTGCTCCCCCAGGCACCTGCCCATACTGCTCTGCTTTCCCAGGCTGCCCCTTCTCTCTTTGCCTTCTGCTGCTCTGAGTTGTAGCCATTGTATGATCAGATATAACAAGGCTGCTACGTAGGCTTGGACCACTTGAAGCTATTTGTTGCTGTGTCTGCTGGTGACAGCAGATTGACTTTTGAGCCTCATTATTGTAGCCTGAGCACCTCCAGGCATTGGTGCTGGAGGGTGTTGATTACTGGCCAGCCAGGCACCAGGGAATCATAGAATGATTTGAGTTGGAAGGGACCTCCAAAGGTCATCCAGTCCAACCCCTCTGTAGTCAGCAGGGACATCCTCCACTAGAGCAGGTTGCTTACAGCCCTGTTGAGCCTGACTGATTATCTGCAAGGATGGGGCCTCAACTACTTCCCTGGGCAACCTGTTGCAGTTTTCCACCACCCTCCTAGTGCAGAACTTGTTCCTCACATCCAATCTAAATCTGCTCTTCTCTCATTTCAAACCACTGCCCCTTGTCCTGTCACTGCAGGACAAGGCACTGCAAACAGATCTTGCTGCTTGTGAGCCCTGAGTCCTGGCAGGGCAGGGGAGCGTTGGCTACCAGTGGTGTGTTTCTCATCATCTGCCCTTGCACAGGTGGCAAAGAGCTGTGAAGATATTCAGGACTGGCAAGCCTTGGATGATCTCTTTTCCATAGGGATGCAGCCCATGGTGGCAGCGGCAGCAGCACGGGCGGGATGTCTGCTGCCACAGGAGCACAGGGACATGGTGATGCAGCTGTGTGGTGACTGCTACTGCTCTGGAGTGGGTTCAACACAGATTTCCCAGAAAAATGTCTTCTTGCTGCTCTTGAGACCCTGGGGGATGAACATTTACTGCTGCCTTGGACTTTCTTTGGCAATCATTTTCTTCACAAACATTTGTGATGCTTCCTCTGAGTAGCAGCCCTCATTTGTCTCTTTTTCTCCCTGAGGGAAACTAGAGGACATTAAGGAAATGGTTTTCCAGTGACTGCATTAGGAGAAAACATTTGCAAATGGGTTTTTCAGCTTGGCAACCTTTGTTTCCCAAAGCTATCTTGGTCTGAGGTGGAGATTTGCTCTTTTGGGGGCAGAGGGGAGGGGGTTTTCCTGATGGCTGGGGGGTGGCTTGCTTTGTTGTTTTAAAGAGAATAGTTTTGTTTAAGCTTGTAAACAAGTCAAATCATCATTAAGTAAAAGCCTTAGAAACCTTGGAACTGAAAATTCAGTCACTTGGATATGTTGCAGATGGTTGAGCTCAGGAGAATGGGGTTCCTGTTTCCTCACAGTGCCAGGAAATAGATTTGGCCAGGTCTTGCTGGCTTTAATTTGGGATTGGAGACACGTAGGACCAGGGGCATGAGGGCCCAGCCCAGATCAGCTCTGGTGGGTCACATATGAGCAGAAGCAACGTTGTTCCATGTTTCATCAAAAGCATATTGACCCAGAGCAGGTTTCCTCCAACATAGAGACCTGCATGGCAGAGCAGAGCAAAAGCCTACAGCATCACAGAATCCCAGCAAGCTGGGGGTTGGAAGGGACCTCTGGACATCATCTAGTCCAACTCCCTTCTGCCCCTGTGCTCAGCACTGGTTAGGTCACACCTTGAGTCCTGTGCCTGGTTCGGGACCCCTCAGTTTAGGAAAGAGGTTGAGCTGCTGGAAGGTGTCCAGAGAAGGGCAACAAAGGTGGGGAGGGGTCTGGAGCACAGCCCTGTGAGGAGAGGCTGAGGGAGCTGGGGTTGCTTAGCCTGCAGAAGAGGAGGCTCAGGGGAGACCTTCTTGCTCTCTACAACTCCCTGAAGGGAGGTTGTAGCCAGGTGGGGGCTGGTCTCTTCTCCCAGGCAGCCAGCACCAGAACAAGAGGACACAGTCTCAAGCGGTGCCAGGGGAGGTTTAGGCTGGAGGTGAGGCAGAAATTCTTCCCAGCAAGAGAGATTGGCCATTGGGATGTGCTGCCCAGGGAGGTGGTGGAGTCACCATCACTGGAGGTGTTCAAGAGAGGCTTGGATGTGGCACTTGGAGCCATGGTTTAGTTGTCAGGAGGTGTTAGGTATTAGGTAACAGGTTGGACCTGGTGATCTCTGAGGTCTATTCTAACCTTATTATTGATTCTGTGATTCTGTGATGATACCCAGGTGGGTCAGGAATCTCTCCAGAGAAGGAGACTCCACAGCCTCTCTGGGCAGCCTGGGACAGGGCTCCAGCACCCTCACACCAAAGAAGTTTTACCTCATGTTCATATGGAACCTCCTGGTTTCTAGTCTGAGCCCTTTACCCCTTGTCCTGAGGGAAGGTGAAAGGTCCAAGATGTACTGGCACTGCCTTCAGTGCTGGCCAGAAGGCTGCTTTTTGTGAGTGGAAGATTGACACTGGTGACCTTTAGCTGATGTGGGGGAAAGGTAGATGATAGAGAAATTGGTTGGTTCTTCAACAAAAGATCTGGGGAGCTATTGAGAGTGTTAGTGCTTCCTCACAGGAGGAAGCACAGTGCAGTACTCCACGAGGTCCCTGATTAGGAGATGTGTTTTATTTGGACAGATGACAGACCTTACTCTAATGTTTCCCAGTAAGACTGCACAGATGGGCAAAAGATAACTACTATTAAAAAAACCCAACCCAATTAATTAAGAGAGTGACCTAGCTGCTCCACTGTCAAACTTCAGACCCTCTGAGCAACCTCCCTGGCCACCACAGAAAATCATTTGGTCCTCCTGAGGGACTGATTTCAGCTTATTTAATGGTTAGGGGTTGCTTTTTTAAGCATTGAAAACCCGGCCCTTGTCCCTCATCGCCAACATTTCTTTGTGCTCCACTGCGTGGTTTGGACAGTCAGTAATGTAACTAACCACAGGCTGGTGGAGCCAGCAGCACGGAGGCACCTGCAGCAGTCACCAAGTGGCATGTGGAGGAGGGAAGTCTGCAGCTAGCTGGGGGCAAATGACTGCACGGGCAGGAATGGCTTTGTGGCAGGATCACAGGGTGTCAGGGGTTGGAAGGGACCCAAAGAGATCATCAAGTCTTCTCCCAGGCAACCAGCACCAGAGCAGGAGGACACAGTCTCAAGCTGCACCAGGGGGAGTTTAGGCTGGAGATGAGGAGAAAGTTCTTCACTGAGAGAGTCATTTGCCATTGGAATGTGCTGCCCAGGGAGGTGGTGGAGTCACCGTCCCTGGAGGTGTTCAAGAGGAGATTGGACATGCACTTGGTGCCATGGTTTAGTAGTCATGAGGTCTGTGGTGACAGGTTGGACTTGATGATCTTTGAGGTCTCTTCCGACCTTATTGATTCTATGATTCTATGTCCAACCCGCCTGCCAGAGCAGGACCATACAATCCAGCTCAGGTCACAGAGGAACACATTCAGACAGGACTTGAAAGTCTCCAGAGAAAGAGACTCCACAACCTCTCTGGGCAGCCTGTTCCAGTGCTCTGTGAGCCTTACAGTAAAGAAGTTCCCCCTTGTGTTGAGGTGGAACCTCCGGTGCTGCAGCTTACATCCATTGCTCCTTGTCCAATCCCAGGGAGCAAGTGAGCAGAGCCTGTCCCCTCCCTCCTGACCCCCAGCCCTCAGATATTTATTAAATCCCCTCTAAGTCTTCTCTTCTCCAGACTCAACAGCCCCAGGTCCCTCAGCCTCTCCTCATAAGGCAGTGCTGCAGTCCCCTAATCATCCTCATAGCTCTCTGCTGGACCCTCTCCAGGAGATCCCTGTCCCTTGTTAAAGGTTCTCACTGTGCTTTGCTCTCCAAGGAGATGAACATCTTGGGGTTTCACATGGAGCTCAGTCCCCAAAGGCAGCACAGCAGCTCCTTGGGAGCTGTCAGTGAAAGGTGTGCAGAGCAGGAGGGGTCATCGGCAAGGGCCCAGCTGAGGCTGAGAAGGTCAGTTTGGAAGAGGAGGAAAGTGGATTTGGCCAGGTTAGCTGGGATACAAGGTGGAGGAAGGATGGAGTTGTGCATGTCTCAGTCTTGGCCAAAATATGCTACTCCCAAGCCAGGCAGAGCCTCCAGCACACCTTCAGCTCTGGTCTCCATGGAAAACTCTCTGTCCTTTATTAGTGCATGCCTTCACTCCACAGCTTCCCAGCTCTGATTGAGGAGCATCTCTGCAACCCTCTGATTGCCCAAACAGACCTTCAGCACAAGTGATTCCACTTTCCCTCTTCCTGGAGGTACTTAACCCACCCAATCTCAACTCTTTAGGGCTCACTGCAGGCTTAGTTGAGATCCATTGCAGTGAAAGTCCTCCCTTGGCCTGAAAGCTCCTCTGAGCAAGCAAGGAAGCAAGCAAGCAAGCAAGCAAGGAAGCAAGCAAGCAAGGAAGCAAGGAGTTCGAGGTGAGGACATCAGCACCTTCCTCTTCTATTTGCTCAAGCCTTTGCCTTTTCCATTTGCATTATCACCTCTTGTTTCACTTTCTCCTGCTCCAGCCCTGTGCAGCCTCTTGGAGTCTTGTGTGAGCTGTTGCTGTTCTTTTGCTGCATGTTATCTGTAGCAGAGGAGCTGCAGCTCTGAGGGAAAGCCTGGAGGCAGCATAAGCACTTATTAAACAACAAACAAAAAAGGCTTTTTATTCATTATCACAGAATCATGGAGGGGCTTGAATGGGAAGGGACCTTTAAAGGTCATCTAGCTCAACCCCCCCACACACTCACAGTGAGCAGGGATATCTTCAGCTAGATCAGGTTGCCCTGTTCTTCATCTCTGAGTTGTCCTATCTCTCTTGCTCCATTCTTGTGTGTGTGGCTACTGCAGTAGTTTGATTTCCTGAAGGCTGTTTCGTGATTTCTTAGTGTGGCTCTGCAAATTAGGTTGGGTGTTCAGAAAGTCAGCTCTTGTTCATTGTGAGATACTTCATCCAGCCTGGTATCATAAAGGAACAGAAAAACGAATGCCTCTGGCATGAAACACCTCTGCTTTATCCAGGTGGTGCTCAGGACCTTAATTAAGAGCAGTGATAAAAGACTGGACTGTGTCCAGTTCTGGAGCCCCTATTACAGGAAGGGTCTGGAGGTGCTGGAAGGTGTCCAGAGAAGGGCCACAAGGAGGAGCAGAGGGCTGTGCAGCTGCTCTCCTGTGAGGACAGACTGAGGGTGTTGGGGCTGTTCAGTCTGGAGAGGAGAAGGGTCTGAGGAGACCTTCTTGTGGCCTTCCAGTATCTGAAGGGGGCTACAAGAAAGCTGGGGAGGGACTTTTGAGGGTGTCAGGGAGTGATAAGACTGGGGGGGATGGAGCAAAACTGGAAATGGGGAGATTCAGATTGGATGTGAGGGAGAAGTTCTTCCCCATGAGGGTGATGAGACACTGGCACAGGTTGCCCAGGGAGGTGGTGGAAGCCTCATCCCTGGAGGTGTTTGCAGCCAGGCTGGATGTGGCTCTGGGCAACCTGCTGTAGTGTGAGGTGTCCCTGCCCATGGCAGGGGGTGGAAGTGGCTGATCCTTGAGGTCCCTTCCAACCCTGACAATTCTGTGATTCTGTGACAACCATTTGACACAGTTGCTGTTTCATGCTTCATTGTGCAGTCATTCCTCTTCTTGTCACTTCTCTTGAGTTGAAGTTGTTCTGATGTGGTAGTTGTGTTGACTCACCTGGCTGCAAAAGAGGAAGAGAATCAGGAATTGGGTTGAATGGCTTTTGAGCTCCAGAGCTATCTGGTCCCTTCTTGCTGGTGGCTCCTTCTTCCCACCCTGGGAGGTCTTGCACAAGTCCATGCCTTGGAGTGGAAGCTGAGCAGCTGCCATAGCTGTGTTGGTCAGCAAGGGTGGTGGCTACCAAAATGGTTTGCTGTGGGCTGTCAATCAGGCTGCTGTGGGCAGGAGATGGTCTGAACTGGCACAGAAGAGGACACTGGTGTTGGGCAACGTTTAGCAGCAGCTGGGCAGATGGGAGGGACACCAGCAGGGAGCAGGAAAGCAGACAGAGTGTGAGGCACTGCTGAATGGGGAAGGATGGTGGATTAAAACCTTAAAAGCAATTAAAACCTTAAAAGCTGAAGACATCTGATATCAAACCAAAGAGGGTTAAGTCACTGTGCTTCAGCCAGAGATCTGCAGTGGGATTTAGAAATGCTCAGGCAAAGGAGGGGAAGAGGCAGCAATCAGATATTATTAACACCAGGAAGAGAGAAGAATTATTGGAAGTGAGGCTTCAGGTTAGAGCTGGAAATCATAGCACTGAATTACACCCAAATGAACCTTTTTTCTTTTAAACATTAGGAAAACTTCCTGATAGGGAGAGGTCCCAAGTGGGGCTTGGTTTCCAGGAATTAGATCAACCTTGTGTGTCCCTGCCTAGCTGAGGCTGGTGTGTAAGCTTTGCA
The DNA here is from genome assembly GCA_033816785.1 of Picus viridis. Classification (NCBI taxonomy): domain Eukaryota; kingdom Metazoa; phylum Chordata; class Aves; order Piciformes; family Picidae; genus Picus; species Picus viridis. Next base: position 21,177,087 of record CM066580.1, on the reverse strand, counting down.
TGCCCAGATTTCTAAAGAAGAAATCCCTTTCCCCCTGGGATGTTCCTTGTTTCTGCTCAGTGGCAGTCATGTCAGGAGAAAACTGACTCTTGTGGTTCTGCTCAGAACTGAAAGGTTTCTGCTTCTCTCCAGGAGCCAGCAGCTGCTTCTCAGCACATCTGATAAGGGCAGGCACACAGAGCAGCAGGTTATGATTGAAGGGCTCGGTTCACAGCTTGGGGAAGGTGGTTTTGGGGCTGATTAGAAGCTTGTGGTCAACCTGGAGTAGGCACAATTAAATCCAAGTGAGAAGCATGGGACAGAGGTATGGGAAGTTTGGAAGCAGTGGATAACAACTGTATGAGAGCAAAAGCAGCTCAGCAAGGGGGTCTGTGCCACACAACTCCTCTCTCTGACTGAGAAGGTGACATTCAGGCATTGAGAGGATGTAACTACTAGAGCCTAAACCTATACTGCTACCTAAAGCTTCTCAGTGCTATCTTCTGTGATCTGTTCTAGATGCAGAAGCACCAAGTGGGGTAGATGGACACCTGTAGCTGTCACAGCATCTTTTCATAGAACTGTCAGGGCTGGAAGGGACCTGAAGGCTCAGCCAGTTCCAACCCCCCTGCCATGGGCAGGGACACCTCACACTACAGCAGGTTGCTCACAGCCACATCCAGCCTGGCTGCAAAAACCTCCAGGGATGAGGCTTCCACCACCTCCCTGGGCAGCCTGTGCCAGGCTCTCACCACCCTCAAGGGGAAGAACTTCTTCCTAACATCCAATCTGAATCTACCTACTTGTAGTTTTGCTCCATCCCCCAAGTCCTGTCTCTCCCTGACACCCTACAAAGTCCCTCCCCAGCTTTCTTGCAGTCCCCTTCAGATCCTGGAAGGCCACAATCAGGACTCCTCAGAGCCTTCTCCTCTCACAGGTATATGAGATCCCTCTATCTCAATCTTGGATTTGAGCAAAGAGCCTTCTCATTCACCAGGGGTTTTCTCTTGACACTTCTCAGTTAAAATCAACAAGACAAAGGGGGTGGGGGGAAAGGAAAAGAAGAACAGGCACTTTCTGACATGATTTTCTCTGGTGATCTGAAGCAAATCCCTTTGCATATCTGATGATCTGTGTTCATCGCTCTGGTGCTGGATGTCTCAATTCCTCTTGACGTGAGTTCTCATCATTCAATTTCACATCCTGCCCTTGCATTAGTTGGTAGACAAAGCAAAGTGTTTATCCCTTGCTGTGTTGCCATTAAATTGTTTGGGCCATTGGGGTGGTTTTGGCTGGCATTAGGCAGCTGCCCTCTCTGCCCTCTCTCTCCCCAAGGTTTACAATAGGGCAAAATAACCTTTGTGTGCAGAGCTTCCAGGCATACCAGGCCAGCAACCAGGAGTTGTCCTGCTAGTTCATGTGTAAGGCTTAAAGAATGAGTTTTCTCCTGGGAAACAGCTTGGGATCATGGAATGGTTTGAGCTGGAAGGGACTTTGGAAGGTAATCTAGTCCAACTCCTTGTCATAGCCTTGTATCCTCTCTTTCTAGGGTACAACTGTGAATAGAATCATAGCACCACAGAATTGCTAGGCTTGGAAGGGACCTGAAGGATCAGCCAGTTCCAGCCCCCCTGCCATGGGCAGGGACACCTCACACTGCAGCAGGTTGCCCAGAGCCACATCCAGCCTGGCTGCAAACACCTCCAGGGATGAGGCTGCCACCACCTCCCTGGGCAACCTGTGCCAGGCTCTCACCACCCTCATGGGGAAGAACTTCTTGACATCCAATCTGAATCTACCCATTTCTAGTTTTGCTCCATTCCCCCCAGTCCTATCACTCCCTGACTCCCTGAAAAGTCCCTCCCCAGCTTTCTTGTAGCCCCTTTCAGATACTGGAAGGCCACAATTAGGTCTCCTTAGAGGCTTCTCTTCTGCAGACTGAACAGCCCCAACTCCCTCAGTCTGTCCTCATAGCAGAGCAGCTCCAGCCCTCTGCTCATCCTTGTGGCCCTTCTCTGGACACTTTCCAGCACCTCCAGATAAGAATAAGAACAGAAGGCTGCAGAGGGACTGTTTGCACAGGGCTGCAGTGACAGGAGGAGGGGCAATGGTTTGAAATGAGTGAAGGGCAGATTTAGATTGGATGTTAGGAGCAAGTTCTGCACCACGAGGGTCATGGAATACTGCAACAGGTTGCCCAGGGAGGTAGTTGAGGCCTCATCCCTGGGGATATTCATGGTGAGACTGGACAGGGCTCTGAGCAACCTGGTAGAGGAGTAACCTGGAGGATGTCCCTGCTGACTGCAGGGGGTTTGGACTGGATGAGCTTTGGAGGTGCCTTCCCACCCAAACCATTCTATGTGCGTAAGAGCAGCCTTGATAAATGGGAAGAAGCTGGGAGATGAGGTAATGAAAAGGTTAAGCCCAGGGTGGTGTGTGTTGGGTCAGCAAAGATCAGTGGTACAGATTGGATCTGCCCTGGTGTTTCTTCTTTATTAAAACCAACGCAAAACACACCAACCCCAAACACCCAGCTTGGGTCAATCAGGCCGTGGGATCTGATGTCTGTAGTAGTTTACTTGAATAGAGCAGAGCTTGTCACAGATCATTATCCTCAAAAGCCTCACAGCAGCATCTCTCCAGCGATGCAGGAGATAAGTAGAGGCTTCATTAATTGCCAAGTGTCCCCACTGGCAGCGTTCAGAGTCCCTAACAAGCACGAGCTCACCTTTCACTGTAGAGTTCAAACATTTTCTAGGTCATACAAGACCTGAAATGATTTTCATGGTGAAAATTCCAATACCTGCAAGGATCCTACAGGAAGGCTGCAGAGGGACTTTTCCTAAGGGTGTCTAGGGACAGGCCAAGGGGGAATGGTTTGAAGCTGAGGCAGAGCAGGGTCAGACTGGAGCTTAGTCAAAATGCAGGGTCCTGCACCTGGGTCTGGCCAACCCCAGCCACAAACACAGGCTGGGTGCAGGGTGGGTTGAGAGTAGCTCTGAAGAGGCTTGGGTACATTGGTAGCTGAGAAGCTCATCATGAGCCAGCAGTGCCCTCATGCAGTGCCCAGCAGGCAGCTGTGTGCTGGGCTGCAGCCAGAGGAGTGTGCCCAGCAGGGCAGGAGAGGGGATTCTGCCCCTTGGCTCTGCTCTGCTGAGACCCCACCTCAAATACTGCCTCCAGTTCTGGTGTCCCCAGCATAAGAAGGACACAGAGCTGCTGGAATGAGTCCAGAGGAGGCCACAAAGATGATCCAAGGGCTGGAACAGCTCTGCTGTGAGGACAGGCTGAGCGAGCTGGGGGTGTTCAGCCTGGAGTAGAGAAGACTCCAGGGGGACCTCAGAGCTGACTTTCAATTCCTGAAGGGATCCTACAGGAAGGCTGCAGAGGGACTTCTCATCAGGGTGTCTGGAGACAGGACAAGGGAATGGTTTGAAGCTGAGGCAGAGCAGGGTTAGACTGCAGCTGAGGAAAAAGTTCTTCAGTATGAGGGTGGTGAGGCACTGGCACAGGCTGCCCAGGGAGGCTGTGGATGTCTCCTCCCTGGGGATGTTCCAGGCCAGGTTGGATGAGGCCTTGGGCAGCTGAGTCTAGTTGAGAGGTGTCCCTGCCCATGGTGGGGAGGCTGGAGCAGGTGCTCTCTGAGGTCCCTTCCAACCTGAGCCATTCTATAAAAGTCACATATTTTCATGCCCCTTCCTCCAGTCCCTCTCCAAAGAGGAGAAAGCCAACTCACAGAGGCTATTTTGGTCTTTTGGGATTACTTCCCAAAACAACATGAAAACAGTTTCCCCATGAGAACCGTTTTGACTGTTGAATTTCCAGGGACGTGTTTGTTTTCCTATCTTCCAGGGGGGAAATGAGGAAGCCTGGTTGTTTACATGATCAGAAAATAAACTGCTATCAAAGCCTAAACATCAGAGGATTCAAATGCACTGGTGTGGGAGGGGAAAATGTCATTTTAAAAAGCTCCAATGGACTGGTTTTATCTTTATGTCAGAATGGGGGTTTTAAACACACACCCCCCCCCAAAATGTGGCAAGAAGCCATAAAATGAGTGTCAGTATCTGAACCAGAATTGGGGCCCAGGCTGTTATCAGTTTGAGAGTAGATGCTGACTTGGGACACAGATTTTTGAAAGCTAAAGCCAGGGTTAACCTGCACAGACCCTCCCACCCAGTTCTAGTCTAAGAGCCAATAAATGCACCTCAGGTCTGCCCCACTCTGGTAAAAGGTCTTAGAATGGTGCAATGCTTTGGACAGGTTTGCACCTAACAGAGGTTACAGGGAGCTGTTTTGGTTGGAAGAGACCTGTGAGATCATCAGCTCCAACCATTACCCCAACACTGCCAGGTCAGCACTGAACCCTGGCCCTCAACACCGCATCTCCATGGCTTTTAAACCCCTCCAGGGACGGAGACTCCACCACTGCCCTGGGCAGCCTGTTCCAGGGCTCCACATTTTGAGGAAGAAATTGTTCCTCTCTTCCGCCCCGAGCCTCCCCGGGGGCGCCGGGGTGCCGTCTGCCCTGAGCCTCCCCTGGGGCAACTTGAGGCATTTCCTCTTGTCCTATCACTTCTTCCTTGTGTTGGAAGAGACCAGCCCCCACCTCAGTCCAACTTCCTTCCAGAGGCTTGTACAGAGCAAGAAGGTCTCCTCTTAGTCTCCTTTTCTCCAGGCCAAAGAGCCCCAGTCCCTTCATCTTGCTCCTCAGGAGACTTGCTCCAGACCCTTTGTCCTTCTTATAGTGAAGGACCCAAAACTGATCCCAGTTTCTGAGGAGAGACCTCACCAGTGCCAAGTACAGGGGCGACAATCAAGTCCTGCTAGCCACACTCTTGCTGATCCAAGCCAAGATGCCATTGGCCACCTGGGCACCCACTGTGTGATCTTCAGCCAGCTGTCAACCAGCACCCCCAGGTCCTCTATCACCAAATAGTTTCCAGCCACTCTTCCCCAGCCTGGAGCATTGCTGGGAGTGGTTGTAAGACCTCAGGGGAATTAATATTGCTGGGGTTGCTTAGCCTGGAGAAGAGGAGGCTCAGGGGAGACCTCATTGCTGTCTACAACTCCCTGAAGGGAGGTTGTAGCCAGGTAGGGGTTGGTCTCTTCTTCTAGGCAACCAGCACCAGAACAAGAGGACACAGTCTCAAGCGGTGCCAGGGGAGGTTTAGGCTGGAGGTAAGGAGAAAGTTCTTCATAGAAGGAGAGATTGGCTGTTGGAATGTGCTGCCCAGGGAGGTGGTGGAGTCACCATCACTGGAGGCATTTGGCATTTAAGCAGAGACTGGATGAGGCACTTGGTGCCATGGTTTAGTTGATTAGATGGTGTTGGGTGATAGGTTGGACTTGATCTCAAGGGTCTTTTCCAGCCTGGTTAATTCTGTTCCATTCTAATATGATTTCTGAGTGTGTGATAAATGACTGAAGCCTCCAGGCATGGGGAAAAGCCTTCTGCTGCGCTGCCTGAAAAGGGGTCAGCCCCATAGGGGTGCTGAAGGTGGCTCAGCCCTTGACTGGTGTGTCTGGGGCGCACAGTGTGACTTGTGACATAAGACACAGCTTAAAGAAACCCCCAAGTTCCCCCTCTGCTCAAGCCCTCACTTGATATGTGAACAAAAACAGGAAGAGGAAGCAGCAGTTGGCTGTATCAGGACAGATCCTCTGATAAAGTGGCTTTCCTCTGTCTTGCAGGTTGACGTGCTGGGACCCTGCAAAGCCCCCAGGCCAGGGGAACCCTGGCTTTTCAAACCAGCACTGCAAAGCTCTCTGCAATTTCTTTCATTTTTATTCTTTTCCAAGGTGGTTAGCCATGAAAGGGGCTTGAGATGCTAAGCTGCAAGGCACCAGGGATCTCTGCCTGCCATTGGCTTCAGACTGCAGAAGAATAGATTCAGACTGGATGCCAGGAGGAAGCTTTTCACCATGAGGGTATTGGAACACTGGAACAGGTTGCCCAGGGAGGTGGTTGAGGCCCCATCTGTGGGAGGTATTCAGGGTCAGGCCTGACAGGGCTCTGAGCAACCTGATCTAGTTGAGGATGTCCCTACTGAGTGCAGAGGGAGTTGGAGTGGATGACCTTTGGAGGTCCCTTCCAAGCCAGACCATTCTATGACGACAGCAAGATCTAGAGATGTTCAGCAGCCTGTAAAGCCAATCCTGGAATTGCCACAGGGAGGTAAAAGACAAACCAGGCCAGACTGGATGTGGTCCTGAGCAACCTGCTGCAGTGTGAGGTGTCCCTGCCCATGGCAGGGGGTTGGAACTGGCTGAGCCTTGAGGTCCCTTCCAACCCTGACAATGCTATGATTCTATGATCAGGCTCTTTCCAGATGGTCCCAGGCAGATCTCCAATGCCCATACCCTTAAATCTGCCTTAGCCCATTGTCCTTGAGAGGGGGATCAAACAGATTCACCATCAAAGCATCAAATTGCCCTTATTAAGCACCAACACAACAAATCATCAGCCTCTGGTTACCTGCCAAGCCATTAAAATTTGTGTTGCTAATTAATAATCACTTTTCATAGCAGGCAAAGGGCATCTTATCTAGGCAAGTTCCTCTGGGGAAGTACTGGAGGAGCTGATGCTTCCAATGCAGACACCACTCACATGGACATCTGCTGGCATGCAGGAAGTGCCACTAATGAGCTTCACCAAGGTGGCTGTGAACATCTGCCACATCATTTGGCTCTCCAAAGTGCTCTAAAAGTCCCTGAGCAAAGAGTCTGCAGGGTGATGGCTGGTTCATCTCCTCAGCATTTGTGATGTGGTTTATTAAAGCAACTAAATGACCCCTTCCACACTATGGCTGGAGTTCATTAGCCCAGACTTGTAGTGACCTGGAAGGAGAGCAAAGAGATCACTTTGCACTGCAGTAGAAGTGAAATGAGAGGGGACAGCTGCCCTTGCCCAGTCCCAGATGCCGAGCAGCAGCCCTCCTTCCCTTGCTGGCATCCCTTTCTCTCTTCTTTCCTCTTTACCTTCAGCCTTCACCACGCTCCCGACTCTTCCAGCCAACCATTCCGGAGGACAACAGATTTTACCCAGCTCCTCACAGTGTGCACCCCAGTCCTGCTCATCGTGTCTGCACCCCATCAAATACCTTGTGTCTTCTTGGCCTTGTTGTATCAGAGCTACAGTTTAACCTCTCTGTAGGAAGCCAGTGAAGAAACCCTTCCCAAGCTGTAAGTCTGCCTCTTCTGCCAGCACATCTGGAGAAGCAGACTTCTTAATCCCACTCCAACCTCAGCCTGACCTCACAAGCAGAAATATTCCTGTTTGTGAGAGTAAACAGCAGAAAAGATAAGAAGAAGGAACAGCAAGGAAAAAGGAGAAGAAATAACAAAGCTGAGTAGCAAAACCCAGAAGAAATAGCAAGAAGGGAAATAAAAGTTGACCCAAGAAAGCAGAAGGAATGGCAGAGCCAAGTAACACCAGCATGGGCACCACAGCCCAAGCAAAGTACAGAACCGGTGCACACAACAGGAGGTGGTGCAGTGGGCTGCACTGTTTGGGATTCCATCCTTGGAAGGCTTCAAGACCAGGTGGGATAAAGGCCTGAGCAACCTGCCTTGGCATGGTTTGAGCAGAAGGTTGAACTAGACATCTCCTGAGGTCCCTTCCAACCTGCATTATTCCATGAAACTATGACTTGCGTGTTCCACGCTGCCAAGTGGCTCTTGGGAGACGATCAGGCTTTGATTTGGAACTAAACCACTGATTTCAAAGATTTGAGGTGGCTCCCTGTGGAATTAGTGCTCTCCAGCAGCCTTCCCCCAGACACTGCTCAGCTGTGCACCCTTCTAGCTCTCCCAGCACGGAACCTTGGTGCCAGCTCTCCCAGCACGGAACCTTGGTGCCAGCTCTCCCAGCACGGAACCTTGGTGCCAGCTCTCCCAGCACGGAACCTTGGTGCCAGCTCTCTCATCCCTTTGCACCTGCATGCCTCTGGGTTGCACTTTCTGGTCCTGCCCCAGGCAAAAGCTCTGGCTCTTATCCAGCTGACACAGACCTGGAATCTACTCCCTGTTAGTGAGGAGAGTTTGGGAAGCCCAAGAGCCTGGACATCACTGCTCAACCCTCTGCAGGAGATTTGTTAATGTTATTACCCAATGCTATGCCAGAAGACATAGAAGCAGCCTACAGGAAGCCTACAAGCTGGAGAAACTTCATAAGCACCAAGCACCAGTCCCTTCCCTTCAGAAAGAGCCACAGGACCAACCACAGCCATGACACTAGGGCCCACGGGGCTCTTGTGGGAGCAGGGCTGGAATAAACCCCTCTCCCTTTCACCACATACTTTCCTCCCCGTGGAATTCCACCCATGCCAACCTGGGGGAGCAAGTCCTAGAGCAGGAATGTTTCCTCCCTACACTGAGCCCTCCTAAATAAGAGTGGGGTGTCTTGCTGAGCAGCAGCTGGGCTGTGGACGGGAGCAGCCTCATACACAGGGTCATGGGTAGGCAGGGAGGGGACCCTTACATGACCTCCACATCACAGAGCTGTCACGGGAAAAGGAGGACGTGCTGAGATGTATGTCCCAGGAGCAGAAGGCAGGGCTCAGCTGGTTACTCTGCTTGAGTCTGTGTGTGTGCCTGCCACTTTGAAGTCAATTCTGAGGAAGTGTAATTGAGTATTTCCCCTGGGAAGCTAAAGCTTACTATTGGAGTGCCTGCCAGGGGTCAGTTGGGGCCAGATGAAAGAAAATCACCTTTCTGGCTCCCAAATGGTTGTCAGTGGCCAGATATTTCCTGGCCACTGCAGCATCTCCCTGGGACTTTTCCATTCCAAGGAAAGTCTGGCAGAGAGCTTTGCTCGTCTTGGTCTCTGACACAGGGCTGCAGGGATGAGGATGATGTGGGGACAGGCCAAACAGTTGTGCTGTTGTCTGTGGTCAAGATCCCACAAGCTGTATCTTTGAGAACCCAAATTCTGCAGCAAACAGCGTGCTGCCACCACTTCCAGGGCAGTAGAGGGGCAGAGCTGTCCCCTGAGGGCAGGGAAAGATCTGTGATGCATATAGAATCATAGAATCATAGAATCAGTCAGGGTTGGAAGGGACCACAAGGATTATCTAGTTCCAACCCCCTGCCATGGGCAGGGACACCCTACACTAGATCACGCTGGCCAGAGCCTCGTCCAGCCTGGTCTTAAACACCTCCAGGGACTGGGCCTCAACCACCTCCCTGGACAACCCATTCCAGGGCTTCACCACTCTCATGGTAAAGAACTTCTTCCTCACATCTAGCCTGAATGTTGGTTCAGTGCAACTAGAAGTCAGGATTTTCAGTGGCTGACCTGCCACCAGGTGAAAAGATCTGCCTCCACCAGTGCAGTTTCTCAGCCAAGCACAGCAGAGTACTGGGGCACCTTCCTGTCCTGCTGGTATGCAGCTGAGGCTGTCCCATTTGCACTTGCATGCTCATGATGCTTTCATCTTCCGCCTTTTCCCACATGCAAGCTTCATCCTTTTGTATCCCATGCAGCCAGCCTGGCCTCACCCACATGTAGGTCTCTGGAAGGTCCAAAACTAGCAATTATAACAGAGTTGGGGGCAGGAAAAAAAGGGCTCAAAATCTGGCCAGATAGTGACCCAACCACACAGCACCATGTAAGAACTGTGGTGATCACAGAATCCCAGCCTGTCAGGGTTTGGAAGGGACCTTTGGGGATCATGTAGTCCAACCCCCTGCTAAAGCAAAGTCATCCATGGCAGGTTGCCCAGGATCACAATGTCCAGGTGAGTTTGGAATCTCTCCACAGAAGGAGATTCCACAACTTCTATGGGCAGCCTGCTCCAGGGTTCCAGCACCCTCAGAGGAAAGAAGTGTTTGTTTCTGTTCAGATGGAACATCCTTTGTCCCTTGTCCTGTTGTTGGGCACCACTGAAAAAGGTCTGGCCCCACCCTCTTGTTCCCTGTCCGTCAGACACTGATCACCATTGAGCAGATTCCCTCTCAGGCTGCTCTTCTCCAGGCTAAACAGCCCCGGGGCTCTCAGCCTTTCCTCCTCACAGAGATGCCCCAAATCCCCTCAGCATCTTCATAACCTTCACTGGACTCTCTCCAGTATTTCCCTCTCGAACTGGGGAGCCCAGAACTGGACTCAGTGCTCCAGCTGTAGCCTCACTAGGGCTGAGTAAAGGGGAAGGAGAAGTCTCCTTGACCTGCCGCTGGTGCAGGTGCCTTTAGGGCAGGAGCGCCCCTCTGTCACTGCTTACACCTGCTCATTGCAAAGGAGCTGGACGAGGTTTTATCAGGGGACACCAGCACCAGGTGGGTTCCAGGAGCTGGGGATGCAGCTCCGAGCAGTTGTTCTTCATGGCATGTCTCAGATGCTGCAGTAGGTGCAGCTTGGAGCCATCCCCAGCACAGATCGAGGCTTCCCGCAAAGGGCTGCCCCATCACCAGAGGAAGGGGGAGAGGGGCAGCCCTACCTCCGGGACGGTCTCTCCCAGTAAGGATCAGCATTCCCCGACGGAAGCGGGGCGGGGGCGGCCGGCAGCCCTCCGGGGCTGGAGTCGGTGGGGCGGGGCCGGGAGGGGCGCGCCCCGCTTTAAGGGCTCTGAAGGGGCGGCCCGGGCAGAGCTGCGGTCCGGCTCGGCTACGGTGAGTTTTCACAGGGGTCCTCTCCTTTGGGAGGTGGGGGTGCCGGGCCGGCTCTCCCGGGCTCCGTCCCCGGGCAGCGGCATGATCCTGACTGGGTGTGATGATATTCAGCCAGTGTTCAGCAACTGTCCCTTTCTTAAAGGCACAGCCTAAACCGGTCACAATGGGGAAGCGGTTTGCAGCCGGGTTCGCTCCCGCGGAGCTCGGTTACACCGCGCTGAGGAGCCGGGGGTTCGCTAGCTGCTGCTCCTTGCTGGGCTTCTTCGTTCTGCTCCTCTTTCTAAGCCCAAAGCCTATTCTTCCTGCAGAAGGGAGTTCGTTCTGAGGTGTTTTGAAGCAACTCCAACTCCTACTCCTTTCTTGGGGCTCGCAGTGGTCCTAGGACCAGTGGTGCTTCACCGCTGAGCTCAAAACAAGCAACAGCATCCTCCTGGGTCGTGTGCTTTACGATTGTGTACTTAAATGTAGTTTGCTTATGACCAGCTGTGAAGCAGGTGTGCTGCGTGAGACAGGGAGAGCAACACCGAGGTGCTCCTTTGCCGGGGGTTTGCTTATCTCGTGTGGCTTTTCTCAGCCAGCGATCACCACCTCACCCTCTAATTCATGCACAGCCCTGATGAACCCCAGCTCGACGATCTTAGAGGTCTTTTCCAACCAAAACAATTCTATGATTTAGATTGGGCATCGGGAGGAGGTTCTCTGCTGGTGGGTGGTGAGGCACTGGAGCAGCTTGCCTGGGGGTGGGGCAAGGGAGGCATCCCTGGAGACGTTTGGGACCGGACTCGATGGGGCTCTGAGCAGCCTGATCTGGTTGGGGATGACCCTGCTGACTGCAGGGGGATTGGATGAGATGAGCTTTGGAGGTCACTTCCCACCCAAGGCATTCTGTGAAATAAAACGTGGCAGAAGTGAGAATTGTCTTTGTGATGCTAACCTGGTCTAAAGCCTCAGCTAGGAAATGGTGGGTTGGGGGCTTTGGCCTTTACAGCTATACTTCTAGGTGTGGGGCTCTCTTATGCTTCAACAGCCCACTTCAGTATTGAAATCACCAGCTCTCCTTTTAGTCACCACTTTAAATACTGTTTAGAAATCCTCCAGGTAACAGGTTGAGTTGTCTTCCAGACAAGTCCCTTGTGTGGTTGCTCTCTCCCTGCTAATGCCTTTAACAACAGTAGCTGGAAGGCTGAAGTTTTGTCCCCAAAGGTGGTGAAATGTTTATGATGCAGCTCACAGCCATGTGAGCAGTGTGCACAGGCACAAAGATTAAATAAGGAAGTTTAACTAATGGGCTGAAATGTTTATCTTCTAGTGATCTAGACCTGGCTCTTCCTAAGAAAGATTGGACCAGGTGATCCTCAAGGTCCCTTCCAACCTGGGATTCTGTAATTCCCTTGGTTCTCTCCCAGGCAGGACAGCTAAATGGGCAGAAGGGAGGAGAAGCCCACGGTGGCAGAAGGTCACAATTCCTTCTGCAGACACACGTGGCTCATGCCCTCTGAAAAGCCACGTGAGAATCTGAGCCCAAATGGCCAGGAGATGGAGGTTCTGCTTGTACTGCCTGGTTCCCCCAGTGTTCCTCTCCACTCCTCCATCTGCAGCCCTGTCTCTTCTCTGAGTGCTGCATCACATTACTGCTTTTGGGGAAACCTCTCTGCTTATCCCATGAGTTGGCCATGCATCCCAGTTTGTCCCATTTTCCACTCCTCCTTCATACCAGTCCTTGCTGCCTGGGGGTGCAGGCAGATGGGAAAAGCCTCAGTGCTCAGAAGAGCTCATTTCAGCCTCTTGATCTCAAACACCTCGGTTGTGTTGGGTTTAATGTCTGAGAAAACACCTATCTGTGATGCCATGGGAAGCTCAGAGATTAGTTCATGAGCTGGCTGAGGCACTGATCTTGCCGTGTTCATGCAGTGCACGGTGTGGCAGGGTTTGCTTGCCAGGTCTGCTTGCTCAGCACTAACCCAGAGATAAGGGTAACCCTAGGAAGTTCTTCAGCACCTCTCTTAGATTATCTTGACAGTTCAAAAGCACAAGCAATGAGCTTTTAAAACTCAGAGTATTGCACTATCTGCTCCTCCCAAACAATAGGTTCACCAGATCAGTGTTGCCACAAGCTTAATTTTAGCCTTTTGTTGGGGTGTTGTCTTTTCATAACTTGAACCTCAAGCCTGAAGTGAAGCCCTCAGGCAAGCAAAGATGCCACGAGTGTGGGATGAAGGCTGGATCTCAGCATCACCCAGGGCTTGGTGTCCTCTCACAGCTCCACCAGGGCAGCAGCTCCATGTTGCTGGCTGGTCCTTACAGAGCAGAGATGGATAGAGCCATGAGAAGCTCACAGGAGTGATGTCTGCTGGTGCGCAGACCCACCCTGGGCTTCCCATCCTGCGGATCTGAGAAGCCCCCAGGCTCATCCAAGCTGGGTCTGAGATCTGAATTTTGCCACCACCAGAAGCAGGCTGCTGCGAGGCAGCATCTGTGGGGTGTGGAGGGGACGTGGCTGTGAATTTGCTGCCTTCTGATTAGCAGATTGCTGTGATGAGCATCGCTACATAAGCTCCGTTTATGCCAGCTATGGTGAAGGGTAGGCGATGATGTACAGCACACTGATCTCTGACAGCCGTGCCGAGCCTCGGCTGCCTCTTCTGGCCAAAGACCTCTGTGCAGTCACAGACTCAGGCACCCCAGCGAGTCCCGAAGTAGCCCGAGGAAAGAAAAAACCTCCTCTCTTGCCTCGAGGTTTCCCTCATCTCCTCTGTGCTGGTATTTGCTGGGGTTTAATGTACTTGACTGAAACCTGGAAGCCTTGAGCATCCCAGCGAGGTTCTGAATTCCAGGTAAATCCTGGAGGCAGACAGAAATTCCACTTTAGTGCTGCCAGACTATGTTTTTGGGTGAGAATACATACAATTCAACATCGGTGGTGAGCACATACACGGTGTAGGTTTCCCTGGCTGTTGCTTTCGTGGTTGTCCTGGTTTTTCAGCCTGCATGCAGCCTGCAGCTCTCATCACAGCTTTTCATGGTCTCACTGCAAGTCAGATTCTGTGTTTGGAGCACTAGAAATTGAAAATGAATGGGGGGTTGGGGGAAAATTATGTAAGAGTGTGCTTTTTCTCCTGCTTTGTTTTATGACAACCCAAATTAAGAGTCTCATGTATCATTGCACTCAAATACAATACACCAGGTTGAAAGAGACCTTCAAGATCATCACATCCAACCCACCTAAACAACTAAACCATGCAACCATAAACAACTAAACCAAGCACTGCTGTCTGCACGGGGGTTGGACTAGGTGACTTTTGGGGATCCCTTCCAACCCAAACCATTCTATGACTTACCTTAAGCATGACTCACACCCCTAGTTGTTGGCACCATGATCAGGGTGGCTGTGGTGGATGATTACAATAACATAGCTCTGCACAGATCCTCATCCTTTCCGACGTGTGGGCAAAGTGACAAGGTTTTTCACAGAGTCACAGACTGGTTTGGGTTGCAAGGGACCTTTAAAAGTCATTTAGTCCAACCCCTGCAGTCCGCAGGGACTACTATGGAAGGTTGCTCAGAGCCTCAAACAACCTGACCTGGAATAGTTCTAGGGATGAGGGATCTACCACCTCTCTGGGCAACCTCTGCCACATCTACATGGCTTTTAAACCCCCCTCCAGGGATGGGGATTCAACCAGTGCTCTGGACAGCCTGTTACAGGGCTTGACAACCCTTTTGGGGAACAAGTTGCTCCTCGCATCCAACTTAAACCCCCACCCCGGGTGCAACTTGAGGGCATTTCCTCCTACTTAAAAGTGAGGCTTTATTTCCATGTGCTGCTTTACACATCTCACCTGAGCTCTTCCTCCTCAGGCCTTACTCTCATCACCAGGCAAGGGCAGTGCCAGAGGCAGGCAAGATGTCGGAGCTGCTCGGTAACCTGTCGTGCCAGCACTCCATCGATGACTTCCGGAACCGTGTCTACTCCACGCTCTACTCCATGATCAGCATCGTGGGCTTCGTGGGCAACGGGGTGGTGCTCTACGTCCTCATCAAAACCTACCAGCAGAGGACAGCCTTCCAGGTCTACATGATGAACCTGGCCGTGTCCGACTTCCTCTGCGTGTGCACCCTGCCTCTGCGCGTCATCTACTACGTCCACAAAGGCAACTGGTTCTTCGGCGACCTCCTCTGCAGGATCAGCTCCTATGCCCTCTACGTCAACCTGTACTGCAGCATCTTCTTCATGACTGCCATGAGCTTCTTCCGGTGCATCGCCATCGTCTTCCCGGTCCAGAACATCCACCTGGTGACGGAGAAGAAGGCAAAGTTCGTCTGTGTGGGGGTCTGGCTGTTCGTCACCCTGACGAGCGCTCCCTTCCTGCACAACGGGACCTACCATCGTGGCAACAAGACCAAGTGCTTCGAACCCCCGAGAGGACTCCCAGAAGACAAACATGGTGGTGATCCTGGATTTCATCGCCCTCTTCGTGGGTTTCATCGTCCCCTTCGTCGTCATAACCATCTGCTACACCATGATCATAAGGACCTTGCTGAAGAACTCGCTGAGGAAGAACCAGGACAGCCGCAAGAAGGCCGTCTGGATGATCGCCATCGTGACGCTCACCTTCCTGGTGAGCTTCACCCCCTACCACGTCCTGCGGACCGTCCACCTCCACGTGCTGCGGCTCAACACCAGCTGCGAGGACGCCGTGAAGCTGCAGAAATCCGTCGTGGTGACCCTCCCCTTGGCAGCTGCCAACTGCTGCTTCGACCCTCTCCTCTATTTCTTCTCGGGAGGCAACTTTCGGAAGAGACTGAGCACCCTCAGGAAAGGTTCTTCCTCCAGCTTGACACAAGCCTTCAGGAAAAAGTTCTCCATCAAAGAGAAGGATGAGGAACCCTTTGGAGAAAGGGCGAGCGGGAAGAAAGCTGTTTCCCCTTTATAAGGGGATTAGACCTTCCCTTAGGATCTCAGGTGGCCAGTGGAGATCTTGGAAGCCTTCCAGAAGACGCGACAGAGGATCGTGAGCCTCTGTCACCAGTAGCTGTGTAATAACGATGGTGGGTGGTCCGGAGTCTTCCTCAGGAGCGCTGCTTGGACATGGACGGCCACTTTAAGATGGAGGAGCCACCACCAGCCAGCACCAGAAAGCTGTTGATGTGATGATAAACTCACAAGCTCTTCAAAGCCTTTATTTGTGCGTTTTCTTCGTTCCACCGCTCTGCAAAGAGTGATCCTTCCCCCAGCCAGTGGGAAATGTAAACAGCATTGGCCAGAGGCAGAGCCTGAGCAGTTCCTGACAAACAGAGGGGGCAGAGGCTTCACTGAGCCTTCAAACAGCTGCTGTGTGTACACAGCAGAGGCTGGGACGATTCCTGCCCTGCTCACAGCTGCCTCTGCTTTGGAGTTTGGTTTTCAAGGTAATTATGTGTGCTAGACTTGCAGGGTTGGTGGCCAGGTCTGCAAACTCAGGCTTGAGCCCCTCTGCCACCCTCAATGAGCAGCTCTTCAGACTTGCTCCTGTGGGCAACAGGTCTGCAAATCCAAGAACTCAGACCTGAGCCCCCCTCTCACCCTCAATGAGCAGCTCTTCAGACTTGCTTTTGGGGGCAACAGGTCTGCAAATCCAAGAACTCAGGCTTGAGCCCCTCTGCCACCCTCAATGAGCAGCTCTTCAGACTTGCTTTTGGGGGCAACAGGTCTGCAAATCCAAGAACTCAGACCTGAGCCCCCTCTCACCCTCAATGAGCAGCTCTTCAGACTCACTCTCATGACCTGCCATAAATTTCTGGGGCAAGTCTTGTCTGTGGGAGCTGTTTTAGAATTGCAGTCTGCTGTGTGTGCACCTGAAACCTTTTGCAGTGGGACTAGTCCTGTCTAGATGGCTGCAGGGTCTGCATTATCACTCCAGTTCTTCAGGAGGTCTTACCTAAAAGCAGAACTCTGGGTGCCTGGGGCACAGTGCCAGCTCAGCCCTGCCTTCCTGAGCTGTTGGCCAAGCCTTTTGAAAGAAATAAGAAAATAATTAAGAAGCATAATGGATAAGTCATTAAAAGTAATGATAAATGATATCTGATCCTGTTTGAGAGTGTTCAATGTGCTCACACCTTGCAGCGTGAGGCGACCCGAGGCCCTTGGAGGGATCTCTAGGAAGATGTGGAGATTGAGAGTCTGAGTCTGGATATGACACAAGGGACTCTTGAGTGCAGTATGGTGAAAAAGAGCTTTGTTTATGTCTTTAATCAAAAGCTTGGGCAGAAGGAGACATTCCTGTGCTTTTCCAGGGAGCCCATGGAGAGGCAGCGCGTTCTGCCTTCTGCTGGAGCAAAGCCCAGCCTCAGATGTGTGCTGCAGCACGACAGAAATAGAAAATCTTGTAGGAATGAGGCTTTTAGATGGAAAAGTTCTTGATAAACAAGCAGCAAGTGTGTTTTGATGTGGTATTTAGTCAGTTTCTTCATGTTATCTTCAACGAAGCAAGCAGTGGTAAGACTGAGAGATGAGGGAGAGCAAAAGGAGCTTCCTGTGGAGCCGGCTCTGCTTGGGAAATGGTCTGTGCAGATACACAGAGGGCAAGGCTGCTCTCTGTGCCACGCTCTCTATATTCCTGGGCTGGAAAAAGGCACTTTAAAGGGCAAAATGGGCTGCAGAACAATTGCTGGATGTGAGTCCACTTCTGGGCTACTCTGTCCACTTCTGGGCTCTGCAACTCAAGAGAGCCAAGGAGTGGAGAGAGTCCAGCAGAGGCTTTCTACAGCTCCATGAAAGGAGGTTGTAGTCAGGCAGGCATTGGTCTCTTTTTCCCTAGTAACAAGTGATAGGACAAAGGGAAGTGGCCTCAGGTTGCACCAGGGAAGGTTTAGGTTGGGTATTGAAAGAAATTTCTTCACTGAAAGGGTTCTTAAGCACTGGAACAGGCTGCCCAGGGAGGTGGTTGAACCCCATCCCTGGAGGTGTTTAAAAGACACAGAGATGCAGTGCTGAGGGACATGGGCTAGCTCCAGACTTGGTAGAGCTGGATAATGGCTGGACTCAGTGATCATAAAGGTGCTTCAGCCAAAACAGTTCTATGATGCTGAGGGGCCTGGAGCATCTCTGATGAGGAAAGGCTGAGAGCCCTGGGGCTGTTCAGTCTGCAGAAGAGCAGACTGAGAGGGGATGTGATCAGTGCTTATCAGTATTTAAAGGGCAAGGGCCAAGAGGATGGACCCCGACTCTATTCAGTGGTGCCTAGTGACAGGACAAGGTGCAATGTGCACAAACTGGAACCCAGGAGGTTCTTTCCTGCGAGGCTGCTGGAGCCCTGGATCAGGATGCTCAGTGAGGTTCTCTGAGAATCTTCTCTGGAGAGATTCTAAACCTACCTGGACATTGATCCTGGACAACCTGCTGTGGGTGACCCTGCAGGGGGTTTGGAGTAGATGATCTCCAGAGGTCCCTTCCAAACCCTGACACGTTGGGATTCTGTGAATTTCCAGTGAGATCTGAAACCCCTTTAGGAAATGCCAAGGATCTGTGGAGGGGAAGAGGGCTGGAAGCTCCTGATGTAGGGGAGGATTACAGTTCCCTCTAAACCCACAGGAGCCTCTACCCCTAGGAGGAGAGGCTGAGGGAGCTGGGGTTGCTTAGCCTGGAGAAGAGGAGGCTCAGGGGAGACCTTAGGTCTCTTCTCACAGGCAAGCAGCACCAGAAGAAGAGGACACAGTCTCAAGCTGTGCCAGGGGAGGTTTAGGCTGGATGTTAGGAAGAAATTCTTCACAGAAAGAGAGATTGGCCACTGAATGTGCTGATGTGGAGTCACCATCACTGGAGATGTTTAGGAAGAGACTGGATGGGGTGCTTGGTGCCATGGTTTAGTTGATTAGATGGTGCTGGGTGATAGGTTGGACTTGATGATCTCAAAGGTCTTTTCCAACCTGGTCTGGTCCATTCTATTCCATTCTATTCCATTCTATTCCATTCTATTCCATTCTATTCCATTCTATTCCATTCCATTCCATTCCATTCCATTCCATTCCATTCCATTCCATTCTATTCTCGAAGATACACCACCAAGCTGCTTTGAGTAGGTGAGAAGAGGAGGTGGCTGACTCTTCTTCTCAAGGCTTAGCAGTGAGTATCAGCAGTTTGGTCTCCAAGCATTAAAGGCCCTTTGGAAATAAGAATTCATCATGGAAAAGAGTGTCAGAGTATCCAGAAAATTATCTGCATAGTCAAGCAGCCACAGTGTGAACCAGTGTAGAGTGGAGCATGGCAAAATGTGTATTTTTTTTGTTGTACCAGAGGCATTTTTTTTGTCTCTTTTTATCTTTATTTTTTTTGTGAAGCAGTGGTTATGGTAAGAGAAATGACAGAGGGTTTTGTGCAATGGGATAGACTGTTTAAAAAGGGAGTGCTGGAAAGTAAATGAAACTGGTAAGTGTTGGATTTTAGCAATTTCTGGTTTCTGTGTCTTGTTTTTTCTCAAGACTCTGCAGGCAGATTCCTCTTCCCTACAACACATTTTTACCTACAGCCAGCACTGGAGTGTAGTATTCACAGACTCATTTGTAATGATGCACTAAAAAACTTAGTAAAAGCAGCACAGAAGTTGCTGAGGGCAACTCCTGGAGCAGGCTGAGATGTTGATGGACTCACTGGGCCTGTGGGTGGGACTTTGGTCCAGCCAAACTGGCCTTTCATGCAATCAGTAAGGTTGGAAAAGACCTCAGAGATCATCAAGTCCAACCTGTCACCACAGACCTCATGACTACTAAACCATGGCACCAAGTGCCACACCCAAGCCTCTCTTGAACACCTCCAGGGATGGTGACTCTACCACCTCCCTGGGCAGCACATTCCAACAGCTAACAACTCTCTCTGTGAAGAACTTTCTCCTCACCTCCAGCCTAAACCTCCCCTGGCGCAGCCTGAGACTGTGTCCTCTTGTTCTGGTGCTGGGTGCCTGGGAGAAGAGACCAACCCCCACCTGGCTGCAACCTCTCTGCAGGTAGTGGTAGACAGCAATGAGGTCTCCCCTGAGCCTCCTCTTCTCCAGGCTAAACAACCCCAGCTCCCTCAGCCTCTCCTCACAGGGCTGTGCTCAAGGCCCCTCCCCAGCCTCATTGCCCTTCTCTGGACAGGTTCAATAGTCTCAATGTCCTCCTTAAATTGAGGGGCCCAGAACTGGACACAGGACTCAAGGGGCACAATGAGTTCCTTGCTCCTGCTGGCCACACTATTCTTGATGCAGGCCAGGATGCCATTGGCCTTCTTGGCCACCTGGGCACACTGCTGGCTCATGTTCAGCCAGTTGTCAATCAGTACCCCCAGGTCCCTGCTGTAGCCTGACTTCACTGAACTCATGGCACTGTCTGGGGCTGCTGGTGTGAGGACCTGTTGGAGCTAAACCATTTCTGATGGTAACTGGGTTGCTGGTAGGTCTTGCAGAGGTAGAGCCCCTCAGCAGTGAGCAGCTAGGACATTGCTGAGTGTGTATTTGCAGGTAGTAAATGTTTGCAGACGCTTGGAGGAAGTGATGCTGTGGTGAGGATGGAGGATTTGGGTGTCCTGTGTGGCCACATATCACACACAGCTTCCTGCAGGGAAAAGTCTGCTGAGAATGTTTCCACAGGATCACAGAACGTTGGAGCTTGGAAGGGACCTCCAGAGATCATGGAGCCCAACCCCCCTGCCAAAGCAGGGTCCCATGGGGTAGCCTGCACAGGAATGCATCCAGGTGGGTTTTGAAAGTCTTCAGAGAACGTTTTCTACCTGGCTTTTCCCAAGCCTGGTTGAGAGGTGTCCCTTCCCATGGCAGAGGGGTTGGAGTAGATCATCTCTGAGGTCCCTTCCAACCTGAGCCGTTCTAGGAAAACAGGTACAAGATCTGCAGCTCGGCAGAAGCCCAGCTCCAGGTGAGAGGTTGAGGGCAGCTGTCCCCTGCCGTGGCACACAGAAAAGTGCCATCCTGGCAGCAAGGACTGGGAACGGAGACCTGGAGAGAGCTACGTGCCGAGAGTCAGGACCCGCTCGAGTGCGGCGGTGAGTCAGCAGCTGCGGCGCTCGCAGGGGCTGGAGAATGCCGGGGTTGAGGAAGAGGAGGTGAAGGGACAGCCCGGAACAATTTCCGTGCTAGAAACGCCTCAAAAAGGAAAGTGAGGTGTTCGGGTTGGTGCTAAATCGGGACTTGCTTCTGCGGGCCGTGCTGCGATTGATGGTGCAAGAGTGTCCCCTAGTGCTGAGCGCCTCCCGAACACCACCCCCCAGCAAAGGCTCTCCTTCCTTTCTTCAGACGGCCAAGCCCCAGCTCCTCACACGTAACGCTGTCCTGTTTTCTCCGGGGCTGGTCATGCTCAGTTCCTCCTCTTTCCCACCCCTGCCCGAAATTTATTTCATCCTCTTTAGGTTTTCTCTCTCTCTGCCTTCCTCTTGTGTTTTGGTTTGGGTTTTTAACCCGCTTTCCTGGAGGAATCTCAGGCTGGGAAGGAGCCAGCCACAGAAGAGCATCCAACAGCACCCAAGTGGGGTCCACCCTCCTGTCCTGGGTTCCAACAGCCCTGCAAAACGCTGCTTCTCTTTTGAGTTGATGTCCCAGCACCGACCTTGGACCTGCAAACCATTGGCTGGAAGGAGATTTCTTCCTGTGAGGGTGCTGGAGCCCTGGAGCAGGCTGCCCAGAGAGGTTGTGGAGTCTCCTTTTCTGGAGAGATTCCAAACCTGCCTGGACACTCAGATCCTGGGCAACCTGCTGTGGGTGACCCTGCTTTAGTGGAGGAGGGGGAGGGGGAGAGAGTGACTAGATGATCTCCAGAGGATCCTTCCAACCCCCACCATTCTCTGATGGTAACTATAACCCACCTGCATCACATCATCACAACAGAAGTCCATCACTTTGGCCTTCATTTGTCTTGGAAGGTTATTGCTGAAAATAACCCAAAACAACCCAGTATAGCTCTGAAAAGAAACTGGCATCAGGATGAGCTGAGGCTCAGACTGTGTGGTGAGTGTATTCTCCAGACTAAAATATGAACTGATTCACAGTGTGTTTGCTATGAAAGAAAATAAGTGCTAGAACCTGCCCCTTCTCACTGGTGGGTTTTATGACTGTGAAGTTGCTGGATCCCCTGAGCATCACTCAGGGCAGAAAACAAGTGATGGTTCAAGTCAGACTGCTCACTCCTTCCATCAGCCCTTGGAAGGGCAAATGGTTCACTCTTGTGTGGAGGGGCACAAAAAGCCTGACCTCAGCTGAAGCTCGTAGCACATAGAAGTACCTACAGCCTGCAGGTGTGGGGACAATCAAGGGCTGAGGCTCTGAGGAGGCACCAATTCTTTGTTCTCCTTTCATGGTTTCAGTATGCCAACCATACATACAAGACTATAACAGACCCTAGGAGACCTTCTTGCTCCCTGAAAGGAGGTTGGACTGAGGTGGGGGTCAGACTCTGCTCCCAAGAAGAAGGAAAAAAGGCGGGGGATAGAAGAAGGGGAAATGGCCTCACCAGGGAAGGTTTAGTTTGGACCTGAGGAACAATTTCTTGTCAGTTCCTGGATCAGGCTGCCCAGGGCAGTGGTGGAGTCCCCATCCCTGGAGGGTTCAAAAGCTGTGTAGATGTGGTGCTGAGGGCCATGGTTTAGTGGTGACCTGGCAGTGCTGGGTTAGCAGTTGGACTTGATGATCTTAAAGGTTTTTTTCCAACCTAAAGACTTCAATGGTTCTATAATATTGTAGTTCCTGTTCTTTGTCCTTTTTTCCCCACTCTTGGTCTTTTCCCAGTGGGCTGAATTTGCACCACCAGCTTCTCAGAGCGTGAAGTGGAACAAAACATTTAAACACAAGAGAGAGAAACCTGCATCCTGTCCTGATGGACACAGTGATCTTGGGGGTGAGGGCTTACAGCATAGCAGGTAAAGTTCATATTCCATGATAGGAAGACAGGGCAGAGAGTTGCCCTTGACACACAAGGAATCCTGGTCTAGCAGATGGCAAGGAGTCAGTGCCTCCCCCACAGCCCAAATCCTCTCCCCTTTACTTCTTGGAGGATCAGTTTCAGGGCAAGCTTCTGTGCAAGCAGAGAGAACCATATGGGTGCTGGTTTGCCTCCGTAGCAGGCTAAAACGTGTTCTTATTTGTGCTCGCTTTCAGAGAAGGTCCAAGGCAGCCACCTGCTGCCAGAAGCTAACCACAAACTAGATTTCTGCTTGCCAAAATAAACCAACCCCAGCACAGATCCTGCTTTCCAGTTAACCCTGGCTTGGACAGCTCTGCAATCCTCTTCAGCAGCTGCTGGGTGTGAGCATCCCTGGGTGGGGATCTTCTCAATGATTATCAGTAGCTACAGAGGGAGGGGCAAGAGAGCCAGACTCTTTTCAGTGGTGCCCAGCAACAGGGCAAGGGGCTGTGAGCACACACTGGAACCTAGGAGGTTCCACCTGAACTTGAGCAAAGATTCTTTCCTGTGAGGATGCCGAAGCCCTGGAGCAGGCTGCCCACAGAGGTTGTGGAGTCTCCTTCTTTGGAGACATTCCAAACCTGCTTGGAGGTTATAATCCTGGGAAGCCTTCTGTGGGTGACCCTGTTTTAGCAGTGGGGGTTGGGCTGGGTGATCCCCAGAGGTCCCTTCCAACCCTCACCATGCTGGGATTCTGTGGTGCCCTCCAGCATGCACATCGCTGCCTTCCTTCAGACCTGCTGCCAGGCAGGTGCTGTGCAGAGGATTTTCAGACAGGAACCTCTCTTGCTTTTAGCTTTTCCTAACATTCTTCAGCAACAGCAAAACTGTCTGACTCTGACTGCAGGGAGCAGGGCAGTTTCTGACTTCTCTTAGGCTGTGCACACACAAACTCCATCAGTCAGAGCTGCTGGTTACTTCTGGAAATGTTGCCTTTGGGGGGAGGTTTTGTTTGGTTTTTTTTGTCTTGCCACCTGCATGTGCATGCCTGAACAGGCTACAGATCACAGCAGATGAAGCCCTGTTTCCACTACCCTGTGGCATATCTATTTTGTTTACAAGCCTTCAGCAGTGTTTTCTCCCCAGGCTTAAGAATATTTCCTTTCCTGACACTTGTGAAGCTACCCCAAGTTGTCATTTGGTTTGGTGTTTGTTGGTTTGAGTTTGTTGGGGTTTTTTAACTCCACACCATTTTTTGCCTGCAGTGGGGCCTAAATCCAATGCCACAGGCTGGGAAAGTCAGAAACTCTGCACAGGATGTACCCACCCTTATTCTGCACCAAGTGCCTTCACATAAAAAGCTTGCAGGATGTGAGAAGGAAGCAACCTTGTAGTTTAACAAGCAATAAACTCCATGCACTGGCAATAAAAAACAGATTTCCTGCTCTGAGCAAGGTGCTTTCTGTCCTCACTATCAGCAGGAGCCTGGGTACCTCTTTTAGGGCTGGAAGGGCAGGGTGAAGGGGTCTCTGCAGCCTATGGAGGAGCTCCTGAGTCCCATACACACACAAGCACTAGCTGCAGTAGGGGTCTGTGCACCCAGATGCTGCAGGTCCTTTAGCAGCAGCTGTATCTCACACTGAATCCTAATTTGGCTTTTTTTCCCCCCATTTCCACTGCAATCTGGCATTAGAAGAGGGACCTTTTCCATAGGGCAGGAGGGTGAACACTGAGCTCTTTATCCTTCACATAGAGCAGAGGAGGGTATGACCTGATTACTGGGGGGGGAATGAGCAGCAAAAATGAAGGGCAGTAGGTTGGAGTTTAAAGTGCCATCAGTGTGAGCAATAAAATGTCTTGGAAGTGCTACTGAAAGTCAACCTGAGGGCTGAGGAGGAGCCCAGGCTGCAAATCCGTCTCCCAGCGTGTGGGTCAGCAAGATTTGGAACTCAGCCCTGCTTCTCCCAGGCTCTTAATTGCAGCCCTGCAAGTGACCACACGCACAAACAAGCATTTGGAGTATTTACAGACTTCACTCGAGGGTGAAATGTGCCCAATTCTTTCCTGTCAGTGCTGCTTCTCATGCTTCAGAGGAACCAAGTGAGGACCCTGTGTTAGTTCAATAAATATATTCCAGATGGATGTTCACCAGGCTGGGGCAGGAGATACAAGGGTGGGGGCAACAAAACCACCCTCTTTGGGTCATTAATAAAAGCTCCCTTGCCATGAACATTGCTGCATTGGCTCTGTTAGGAATACTGAAGACTAAACAGAGTTTGCTTTTGGTTTAGCCCTTGGAAATCCCTTTACTTGGGAGGAGAACCTCTGTGATGCTCTGCTTGACTTTTAACTTCAACAAGGCTCCATGCAGCCCCTGTGAACCGCCACTCCTCCCTCCTTCCCCCCCCCCCCCGATAATTCCTTAAGGGCAAAAGGCAGAGCAGTGCTGCCTGTAACCACTTTGGAGCTGCCCTCAGCACAAGGCAGGAGGCTCCTGCAGATACTTTGTCCAGCAAAGGCCATGCTGCGGGTGCTGTGAAGGGCTGAGTCGACAGCCGCTCGCTTTTGCAAGCAGTTGCTGCAGAAGGTGAGCTTGTGGCCTGGCTCTGGTGAAGAATTGCATCTATCCCAGGGCTCAGCCTGGGCTCTATTTCCTTTCTGAGTAACCATCTGAAACGGGACAGTCCCTGCTCCCTGCCCTTTTCTTCCTCCGCGTTACTCAGAGCAGGAAGCTCGCTGGAGCGCCGAGCGCTGGCTGCTGACGTGGGTGAGGGCTGAGGAACGCTGCCGTGGCCTCTCACCACCGCTTTTCGAGGAAAATGGAATGAGAAGTTCCCCAGAGCTGACCTTGAGCCTCTGCCTCCCGTCAGCAGCGTCTCCTCCCACGCGCCTCCATGTCCTTCATCACACCGAGTTACTAAGCCAGAGGTTCACAGAGCTCCAGAGCTGGTTGCTGTTCCTCCTTGCCCGTTCCCAGGTGCCTGGGTGAGAAGAGCATCGCTGCAGCTCCTGGATGGATCTCAAGCAGCATCCTCACCCTGTGCAGCAGGACTCACGGTTCCCAGCCCCAAGCTGGCCCTGGGCAGCACCCTGCTCCTTCCCTGGGCAAAGGAGTCCAGAGAGGCTCTGCATGCACAGTTCAGCCCCTGTGACAAGGTAGCCCACAAGACCTGCCCTAGAGGAGATCCATGCACAGTGTCTACTCGGTCTCACTGAGCAGGACTCAAGGCAGGAAGAGGCTGTGCTGAAGTCAGGTGGATTTTCTGCTTTGAGATGCAGTGTGATGACTTCAGTCAGGGTTAATCATATCCTGTGGTAGGGAAAACAGGGATGTCAGACACTGAGACACAGTTGCCAAATCCCTGGAGGGACAGTTCTGCACAGGCAGTCCTGGGTCCTTTCGTCTTGTGATCTACCAGGAGCCTGTTCAAATCCAAACTGTGCTGCTAATACTGAGCTGACCACAGAGATTATTAATTAAAACTCAATCACTGCGATCTGAGGTTGTTCTGAGGGTCACCAAACGTTTCTGGAGCATCTCTGTGGGCTAGGTGTGGCTGGCTGGTCTGTAGCAGATGGCACTGTAGCAGGTGAGGGCTGAGCAGGAGAATTGACAGTCACAGAAAGCAGCACCCACAGTTCAGCTGTGGCAGCCACCCACATTAAACGTCTCAGTACAAAGCCTCTCGTGGTGGGAAGCTCTTCAGCTGAAACAAGCCCGTCAAACATTCTGTGCTACACTGAGCTTGCAGAAAGATGAGAGCACTGATCTCATCAGCTTGTGGCCTCCTCCATGGGCACAGACTCTGCAGCAGGGATATGCAATTAGCTAACCCTAACCCGAGCCCTAACCTTGATGCAGAAGACACCAAGCTGAGTGGTGCCATCCATATGTTAGAGGGATGGGATGTCATCCAGAAGGACCTGGACAAGCTGGAGAGGTGGGCCCAGGTGAACCTCATGAGCCAGGTGAGCATTGGTGCCTTCTCCAATAGGATGAGAGGAAATGACCTCAAGTGGTACCAGGGGAGGTTTAGGTTGGACAATAGCAATAATTTCTTCCCTGAAAGAGTGGTGAAGCCCTGGAAGAGGCTGCCCGGGGCAGTGCTGGAGTCTCCATCCCTGGAGGGATTCAAAAGCCATGGAGATGTGCTGAGGGTTGTGGTTTAGTGGAGACTTGGCAGTGTTAGGTCAACAGTTGGACTCGATGACCTTTAAGGTCTTTCCCAGCCTTAATGGTTCTGTGTTTTACCCCTGAGGACACGCTGCTGGCACAGCTGTGGCACCCCACTGGCACCATTTGGGGCTTCAGGCTGAAGTAAGTGCAAAAAGGGGAAGTGAAAAGCATATTGCTGCTTTTTTTTTTTGCATGAAACTGGTGTCCTGTAGCTCTCTCAAACATGTGCTGTGTGTTTCTTGGCTTTAGAGAAATGCCTGCAATAGACACTGAGGACACGTGTAAAGGGGGGAAGGATTTGGGCCTCTTCCTGCAGGTGGTCACTGCCCATAGGTACAAACATTTCATTTGGGGAGCTTTCCTTTGGCTCCCTTTGAAATGCTTAAGGGATGAATGAGAGCAGCAAGAGCAATTTCAAAGCTTTTATCAAACCTATTATACGCTGGTAGCTGAGGGTGTGCTGCAGGGAATCTGCTCTCAGGTCTCCTTCCTCACCTGTTTCACAGAAGCATAGAATGATTGTGTTTGGAAGAGACCTTTAAAGGTCATCTAGCCCCCGCCACACACACACCTTGCAGTGAGCAGGGACACCTTCAGCTAGCCAGGCTGCTCAGAGCCCCACACAAATGTCACAGTGTGTGCTGCTGCTTTATCCCACATCTCAGGGAACAGGTTGTAAGTGGAATGCAAAGCAAAACTGGCCCCTAATGGAGACTCCTCCCTGCACCAGCTGTGATCCGCGACGTCATCTGCAGGTTCTGCCTGACTTGACTCCTCCTAGCAGAGGAGTATTTGGCTCAAGGGTCTCACTGAAGTTCCTGGCAGAGGGCCGCTCATCACCCCTCTCTTGCAGCTCCAGCAGCAAACTGTCCTCCAGCGCTGCCACGTTTATCTCACCCTCCTTATCACAGCACAGAGTGACCTCTAACGAACTCGGGCTCCTAACTTCCCCTTAAGCAGCCAGCAACTGTTACTCCCGGCGTGTGAATGAAGAAGTGAGGCAGTGATGTCAGAGCATCACCAGCTGAAATGTTCATCCTGAGCTCACCACCAGCGAGCCCCCAGTGGCGGCCAGAGGCTTCGCCTAGCCGGGCTCCAGGCGTGAAAGCACGCTCCCAGCCATGGAATCTCTCTGTGTGCTGCTTACACCTCACACTCCTGCTTTTCTTGCAGATGATGGGGAAAATTCACTGCTGGAACGTCAGGGACAAGCCCCGCCATGATCCCTATGGATGACCTCAGCTGGCAGCTGCTCAGGGTCACACTCAGAGCCTCCAGCTCCTTCTCCAGAGCCTGGTGTTAGAAGGAAACTCAGCAAGGCAAGAGCTCTGCATTCCTGCGGAGGAGCTTTTAGAGAGGCTGTGTAAAACCTGCCCTCTTCCAGCGGCCTCCACAATAGCTGCAGCAGGGAAGGCAGGGCAGATGGGGAAGGTGGGGAGAGGCCAATTTGTATTTTTTTTCCCCATACAAAAGGGTCTTTATTCATTTTAATACAGGTTCTCTCACACAGCAATCTGCTCCATCAGCCAGACAGCAGAGAAAGACTCCTTATGCAGCTACCTCGGGCAGAATATTGCTGCTTAGACCTTCTCATTGGTTCTCTGAGGATGGGAAACCAGATCCATGACAATCTCAAACTGGAGAGCATTAGGCCTGGACAAATAAGTAGATTGCAGTAATGGATACAATATGGAGGGCTCCTCGAGGAGCCAATATTTGTATTCTTCACAGCTGCATCTTTTCTTTTTCTGTTGTTTTCTTCTTCTTCTTCTTCTTCTTTTTTTCCCCCTTCTTAGCCTGAAGTGCTCCCAAACTCTTCATGCCATGGGGCTGCTTCTTATTTGCATCAAAGACCTGATTCATCACTGCTCTGCACTTGGATAGATTATGTCTGCTCCTGCACAGCAGATAGAAAACCCTCACTGGAGAGCATGGCAAACCTCTTCTGCTGTGGTGCAGACACCAGTCTGAGATGAAGGAGGTGGTGCTCCAGGTACAACGTGTCTGCTGAGTGCTGCAGCTGGGAGAGGAGCCCCCAATGCAGAGCAGAAACCCCCAGGCCTCTATCAAGTGGGGGAAAAACAACAACAACAACAACAAAAGGAATGGAAACAATAACGAGGAATGGATTATTGTAGGAGAGAGCAAGTAAAAGAGGTTGTTTGGGGACAGAGAAGAAAATGCCAGATAGGAAAGGAATAGTGCTGGGAAGAAAGACAATGGAAGAATGGAGGGAAATAATTGGAAACCTTCTGGTAAAAGCGAGCAGGGGGTGGCTGATGACAGCCCAGGAGCTCTCCACAAAGGTGCTGCAGCTTTGGCCACCCCCAGCCCACGCAGCTTAGGGGATGCACAGAAAACTCTCTGCACACGTAGTTGAGTCGAGGCTTTGCTGCTGATGTGTTGCCATGAGGGAGAGGGGTTTGACCCTCAATATGTGAAGTGGGAGAGGGTTAGAAAATGGGCAGCGGCCAGAGGAATGAACGACCCTGCGTCACCTGCCGGGAGGTGGGAAACTGGCAGCGCAGGCAGAGCGGGGGAGGAAACAGCGCAGACAAAGGCAAGAGCATCACGTTACACTCAACACCGGAGCGTTGCCGGATTGCATCAGCTCTTCGTTGCTTCTGGTTCACCTGCAGCTCCTCCAGACAGGCCCCTTCAAACACGTTAGGAAAGGGACCAGGGTTTCCAAAACTAAAGCCTCAGCCTTTTGTCTGATGACAAAAATCAGTTCCAAATGTGAAACTTCCAATGCAGCCCACAATTCTGTTACAATTCAGATTTATTCTGCTGGCTTTCCTTTTTTGTCCTTCCCTTCCTCTCTGTTCTTCAGAAATTGGCTTGGGTGCTTTCTTCTCACTCTCCAAAGACCTTTCACAGCTGAGGTTCATGCAGCAGGAAATGAGCCCCTGCCCAGCCCTGGGAGTGAACCCACTCCATCCAAATCCCCCTCTTAGGGATAAAAAACACACCCTGGGTGCTTCAGCAGCTTGTAGGTTTTATCCTCATGCAGAGCAACAGTAAAACATGTCAGTAATGGGGGGGGGGGCGGGATGTGAAACATTTGCAGTCTAGTTTATAAGACCTGATGGTCTAGCTTATAAGACCCTCCTTTGGGCTTGCTCTTTCTCTTGCCAGAGGACAAGCACCCTCCAGCCCCAGTGTGTTTAAATTAGGGTTGTTTGGAGCATATCTGAGGATCCAACTCCTTGGATTGTTTTGAACTGCGACAACACTGACGTCCCAGGCAAGCAGACCTGCCTTAGCTCCATTAGCTCTGCTACCGGGTCAGCTGAAAAACCGCCTGTGTATTTACCCTGGGACCAATTACCCTGCTCCAGCTCCACAGAGCCTGCCCTTCCCCCCACCTTCCCAGCTCCTGTGTGCTCTGGGAATGCTGCAGCACCAGGGAGTGAGGCCAGGCTGAGCTCCCTCCTGCAAGGAGAAGCTGCTTGCAAGAAGATCCTGTGTTCTTTTAGCAGGATGTTTTCCTCTGGAGCAAAAGGTACAGTGCTACATTGCATGCTCTTCTACCTCTGCTTGGGCCTGCCTGTTCCCAGAGCTTTGTTGCAGCAGAGAGTTCTTCAGCTTGTTTGATTTTCTCTCTCTCTCTCTCTTTTTTTTTTTTTTAATATGTTTGCTTCTTGGCTTGAGGGAAGAGTTATAACTTTATGGGTAAACACAGCTAGGGTTTGAAATGAGACTGGATCAGGATATTTGATTCCTATCCGAGCTCTTGCTGCACAATTTCAGGAGGTACTGAGCAGAAAGACCTTGCCCAAGGTGGTAAAGGCATGTGGAAGGGGCTGGGCAGGTGTTCCACAGCCATCTCCTCCTGTGGTGGTGGTGGTGCAGAAGAGCAGCAGCTCCAGGCTGAGGCCAAGAGAAGCGAGCAATGACCATCCCACTCCGCTCCAGGACTTCAGGCAAGGAAAATGTTGGTGCTCAGGGCCATGGCAGCCAACCAAATGGTAAAGGAGAGCTGGAGGCTACCATGTTCCACTTGGCCAGAAAGCCAAAGAGTTCCTGTGCTCACAGGTGCTTTTTCAAGGCCCTGCAGAGCTGCTGGGACTGGTCCCTAGAACCCTCTGACAGAGAGTCCTCTGCTTGCCCCTGGACTCCTGTGGTTAAGCAAAGAGCAAAAATGAATGTGTCACTTACAGGGACTGAGCTCAGCAAGGAGTCAGAGCTGCTGCTAAACGTTAGCAGGCACTCAGATGAATGCCCCTGGCTCTCACAAACCAACAGGCACCTTCAGCCTACAGAGATCCTTCTGGCTCTGAGAAGCCCCTTCCAGCTGCCTTCCCCCCTCATTTCAAAAGCAGCCAGGGAGCAATTAGTTTGCTACAGCTGATCAGCAGCCTGTGTCGAGCTCCAGTGCACTGCCTTTCCTGGTATCCTCTGTTGCTGTTTACAGGCAGCCTCTGGCAGCAAGCAAGATGGGACCTCCATCCATCCTCGCTCCTGATGTTACAACGGCTTGTGAGGGTGATAAGGATGAGCTTAGGTTCCCCTCCTTGCACACAGAGGTCAGCAGTGGAGCTGCAGCAGCAAGCCAGGGCTTATTTCACTTTTCCTGATAAACCCTGTGGTGTTTCCAAGGAACTCAGTCAAGTCTAAAGGCAGGGGTGGAGGGAGGTGCGGCTGCAGCTCTGGGTCAGGACACGTGGTGTTTGCACCCAGACTGCATGTACAGTGAGGCAGAGAAAGAACCATAAACCAGATGTTCTGTGCAAAGTGCCCAGGCACTGAACTTCATCCTTTGCTGCTGACAACAGCCATAGACCTGAGGTGTGTTTGCTGGGGGTTGTGGAGGGCTTGGGGGTTGCACCTTTAGCATCACTTGGTACCCACAGCACTGTGGATACAGCGGTGACATGCAGGGAGTTCATGTGAGGTTCTCCAGCGGAACTTCTATGGAAGGTCTGGAGTGGTGGGTTCACAGGGAGCTTCAGGCTCCTGCTTGGAGAAAGAAGTGCAGACAGCAAAATTTGCTGTTTGTCTGCATCTCCAGCACTCCATCAATCCATTCTGGCCTGCTCAGACTTATCACAGGAACCTGCCTTCTGCCTTCATAAGTTGTCTCTTTCTTTCTGGAACATTACCACTGTTCCAGTTGTACCAGGAATGTAAACAACTGCAGCCCAGGACATGGTTGGCTTCTGGGCTGGGAGTGCACATCGCTGGCTCATGTCCAGCTTTTCACTCACCAGCACCCACAAGTCCTTCTCCACAGGGCTGCTCTCCAGCCCTTCATCCCCCAGCCTGTATTAATATGGAGAACTGTTCCAGCTCAGGTGTAGGACCTTGTGTTTGGCCATGTTGAACATCAGGAGGTTCACAAAGGCACACTTCTCAAACTTGTCCAGCTCCCTCTGGACGACAGCACATCCGTCTGGCAAGTCAGCTCCACCATCACCAAAGAGATGATGGCACCACCTACTTGTTTAGATAGTTTTGACTGATGTTAAATCATTTGGCTGGGAGGTTGGACTCGATCTCTGGAGGTCCCTTCCAACGCCTCGTGTTCTGTGATTCTGTGCTCTCTGCTGGTGATGACTTGCAAACAAACAGCAAAGCTCTGGAGCAGGGATGAGTGCAGCTGCACATGCAAGCACAGCAGGCATGCTTCATCGACCTGCAAGGGAATCTCCCACTTCTGCAGCCCCAGGGCCTTTCCCCATTGTGCTTCTTTCCAAACACACCCCACAGAGCACTGGTTTGCTCCCAGTGGACCAGCTCCTCAGTGGGAGAAAACACTCCTTGTTCCACCAGGGGTGGATGGAGTGATGCCAACACACGGTGGTGGAAAATCTGCTCTAGTGTACACTGTTTACTTTAGAGGATCCAAGCACACAGGCTTCCAACAAAGTGCTGCTTGATACAAGTTTGTTTGCCAGGTTGTGTTGCCTTGGTCCCTCCTGAAGTGTACACAACAGTGTTTTGTCTATCCAGAAGAGAAAATCAAGTGAATGTGCTCCAGGACCTCATTCACAGGTCCTGATAAATTCAAGAGGTGGGAGGCTTTGCTAGACACCAGTTAACCAGAATTATCTGCTCTATTGCCATGCAAGTATTGGGGGAGAAAATGTCTTTAGCATGGGCTGGAGCTAGAGTTCCAGAGCAGAGGTTAATCATCATGTACCAGGAATATGTGACCAGGGGGACCAGGGAAGTGATTGTCCCCCTGCACTCAGCACAGATGAAGCCACACCTTCAGTACTGGGTTTGGTTTTGGGGACCTTGCTATAAGAATGACACTGAGGTGCTGGAGCAGGTGCAGAGAATGACAGCAAAGGTGGTGAAGGGTCTGGAGAACAGGACTGGCGAGGAGCAGCTGAGGAACTGGGGTTATTCAGCCTGGAGAAAAGGAGGCTGAGGAAGGTCTACTCATTCCCTAAAACTCTCTGAAAGGAGGTTGGAGCCAGGTGGGTGTTGGTCTGTTCTCCCTAATTAACAAGAGAGAGGATGAGAGGAAATGACCTTGAGTTGCACCAGGGGAGCTTTAGGTTGGGCAGCAGAAAGAAATTTCTTCACTGAAAGAGTTCTCAACCAGGCTCCCTGGGGAGGTGGTTGACTCCTCATCCCTGAAAGTGTTTAAAAGACACAGAGATGTGGTGCTGAGGGCCATGGGTTAGCCCCAGACGTGGTAGCATGTGACAGTGGTTGGACTCAATGGTCTCAAAGGTCATTTCCAACCCAAATGATTCGCTGAGCCTCTGTGCAGTGTGTTGGCTTGGATGGGTTTAGTGCTTCCCAGTATTTAGTGTAGCCAACCAAGAGCAGAAGGCTGTGGGCTTTTTTGTTCTAGCCTTTCAGTGCCCTTCCCACCCATGGTCGGATTGGACTATGCTGGAATTGCAATATTCCTCTTAGCTCTCTTTTCTTCCCTTTCTCGTCAAAGGCTTTTCTTTTCTGTTTCAGTAATGTATTTCTTTCTCCCTTCTCTTTTTTGTTTGTTTGTTTGCTTTGTTTCCTTTTCTTTATTAACTCACCTTGAAGAGTCAAATTAGTCAAAAGAAAAAGGAGAAATTACAATATCAATTTTCCTACTGGGAGAATTAGCTTGGGCTTGGCACTGCTTTGTGCCATTGTTTTGTTAAGACTGACTCTCCTTAACTCTCCTTTTCCATTCTGCAGACTGCCCTTCCTTTATAAGCCCAGATTTCTTCCCATTTGTGTTCTTTTCCCTCCCTCCTGACTCATTTCCACTTCCCATTTTGGCTGTTTCTTTTCTCTTTCCTTTTCCTTTCTCCAAATGTTCTCTGATCTTATATTCTGCTATTTTTAATTCCTCCTTCCCAGGCCTGGATCCCTGCCTGACCTGATATCAGATGGCTCCCTGCCCTTTTCCTCTCTAGTTTCACAGGATTGCCTGGGCAATCATTTCCTCAAAATCCAGTTCTGATCCAGGCCTCGAGAGGAGCACTGCCTGCCTTCACGTGTGGAACATAAAGTGAAACCCAGGAGATTCCATCTGAACATGAGGGAAAAACTCCTCTGCTATGAGGGTGCCAGAGCACTGGAGCAGGATGCCCAGAGAGGTTGTGGAGTCTCCTGCTCTGGAGAGATTCCAAACTCAGCTGGGCATTGTGGTCCTGGGGGACCTGCTGTGGGTGACCCTGTTTAGCAGGGGGGCTGGGCTAGATGATTCCCCAGAGGTCCCTTCCAGCCCCCACCTTGCTGGGACTCGGTGAACCCAGCATCGCCGCTGTCCTTGCACGATCCAAACAGCTCTCCGGGAATTTCAAACCAGAGTTAAAGCTTCCATAAAACTCGTTCCATGGCATTCTGTAATTTCTGACCCATCTAACCAGGATCTTCTTTCCAGGCAGCTTGGCCACTGTGCTGCACACATGAAACATTTCTCCCTTTTCTTCTTCTTTTCTCCTCCTTTCACAGAATCACAGAATGTTAGGGGCTGGAAGGGACTTCAAGAGATCATCTAGTCCAACCCTCCCCTTTGCAGCTTTGCCATCCGGAGCAGCCTTCAGCATCACCAACTGACCATAGAGTTTCCAGTTTATGCCAAAAAAATCCCCCAACCAACCAACCAACCAACCAACCACAATTTTCCTTTACTGTCATCCCATAGCAATCTGAGTGCTGGATGTAAGCAGCAGACATTCAATGCTTTTCCATGGTGTGGGAATAGGTCTCTAACTTGAAGCAATTTCGGTATTAAAGGAGCCCTGGAGCTTGTGGAATGTGGGCAGGTTTTAGATCTTTCCCCCTAAGTCTCACTAGCCACTAGTTGCAGCTCTGTAAAGCTTTTCCTTCAGGCATTGTGTTTGCTGGAATCACCAGTGGATACCTTGCTAGGATATAAAGTGTATTTAGAGTGGAAAAATGATTTAGTGAGAGGCTGGAGTGAAAGCAAAAGGGTTTTTCTGAGTGCTAAAATACTGCATTATTACCTACAAAGGAATTCCTGTAATAATTGAAGCTGGGAGGTCCAGTAGCCTTCAGTGCAAAGACTGCTCAGCAGTCACCCCCAAAGACCTTCTTTCTTCTGGCTATCAGGCACAGCATGTTCATGATGGGGAGAGGATCAGACCTTCACATATCACACACCACCACCAGCAGTCATAACTCTGAAGGTTTAGCTGGCAGTGAATAAATACCAAGCCTTGCAGAGTCAAAATAGTCCTTGAATTTCTGCCTTCTGCAGCAGCATTCATTTAATGCAACCTATTTCAGATTCCCAGTTCACATTCTGATGGCTTGCTTTCAGAGGGTCTCCCTAACATGAAGCACAAACATTTCACTTCAGCAGTGAAATCCCCAGGGCACTAGACACGCTTCACTGCAGATTAGCTGGAGCCTGTGGAGTTAGAAGATTCCTGAGCACAACAATGCAGAAGGCAGGTCTGCGTTCACCCAGACCCACGCTGCTCTTGTCTCCTGTCTTTCCTAAGCCTTAAATCCGAGCTGGAATTCAAGAATTTCGTTTCATCATTGGCAAAAGTAAGACTTGACTCCAAGAGGCTCAGGGGAGACCTCATTGCTGTCCACAACTACCCGAAGGGAGGTTGTAGCCAGGTGGGGTTGGTCTCTTTTCCCAGGCAACCAGCAACAGAACAAGGGGACGCAGTCTCAAGCTGTGCCAGGGGAGGTTCAGGCTGGATGTTAGGAGGAAGCTCTTCACAGAGAGAGTGATTTGCCATTGGACTGTGCTGCCCAGGGAGGTGGTGAAGTTGCCATCCCTGGAGGTCTTCAAGAAAAGCCTGGATGAGGCACTTAGTGCCATGGTCTAGTTGAATGGATAGGGCTGGGTGATAAGTTGGGCTGGATGATCTTGGATGCCTCTCCCAACCTGGCTGATTCTGTGAGTGATTGAAATGAAGAGCACCTTTTCCCCCCTCTCAATCCTTTTTGGGAGATTCAACCTATTCTGTAGTTGTGAAGAATTATTGATTTGTTATCAACTGTATTAAAAGGTTTGAGGTGCTGAGCCACACTATTCCAGAGAGCAACAGCAGAGCTGCTGCTTTTCTGTAGCAGAACCAGGCCAGTAGTCTCATGTGTGCAGTAAAACTTGTGGAAGAGGAAGAAAGAAGAGGAGGTTTCCATGGAGAGACCATGACAGAGATCTCGCCAATGATCTTGTTAGGTGAAAAAGATTTCTCTGAGGAATCATAGAATTGTTTGGATTGGAAGGCACCTCCAAAAGTCATCTAGTCCAAACCCCCTGCAGTCAGCAGGGACATCCTCCACTAGAGCAGGGTGCTCAGAGCCCTGTCAAGCCTGACCCTGAATAGTTCCGGGGATGAGGCCTCAACTACCTCCCTCGGCAACCTGTTCCAGTGTTGCACCACCCTCGTGGTGCAGAACTTGTTCCTAACATCCAATCTGAATCTATAATCTCATTTCAAACCATTGCCCTTCATCCTGTCACTCCAGGCCATTGGAATCAGTCCCTCTGCAGCCTTCTTGTAGTCACCTTCAGGAAGGCTGCTGTTGGGTCTCCCTGGAGCCTTCTCTTCTCCAGGCTGAACAACCCCAGCTCCCTCAGCCTGTCCTCATAGCAGAGGTGTTCCAGCCCTGATCATTTTCATTGCCTTCCTCTGGACCTGCTCCACCAGGTCCATGTCCTTCCTATGTTGAAGGCTCCAGAGCTGGATGCAGTACTCCAGGTGAGATCACACCAGAACCTGCCTTCTCCACCTGGAACTGGCCATCAGTTCAGCTACCAGATTTTGCTTTTCAGACTACAAAGGACGTGACGACGAGCTGTTCAGACAGAGGAGCTCTCATCTGCGTTCAGAAGCTTAAATAGAGAGGGGTGTCAGCAGAGAGGAGAGAATGGAAAGGTAACAATCTCCTTGAAGAGCCATTTTTTAAATTGCACCAGCAGTGTCATTCTGCACCAAATGCACATTTCCAGTGATACCAAAACACGGTGGTAGCATTTGCCTGTTTTCTCCCCAAAACAAATGTAAGGTTCAGAAAGCACTACTGAAGTCCTACTGCACAACGACTGAATTCACTGAAAGAGAAAAGACAGCTCCTCAGCATGTGCCAAACACAAACAGATGCAATCTGAGGATGATTAGATCCATCCTTTCCCTGCTTGCTATTAGTTTGCAGAGTTAATCATTTTATGGGCCAATAGGAGTAAAATTAATTTGTAAAATCACACTGAGTGGGGTTTTTTGTGGCATTTATTGAGCAAGGTAACTTATTAGTCACTTGGAAATCCAGCAGACACCACCACCTCTGGCCTCCCTAACACTGCCTGCTTATTTAGAAAGATGGATGGGAATTTATTTCAGTCCCGTTTAGCACGGGATGGCAACGCAACCACTTCCACAAGCCTCCAGAGGGAAAGTTCCCTGACATGGGGGGGGGTGGTGGTGGTACAATTTCTTCCATTCATTAGGAAATTTCCTATAGTCATTAAAAACAACTCTGCCATCAATCCAGTGGCGAGCACAGGGCCGTGATTCAGTTGAAAAGGTTGGTTTCCTTGCATGTATATTGAAAAGCTTGTGTATAAAGGTGGAGTTTGACCTTTTCCCTCCAAACTGCTGCGATCCACAATTTACGTGGCGCTTGCAAAAGAGCACAGCTGTCACACTTGTTTTGCATCCACGCAGAAGCCGACTTCCATGCTGTGCACAAAACGTCCCTTCAGTCACTGCTTTAATAAATGCGTGCCCCTGACATGCTTAAAACATGTTAATGGGAATGGATTGGTGCAAACCGTCCCCTGGAAACACGCTGAAGAGCACAAAATGTATTGCTGCTTTAATTGCCAGGCAAAAATGGATGTGCCGGGCGGGCTCCTTGGTCTCCGCTCGTTTGTTCAGCCCCTGCCCTTGATCCTTTTCGGGGCAGGGCTCAGTGCCCCCGGGGGCTTGGGATGCTCTGATGGTAGGGAGGTGGAGCCACACAGCAGGACACCTCTAACAAGCCATTAACAAAATCTTGCCTTCCTCTTGGCTTTGCCCATGTAAACAGCTGGCATCACAGCCCTCACTTCTTATGCATTAATGCTTTTTACATTATATTACGCCACAGTAATTAAGAGTTTGAGCTTTATTGAACGTGCTCTGACCCAGCTGTGTGCTCAGTGAGACGGGGAAGAGATGAAACGTGCCTAAACCACCACATTTGTCCTGGTTTCGGGATGGATGATGGGGGACGGAGGCTGCAGACCTCCTAGGCAGAGCCAGGCAGCGCTTCACCTGCCAGGACCAGGGCACAAACAACGGCGCCGGCTGTGCCATGGGGCGACAAGCGGGGCGCTGGCAGGACACCTGCTCTCACGCCATCCATACCTGCTGCCGAGGGGCAGGGGTGACAGGCAGTGCCCAGGCAAGGCACCGGCTACCAGGTGCCACGGCACCGGCTACCGAGCGCCAGGGGCACCGCGGGCCTCCTCCATGGCAGGAGGGTGGGTGCCGGCCGGCCACCGTGGCACCTTTGTCTCTACTCGATGCCGCCTCTGCCCCGAAGGTCTATCTGCCCTCCCTCGCTGCCAGCCCCGCTGCACCGTCAGGCATCCTCAGACCCGCGTTCCCGTCTGGCCGGGTCCTTCCAGCCACCTGCGGGCTCCCCCGCCGCCCCCGCGCCTCTTTTCGCGGCAGCGGGCGGCTGAAGACGCAGATCGGCTCGGCCTGTGGTTGGCGCGCCCGCCCGCCCCCGGCCCGGCGGCGGCGCAGGCGCAGTGCCCGCATTCCATCATGGCGGAACGGTCGGTTGGCGGTCGGCAGCGCCGGGGTTGAGGCAGGGACTGCGGTGCCGCGTACGGTCAGTGCTGCCGCGGGGCTCACCGCGACGCGGCCCGGGAGGCGGACTGCTGCCGTGGGCTCCCTCTGCCCCCCGCGGGACAAGAGGGCGGGAGGGAGGGAGAGAGCGGCGGGGCCGGGTCGGGGAGAGCGGCGCTCCCCACCCAGTGCGCGGTGGGCAGTGCCAGAAGCTGGCGGCCGGCTCGACCCGCCGGCGGCGGGGAGCGGAACGGAGCCTCGCGCTGAGGAGCGAAGCCGAGCGGGGTGGCGGTAGGGAAGAGGGGGAAGGTGGCAGGGTGCGGGACGGCGGCCGGGGGGAGTGGGGACGGTGGAACGATAGCGGGGATCCGCCGTGCGAGACGGAGCAGGGGGCATCAGTCTGCCCGCTGCGTGGAGCGGGGGAGCCGCGGCTTGGGGCGATGGTGGAGAGGAAGCGGCATCCCGGGGTGTGGGGAGAGTGTTGGACGGGGAGCTCGAGATATGAGGCAGGTTTGGGGGGGACGTGGAGGACGGGACAGCCTGGAGTATGGGGCGGGCTGGGGGGAAGATGGGGTGCCTGGGGTGTGGGGCAGGCTATGGGGAGGCAGGGCGAAGGGGAAGCTGGGGCTAGAGGAGGGCTGTATGGGTGGGCTGCCCCACGGGGTGCTGGGATCTGCGCAGGGGGGTCTGGGGTGCAGGGGCTGAGGTCGGTGCGTTGTGCGGCGGGGCCGCTTCTAACGGGACGGTTGCCGGGCGGGGTGAGCCGGGGTCGCGGCGGTATCCCGGCTGTTCCGGCGAGCCCCGCAATGCTTCCCTGCATGGGGTTGGTGCCAGCGAGATCCCCTTCCCTCCTCGCCTTCCCGCTTCTCTTCCCAACACAAATTCTCTGTTGCCCTTTCTTTCCTCCCTTCCTCTCCGTTTTCCTTCTCTTTCTTTGGGGAGAAGGAGTCGAGATCTGAAGTCGTGTCCTCCCCACAGCTTCCCCCCCACTGCCCCCCGCCTGCGTTCTCCCTCCTCGGCAGCCGGAGCTGCTGCCTGCAAATGCCACGTCGCGTTCTAGTTGTTCCCCTTGGCTGATCAGCAGCTCGAGTACCAGACACCTCCCCCAGCTCCTCCTGGGGTCGGGGCAGGGGGAGGTCAGTCCTGTCATCTACTGTTTGGGTGGTGACCGTCTTTTACCCTCCCCCATCCCGCTTTTTCCCCCTCTCCCTTGGGGCAGCAGCAAAGGTGGGGACCCTACTGTGACTGCTTTTCAGCCCAATCCTATTTACTGCCCCTTATAGAAGGCTGTTGACTTCAGCAACGCGGTTGCTTTCCTACCCGGGGTTGAGGGGAGAGGCTGCAGGGATTGGTGACCCCCAGCCTGAAGCCAGCCCCTCTGCTACCAAGTCTTTTTGGAGGTGCTTGTGCATGGGGATAATCCCAGGCAACGGGCTAATAATGCCTCGCTGGCAGGTGGACTTGCTTCCTCTAGCAGCTCGCTCTCAGCTGGTCTCTTGAGTTCTGTTTCCGTTTCAAACTTGCTTCTCGGGCTTCTAGTTGGAATGGTGGAAATTTTCTGCAAGGCTAATTTATTTTCATAACCCAGGTTTCAATTCCTAGCCATGCCTTGAATATTTTCTGTCTGTTCTGTGTCCCGTGGCAGCTGGAACGTTGGCATTCTAGCGCTGGCAGCCCTTCCTTGCTTTACCTGATGGCTAATAGTGACTATTGGCACACCTACTGCTGCAGATAAGCTCTCCAGTAGCCCGGTGTGCATATGCCTGCAGTCTGTGATACCTAATGCTCTTCTAATGCATTTATCTTTACAACACTTAGTTCAATAGGGAAATAC
Organism: Picus viridis; assembly: GCA_033816785.1. Taxonomy (NCBI): domain Eukaryota; kingdom Metazoa; phylum Chordata; class Aves; order Piciformes; family Picidae; genus Picus; species Picus viridis. The sequence goes on along the minus strand of CM066580.1, from coordinate 21,136,415 downwards.
TATCTCCGTCACAGATGGAAAGACTGAGGCACCGAAATATTTATGGCCCAAGGTCACGCAGGAAGTATGTGGTGAGGCAGGGAATTGAATCTAGATTTCCTGAGACTCAGATTAGCATTTGAACCAGGGAGGCATCCTCGCGCTGTATTTTAAGCCAATAGATCGACCTTGGAGTTGCTATCCAGTGGAGAAGAAAGTGCTTGTGTTTTGTTCGGTGTCTGTGTGAGGAGCAAAGCTTCCCACACTTGCATTCCTTTCCTTGGGTTTGTGTCATTTGTGTGTGGAAAAGGATGAGGTGGGAAACTGGGGAAGAGATGTTGACTTTCTCAGGGCTCTGAGTGTGTGATCATGCCTGTTGAAAACCAGCCAGCTATTACACTGTCCTCTCTCTTAGGTCTTTTCATCTTACTGCCTTCCAAATCTCTGCGCGTTTTGGAGTGCTGTTGTTGTCTGGGAATAATTTGTTCATAGCTGGGATCAAATAAATCTGATAGTCTATAAAGCTGAGTTGAAAGCAGCAGACGTGGTGTTCGCTGGTATGTTGGATCACAGTTTGTGATTCCTCATAACAGCAATCTGAATAAACAGGACTTGTATTGGCTGTCTTAAATGTCTCCTGGAGCAAGCTATTACAAGTTGTTCGCTTGGTTGTAGGCTCGGTATTGTTGCAGCAAGTTGTTGAAAACCTTGGCCTTAGCTGCAATTAAGCAGCACTTTGACAATGAGATGGAATTATTTCAGCATTTTGGATCTGCCCAGATCCATTCTGCAGCCTGTTTTCATTCCAGTTGTATTAGGATAACTCATTTTTTGGTGGGTAAAAGAGGGTAGTTGATTTCACTGCAGTGCTTTACCTGCCAAGGCTTTGGAGACATTGGGTGGTGGAGCAGTTTAAACCAATCGCTCTTGGTGTCTTCACCTTCAGAGAGAATAAAGATAACTTGCTCTACACAAAGGAGTTTCCTGCCACAACCCTTGATCACAAACTGCATCTTTCTTTGATCTACTGAAACCAAATCTGCAACAAAGCTGACTATAAATGGTCTGTAGAAGACTGGTAACTGTCTTTGGGTGTTGTTTTGGCGGCCGGTGTTTGCATCGTGTTGATTTGTGTGGCTTGTCACACCCATGCCACCAGCCTTTCATCTTTTTATTTGTGTGTGTGTTTATCTTGGGGGAAGGTTTGGTGACTCCTTAAATGAAAGAAAGAAACAACAACAAAAAAAAGGGAGATTTCATGTGTTCTGTGCAAAGAGTCAAGCCTTGGCAGATGCCCCCTGGGAATGCCGTGCTTTTGAGCATCTCTGTGTAGGTATTCTTTACACCCATTTATGCACCCATTATTAAAACAGATTATTGGGGTTTTTTTATTTAATCCCTGTGGGTGAATTTCAAGCAAATTAAAATGGGGGTTTGGGGCCTGGAAGACTGAAACTGTCACTTCTATTTGATGACCCCCTGCTAAGTGCCCCATTTAGAAGACATCTTGTTAAAGAAAGCTCCTAACTTCTAGTCAAACGAATAACTGGGGAGGCATTCTTACAATATTCTGTATCAGAGTGTCAAGCTGGTGTGAAATAGTGTCAGAAGGCCTTCCCTAGTTAAAAAAATGTCTTAATTTCCTGGCAAAATTTCATTCCATCACAGAAGAACTTTGAATTTATCTCTGAAAGCAGTTAAAAAAACTTCAGTGTTAAGGCTGGAGCACCTCTCCTATGAAGACAGGCTGGGACAGTTGGGATTGTCTGGAGAAGAGAAGGCTCCGAGGAGACCTTATTGTGGCCTTCCAGTATCTGAAGGGGGAAAGAAAGCTGGGGAGGGACTTTTTAGGATGTTGGATGGTCATAGAATCAATAAGGTTGGAAAAGACCTCAAGGATCATCAAGTCCAACCTGTCACCCAACACCTCATGACTACTAAACCATGGCACCAAGTGCCACGTCCAGTCCCCTCTTGAACACCCCCAGGGATGGTGACTCCACCTTCCTGGGCAGCACATTCCAAGGGCTAACAACTCTCTCTGTGAAGAACTTTCTCCTTACCTCCAGCCTGGTGCAGCTTGAGACTGTGTCCTCTTGTTCTGGTTGCCTGGGAGAAGAGACCAACCCCCACCTGGCTACAGCCTCCCTTCAGGTAGTTGCAGAGAGCAGTAAGGTCTCCCCTTGGTCTCCTCTTCTCCAGGCTAAGCAACCCCAGCTCCCTCAGCCTCTCCTCACAGGGCTTGTGCTCGAGGCCTCTCCCCAGCCTCGTTGCCCTTTTCTGGATGATAGGACTAGGGGGAGTGGATCCAAGCTAGAGGAGGATGGATTTGGATTAGACATTAGGAAGAAGTTCTTCACCATAAGGGATGCTGGAAGGGTTTGCCCAAAGGTGGTGGAATCCCCATCCCTGGAACTTTTTAAGGCCAGGCTGGATGTGGCTCTGGGCAGCCTGATCTAGTGGAAAGTGTCCCTGCCCAGGGCAGAGAGGTTGGAACTGGATGATCCTTGGAGTCCCTTCCAACCCTGATGACGCTGTGATTCTGTAGTAGTGCAGGAGGCAGGGAAGTTGCGTTTCTCACTTCTGCTGTTGCTGTGCCTCACAGTGCTCACAGGGTGAACTCTGGGTGTCTAAGAGTCGTGGTTGCTTGCTGCTCTGGGTTGCAGGTTGGTAGAATCCCCGGGGTGACCTTTTCAGTCGTTGTTTTTATTCACATGTTTTTAGCGAGTTGTCATGACGTGCTTCCCAAGGTCGGGATGGTTAGTGTTCAGCTGTTATCTTTGCTGTGAGCCAGACCTGCACTGCAAAGTTTTGGATTCCTGAGTGAGGAGCACACACAGCACACACTGAACTCTTTATTGCATTCTTGAAGAGCTTATTGTAAAAGCGGCGATAATTTATTCTTTCGGTGGTGCTAACACAACCCTTTCTGTGTAGTGACCAGCAAAGACAGACCACTGGCTCGGAGCCCTCACTCTCTTCCAATCTCAATGTAAATCTCCTGTTGTTCCCAGTATCTTGATTGATGTGGAAAATGCCTCTATTTGCTCAAGATTGCAGCATTGGAGCCTGATGGTTTCGTGGTTTTTATTTTTTTTTCCCCCACATCTTATTAAAAGTTCAGGAGGAACATTTGAGCCACGAAGCTCATAGAGGGTCTGGAGAACAGGCCTCCTGAAGAAAAGGAGCCTCAGGGAGACCTTCTCACTCTCTACAACTCCCTGAAAGGAAGGTGGAGAGAGGTGGGTGTTGGTCTCTTCCAGGTAACAAGCAGCAGAGCAAAGGGGAATGGCCTCAAGTTGCACCAGGGGAGGTTTAGGTTGAATGTTAGAGGAAACTTTTTAACTTGAGTTCTCAAACACTGGAGCAGGCTCCCCAGGGAGGTGATTGAATCCTCATCCCTAGGGTCATGGTTTAGCAGCAGTCTTGGTAGGCTTAGATAATGGTTTGAGTTGATGATCTTAAAAGCTGTCTTTTCCAACCAAAACGATTCTATCATTCCATTTATTAAGCTATGACTTCAGAAACATCTGCAACTTCCAGACAGTGTCACCTTTCTGGGGAAAATAACAATGGAGCTGCTGTGTTTGCTGGAGGGAGCTGGGAGCTTCTGCTGCCTGGCTTGGTGCAAAGTGAGCCAGCTTGGTCTGTTAACTACCTCAGCCAGCTTCAGGGCAGTGTTTTCTTGGAGGGTGCCAGCAGAAGTGCAGAACACACCTGCCTCTGTCTCCTCTTTAACAAAGCTGTGTTGGGGATTGACTGGCATTTGTAAACACTTTGGAAGTTTGGAGAGCCCAGACAGCACAATTTGTAGTCCTCAGTGTGCAAGTGCCTTGGGAACTGGAGTTTGGTACTGGATGTAGTAGCTTGAGAAAGATAATGGGGTTGACATCATTCAGCTTAACATCCTGCAGCTCTTCATTACCTTCTCCTGGTGGAGCACCTTTAGAGTAACAGTTTCCAGAGTAAAGCTGTGCTGCCCTGTGACAGTAAACTGTGATTGCACAATTGTCTGTGTGCCTTATCAGAGGATAAATATGTTCAGTCTGGGTAGATTCACATACCTTTTGGAAATGGAGATTTCTTTTTGTTTGTTTTCATCATGTTGTGGCCAAGAAGGACATTAACCTGCTGCAGCAAGTCCAGAGAAGGCCACAAATGTGATTGGAGGGCTGGAACCCCTCTGCTGTGAGGCCAGGCTAAGAGAGTTGAGGTTGTTCAGCCTAGAGAGGAGAAGGCTTCAAGGAGAGCTTCTTGTGGCCTTTCAGTACTTAAAAGGGCCTGTGAGAAAGAGGGGGACAGATGTTTTAGCATGGCCTGTTATAACAGCACAAGGGCTGATGGGTTAAGACTAGGAGAGGAGACATTTAGACTCGAGGAAGAATTTTTTCCCACTGAGGGTAGTGAGACCCTGGCCCGGGTTGCCCAGAGAGGTGATGGATGTCCCATTCCTGGAACTATTCCAGGTCAGGTTTCTTGGGACTTTGAGCATCCTGCTGTATTTGTGACTGCAGGGGGTTTGGACTAGATGACCTTGAAAGGTCCCTTCCAACCCAAACCATTCTGTCCATCTGTGCAGGGGAATAGGGCACTGAGTAGGTAACTAAGTAAATGCACTTAATTACCTTAAAATGAGCTTTGTTTGGAACCATCTTCCCAGCATTCAAATTACCTATCTCTAATTAGATCACAGATAAGCCAGTGGAGTGTCTTGGGCAAATGTGGTGTTAAATGTATGTGCAGTGTTTGTGCAGCTGTCAGGCTTTGTGTCCTGCACCCAAGAAGGCTGCAGAAGTTCTCCTGGCTCTTCCCCAGTGGCGTCTGCCTTGAGTTTTGTTTGCTGATTGTGGTGGAGTTAATCACTGGCTGCTCTCTGATCTCTTTTTGCTGGTTTGTTGAGTGTTGATTATCTTCTGCACTTTTTCCTTCTTCAGACTTTATGCTTGCCAAGTTATTTCAAAGAAAATGACTCTCATTTTTTTTCTTCTTGTCTGCAGAAAGAAGACCAGGGGGCAGTCCAGGAGGCACTGATCGGGCAACAGTTATCAACAGGAGCAAATTCAAGTCAGGGAGGTGTCAACGGTAATTGGACGTCACTTACCTATAAAGCATTCCCCCCATTCTGTCTCTTAGTAACACTTCACAGTGAAAGAATCATAGAATCACAGCATGGTCTGGGTTGGAAGGAGCCTCCAAAGGTCATCTAGTCCACCCCCTCTGCAGTAAGGAGAGGCATCTTCAACTAGATCAGGTTACTCAAGGTCAGGCTCGACAGGGCTCTGAGCATCTCCAGGGATGGGACCCCAACCACCTCCCCACACAACCTGTTCCAGTGTTTCACTACCCTCGTGGTAAAGAACTTGTTCCTAACATCCAGTCTAAATCTGCTCTGCTCTAGTTTGAAGCCATTGCCCCTTGTCCTATCACTGCATGCCTTGGGAAGCAGTTTCTCTCCATCCTTCTTGCAGTCCCCTTCAGGTATCAGAAGGCTCTCCCTGGAGCCTTCTCTTCTCCAGGCTGAACGCCCCCAGCTCCCTCAGCCTGTCCCCATAGCAGAGGTTCTCCAACCCCCTGATCTTTTTTATGGCCCTTCTCTGGACCTACTCCATCAGGACCATGTCCTTCCTGTGCTGAGGCTCTAGAGCTGGACACAGTACTCCAGGTGAGTTCTCACCAGAACATCAAATATTTGAGTTATTTAGTTATTCTAAATTTAGGACAGTTTTTTTCCTGGAAGAAAGTTTGGATGACTTATCTATGGAAAAAATTAATTAAGGAAGGAAGGAAGAACTGATAGGGTTCCTGAGGTAAGAGAGGTTCAGATTTTTCCAGCCTCACTTTTCTTTTCACTTTACTCTCTCACTGTCCTCAACACACAGCTGGAAGTTTTGTCTTCAGGGGACTTGTATTAATTGTCCTTTGGATAAGCAAAGTAAATTCTGGTTTTAGTGAAGTGCATTTCCTGTGTAGGGGACAGCTCAAGTGGGTGGTAGCAGCATACTGATAAATGACTAACTAGGTGGCCTTAGGTTATTTTTAGTTGGAACTCATGGAACTGAGCTTCTGGGTCCTGGAATCGATCAGCTCGTGGCACTGACCTCCTTGGAAGGCAGAAAGGAATCTGTTGGAAAACTGGCACTTGTGAGGGCAAGAGTTCTCCAACCTTCTGTGCTTTTTTAGGGAAGATTCCTCTGACTTATTTTCTGATCATAGAATCATTAAGGTTGGAAAAGACCTTTAAGATCATCGAGTCCAGCCATTAACCCAGCACTGCCGAGCCCTCCACTATACCACAGCCCTCAGCATCACATCTACACATCTTATAAACCCCTCATGGGATGGTGATGCAACCACTTCCCTGGGGAGCCTGTTCCAGGCTTTGACAACCATTTGGGAAAGAAATTGTTCTTCATATACAGCCTTAACTTCCTCTGGTGCATCTTGAGGCCATTTCCTCTTGTCCTGTCACTTGTTACTAGGGTGAAGAGACCAACACTGACCTCATTCCAACCTCCTTTCAGGTAGTTGTAGAGAGCAAGAAGGTCTCCCCTCAGCTTCCTTTTCTCCAGGTTAAACAATTCCAGCTCCCTCAGTTGCTCCTCACGAGAGTTGTGCTCTAGACCTTTCAGCAGCTTCATTGCCCTTTTCTGGGTCAGCTCCAGCACCTCAATGTCCTTCTTGCAGTGAGGTCCCCAAAACTGAACTCAGTATTTGAGATACAGCCTCACTAGTGGAAAGAAGGGCTGCCCAGGGCGGTGATGGAGTTGCCATCCTTGGGGGGATTTAAAAGCAGCGTAGATGTGGTGCAGAGGGACATAGTTTAGCAGCAGACTTGTTAGTGTTGGGTAAATGGTTGGACTTGATGATCTGGGAAGTCCCTTCCCACCTAAGCAATCCAATGTTTCTAAATACATAAGCTGCCATCCTTGGATTCTTCCAGCCTGTGACAGTTTCCACTTCACTTAGGTCAAGATGTAACAAGCTTGGGGATGTAAATACAAGGTAACTGATTTACCAATAAATATTTAGAGCTTGGCTACAGGAGCAGGTTCTTTTGGTGTGTTCCCCTGCACCAGCTGAACAGTGATAAACAGTTCCAGCGTGTCCCTGGCCTGATACAAGCGCTGGGCGAGCTGCGCTTGCTTAAACCCCATGTGTATGATCTCATCCTTGCATTTCACCTCGTGTTTTCCATGAGCTAAACAGCATGCACATGGGCTGGTACCATGAGCCTGCTCAGATGTGGTAATTGAAGTAGTTTATTGGTGTGTTTTAGCCCTTGGTTGGAGTGTAACCTGTTTTGACTGGCCTAATTGATCTGCCGTGCAGCTAAAGCGTTACAGCCCGAGCCTCTTCTCGTGTTGCCCAAGGAAAACAGGCTCCAGTTTGTGTATCACCATAATTCTTCCTTGCTTGGAGTTTGCATAATCTCTTAGAATTTGAAGCACTCCTTTGCTTGCAGAGGATTTTTTATGCTTGGTTTTGAAGTCGTGGTCTGTAAGAGAGTTCTTAAATTACAAAGCTTGTTTGTGGCCATAGATGGACAGGAGACATCAAAACACTTCAGACCCAATGGGAGCTACTGGCAAATCAGCCTTTGCTTTCCCAGCACCTACAGAAAGCAAACTCCTGCCTGTGTTAGTCTTGAGAAGTCCTGATTTCCCTTCTGTTGTGTTGGGTTAGATGGCAGCTGTCTGCTCTGACCAGTTTGTGGTCATGGTAGGAAACCTTTCCTGGGAAAGGTTTATTCCTCTTGATCTTAATAAACTGTGTGATTGCTCTTTCTTAGTCACGTTTAAACAGTGTTCAAGATTTGGAATGCAAGCATTTGGAAATAAACTCTTGGATCCCATCTTGGTGGTGTCCTACCAGCTGTACCAACTTCGTGCCTGTCTCTGCCATCCCATAGCACTCTCTAGCTTAATTTAGGACAGGTATTAGCCAGCTGTGGCGCTTCAAAGGTTGGAGTTCTTGCTGCTTCCCTGGCATAGTGCCAGGAGGTTTCCTTGGCTTAGCAAAGCGATACCCATGTGGCATGTTTGGTGTCAGGAAATGCATCACATAGGACTCGGTGGACCTCAGGTAGAGCTCAGATAGACTCAAACTTGCCACTTTGGCTAGGCCTTGGCCAGCTCTTACTTGGAGATTAAAAGAAAAGCCTTTAAAAACACTGAGCAACTTGTTCCTCACTATGAACTAGATAGTCCTCATTACAGGGAGGAAACTCGGGTGAGCCAGGTGCAGTGCAGTACGTGTTCCTCTTGTGGTGGCCTTCTCTGCACAGCCAATAGCCTTTTCTTTGGTTTGTTTCCAGATTTTGAGACGTTTTTTCCCCTGAAATTGAAGGTTTGGTAAACACATGGGCATGTTGTTTCTTTTGAGGGGGCTGAACAAAGTATCCTGAAAGGGATTCAGGTTTATGTTCCACTTTGAGACCAAATTTGCCCCATAGGGAAGAAGTCTACTTGGTTATCCAGATACTTAGGCCTAGTTTGAGAACTGTGAAGCGCATGCAGCTCCCTGTAGAAACTTGCAGCTCCCATCTTGCAAATCTTGGCAGGGTTTTAAACATTTTACTCCATCTGGTCAGATCTGTAGTTACTGAAAGGTGTAAACTCCAGCTGCCTATTTGCTGAACAGTTCAAAGTTTCCCTGTGGCTGTTGCTGTATTATCACAAGATGTATTTTCAGATCTGTAGAAGGGCTTGTGGTCTTCAAGAGTCCAGGGCTGTCTTTCTACAGCTGTGTATTTAGTTTGGAGAGGAATACCATTATCTCCAGCTGCTCTTTACCACTTTGAGCATCATGGCTGCACCATCAGTCCTGGGAGGACACCATCACTGCTTTTGTTCTCTGTAGGGTTTGCCTTTCTCTTTTTTTTTTTTTTGGTGTTTTGCTTTGGTTTGGTTTGGGTCTCTGTTGTTGTTTCAACAGTATCTGGTGACTCTTGGAGAAATTCTGGTATTTGGTCTATTTCCATAGACCATTGTCTGTGTGGTGCCATAAATACGGAGCCTCTGCCTTAACTTCTGAGCGATTGAGAGATACTTGGGTATAGAATTTCACAGAATTACAGAAAGATTTGGGTTGGAAGGGATCTCCAAAGGTCATCCAGTCCAACCACCTCTGCATTCAGCTGGACATCCTCCACTAGATCAGGCTGCTTAGAGCCTTCTCAAGCCTGGCCTTGAATAGCTCCAGGGATGAGGTCTCAACTACCTCCCTGGGCAACCTGTTCCAGTGTTGCACCACCCTCGTGGTGCAGAACTTGTTCCTAGCATCCAATCTATATCCCCTCCCATTTCAAGCCATAGCCCCTTATCGCTGCAGGCCTTTGCAAACAGTGCCTCTACACCTTTCTTGTAGCCCCCTTCAGGTACTGGAGGGCTGCTTTTAGGTGTCCTTCTCTTTCCCAGGCTGCACAACCCCAGCTCCCTCAGCCTGTCCTCACAGGAAATGTATTCTAGCCACCCCATCTAGTTCCAACTCCACTGCCATGGACAGGGTCACCTCCTACTAGCTCAGGTTGCTCAAGGCCTCATCCAGCCTGCCTTTGAACACTTCCATGCAACCGGTTGCAATACCTCATCACCCTCATGGGGAAGCATTTCCTCCTAATGCCTGACCTAAATCATGCTGCTTCCAGTTTCAAGCCATTACTCCTCACCCACTCCCTACATGCCTTTGTAAGAAGTCCTTTTCCATCCATCCTGTAGGTCCCCTTCAAATATTCCAGTTGTTAATGTGTGAATAAACTGATTTCCTTCAAGGCCTGAAGGACAGAACGTTGCTTGGAAATTCGTGGGCCACAGTTTCACGCTTAGAAAATCAGATTTGAAGCAAACACATTGTCACACTGCATTGATTGAAAGCTTTTTTTCATATGAATTCATATAAATTTCAGGCTTTGTGTAGCTTTAGGACATTGAAATGAGCAAATCAGCTTGGGCCAGGACATGGCATTTTCCCAGCCAGTGGAAGGAAGCAGTTTGGCCTTGGAGTTTTCTTTTGTTTGTTTTAAACAACATTGCTACAGTTGGAAAATACCTTAATCTTGTTTCTTTAAAAAGCTGAAAGAAGAATGAAACCCTTCTAGGGCTCAGTCCTTTCAGGTGTTCAGTTGTCTTGGATCCTTCTAGAGGCAGGCATCAGATCTTTCAGGGACAGCTTGCTTTCGTTTTCTGGGCCTGTTCACTTAGGAAGCAGCACAGAAGTGCTTGGGAATATGACTCTGCTTCTCTGGCAATAAGAGCAAAGCCATAAAATAACTAAAACAATGAAGGGAAAATATTTATCTAAATGTAATGTCATGTTTGCATGATAGAAACTGAATGCAGACTTTCCAGGCCTCATAAATGAAGACTGAAAGAGGACAGACCTGAAGTGATCAAACAGCTCAGATCAAGTCAAATCTCCTCTACTCTGGCCACTGACAGACACTTTCTGCTCAGCTCAGCAGCTCCTAACAGTGGAATTTCTCCTGTAAAGAGCAACCAGAAGTTCTGCAGTCACTGGGAAAAAGCATCTAGCCCTGCAGGATGAGCACCACCCTCCAGGCTCTGCCTTTGGCTTTTTTGTCCCTGTGGAGTAGAGCTCTCAAATTTTGAGGGAGTGTATTCAGGCTGGAAAATAATTCTGAAGTGTTATGGGTGGTTGCTTGGATAGTTTCTGTTGGAGGGTGGGGAAGAGCAAATTGGTTTATTTATTTATTTTTGTTGCTTTCCTGGCACAGTCACATCAGGAACCTGATCCTGACTGGTAAGGGAGGGTGAAGCTTGATGTTATCACTTATACCAAGACACATAGGAACTCTGACATGTTGGAGCTGCTATTTCTCTGCAGTTTCAGGGCTTTTTTGGTGGCTGTGATGTGAGGTATTTTTCTCTCAGTCACCTTCAAGGGGGAATTTCCATGGGCAACCAGGTCTCAGCACCCCAAGAAATGAGCATTAATACTTGCTGGTTGATCTTTGGGTTGAGTTCTTTTTCCTCCTCCCTCTGCTCTCCTACAGAGCATTTATACCTTGACTTCTCCTTCCATGGGTCATTGGCAGCAGCCACAGGAGTCAACTTTCTGCAAAATTTGGGAAGTTACTAGAGGCCCTGCTGGTGATGGGCCTGATGTGTTTGACCTCCAGATGGCTCTTGTGAGGGCAGAAGGATTATTTGTGATAGAAGGCTTGTGCCCACCTCTGTATTTTACCTTGGGAGCTATTAGCATGACTTTGGAATAAGCACTTGAGTAACAGTTAGACCTCTTCAAAAACACAAGAGGTGTGTTTTGGAATTTTCACTTTTTAGCTGTCAAAAGAGGGAAATGGAGAGGATTTCTGGAAGGAAACACTTGGCACAGCATGTGGAAACAAGGGCAGCAAGGCTGGGGAGAGGCCTTGAGCACAAGCCCTGCAAGGAGAGGCTGAGGGAGCTGGGGTTGCTTAGCCTGGAGAAGAGGAGGCTCAGGGGGAGACCTTATTGCTGTCTACAACTACCTGAAGGGTGGTTGTAGCCAGGAGGGGGTTGGTCTCTTCTCCCAGGCACCCAGCACCAGAACAAGAGGACACAGTCTCAAGCTGCACCAGGGGAAGTTTAGGCTGGAGGTGAGGGGAAAGTTCTTCACCGAGAGAGTCGTTCGCCATTGGGATGAGCTGCCCGGGGAGGTGGTGGAGTCACCGTCCCTGGAGGTGTTCAAGAGGGGATTGGACGTGGCACTTGGTGCCATGGTCTAGTCATGGGGTCTGTGGTGACAGGTTGGACTCGATCTTTGAGGTCTCTTCCAGCCTTGGTGATTCTGTGAAACCCTGCACGATGCCTGTGGAGCCGGAGCGGGCGTTTTGTTGAGGGTTTTTTGTTCTACTTGGGTCCCAGACCTCACTTAGGTCAAAATTGTGAGGTCCCAGCAACAGCAAGGTCACAATGACATTAAGAGTGTTGGACTGAGCACGCTTGTGCTGGGTAAGCCATGAAGAACGCTTTCAGTATGGAAGCTGTGGTGCCCTCCTGGCCAGAGGCCAAGCTTCGCGCAAGCTGGTGCAGCCAAACTCACTTGGGTGTCATTAGAAATGATTCCCAGCATTTTAATCAAAACATGGATTTAGTTTTGAACAGATGACTCTTATGGAGTGGGGGTGGTCTCTTCAGAGCTGAAGCTGTAACTGAGCTTCTGTTAAAGTCTGATTTTGTTCAATCTCTCATTCCCTTAATCTTGCTAAAATAAACCAGTCCACCTCACCACATCTCAGGGGTGGTCCTGTGGCAGAGGAGAACTATTTTAGGCTTGGGGTGGTATCTTAAACACCTTGTTAACACTGTTTATGTGGGGAAAAGAAACCCTCACTTGTGGGGGACAGGGTAGCTTGTATCTGTTCTCCAAAATGTTTCCTGTATCAGGATTGTGTGGGGCATAATTCTGAATCTGGTGGAGTGAGAGTGGGTTTAGAGTTCATAAATAGGGCTGGACCTTTGTGATGAGGCTGCTCCTTAGCCTGAGGTTGAGGATGACTTTGGTTGAGTCTGTTGTTGTTCTTTCTAGCAACCTTTGGTGATCTCTGATGCAAGATTTCACTGATGGGTTGGAATATGTTTAAAATTCTCAGAAGTCTTAGTCTCCAGAGACCTGGAGACATTGTCGGTAGCAGGCACAGTAGGGTGGAGGCACCATCGTTGAGTTTGGTGACAGCAGCAAGCTGTGTGGTGCAGTTGACACGCTGGAGGGAAGGGATGTCATCCAGAGAGACCTTCACAGGCTTGAGAGGTAGGCCCAAGCCAACCTCATGAAGTTCAGCAAAGCCACAAGCAAGCTTCTGCACCGGGGCTGGGGCAGTCCCAAACACAGATACAGCCCGAGTGGAGAATGGATGGAGAGCAGTCCTGAGGAGAAGGACTTGGGGATTCTGGTTGAGAAGAAGCTCAACATGAGTCAGCAGTGTGCACTTGCAGCCCAGAAAGCCAGCTGTCTCCTGGGCTGCATGAAAAGCAGCTTCAGCAGCAGGTCAAGGGAGGATTCTGCCGCTCTGCTCCAGTCTCATGAAAACCTACCTGGAGGATGTGGAACTGTTAGAGCAGGTCCAGAGAGTGGCCACAAAGATCATTCAAGAGCTGGAGTACCTCTCCTATGAAGGCAGGCTGAGAGAGGTGGGGTTATTCAGCCTGGAGAAGAGAAGGCTTCAGAGAGACCTTAACAGCAGCCTTCTGGTACCTGAAGGGGACTAAAAGAAGGCTGCAGAGGGACTGCTCCCAAAGGCCTGCAGTGACAGGACGAGGGGCAATGGTTTGAAATGAGAGGAGGTTAGATTGGATGTTAGGAACAAGTTCTGCGCCATGAACGTGGTGCAACACTGGAACAGGTTGTCCAGGGAGGTAGTTGAAGCCTCATCCTTGGAGTTATTTGAGGTCAGGCTTGAAAAGGCTCTGAGCAACCTGATCTAGTTGAGGATGTCCCTGCTGACTACAGGGGGGTTGGATTAGATGAGCTTTGGAGGTTCCTTCCCTCCCAAACCATTCTATATAATACATAAAGGTATAGTCATTATATGGTGCTCATTAGTAATTCTATTAATGCAAAAAAGTATAATTAAAGCTTTAAGGTTTTATGTACTACTGCTCTTAATAAATAGCAATACTGTAGTAGTTTACTTCCTGCAGAAACTTCTGATCAGGCTGGAAGGTTGCATAAGGCACTGAACCTAGAAATCAGGAAGTCCAAGCTAAGTCTCTAGCTCTCCATCAGACTTCCTCTCTGCTCCTGGACACATTGTTCTCTTCTGTCAAACTCGGGCAGGCTCTGTTTAGAAGGGGGTAAAGAAAGAAAAGGTCTTCACTTCAGCAGTAAGCTTCCTGGAATAGGAACTTTCTCTCATTAAATCCAACTCTTCCTATAATAAAAATGCAGGCTTTGTGATAGCTGCTGGGGTGTGTGTGTGTGTGTGTGTTTATACGGGGGGGGGGAGGGTTAAATGTTTATGGAATGTGTTCAGCTTCTCCTCTGGGCAATGGAATGAAGCTGACCCGTTTTTATCTAAGGTGACCCCCTCACTGAGTTTCTGTGTGAGATCTTTCTGGAAAGAGATTTTTAGTATAAAATGATAGAGTGGTTTGGGTTTCTTCCTCCTCTCCCCTGGCACAGCTTGAGGCTGTTTCCTCTTTTCTGCTCATTACCTGGCAGAAGAGGCTGACCCACACCTCCCTCCTGCCTCCTTCCAGGAAGTTGTGGACAGCAGTAAGGTGTCTCCCTGAGCCTCTTTTTCTCCAGGCTACACAAGCCTGCTTCCCTTGGCTGTTCCTCATGGGACATGTGCTCTAGACTCTTCACCAGCTTCATTGCCCTTCTCTGGACGTGCTTCAGCACCCCAGTGTCTGTTTTGTAGTGAGCGAGAGGCCCCAGACTGAGCCCAGTATTGAAGGTGCGGCCTCACCAGTGCTGAGCACAGGGGGCACTAGTTCTGATTTGACGTTCAGAATGTCTCATGGGAATCCATGATGCTTCCCAGACTTTAGGGATGATGACCTAGTATCATTTAGACCTTGACTCCCCCTAGACCTTGCAGCTGTGCTGGCGGCATGGTGCAGGGCCGCGCCGGCTGGGGCCGGTGTCGGTCAGCGCCCAGCTCTGCGGGCTGAGGCGCCGGCTCCGCAGCGGAGCAGACGGGAATCAATGAGCGCCGGGCTCGGCGCGGCTCCTCGGCAGCTGGCTGCTGGCCAGGCTGGCTGCAGCGCTGCTGGGGAAGAATTCGGGCCGGGGAAAAGGGAAGGCCGATGTTTGAGCCTTCCAGAGCCTCGGCAGTTTTACTATGTCAGGAAGTGAGGTCAGGCCCAGGCGCTGTGCGCTGTAATTGTGTTCTGGAAGGCTGGTGGAGAAGAGTTGCTGTTTTTCTTAGAGGCCTTTGTAGCGTGGAGAGTGGCAGTGGAAACTGTTGCCTCCTCTTGAATCTGGTTAACATGATTAACCATGTGCTGTGACATCAGCGCGGCGTTGGGGTGCTTGCAAAATGGGCGTGAGTAGCAAAGCAGGAATGCAGTTTGATTCTCTTGTGTGGTGTGGTGAAATGACAGAAAGTTCAGCTTTTGACAAGCCTCTCTCTTCAATAAGCTGTGAAAGCAGGCATGGAGCTCAGGCTGTTTCTGCTGTAGAAATAAGGAGAAGCGTGGTGTGGGTTGGAAGGGACCTTAAAGTTCACCTAGTCCCACCCCCTCCGGCATGAGCAGGGATGCCTCATACCTGACCAGGTTGATCAAGGTCCCATCTGACCTGGCTTTGAACACTTCCAGTGTTGGAGTCTCCATAAATTCCCTGTGCAGCCTGTTCCAGTGCCTCACTGAATGCTTCACTCCTACTTCTTCCAGCTTTCCTAAAGGAGTGCTTCAGAATCAGAGAATCATGGAATTGTTTCGGCTGGAGAAGACCTTGAAGATCAGTCCAAGCTGGCCTTGAGCACCTCCAGAGAAGGGGCATCCATGGCCTCCCTGGGCAACCTCTTGCAGTGTCTCACCACCCTCACTGGAAAGAATTTCTTCCTAATCTCCAGTCTCAGTACCCCTCTTCCAGCTCAAAGCCATTGCCCCTCAAGTTAGCACTGCAAGGGGCTGCTACTAGAGCAGGAGGTGTCCCTGCCTATGGCAGGCAGGGTTGGACCTAAATAAACTTTAAGGTTCCTTCCAGCTCAAACTCTTCTATGATTTCATGCTTTCCATACTAGTCAGAGAGAACTGAAGGAGGATTTGTCTTTGTACATTGATTGACTTGGATCTGAGTGGGGGAAATGTATTTCTGTTGGCTTTTGCTTTTGTGACTTAGTGAATTGAACTCTCCCAACCTCATTTTGCCTTCTCTCTGGGTTTCTAGGAGGTAATGGGGAAGGGAGGAAATGTCAGCATTTCCTGTATCCTGTTATCTTGTGCTTTTTATGGATGCTGAATTAACTGTGCCCTGAAAATTCACTAACATTTGGACTGTAGTTTGACTTTCTGTAATTACAGATTATTCACTGGAAGCCTAAAGCTGTGCAGCACTTTTCCATGGCACTCAGTTAAAAGCCTTCTGGACAAAATACTGCACACTCTTGTGGTGCCTTCCGTTTTTTGTCCAATCTCTCAGACTTCTGTATTGATGACATCTTGGAAAGGCTGAGGGAGCTAGGTCTCTAGCTTAGTGAAGAGGAGCCTGAGGGGTGAATGTCAGGAGGACAGAGCCAGGCTCTGCTCAGTGATGTCCAGTGACAGGACAAGGGGCACTGGGTGCAAGCTGGAGCAGAGGAGGTTCCATCTGAACATAGGGGAAAAAACCCTTTCACCACGAGGGTGACAGAGCCCTGGAGCAGCCTGGCCAGAGAGGTTGTGGAGACTCCTCCTCTGGATGCATTCAGGACCTGTCTGGATGTGTTCCTGTGTGACCTGCTCTGGCAGGGGTTGGACTGGATGATCTTTCGAGGTCTCTTCCAAGCCCTAACATTCTGTGATTGGGACTGAAATGTGCAGGTAGTATGTGAATTCTTTGGCTTAAATCTTGGGTTCTACAGTACAAGCAACTCCAGTAATTGTAACTGCAAACTTAGGAATGAAATCCTGCACTTGAGTCCCAACAACCTCATGAACACTCCAGTCTGGGGAGAAGAGTGCCTGGAAAGTATTGGAGGACAGGTGGCTGAAGGTGAGCCAGGTTGTGTCCAGGTGGCCAAGAAGGCCAACAGCGTCCTGGCCTGGATCAGCAATAGTGTAGCCAGCAGGACTAGGGCAGGGGTTGTCCCTCTCCTTTCAGCTCTGGTGAGGCTGCATCTCAAATGCTGTGTTCAGTTTTGGGCCCCTCACTCCACACTGAGGTGCTGGGGCATGCCCAGAGACGGGCAGTGAAGCTGGTGAAGGGTCTAGGGCACAAGAGGAGCAGCTGCCAAGGGAAGTGGGGGTTGTTTGAGCTGGGGAAAAGGAGGCTAAGAGGAGGCCTTTTGGCTCTCTACAACTCCCTGAAAGGAGGTTGGAAGCAGGTTGGGGGTTGTCTCTTCTCCCAAATAACAAGTGATAGGATGAGAAGAAATGGCTTCAAGTTGCACCAGGTTGGACATGAGGAACGGTTTCTTCACTGAAAGAGTGGTTAAGCCCTTTAACAGCCTGCCCAGGGAAGAGACAGAATCACTGCCCCTGGAAGCATTCAAAAACATGCAGCTGTAATACTGAGGGACATGGCTCAGTGGTGACCTGGCAGTGCTGGGTTAACAGTTGGACTTGATGGTCTCAGAAGTCTTTTCCAACTTCAATGAGCCTCCTAAGTGCAAATTCTGTTGCTGTGTAATTGCTTCACTTGCATACCCATCTCATCACTCGGGGCATGTCAAGGTGCATATCCATGAGAGCATATTCTGGGGAGAAGGATGTGTGCTGCTTCAATGCAGGGCTGAAACATGAAAGTAGGATGATCCATTGGAGTCCTCCAGTGCAGGCCTTTGAAGAGGGCAGTCTGATCTAGTGTGAGGAGTCCCTGCCCATGGCAGGGGGGTTGGAACTGGCTGATCCATGAGGTCCCTTCCAACCCTGACAATTCTGTGATTCTAAGAGCTCAGGTATATGACCTGAGAACCACAGAGCTCAGGCATGGCACGAGACCCTCTCCATCCTTCTGAGACTGTCAGTTTGCACAAGTGCTTAAATGTGCAGTGGAGGTAGATGTGGGTGTTCACAGTGACTTCTGTTCCCAATTAAAGTTAGTTTATTGGGAAATCTGTGGAGGTGTCAAGGGTCAAGGCTGGGCTGGCCACTAAATGAGTGACAGATGCTCTCCATCAGCCCCTCTGCCTTCCCAAAGGGAAGAGAAAGGGAATAAAAGAGGCTGATGGGTTGGGAAAGAAAACTAACACTGCTTTAAAGAAAATAATAACAGTGAAATGAAATGGATGCAAATAGGTACAAGCCAGTACCAAACCCAGCCCCCTGATGACTCTTTCGGCAGCCTCACCACTGATGCTGTGGGCAGGCACTGGGCAAGTCCCAGGCTGGACACTGCAGCAGATGGGAACCAGATTCAGGAACTCAAGGGTCAGGATCAAAGGCAGAACAGGGAGAATCCTCCTGGCCACTGAAGAAGAGGCTTCACCCTGGTGATCCCTCAGCTTTACACTGAATAGGAGATACGTGGGCTGGAGTCCCTTGTTGGTCACCTGAACTGTTCACTCCTCCCCACAGACACCACCTCTTACTTGCTGCCCCCTGAGTGGCACACAAGATTTAGCAGTGACCTTGGTCTCCACAGAAGCAGGTCTGAGCAAGAGCCTTCCTGCAGCCCAGCCCATCAGTGTTACTACTGCAAGGAGCAGACACTGCAGAGATTGTGCCTTTTAACTTCAGAGAGTGCTGTCACGTAGAGGAGAGCCAGCCAGAAAGCACGATCAGTGACCAGAATTAGTTCTGTTCTAATCGATGATAAATGATCAGAGGCTGGAGCACCTCTGCTACAAGGACAGGCTGAGGGAGCTGGGAGTGTTCAGTGTGGGGAAGAGAAGGCTCTGGGGAGACCTGACAGCAGCCTGCCAGTACCTGAAGGGGGCTACAAGAAGGCTGCAGTGGGACTGTTTGCAAAGGCCTGCAGGGATAGGATGAGAGGCAGTGGTTTGAAATGAGAGGAGATTTAGATTGGATGTTAGAACAAGTTCTGCACTATGAGAGTGCTGGAACACTGCAACAGGTTGCCCAGGGAGGTGGTTGAGGCCCCATCCCTGGTGCTATTCAAAGTCAGGCTTGAGAACGCTGTGAGCAAGCTGCTCTAGTGGAGGGTGTCCCTGCTGAGTGCAGGGGGGTTGGGATAGATGACCTTTGGAGGTCCCTCCCAAGCCAACCCATTCTGTGATTCTAACAAGCTAGGACAGACTGTTGAAGTCTGGTGACATTTTCCTGTTGGTTTTCAAGTGCTCTTGACTTGCTGTCATTAAAGGATTCCATTAATAAGACAGTTGGGTTCTCGGTGTCGTGGAGGAGAAAACCACCAATGCCCTGGAGGCAGAGCTGTGTTTTTCTTCAGAAGCATTGGTCCCATGTTTGGCAAAAGCAGTAGAGAATGGTGTGGGGCAGAGGGGAGGCATGTCTAACTGTCACGCTCTTCTTTTGCCAGGTGGTTCACGTGAGCAGCTGTCCATGAGTGGTTTTCAGACATGATGGCCGACCAGCCACCTCCACTGGAAGCTACACCCATACTGAATGAAGTGCCACTTCTACCTCACATGGTTAATGGGGACAGCATACAGCAGGCAAGTAAATTCCTTGGTGTAAGCCATGGCATGCTGTGCCAGCAAGTGGTAGGAGGGAAGCTATTTGTTGTTCAACTTCCATGGAAAAGCCAGTATCAGTAAAACAGAAGTGCAAGCAGGAAGGAAACCATTCAACATAGAATCATAGAGTGGTGTGGGTTGGAAATGATCTCCAAAGGTCATCCAGTCCACCTCCCTGCAGTCAGCAGGGACATCCTCTACTACAGCAGATTGCTCAGAGCCCTGGAGAGTCTGACCTTGAACAGCTCCAGGGATGGGGCCTCAGCTACCTCCCTGGGCAACCTGTTGCAGTGTTCCACCACCCTCATGGTGTTGAACTTATTCCTGACATCCCATCTAAATCCCCTCTTCTCTAATTTCAAACCATTGTCCCTCATCCTATCACATTCATAGTATCAGTCAGGCTTGGAAGGGACCACAAGGATCATCTAGTTCCACCCCCTGCCATGGACAGGGACACCCCACACTAGATCAGGCTGGCCAGAGCCTCATCCAGCCTGGTCTTAAACATTAATATAGAGGAAAGTTAAAGGGATTGTGGATTGAAAGGGATGTTTGCTCTGTGCATCTAAACACTTCAACATTAATCTACAAAAAGAAAGAATAAAAGGGGAAAAACAATAAAATGGATTTAATAAAGCATGAAGGGTTTGGATGTTCTTCTTACAGCTCATGTTAAGTAATCAATAAAGATCAGCAAGTGCTTGCAGTGCCCTAAGCCAGGGAGCCTGTTGCAGGGAAATGAGAGGCAGGATCTTGGCTTTCTGCTGTGAAGTACCTTAATTAATAATTACAGCCCAGGGGTGAAACCTGAGTGCATTTAGTTGAAACTTTAGAGTTTTCTTGGACACAGCCTGTCAGAGGTATCTGGTAGGGCTGGAAATACAGACAAAAGTGAAAGCAAAATAGATTGAAGGCCAAGCTTGGGTAAGCTGGCAGTGAAGTTGAAGTGCATTCACTGTTTCAGAGGCTGAGTGCCTTGTACAGTAAGTGCTGAGCTCCTCCCACCATTTGGAGACACACTTCCAGGACACTCAGAATGATTCCAGGCATCCTGACATCTTAACACTGCATCTTCATTTAAGAAGCAACTGCTCCCAGCCCTGGCAGCTACAAATATGACAAATCTTGGTAGCAAAACAGTAAGAAGGTGCTCTAGACCCGGTGTCACCCTCATTGCCCTTCTCTGGGCACACTCCAGCACCTTGATATTTTTCTTGCAGTGAGGGCCTCAAAACTGAGCCCAGTATTCAAGGTGTGGCTTCACAGTGCTGAGTACAGGGGCACAGTCCCTGCCCTGGTCCTGCTGGCCACACCATTGCCGATACAGGGCAGGATGCTGCTGGCCCTCTTGGCTACCTGGGCACATCTTCAGCAGGCTGTTGATCGACGCCCCCAGGTCTTGCTCTGCTGGGCAGCTTTCCGGCCTCTCTTCCTCGAGCCTGGGGCACTGCATGTCTAGCCCAGTCTGGTGAAAATTCCTTCATGGGACCAGAACTGTGATTTCGTGTGCCAAGGTTTCTCATTCTGCCATGCCTGCACATAACAACCAGCTCAAGCTGTTGTCCTTTGGGTGCCTGACAAATACACTTGCTGCTCTTCTTTGGGACACTGCCCACAGAGATGCTCCTGAGCCACCATCTTGCATTTGCAGCTTTGCTTTTGGGTAGAGGATTAATTTAGAAGCTTGATTAACACAGGTGGGTTTTAATTATTTTGCTGCCAGAAGAGGGTAGGCTGATTACAGATTATTGCACAGTGGCTTTGTGCTCAGAACTAAGACTTGTTTGGCTGTTTGGCCAGTCACTTCAAACAGTCAGATGCAGCACTGAGCTCAGGAGTTTCATTTCACGTAAAGCCTGGAGGGGTTTCCTGCTCAGAAAAAAATGTCAGCAATGGAAAGCGATTAAAGGAGGAAGGCAAAGCACTGAGCAGTGCTTTGAAATAGCTTGAGTTCACCAGGGCTAAGATGGTTGCATTGGACACCTGAGTGTTTTAGAGTCAGCCTGACATTGCTATCACTCCTAGCAGCAGTCTGTCCTCTGACTGGGCTTAGATTAACTCATTAGGAGCTCTCAAGCTTCCTGGAAACTGTCCTTGGTGGGAGGGAGATGGAACTGTGTTTGCTTCATTACTTATAGTGAGTCATTCCTATATGACATTGCCCCATGCATTCCTGAAATTCTCTTCTCAGAACTGCCCTGCAGCCCTGTGATTACACCACTCACTTAGGATCCTTTCAACTGTGTTCACTTAATAGTTTCCTGAACTGCTTGTGAGAACTTCAGTTAATTGAAGCCTGTCTGAAGATTTGACCGTTCAGGGGCTCGGAATTCCTGAGAGGTGTCCTTTCCTGCCTCTGAATTTTCTTGCTGTCCAAGATGAGACTTGTTGTGAGGTTTAATACCTGCCTATGGAGTCCTGTCCCCTGCTGCTGCCCATCCCCAGCAGCAGACCTTCTCTCTCCTGGCTCTTTGTGGTCTGGCCAATCTCCAATCTGTTGTTCATAGAATCGTGGAGCTGTTGAGGGTGGAAGAGACCCTTGAGCTCATCCCGGTCCAACCACTCAGCTAGAGCTCACGATCCCATCGCTACTCCTAAGCCACTACTAACCAGACCATGTCCCTCAGCACCACCTCCACACATCTTCAAAACACCTTCAGGGATGGTGACCCCATCACTTCCCTGGGCAGCCTGTTCCAAGGCCTGATAACCTCTCCTCTGGAGGCTCTTCTCTGCATCATCCCAAGCTGCGCTCTCAAATAGCTGCTGCCAGGCAGCTACAGAGGCACTCACAGAAAAAAGAATCAGGGGTGAGAATTTCTGTCACCAATTTTCTAACATCCCCCCCAAAAAGGAAAATCGGGTGGACACCTTTCCCAGCACAGGCTGCCAGGAAAGGGAGCTGCTCCAGTGGGATTTCAGAGACCAGCCAGTGGCTATTGCAGCTTCCACCAAGTGGTTTGAGGGCAGCAGGACAAAAAGTCAGTGTCTGGATAAGCAGCCTGGAATCCAAAATTGGAATTTCAAGTGTGATTTCTTCACTGAAAAAGGTTAAGCTCTGGAGCAGGCTGCCCAGGGCAGTTGTGGTATCCCCATCCAGGGAGGGGTTTAAAAGCCATGGAGATGTGGTGCTGAGGGATGTGGTTCAGCAGCAGACTTGGTAGTGTTTGGTTTAATGGTTGGACTTAATGACCCTAAAGGTCTTTCCTGGGCTAAACAATTCTGTGATCTCTTCAGGTGACATCCATATGCCACAACTGTCATTCCATGAAGAGTGTAAAAATGTTTCATAGCACTAGAATGAAAGAAGACTTCACCTTTGGAGTTCCAAAGCCACCCTTCCAAATAGGCTTTCTTTCTGCCTTTGCATTCTTTACTGTGCTAGCTGCCCCCAGGGTAGAATTTAGACTGTGAAACTGTGGTTCTGACAGAGCCAAACCCTCATTTTACTAAAGAATTAGACCAGTGCCTATGTAGTGTAGTAGAATCTCACTGCAAAACTCCTGTAGTAAAGCTGTTGTGTCACAGTAAAGCTGAAGCAGAGCTGGCAGTATTGTACAAGCAGCCTGAAGCACGTGCTGTGAGCAGGGTGGAATGAGGTGATTGTTACCCAATGCAAGGCAAACTTCTGCCTGAGGAATAGTGCTGGCAGATGTCCACACTGATTTGTGTGGAAGTGAACATGATCACATCCAAACTGACCTGCAGAACCTCCCTCTTAGTTGTACTCCTTTAGCTGCAGGTTACACAGACATGAGAGATAGGGCTGATCTATCAGGGGCTGGAAAGCAGAGGTGGTAGCATGGCCTGCTTCATCTTTCTGTCTCCAAGGGACTCCATGCTTGACTCAGCTACTTGAGAGCATCAGAGAACCACAGAATGGCCTAGGTTGGAAGTGACCTGAAATATCATCCAGTTCTAGCCCCACTGCCATGGGCAGGGACCCCTCCTACTAGGCCAGGGTGCTCAAGGCCTCGTCCAACCTGGCTTTGAACACTTCAGGCTTGAAGCCTCCACAGCTTCTCTGGGCAACCTGTTCCAGTGCCTGATGTCTAAATTGAGCTGCTTCCAGTTTGAAGCCATTACTCCTTGTCTTGTGACTCCATGCCTTTGTAAGAGTTCCTCTCCATCTGTCCTGTAAGCCCTTCTCAAACACTTGAAAGGCTGCAGTAAGGTCTTACTGGAGCTTTCTTTGCTCCAACTTTCTCAGCCTGTTGTCTTAGGAGAGGTGCTCCAGCTTTTTGATCATCCTCATACTGTCAAAATCCATGCCAGCATGCTTTCAGTGGGAAAACATAGCTGACTTTGGGGCAAATAACCTTGTTTCTTTCTTTTTCCTTTCTTCCAGCTGCATACAGTCCTGATTGTGCCAGCTTAGCCCTGAAGCTGCAATAAACTCTTAGGCAAAGCTTGGAAAGCAAGGGGAAATCTTAGCTAATCTATTGCTTCAGTGAAAGAAGAAAAAGCAGTGTGTGGAAGTATGAAACATAAAAGCTTAGTTAACTCTTTTGAGTGCATCCAGGGAAGCGCTTCTGGTAGCAATCAGAGGAAAGCAGGGAAAACAGTGATTATGCAGAATGAGTGATGTCAAAGCATGAAGGAATTTCATTCCACTTGTCAGTGCTCCTCATCTTTTTTGGTTTTTTTCCCCTCTAAGGTTACCAAAGCTTTATTGTTTGCATCTAACACACAGGTATAAGGGAGAGATGGGGGGTTTGCCTCAGATCATTTCTGAAATTCAGAAAGAACCCCTCAACCATTTTATTTTTCTTCGTGTTTTCTGCAGGTTATTCTTGTGCAGGTGAACCCAGGTGAAACATTTACCATTACAACTGAAGATGGACACATTCAGTGTATTCAGGGTAAGGGAAAAACTGCAGTACTGAGCCTAAACACCTGGGATTCTGCAGATATCACAGGACTCTACCAGCATTTGTTTCTGTGATGTCAGATGGGGGGAGGGGGGGTGGTTTTGTATGCTCTGCAATGCCATGAATCTGATTTTTCAGTCTGTGCTTAAAGCACAAATGAGACAGCACTGGGAAATGCAGCTCTGCAGACTCTGCTGCTTTATACCAGGCTGGCATCACAGCTGGCTTTGTAATGATCCATGATCTTCTCAGACTCCTAACACATGAATTTACATGGGATTTAGTGCACACTAACCCAAGTGACTTCACTAGATGCTGTGTGGCCTCACTGCACTGTCAGGCAGCAGCACTAGCAGCCTGCTGGTGGTGTGGGAAGCTTTGCTACCCTCTGTGTGTGCCTCCAGAAACTGCTTTTTACCTTCTGGGGAAGTGACAGAATTGAACATCTCAATCAGGCCAAAGTGTCTCCTGGAAGTCAGGTTGAATTTATCAGGCCTTCCGCTTTTGGAATGCAACTTCAAATGACACTGCATCAAATGTGTGCATTTTACTGTGACCAGCTCCCAGAGGGGAATGCTTTTCTTCCAGTCTGATGTGAAAAATAACACACACAATCTCACTTAGGATGAAGAAGAGTTTGGTAGCCCAGCTCTCCGCATTCCTGTGGTGCCAGTGGTGTTGCTCCAGGACTTAACTCTGGCAGAAAATAAAGAGTTCAAATTAATCTCTGCTGATTTATTTTTTTTGGAAACAACTCCAGACCTCCTGTTGGGCCTGGGTATTGTGGTGGTTGGGTTGCATCTAACCTCTGCTTTTTGTAGAGTTAAATGTACAGCCATGCCTGCATTCAGCAGCATCACCTGACGTTCTGGATGCTTCTTGGAGGTGATTACATCATACTCAATGTATTTTGAGTGTGAGAATGAGTTATCCCTCACTAAAAACCATTGTAAATTGCATTACTTTGCTTGGTACAGTCACTGTTCTTTTTCAAACTCACACTCCTGATGCTTTTAAGTTTCTCCCCTCACCTGTTTTTGGGGTTGGTTTTTTTTGTTAAGCTATTTTAAGCCTTGCTTCTAAACCTGCTTGTCTGCAAGTAGTTCCATAACTAGAGCTGGATGCAGTTGCTGGCTTTTCAGGCCCCAAAGCAAGCCACCACCACCTTTGGAATAAATGTCTCTTGAGCTTGTAAAAGGCTTGTTTGTTAAATAGTGGCACCTTGTTGCTTCCCAGGTCCAGCACATGTTCCTATGATGTCACCAAATGGTTCTATGCCACCTATATTTGTGCCTCCTGGTTATGTATCTCAGGTAAACTTCCTTCTATTTCAGTGTGTTTGTGGGTGTGGCTTCTTCAGTGATAAGGGCTGTTGCTGATTGTTTTCTGGAGCAGCTCTTAAAAGCATTGCTTGTGTTTTCCTCATGGAACCTCTCAACTGCTTAACTGTATTGGAGGTGAAATTTGACCTTCTGTGGGGGATTTGTTTTTTTTTCAGTACTACCAGGCAGTAAAAGGTGACTTACAGTAAGGTGGTGAGGTATTGGAACAGCTTGCCCAGAGAAGGTGTGGAGGCTTCAAGCCTGGAAGTGTCCAAGCCGGGCTGGATGAGGCCTTGAGCACCCTGCCCCTGGAGGACACCTCCATGAGTTGCAGCTAGGTGATTTTTAAGCTCAGTTCCTTTCTGTGATTCAGCACAACAATGCTCTTGTAGCAGAAGTGTGAGGAGTGTTGGTGCCTATGAAATGAGCAAGGCTCTGGGCTGCTTTCCCAGCTTTACTTTTCCATCCTCACCCATTTTCCTCTCCCTTGTCTTGTGAAGTCATTGCAGATGAGAGCTGTGTGGGGCGTTGGAACTGTTACCAGAGGTAACAGTTGAAGTTCCCGGTTTGGTTTGCTGTTATATGACTGCAGTTGTAAAGGGAGGTGATTAAAAACAAATGCTGAGACAGGACAGGTGAAGTCTCTCATTTCCTAGGGAAGGCTCAAAACCTGGAGTTTTCTGAGCAGAAAACCTTGTACCAGTTCTTGTGCTCTCCAGACAGTTGGGCTTTTTGCATACAGCTGCCTCTGCATCTCATGCTTCTGCTATTCTAAGCAGATGCTTTCATGCAACCCCTGAAGACAGATCCCCCAGAGAATTTATGCATCCATATGAAGTGGAGTCTTCAGTGCAAACAATAGCAAAGCACTGGCAAAGGCTGAGGTGTGCAAACAGAAAAATACCTTTGTTCTGTGTTTGCTGTCACATGAAACCAGGGAGGTTTGGTTTGTTTTCTTTTCCCCTTGGTCATTAGGACGGGGATAGACAAGTCTTAAATCAGAGCTTGAGTTACTTCTTGTCAGTAGAAGAGACTCTAACTTTTTGTTCCCAAAATCTGTCTGGAGGAGCCCAGAGTTATTGTGTTGGTTTCTGCCCAAGTGGAATGAATCAGAGAATAGAACCATAGGAGAGTTTGGGTTGGAAGGGACCTTTGAAAAGCCCTTTGAAGTGATTCAGCAGTGGTTACTGGGAACATAGCAACTCCAGGCTGTTAAACACCGTGCAAGTCTTGCTGTGTTGAGACCCTTCTGCTCAGAACTGTGCCACATCTCCTTGCTTAATATATACATGAAATAGAGCTAAGGGAGGCACCAAAGTTGACAGTGAGCTTTGGCTTGTGTGTGTTCCAGCCTGTGTCCCCATACTGTGCACTGTAGTAGGGTTCAAGGGGTGCCTTTAGGTCTGTTGGTGAATCAGAAAGCCTCCCCACATTGTTTCTAAACCGATGTTCAGTCTGAGCTTAGTCTTAAGTGACTTCCTGTAGTCTTCTTCTATTTACAGACAGTTGAGAGTGCCCTGCTAATACAGCTGACTCCGAGGGCCTCTGACAGCTGAACTTTGTCGCAGCAGTTCCTGAGCAGACACATTCTCTTTCCCTTCAGAAGAGTAATTTCTCCTGAGTTTGCTCTGCCTGCAGCTGAGGAGCTTTTCAAAATGTACTTTTGGCTTGAGCAAGGTTTCGACATCCGTAAAGCCTCCTTGGCCAGCTAGGGAGTGCTGCAGTGGTTCCTTACAGCCAAACCAAATACACTGGGAGAGAGGAGCTTGAAGGAACCTACAGGATAAAACACAGACTCTGCTTTGCGTTGAGGGCTTTATCTTGAAATGCCCCACACCAGAAACTGGGTGTATGTGTAGTAGCAGAGGGCTACATGAGTAAGTTGGCATTTTCTAAGAGATCAGCATGAGAAGGACATTAACCTGTTGGAACAGGTCCAGAGGAGGCCACAGAAATGATCCAAGGGCTGGAACCCCTCTGCTTTGAGGATGGGCTGAGAGAGTTGGGGTTGTTCAGCCTAGAGAGGAGAAAGTTCCAGGGAGACCTAACAGCAGCCTTCCAGTACCTGAAGGGGGTTACGAGACGGCTGCAGAGAGACTGTTTCCAAAGGCCTACAGTGATAGGATGAGGGGCAGTGGTTTGAAATTAGATAAGAGCAGGTTTAGATTGGATGTTAGGAAGAAGCTTTTACTGTGAGGTTGGTGGAACACTGAGCAGGTTCCCCAGGGAGGTGGTTGGGGCTCCATCCCTGGAGCTATTCAAGGTGAGGCTGGACAGGGCTCTGAGCAACCTGATCTGGTGGAGAATGTCCCTGCTGAGCGCAGAGGGGTTGGACTAGATGGCCTGTGGATATTCCTTCCAACCCAGACCATTCTGTGATTCTGTGATTCCATGCTTGCAGAGGGAGCCTGGTTGCTGCCAGCTGAGGACATGCTCAGACGTGTGTGTGCGCATACATGTGCCTGTCTTGGCATCTTTCACCCTGGAGTTCAGACACACAGACAGGTTCCTTGTCTGGATGCTCTTAGCCCATGGCAAGCATGAGCTATTTTGACATTTGAGTTGGGTTGGATCAGAGTAGAAGACAGCAGAGCTGACTTGCAGTGCTTTGTAGTTGCCATAGGCTAGGAAGGAGCACGCAGGCATCTCCCTCAGAGCAGAGGGCGTGCGGTGGCTTGTACGGGACAGCTGTCAGTCAGGACGCGGCGTAAAGTAGCTCCTCTGACTGGGATTACAAGGAGAGTGGGAGTTAAAGCCTGAACAGGTCACGTGTCAAAGAGTATTTACATCGTTCATAAGTGACAGATTGCTCAGGGGCTTGCTGTGTGAGGCTCAGCCTCTTAAAACTGCCTCAGAGTCCACTTTCTGCGGTGACGCAGTGCTGAGTTTCCAGTGGGGTTCATTGATCCTTGGCTCTCAGGCTGCGGCACAGAGGTTCTTTACGAAGTGCACGATAGTTACAAGATGGTTGCTGTCCTAACTTCTTCATTTCTTCTGTTGCATGACAGGTGGTGGAAGAAAATGGAGTTCGGAAAGTGGTGGTGCTGCCACACTCGGCTGAATTCCATCCCTCTATGCATCCTCCTCCTCCTCCTCCCCATGTGCCACATTACATGCATCACCACCATGCTTTGCTTCCCCACCCACCTCACCCAGTGTACCCTCCAGTTCCTGGGACAGGAGAGCTGCCACCACAGTTCATTCACCAGCATCCACCACCACATGTGTTTCAAGAACAAGGTGAGAGGGAGGCGATATTTAAATGCACAGGGTGGCCTTTCACTCAGGGCCTCTATTTGAGCCTGCTGAGCTCTGTCAGCAGCTCTTCCACACCTTTCTGTGACTTTGGTGCTAGTTACGAGGTTGGAAGGGACCTTAGAGATCATCTCATTCCAGTGGTGGCCTGGACTTGAACACCACCAGGGAGGGGGCATCCATGACCTCCATGGGCAGTCTTTTCCAGTGTCTCCCCACCCTCATCATAAAGAATTTCTTCCTAACCTCCAGTCTAACTCTGCCCTCCTCAAGCTTCATTCTGCTCCTACCTGAGCTTTGTGCTCCTACATGGGTTTGAGCCTAGTCTGTAGATCTCCAGTCAGCAGTGCCATACCTGCATGTTTTAATAGGGGTGCATTAAGAAGAGTGTGACCAGCGGGTCAAGGGAGGTTCTCCTCCCTTTCTGCTCTGCCCTAGTGAGGCAGTGGAGTAGTGGGTCCAGTTCTGGGCTCCCCAGATCCCCAGGGAACTACTGGGGAGAGTCCAGAGGAGGATGCTGAGAGGATTGAAGCATCTCTCTGACAAGAGAGCCCTGCGGCTGTTCAGCCTGGAGAGGAACAGCCTGAGAGGAGTTCTGCTCAATGCTTAATCAATATGTAAAGGGCAAGTAGATGGGACCAGACTCTTTTCAGTGGTGCCCAGCAACAGGAGAAGGGACAGTGGGCACAGACTGGAACCCAGGAGGTTCCATCTGAAGGTGAGAAAAAATGTCTTTGCTGTGAGGGTGCCAGAGCCCTGGCCCAGGCTGCCCAGGGAGGCTGTGGAGTCTCCTTCTCTGGAGAGATTCCAAACCCACCTGGACATTGTGATCCTGGGCAAGCTGCTGTGGGTGCTCCTGCTTTAGCAGGAGAGCTGGACTAAATGATCTCCAGAGGTCCCTTCCAGCCTCTGCCATTCTGTGTGATGCTGTGTTTCTGCCCTGTTGCTCTGCTGCCCAGAGCCATCTGAATATCCGCCGTGAAGCTCCTCAGTTTCCATGGGTTTTTAGGTGGTGGTTTTGCTGTAGTTACTCAGATCTCAAGTTGAGATTCAGTGTTTCTCAAATAAGTTGCTCTGAATAATGAAATCAGTTCTCCTTTCATTGTAGAACCTCGTTCTCATGGAAGAACAACCTTCATTCAGCGAGATGAAAGGAGCCTTAAAATGCAAGAGCACCTGAAGAAAAGACTAAAAGACAGACAAGCCAGTGGTCACACTAACAATAAGCTCAATAGCCCTCCATCTTCACCACATAAAGTTGTGAATGCTTCCAATGCAACAATTCAGAATGGGAATGGAAAGGGACAGCAAGGGGCAGGAGGACCACTAAAGCAGAAGCAGATTGGAAAAACCAAAGGCAGTCCAGACACAGAGATGGGAGGTAGGTTGCATTGAAATGGTAAAAACATATAAATCTAGGTTGCTGGGGGTCTTTTGTAACAGAAGATGCTGAAAGTTCATTGCCATACAGTGTCTGAAAGAACTGAATTTGTCACTATGTCAGACTAAATCAGGATTAGAGCTAGCCAGAAGTGCTTTTCCTTGTGTTTGGGTTTGTTTCTCCCTCCATAAATAGTGGTGATGCAGGTTTGTTAATTGGAGATGCATCAGATAAAATCTGTAGGAAGATTTAATTGCAAACTTGGTGTTTTGTTTCATTTAACAAGTCCAAGTGCCAGGGGCTGCATTTTGGCCACAACAACCCCATGCAGAGCTACAGGCTGGGGACAGAGTGGCTGGAGAGCAGCCAGGCAGGAAGGGACCTGGGGGTACTGACTGACAGCAGCTGAACACGAGCCAGCAGTGTGCCCAGGTGGCCAAGAAGGCCAATGGCATCCTGGCCTGCATCAGGAAGAGTGTGGCCAGCAGGAGCAGGGAGGTCATTGTGCCCTGTGCTCAGCACTGGTTAGGCCACACCTTGAGTCCTGTGTCCAGTTCTGGGCCCCTCAGTTTAAGAAGGACATTGAGAGACTTGGTGTCCAGAGAAGGGCAGCAAGGGTGGGGAGGGGTCTGGAGCACAGCCCTGTGAGGAGAGGCTGAGGGAGCTGGGGTTGCTTAGCCTGGAGAAGAGGAGGCTCAGGGCAGACCTTCTTGCTGTCTACAACTCCCTGAAGGGAGGTTGTAGCCAGGAGGGGTTGGTCTCTTCTCCCAGGCACCCAGCACCAGAACAAGAGGACACAGTCTCAAGCTGCTCCAGGGGAAGTTTGGGCTCAAGGTGAGGAGAAAGTTCTTCCCAGAAAGAGTAATTGGCCACCGGAATGTGCTGCCCAGGGAGGTGGGGCAGTCACTGTTCCTGGAGGTGTTCAGAATAGGACTGGATGTGGCGCTTGAAGCCGTGGTTTAGTTGTCAGGAGGTGTTGGGTATTAGGTAATAGGTTGGACTTGATGATCTCTGAGGTCTTTTGCAACCTTATTGATTCTATGATTGATTCTATGAACCCCTCTGTCTTTTCACCTGGGATCAATCAGTGAGGATAAGCCAAGTGAGGATGACCTGTGGGTACTCAAATAAGATTTCTGGTGTCATTCTTTGTGGTACCTTTTGGATAACTAGGAGTTACTTAAGGCCGCCAAGAAACAGGAAGGGTTGAGCAATTGCCTTTTCTGTTGTCATTTCAGTTGGATGCTTTATTTTGCTCAAATGAATGTTTGAGCTTTCATGGCTTAGGGCTATTTACTTGCATGTACAGAAACACCTTGTGTGCAGTGTCTGTGTCCTTCCTCTTCACATGAAACAGTGGCACTGAAATGCTGGCAGTTTCTTAGCATGGTTCTTTGAATCGCTTGTGCATCTTGTAGTGGGGCTCGTGTGTTTCTTTAAGTGGTGTTAGGCTGCAAGGTTTAGTCATTTGTTGTTGCAAGAGCTGTTGGAATGACTCTAGAGGAGAGCCACAAAGACGATCCAAGGGCTGGAACACCTCTGCTGTGAGGATAGGCTGAGGGAGCTGGGGGTGTTCAGCCCAGAGAAGAGAAGACTTCTGAAGGAACCTTAGAGCCGCCTTCCAATAGATTGCAGAGGGACTTTTCCTCAGGGTGTCTGGAGACAGGACACGGGGGAATGGTTAGAAGCTGAGGCAGAGCAGGGTTAGACTGGAGCTCAGGAAGAAGTTCTTCAGTGTGAGGGTGGTGACTCTGGAACAGGCTGCCCACGGAGGTTGTGGATGTCTGCTTCAGGGGTGTTCAAGGCCAGGTTGGATGATGTCTTGAACAGCTGAGACTAACTGAGAGGTGTCCTTGCCTGTGGCAGGGAGGTTGGAGCAGATGATCTCTGAGGTCCCTTTCCAACCTGAGCCATTCTGTGATTGTTGGGTTAGAGAAATCTGACTTTTGTCTTGGGAAGCAGAGGTGGAAGCTTTTATCAAGCTTGTTTCCTGGATGAAAAGTGTACTTATTGGAAACTAAAAATACAATCTAAGTAGATGAGGGTTTAAAAGTGCCAGTGTGTTGAAAGGGAAGAAGAGCTTTTATTTGCAGGCAGAACAGTCATAGAACCAACAAGGTTGGAAAAGACCTCAGAGATCATCAAGTCCAACCTATCACCAACACCATCTGAGCAACTAAACCATGGCTCCAAGTGCCACATCCAAGCCTTTCTTGAGCACCTCAGGGACTGTGACTCCACCACCTCCCTGGGCAGCACATCCCAATGGCCAATTACTCTTTCTGGGAAGAACTTTCTCATCTGAATTGTGTGAGATGGGCAGTGTAAAGGTGGGATTCACTGAGTGCTTTGCAATAGCAGCCTGGAGAGAGAGCACATGCAGTAGGCAGATAAGATCTTATTGTCATTTTTATGGCACCTTTCATTTGTGGAGGAATGTTTTTGTGTTGTCAAAGAAAACCCATTTATCCTGGGATGAGGAAAATATACCCTTTGTGCAGGATGTACTAAAAGGGGTTTTGTAAGGCTGTTAGTTTTGGACAGTTCATGTTTCTGCCCCTCACTCAGCCAAAACAAACAGGGGTGATGAACGTCGCACAATAAGTGCTATTGTTAAGCTCTTAATGAGGCGAACTCCATCTTGTGGTGGCATTGCTGTAACAGGGCTGCTTTTTCCTCTGGGGGCTTGGGGATAATCTGTTTTGTATTTGGAATTTTCAGACTCTGACATAGAATCCAAGAAATGTGATACTCACTTGAGCATTGGCAAGCCACTCGTAAGTATTCTCCTTAAAACATTCTCCCCTGCTCCCAGCCTTTCTGTAACATCACAGCCTACTGATCCCTCTCTTTTTTTGTTGCTGTTCTTCTTTTAGTGGTTGGTTGGTTGGTTTTAATAGAGAAAATGTGGTTCAGTTGTCAGAGGTATGGGCTGGGAAGGGGCAGCCATGCTGTGGAAACCCACTTGCTGAAAGACTTGGTCTCAGCTTCCCAGCCTATAAGGCAAGAATCAGCCCACTGCTGCAGCTGTTGAGTGTGCGTGAGGGCTTTAGTAACAAGGGGTTGCTGAAATAATGGAAGTCTGCCTACTCTTGGAACCATCTTTCTATCAGCAGAGAGGATTTAAGAGCTTGGGGAATCAGATTGACCTAAAAAGCCATCATCCTTTTGTTTTGTGTGTGTGTTACATGTAGAAATTGGAGCAAATATTTGAGCATTTACAGACTTTGTTTAGGAAGTTGGAGTCTGGTGATGTTAACTGAAACATCTCAAGGCTAAAACTGCCCTGAGAGTCTTGATTTGGAGCACTCTTCTTTGCATTAGCTACACAGTAAGCAAGGGTTGGGTTCTTTTGCTGCTGCTTTCTAGCTATTCTTTTCTTCCGGTAGTATTTTTGTTTTGGTGGCTGTTTCTGACATCTGCACTCGGTGCCAACAGAAGAATGTGTTGGGTTTATCAGAGAAAATGGGGAGTGTTGGATTGTAAGCAGCAGAAAGACCAACATTTTTGAGCCATGAGCGCTCCAAACGAGGGCCTCTGGTTGGCCTACAGCTTCGTGGTTAAATGTTGAGGTGGTGTGAGGGAACTGTGGTAGAACGGAGAGTTAGGCCTCGTGACTGCCTAAATATAGATCTGGTGTCAGTGTTCAAGACTCCAGAGCTGCAAATGTGCTCCAATTGAGCGCTGTGAGCAGTGCAGGTTGGAACAGAAGCTTTCTCTGGGTACACTGGAGCCTGTCAGTGCCCAAGGGAAATCCTTTGGTGTTGTCTTTTAGCGCTGAAAGGAGGAAGTCAGTTTCAATGCAGATAATGAGGACTCAACAGTTCCACCACAGAGGTGATAAAAGAGAGAAAGAAAAGAATTCCTCCAGTGAGGAACTTCAGAGGCAAACTAGAGAGAGGCACCATGTTATTGACTAACCAAACCTTTTCTTTCAGAAAGCAAACTTACTTGCATTATTTATGCTTTTAATAGGTTTCTGAGATACAAGCAAGATCAGCCGTTCTGTCCTGGAATCTCCCAGTTAGTTCACAGAATGGAGAGAGCCATAGTCATAGTCCAGCAGCATTTACATTTGAAGTAGCAATATCCAACAGTGGTAAAAATGGAAAATTTAAATCTGTCTATGTGTAAGTTTAGTTTCTTCCTTTAAGCACAATACCCATGTTTAAAAAACAACCAAAAAAACCTCCAACATTAACCCATCAGCAATCTCTCTGTCAGGAGCTGCTTTGTTGACTTGCAGACCTACCTGCCTACCTACCTATCTACCTACCTACCTACCTGCCATGGCATAAATGTTAAGTAATGTCACTAAGAGTTACATGGACAATGGTGAAAAACGTGACAATTAAATGTGCTCTACGTGGGTTTGCTTTTCAATGAGCTGTTGGCCTTCAGAAAGTCAAAGGAAGAGTTGTGACTCTGGTTTGTGCTTTGCATTTCCACAGGGGGAAGAATTGACAATTACACTGCCTGATCTCAGACCAGCAACTGATTACCATGCCAGGTATGTCGCTGGGGATTCTCCTCCCCCTCTGCCCTGCCCTGGTGGGGCTGCATCTGGAATACTGGGTAGGGTAGAATGGAGTAGAGTAGAATAGAATTAACCAGGTTGGAAGAGATCATCGAGTCCAACCTATCACCCAACACCATCTAATCAACTAAACCATGGCACCAAGCACCCCATCAAGTCTCTTCCTAAACACCTCCAGTGATGGTGACTCCACCACCTCCCTGGGCAGCACATTCCAATGGCCAGTTCTTTCTGTGAAGAACTTCTTCCTAACCTCCAGCCTAAACCTCCCCTGGCACAGCTTGAGACTGTGTCCTCTTGTTCTGGTGCTGGTGCCTGGGAGAAGAGACCAAACCCCACCTGGCTAAAACCTCCCTTCAGGTAGTTGTAGAGGGCAATAAGGTCTCCCCTGAGCCTCCTCTTCTCCAGGCTAAGCAACCCCAGCTCCCTCAGCCTCTCCTCACTGGGACCAGTTCTGGGCCCCTCATTTCAAGAAGGACCTCAGGGAACTGCTTGAAAGGGTCCAGCACAGAGACACAAAGCTGCTGAAGGCAGTGGAACATTTCCTTGTGAGGACAGGCTGAGGGAGCTGGGGCTCTTTAGGCTGGAGGAGCCTGAGGGGTGACCTCATTCCTGTTGGTAAAGATGTGGAGGGCAGGCTCCCCTCAGGGATGTCCAATGATAGGACAAGGGGCAGTGGGTGCAAGCTGCAGCAGAGGAGGTTCCACATGAACAGAAGGAAAAACTTGTTCACTGTGAGGGTGACAGAGCCCTGGAGCAGGCTGCCCAGGGAGGTTGTGGAGTCTCCTCCTCTGGAGCCATTCAGAACCCACCTGGATGTGTTCCTGTGTGACCTGCTCTAGGTGCTCCTTGTGACATGGGTATCAGTTTCTAGAACCTGGAGTGACATCATGAACTCACTCTTTGCTATTTCTGCCTGAATGAAAAGACAGGAAATGGCTGTCTCTTGGGGTCAGTGAGCTGAAAGAAGAGGAATTGGTCTGATCCTATTGCTGGAACCACTGCTTGTAATGAAATGCATTTCTAAAGCTGACAGCTCTTGCCTTAAATGCTCAGGTGCTAATGCAATAGCAACATCATTCCCTGTCCTCTGTTCAGAGTTTCAGCAACCAGCAGTTCCATCAAAGAATCCATTTCGGAGCTGGTGAGTTTCACTACAGAGAGTTGTGAGCCAGACTGCCCAGCTGCCCCCAAGCTGATTAACAGAACCAAGAACAGCCTCAGCTTGCAGTGGAAGGTAAGCATCTGCAGCACTCATGTGTGGTGTGCTTCATAGAATCTTAGAACTGTCAGGGTTGGAAGGGACCCCAAGGATCAGCCAGTTCTAACCCCACTGCCATGGGCAGGGACACCTCACACTGCAGCAGGTTGCCCAGAGCCACATCCAGCCTGGCTGCAGACACCTCCAGGCATGAGGCTTCCACCACCTCCCTGGGCAACCTGTGCCAGTGTCTCACCACCCTCATGGGGAATAACTTCTTCCTAACATCCAATCTGAATCTAGCTGTTGTCAGTAGTTTAGGCTGTGCTTGAGGTGTTGCCTTTTCATTTGCTCAGTTGAGATTGATAAATCGTGGTGGTTCCTCTTTCTTGCAGTGTTGACTTATTTTGCTTTAGGTGTGCTAGAGTTTGCAGCAGGTCTCACTAAGTCTGAGCTTGTGGTGGGTTGAAATTCCCCCAACATTGCCAGACCAGCTCAGGTGGAAGCAAATGAAACTACCACAGAGCTACTCAGATAGGGGAGTGCTGCTGACCAGCAGCATAGGGAAGGATTGAGCATCTATTATTTTTAGAATCACAGAAAGGTTTGGGTTGGAAGGGTCCTTCAAAGGTCATCTAGTCCAACCTACCTCTAGGGTTGCTCAAAGCCTTGTTGAGCCTGACCTTGAACATCTCTAGGGATGGGCTTTCAACCACCTCCCTGGGCAACCTGCTCCAGTGTTCCACCACCCTCATGGTGTAGAGCTTGTTCCTAACATCCAAGCTAAATCTCCTTCTCTCATTTCAAATCATTGCCCCTTGGCCTTTGCGAACGGTCCCTCTGCAGCCTTCTTGTAGGCCCCCTGCAGGTACTGGCAGGTATTTTGTCCTGGATGATAAGTGGCTATGACTTAACCTTGTAATTGCTGGTCTTATATATAATTCTTACAAAACCTTAAAGCTCTTTTAGCTTTTTTGACCCTTTCAAAGGTAAATTTCTTTGGCTAGTTTGTAGCTTCAATTTTTTGAGCCTGACTTTTGAATATGCACAGCAGCTGGGGAGATGTGTTGGTAACCTCTGTTGTTGTTGTGACTACACTTGCACCTGGAAAACAGTTTATAGCTCAGCAGGTTTAATCAGTTACATTATTTGTGTGACCTGTGCTTAGGAAGTTCCCAACTGATGTGTCATGACAAGCACAAAACTTGCTTGTCTGAAGGCTTGTGTTGAGCACTGAACACACAGTGCAAGGACACCAGAGGGGGGGAAAAGCTCTGCAAATATCATTTGCATGATTCATAAAATAAATTTCAGAGTCTAGAGACTCAGAATTAATAGAAGTAGTAGAGCAGCTGGAGAGCCATCAGGAAGGAGGAACTCAGCACCTTGGAGTCCCTTCTAGTTCTTCCCTTTCTGACTCACCTCACCTCTGTGCCCACAGTAGTTTCCATTTGTCACAGGAATGTCTGTGGAAGAAGGAGGCTCTGCTCTGAGCCTTCCTTTCAGCTCTGTGCTAAACATTGTTGTTTCCAAGGCAGTTGGTGTGTATTAATTGTTAACATTGGGATCTGTTTTCTTTGTCTCTGCAATAATGTTTTGAAAAGCACTACCACTTGATTTTAACCCTTCTCATTGTTTCTTTATTTTCAGTCCTCAAATGACAATGGTTCCAAAATAACCAATTTTCTTTTAGAATGGGATGAGGTAAGACCTTTTCTAGTGCAAAAAAAACCAATCATAATGACATCTGTAGGCCAATTATACTTAAAAATACTTTTTGCTTAGGTCCATCAGCTATTTTCAGTGCAGCTTGTCCAGACAGTTTTAAAGGGACAAGTCAGTTAAAAAGCTTGACTCCTGGGCTTGCAGAAATTAGAGTAAGACAAACCTGGCAGATCCTCTGAGAGGAGAGTGACAAGCTCCCTCACTGGCTTCTTGTCATTCAGGGTGTGATTATTCCCCATGGTCTGTTTAAATGCCTTCTGTCTTTGGTAGCTGGGAAAAACAGCACTCAGCTTTTGAACTTCTTGTTTTCTCCTGCTGTCATTTATTGCCCTTTTGTCAAACCTGCAGTGCCAAAACCCCAGACAGGCACCTCAGTCAGAATGTGGGGTTGGGACCAAGAATGCTCAGGATTACTCCCAGCATACTCCCTGTGACATTCATGGAATGGTGGGGGTTGGAAGGGACCTCTCTAGAGGTCTAAATGATGTAGAGGTCATCTAGTCCAATGCCCCTCCTAAAGCAGGGTCACCCCAAAGCAGGTTGCCCGAGATGGCATTCAGGTGGGTTTGGAATTTGTCCAGAGAAGGAGACTCCACGACCTCTCTGGGCAGCCCGGACCAGGGCTCTGGCACTCTCAGAGGAAAAAAGTTTTTCTTCATGTTCAGATCAAACTTTCTGGCTGCCAGGTTGTGCCTGTTGCTGGGCACCACGAGAAGGAGTCTAGCCCCATCCTCTTGCCCCCTCACCCTATTTAGATATTGATGAGCATTGATCTGATCCCCTCTCAGGATGCTCTTCTCTAGGCTAAGCAGCCCCAGGCCTCTCAGCCTTTCCTTCTCATAGAGATGCTTCAGGCCCTTCAGCCTCTTTGTAGCCTCCTCTGGACTCTCCCCAATAGTTCTCTGTCTCTCTTGAACTGGGAAGCCCAGAACTGGAGCCAGTATGTCAGGTGTGGCCTCACTAGGACAGAGCAGGAGGGGAGGAAAACCTCTCTTGACCTTCTGGCCACCAGGAGACCGTTGGTCTCCTTAGCTGAGAGAGCACACTCATAGGGAGCTTGTTGTCCACTAGTGCTCCCAGGTCCTCCTCCATGGAGCTGCTTTCCGTCAGGTCAGCCCTAATCCGTAGCGGTGCAGGGGTTAGTCCTCCCCAGGTGCTGGACCTTACACTTTCCCTCGTTGAACTTCATGAGCTTCCTTTTGGCCCAGGTCTCCAGCCATTCCTTAGGCTTGCTGATACTTGCAATATGATGATGAAACTTAGGAAAACTGAGAGTGGTCTTAGCAGGGGGAACACAGTCCCCATGTCAAACACACTGAGGCTGTTCTCACTCTCTTGAAGGGCAAGAACGGACCCTTCAAAGAATGCTACTACGGACACCTGAAGCAGTACAAACTCACCAAACTCTCTCCTTCTACAAAGTACTCACTCAGATTAGCTGCTAAAAATGATATTGGAATGAGGTAAGGAACACAAGCATTCAGCTCATTGATGTTCTCCTCAGCTCTGGCTTCTGCTGTTAACCTTTTATGACACCACCTTTCCAGCGGGTTCAGCGAGCCGGTGACGTACTACACGGCAGGAATTGTCCCACCAGCCCCCTCACCCCCCGTGCTCCTTGAAGCAGGAGTGACCTGGCTGGCACTGAAGTGGAGCCCACCAAGCGGGGTGGCCATGGATGACTCCCTCACTTACAGTTTAGACATGGAAGAAGAAGGTTCTGTAAGTGCTGGGGTTGGCTACGTGGTGTAAAAGCCTCATAGGCAGCGGTGCTTAAAGAAAGGAATTAACCATTTCGGTTCCAAAAGAAATGGTGCAAAACACTGCAGCATCTGGCAAGCATTGCATTTGCTCATTAAACAAAAGGTGCAGTTCAGGCTAAGAAAAAAAGTTGATCTGACCTGATATGGGGTTTGGTGTGAGGAATTGGTGACTGTTCCTATTCCTTGTCCTTCCCAGGGCTACGGTTTCCAGCCGCAGTACAATGGAGATGAGCTCTCGTGCACTTTAAGAAATCTGAGGAGGAGCACATCCTACAAGTTCAGGGTTTGTACTGGATTTTGTTTCTGGTTCAATGACAGCTTTCTGCTTTTCTGGAGTTTTAGCTAAGACACTTTCTATGGAGACAGCAGAAAATGGCCTGCAGTCCTTTTATTGTCGTCATAGAATCACAGAATCATTAAGGTTGGAGAAGGTCTCCAAAACCATCAAGTCCAACCACTAACTGCCAGGTCACCACCAAACCATGTCCCTCAGCACCACATCCACACTGCTTTTCAATCCTTCCAGGGATGGTGACTCCATCACTGCCCTGGGCAGCCAGTTCCAGGCCTTGAAAACCCTTTTGGGGAAGAAATTGTTCCTCCTGTCCAACCTAAACCTCCCCTGGCAAAACTCGAGGCTGTTTCCTCTTGAGCTATCGCTTGTTCCTTGGGAGCAGAGACCGACTCCTACTTGGCTCCAACCTCCTTTCAGGTAGTTGTAGAGAGTGAGAAGGCCTCCCCTAAATAGGGAGAGATATGACAGTTTTTGGTGAAGTCCTGAACCAAAGCACTTTTTCTTTCTTGTGTTTTCTGTTGTGTGATTTGGTTTTGTGTGTCATGGAAGAACTTCGTAAACCAACAGGATGTTACTCGTCAGTTAATCAAGCGCTTATTTATCTGCTCCATTCATTCCTCCAACAGCTCTTTGCCTACAACAGTGAAGGAAAAAGCAGCCCTAGTGAGGTGGTAGAACACAGCACCAATCCTGACAAGCCTGGACCACCGAGTAAACCAGCTGTAAAGGGCAAGATCCACTCGCACAGCGTGAAGGTTACGTGGGGTAGGTGGCCTGGTGCGCACGCTGGGTTTGAGTGCAGCTCTTGTGGTCACCCAGCAATGCAGGATAGGATCCAGAGATGAGCTCAGGCTAATGATTTGTCTCTGCAGATACCATTATTGCAGGAGAAATCATGAGTGCTACCCAGAATTCCAGCTTGGCTTGTGGCAGGGCTGTGGCACTGAAGTCATGCTGGTTTTGCTCATCTTAGGGAAGCAGGAAGTGCTCTTGGCTGGTGCAGTACCCTCCAGATTTGTTGTGAACACAGTCACAGCGTGGCGGGGGTTGGAAGGGGCCTCTGGAGATCGTCCGGTCCAACCCCACCTGCTGAAGCAGGGTCACCCACAGCAGCTTGCCCAGGGTTGCTCTCTCTTCTCTTTGCAGAGAAGGAGACCCCACAACCTCTCTGGGAAGCCTGGGTCAGGGCTTTCACATCCTCACAGGAAAGTTTTTCTTCTTTTCACATGGAACCTCCTGGGTTCCAGTTTGTGCCTGTTGCCCCTTGTCCTGTCACTGGGCACCACTGACAAGGGTCTGGTCCTATCCTCTTGCCCTCTACCCTTCAGCTATTGATGAACATTGATCAGATCCCCTCTCAATCTGCTCATCTCCAGGCTAAACAGCCTCAGGTCTCTCAGCCTTTCATCATGACAGAGATGCTCCAGGCCCCTCAGCATCTCTGTAACCTCCTCTGGACTCCCTCCAGTAGTTCTCTGTCTCTCTTGAGCCGAGGAGCCCAGAACTGAACCTAGGACTCCAGGATTTTCATGCACTTACAACTCGAGCAGTGGTACCTGAAGTAGGCAGCATTCTCCTGGTGTGCCTTCTTCCTGCCATCATCACCATTATGAAGAAGTGTGTTGTGCAGATGGAAGTGCAGAGTTTGCTGCTTCTGGTTGAGCTGAGTTTTTCTCTCGAATACATTCTGTCACGATTTGCTGTGTTCTCTGAGAAGCTGATAGGAGAATAATGCCTTGCTTTGAAACCCTCTTTCAGAACCACCCAAAGATAATGGAGGATCAGACATCACTAAATACTTCTTGGAACTCTCAGACACCTCAGTTGGTAAGACATCAGCCTCAAGTGCTGACTCAGCTTGTGTTAATTCACTCTCCTGAGTCCCTGCCCCGTGCTCCAGCCATTACTCTTCTGTTTCCAGATGCCCCACATTGTGTTCCACGTGTTCTCTGCACCACTGGTCATTCATGGGCTTGACTTCCTAATGGTTATTAAGCAGATTATTAAGTAAAAATCTCAATTAGGTTAATCTTAATTACATTAATTAATCTTAATGAATACTTGTGTGAGAAAATGTTCAGGGTTGATTCTTGCAGGTTTTGTGGGGTGAAGTAATTGCTTTCTTCCCTCAGGAGGTAAATGGGAGCCTGTCTACAGTGGTTCCCAGAGAGAGCATGTGTGTGATCACCTCAAGCCTGGCACTTCATACAGACTGAGAGTTTACTGTGTCAGTAAAGGTGGTGAAAGCCAGGTAAGGAAAAGGAGACTCAGTCTGCTTCTGGGCACCATTTCTAGTGATGTTTTAGTGGCATGTTTCATGTTCCCCCTCTAACCTACTGCCTATTACCTCCAGGCTTCTGATGTTGCTACTGTTACCACATCAGCTGTTCCTCCTGGCCCATGTCATGCTCCATGCCTGGTGGGCAAAGCTAAGCCTAAGGAAATCACTTTGCAGTGGGGTAAGCTCCAGTGTTGCTGAGCAAAATGCTTTGCTGGTTTGGTTTAGATTGGATATTCAAAGAAATTTCTTCACTGAAAGGGTTCTCAAACACTGGAATGGGCTCCCCAGGGAGGGGGTTGAATTCCCATCCCTGGAGGTGTTTAAAAGAGGTGGTGAGGGACATGGTTTAGCCCCAGACTTGATAGAGAATGGATGAACTTTGATGATCTTTAAGGTCTTTTCCAACCAAAGCAATTCCATGATTCTATGAAATGAAAGTTCTGTAGAACTCTTGAGGGAAAGACTTAAAATACATAGCTGTGGTGCATGCCCTTAGTTGTTGGGGAGGTGGTTAACACCAAAGCTTGCTAACCACCTCCAGTTTGGTGATGCATATGCAACAGTATGTTGAGACTTGAGCAGACATAAAGGTCTTGCAGTGAGAAGGCTTGTGGAGTGCTGACATGCTTGGCAATTAAACTTCAACTCTCCTCTTATTTACATTTCAGTAGAGGAGGCACATCAAAAAGTAATGAAGGTAGAGTGGGGTTTGTGGAAGACAGGTGAAAAAAGCTGATGAAGGCCACCTTAAAATAGTCTGTCACTACCTGTGGGGCAAAAAGCAAGCTGGAGGAAGTGTTTCTGCTCAGACATGGGATAAAAGTCTTCATTCTTGACTTGTAGAATTCATCTGGCACAACTTTTAACTTGAGAAGGCTGACTAGAAACTGTTTGACAGTAAAAGTTTGTTATGAAATTAATAGGGGGGAAACCCAATCTTTTATTTCCTAGGCCCACCATCTGTAGATGGAGGCTCTGGCATCACAGAATACATCCTAGAGATGGCAAACTCTGAGCAGGAGGAACGCAGGCAAGTGTATCAGGGCCCAGCAGCTGAACATCTGGTGAGCAATCTGCTTCCAGGGAGGACTTACTGCTTCTGGATACGAGCAGCCAATAAAGTCGGGGTAAGCACTGTGCTCCCGAGAGCCCCTGCTTTCTCTAGTGATGATACTGTTGCCTTACAGTCCTGATCCTCTTTTGCAGCTTCTGTCTTCTGTTGCAGTTCTGTTGAAGGAGCAAAATTCTTACAGCATAAAAAAATAGAAGCTTCAGTAAGTTAGGGCTGAAGGAAGGGTTGGATGTCCCTGACCACAGGGCACGTTCATTCTGTAGCACGTTTCTCTTGTTGCTTGCTGGATTTCTGTCAGCACCGAAGGGGCCTACTCCTAAGTTAGTGTTGGACATTCCCTTGCTGCTTTTAG
This sequence comes from Picus viridis, assembly GCA_033816785.1. Taxonomy (NCBI): domain Eukaryota; kingdom Metazoa; phylum Chordata; class Aves; order Piciformes; family Picidae; genus Picus; species Picus viridis. Next base: position 21,093,135 of record CM066580.1, on the reverse strand, counting down.
TCCTTTCTTTGACTGCAGTGGCATAATTTTTGGCTCTGGATAGCCACTGAGAAGCTTGTGCCTGAAGAAACTGCCTTCTGGTTTACAATAGGTCTGGACTCTGTGGCTTGTGGTGTAGGAATAGCATTGTGTAGAGAGGGGTGTGTTCAAATAATGCCAGGTTTGAACAAGGTTGGGATAAATGTTGGTTGCATAAAGGTCTGTCTGAAACAGTACCCAGCTGCTCTTAGAAGCCAGATCCTGGCTAGAGGGGAAGGAGGAGTTCCAAAAGCATAGCAGTGGGAGGATTAGAGATATCCTGTAGGCACAGGGCCAGTTTAGAAACTACCTGAAAGGAATTTTAACCAGGGCTGTGAAACTAAGCACTGAACTCTTCTGTTTATTGCTCCATCAAGTCAAAAATGCTTTGTTTTCTTCTGCTCTTACACATCATGATTTGCTCTGCTGCTGCTGTTGGATTCATGCAGTTGTGTTCTCTTGCAGTTTGGCCCCCACTCAGACAAAGCAGAGGTCTCAACTGCTCCAGGACCCCCTGATCAATGCTGTAAACCCCTGATAGCTTGTAAAAGTGCAACTTGTGCTGTGGTTTCCTGGGAGGTAGGTGTTTGTGATGTTCAGTGATGCAGAGATCAGTAGTTGGCTTTTGGAGCTGCTAGAGAGATGTGTGTGACACAGGGATGGAAGGGGTAATGAGAGGGACTAGATTTGTTTATAGAGGCTGGTGAATTTCCACCTTAATCAATTGGGTGACATTTAATCCTCCTCATGGTATGGTAACTAACATTCCATATGTATTTTGTTCATCCAGATGGTGGGAGGTTGTGAATCACTCGGAGCTCTGGTCTGAGCTGTGGTGGTGGTGGTGGTGGTGGTATAGCCACATGTCTAGCTAGAACCCTTTTAACCAGCTGAACTTCAAGGCAGCTGTGGTGGAGAGGACCTCAGGTTTCAACCCCAGTGCTTCCAGTGCCTCTGTTCAGTGTAACAAGCTGACATTTGGGTGGGGAACCTGTGTGTGCAACAGCTGAATGAAAACACATCCCTTGACCCCACAGAGCCCTGCCTGCAATGGTGCAGACATCAGTGAGTACAGAGTGGACTGGGGGCAGATGGAAGGATCGATGCACATCGTTTACACCGGCCCCGGCCACAGCTATGAAATGAAAGGTCTCACACCTGCAACCACCTATTACTGCAGAGTCCAGGTAGGAGAGGCCTTCTGTGATGTGTTACTGAGCAAATGAACACGTGCAGGCAGTGAGAAGAAAAACTTCAGCTAGAGATGAGAAAACTCCTGAGCTGTCATCTCCTATAGCCTCTAGCAGCAGCAGTATGGCCTGCGGGACCAGGGCAGAAATTGCTCCCAGGTACTTGGCATCAGTGAGGCTGCACTTCAAATACTGGCTTCAATTTTAGGCTCCTCATCCCAAGAAGGACATTGAGGTGCTGGAGCAGGTCCAGAGGAGGGCAGTGAAACTGGTGAAGGGTCTGGAGAATAGGGCTGGTGAGGAGCAGCTGAGGGAAGTGGGGTTGTGTAATCCGGAGAAAATGAAGCTCAGGGGAGAACTTCTCACTCTCTACAACTTCCTGAAAGGAAATTGGAGCCAGGTGGGGGTCAGTCTCTTCCCCCAGGTAACAAGTTATAGGACAAGAGGAAATGGTCTCAAGTTGCATCAGAGGAGGTTTAGGTTGGCCATGAGGAAAAGTTTCTTAACTGTAAGTGTGGCAAAGCTTTGGATCAGGCTGCCCAGGACAGTGGTGGAGTCCCCATCCCTGGAGGGGTTTAAAAGCCATGGAGATGTGATGCTGAGGGACGTGGTTTAGTGGTGACCTGGCAGTGCTGGGTTAACAGCTGGGCTCAGTCTTGGAGGTCTCTTCCAACCTTAATGACTCTAATGTTGTGTGGAAGGTGACAACACTTTTCCTTCTGCCCAGGCCCCTCCGTGACTGCGCGTTTCCAGCAGGGAGACGCAGCTCCGGTGCTGCATTAAATGCAGAGACTTTGTGGTGCTTGCCTTTTCTGTGGGACATTTCCCATTCCCTTCTACATGGCTTTCAATCAGATGCAGGAGGCAGGGTGGTAGATGTGACCACCAGGTTTGGTGGGCAGTAGCTGGTCTGTCTTTCAGGCTGTGAACGTGGCTGGAGTGGGTCTGTTCGGTGAGACCGCTGTGGTGACCACCCCTGCATCAGTGCCTGCAGCAGTGTCAGTGCTGCACTTGCTTGAGGAAGATCAAGTGGAGGTTCCTTTTCCTTTATCCACGTGCCTTGCAATCCAGTGGGAAGAGCCAAGCTGTCACGGGTCAGAGGTCACTGGCTACAATATAGAGTATGGGGAGAAGCAGCTAGTAGCTGTTGGAAGAAGTACCAGCCACGTGCTTGAGAACCTGCTGCCTGACACCCTGTACAGGTAACCATCAGCCATTTCATTTTGAGCCTGCATCTGTAGGAGTCTCAGCCAACAGCTTTGAGGGTGGTGCTTACATTTTCAGAGCAGTTCTTCATTCAGGCTATTGGCTCAATTCTCTGCAGCTCCAAAAAACCAAACCAAAATTGTCATCTCCAGAATCAAACCCTGGTGAGGAGAGCTGAGACTTCTGTGTCAAGATGAATGTTCTGTCTCACAGCCAAAGCTTTATTCCAAAGTTTCTGAGTTTAGAATCTTCTCTTCTGAAGCAATGTGTACAATGGGATGATCAATAGCTCATCAGAAGAGGATCAGTGTATGGACAAAGAGCAGAGCAGCTCTTCCTGTAAGGTCCTGCACCTAGGTTGGAACAATCCTAGATATCAGTACAAGCTGGGGAATGATGAAATTGAGAGCAGCCCTGCAGAAAAGGACTTTGGGGTGCTGGTGGATGAGAAGATGGATGTGATCCAGAAGGCAAATGGCATCCTGGGCTGCGTGGAAAGAAGTGTGGCCAGGAGAGGGACAGAGGTGATTCTGCCACTCTGCTCTGCTGAGGCCTCACCTGCAGTACTGCATCCAGCTCTGCAACCCTCAACACAGGAAGGACATGATAGAGCAGGTCCAGAGGAATGCCACAAAGATGGTCAGGGAGCTGGAACACCTCTGCTGTGAGGACAGGCTGAGGGAGCTGGGGTTGTTCAGCCTAGAGAAGAGAAGGCTCCAGGGAGACCTAATAGCAGCCTTCCAGTACCTGAAGGGGGCTACAAGAAGGCTGCTGAGGGACTGTTTGCAAAGACCTGCAGTGGTAGGACAAGGGGCAATGGTCTGAAATGAGAGGAGATTTAGATTGGATGTTGGGAACAAGTTCTGCACCATGAGGGTGGTGGTTGCCCAGGGAGGTGGTTGAGGCCCCATCCCTGGAGCTATTCAAGGTGAGGCTCGACAGGGCTCTAGTGGAGGATGTCCCTGCTGATTGCAGTGGGGTTGGACTGGATGAGCTTTGGAGGTCCCTTCCAACCCAAACCACTCTATGACTCTGTTCCTCCTTCATTAAAGCATAGCTCAGCGTCAGTGGGAGACAAACCAAACCATTCAGGTGAACGTGGAGGCCTCAGGCACCTGTTCAGTGCACAGAATAAACCTGAACAATGCTGAGAAACTCTGCAACTTCACTGTGTGGCAGGCAATGGAATTGTGTTGCCTTGTTTTGGAGTAGATTATTTTTACAGTTAATTTCTAACTGCATTTTAATTGCTCTATTGTTTGGAGTGTTTCAAGTCTTTTTATTGCCAAGTGTTCACTACCTACCATGGCTGATGGCCAGGTCCCCAGAGTGGTGGTCAGTGGAGTTCAATCCAGCTGGCAGCCGAGCTGAGTCCTGGGGCCTGTTCTCTCCAATATCTTTGTCAGTGATCTGGATGAGGTGATTGAGGGCACCCTCAATCATTTAGCAGGTGACACCAAGCTGAGCAGGAGTGTTGATCTGCTTGAGGTTAGAAAGGCTGAGGGGAGATCTTCTTGCTTTCTGCTACTCCCTGAAAGGAGGCTGGAGTGAGGTGGGACTTTTCTTCAAGTAGCATGTGATAGGATGAGAGGAAACAGCCACAAGTTGTTGCAAGAGTGGTTTAGATTGGGCATGAGGAACACTTTCTTCCCTGAAAGGGTTTGTCAAGGCTTGGAATGGGCTGCCCAGGGCAATGGTGTAGTCACCATCCCTGGAGATACTTAAAGGACATGTAGCAGTGGTGGACTTAGTAGTGTTAAGTCTAATGGTTGGACTGGATGATCCTAGAGGTCTTTTCCAGCCTAAACAGTTCCTTGGGTTTATGATTTATTTTTTCCCCAGTGAATTAACCCTGTAACTGCTCTTCTCTCCCATCTCCAGAATCAGAATACAGGCCATAAACAGCTTGGGAGTTGGGCCTTTCAGTCATTCCATTAAAGCCAAAACAAAACCACTACCTCCTGACCCTCCTCATCTTGAATGTGTGGTCTTCAGCTACCAGAGCCTTAAACTTAAATGGGGTGAAGGTCCAAGCAGAGCTTTAATTACCAACCCTACACAATTCAACCTGCAGATGGAGGACAGGTTTGGCAGGTGAGACACTCAGAAGGCCATTGGTGCTCTACAACTTTGTCTTGAGTTTCTAAGATGTTTCAGTCATCCTCACTTCTGCTTGCACTGGTGACTGATTTGCCAGCACAAGGTTTGCCTCCTAGTTTGCATTTTTGCATCCTATCTTTCAACTGGAAATGCTGTTGATAGCTGTTCCACTTTTGCTGTTTAAATAGCCATATCATACTGTCCTCTTTGGCAGTTCCTTTGGGGTTTGGACATTCTAAACAGAGTCCAGTTTGCATGTAGGAAACCTGGAGCTGACAGCTGTCCTCTAACGTGACATTCCAACTTGCCTGCTATATGAAAGGATTCTTCTCTGGATTCAAATCAAGTTTGGCTTCATTAGCAGCTGTGTCTGGATGTAGCTCAATGAGTGGATGCTCCAGGAATGTAAACTGAGACTTCCACCAGTATGGATGGATGGGGTGTGCTGCTCGTTTCAGGCACACTCTGAACTGTCAGTGACAAAAGAGCAGAGCTCAGATTGCACCTGGGTCACCAGAACTTATTGTCACCTCTTTGTGCTGCAGTTAGGAGTGAAAGCATTTGCCAGTGATGACAGATCTGTGCCTGCTGAGTGATTCTGGTTGGTGTCTGACAGGCAGATCTGTTCCTGCTGAGTGATTCTGGTTGGTGTCTTGTCTGCTCTTGCAGGTTTGTTACAGTCTATAGTGGGCCCTGCCACACATACAAGGTCCAGCGCCTCAGTGAATCCACCACCTACTATTTTAAGATCCAGGCCTACAACGATGCTGGGGAGGGAGCATTTTCTGAAGTTTATGCTTTCACTACAACCAAGTCTCCACCTGCACCTCTTAAAGGTGAGCTTGCACCACACTAGGAACTTCTGCAAGCCCAACGAGTTGCCCATGAGCCTGCAGTGTGCTCTTGCAGCCAGGGTGGCAGCCAAGGGTGTTTTGGAGGGTGGTCAGCAGGTAAAGGGAGGTTCTCCTCTCCTCTCTTGAGGCCACATCTGGAGTACTGGATCCAGTTCTGGGCTCCCCAGTTCAAGAGAGACAAAACTACTGGTGAGCATCCAGGGAAGACCACAAAGATGCTGAGAGGCCTGAAGCATCTCTCTGATGAGGGAAGGCTGAGGAGCCTGGGGCTGTTTAGCCTGGAGAAGAGCAGCCTGAGAGAGGATCTGCTTAATGCTGATCAATAACTAAAGGTGGGGGCAAGCAGATCGGGCTGAACTCTTTCCAGTGGTACCCAGTGACAGGACAAGGGGCAGTGAAACCCAGGAGGTTCCACCTGACCATGAACACAAGAACAGCTGTAGAGACCATTGTTCTCTTTCTAAAATCACTTCTGTTTTTTTTCCAGCACCCAAAGCAACTCAGCTGGAAGAAAACACTTATGAAATCACATGGGAACCTCTACAGCCCATGAAAGGAGATTCCATTGTTTACATCCTTCAGCTTTCTGCTGGGAGAGAGTTTGATCAGGTACCTTCTGCTCAGCATCAGGATCTTGAGGGGTTTTCATTTGGAAACATTGCTGCCAAAAACATTGTCTGTGTTTGAAGGCTGAAGCTGTTTGATGCTCGTGGCAGGGATGGGTTAAATTTGGGCAAGGGCCTCGATTTACAGTCCTGACTCCCAGGCCGCTCCACTTTCCATCTTAGTTCCCCCCAGTTTGGTTTTAAGCTGCTGATGGCTGAGGACAGCTTTCAGTGGAGGGTCCTGCTGCTCCTTCTCTTTACAGCAGTGAAAGGTGCCCCAGAGTGAAGCTCATGAAGCTTCATTTTCCTGTTGGCTCTTTGCTTGTGCTTGAGAGTGAAGACAGGCATGGAAGTCACTGGGAGAGCTGCTTATCTGGAAGTGAGTTAAACCCATCTTACCCTGTGCTCCCAGCATGTCCCAGGGCTCTTTTGCTTATTAAACCTTATGGTCTTTGTTAGTCACAGAGAGCACCTGCCTCCTGCTTTTGGATGAGCTTTGTGGGACAACAGTTGTGCAGAATGAGATTTCCTTTGTGTTCAGAGCTTCACAGCCCAGGTCTGTCAGTGTGGGGCACTGCAGGAAGCGCTGGATCGTCCACAAGGAAATGACTCAGAATTCTTCAGAAATAAAAGCTGAGATTCACAGAATCACAGAATGGTCTGGGTTGGAAGGGACCTCCAGAGGTCACCTAGTTCAAACCCCTCTGCAGTCAGCAGGGACACCCTCATCTAGATGAGGTTGCTCAGAGCCCTTGAATATCTCCAGGGATGGGGCCCCAGCCAGGGTTCCAGGGTTGCACCACCGTCAGGGTAAAGAACTTGTTCCACTAAGTTGGCGTGAAGAGAGTGACTGCAGGCAGTGTCCCGCTCTGCCTGTGCCAGTGAGCAGAGCGGAAGGTGCCAAGTGCTGTCTGTAAGGTGAACCCCACTGAAGTGTTCTCTCTTCCTGCAACCAGGTGTACAAGGGACCGGAGACCTCCTTCCGCCTGCCGAGCTTGCAGACAAACTGTGAATACCGCGTCCGAGTCTGCGCCGGCCGCCAGGCCCAGGACTCTGCCGGGGCGCAGGAGCTGTATGGCCCTTACAGCCCCAGCACAGTGTTCTCATCTCAGAAGCAGGAGCTGGCGCCGGCCTGCGCCGACTCGACGCCGGAGCTGGGCGAGGGCAAGCAGAGCCTGCGCGAGGAGCGCGTCATCGCCGTGGTGCTGCTCTGCGGCTTCGCCGTGGTGGCCATTCTGTTCGCTGTTGTCATCCAGTACTTTGTCATCAAGTAGATGAGAGCCCCGCTGGGCGCTCGGCTCTCTGGGCAGGAGCTATCTCGGGTATTTATGGTTAGTCCTAATGAAAATCCTCGCTGGGGATGCCTCCTTCGGTGCGTTTCCGCTCGTGCTGCTGCCTGACGGCGAGGCTGGGTCGGCAAGATCCTTTCCCAATACTGAGCAGAGATTTCTTGTAGAAAGGGTAATGAATCCTGGGTCCTCTCTAATCAGGGTTAGCTGTTAATTGGACAGCACAACACACTGCCTTACGGTGCGCGCGGGGCTGCGCACGCGCCCTTCCTCTCTCCCAGTTCAAAGCGGGGCCCTCTGGGCCGGGGTGGGGGAGAGAGGCCTTGACCAGAGTGAGTCCCTTTTCCAGTCCAGCCAGAGCAGTGGTTTAATCAGGTCTCGTTGTAGTTTGGGGTAGACGAAATACAGCAGCACAGATGCTTCAGCTTAGAGCATTCCTAGAGCATTCCAGGTTTAATATACTGTAGAGGGCCTGCAGAGCATTGGCGTAGCGCTAGCACTGCTTCAGTTATTCTAATCTTCTGGATCCGGTAATCGGCAGTTCAGCGTTGGGAGTCGAGGGTGCCCAGCCTGCTGGGAGCCTCAGACGAGGCCCTGGACGAGACCTTAGCAGGAGGTGACGTAGCCACAGCGCAGGTGCTGCTGCAGAAGGGGCCCCTTCGGCCCCACAGGCTTCGGAACAGAAATGCTTTCTGCTGCCGGGGAGCAGCTCTTGGCCCAATCCACATTTCACTCTCAGTGCCTGAGAGAAAAGTAATTTCCTGTGCTGCCCAGGGAGATCTCCGCAGCGCTTGCAGCAGAGCACAGGGATTGTCTTTAAGGAGAACGAGTGCATTTATGATAAATGTGACACTATTTGGCTCAAACTGAGCAAACCTTTTTTTTTTTTTTTTTTCCTTTTTCTTTTTCTTTTTTTGTTTTTGTACTGTTGTTAACCTACACAAGTTCCCTCTGCTTTTTGGATGCCCTGCCAGCTTCAGCTGACTTAGCCGAGAACTCTTTTTAGACACCGTTCCTAGGACGTTTTAACCCGACTCGCTATCCCGGCGGTAGCAGCCTCTCACATTCCAGTTGTTTCCAAGATGGGAATGTTTTCCACCTGCTATGAACTGTTCTGAAACTCATCCTCTTCTTTTTTCCCTTGGGGGGGTGGGGTGGGGGTGGCAGGGGAAGGGGATACTGTGCACTACAAACGACTTCTATCTGGTTCAATCCACTCGGCGGCGGGGAGGGGGAAACCCACAGCTGAGTCGTGGCAGCCGAGTGCTGCAGAGCACACATTTCACTAGCTGCAGCTCCCAGCTTCCCAATGGGTTTGGAGTTGCCAGAGGTAGGTTTAGAGTATTCCACAGAGGCTGTGGCTGCTCTTTGCCCGAGCCAGAGCAAGGCACTCGGACTGGAGGGTCGGATGTGGCAGCGCTACAGGCCTGAAGTGTTTCCCCTGATTGATCCCTTGCAGGGTCTTTCTCCTGTGGCAGTCAGTGAGTGAGCTTGTGTTCTGGCTGTGCTTCAGATGTGGGAGAACCCTCCAACAACGCCCCAGCATCACTTAAATGCTCCTTCAAAAGTAGATTTACGGTGCAATCTGAAATTTAATCTTTGGTTCCCTCCCCCTCAACCATACTCTTCCTTTTGTACTCTATTTATTTTGATTTCAAACAAGTCCTGGAGAAAGAAAAACCACCAAAACAAGTATGTTTGAATGTATTGTTCTACTTGTAGCAGAACTTTAAGTTAATCATTTCTTCTATCATAGAAATCTCTCCCTCCGGCGGTGGAAAGAGTTTTATACAGATATTAGTCCTTAGTTTGCAGAAGAGTTTACAATCTCTCCTTATTTTCTCTTCATAGCCTCCTTTTTAGCAAATGAAGACTGCCTGCAGCAAACCTCTGTGGCCAAAGGGTTGACTTCTTTGACTCTCAGAAGGGAGTTCCCCGGAGGCTTCTTTGGCAATAACACTTCTGATCGTTTTAAATTAGGGTTGCAGAGTAACTACTAACGAGTCACAGCTCCTGAAAAGCAAAAGGAAGTTCCTTCTTGTGTGTCATTGCCACAAAATTCCTGTTCCCAGGCACCATCTGGGTGAGCTACAGCAGTGCAGACCTTACCATCAGCTGTTACCATTCCACAACCATGTACCCTCGTGGCATTAATTCATGTAGTAGGTATCTCCAGTTTTTCTCGTATTGTTAATTTTTTGAGGTATCTCAAACTTATGTTAAAGCTGCCATGCATTGTATTACTAAATTGTAACTATCAAATAGATAATATATTTAATACAGCCAATAAATAAGACAAATGTATTCAACGTTGGGCCCCGGGGTGGTTGTGTGCTTTTGTGGGTTTGAATCTCGACGTGGGAGCAGTCACAGAGTCCTTGGCGTGGTGAGGGTTGGAAGGGACCTCTGCAGATCATCCACTCTAATCCCCCTGCTAAAGCAGGGCACCCACAGCAGGCTGCCTGGGACCGCAGTGTCCAGGTGGGTTTGGAATCTCTCCAGAGAAGGAGACTCCACAACCTCTCTGGGCAGCCTCTTGTTCAGAGGGAACCTCCTGGGTTCCACTTTGTGCCCATTACCTCTTGTCTTCTCACTGGGCACCACTGGCAAGACTTCAGCCCTGTCAGCTTGCCCCCACCCTTTAGATACTGATCAGCATTGAGCAGATCCCCACTCAGCCTTTCCTGGTCAGGGAGGTGCTCCAGTCTCCTCATGTTTGTAGCCTCCACTAGACCCTCTCCAATATTACTCCAATATTGTGGACAGGTGGAGGTTGGTCTCTTCTCCCAGGCAGCCAGCACCAGAACAAGAGGACGCAGTCTCAAGCTGTGCCGGGGAGGTTTAGGCTGGATGTTAGGAAGAAGTTCTATACAGAGAGAGTGATTGCCCATTGGAATGGGCTGCCCAGGGAGGTGGTGGAGTCACCTTTATTGGAGGTGTTCAGGAGGAGACTTGATGGGGTGCTTGGTGCCGTGATCTAGTTGTTTGGGTGGGTTGGATTGGTTGATGGGTTGGACGCAATGATCTTGAAGGTCTCTTCCAACCTGGTTTATTGTATTGTATTGTACTCTGTCTTGAACTGAGTAGCCCAGAACTGGACCCAGTGTGTGTCCAGGAGCATAAAACTTCCCTTGACCTGCTGGCCACACTTCTTAATGGACCCTAGGAGACCTTTGGCCTTCTTGGCCATGAAGGCACATTGCTGGCTCGTGGTGAGGGACTCCCAGGTCCCACTCCACAGAGCTGCTTTCCATTTGTGGCTGTTTCAATTGGAAAAGCTGTTTAAAATCATCTAGTTCCAACCATTATCTAACCATAGTGCTGCTGCAGTGGGAGGCCTCTGACATGCCCAAGCTCCTTGGCACACAGCAGTTTCTGAGGGAATTGTCTGGAGCTACTTGTGACTCTGCAGCCATTCCCCACGCTGCTGTCATCCATCTGCCACCTATGCACAGGTAATGATGCTGCACAAAGCACTCAGCCCCTTTCTCCTCACCCTGCAAAACCTTCCTGCAGTTACCAAGCAGGGCAGAACAGTTCATCAATACTGGAAGTAACAATTAGCCCAAGTGGGGCCAGTTCATATCCATGCTTCTGTGTTTACTGAGGGCCTTTCCCACATGAGCTCCTCCCCAGCATATGCTGCTAAGTGGGAAATTTCTCTTGAGGGTGCTTTAGTAGTGCTGAGATAGGACAGGAAAGCCTTTACTTGGACATCAGTCTTCCAAATGAGACAGGCTGACACTCAGCCCTGATTTACTTCAGAAAGGATCAGAGATGATGAGTTGGAAAATGCCAGGGTGAGGGGAGATGGGGCCAGCATGAGGGAAAACACCAGGGAAGGCTCTGGGATGCTGGAGCTTAACTCACAGCTGCAGCGAGCAGGGACATGGCACTGGAGAGGCTGCCGCAGCAGGATGTGCCCGGCCAGTCCTGGGAAATTCTTCTATAAGCTGGGAATTGGGGTGCTGGCAGAAGTGAGCAAGGTCCCCACTACAAAGTCAGTCTCCTCTGCTCTCCTCGGGGCTCTGCTCTTTGCAGTTGTCCTTGTCAGGAGGACTCAGGAGCACTGTTCAGCAGCCAGCAGCTGGGAGAGCCAACAGCTAGTGTGGGACGTGGGCATGAAAGGTCAGGGCCGAGCACAGTCTCTGCATTGTGTTGACAGAGCTTCTAACGTCAGGGAGAGCTCTTCTGCTGTTTCCAAGAGGTGGAAGCGCTGCCTGAGGAGGGTTTATGAGAGATTCAGGCACCTCAACACCTCCAAAAACCCCAGAAGCATTCCATGTGCCAAGGCTTGGCTTTGCTGCACCTTAAACACCTCAGTAAAAGCCCTCTAAGCAGCAGCTCCACAGCTCTGCAGTGGTGATTTCCGTGCTGGCCCCTGAGCAGGGCTGAGCCCTGGCCAGCACAGGCTCAGAGGGCTGAAAGCCCTGCGGCCCTTGCCCCTGTTTCTGCGAGCAGATCCCTCCCAGCTGGGGGACAGCTGCCTTTGATGAAGGTCCCTGTTTTAGCAGCGGTAGATGGAGGAGTCGGTGCTTAGCCTGGCCACGCTGTGCCCCAGTTTCCTGTTTTCCAGCGCTGAGAGAAGTCCCAGTGTCTGGGCAGAGACGGAGGGCGACTGCTCTTCCAGTCGTGGTGCCCGCAGCCGGCTGAACGCGGGCATTCACAGCGCGGCCGTGCCTGGGGAGGGAGCACTCACGGCCAGGCAGAGCCACTCCAGCTCAGCTGCCTGCTACACTGAAGGCATTCGTAGCCTCGGGGACAAATGTTTTCCCTGTGGAAATTGGCTCCTCGTGTCTTCTCTTCACCACTGGTTTCCAGGCAGAGATGCTGCAAATAGCCACAGCTCTTGGTCGTGGTGCTCAGTCTCCAAGTGGAAAGTGGTCACAGCATGGGGAGGAGATCAGGAGGGGTGGAAGGGTCTTTTCCTGCTTTTGGGGTTAAACACAGAGCCCTCTGGCCATTTGGAGCATCTTTTTATTGCATCAGGAATAAACAGCAGTGACAACAGGCAGCCAAGTTTCAGCCTGATCCACAGCCTGCCTCCAGTCCACGGTGGAAGAGCTCCCCTCCCCCTCTTCCCTATAACAAGGGGAAAAGAAAAAGGGGAGGGAAAAAAAAAGTGGGTTCTGTTTGTTGTCTAAGGTCAGTGTCTGGAATTCATCCTCTGTCCCTCCTCACAGGATGTTTTTGTGTAACATCCTCTGACTCATGAAAGTCAAATGACTTGGCCCATAGCGCTGCAGTGCTTCCAGCCAGAGAGCCTGGACAGGGCTTTTCCAGCTCCTCCAGCCTCTGCTGCAGTTGTGGGGCTGCCTCTGCCCCCGTCACACCAAGCCAAGCACCTCCCATCACCAGCAAACCCACATGGTGTTGGGCAGGCTGCCAGCCACCAGCTCAGTCCATCTCCAGAGGGGCCAAGATGGCTTTGTAAGCGGCAGTCACATGCAGGTGGCCTTTCGGGTGTTAAACATCATCTTTGGGATAGATGAGGAGAGGAGAGAGGCTTGCTGCTGCTGGGATGTTTTGCAGGCATGAATCAGAGAGCTCACAAGTTAACAGCTGTTTATTTCTTCTTTCTCTTGAAGGAAGTTGGCTTCTCTTCCTCCTTGTATCAGCTGGTCCAGCACGGGTATCGCATCCTCCTCCAGCCTTTGCTTCGTTTGGACCATCAGGGCTAATGACGACATCATTGCAACGTCTTCTGGTATGCTGCTAAGCCCCTGCTTGACAAAAAAAACACAAGAAAAAGCTTTTTGGTTGTTTTTTTTGGCATGTCCTGTTTTGCCTTAGAAAGTGAGAGAAAAACTTCTGATGAGGCTTGCATGGAATGTGCGTAGGGCTCCTTCGGCTGCTAGAAAAACAAGCTCGGAGAGCCCTGCTGCCAGTCCTCTCAGCTTGCTTTAGTCTGGGGAATGCTGGCAGTTTACAAAGTGTTAATGAAGTAACCATACCCCTCTGCTTCCTCACTGAACAAACACCTGCTGCTGGACTGTTCTGCAGCAAGCAGGACAAAAGGCCAACTCCCTGAACCCCTAGGACTGGGTTTGTGCTCTCGTGCAGGGCCTCCTCTCCATGTTTCTATGAAGAAGAATCTCTGCATCACAGAAATGCAATGTTTGATCATAACAAAGCAGGATTAAAGCCCTTTCTCACCCAGCACCTGGGGAGGGAGCTCAGGGCTTCACTGCACAGCCCACAGAGGGGAGGACTGCTCAGTGGACAAGAAACTGGGTGGGTGGTTGCATCCAGACCTAGCCACTGGTTGATGCCCACCTGGAGGTCAACGACAAGTGGTGCATAGCAGGGGGGCACACTGCTGTTTAGTATCTCCATCAATGACACAGTGAGATCCAGTGCACCCTAGGGTGAGGTTGGACAGGGCTTTGAGCAACCTGCTGCAACTGCAGGTGCCGCCGCTGGCTGCAGGAGGGTTGAACTAGGTGTCCGTTAAAGGCCTTCCAAGTGAACCCCTTCTGTGCTTCCCCAGCCTGGCGAGGGGGCGTGCGGGTAGCGACCGCTGCAACCTCCACTCGTGCCGCGGCTGCCAAAAACGGAGAGGTTCGCTTGCTCTGGCACAGAGATAGGGATCAGCAACAGCTGCACTGTAAAAGCTGCTGCCAGGACGCTGCTTCTCTCCCTCGGCTCCGTCGTCGCCACGGCCGGGGCCAGGCCGCGTCTCCACGGCAACCGACCCCTCCCGGCCGCCGTAGCGGCGCTCGGCGCTCCTCGGTCACGCGACCGGAAGCGGCGGCCTGCGGCGAGCGGAAGCGATGGAGCCGGCCAAGATGGCGTCTCCCAAGAGCGCGCCCAAAGACGCGCAGGTACCGCGGGGGCTAGCGAGCCGTGGGGAGGATTGGGTCGGGCCGTGACGGGTCGCCTCGAACTAGTGTGGCTGAGCGGTGCCCCTCTGCCCCGCAGGTAATGGCGCAGATCCTGAAGGACATGGGCATCACCGAGTACGAGCCGCGTGTCATCAATCAAATGCTGGAGTTCGCCTACAGTAAGCGGGGCCGGGGACGCTGAGCCTGGGGAGGGAAGTGCGGAGGGAAACGCTGGGTGGAGGAGGGAAATGCTGACTAACCTTGGAGGGGGTTCTCCTGATTTAGCCCAGACTCCCAGCACGGTGGGGGTTGGAAGGGACCACTGGAGATCATCCAGTCCAAGCCCTCTGCTAAAGCAGGATCACCCACAGCAGCTTGCCCAGGATTGTGTCCAGGCGGGTTTGGAATCTCTTCAGAGGAAGAAACTCCACAGCCTCTCTGGGCAGCCTGCGCCAGGGCTTCCAGTACTCTCACAGCAAATAAGGTTTTCCTCCTTATGGTAAAATAGAACCTTCTCTGCTCTGGTCTGTTCCCGGTGCCCCTTATTTTGTCGTCGGGCACCACTGAAAAGGGTCTGGGCCTAACCTCTTGCTCCCTACCCTGTAGCTCTTGCTGAGCATTGAGAAGATTGCCTCTCAGTGTGCTCTTCTCTAAGCTAAACAGCCTCAGGTCTTTTAGCCTTCACTTTGTCAGAGAGATGCTCCAGTCACCTCAGCCCCTTTGCAGCTTCTTCTGGACTCTCCAGTAGTTCCCTGTCTCTCTTGGACTGGGAGCCCAGTGCTGGACTCCAGCTGTGGCCTCACTAGGGCAGAGGAGAGGCAGAGGAGAGCCTCCCTTGACTGCTGGCCACACTCTTTTTAATGCATCCCAGGAGGCCTTTTTGGCCTTGAGGGCACATTGGTGGCTATGGAGGAAGGGGTTTTTGCTGACAGCTAGGTGGGATTGGGAAGGGGAAGGTTTTGTTTAATCCAGCCTCAGTGAGACCTTCTTTTTCCCAAGGGTATGTGACCACTATCCTGGAGGATGCCAAGATTTACTCCAGCCACGCCAAGAAATCCAGCGTCGATGCCGACGACGTCAGGCTGGCCATCCAGTGCCGGACAGACCAGTCCTTCACATCTCCACCTCCCAGGGATGTGAGTGAAGCTCTGATGTTTCTGACACCACTTGATAAAGGGCAGAGGTGGGAGGGTAACTCTGTGTGTCTCTCTCTCCAGTTCTTGTTAGATATTGCAAGGCAGAAAAACCAGACGCCGCTGCCGCTCATAAAGCCTTACTCTGGACCCAGGCTCCCTCCTGACAGATACTGCTTGACAGCTCCCAACTACAGGCTCAAGTCCTTGCAGAAGAAGGTAGGGGGTGGCACACCTAACAGCAACGCTGCTTGTCGGGAGGGTTGTTGGAACTGGGGCTTCCCCCACCTCTGAAGGCTGTGTGCAGGCAAATAACTGACCTGTGTGTGGCAAAGCAGTGTTTGAAGCTCCATCAGGGGTCTTTGTCTTCAGCAGTCACTGAGGAGCCCCATGGTTACTTAGTTTCAGGTGCCAAGTGTGTTAGAAAAGGCATCTGTGAGCTTTTCAGTGTTGAAGTTAAATGGTCAGGTTGGCTATCAGGTTGTAAAAGGCTAAAGTAAAGCTCTAAGGTAGATACCAAAGAGTATTTTGTCCTTATTCCTCAGTTGTTTGTGCTTTAGAGGAGAAAGATTTGCTGTGCCTGCTGGAAAACACTGAATGCCTCGGTGTTATTTACCCCATTATAAAGAAAGGATCTCAAAGATGAACATAAGGTTCCAGGTGTGGATGTGGGATGTGTGTGCAGCTGCTGACCTTTGCACCATGAGGAGTTTGAGCCCTTCTGTGTGGACGTGCAAATGGTTGGTGGTGTGAAAGGGACTCTGTGGTTTTGTTGCTTCCATGTCCAGAGGTGCCAGTCTCTGCTGGGGTGCTGAATGATTCTGTTCTCTCTCTCCAGGTCTCTTCCTCCGCAGGAAGAATCACAGTGCCTCGCCTGAGCGTTGGTGCTGTGAGCAGCAGGCCCAGCACTCCCACCTTAGGTAGGAAACAGCTTTGGGTCTTCATCTTGATTTTATGAAGGAAAAGAATGAGGAGTAATTTGAAGGGTCCTGCAGCTGGGCAGGACATGTTGGGTACCAGACCTTCAGCGTCGTTTGATGCCTTAACTAATGAGCAGGTCAAGGGAGGTTCTGCTCCCCCTCTACTCTGCCCTCGTTGGTCCACATCTGGAGTACTGTGTCCAGTTCTGAGCTCCCCAGTCCAAGAGAGACTGCTGGAGAGTGTCCAGCAGAGGCTACAAAGGTGCTGAGAAGACTGGAGAATCGCTGTGACAAGGAAAGGCTGAGTCCTGGGGCTGCCTAGCCTGGAGAAGCAGCCCGAGAGGGCATCTGATCAATTCTGATCCATAGCTAAAGGTCAGGGAGGAAGAGGATGTGGCCAGAGTGTTTTCAGTGGTTCCCAGCAACAGGATCAAGGGGAGCAGGCACAAACTAGAACCCAGGAGGTTCCTTCTGAAGTTGAGGAAAAAATTCTTTGCTGTGGGGGTGCTGGAGCATCGGAGCAGACTTCCCACAGAGGTTGTGGAGTCTCCCTCTCTGGAGAGATTCTAAACCCTCCTGGACATTGTGATCCTGGGCAGCCTGCTGTGGGTGACCCTGCTTTATTTGGTGGTGGTGGTGGTGGGGTTGGTCTGGATGGCCTTTCAAAGTCCCTTCCAGCCCAAAGCATTCTGTGATGCTGTGATGTATGGCTGAGCATGCCCCCAGTGTGTGTCTGCAGTGTACAGTTTGCTGGGTCTCGAGTAAATGCCTCCAGACCAACTCCTGTGTGGGGGGCAGCAGGATGCTCCACTGCTTTGAAAGGAAGGCCCTACTCAGCAAGCAGATGTCTGAGTGCAGCTGTGCTTCTCTGGGTTCGATTTCTCTCTTGATGGAGTTGGTTTGCATTTCAGGGACCCCTTCAGCACAGACAGTGGCTGTCTCCACGAAGGTGGGCACCCCGGTGTCGCTGACGGGGCAGAGGTTCACCGTGCAGATCCCCTCCTCGCAGGCAGCCGTCAAGGCAGGTAAGACAAGAGCTGGGAGGACCAGCAGCACCTCCTGCCTTTCTCTTCAGCAGAATGGAAATCAGTTCAGAGTAAATCTGGGAAATGTCTTCACCTCCTCTGCTTTTTGGTATTGTGTCTCTTGTTTTTAAGCGTGAGCTCAGTAAGTGTGGGTCAGATGAGTGGACAGCGAGGTGGGCTGGAAGCGTTCCAGGAGCACGTGGCTTTGTGGGCTGGGCAGATCTGTTCAGTAGGGTAATCCCAGCTTCCATTTTCTGAAGCTTTTCATTGGATCACAGAATCCCAGCATGGTGGGGGTTGAGGGCTTTTCCAGCCTTATTCAGTCTATGATGCTATGATCATCCAGTCTAAAGCAGAGCACCCACGGCAGGCTGCCCAGGATCATGATGTCCAGGCAGGTTTGGCATCTCTCCAGAGGGGAGACTCCACAACCTCTCTCAGCAACCATGCAAAGCTTCTCCTTGTGTTTCCTTCCAGTGACTTCTTTCCTTTCCCTTCACAGCTACACCAACTACTCCAACGGTGCAGAATGTTCTCATCAACCCTTCGTTAATCGGCCCCAAGAACATCCTCATCACTACCAACATGGTGTCATCACAGAGCACAGCCACTGAGCCCAACCCCTGAAGAGGAAGCACGATGATGATGATGACTATGACACCTTGTGAAGAGACTGCCCCAGCCCCTCCTGTTCTCCAGTGATTCACACTGAGGCCCGTGGGGGTTTTGCCAAGAGTAACCAGTGTGAGAGCGTGGCCATACTCTGTTCTTCCTTGGGCAGGTGTGGAGTGGGAGAGAGCACAGCTGGTGGGGAGAAAACAGTGACTGAGCTTTCCCTGTGGCCCATGATGTCGTTAGAACCTCAGTGGCTCAGAGCCAGCCTGGGTCAAGTCTGTCCTGGGCCTTGGGCCACTGTGAGAGCTGGGGAGAAAGCAGCTGTGCCACTTCCCTGCCCAAAGCAGGACAGTGCCTTTCTGGTGTCTGCAGCACAGCCAACCTGGAGGAGCTGGGCAGTAGGAGGGGATGAGCCTAAGGCAACGTTTCCAATAAAAACCAGCAAGTTTTTCTGCTTTGCAGCTTTTCTTCCCTTGTAGCTGATTGGGGCAGGGTGCCTCCCCCAGCACTGCAGGGGAGGGGTGAAGCTCAGGCCACAGGCAGGTGAATCCTGCCTGAACAGGCTTCAGGGCCACAAAACTCTTCTAGCAGCAGGGGCTGAACTGAGCTCTGTGGTCATAGCAGTGTGATGGTTGGAGGTGAGCTGCTCTTTGATGCCTGGGAAAGGCAAGGAGAGACCTGACAGCTCTGCTGCTCCCTGGACCCAGGGGGATTCATGATGCTGCCTAGAAGTAGGACAAGTTTGTTTGGGCCACAGCCCTTCACTGCCTTGCCTTTCACAGCCCAAGGGGTTGTTGCCTTTGTGCTTTGTCTTTGTTCTTCAAATATGAAACAGTCCTGACTCACAGAATCTAAACCCCTGCATGTGGGCTGAGATTGGTGCCCCTCCTTGGGTAAAGGCCTCAGAAGGTGCAGGCTTGGTTAAAGCACTGAGACAAACCTCTTAGAATGAGCAGGGACTTCTTTGGATGCTGAGAAAGCAGAAAGGTGGTTGAAGAGGGAAGGGGAGCCAGGAAATAGCTCATGGGTGAGGGGGCTGGGGCTGGGCTTGCAGTTTTCACAGGCAAGAGGCAGGTAAGGTGGGGGTGAGGTTAGACGGCAAGAAGCTGAGGGTGGGCAGGAGGAACAATTTATTTCCCCCAAGGGTTGTCAAGGGCTGGAAGTGGCTGCCCAGGGCCGTAGGAGAGTAAAAGCCATGGTAAGTGAGGACTTGGCAGCACCGAGGTAAAAGCTGCTGCTCTTAAAAGCTTTTTCTAATCTCCATGGTTCTGTGCCTGCTGCTTTTGAACAGAACAAGCCTGGAGAAGGGCAGGAGGGGGAGGGCACCTTGCTCAGCAGTGCTGGTACTAATTAGGAGAAAGCATGGAGCTGTCCT
Organism: Picus viridis; assembly: GCA_033816785.1. Taxonomy (NCBI): domain Eukaryota; kingdom Metazoa; phylum Chordata; class Aves; order Piciformes; family Picidae; genus Picus; species Picus viridis. Next base: position 21,073,981 of record CM066580.1, on the reverse strand, counting down.
TTGGTGTTCATTAAAAGCCTGTCTGAGCAGCTCCTCGTGGCCAAAAGCCATGGCAGCAAGCCCCAGAGGAACAGCCCCAGCTCTCAGGGCAGGTGCAGTGCTGAAGCAACAGCCACTTGCAAGCTGAGGTGTAGGGGTGGGAGAGAAAAGGAAAAAGTGAAGCACATTTGTCACTTTCTTCAGGTTGTGACTCAAAAAAGGACAGGGGGGTAAGGAAGAGAAAAGACAGCAGAAGCCTGGCTGGGGCTAGCTGCTTTTTGAATGGTGTGTGACACATCTGCTCCTGGCCCTCGGAAACACAACTGCCACAACAGGAGCTCATGGGATACAAGACAGAGATTAAAATTCAGAGTTAGGAGTTAACTTTATTAAAGCTACAAACCCAAATTAAAATGGCTCCACTATTCACACAGAGCTAGCCACCCTCTCATTTCACTCAAGCATGGAGCTGTGCCACCAGGGCTGCAGAATCCCTGAGCCTCGCAGCTTGGTTAAGACTACAGCTAGCACCAGTGGACCTCACACAGCAGCTTGGAACAGTTCTTTGTGCTGTACTGGAAGAGACAGCAGCAGCTTTCCAGCAAAGGCAAAAGTTCTTGCAAGGTTATGGGTTAATCTGTCCCCCCACATGGTCACAGCTCAGGATGAAGGCAGTGGCTGGAATGAACAGCCTGGACAGAATCGGCTCCACTCACTACAGGAAGAACAGAGGAAAGACTGCCACCAACACATACAAATATTTACAGAGAACAGGACACAGCCCTATGTTTGACACCCTTGCTGAGGCCAGAAGCTGTCAGGGGCAACAGTCATCAGGCTTTTGCTGCAGCAAGAGCTCCCAAACACCTTGAAGAGTCACCAGCAGTGTGGTCTAAAGAGACAGAGAACAGTCCTGGGACAAGACGTTGTCTAAGCTCGGTGCCTTGACTGGGGTGCAGCCAGAGAAGAAGCCAGTGGTGCTGTTCAGCATCCTCTTCTTCCTCTTGACAAATGGTACCTGGTTCTCTTGGGACTCATCTCTCAGCAGCTGGGAAGCATCAGTGCTGGGCTTCTTCCCTAACACAGATTGGTCTGTGATGTCCTTCAGGACCTAGCAGAAAGTTAAAGAGGATTTTAGGATTGGCCACCATCCCGAGGGAGCCAAGCAGCCTGCACTGGAGGAGTCACCATGCCAGTGTCAAGTCACAACTGTAAGGACAGATTCATGAGCTGAGCAGGAGGAGACAGCATTTGGGACAGGGTGTAGAGGGTACCCATGGGATAAGGGAATCCATGTTTGTGGGAAAGTTTCTCTCACCAGCTGGGAAGCATCAGTGTTGGGCTTCTTCACCAAGACATCTTGGTCTGTGATATCCTTCAGGACCTAGCAGAAAAGCAAAGAGCATTTTGGAGTGGGTTGCTATCCCCCAGCTTCTTCCAGAGTGAAGCCAAGAGCCTTCCCTCATCCTGTCACTGCCTGCCCATTTATAAAGTCCCTTTCCAGCTATCCTGGAGGCCTCCTTCAAATACTGTAACGCCACTATAAGAGCTGGCCAGAGCCTTCCCCTCTCAGTCTGAACCACCCTATCATCTCTCAGCCTGTGCTCATAAGAGAGGTGCTCCAGCCCTCAGATGATCTTTGTGCTCCCGGCAGGCTCAAACCCAAGCTGGCTGGACCACTGCAGGCTGTTCAGCATGGTCGAGCAGCAGCTCAGCAGCTCGGGGTTTTATCACTAGCCACAAACAAGCTGCACACACTCAGCCCCACAGCTCTCACAGCTTTTCAGGCAGTACCTTTGAGGCCAACGGGATGCTCACAGGGCCAAAGAAGGTCTCCTCTGTATCCACTTGAGTGGGATCTTTGAGTTTGAAGGCACCTTCACATTCCCTTGTTTGGTCCTCAGCCCCAGTGGCATCCTGCAGGGAGGGCAGAACTATTTTGAAGCACTGAGAATCTCCATCCCTTCTGCCCACAGCCGAAGACACACTAGATCTAAGCCACCTCCTTGTGAGGGAATTCATATTCAGGATACTTCTGCAGGCACCTGGCCTCATAATGCTCAGTGAAAGAGCTGCTATGGGAGGGAGGTCCCTGCTTCGAATCCCTAAGACCCAGGAGCAAGGCAGACATTCCCAGCAGTGGTTCCCATGACCTCTAGTTGGCTCATGAGCCTTCCTGATGCTACAACCCCAGTTAGCCTTTCCATTCTCAATCTGGAAATGAGTGAAGCTTCTGCAGCCCTTGGAGGTAAAGGGACAATTCTGATTTACCACCTGCAAAAGAAAGACTTCAGTTGTCCTCAGCCCCCAGCTGGCAGCAGCAAAGCGAGGTGACCTGGGACCTCAGGCCGGGTTCTGCAGCAGGAAGCTTTGTGCTTAAGTCACCACAACTAAAGCCTGAAGCACTTCAGAAAGGTGCAGAAGCTTTACCTTGACAGATGCAGTAGCAGACAGGTCCGGGGAGTCAGTGCCTCTGTTCCTGCACCTGTCCGAGTCGCAGCTGCAGCCCTCGGTGCAGCCCAGCTTCTGCTTCCTGCAGCCGCACTGCCGGTTGCTGCAGCGCCCTCTGCAGGAGCACTGCGGGCGAAAAGAGATCTGTGCAGAAAGAGCTGGGGGCTCTTAGAAGCTGCACCTCGACTCTCACCACCCCCCCAAGCAGCCAAAAGGGTTCCTAGGACCATCCCCAGCCAGGGGAGCACTGCAGGAAAGGTAACAAGGGTTTTCCACCCACACAGAACATCTCTTGCTTCAGCATCCCCAGGAGAAGCCTCCAGCTGCCCAGCCCCTGATTTCAAGCTGTCCACAGGATGCCAGTTGCAGTAAGAGAAGCTAATTTTCAGAAGGGAGCCTACCAGAAAGGTGGGGACAGGCTTTTTAGCAGGGCCTGGTGTGACTCAGTAGTGAGCTGTGTGATAACTGCCTGCCCTGTGAAAGTGGAAGGTGATGTTTCACAGAGGTCCAGCTTCACAGCAATTCAAGCCCAAAGAGGCTGGTTGGTTGTGGGGCTTGAATACCTCTCCTGTGAGGAAAGGCTGAGAGACATGAGGCTGTCAAGTCTGGAGAAGGCTGAGAGGGGATCTGATCAATCTATAAATGTCTGTGGGGTGGGTGCCCAGAGGAAGTTGCCAGGCTCTTTTTGGTGGTGCCCTGTGACAGGACAAGGAGCAATGGGTACAAGGTGGAACACAGGAGGTTCCACCTCAATGAGGTGACTTCGAGAACCCCTTGGATGTACTCTTGTGTGACCTGCCCTGGGTGACCCTGCTTTGGTAAAGGGGTTGGACTTGATCTGAGGGGTTGGAAGGGATCTACATAGATCATCTCTTGCATCCCATTAGGAATGAACTGAGCAGCAGTACACCACAGCAGGAACAGCACAGAGGCCTGTGACAGCCCTTCCCTTCTGCCCAAGCCTCCATGAAGGAGTAAGGCTGTTGCAAAGGCTGGTTTGTTGCTGTCTGAAGCACGCAGACCACTTCAGCCACAGGCAGCAGGCCAGAACTTGTGTTCCTTGTGGTAGGAAGATGACTTGTCCAAGGAAAAGCTCTTTAGCAAGGTGTTGCTGACTTCAGAAAAAGCAAGTGTTGCCTGTCAGAAGGCCACAAACACCCAGTGCCAGCAGCACTGCTGCATTAAGGCTTACAACCACCATAGTGCAGATGCTGCAACCTCCCTGTAGAGACCCTTAGGGATACAACCAACTCATCACTCCCTAACAGGTAACGATGACAAAAAGGACAACTGGATCTTACCCCAGTTGTGGCTTTTTTTCCTCCTTTGACTGCTTTTTCTGGCACCCAGTCTGCATCCTCTTGCTCTACTCCAGACTCCTCTGACTCAGAGAACAGCTCTTCCATGTCTATCTTTAAGGCTGATGCTCGGGGTTTGGCTGTCGTTTGCCGGCGAGCCTTGGGCTGGGCACAGAAGTTACCAAGGCTGAGGCTCCAGGCTTGCATTCTAAGGTGCTTGAGAGGCCCAGCACCAGAGGCCCAGCCCTCCCAGCCAGCCCAGCAGGATACAGGATTAGGGAAGAGACCAAAGATTCATCCCCAGCCCAGGAGGATACAGGATTAGGGAAGAGACCAAAGATTCATCCCCAGTCCTCCCAGCCAGCCCAGGAGGATACAGGATTAGGGAAGAGGCCAAAGATAAGGTGGTAGGGATTAAAAACTCAATTTAAACTGATAAGAGTTTAGTAATAAATAGTTGCTAAATCATTGGAAAGTTGATAGATTTGTGCCAGTCTTGGTAAGAGTTTTAGATCATCTATGCCACTCCAGCACAAAGGTTTCACTCTCTGCAAGGCAATGATCAAGTTGTCTGCCTTGCTCCCTAAATTCAGAGACTGGGAATGCTCCAGAGGCAACACCTGGGTTAAGGAGCACACAGAGTCAGGTATGATTGGGCACTGAGCAAATAGTTTTGGGGCTTGCTGTCTGTCTGTTTTAAAGAAAGATCTAAACATGACTGCAAGCTGCTTTCAGAAGTACTCCGAAAACAGAAGCCTCAAAGGCTGCCTGAAGCAGAGAAGAAACAGAACAAGAGCAAGCAGAACAAGGTGCCATGCACAAAGCAGCCTGGGAGAAAGGAACCAGGACAGTGGCTTTTTAGATGACCCCAAGCACAACACAAGCACACAAATCTTTACTTTGGGTGGAATGTACTCATACGAATCTGGGAAGCTGGAGGATGTGTCCTGTTTGCTGGCAGTTTGGAGGAGCAGCAGTTTCTGTTAAGGAGGACAAGAAAGCGTCAGCTTTGCAACACTGAGTCAGGAGCTCAGCAGCTCTCCTGGCTGGACAGATCTCTACCTTTTTAAGGCTGTCATTTTCCTGGAGAAGTGCCTGGTGTTTTTCACCCATTCTTTGCAGCTCTTCCTCCTGGTTGCAAGAGGAGACAAAAAGTTTGTAGGCTCGGGGAGGGGTAGCACAAACAGTTGTTTGGGACAGGTTTTATGTGGATCTTTTTTGCAAGGTCAAAGAGGATCAGCTCTGACTCAATCAGGACAATCATCAGTTCTGCCCAAACCCTTGTTTCATACAGAGCATTGCCAGCACAGAAAAGCTGATCCCTTCAGAGCAGCCACTCAAGATCTAACCCTCCCTCTATTTCCAAGGCTCATCTGCAGCCAGGATTGGTTTTGCTTGGCTTCACCCCTGCACACACTCTCCCACGGGAGCTTGCCACACCACTCAGTTCTGTTAGTGACAAGGAAGTGCAGTGTGCAATGTTGATATGACGACACCAAACCTCTTCCATTGCTGGTAGCACAGAGGAGCTCTGCTCAAAGGATCAGCAAGAGCATGAAGTAGCCCTGAGCAAACCCCACCAAGCCACATCTGGACACTCTACCTGGAACCTGAGTCGCTCCTGCAGCTGTTTCTCCTGACTGTCTTCCAACTTCTTCTCTGCTGCTTCTTTCTGCTGAAATTGGCTAAGCAGGTACAGAACCTAAAAGCACAGCAGAGGGGAACAGGGCTGAGTTCCTAAAGGGACATCTGGCAGCTCAGCCACCAAACACCTCGACCATTTCAGACAGATTTTCTGCCTCTTGCAGCTGGATTCTGCCCTGAGCTACTTTAGAAGCAATCTGAGGCTCAGGTGCAACGTCCTCAAAGCACTGAGAAAAGTTATTGAGTAACAAGACAGAAGATGAATAAGGAGATGTCTCAGGCTTTTGTCAACTACCTGCAAGAGCCTTGGTGAGATCTACTGCAACAGGTAGGTTTCGGCAGATCCCCTTTGCCTTTCTCTCTGAGCAGATCTGAGGCTCAGAGTCCCAAGGCACAGGAGCTTCTGTCACTCAGGTCTTTACCTTTTCCTGGTGCTGCTGTTCCTGCACCAGAAGCTGGTTTTGGAACTCAGCCTCCCTCTCCATGATGTGGTTTCGCTCTTCCATCAGCATCTTCTGCATGTCTGAGTAGGTGGCTTTGCTTTGCTGAAAGCTGCTCTCCAGCTTGCTCTCCTGCACTTTTGAGGAGACCAGCTGAAAGACAAAAGCAAGAGGACTGCTCAGGCCACCGAGTCCCACGGTTCCTAACATCAGCTGGGACAGACATGGGGGCTCTGAATGGGAAGTATTTCTGTTAAACTCCCAGCCACCCTGAGAACTGGGATGGCCATCAGCAACAAGGAGACTAGAGGAGACATTCAGAGCTAGACATTTGACTGCCACTGTGGAAGTGTGCGCTGGATTGACAACAGCCTGCTCCATCAAACAGACCCCACTGCCCCACACACAGGAGGGAAAGTAACAGAAACTCCCCTCTGGGTTGAGGTAAGGACTTCACTGAGCTGACTCACTGCACAAGTACCTTAGCAAAAGAGACAGCAGCAGCAGACTCTGGAAAAGGATGCCCAAGGAGGCTGTGGATGCCTCCTCCCTGGGGGTGCTCAAGGCTGGGCTGGATGAGACCTTCAGCAGCCAAGTCTAGTTGAGAGGTGTCTCTGCCCATGGCAGGGATGTTGGAGTAGATGATCTCTGAGGTCCCTTCCAACCTGAGCCATTTTATGATATGATCCTGTTTTCATGCAAGCCTTCTCTAAGCACAGCTTCGGTTGATCTCTGACCCCTGTCTGCTCCATTACCCTCTTCCCTGTTTTTTCACTCCCCAAAGTGACCTACAGCACAGAAGATTTTAACCTCAAATCGTGAAGGAACTAAACCTGACCAGGTACAAGGACTCTCCATTTGAATTCACATCTGCTGGCAGCCTGTTGGTCACTTCCTTTGAAGGCTAAGCAGACTTAGAGTGTTTGTTTCTAGTGATTAAAACCAGGAGAACTCAGACTTTACCTCTGCAAGGAGATACTTCAAAGCACATTTAGCCTCCAGGATGGTTGCAATGCTGTCCCAGCGCTGTTTTGTACGATCTCCATTGTCTGCATCTAAGAGTTTCTGCTGCAGGTCTGCTATCTGGGCACTCCTTTAGGAGAAACAGCATGGCTTTGAGGTTACAACACAGGGAAATCTGGGCTTTGAGGTTACAACACAAGGAAATCTGGGCTAAAGTTACTTTCTAACAGAACATTATAGAGTCCAGGTTCAGTTTTTGACTGCTTAATATGGCAGCTGGGGTCTGCAGCGCTGCCCCGGGAGTTTCTAATCCCCTCCACACATCCAGCTAACAGTGCAGTGTTTGCCTCAGACAGAGAGGCTCACAAACAGCTAAGAACAAAAGCAATCTTAGTGACTGAGAGGCATCCTCATGTCCAGGATAAAATTGCCCCACATTGAGGATAAAACTCAACTCATGAAGCACACACACACACGGTCTGAACTCACCACCCGTAGAAGTTACTTCACTTTCTCTTTCGTCCAACAGGACACTGGTAGATAGAAATGAGGGGTGGAGGGGGAACAATGGAGGCAAGGCTGTGTAACTCAGCTTTGTGGTACTGCCTTACCTGAGCCCCATCTCCGTTTCCAGGCTTTCTATCTGCTTGGATAAGGAAATGTCCATCTCCGACGCCTTCAAGTCTGCCAGGGAGTAGGTGCGCCTCTAAAGGAGTGTGGCATGGGCACAATGAGCAGCAGGTGAAGGAAAGCACACGGGGCTGAGCTGAGCTTTCACACAGACACCTCAGCAAAGTCTTTAATCAGGGGTAGGACCCACTCACAGATTCACTGCATTGAGGAAAAGGTTACCTCAGCAGCTCTGCTCCCTGAGGTACCAGAGGACAGTAACACTGCCTCCCTTTCTGGAAGGAAGGATTATCTCCATCCCTCCCTTCTGAGGCAAAAGGGCAAACAGGAGTGAATAAAAAGCAAGCCACAGAGCTCAGATGTGGTGCTGAGGGGCACGGTTGAGTGGTGACCTGGTAGTGCTGAGTTAAGGGCTGGATTCCATGATCTTAAAAGGTCCCTTCCAACCAAAATGATTCTAGGACTCTACTGGCTGAACAACCAGAGGTGTGGGATGGGGCAAATGGCATTTTCTCCTCTTACCCTGAGCTTTGGAGGGGGGTTTTCTCCAGCCTCTTTCTTCTCTTTAAGTTGAAGGATCTCCTGTGCCAAGATCTTTCTGTCCTCCAAAAGGTCTGCAAGGTGCCGTCGAGCCTCTTCAGTGCTAACAAGAACCTCTACTTCATTTGCAAGCCAGCTCTGGAGGACAAAAGAACAGGGTAGGAGTCCACTGTGTAGTCTCAACCTCAGGACTGAATGCTTCTCTGAAATGCCTTCCCAGATAAATGGAACCATCACATTGCCTCCTTTAACATCACTTTCCTCTGCTCTCCCACCATCGAGCCCAGCAGCACCCACTGGGCTGGCAGAGCTGAAGGGTGCTGCCTGGTGGGGTGCACAGCACACTGTCACCTACACCACTGAGCCCAGCAGCACCCACTGGGCTGGCAGAGCTGAAGGGTGCTGCCTGGTGGGGTGCACAGCACACTGTCACCTACCTTGACTCGTGCAGCCACCCCTTCCATGCCGCGGTTCTGGGTCTCCTTGCGCTTATCCGCGGCCTCGCGTTGCTTCTGCAGGGCGTCCTTGAGGCGCTTGTTGGCAGCTGCTGCCTGGGAAACGTTTGATAAGAGAAGCTGAGCAGCAGCTACTTAAATCTGCAGCAGTTGAAGATGTGAGGTAGCCACAGTGGGACAAGAAGAGAGTGTGTCAGCTTGAGAGTGAAGCAAGACTGGAGTCATAGACTGTTCTGGGTTAGAAGGGACCTTGAAGATCATCTAGTGCAACCTCCTACTGTAGGCAGGGATACCTCCTACCAGACCAGGCTGCCCAAGGCCCTGCCTTTGAACACTTCCAGGCTTGGAGCCTCCACATTTTTTCTGGGCAATGTGAGAACAAGTGGCTGTTAGGCTTAAAGTGACTAGAAGGAGCTCCACACTGTCCATTACAAAGGTTTTAGGAGCCTAAAGACTGCAACCCCAGAGGCTAAGACTTAGTGTCCCAAAGCACTGAGGGGCAAATGTTTTAGTGAGAGCCAAACTCAGTTCATTTGCTTTCTTTAAACAGAGAATCTGCTTCTAGGCCTAAAGGTGGAAGCAAGCATCCAAAGCAATGGTTTCCAGGTGCATTTCTTCTCTGTAGCCATCCACAATGAATTCTGGGCTCCAATCTTTCATCTCCACCACCCAAGGTAGTTTATTTTCTAGTTTGGGTTTCTGTGACAGATTTGCCACAGTAGCCTGGATGCTCAGAAGGCAACTTAATCATTAAGGAGCAGATTCCACAGGAATCAAAAGCTACAAGACAGAAGGATGGTATCATAGAATCAATAAGGTTGGAAAAGACCTCAGAGATCATCAAGTCCAACCTATCACCCAACACCTCCTGACAACTAAACCATGGCTCCAAGTGCCACATCCAAGCCTTTCTTGAACACCTCCAGGGACAGCTATTCCACCACCTCCCTGGGCAGCACATTCCAGTGGTCAATGAATCTGTGAAGAACTTTTTCCTCACCTCCAGCCTAAACCTCCCCTGGCACAGCTTGAGACTGTGTCCTCTTGTTCTGGTGCTGGTTGCCTGGGAGAAGAGACCAACCCCCACCTGGCTACAACCTCCCTTCAGGGAGTTGTAGACAGCAAGAAGGTCTGCCCTGAGCCTCCTCTTCTCCAGGCTAAGCAACCCCAGCTCCCTCAGCCTCTCCTCACAGGGCTGTGCTCCAGACCCCTCCCCAGCCTTGTTGCCCTTCTCTGGACACCAAGTGTCTCAATGTCCTTCTTAAACTGAGGGGCCCAGAACTGGACACAGGACTCAAGGTGTGGCCTAACCAGTGCTGAGCACCGGGCAGAATGACCTCCCTGCTCCTGCTGGCCACACTCTTCCTGATGCAGGCCAGGATGCCATTGGCCTTCTTGGCCACCTGGGCACACTGCTGGCTCCTGTTCAGCTGCTGTCAACCAGTACCCCCAGGTCCCTTCCTGCCTGGCTGCTCTCCAGCCACGCTGTCCCCAGCCTGTAGTGCTGCATGGGGCTGTTGTGACTAAAGCGCAGCCCCCAGCACTTGGGCTTGTTGAATGCCATCCTGTTGGCCTCTGCCCATCTGTCCAGCCTGGCAAGGTCCCTCTGCAGAGCTCTCCTACCCTCTAACAGATCAGCTCCTGCCTCCAGCTTGGTGTCATTCTACAGAGAAAAGCAGACCTCCAAACTACTTGGAAGAAGTTCTTCCCTGTCCCATGAGAACCCCCACCAGTTAGCAGGGCGCTGGGAGCCGGAGAGGAGCTCCGAGCAGGCGCCGGCTGCTTACCTCCTCGGTCTTGCGCCGCAGCACGTTGGCCTGCTTCTGGAAGTCCCGCTCCAGCTTCAGCAGCTCGTACTGGCGCTTGCGGTCCTGCCGGCAGAGACAGCTGAGGCAGCTGGAAAACGCCCTGCTCTCAACACCCGTGGTGCCTCACGCTTCTTGGCACAGAATGGCTCAGGTTGGAAGGGGTAGCAGAGATCATCAACTCCAACCTCCTGGCTATGGGCAGGGACACCTCTCAGCTAGACTTGGCTGCTCAAGGCCTCATCCAACCTGGCTTTGAACGTCCCCAGGGAGCAGACATCCACAACCTCCCTGGGCAACCTATTCCACACTCTCACCACCACCCTCATACTGAAGAGCTTCTTCCTAAGATCCAGTCTAAACCTGCTCTCTCAGCTTCAAACCTTTCTGCCTTGTCCTGTCTCTAGATACCCTTATGGAAAGTCTCTCTGCAGCCTTCCTGTAGGATCCCTTTGGGTTTTGGAAGGCAGCTCTAAGGTCCCCCTGGAGTCTTTTCTTCCAGGCTGAACACCCCCAGCCTATCCCCATAGCAGAGATGTTTCAGCCCTTGGATCATCTTTATGGCCCTCCTCTGGACTTGCTCCAACAGTTCTGTGTCCTTCTTAAGCTGGGGATGCCAGAACTGGACAGCAGAGCCAAGTCAAGGGGCAGAATCCCCTCTTGCCCTGCCAGCCACACTCCTCTCGATGCAGCCTAGGATACAATTTGCCTTCTGGGCTGCCTGATCTCACCACTGGCTCATGGTGAGCTTCTCAATCAACACACCCAGTAATGCTGGGACAGGTGGAAAACTCCCAAGTCATGACACCTATGTAAAACCTGAAAACCCAAAGTTGAAGAGTTGCATCCCAAAGCACTGGGGGCAGACCTGTTACAGTGAGAGTTCCTGGGAGGCCAGAGCTCAAGGTGCAGATGTTTACTGCCCACTACACTTGGGAGCTACCAGCACCTGCATTTCATTAACAACTCTCTTTGCCTGCAGACCCAACAACCAAGCCTCTGAAAGCTGAACTGCCTCCCATTCCATGGCCAACCCCTACAACTTCATGTACTTCAACACATTAAGTATTTTTTGCCTTCTGCTGTAGAGCTGAGTCCTTACAGCTGTGTTGATAGCCCTAAGGCCTCCAGACACTTACAAGGGAAGACCATTTCTGACAGCTGGTGAAAGGTGGCAACCATGAACTGAAGTTGCCTTCAAAGCATTCCCCAGACGCTTGCTGGTTAAACAGAGCATTGCAGCAAGCACTCCAAAGATTTCTTTCACTCTTCAGAGGGAGGTGGATTTTAGGGGGCTGTTTGCTCACCCTTTCTTTCAGCTGGATCACTTCCTTGTCCTTCTGCTGCTTCCACTGCCGGAATTTCTCAGCATCTTCTTTCATCTGACGCATCAGCTGCACCCTTTGGCTTTTCATCTCCTGAAAAAGACAAGTGGATGGAAGGATTGTCCAGGACTTGTGTTCTGGGTAGGTTCAACCCACAATCCCCTAGGAAGGAAGCAGATGGGAAATGCTACGGTGTGCTGCCCACTTGGTACGTGGCTAAAGGACACTCTTCCAAGCACCAAAACCCAGGAATTCATCTTTTAAGGCACAAAGGGAAGACCAAACATGCAGAGGACAGGGAAGGAAACCAAAAGAGGACTCAAGTGGAGGCCATAAATTATCAGCCACTTTGCACTTATCATGCCTCCAAGCCTCAGCAGTCACCTGCTTACTGTATTACAGCAGCAGTTATGGTCATGGAGCAAAGGAACCTTGCCAAAATTGAGTGTTCTCAGTCTAACAAACCAGAAGTGAGCATTTGGTGTCTGGAAGCTGCTCTGTCTCCATCAAAGCAAGCCTGAGAACTGCATGTTAAGGGTTGGTTACCCTGATCTCTTGGTTGAGTTTGGAGACAGTGTGCTCTGTCGATTCCTTCAGCTTTAAGAGCTTGGATTGGTCATTCAGCTTTTTCTTCAGCTCACTGATTTGCCCTTCCAGCTCCTGCAGCCTCTTCCGACGCTTCTCACTCAGTCTGCAAAGAGAACACATTTTAAAGGGCAGCAAAGCTGGGGAGGGGTCTGGAGCACAGCCCTGTGAGGAGAGGCTGAGGGAGCTGGGGTTGCTTAGCCTGGAGAAGAGGAGGCTCAGGGGAGACCTTCTTGCTCTCTCCAACTCCCTGAAGGGAGGTTGCAGCCAGGTGGGGGTTGGTTCCATTCTAAGCCAGCTTTACAGACACCTTATGACAAAGTGCTGCTACTGTGTTATCTTTCCCACTGAGGGGGGAAGCCCATCACCAGGCCTCTCTGCAATCCACACAACTCGGGTGCCATTTGCACCCAAGAGCTTTACCAACAGAAGCGCAAGACCATGGACTTTCCACAGGTGCATGAACACAGTTTTCAGTGCTCTAAGCCACACAGCTGACAGAGTTGTTCTTACTTGGCTTGGTTGACATCCTTCTTGGCCATAAACAAAGCAAGGGTCAGCTCCTCCTTTTCTTTTTGCAAGTTGCTGACCTCCAATTCCAGATCCTTGATATTAGTCTAGAAAGGGTAAGAGTAGGAAACCTCCAAATAAAAACCTTGAAATTACTCTCAGAGACAAAACTTTAAGACCTCAGGAAACTATGTTACAGGCCATAAACTACCTTCTCTAAAAGCAGAGTGTCAAAAGGGTACTCGGGTCACACAAACTAGGAAGTTCTGACTGAACAGTTTCAGAGATGGGAGGTCCCAGCACAGCTCCTGAGCAGGGGAAGCCAGAGCAGTTGGCTGTACTGAGAGCTCACAGCAAAGGACTTGCTTTTTGGCTTGGTGCAGCCAAGCAAACCTCCAAGTAAAGAGCAGAGCAGCTCATTTCACACAGAATGGCTAGAGGCTAATAGCTGATATCAGGGAAGAGACCATCTTCTGGTGACAGAGCTATTGGTAGATAGCTGGGCATGATCAAGCCCCTCATCTTCTCTGCTGACCTGTTGTTAACTCCCTGCTATGCCCAAGGGACATACTTCAGGAAATACAGACCCAGTAAGAACATGCTGCTGAGAGGACAGATCTTCTACTGCCTCCCTTCCTCAGGGACTGCATCAGTTTGGGGGTGGGGGGAAAGGCAGAGCACAGGCTTATAGGAACTATTTGAGGAGTTTACCTGGTATTGGCATTGAATGGGCTCCAGCTGGCTGCCACTCTCAGTCATTTTTTTGGCAAGTGCCTCTTTCAAAGCCAGGACTTTATTCAGCTCAAGCAGCTCCTTGGACATCTGTGCTTGACGGAGGGCATGTTGAGTGCTGTAGTCAGAGGACCTCTTGGCATCTTGGCCCATTTCTGCTTCCTAGAAGGGATACAGCAATGAGCAGGAGAGGCCAAGCCAAAGCTTCTGCAGAAGACTGAAATGAATTTTTACATGAAATGAACTAGCCCTTCAGAAATGAGAAGAGGTTCCTGATCTGGAAGACACTGAGGAGAGAGCAGAGAAAGGCAGCACGTGCAGGAGTGACGCAAGGCACTTGGATTTAGAAAAGCAGCACAAGGATGCAGGTAAGTGATGAGGTGATAAACCCATGCCCATTAAGGCTGCTCTTCTGGTCTCCCCTCACTTACCACTGGAGCATCCTGCTCAGACTTTGCCATCTCTTCCATTGCAACAGCACTTTCAGTCTGTGCAGGACAAATAAGAAAGTGTTAGTTCAAAATGTGACAGATGAAGTAAAATGAAGCTGGTAACAGTTTGCTGGCCTATAATGACAAAGCATAATGTTCTCCTCTCTCCAGGAAGAGGATGCCATTGCCTTCCTCTCTTAGCAAGGTGAGCACACTCCTCCTGAACTAGCTGGACAAGCCATCTTCTACTCTGCCCTGAACTCCAGCACTAGCAGCCAGCTCCTCACAAGTGCAGGGAGGCTGAGAGCAGATGGAGTGTCTAGAAAGGGCAAACAGAAGCTCCTCAATTACACCAAGATTTGGCAGTGTCTGTTTAACAACTTCACATCCTTGCCACTTGGGCTGCTCATTAATACTACCAAGTTTATGATCTTCCTTCCAGCCTTTGGATTTTAAATCCCTGCTGATCTCCCCCCACCAGATTCTTTTATGGAAACTCTTCCTCTCCAACCACATGCAGCCACTCAAGCCCAAGTGGCTTCTCTGCAGCATTAAAAGAACAGCAGGACAGCTTGGTTTGAAGTAGATAACAAGAGTCATTTCATCCTTCTAATTCCTGGGCTTCTTAAGCAAGGTTTGTGCAGAGTGGAATCATTAATGTTGGAAAAGACCTCTAAGGATCCCCGAGTCAGCAGAAGAACCTTGGGTTTCATAACTCAGCTTGCTTGGCACAAGGGCTCAATCCTACCTGCAGCTCAGACAACATTTGCTGCAGGTTGCGGATCAGCTCTATGTTCTCTTTCAGCTCCTCATCCTCCACAGTCTCTGCCAGCTTCTGCAGATCAACCTTGCATCTGCAATGCAGACATTGAAGTGAGTCCAGCACTTGGTGTCACACATGCCAATGAGAAACAACTTTCCCCACTGGGCATATCAAAGGGTTCTGGATGAACAGACTGACTGTACCCATGGAACTGTTTAGGCTGGAAAAGACCTTTCAGATCATCAATTCCAACCACTAACCCAGCCCTGCCAGGTCACCACTAAACCATGGCCCTCAGTACCACATCTCCACAGCTTTTAAACCCCTTCAGGACAGGGACTCCACCACTGCCCTGAGCAGCTTGATCCAGGGTTTGACAACCCTTTCGAGCAAAGAAATTCTGCCTGATGTCCAACCTAAACCTCTCCTGGTGCAACTTGAGCCCATTTCCTCTTGTTCTATCACTTCTTGGGAGAAGAGACCACCCTCACCTCACACCAATCTCCTTTCAGGGAGTTGTAGAGTGCAAGAAGGACTCCCCTGAGCCTCCTTTTCTCAAGGCTAAACCCCCCCTAGTTCCCCCTCACAAGACTTATGCTCTAGACCCTTCACCAACTTCACTGCCTTTCTCCGGACCCTCTCGGGCACCTTAGTGTCCTTCTTGGAGGGGCCAAGTGATCCCCAGACACACAGTGCTGAAAGCCATTTCCTCAGCAGAAGCAGGGTGCAGACAAACTTACGCAGCATGCTGCTGAAGCTGCTCCAGTTTGGAATTCACCTTCTCATTTTCTTGTTCTACCTAGAAGAAGCCAGAATTATACTGCATTGTAGGCAAAGCAGGACAAGGAGGCAGGGAACAGCCAATTCATTTGCAGCAAAAGAGAAGCTGTCAGTGTGGGACAAATCAACACGAGGGTGATCATCACCAGCGGTTTGTTTAGACTTAACATCCTTCCCAGCAGGAATTTACACCTTGGTGAATCCAAAGCAAGCAGAGTAAGATGGGGGAGAGAGAGAGAGAGAGAGAGAGAAAAGAGAGTGTGTAGTATTTACATCATTAAAAGACAAGCTGAAAGATTCAGGCACACTTTTGCCCACTGAAGTCACCAGACCCATAGGCTCTGACCGGCTCTGGAAGACTTTTGATAGCTTGAGATGTGAAAGGAATGTTAAGGAGAGAGATTCCCATCGTGCCAATAATTAGTACAGGAGCTGCTACTTGATTAACCTTCAGCTAAAATGGAACTTAAAGGTCCTCCTGGGTAACTGAAACTCACCAGAATGATCCTCTCCAACATCTGTGCTGTCTGCCCAGCAGCCTCACTCAGCCCTCGGCTCAGCTTTTGGTTCTCTTCCATGAGTGATTGGTTCTTCTCCATCAGGGACTGGAGGTTCTCAGAAGGGGCCATGCTGCTGAAATATTAAGGAGCACTTTGCTTATGAACACAACCTCACTAGAGTTTGTAACAGCACTGAAACTGCCTCCAAATTCCCCAGATAGCATGGGACTTGGCTTTTGAAATGTCCCCAGAGGGCAACACCTACACAGTCCAACCCTTCCTTGCAATGCTTTCAAGAGGAGATATGGAGGTGCCATACATTTAGAGCTAGGGAGGTGAGGAAGAAGAGGAATGGATGGATCTAAGAAAGAAATCTTGGGTTAGGAGCCATTGTCTGGTTCCTCTCATTTCCTGCAAAGGATTTCTGCAGTCTTAAAGGTTTTGATACAAAACTGAAACCCCACCCACACCTGGAATTTCAGTACATGTGACAAAACAGAACTAAAGGGCAATAAAACCCAACCAGATCTTACTAAAAGGCAACTAGTTTGGCTCCAGCCTCACTGTCCTGCACTGTCTAGAGCAAAAGAGGTGCAGAGCCTTTGCTAGTATGTGAGGGCCACCAGTTATGTTGAGCATTAAGCTACAAAGCTTACTTGATAGACACTGGCAGGGTCCCTCCGTGGGCCTGCAGCAGCAACACCTGCAGCTGTTGTACCTAGAAAGACAAATAATTAATACTTAAAAATCTTCCCCATAAAGTAAATAGAGACAGAACCTCTGGGGATCATCTAGCCCAATGCTCCTGCTACAGCAGTCACCCACGGCAGGCTGCCCAGGAGCCCAGTGTCCAGACAGTTTTGGTGTCTCTCCAGAAAAAGAGACTCCACAACCTCTCTGAAGAGACTGGTGCAGTGCTCATGCAGCCTCAGCGGACAGTAATACTGCCTCCTGTTCTCACAGAACTCCCTGGGTTCCAACGTGTGCTCATTGCCTCTTGTCCTGTCCCTGGGAAAAGTCTGGCCCCATCCTCTTGTCCCCCACCCTTTAACTATCAATCAGATTCCCTTTGTCTGCTCTTCTCCAGGCTCAACAGCCCCAGGTCTCTCAGCCTTTCCTCCTCACAGAGATGCTTCAGTCCCTTCAGCATCTTTGTAGCCTCCACTGGAACTGGACTCTCCCCAGTACTTCCCCTGTCTCTTTTGAACTGGTGAGCCCAGGGCTGGACACTCCAGCTGTGGCCTCTCACCAGGGCACAATAGAGAGGGAGGAGAATCTGCCTCGACCTGCTGGCCACAATCATCTTAATGCTCTGCAGGAGACCACTGGTTTTCATGGACATGAGGGCACACTGCCTGGCTCAGGAGCAGCCTGTCCACCAGCACTCCTAGGTCCTTCTCCATAGAGGGGCTTCCTAGGCTCAGTACCAAAAGGACTGATCTACTCCTCGTGAATGAGGCAGCCAGTACCTGCTGCTTCAGGTGATGCAGCTCCGCTGCCTGAGGATCCACGTTGACAATGGGCTTGTTCTTGATCTTCCTTGCCCTGTCAGCGTAACGCAGAGTGTTGAGAGTTTCTTCCAGGTTGGAATCTGCTGGGCTCACGCAGGCAATCATCAGAGTGTGGCTGTTACCACCCAGAGAGTCTGAGGAGGAAAACAAGGCATCATTGAGAACAAGAAAGGCTATCAGGATAGCTTCATTAAGGGCAGAGAATGATTTATATTGGGAGGGACCTTTAAAAGCCATCTAGTCCAACCCCCCTGCACTGAGCAAGGACATCTACAACTACAGCAGGCTGCTCAGAGCCCTGTCCAGGGATGTTGCCAGGAATGAGGCATCTACCACCTCTCTGGGCAGTCTGGGCCAGGGTCTTCTCACACTCAGTGGAAAAAAATAAATAGTTCCTTAGGTCTAGTCTGAATTTTCCTCTTAATTTATATCCATCACCCCTTGTCCTGTCACAGCAGGTCCTGCTGAAAAGTCTGTCCCCAGCTTTCTTTCAGGCCCCTGTAAGTACTGAAAGGCCACAAGGTCATGGACAGGCTGAACAACCCCAACTCTCTCAGCCTGTCCTTACAGCAGAGGGGGTTCCAGCTCTCAGGTCATTTTTATGGCCTGCTCTAAATCAGTTCAAATGTGTCCATGTCTCTCTAGAGCTGGACCCAGCACTGCAGGTGTGGTCTCAGCAGAGCTGAGCAGAGGGGCAGAATCCTCTCCCTCAACCTGCTGCCCACATTGCTGGGGATGCAGCCCAGGAGATGGTTGGCTTCTGGGCTGGGAGTGCACATTGCAAGCTCAGGTCCATCACCAAACCTTTCTCTGCAGGGCTGCTCTCTGTCCCTTCATCTCCCAGCCTCTATTGATGTCAAGATACCCAAGATATCTAAGACCACATGAGTGCATCTCCATACTATGGCTAAAGGAAGATACTCAGCTATATTTCATGGTGTTCTCTACCTTCTCCTCTGCCCCACTGAGTGCCACACTTTTCTGAAAGCCAAAGTCCCAAAGCTATGACTCAAGCCCCAAGAATATTGTCCTGTTAAATAACTGCTGTAACTGATGTGCCATTTCTGGCACGGTCCTTTCAGGGTTTCCCTTCCCTTCTACCCCCAGTACTATCCAAGCTCTCCCATGGTTATCCAGGCATCAAAAATCACACCATCTTCCAACATTAATTACTGGCTGAGAACAGTTTTGCTCTTAACAAGCTGCATGGCATTTTAGCTTTTGGGTTTACACTAACACACGTTGGCTACTTCAAACTTTTGATCATAAGAGGGCCCCACAGCCAGCTCTGTAGATTTCAGCTTTGCCATCATCTGTCTCTTACCTTGCAGCAGCCTTGTTAGCTTGGAGTCTCTGTAGGGGACAAACCCACCCTTTTTATTTTCATCACCAAGAGCACTAATGACATTCCCCAGGCAGAGGAGGCCTCTGTTTATATTGATGCCTGCACAGAGAGAGGTAACAGTGAGAAGAGTCCCCTGGGCAGCTCACAAGGGGGCATTTCCCCATCCTTATGGAGAATAAAATTAAAGGTTACAATTTAAATACATAAATAAAGCACATGATAAAAGGCTGAAGAACTGCTTTCCTTTTCCTGATTCCATGTATTAACTCAAAAGTGGTTAAAGAGCTCAAACCATCCCAGTCACTTTCCCACAGACCTTCTTTCAGTCGGTCTCCCTCAGCCTTGGTCTTCTTTTGTCTCTCTGAGCCAGCCAGATCAACCAGGTGCAGCTTGGAGTGGAAACTGCTGTTCCTGTGGCAGAAACAGACTATTTCACTCTCCCAAGTAAACATGTGGTTAGGCAAGGGGCAGTTCAGTGGTTACTAGCTGAACTACTGGGCTGAAAAATGTACTTCCTACCAGAGACAGTCAAATAAAGGAACTGTGCCAAGAGGAGCTCAGCTGAGTTCAGCCAAGACCCAGAGAGAAGGGCAGGAGCAGAGCATTTGGAGCAAGTCTGCCCTCCACCAGCTGCCAGGAGAGGCTGTGTGATGACACTCACTTGTCACTTTTCTTTCTCTGATCAATGCAGATGGTGAAGATGGCATGGGAGCGCGAGGACTGCGAGTTCATCGCCGTGGAGGCCACCGTTCGGGAGTTGTTGCCTTGCTCCAGGCAGGACACAGTATCTTGGGCAGAGGAGACTTTCCTCTCTGTTAACCCTACAATCTGTATGCAAGGAAGAAAGCATCACTGAGCCTCTGCCTCCTCTGCACCCCAGCTGAAATCAGGAAAGTTGTCCTCTGTCTCGGGCTGCAGGGGCAAAGTGAAGTGTCTGTGTAACATGCATCCCTCAGCCCGAGTCTCACTTCAAGCCAGAGGCCTGGTACCGATTCCCCCCCCAGGAAAAATTCACTCTCAGATCAGCAACCAAGTCTCAGAATCACTCCCTAATCCTATTCTTATACACACACACCCCAAGCTCCTCTGTGCCTGCTAATAACAGGATGGAGCTTGAGCTAGCTGAGAATCACAGAACATTAGGGGTTGGAAGGGACCTTGAAAGATTGAGTCCAACCCTGCCCAAGTAGGATCACCCTAGAGCAGGTCACACAGGAACACATCCAGGCAGGTTTTGAGTGAGACTGCACAGCTTCTCTGGGCAGCCTGCTCCAGGGCTCTGTCACCCTCAAAGGGAAAAAGTTTTTCCTTCTGTGGAACCTCCTCTGCTCCAGCTTGCATCCACTGCCCCCTTGTCCTGTCCTTGGACATCCCTGAGCAGAGCCTGCCTGGCTCTGTCCTCCCAACATGAATGAGGTCACCCCTCAGGTTCCTCTGCTGCAAGAGACCCAGCTCCCCCAGCCTTTCCTCATGAGCTGTGGGAAGGAGACAAAGCTCCTCAGAGAAATCCCCAGCTGCCCTCAGATATGCCCTGGCCAAACTGGGAGCTGAAAGCTGTGACAGGCAGAGAGCAGGGAGCCTGGCTGATGAGGGTGGAGCCTCTTGTGACTGTACAGTGAACAACACAAAGAACAGAGGGGACTGAGAAGCAAGAACTGGTCATGCTCCTTGACAAGCTTGTGCTTTCCCTGAAGGGCCTGTCTCCTTGCATCCCAAGGCCACTAACACCTATCCCTGGACTTCAGAGATGACCACAAGCAGCACAAGATGACACACAACAAAAACATTTACGGATCAAAGCTGTAGGTGTCTCTCACACCTACGAGAATCTCATCTCATCTGCTTACAGTATCACGGTATCACCAAGGTTGGAAGAGACCTCGAGGATCATCCAGTCCAACCTGTCACCACAGACCCCATGACTAGACCATGGCACCAAGTCCAATCCCCTCTTGAGGAGGGAGGACATTGCTGCCCAGAGAGAACTCTCCTGCCCACTGCAGGCTTGAACTCACGACCTTCCCAGTAAGAGTCTTATGTGCTACCAACTTAGCCACATAAGCCATAGGAGCACTGCAAGCAAACTATGAAGCAAGCACAACCAGTGGCCAGAGGTTTCAGCACAGAACAAGTACACAGCAAGCAGTAGCAGAAGGATTTTCTGCACTAGGAGCACATAAAAATGTTGATAACTTGGGCACTTCGGTCTCCCAGCAGGATCCCCTTGTTGCACACTGAAGAATGCTACATCAACAGCTTGAAGTTTGGTGAAGGGATCTCAGTACATTATCAGATATTCACCTCAATCAGCCCTCAAAGGCAAACCAGAGTAGGACTTGCAAGCAGCTTTGTCCTGAATGTCTAACCCCATTGGTGTTACTCTGAGTAAATCTAGTGGTCATGGCTGGGCTTGATGACCTTTTCCAACCTTGATAATGCTGTGATTCTATGACCAACAGCTTAGTTTTGAAATGAGTAGCTGTGATGACTTCCCACGTGCTAAGAGCTCAAGCAGTTAGAGAGCAGTTTCACCCTGAGCCAGGTCACCCTCTCCTGTAGCCATGGCTAGCAGGACACCAGACCTTTATGCCTTCCTTGGGATCTTCCCGGATGCTGATGGGAGAGCGGTCTCTCGACGGGCACAGCAGGTCCAGAATATCCTCATTGTAGATCTGAAAGCAGCAAACCAGCAAGCCAGAGTCAGCAGCCTCACAGGAGGCAAATGGCATCAAGGCCACAGGATAGTTTTGGTTGGAAGAGGCCTTTGAGGTCATCAGGCCCAACCACTGACCCAGCACTGCCAGGTCACTGCTACACCATATGCCTCAGCACTATACCTACATGGCTTTTAAACCCCTCCAAGGATGATGATTCCACTACTGCCTTTGGCAGCCTCTTCCAGGGCATGACAGCCCTCTCAGGGAAGATTTTTCCTCATGTCCAAACTAAATCTCTCCTGGCACAGCTTGAGGCCATTTCCCCTCATCCTGTCACTTGTTCCTTGTGAGAAGAGACCAACACCCACCTGACTCCAACCTCCTTTCAGTGAGTTGCAGAGAGTGAGAGGGTCTCCCCTGGCCCTCCTTTTTCCAGGCTGAACAACCCCAGTTCCCTCAGCCACTCCTCAGAGGACCTCTTCTCCAGACCCTTTGCAAGCTTTATTGCCCTCCTCTGGATCTAATAAAGCACTTCAACATCTTTCTTGTAGTGAGGGCCCTAAAACTGTAACCAGTGCTCATGGTGTCGCCTTACCAGTGCCAAGTACAGGGGACAATCATTGCCCTGGCGCTGCTGGCCACACTATTGCTGAGGCAAGCCAGGATGCTGTAGGCCTTCTTGGCCACCTGGGCACATGCTGGCCCATACTCAGCCAACTGTCAACCAGCACCCCCAGGTCCTTTCCTACTGGACAATTTTAAGGCACTCTGCCCCAAGTCTTAGGTCATCTTGGGTTTTGACTTAATAAACGTCTATCCCTTGAAGGAGATGGCCTCGTTAAACCTCATTTTATGTCAAACTCAATTTTATAACAGTCTGAAAACTAAAACAACTTTTACCTCCAAATAAGAAACTTTGAGGAAAAACTCCCATTCCTGCCTTTGCTCCTTCTCCTTAAACAGCAGTTTGATGACCCGAGGGATGACCCCCACGCTCGGCTCGTGCTCTTGATTGGCAGTGTAGGCTCCTCCCATGGAGAAGGTTTTCCCAGACCCAGTCTGTCCATAGGCTAAGACTGTGGCATTGTAGCCTGAGGGAACAAAGGGCACCTGGATCAGTCAGGTGAGAACCAAAGGAAGTGAACAAAGCTGCATTCTAGTAAAATCATCCTCCCAGAGAAGAGCAGCTCCTCGGGGTCAGTTCACAGAATCCAGCACAGTGGGAGACAAAAGGAACTGGAGATCATCTTGTGCAGCCTCCCTGCTAAAGCAGGGTCACCCACAGCAGATTGCCCAGGGAAGTCTGGAACCTCTCCAGCATTTTCTCCTTATGTTCAAATGGAGCCTCCTGGGTTCAAGTTTGTGTCCCTTGCCTTGTTGCAGGGCACTGCTAAAGAGAGCCTGCCCCCATTCTCTTAGCCCCCACCTGCCCTTTATCTGTTGATCAGTGCTGAGCAGATCCCCTCTCAGTCTGCTGCTAAACAGCCGCAGAACTCTCAGCCTCTCTTCATCCTAGAGATGCTGCAGCCCCCACAAAAGCTTTATGCACAGCTTAGTGTTATTACATTAAGAGCAAAACAATCAATGAAAAGTTCTCCCAAACAGATAAAATTAGTATTCCAGCTCTTTCAGACTGTGCTGTTGCATCACTAATCTTTTAAACAGTGCAAGTTTCTGGTTCAGGATGTTTAGCAGCTCATCACATTGTTCTTGATAAAAGTCTCTTCTCCTACATCAATAGCTTCAGGAACCAAAAGTAATTTTGCTAACCCTAAGGAGTACAAAGAGCTGTAAAAAGGCAAGAAACAATTCCATGATTCTCACTAAAGGCTAGAACCTGCACAGGACTTCATTTTCTGAGAAGATCAGAGAAAAAGCAGATCAGAATGGAAAATTAAACAGCACCTTTGTACACACTGCTGAGCGCGCCCAACCACCCCCCACCCCCAAATACTTTTAAACCTTATTAGCACAGACCTTTGAAGATGCCTCGTATGAGAGGGGCAACAGCAGTGTTAAAGACTTCCTCCTGCTCCACAGACGGGTCGAACACGTAGTCATATGTGAAGGACTTGTCGTTCCCCACCACCACCTGCAAGGGACATAAGAACACACAGCCCCACATTCAGACTCCAAACCCTGGGACGGGGAAGGAAAGGAAAGGGAAGGGAAGGGAAGGCCCCCCGGGCGCCGAGAGCCGCCTCCCGTACTTGTGGCTCCCCCGGCACAAAAGACAAGCACATCTGGCATCCTTCGCTGATCTCCTTCGGCACCAAAGGACGGCAGCGCAGCGCCACGCGCACCGGGATCCCCTTGTCATCTTCCTTCACCATTTTCAGCTACCGCGGCCGCCCTGCAGAGAAACGGAGATGGATGAGGCCACGCAAGGGAGTACCGCCGGGGAGGGGCACGGTGCTGCGGCCCAAACCCCAGCCTGGGACCGCGGGGCCTGAGACGGGAGGGGACTTGGGCCGCAGGGCCGGAAGGAGCCGGCAGCCCGGAGCCTGAGCCGCAGGGACGCCGGACAACAGGCCGCGCCCGGCACCGACCCGCTTCTCTAGGCCGCAAGCCCCGGTCCCGCAGCAGCGCGGCCCGGCCCGCTACGGCCAGACGCACCCAGAGCCGCTGCCCGTTGTGAGTATGGCGCCGTAACCGCCGACATTCAAACGGGGGCCGCGCGGCCCAGCGGCCAATGGCGGGGCTGCGCGTCAGGCGCGCGCCGGGGGAGGCGTGGCGGGGGCGCGCGCGGGCGCGGCGGTCCCGGCAGGCCTCGCGGCAGCATGGAGGGGCGGCTGCCCTACGACGACTTCCCGGTGGTTTTCCTGCCGCCCTACGAGAGTCCGCCCGCCTGGGTGCCGCCGCATGAGGTGAGGCGACGGCGGCCACGGGAGCCGGGAGGCGACGGGCCGGGCGGGGCGGGGGCGGCGGCGGAGCGCGCGGCCCGGAGCGGGGCTGTCTGTCGGGGGCCGCCGCCTGACGGGCGCCGCCTTGCTTTGCAGAGGGTTTATCACCCCGACTACAACAACGAGCTCACCCAGTTCCTGCCCCGAACCATCATCCTGAAGAAGCCGCCCGGGGCGCAGGTGAGACCCCGCTTCGGCCCCCACAATCCCCCTCCGCGGCCCTGCTCTGGTGGGTTAGGATCACGGAATGTCTCGGGTGGGAGAGGACCTTTAAAAGTCACAGGGTCCAACCTCCCGCAGTCAGGGACATCTGCAACCGAAGCAGGTTGCTCAGAGCCGCAAACGACCTGACCTGGAATGGTTCCAAGGACGGAGCATCTACCAGCTCGGACCAGTGTCTCACCATTCCCAGTGTAGAAGAATTCCTTCCTTCTATCGAACCTAAGTCTCCCTCCTTTGGACAGGACATTACTCCATGTCCTGTCACAACAGGCCTTGCTGAAAGGTTTGTCCCCATCTTTCTTGCAGCCTCCTTTAAGTACTGAAAAGCCACAAGAAGGTCTCCCCAGAGCCTTCTCTTCTGCAGGCTGAACAACCCCAGCTCTCTGAGCCTGTCTTCACAGGAGGTTCCAGCCCTCATCATTTTTGTGGCCTCCTCTAGACAGCTGAAACAGCTCCATGTCTTTGTTTAGGGACATGCTTTAGTGGTGACCTGGCAGTGCTGGGTTAATGGTTGGGCTTGGTGAGCTTAAAGGTCTTTTCCAACCAAAACGATTTTATGGTTCTGTGATTCATGGGCTGAGGATTCCAGAGCTGGACACAGTGCCTCAGATGGTGTTCCTGGTACCTTTCTCATCTAGGAACTTGGTAGGACAGATGGGGTTTTGCTTCTGCTGTGCCGGAGAGAGGATAGAAAGCTTTGAGAGTGAAGCAGAGAAGTGCAGTGTCCTGGGATGTGGAGCTGCTAAAGGCCAGGAGGTCCCTTGGGTGCTCGAGGTCAGATCACCGCAGACATTAGCAGAAAGGGATTCACTGGTGTTTGCTGCTGCCTGGCTAGAAGCTGCATCACCTTTGCTCCGTGTGGAAGAGACATATGAGCAGCAGGAAGGGTTCCAGGGTCAAAGGGAGCAACTGCATTTCACTGCTGGTTTCTCCCACAGCTGGGCTTCAACATCCGGGGAGGAAAAGCCTCGCAGCTGGGGATCTTCATCTCCAAGGTGTGTCTGTCCTTCTGCCATTCCTTCCCCGTCTTCTCTCTGTCCCCTTGGGTGTTCCTGAGCCAGCTGGGCGTGCATGGAGACTGTCAGGTGCCTTATATGCATCTCCAAACTCATAGCTGTAATTTGCCACGCACCAAGCAGCAATCAGAGACAGTCCTGCACCATTTTCTGATCTCCCCAGTGTCGCTGGTGCAGTTCCTGCTCCAGTTCCTGCTCCACATCCTCCCCAGGCCCTTCTAGCTGCGCTGGGTGGGGGCTGGGGAGAGGCGAGCTGCGGCACTGCCATGCCTGGAGTCACTGCTGCTGCCTGTGCTGTCCCCTCCACAGGTGATCCCTGACTCAGATGCACACAGAGCTGGGCTGCAGGAGGGGGACCAGGTGCTCTCGGTGAACGATGTGGATTTTCAGGACATTGAGCACAGCAAGGTGAGGAATCCATGCACACAGCATCTCCTTTCCTTCCAACCTGCAGCAGCTCAGCTGGTGCTGAGTTCTCCTTGCCTGTCCTCCAGGCTGGTCAGGTGACTGAGCAACTTTTTGTGCTTTCAGGCAGTGGAGATCCTGAAGACAGCTCGTGAAATCACCATGCGCGTGCGTTACTTCCCCTACAGTAAGTGCCCGCCAGCTCCCAGTCACACAGCAGCATTTCTCCTGCAGCAGGCCGTGTCCCTGCTGAGTCCATCTCAGCTTAGTGGTCATGAGCCTGCAGATCAGAAAAAACACTGAGCTTTGATTTGGCAATCAGGGCAGTAAGGACTGGCTTCAGCTGCCACATAGGAAAACTTGCAGAGTAGGATTTAGCCACAGGGTGCTAAAAGCTGGGGGGATTGTTGGATGGAAATGGGAATTTAAGAGCTGTTTATCCTTGAAAACACAGGAATTCTGTCACTAGTGGAGCTATGCCAGTGGTGGGCACTGTGTGTGGCTTTCATCCCTCCCTAAGAATGTTTAAATTCTTTAGTCAGGGAAAAAGATTGCATCAGCTCTTGATTTCTGCACCCATGAAGGGCATAGCTCTAAGGGGGAATAAAGGAGAGGCCAAATCAAGCCAAACAGAAGGGAAATGCTCTTAAAATGGAAACCAACCCTTATGTGAAGAAAAAAAGAGGAAAAAAACAGGGAAATTTTAACCAAACTTTTGCTCTAGGTGCCACAAAGTAACTTGAAATGAGTGGCTGGGGTGCAAATGTGGTATTTTAAAGCCAGCTGCTGCCCCTGCTTAGTGAGGTGTACACAGAAGATGTTTTCCTTTGATGTTTTGGCTCATTTCCTGCTGTCACTCCAGCCTTTTCAGCTTTGCTTTCTCCTTCCCTTCCAGACTACCAGAGACAGAAGGAGAGGACTGTTCACTAGTAGGCAACTGTCTCAGTGGCCATCCTGCTAAGACTCTCTACTCCTTTTCCATAACACATGAGATGGCACCTCAAGCTTCAGCTTGTCACTGGAGGTACAACTGTCCTGTTGGCTGTGCAGGCATCATCTCTGCTTCCTGCCTGGAGGGATGCCAGCAGTCTCATTTAGCTGGAAGATGGCTGGGGCTTTAGTGTGAACTCCTCAAACTGGGTCTTGAAACAAGCTGCTGCTGGTGGTGATGATATGGAAGTGGGTACTGGAGAGCAGCTTCTCCAGCAAGACCTCTGCTTTTCTTCTAGTAGGACTTCTAAAGCAGTACTGTGCTGGTTGTCAGGAGGATGTAAGGCCAAGAAGGTCAGAGCATGCTTAAGCAGAGCATGGCCCTTGTCCTCCAAGAGAACCTCTTCACTTCTTTGGTGATGTGACTTTCTTTCCTTCTCCACTGTCCTACCTCTGCTCTACACTGCTTGGGACTCAAGGAACAGGAGTAAAATCCACTCAGATTCAGTGGTCTGGTCAGGGCATGTTTGTACCTTTTAGCTGCTTAATGATCCCACACTACAGGACTGAAATACTTGGAGCAGGTTTCTGAACACCTGCAGGCACTTGCCCAGGTCCCCTCAGGTGCTTGCACGGTGAAGGGTTCCACTCACTGAACCTGCTTCCTTCACTTGGCACAGCCCTGTCCCCTCAGAACTCCTTTGAGGTAAATTCTTCCCTCTTCTCCCAGACAGGGGAGGAAGCTGCTGTGCCCTGCATGGGGAAAACACACACAAAAACATGGTAGTCACCAGCAGATCTGTGGGCAAACTCGTGGTGGTATCACATTGTAAATGGCATCAGGACAGCCCTTGCTCTGGCCTCCTCTGCGGTGTTTGCCACTTGCCTGTAGTACCTGAAGTAATAAAACAAGTACAGCAACCAGAATTCACCTTGTTCCCAGTCAGCAGGCCTCTCTGGAGGCTTGTTTGTTACCACACTCAGCATTACTCCCAGGAAATTCCAGGGGAAAAACTGAGATGAGGCTTGGCTCCAGCTGCCTTGGTACCTGTAGGAGGAAAATGCAGGGTCCATGTGGGGGTGCAGCTCTGCTTTAAGGCTGCTTTTCCCCTTAATTGTAATGGAACTCAGCCCCTGATCAGCCTGGACTAAGAGCTGCACTGGATGTTTGGGGTGAGGTGGCTCCTCTACTTGGCACAAGCCAAGACTTGAGTGGAGGAGTCCCAGTCCCTGCTCACGGCTGTGGCAGTCCATGAGCACTGGCAGCCATTCAAGTGATCTCATGCCTGTTGATGTTGGCGTCCCACAGCTGCTGACACCTGACATCATGCGGCACGTTGTACATGGTCTCTGGTGTCATGTTGCTGTGGTACTGCTGGCTCAGGACCCCTCCCTGGTGGAGTGCCTGTGGGAGGGGAGGTCCCCTGTGCCCAGCACGGTTGAACACTGCCCTTTAGGTCCCTGAAGCACCTCACACTCATGGGGAAGAAGGGGCTCTTAAGGGTGTGAGAGAAGCTAGGGCCACCAGTGCTCCTTAGTGACCACCACCACCTGGATCACCCCAGTCTGGCCCCATTTAAAGCTCTTCTCTTCTGGTTCCGCTGCCAAAGCCACACTAAGAGTAAGCTCCTAAACCCCCTGAGTTCATCTTTCTTCCATCTGGAAGAAGAAGCAGGCTCAATAACCCTCTCCAGCAGCAGGACAGCAAAGGTGTTGGTGAAATAACTTTATTTAGTGTGATACACGGCTGTGGTCGGACAGTCCATACTCAGAGTAATAGTCACACTTACTCGGCTAACAGCTAGAGACAGCAGGGCCAGACAGACACTCAATATTATACACATCCATAGAGAAGACAGTGGGAAGTGAACTATTTTCTTTCACTAGTTACCCCCCCATTACCTAGGGCCTCCCCCTCCCTCCCCCCAGGTCCGTGACTCAGAACAAGACGACAGCAGAGCGGCGCAGGCCTGCCCGTGCACAGGGGAGGGCAGAGCCTGCTGTGGGGCAGACAGGGGCACAGCGACACACACCAGCGACTCCCACACCACAGGGCTATGTACAGGGCAGGGCGGACGAGTCCCCGCGGCGCCGGGACCCTGCGCGAGGGGGGACCGCATCCCAGCTTCCTCCTGCGGCTCACCCAGCGGGGAAGGGACGGGGAACGGCCTCTCAGTCACCGGGGACTACCAGCCAACGTGGGGACTACCGGCTCCAGGTCCCCCCTTCCCCTCCCTCCACGGCCTACAGGCTGTGTCATCCTGCTAGAGGTGTCACTAGCCACCAAATGCCCTTGTCCCCACCCGTCACACTGCGGCCAGTCACTCTCCTGCCTGCTGGCACCCCCTTGTCAGCATGACGTAGGCTGGGTGATGAAAAAAAGAATGGTGAATGGCTTGGAGCCATCCAACTGTTTTCTCCTCACTGTGAGCAAACCTACAGACTTCTGGTTAGGGCAGAGAGATGAAAAGCCCCGAGTGAAAGACTCTGAAAAGCTCCAATAACCTAATTAGAAACCAGGGGCAGGAGGAAGAGGATGGATTTCCCAACCTCCAAAGTGGAGAAGAGACACCAAAATTCACTTCAGCAGCACAGAATCCTCTAGCCAGGTGTGATGAATCCCGCTGCTGCTGAGCTCAGCTTTGGCAATGCTGCATCTTAAAACTACCCCAGAAGTGAAGTGGCTACTAGCCCCTTCCCTCAGAAGTCATCTGCAAAGGCAGAAGCAGCTACGTACAATGTCATCAAGCAGCACCCTAGGTATGAAAGAACAGCTGTCAGTGGCCTTCCACATCTGCTGTAGCTCTCCTGCTCCTGACTGATGTGATGAACAGGAGAACAGAGACTAGAAAAGGAGCCTGAGCAGCTCCTGTGACCCCCAGGGCAGGTATTACCCCTGCAGCAATGGATTTCAAGTTACTGTTTGCTTATGCCATTGACAGACAGGACCCAGGTCTCTGCAAAACACCCTGAGGTTCTCTCCCCACCCAGCCTCACGCTGCAAAACCTCTGCACCCTCCTCCTTCCCCACATCTCACAGTCAACACTTGGTGAGCTCCAGTGTCCTCTGGACAGGAAGATACTCCAGCCAAGGAGTGCAGCCTGTGGTGTGTCTCTGCCACACAGATGGGAACAAGAAGGCCAAAGCTATCCCGGTCTGGGGGTTTCTGGCACTGCGTATAACACCAGGGGCAAAACTCAGAAGTCCTGAGCAAGAGTTGGCCACAGAAAGGAGAAACCAAGGAGCTAATATTATGTGTGCCCTGCCAGAAGCAAAAGCCTAGAACCAGAGAACCTGTATTGTCCAAAAAGGCAAGGCCAAGTCAAACTGACTGGTTTAAGAGGAGCAGCCTTTCAACAGAGGAAGTGGGGATGCAGGACAAAGACAGGGCTGGAGTGGACAGGGAGCTAGTTAAGATGCAAGGCAGTAAGGAAGGTGGAAAGCCCACCCTCCAAGCTTTTATTTTTGTCTTCCCTAACTTGGTGGCTTTTCCATTGCATTCACAAGATACATCTGAGGCTCAACGTGGGGAAGAGGAGGAGGAGAGGAGAGGAAGAGAGAGAAGAGTGTAAAGGGCACCACGGTGCCAAAGTGCAACAACATAAAAAAATAAACTGAAAGACAGGACACTCATTCTGCACTCGGGGCTCATACCATGCAGTAAGAGGGGCGGCCGGGGCTGCTCCCCACCAGTAAACAGGGAGTTCACTTGCTTAGTAGACTGGTTTCAGCCCACAGAGCAGGGTTGCCTAGCCAATGAGCAGTGATGTTCTTCAGTGAGGGCGGCCGGCCGGGGAAGGCGCTGCTAGGGAAGGCGCCCGTTAGCAGGAGCACCCGCTCTCCGTGACTGGCTGCTCAGGAGGCTTCTCTAGTTTGATGTCAATCACTGCAACAGACAGGTTAAGGAAAGCACAAAAATCCCACAGTCCCAGCAGGGTGGGGGCTGGAAGGCACTTCTGGGGGATCATCTAGTTTAGCACCCGCTGCTAAAAGCAGGGTCACCCACAGCAGGTCGCCCAAGATCACAATGTCCAGATGGGTTTGGGATCTCTCCAGAGAAGGAGACTTCACAACCTCTCTGGGCAGCCTGCTCCTGGGTTCCAGCACCCTCACAGGAAAGAGGTTTTATCTTATCTCTAGATAGAACCTCTTGGGTTCCAGTTGTCTTGTCCTGTTGCTGGGCACCACTGAAAAGAGTCTGACCACACCCTCTTGCTCCCCACCCTTTAGCTATTTATCAGCACTAAGCAGATCCCCTCTCAGGCTGCTCTTCTCCAGGCTAAACAGCCCCAGGGCTCTCAGCCTTTCCTCCTCACACAGAAGCTCCAGTCCCCTCAGCGTCTTTGTAGCCTCCACTGGACTCTGTCCAGTAGTTCCACATCTCCCTTGAACTGGGGTGCCCAGAACTGGACCCACTATTCCAAATGTGGCTTCACTCAGCTCAAGGGAAAACAGGAAAACAAAGAAGGAAAGAACAGAGAAAGGGGTCAGTAGTTGAAAAGGTTGTTGGCTGTCCCTCCTCGGTGTTTTAGCAGAGCAGAGCACATCCTGCCTGAACAGGATTAATCACAAAACCAGTGGACTCAGTACAACAAAATCATTTAGGAGACAGAAGCCAGCTGGACAGGTCTGCACACCAGACAGCCCTGTGCAAAGAGGGATTTTAAATCCATGGAAATTTTACCCTCAGCTGAAGTGGCGAAAGCAGAACTCGCACTTGCTGTTACAAAGCAGTTGTGTGCATTTATATACAGACCACAAGCAGGGCCCTCAATTTACCCCAGAGGTAGAACCATAGAAAGGTTTGGGTTGGAAGGGACCTCTAAAGGTCATCCAGCCTAACCCACTCCATCTGCAGTCAGCAGGGGCATCCTCCACTAGATCAGGCTGCCCACAGCCCTCCCGAGCCTCAGCTTGAATATCTCCAGGGATGGGGCCCAGCCACCTCCCTGGGCAACCTGTTCAGGTGTTCCTCCACCCATGGTAAAGAACCAGGCACCACTCTACACCCAGCAAGGCCCCACAATGTCAGTAAGCCCAGCCACATTCCAACAGGACAGGAGGAGCTACTGCCAGGAAAGCAAGGATACTGTCTTCTTTGCTCTTCTCTGGTGTGCTGTCCATCCCAGGCAAGGCAGCAGCCACACGACGGAAAAGCTGAAAAGAGCAAGGAGAAAGCTGAAGGCTTGGCAGGAAAACAACCAAAAGCTGATAAAAAATAATCTTTGTTTACAGCAGATTGCAGCATCTGAACTGTACAAACTCATCATGGGGGTACTTCAGCAAGCAAAGCAATGACCAACAAATGCCACCAGAATGATACCTAAGAAACTGAACAGGTTTTATTACATTCATTCGATGCCTACAAAACTCATTTATTTTACCTGTTTCTGCTTAAACTGAGCACAAAATTACTAACAGTTCCTCAAGGACAATCCCCTCCTGCACTCCATTACCACCAAGTGGTGATCCACCACTTCCAGCCTCAACTGCTTTTGCATGCAGCAATGTTACAGTGCACAATTCAGGACTTACAGAATCAGAATTGTCAGGGTTGGAAGGACCTCAAGGATCAGCCAGTTCCAACCTCCCTGCCATGGGCAGGGACACCTCACACTAGAGCAGGTTGCCCAGAGCCACATCCAACCTGGCCTTAAAAACCTCCAGGGATGAGGCTTCCACCATCTCCCTGGGCAACCTGTGCCAGTGTCTCACCACCCTCATGGGGAGGAACTTTGTCCTGACATCTAATCTAAATCTCCTCTCCTGTAGCTTGGATCCATTCTCCCTATCCTATCACTACCCAACACCCTAAAAAGGGACATTTCACAGGTTGGCACTGAACAATGTAAGTAAACATCTGATGGCACATGAACCCCAAACAAGAGATGTGGCTCTCCTGCCAGTAGAATGGAACATGGATTTACCTGTTTCACGTTGTAGCCAGTCTTTGCACTGGTCTCAATAAACATCACGTTCAGCTCTTTGGCTCTCTGCTCACCTTCTTCTGTAGTGATTTGCCTGGACAAAGATGCAAACAAAAACAGAAGAGAGAAAGAAAGATCAGACAGGAAGAGTTAGAGGTGTCTGTGAGTGAGAGGCTCTTCATCATCCCTTCTGAGTGTCCACAATGAGACCTCCCTCAGGACCTCTCAGTCTTTAAGACCCCCAGGTCCCCCATCCAAGAATGCAACCACCTCAGGTGGAATGCTTGGATTTAGGACTATTAGTAGCAGATTACTAGCACAGGAGCAAAGTTTGCACAGCACTTTGAGCATCATCTACAGCATCCTCAAGGGAAGGAAGAAGAATCCTGGCTGAAAAACCAATACAAAAAGCAAAACTTTCCCAAAAGTCCACAGCAGGGAACTCTGAGGTTACAGATTCAGAGAGGTTCCAGCAGCAAGTGCAGCACAACAACCAATTGTCAGGCTGCTGCTGGCAAGCAAATCTATCCCTGATCAATACCCTGTACCTAACTGTTTCACATTATACCCTGCTTTAGCACTGGTTTTTATACATCATACTCAGTTCTCAGGCGTTTCTTTCACCCTCCTCTCTAGAAACCTGTCTACAGCAACAAGAACAAATCACAGGAAAAGAAAAACCATACAAAAGGAGAGAGTCCAAAATTGATAAAAAGAAAGCTGCAGGAACTGAACTGACATGAACAGGAAAAAAAACTTCACAGACTGCACCAGCTCCAAATGGAGCTATTTTTAGTTCAGCTTTCTGGCCTCAGAACTTAACTTGCATCATCATTTGGTTTTTAGGGTAGGATGAACAGCTTCCAAAAGCTGCATTCTCTTCTGAAAGCTGTGCCCAAGTTCAGGCTGATGCTGTGGCTTTGTCCAACCTGAAAAGCCTCAGTGTTTCACACAAATCTAACTTCCTTTTGAAGACAGGCAAGGGAGCTTCTTTTACTGAAAGCTGGATATTGACCATAAATCCAGATTCTAGCCTGGACCAGCACTACTGTCACATTAACCTTTAAGATATGAATTCCCATTCCATGAACTTCAACTGCAGCTGTTCCAATCAGATTTGTGGTAGTTTTAATCCTTATGGCAGTGCTTGGCCAACTGTCCTGCACGCACACTCCACTTATGTACTATCAGGAAATAATCCAAGGCTAAAATGATCCCACTGGGGTTTCCAATTCCACCTGAAATTGGATTTTCATCTAAATTAGAATGGCTCAAATCTAAATGCCAGGTTATGCAGTCAGGGAGCTGCAGTTATTTCTAGCTCCCCAGAGGACACAAGAGGTAGTAAGCAGTCAACATCCAGAGCCGGCACATCATGGGTTTTGCTCTGTTGCTTTTGCATGGCTGATTTCAGACTCCAGACTGATCTCATGGTCCTGCCACCTGGCATTCTTAACCCAAATCACCTACCCACATTTTTATTGTGTTTCTGAAGCCCTGAGCACCAAGTTTTGCCAATATTTCCACATTTAGAATGGCCTCCTACTGGAAGTGGGAGAAGCCCACATAGTTGTCAAGGCTAAAAGTGGTCTGCGTGGGGGACACAGAACATGTCTCTGTAAGAGCCATCAGTACAAAACCCACAGAGCAGCCTGACTTCATCTTTTCCCCCAATGACTCAAACCACTTGCTGTTATTAGAGTTCTCTCTCCTATTCTTGCTGGGCACAGCAAACTAACAACTAACAGCATGGCTTGTCCAGGACACAGGGTAAAGAGGATCTCCTGAGAGGAGTTTGTGCAGCCAGGGGTGCTGGGTATTGCCTCACACCAGCATCTGGACAACACCAAAACCACAGGGAGACAAAAACCCCAAACACATCACAGCAAGCTCTGAAGTGATATGGACACTGCAGGAGTGAGGAAAGCAAGGTTAAGAATTCAAAATGTGACAGCATCCAGCAACGAAACATCAGATCCCTATTAGCTCTATCATGCCAAGAAACACACTAAACAGATACTAGTGCAAGATGTTTCTGAGGAAACATTAATGTTCCACCTGAAAGGCTTTTCATGCTGCTAGTTTTTTTTGATCAGATGTATCTTCTGAACAGCCGGAGGAGAAGGGTTTGGTTTCGTAAAGCCTGATTTTGCCATGCGATCCCAGTGTTTCCCAGCTCCACCCTTCTGAGTTCCTTTCTTTTAAATCAGATACAAATTCCTCAGCATTGCAGTATTTCCTATCTCCTACGACATACAAAGCACCCATTTTAGAACACCTGCTGTATGTGAGGGTGTTTCAGTTTAAAGGACTGTAAGGAACTGCCTGCTTTACTTCATCTTCCCTTTGCCAACTACTGCAAACACAAACCGTTAAAACAACCCCCCTTCTGTGCCTGATGTCTTCCTAAAGCAGGAGAATCTCTCAATTACAGAATGGCCTAGGTTGGAAGGGACCTTGGAGATCATCTGCTCCACCTCCCCACCAAGGGCAGGGATGCCTCTCAACCACACTCAGCTGCTCAAGGCCTTCAACACCCCCAGGGAGGAGGCATCCACAGCCTCCCTGGGCAGCCTGTTCCAGAATCTCACCACTCAGACTGAAGAACTTCTTCCGAAGCTCCAGTCTAAACCGACTCTTCCTCAGCTTCAAACCATTCCCTTGTCCTGTCTCTAGACACCCTTAGGAAAAGTCCTGCTCCAACCTTCCTACAGGATCCCTTCAGGTATTGTAAGGCAGCTCTGAGGTCCCCCCAGAGTCTTGTCATCCCCAGACTGAACAACCCCAGCTCCCTCAGCCTATCCTCATAGCAGAGGTGTTCCAGGCCTTAGATCATCTTTGTGGCCCTCCTCTGGACTTGCTCCTATAGTTCTGTGTTCTTCTGTGTGATGAAAACATTCAACAAAACAAGAAGTAATGGTTTCAAACCAAAAGAAGGAAATTGAGACTAGATAGAAGGATTTATCTCTTTCTTTTCACTGAGTGTGGTGAGATGCTAGCCCCGGCTGCCCAGGGAGGTGGTAGGTGCTCCATCCCTGGAACTATTCCAGGCCAGGCAGTACAGAACAGGTTCTGAGCAACCTGTTCCAGTTGAAGATGTCCCTGCTGACTGCATGGGGGTTGGACCAGATGACCTTTAAAGGTCGCTTCCCGCCCAAACCATTCTGTGATTTGATGACATAAAGTTATGCTCAGAGGGAAACGTTTTAGATTCTGGTAACAAGAAGATATTTTACTATGGACTTAAGAGCTGCACAAGCAGAAAGAGATTTGAACAGGATTAATGAAAAAAGACAGACTTATTTGCTTTTGCAAGGCAGCTTTGTGGCTTTATCTCATCATGAAAAGAAAACTCAAACAAAACAGACTGTTGCAAAACATGATATGGAGATACTTCACAATCTCTATGCTCAAGTATCTCTACTGATGGGATTTTTTAAAGTGGATTTGTTTTAACCAAAACTAGACTCTCAGAAACCTTTTGGTTAGAATAGAATAGAATTAGAATTAGAATTAGAATTAGAATTAGAATTAGAATTAGAATTAGAATTAGAATTAACCAGGTTGGAAAAGACCTTTGAGATCATCAAGTCCGACCTATCACCCAACACCATCTGATCAACTAAACCATGGCACCAAGTGCCTCATCCAGTCTCTTCCTAAACACCTCCAGTGATGACGACTCCACCACCTCCCTGGGCAGCACATTGCAATGGCAAATCTCTCTTTCTACGAAGAGCTTCTTCCTAACATCCAGCCTAAACCTCCCCTGATGCAGCTTGAGACTGTGTCCTCTTGTTCTGGTGCTGGGTGCCTGGGAGAAGAGACCAACCCCCACCTGGCTACAACCTCCCTTCATGTAGTTGTAGACAGCAACAAGGTCTCCCCTGAGCCTCAGAGTCCATTAAGATCATCAAGTCCAACTGTTAACCCAGCACTACCAGGTCACCACTAAACCATGTGCCTCAGCACCACATAGAATCATAGAATTATTAGGGTTGGAAGGGACCTCAAGGATCATCTAGTTCCAACCCCTGCCATGGGCAGGGACCCCTCACAGTAGATCAGGCTGCCCAGAGCCACATCCAGCCTGGACAGCAAAAGGGAATAATTCTGCATATGCTGAAACCACAAATCTCAGTTTCATGAGCATCTATTCATGCTTTGTTTAAAAATCAACAACTGTTCTGAAGCCTAGTTGGCCAGTTCCTTGCTTCTGCTGGTCAGGGCAGTGCTGGTGGCAGCTCCCCTGCCTTACCTCTTGTCCGCCAGGTCGGTTTTGTTCCCCACCAACATGATGATGACGTCGCTTCCTCGCTCTGTCCGCACATCATCAATCCACTTGGAGGTTTGCTGGAAAGAATTCAAGTCTGCAGGGAACAATCACATGGGATTGGTGAGGAAAAAACTTTGTTTCAGAGAGGGACAACGCTATGCCTGAGCTTGGGCGCTTCTCCACACCTCCCCACACCACATAGAAACAAACCATAAACTGTTCTCCGCTCAGACAGAAAAACAGAGCAGGGGGGAAAGAAGTTTCTCATGTTAATCATCTTCTTGCAGAACTTCTGGTGGTCACCTCTTAGTTCCGCTTACATGCAGTACTTCAAAGAATGAGACAGCAAAGCATCACTCACTTGTAATGTCATAGACTACCACGGCGATGGTGGAGTCCCGGATGTAGCTGGGAATGAGACTGCGGAACCGCTCCTGGCCTGCTGTGTCCCAGAGCTGCAGCCGAACCTGCTGGTACCAGGCCAGGGAGAGCACAGAGAGAGACAGCAAGGGAGAAGAGAGAGGGGGAAACTGTCCTTTAGAGAAAGGCCATGTCTAGAGTCATCTGTATGCAGCTCACTCTTGAGAAGCTGAGGTTGACCTTGTAACCTTGCCCCAAATATCCAACACCACAGAAAGGGCTTTTCTGGCTCTGTTTGCAGGTAATGGGCTTCAATTACCTCCTCTGCTTGCCTACAGATTCTGCTGTTCCCCAAGAGCTCCAGGTTATGGCTGCTGCCTCACTGCTGACAGTGGCAGCTAACACTGTCAAGCTGGTCTTACTGGTCTGCCCAGGACTGCTTATGGGACCTCCATAGAACTACTGACCTACAGCATCACAGATCAAAAGGTTTGGGGCAATTCCCACATGAGATACATGCAAATTCCTTCAGCCCGGACACCAGGCAGTAAAACAGCATCCATTCTCCAGCACCAGGTATCCAGAAGATGGCAATGGGGATTTTCATGGAAGATTAAAGCAATCAATAATTTCAGTTCCAGCAGATATAAAAGCAAATTACACACTGCAGGCTTCATGATTCAAAGAGCATTGGGTTCTCCCTCTTGGGTAAGTGTATGAAATAAGCACAAATGGTAGGAGAGGTGCAGTTTGCTCTCCAGAACTATGCCCAAACAAACTATTATCTGACAGCTCTAAGGTCTGGGACCTGCCTGTTTGAAACAGAGATGGTCAAAACACGCCCAAGTACCACAGTGAATGCTAACTAAATGCTTTTCCCAAGCAGGAGCCACATCATTTTCTTCCAAGTCATTACCCCACACAGCCAGCTGCCAGGAAACAAGATTGCTGGTGGCGTTCTCAACAGGCACAAGAGTTTCACAAGAGGGCAGCTACAGGTTCCCAGCTTTATTATGGGAATTGGTTAGATGTGCTGCCTTGTTCAGCAGTGAGGAAGAGCAGCTGGTTATGCCCACAACAGTGGTTAATAAGGCAGCTTGCAGGAGGCTAGCTGTCACGGAGAAAAGAGTTTCAGAAGGAGAAGAGTTTCAGAATTGCTTGTTTAGAAGAGGGAAAAAAAGCTGGACAGAGTACATGGCTGCAAAGTGTCTTGCTACAACATCATATATACATCAGGGTGTGTCAGCTTGATGCTCTGGGGTTTATGCAAGATTAGGGCTTACAGTTAAAGCAATTAGCTCATGCTTCATTTCAGAGGTAGCCTTCACTACAGCAGCAGAAGTCAGGGCTCTTCATTACCCCAGGAATCTGAGGGTGACAAACTCCCAGCCCCTGGACAATACTGCACCAATGCTGGAAGATCAGATTGATGATGGCAGCTTCTGAACTCCACACAGACTCCAAGACATTGCTGCTACACCAGACCTGTTGACCCTGGAAGTTTACTGAGGTGATGATTTAAACACTCCAGCCTCTAGACTTACAAAAAGGCAGTCAAAGAAAGCACCACAGCACTGGGGAAGAAGGACTGAGTCCTGTGATCTTATAGTGAAGGATACTACTGTTGGGGGAAAGCCTTCAGCTGGTACGCAGGCACCATGTGCAGTATTTCAGTGGCTTCTCACTTTTAAGTCAAAGTGTCTGCACCCATTTTGGAGAGGAAGATAAAATATCAGTAATCCACTCAAACACAACAGGGTGCTGATGACCCTTCTGGTCTGGAAAGAGGAAGGTCCTCAACCATGAATTTTACCCAGCCTTTTACAAACAAGGGAATTTGCACAGGAAGAGGCCTGAGCTGCAGTAGGGACTCATCACAGATCTCTCCACTTGCATTTCAAGGTGCCCAGCAGATTAACAACAAGCAATTTCTCCTGTCCTTCTCAGTTCCCCACAGACTAGGTAACAGTTTTGCTCTATTAGTTAAGAGTATCTTGGCTGGTACTTAAGCATATCCTTTGGGACTGTCCCTATTTTATGCCACTATCACAAGCATTAACTTACAGAAGGCCATTTGACTTTTCCAAATGCAGCTGCCACTAAAGACAATGCAAATAAATAGCTTTTCAGAGTGGTAAAGGGAAACCAGTGCTCACCATCATCATGCCCTCAGAGCACGTTCCTGCAGTAACACAAGAAAACTAAAAGGCACTCAGAGCAGAGCAATAACATGGCACTACCTGAAAAGATCAGACTGTTACCAAGGCATGGTGAGATCAGCTATCACCAAACTAATTTTGACATGTCTGGAAGCTGATGAGAGCAACCTAGACTGGCAAGATTCTTCTACCTGCCTGGATAAACAGCATCATGTAGCTGTCACAACAGTGGGGAGAAGCGCTGCCAAACTGCAGCCTGACATGCTGGGAATGAATACATGTAAGGGAGGCAGTGTAAATCATCACATGCACACTTCATCACACCTCATCCCCAAAGAGATTGCTTCAGCTTCACATCAATTTGCCCCAAACCACAAATCCTCCCAGAGTTAACTACTTAAGCTACAGGACTGGGAGAAAGATCACGGAATTATTTGCCCTCAATATGTAAGACAAATTGTAATAGAAGTCTATTAAACACTGCAGTTACAGGCAGCAAAACAGATCTCCCTGGTCCTTAAAGCCTCACTATAGTCTTGAATTTGTGACAGAATACAGGTGGCCCAGAAGTTTTGCACCTGAGCTATATGCTTCACTTAGACTTTGCCTGCCTGCTGTTGGCTCACTGGGGTAAATCCTCCCTAGGCATTTTTGCTGATAGTGCAGCTTAAGTGAAAAAGTCAGACCAAGTGGAATCCACAGCAAGGAGCTACAATGAAATAATTGTGTTCATGTCTTTAGAGCTTATACTAAAACAATCATGCTAAGGGTTATACTTTCCCTCTAAGCTGGTTTGTTCCTCAGAAATGATGGTAATTCCACCTCATCTCTTTCAAAAGCTCTCTTGTTACTAGTATCAGTCACCAGCTCTCATCTCCATTGAGACAAGAGTCTTGGATCCTCCTAAGTGGCTACAAAGCTTAGATTTGAATGGATGTTGTACTGTTTTTTACCTGCTCTGACAGCGTTCCTTTGCTTTGCCATCTGAAGTTGGTACTTTTATTACCTCCCTAGTTATCCAGAAAGGAAGAAGAAAAGAAAATTCTGAGCTTTAAAATCAACACCAAAACCAGAAAAAGCTTTCCAAAGGCTCCCAATCACCCTTCATGCCACTCAGCACAAACACAAGAGAAGTCACAATCCCTACTCACCTACCTGCTAGTCCTCTATGCATCACTTCCATCCTTTGAGCTTGCAGCAGATCAGAATTTTCCACTTCCCCAGTTCTGAATTATGGGATGGAGTTTCCACTAATTATGGGAATGGTACTGAGCTATGTCTCCTCAGCCCATGAAACACCTACAGCCCTGGGGCCAACGTTCTATCTTAGCTCCTTTTAGATACTGCCACCACTTCCAACACACAAAGGGTACATGTTAAAAGCAAGGTCCCTGCAGACACTGGGGCTCAATACCTACTTGTAATGTCAAAGACAATGACAGCCACAGCAGAGTCACGGATGTAGCTGGGAATGAGGCTGCGGAACCTCTCCTGGCCGGCTGTGTCCCACAGCTGCAGCCTGATCTGGGAAATGGAAAAGTGTAGGGGAAGAGGGAAGGGGGAAAGAGCAGGGAAATGGAAAACAAAAACCAAAACTCAAGTGAAATAGAAATTAAAACAAACAAACAAAAGAAACCACAAACCAAAACAAAAACTGCAAGGCAAACAATGCAACAGAAGGAAAGTTAAAATGGAACAGAAACGTGAAAAGAGCCAAGGACACTTCACATTCTCACAGCAACCTCAGCCTGGCGTGCCTGAGAAACTTCCCTCCCTCCACAGACCCATTAGGAACTCACACATACCAACATGTTCTTCCATTTAATCACATAAACCCAAGATATCTCTAAAAATACTTCCTCACACCATCTGCTAAGGAGGGAAATGAGCATACCTACCTCGGTGCGCCCTGCTGTGCAGGCACTCTATGCGCCACACAAGCAGGCTGCAGCCCACAGCTGGGCCCTCTACCAACAAACCCTCTAGAAAGCCAGATGTGGTGAAACATGGTAGTGGGGTACAAGCCAGAGCAGCAAACACCCCCTAGACTGGCTTATCTTGTGCTCAAAACCACCAAGCCTGGGATGGTCTTGAGACGCAGAAAAGGGAACACGCCCCAGTCTTTCAGCAGGCTGTAGCTGTGACACGGAGCTGGCAGCCTGACAGTGGGCAGGGTAAGGCTTCTCATGGCCCCAGTTCACTTAATGCCACAGGTCCTAATGCACTACAAACAGCACACTTAACAGTTGTTCTCTGTGGGAGGCTACTGAGTGGTTTTGAAGAACCAAACCCCACCTATACTTGCCCCTTCCAAGCCACATTCAGAGCTGAACGATCCATCCCAGGTACAATTTCAGGATATATTATCTGGACATATTAAGGACACAGCAGATACACCACAGCATCGCTGCAGTCAGAGGCTCAGCATTCCTCATTTCAAGCCCAGCAGCCAAAGCATATTGCAAAATACAGCACCAGCCTTATCTGAGAAATTATCTCAAAGTCTGAATATTCCTGTCTTGTGTGCTTGCACTTCTCCCTCCTCTTATCTGCACTCAACACTGCTCTGTTATTTAAACAGGCTTTACAGGCTCTGTGTGCCACCTACACAATCAGGAACGTTAACAGCCTATCTGACACCACAAAGAAAAGGGCATTTCTGGATGGTGGGCAGGCAGATGAATGACATCCTGACCTACACAGCCACAAGAAATCAAGACTAGACTCCTGAAAACAGCCCACAGGCACTCCAATTCACCTCCACACCTTTTTCTTCTTCACAGAATCCCAGCATGGTGGGGATTGGAAGAGCCCCCTGCCAAAGCAGGATCACCCACAGCAAGCCGCCCAGGATCACAATGTCCAGGCAGGTTTGGAATCTGTCCCGAGAAGCAGACTCCACAACCTCTCTGAGCCACCTTCTCCAGGGCTCCTGCACCCTCACAAGAAAAGTTTTCCCTCGTGTTCAGACGGAAACTCTTAGGTTCCAGTTTGTGCCCACTGCCCCTTGTCCTGTGGCTGGGCACCACTGAAGAGTCTGGCCCTATTCTCTTGACTCCCACCCTTTAGCTATTGATCAGCACTGAGGAGGTCCCCTCTCAGTCTGCTCTCCTCCAGGCTAAACAGCCCCAGGTCTCTCAACCTTTCCATATTAGAGAGACATTCCAGTACCCTCAGCATCTTTGTAGCCTCCATTGGACCATCTTTCTGCCACTGCCAGTACCACTGAAGAATGGTAGCCAGATAGTTTCCCCCAAACAAAGATTAAGCAAGGTCCTTTCTAACAGTAAACCTTGCCAAGATGGTAAAGAAGCCCTCAGCAAACTCAGCACATACTGGGCTGAGACTTCTTCAAAAGCAACAGACAGAAGCAGCACAAGGGGCTTCCACTGCCCCCTTCCTCCCCCACACCAGTTTCATACTTCTCAACCAGCAGTAAGACCAGCAAAAAGGCAAGAAATAGCAAAGCATGAACTAATGGAAAGACAAATATTGGAAGACAGGAGAGGAATGAGAGGGATCTTTTTATGCAGAAAGGAATCTCATGCCAGCTAACTCCAAAATAGCTTTATTATTTATTAACACCATGTCAGAACTGTGTCACAAAAGAAGCCTTTCTGTGAGGAGGAGCTATGTCACCACTGGTAATCGTGACTGACCTCAAGACTTGGATCTGCCTGAGGTCTGCCTGCTCAGACCCATTTCCACTGCTCCAAATTCCGGGAGCAAACTACACCCAAGCTACGTATCACAGAGCCCGTTCCCTGGGATATGGATGGTAGCTTCACAAAACATCCTGCCTTCATAAACAGGAGAGTGGGTCAGGGATTTGATTGGAGACAGGCCTGGAAGGCTGCTGGGGGTTTCAGCAGCCCTTGGAGGGACAGGCAGGCCCAGCAGCTGCCACGCTCTCACGCAGCCGCCTCACTCACCGTGCGATCCTCCAGATACATTGTTTTTGACAGGAAATCAATCCCAATGGTGGCCTGCAAAGAAGGAAAATGTCGGTAAGTGCCGCCTGCCTTCCAGCCTCTGCAAATCAGAGCTGCCCATGCAAGCCCTCAGAAACCTTCACTAACTTAGCATAACACTGCTGAAGTCATTTGCCTTCAATAGAGTGGATACAAACACAGCAATCTGGTTATCTGCAGCATCTTCACTTCATGGCAACACCTCACCACACAGAGAATCTCCAAGCCTCGATTTTAGCTTCAGACATTCACGTATCTTAACACTTATCACATCTGAACTGGCAGCTCCTTCTGGTCTACCACCACTCGGTCTGGCACGAGTTATCCTGTCAGAAAGAACTCGACTGCAGAGCAAAGCACATGGATAAATTTTGGGTGGCTGAGCTGAAAGCTAAAGGGCTGTGTTTATTCAGGGCTTTGCACTGCAGAACGTGCTTCCTTCACAATGACATCCAGAAGCTCCATTTCCCAGGCAGCTCTTTCTGTGAGCCTCCTTCCACTCACATTCCCATTGCTGTACAGCAATTCTGGCACAAAGACATTTAATTTACTACAGCAGATGTGCTCCCAGGCATTTAAATCAGGC
This sequence comes from Picus viridis, assembly GCA_033816785.1. NCBI lineage: Eukaryota > Metazoa > Chordata > Aves > Piciformes > Picidae > Picus > Picus viridis. The sequence continues at coordinate 21,029,881 of CM066580.1, read as the reverse complement.
AGACGTCCTAGCCCATCATAACCCCAGGAAACAGGTTACTGGTGGAGCAGCTTTCAGTATTTTAGGAAAGATTATCTCCAGTCTTAAACAGAGGCAGCATAACCTGTTCTGGAAGGTCTCCATCAGAATGTGAACCAGAAGAGCTCGTGGCAAATAGTGACTATTCATTTCTGGGATTCCTATTTTCTGCAGCTGGCACAGTTTATGACAACTGCAATGAGCAGATAAATCTGGGAGAGCACCTCACCAAAGTTAGGAAATGAAACACTGAAAGAACAAAGGCAGGGAGGGAGGGAGGCAGGGAGGGAGGGAGGCAGGGAGGGAGGGAGGCAGGGAGGCAGGGAGGGAGGGAGGGAGGGAGGGAGGGAGGCAGGCAGGCAGGGAGGGAGGCAGGCAGGGAGGAGGCAGGCAGGGAGGGAGGCAGGCAGGGAGGGAGGCAGGCAGGGAGGGAGGCAGGGAGGGAGGCAGGCAGGGAGGGAGGCAGGCAGGGAGGGCAGGCAGGGAGGGAGGCAGGCAGGGAGGAGGCAGGCATGAATTCATAAACTGGCAGAAGTCTGTTCATCTCAATAGGTCAAAAATTCAACATGATGAAAACTTGGTCCTCAAATTAGGAACACTGTGATGTATGTGACAAGAAAACAATCTGCTCTGCCTTTGCCAACTTAAAATGACCCCAGTCTACACCAGTAGCTTCTTCTAACCAGAATGACAAGACAATTCTCCAGTCTCATTTGATTTAAAGGTATTTGGTGTCCTCTGAAATACCACTAAGTGCTTTTGATCCAGCTGACTCTTCCTGAAATCATCCAGGTCTCTTGCACACCTTCATGTCTACTCTGCTCCTGCCCTGCTCAGACTTCCTGGATTTTTCAATATATACATATCAACATCAATAGCCTTGTATAATTACTATTTTTTTTAACTGAAAAAAAAAAAAAAAGGAGAGAATTTATCCTGCAGATGTAGCTATACACTGCAGACTCACCTATTTGTACCTGAATTAAACACTAGAGAGCAAAAACCACCATGTGTGTTCACATCTTATCCATTCTCTGCTCTCTCTCTTTCCATATCCATCAGCAGGTGCCCTGAGCACCACCTCCTCCATTAACCAACTTCATACAGCACTGTGTCTCCCTGCTTTCCTCAAAGCTTCTCACACATCCAGGCAGGATCTACACCTTGCTGCTTTACTCCACACTGTTTCCTGACATCATGCTAGATGCCTGACCTTGACCACAAATCCTCATCTCTACTTCAAGGCATGTTACAACCTTACAAATAATATTTACCTGGTGTCTCATGGAGAAATGTGCTTGGCCCTCAGAGCTCTCACAGGAATAAATATTAATAGCAGGGAATAGATTGACTCATATATATATATATATATGATAAAACAAGACTACCACATACCTGATAAGTATTGTCAAAACTGTCATACATAAATCTGGTGATCAGAGATGTCTTCCCAACTACAAAAGAAAAGAAAAATTACTTGCAAGCAGCAGTGGGGGGGCAAAAAAAAGGCACTGCTTTGGGAGTGGCAGGCTGGTAGAGCATCAGCACGGAACTGCCAATCTCAGGCTCTTCCCCAGCTACATTCTCCTGTGAAATCATCAGTGAAGAAATTCACTCATAAAAACAAGCCAGATCGACTTCAGTAGGTCAAAACCAAATCATGGCAAAAATGTGGTCCTCAAAGGAGGAAGGCTGTGATGCACGTGATAAAGAATTGGTCTTTTAAACAAAGCCAGGTTGCATGGGGATCCAACTGAAGACTGGGGCTTGGAACTAGATATCTTTAAGGTTCTTTCCAACTCGAACCATTCTGTGATTCTATGAAACAAGAAACCTGCTCCTTAATCATATTTTGCTACTTATGTAATCACCCAGTCTAGGTCTTCTAGACACAAGCATCAAAACAAGGCACAGTGATGTCCCAGACACTGTTTAGCTGCTTCTGGCTGAACAGAAAAGCGACATTCAAGACCAATTTATTGACAAGAAGATCATAGTCACAGAGCCAACTTCGGTGGCTTGCTTAAAAACTTCGCATTTAAGCCTCTAAATATTATGAAGAGGGAAAAAAAAAGAAAAAAAAAGAGTGCAGAATTGACAAGAAAAAACAACCAAAGATTCTCCCTCAGAAAGCTGAGTGAATATTCAAAAGTCCCAGACAGAAAGGCATAAATTGCCTAGAAAGACTGTGGAATTGTGAACACTGGAGAGGGTTAAAACCAAATGAGACAAATGTCTGCCATCAGGAACATCACTCCCACCTTGGTAAGGCAAGAGAATTCGGTAACTTCTGGAAATTCCTCCAAGATCTACGGTTCTGGGACCAAGGAGATAAGCAGCTAAGAGGGCAACACAGCAACTAATACCACCATTCCACGAAAAAGATCCAACTCATGCCCACATCATGAGAAAAGGGGTACGAAAGGAAGGCAACTTCCAGGTCCAACAAAAACACGCAGATGTGAGGAAGGCAGCTGCCAGCCTACACCAAGAGCATGGCTCTGCCGTTTATTTTCTCGCTCCGGTGCACAGCACAGGCTCCGTGCGGCCGCAGCCAGGGCCACAGGGCCGCCCGAGCAGCACCTCATTTCTCCAGCCACCAGCGAGCCCCGCGCCTCCCGACAGCGCACTGCGGGGACAAGGCCCGGCCCCGGCAGGCGAGCGGCCAGGCAGGGCCGCCGGGTGACAAGGGGGCCGGGGGCGCTCGCCAGGCCCGAGGCCTAAGGCCGGACCACGACGGGGCCGCCCCTCCGCGGCAGGCTCGTCACCGCCTTCCCTCTGGGCGGGGAGCGGCCCTTCACGGTTCCTCCGCCACCGCAACGCCCTCACGGGCCTCAGCGGATCCTCACCTCCCGCTCCGCTCCCCGGCAGCCTTTACCGCCTCCTTTTCCCCACCCTCCCCGCCCTTCAAGGCTCACAACGGCCCCGAGCGCGTCCCAACAGCTCCGAACGGCTCCTCGCCGCCCACCCCACAGCGCAAAGCCCATGACGGCCCCCGCCGCCGCCGCCGCCCCCCCACCTCCCAGCGGCGCCAGGCCCCGGAGGGCCCCCGGGCCTCCTCCTCCCGCCGCCGCCGCCGCGCTCACCGCTCTGCTCGCCCAGAAAGACGAGCTTGAACTTCCTCAGCGGGTTCCCGAACTCGCCGCCGCTGCCGGGCGCGGACATGGCGGCGCGGGGAGGCCGAGCCGGAGCCGTGACTGAGGAGAAGGAGAAACCACCGAGCGCACACCGGCACCGCCGCCGCCGCCGCCCCGCGCGTCACTTCCGCTGCCGTCACGCGCGCGTCACCTCCGCCACACCGAGGGGCGGGCGGCTGCCCCGGCAACCGCTGCCACCGGCCGGGGTCCAGCGCTGGGGGCCGCGCTGGTTGTTTCGCAGAGCCCCGCGGCGGGCTGGGGCCCCGGCTGCCCGGCTCGGGCTCTCCCGCGGCACGTGTGTCGTGTCCCTCCCCGCCCCCCTTCACGACACGGAGCCTGTCACCGGGCCACTGGGGCGGGTTTATTTATAACGGTGTCACAGAGTATTGCATAACGCAGGCGAACGACACAACAACGCTGCTGACGGCATGCGGCCAGGCTCCGGCGCACCCTCCCGCTCCCCTGGCTGCCACCCGTGGGCTCGGGGAGGGTGGGAGCTTCGTCCTGTGCCTGGGCGGCGGGAGAGGTGGCTTCTGCCATTGCAAACGGGGCTTGGGCTCAGTGTGAGGAGCCCGGGGAGGGGAGGGAGTACCTAAGGGGGTACATCGCACCGGGTGGAGGGGGCTGAGGTGTCCGCACCACGTGCGGTGCAGCGGGCAACACGCTACGGGCGTCTATGTCCCAAACTGGGGTCCGTGGAAGCAAGCAGCAGGTTAGCTTTACTCTTTCTCAGCTTCCTCCTTCTCATCTTCGTCGTCTTTCTCCCCCTTGAGTTTTTGGCGAGCGAATTCCTCGATGACGATGTCCTCCTCACTGGAAGGGAGAGCAGAGGGTGGCGGTGAGTCAGGGGAAGGCTGCGATGGGGAGGGAGCCGGCAGTCTGGCTGCCCGGTGTGCCCCACAGTGAAGAGGGCCAAAAGCACGCTGACAGCCAAATTTTGTTCCCACTGGGGTAGAGCGTGGTCCCTCACCCTGTCCCTTGTCACCCCACACACCACAGGGAACGGTCAGCTCGCTGCAAACCACAGCCTGACCCCAGCCCCTGAACATGGGACAGATTGCTGGCTCAGCTGCGAGCGTACATGACAGTGCTCTCAGGCAACTGCTTCAGCAGTTTTTGAGACAATATTTTTGCATTGTCAAGGGAAAAGAAAGGAAGGAAAAGAACTTAAAGTGGAGACAAAGAGATTAGTTACCTTCTTGTCAAGGCAAGTGGTGGAGGACATCAAGGGAGAGCCACAAAATGAAAAGAGGGGTAAGAAAATGGAAAAAAAAGAGTCAGCAAAACCCATGCCAAAAGCTTGTGAATGTGAAACAACTTGGCAAAAATCTACAGGGAGCAATGGTGAGGACAGGCCAAGAGATTTCCTCCTCTGGAAATTGAAATCTCCTAGCTGAGCTGAGAAATCAATAGGCTTTGATCTGAAGACCCTGCCCTCACAGCCAGAGTTTCCAGGCTCCAAATCCCAGTGCTTGTGTCCTGTGTCAGGGTGTAACCAGACACAAAAAACAGCCTTTTGGGGCTTTGCAAGCCAGGGCCAGCTGTGGGGCTGCCAGGAATGGCTTTGGCATGCTGCAGCTTTCTGGAGGGAAGCAGCCCCATCTGGAATAAGCTCATGTGGTGGGAGGAGAAGAGGACTCTGGCGCTGAGGAGCATACTGGGGCATGGGGCTGTGGCCAGTGCTGTTTCCAGCAGCTGAGAAATGTCAGCATGGGATAGGGACCATAGGGGATGTATGTCAAGCAGTGGCATTTGTGACTAGGAGGCAGAGCACTGCTGGCTGCTGCTGCTGAGAGGCAAGGCAAGGTCTGTGCCAGCAGCAGGAGAGGCTGCTGTGTTTGCAGCAAGGGGACTTGTAAAACAAGCACTGGAAACGTGCAGAACACATCCTGAGCCCAGCATTTGAGTCCTTTCAGCCTGTGACAACACTCCTGCTGACTTTGCAGGGGGTTATGCTTTCTGCTGTGACACAGGGGCTCGTGACTTTGAGGCCTGGATGTTCTACTCCCAGGATGGAATCTCAAACTGGAATGAGATACCACATCTATCTGCAATGGATTTGTGCCATCTATCTGCAATGAATCTCTGACATCCATTATGTGATGGATCTGTATGTTAGAAGAAACACTGGCTTGAGGTGTAAGGAGGTGTAACTCCTTACCTTGGCTTATCTGTAGTCCATTGATAAGCAAAGCACAGGGAGGCAAGGATGGAGAGATACGCGCAGGTTAGCAGGGAACAGACATTTCAACCAAGCTCTCTTAATGCTCAGGTGGTTTTCAGTAAAGACAGATGCTGGCATGGATGGCAGCCATGGAGGCAGCTGCATCAGCATTGCTTTTACCAGCTTCCCTCTGACCTGGGACTGGCATTTTGGCAGCATCCCAGGCGTTACTTACCCTCCGCAGGCTTTGGGTGCATCAGGACGACAGGCAACTCAACCCCAACATCGCTGAAAGGGAAAGGACTTCTCTCAGTAAAGCTGCCCAGCACCACACCATGCCCAGCCCTGCAGGCAGCTCCCCCTTACCTGGAAGTGAGATCCCCCAGGATGCTGCAGCAGAGGGAGAGAGGGGGCAGAAATCAGCCAAGGCAGAAGAGTGGAGGTGTTAGACTTTGCTTTATAGTAAGGTAGAAGATGGTTTATAGTAGGGTTGATGGGCAGCAGTGATAGAGATGGAGTCGGAGCCCAGCCCATTACTCAGCTGCTCCACAGCCCAGATGAGCAGGGAAGGGATGTGGGGATCCATGGAGTGATTCCCTTCATCATCTGCCCATTGATACAAGATCCCACAGCGTGGCCCAAGGGGATGATCCCTACCCCCATACCCACAGAGCCTCACCCTCCTCGGGACACCACCAGGTTGACCTTCACTTTGTAGGACACCAGGATGCCCAGCACTTCCTTGTCCATGCCAGGTCTCAGGCTAGGAGAAAGACAGAATGGAGTGGTGAGGTCAGCAGTGCTGTCCATGGACAACCAGAGACTCCCTCTGCTCCCTCCACTGCAGCTCCCACGACTGTTTCTGTGCCCCATTTCATGTGGGGTGTACTGGGATTTAATGGGAGAAGACAACAAAACAGGGCAGTAAAGGAGAGGGGAGGACAGATCACTTGGCTGAAGCCACAGAGCAGTTTCTGGAGGCCACCTAAGCTGGGATTTACTCCCAGGATGAGACTTGATGCAGCTCTTCAGAGGGGTATTAGGGACTTTGGATGGTGCTTGGGACTGGGACACTACGTCTGTCTGACAAGATGTAGGGATGGGTTTGTGGCCAAGCCATGAAATCCCTAAGTTTTCCATCTGGGATCAGGCACAGGAGGTTTTGGGGGACCCTTGGTGGGAGTTCAGAGCATCCCAAGCAGCAGGGAGCTGTTGAAGAGGGGGAAGGTGTGGGGGCCGTGCATGGCAGGGAGTCAGGGGAGCCTCACTCAGCTCTTACATGGTGGTGGAGGCCAGGTTGGTGTCCTCATGCTTGAGCTTGCCGTCGAGAGCGAGGCCTCGCTTCTCACGGTTGGCCGCCAGCGTGGGGGTGACCGAGTAGGTTTTGGTGAAGGTGGAGTTGGCTGCCACGGTCTCGCTGGAAGGGGTTGGACAGGAGAGTTCAGAGCCAGCATCAGCCTGCTGGGTGCTCAGCACTTACCCAAGGACACTCAGCATCACACCAGGCACCTGGGCAGAGCCAGACCCAGCGTCCTGCCCTCCCCACACAGCCGTCTGGGCCTGTTTCCTCCCTCATCCAACCACTTCTTTTTTCAGCCCCCTGCCTTTGCTGCAGCTGGCCTGGTTCTTAGGGGTGCAGAAGCTGTGGCTGGCCTCAGAGATGCAAAGCAAGGAGAGGAAGCAGACAGAGGGCAGCTGCTCACCTGCCCCCAGGGACCTCCACAGCCAGCACTGGCTTATGCTGGGGGCATGGTGTCCACAGCCTTCCCTCACCTCTGCTTCCTCTGTATTTGCTCTTCTAACCCTGCTGTTTCTGTTGCCTGGTCTCCATTACTCTCCCATCCTCCTCCTCCTTTGTCTTCCTCCCTTCCTCCTGACCTCAATGCTAGGCCACCCTCAGCCCCTTTCTCCTTACTTTATCTCTTCGCTGCACACAGTCTTTGTGTATTTATCCAGCGAGTAGAGGACAACGTCTGTGATCTGATCAACTATGAGAGAGACAGGAGGGAGAGGTGTTGGTGATACACAGTGCCACACAGTGCCCCCCTGCTCTGGGGAGTCCAGGCTGCGATGGGTGCTGCCCCCTCTCACCTGCAATCTTGATTTTTTTCACGATCTTGTTGGTGGTGTTGTTGATGTTGACAGTCACGTTGATGGGGTCTCCGTGGTAGTAGATCTGCAGTGGGAAGAGGCTCGGTTACACGAGCAGGCATCCTGCTCCCCATCCCTGGGGACACAGGTGGTGGCACGAGCCAGGGGACAGTCCCCCCTACTAACCTCCTTATCCAGGGAGGCCTCAAGGTGCAGGGGCTTGTCAGACATCATGAACTGCCGGGTGGTCTCCGACTTGGGGGCTGGCCCCGTGTTCAGGGGTGCAAACTGGATCTTGCGGATGATAAGGCGCACCGAGTTCCTGCGGGGCGAGAGGTGGTCACCCCTGGTCCCCACCACACGTCAGTGAGGCCTTCAAGGGGGACACGTTGGCTGTCTTTGGGGACGACATCGTGTCACTAGCCAGCTGCAGCCTGCTTGTAGGATGTGCTGGCCTCTGACATGGGACCACTGCCCCTCCTTCAGGCAAAGTACCTGAGCCAAGCATGGCACAGGCTGATGACAGGTCCTCAGCCTGAGCCCCCAGCTGGCCACCCCAGAACCATCTGTTTGGTCTTTTTAGGACCACAGGGAAGGAAAGGGATCCCCTTCAAGTACCTCTTGTGAATTTTCTCCTCCAGATTCTCAGCACAAAATCCTTTGACCTCGAAGTCCACACCACAGGCCTGTGGGGGACATGTACAGTCACTAAGCAGGAGGGACTCAGGCTGCCTTAGGTTATTTTCCCTCCTTCCACTGCATCTCTGGAGATCCTGGTCCAGCTCCCTTCCTCCCCAGCCCTCACCCCACAAGCCACCTCCCCATTTAAAAGAAACAGCTCTCACTTTTTGGCACTCCACAACTGAATGAGTCCTGGGGACATGGGTTGGGGACAGCAGCTCACCTTTCCCACGTCATCAGGACCTGGCTGGAGGGTGACCGAGCAGGGCAGGTTGGTGGCAATCTGGGCAGCAGAGGGAAAAGGAGAAAAGAAGTAAATGAAGGTATGGCATGCCCGGGTATGGACCCTGCTGCACTCCATGCAGATGTGCAGACAGGAAGGGCTGAGCAGCCCCTACCTCAAAGGTGAAGGGGTAGGCATTCTCCCCAAGCTTCTTCAGCAGTTTCTCCTGCAAAGGAGTGAGGGTTTTGGGTGCCTGGTCGGGCACTGGTGGGAAGATCTGGGTGGTCAGGACGTAGAGGTCCTTCCTGAAGGTCAGGCCAATAACATCGAGGTCATCTCGGCCGTAGCGAAAGGCGCACGTCAGCGTCACGTACACTGAGGCCAGGAGGGAATGGGCAGGAGAGAGGTGAGGGCAAAGGGGAGGCACAGGGGGAAAGGAGTTGAACAGAGGAAGGAAAGAAAAACTGCATTAATAACTCCTCAGGAGAAATATGACCCTGTCCTCAGGACCCAGGCCTCAGACACCAAGTTAATAAAGTTCATGGCACCTTTCTGCAAGGCTTGGGTGGCTTCAGAACTGTGCCCTGGGCAGAGGGGGTGAGAAGAAAGAGGCAGCTTTCCTCACGGGGTCAGCCACCATCACCCTAATGTACAATGTGCTGTAGACCACCTGTTAATAGCTTTAACCTGACTACAGTCCCAGGTTCTGGTGAGCTTTCAACTGGTTTCCATCCCTTCCCTTTATAATGTGGAGGTTTCTGTCTTAATACCTTTCCTGTCCTTCAGGTACTCTGGGTCGATCAGGCAGACACCATCTGCAAAGAAACAGAGAAGGGCTGGTGAGCTCAGCTGCTCAGGAAGATCCTTGCAAAACCCCATGCTTTTAAAATCCAAATAATCTGCTCCTCAGCTGGGAGGGTGAGCAAGGAGACCTGCTGGTCAGGGGAGCAGTGATGCCTCCTCCAGCATTTCCACCAGCAGCACAGTCAGGTTGTTTTGCAAAGGGGTATTGTCCCTTTCACCACCATTTTCCTGTAAGGGTATTTGCATGAAAACAGGATGCTTGCTCCTGTGGAGCTGCTCTTGCTCCTTCTGCCCTGGCAGGAAGCAGAGATGAGCAGCCACCAGGCCCCTCAGGACCACACTCACTGCCCATGCTTCCCCTACCGTGGCTGGCATGATCCCACTCACCTACAGAGTCCACCTTCTCTACATGATCCACAAAATCTCTCTTCCCCAGGTAGATGGACAGCTGGAGACAGCACACAGTGGAAGGAAAGAAGGAGAAGTGGACTTAGTGTTTGCCATTGAATTAGCCAAAATTTTCAAGCCCCGGGTTGTGTCAGAGCATTTGTTGACCCTGCTGTGAGCATGTTGGACCAGACATCACACCTAAGGGCTTGCAGAGAGTTAACTTTATTTTCTCTGTTGAAAAGCAAGCCCTGTGGTGGCAGCATGGCAGGTGTAGCAGGAGTCAATCAGATTTCAAAGGCAAGAGAAGCTCAGCCTGCACGCCATCCTGTGGCCCTGGAAGGGGCCCAAGCCCGCAGCTTGGGCTGACCCACACCCAGGTACAGGGTGCAGGGTCCTGTCTCTACATGCATGGACTCACCTTGCTGTTGGGGCTGGTCTTCTTGAACACCCTGTGAAGGAAACACAGACAAACATGTTTGGAACACCCTGGATAAGGCTGGATGGGAGGGCTTCCCTGCAAGCATGGTGCACCTCCAAGAGCTATGCTAGAGCATGCAGAGGATGTCCTGACCTTGTGGAATCTTGTGGCCAGCAAATTCAGAGCAAATTCACTGGCTGCCCAGTGAAGTGGTGGAGTCTCCATCCCTGGAGGGGCTTAGAAGCCATGTAGGTATGGTGCTGAAGGATGTGGTGTAGTGGTGACCCAGAAATGCTGGGCTAAGGGTCAGACTCAGAGGACCTTAGAGGTCTTTTCCAACCAATGCTGTTCCATGATTCTTTGATTCTGTGTCATGCTCCTGAGCTTAGTGAGTGGCCATTGAGCAGGAGGTGCACTAGCTGGCTGTGTCTTCAGGGCAAGTGAGAAAACACCAGGGCACAGAAGAAAAGCAAAGGAGCTTTGTTGGCCCTGTGATCACTCGCTGCAGTGAGCTCAAGTACCCGCACACAGGGCCAGCGTGTGGGCTGAGCTGGGGGCTCTCACTTTCTCCCTCTGCCCTTGCCCTGCAATGCCTTGCTCCAACACAATTACATTTTGAAAGAATAAAAGTAGAAACTTACTTTGATCCCTCTGCCATTTTAAGTCAGCAGCAGCACAGGTGGGGATCTGTAGGGAGAGATGGAGGGGAAAGTGTGGGTGAGGTGGTGGGGTAGGGACAGCCTCAGGACAATCTCATCCACCTCCCAAGGAACTGCAGAGCCCTCAGGCTAGGAGACTACTGGGCCTTTTGCCTTTCAGAGCTGGGATGGTTCAGCTGGTGCTGCCCAGCTTCAGGGTGGCACACAAGGCATGTGGCAGGGGCTGGAGACCCAGCAGGGCAATTAAGGTCGAGCAAGCTCCTTGCCCTTAGCCAAAAACGTGGTGGAAGAGAAAAAGGAAGAGTGATGCCCTGGGCAGGCAGGCTTCAGAAGATAGGAAGCAGAGAGGTGACTCCCAATGGAATGAGTTCAAGGCTGGGTGAGGCATGGAAATGAACAAAAGGACTGATGGAGTTTTCACACTACGATTTCTCTTGTCTGTAGGAAATGGGCAGTCATGGCTTAATGGCAGGAATGGGCTTGTTTTGTCCCATCACTCACAAGGGAGTGAGGAAACCACAGGCAGAAGGGGCAAGGACAGCTTAAGAACCCTGTGAACAAGGGGGTCTCAGAGTGCACAGCCCTGACCCATCATGGCACCTTTATCCCCATCCCTGGCTGGCTGCACCTGGAGCCTGGCAGGGGCTGCCCAGCCCTGCCCAACTGTGCTGCCTGTGTTTTGCTTGTTCAAGCCTGGCAGCCAGAATTAAACAGTAAATACGGCACTGATCACCTGCTGATTCGCTGGGAGATTAGGTGGGATGAGCTCAGCTTCTTAAAGTTAGGCAGCTCTGACATTAGCAGAGCTTAAGCCCAGGCAGGATTTTAAGCCCCAGGGGCGCGTGGGCAGAGTTGCCTCTTTATGCAACCACAGGGATGCTGGGGAGAAAGAAGAAACTGATATGGGGGGAGGAGATGATCCTCTTCCCCACAGGGAAGAAGGGGATTAGTCCCAAAGACAGGATCTTTGATGTCTTCCGGTGCTGTGGGATGTGAAGCTCGGGTATCCTTGCTTGTATCAGCAAGAGGAGGTTCAAAGGGAGTGGGAGCAGAGAGGTGCTGTGGGCTCAGCCCTCTCCAGAGCCTGGGAATTTGGGAGGAGGTGATAAAAGATGGAGAAGAGCTGAACCTTCTCCTCTGTGTCTCCCAAACTCCAGAGTGGGGATGTGGACCCCTCCTGGCTTGGCTAAGCTCTCCCACACCTGTCCCCTCCACTCATGCCTCCTGGCTTGGCCACACTGAAATCCTTTTGGCCACATCTTTCCCCTTTCAGACCCGAACCACCCTCCCTTCCAGCCACAAGCTGGCACCAGCAGCCCTGTGCCCCAGTGTTACACAAACCAGCCGAATCCATGCCCCAAAGCACTGGCAGGGCCCAGGCAGCAAAGCAGGCAGCACTCACCTGGCTGGCGTGTGGACCAACAGACACTTTCCTCTTCCTCTCCCAGCACGTCCCACTGCCACCCAGTCACTATGGGCTGCTCCCAGCCCGGCTGCTTCTTATAGCCTCCTGATGGTCCCTCCCCTGGCACCTGATCTGACGGCTTGGTTGGAGATGTGTACAGTGTGTGTGTGTGTGTGTGTGTGTGCACCGTGGGAGAGGTGCTTTGGGGGAGAATCCTATTAGTTTATTAACTGAGGAGACGCTTCATGAGTAAGAGTGAGCTATAAATACCTGCTGCTGCCAGAGCCCTGAGAAAGCAGCTTACGGAGATTGGCAAAGAGGGCTTAGGAGCAAGGTGATGGTAATTGAGGTGGAAGCTCTGCTCCCGCTTGGGCAGGGGCACAGAGTGCCATGGGAGCTCCCTACAACTGCTCCCATGGCAAATGGAGCTAGGCCAGCTCTGGTCATGAGGGTGGGTGGTGATGGCAGAAGGGACCTGCTGGGTTTTATCCCTCCTTTACATGCTTTGCTAGGTGGCTAACAGAGGGACACGAAGACCAGGCAGCTTCTTGCGAGGCCAGCGTGCCCAGAGGTGACCTGCTGTGGTCCAGGGCACACAGGACTCCCTTGCGTGAGGACACTGATGATAGGGTGAAGGCACATGCAGGAACCAGGGCTGCAGCAGCAGATCCTGTGCCAGGCTTTGCTCTCCCCAAAGCAGCAGGAAATCATAGAATGATTTGGATTGGAAGTGGCCTGTAAAGTTCCTCTTGTCCAGTTCCCCTGCAATGAGCAGGGACATCAACTAGATCAAGCTGCTCAGACCTCCATACAACGTGACCTGAAATGTTTCCAGGGATGGAGCATCTACCATGGAAGGGCTGGCCATCTGTTGTTGATGGGACATGGAGCTGCCTCCATCCCTCAGCACTGCTCAGCAACCTGCTCAGCCCCACAACATTTCATAACGCCACAGGCTGGCCTTGCCTGACCTGATTAGCACATCATTAATTCAAGGTTTGCTGCTGCAAATAGAAAACCATTGAAAGCAGAGTGGATTTGCCTCAGGGCTGGCTGGGAGAGAATTCCTCCCTGTTACCATCCTTCCTCAGCCATAGCTGAGGCACAGGACCCCTTCCTGCAGGACTGGCTGCAGGATACTCATGTGGATGCTGCCCCTGGTGACAAGTCACAGCCCCAAAGGCACCCTGAGCAGCCTGCAAACTGCTCCAGAAAGCCCCCACTCATTTCCCTCACCTCCAGCACTCTTCAAGCCCTTGCTTGCTCAGCCAGACCCTTTGCCTTGAGCATGCTCTTGGTTCTGGCCCAGCCTCCAGAACTGAGCATCAAGGTCAGGATGTCCCTGCTCACCATTTTACCTCCACCCGAGAGCTCACAGCATCCTGTATCAGCTCAACAACCTTTATCACCTGGCTGCCAACCCCCTCAAATACATCCCACCTGTTCCCCTGGCCCTATGGGAGGTGCTGGAAGCCACCACAGCACACCAGCCTCACTGCCCAGTGCTTTGGTTGGCAGCACACATTGCCCAAGGCCAGGACTTGTGATCTCTTTAGTTGCACACGGGAGAGCTTCTTAGATTGCAGATTAGAGGGTGCTATTTCTGCCAAGGTCAGGGGGCCACGTGAGCCACCTTCCCACTGGTGTCTGGAAGGGGAGGAGGACGACGAAGCATCTCCACCTGGACACCCACTGTGCAGGCAGAAGGGACAGCAGAGCGGCCACCTCCAGTGCCATGCCTCAGGCACCTCATCCTGAGCTCTGTGTTTGCAGCTCTTTGTTAAGCTCCTAACGAAGCCCCTGAGACTGGTGGCTGTAGGGTCTGCAGAGCGTAGTGAGGATGGAGAGCAGGTTTCATTCAGCTTCAGCTCGATTTAATCCTGTCTGGGTGGAGTCAGACAGGGAGATCTTGCCCAAGCCAAAGGATAGACATTTCCCCTCCCCAGGACAGCGGTGAGACGTGCAGACCACATCCCTTCCCGTGCCTGAGCCGTGCTCCAAACCAAGTGGCAGGGAAGGAAGCTGGGGGAAGCGGCACCGTGTTAAAAATAATAGGGAAATGAGAGAGGGCTTCTTCCTTTTCCTGTTTAATACATGGCCAGAGGCTCCTCTCATCTGCCTCATCCCACCCATCCCTCCAGGTCCATGTGGTGCATGAAACATAGCTCCAACAGCATGTTCCAGCACACCGCTGGACATGGGGTTGGTGGAGCACCTGGGGACCTGGCTTCACCCCACCTCCCAACAGACAGCATCCTGCCTCCCCTGGGAATAGCCATGTGGCTTCCCATGTCCTCCCACCTTGATGCCCTCACCTGCAAAGTCTGACCTCTGAAGGGAGTCCAGGTAGAGCCACAGCCACCCAGCAAGCTGGCACCAGTGACCCCACCTTGCCTTCCAAAATACAACCGTCCCCAGGTGCTGGCAGAGCTCCCTGGGTGCTGGTGCATCTGGCAAGGTCCTGCTGCACCACCTTACATAAACACCTGCAGCCAGCACCACTGATTTCCCAAAGCCCCTCAGAGCTGCAGGTCTTCCTCCCCTGATCTGGATTAAGCGGCGCGGAGGGCATTAATCTTTAGCCAGGCGCCTCCGCGGCTGCCCGGAATTATTGCCGTGCTGTTAAGTAACGGGAGGAAGCTGAGCCAGTGGGAGTGGGGCTCTGGCAGGATGGGGGTCTCCAAGCAGGATGGGGCTCTCCAGCAGCATGATGGTCTCCAGGAGGATGGGGATCTCCATCAGCGTGGGGGTCTCCAGGAGGATGGGGATCTCCGGCACTGTCCCTGCACAAACTCACCATCACTGGCTGTACTCCATGGTGGGCCCTGGAGGGAGCCACAGCCACTGCCATGTGGCCCAGAGCCACCAGCCCCAAATCAAGGGAGCTGCCTGACCTCTTGTGTGGCCCTGGACACAGGTTCCTCTGAAGGCGGCCAGGAACCCAGGAGGAAGTCTCATCAGGGGCTTTTGGCATGCCTACATCGACTGGCTTGGCCAGGTGGTGAGGGGGATGATCCCTTTCTGCTGGGTTCATGACTGCAGTGGTTGGCTTGGGATGCCAAGGGTGGCAGACAGCCAGGAGCATGGCTTGGCACAGCATTCCATCCTGATCCTCATCCTTATCCTCTGGCAGGATCCTGCTGTCCTGTCTCCCCCAAAGTGGCCCTGGTGCTCCTGGGTACCCTGGCAGCAGACAGTGGCTGCTGCTCATCTGTAATTAACTGATGCTAATCAGTGCAGCACAGCTCCACCCGGCTGCACACTCGAGGCCTCCTCACGCTTTGCCAGGAGGAGCAAAACCTCTGGGTCTGCACCCAGGGTCTTCAGGGACCCCTGGCACTGTTTGCAGCTCTGTTCTGCCAGGAAAGCCTCCCTTCTTCCACACCCCTTCCTGTGAGCCCCTGAACCCCACTTCCCTTCTAGGCAAGGCACATACAGGGTGACATTAAAGTCACTGTGGGCACCCGGTTCTCCCAATGCCTGCAGCATCTTCATCTTCACTCAGCTGGCAGCGAATGACAGAACTCAGCCCCAACGTACACAGCAAGGTCCCCAGGAGACCTCAAACCAGTTCCCAGCACTGCCTCCAGAACATTTCAGGGGCTTGCCGCGGTCCCACATCGCCCGACAGTCCCCTCCTTTGGGGTCTTACTCAAGGGACAGAGCTCTGCACCGCCACCGCCCCACTGAGCCTGCGGGGAAAATGAGCAGGGCTGGAGGCAGATCCCCTGCTTCGGGACCGCTTCTGCCCGCGCCCCGCCACGCTCAGCCCCGCACGGCCGCTGGCTTCCCCGGTAGCGGGGCTGGAGGGGGAGGAGGAGCGAGGAGGCTGGTCCCGGCAGTAGGGAGAGAAGAGAAGGAGGAAGAGCGTGGTGGCCGCCACGGTGCCGAGCGAGCGCCACAGAGCCCAGCCCCCGGTCCCGGGGACTTCGGTGTGGCTTCTGCCTGACCCCACGCTGCCACCGTGACGGGCAGCGTGCGACAGGCAGGGCTGCCGCTGTAGCATCGAGGCTCCGCTGCTGCTTGGCTACACGGCAAAAGCTCAGCTCCCTGCTCCCGGCACCCTGCAAGAGCCACAGGAGCCCTGTGCTGCGTCTGCGAGGGACGGTGAGTGTGCTGGGCAAGGTCTGCCCCCTCCCCCCGTGCCACCAGGCCACCAGCATGGCCTGTTCTTGCCCTGCGCTGGGGCAGGGTGGTGGCCCCGGCCCTGGTGTAGCAGCATGGAGTGATTACACCGTGGGAAAAGTCCCTTTGCTGATCTGCCCCCATGCACCCTGCAGGCTGGAGCACCCCACGATGAGGAACATCTAGAACCTCAGCATCCCCCAGCATCCCCCAGCTGCACCCCTGGTCCTGCTGCTGCCACGCTGCCTGATCACGAGGCACCCAGCGTCCACTGAGTGCCTCAGTGGCTGCACATCATCTGCTAGCACCTCCAGCCAGCAATTCCTTTGGGCACCAGGGGCTGGTCCTGCCACACTGTCCTCATCTTCACCCTCAGACTCACCCCGTGTGCCAGGAGTTGGCCGGTGTCTGCTGCTGAGCCCTGACAGGGGGCTGGGACAGTGACACAGTACAGCTGGTGTCCCACCGCTTTGAAGGATGGCAGCAGCAAGCTGGTACCACCGGGACATCAGCCGGGTGGTGGCAGAGGAGCTGCTGGCCAAGGCTGGGCGGGATGGCTGCTTCCTGGTGCGGGACAGCGAGTCTGTCTCTGGGGCATATGCCCTCTGTCTTCTGTGAGTCACCTGCCTGGTATCTGCTCGTGGCTTCTGGCTCTTGTCCCTTGCTGGGGTCCCTCTGTCCCTCTCCCTGCTCTAGGTTCCAGGCACAGCAATCCTGGCACTGCCCCTTGAGCTAGAAGTGCCAGAGCTTCATGGAAAAGCCTTCCTCAGGGGTGCTGGTGGGGTGAACAGGGTGCCAGCTGTCTGGCCGTGGGGGTTTTTGGGTGATCCCCAAGTCAGACGAGCAAAAAACTCCCTGCCCTTGGGAGCAGGCAGAAACCTGGGCCAGCAGCCCTGCCCAGCAGAGGGGTTACTGAAGGGAGAACCTGAAATCCGGGGCACACCAAGCCGTTTTGGGCTGCCCGCCATCCCCTCTCCGAGCGTGGGAGTGCAAGAGGCTGACTCTGCATCACTCTCCCTCTTCGAAAACAAACATCCCCCCTCCCTCCAGCCCCCAGCGCCGCCGCATCCGGGCCACAACGCCAGCTCTTGACGTCTCAGATGCTGGGATCAGGGCTGCAGCCCACTCCATCTGTGGGATCCCTTACCATCCCCATTCCTGGAGCCAGGCTTACAGCCCCTGAGAGTATTGCTTCTGGGGCTGCCCTCACCCCTTCCTTGCTGCCAGCACCACCCCTCCCCCCGGCTCCTTGCTGCCCTCACCCCTCGCTGCCTGCACCCCTCCTTGTTGCCTGCACCCTTCCTGCTCCGGACTGGCATGTCTGCAGCGGGCGGTGTCTCGGTGGGCTTGGCAGGATGCCACCCCCTTCCTACAGCTGGCCCAGCCCTGTGCAAGGGATAAACGACAAACACAAGCTGCTGAGGGGCACAGGGGGTGTGGGACACTCCCGGGTTCAGCCGGCAGCTGCCCCGGCTTTGCCAGCATCCCAGCACTAAGTCAGGCTGACGCCAGACAGGGTGGTGGTACGAGCAGGGATGTGCCACCTCAAAGTGAGCGTGACTGTGATATTGTGGCTACCCAAAGCCCCTCACTGCCATGCGGAGACATGAAGTTGTAGATCCCCCCAAAAGTTCCGGTGGGGATGTGGCTTAACCCCTGGCATGCCATGGCCCTGCTTTGGCAGTGCCTGCTGCAGCCAGGTCACTGTGCACCCAGTGCTGCAAACAGCTGCAGAGTCAGAGCTCTGGGTGATGCTTTTCATTTCCAGTTCCTCTCTCTGCAGAGGAGACAGGCATTTGCACTGGGGCCAGGTGCTGAGCACCCCCCAACTCTGCCAGGGTGTCGTGGGGGGCACAATGGGGGACCCTCATCTGCTCTCTTCTAGGTTCCAGCGGCATGTTCACACCTACCGCATCCTCCCGGATGACGAGGGGCTGCTCTCTGTCCAGGTGGGTGCCAGCAGTGTCTTCCCAGAGCCTGGTTGCCACCATGGTGCACTCCTTGCCCTGGCTGATGCTGCTGGGTGCTGTGCCAGGGGTGCCATCGGCTTCGAGCCGGGCTGTGGACAGGATGCAGGTGTGCAGGGGCAGGGAGGCGATGTCTGCCTGCCCTCCCTGACACACCGGCACCATGAGCAACCCGCGTGGTTTGGTTTCGCATGAGCTGCCTGCAGCACCCAGCTCCACAGGATGTGAGTGTGTTGCAGCCACCCCATCAGCATGGGGCTGTCTGGGATGACTGCCTCCTCACCAGCCCTGCCAGCAGCCTGCCAGGATGGCACAGTAAAACACTTGTCTCCTTTCTGCCACCGTCCACTGACCACACCTGGTGACACTGCCCAATCTCCCCCACGTCTGTGCCTGCAACATCTGTCCTGGCCACCAGCTCAGCCTCACTTCCCCTCCTCGGTGTCACTTCACAGTTTGTCCTGGTACCCAGCTCCCTGCAGCTGCCCTTTCTAGCCCCCTAAAAAGAACATCCAGAGGGGCCCTGGGGAGCATCCCCATCAGCTGCATGAGGCATATGTCTCCATGCTCCTCTCTTTGCTTTGCTGCCCTTCCAGTGACTGGGGAGATCTCTCCATGAAGCTGGCATCCAGCTGGAAGCAGCTTGCCGTGGGCGCATTTTGAGGGACAGACCCCTCGACCTGGCAAGCTGATCCACTGCCAGGGCACACAAAGCTGGCAGAGGTGGGCAGGTGACAGTGCTTCTCCTTCTCTGCCTCCCCAGACCATTCAGGGCATCCAGGCCAAGTGCTTCCGAACCCTCCCCGACCTGATCGGTGCCTACCAGCAGCCCAACAACGGGCTGGTGACACCCCTGCTCTACCCCGTGCACCGGGCGAGGCAGGCGGCCGACGAGGACTCGGGTGAGCCGGGGCTGGCAGGGGCCGTGCCAGGCTGGGAGCGGGGAGGGGGTCACACTGACCTGGTTGTCTTCTGCCCACAGATGGGGAGGACGGCCGAGCCGGTGGGCATGTGGCAAGCACAGTCCTGGCTGGTGCAGCCGGCGTGGGCATGTGGCTCGGTGCTCCCGCAGCCAGCCGGACCCACATCTCGCAGCAGCTGCACCAGAGGCTGCAGGAGCAGGTCCACAGCAGGTAACCCGATCTAGTTTGGGGTGTCCCTGCTGCCTGCAGGCAGGCTGGACTGGATGACCTTTGGAGGTCCCTTCCGGCCTGGACCTTTCTATGATTCTAGACAACGTGCCACAGGGTGCTGGAGGTGATGGGGTGGGCATGGCGGGGGGGTAGGGATCTTTCCAAAGCTGCTCACCCCACCTTGCAGCCCAGCCAGTGACTTCATGGGCTTCATGGCCGAGTACCTGAACCACCACCTGCAGCTGGACCTGGAGGCACTTCGCCATGGGCACCCGCAGCTGCGGCACCTCAGCACCGCGCTCGCCACTGCTTGCCGGGCACTGCACAGGCGAGTGGCCCACAAGTGCTGGGGATGGAAGGGGAACAGCTCCCACCCACCTTGTCCCCATCCCCTTCGTGGTGGCTAAGCATCGCCCACCAAGGCTCAGGAGAGGCCCAACACCAGGTCTCACCCAGTCATTCTCTTCTCTGCAGTGAGATTGACTTCACGCTGGCAGGGCTGGAGACTCTGGCCAGGGTGTTTGACCCCCTGCATCCCCTCGGAGCCCAGTCAGGGAGCAGGTGAGACCCACAGGATCTGTGCAGCCCCCAGACACTTTTGGGTGCCTCATCACGTGTGGCTGAGTACAACTGGTCTGTGGGGAAGGTGGCCAGGGCAGTTTCTGTACCTGTTGGCACCCAAAGGTGCTGCTGCTGGTCCTTGGGTACTGCAGCTGGCAGAGGGGACCTGGCTTCCTGTGGCGTGGGGACAAACAGAGACTCGTTCCTGCACACAGTCCAGGATGGAGCAGAGGGGAAAGCTGCTTCCCCAGCCAGAGCCCAGGGACCCCATGAGAAGGAATCCACCAGCCCAGTGCCACCACGCTGCTCCAAGAGCATCTGTCCTTCCCCTCAGGGTCTCCTAACCAGCGATCCAGACCTTGAGCTGCTCCTCAACAAGATATCTGCTGTCAACCATCTCCTCTCTTCTCTGGAGAAAAAGGTGCCTGACCCCACACCGTGATGCCAGGCTGGGGAAGCAGCTGACTGCAGGGGGAGGCATGGCCACCTCTAACCACAGCTGCTGCCCAGCTCTGTTGGCCTGGGTTGGCATCCCAGGCTGGGGAACCTTACTCTGCTCCAGCAAACCCCTCACCTAAATTAAACCCTCCAACAAAGCAGGCTGCTGCTGGTGGCACAGCCCCAGTGTTCCCCTTGGGGCAGCACAGGCTGGCACAGGGTGCCCAGAGTTCCCTCTTATCCCAGTGCTCCAAGACCAGTGCCCATGTCTCTGGTAGGTGCTGAAGTCGCTGCAGGAGACCGTGTCCAGGCACAACCTGGTACTGCCCAGTGTGGCAGCAGCCCCTCCACCGACTGCCAAGCCCTTGGCTATACAGAGCTTTGAGGTGAGGACAGGGGGCACAACAAGCCCCTGGCATCACTGCTCGGGCAGGGCAGGCATGGGGCAACCCGGGAACCACGTCCCTGTCTGCAGGTGAAGGTGGGCAAGTCGCAGCGGGCAGCCCTGAGGGTGGATGTGGAGGCAGGCACGGTGGCCATCAGCAAGAAGGGCAGCGGGCCTCCGGAGGAGACTATCCCACAGGACAAAAGTAAGAGGCTGCTGAGCCCCCTCGCTGGCTGTGGGGCTCCCTGGCACAAGCCTGACGGGTTGCAGAGCTGGCTGCACCCCAAGCCCCCATCGCCGCCGGCCCGCATGGCATGAAGGGATGCCGCTGCTGCCCCCCTCATGCCCCGTGTTCAGTCCTGCAGCTGATCAAATACCAGAGTGTGCAAAGCAAGGTGAGGCTGGTGTACAGCCGCGAGCTGCAGAAGAGCCTCAGCAGAGACTTTGTCTTCACCAGTGCACGGGTAGGTGGCACTGGCTGGGCTTCCTGGGTGTCCTGGGGGATGGGGAGCCCTTACGGAGCACTGCAGCAAGCGAGCCGTCTCAGGAGTGAGATCACCCCTGCCAACTGGCTCCCAGGGCTGATGTCCTCCTGATCCTACCTCCAGCACCTACTGTAGCCCCCAGCTCCCCTTTGGGACCCTGAGACACCTCTATTGTCCTGCAGAAGCGAGAGGCCTTCTGCCAGCTGCTGCAGCTGATGAGGATCCAGCACTCCAACCTGGACGAGCCTGACCTCATCTCGGTGTACGTGGGGACATGGAACATGGGTAAGGTTGCATTGTCCTGGGAGGCTGTAATGGCTTATCACGAGCCAAGGTGGGGTTTGGGAAGTGCAGCTGCAGGGAGCTGCCCCAGGAAACCTGAGCTCCAAGATAATCCTTCGTGGGAGAAGGAGGCTGGAGAAGACCCTGACATGGACACTTTGGGGTTTCTCTGTCCCATTGTGATCCACTTGCCCAGTGGCTGTCAGGAGCTGTGGGTGGTGGGAGGGTTTCTGGTGGCAGCAGCATCATTCTGGGATGGCCATGGGTTAACCACGGGGCTGGCATGATGCTTCCCATCCCACTACCTCCTGGGGATGCATAGGGTCTGGGGAGGAGCTGGAGGAGCCTGGTGTACTCTCCCCCCACCCAGTGACCCACTGTCCCCTGCCTGCAGGCAGCACACCCCCACCCCGCTCCCTCGCCTCCTGGCTGACCTCCAGGGGCTTGGGGCACACGCAGGACGAGACCACCACCTGCATCCCCCATGACATCTACGTCATCGGCACCCAGGAGAACTCCCTGGGCGACCGCGAGTGGGTGGAGTTCCTCCGTGCCTCTCTGAAGACCCTGATGGCCATCGACTACCGAGTGGTAAGGGCGGGGAGCAGCCCGCGCCCCTCCGCCTGTGCCTGGGGCGCCCCCGCTGCTGGGCAGGCTGGTTAAGCCTCAGGGAGCTGCTTACCATCAGCCATCACCCAACAGCTCTTACCTCCAAACCTAAGGTCCTCTCCCACTTCACGTTCAGCCCAGAGACCCTCCTGTGCCCCATGCACGCCATGCAGGGAGTGCCCTCCCCAGCAGGCACCATTCAGGGAGGGGTTGGCTGAGTTTGCTGCTTCTCCTGCTCACCGTGCTTGGCTGTGGGGTGGCGCTGGGTGGGGTGCAGGCAGACTCATTCCTCGTCCTCCTGCAGGTCGCCCTGCAGTGCCTCTGGAGCATCAAGATCGTGGTGCTGGTGAAGCCTGAGCACGAGCGGCGCATCAGCCATGTCCACACCTCCAGCGTGAAAACTGGCATCGCCAACACCCTGGGTGGGCATGGGGATGGGGTGGGAGGATGCCCCAGAGGGAGGAGGTAGCCTGGGGGATGTCCCAGGTCCTCTGGGAGCCCCAGAGTTCATTACCTGGCACATCCCTGCAGGGAACAAGGGAGCTGTGGGTGTCTCCTTCCTCTTCAACGGGACCTCCTTTGGCTTTGTCAACTGCCACCTGGCCTCTGGCAGCGAGAAGACCCACAGGTGACAGGGGGCTAGGGAGGATGGGGCTGCCCTGAGGCAGGTGGGTGTCTCAGGGGTCGGGAGGAGCCCTGGGGGTTGCCCCTGTCACCCTTCTGTCCCCCACCTGGCAGGGGCAGAATGAGGTGCCCCCGGGGTGGCTCACGGGTGCTGCCCTATCTCCCCAAGACGTAACCAGAACTACAGTGACATCCTGCGCTCCCTGGTGCTGGGTGACAAGCAGCTGGGGGCTTCGACCTCACCCTGCGCTTCACTCACCTCTTCTGGCTTGGGGACCTCAACTACCGCCTGGACATGGATGTGCAGGTAGGACCCGGGGGCACCGCGGCGGGGGACGTGGGTGGCGACATCGGGGTGGCTGCGGGGCTGAGAGGGGCCAGGGCTCTCCATGCCTTCCTCTCCTGGCACAGGACATCCTTGCCCATATAACCAAGAAGGAGTTTGAAGCCCTGCTGGCTGTTGACCAGCTGAACCTGGAGAGGGAGAAGAACAAAGTGTTCCTGCGGTTCAGTGAGTGTGGGGGCAAAGACACCCTCCCCAACCGAGAGAGTAATACCTGGGGTTCCCATGAACCTCTCCCTGTGCCACCTCCAGCTGTGCCCTGTCCTGGCCCAAAGCCTGGGGGTCCTTGAGGGGCATGATGCAACCCCTCTGGTGCAGGTCCGTGGGCTCTCCACCCTAAGAGTGTGCAAACATGAGGGCGGGCAGAGGTGGCCAGGGGTGCCAGCTATCGTTGTGGGCTCCTGATGAGGACCATGACACCCCATGGCTGTGGGGACAGGAAAGGACACTGGCCCCTATGCCACCTCTGTCTCTTGGTTCCCAGGTGAGGGTGACATCTCCTTCCCACCCACGTACCGGTACGAGCGGGGCTCCCGGGACAGCTACGTGTGGCAGAAGTTCAAACCCACAGGGGTGAGTTCCTGCAGCCCTCCTGCCAAGCTGCATGATGCTGCTGATGGACAGGGATGGTGGGCATGGGTGGTGCCAGGTGGGGCTGCGTGGTGATGCAGGAGTGAGCTCATTTTTGGGGTGCTGGGTTGCTTCTCTGGGCTGGGAGGAGCCAGACCTGAGTGGCACAGAAGCCATTTCCCCATTTTCAGGTGAGGCTCAGTGTCCCCTCGTGGTGTGACCGCATCCTGTGGAAGTCACACCCGGAGACCCACGTGGTCTGTAACTCCTACGGTGAGTGAGACCCCGGGGCTGTGGGCACTGTGGGCTGACCACTGCTTCATGGGACCCCAGGACTTGGGGACCGTCACCCAGCTGCCTCCTCCCCCTCTCCAGGCTGCACTGATGACATTGTGACCAGTGACCACTCACCTGTCTTTGCCACCTTTGAGGTGGGAGTGACGTCGCAATTTGTGCCGAAGAAGCGTAAGGGTTTGGGGTCTGTCACCCCCAGTGCCTGGTTTGGGGCAAGCCCTGGCTGTGGGTTCTCAGCTGGCACACGGCGACCTACCTGCTGGTGCCTCCCTGCAGCTCCTGGATCCGAATCTGGCCCCGAGCCCCTGGCCTGCATCGAGTGGGAGAGCATTGAGGTGATTGTGAAAACCACCAGCCGCAGCAAGTGCTACATTGAGTTCCACTCCTACTGCCTGGAGGGTGAGGTGTCCCTGTGGCAGGGGGTTCTGGGGGTGTACACCAACACCAGCTGGAGCTGTGCCCACATATTCCCTCTGCAGAGGCTCAGCGGAGCGGGGAGAACACCTCCCAGAGCTGTGACATTCCTGGCTTCCTCAGGCTGGGCTGGGCTGCAAAGCATCTGCCTGTGGTATCCTCCCCCATCCCTCAAGCATCCGCCTCCTTCCTCTTCCGTGTCCCTCCTGCTGGCTCCATACCCTGAACCCCCAAGGGGTGCCAGGGGCTGTCACCATCCCCCACCCAGGAAAGAGCCACCCCCGTGCCACCCTACCCTGTAGCAGTCCCCCCTGAGCCTCCCTCTTTCTGCCTGCAGCTGAACCCCATCCTGCCAGACCTGGAGTACCTGGGGGACCAGCACCTGCTCCTCAGCATCAAGGGTGTGGAGAGCTGCGAGTCCTATGGTGTGTGTGGGATGGGGACGTGGGGGCCACTGCTGTGGCATGGGTGGGGGGCATTGTCCCCACAGGGCTTAGGGCACAGCCTGCTGGGTGCAAGGCCTTGCAGCTGAAGCTTGGTCGAAGGGACCGGGGCACCCACCTCGCTTGGGGCGCTGCTGCTGCATGCGAGGGGCCTTGCTTGCCCCCCCCAGCTGGCTGTGGGGGTGACACAGGCAGTGCTGTGCCTGCAGGTGAGTGCTGCATCGCAATGAGGTCCATGATCGGCAGCATGGCCCAGCAGTTCGAGACCTTCCTCTTCCACCGCGGCGAGGAGACGGGCTCCATACGCGGCTGGATGAAGGTCCGGGTCCCTAAGGACAGGCGCAGCACCCGCGAGAGGCTCTATGGTAAACGCGGCCACAGCCCCCTCCCATCAGCCTGGGCGGGGGGCTCAGGGACATCTGGGGCACAAGAGCTGCCCATGCCCACGCTGCCTTCCTGAGGTGCTGGAGCATGTCCAAAGAAAAGCAACAAAGTTGGTGAAGGGTCTAAAGTCTTGTGAGGAGAGGCTGGGGGAACTGGGGTTGTTCTGCCTGGAGAAAAGGAGGCTGAGGGGAGACCTTCTTGCTCCCTACAACTCCCTGGAAGGAGGTTGGAGTGAGGTGGGGATTGGTCTCTTCTCCCAAGCAGCAAGCAATAGGATGAGAAGAAATGACCTCGAGCTGTGCCAGGAGAGGTTTAGGTTGGACACGAGGAACAATTTCTCCCCGCAAAGGGCTGTCAAGGCCTGGAACAGGCTGCCCAGGGCAGTGGTGCAGTGCACATCCTTAGAGGGGATGTGGTGCTGAGGAACGTGGCTCTGCGGTGACCTGGCAGTACTGGGTTAATGATCGACTGGGTGATCTTAAAGAGCTTTTCCAGCCAAAGCAGTTCTATGATTCTATGACCCCAGCCACGGGCAGGGGCCATGGGGTTCCCAGTGGGGAGAGGCCAGATTGTGGTGCCTTTGCAGAGTGGATCAGCTTCGAGGAGGAGGATGCTGAGCCAGCAGCAGACAGCCCAACGTGCCCCAAGCCGCCCCCGCAGCACCCCAGGTACCCCAGCTGGGCTCAGCCCCAGCACAAGCCTCAGCTGCGGGGTGATGCTGAGCCTGATGATCTCTGCTGTGCTTTGCAGGAGCCGTCCCCGCAGCCTCCCTGAGCCGGCTGCTGGCTACACCAACCCAGCCTACTTCATCTTTGAGGGGATCCCCAGCACCAGGGTGCCAGGCCCTGGTGCCGGCGATGCCCGCGACAAGCGGGCAGAGAGCCCGGCCAGGGGCCAGCAGCACTTGAGCCCCTTTGGAGCAAGGGGCCCTTCACCCTCAGAAGAGCAGGGTGGTGGCCAGCCCCAGTGTGTGCCAGGGCACTTATCCCATGGGCATCTGCTCAGCCCCCCCGGTGTGGGCCAGCAGAAGAGACCCAAATCAGCCATCCTGGCAAGGGACACACCAGGGCTGGGGGACTGCTCGCTGACAGCGCTGCACATGGCCACCTACCTGAGCCAGCTGGACCAGTTGTCACCAGATCAGGGAGGGGCCGGCCAGAAGGCTCTGCTGTGCCAGACACACAGCGCCCTGGAGGCACCCCTGCAGCCCTGCCGGGAGGTACCGAGGCGTCCGCTGGATGCTCGCCAGCACGGCCACTCTGGAGAGGTACCACTGTGGTCCCCTCTGCAGCTCAGCCAAAGGGCCTTAGGGAGCTCCGGGAGGGCGAGTTGGCCACGGGGCCACCAGCGGGTGTGAGGTCCCATCCCCATGGCAGTGCTCTGCCTGATGGAGCCACCACTGCACACACAGTAGGACGCAGGGGAAGGCTGGGGAGCAGCAAAGTGCCCTGCTCACGTGGGGTGAGGACTTCATGACTCTGTTGTGACACTGCTGGTGTGTGTCCTTGCTCCTCCAGCGGCCCTGTGACAGGAGTGAGTGGTCCCGTGATGTCAGCAGGTGCGTGGGCAACCTCGGCTCGCAGCAGAATGAGGAAGGGCTGCAAAAGCATGGCTGGGACCACCTGGACACCCTCAGGTACCCCCAGGAGCTTGGAAAAGGGAGCCCCCTGCAGGCCACTTCACTGGCAGAGACCCATGCCCCAGGGGGAGGACAGGTGAGGCTTGAGATGGGGGTGTCAGGGCAGGCACCACTTCTCTATGGGTGCCCCGGGGCCACATGGGCTCCTGTCTCCTCGGTGGCTTCCCTAGCACTTGGGGCCCTTCACCTTGCTGCAGAGGCATCACAGAGCAGGGCTGGCTGGGGCACACAGCTCAACCCATCCCTGGCTCATCCACAGCAAGCCCAGCGAGGGCGCCGCAGTGAGCCTGCCCCAGAGACCTGACCTCGGACCCAGCACCTAAAGCACCCAGCTCTGCCCCAGCACCCACCTCTGCTGTCCTTCTTGGAGCTCCTGAGCAGGCAGACACCCAGGACTGGACCTGTTAGCCACGCTCCCAACTTGCCTGACCTCACCAGTAAGCAACTCAGTTGGCAAGTCTCGGGAAGCTCCTGTGGCCCTCGGGATGGATGCTTTTCAGGCCTTGCTACCTGCCTTCATCCTCCCTTCCTGAAGTGGTGGAAGGACCATGCTGGCCACACCTGCAAGGAGAGAGGGGGATGTGGAAGATGCTGAAGTCTCTTGGGAAGTGAAGACAGCTGGGTGCTTTGGACCTCGAGGCTCAGCCTCTTAATGGCAGCCCCCACGCAGCCTGCAAGGGCACATTGGCCCCTGTGGCCAGCCCAGCCCCATGTACCCGTGTGCCTTCGGTCTCACCAGCTGCTCCCTCCTCCCTGGGCTCAGCCCTGGTGGGGCAGTGTTCCAGAGGACTTCTACAGCAGACACTCCTGAGGCCTCTTGCTATCCCCATGCAGAAGAAAGTCTCAGGGACGTTGGGGTGCCTGTGTCCAGTGCCTGCTTCTGTGCAGGGGCAAGGAGGGAGTGTGCCAAGCTGAGCCGAGCCAAGCAGGGAGAGCACCAGGTCCTGGTGCCCTAGCTGCTGCAAGGGCATTGCCCCTCAGTATCTCCCTGTTTAATCAGCGACCCCAAAAACCCCAACCCTTGGCACTGCCCTTACCTGGTGTCTCATAAAGCTCCTGCTCAGAGCTGAGCTGTCTGGCATTGGTGGCACAGTCCCCCTGTGAATGTGCTGGCTCTTCCTGCTCAGCCCAGCACAATCAGCGTTCCCCTCCGTGGCTGAGCATCTCCAGGCTGTTCCCAAACCAGCCACCCAGCCCCTCGTGCCTCTGTGCCCCCCAAGCTGCCCCGCTCCTGATAACAGTCCTCCACTGGGGGTGCAACCATTTGTCACCAGCGTGCCCTGTTCATGTCAATGCTGACTTGCTGGCACAGCACCCATCCTTCACCCACCTGCATGCTCACAAAGGGGTTAAATCTCCTGGCCAGGCACAGCTCTGCAGCAGCAGGAACTCACAGTCCCCTTCCAGAACACGAGGGCACCCCCGGCCTGGCAGAGCCCCAGCTGCTGCGTCGCCCGAGGTTTTGGGGACACTATGCCCAGGCTGGCCTCAAGGTGGCAGTGGCCACCTTTGTCCCCAGGATTGCCCCGCAGGGCTAGGGTGCCAGCATGCCCCAGGAGGGCAAGGAGGCTGCCCTGGGGCGGGCAAAGAGCCATGGTCCCCATGGGCAGGGGGAATGCGGTCCTCGTGGATGAGAATTGATGGCCTGCATGGGTGAGGAACCATGGTCTCCATCAGTGAGGGGCAGCGGTCCCCGTGGCCAGGGGTCCTCGGCCGTCAGGGGAGAGGGTTGTGACCCCATGGGTGAAGCCCCCATGCCTGGGGGTCTGGTGCAGGGGTTGTAGCTGGCCCAAAGTCTTCGAGGGTGATAGACGGGAGAGCAGCAGGGCTGAGCCCTGCGGGCAGCCCCTGGGGCAGGGACACTCCTGCCTCCGCCTCTGCCCGCCTCCAGCCCTGCCTCTCCCGGGCACTTTGCTCCGAGCAGTGGGAGAGCGGGCACACGGCAGGGCACGGCACGGGGCAGCCCCTCCAGCATGGCCCCCAGCGCCGCGGGGCGCTCCTCACGGCTGCCCTGCTCCTGAGAGCCACCGCAGCCCGGGACCTCAGGTGAGCCAGGGCAGACCACGCTTGGTGGAGAGCAGAAGCTGGGATGGCCCTGCCACGGCCATGCACACCCAGCCGGGCTCTGGGCAGCCTTGTGGGGAGCAGCTGTGGCCCCTCAAGGGATGGAGGTGGGATCCCCAGGGCTGGATGGGTGTGGGGTGGGGGTCAGCCGGTTCTCCCCATTCTTCCACCATGCTCAAATCCCACCGTGCATCCTCCTCCCTCACATGCCACTGCCGCCTTCCATCATTAAGGGCCTTCATCCTTCCCAGTGTGGCCAACCCCTCTCCATCCCCCAGATAGCCATCTCTTCACAGGGTGAAGCTGACCCATAGGCTCCTGTCCTTCCCCAGGTAGGTGGAGGGGCAGGGACAGCCTACCCAAGGGCGAAAGGAAACTCTCACCTTCCACCTCACTGCATAGTGGGGGCACCTCAGAGCAGGGGCCATGGAGGGAAGCACCCAACCCTGTGGCATCCCTGGGGCGGAGGCAGCAGTGCCTGGGCAGTGCAGGCAGCTTGAGCTTTGGCTGCTCTTGCAGTCAAAGGGAAGGATCAAAAAGAAATTGGGTCACACTTCCCTTGTGCTGGGGCTTTGGCTGCGTGCACCACGTGGTGATTGGGAACAAGGGTCCTTCTACAGGATGTTTTGCATAATTTCTCCCCGTTTTGCAATTTCCAAGAGCTTAGGGCGAGAAGAAAAGCCCTGTTTCCCCCATGCACCAAGAGGCACCTTGTCCCAGGCTCACCCAGCACCCTGTCCCTCAGTGTCTCCTCCCTCTCCTCCAAAATCCACTCTCATGCCCCCTTCTCCAAAGCTCCTGCCTGCTACACCAGGATCCCTGGATCCCTGACCGCCCATTCCATGCTGCCAGCAGGCAGGACTTTGGCTCTGGGGCAGAGTCTGCTTTCAGTGGCGCTGCACAACTCATTCATTTCATTGGTGTCTTTCCAACATCCCCATAAATCCCCAGGGCAGGAGGCCTTGGCCAGCTGCTGGGAGACCCTGGGCTAGGGGTGGTCACCAGCTGCCCCTGAGGACAGCACATCTGCAGGGGCCAAAGGAGGGGTTCAGGCTGGACACGGCCACAGGGCCAGGAGCCAGGGCAGAGCTCCTGTTCCCGTGGCAAAGAGCCAAGGGCAGCACGTGCCCCTTAGTACGCTGTCCCCTGGCTGGCCCCTGCCCCTTTCCATGGGTGGATGGCCATGAAGAACCCCTCACCACTTCCTGGGCACCAGCTCACAGGCCCCATCCCAGGTGTTTGCTAGGGGCAAGGGATTCCCCAGCACCACATCCCTTGGGCATCCACAACACTGGCAGGACAGGAGCGAGCATCCCCTCCCCAGCTCCACGTCCTCTCCCTGCAGTGCCTTCCAGCTCCTGCTGCAGCAGTCAGCCTCAATGCTTGGCTCAGACCTCACCATAGCTGCGGACAGACCTCCCTTCACCCTTCAGGTCCACACTGGAGAGGCTGTGGCCAGTGAAAGCCTTGCTGGGAATTTCAGAGGGGAGTAGGAACCAGCCTGGTGGTAATGTGCCCTCAGGATGGACCCATGGGAATCTGTGATTGAAAGCACTGATTTTGATTGTGAATAAGCAGGAAAGCTGTTGAGATAAAGCTTTCCAAGTGTCATCTTCTTTTGCAATGTTCTCTCTTTTTCTTGGTGGCTTTCCCCAAAGGAAGCTCAAGAATGGTTAAATCAGGCTACTGAGCTCTGCCCACACTCAGGCTTTATCAGCTGCCCAAGGCTGTGTGCCTGTGCCCTGCTCCCAGTAACCTGGCACCACACAGCTGCTCTGGCTTCTTCCTCATGCATTTCTTACACCAGGTTATTACTTCTTATTTGCTGACTTCTTCATATCTCAGTTGTCTGTTGACTCATGTCATGGACATTGGCTTTGCTCACTGAACCATGCAGCATCGCCGGTCTGGTCGGGCTCAAAGCTTCATGCTCACTTGCACTCAGAGGATGGAAGAGAAGAACAAATCTCCTGGTGCTTCACATCCTCAGCAACATCACTGCTTGGGGAGATGCAGCTCCTGGGCTGGGACCAGCATGGCCAGCACAGCACCCCACGGGACCGTTGCTCGGAGGCTCAGGTTTTCCTACCGGCTGTTTTTCGGTTCTAGGAAGACAGATCAAGTTCTTCACACTGTTAATGTTTGATCAGGATCTGCCTCTTGCTCTCTGAACTCATCCCTGTAATAAAGCCAGGCTGCTGCAGTGGGCAGACACTGCAGGGTGGTTGATCTCAGCCTAAAGCTGTGGCTCAGCCCAGAACTCAAACAGACAGTGTGGAGGAGCTGGTCCCGCAGCCACCTGCCTGCCCATCTGCCTGCTGCTTCATTTATGATCATCTCTGTAAACACAGGGATGTCTCTCCAGGAGAGGCTCTGCAGGGTGAGCTCAGCTGACCTCATGGATACACCCTGTGGGATGCTCCTGCTAATACTTGCCACAAGAAGCTGTCAGGCTGCACATCTGGCCAAGGCAAGAGGACAACAGGAGGAGGATGATGATGAAGGGACCAGTTGATGAAGGAACCTGAGAGAACACAACCTTCTACCTCATACTGCTGATACCAGCATCCTGCTAACACTCAGCTCTCTGAGCTCTCCTCCATTCCAGTATCCAGAACCTCCTGGATGAGCTCTGTACCTCTAGAAACTGGAGACACAGCAGTGTACCCTCCATCAGATATCTTTTTGGCTTCACTTTCATCTCTGCTGGCAGCATGGCAGATGCTCCTGCCCCCAGGTTACTCATGCAAGCATCTGTCCTTGTCAGCAAGAGCAGCTGCTCCAATATTGCTTCACCAGGCATGGTGGTGGGCTTTGGAGGGGCCAAGGCATGGGCAGCTTTTGCTGGTCCCTTGCTGGACACCATGAAGCAGTAGCTGCTTCTTCCCCCTGTAGGAGCAGGCTCTGAACTTCAGACATCCTGAGAGGTGAACACAACCCTTTGGCAGCTCTCCCTCATGTGCCAGCAGGATGCTGATCCCAGCCTTTGATACTAACCCTGCGAGAGGGGAAACGACCTCCTTGCCTTGCACCGTCTTGAGCAGGGCCTTGGCTCCAACTCAGCTAGCTCCTCTCCATAGGGATTAGATCATCCCTCTCCTACGGAGAATACCCAGCAGCTGGAGGCCCCTCACTGTCCAGAGATGCTCTCTCCCAAAGGCTCCTTTAACAGCTCCCCAAGGATTTCTCCAGGCCATAATATTCCCCCAGACAAGCCTTTCTTCTCCTCCCGCCTTTCTTCTGTCAAAGCGTCCTCTGGGACGAGCAGCATGGTCAGGATGGTGCCAATTAGGCTGAGGCAGCTTCCAAGAGGCTGCGCTGGCAGCGGCCGGGGGCTGCTGTTGCTCATCAAGGTCTCATTGTTCGGAGCGCCGTGGGGCTGCTGGCCGGCGGGGCCGGCGCTGTCCTCTGTCCCAGGCACGCTTCCCGGCTCGGCTCGGCGCGGGTGTCACTGCCTGCTCCTCAAAGGGCTGATTAATGGGTGTCGTTGCGGGGGCTGCGAAGGGGAGGATTTGTCAAGCCTCCCCCCGGCCCCCACGCAAAGCCCCAAGCGCCAGCTGAGAAAAACCAGAGAACCATCAAAGCGGCTGGAGCTCCCGGGGAGGCGGGGAGCGGGGGGAATCTGGCATCTTTGGCTCCCTTCCACGCTTTGTGCCCGACAATGACGACTAATGCGCTTTCATTAACTGCTCCCCTAGATCTGGCTCGGAGAACATGGCCACTTCTTCAGTGAGGACGTTCCCAGTTGCCCTGTGGACACCAACCTCGGCTCCCTGGCTGGGAGGAAACACCACGGCGGTGGTGGAGGCGAAGTGCGTCTTCGACGAGGAGTTCAAGTTCATCCTGCTGCCCGTCTCCTACAGCATCGTCTTCGTGGTGGGGCTGCCCCTCAATTCTTGGGCCCTGTGGATGTTCATCTCCAAAATGAGGCCCTGGAACGCCACCACCACCTACATGTTCAACCTGGCCGTCTCCGACACGCTCTACGTCCTCTCCCTGCCCACCCTGGTCTACTATTACGCCGACCGCAACAACTGGCCCTTCGGGACCTGGTTCTGCAAGATCGTGCGCTTCCTCTTCTACGCCAACCTCTACAGCAGCATCCTCTTCCTCACCTGCATCAGCGTCCACCGCTACATGGGCATCTGCCACCCCATCCGCTCCCTGAAGTGGGTGAAGACCAAGCAGGCCCGCATCGTCTGCGTGGCCGTCTGGCTCGTCGTCACCGTCTGCCTCATCCCCAACCTCATCTTCGTCACCACCAGCTCCAAGGGCAACAGCACCCTGTGCCACGACACCACCAAGCCCCAGGATTTCGACCGCTACGTGCACTACAGCTCGTCCGTCATGGCCCTGCTCTTCGGGCTCCCCTTCCTGGTGATCGTCGTGTGCTACTGCCTGATGGCCAAGAGGCTCTGCAAGCCCAGCGTCTCCAGCCCCGGCCCCCGCATGCCCTCCTACAAGCAGCGCTCCATCAAGATGATCGTCGTCGTGCTCACCGTCTTCGCCCTCTGCTTCGTGCCCTTCCACATCACCCGGACCTTGTACTACACCTCCCGCTACTTCCAAGCCGACTGCCAGACCCTCAACATCATCAACTTCACCTACAAGATCACTCGGCCCCTGGCCAGCATCAACAGCTGCCTCGACCCCATCCTGTACTTCATGGCTGGGGACAAGTTCCGGGCGGCTACGCCGGGGCCGCTCCGGCGCCTCCGGCCCGCGCCTGCAAGCAACCTTTCCTTGGTGTCCCCCTCCATGGACAACCTCATGGGTAGCAGCCAGGCTGCTAGTGACACCCGAGAGAAAGGGACAGCACAGAGCAGAGGCTGATGCTGAGGGGCCAGAGGGGGTCCCAGTAACCTCATCTCTAGTCTCCATGAGTCACAGCCCCTCTGGACTCCATGGGGGCACCCTGGCACCCCCAGGTCCCTAAACCTGACCTGTCCTTACATAGCTTCTGTGGGGCAGAGACCACAGGGCTGAGGGCCGGTGGACATTGGGCTTGTCCCAGTCCTGCCCTGCGATGCTGTGGGAGGAGGTTGACAGGACAGGCACCAGGCACCCATGAGAACGGGAAGGGTGCTGAGAAAGCCATTTTGGGGAGGCAAGCTGGTGTCCCAGCCTGGGGCACTGCTGGGGACAGATGTGGGGATGACAGGTCACTAAAGAGAAGTGACACTGGTTCCTTAGTGACACTGGTTCCTTAGTGACACTGGTTCCTTCCGGGGTGCACACAGCCCTTTCAGTCAGCTTGACAGCAGTATGGGGACTAGACTGAAGCTGGAGCTGGAGCTAACACTGGGCTCCCCACAGGCCTGGTTGAAGGCTGTCGAAGATGTCCCTTGGGAGAGGCAGGGAGGGACATGGCACAGTGCACTTGCTGCCTGCCACCCAATAAAGGACCTTTCCCTTTCTCTGCTCTCGGGCTTGTTTCTCTCCACAGCAGAAGGAAGGGGAATGAGATGCCCCAGGTCCTTGCTCCAGGAAGCATCTGAGAGCAGAGAAAAGGCATCAGCCACTACAACACCAGCACTGGGGCAGGTGAGGAGCGAGGAACTGGAGCAGTGACACCCGTGGTGACGGGAGAGTCCTTGGGAATCTGCCTTTATGGGTGTTTGCTTCCCAAATGTTTACCCAGCCCTTTGTTTGACCAAGTGCCGGCACAGAGAGCAGCAGATGGCTATCAGCACTATGGACTCTCCCACCACAGTCTGGGCAGGGATGGGACAGAGCTGTCCCCACCCCACAGAGACCTGGGAGGGGCTGCCCCCCGCCTCCACCTTGAGTCCTGCCAGCCCATGCTCAGGGGAGGGATGCCCAGAGCAGCATCGTTGTGTCACCTCCCAGTCATGACCATGGCACCAGCCACACACTGCCACATCCTACAGGGAGAGAGAGGGTTTCAAAGATGCCACATCCCAGACCCACATTCCCATTCCACCAGACTACCCAGAGAGCCCCTCACTCACCACTAAGTTGAAATCAGAGAGAGGAGGAGCCTCCTCCCATTTCAGCCAGTAGGAACAGCCGCTGTCCCATTATATCTGATGTGGCCCAGGTGGAGCCAGGAGCTGCTTGGTTGCACCTGAGCAGTGGAAGGGTTCTCACCAAGCATGGCCCCAGCCTCAGAGAAGGGGCTGCTAGGGAAGGCACACGGGTAGGTGGCAGGGACATCTACCCATGTTGTGAGTGCAGGGGTACAGCCACGCTGCCACCAGTCCTGCCCCCACTCACACACAGGCAGCAGGGGGTGTGGGTGTGGAAAACTGTATTGTGTACAGAGGCAGCAGAAAAGGTTCATCTGGGGCCAGACAGCACCTGCCCCTTTGCCCAGGGCCACACAGTCCCAGCTGAAGCTATTTCCACAGGTCCCC
Organism: Picus viridis; assembly: GCA_033816785.1. Taxonomy (NCBI): domain Eukaryota; kingdom Metazoa; phylum Chordata; class Aves; order Piciformes; family Picidae; genus Picus; species Picus viridis. The sequence continues at coordinate 20,994,754 of CM066580.1, read as the reverse complement.
ACATCCAGCAGTGTCCTCCCTCCACCCCAGGGGGACGCCTCCCGGCTTAGTCCCACTCACCATTGGGATGCCACCTCAGAGAGCCCATCTCATCCCCAACTCATGTGGCACCCCCTTCCTCAGCTCCTGGTCATCTTGGGGGGACCGTGCCCATCGCTGGCTCCCAGCCTCACACCAGCCTCCCCTTTAGGGACAGCTGTGTCACCCACAGCCCCTCCAAACCCCTCTCAGGGGGAACCCTTCCCCAGTCTCCCCTTCCCCTCACTTCCTCCTCTCCTCCCACCTTCCACTCAGGGGTTTTGGCTGGAGGAGTGGAGGGCTGGGAGCGGGGACCGTGCTCTGTGTGACCCTCGGGCTGTGCCGGCTCAGATCCCCGCCCTCAAGTGCCAGCTGCCCTTGCGAGCCAGGATCCGGCCGCCGGCGCCGGCAGCGCTCAGAGGATGTGCAGCCTGTCGGTCTCCTGCAGCCCGTACTTGGTCTTGTTCTCGTTGAAGAGCTTGACCAGGGAGCGGATGTACAGCTCGTGGTACTTGTCCACCGTCTCACGGCTCGGGTTCGGGATCATGGGCACCGTCACCGGCTCCCCAACTGCCGGGAGGGGAGGGAGGTCAGGCTCGTGGCTCGGCTCAGCAGGGATACGAGCTGAGTGTTGCCTTCCAACATCACCCATTGTGAAGTGTTCTCCTCCACTCCTTCACCTTTTGAGGGTCCCCTCTGCCCCTTGGGAGATGCTCACCCACAGTGGTGATGGGTCTGGCGAAGGGGAGGAAACCCCAGGACTGGTCAGAGGTGAGGCCCCGGCCGTAGAAGAAGCAGGGAGCAAAGCCCATCATCTTCTGAAAGCGCTGTTGGATGCTCCTCATCCAGCTGCCCTCCTCGAACACCACTTGGCGGAAGAGGTCATTCTCCCCAAAGGAGAAGGATGGGACGAGGTGGGCCCTGTGGAGGGGACACGGTGGGTGGTGGTGGGGCACCGGGACCGCTCTGGACCCTCAGGGTAGCGGTGGTGCCCGTGACCCACCCATGGCGCAGAGCCATGCGGACGAAGCCCTTGCGGTTCTTCAGGATGAGCGTAGTGACGCCGGGGCGGCAGGAGAGCGACTCGGCCGCGCCGCCGATCACGATGGCCACGGCGTTGCCGGAGCCGTTCTGGGACAGCAGGTACCCGATGGCGCGGCGGGTCACCGGGCACAGGCCTGCGGCAGAACGGACCACTGGTGCCGTGAGACTGCCTGCCCGTGCAGCACCCAGGGAGCCAGGACCCCCTGCGGGACCCCACACGGGACTGGTGGGACCGCGGTGGGACTGTGCAAGGGCGCCCCCTGCTGTGCGACAGCTGCCGGGCAGGGGCAGACGCCCCGGCGCTGCCAGGCCTGCGAGCTGGGTGAGGGCAGGGTGCAGGTAATGCATGTGCAGGGTGCTGACAAGGTGCGGGCAGGGCATGGGCAGGGTGCAGGCAAGGTGCAGGAAGGGGGAGAGTGGAGTTCAAGCCGAGCGCAGGCAGAGCACTATCCCTGTGCTGCTCACTCCTGGGGAGCACAGAGGCTGTCAGTCATGGGTTTCTCACAGATGGGGCCAGGGACCCCCTGGAGGCCCCCTGCCCCCTCCAGGCTCTGCCCCTTCATGGCAGCAGGCAGAAGTGGGCAGGAACGGGGCAGGCAGAGGCAGGCAGGAGCAGGGCAGGCAGTGGGTGCATCTCTGGGGTACCCACTCGAGCTCCAGCCATGACTGCAGGGCTGCCCATGAGAGCAGGGTGGGAGGCAGCTGCCCACAGAAGCTCACCCCCACTCATCAAGTACTCCCTGAAGATGGGCAGGCGGAAGTTGCCAGCCAGGGTGGTGAGGAAGCACCGGATGCCTGGGAACAGCTCATTGAAGCCTGTTGAGCCTGTGATGAAGTTGCAGAAGGCACCGACGCAGAGGATGCCGTGGGGGTGGCAGCCAATGATGTAGTTGTGGCTGGGGGACAGGTCATGTGTCTTCACGAGCTGTGGGCACAGAAAGGTGGTGTGATCCGTGTGGCACCGCCACAGCCTGCATGAGCATCCCCTCCAGCTCCCCACATCCTACCTTCACAGGGAAATAATCCCGAAAGTGTCTCCACACAGACCACTGCCGCAGGCATGGCAGCCTCCTGCCACCTGCAAAACAGGAGGGCCCACAGGGGATGATGCCCACCTTGGTGGGTAGCAGGACCTGCTGCACCCAGAGCGGCTGGGATGTGGTGCTCCCCATTTGCCATGCTGTGATGGACCCAGAGAGAGAGCAGATCCCATCCCCAACCCTGCAGCAAAGCAGGAGGAAGAGAAGGCTCTGCTCCTCACCTTTCTCTGGTGTGTCCCAGTCAAAGATGATCCAGGCCAGGTAGAGCACAGGGATGGGCCAGAAGCTGGTGAACAGCAGGTAGATGAGGACTACCAGGCTGACGGTTCCTGTGGGAGCCAGGGAGTGGGGGTGAGTGGGCATGCACCTGCCCCACGGGGGCCCCCCAGAGCCCCCTACTCACCCAGCAGCAGGAAGCTGAGCACCCACTGCAGGACGGAGAGGAGCTGGAGCCAGGAGCGCATGTCCTTCTGTGAGGGCCAGGGCACCGCGAGCAGGGTGCGCAGGGCTGCCTGGACGCTGCCACGGCTGCCTGTGGGGAGGGACACGGGACACAGCACCCAGCCCAAGGCCAGCAAAGGTGGTGCAAGTGCTGTCCCTGAAGGGTCCCAGGCTGGGGTACCCATGGCTGCCAGGGCTGGGGCACAGGGAAGGATCACAGAACCGTTTTGGTTGGAGATCTTGAAGATGATCAAGTACAACCACTGAACCAGCACTGCTCAGAAGCAGTGCATGGGGGGATGCTTATCCTCAGAACACTCTGGACCATGCCAGGAGACCCTGGGCAACCCGAGGCTGCTCTGGAGCCAGCTCTGATCCAAGCTTGGGTGCATCAATGGATCCAAGCACAGCATCACATCCCATGCCATGCTATGCTGAGCTCTCTGAGGGCCAGGACCTTTCCCATGCCCTCTTTGGCAAGGCTCAGAGAGAATTCGAGCCTTTCTCAGCTGGTGTAGTGTCTGCCCACCAGCAAGAGTCAAGGACAGCGGCATGGGGCCAAGCAGGGTGGCCAAGGGTAGCTGTCCCTGCTGAGCACTGCCTCCCACGAGGGACAGCCAGCAGCCCACAGCCGCTCCACTCCCCCCACCGCCCCCTTCCATCCAGCTGACCTTAGTGAACCATTAACCACCCCAGGCTGGGTGCCAGGATCCAAACTCCACTCCCAGCCCCATCTTTCCTCCCCAAATCAGGCCCATAGTGTCAGTCCCACCAGTACACTGCTCCTGACCAAAGGTCTGCAGCAGCCGAGACCACCCCTACAGCCACTGCCATAAGCACAGCAAGCTAAGCCAGCTCTCCAGTCACAAAGCCTTGTTTTCTTGGGGACAAAACCCCCAAATCAGTGCGCTGGCCAGAGGGAGGTGCTCAGGGTGAGACAGGAGCAGCCCTGTCCCCATGGCTCCCCGGGACGGGGACCCTCAGGTCAGAGCACAACCACTAAGCCCTGGTTTGGGTATCTGCTTGAGGTTCAAGTCCTGAATGGGACAACCGAAATAAACTCAACAGTAGGGCCAGCACCAGCACTGAAGACCTGTCCTCCCTCTCCCACATGCCGTCAGCCAACCCTCCTGCCCATCCCACACGCCCAGCAAGGGATCCCCACAAGCCCAGCCACCCCTGCAGCCCTGCTGTTAGCTTCCCAAACCCCTACTTCTTTTTTTTTCCTTTTTTTTTTTCCCTTTTCTTTTCCCAGGGAAGCTGCAGAGTTCTGCCCAACAACTTGTGCCTCCCAAACAGTAGCTTTTTTTAGCTCCTTTTTCTATTCTCCCCCCAAACGTTCCACGAACGCCCAGACCGCAGATCGAAGAGGGAGAAACCCCGCAGGGCTCCGCTGCCGGCCCTGTCCGCCGCGACAGGAGCCTCTTCGAGCCCACAGCGTGGGACTGCACCTCCCAGGGCAGTGAGGAAAGACCAAGGAGGGTTTGCAGCACTCTGGAGTGTGTTGTGGGGGTACCAGTACCGAGTGCATTGTCAGACATTTCATCCCTGTTGAGCAACTCCTGTGTTTTCCTCTGGTGCCGCTAACCCCAAATTGCTCCCAACACCTCCCTCTCCCCTAAGCAGTCTCAAGCAAACAGACAATAGTGACAACCAATGCTAATTTGCCAGGCCAGTTCCTTGCCAGAGCATCAGAAACCATTCAAAGAGGCTTTGGAAATATCTTACCACTAAGGTTTTGGGAACAGGCTGCAATGATTGTTTTCATGGTGTCGAGGAGGAGCCGCACGCCGCAGCTCGGTCCAGCAGGTTAGGAGGCGAGTTTGGCAATAGCAGAGGGCGACCGATTGTGTATCCAGCTGCTTTATCCAGCTGAGCCAAGGGACACCGCCCTCTGCAGAGGGGCCTGCCCCCTCCCTGGCCTGCAGAGCAAGAGAGCTGAAGATCCTTGGGAGGATGAGGAGCTGAGGAGGGGGAGGATGAGGAGCTGAGGAGGGGGAGGATGTCGAGAGCTGCCGTCGCAAAGGGCAGCTGCTGCTCTGCGGAGAGGCACCGCGACCGGCGCTGCTGGGGACTGCCGGTGACACCTTCCCCCAGAATGGTACTGTCCGTGCTCTGGGTATTTCACAAACCACTGTCCAGGCTCTCTCCGTGTGACTGCTCTCCAGAGCTGCCCCAAACCCTCACCCTGAAACTGCTGCTCCGCAGGGAACGCTGCCCACCAGCCCCAGCGTCCTGCACCATCCCCTCCTCTCCCACCCCGAGGAGCAGCACCGGGGGAGGCTAGCCCAGGAAGGCTGGGCTGCAGGCTGAGGGGAAAAAACATCAGAAGGAAAGAAAAGCAGCACAGAAGTAGAAGCAGCCTGGGGATGGGGCTTCAGCCCAACAGCTGAAGAAAGAGTAGGTATCTGCAGGAACTGATTCACCAGAGCTACTGTGCAGGATGTATCTCTTCAGAAGTACTCTCTAGGAGGAGTTGGCAAAGGTCACCCAGGAAAGGGATCAGTACAGGTGCAGGGCTGGAGCAGGCTGCCCAGAGAGCTTCTGGAGTCCCCTTCTCTGGAAACTTTCAAAACCTGCCTGGATGTGCTCCTGAGCAGCCTGCCCTGGGTGATCCTGCTCTGGCAGGAGGGTTGGACTGGATGAACTCTGGAGGTCCCTCCTAATCCCTAACATTCTGTGATCCTGACTGTGTGGTGGTCAAGTGAAAAAACGTGTTTCACAGGAGTGGTTTGGAACCCAAAACACCTCATAATCTGCTGTGGTAGATTGTGGACACCCAGGATCTGGAAGAAAGGACCCAGCACCACTGCCTACAGATTCACAGAGGTAGAGGAGTCAAGAAGAGCTGAGATTGCTTTGTAGAATGCATCTAAGCCCTCCTGCAGCCTGGCTGCCCCCTCAGGCATGCCTGAATCACAGAATGGATTCGGTTGGAAAAGGCCTTCAAGATTGTTGAGTCCAACCATTCCCTGGCCAAGCCTAGTGCTAAACCACGTCCCTTGGCACCCCATCCCTGTGTCTTTTGAACACCTCTAGGAATGAGGATTCGTCCACCTCCCTGGGGAGCCTGTTCCAGTATCTGAAAACCCTTTTAGTCAAGAAGTTTCTCCTAATATCCAACCTAAACCTCCCCTGAGGCAACCTGAAGCCATTTCCTCTTGTCCTGTCAGTTGTTACTTGGGAGAAGAGACGGAACCCCACCTGGCTCCAACCTCCCTTTAGGGAGTTGCAAAGAGTGAGAAAGTCTCCCCCAGCCTCCTTTTCTCCAGGCTACACAACCCCAGTTCCCTCAGCCACTCCTCAGACCATTCACCAGCTGTGTTGCCCTGCTTTGGACCCACTCTAGCACCTCAGCATCCTTCTTGCCCTGAAGGCCCCAAAACTCAGCCCGGTGTTCAAGGCGTGTCCGAGTACAGAGGAGCCTCATCTGAAAGAACTGTCCAGCTGACATTCCCTATTTCCCACCCCCAACTCCACTGGCTGCTGGCAACCAGCCTTCCAGACCTGCTCTGGAAGAGGCCAGGCTGCAGAAGGAGGGATTTTCACGACAAGAGCTAGGCAGCACGAGAGATTTTATGTCGCTTAAAATATAGAGGAAAAGAAAATAAATACATCCAGTCACAATACAAAGAGCAGTTTCTGAATTCAGGTACTTGGCTTTCAAGGCTTTCCTCTGCCTGGCAGAGCAGAGGCAGCCTGACCCCCACAAAGAGCCCTGCCTGACAGGAAGGAGCTCCGTGGTATCACTGTACGTGACCAGTGCACTCGGTCTGACCTTTAATGTAAACCAAAGGCAACTCTCACGTTCACTCCTCTGCCCCTGGTGCCTCCCAGAGCCACCAGGGATACCTCCATGTATGTACAGTGTATTTACTGCTCTATCTCCAGGCCACAGGTAACTCTTAGAGGACTCCCCGGCCCTGCAGCAAGAGCCTCAGCCCATGTTCTGCCGGTTGCCATAGCCTCTTGGGTGAGTGTCCTTCCAGTCGTCCCAGCTCCGAGCTTTCTGGAGAGCTTCCTCGTCATCCTCCTCCTCTTTTTTCTCCTGCTGCTGCTTCTGCAGCTCTTCATCATTTATACCTGCTGGAGGTCAAGAATCGGAGTGAGGGGTAGAAGACAGTGGAAGACCCCAAATCAAGTTGTCAGGAGCTGCTCCAGAGAGCAAAACTTGCCAAGGAGCAGCCCAGAGTTCAGTTTTCCCACAGCCTCATCAAGTCAGCTCTTGTTCATCCTCAAACAGTGGGTACTTCACACCCTGAACACATCCCCACTCACCCTCCCCTTCAAGAGATTCCTCAAATTCTCTACTCCAACCTATTTCCCCACTCCATACCTGGTGTTCTCTGAGGCACACTCTGAGCAGACACAACTCCTTGCTTTGCACGCTGCTCGTACCAGTCGTCTACAGTCATCGTGGGCAGCCCAGGGTACCCTGCTCCAAACACTCTGCAGGGAGAGACAGGCAAAGAAGGCTCTTTACAGGGGAGCAGAAACACAGCCAGCCATGCCCACACCTACTCTGTGACCCCGTCTGTACTGACAATCACAGAATGGTTTGGGCTGGAAGGGACTAGGAACGTCATCCAGTCCAACCCTGTGCACTCAGCAGGGACATCCTCCCCCAGAGCAGCTTGCTCACAGCCGTGTCTGACCTTGAGTAGCTCCAGGGGTGGGGCCTTCACCACCTCCCTGGGCAACCTGCTGCAGTGTTGCACCACCCTCACGGTGCAGAACTTGTTCCTAACATCCAATCTAAATCTCCTCTTCTCTCATTTCAAGCTACTGTCCCTCACCCTGTCCCTGCAGGCCTTTGCAAACAGTCCCTCTGCAGCCTTCTTGTAGCCCCCTTCAGGTACTGGCAGGCTGCTGTTAGGTCTCCCTGGAGCCTTCTCTTCTGCAGGCTGAACAATCCCAGCTCCCTCAGCCTGTGCTCATAGCAGAGGTGCTCCAACTCCCTGAACATTTTCATGGTCCTCCTCTGGACCCACTCCATCAGGACTGTTCTAGCCCAAAGACCTTCATTCACCTCTGTAGCCCAAAGGAAAACACTTTGACTAGCACAGCTAAGGAGGCCTCTGGGAACTGCAACAGACACAGACTGACTGTACAGAAAGCTCAAGGCAAATAATGTCAAAAGCATGACAGGGAATCTGTTCTCTATCCCATTTTGTGCTTTAGCTGCCTATTCCTTGCAAAAATCTGACAGGGCCACAAAGCACTAAGATCTTGGAACCCTAAGGAGAGGCTTAAAGCTAAAAACTCTGTCATTGTGATTGATGATTCTCTGGTCTGATCACAGCTTCCCAGCCTTCAAAATGACTTATCTGAATTCACTGAAATCTTCCAGATTTTACATGAGATTAAGAGACCAGATGTGCTTTTCACTGCTGGGCTCTTTATACTAACAGTGAAGAACAATCCCCAGGACAGGGGCAGATAAGCCTTGTCTCTCCTACCAAACAGCAAGCACATGGCCTATAAACAAGTACAGTACTATCTGCTTCAGGAGATCTCTTCTGCTTCCCTGAGAAGCAAACAGCATTAACCAAGACACTGCAGCATGCTGGTAACAGAAGAGATCATAAGAATCACAGAATGCTAAGGACTGGAAAGGGACCTTGAGAGATCATCCAGTCCAACCCCCCTGCCAGAGTAGGATCACCTGGAGCAGGTCACACATGAATGCATCCAGGTGGGTTGTGAATGCCTCCAGAGAAGGAGACTCCACAACCCTCCTGGGCAGCCTGCTCCAGGGCTCTGTCACCCTCACAGTGAAAAAGTTTCTCCTTACGTTCCCATGGAACCTCCTCTGCTCCAGCTTGCACCCAGTGCCCCCTGTCCTGTCATTGGACATCCCTGAGCAGAGCCTGGCTCTGTCCTCCCCACACTGCCCTTCACATCTTGATGACCATGAATGAGGTCACCCCTCCGGCTCCTCTGCTCCAAGCTAAAGAGCCCCAGCTCCCTCGGCCTGTCCTCAGCAGGGAGATGTTCCACTGCCTTCAGCAGCTTTGTGGCTCTAAGGAAGATCAAGGAAGGCATCAAGCATTCCCCTCATCCTCTGCTCAGATGCTATCTTGATGTGAGAGGCTGTCTGGAGGTTTCTGCCCTTGAGAGGGGATCTCAGGCTTGAGGTGAGAGCAGAGCTGTGTCTGAACAAGCAGCAAGCAGCACATACTTAGCCTGAGCAACGTTCCTGGTGAGAATGAAGGGCTTCAGTGGAGTCCGGGCTTGCCGAGCAGTACCATGCGGTGGTGCTGGAGACTGAAGAGACAAACAACGGTCACAAGATCATCCTGGAGATGAGAATCCCCCTTCTCTGCTTCTCCACCCCAAACAAGTTACTCAAGGTCTGGTGGAAGAGAAATGCCTCTGCTGTCAGAGGGACATCCCAAGAGGGACAATTCCGGCCTCAATCCAGTTTCAGTCATCAGCTCCATCTGCGAGCTCCTACAAATCACTTCTCTTTGTGCCTCTGTCACACCCACTCTGATCAAAGCCTGCAGCTGACAGAGCCAAACCAGATCAGCTCACATCAAAGCATGAAATATAGCTCATTTTAACCAGGGATCAGGGTGCAGTTCTGAGGCAAGTGGAGCTCATCAGTCCCGATGATATCACCCAGGGCACTCCAGTGGAGCTCTGCAGTGCCAATAATAACCACACAAACCAACCCAGCTGGGCTGTGTCAGCACACCATGGGGTTTTGTCTCCAGGCAGACATTTGAGGTGAGTGATACGAAGCCCAGACACACTGCTCTGCACAGCAACTGAAGGTCTACAAGAAGCTTTCATCACTTGCAAACACCTCCAGAGATAGGATGAGGGGCAATGGTTTGAAATTAGACAAGAGCTGATTTCCGTTGGATGTTAGGAACAGGTTCTGCAACACGAGGGTGCTGGAACACTGGAACAGGTTGCCCAGGGAGGTGGTTGAGGCCCCAGACATGGAGATATTCAAGGTGAGGCTCAACAAGGCTGTGAGCATCTAGTGGAGGATGCCCTTGCTGAGTGCAGAGGGGTTGGACTGGATAACCTCTGGAGGTCCCTTTCAACCCAAACCATTCCATGACTGTATGATGCAGAATGGGTGTTCCTTTCTCTAACACCTGGACAGGATGTAGACCAGAAGTGTAGGTTTGAAAGAAATCACAAGGCTCCTCTTTGGATTTCCAAATGCACAGGCTTCTTTAGAGTTAAGGGTCTGGCAGAAGGCAGCAAGGTGGAGAAAAGCTTTAGCACAAAGAACATTTCAGTTCTGATATCCAGTGCTTCAGCACAGGAAGAAATTTTTCCCCATGAGGGTGGTGAGGCACTGCAACAGGCTGCCCAGAGAAGCTGTAGAGGCTACAAGCCTAAAGTGTTCAAAGGCAGGTTGGATGGGGCCTTGGGCAACCTGGTCTAGTAGGAGGTGACCCTGCCCATAGCACGGGGCTTGGAACTAGATGATGTTTAAGGTGCCTTCCAACCCAAATCGGTCCAGGGCTCTCTGATTTCACAAGCTATGATTGTCTAAACCACGTGGCAGCAGATGACAGTGACTGATCAAAGAATGAGCCCACTGTCCACTCTGAACCAAACCAAAGCCCATCTGCTTGTGCACTGATTGAGCTAATTTTTCATCAAGAATTCACAGAATAAGATGTAGGTGACCTCAATACTAAATTCCTCCTCATCAGGAGGCACCTTTTACCTGTTTTGCTGCTGCTCTGCTCCTCAAGATGACCATCTCTTGGTCAATACTCTCAATTTCCTCCAGGCTGGTGTGGATCCATTTCTGGACCTGGAGTACGTAAAATTCCCTTATCTGATCCTCATCTGCTTGCCCACTCTCCACACAGCTGCTCATGGAGGCCAGCCTGTTCTCCAGTTCTTTCTTCTGGTTATGTCTGTCTCAAAGAGAACAAAATGAGACTACTAAACAACCCTTCTCTAGCCCAGCCCAGCCCCAGGGTTTTCTGAAAGAAACAATTTCCTACTTTGAGAAATTCAAATGCTGGAGACCTCCCTCCTGCCCCAGTTCCCCTGTAGCTGCTTGACTTTAGCTGCTTGACTTGACAGGCTGGAGGGGAACTCCATCCAGTTCAACAAGGGCAAATGTGGAGTCCTGCATCAGGCAAGGAATAAGCCGCTGCAGCAGCACAGGTGAAGGGTTGACTTGCTGAAAAGCAGCTCCCCAGAGAAAGACCTGGGACTTCTGGTGGACAAGTTCACCACGAGCCAGCAATGAGCTCTCATGGCCAAGAAGGCCAATGGTCTCCTGGCATGCATTAAGAATGTGGCTAGCAGGGCATGAGAAGGTCTCCTCTCCCTCTACTGTGCCCTACTGAGGCCACATCTGGAGTACTGGTTCCAGTTCTGGGCTACCCACTTCAAGACAGACAGAGAACCATTGCTCTTGCTGCCTCCAGCAGAGGCTACAAAGCTGCTGAGGGGCTTGGAACATCTCTGTGAGGGGGAAAGGTTGAGAGACCTGTGGCTGTTTAACCTGGAAAAGAGCAGACTGAGAGGAGATCTGCTCAATGCTCATCGATATCTAAAAGTTGGGGGGCAAGAGGATGTGGCCAGATAGTTTTCAGTGGTGCCAAACAACAGGACAAGGGCCAACAGACACAAACCAGAGCCCCAGGAGGCTCCCTCTGAACAGGAGAAAAAACTTCTTTGTTGTGAGGGTGCTGGAGCCCTGGAGCAGGCTGCCCAGAGAGGATGTGGAGTCTCCTTCTCTGGAGAGTTTTCAAACCTGCCTGGAGATAACCTTGGACAATCTATTATGGGTGATCTTGATTTAACAGGGTGGTTGGACTAGATGAACTCCAGAGGTGTTTTCCAACCCCTCCCATGCTGGGATTCTGTGACTGAAAGCATGACAGTGGCAAGAACCACCTCTTTCACTAATCCTAAGAACTTTTGTGCAGTTCTACTTCAAAGACTGGAAACCAATGACAGAAATGCACCTCTGTAGCCTGTGCACAGTCCAAGTCCATCCAGTAACTTAAAATGAAAGTTTCATGACCAATGTATTCCAGCATCAAGAGAACCACTTCCTTCCTGATGGTCCCTGTCAGTACAGCCTTGAGGTTCTCTCCTTCTCTTAAAGTGATTCCTGGAAGCCTTTGAACACCACAAAGCAAGAGCCTACCTTTCGATTTTGGCTTGCCTGCTCATTGCCATGGCCACCAGGTTGGGTTGGGCAGCAGCAGGGCCCCTGGGGGCCGGGCTCTCGGAATCTTCCTCTCCTGGAGGGTTGGCAGCAGCGGGGGCAGGTGGAATTTGCCCAGCCCGTAGCTCCTGCAGAGCTTGAGGAAGCGCCAGAAATGGGCCCGAGCACTCTCCAGGTGCTCCAGTCTCCTGTTCATGTCGACCTGCTTCAGTGTCATGGATCCCAGCAAGGCAGGCAGCAGCAGGTATTTCAGGTCGGCCGAGGCGATCTCCTCCAGCTCCTCGTTCTCGCTGAAAGGGGAGAGACGAACCCTCCTGTTCCCGTTCCTGCTCCGCTACACCTGGGCCCGGCCAACCGCAGCCCGCTCCCTGGCGACCCGGAGGCGGCAGAACTCTCGTAGGACCCTCGCAAGGCCTCGATGGGTCTCCCCTTGGGCCCCTCTGGGCTCCCCCCGGGCCTGGCCCAGTCCCTCCTCCCCACTCACCTGAACAGGTCCAGCTGCGCCACCATGGCAGCCGCTCGCTGCAGCGCGTCCAGCCCCTGCCGCACCTTCTCTTGCACGGCCGGGGCCCCCGAGGACGGCTCGATGCCGTTCTCCACCTCCTCCCACAGCCGCCGGCCCGCCGCCAGCAGCTCCGCCAGCCGCGGCCCCGCACCGGCCCCCTCCGCCATGATGGGCCGGGAAGGAGCGACCGGCGCTTCCGGGGCGGCCGTTAGTGACACACCACCACCCCCCCACCCCGGCACCCGCCCCCGGCCGCCATCTTGGTGAGGGCAGAGGGCGAGGCCACCATCTTGGTAGCGGCAGCTCGCAGGCGGGGCTGGCCGCGGGGAGGGCTGGGGCTCGCCTCTCCGCCTCCAGCAGCGGTCCTCTGGAGGCTCGGCGTGGCCATGGGCGCTCGCAGGTCTCCGGTGCTCCCGAAGTGTGTCTGCTGGTTCCCCGCTGGCACACACGCTTTCCTGGCCCCTGCCGGGGAGCGGCTGGGGAAGGTGCGCTGCTGAGTACACGCGCAAGTGAGGATAAGTAGAGAAATGGACAGGATGGCGAAACAGCGCTGGGGCGGCTCTGGAGCCATCCGCTGCCGGCGCAGCCACCGACTCACGGAACGGCTTGGGTTGGAAGGGACTTTCAAAAGCCATCTGCTCCAACCCCCTGCTGTCAGCAGGGACACCTGCGGCTAGAGCAGGTTGATCAGAGTCCTGCCCCGCATCACCTGCAATGGTGCCAGGGATGGGGCATCTGCCACCTCTCTGGGTAACCTGGGCCAGCGTCTCACCACCCTTAGCACCAAAAATGCCTCGGGTGCGCTTTGTCCGTTGAATTGCACCCGAAGGAGCTAGGACATTGCTGGCCGTGCTTCCTTCCCTCCCCCCCCCATCAGCAGCACCCCGGGGTGTCCCAGGCAGATGTGGAGGTCACAGAGAATCACAGAATGGTCTGGGTTGGAAGGGATCGCCAAAGGTCGTCCAGTGCAATGCCCTCTGCATTCAGCAGGGACATCCTCAACGAGATCGGCTTGCCCAGAGCCCTGTCAAGCCTCACCTTGAATATCTCCAGGGATGGAGCCCCAACCACTTCCCTGGACAACCTGTTCCTGTGTTCCACCACCCTCCTGGTGCAGAACTTGTTCCTAACATCCAATCTAAATCTACTCTTTTCTAGTTTGAAGCTGCTGCCTGCCCCCTGTGCTAAGGCAGATTCTCAGTCTGGAACAGCAGGTGACACGCCAGTTCCTCTTCTGCTGCTGCTCTTGGGTATGCTCAGGTGATATTATGCCTCAGGACAGCAGCTGGGTTCAGTGCAGACTTGTGCTGTACAGGATGAGTGCTGCATAGCCTGGGACCTAAATCTGGCAGAGGATCCCAGCAGCATGCAGTGCCCAGTGTGAGCAGAAATTTCCTCTTCCTCTCTCTGTATTCTTTTTACAACAAAGCTAAGATAGGCATTTCTGTTTTATTTAGCTGCTAAGCCCATTATTACAAGAACTGATATTTCCACAGCCGTAAGAGAGGTGAGGATTAAAGCTGGGCTTTTAGGAACTGCTCTTGGATCCTTAGAAACACAGGGAAGTGACTTAGATGTGAGAAATGAGGGCTGGCTGGAGGCACTCGCCCTCCAAGAATGAGTCAGTTTATGATTTAGTCTGTTTGTTTCCTTCATACCTGCATGAGATAGGTTGATAAGAAGTTACTCATAAAACCCAGAAGAGCTGTGGATTTAGGTGCCCAGTCACTGTACCCCGAGTGCCCCCAGTGGTGTCACTCTCCTGTCACCACTTTGCTCAGCCTGAAAGGCAGGTGCCAGCAGAGTGAGGGATGAGAGGAGCTGGCTGTGGCATCCTGTGGTGTTCCTTGATGGCAGGAAGGAGGTGAAGAGCAATGCAGTGTCCAGCAGTGGGCAGATTAATTAGTGTAAAGATTAGAAGTGGAATGGGGCCTGCAACCTACAGCTGGTTGTTCTTTACTAGCAGAAGATGCTTTGGCATCTCCAACAGTTGCAAGCTTTTATCACAGTATCACAGTACATTAGAGGTTGGAAGGGACCTCAAGAGATCATTGAGTCCAACCCCCAATCAGAGCAGGATATTATCAGAGCAATACATTGGTTAACATCTACAGCAAAGCTTTCAGCAGTGCTTTTAAGGATGAGAGCAAAAGAGACTGCTGGAGCAGACTCCTCTTTTGGTGAATGATCTTCTGCGTCACCCAGAGAATCTCTGAGCAGTTCACAGATCATCTTTCTACAGGATATCTCTGTTTAATCTTTAACAAACACCTCCTTAGGGCGTTCTCCTTGGGGGCCTTCACCTCTCAGAGCAAGCCAGGCAGGTCCCTAGGCTTGTTCTTTGAGATATTGTAAACAGGCTGAGGATGGAGCTTGGGATCTCAACCTGCTTCCCTTCCCCTTAAAACTGGGGGGTATAAGAGGAGCAGTTTGCACCCAGATTATCAGTGTCAGCACAGAACAAGCCTTGAGCAGCACAGTATTCCAACTCAGCCTAGGAGAAGGGATGGAGGTCTGCTTCCCCTCTGACCCTTGCGCAGCCATCACCACAGCTGTCCTTAAAGCTATGCCCTTGGTTTGCAGCCTACTCCCCCTCTGGTCTTATGGCTCTTACTCACATGTGTTGCTTTGACCTGCTCCTCAGCTGAAGACCCCCATAAGGACAGTCCCCATTATTGCTTGCCATCCTTAGGGCATCATGGTACTGCTGAACACTCCAGAAACAAAGAACAGAGATACAAGGGTTTTCCTTAAATGAAAGCTTTTGCTCATGTTTGTGCCCTGCGGTGTGATAGTGCAGGCTCCAACCATCCCGAAGGTGAAAGTAACAGCCTCCAAATATTTACAGTGGTGCAGGTGTTGATCAGCAGCTGAAACACCACAGAGCCTCCCCACCTCCCTGTTCTGGCTCAGCTTTCTTCGTGAAGAGCACAAACAAAAAGCAGGTGGAGGTCCTGACCAATGGGACCAGCCTGAGCTGAAGGGGAAGAAATATCCCAATGTGCTCTTGAGCACAGAGTCCTTCTTCCTCCAAAATGCTTACTTGAGGACCAACAACTTGTTGCCTTTCCCTTCTGGAGTGAGTTGTGCAGAAATAATAAATTATAAAGAAAGAAAAGGAAAAAGGAAGAAAAAAACCCCAAAGCAAAGCCCCAAGCCAGCAGTGCTTTAGCAGCAAAGTCCAAAGAGCCCAGGAAAATCACTCTCCTCTCTGCAGCCCTCATTGTCTGCACAAGCCTAAGCAGCAGGGAGCGATCACATTCATACCAGGATCACTTCTTTCAAACCCACATAAAAAAGCCCAAGCAGGAACCAAGGGGAGGCCTTCCAGGGCAGCCCCTTTTGCCTGCCTCTCCCCACTTCTGATGCAGAGGGGTGGCTTTCTTCTCTGCACAAGCCGTTTCTCAGAGCCACCTGGTCCGCGTCAGCTCACAGCACGAGGAAGCGAGAGGCTTCTGCCACGGCCGTGGAGAATTCAGCTCCAGGGAGTCATTCCCAGAGAGACAGATAAACAAAAAGCCACAAGCCATTGGGGAAAATGGCTAATGACAGGAAAGTCACGGAGGTAGATCTGTCACATTAGCAGCGAGCCCAGCGAAGCAGAGGGTATTGACAGCAGCCTACCGCAGTCTGCAGAGCGCCGATTGTGCAAGAGGGGCAGAAGGGACGCGTGAGGAAGTGTCTGGAGGCCTGCAAAGCCACAGTGCTTGCAGGAGATGCTCTCGGTTTCGGGGACAGTGCCACCGTTCTTGACCTGTTTAATCGGGTCCTGCAGGGCTGTCTGCCAGAGCTGGAGGTGTCTGGGGTGGGAGCGAAAGTGCGGAGGGTGAGAGCAAAGCCTTCTCGCACCGATTTCTCTGGCAGAAGCTTGTGCTGATTGGTGCTGGTGAACACTACAGGATGGGATCAAACGTCTGGGTCTTCCCAAGTTTTTACCTCAGAGGGCGATTGTGCTAGCCCAGGCTGGGGGAGGGGGCTCCGTGTTCCCCTGGCACCTTCATGATGGCTTTTGTGCCCATGCAGGGTCAGCAGATGGATCCCCTTAAACCCTGGGGCCAAGTGCAGGGTTTATTCCCTCTGGATCTATCTTCTGATACTGATTGTCTGGCTCTGACTCTTGGTCCCCAGGAGATTCTTCCACTCCCGCAGATCTCACAAGCCTGGCAAACCCAGGTGGTGGCCCAGATTACACCACCTCCCGCTCAGGGCATTGTCACTTAGCTGTCACCTCCCAACCGTCCTCCTTCCTACCAGCCTGACCCTTTTTGCATCCTTCCACTAATTGCAGAGCTTTCCGATTTCCCGCAGGACAAACAGAGCCCACGGTCCTCGGTGCTGATTGACCCCTCTGGTCCTTTCCCAGCTCTTCCCTGTTGGGCTTGCAGTCAGGATGCAAGGAGTGAGAGAAGGAGGAGAGGACTCTGCATATTCAGCACTTGACCCTGCCTTTTCCCAGGCAGAAATTCAAATGGGACCTCTCTAGGAGGGAATCACCACATCTCCCGCGGGCATTCCTTGCTATTGTGACTCCTCTCCTCTACCCCAGGCTAAGTGTGTTTGTAGTTATCAAATGCAAATCACATTTCCCACCCTCCTGGCTGAATCTCTCACTCCACAAGATCCTTCCCCCGTGTTGTTTTTTTTTCTCACCAGCTGGTTGTGCAACGCTCTGCGGAGCTCACAGTCCCTCCTGGTTTCACCTCCCTCTGCTCCGGCCGAGCGCAGAGGTGGCCAGAGGGAAGGTAGTTAAGTTAAGCAATCCTCCTAATTAAGTACCTGCATCAGCCCTGGACACAGAAACTGCAGCTGTTTTGCAGCCCAGCGGCTGAAGGCTTCCTTCTAACCCCTGATTGCATTTTAAAGGGAAAACTCGAGATGGGTTTTTGGCCTTGGGCAGCTGTGGCTTTCCTGTCACCCTGGGCAGGCTGGATCTCAGCAGCCAGACCGAGTCAATGGCAGACTGGCGACGGATAAGGGTGGTTAACTGCCTTGGTTAACTAGGTGAGCTTCACCCCGAGCGTTTCAACGTCCAGCTCCCAGGCTTCTCTCAAGCCACCTTTGACTCTCAGCTCTTATTAATCCAGAACCCTGCAGCACATTAAAGTGGAGGGGTGGTTTACATATGGAGCTCAAATTGATTGCATGACCCAGGGCTGTTCAAAGTGATTGACTGGCTCTGGAAGTGAGCAATCCTGCAGCAGGACTCGGGGCTGAGCACAGCCAGCTCCAGTCAGTGTCAGCCACATATAAAGCAAAGCACGCACAGAGCTGCCTGGAGGCTCTAGGTCATGGTGTGAGCTGTGGGGAAGTGCCCAAGGATTTCCATCACATTTACCTGTCCTCCTCATGCTGTGGCTTCTCCTCAGCTCCTCAGCTCAGCTCACTTTAGATTCATCCTTTCTCTGCAAAGGCTGCATGGCCAGGAATCTCTTATTCCATGCAAGCACTCGGCCAGATTCCATGCTAGGGGAACTGGGGGCCTTCAGAGCTCCATCCCTTGCTCTTCACACACACACATGCCTGGCTATTCCAGCCCACATCCACAAGGATCCCAGAATAACCTCAGAGTGCCTTGACTGAACCCCAGGAAGCCAGATTCCTTGCTGACTAGTCAGAGACCTGAGGAAGCTTCCAAGAGATTTTCCATCTGTGCAGGATAGCAGAGGCTGACAGACAGCTCTAATTAAAGACAAACCTGGGCCCACAAGCAGCAGGAAGAGCTGAAAGCAAACTGGTCCCCCACTGTGTGTAAGGGTATGGACACAGGGAGCTTTAGGCTCATGCTCCCTGTTGACAGCTCAGGAGGAGGAAGGAGGTTGTCCCAGGAAAGATGTTGCAGAGATATATGATGCAATGCATTTATTTACACACCAGAATCCTACTCACAGTAAGTATGGAGTAAAGGTTCATTCTTACTTCCAAGGGCCTTGGAGTTGTGTCCTCTCTCCACAGCAGAGTGCCAGCTTGCCTGGTGTTAAGGGGGTGGAAGAAGTGGCTGAAGATTTTAGTGGTCTAAAAGGAGCAGGAAGGACAAGCCCTGAGTATGCTACACGTTGAGCAGGCTTCCACCTCTGACACAAGCCCAGAGGGCAGAAGTTCCAGCTCTGCCACGGCTGCCTCATTAACACAAGGCTGCTAGGTGCAGTTGTGCCATGCTGCCCTGCTTCTGCAGCTCTGGGACAGCTCCTGACCCGTGTGCCATCGTCAGTCATCACTGAGAGCAGCAGCAGTCTCCATGCAGCTTGTGGGGAGGACTGATGAGTAATGTGTCTTGGAGCAGTACCTGGCTCTGCATCTCAGATGCTGCAAAGAGCACTGGACCAGCATTTGCTCCTGAAGGAGGAACATTCAGCAGCGTTGGGTGAGTCCACAGCAGAAACCTGTCCCTGGAGGAGCTGCCCATGACCTCCTCACCCAAAGCAGCTTTCTTCTCCTGCATCCTTCTCCTACCCCACTTCCCATCCATCACTCCTGGCTTTCAGGCCACTGTCAGAAACCTGCAAGGAGACAATGGCAGCCCAGGGTCCCCATTCAGCCCCGGAGAAAAGGGCCGGCCCAGGCGGAGTGATAAATGGCTCGTCCCCAGCTGGAGACGGAGGGATGGATGCTCCCCATCAGCTGCAGGAGGGCAGCCCTTTGTCTTGCTCTGGAGAGATGGAGCAGAGGTTTGCCTCCAGTCTTCAGCTTCCCAGCATCTCTCAGTTTGGGGTCTTCCATGCTAATGCAGGGGTCCAGGCCTCCTGCACAGTGCCCTCCTTGCTGTAGCTCAGAACATCCCTCAGGGCTGGCGTGTGGTCTCCAGCTGTGCCCTGGGGCTCTCCTGCTGCCTGCCCTGTTGTTATTTGCAGACATATCTCTCCACCTTCCGCCAGCACCTCTTGCACACCACGTAGCAGCACCAGTGGTACTTGCAGTGACATCTCTCCACCACCTCCTCAGTGTAGGTGTTGTAGCCACGGCCGCAGCACATCAAGTTGCAACTCTCGCTGCCCGTGGAGGTCTTGTTGCACTGCCTGCCAAGAGAAGGATGCAGGAGCAGAGCTGAGGGAACATCCCTGCCCACCCTTGGTGGTGGTGCTGAACACAGCTACCTGCCCTGGCCTCCTCCCACCGCTTAGGTGCTCATAGCAGGGGGCAGCGAGGTGCATGGAGCAGCTTGCAAATGGGCTGGTGGCAGCTCAGCGTTGCTGTGGCAGTGTTTGGGCAGCTGTGGCTGAGGTTGGGCACTCTCCCTAACGTGGTGGGGTCAGGAATGTCCCATGGAGAAGGAAGGCCAGATGCTGGGAGCAGGGACTTCTGCTAAATCTAACAGGGATTGTGAATCACAGCCCTGAGGCAGCCCTGGCTCAGCCTTCAAGAAAGGTTTCCTCATCCCTGTGAAAACTGCCCCCAGGCAGCAGTCTCTTCAGGAAGGAGACATCTGGGAAGCACCACAGGCTCCAAGGGCTGCTGAACCAAGCTGGTTACCAGCAGGTAGCACCCAAAGGTTGCAGGGAAAGGTGGTATTTCGCCTCCTGAGTCTTCGCTGGATGGATCCTGTGCTGAAGGCTGGAGCTGATGAGCTCCCAGTGAGGGCCCTCCCTTGCCTTCACACCTGTGTGGCTCTGTAAGAACAACCTCTGCATTCCTGCCCTCCTTGGCACTTTAAGATGCAGAGATTTCACAGCAGTCTGTGGTGTCCACATCTAGCAGGGGTTCACCCATCCACACCAACCTCCCAGAGCACGTGGTGCAGGCACTCATGAAATGAGGGGCTGAGTTAGTGTGTGTTTGCAGCAGTTTCTTACCTGTCCTGTGTCCCCAGAGAGCCCAGGTGTAGATTTGGGGTGCAGTAGTCAGGAGAGCTGATGAGATAAACCAGGTCTGTCTCTTGCACTGGCCTGACACCCATTTCTTTGGCTATCAGCTGCTTCCTGGGCCCTATGAGCCTGTGGGTCACCTTGATGGCTGCCAGGTACTTAGATTTGAGGTCAGAGGCAATTTCATCCAGCTTGGGCAGTCCCTTCCAACAGGTCTTCACCGAACAGGAGCCTGAAACACCATGGCATTTACACTTGGTATCCAGGGAGTCACTTACCACCTGCAGAGGACAGGAAAAGAACCACATTCACTTCTGCCTGGTCCTGGTACCCAACCCACAGTCTGATTTGCAGGGGCATCCACGGGGAGTTTCTGGAGATGAATGAGCTCAGCTGCTTATTGCCACCTTTAAATGAACATAATTGGGCAATCAAGGACTCAGCTCTCCTTCATTCCTAACCCTTGGGGAGCTCCTTGCTGGAGCTTGCAGTGGGGCTGGTGACTTCCCACCCAACACGGGTGCAGGATGGCATGAAAGCACAAACCCCCACAAGTCTGGGCATGGCCGGGGAGCCCAATGGGCTTCTGCTTCCTATGAGGGGGTGGAAAGAAGTACTGGAAGTACTGGTGTGGCAATAGCTTGTCCTAGCTGTGGAATGGGTGCAGGGATGCTTGGGGGTGGGCAGCAGTGGGGGTTGTCTCTGCAAACACTTCTGACTGTTTTAACCATTTACTCCCCTCCTGACAGGGGACTCCTGGCTGGACTCTACCCCTTTCCATTAGGCACCTCTGCCCCCCAGGCTGCTGTGAGCCTTGGTGGGCACCACACTCACCTGCCTGCCCACCACATTGTTATGCAGATTCACGGCTTTCAGCGCTCCTGTCCCCAGCTTGCTGGATTTTAAGGGACTGTCAGCAAAAGCAGCACCAAGCTGGAGGCCATAGGCCAGGTTGTCCCCGCAGCCGCCCCATCGGAAGTCCGGGCTGGGGACCTCCGAGGGGCTGGAGCCGCAGGAGCAGAGGGGGAGCTCTCCCGAGGCGCAGGCTTGGGCGATGGTGTGCGCGACAGCGGCGGCGGCCAGGGCGTAGACAAAGGCAGACTCCCGGGTTCCTGGGAAGAAGAGGGGGAGATGTCCTTCCTCCCTGCCCAGCCGAACACCTCTCCCAACGATCTCGCAATGCAAATGAGGATTTTGGGTTTTGTTCCAAGAAGATAAACCCAAGACACCAGGCTCCTCTTGCACGGTAGTTTTAACCCCTGCCACCCGTGACATTATGCTGTGTCCCCACCTCTCTCCCCTTCTTTCTTGGAGCTTCTAGCAGCTGGGTGGTTTGGGGTTTAATGGAAATTCATCTCTGTCATCTCCTGCAGATCTGAGATGCACAGGGATCAACCACAGTAGAACAAAGGCAAGTAAAGGGTATCTGAGGCAAAACTGAACCCTCTCAGCTACCATCTACTAAAGTGCTGCCCACCTGGAAAGCTAAGTGGGGCAGAAGGAGGAGCATGGACACAGAAAGTGGAGGAGCACGGACACAGCAGCTGGAACATCGTTTACCTTTTAGGTCAGAGCAAAAGCTGGGAGGCCAAAAGAGGAGCACAAGCTCAGCGGGAGGAGGAGGAGCATCCTTTACCTTTGAGGAGGTCAGGGCCGAAGCTAGGGGCGTGCTGGATGGAGGAGCAGTTCCACCTCATGTCTGCAAAGGTCTTCTGGCAGACGCTCTTGGTGTGGTGGGCGGCCCGGACGATGCTGTGCATGACCTCTAAGTTCCTCCGGCACATCTGGAACTGGTCCGGCACCACCCCGGCGAGCAGCCGGCAGTGGTGGCTTTCGTTCCAGGCCACCCTGCTCTCCGTCAGCCCGCTGCGGGGAGAGGATGTGTCAGTGAAGGGGGGACCACAGGCGTCCCTCTGCGGGGAGGAGGAGCCCCAGAGAGGGTACTGGGGAGTGGGGACGTTCCCCTGGGGCCACTACTCACAGCCACTGGATGGCTGCGGAGAGCCCAAGCTGGCAGAGCAGGGTGGCAGCAGCGGTGGGGTGGCCCATGGCTGGGGCTGGGACCCCGGGACTGGGTCAGGAACCGGGGCTGCAGCCGCTCGGCTCCACCGCCCCCTTTATAGCCTCAGGCAGCTCGGTCCTGCCCCCCCGGGGAGGGGAACAAAGGCGGTTTCGGTGCCATTCACAGCGGGTTAGGGCCGTGGAGAGGGGGAGTGGAGGGGGACAGGGCTGTTATTAGCTGCGACCATGCCCAAAACAGCGCCTGGGAAGCGACTGAGAGGTGACGGGGAGCTGGGGGCCACGGGGGCTGGCAGATCACCCCACCAAGTGCTCAGCTGCTGGGTACCCCTTTGTGTCCTGTGAGCCACAGAGGTGCCCCAGTGCTGGATCCCCTTCTCCACCTTCGGCACATTGACCACAAAGCAAATTCACATCTTTGCTTGGCCTGGCGAAACTCCTCCCTGAAACTGGCTGACAGGGCAGGGGAGGGAGGTCAGTAAAGGCCAGAAGTGGTTGGCAGAGGCTGACTGCAATTCCTGCCCTTTTTCCCCCCCTCTTATTTTCTTTGCAAGAAGCATAAAACCCACACATTTTCCTTGCCCCAGAGAGAGTGAAAGTCTCAGTGTCTGCTTCCTTTGCCCCCAGAGCCCCCTGAGAACAGCCAGGGTCCTGCAGTAACCCAAGCTCCAGCTGCACAGCCGGACACTGGGCATGGGTGTGAGCAGCAGCAGCGCTCAGCTCCTTGCAGGGACCAAGTTCCTGCTGGCAGCAGGGATGCAGCTGGGGAAGCAGTGCCTGCTGGGCCGGGGGAGGGGGGCATGGCTTGGTGGGGCATTTCCATGGCTTGCACATGCTTGTCACAAGGTGTTTTGCTCTCAGTCTTTCCCTTCCCTAAGCAGAAAAATCAGAAGCACAGTCTTGCTGCTGTGGAGACCTTCAGGAAGCAGGTAGGCTGGTGTTTTCCCCACAGTGGGAGGTGACAGGAGAGAGAAGTCCATCTGACACCAGCTGCTTCTGGGAACAGTCGCAGGTTGAGGACCTCCTGCTTTGGGCTTTCACTTTCTCCCTCACTGTACAACTTCCTCTCTCACTGGAAGGAGCTTTCCCTTTACAGAACATAACTGAGTGGTTGGTTTGTATCCACCCCCTCCTCCCCCATGACCTTCCTTTGACTTGCTGTCATGTGCACCAAAGCTAGGACATGCAGCTTGAATTGTTGACCTTCCCAACATATTCCCTTGGGTTGAAAAGGCCAAGGTGCATTGTGCTGGAGCAGTGGCCCATGAGGAAGGGTCCTGCTAGGTCACTCCCAAATCCCAAGCAGAGTTACAAGGGGCTTAATTAAAAGGACAGAGAGAAAAGAAAGAGAAGCTGTGTTCAGTGTCCCTGCAACTGCCTGGCTCTGATCCCATTAACCTTCCTCTCCCTGATGCCTCTGGACTGACACCAAAGAGCTCCAAGCTCTTGTCAGCTGGGGAATGATTTTTTCAGCAGGAGCAGGAAAGATGCAGGATAAATGCAAACTGGCTGAGCTGCTCTTGGGGCTGCATGGTTTGGATGTCTCTGTGGAGGACATGTGGCAACCATCATCCATGGATTTCTTCTTCGGAGTGGTCTGAGCAGGAAGCCTGCCCAGCTCTGGGCAGCCTGCTGGCTGAATATTGCTGAGCTGGGACTCCCAGCTGTAGGGCAAGAGGAGCCTTTTCTTGCTGCAACCAGCACTTATAAAGTTACCCTTGAGTTATTTCAGGGTGGGAGGTGCAGGAAGCAGAGTCACTGTTGGAGGGGAAAAGGGACAGCCCAAGCCTACAGTCACTAAACACCAAAGCCCACGTTTTGCTTTCTGTCTCTAAAATGGGGACTAAGATGATTAAAATAACAATCCTGCCTCTTTTTATGGACAAGATGAAGCCAGAAGGCAGCAATGAGCATGCCCTCTCCTCTGCTGCTCCCTCATCAGCCCAACATAGAATCATAGAATTGTCAGGGTCAGAAGGGACCTCAAGGATCAGCCAGTCCCAACCCCCTGCCATGGGCAGGGACACCTCACACTGCAGCAGGTTGCTCACAGCCACATCCAACCTGGCTGCAAACACCTCCAGGGATGAGGCTTCCACCACCTCCCTGGGCAGCCTGTTCCTGTATCTCACCATCCTCTTGATGAAGAACTTCTTCCTAATATCCAATCTGAATCTACTCATTTCTAGTTTTGCTCCATCCCCCCCAGTCCTATCACTCCCTGACACCCTCAGAAGTCCCTCCCCAGCTTTCTTGTAGCCCCCTTCAGATACTGGAAGGCCACAATTAGGTTTCCTTGGAGCCTTCTCTTCTCCAGACTGAACAGCCCCAAATCCCTCAGTCTGTCCCCAACATCTCCCTGAACACCCCTGTTCTTCAGGAAAGATGCTGTTTGTTGTGCTCCCATGGTACCTGAGGCTTGGAACTCATGTCCCACACAAGATCAGACTCCACTTCCAGCTGGCAGACATGAACCCAGTCTGCTTCTACCAAGGGCTCTGCAATGAGAGACAGTCCCTGTAAAGTCCCTGGCATGAGGGATTTTGCTTATACACAGCACAAGACCCCAAGGATTGAGGTAGGAAAGCCCTGTGAAGCAGCAGCCACTGTTGGGGCCAGAGGCTGGTGCTGTGTGGGACAGGGTGGCAGCACCCTGGGGTGCCTGGGACTGTGCCATATGACCAACAGCTTGGTGTCGTGAGCCTGCCTGGGGCAAAGCTGGGGTCCTTCGCCACGAAGTTATCCTTCATGCTGATGGAGATGGAGGTCAGGCTGCTCTCATCACAGTGGCATATTGCAGCTCTCACCTTTCTTGACTCGGTTGTGTCCTGCTGGTGCTTGCTGCACTGGAAGTCCCTGATATTTCTTCAGCATCTCCCCTTCCCAGTCATGGCTTTTGCAGATACTTCCCTGCCCTTGCCCTGAAATCAGGCAGATTCTCCCCTCTGCTAGCCCAAGTGCTCCTTTCACTCCATCCCCAAGGATTCTGGTGTTGTGAAATCAGACTGTCTGTGAGTTCCCCTTCTAGCCTTGGGCCTCGAGGGGGCATTGCAGGGGAATCTGAACAGCTTCTCAAAGGATTAGGAATTTTCTGACCAGCTCCAGTGGCTTCTGGTCCCTCCCGGTTACAGTCACCCTGCCCTGGACTCCTCTGTGAAAGGTGTCCTGCACCCAACCTGCCTGGAGCAGCTGCTTTGCTGGTTGCTGCTCCAAAGTGTCCCAGTGGCACATGCCTGCTGAGGGATGAGGTCTCAGCGCCAGTGCAGGCTCTGCTGGGGATGCTAATGCCTCTGGGGTCATTTCTGATCTCATCTCAGCAGTCACCTGCAGCAGCCCCACAGGGCCCAAGAGAAAGGGACCATCAGCACACCCTGTGACAGAGGATCTAAGACAAGAAGGTTGTGAAGGTCACCAGTTCCCTAATCTCTCCTGAGTCAGGCACAAAGGAGGGCAAGCCCACCTCTGGGCAGGTGGAGGAAGGCTATTTGGGCAAAGCTGCTCCAGCTGGGTGGACCCAGCACTTACTGGTGACTGGGGCTGTCCTTCCCAGGGCAGGACTCTGCACCTCTGCTGTGGAACTCCTTCCTTCCAGCTGTGGTGTTCTCACCACCTGGCCTCCCCAGGAGATGGATGTCAGGGATGTCTGACTGCCTGGGTGGGACATGGAGCACTGTCACAGAATCACAGAAACATTCAGGTTGGAGAAGACCCTCAGGATCACCAAGCCCAACCCAGAACCCTACTCTGCAAGGTTCACCCCTAAACCATAGCCCCAAGCACCACATCCAAACCACCTTCACACTCACCCAGGCTTGGCGACTCACCCACCTCCCTGGGCAGCACATTCCAGTGCCTGAGCTGTCCTGCCATTGCCCTTCCAAAGCGGGGGCTGAGTGGAGTTACAGCTTCCAAACCGGGCTGGAGGAGGACAGGAGGGGATTTCCAGCCCGGGAGAAAGGCTTCCCAGCCCCTGCCTGTCCTCACTGGAGAGTCACCATGGGGAGAAAGTGCAGCTGCGCTGCTGGGGCTTCATCTACAGGTGCTGATCAGAAGGGAAAGACCAGGAGGAGCAGGGAAAAGTCAGCCCCCATCTACCTGCCTGGTGTTGGCTGCCCTTGGGACACAGCCAGGAAGGAAAAGCTCAAGAAGGAGCTCACAGGAGGGAAACAAGACGTCCTGCTGCTGGGCTGGGGCTGACCTGAATGCAGAGCTTGCTCCTGGGATGAAGGGAATTAGTGGAGCAACATCAAATAGTTGTCCTGGATGGCAAAGGTTCTTGTCTCCCACTACTGGGCTCTGGAGAGGGGCCAAGGGCAGCACTGACGTTTTGTGCCTTGTGTAAGCACATGGGGACCACTCCTTGTGCACCCTCCCAGCTTGCCACAGCTTGTGGCTTCCAGGTTTAGGAGAGGCAGCTTTGTGTGGGACCATCCAGGGCTTCCCCTGCACTCTACCTCGTGGCCCCTCAAGCCCCTGGCACCCTCGGTGCTCCCCTGCCCCACACTCACCTGGCAGCTGGCCACGGGAGGAGCCACATCCTTTGGTCTGGGCGGCTGTGACACCGCGGGGCTGAGGTGGTGGCAGCAGCCTGTCCTGTGGCGCTGACGTCTCCGTGAGGAGCCACTCCTGCTCCCCAAGGCTGTGGGGAGATCTCCACTGGCAGATCCCCAGTGGGTGCCAGAGGCTGGGGACACTGGTGAGGGTCCCCCTGGGTGCTCAGTGCCTGTCCTGCTGCAAAGGGCTGCTTTCCCTCAGCAAAGCCACCCTCCTGCCCCTTTCTGGTGCAGTGCTGGAGCCTGGCACCTCCCCATGGGACAGATACCGAGAAACAGGCTGAGGGTGACAGGAGCTTGTTCCTGCCAGCTGATCTTCTCCAGAGCTGCTTATGCATGGTGCTGCCCCCCAGCCTCACCTAGCCCATGGCCTTCCAGTGCCCCCACGGTGGGAGCAGGGCTCATGGCTCTGCACTCGCCTGAGGGCTCAAGCTGTAAGGGGGCAGAGCACCTGGTGATGCCTCATGTGCCCTGGGCTGCCCACAGCCGTGGCAATGTCCCCCACAGGCAGCACACACCAAGGCAGGCTCTGCAGCACACCCTGTCCCCAGGGCCCTGGGGACAGCTAGGATGAGGGCATCCAGCTGCAGAACATCTGTTGGCATCTGCACTCGCCCAGGGGAAGCTTGGGAAAGCGATGCTGCAGAGGCCAGCACAAGACATTGCAAGGGAGATGTGAAACACTGGCCTAGGCTGCCCAGAGAGGGGATAGGTGTCCCATCCCCACAAACAGCCCAGCTCAGGTTGAGCCTGAACAACCTGCTCTGGTTGCAGATGTCCCTGCTGCCTGTGAGGGGGTTGGACTAGACGAGCTCTAAAGGCCCCTTCCCACCCAAAGCCGTCTGTGGTTCCGCGCTGGGGGCTGCGTTGCCCAGCCCCCGCTGCCAGAGTCTCCTCTGGTTGAAGGTCTGCCTGCTGGAGAGCTGATGACAGGTCTCAGCCTGGCCGGAGCCCCACCAGAGAGGAAGAAAGTGTCATGAAGAACACGCCTGACCTCACTGCAGGGCTGGAAATAGCTGCTGGGGGAGTGCTGGTGAGTCACGGAGAAGACGCTGTGGCAGTGGGTGATAATGGAAAGCAGCGCTGGCACAGGCCTGCAGATGGGCTGACGGCCTGGAGGTGACACATGGGGACAAGCCACTGCCGCTAGCCGCCTATCCCAGCCCAAAGCTGCAGAGGAAAATGCCACACTAGCTAGGAGCACACACACAAAAAGCCACCAGGCTGCAGTAAGGGGACAGTGGTTTGTGAGATCAGCTGCCCTTGGGGATGCAGACTGGGACAGTGCCAGCAGAAAAGAAATGAAACCTTCAGCACCTCTGCGGCATCTGGAGCATCTCTCCGACCAGGAGAGGCTGAGACACTCACCTGGAGGAGAGCAGACTGAGAGGAGATCTGCTCAATGCTAATCAATAACTGAAGGGCAGGGGGCAAGAAGGTGAGGCCAGACTCTTGTCAGTGGTGCCCAGTGACAGGACAAGGGAGAGTGGGCACAAACTTGGAACCCAGGAGGTGCCATCTGAACATGAGGAGGAACTTCTTTGGTGTGAGGATGCTGGAGCCCTGGTCCAGGCTGTCTGAAAGGCTGTGGAGTCTCCATCTCTGGAGAGGTTCCAAACCCACCTGGACATTCTGACCCTGGGCAAGCTGCTGTGGGTGACCCTGCTTTAGCAGGGGGTTGGACTGGATGATCTCCAGAGGTCCCTTCTGAACCCCACCATGCTGGGATTCTGGGATTCAGCACCCATTATGGTGCTGTCTGTGCATGGAAGTGGACTTATCTGAGCTCTTAGGCTGGGAGAAAGCTGAGACAGGAGCTGCTGGGCAGAAAACAGGGTTCACTGCTGCCACTGCTTCGTGTCCTGCAACAGCCTAAAGCATTTATCTTGCATTGTCTTACCACAGAGGTGGGGAGATGCAGGCTAACCTGTGCTTCAGCTAAAGCCAGAGGATGAGGAGCACTCCCTGCTCTTCCCTGGGCAGCAGAACAAGAGAGATGATTCTCCCACTTTGCTCTGGTGAGACCTCACCTGGAGCACTGTGTCCAGCTCTGGAGCCCTCAACACAGGAAGGACATGGACCTGATGGAGCAGGTCCAGAGGAGGGTCATGAAAATGATCAGGGAGCTGGAACACCTCTGCTGTGAGAGCAGGCTGAGGGAGCTGGGGTTCTTCAGACTGCAGAAGAGAAAGCTCCAGGGAGACCTAACAGCAGCCTTCCAGCACCTGAAGGGGGCTACAAGAAGGCTGCAGAGGGACTGTTTGCAAAGGCCTGCAGGGATAGGGTGAGGGACAATGGCTTGAAATGAGAGAAGAGCAGACTTGGATTGGATGTGAGGAACAAGTTCTGCACCCTGAGGCTGGTGGAACACTGCAACAGTTTGCCCAGGGAGGTGGTTGAAGTTCCATCCCTGGACATATTCAAGGTCAGGCTCAACAAGGCTCTGAGCATCCTGCTCTAGTGGAGGATGTCCCTGCTGAGTGCAGGGGGTTGGACTGGATGAGCTTTGGAGGTCCCTTCCAACTCAAACCATTCCATGATTCTATGAGGTAGAAGATTCTATGAGGTAAACCCTGGAGGTGTTTGCAGCCAGGCTGGATGTGGCTGTGAGCAACCTGCTGCAGTGTGAGGTGTCCCTGCCCATGGCAGGGGGTTGGAACTGGCTGAGCCTTGAGGTCCCTTCCAACCCTGACAGTTCTTTGATGCTGTGATGTCTGCCAGGCAGCGAGCAGGAGAGTGTGCAGCTCCTGGAGCAGCTGAAGCTCTGCCTGTCTTCTCCAGGGAGAAAAAAGAAAGCCCAAACCCAACAGAAACAAAGGCTGAAGTGAGCTGCAGAGAAGGTAATTTCCACATGAGTGAGCAGAAGAGCTGGCTGGAAGTCTGTGATAAAAATCTCTCTTTCTCTGAAAGTGCAGAGCCAGGGCCCTGGGAAGGCTTTCCACTGGAAAGAATGAGCTCTGCTGGATTTCTCAACCAGTTCTCTAGCAAATTTCTGCATGCTCACAATATTTAACCACTGCTGCTGCCCCTTGCAGGCTCCAGTTTCTGCTGCCCCTGCCTTGCAGCTCGACAGCAAAACACAACCTTTTGGTTTTTTGGCTCTGTCCCTTTATTTGTTCGAACTGCAGCATCCTGCAGCTCTTCTGCCCTCCTTTGGGATGGAGAAGGAGCTTGAGATGCCAAGAGACCTCCGGGAGAAGGAAACCATTTCCCCTAAGCCATGGGAAGCTCAAGCTGAGGACCACTGCAGACCATGGGACCTGGGGTTTGCCTGCTCTCGTGGGGCCTCATGCTGGTTTCTGCTGACACAAAGCTGCTGCAAGGGACTGGGTCCGGCCAGCTGGCTGCCCCCTGTGCCAGCCTGAGCCATGGATGCTCAGCTCACCCTTGCTCCCAGCCAAGCTCAACACATATCACTTCTGGTGCTGGGAGAAGAAGGCATTGCCCTCAGTGCTGATGTGGACTCAGTTCTTGTTGTCCCCATGAGACCACAACCTCAAATCCTCTTTTGCTTTGAGCTGGGAGAGCACCCAGGCATCCATAAAGATAACCTGATGTGTCATTTCTCTACCTCCTCACCCACCCTTTGGCCTTGGGGCTTCTTGTGATAGTTTCAGGCTTTCTTGTCCATTTTCAGGCACTCCCTGGCACTCTGGCAGCCTTCCTGTCCCCTAGCAAGGACACCCTCTCTGCCACCCCAAGCTTTATGCATCTTTGGAGCCTCCTCTGCAGGCCAAAACCAGTACCAGGATCCTTTCCCCTGTTTTCAGTTTGGGCTTCAGCAGATGCTTGCAACCCTGGGAGAAAGCTTCAGATAGCAGCAGCCCATTGTGCCCCCAGTGCCACTGTCCCTGCACAGGTCACCCACCAGCTGCTGCTGGTCCATGGGGACATGACACTGTGTCAACAGCCCTGGGCAAACATGGCCCTGGAGCACTCAGGAAGCCTCAAGCAGTGCCTGGCACCGAGTGCCTGCCACTTCATTGTGTCCCCAAGCACCCACGGTCCCCACTGTCCCCCCAGCTCAGCGTGGCTGCAAGGCTCAGCCCTCCACAAGCCTTAACATGAAGGGTGATGAAAAAGCAGCACAAAGGGCAAGACATCCTCTGGTCACACACATGGAAAGTACAGCCTGAGAGGGGCTTTAAATGAGGAACAGAGGCCACACAGAACGTCCCAGAAACACTCATTGAAGGTGACAGCAGCGATTTGGCCTCTGGCTGGGTGGCCCCAAAGAGTGGCCCTGTAATGTCACCATGTGCCTGGGCTGAGGAAGGAGGCTGGCATGGAGTTAGGGACTGGCTGAAGCCAGGCTGAGCTCACCCACCTGCAATATGTGGGCATGGAAAGCACTGTCTCTGTCCCAGGGAGCTCGGGTGCCACCCGGAGACAGGGCACCCAGCTGAGGGGAAGGGCAGAAGAGACCAAGGTGGGCACAGGAGCTCCTGAGACCCTGTGCTAAATGCCCAGAGCCCAGCTGGCTGTGTGTCCCCAGGGACATCAGCTGGAGCCCAGACTGGAGCACTGGGATGAGAGGGGACAAGGCTTTGTAGTGGCAGTGAGAGGTTGGCTGGCACACACTGGCACTTTGGTGGACAACGGGGACAAGGGAGCAGGAGCAGAAAGGGGAGAGGTGTGCGGCAGCAGGAGCTCCAGCAAAGCGCTGTCCCGGAGCAAGGCACTGGGCTTGCACCAGCGGAAGAGCCCAAAGGTCCCTGGTGGTGGCGACACCACACCAGCTGCCCACGGTGCCCCGGGCACGGGCACGGCTGCTTCCTCGCTGTGACAAGGCACAGAGTGCCAGATCAAAGGCAGACTGAGGTGGGGAGGGACATGCAGGGCCATCAAAGGCCCCCAAAGGGAGTCTCTCGGGAGCTGGATGCCCATCAAAGGGCAGGAAGCTGCAGCCCCAGGGGCAGTGAGGGCAGCATGGGGACAGCAGAAATGCCTCACAGTAAAACCATGGCAGGCACAGGAGGGGAAAAAGAAGGTCAGTACTTGGGATTTTAAGTGGCTTCCCAGCCCTTTTACTCCTCTGCCTCTAAGCCAGCAGGTGGATACCCAGGAGAGCCAGGGACTTCCAAGGTGGAACCAAAGAGCTGTGAAACGTAGGTGGTTTCACAGCAGCCTGCCTTTGCTCTTTTCCTGTCCTCAGAGCTGGCCCCAGCCCTTTGGGTCCAGCACTGCTCCCCCTGGGCAGCTGTACCCCTGGGCCAGCCAGGCTGCCGTTGGGCACTGGCGCCCAGGAGCACCCAAGCCATCACACCACAGCAGCCGTCCCACACCACGGTGCAGCTCACAGCCCCACCCAGTGCCTTCCCCCGGCGGGGCCCAGCCCCTCCCCAGATCAAACCCTGGCTGTGTGGGGGTCAGACCTTCAGAAGGTGTCAGACGCAGTGAGGAGCACAGCTCTGCCGGCACTTACCTCTGTGGCGGAGATCGAGCTGCCGCTGCTGACTCAGGAGTCCAGGCACTGAGGGTGGGAATGTCCTGCACCCCCCGCCAGGAGCCCCTGAGCCAGCATCAGCCCTGCACGGCAGGGGACTGCTTTCCTCTCAGTCTCACTATCTCGGCGAGTGAGGACAGGGCAGTGCCTGGGGTTATTTTGAGCCCTGCCAGCTCCACAGCATCCTTCAGATGACAGCTTGGCAGGAAAAGGCAGAAGACAAGCCAAGGATTCTCCAGAAACACCCTCCCCCCTCAGAGCTGCCGCCACCAGGCACCTCTCCCACTCCTTGCAGGGCTAGGGAACAGTTTGGGGAGCAGGAGCAGGTATTTAGCCTATCAAACCCACTTAAAAGGCAGACACTGACTGCTGAGGAAGCTGTGAAGCACTCAGGTGGCACCAATGGAGGCAATTCTCCTTCCACGGGTAGCACATGATGGGCTGAGGGTGGGAAAGATCAATCCATTCAAGCAGCCCAGACCTTGTTTTCTTGTGCTGGGCGGTGAGAACATACGAAGGCAGGGCAGAGAACACACATGAAATGCCTTTCAGACTGTTTAATTTCTTGCAGGGGCCAGAGCAGGTGGGGGAACCTTCCTTTCTCAGAAGGACAGGGGGCCCAAAGTCCACCTCAGCCCAGCCAAGAGCTCAGTATCACAGTGTATTAGAAGTTGGAAGGGACCTCTAGAGATCATCAGGTCCAAGCCCCCTGCCAGAGCAGGATCACCCAGGGCAGTCTGCACAGGAATGCAGCCAGGTGGGTTTGGAATGTCTCCAGAGAAGGAGACTCCACAGCCTCTCTGGGCAGCCTGCTCCAGGGCTCTGGCACCCTCACTGCAAAGCAGTTTCTCCTCATGCTGAGCTGAAACCTTCTGTGTTCAAGCTGGAACCTGCTGTTTCTTGTCTTATTCCTGTGCACCACCCGAAACAGCTTGGCCCCCTCCACTTGACACCCACCCCTCAGATATTTATGCACACTGATGAGATCCCCTCTCAGTCTTCTCTCCAGACTAAACAGCCCCAGGGCTCTCAGTCTCTCTTCACAGGGGAGATGCTCAAGTCCCCTAAGCATCCTCCTGGCTCTCTGTTGGACTCTTTCCAGCAGGTCTCTGTCTCTCTTGAACTGGGCAGCCCAAAACTGGACACAGTATTCCAGGTGTGGTGTCCCCAGGGCAGAGGAGAAGGGGAGAAGAGCTTCCCTAGCCCTGCTGGGCACACTTTTCTTGATGCACCCCAGGATCCCATTGGCTCTTTCAGCAGCCAGCACGCTCCCTTCATGGGGTTTGCAAAGCAGGCAGGGCCCTGGTGTGGAGGTCTGAGATACATTAGAATGATAAATATTATTAATCAAGAGTTTTGGCTGATTGCTGCAGGTCCTGCTTACACTTTGGTGATGCTGTCTGCTGGCTTCCCCTCTGCTGGCTCCTCTCTTTGGGCTGGAGGGGGAAGACCTTGTTGCTCTGGAGCCCTGCACACTCTGGGGGCTTCTGCCCTTTCTTCAGAAGGAGGCAGCAAGCCCCGGTGCTGAGAAGCAAAAGGCTCGTCAGCACCACGAGCAGGGGCAGAGAGCTGGTGCTCCCGGCACTCGGGCAAAGCCTCTGAGGGCTGCTGGTTAGCTTGGCCGAGAAGTTCCTGCTCTCGTCCTGGTAGGTGCAGAGGGCCTGGCCCAGGTCCGGCACGGCCACGCTGCTCGCCTGCAGCACGTCCAGCCAGGCCAGCGAGCAGCAGCTGAAGGGGTTTCCAGCGAGGGACACGGCCTGCAGGCTCCGGGACCAGCTCAGCACTGCTGGCTTCTCCAACCTCAGCAGGTTGTTATGGCGAATGTCCAGGCTCTCCAGAGGGGAGCAGAGAAGACCTGTGGGCAAAAGGCTCAAGTTATTGCCCGAGAGGTCCAAGACTTTGAGCACCTCCAGGCAGGGCAGCTCTGCCTTGCTGTCATCCATCTGGTTGCCCCTCAGAGAAAGTTTCTGCAGGGAGAACTCCAAGCCCCTCAGGGCTTCCTTAGGCACAAACAAGTCCTTGTTCTCAGACAGGTCTAGGGAGAACAGGAAGGTCTGGTTGAAGGCATAGGGCTGTAGCCTGCTGATGTTGTTCTTGCAAAGGCTCAGATGCTTCAAGTGAGGCACGTTGTAGAAGGGGGTGCAGGTGCCTCCCGGGGCTGGCACCTGAGAGCTCCCTCCTGGAATCTCCCCCTGCTCCTTCCCCAAGCTCTCACAAGGCTGGAGGCTGTTGGAGCTGAGATCAATTGCTTCCAGCTGAGGCAGAGAGGGGAAAAACCAGCGTGGCAGCACACGGATGGCATTGCCGTGGAGGTCCAGCCAGCGCACAGAGAGGGTGGGAGAGTGGTCCCTGGGCTCCATGCCATCAGTGAATGACTCCCTGGCCACATCCTGGAGACAGTTCCTAGCCAGGCTGAGGCTGTGCAGGGAGCCCAGGCTGTGGAAGAAGGGAAATGGGAACAGCTCCAGCCGGTTGTTGCTGAGATCCAAGTCAGCTACCTGCGTCAGCCCGGCCACGGTGTGCCAGCTGCTGTTGAACCTCGCCATCTCCTCATAGAGCAGGGCAAACTCCCTGGATGGCTTGAGCCTGGGAGCAGGGAGGCAATAAGGTTGTTGGAGAGGTTTAGGTGTGTGAGCTGATGGGCTTTGGGGAGTGCTGGAAAATAGAGGAGTCTGTTGTGGCTCAAATCAAGCACTTGAAGCAGGTAGGACTCTGCTCCCTCCTCCGAGACAAAGAGCTCCAGAGCGTTGTGGCTGAGATTTAAGACTCGCAGCTGCGTGAGGCTGAAGCCAGAGAGACAGTGGAGGGAATTCAAAGCCAAGTTCACCACCTCCAGCTCTTCCAGAGCCTCAAAAGCTCCCTCCTCAATTTCCATGAGGTAGTTGTTGCTGAGGTCTAGCTCCCGCAGCCGTGGCGTGCTCCGGAAGATCCCTGCCGGCAGTTTGGTCACCTTGTTCCCGGAGAGATCCAGCACCCTCAGCCCGGTGAGGCTGCTGATGTACCAACCTGCCATGTGGCTCTCCAGGCTGTTCACAGACAGGTCCAGCACCTCTATGCTCCTGAGCAGGTGCAGGGCTCGTCCATTGGCGACGTAATTGCGGTCCAGGCGGTTCCGTCCCGCCAGGAGCCAGCGCAGCCGGGGCAGCTGGGCCAGGGCGGTGGCTGACACAGCTTCCAGCTGGTTGAAGCACAGGTCCAGGTGCTCAAGCTGCTCCAGCCCTGGCACGGAGCTGCCTGAGAGGTTTTGGATGAAATTGTGGGAGAGCTCAAGGTGCTTCACTCCCCGGCCCAGCTCCTTCGGCAAGTCGCGCAGGCCGGCTCCTTTGCAAGACACCTTGGTGGGGGTCTGCAGAGGGAGACAGGAGAGGCCCTCAGCAAGAGGCAGGCTACAGACCACAGCCCCAGCAGCCAGCTGGAGCCATCGTGTCCTAGCAACACGGAAACGAGCACTGTTCCCCCTTCCCGAGCCTGGGGTGGCAAGGAGCGAGACAAAGGCACTGCTCAGAGACAAGCAGCATGTCCCCAGGGGCAAGGAGAGCTTTCCAAGATACTGCTGAGCTGTTCCTGATGGTGCAAGGAGATGGCTCAGCCTCTGGCCCCGCAGGCTGTCCTCCCGTGTATGCCAGTAAGCAAGATGGGGTGAAAGAAGCACTGTGAGCACTGAAGATGCATCAGGCTGGTGGGGCAGATGCAGCCTCTGAGGGTACTGGGACAACCCAGGGACTGATCCAGAGTCTGCCTGTCCTGAGAGGCAGAGGAAGGGCAGTATCCTGGTGGGCTTCACCTTCCCTTTCCCTCCAAACTGGTTTCCACCACCAGTTTGGAATTGGGAGCCTGGATGTGGAGCAGTCGGTTTCTACTCCCCTGCCCATGTTTGTGGCAGGGAGCCAGCTGCTTCACACCCAGGCTCCCAGCTGCCTTCCTGGCATTCACAACCACTGTCTGAACCCCCAGGAGACCCTGCGCTCCATCCTCCTTGGCAAGCATCTCAAGCTGACACTCCCATGTCAGGGACTTCTGGAAGGTGCCACCAGCACGGCTCTGACATGGGTGCCAGGAACCAGCTTGCAGGAGACCATCTTGGAGACAGGAGAGCAGAGATCAAGGTTGGAAAGGTTAAAAAGATGGAGGCTGGAGGGTGGTGAGAGGTGTGGGGAGAAGACAGATCCTGTGCTTCACAGTGGGATGCTCTCAGCCCCGCTCGGACCCAGGGATGCTGCTGGGGCCAGCCCAACCCAGGGGCTCCTCAGAAAGCAGCCTTACCTGCTGGCATGGCATGGACCTGGGCCTCACCTCCTCACTAGACTGGGCTTTGAGGATGAGTGGGAGCAGCCAGAGCAGCAAGCAGCCTCTTTCAGCCAGCCCGTGGCCAAGCAAGAGCATGTTGGGCTGCGGGTGCCGTGCCAGCCCCGTGCTGCTCCTCCAGTGCTCTCTGGCAAGCTGGGCAGGAGCCGGGCTCTGTATAAATAGGTTGCAGGATGGGATGGGGGAAGGAGATAACCCATGTGGGTGTCGGTAGTTACGGAAGTGGGAAAAGAAAGACCTAAGATTGCAGAGGGGAAAAAACAGTGCAGGAAGGCAGAAAGAAGGGAAAGAGAAAGGGACAGGATGGGAGGAGGCAGGTGCCCGGCCGGACCCGGCGCTGAAAGGGACTCGGCGCCGGACTGCATCCACCACAACACGGAACGCAGAGCAGCTGCCTGGGAAGCCTGAGGGATTTTGGGGGGCTTCCCCGCGAGAACCCGCGCTTCCTCCAGCTTCCTCTGCCCTGTGCCAGCTCTCCCTGGGCAGCTGGTGCTGAGGACACCAAGCACAGCCAGTGAGGGCTCTCTGACTATCCCGAGCCAGGGACTGAGCTCCTGGCTGCAGCCGTCGGGGCTCAGCCGGGACTCGCAGCAGCCCTGGGGCCGCGGTCAGCTCCCCGCATGAAGGAAGTGCAAATTTCCCTCCCCACACCACCGCAGCCCAGCCGAGGGGACTCTCCCGTGGCACTTGCCCACTTTGGGGAACTAACAGCTGCCCAGTGTTCACCACCCGTTCCAGAGGGATGTGCAGAGCTGGCATCTCTCATTCTCCTCCTCTTCTTCCTCCCCAGGAGGCTGTGTTGCAAGTGCCGGGCTCCTTACTGCCACCTCCTGCGTTCCTGTCAGGCATGGAGGCCAACTGCTGTGTCACCTCCCACCAGACAGGGACTTTCCTTGCAGCATCTCCAGGTGGTATCAGGGTGCCCACGGGCATTTTACTGTGGTGAACATCTCTACGTCCTTGTGCCACCTACAGCTGGCACTCCCTGGGGACCTGCTCCTCACATCATGGGACATGCTGCAAAACACAGTGCTCGCTGCGGGCACTTTCCATCTAAAGGAGTAACTCCAGGCTGCTGCATGCTTGCCCAAGGATTTGTTTGTCTGCAGAACAGTTGCACTGCTCTTAGATTTGTCTGGCAGGAAAAAACCCAAACAGGATGTGACTGTATCTGAACTGCACAGGTATATACACACACCCCTGCTGCTGGTGCCCCTTGCCCTCCTGCCAGCCAGCTTTTTCACCTCCTGCATGTGGCTCAGCCTTGAGCTAGACCAATGCCACCAGCCAGCCAGGGTGGTGACAGCCAGCTGGGCTCATCCCCAAGGCTGAGGTGTTTTGGGCTGATGCTCCAGCAGCAGCCGGGGCCAGTGGTGAGAGGAGAGCTGTTTTTGGAAGCGTGATGAGGACAGCACATCTGTGCAGATGTGACATCCTGCAAGCTCCAGCCAAGGAAAAATCGACCTCTGGATGAACCTTCGCCTCCAGCATCCCTCATCTGCCATCAGCAGCTGAACACAGAGCCCTGTAAGCAGAAGGTGCTGCAGGGGAGGAGCTGCGGCCGGGCGAGTGCTCCAGCCCCTGGCACAGCCCTGGCGCCACCTCGCCTGGGGAACCCCAACCCTCTCCTCCCTGCAGCCTGCATTGCTGGACAGGGCTCTGAACAGCAGGCACGGCAGATGAAATCAGCTGAAAAGTCCCTGAGTGGGATCAGGGACTTGTGTGGAGAGCCCCTGGACATTTGCACCCCAGAGCGGTGAACTCCCTTTGAGGGGAGCGAGCTGGGTACGGACCAAGAGCTGACCAAAGCACCCTGGAAATACCAAGAGGGTTTTCGTGGACCTTGCTGAAGGAGAGTGAAGCACACAGCACCAACAGGAAGAGATTTGCTCCTGCGAAGGACAGGGTATCCCGTGCTTCTTGCTACTCCTGGTCTCCAGGCTGGCTCCCAGCTCCCCAGCGTGGTCTGTGAAAGCAAGGTACCTCTGCTGTCCTCGAGGTACTCACGAGAGGCCTCCAAGAGTGGGAGAAATCAGCAGCAGGACAGAAGCCTGAGAGAAAATGGCATAAAATCACTTAACTGATGTCACAGGGGTGAGAGCTGCTTGCTCACAGCCTGGCCTTTAAGGAGGCAGGAGGATATCTGGTGACCTAATCATCAAATCTACACTTCTTTCCCAACAAATGCTGTTTCCTGCTCATTCCTCTGACTGCAGAGAGCAGCAGGGACTCAGAAGACAAATGCTGAGCAGCTCTGAGCCCAGCAAGGGGACTTGGTGCCTCTTGCAGCAGCTGCACGTCAAACTCTCCCTGAAGGATGCCTCCATCCAGCTTCACCTTTCAGCCAGGCCCCCTCGCACGAGCACAGTCAAAATACATTCCACAGGAACTCCTGCTTTGGCTGGGGAAGGAAGCCCCAGCCAGGACACGGAGCTCAGGAACAAGCTTTATTTGCAATGAAAATCTTGCCAATTTACATAAACTCCCCCCGATTTCTATCCTGTAGGGATGTTTTCTGCACAGAGAGCCACTTGCAGTGACGTCGAAGCACGGAGCACCACCGCCATCCCTGTGTGCAGCTCCGGCAGCTCACGGGCAGGGGCAGGCCTCTCTTCCTACAACTCCTCTCCAAGTTTTCCTCCCAGCTTGGGCATGAGGAACATGGGGTGGGTGGGCGCAGGCTCCTTTGGATGCAGCCATGAAGTACAGCTGTTGTCCCTTCCCTTTCCCTTCAAAGCCTGTGCCAGGGCAGCCAGGTGGCAGGACAGGAACCAGGGCAGGTGCCACCAGCCCACAGCAAGTGGCAAGACTTCCTGTGCTTCACCTCTTATTGGGAAGAGAAGAAACACGGAGCCAATTCACTTTGCTCATCTCCCTCCCAGTGCAGCTCAGGTGCCCTTTCCTAAGTACCTGATGCTGTTTGTTCAGTGGAAGAGTGATGAGGACAGTGGGTGGCAGAGGCACCACAGCTGCTTAGCTGGGTGAGAAAGGGAGCCAGGCTGTTTAGAGTGAGAAGCCACGACATAAAGCCTTTGCTGAAGAATATCCTGCCCTCAAAAGGCTCCTGAGCACAACTGAACTGGCTTCCCTAGAGAGGAGCATGGGAGGAACAATGCTTTCAGGCGATGCATTAAAGACTCATTAGCTGCTCCCTGCCATCCCTGCAGCTGGAGCCCAGCTGGGCACCTTGGTAAGAAGGGAACCAGCAAGCACCACTGGAGAGGAAGGCTGGCACATGGGGAGCCAGTGGTGCCTGGTTTTGTGTCCACCATCTCAGGCACACAGGTGTTTGTCTGTAAATGAGGCACTTCTCAGCCAGACTAGGAACTGAGATACACCAAAACTCGAAGACATCAGAGGGCAAGGGTGGAGCACGGCCCTGCTCCTGATGGAGTTTGTTCAAACTACCCACAGGTGCCCTCCTCATGCTTCTCTGAGCTACCTCCAGGCCTCTTCAGTTCCAGTTTAGGGAAGAGGCACCAAAGATGGCGTGACACCATCTAGAGAAGCATCACACAGGAGAAGCTATACTACAACCTAGGTAACCTGCACCGTGATACTTCACTAATGAGAACTTGTTGCTAGAAGGGCCAAAGGCTTTCAACCATGAAGACTCTCCGTGCCTGCTACAGGACTGGTGATCTGCCTGCTCATCCCAGGGGTGGACACAGCTCTTGGTACCAAGGTATTCTCTGCTTTCCAATTCAATGCCTCCAACTGAGTTACACCAAGCTCCTGCTTTGGTGGAACACAAGCATCATAAAAAGCCCATTAACGCCTTCCACAGCAGAACCTGCTCCCTCCTGCTCTCCTCCCACATCCTGGGCACATACCAGAGAGGGAACTCAGCAGAGATCCTCCTTTTGCTTCCTCCTGCCAGCAGCCAGAGTCAGGAGCAAATCCCAGAGCCTGCTGGTGGGGGACAAGGAATGCAAAGGACAAGGCACACACACTGCATCCACGGTGCCCTCCCAAGCCACTGCATTATTTATGCTTGTCCCCGAGAGTCCTGCTGCTCGGGCTGCATTCTAGAGCCACCCTGTTAATGGTTTGCTTAATGTTCTCACTACACACAGTTGTCCCGATTCATTCTTGTCAGAGGGACATGTCCTCCTTAATCCTCTTGTAAAGGAAATAAACCACAACAGACTAGCTGAGTGCCCCTAAGGCTCTCGTTAGTCCAAGAAGTTAAGGCTAGAAAAGAGGAGAACACATTGAAAAAGAAAAGAGCAGGCCGTTTGTCATGCAGTTGTTCTGCAAACTGCATGCCTCCTGTGAATAGCCAGGCTGCAGCCAAGGCTGGGTGCCCCCAAGAAACATTCATCTCCCAGGAACTGCACACTTGGCAAGTGAGATCACTGGCTGCTGAAAGGGAGGGGAAAGAGAGTGGCAGAGCCAAGAATGCTGCAGCCAGGGTGGACCCTTCTGTGGTCACAGCAGCCAGGCTGAGACACGTCCGCTCCCACGTCCCTGCAGGTGGGAGCCACCTCTGGCTGGAGATGGAGGCCATCACCGGGGCCTCGGTCTGGGGTTTGTCCCACTTGCTGCACAGGCTGAGACTTCACCTCCCTCTTTGGGTTGGGTTTTCTTTTTACTTGAACACGCTCTGCAAAAGAAATCCATCTGCAAACCAACCCAACTCGACCCAGCACAAGCCAAGGCGGGGACACAAAAGAGCAATTAGCGCTTCAGCCTTCTTCCTCAGCTTGAGCACATCTTATAGCTTTAGGTCTCCCCAGCTGAGGGGAGGTGACGGGAGAGAGTTGCTCAAGAAGCCAAAAGAAACAATAGCGTCCCAGCTCTTTTATTAGTCACCAGAAATCGAGCTGGGACTAGACTCAGCAGGGCTCAGAGAAAAGAAAAAGTGGTGACTTCATGCTGGACCAGACTCCTTCGCGACAGTTTGGGGTGTTCTGGGCTTTTTTTGTGGGTGTATTTTTCGTGGGTTGTTTTTCTCTAGACACTCCATCCCCACTTACTGCAGAATTTTAGGCAGAAAGGTGCCAAAAGTAAAAGGGGAAGGGGCGGGGGGGGGGGGGGGGGAGGGGAGGATGAAAACCACACCTAAAAGCAGGACAGTTGCTATTAAAACCAGCAAAAATGGATAAAATAAATAGAATCATTCCTGTTTGAATATTTTATTCTTAAACATGACAAACTTCTTCAGAGTGTTTCCACCAAGTACTTGTGTCTGCTCCAGGCGGCTCCCGGGGCAGCCTGCAGAAATGTGTTCTGGTTTGCAAAATATTAACTCAACAGACACCTCCCCCCAAAAAAACCCCAACCAACCAACCCAAACCCAACCCACCAAACAAAACAACCCCCCTCCCCGAACAAACAAACAAAAACCCCCAACCCCAACCAAAACCCCAACCCCAGACAAAACCCCTGACAAAACACAGGTCGCTGGAACAGCAGCAGTACGTTTAAGGCAGCCCCGGTGAGGGCAAGGTCTACCTCTGGGGTAATGGCAGGAGCTGAAAGGAGCAGAGGCGCTGGAACCGGTGGTCAGCCTTCTCGTGGGGACTGGGGGTGACTTCTGCAGTGTGGAGGCAGCTTCCTAGCCACTAAGCCTGCTCTACGAAGGACTCCTCCTCTCCTCTCTTGCAGCCTGCTTCCAAGCTCTAGGTAGAGGCAACTCTGCCCTCCTGGCTCGCACTCCTGAGGATGAATGTAAACACCACCGACTCTGTCTTTACCCAACCTCCTCGGCACCCCGTGGCCCTCCCAGCTCCAACTGGCAAGGCCCCAAACCAGAGCCCTCCCTTCCTTGAATGCGTCAGTGTGCAGAACAGGACAATTTGGACACAGCAGTCTTTGCCTTCCCCTGCTGCCGCCTGGGCTGCTCTCGCTAGTGCAACATAAAAGCAGAGACCCACACCGCTCTCCACGAGCCTCCTGCGAGGACCACAGAGCAGAGCATCAGTGCAGTAACACTTGAAATACTGAGACGGGGCAGGCGCCGCCAGCCTGCCCTCTTCACCACAGCGCTGCTCCAGCTAAGCCGAGTCTCCACGCGAGTCACAGAAGACAAACTTTGTGCTTCCCGCCTTCACATCTAGGAATAAATAGCTTCTGGATC
Organism: Picus viridis; assembly: GCA_033816785.1. Lineage (NCBI taxonomy): Eukaryota > Metazoa > Chordata > Aves > Piciformes > Picidae > Picus > Picus viridis. The sequence continues at coordinate 20,952,339 of CM066580.1, read as the reverse complement.
AGTTTTGGTTTTTGCTCTTGATGGCCGGATTACAGAACCCCCTGAAATACTGATACGCTTATGCACAGCAGCTGGCTCCCCGCGTGCAGGTCCACCGCTCCTCGGGCACGCCAAGTTCACCTAGGACGCCGGCGCCTCCCCTAGGCGTATGGCCCCGAAGAACGTCGTGTGCTTGCTCATGTTGATGGAGATGTCGGCGTGCACCATCTTCACGGCGATCTTCTGCCGGGCCTTCAGCAGGCACACCCCGGCCGTGTAGCAGGTGTTGAAGTTGGTCTTGCCGGTCTCGATGCTGCGAGTGCACTGCAGGAAGGGCTTCTCGTCCACCACCACCTCGTAGCTGGCGAAATCTGTGAAGTTGATGTAGTATACCTGATGTGAAGCAGCGAGAAGAAAGGGGTTAGGGCTGGGCTGGGCGCGTCCGCGTTCCTCTCGGTAAGTAGGTGGAAGTAGCCTCTGCTAACAGGCCCTTCCGGGACACCTAGGCTCGGGGCAGGTCGGCTTGCCGGAGGCAGAAGAGCCCCAAGCCGACCAAACAGGAGGAAGCTCTGTATTCCACCTCACACCGGCACAAGCAGCCACGAATCCACCTATCTGAGGCTGAGCTATGGATCCTCACTTCGGACCTGGCTTCTCACAGGAGAAACTAGACCTGCACAGGCCTCAGACAACCCTACCTGCTACAAAGAGCTTCTCATCCAACAAACAGAAACATTTCAACTGAAGTCCTCTTTCACTTACCTGGCCAGTCCTGCTTTATGGGTCCCATGAGCCTCCTTTAGTGTTGACATCAAAAACGCCCTAAGATGTACTGGGAGTTGTCACCTTTGCAATGGGACTTGAGGTGCTTGCAAAGGCATGGCAGGGAAGACACTCTCCCAGCCTCCAAGGTTGGGGAGCAAAGGACCTCGTGGTGTTTGCACTGATTTAACTTGTAGATCTAGCACCAGAGTCCCTGTGACTCTACCACTTGCTACTTAACCACCTCCTACACACTGCTTCTGAAGAACTTCAAGGGTGCATGAGGAAGACCTGCCCAGAGTGAGGTCAGTCCCACAGAGCTGCCTCTTCCTTCTAGAAGAAGACCAGCCGTTCTGGTTGCATCTGCTAATTCTCCTGACTCTGCACCCTGAGTGCCCTTTGTTCCTTGATGGACTACAAATAACAAAGGCTTCAGGGGCACGACAAGGTGGCCAGCAATGAACATTAACCAAGTCTGCTTTGGCCCAGGTAGGGTTAATTTTCCTGTCCCCATCCAAACCAAACAGCAACCAGCTCCATGGAAAAGCACCTAACATGACATCCATGACTCATTTTATCTGATTTGGTACTGTCCCAGTGGGGCTGCCAACTGAACAGGTCCAGCATGAATTCAACCATTCCAGGTGAGGTTGTTTGGGGCTCTGAGCAATCTGCTCTAAATGAAGATCTCCCTGCTGACTGCAGTGGGGTTAGACTGGATGAGTTTTAAGGGTCTCTTCCAACCCAAAACATTCTGATCTATGATTAGAAGCCTGAAGCAAGGTGCAAGTTGCTTGGTTGTGCTTGTCACACACTTGCCTTGCTGTAGTCCGTCCCAGAACCAGGACAAGTTTTTAGTCCACGGGTGGATGGACACCCTGCAGCTCTGGAAGGGCTGGGAGAGCTTTGTAGCTCCCGCTCCACACAGCTCTGAAACTCTGCCCAAGAATTCCAAGATGCTGGGAGTGGTGCATTAGGTGATGGTCCACCCTTTGCACACCATTTGACTGGGGACAGGAAATGATGTCTTCATTAGCTCTATACTAACCACCCTACAACAACCAACTACTCTTTTTAGCAGGTCCATACAGCCATCATCACTACCAGCTAAAGCAGCTGCTGAACCAACCCCACTGCACAATGTGTAGGTCTGGAGCTACACAAAGAAGGGGGAGGCAAACGGGAGTTACCTGGGTTGGAGTCTGGCCGAGCCACACAGGCCAAGAGACTTCTGCTTACAAAGAGTGATGTGGCTTCACAGCCATCATGAGCTGTCAGGGGTTTGGTCTGATATCTCTGCTAAAGCACAGAGCCTAAGATCCTGGACCTGCAGGGAGGTTTAGATGGGCCGGTGATGGCTGCAGAGGCACCGTGGAGGATTAACTAAAGGTGGCTGGCGGTGTGTGGGGTCTGGATTGGGTAACTAAACTCTGGCGGCGAGGGAGGTGTGACCTCGCCCTTGGAAACTCCTAAGTCTTCCTCCAACACACATCTCCTAGAGCAGGAAGCAGTGAAAAGCACAGGCAAGTTCTTGGCATTTGGTTGTTGTCTGGAGCCCTCTCGTGGTTCATGCAAGGCTTCCATTGGAACACAAGAATAGGAGTTAGGCCTAGGACCGTACTCACTTCTACCTGACTATAGATGAAGTATGTGCCGTCCACCAGTACCTCCAGCTCCCCACTGCGGGCATGCAGCTTAAACACCTTGGGGTTCATAGTGATGCGAGACCAGTCATTGAGGACTCCACCTGAAAGATCTCAGTATGAGAAAACGGCAGTCACTCAGTACCTGTCAGGATGGAGAGCGCAGGAGCACACAAAACACACAGACACTGCCAGGGGCACGGCTACCGCTGCCTCACAGCCAAGCTGAGAAGTCAAGGAAACTTGGGAAGAAACCCCCAGAGGTAAAGACTCTGCTGAGTTAATTCGGGCTCCTCTCCAGAGCTCTAACTCTGGTGGGCACCCATTCCACAAGTGCAGAGCACAGCTGACTTTCATCTCTGTTGGTCCTTGTGGAGAGCTTTTCTCCTCGTGCTTCAAAACCAGCTAGGCTGCGTTCACCCCCAGCACTGGGTACAGGCTGGATGCCTCCTCCTGACACCAAATGGAGCCTGGTACCATGTCTGAGTGTTTTACAGGCCTGAAAACACATTCCCAGTATCATCCCCACTGTGGAGCAAAGACAATCTGGCACATGCCAATCAGGTATTTGCTGAGTCTTCTTCCCTCCCTCAAGAGGTCAGGGACTGGTTTTCCCCACCACGTTCAGCCACAGATCCCAAATGAGATCACAGCTGTAATTCCAACAGCAGTTCTTCAGGCACCTCCTGAAGATCAGCTGTTCATGGCCCTTGTAAAAGCTTTGTCACTGGTGACTTCCCTGGCACCCTGGAAGAAACTCTACAGCACAGGTAGGGCCAGTATCCAAGTCTCCAACAAAGATGCTCAGCTGACAGCAGCCAACTATGAAATCTCCTCTGTACTTTCCATCTCAGTTATTCCCCTCCCCATATCTCTCTGCCCAGTTTCCACACTAAACAAAGGGGAGCTTCAGCTCACTGTGTGCTGAAGACCACATCACCAGGTATGTCCTTGAGGACAACAGCAAGGCTAGGGTGACAGCAATGACTCCTGTCCTCATGGGAGTGGGACTGTAAGTGGCCAAACTGCCTGCCCCCAACCCAGAGCGGCTGGGCCGGAAGATGTGGTGCTGAGGGTCATGGTTTAGTCAATGGTTAATGAGTTCATGGTTGGACTTGAGGATTCTAAAAGGTCTTTGTGGTTCTGTGCTCTCAGCAGAAGAATGTCTCCACAGAACCTTCACCCTCACTTTAAGCCTGGGGATGATCCCTAGAAGGAAACTAATCCTTGCAGCAAAGGAGGCAACAGTAGCATGGAAAAACTTGTGTGCAGCTACAGGACCACCCATCTCTGGGGACACCTCTGTGCATGGAGGCCAGCTTAGGCTGACACAGTTGATTTTAATTCTGGGATTCCTTGACTTCATCATTCTTGACTTTGTAACCAGCATTATTTTAACACCAAAGCAGCCTTCTTCCTCACATTCCCTAGGGCTTAAAAGCCCCAAATAGCAACCAAGTAAGAAACTGCATCTCGTCACACCACGTTAATGCCCTCATCAGGGTCCTCAACATCAGGGACTTCATAGGTCCACCACCCACTCCTTTGGTGTTGGAGCCAGGGGGATAACTGACAGCATGAGGAGACCTCTGTTCTCTGGATGGGTCAATGAGCAGAGGACACACACCACTGTGAGCCCAGGGCAGAGCCATTCTCTGCAGGTGTCTAGTTTTGGGCACCTCACCTCAAGAAGGACACCAAGGGGCTGGAGCATGCCCAAAGAAGGGCAACAAAGCTGGTGAAGGGTCTAGAGCAGAAGTCTTGTGAGGAGTGGCTGAAGGAACTGGGGATGTTTAGCCTGAGGTAAAGGAGGCTGAGGGGAGACCTTCTCACTCTGCAGCTCCCTGAAAGGAGGCTGGAGCCAGGTGGGGCTTTGCCTTGTCTACCAAGTAACAAGTGACAGGACAAGATGAAATGCCCTCCAGTTGTGCCAGAGGAGGCTGAGGTTGGAGATAAGGAACAATTTTGCCCTCAAGTGTTGTCAAGGCCTGGCCCAGGCTGCCCAGGGCAGTGGTCGAGTCCCCATCCCTGCAGAGGTTTCAAAGCCACAGAGATGTGGTGCTGAGGGACACGGCTTAGTGGTGACCTGGCTGTGCTGGGCAAACAGTTGGACTTGATGATCTTAAAGGTCTTTTCCTTGGCTCTTCTATGGTTCTTTTCCCCTCAGCCTCCATCTACTTTGCAGCTCTCTCCCCCAGCTGCAGACTGGCCCAGGCTGTGTTCTGCTGGCTGTCAGCTGGACAGCATTAATGGCTCACGGGGCTGGATTGTTCCTGAGCAGCAGGGAAGGGCACTCAGGGCAATTCCCACTCTGGGAGAGCAGCCTGCACGCTATGAACATCAGGGCCTCTTGTTAATGAAGAGATAATTACTCCTTAGCCCTGTCGCTGCTGCACCAATCAGAGGGAGCTGCAACCCTCCAGGTCTGGGTTGAAGGTACCTGCTCTGCTCTCCCTGAGGAGCTGCATGTGGGGACGTAGGCAGGGGACGAGCCAGCCAGCTCCTCTCCAGCTCTGCCAGACACCAGGAGCAGGGAGGCAGCAGATAATGAATGAGCTCCAGCTGCTGGCAAGATGAGAACTTGAGCAGAAATTGGATTGGGATCCAGGGAGGAAGGAGGAGAGCAAAGAGCTGCCTGTGGATGTGAAACATCTCAGCAGGACTTGAGCTTTAAGGCTTAAAGGCTGTTATAGAATACCAGTGTGGTGGGGATTGGAAGGGATCTCTGGACATCATCTAGTCCAACCCCCTGCTAAAGCAGGGTGACCCCCAGCAGCTTGCCCAGGATCACAGTGTCCAGACAGATTTGGGATCTCTCCATGTAAGGAGACTCCATAACCTCTCTGGGCAGCCTGCTCCAGGGCACCCTCACAGGAGAGTAGTACTTCCTCATGGTCAGATGGAACCTCCTGGCTTCCAGTTTGTTGCCCCTTGTCCTGTCACTGGACACCACTGAAAAGAGTCTGATCCCTTCCTCTTGCCCCCTGCCCTTTGGCTATTGATCAGCACTGAGCAGATCCCCTCTCAGGCTGCTCTTCTCCAGCCTAAACAGCCCCAGGGCTCTCAGCCATTCCTCATCACAGAGATGCTCCAGGCCCCTCAGGATCTCTGTAGCCTCCTCTGGACTCTTTCCAGTAGTTCTGTGTCTCTCCTGAGCTGAGGAGTCCCTGTTGGGGGGGGGGATGAGATGCACAAAGAACCCCAGAGGCTGCAGGTGTGCATGGCTACAGCGTAACACAGGAGGACCTGGTGGCTTTGCACCTCTGTGTCCTCACACTACAGCTGTGCCTTCCCCTGCCATAAATTACTGGGAAAAATGAGAAAAAAACAAAGGTTAATGGGGCTGAGACAGGAAAAGGATACACAGAGGGCTTAAAATAGAAGAGAGTGAGAAAGGAGGCTGAACACTGAGGGGCTGGGGTAAACTGACGATACAAGAGCAGGGTGGAGGAGGCACAACATCAATCTGGAGGCTGGAGCGAGATCAGTGGGGCAGTTACTGGGAATTAAAGGACAGAGATCAACTGGGAGATAAATAGAAGAGGGGGGGAACAGGGATGGAGACTCAGCAGAAGGGTTTGGGCAGAGAAATTTAACTAAGTAAGACAGTTTTGGTGCTGTGGGTGGTGAGATACTGGCCCAGGTTACTCACAGAGTTGGCAGATGCCCCATCTCAGGAGCCATTCCAGGTCTGGCTGGACAGGGCTCTGAGCAACCTGATCTAGTTCAGGATGCTCCTGCTGACTGCAGAAGGGTTGTACTAGATGAGATTTGGAGGTTCCTTCCAACCCAAACCATTCTGTGATTGTGTCTCATGGGGAGGCTAAGAGCAGGGACAATCAGGGATCTTGGACCCAAACAGGATGTACTTGGACCCAGATCCCAGCCCAAGGGTGCAGAATGAGCCCTTTACATAACTGCCAATATTATGAGATCCTTACCATTCTTGACTTGGATTGCTGAGCCTTGGCCTTGGAGGTGGACCACAGCTGGCTGCAAATGAGATCACAGGGATTTAATGTTAATGAGGCGCTCGGTGGCATTCTGCAGTCACTCAACACACCTCCGCGGCACTGCTGACCAGCAGAGGGGCAGGAGAGGACCCTGAGGTCATTCATGCTCTTCATAAATGAAACAAGAGGATCAGAGCAGCTGCCAACAATGTGTTTACGTACTGGAGAAGAGGTGAGAAGCCCAAGACAGACTAACAAGGCCTTCCTTAGAGCAAGAAAAAGGGGCAGCTCAGGCTGTCGCCCCACGAAGCTCTGATTTAACACATGGCTTTGGCAGAGCTGCACCACGGAGCCCCAGGCGAGCTAAGGGAGCTGCCAATGCTTGCCAAAATCCAGCCAAAGCTGGGGTTTGCCCCTTGGAAAGAAGGTCACCTTGAAAGAAGATCAACCAACCTGGATGTCTCTGGAGCCAGCCTTGTCTGTGGCACCTGCAAAATGCAATTTCACATCGTTGAAGAGGAAGCTTGAAAGAGCTGCAGTAAACTCTAAATTCTTTTACCCCCTCAACTAATCAATACATTCACTGGTTTCAAGGAGGAGAACAGTGCCAGTGGTATGGCTGCAGCCTAATATTAAAGAGTGAAGAAGAAAAAAGAGTCATCCCCAATCTTTCCTGGTTTCTTCCTCTTTTTCTCTCTCTCACCGTCAACATTCCCCAGTGCCAGTCAACCATCTTCCACGAGAAGGACAAATTGCACAATCCTCCTGAGCAGTGGTGGCCAGAAACAAAACCCCCAAACCCAACCCCCACAAGCCTTTGGGCTGCCAAGAGGACGAGTTTCACTGCACAGTAACTCAGGTCACTCATGGCACTTGAGCTGCGTGATGAAATCTCTTTGCTCTGAGAGCCAAACTACTGGAGAGGCGATGCTTGTGGGCAGCGCTTGGGAGTGCTGAGGACCTCATGCTGCTCCTGGCCGCTCTTTTGGCAACCTTTGAGACACTCAGGAAGTCAACCACGTTTTCTTCTGAGCTATAGGCTGAGCCCCCTGATTTCTCTGGAGATGGATCTTTTCCTGCTAGATTTACTGGTTTTCAGTATTACTTTAAAGCACTTCAAATATTGTTTTCCTTTAAGGAAAGTCAACTCAGGTCCCTCTAACGTTGGGCTCTCAAATTAAAGAGTCCTCATCTCCTGGATCACAGAAGCCCAGAGTGGTGTGGGGGTTGGAAGGGCCTTCTGGAGATCACCTAGCTAAAGCAGGGTCACCCACAGCAGCCTGCCCACATCATGTCCAAGCATATCTCCTCCTTCTCCTTCCAGCCTGCTCCAGTGCTCCAGCACCCTCACAGGAAAGAAGTTTTTCCCTCATGTTCAGAACAAACTGTTCCCAGTTTGTGCCTGTTGTCTTTTTCTCCTGTTGCTGGGCACCACTGAAAAGAGTCTGGCTCCATCCTCCTGTCCCCCACCCTTTAGCTGTTGATCAGCATTGATCAGATCCTCACTCAGGCTGCTCTTCTCCAGGCTAAACAGCCTCAGGTGTCTCATCCTTGCCTCACCACAAATCCTCCAGGCCCCAGCACCCTCACAGCCTCCACTGGACTCTCTCCAGTAGTTCCCTGCCTCTCTCGGACCCAGGACTGGAGCCAATACTCCACACAGATATAAAACAACAACACTGGTGTGAACGTTCACTGATCTGCCTGTGAAAGAGTTGTTAAGTGCAGAGATTTTAACAAAGTAAGTGGCACATGGAGAAACAACAGGGTGCAGAAACAACAGGGTGCAGAAACAACAGGGTGCAGAAACAACAGGGTGCAGAAACAACAGGGTGCAGAAACGAGGGAACATGAAACCAAGAACTGCAAGAGAAAACTCCTAGGTCCATCTGGCTGGTCCTGGAGGGGAGCTGCCTGGGTTCGTGTGGCTCCTGGGCACACTCAGGGGCTCTGCCAGGCACAAGCCTTCCCTGCGCTGATGCCAAGCTTTGCATCAGCTGAAGAACTGACACAAAGACCAAGCCAGCAGGGGAAAGAAACATCTTGCACCCAGTTTGCACTCACAGACGTAAGTCACTGGCTGACTTCAGTGGGATGTTTAAAAGAAGCTGAGGCTCTGCCGGTCTTGCCTGCTGCTTCTCTGCATCCTCTTCCCCAAACCACTCCCAAGCCACAGCTGCTGGGCTACCAAAGGGCTGCAGAAATTCTGCTGCTCCTCTCATCTCCACCTCGGGTGCCAGGATGAGCCCAGGAGCACCCAAGCCCTCTGCAAGGATGTTGCACCATCGCATTTGGACCCTTCATTGCCCTCAGATGGAAACCTGGAGCTTATTTCTTGCTTTGTGACTCTGTGGCATCTCCTGCATCCTTATGATGTGCAAAGGCTCTCAGTAGAGAAGGAGACAAATAATTACCTGAGGGGCCCTGCAGCCCAGGTGGTCCCTGAGGGCCTGGTGGGCCAGGGGGCCGGGTGGTCCCATGACAGTTGTGCCAGGAATCCCTGGGATGCCAGGAATGCCGGGGGGACCCTGGGGCCCAGGAGGACCTGGTGGCCCTTGGGGACCATTGGGCCCTGGAGGACCAGCCTTCTTACCTGCAAAACAGAAGATCAAACGTTAGCTTCTCCATACTCTGGCTATGAGAGGGCATACTCTGACAGGAAAGCTCTAGGAACAAGGGCAGCAGAAGCGTGGGGACGGTTCCCTGCTGGCTGGAGGGCAGGAGAAGGTCTCACAGCTCTGCATCGACAGGACAACGCTGCCAGCAGGGCAGAAGCAGGTCACCACCTTGCAGGCTCCTTCCAGCATTAAGTAAACACATTTCAGCGGGGCACATGGACTCTGCCAGGCCTCCTAAGACAGGGAGGCTCAGATGGTCTCTGCCTCAAAGCTCTGGCCTGGCAGCTCTGCTCTTGGCACAGGGCTGGGAGCTCCTGCAGCCCTCCAAGGCAGCGTGCCTGAGAGCTGGCAGCACCTCGGTGGCAAGGTTAGGATGCTGCCATTGACCTGAAGCATTAGAGGTCGAGGTGCCTCCCTCTGCAGTTGCTCCACTTGCTGTTTGATTGGGGTGTGAATGGCAAACAGGCAGAGGCTTTTCTACCTGCTGTACGCAGTGCCCGTGGCTGGATCTCCTGGCTGAAGGACAGAGGTGCCTCCAGAGGGCAGTTCAGAGCTTCACTTCAGCTCCTTCCCACCAGCTCCTGAGCGCCCAGGGCCAGGCAGGAGGCATCCATAGTTCTGTGGTGAGATAAGGACGCACTTCACACCCACAAAGAAACGGCACAGCGCCTCACAAGAGCTCAGTGTGCATGTGGGGATTTGGATGGAGGGGCAAGGTAAGGACTAACCCAACCAGGAGGGTGAAGGAGCTGAAGAATTGCCACCATCCTCAAACACACTTCCCCACAGTGTGAGAAACAGCACAGCCAGGTGTGGAAAGCCACACCAGGCATCCACAGAGCAGACTGGAGTCAGGTCTGCAGGGAAAGCCTGACCTGTGCTCTCCTGACTTGCCAGACCCCCTGACAGAAATCGAGTTCTTTGGAGGGAGTTTTGAATATGCAGCTTTGAAACCACTTTTATGCCACAGGGCTCCATTGACACAGCCAAATTGCTTCAATTGCTGAAGCAACACCCTCTGTAGGACAGAATTAAATGCTTTCCTAGATGACAGCAGCAGTTAGGATGTGGAATAATGGGCCCTGGGATGGTTTATGAGTGTATTTATATATTTGTTTCCCTGCTAAACATCCATCTTGGTCATGGAACAAAACTACAAGAGAAACAACAACAACAAAAATCCATTCATTTTAGTTAGCAGAGAAGTGGAAATCTCCAGTTGGCCCCTGGCATGTGGAAACCAGTGCAGGACAATGGTGTCCTTTGGTCTCCATATGCAGAGAACAAAGTTAAAACGAGGATGGGTGATTAAAGTGACACAGGGATCCCACAGGAGCAGGACAGAGCTTAAGGGGAGAAATAACTCACAGCAGCATTTCTGCCCAGATGAGCAGCCAAAGCCTTCAGAGCTGGCAGCAAGCCAGCCTGCCTCTAATGCAGCTACGCTCCTCCTCAGGATAGGGAGGTGCTTTGGAAACTCTCACCTTGCACCAAGCCCCTCACCTATTTCCCCTGGAGCACACTGACTGAATTCCTCTCATTCCCACCCGCTCCCACCAAGGCCATCCCGGGGACGGATCGCACGCAGCACGCCAGGAATCCGGCTGCTGTCACTCCCTGCTCTCCTTCCCAAGAGGGACACCCACTCCAGCTGGTTTAACTCATCTGCCCCAGAAATCTGTCTGCTACCAAATCAGCTGCTGCTGCTGCTGCTTCAGCAGGGAAACTGCTGCACAGAATTCCAGAGCCGCACAGGGACGCTTCTTTCCCCTGCCTTATTCCTTCAGGTCGTTGCAGCTACATCTCTGCATGGAAGGGACCTTCTTTCACAAAGTCCCAAGGCTAGAACCAGATGTTCAGTGAGCACAAAGCTCTTGATTCATCTTCCAACCCAGGGGACTCCAGCATGAGCAGCTCCCCAGGGAGGGTCTCCAGCACCCACGTCTCACTGTGCCACATCTCCAGCTGCATCCACCTGCAGAAGGCAGGCTCCAAGGCTCAAAGTAGATAGAACCAGCAACTCCTCACAGACAGGTGGGGGTTGGAAGGGACACCTGGAGATCATCCTGCTAAAGCAGGGTCACCCACAGCAGCTTGACCAGGATCACAATGCCCAGGCAGGTTTCAAATCTCCAGAGAAGGAGACTCCACCAGCTCTCTGGGCAGCCTGCTCCAGGGCTCCAGCAGCCTCACAGGAAAGATTTTTCTTTTCCTCATCTCCAGGCAGACCTTCCTGTGTTCCATTTTGTGCCCACTGCCCTTTGTCCTGGTGCTGGGCACCACATTCTGGCCCCATCCTCTTGCCCCCTACCCTTTAGCTGTTGATCAGCTCACCTCTCGGGCTGCCCTTCTCCAGGCTAAGCAGCCCCAGGGCCCTCAGCCTTGTTTCATCAGAGAGATGCTGCAGCCTCCCTCAACCATCATTCACCAGACAATAAGCTCTAACTCTGAAAAATACCATAAAATTAAACTATTTTATACAGCTGTATGTAATACAGCCCTGTGAGGTCCCCCTGCTACTGCACAACTGCTGCCACCACCACAGCCATCATTTGTTATTACTTGGGCTGATTTAACACAGGGGTTAGGGCTCCAGAGCTTTCCTGGGACAAGCTTCTCCCACAGAAAATGTTGTGCTGCTTCTGAGGGCAAACAGAAATTAAAGGAGGACTCAGAGCAATTTGGTGTGCTAGGAAAGTAGCAAAGAGCTTGGCTGCTTCTGCAGGTGGTGAACACCAGGCTGGAGCCCAGGCCATGCAGGCAGGTCTCAAGGGACACAGCAAAGTGCTGCACAGCTGATTCATTCTGTTTGCTAACTGAACACACATTAGGTGCCACAGGTAGTAAGCAGAGAGCTGACACTGCACCAGTCAGTGCTTTGCTGCACAGGCCGGGCCATGAGCTGCTGGCCTCCAGCACTTCAATATGCTGAGCTCCTCAGGCTTCAGAGGCAGCAGCACCCTGAGCTGACCACAGCTTCTGCACCTCCCACAACCCACAACCCTCTGGGAGCCTGCACTGCAGCTTTGAAAACGTGCACAGAAGGGTTTTGATGGCTACAAGCAGAAAAAGTGTGGAATTATGCCATGGGTTTGGTGGGTTTAGTTCAGAACCATCACCCCTTGTCCTGTCACAACAGGCCCTGCTAAAAAGTCTGTCCCCAGATTTCTTACCACCTCCTTTAAGTACTGAAAGGCCACCAGAAGGTCTCCCTGAAGCCTCTTCTCCAGGCTGAACAACCCCAACTCTCTCAGCCTGTCCTCACAGCACAGAGGGCATCCAGCCCCTGGATCATTTCTATGGCCTCCTCTGGTCCCACTCCAACAGTTCCATGTCTCTGCTGTGCTGAGGACCCCAGAGCTGGACCCAGCACTGCAGGTGAGGTCTCAGCAGAGTGGAGCAGATGGGCAGAATCCCCTCTCTCGACCTGATGACCACACTGCTGGGGATGCAGCCCAGGAGATGGCTGACTTCTGGGCGGTGATTGGGGTGGAGTGACCCTTTGACTTGCTCAAGCTCCAGGTAGCAAAGCAGTGTCTCACTCTAAGTGATCTCCAGGAGTCCTAAACAAACCTCAGACACCCCATGGAAACCTAGGGCTGCCTCCTGAACACTTCAAGTCACAACAACTCACCTCTAAGTCCTTGATTAAAAACAAACAAACAACAATTAGCCTCTGGCAAACAGCTTGAGGAACATCAGCAAGTCAGCCCAAATCCCTGGGGGCTGCCACACGAAGGAACACTTCTGAGCTTAACACAGAGCAGAAGGGAGATACAGAGCATTATCTGCATTGCCTTTGGTGGGTCTGAAGGAGGCATCCACCTGCCTGGCAAACAGCAAGCAGCTCCTGACAGCTGCTACAGGACTCAGCTCCACTCAACTCTTTCATATGGAGTCCATGGGTCATGCAGTCTTGCCATGGCACTGTGGCAGTTCATGGTCCTTGCTGTGGGACCAGGCACTGCATCAGTCCCTGCTCTTCCAGGAGGTATTCAGAAAAGGCTTGGATGTGGCACTTGGAGCCATGGTTTAGTTGTCAGGAGGTGTCAGGTATTAGGTGACAGGTTGGACTTGATGATCTCTGAGGTCTTTTCCAGCCTGGTTGATTCTGTGAGAGGAAACCTGTCATTGGTTTCTCCTTCCTGCCGGCTAAAGAGAATTCAGAGCCAGGCACCACAGACACAGCAAGTGAAATTAAAGGTCAAACTTACCCTTCTTCTTGTTTTTCACTGAGCTTGGACCTGTAAAGAAAAGAAAGAAAAGCAGTGACATTTGGTGATCACCTCAGAAAATCCTCACTGCCCCCAGCAGCCACTGACCCAGAGGGTACCACTCCAGAGCTGCAACAGAACTGGTAAATCAAAGCTGTGGAGTCTTCTGTTTCCCACAAACAGCCACTGTGAAGATGTAGAAGACATTACAAGGACCCAGACCTGCTTTCTCCTCTCTCAAACAAGCAACCCATGGCTGGTGCAACACAAGTGAGTGAGTCGCCAGCAGGACATCTCTCCTTAATGCAATGATGAGTTAGACCTGGCTTGTGGCGGGCAGCAAAGCTCAGCTGACAGATATTCTTCAACCCTGAGCCTAGCTTTACTCTCAGACATCAGCTTAGCTGAGCTCTGCTGAACATTTGCTTCCAACTGAGCTGGTCTGGTAAAGTTAATGTTGAGGGTGGGGGAGGTGGGGTGTGTGTGCAAATTTCAACCCACCACAACTGCCCAGAGCTTTGCCTAAACAGCCATCAGCTCATGTCCCCATCAAACCTACAGCCCAGAGCTTTGCCTAAACAGCCATCAGCTCATGTCCCCATCAAACCTACAGCCCAGAGCTTTGCCTAAACAGCCATCAGCTCATGTCCCCATCAAACCTACAGCCCAGAGCTTTGCCTAGTTAGTGTGACTCTGCTCTGAGCTGAGAGCAGTGACCTCAGCCCAAGGGAGCTGGGGCTGTCCAGCCTGCAGAAGAGAAGGCTCCAGGGAGACCAAGTAGCAGCCTGCCAGTACCTGAATGGGGCTACAAGAATGATGCAGAGAGACTGCTTGCAAAGGCCTGCAGGGACAGGATGAGGGACAATGGCTTGAAATGAGAGAAGAGCAGATTTAGATTGGAAGTTAGGAACAAGTTCTGCACTGTGGGGGTGGTGCAACACTGCAACAGGTTGCCCAGGGGGTAGTTGAGGCCCCATCCTTGGAGACATTCAAGGTGAGGCTTGAGAAGGCTCTGAGCAACCTGCTCTAGGGGAGGATGTCCCTGCTGACTGCAATGGGTGTTGGACTGGGTGAGCTTTGGAGGTCCCTTCCAACCCAAACCATTCTGTGGTCCTATTTAGGAGCCAAGCTGTTTGAAAATAATAACAAAACACTAAACCAAAACAAAAGCAAAGGCTGAGCAGGAACTGATTTATTTAAACAATGGGGATGGGAGCCTCCCTAGCAAGAAATGGAAATATTTACAGCAAAGCTGAGAAGCTGCATGACCTCCTGAGCAGAAGCTGGAGTGTCAAACACTTTCTGCTGCTTCCTCAGAGATTAATCATGGATGGGAACAAGCTGCAAAAATCCCCACAGTCCTCTGCTCTTCATCACTGAGAGCCCTCTAAAACCTGGGTTTAAACACACATCAGAGACTAAAATCACCTTTAAGTGAGACATGCTTGTAATGAGGCTGCTTTGAGTCTGCAGTGGCAGAGAAAGACAAATGACCAATTAGGACAGAGGTGCCAGGTTCCCACGGCTAACGAGAGGCAAGATGAGAGAGGGACCACAGAAATACTCAGCAACCTCACAGAAGCCTTTTCAACAGCAATAGTCATTTGCCTCCCTCATGCTCTTGGGCCATGGGGAAATGATGGTGTTGCCTCATTTATTATTTCTGCTAATTCACTGTTTCTGCACCAATCCATTTGTTCACACTATTAAAGCATGCAGATGGCACAGCATGTAGGTTTGAACTATCAATATCAATCTCACTGTCTCACTACAGAGCAACACCAAAGCCAACCCACCAGTTCCTCTCCCCTCTGCTCCACTCTGCTGAGACGCCACCTGCAGTGCTGGGTCCAGCTCTGGAGTCCTCAGCACAGCAGAGATATGGACCTGTTGCAGCAGGGCCAGAGTGATTTGCCTTGGGTCTCCTCCTTTGGAGGAAGTTTCCTTCCACTGTGTGTGAAATGTTTTGCAGACTACCTGGCATGTTCTCTTCTGCACGACAAAACCACTGACCTCACCCTGCCTCCACAACCAATACAACATGAACCACAATGAGACAAAGAGATCCTTCCCAGAAGATGCCATTGGGTCACTCTCCACTGAGGGAGCTTCTCTTCACACAATCACAGAATGGGCTGGGCTGGAAGGGATCTCCTTAAGTCATCTAGTCAAACCCCCTCTGCAGTTAGCAAGGGCACCCTCAACTGGATCAGGCTGCCCAGAGCCCTGAAGGGAGGTTGCAGCCAGGTGGGGGGCTGGTCTCTTCTCCCAGGCACCCAGCACCAGAACAAGAGGACACAGTCTCAAGCTGTGCCAGGGGAGGTTCAGGCTGGAGGTGAGGAAGAAGTTCTTCCCAGCAAGAGAGACTGGCTGTTGGAATGTGCTGCCCAGGGAGGTGGTGGAGTCACCATCACTGGAAGTGTTTGGGAGGAGACTTGATGAGGCACTTGGTGCCATGGTTTAGTTGATGAGATGGTGTTGGGTGATAGGTTGGACTTGATGATCTCAAAGGTCTTTTCCAACCTGGTTAATTCTATTCTATTCTATTCTATTCTATTCTATTCTATTCTATTCTATTCTATTCTATTCTATGCCACATCCCATCCCTTTCTGAACACCTCCAGGGCTGGTGACTCCCCCACCTGCCTGGGCAGCCCATCCCAAGGGCCTTTTCCAAGCTGGCTGTCTGTGTTTCAGACGGAGGGGCGATCGCACCGGCGGCCTCCAGCCGGTTAAGCACAATTCCAGCGGAGGAGAAGAAAACCAACCAACCAACCAACCCCCCCAAACCAACCCACAACAATTGGTTTGAGGGCCATAATTTAAATAATATATATATAAAACCATAAATGATAGGGCAGCAAAATGCTGTGCCTGTGTCTCTTCAGGGCCCGGAGTCACGAGAGTTTATTTCATGTTCCATACATCACACCCCGGCCCTATAACCAGAGTGAAAGTACAAATAGCTGCGGCCAGCCAAACACATTGGAACTGGATGGAACCAATTAGCTTCAAAGATGAATGGGGGAATGAGAACCACATGCAATGTCAATGTTCACAGTCTATATTACAACACACCCATCTGTTCCAGGCACGGCAGAGAGAGATGTTAAGGGCTCTGCAAGTGAATCTTTCGACAGACACAGAAATACTTCTGACACGGGGAAAAAAACCAACCCAACAACCAACAGCCGCCACCAAACGCAGCCTCAGCTAGCCCTGGGAGCTGCTCAGCCTCTGGGCTTTGCATCTGCTCCTCTCTCACTCGGAGAGGGGGGATAACTGAATTGTAGGGTTTCGTTGGAAAGGCTTATCCCATCCAGCAAGAGGGAATTCTTCCTCCTTTTTATCCCCCCTCAAAAACTCCTCGGCTCTTTCTCCGGGGGAAAGAGGTGACAAAGAGCTTAGAGAGTGCCACCCAAGGAAAGGACTGAGGGGCGGTTTAGGCTGGATGTTAGGGAGAAATTCTTCACAGAAAGAGTGATTTGCCACTGAAATGTGCTGCCCAGGGAAGCGGAGGAGTCACCATCCCTGGAGGTGTTTAGGAAGAGCCTGGATGAGGCACTTGGTGCCATGGTTTAGTTGATGAGATAGTGTTGGGCGATAGCTTAGACTGGATGATCTCAGAGGTCTTTTCCAACCTGGCTAATTCTGTGTTCTATTCCGTAATATCAACACCCTGTTCCCCAGGAGGGCTGTGGAGGGACTGGTTAGAATCACAGAATTGTTTTGGTTGGAAAAGACCTCCAAGATCACCCAGTCCAGCCACTGACCCAACATCACCATGGCGATCAAACCATGTCCCCAAGTGCCATGGCCACACCTTCCTTGAACACCTCCAGGGAGGGTGACTCCACCACCTCCCTCTGTAACCTATTCCAATGCCTGACCACTCTTTCCAGGAAGAAAGTTTTCCTAATACCCAATCTAAACTTCCCCTGGCTCAATTTCAGGCCATTTTCTCTTGTTCTGTCACCTGATACTAGGGAGAAGAGACCAATCTCCACCTCACTCCAACCTCTTTTCAGGGAGCTGTAGAGAGCAATGAGGTCTCTCCTTAGCCTCCCCTTCTTCAGACTAAACAACCCCAGCTCCCACAGCCACTCCTCACAAGACTTGTGCTCTAGACCCTTCACCAGCTCTGGTGTCCTCCTCTGGACTTGCTCTACCATCTCAATGTCCTTATTGGAGTGAGGGGCCCAAAACTGAAGCCAGTATTCAAAGTGTGGCCTCAGCAGTGCTGAGTACAGGAGCATGATCACTGCCCTAGAAGGACCTGCAGTGAGAGGCTGAGGGGCAATGGTTTGGAACTGGAGGAGGGGAGGTTTAGGTTGGACATCAGGAGGAAGCTCTGCACAATGAGAGCGGTGAGGCACTGGAACAGGCTGCCCAGGGATGTGGTTGAGGCCCCATCCCCGGAGACATTCAAGATCAGACTCAATGTGGCCCTGGGCAGCCTGCTCTAGTTGGAGATGTCCCTGCTGACTGCAGGGGGTTGGACAAGATGACCTTGGAGGGTCCCTTCCAACCCAGTGCGATCCCTCGGTATGAAAGGTGCTGAGGTTCAGGACTTGAAAACTTCACTTGATGTTGAACATGGACATGCAGAGAAGAAAGAGAATTCTTTCTGCCATGCTCTTCTGAGCCACACACCAATATTTATGCAATAAAGCTCAATAATGCTTAGGTGGTTGACCACCTATGACCTACTGCTTGGCTGTTAGTTGATGGAGCAGGTTAAATGCCTACATTAGGCAAATGTAAGTCTTTCATAGTCCTCTCCTACCGTTTAGTACCTTCATCAATGATATAGACTGTGGGAGCAAGGGCACCCTCAGCAAGTTCGCAGGTGACAGCAAGCTAAGTGGTGCAGTTGATAAGCCAGAGGGATGGGATGCCATTCAGAGAGACCTGGATGAGCTGGAGAGGTGGGCCCAGGTGCATCTCCTGACATTCCACAAGGCCAAGTGCAAGGTCCTGCACATGGGTTGGGACAATCCCTATTATCAGTACAGACTGGGAGATGATGTGAGGAAGGACTTAGGGGCAGTGGCTGGAAAAAGCTGGCCATGAGCTGGCGATGGACACCTGCAGCCCAGAAGGGAAACTGCACCCTGGGCTGCATCCAAAGCGGCATGGCCAGCCCTTGAGACCCACGAGGGCCCCAAAACTGGACACAGCACTCCAGCTGTGGCCTCAGCAGTGTTGAGCACAGGGAGACAGCCGCTTCCCTGGTCCCTGCTGGTCACACCATTCCTGACACAGGCCAGGATGCCACGGAATACCAGCAAGAGTAGTAAGCTGTGAGGGCAAAGTACAGAGAGCAAAAGACAGCAACAACAACAAAAGCCCAACCAAAAGGAAAGAGCTATGCTGGAAGCCTTCTGCCTGCAGAGTCATCCAGCTGGGCATCAGTAAGGGGAAGCCTCCAAGCAATGCCAAGCCACTTCTAGCAGAAAGCACTGTGGCCATGGGTTTTAGCAACGAGCCAGCTGAGGTGTGAGTTTCCCACTGAAGCTGAAGAAAAGATTTGTACTAGATGAGTTTCTGTGCTGTAAAAAAGTGCAGCTGTGGCCCAGCAAGCAGCAGAAGACATCTAACCATGCTTCAGGGAGCAGGTTCTAGCCCCCAGCTCCTGGCAGTCCCAGCATCTGCTGGATCATTTCCAAGGACTTCAGAAAAGCCAAAAAAAAAACCCCAAAAACCAACAACAACAACAACAAAAACCTCCCCAACCAAACCAGATGGTGATGCAACTCAAGGATATTACATCTGACATGTTTTCTCTCATAAAGATTGATAGAGTTTACTTTCTCCCCACCCCCTCCCTGATTTGCCTTTCTGCACGCCACACACTGCTGTGATTTACTATAAATACAAAAGAAGAAGAAGAAGAAGAAGAAGAAGAAGAAGAAGAAGAAGAAGAAGAAAAAAAATACATCTATCAAAACCTTCTCCAGGGACAGCTGCTGATATAAATAGGATATGAAAAAAAAAGAAACCCCAAAGCCTGGGTTCACTTCTTAGTCCTGTGTGGGGATTAACAAGGAGTAGTTTAAATTCCTGCCAAACGCTTCAAACAGGGTTTCTTGATGGGAACAGAGCTTTGTAATGATGTTGATCCCCCCACCCACCCATCAAGCCTACAAAAGGGTGACCACTCCAGAAATCAAACAGAGGAGGAGCACCCCGTTCGAAAGCTCAGCTGCCAAGAGCAGAGAGCAAAGTCAACGACTTGCAGTACCTGAAGGGGCCTACAACAAGGCTGGGGAGGGACTTCTCAGGATCTCAGGTGGTGATAGGACTAGGGGGAATGGAATGAAGCTGGAGGTGGGGAGATTCAGGCTGGACGTGAGGAGGAAGTTCCTCACCACGAGAGTGGTGAAGCCCTGGAATGGGTTGTCCAGGGAGGTGGTTGAGGCCCCGTCCCTGGAGGTGTTTAAGCCCAGGCAGGATGAGGCTCTGGCCAGCCTGATCTAGTGTGGGGTGTCCCTGCCCATGGCAGGGGGGTTGGAACTAGATGATCCTTGTGGTCCCTTCCAACCCTGACTGATTCTGTGATTCTATGACTTCCATTACCACATCCTCGTAGTGCCTACACACAGCTCAGAACAAAGACATCTACTGAGGAGCAGCCCTGGGGGGAAGGACTTGGCAGTGCTGGTGAGTGAAAAGCTGGAGAGTCCCCAGCAATGTGCACTCAATCCAGAAGCCAACCATCTCCTGGGCTGCATCCCCAGCAGTGTGGGCAGCAGCACAAGGGAGGGCATTCTGCACCACTGCTTTACTACGACCCTACCTGCAGTTCCCATGGCTAACGAGAGGCAAGATGAGAGAGGGACCACAGAAATACTCAGCAACCTCACAGAAGCCTTTTCAACAGCAATAGTCATTTGCCTCCCTCATGCTCTTGGGCCATGGGGAAATGATGGTGTTGCCTCATTTATTATTTCTGCTAATTCACTGTTTCTGCACCAATCCATTTGTTCACACTATTAAAGCATGCAGATGGCACAGCATGTAGGTTTGAACTATCAATATCAATCTCACTGTCTCACTACAGAGCAACACCAAAGCCAACCCACCAGTTCCTCTCCCCTCTGCTCCACTCTGCTGAGACGCCACCTGCAGTGCTGGGTCCAGCTCTGGAGTCCTCAGCACAGGAGAGACATGGACCTGTTGGGGTGGGTCCAGAGGAGGCCACAGCAATGATGTGAGTGCTGGAAGCCCTCTGCTGTGAGGACAGGCTGAGAGTGTTGGGGCTGTTCAGCCTGGAGAAGGCTCCAGGGAAGACCTTAAAGCAGCCTTCTAGTACTTGGAGGGGACCTACAAGAAAGTTGGGAAGGGACTTTTTGCAAGGGCTTGTAGTGATAGGATAAGAGGGAGTGGATTGAAGCTTGAGGAGGGCAGATTTAGACCGGAGATTAGGAAGAAATTCTGTACAGTGAGGATGGTGAGACACTGGAACAGGCTGCCCAGGGAGGCTGTGGATACCTCTTCCCTGGAAGTGTTCATGGCCAGGCTGGATAAGGCCTTGAGCAAGCTGAGTCTAGTTAAGAGAGGCGTCCCTGCCCATGGCATGGGGGTTGGAACTAGATGGTGTTCAAGGGCCTTTCTAATCTAAACCATTCCATGAATCTATGAATCAATCAGCCCAGACCAGAAGGAACCATTATGCCGGTTAAGTATTAAAGAAGTCCTACTCATTAAGCCTCCCCCCAGTGCCATCTCTCTCAACACTAATGGGGGAAGGTATAGAAAGAAGAGCTCAAGTGTTACTTGAGATTTCAAGCTATGACCAATCTACAACCTTCTTTGATGCAAACTTTCCCACTAAATAAGATCAAACCCCTTCACTTGGGTCAACCCCCCAAAACCCAGTTGCTCCCTGTACAGAGCTGGTGTAATGACATTTACATGGCTACGAGATACTTAAGGCTCTTCAAATAGTTTTAAGCTCAGTGTTATTAATCCCAGACCACGGTGGAGCTGGGGAAAGAAGGATGTTAGCTCCCAAACACATGCTTAATCTAGAACATGTGGGGTTTGGGGGAGGTTTGGAACCAATATGTTTTCAACATCTTCAGGAAATTTGCTGCATCCAGATGAAAGCTTCTTGGACCTTCCTAAGGTACCAGTCAGCGATACAAATCCTGAAACAAGATGATTCCCCCCAGCTTTTCCTGAAAAAGAAAGTGCTTCTTCCCCAGGTCCAGAGAAGAAGGCTACAGCTCTTGGAGAGCAGCTCCAGAATATTTAGATACCATGACAGATCTGGATAACTCCAGAGAAGGGCAAGGAGGCTGGGGAGAGGGCTCGAGCACAAGCCCCACGAGCAGAGGCTGAGGGAGCTGGGGTTGCTCAGCCTGGAGAAGAGGAGGCTCAGGGGAGATCTGATTGCTCTCTACAACTACCTGAAGGGAGGTTGTAGCCAGGTGGGGGTTGGTCTCTTCTCCCAGGCACCCAGCACCAGAACAAGAGGACACAGTCTCAAGCTGTGCCAGGGGAGGTTCAGGCTGGAGGTGAGGAAGAAGTTCTTCCCAGCAAGAGAGACTGGCTGTTGGAATGTGCTGCCCAGGGAGGTGGTGGAGTCACCATCACTGGAGGTGTTCAAAAAGGGATTGGATGCGGCTCTTGGGGCCACGGTTTAGCAGTCAGGAGGTGTTGGGTGACAGGTTGGACTTGATGATCTTTGAGGTCTTTTCCAACCTTTTTGATTCTATGAAGTATCCTGGAGGCAAAAGCCATTGTGCACTACTCAAAGCTTCTCACATGCCTTGCCAGAGTGGGTTTTTCATACACAGTATCACACAGAATGCTCTGGGTTGGAAGGGGCCTCCAAAGCTCATCCAGCCCAAATTCCCTGCAGTCGGCAGGGACATCCTCCACTAGATCAGGGTACCCTGTCGAACCTCGCCTTTAATATCTCAAGGGATGGGGCCTCAACCACCTCCCTGGGCAACCTGTTCCAGTGTTCCACTCCCCTCATGGTAAAGAACTTGTTTTGGGGGGTGGTATGAGAAAGGGGGAGGTCTTCTGCTAAATGTGGAGGAAAGATGCTGCCTGCAATTACAGGCAGGATGGCTGAAGCCAAGGTGATGTCCTCGCCACAAGGCTGGTGCTGATTTCAGAACACAGGGAGTCTGTTTCGTAACAGGATGGGGAGCTGACTGTTCAAAGTGGGACAAGGACAAAACAGTGCTGCTTGAGACATGAGGATCATCTAGTTGAGGATGTCCCTGCTCACTGCAGGGAGGTTGGACTAGATGGCCTTTAAAGGTCCCTTCCAACCCGAACCATTCCATGGTTCTGTGACTCTGTAAGGCCATTCTGTCCCTCCTCACTCACCATTGTTGCTTCTCTCTCTTCTTTTGTTTCCATTTGTTGGAAGCTCTTCAAAATTCAAGTGTGAACACAGCCACTCTCAGTCATCTTTTTTTCTGGTTACATCTGCTACATGATGGCATCCCATTATCTTCCCTCCTTGTCCTTCACTTGACAGCACCTTCCTTCCACACCAGGAGTCCCTTCCTGGAGGCCACCCCAGCAGGCTGCTCAACCTCGCTGCACCTAACCTCTGTGCACAGCACAAACACCAGCCCTGCATTTCAGGAGGCTTTGTTTAGTGGCAGCCCTGTCATGTTCTGGAGTAACAAGCTGCTGAGTGCCCAAGACTGGCTCAGAGCCAATCTATAGCTGCCACTTCTGATTCCCCCACCCCTGTGCTGAGTAAAGCTGCCTAACGCTCAAAGGCAGTCTCTTCCAGCCTGAAAGATCAAGAAGACTTTGCAGCTCCTCTTGGCAGCCTCTCTCTTGGCTACATCCACTTTTTGAGGCTATTCTTCATCTCTCTTACGGGCTTTACCCATGTCTCCATATGCCTCCAGGGGAAGTATCACACGCTGAGGTCTCCTCTGACACTTCTGGAACACCATGCTGCTCGGCCAGAGGGGCTGAGAGGAGCCTGTGCCTCAACACCAAAGGCTGAGAGTCATTTCTCTTGTGGTGAGTTAGGTATGAGAGTGGCCTTCTGCTGCCTCACTGCTTTACTCCTCTGAACAATCTGTCAAAGGACAAGCCTACATCCATGTGTCACCCAGATGATCAGATGCTGCTCCAGGAGCCCCATGGATCAGTAGCCTGCTCCCTTCTCTATTCCTCTGATCCTCTTAACACCAGACCCCAATTCAAGCTTATTGCTCTGAAAACAAATGGAGAAAAGTCACAGCTCATCCCTGCCCCATCTCCCAAGTCCCTGGAGCGACACTGGATTCCTCAGAGAGCCACAACCTCTCTTCCTCAGACAGCTTCAGACAATGCAAGATCTCATCAAGTAACAGGTTTTTTTTTTCTGCTGTTGCCAAAGATTTTTTCCTCCTGGCAATACTCAAAGAGATTTTTGCCTAGTTTGACAATTGAAAGCCAGGACTCTTCACATCAGGGAATAACTTGGTCAGCCTCAAAAGGAATGGGAGGACAGTTAAATGCAAATATAAAGAGACACTGGCCACCGCTGCCAGTAGGTTGTGATGTTCTTTATACTCGTCTTCAATCATATTAAAGGGGAAAAAAGTCTTTAGTTCATAGATCCATAGAATGGTTTGGGTTCAAAGGGACCTCAAAGATCATCCAGTTCCAGCCCCCTGCCATGGAGACACCTTCCACTAGACCAGGTTGCTCAAGGCTTCATCCAACCAGGCCTTGACCACCCCCAGGGAGGGAGCATCCACAACCTCCCTGGGCAACCTGTTCCAGTGGCTCAAGACAGTTCAAGACGATCAGAACTGAAGAGTGACTGAAAGAGACAGACCGAAGAGACCATCAGTCAACAGTCTGTGT
Source organism: Picus viridis (assembly GCA_033816785.1). Taxonomy (NCBI): domain Eukaryota; kingdom Metazoa; phylum Chordata; class Aves; order Piciformes; family Picidae; genus Picus; species Picus viridis. The sequence goes on along the minus strand of CM066580.1, from coordinate 20,928,331 downwards.
CACCAGTCCAAGTTAAGATGCCTTGCTGAGCACCCACCTTCTGCCTCAGCTGGAAGGAGCAGGGTGAATGTCACTGCTCTCATGGGTTTTCTGCCTTAAAAAGGACAGTGAGACCTGCAGGTCATCAGCTGCTGTTGGAGCACACAGAGATCTACCAGCCCTGCACATCTCCTAGGGGCTTTTTGGCACGAGGAACAGCATGGGTGCAGGGCTGCAGAAGCACTAAGGCAGAACAGCAGCCATCCTAAACAGAAGCCTGTCACCTTTGCCGTCATCACCTCTGTCATGGTGTTGGTCCTGCTTTGGGGGACAGGGCTGGATCCAGTCACCTCCTGGGATGACTACATTACTCCATGACCTTTCAGCTCCCTGCTTGTTTGAGTAAGGCAGAGGGACCCTCAGCCACTGCACCAGGAATTTCCACCACTTTATATGACACAAAGAGCAACCAAATTGATTTATCTCCTCAATCTCATCCAGATCCACTTTGGGATTGGTGGCAACGTACCAGGACAGCCTACTGATACCATGAAGGCTCTTAGAAAAACAAATCCAGTCTCCACTGAGTAGGTGCAAGCACACCACAGTGCAAATGTGTTCGTGAACAAAGGCAAATCCTGCTCTCAATTAACTGCAGAGCCACTGTTGCTGGCAAAATAACATTGTGCTGTCTTCTCAGAAACTCAGAAACCCAATCAGACATAAATCTCCACCCTCCCAAGCGCACATCATCAGTCCCAGCCAAGCTCCTGGGGTTCACACCAGAACCTGTGGCCGTCACATTTCGTTCTCCACACTCTCACTGGCTAGGGAAGAAGACTGTGACGTGCCTCTTGTCTTCCTTCAGGCACTTAGGTTGGATTCCAAAAGCTGGATCTCGACAGCAGAGCTGACAAACAACGTTCCTCTTTCTAATTTGGGTATCTCCAGGCTTTTACTTTTTTCCCCCTCTTTGGCTTGCTGCTTGGACTGAAGGAAAAGCTTCTTTTCTGTAGCCCCCTGCACCCTGTTGCTTACTTTCCTCCATCCCCACATCTCCCGAGTCCAACCACGTTTAAAGCGTAGTATTACAGCTGTGTTTTTATTTTGTTTGTTTTATTCGGTTGTTGCTTAACACAAACCATTCTGACATTTTAAGTCATAGCCCACTAAGATAAACAACTAACATATGTCATGAATTCCAGTAGAAACAATTCCCAAGTGGTGCTGCAGCAAGGTTTTGCCTGAGCCTAGGAAAAAACCGGCTCGCTCAACCGTGCGCCGGAGCTTTCAGCTGCGCCCTTCCCACCGCCGCTCTCCACCAGGAACGGAGGGCAGGTGGGAGGAAATCTCCTTGCCTACCTCATCCCTGCAGAGCTTTGCTTGTTCTTCTTCCTCCCCTGTGTAATTCTGCCTAATGGGCTGGAAAGCCTCTGCAGCGTGGAGCAGCTGCCTGTAAGCTCATGGCATAATCACACGGAAGAGCACGGCACCGACATCCGAAAACCTGCGTGTGCACACAGGGACTGATGGCCCTGGGAAGCGGAACGAGAGGGCTGAACGAAACCCAAGAGAGACCTCAGCCCTCTTTGGGAAGCCAAGGTCAGGTCCCTGCAGCAGTCAGGACGTGGGGAAGCGTTGCCTGGCTCAGCCGACTCTGGAGTTTATCTGCTCACAGCGTTTCAAACACATTAATGGACTGCACCAAATCCCACTCGCATTAACTGCAGCAGTTTCGAGCCAAACAATCCCAGAACCCCAGCGTGGTTGGGCTGGGAAGTGACTTCTGCAGATCATTTAGTCCTACCCACCTGCTAATGCAAGTTTACCCACAGCAGGTTGCCCAGGATTGTGTCCAGGTGAGTTTGGAATCTCTCCAGAAAAGGAGACTCCACAACCTCTCTGGGCAGCCTGGACCAGTGCCCTGGCACCCTCAAAGAGAAGAAGGTTTTCCTCCTATCCAGATGGAACCTCTTGGGTTGTGGTTTTGCCCCTTGTTCTGTCACTGGGCACCACTGCAGCGTGCCTGGATCCACCATCTTTCCCCCCACCCTTTAGATATTAGAATCATGGAATCAATAAGGTTGGAAGAGACCTCAAAGATCATCAAGTCCAACCTGCCACCCAAGACCTCATGACTACTAAACCATGGCACCAAGTGCATGTCCAATCTCCTCTTGAACACCTCCAGGGACAAATGCTCATCAGCCTTGAGCAGATCCCCTCTCAGGCTGCTCTTCTCCAGGCTAAACAGCCCCAGGGCTCTCAGCCTTTCCTCCTCACAGAGATGCTCCAGGCCTCTCAGCAGCTTTGCAGCCTCCCCTGGACTACCTCTGGTAGTTCCTTGTCTCTCTTGAACTGGGAGCCCAGAACTAGACTCAGTACTCCAGATATGGCCTCACTAGGGAAGAATAAAGGAGAATCTCCCTTGACCTGCTGGCCACATTCTTCTTGAAGCATCTGATGTCCCAGCCAAAAAAGCCCCAATGAAAACAAGTGACTGCCCTGCCTCATTCACAGGCTTTCCCCCAGAGATTTTCCCTGTGGTGGTGGTCTCCAGCTCTGGGCAGCAGCTCTTTAGTTCTTTCTTTGTGCTTACTGTATCTGGTCTACTCTAACCCAGCAGGTGTGTAGTGAGGTCACAACTGAAGACAACTCCACAACTTCCCACCATCAGCATGGCAGCTCTGGGTTTGGCTGTTCAGTCCTACCCTTATTCAACCCAAGATGTGCAGAAGGCAGAGAGCCTGCAGCAGGACTCTGTGCCTGGCCTGCCACACCTGAAAGGTCTATGTCCTCAGCACCAGTTCCTCACCTCTTTGCAGAATCACAAGGGTTGGAAGGGAGCCTCATCCAGTCCCACTCCCTAGCCAGGGCAGGATCACCTAGAGCAGGTCACACAGGAACACCCCCTGGCAGGTTTTGAAGGTCTCCAGAGAAGAGGACTCCGCAACCTCTCTGGGCAGCCTGCTCCAGGGCTCTGACACCCTCACAGTGACAGCTTTTGTGCTAGACTGTGATCCGCTGGGCTCAGCGTAGGTGCTGAGCACACTTGTGTCTGCCTGCAGAACACCCTGTGGCTGTGGCCAGAGGAGCTGGTTTATATGCAAGAATCAAAGCTCAGCTGCAAGCACTCCAGCAAGAGACAATGAAGCCTCTCATGCTGTGGGAATCACCAGCTACTAGTTGAGTTCAGCATTTACAAGGCTTGATGCATGGCATCCACAGTGGAGATGCACACAGAGTTCAGATGCAATTGCATTCCTGCCTGGCTGGAACATCTGTTCTCCTCTCATTAGCCCTGGCTGTGTTTTGTAACAGAAGAAACTATCTGAGATTCCTCAGCTTCAATATTTGACCCGAGGCGTTCTGAAAAGCCCCAGCTTTCAGAAGTGGAATTCATACAGAATCACCAGTCACTTCTAATAACTGCTGCCTGCCTAACATGCAGCTGTAAAGAGGAAGGAAAAAAAACCAACAACAACAACCAAGCCTCCAAGTTCAGTTCAAGTTCCAGCAAAGGCTGCCGAAGCACACGCCGCAGCCTGAGCGCTGAGGAGCCCATCCCATCAGGACAATCTGCAGTCCACTCGGCAATGGAATCAGCACAAACACCTGAAAATGCAGCTGAGGTGGGATTCTGACCAGAGACTTTCTCCTCAAGGCTTCTGAATGTCCTTAACAAAATCTCCCAGTGGTCATCCCCCCACCTCATGTGAGCCAGGCAGGAGGTCCCAGGGAAGGACAAACAGAGCCCAGAGCAGCTCCAGCAGGGTGGAACAAATCAACAGCACCTCATCAGGGCTTTATAAACATTAAGAAGAACGAAGCATGGCCACCTTGAGGGCAATGAAGCACTGGCAGAGGCTGCCCAGAGAGGTTGTGGAGTCTCCTTCTTTGGAGAGGTTCCAAACCTGCCTGGATGCCACGCTGGGCAATCTGCTGTGTGCGACCCTGCTTCAGCAGGGGTGTTAGACCAGATGACCCCTAGGGGTCCCTTCCAAACCCCACCATGCTGAGATTCTGGGAGTTCAGATCACAACTGGAAGGGCTGGTGAAGAAGACAGGAGGCAAGCGGAGGTTGCGAATGGATCGGGACACATCAATCATCATGCTGTGAGCTGGAACAGTTTCTCGTGGTGGCCATCACACAGTCAGGCTTTGTGCCTCTCCCAGCCGGTTAATTCCTTCTAATATTTTGCATCCAGCTGGCACAGCTCATATCAGAGGTCCAGGAAGAATTCTGGACTCCCATCAGTTTTCAGACACCGTTTCCTTCTTGCTGGCTGATGCAGTCACATGAAAATACCAGCTTCAACACAGGCTGCAGGGATGAACCTCACCACTCTGCCTTTCAGCTTCCCATGGTAACTGGGCACAGAACATTACTTCAAAATCCTTAAGCTGAACCAGCACATTGACTCAGTCCCAGATGTTCACCCCTTTGCTTTTCCATCACACCTGAGGAACGTGGAGCTTCTCTCAAATGATGTCTTGCTTGGGTACCTGCCACATCATAGATGACAAATGATTGTCTGTGGCTTCCCAAGAGAGGCTTCAGCAAAGCTTGTGAATGGATACTGCAGAGAAGGTGAAGTCAAAGTGACTTCAGCACTACAAAATAAATTCAAGAGCAGTTTGAACCAAAGGTATGATGGAAATTTGTCAGGTGTCTAAAAATGTACTGCCTTCATAGCTACACCTAGACCAAGAATCACAGAATGCTTTTGGTTGGAATATACCTCCAAGATCATCTAGTCCCACCATTAAACAGCACTGCCAGGTCACCATGTCCCTCAGCTCCACATCTCCTTGGCTTTTGAATCCCTCTAGGAATGGTGACTCCATCGCTTCCCTGGGCAGCCTGTTCCTGGGTTTGACAATGTCTCCAGGTAAGAAGATAAGGTATCAGGTAAGATATTTTCCTGATTGTGGAATCATAGAACTGTCAGGGTTGGAAGGGACCTCAAGGATCATCCAGTTCCAACCCCATGGCAGGGACACCTCACACTGCAGCAGGTTGCCCAGAGCCACATCCAGCCTGGCTGCAAACACCTCCAGGGATGAGGCTGCCACCGCCTCCCTGGGCAACCTGTGCCAGGCTCTCACCACCCTCATGGGGAAGAACTTCTTCCTAACATCCAATCTGCATCTCCCCATTTCTATGTTTTTTTTCCATTCCCCCCAGTCCTATCACTCCCTGACACCCTAAAAGGTCCCTCCCCAGCTTTCTTGTAGCCCCTTTCAGATACTGGAAGGCCACAATTAGGTTTCCTTGGAGCCTTCTCTTCTCCAGACTGAACAGCCCCAAATCCCTCAGTCTGTCCTCACAGGAGAGCAGCTCCAGCCCTCTGCTCCTCCTCGTGGCCCTTCTCTGGACACCTTCCAGCACCTCCAGATCCTTCCTGTAACAGCGGCTCCAGAACTGGACACAGTGCTCCAGGTGGGGTCTCACCAGAGCTGAGTAGAGGGGAGAATCCCCTCCCTCGACCTGCTGTCTGTGCTTCTCTTGCTGCAGCCCAGGATGGGATTGGCTTTCTGGGCTGCAAGTGCACACTCGTGGCTCCTGTTGAGCTTCTCCTCCACCAGCACCCCTAGGTCCTTTTCTTCAGGGCTGCTCTCCAGCCAGTCCCTGCCCAGCCTATATCAGTACCTGGGATTGCTCCAACTCAGCTGCAGGACCTTGCAGTTGGTCTTGCTGAACCTCATGAGGTTGTCACGGGCTCACCTCTCCGGCCTGTCCATCCGAAACCTCCTCTGAACTTAATTCCCCTCAATCCAGATTCCCTCCTCCCATTTCGAGGGAAAAGCAGGGAGAAATCCCGGGGGCAATCAGTAAGTGCAGGCACTCTGTGGTGAGGCTGCCTTTGGGCCCGTCTGCCGCGCTCCAGCCTCCAGGAAACGCTCTGCATTTCCCCCGCGCTCATCACCATGGCTGCGCAGCACAATAAGGCTCTATCGCCCCGCATCCATCTGCGATTCTGGCACTGCCTGCGCTGTGGGGAATTGTGCAGGGCTGACACAAAGGCACCCATTGTTCTGGAGGCAGAGGGATCAACCTGCCCTTTCCAAAGGGGAGGAAGCAGGCAGGAAAAGTTGCTATTGTAATCTGGATATAATAACAATATTAAAGGGGGGAAAAAAGAGGAAAAAAAACCCGAGGCCCTGTTGCATCAGCAGCAGGAGTGTGGGGGAATGGCCAAGGCAGCACCTGTGGGACCCAGGGCTGCCCTGGGGCAAGAGGAGGAGTCAGGATCCTCTGGCTGGGCTGGGCTCTGGCATCTGCCACCCGCTAAACCATCCTAAAACCTTCCTAGAACTGTCACTGAGAGCTGCCCTGTGGAGAAGGCCTTGGGGATGCTGGTGAGCGAAAAGCTGGACATGAGCTGGCAATGTGCACTCCCAGCCCAGAAGCCAACCATGTCCTGGGCTGCATCCCCAGCAGTGTGGGCAGCAGGTCAAGGGAGGGGATTCTGCCCCTCTCTGCTGAGACCCCACCTGCAGTACCGGGTCCAGCTCCTCAGCACAGCAGAGACATGGAGCTGTTGGAGCACGGCCAGAGGAGACCACAGAAACGATGTGAGGGCTGGAACCCCTCTGCTGTAAAGACAAATGAGAGAGCTGGGGTTGTTCAGCCTGCAGATGAGAAGGCTCCAGGGAGACCTTGTGGTGGCCTTTCAGTACTTGAAGAAGCCTAGAAGAAAGCTGGGAACAGACTCTTTAGCAGGGCCTGACGTGACAGGACAAGGGGTGACGGTTTTGAACTAAAAGCAGGAGATTTAGGCTGAATATGGGGAGGAAATTTATTACACTGCAGGTGGTGAGAGACTGTCCCAGACTGCCCAGAAGTGGTAGATGCCCCATCCCTGGAAACATTCCACGTCAGGTTGGAGGGGGCTTTGAGCAACTTGATCTAGTTGAAGATGCCCCTGCTGACTGTAGGGAGGGTTGGCTTAACAACCTCTAAATGTCCCTTCCATCTCAACCCATACTGTGATCCTGTGACTCTAAAATCACCCTAGAACCCATCTTAAACCCACCAAGGCCACACAACCAACAGGTAGAAACACTGAATCCACCTAGCTGGCACATCACTCCCAAAGCTCTAGGTAGAAGTGTGGGGGATCAAGACAAGCTTCTGCTCTCCCTGAGTTTCATTTCAGCTAAAGCCCTTTGCAGCACTCAAACCTGTGCCTTCTCCTCAAGGACTTTCCTTGGCAGCCAGGACTGCCAAAGGAGTAGGAACCAAACTGTTGTCAGCTTAAGGCCAGCCATCTGCTCAGCCTCTTCCAGCTGCCCTGCTCCCAGTCAAAGAATGAGTAAGGATTGCTTATGTTTCTCACCAAGACGAAAACATCTTGGAAAGGAGAAAAGAAAACCAAACCAAAACAAAAACCCAACCCCAAACCAAAAAGCAGAGAAACCCAAACAAACCAGGAAAGCAGCCCAGCAGGGAGCTAACTGAGAACAGAGATGAAAGTAGGAGGAAAAGAAACTGGGGTGGGGCTTCCCCCCCCAGCAATGTTTTTAAACAAGTCCTATTGGCGTCTCCATCATCATTTATAAACTCAAGCCCAGGGAATTACCTCTGTACTTAGGCCCGTGCTACTCCCATCTTTTGGCTCTGTCAGCAAAGAGCCAGCAGCATATTTATTTATTTTTTTCCCCACTGGGGCTCTGGGAACAGACATCTAACATTTTGTACACAGTTTATTTAAAAGTGGACTAATTTAACATTGGGGATGGTTCCTCTTAGCACAACTGTTGCTAATTACCAGCTCCGGAATGATTTGTTAATCTGGGAGCAAGAGAGGTTCCACAGCAGCATAAATACACCAGGACAAAGAGGAAAGAGGAAAGGGGGCTGGGGGGGGAGGGGGGAAGACAAATAAAAGATATTGGAGAGAGGGTCAGATTATGGTGAACTAAAAGGGAATTCTGTGGCAGGTGGAGTTGGGAGGCAAGAGTGGAAAGCACATTGTAAAATGGGGCTGTAAAGGGAATAACTCTGATTATTAAAGCTGTGTAAATGTTGGGTTTGGTGGCATGGGCAGGAAGTTGCCTTGAAAGACGATCTGTGCTCCTCAGCTGCCCATTAAAGCCATCTGCCCAGGGCAGGGTGACCATGCCAGAGCAAGGCAGAAGAGCCAGAGAGCGGAGCACGGAGCTGGGCAAGCACCTCAGCCTGGGACACGACCTCGGCTTGTTTAATTGGTTCCAGGGCACTGTGCATGGAAGGGCACCAGCAAACATTAAGCAAGCACAACCATAAAACATGACAAGGGGATAGGAGGAAGCTGGAATCCTCAAAGGAGGAGCCCTTGAAACACTGGAGCCGTGGTCAGAAGGGCAGGATGCAAGCAGCAGCTCTGCGTCAGGGCACATGGCTTCTCTGGGGCTTTTTCAGCAAGCAACAGAGAGGCAACAAAGAGGCAACAAAGGCTTCCCTGCCCATGACCTCCCAAATTCACAGAATCACAGAATGGTCTGGCTTGGAAGTGACCTCCAAAGGTCAGCTAGTCCAACCCGCTCTGCAGTACGCAGAGGCATCCTCGGCTAGATCAGGTTGCCCAGAGCTGCGGCCACAGCCATGGCCATCACCATCTCCTAACTCCACAGGACCGATTCTGGCCTGTCTCAAATCCACCTTTTTTGGCAGAAGACCTGAAAGGGAATTTTCCTCTACCAAAACCCTCCTAGGAAGGGAACTGTGCTCTCTCTGCTACATAAATCATCAAAGGCCAGGCTGCTGTGGGTACCAAAGCAAGCAGGACTCCGTGGAAGGGGGACCAGGGCTTCCACGCTTGGATCGCTTTGGTCTTTCGCCGCACGTGCGAAAGGACTTGAAAGTTCATCAAATTAATTCCAGACAAATATTAGCGAGGCCTCAAGTGGAAAGCACATCTTCTTCCTTCTGGGAATTTATAGTCCATCCACTTTTATCTTCTGGGAGGCACTTTGGAGATCAAAGATTTGATCAGCTCCCCGTTTCGCAAAGCCGATGAAGAAGCCGGTGTTACCGGTACCGAGACTTGGTCAGGAGCAGGATCTCATGTCTTGGTTTTGCCTTTCTTCTTTGTTTCTTTTTTTTGCTTTCTCTCTTTCATCATTCATTGTCCCTCTCTAAAAAGTGAGATTCCTTCACGTAGCTCTAAACCAAACAGCACAAAGTGACACCAGAAAGCTGCTCTGTTTATTTATGGGTTTTCAGGGTTGTTACAAGGTCAGGCCCTGCCCTGACAGTTTACTCTGCTCTGCCCAATAAAGTGGAGATGGCCAAGCACTAAGTAACTGCTGGCCAGCACAACCTGCCCTGCTAATGTCACCAGGAACACGACCTGCTGACCTCATGCCCATCACCCTGTGGGGTCAAATCCCCTAATTTACAAAAGGACAACCAACCAGTGGATGTGTGCTGTGTTTCTGGGGGAACTCAGCTCTGATGCCTTCCAGGAACATGAAGGAAAAGTTATAAAGCACAACATGCTTTTCACAAGGCTGAGGAAAAAGCTCTTGGTAGTTCATCAACTTTCAGCATCCATTCCTCACAGAACCACAGAATGGTTTGAGTTGGAAGGGATCTTTAAAGGGTAACTAGTCCAACACCCCTACATTCAGCATGGACATCAACCAGACCAGGTTGCTCAGAGCCCTGCCTAACCTGACCAGGAATGTTTTCAGGGATGAGGCATTTGCTACCACTCTGGCTAACCTGGGACAGTGTCTCACCACTCTCACGTGTCAATTTTTTCTTCCTTCTACGTCCTCTGAATCTCTTTTTGTAGTTCATGCCCATCACCCCTCGTCCTGTCACATCAGGCCCTGCTAACAAGCCTGTCCCCGACTTTCTTCTAGGCCCCTTTAAGTACTGGCAGGCCACAGCAAGGTTTCCCCATGCAGCTATTCTCTGCACATCTGGCAGTGGAAAGGCAGCTCTTCAGCAGCCCAACAGCCCAGGCTAATTCCTCCAACATCTGCCTGCAGCACTCCGCTTACACCCTGCGCACAGTGGAAACTTGCTACTTACACAAGTGCCTTGTGGAGGCACTGGAACACATTGCCAGGAGTTGGTGCAAAAGGACTTAGATCCTGCCTGAGCCATCTGAGCTTCAGAGCGGCACAGGCTCTGAAGATGATGGACCACATTTAGCTGGAACCACTCAGGGAGTCTGTACCAAATGCATCATACTTGTCAGCGTTTCAGGGAGGAGGAATCTGGGGAGCTTCATGAAGCTCTGTCTTGGAGCAGAGACACAGGGAAACGTTTTTCCACTGTGAAACTGCAAAAGGCTTCAGGGGAGATGGGAAGCTCACAGAGCTAGAGAGGAAAATGCACGACAGCCTGAGTCCCAACTTGGGCTTAGCAGGCATCACTGCCCCACTGTTTCTTTCCCTACTTTCTCTGGCATCCAGTCAGAGAATCGTAGAAAGGTCTGGGTTGGAAAGGACCTACAAAGGTCACCCAGTCCAACCTCCTCTGCAGTCAGCAGGGGCATTCTCGACTGGATCAGGCTGCCCAGAGCCCTGTTAAGCCTCGCCTTGAATTGCTCCAGGATGGGGCCTCGACTACCCCCTGGGCTACCTGTTGCAGTGTTTCACCATCCTCACAGTGCAGAACTTGTTCCTAACATCCAATTTAAATCTGCTCTTCTCTCATTTCAAACCATTGCCCCTCATCCTGTCGCTGCAGGCCTTTGCAAACAGTCTCCCTCCATCCTTCTTGTAGTCCCCTTCAGGTACTGGAAAGCTGCTACCAGGTCCCCCTGGAGACTTCTCTTCTCCAGGCTGAACAACCCCAGCTCCCTCAGCCTGTCCTTGTAGCGGCGCTGCTCCAACCCCCTGATCATTCCCCTCTCCATATGAAATGGAGCTGTGCTCTTCTGCAGTAGAAAAGCAGGGGAGCTCTTTGAGGAGCTGGACAAAGAGGCAGTTCTCATGTCCCAGTGTAGCTGGACAATTGTGGAAAGAGAGCACTCAGCCTGGCCTCAGCTTCGTGCCCGCCCGGGGCGCGGCCGCGAGCGACGCGCAGGACTCACCGTCTGGCCCTTCGCTGCCTTTACTCCTCTTATTGCGACGGACCCTGCGGCCTTCTTCTCCAACGTGCAGCTTATCTTCAGGGTGGAAGAAGTTCAGCAAGGCCAGCTGGAAGGAGGAGGAGAAGGTTAAGTATCTTTGGCAAGGGTGGCTGAGCCTGAACACCGAACCCTCTCCATCAGGGTTAGGTGAGCCAAGGAGGAGAGCCCGGCGAGATGAGATGTGCAGGTCCTCCCAAGAGGAACTTTGAGGAGCTGGTGCCCTTGGAAGCAGTTTAGGGCTTTGGAACACTCAACATGAAGGGTTTGGCCAGGGAACAGCATCTGCTGGGACATGAAAGGCTGCAGGGAGAGGGATGCAGGAGGCATCAGGGGACATCTACAGCTGGAAAGAAAAGCCCTGAACACCAAAGAGATCATTTCTAATTCTCTACAAGACTTGCTCAATCCTGGAGCTCTTTCACCACCATTACTCACTGCCAGTAAGTTCTTCCTCTCTCAAGCTCCCTCCTGCAAGCCTCATTAGCTACTGAGATTCAAAGGTCTTCAGGGACCTTTAAACCCAATTCAGTAACACCACAGAAATTAACACTTTAAACCTAGAGCATCTTTAGGACACGACTCTTGCCAAGAGGCAGAAAAATTTATGTAGTGACCTCTTGCTCATGATAAATGTTTTTTTGCTGCATTAAAAGCTCTGTGGCAGTTAGTTATTAAACCAATTTCCCTGCCCTGAAATGGCAATTTCAGCTTAGAAATTTCACCAGCCCTCCTAGCTAGCCCAGGGCATGGCAGCTCACCACCAAAAGCTTTCCCCCCACCTATTTACTTCCAAGCTCCTCGACCCAGCAGTTTCACGAGAGATTAATCAGGAGCCAACCACCTTGTTCACCGGCCTCCAGCCAGGGCTGCTCTGACCAGGATGGGCTTTGCTTTCTACCCATGAATCCCCACCGCAGTTATTTAAGTGGTAAATAGACACACAAGGCAAACACAGCCTAAAACCAGACCCAAAAGGCTCCGAGAAAGCAGCACCGAAAGGTATCAAGTGCCTTATTGTCCTGAGAACAAAACCTGTGACATCAAAAGCAACCCTGAAATAGCAGAGGAGAATCAAGTGTTGTGAATTGCCAGTTAAGAGAGTGGCTCTTCAAGGTAGGGGCCATAAAAGTCCCTATCAAAAGTGACGATCACCAAAGACCTCTTTTTGCCTTTGACACGCCCCAGGGCTCTCCCCTTCCCTCACCCACCCGCTAGGGTGCAGGGGGTGCACCCCTCTAATTGCTGCCCCAATGCAGGAAACTTCCCTGCACACACTCCTAGAACTGTTCTAGTTGCAAAAAGATCTTTAACACCATGAAGTCCAACCAAAAGCCCAGTACAGCCGAGCCAGCACTAAACCGCAGAGTCCTAGCATGGTGGGGCTGGAAGGGACCTCTGGGGATCATCTAATCTGCCCTCCCTGCTAAAGCAGGGTCACCCACAGCAGGCTGCCCAGCACTGCAACATCCAGGTGGGTTGGGAATCTCTCCAGAGAAGGAGACTCCACAACCTCTCTGGGCAGCCTGCTCCAGGGCTCCAGCAGCCTCACAGCAGAGAAGCTTTTCCTCCTGTTCAGATGGAACCTCCTGGCTTCCAGTTTGTGCACATTGCCCCTTGTCCTGTCGCTGGGCACCACTGACAAGAGTCTGGCCCCATTCTCTTGCCCCCTGCCCTTTAGCTATTGATCAGCATTGAGAAGATGCCCTCTTCTCCAGGTTCAACAGCTTCAGGTCTCTCAGCCTTTCCTCCTCACAGAGATGCTTCAGGCCCCTCAGCATCTTTGTAGCTTCTGTGGGACTTTCTCCAATAGTTCCCAGTCCCACTTGAACTGGGGAGCCCAGAACTGGACCCAAGACACCAGAGGTGCCCTCACTAGGGCAGAGCAGAGGGGTAGGAGAACTGCCCTTGACCTGCTGGCCACACTTTTCTTAATGCCCCCAGGAGACCACCATCCTTCTCTGCCATGAGGGCACATTGCTGGCTCCCATGTCAATGAAGGCCAAATTTCTCTTGGATGACTCAAGGGCTCCCTTGTTCCAGGGGCCACAGCTGTGGGGGAGGTTGGGGGGTGCTCGGCCACAGGGTCAGCCCATGAAGAGCTGAGCTGTCTGTCTGGGGACTGAGGACTTGCACAGCTGTGCTGGTCAGAAGAGCAAGTTACTCTTTTTCCATTCACCAAGCCCTGAGCTATGATTAACAGATTCACTTGCAGCTCTTGGACTCTGCAGCTTATGGTCTGGACACAACAGGGTCCATGTTGCTGTTAACCTCCCCTACTCCCTGTTATTTGCTGTGGTCACGAGGAGGGAAAGCACAACGAGCAGCTGTTTGCCACCCATCTAGCAAATAAGATGCAGAGACCCAGACAGATGCAGAAGGAGAAATAACCTTCAGTGAAACGCTGCTGGCTGGACACTAGCACAGCTTTTCAACAGGAAAATCTCTGGAAGCAACACTCCACATGCCTGAAAAACAGCCAGAGCACCAAGGGTGGCTTCAGAGGGCTCCCTGCTTACATGGGGAGCACAGGAAGGGGGTGGGCAGGGATCTTGATCAACCTACTGTGGCCATTCTCCCCCAGCTGAACACTTCCCAGCATTTTCAAACCACTCTGGACTATTTTGGACTGCGGCACCCCAGCCCTTCTAGGGAGGTCTAAAATACATCACTGTTCTGGTGCAGTGTTTGACTGAAACTCCTCATCCTCAAAACCATGGAGAATGGATTCTCTCAGCCCCTGCACTTGTAGGGAAGAAGAGGTTATTCTTCCCCTGTACTCAGCACTGGTCAGGCCACACCTTGAGTCCTGTGTCCAGTTCTGGGCTGCTCCGTTCAAGAGAGGTTGAGGTACTGGAAGGTGTCCAGAGAAGGGCAACAAAGCTGGGGAGGGGTCTGGAGCACAGCCCTGTGAGGAGAGGCTGAGGGAGCTGGGGTTGCTTAGCCTGGAGAAGAGGAGGCTCAGGGGAGACCTCATTGCTGTCTACAACTCCCTGAAGGGAGGTTGAAGCCAGGTGGGGGTTGGTCTCTTCTCCCAAGCAACCAGCACCAGGACAAGAGGACACAGTCTCAAGCTGTGCCAGGGGAGGTTCAGGCTGGATGTTAGGAAGAAGCTCTTCACAGAGAGAGTGATTTGCCATTGGAATGTGCTGCCCAGGGAGGTCTTCAAGAAAAGCCTGGATGAGGCACTTAGTGCCATGGTCTGGTTGATTGGCTAGGGCTGGGTGATAGGTTGGACTGGATGATCTTGGAGGTCTCCTCCAACCTGGTTGATTCTATGATTCTATTTTTGAGGAGGCCCAGCAAGCACCACAAATCAAGCCCTATTTTCTCTGAAGAGTAGGCAAGAGGGGCAGAAAAGTTTGGACCAAACCCTGTTTCCCTCCTCCCCTCAATCTAAAGCCTCCAAATCACCTTAATTTTAGAAACACCACGTAAACCCATCCCGGCTGTGCTTCGTCAAGGGAATCGCTCTAGGATGCAAAAAGGTCAAACACCACAAGAGGACAAACCCCAGGGGAAGCCACAGCTGAAAATAACTCCTGAAACAATAGCAGCAGCACGGCTGGCCAGAGCCAATCCATTCTACCTTGCTTGCTCCCAGCAAAATAAAACACAAAGGCAGGCACACAAAGCTCCTCTCTGCAGCCACAGGCAGAACTCGCCCTGAAAGTGCAGGAGAAAACTGCTCTGGGATGTCAAGGGAGCACAGAGGGAACCACCAAACCCACACAGCCTGCGATGGTGCAGAAACTCAGCTGCTCTGGAAGGATGGAGTCTCCACACACTGCAGAAGTGGGAATAAAGAGATGTGGCTGTGCATACAACACAGGAAACCAGCGTGGGAGGGGTTGGAAAGGACCTTTGGAGATCATCTAGTCCAACCTCCCTGCTGGAGCAGGGTCACCCACAGCAGGCTGCCCAGGATCACATGTCCAGGTGGGTTTGACATCTCTCCAGAAGGGAGTCCACAACCTCTCTGGGCAGCCTGGGTCAGGGCTCTGGCAATCTCACAGCAAAGAAGTTTTTCCCCGTGTCAGGTGCCAGGCTCTTTTCAGTGGTGCCCAGTAATAGGACAAGGAACAACTGGTACAGGCTAGAACACAGGAATCATAGAATCAATAAGGTTGGAAAAGACCTCAGAGATCATCAAGTCCAACCTACCACCCAACACCTCATGACTAACTGAACCATGGCTCCAAGTGCCACATCCAATCCTTTTTTGAACACCTCCAGGGATGGTGACTCCACCACCTCCCTGGGCAGCACATCCCAGAGGCCAATCTCTCTTGCTGGGAAGAACTTTCTCCTCACCTCCAGCCTAAACCTCCCCTGGCACAGCTTGAGACTGTGTCCTCTTGCTGGTTGCCTGGGAGAAGAGACCAACCCCCACCTGGCTACAACCTCCCTTCAGGTAGTCGTAGAGAGCAAGAAGGTCTCCCTAGAGGTTCCACCTCAATATCAGGAGACACTTTATGGCAACAGAATGACAGAGCCCTGGGGCAGGCTGCCTTAGAGAGGTTGTGGAGTGTCCCCCTCTAGAGAGTATCAAAATCCACCTTGATGTGTTCCTGTGCGACCTGCCCTAGGTGACCCTGCTTTGGCTGGGGGTTGGACTGGATGAACTCTGGAGGACCCTTCCAACCCCTACCATTCTGTGAGCACTTGGAAGTTCAAGAGCAGGACTAATCTCCATGGAGACATTCTTTGCAGGCAGTGCTGCTGTTTTTCTGGTGCTCTGAAGTTCAGCCATCAGAGGCTGCAGTTCAGAGCAGCAGCTACTTGAATATCAGCCCCATTGTCCTCCATCAGCAATCTGCCTCTGGTCACACGTGGTGCAAAACAACAACAACAAAAAGGAGTAGATGATTTTCAACAGACTAAAAAGAAGCTTGGGGAACAGCTTGGCTTTATTAGGGGAAAAAAAAAGCCCCCAACTCATTCAACACATTTTATAGGTCTTGCTTTTGTCATCATTGCTTTTGCCTCATAAAAATCCAAGAGCAAACAGTTCCCATCACACCATGATGGGGATTTACAGATGCCAAGCCACAAGACGAGGCACCCTCCTGAACACACAACTCTTCCACCCTTGGTCAGAGATAGTGATGGAAAGAGCAGAGAGGACACTTCCTCTGTCCTAGAAATCTTACCACCCATCTTGTTGCCCAAACTCTGGTGTTTTCAGCCCAACTCAGCTGCATGCATCTGCTCCAGGGTCTGGAGGGGTTACACACCATCCCCTGCAAACCCCTCCCTCCACCAGCTTTTATCTTGTGAGAAAGCTCAAGTTTCCTCTCCTTTAAGACTGCCCTTAACTCTTCTCATCCCTATTGCTTCACCTCTCTCATCACTCCCTGTCATACTCCCTCCCCATGCCCTGGCTCTCACCAGCTGTTCACCCTCAAGTCCAAGGTCCCAAAGGCAGCCACCATCAGCTTTCAGTTGATACCAAAGCCCTGACAAGCTCCCTCACCCTGATCTGCTCCCCAGGATCCTCACAGAGCCTTTTAGACCCAACTGTGATCTTCAACAGCTTTTTCCACCCAAGGCTATGAGGCAAAGCAATTCTATCATCTAGAGAATAAAAGCACCAGAAGCTTATCCAAAGCCAAGTGGAAGTTAGGGTTGATGGAGGGACTGAGCAATGCCTCCAGGCAGAAGCTGTAACAGCAGAGCCACCTCCATCCCAGTACTCATGAGGAGCTTCAGAACAAACGACAACCATTAGAAACCAGAAATTACCCTGGTCTCATAGGAAAATCACAGAATGGTCTGGGTTGGAGGGACCTCCAAAGCTCATCCAGTCCAACTCCCTCTGCAGTCAGCAGGGACATCCTCTACTAGATCAGGCTGCCCAGAGCCCTGTTGAGCATCACCTTGAATACTCCTGGGACAGGGCCCCAACCACCTCCCTGGGCAACCTGTTCCAGTGTTCCACCTCCCTCATGGTGCAGAACTTGCTCCTAACATCCGCAGAAGGTGGCCCAGGCAATGCCATGGACCAGTGGCACGGCACTAGCTACGTCCAGTAGAGAGAAATGCCCACCTCAGCAAACCTACAGCCCTTAACAGGCCCCCACTGCCTTTAAAGCAGCAGACTGGAGATGCTTTCAATCTGCTGAGCACTTCTGCCCCTGGCTTGAGAAGCCTTTCCACAGAGGACTGCGCAATTCTCATTTTCAGAAGGCCAATGTGAGCCACCCTCCAGGGTCTTCTAGGCACTGTGGTAACAGAACTCCATTAGAGAACAATAAAAGAGGAGGGAGCATATTTTCCTAAGCTTTTATTGGTATTTTGGCTTCATCACCCAGGAAAGCCACTGTAGTTTTCAGCACAGAGCATTAAATGTGACATCCACTTATCGGTTCAAGCCTCACTACAAAGTGAGGAACACAGGGAATTGATCAGGGAATCACAGAATCAGTTTGGTTGGAAGAGACCTCTGAGATCAGCAGGTCCAACTGTTAACCCAGCGCTGCCAGGCCACCACTGAACCATGGCCCTCAGCACCACACCCACAAATTGGATGTTAGGAACAAGTTCTTTGCCACGAGCGTAGTGGAACGCTGGGACAGGTTGCTCAGGGAGGCGGCTGGGGCCCTATCCCTGGAGATATTCAAGGTGAGGCTAAAACGGTCACACAGGACGCTGGGCAACCTGATCTAGTTGAGGATGCCCCTGCTGACTGCGGTGGGAGTTGGACTAGATGACCTTTGGAGGCCCCTTCCAACCCAAAGCATCCTATGGCTCAGTGTTGCCACCACTGCAGGCAGACACCACCTCGGCAGGGCATGCCCAGAGCACAGCAAGGGCTGAGGTTTCCCAGCCCTTACACCTGTAAAGGGGAAGCTAAAAAACACAACCCAGATGTGAGGTAGAATGAGGTCAAAGCCAAGCTGAACACCACCTATGAAGACACCTGCAGGAAGGTTTTTAATGGTAGGAAGAGATTCCTGCTGCAGGCTTCCCAGTTGGGGCAGAGCAGAGCTGCAGGATTTTGCTGGGAGCACACCAGTTAAACTGTTGGAAAGAATCAATGTCAGCGCAAGGTGAGGAACTTAAATCAGTTCCTTTTGTCTCCTGAGATCAGGTTTAGCTGTGAACCAGCTCCAGACAGAGATCTGCTGCCTATCAGCATGGATTCTCAGGTTTTCACATTTTAATCAGTCTTCATAGCCTTTTTCAGCCCCATTTTCAGCCAGCTGGGCTATGTCCCCCTCCATATGGAGGACATGGTTTCTTCTCCTGCATACCAACAGCAATTCTTCTCTTCACTGAGCTTTATCAAAGCAGTTGTGCACAGATAAAAAGCACTGAGCAGGCTTGCTGCAGGGGGAAACCCTCTAAGCTGAAGGGACTCACTGTTAGCCATGTTGTTTCCTTTTGCCTCTTTCTCCATCTGGACCTTTCCTCATGCTTTCTCCTGACCTGGATCTTCTCCAGTACCACCAGGACAGCATGAAGTCAACAGCAGATTAATGCTGCTTAAAAACAAAATATCTCCTGAAATCAGCTGCTGCTTCAGCAAAGAGCTTCAGGGCTCTGCTGCTCCACTTGGAGCACCTCCTGTGGACATAAACTCCTGGGTTCTCTCCAGCCTGCAAAGGTTTGCCTTCAACCACCCTTGGGTCTCCTCCTTTGGAGGAAGTTTCCTTCCACTGTGTGTGAAATGTTTTGCAGACTACCTGGCATGTTCTCTTCTGCACGACAAAACCACTGACCTCACCCTGCCTCCACAACCAATACAACATGAACCACAATGAGACAAAGAGATCCTTCCCAGAAGATGCCATTGGGTCACTCTCCACTGAGGGAGCTTCTCTTCACACAATCACAGAATGGGCTGGGCTGGAAGGGATCTCCTTAAGTCATCTAGTCAAACCCCCTCTGCAGTTAGCAAGGGCACCCTCAGCTGGATCAGGCTGCCCAGAGCAGCCTCCCTGAAGGGAGGTTGTAGCCAGGTGGGGGCTGGTCTCTTCTCCCAGGCACCCAGCACCAGAACAAGAGGACACAGTCTCAAGCTGTGCCAGGGGAGGTTTAGGCTGGATGTCAGGAAGAAGTTCTTCACAGAAAGAGATATTGGCCATTGGAATGTGCTGCCCAGGGAGGTGGTGGAGTCACCATCCCTGGAGGTGTTTAGGAAGAGACTGGCTGGGGTGCTTGGTGCCATGGTTTAGTTGATTAGATGGTGTTGGGTGATAGGTTGGACTTGATGATCTCAAAGGTCTTTTTCCAACCTGGTTAATTCCATTCCATTCCATTCCATTCCATTCCATTCCATTCCATTCCATTCCATTCCATTCCATTCCATTCCATTCCATTCCGCCTCACCTTGCATATCCCCAGGGATGGGGCCTCAACTATATCCCTGAGCAACCTGTTCCAGTGTTCCACCACCCTCATGGAGCAGAACTTGTTCCTAGCATTCAGTCTAAATCTCCTCTTCTCTTGTTTGAAGCCACTGCCCCTCATCCTATCACTAGAAGCCTTCCACCCAATGCCTTCAACTTGCAGACATGTCCTGTGAGACAGGAGCACCAAAGTCCCAACATCTGAGAGAGCTGAGGAGAGCTTCTTGAACAGGCATCTCCGTTTTGAAGGTTCTCTCCAAAGCAGAGACACACTCAGGGTGATAAATCACACAAGCATAGCACGGTAGGGATTACAGTACCACAGTATCACCAAGGCTGGAAGAGACCTCGAAGATCATCGAGTCCAACCTGTCACCACAGACCCCATGACTAGACCATGGCACCAAGTGCCACGTCCAATACCCTCTTGAACACCTCCAGGGATGGTGACTCCACCACCTCCCTGGGCAGCACATTCCAATGGCAAATGACTCTCTCAGTGGAGAACTTTCTCCTCACCTCCACCCTAAACTTCCCCTGGTGCAGCTTGAGACTGTGTCCTCTTGTTCTGGTGCTGGGTGCTAGAGAGAAGAGACCAACCCCCACCTGGCTACAACCTCCCTTCAGGGAGTTGTAGAGAGCAATGAGGTCGCCCCTGAGCCTCCTCTTCTCCAGGCTAAACAACCCCAGCTCCCTCAGCCTCTCCTCACAGGGCTGTGCTCAAGGCCTCTCACCAGCCTTCTTGCCCTTCTCTGGACACGTTCAAGTGTCTCGATGTCCTTCTTAAACTGAGGGGCCCAGAACTGGACACAGTACTCAAGGTGGATTGGAAGAGACCTCTGAAGATCACCCAGTCCTATGCCCCTGCCAAAGCAGGGGCACCCAGAGCAGGTTGCTCAAGGTGGCATTCAGGCAGGTTTAGAATCTCTCCAGAGAAGGAGACTCCACAACCTCTGTGGCCAGCCTGGTCCAATACTCCAGCACCCTCACACCAAAGAAGCAGAGCCACCTCTTCTTGCCAGAAGTGAGTGACCAGCAGAAGAGACACAACCAGATGGTGTTCTGGAGCTTTCCACTGAGAGCACAGCTGCAACACCTGAACTTAGGATGCTTTCCAGTCCTCTGGCATTTCTCCTTTTATCTTCTGAATCACTACATAAAGCCACAGCTCAGAGCAAAGAGACAGGCCTGGATTCACTCACTGAGGTGCTTCCTCCAGTAGAAGGTTACAGGAGAACATCTGTCAGACACTGGAACTGGAGCACTTAACTCTGCCTTTGCTATGAGACCTTTTCTTTGGAAATCTTGAAAAATCTTCATCATTTGGGACTCTTTCCTTGCTATAAACCGTTCAGATAAAAGTTTTACAACTGCCTCTCATTGCTCCATAGCAAAACAAAGCTAAACTGTGCTCTTCCTTTCAGCACAAGGGCTTGAAAAATCCTCTTTTCTACAGCTGGATGCTAAAATTGACCTTCAGCTACGATTAATTTTTATGACATTTCACTGGATAGAGAAGGACAGAAGGGAAGGAAACAGGAGGAGGGAATCAAGTAGTCCAAATCAAACAGCATTACCATGAAAAGACAAACAAGTCACAGAAGCACAGAATGGTGGGGGTTGGAAGGAGCCTCTGGAGATGATCTAATTCAACCCCTCTCTCAGCTAAAGCAGGGTCACCACCCACAGTAGCCTGCCCAGGATCACAATGTCCAGGCAGCTTTAGAATCTCTCCAGAGAAGGAGACCCCACAACCTCTCTGGGCAGCCTGCTCCAGGGCTCCAGCAGCCTCACAGCAGAGAAGCTTTTCCTCCTGTTCCGATGGAACCACCTGGGTTCCAGTTTGTGCACATTGCCCCTTGTCCTGCCGCTGGGCACCACTGACAAGAGTCTGGCCTCATCCTCTTGCCCTTTAGCTATTGATCAGCATCGATCAGATCCCCTCTCTGTCTGCTCTTCTCCAGGCTAAACAGCCCCAGGGCTCTCAGCCTTTCTTTATCAGAGAGATATTTCAGTTCCCTCAGCATCTTTGTAGCTTCTGCTGGACTCTCTCCAGTAGTTTCTTGTCTCTGCTACTGGGGAGCCCTGCGCTGGACTCAATACTCCAGATGTGGCCTCACTAGGGCAGAGTATAGGAGGAGGAGAACCTTCCTCGATGTGCTGGCCACAGTTTTCTTAATGCACCTCAGAAGACCATTAGCCTTCCTAGCCAATGCAAAGGTAAGACCACTGCAAATGTAACACCCATGAAAAAACACAGCCAAAAAAGAGGGAAAAATCCACTACAGCACAGATCATGGAACTGTTCTGGCTGGAAAAGACCATCCAAGATCATCCAGTCCAACCACTGACCTAACACCCCCATGGCCATATTCAATAGTGCAAAAATAATCTCCATTCAGTCACTTCCTGTGCATTTCCTTGTTTCCATGCTTGAGTCCTCCATGGAAAAGCCTGACACTCACAAATTAATTCATCAATTGGCCACCTTTTCCTTTCATGCAAGTGGAACAACCCTAATCACAGGGGCTGGACACCAGCACCACAGCATGTTGGGATCTTCTGAGCCACCACATCAGGCCAGCAGCAAGTGCAACCAACCACATCCAACCCAACTTTGGACTTGAAAGGCTTTCATCAAGCTGCCTGCGTAGACAGTGAAGGTTTTCAGGTTGAACCCCAACGCTGCGCCATATTGTGGTGGGAGATGGTGGCTGCCAGTTTAATCCCATAAAAAAGCTTATCCATTCAAATAAATTATGCTTTGCTGCCTAATTAACCAGATCCACTGCAATTAATGTCAAAAGGGGACCATGACCTCATACAAACAGGATTAAGAGCTCTCAGAGGCTCATTTGGTTGCAGGGCACAGCGATGCAAACAAGTCACCGCAAGGCAGAGCCAGGCGTGGTGCCGCAGCACTGCCAGCAGTGCTCCCTCTGCACAGGAACTGCCAAACACTGGAGCCCAGTAAGGGAAGTGGAGCAAACTGAGACCTGGGGAAGCCATGAGACACAGCATGGAAACAGGGGAAAGAGAGAATGTCCCCTCAAGCTTCCAGAAAGCAGGAGGCACCGAGGTGTTGCTCAGCGCATGGCACTCGGGAAGCAAGTTACAGAATCCCAGCATGGAGGGGTTCAAAGGGACCTCTGGAGATCATCTAGTCCAGGGTCACCCACAGGATCATGTCCAGGCAGGTTTAGTATCTCTCCACAGGAGGAGACTCCACAGCCTCTCTGGGCAGCCTGCTCAAGGGCTCCAGCAGCCTCATAAGCAAAAAGTTTTCCCTCCTCTTCAGATGGAGCCTCCTGGGTTCCAGTTTGTGCCTGCTGCCCCTTGTCCTGTCAGTGGACACCACTGACAAGAGTCTTGCCCCCTGCCCTTTAGATATCAATCAGCATTGATCAGAACCCCTCTTAGTCTTCTCCATTACTGAGAGGCTGCCTCCAGATAAAGGCAACCCTTGCCAAATACTGAAATGCTGCTGCTGTTTGGGTCCTTCCTGGCTTGACTTCCCCTCAGCCTTAGGAGCTGTGTCCCCTGGAAGTGGAGTCACCAGAAACACAGCCCCCCACCCTAACCGCCACTACAAGGATGTAAAACCCACCCACAGCACTCCACTTAGGGCTTCTTCAAGCAGCAAACCCTATGGCAGCCTGACTGCATCAGCTGGCTGTGCCATCTCCTTGCCCTTCACAACTTCAGACACTGGAACAGCTTGCCCAGGGAGGCTGTTGATGCCCCCTCCCTGGGAGGTGTTTAAGGCCAGGTTGGATGAGGCCTTGAGCAACCAGGGCTAGCAGGAGGTGTCCCTGCCTGTGGCAGGGGGCTTGGAACTAGATGATCTCTGAGGTCCCATTCCATGAATCTGTGAACTTGCCCTGCCCCGTGTTCTTGGAGGAGCTCAAGAAGCAAGAGGCGGCACAGAGGACAACAGGAAAATTCAGAGTGACTTCCCTTCAGTAGCTCTGATGGCTCTCCAAAGGCTGGTTCTACCCAGGGAGACTTCAGACCCCAGCATTTCACCTGCAGTGGCAAACGGAGCTCACGGTGCCCGGCTGAGCCGAACGAGACACACCACACGGAGCGGCAGAAACGGAAACTTGAGGACAAGAGCTGGGAGGAATTCAGGAATCTGGATTTTCCATAAGCCACTATCTCACACAGTTGGTCCTGAAGGCAGCAATGTGCACATCCCCAGCTGTCTCCTAGACTGAGCTTGGGGGCTGCCAAATAACCCAGCTCCACTTGCTGCAGCAAGGACCAGACAGGCTCATAATCAAAACAACATTCTGCTTTTGCTCTCTGCATGGAAGCAGGAGGGCTGCTTTTGAAGGGAATAAAACACACCAAGGTGCCCCACGGCCTGAGGAGCCAGGCACCAAGTGTGGCACAGCACCAGCAAGTGCATTTTGAAACCTAACTAAGGAATTGCTGCTGGAAGCTTGTCCAAAGTAGGGCATCGAAGCTGGTGAAGGGTCGAGAGCACCAGCCCTGTGAGGAGAGGCTGAGGGAGCTGGAGTTGCTTAGCCTGGAGAAGAGGAGACTCAGGGGAGACCTTCTCACTCTCTACAGCTCCCTGAAAGGAGGCTAGAGCCAGGTGTGGGACAGTCTCTTCTCCCAAAGAATAAGCAATAAGACAAGAGGAAATGGCCATGAGTTGTGCCAGGGGAGGTTTAGATTGGACATGAGGAACAATTTCCTTCCTAAAAGGGTTGTGAAGCCCTGGCACAGGCTGCTCGGGGGTGCAGTGGAGTCCTCATCCCTGGAGGGACTGAAAAGCCCTGTAAATGTGCTGCTGAGGGACAAGGCTCAGTGGTGACCTGGCAGTGCTGGGTTAAGGGTTGGACTTGCTCTTAAAGGTCTTTCCCAACCCGAAGCATCGAGTGATTCTCTGTTGATCTGTTCAGAGAAGAGCCCTCGGTCACACCCCCAGCTGCGGGCAGGAGCCGCAGCAGCAGCAGCAGACAAGAAAGGCGAGGTGTGAGCTGTGTGTAAGCCAAGGCTTTCTGCTGCAGGCTTTGATGTGAGGAGCGGCAGGGCACGTCTTGCAAGCAGGCGGGAGCAGCCCCGGCGAGAGGCTGCACACAGCAGCAGGCAGCACCGCGGCTCCCTGCGCCGTCGGACCAGCCAGATGTTCCCTGCCCCTGTGCCAGCCCAGCTGCTGCACAGCTGCCTCACCGCCAGCTCGCTGAGCTCTAGTGTGACAGCAGGGCTGGGGAAGCTCTTGCTTGCAGCTCACTTAAGGGCTCACAGAATCACAGAACTGTCAGGGTTGGAAGGGACCTGAAGGATCAGGCAGTCCCACCCCTTTGCCACGGGCAGGGACACCTCGCACTACAGCAGGTTGCCCAGAGCCACATCCAGCCTGGCTGCAAACACCTCCTGGGATGAGGCTGCCACCACCTCCCTGGGCAACCTGTGCCAGGCTCTCACCACCCTCCTGGGAAAGAACTTCTTCCTGACATCTAATCTAAATCTCCCCTCCTCTAGCCTGGATCTAGCCCTCCCCTCCCCCCAGTCCTATCACTCCCTGACACTCTAAAATGTCCCTCCCCAGCTTTCTTGTAGGCTCTCTTCAGATACTGGAAGGCCACAATAAAGCCTCCTCAGAGCCTTCTCCTCTCCAGATTGAACAACCTCAACTCTCTCAGCCTGCCCTCACAGGAGAGCAGCTCCAGCCCTCTGCTCATCCTCATGGCTCTTCTCTGGACACCTTCCAGCACCTCCAGATCCTTCTTGTCATATAGGCTCCGGAACTGGAGGCAGTACTCCAGGTGGGGTCTCATGAGAGTAGAGCAGAGAGGGAGAATCACCTGCCTTGACCTGCCAGCGATGCTTCTCTTGATGCAGCCTAGGCTATGGTTGGCTCTCTGGGCTGCAAGTGTACACTGGCTCCTACTTTCCAACCAGAAACAAAATGCTTTGGTATGGTCCTGCTTGTCTGTCAGGACAGGCAGAGTATTTAAGCATTGGTTCTAAATATTAAGTTGGAGATGTCCCTGCTGACTGCAGAGGGATTGGACTAGATGACCTTTAAAGGGTCCCTTCCAACCCAGAGCATTCCATGATTCTGATTATTACACAGATTTAGAATAGAATAGGTTGGAAAAAAACCTTTGAGTCCAACCTATCACCCAACACCATCTGATCAACTAAACCATGGCACCAAGGAGTCACAAATTGCATGGGTTGGAAGTGACTCTCCAAGGGCATCTTGTCCAACCCCCTGCAGTCAGCAGGGACATCTCCAACTAGATCAGGCTGCCCAGGGCCACACTGAGTCTAAGTGTCTCCAGGGACAGGGCCTCAAACACATCCCTGGGCAGCCTGCTCCAGTGTCTCGCCACTCTCATTGTGCAGAACTTCCTCCTGATGTCCAACCTAAATCTGCCCTGCTCCAGTTCCAAACCACTGCCCCTTGTCCTATCACCACAGGCCCTTCTAAGCAGTCCCTCCCCAGCCTTCCTGTAGGTCCCTTTCAGATATCGACATGTAGCTCTAAGGTCTCTCTGGAGCCTTCTTTCTCCAGGCTGAACAGCCCCAATCCTTTAAGCTGGTGGATTCTGCCTGTGCCACTGCAGTAGCTCTGAGGTCCCTTCCAATCCAAGCCACTGTATGGTTCTATGATTCTTGGGAAACACGAAAGAAAATTAGGAAAACAACCCAATCCTGCAGCCAGGGAGGATCTTCCTGCTTCTCTGGGGGAGAAGAGCAGCTACATGGCTTGGGGCTCAGTGTAAGAATAAATAAATAAATAAGCCAACCCTGTTTACAGACAGAATTTTGCAACTCCTCCCAATGTCACCTCAGGTCATACTTTGCCTTCTGATGGGGACACACAAAAACCCCCCAGCCTCTCGACTGAGAAGAGTCCAGAGCTGATGCAGCCCCACATATGTTCACAGCAGCCCCACGTGTGCCCAGAGCAGCCCCACAGAGCTGCCAGCACATGAGTGTGGACACGGACAGGCAGCCACACGTGTCAAAGAAGGACCCACAGACCTTCTGGAGGCTTGAAACTGAAGAAGGATGGAAACTCTTTGACTTGTGCCAGGAAAAAGTATCAGATGTCCCCTCACTGGATTTTTCAGTTGGGTTTGGGTTGGTTTGTTGCACTTTTTTTTTTTCCCCCTAGAGCTGGAACTTTCTAAATCATCCTGGACAAACAAACAGGGATGTGACACTGATTCAATACCCAAGCAGAGCTGATTCCACTGGCCAGGTTTTGCACAGATTAGGGGTACCAAAGCCTTCATTTTCCCCACAGTGCACACAGAGTCTGCTAAGAACTGCCCATGGCTGTGGCCACTCACAGCACCTGCAAAGCCCAAGGTCAAGGGATGCATCTGACTGAAATCCTGTTCCTCAGGAGCAAGCACACCAGCAACCAGCTGGACCCAGCACTGCCTGGGTCACACCAGAGCTTTCAGAATCACCATGATTTAATGGCTGGACTCTTCTTAATGCATCCCAGGAGACCACTGACCTTCTTGGCTACCAGGGCTCTTGGCTGGCTTCTGGGGAACTTGTCCACCAGCACTCCTATGTCCTTCTCTGTGGAGCTGCTTTCCAGCTGGTCATCCCCTTACCTGCACTGGTGCAGGGAGTTATTCCTCCACACTTATCCTCACTGAACTTCATGAGGTTCCCCCTCCACCCAACTCTCCAGCCTGTCCAGCTTAAAGTCCTCTTCCAACCAAAGCAATTCGACAATTCTGTGTTTATTCCCCCTGACCCCCTGGGATCAGCCAAGCCAGGAGAGGCTCCCACACATCCCTGTTTTATCATAACCTTCAATAAACAAGGGGCAAAGGAGAGAAGATCCTGCCAGGAACTACAAAGGGCAACTGTAAACACAACAGCAGATACACAACCACTTGCACTGGAGGACAGCCCTTGGGCTGTGTCTCCAAGCCTGTGGGGAACGAACTTGCTGCAGCCAGAAGCCATGTTACTCAGGCGAACTTCATTCCACAAGCATCACTTGTTTGCACTGAAAAAGCCCACAAATGAAATCCAAGACAGGAGAAATTAGGAGCCTTGCAAGGAGACAAAAAGTAATGACTGAGGATCCCACATAGAGAGAAGGATGCTGGAAATCCTGATGCCACAGTCTTGAGGCCTCAAGGTGAGAAATGCTTCTGGTGGGTTTATTACCAGAGAGATCTGACATGCCACAGCCAAAAGGAGATGGAGATGCTCAGCCTGGGTCACATTCAGACTCAGTTCTGATCCTCTTTAGCTTTTCACACACTGAGAGAACAATGTAGAGGTTCATTAGAAGGCTGGAGAAGGTTGGGCTGGAAAGCAGAGTGACCACAGCCAGCCTGAGGAGCCAGCTTCTTGTGCTAGAGCTCACTGATTTCACCCCAAAAAAAGCAAGCAGCAATAAAAATAGAAACTACCAAAAGATCAGCCCTGTAAAATTATTTTGGCTTTAGACAGCGGTATTTTGGTAGCAGCAGCCCACAGGATTCATGCCCCTTGAGATGGTCTCTCCCCTGGCAGCACCTTCACCCACAGCCCCATGGCTGGATTCTTTGACTGAAAAAAAAAAATTAAACCTGTTGCAAGAGTGATGAGGCTTGAGGTGCTGTCTGGTCCCTCACCCTCAGCTTCCTCCCCAGGACCTGTCAAATCTGTCAAACACACCCAAGCAGCACTAGGCAAGGTCAATATTTAGCTAGACTGGGATTTAAAGGGTTTTAAACCCTGCTTCCTACCACAAACTTGGCTGGTTGCACTCAGCTGACACTCAGTAGGTCAACAACTAGCTGCCCAGCTTAGCCCACATCTGATTTGAATCCCACTTCTCAGAAGGGGTGACTTACAAGTGTCCTATGGAAGAACAAAACCACAGAGAAGCTATGATAGCAGCACTGACACACAGGGATGGGCCTTGACACTCAGTGTGGGAGCAAGCTGAGAAGGAGAAGGGAGGTTATGAAAACCCAGTCTGCCTACACACCGTGGCAAACCCAGACTGAGCTCATTTCTGGTCTGCAGGCATGGAGATGCCAAGGCATCATCAAGACAGAGCAAGATGCTGAGATGCAGCAATGCCAAGAAGAGAAGCATCAGAGATGGAGGTTTCTCTGCACCACGTGGTTGGGAAGGGTGGTCAGGCTCCTGATGTAGCTGAAGATGTCCCTGCTCACTGCAGAGGGGTTGGACTAGATGACCTTTAAAGGTCCCTTCCAACCCAATCCATTCTCTGATTCTACTCTAGACCCTCAAAAGGGCACACTGACCACTGCGCTTTGCTAAGAGGGGAGGCTCTGCCAACAGCCCCACACACCATGGCTCTGGATTCAGGGCTGGATTCAGCAATACTGGGAAGAGACCCTGAAGGACAGGTGTGAAATTCATTCACAGAAATTCAGCACTGATCATCAGCCCCCTCCTCATTACCAGATGCTCACATATATCACTTGGCAGGGAGAGCAGAAAGTCAGACAGCTTTATGCAGCAAGGTCAACACTCAAAAGGAGGACAAACCCAAGGCCTCTTTCAACTTTTAGAGTCAAGTTAAAAAAACCAAACAAAACATCCAAGAAAAGGAGCAAGACCATCGGAAAGGGATGAAATATCTACAGCCAGCACCCCAGAAGCACAAATTGTAACCCCCCCCCCAAGTCAGCTGAATCTCCTCAGCAACCAATTCCACCTCAGCTGAACATGTGAGCCACCCTGCACCTCCTGAACTTGCTTCCTTCTGGGATGCTGTCATTTTTCCATTAGCAAAGGAGAGGAGGGCTTTGTGGAACAGCTGTTTCGGTGCAGACTGTACCCAGCAGCATGTCCCAACACCTTCCCCTCTGCTCCTGCCTTATCGTCTCGCCCACACCCCTCGAGTGGCTCTTTGTCAGACACCAGAGTGTTGACACATCCTGTTCTGGGGAATTATGCAGAGTGGAAAGCAACAAAAGGTTGGCCTGTGCATGTTTCTGTGGATTAGCTGCTTTCATCCTCCTAGCCAGGAGCGGGACTCGTACTGGGTATTCACCATGCATTAAGCAGAAGGCCCATTAAAGGTTAGCAATGGTTGAGAGCCCCACAACAAACAGGCACTGCTCCTGAGCTCCACACTGAAGCAGGCTTGCATTAAGACCCTCTCAAAAATGCTTCACTTCAAGTGAAAAAGCAAATCCTCACCACTTTCTGCAAGCAGAGCAGGAAAGAGAGGTGGGGAACACATAGACAGGCAATGGTGGAAGGGGTTCTTCCACTTTGCTTCCACTTTAACATCTCCAAGCCAACTTTCAGCATGGACCTCATAAAGTTTCATCCATGCTCCAGCATCTCGTCCTGATGCCAGTGCCAGGCAATCTCTTTGAAGATCAGTTATTAACTAGCAAGAAGGCTTTGAGATATGCAGTTACATGATACTGGAGGTGTTGTCATCACCACAGTCCTCTGACTGCTCAACCCTCTTCACCAGCCTTACACAGCTGAGAAGTGCTGTCAGCAGGCTCTGGCGTAGCCAGTGAGATCAGAGAATTGTTAAGCTTGGATTACACCTCTAAGTTCATCAATTCCAACCATTAAGCCAGCACTGCCAGGTCACCACTAAACCATGTCCCTCAGCACCACATCTATATGGCTTATAAAATCCTCCAGGAATGGGGACTCCACCACTGCCTTGGGCAGCCTGCTCCAGGGCTTGACAACTGTACTGGATTGTCAGCTGAGCAATTTCTTCGCCTGGTCCTACCTAAACTTCCCCTGGCACAACCCTCTCACCCTTTCAGGGAGAGGGTTTCCCTCTTGAGGAAAGAAATCTTTCCTCATGTCCTTGCACCACCTTTCCTGGTGCAACTTGAGGAGGTCTCCTCTTGTCCCTTGCAGAAGAGATTGACCCTAGCCTAGATCCAGCCTCCTTTAAGAGAGCTAAAGAGAGCATGGCTTTGAAACCCCTTCAGGGATGGGAACTCCACCACTGCCCTGAGCAGCCTGTTCCAAGGCTTGACAACCCTGTTTGGGGAAGAAATTGTTCCTCATGGGCAGACTAAACCTCCACTGGTGCAACCTGAGGCCATTTCCTCTTGTCCTACTGCTTGTTCCTCGAGAGAAGAGACCAAACCCCACCTTACTCCAACCTCCTTCCAAGGACCTGTAGAGAGCAATAAGATCTCCCTTCAGCCTCATTTTCTGCAGGCTAAACAACCCCAGTTCCCTCAGCTGCTCCTCACAAGGCTTGTGCTCTAGACTTCTCAGATGCTGCTTCTTCCCAACGGCTTCATCCTAACAGCTTTTGCAAGATTAATTCTTATTTTCTGCAGAGCAAATGCTCTGGAGCCCCACTCCCCGGGCTCGGGAGCTCCACTCCCCGAGCCCCGCTCCCCGGGCCCGGCAGCCCCGCTCCCCGCTGCCCCGCTCCCCGGACCCGCAGCCCCGCTCCGCAGGAGCCCCGTTCCCCGGGCCCGGCAGCCCCGCTCCCCGCTGCCCCGCTCCCCGGGCCCGGCAGCCCCGCTCCCCGCTGCCCCGCTCCCCGGGCCCGGCAGCCCCGCTCCCTGGGCGCAGGAGCCCGGCCCGGCAGCCCCGCTCCCCGCTGCCCCGCTCCCCGGGCCCGCCCCCGCTCCCTGGGCCAGGAGCCCCGTTCCCCGGCCCGGCAGCCCCGCTCCCCGCTGCCCCGCTCCCCGGGCCCGGCAGCCCCGCTCCCCGCTGCCCCGCTCCCCGGGCCCGGCAGCCCCGCTCCCTGGGCGCAGGAGCCCCGTTCCCCGGGCCCGGCAGCCCTGCTCCCCGGGCGCGGCAGCTCTGCCTTTCAACCAGCAAAGGAAAGAAGAGGATTTAAATAAGACACAGAACATGAGCTTCTGCATAGCTTGAGGTCATCTTTGTCTTTCTTCTGGTGGCAGGACAATGCTCCCCTCCAGTGTACTGGGCAGCTAGGGCATGCAGAGATAGAAGGGGGAGGCAGGGAGAGAAGCTTTCATGGACATGAAAAGAAGAATTCAAACAATCCGCTCATTTTTCAGTGCAGACGGAGAAGTGAAGCAGCTTCCAGCGGCGCTTCCAAGAGTTGTAACAAAAACACGCACATGGGCTGGAGATGCACTTGGCCAGCTTGGAGTCATATGTTGCCTAAGAGACTTCCTAAGCTGGAGAAAGAGCAGCACATTACCACAGTGCCTACATAAGCAGAGAGCCTTGAAAGAAAGAAAGAAAGAAAAGAACAAAACAAACAAAACCCAAACCAACAAAACAGCAGAAGAAGAAAGGTTACCAAACACTCTGGCAGGGTTTGAAAGAGATTCTCTAGCAGCTGCCAATCTTCCCAAGCTCAAGATAGATAACAGAGATAACTGCAAAGAGCAGCCACGGAATGGAGGAGCAATATGAGCTTGATCCAAAAATAAAAGGGCTTTTCAAAGAGAGAACAAACCAACGCTGAAAAGTTCCTGCTGCAGAGGGACAGCAAAAAAAACAGCCACTGAAAACTCAGCTGGTTTGTGCTTGGCCTGCCCAAGACAGTTTAGTTTCACAGAATGCCAGCGTGGTGGGGGTTGGATGGGACCTCTGAAGATCATCTAGTCCAAGCCCCTCCCCCTGACAAATCATCCACAGCAGGTTGCCCAAGATGGCAATGTCCAGGTGGGGTAGGAATCTCTCCAGAGAAGGAGACTCCACAGCCTCTCTGGGCAAGCAGACCCCTCGTGATGTGATGCTCTCAGACAGGGTGCTGCTCAGGTCCTGCAACCACACAGCCATCTGAGCAGCAGTGCTGCAGGACATGGTGCTCCATGCCAGCTCTGTGTCTGCCCACCTTGAAGCCACCTCCACAGGACTGAGAAGCTCACAGGAAAGACACAACCATGCTGGGCAAGATCCTGCTCTGAAACATGACAGAGCAGTTGCCACCACAGGGAATAAATACCTCGGTGTTTAAGGCCAGACTGGATGAAGCCTTGGGCAATCAAGTCTAGTTGAGAGACATCCCTGCCCTTGGCAAGGGAGTTCCAAAAAACCCATAGAATCATAGAATCAACCAGGTTGGAAAAGACTTTGGAGATCATCAAGTCCAACCTGTTACCTAATACCTAACACCTCCTGACAACTAAACCATGGCTCCAAATGGTCCATTGGAATGTGCTGCCCAGGGAGGTGGTGGAGTCACCATCACTGGAGGTGTTCAGGAGGAGACTGGATGGGGTGCTTGGTGCCATGGTTTAGTTGATTAGATGGTGTTGGGTGATAGGTTACACTTGATGATCTCAAAGGTCATAGTATCATAGTATCTGTCAGGGTTGGAAGGGACCACAAGGATCATCTAGTTCCAACCCCTGCCATGGGCAGGGACACCCCACACTAGATCAGGCTGGCCAGAGCCTCATCCAGCCTGGGCTTAAACACCTCCAGGGATGGGGCCTTAACCACCTCCCTGGACAACCCATTCCAGGGCTTCACCACTCTCATGGTGAAGAACTTCCTCCTCACGTCCAGCCTGAATCTCCCCACCTCCAGCTTCATTCCATTCCCCCTAGTCCTATCACTACCTGAGGTCCTGAGAAGTCCCTCCCCATTAACCAGGTCTCTTCCAACCTGGTTAATTCTATTCTATTCTATTCAATCCTTTTTTGAACACCTCCAGTGATGGTGACTCTACCACCTCCCTGGGCAGCACATTCCAATGGCAAATCTCTCTTGCTGGGAAGAACTTAATCCTAACATCCAGCCTAAACCTCCCCTGGCACAGCTTGAGACTGTGTCCTCTTGTTCTGGTGCTGGTTGCCTGGGAGAAGAGAACAACCCCCACCTGGCTACAACCTCCCTTCAGGGAGTTGTAGAAGCAAGAAGGTCTCCCCTGAGCCTCCTCTTCTCCAAGCTAAGTTGGAGTAGATGATCTCTGAAGTACCTTCCAACCGGAGCCCCCTGTTGCCTCCAAGAGAGTTGCTAGAGCCTGGAAAACTGGGGAAGTCAAGGCACCATGCCACCCACACATCCTGCTGGAAGCATCTGATGCAGGCTTTCAGGGCATGCACCTCTCCCACCCGAAATGGTTAAGCTTCCCTTCCCAAGTGCCGGCCGGGCTGCTCCCCAGCGGCTCGGGAAGCCTTTTTTCATTAAATCCCTCCTTCCCACTCAAGAGCCCTCCACAAATTCAATTTTGAGCGAATGGCTTTCTTGCCAAAGGAGGAAAACAACCCAAAGGTTTCTCTTTAATGCCATTGGAGTGGATGCCTGCAAATTGAATTTCTATCTGTGCTTTGCTTTAATCATCTTACAGCGCTGGCCGCGGCGAGCGACGCTGAAATCGGCCGGCCCTGCGATGAAAGGCCCCGCCGGCACGGAGCAGAAGCAGCTCCCGAGCAGCAGCTCATCAAGGTGCTGCTCGAGTGTGTGCTCTGCCTCACAGGTGGAGATGAAAAACCTTGACCCCAAAGCCAGGCTGAGGATCTTTGTGGCCGCTGGGAGCCGCGAGTGCTGACGCAGATGGGCACATTCTTTCCAAAGGAAGATCCTGAAACCAAAGACATGGAAACCAGAAACCTCAATGTCTGGAGTGGGGACTCCAAATAAGCTATTTGAGGCAGGTACCACGGAGCACTGCTGCTGTTTCCTCTTAACCATGACCATTTAAATGCCAGCCTCGGTGCAGAGAAGTAATGTCTTTCTTTAAATAGTTAGTAAGTTATTTAAAGAACTAATAAGTAATTTCTTTGCTTAAATAATCAATAAGTTATTTAAATAATTAGTAAGTAATTCCTTTGTTTAAGTGTGCCCAAGCGGCCAAGAAGGCCAATGGCATCCTGGCCTGCATCAGGAACAGTGCGGCCAGCAGGAGCAGGGGAGTCATTCTGCCCTGTACGCAGCACTAGTTAGGCCACACCTTGAGTCCTGTGTCCAGTTCTGGGCCCCTCAATTTAGGAAAGATGTTAAGATGCTGGAAGGTGTCCAGAGAAGGGCAACAAAGCTGGGGAGGGGTCTGGAGCACAGCCCTGTGAGAAGAGGCTGAGGGAGCTGGGGTTGCTTAGCCTGGAGAAGAGGAGGCTCAGGGGAGACCTTCTTGCTCTCTCCAGCTCCCTGAAGGGAGGTTGTAGCCAGGTGGGGGCTGCTCTCTTCTCCCAGGCAACCAGCACCAGAACAAGAGGACACAGTCTCAAGCTGTGCCAGGGGAGGTTTAGGCTGGATGTTAGGATTAAGTTCTTCCCAGAGAGATTGGCCATTGGGATGTGCTGCCCAGGGAGGTGGTGGAGTCACCATCCCTGGAGGTGTTCAAGAGGAGACTGGATGAGGCACTTGGTGCCATGGTTTATTTGATTAGATGGTGTTGGGTGATAGGTTGCACATGATCTGAAAGGTCTTTTCCAACCTGGTTAATTCTATTCTATTCTAAATAACTGATACCCTCCAAGCCATGCAATCCTCATTCCCTCTCTTAGGCCGGTAGGGAAAAACAGCTGAAGGATGTCCATTCCTTGCAGTATTTGCAGGATGAGCTCACAGAATCACAAGATGTTAGGGGTTGGAACAGACCTCCAGAGATCGAGTTCAACCCCCCTGCCAAAGGAGGATCACATAGGGCAAGCTGCACAGGAACACATCCAAGAGAGTTTTGAAAGCCTCCAGAGAAAGAGACTCCAAATCCTCCCTGGGCAGCCTGCTCCGGGGCTCTGTCACCCTCACAGTAAAGAAGTGTCTCCTCATGTGGAGGTGGAACCTCCTGTGTGCTAGCTTGTACCCACTGTTACTTGTCCTATCACTGAAAAGCACCTGGCACCTTCAGCTTGACGCTCCTCAGATACTTACAGACACTGATCAGCACCCTTCTGGCGTTCCACGAGGACCTGAAACTATTCTGACTTCTCAAGAGCCAGGAGAGGCTCAGCAGACCTAGAGCCAAGCAGCAAAGTGCTCCTTGCTGGACTCCAGGGACAGTTACAGGCTACACAGGAGCTGAGGACATCTGGCTGATCCTCCCCTCGTGATCCCAAAGGCAGAGAAAGAAGAAGGTTGCCTGCCAGCGTGCTCTCAGGTCTGACACAAAGCTCCTGACACAAAGCCAGAAGAGACTCACCACTTCCAACCAGGAGCAGGTGACTTGCTGATATGAAACACAGCAGAGCTGCTGCCAGCCAAGGCTGGCATGGAATCCTGCTCTATCCAAGGGACACCACTCAGCAGCCCTGCGCTAGGGCACACAGACTTCTGCACACCCCACAGTGATGTGTGCAATGTCCTTCCACCCAGGGCCACCACATCCCTTGAGGCAGATCTCAGCCCTCAACCTGCATAGGTACTGCTGCAGCTATGCACTGGGACCACCCCACAGTGATGTGTGCAATGTCCTTCCACCTAGGGCCACCACATCCCTTGAGGCAGATCTCAGCCCTCAACCTGCACAGGTGCTGCTGCAGCTATGCTCTGGGACCAAGCCATGGAGAGACTTAAGATACAGTCAGTGAGCAAAAGGGAGATCTTCTCACAGGTAGAAGTGAGGCAGGGACACGAACACAAGCACCTTGCTGGTCAGCAGGACACTAGACCCATTCTCTGGACCTCACCATCCTTAGCTTACACCCCTATCACTCTATCATTTATGAACTGGAATGACACTATCCCCAACCCAACCAAGTCCTCCTGCTTTGCAGAGCTCTTGCAAGGATGAAGTCCCCCACCACTTGCAAACAGGACTCAAAACCAAAAGCAAAGCCTATGTTTGCAGCTAAAAATGAAGAGGCTTGACCAGATCCTCCAAATGTATCAAATAATCACAACCTGCAAGAAAGAGGATGGAGCTGAGGCTTGGAGAGAGAAAGACATGGAGGCCAAACCCCAAGAATCCTAGAATGGCTTAGGCTGGAAGGGACCTCAGAGACCACCTACTCCAACCTCCCTGCCATGGGCAGGGACACCTCTCAGCCAGACTCAGCTGCTCAAGGCCTTGTCCAACCTGGCCTGGAACACTCCCAAGGAGGATGCAGCCGCAGCCTCCCCAGACAGCCTGTTCCAGAGTCTCACCACCCTCCTAATGAAGAACTTCTTCCTAAGATCCAGTCTAAATCTACTCTCAACCATTTCCCCTTGTCTTGTCTCTAGATACCCTGATGAAAAGTCCCTCTGCAGCCTTCCTGGAGAATCTCTTCAGGTATTGGAAGCCAGCTCTAAGGTCCCCCCAGAGTCTTCTCTTCTCTAGGCTGAAAACAGAACATGTAAAAGTGAGGTGCACAGCAGAACATTGTGCCCTTTTGGGGTCATACACGAGGTCTGAAGAAGGTTTGGGTCAGTTCAACCCAAGGGTGACTGGCGAGGAAAGAAGCCTCCAGCCCAGGCTGGGGAAACATAAGCCTCATTGATTCCTCCTGGCAGAAGAAGGGCAGCAGCTAGAGCGAGATCTGGTAGGTTCCCACTGTAAAAAGAGAATGGCACAAGGCAGCCAAGCAGGAATTTTCCATTCAGAATTAATTTGTTTTCATTAACACCCAATTCCATTGCTCACCATCAGAAGAAAAGTGCTTTTGTGAGCATTCCTAGGGGCTGAAAAGGCCAACCAGAGGCTGGAAATGTGCCTCCCCACAACCGTGGATCCGCTGCACCAGCAGAACGTGGCAAGAAACTCTATCAGCCTTCACAGTCCTGACATTTCTGAGGCTACAAAGTGTAGGGAACCCACTTAAAAAGCAGAGTTTGGTCTCCCCTTGCTGTTAACAGCCAAGTTATTTTGTCTTCAACACACAGGAATCCCACAAACCCCAGAGAAAGCAGCAGCCATAGAAGGCATCTGAGCACCTTCAGAAATAGTGTGGCCAGCAGGAGCAGGGAAGTCATTCTGCCCTGTGCTCAGCACTGGTTAGGCCACACCTTGAGTCCAGTTCTGGGCTCCTCAATTTAAGAAGGATATTGAAACTCTTGAACATGTCCAGAGAAGGGCAACAAGGCTGGGGAGAGATCTGGAGCACAGCCCTGTGAGGAGAGGCTGAGGGAGCTGGGGTTGCTTAGCCTGGAGAAGAGGAGGCTCAGGGGAGACCTTCTTGCTCTCTACAACTACCTGAAGGGAGGTTGTAGCCAGGTGGGGGTTGGTCTCTTCTCCCAGGCAACCAGCACCAGAACAAGAGGACACAGTCTCAAGCTGTGCCAGGGGAGGTTTAGGCTGGAGGTGAGGAGAAAGTTCTTTCCAGAAAGAGAGATTTGCCATTGGGATGTGCTGCCCAGGGAGGTGGTGGAATCACCATCCCTGGAGGTGTTCAAGAGGGGATTGGATGTGGCACTTGGAGCCACGGCTTAGTAGTCGTGAGGTGTTGGGTGGTAGGTTGGACTTGATGATCTCTGAGGTCTTTTCCCACCTTATTGATTCTATGATCTTCAGAGCATCAGCAATGCAGAGTCTAGTTGGTGGTTTGAAGCTCATGGTGTTCCAAAGGGGTCAGAACTGGACCCAGTCTTGTTCAACATCTTCATCAATGACCTGGGTGAAGGGATGGAGTGGATCCTCAGCCAGTTTGATGACTCAGAATGGGGAGCAGTGGCTGACACCATCGGGCTGTGCTGCCAGCCAGTGAGGCCTGGACAGGCTGCAGCGTTGGGCCAAGAGGAGCCTCATGAAGTTGGACAAGTGCGAGTGTAGGGTCCTGCACCTGGGGAGGAATAACCTCCTGCACCAGGACAGGTGAGGGCTTGACTTGCTGGAAAACAGCTCTGCAGAGAAGGACCTGGGAATGCTGGTGGACAAGTTCACCATGAACCAGCAATGTGCCCTTGTAGCCAAGAAAGCAAATGGTGTCCCGGGGTGGATTAAGAAAAAGTGTGGCCAGTAGGTCAAGAGAAGTTCTCCTCCTTCTCCACCCTGTTCTAGTGAGGCCATATCTGGAGCACCAGGTCCAGTGCAGGGCTCCACAGTTCAAAAGAGACAGGGAACTACTGGAGAGAGTCCAGTGGAGGCTATGAAGATGCTGAGGGGCCTGAAGCATCTCTGTGAGGAGGAAAGGCTGAGAGCCCTGGGGCTGTTGAGCCTGGAGAAGAGCAGCATGATGGGGGACCTGATCAATAATGATCAATATTTAAGGAGTAGGGGGAAGAGCACAGGACCAGACTCTTTCCAGTGGTTTCCAGCAACAGTAAAAGGGGCAATGGGCACAAACTAGAACCCAGCAGATTCCATCTGAACATGAGAAGAAAATTCTTTCCTGTGAGGATTTCTGGAGGCTGGATGAGGTCACCAAGAGGGGTTGTGGAGTCTCCTCTGGAGAGATTCCAAACCCACCTGGTTTGCCCTTCTGAGCAAACTGTTGTGGGTGACCCTGCTTTAGCAGGGAGGGTGGACTGGATGACCTCCAGACATCCTTTCTACCTCCTGTGAAAAATAATCTCCGCGATGCTAGGATGCTGTGATCGCAGAGGTCGTAGCAAGCATCCTCATTAAAAACCTCCTTCCATACTTCAGGATAATTACTGGCTGTAGAGAGAAAAGCATAACCCAGTGCAGGTGTTGGAACAAGATGAGAAACCCAGGGGAGTCAGATTAAGATGGAAACAACCAGTGAGGTGACTCTGTCCTCCTTTGAGGACAAAAGTGAAGTGAAAAATGCTGAGGCAGCCCTAGAGATAAAAAAAGGAATAAAAGTCACGGAGCAGGTTGCAAAATAAGTTGGTTTTGGGTGTTTCTTTTTTTCCAAACTAGTGTATGTTTCACAGATGAGAAATGCAATACTGCCTTCTCTTACTGCAGAGTTGATGCAAAACTCTGGGCAAGCCAGAATCAGCTGTAAATATTTACTCCTGATAAAGTTACTTAAACAAGTAAAAGGAGATTTCACAGAGGAATAAAATTCAGCAGAGCTGGAGGATGCAGCTTCATAAAAGCCCTAGAAAACAGCACAGAAAATACTACATGGCTGCCTCTTTCTAGGTGTCATGAACAATGTTGGTTTCCTGCATTCATTCAAAGCCTTTTCGTGGTGGACACCAGAGCATAGCAGCCAAGACGGTGCAAACTTCCATGCAGCTGCTGTGCAAGCCCTGCTCTGGCAGTGCCATCATTACGTGCAGGCTTGGACTTTGGCACCCTGGAGTTGAGAGGCAGAGAGGACTTGCACCCCTTCCTCAGTCATCACTGCTGGATAAAGCAGGGCTAGGAGATCTGAGAAAGCCCTAGGCTTTGCAGGTGACAGGTCTAACCTAAATCTCCCCTCCTCTAGCTTGGATCTACCCCCCCAGTCCCATCACTCCTTGACACCCCCAAAAGTCCCTCCCCAGCTTTCTTAAAGACTCCCTTCAGATACTGGAAGGCCACACTTCGGTCTCCTCACACTTCGGTCTCCTCTCTTCTCCAGACTGAACCACCCCAGCTCTCTCAGCCTGCCCTCACAGGAGCTCCAGCCCTCTGTTCATCCTTGTGGCCCTTCTGTGGACACCTTCCAACACCTCCACATCTTTCTTGTAATAGGGGCTCCAGAACTGGACACAGCGCTCCCGTGGAGTCCTATCACTCCCTGACACCCTCCAAAGTCCCTCCCTGGCTTTCCTGTAGGCTCCCTTCCGATCCTGGAAGGCGACACTGGGCTGGAAGATGCAAACCACACCGCGGCATCCCTTGCCCCTTGTTCCTCACTGGAGATGCCAAGCGTGCTGGAGATGCCCCCGTGACGAGCCGGGGGGGGAGCAGGGGGCGCCCGGGGAGGGCGGCTGAGAAAGGCCAGGGACATACCCGAAACGCTTCCCGGCGCGGCCCCGGAGCCAGGCGGCTCTGCTGGAGGCCCCGCTGGTTTCCACATCGCCCCTCAGCTACCAGCACTCCCGCAGCCCAGTCACGTCCTGCAGCCCGGCGTGAGCTGACACCGCTGGCTCCTCTGAACCCCAGCCTGGGTCTGTCTGGGGGAGGGGATGTCATCCCCTGCCCCCAAACCCAGACAGGCACCCCCAGGGAGCCACAGGGCACCCAGCTTCTTCCTCTGCTTCCTCAAACTTGGCAGGTTCCACCTCTCTGCACTTAGCTGTGCTACAGCCCAACTCCTGCTTTGTTAGGTGGGGCTGGGTTGGTTTGGGGGTTCGATTTCATTTTAATCCTAGAGCCCAAATTCTGCTTTGTTAGGGGTTTTGGGCTGGCTTGGGGTTTGAGGGGAGGGGGGGTGTATTTTATTTTCTTCTTAATCCTATGTTTAAAGTTGTGTATTGTTCCAAAGCTTCCTTGTTTCATGTCATTGTTTGTTGCTGTGTTTGAAAGTTGGCACATATTTGTTCAATTACAGATTTATTTGGGCTATTTGTTGAATAAAGATTATTCTTGCTAAAAGCTAAATAAAGTTTCACAAAAAACTCACACATCCCCACCAACAAAAAAAAAAAAAAAAAAAAAAAATACAATGCCCCTGTCCAGAAAAAAATAAAAGGGGGAGGAAAGAAAAAAAAAAAGAAAGAAACCAACCCAGAAAAAGGGTTGCACAAAGCATTTCAAAATCACTCCAATTCATTATACAATAAATCCACACACAAAATAACAAGGCCTGGCCAGAATACATCATAAAACCTCATTACAACACTTTCAGACCCCAGCTTCAAAGCAGCAACACAAAGCCTCCATGAAAACCCTTGGCCCTCAAAAAAAAAGTAAATTACCAACAGCGTGGCTGGAGAGACTCCCTGGTTCCTCCTCAGAGCCTCCACAACCCCAAGCAGCACCCATGGGTGCCAGCTCTCTGCCCTCTTGGCTCTAAGCCCACAGTGGCTCCCGGCCAGCGGCGTCCTCCCCTGCCTCGGGCTCAACCCGTTGCCATTGTGCAGCTCCTCGTGGCTGGAGCAAAGATGCTCCCTCACGGCCCCAGCATCACATAAAAGAGCTGGCAAAGCACGGGGCCCGAAGGCAAGCAGGGCTTCCAGCAGCATCAGGAGGAGTCAGCACAATTGCTCCACGAGCCCCGAAAGCAGAGCCCCAGCTCTTCATTAAAGCATCGGGAGGAGCTTCGAAACGCCGCAGAGCCTTCCAGAGCCCAGCACATTAATAACCGGCTTGACGACGGTGACGAGTTGGCTTTCCAAAGCCCAGCCAGCGAAGAAAAGAAATCCTTTCAGTTTGCCATGAGGTTTGGGGCAGAAAGTCGTGTTGCAATGCCATCAGGGAATCCCAGCCATGCAAAAGCATCCCCAGCGCTCCCGGGCTCGGCGACAGCCCTTGGCTCCAACGGCAAAGCACAACGGCAGCCCTGGCCGGTTTATGGATTGGTTTGAGTTGGAAGGGATCTTTAAAGGTCATCTAGTCCAACTCCCCTGAAGTCAGCAGGGACATCTTCAACTATCAGGCTGCTCAGAGCCCTGTCTAACCTGACCTGGAATGTACCCAGGGATGGGACCACCTCTCTGGGCTACCTGATTCAGGCACTGCAAGGGCATCCCAACCTGCTGCAGAAGATACTTTAGCAATGGAATTGGCCTAGAAGATCTCC
Organism: Picus viridis; assembly: GCA_033816785.1. Lineage (NCBI taxonomy): Eukaryota > Metazoa > Chordata > Aves > Piciformes > Picidae > Picus > Picus viridis. The sequence goes on along the minus strand of CM066580.1, from coordinate 20,886,547 downwards.
AGAGGTTCCTTCCAACCTCCACCGTTCTGTGACTATGACAGTGGCATTTGCTATCCAACTGAAACTGCCACCTTCCCTGTCACACCAAAACTAGTTTTGGCTAAACCTTCTCCAATCCCAAGCCAAGAAGCCATGGTGTGAAAGCCATGCCAGCACACACAATGCCACTCTTATCTCCAGGTCAGCATGTGGTTATGTGCAAGGGTCTGCACCCCTGAGCAATCTTTGCTGCTCCAGTGCACTGCAATACCCAGGGCAGTGGTGGAGTCACCATCCCTGAAGAGGTTTCAAAGCCACACAGATGTGGTGCTGAGGGACATGCTTTAGGGATGACCTGGCAGCACTGGGTTAACAGTTGGACTTGATGTTACAGCTCCCTTCCAACCTAAATGTTTCTGTGATTCTATGAAAGACAGCCCAGCTCATTTATAACTCCACAACTCCTTGATTCTCTCCATTGACCAGACTTTGGAATTTCTGGGCATATTTTTCTCATGTTAAGTGCCATAAGGAAAGCTCCAGGATGGGGTGGCTGCCATCCACCAGCTGCACCAGCAGCCCCGTGCTCCCAAAAGCTTTATGGCTGCAGTTACCTACTCCCCTCTGAGCAGCAGCTGTCCATGTGGATTCAGTTATTCCAGAGCAGCTACTCTGACACGGCGCTGGCCAGAAACCCTCTGTGCAGAGAAGCCCTCAGCAAACAGCAAAGAGCCACGGGAGATAAGAGGAAAGCTGATGGCAACGTCCAAGACACGCCAAGTTGGGTGTGACATTGCTCTCGGGCTCAGCTGAGCAAGGAAAACTCTGGACTAATGCTAGGAAGACCCTGCTGAGAGGGATGAGGCTATGGAATAGCTTTCCAAGAAAAATGGAAGCGGAGGTGGCTCTGCTGCCCAAAGGGGAAATGAAGAAGAGCAGCAGAACAAGGACCACAGTGGCGAGGTCTATATCCCGACAGCCCAGGTGTCCACAGACGTTTCCCACCAGGATAAACTCCTTTGCTGAATTAAAGCAAGCTTCTGCAGCTGATGCCACAGGCTGAGGGAGAGGGGAGACGACAAAGGCATCTGAAGGACAAAGACCTTTGAAAGGGCCCTAGGGGAGAAGAGCCAAGGCACAGAGAAGTCATCTCCACCCCAAAGCAGGGGTTAAAGCTATTTTTTCCCTGCCACTTCAAGCACATAATCACTTGCATTAGTTGCTAGAGACTCCTCCCTCCCGATTCTCCACCAAGCACATTGTCCCACCAGGCAGAACAGTATGAACTCATCGTGGTTTCCCAACCCTGACCGGGGGCTCCTCCAGCTACTGGCAATACATTTAATAAGCTATTATGCAAATAAAATAATAATAATAATAATAAAATAAAAAAAACCAAACCCAAACCCAACAACAAAAAACCCAACAACTGGACTTAGCCAAGGGAAATATGCTGTGGCTCCCCAAGTCCCATCTGCATCGCAGCGAGGAGCTCAATGAACTTTAAAATCCTTATTGTCACCACAATGGGCAATATTCTATTCCCGTTTGGATCTGTTCCTCCTGAGCCTTAGCTTCTCATTTGTGGGTATTTTTAGACCTTCCTATCCCACTCCTCATTATGAAACTCTCGAGCTGCAGATTGATTTATTTCTTAAAAGCAAGTTGCTGTTTGCCCAATAACAGCTTTAACAAATTTGTTCCACCTGCTCAGTTATGCTCCCAACGTCTTTTTTGTGGTTTCCTTGAAGTTTTTTTTCATCCAAACCTCAAAGACTCTCAGCTCAGCATTAAAAGACAAGCTCAGCATCAGCACTACCACTCACAATTCAAATGCTGCTCCAAATTACTGCAAGCTTTCAGGCCTAAGTCGATACAGACAGCGAGATGATGAAGCGTAATGGCTGCGGGCACAGGCACGCTCTTCAGAGGGCATTCTCCTACTGGAAGCCCTACCTCGGCAGCATGCAGGGCTTGCTGCATCATCCCCAGCATCTCCCACCATCGCCTCAGCTAACCTCAGGCACCAGTTACAAACAGATCTATTAAAAAAGCCTACATATATATAAGTTTGATGATCTTACACACATTCAGAGGAGCCCAGGAGTTTTTAATCACACCAGCATGTGTCAGACGCCCCTGGGAAAGACGACAGCATGCAAGGGATCCTTCTGGTCTGGAGGTGGTGGGTGCCATGAACCTCCCTCTCCTTTTTATTCCAATAGGCAGCACTTTGACCACAAGACATGAAAGGCAATCTTGGTGCTTTGGCCCCATCCCTGGAAATATTGGGGGTGGCGAGAGGCTGGCCCCAGGTCGCCCAGGAAAGTGGTAGATGCCCCACCTCTGGAAACATTCCAGATGAGGTTGGATAGGGCCCTGAGCAACCTGCTCTAGTTGAAAATGTCCCTGCTCTCTGCAGGGGGTTTGGACTAGATGAGCTCTAAAGGTCCCTTCCAAGCCAAATCATTCCATGATGATATGATTTGCATTAGCCTGATGACAAGCAGCTTTCTTGCACATCCAGCTGAGGAGCTTGATGGGTCAGTAACAGCAGATGTACAGCCACCTCGGCAGCCAGAAATCACCTGTTATGGCAGCTCTTCAGAACTAGGACAATAATTAATGTTCTCAAACCACTCCAGCTGCTAATTCTGAAAGAGGTTAAAATAGAAGCATGGAATGCCAGGAGAAACCAATGCATTCAGCTTTTCACATGAAACCAGCTGGGTGATAAGCAGCTCCACGGAGAGTGCTGCTGGACAAGTTCACTATGAGGCAGAAACAGACTCTTGTGACCAAGAATGCAAACAACCTCCTGAGGTGCATTAAGAAGAGTGTGACCAGCAGGTCAAGGGAGGTTCTCCTTCCCCTCTACTCTGCTCTGTTGAGGCCACATCTGGGGTACTAGTTCCAGTTCTGTGCTCCCCAGTTCAAGAGAGACAAGGAACTACTGGAGGGAGTCCAGCAGAAGCTACAAAGATGCTGAGTGGACTGCAGCATCTCTCTGGCAAGAAGAGGCTGAGAGACCTGGGGCCATTGGAGCTGGAGAAGAGCAGCCTGAGAGGGCATCTTCTCCATGCTGACCAATAGCTAACGAGCAGAGGGCAAGAGGATGGGGCCAGACTCTTGTCAGTGGTGCCCAGCAACAGGACAGGGGGCAGTGGGCACAAATGGGAACCCAGGAGGTGGAAGGTACCTCTGGTGATCCCCTAGTCCAACCTCTCTGCTAAAGCAGGGTTACTCACAGCAGGTTGCCCAGGATCACATCTAGGTAGGTTTGGAATCTCTCAAGAGAAGGAGACTCCAAACCTCTCTGGACAGCCTGTCCCAGTGTTCTATTTTCACATAGCTTTAACTCATACTGACCATAGAAGAAGCCCAAGTCTTAGAAGGATATATTTTAGCTTTCCAAAATCATTCCTCAGCAAACATTTCAGAAGCAACCTTTAAATGCAGCAATTTATTGGCAGAACACAGGAGCACCCAGGTGTGCATGACAGCTGGCCAGAGTTCTGCTTCATTTAAGTGGAAATAGATTTTAAACTAAAAAAGGGGAAGTTCAGACTAGATATGAGAAAGAAAGGTTTGACACTGAGGGTAGTGAGACACTGGCCCAGGTTGCCCAGGGAGATGCTAGATGCTCCACGGCTGCAACCATTCCAGGTCAGGTTGAACAGAGCTCTGAGAAACCTGCTCTGGTTGAAGATGTCCCTGCTCAGTGCAGAGGATTTGGACCAGATGGGCTTTAAAGGTCCTTTCCAACCCAAAGCACTGTGCGATTCTGTGATCTGTGGAGGGCTGTCTGTAGCCTGAGGGTGAACCAAAAGCTGAAAGTCATCAGGGTGCTGGAGAAAGCAACGAACAGAAGAGCAGCAGAAGGGAAGTCCTACCACAGACATCCAATTTGCACGTGCACTCTCCTGCCTCTCTCCAGCCCTTGAAGCAGGAGCTGTTCCTCCCAGCCATCACAGATTTGAGTGACAGCTTTACAGGCCTGAAAGCCATTTGGTGTTGGGAACCCACAGCTCGACACAGCCCGCGCCGTCCAGACACGAGCCCCCAACGCCGGGTGCTGCGCAGAGCTGTCAACATCCTGCACCCACAGCCCGAACTGAGGACCTACAGAGCTGCCTGCAACACCCTCTGCTGCCTCCAGCCTGACAGAAACAGCTCTGAAATCTGACTGAGCTCCAAAACTTTCAAATTAGTCGTTTCTTGCTGCAGAACAGACCCAGGCTGGCCAGAGGAGCAGCAGGTAGCACCACACCGTCGATCCAGAGAGAAAAGCACCCACGAAAGTGGGCAAGGCTTGGAGAGGTTGAGGTTGCTCAGCCTGGAGAAGGCTTCAGAGAGCGCTTATAGTGGCTTTTCAGTGCTTAAAGGGGCCTGTAAGAAAGATGGGAACAGACTTCTGAGCAGGGCCTGTTGTGACAGGACAAGGGGTGATGGTTTCAAATGAAAAGAGGGAAATTTGGACTAGATGGAAGGAAGAGTTTTTTACGCTGATGGTGGTGAGACCCTGATCCAGGTTGCACGAAGAGGTGGTGAATGCCTCATCCCTGGAAGCATTTGAGGTCATAAAATGGTTTGAATTAGAAAAAACCTTTAAAGGTCATCTAGCCCAACCCCCCTGCACTGAGCAGGGACATTGTCAAGTAGAGCAGGTTGCTCAGAGCCCCTAACAACCTGACCTCGAATGGTTCCAGGGATGGAGCATCTAACACCTGTCTGGGCAACCTGGGCTAGTGTCTCACCACTCTCAGCATAAAAAATGTCATTTCTATGTCTAGCCTGTATCTCCTCTCTTTTAGTTTAGACCCACCACCCCTTGACACATCTCTCTTCCCTGTGGACAACCACCCTGGTAGATCGTGATGGAGAAAACGTTTCGTAGCTGAAGAGCCCAAACTCATCTCACACCACCCCCTGGTTCATGAAGTCTGCACAACTTATTGCACCTCAAGTTAAAACTGAGCACTCTGTGAGCCTGTTCATCCTTCCTGCAACTCAAGGTGTCAAACACATCTCCACTAGCTTTCAGTAAGCCTCCATCAACACAGCTTCCTACAGCAGCTCTTCCTAATTCCCTCATCTTCAGGTATGAAAGCTATGAGTACACCAAGCTCAGCTATAATAACCAACCTAAAAGCTACCACAGCAGCTGCTGCATGGGACTATCATCATCGACAACCTCTTCAATCCCTAAACCTCTGTCAACCACCATAAAATTTCCCCATCAGAGTCCAAGATATTCAAACCCAGTGTACTGGCCTAAAAAATCCAACACAAAGCCAGGAAACAACCCCCAGAAACTGCCCCAAAGTGTTGTGACCCTGGAAGCAGCCATCAGCCTGACACACTCACACCAGAGCCCACAGCACAACCCAAGAAGCGACCCATGGGGCTGTCCAGCTCGCTCCATCTCTTCTCTGTCAAGCTGTTCCCAGAAGCACAACTTATCTGTGCTTTTCCCTCACAACCAACCTCTTGACTGGCAGGGACATTTAATCTAGGTCCATTGTGGGGGAAGACCAAAAAGAAAAACCAAAGGAAGAAGAGGAGAAGCAATAACTCCAGCTCAGCCTTGCAGATGTGAGGCACATTTCACGTTGTCAGCATTTGATGTTGACACTGTCATCTGCCCTGCAGCTAGAAGACAGCCGTGGAAGCATCCCCAACTAAACCAAAGCTTCCCCACTCCAGAGCTTTCCTGCAAGGAATCACAGCTCCAGGGTCATGTTTCTTACACCCTCCCTTGCACAACAACTCTCCCAGTCCGAGCTCACGATGTTTGAGGGCTCGGGATCACGCACGCCAACGATGTCAGAGCATCCTGGATGCTCTTTGGACCAACTTCAGCGTCAGTGTCCTCCTGCATCGTGCCAATGAATACTGAAAGCAAGGATCAGAATTATCATTACCACTTTATAAACAGAATGACCGACTTTTCAGAGCAGAGTGTCCCTATTTCATCCAAATGCAGTTTGGCTTCATGCTCCAACCAAGCAGAAGGCCCAGGACAGACAGGGTGGCAGGTGAACACATGGCATGGTGGCCCACTTCCTGCAAGCAGCATTCAAGACCAATTCCAGGGCAAGGCAATGCCATGAAGTCCAGTTGGGATGGCAAGAATTGGATATTAGGAACAATTTAATCCCTCAAAGGCTTGTCAAGCCCTGGAACAGTCTGCTCGAGCCAGCACTGGAGTCCCCATCCCTGGAGGGATTGAAGACCATGGTCCAGTGGTGACCTGGCACTGCTGGGTTGGACTTGATGATCTTAGAAGCCTTTTCCAACCTCACCAATTCTGTCATTCTATGGAAGTTGGCTCTTTGGGTGCCATCCCTACAGCACCCACAGCATACATCCTGCTGCACAAGCTCTGTCCCTCTGTCCTCTCCAACCCCAAACTTTTACTGCCCAAACACAGGGTTTACTCCTAGTTGTTTCTAAGCTGCTGCTTTGCCTGCCCTCTACCAGCCCTGTGAACTTAACACAGTATCATGAATAGTTTGAGCTGGAAATGACCTCCACAGGGCATCTAGTCCAGCCCCCATGCAGTCAGCAAGGTCATCCTCAACTTGATCAGGCTGCCCAGAGCCCTGTTAAGCCTCACCTTGAATCTCTCCAGGGATAGGGCCTCAACCACCTCCCTGAACAACCCAAAACCATCACCCCAAATCTTTCAATTCTAGAGCTTTAAAAGCATTATGAACTATCTAACTCTAGCTGGCTTCACTCTAATGAACCACTAAACGCCAAGTAGTCAAACAAAGAGCAGAAATCATTTGCTATCTTGACACTGCATCTGCTCACAAACCCTGCAGTGGTTTGGGTTTTTTTTGGGTGGTTTCTTTTTTTGTGTGTGTGGCTATTGTTCCTGGGGTTTGGGCTTTTTGAGAGAGCACTCTCAAGGATAACAAAATCCCTGGGTAAACATGTCAGGGGGACCTTCCCTGTCAGCCGTCCCCTCAGGGTGTGATTTCTGCTCACGACAGAAAAATGATTGCTGTTTGCCAGATTTCAGAGAGCAAATGTGGATCCCCCTGCAAGATACCTGGCACTGCTCTTGTACATCAGCAGGGATAGTTAACTGCTTCAGTACCTGATCCAGACAAGGAGCTTGAAGCCAGCTTCACTGGGACCTGACCGAAAGTTTAACTGCCCCAACTGCCCCCATCCTCTATCATTTGTGCCCACTATCTCTTGTCCTGTCACCAGGCACCACTGACAAGAGTCTGGCCACATCCTTTTGACCCTCGTCCTTTAGCTATTGATCAGGATTGAGCAGATCCTCTCTCAGGCTGCTGTTCTGCAGGCTGAACAGTCCCAGGTCTCTCAGCCTTTCCTCCTGAGAGATGCTCCAGGCCCCTCGGCAGCTTTGTAGCCTTCGCTGTATCCTCTCCCAGTAGTTCCCTGTCTCTCGACGTGGGGAGCCCAAAATTGGACACAGCACTCCAGATGTGGCCTCACTAGGGCAGATAAGAGGGGGAGGACAACCTCCCACAACCTACTGACTTAATGCATCTTAGGACACCACTGTCCTCCTTGGCCACAAGAACACATTACTGCCTCTTGGGGAATTCTTAGTCCACCAGCACTCCCAGGTCCTTCACAGAGCTTCTTTCAGGCTAAGGTTATCCTGAAAAGCAAGAGAAAAATCCACCTGGCAGCCTAGGGAGCAAAGAGCTGAGAGCAATCAGCTGTATCTAGATTTCCTTGGCAAATCCAGGCTATTGGAAATGTAGGACAGAGTCTAGAGCTCTGTGGTGCTTGATTTGGGGCTTGGGCTTTTTGATTCTTAGAAAGTTTGATTCTTGGGTGCACCATGAAGAACGTGACCAGCAGGTTGAGGGATGTTCTCCTGCCCCTACACTCTAACCCTAGTGAGGGCACAGCTGGAGTCCTGGGTCAAGTTCTGGGTTCCCCAGTTCAAGAGAGACAGGAAACTACTGGAGAGAGTTCAACCAAAGGAGTCCAAACAACTCCTTTCAACAGCAAGTTGTTCAGCCTAGAGAAAAGAAGACTGAGGGGACCTTAGAGCTGCCTTCCAATACCTGAAGGGATCCTTACAGGATGGCTGGAGAGGGACTTTTCATGAGGGTGTCTAGCACAGGGCAAGGGGGAATGGTTTGAAGCTGAGGGAGAGTAGGTTTAGAGTGGATCTTAGGAAGAGGTTCTTCAGTACAAGGGTGGTGAGACTCTGGAATAGGCTGCTCAGGAAGGCTGTGGAAGCTTTCTCCCTGAGGGTGTTCAAGACCAGGCTGGATGAGGCCTTGAGCAGCCGAGTCTAGTTGAGAGGTGTCCCTGCCCATGGCAGGGAGGGGTTGGAGCAGATGATCTCTAACCTTCCTTCCAACCTGAGCCATTCTACAACAGATGAAGACTCCAAGCCAACACTAAAGATGTGGCTAAAAGGATGCCCCATGAATCCCTTAAACATAACAATACTTTCACACTTTACATTTCCCAGCACACAGAAAAGTCTCCTTTCCAACTCTGAAGGAGAAAACCTCTTAATTTACTCCAGACACAAGCTGGGCTTCCCCTCACCCCAGGACCCCTCAGCCAGGATCCCAGATTTCTCAGCAAGGGCTAACCCCCAAATCCAGCAAGCACCAACAAGTCCACCCATAACTCAGAGGCAGCCAACCCACAAGTTTACCTCATTCTCACTAAAAAGATATTAACAGCTGCAGTTATCACCCAGCCCTTTGTGTGTTTTTCATCTCTGGACACACCTCATCAGATTTGCAGGTCCAGCAAATCCCACAAGACTTGTGAGAAGCAGCTGAGGGAACTGGGGTTGGTTAGTCTGGAGAAAAGGAGGCTGAGGGGAGACCTCATTGCTTCCTGAAAGGAGGTGGGAACCAGATGGGGTTCAGCCTCTTCTCTCGAGGAACAAGCAACAAGACAAGAGGAAATGGCACCAGGGGAGGTTTAGGTTGGACATGAGGAACAATTTCTGCCCCAAAAAGGGTTGTCAAGCCCTGGAACAGGCTGCTCAGGGCGGTGGTGGAGTCTCCAGGGTTTAAAAGCCATGGGGATGTGGTGCTGAGGGATGTGGTTTAGTGGTGAGCTGGCAGTGCTGGGCTAGTGCTTGGAGTTGATGATCTGAAAGGCCTCCTCCAACCCAAACAATTCTGTGATTCTATGAGTCTGGGTGAAACAGCATCACTCTGCAACTACACTGACAAAGAACCATAAAAGTCTAATTTTTGAGGCTGAACTGCCAATTTCCCTCAGTGTCAGCAACAGTTCCCGTTCCAATCAGCTTTAAACGCCTCATTCCATCTCCCTGCCCCCATGGGAAAACACGAACCCGAGTGCTAGTTAAGGTTATCAGCAGCAAGATGACGTATTTGCCAGGTTGAAGGAAATAATTGCTCCCAAATTATTTCCTGGAGGAATTTTGCTGAGCCCAGCAGGCAGAGAAGCCTGAAAGGCTCACGCGACGTCTGTTCAGACCATCAGCATCTGCCCCACGTGTGTCCACAGCCCCAGGCTTCCCTGGGAACCGGGAAGAGCTGCGGCAGCTCCATGCACGGGGAAAGAAAAGCAAGGAGCCAGAGACATTTTTGCTTTCTGCTGGCCAAGAGATGCTAAATCTGTGGTTTCTTGCTGTGTATCTGGACACACAACATTGTTTTACCTGCCCTAAGCAGCCCCCTCTTAACTGGGTCAACGTGGGAGGGAGCAGGAGTGGGGTCAGATGAGCATCTGTAGCAAATACATCCTTCTTGCCCCAGCAAGGGACCACAGGATCACAGGGTGTCAGGGGTTGCAAGGGACCCAAAGAGATCATCAAGTCCAACCCCCCTGCCCGAGCAGGACCATACAATCCAGCTCAGGTCAGAGAGGAATGCATCCAGATAGGCCTTGAAAGTCTCCAGAGAAAGAGACTCCACAACCTCTCTGGGCAGCCTGTTCCAGTGCTCTGTGAGCCTTACAGTAAAGAAGTTCCCCCTTGTGTTGAGGTGGAACCTCCTGTGCTGCAGCTTACATCCATTGCTCCTTGTCCAATCCCAGGGAGCAAGTGAGCAGAGCCTGTCCCCTCCCTCCTGACCCCCAGCCCTCAGATATTTATAAACATTGATTAAATCCCCTCTCAGTCTTCTCTTTTCCAGATTAAAAAGCCTCTCCTCACAAGGCAGCGCTGCAGTCAGAAGCTTTGGTGTCATCTCCTCTCCCTTTGCAAGCCCTTGGTGGGGTTTTCTTCCATCGAGAAAAACCTTCTACGCATGCAGAAATGCTGACTGCAATGGAGAGGGAGAACATGGAATCACAGACTGACTTTGCTCAGGTCCTCAAATGTCATGCAGTCCATCTTCAACTAGAAGAGGCTGTTCAGAGCCCTGTCCAACATGTCCTGGAATGTTTCCAGGGATGGGGCATCTACCACCTCTCTGGGCAACCCTCAGTGCCATAAATTTCTTCTATCTAGTCTAAATCTCCCTCTTTAAAATCATCAGCTCTTGTCCTGTCACAACAGGCCCTGCTGAAAAGTCTGTCCCCATCTTTCTTACAGGCCACTTTAAGAAGGTCTTCCTGGAGCCTTCTCTTCTCCAGGCTGAACAACCCCAACTCTCTCAGCCTGGCCTCAGCCCTCTCATCATTTCTGTGGCCTCCCTGGCTCTGCTCCAGCAGGTTCACATCCTGCTGAAAAGATTATCTCCATCAATTAAAGTGAAACAACCGAAAAACCAAAGGCCAAGGGAAGCCTTATTCTGGAGGACAGAAGATCTCTTCCAAAGGGAGCACCTGGCCACCTCCTGCCCCCAGCTGGTGCTGGTACAGCAGCAAAGGGCCGAGGGAGGAGGAAATGCTCCTTGAGAAGGAATGCCAACATTGAAGTCATTAAAAATATGGAAGAGACAAAGGGTAAGACAGCAGCAAAGCTGGTTCAGAAGCATGACAAAGCTACCGAGGGAGCACAGTGCAGGAGAAGCAGCACCCAGCTCAACCATCATGGGACAACCAGAAAAGCTGGAAGACATCCAGAGCAGGACCAGAAGCATCAGTGCTGGTCCCAGCATGGAGCCAGAGCCACCATGGTTATGGAGAAGGCCACAACACAGCAGCTCCTCAGCTCTTATGCCCACATAGAGATTACAATTCTAGACCTGTTCCATGCTTTGAGGTGGACGCGACTAAAGGGTTGGCTTAAACTCTCTCACCATCTCCCCCTTCCCCTTGTTATGTGCCTCAGGAGGGATCTGAAACACAGAGGTGAAGAAAATTGCAAAGAAGGATTAAAGGGGCCAGACAAAGGCAGCACAGGAGGGACAGGGCTGTGACACTGCCCTGGGGACAGGGTATTTAACTCGGCTTTGTCACCAAGAGGCTGCCACTGGGACATTGTGTCTGTTGTAAAGGAGATGAAACCAGCAGGGACAAGGAGGGACTGATCTCCCAAATCCACACTTGGCATGTCTGTGGCTGTCTGGCAGTTCAGTGCTGGCCCACACTTAGCCCACGCAGGGTCCAGCCCAGACCCAGCAGCTACCAGCCAGAGCGCCAAAGTCCTGCTGTGAAGCCACACAACACAGCAATCCAGAGCCACCACGACCCTGGGCATCACAGCACCTCACTGTGCCATGCAGCACCTGCTGCAGCACCACATTAAGGCCAAGCAATCCCACCCCATGCTATGCAACACCTGCTCTGGTAGAGCCATGCCATGCCATTTAACACGAGATCCACCACAGCATCATGCCACATGGTGCCCACTGCTGCAAACCACTCAATGCCACGCTGCTTCACGCTTGCTGCTGCAAACCCCTGCAGCACAGCCCCGTGCACTGCAGTGCCCACTGCTGCAAAGCCATGCGGGGCAAACCCATGCCATTCCATGCAACCCCCTGCCAAGCAATGCCGTGCAACAGTGTCCAGCACAGCATCCTGTCATGCACTGCCCACTGCTGCAAAGCCAAGCAATTCCTCCCCGTGCCACACACTGCCCACTGCTGCAAAGCCAAGCAATTCCTCCCCGTGCCACGCACTGCCCACTGCTGCAAAGCCAGTTTCTCCCTGTGCCACACACTGCCCACTGCTGCAAAGCCAGTTCCTCCCCGTGCCACACACTGCCCACTGCTGCAAAGCCAAGCAATTCCTCCCCGTGCCACACACTGCCTACTGCTGCAAAGCCAGTTCCTCCCCGTGCCACACACTGCCCACTGCTGCAAAGCCAGTTCCTCCCCGTGCCACACACTGCCCACTGCTGCAAAGCCAAGCAATGCGAGCCTGCTGCTGGCATCCCACGCTTTTCTCCACCCGTTCAGGTCTCTGAATGAATAGGATTAAGGAGGGCTCCAGCTGGTGTGTCCCCTCCCCACACTCAAACAGGAAGCACACCACACGGCACAAAAATCACCGGCAGGCTGAGGGATCATTTCAAGTCACCGGGCTGCTCCTCCTGCTCCAGGGCCATTCTCGAGGCTCTCCCGAGATGCAGAGGCTCCAGAGCTCAGCCAGAGAAGGCAGAGGTGCAGCTGCAGCGGGACCTGGCTGCTGGCACCGCCATTTGGAACGCATTACAGCCCTGGCATCCCATCAATGCACTCTTGCATATTTAGTACTTTGCACTTACAACAGAATTTTATTCGGGCTTATGGCAAGAGCTTGGTTTAATATCCATCCATCTGCGAGTAATTATTCTGGTTAGAGCAGCGTTCAGGCCCCACTGGCATCAGCACCAGCAGCAGACAAAACCAGCACAGTCCCAAGAGTCTAACCGGGGGCTCTTATGACTGCCCCATGTCAAAGCTGAGGCAAGAGCTTTTATTTCCCTCCCCTATAAAGGCACTTAAGCATTTTACAATTGTGCCCCCAATCTCCCTCTGATGCTGCACAATGAACTCTGACAGATTACACCTCCTCAGCCGCACACTCACCACACTCAGCTCACCCACACGGAGCTTCCTCGGTGTTTCACGCTCCGGCAAACCCCCTCAGCCTCTCGTGTGCGAGCTACCTTCGGCAGCCAGACACCTCCAGAAATAACATCCTCTTAGAAGTGTTGAAAGATATTAAAATATCGAGTCATTAGCATGTAATGAGGCTGGGAATGGCAGCTCTGCGTGCTCTGAAGCTCGCAGGGTTTGGCTTCCAGTCAAGGAAAATACGCTGGATTAGTGGGGGAGCGAAATTAGGGGAGCGCGCGGTTTAATTAGCACTACAAGATACTACACGTGGAGGGAAAGAGCAGGGAAGATTTATGGCATCATGTGGTAAGGAAAACAATGTTAGGAGGTTAGAATAATACTGGTTTGAAACAGCACCGTGCACTCTGAGGTGCAAACGAAAGATAACTCTGGAATGCCACCGAGTGTCCTTAAGGAGAGAGGCTTGGAGCATTGGCCGAGGGAGAACAGCGGAAAAGCCCTGCAGCTTTGGTCACGTGAGGGGTCAAAAGCCTTGGCAACAACAACCTTCTCCATCAAGGAATTCCATAACTGCTGATAAAAAAATAAACCCCTGAGTCCTTGCACCAAGTGGCAGTGTTTATGGAACGAGCAGGGAAGAAAGAGAAGCGAGCGGCAAGCGCCGCTCCGGAAGGGGAAGATGAGGCAGAGCTCGGAAGTGCCTGGAGAGGAAGGAAGCACTGTGGTCACGTTGTCCCACAGCCCACCCTCCTTGGGCTAAAGACACGGGTCCTCAGCATATCCCTCCAGACACTGACTCACTCAATCCTCTACCACACATACTCTGTGCACACTGCGGAGCTCTTCCCTTTGCTCCCGCTCCTCCCAGCACAGGCAGGACGCTGCTGCTGACCCCCTCCTGACAAGTTCCTCCCACGTTATTCCTGGCTTCCTGCTTCCAGCAAGGTGAGACACTGGCACAGGTTGCCCAGGGAGGTGGTGGAAGTCTCATCCCTGGAGGTTTTTAAGGCCAGGCTGGATGTGGTTGTGAGCAACCTGCTGTAGTGTGAGGTGGCAGGGGGGTTGGAGCTGGATGGTCCTTGAGGTCCCTTCCAACCCTAAAAATCCTGTGATTCTATGATAGCAGTCTGCTGAAGCCTGTCCTCCTCCCTAGCCTGTCCTCCTCCCTAGCCTGGCCAGTGCTGGATTAGAACCATAGAAGCATTTTCGTTGGAAAAGGCCTTCAATATCATTAAGTCCAACCATTCTCTAACGCAAACCCATGTCCCTCAGCACCACATCTCTGCCTCTTTTAAACACCTCCAGAAAAGAGTGATCCAACCACCTCCCTGGGGAGCCTGTTCCAGTGCTTGAGAACCCTTTCAATGAAGAAGTTTCTTCTAACATCCAACCTAAACCTCCCCTGGTGCAACTTGAGGCCATTTCCTCTTATCCTGTCTTTTGTTACTAGGGATAAGAGACCAACTTCCCCTGGCTCCAACCTCCTTCTAGGTACTTGTAGAGAGACAGGTGGTGTCCTCTCAGCCTCCTTTTCTCCAGGCTAAACGACCCCAGTTCCCCCAGCTGCTCCTCATAAAACCTGTCCTCCAGACCCTAGACCTGTTCTCCAGACCCTCAATTAATTCCATGCTTGTCCCCACACACTCTCTGGATAGCTAAAACAGCTGATATGCTCACAAGCTTAGAGATAAAGCATTTCTTATCTTCTAATTCTCTCTTAGATGTCAGATTGTTCTTTATTTTACATCTTTGCTACCCTCACCACCATCCCTCATGAGACATACCTGCAGCTGACTTGCACTTGGGGATCCCAGAGCTGCAGTTAGTTTTCTGCCTGAGTTTCCCTGTTTCCAAAGGGGAGTTGCTGAGCTCCAGCCCTTGCAGGTGCAGTGACACCCCACTGCAGACAACAAGGTGTCCATCTCACCTGCTTGATGTAAGGAGGAGGAGAGAAATACACCCAAACAGCATCACAAAGCGATCAGAAAGGTGCCCAAGGCAGGAACAGGGGCACCAGCTGGGCACTGCCCATGCTACCAAAGGAGATGGCTCCTCCACACATCCAGAGTTAAACCTACACGTGGATGCACCTCAGACCCTTGGGGCAAAGCTCACATCACAAAGTCACTGTCATTCTCCTGCCACTCTCCTGATGCTCTGCACCACTTTCTTCTTTCACAGGAAAGGCTGATGGGTCCCTAGCAGATTGTGCACAGAATATTCATAGGAATGGCAGCAGGATCAGGTTGTGATCAGGCAACCTTCTCCCCTCAGCACAGACCCTAAACATCACACAGTCTCAGGAATGCCATCCGCTCCATCAAGGGATGGGCATCGCTAAAACGTGGATGAAGGTCACCAGAGCCCTGACGTGTTTGTCAGACAGCAACTGTTACCTCCCTTTATTGCTCCCTAAGAGCTTCCTCCAGCTATACTCAAGACCACCAGAAGTGTAATTGGAGGGAAGCCCCACCATGAAGCACAACCCAGCACTATCTACATTCTGGTCGCCTAGAGAGGTAGTAGATGCTCCATTCCTGGAAACATTCCAGGTGAGGTTGGACTGGGCTCTGAGCAACCTCCTCTAGTTGAAGAAGTCCGTGCCCACTGCAGGAGAGTTGAACTAGATGAGATTTAAAGGTCTCTGCCAACCCAAGCCATGCTGTGATTCTGTTCCACCGTGCCCACCTGGGGTTTCCATCACCTGAGGTCAGAAGTCATGAAACCCCAAAACATGAGCCCTCAAGACATAGTGAAAGGTTTGTGTCCTGCACAAGTCTCTTCAGAGGAGGCTAACACTGGGGAAGTGTTTCCAGCAGGACACTCAAAGCTTTCAGCACAGTTTCAGTTCAGGCCTGCTCCATCATGCACCAGGGTAAGCATGCATGGATGGGCTGAAGAGATGGTCCTGGGGGAGGGAGGAGTCTCTACAGCACCTTTAGAGCCCACTGACAGCACATGGTGTAAACCTCACTTCAGTGCCATTTTTCACTCTGGAGCAGGAATTGAGAAGAAAGGGCAAAATAATTTTAACTTCATGTTAGTCGACCGACAGATACCTCGTGACTGAGCCCGGCCGGTCCAGCCCTAGCTTCCGACAGCGCTAAAACTCCTCTGCTTTTCCACTACATCCTGCCTAGGTGTTCTGGCTAACCTGCAAAGCACCATTTCAGTGTACAGCTACTTAATGACAACATGATTGTGAGAAACACCACACAATTCTTTTGAGGGCAGCAGAAAACACCTGCCCCAAAGTCCTTATTTTCAGTCACAACCCTTCAGAGGCACAGGGTGGACAACAGGCTGAGTGACAACGCAACATCCGTCTGTCTTCTACAACCAACAGTCAGAGGTCATGTGCCACAAGTCTTCTCTGGGTGAAACCACCCCAAATAAAGCACCAAGCATCACCCTGCCACAGCATCCTGACAAGAACCACAGAATGGCTTAGGTTGGAAGTGACCTCAGAGATCATCTGCTCCAACCTCCCCTCCGTGGGCAGGGACACCTCTCTATGCAACTCAGACGCTCAAGGCCTTTCCCAACCTGCCCTTGAAGACCCCCAAGGAGGAGACATGCACAACCTCCCTTATAATAGGATCAACGATTACCCGAATTGTTTCCCACCTCCCCATCAAATAAAGCAAATTCTTCAGTCTTGAAGGAACACCCCTGGCTGTGCATTTTTTGTGTCCCTGCCCATGGCAGAGGGCTTGGAGGAGATGTAAACCATTCTAGGATTCCATGATTTTCATTAAACGTCACAAAAAGCAGCACGCAGAGCCTCCGCTGCGCCCTCTCACTCTCCTTTCCCCACAACTACTTTCCTTCAAAACCCTTTATTCCTGTAATTTCCTAATCAAATGAGCTTTTAGAGCTAGATAGGAATTAAAAGGGCCTGATGACTGCTGGAAGAGGAGGACCCTGGCTGCTGTGCCAGGAGATAGAGCAATAAGGTAGGAAAGGGAATGAAAGCAGGTTAATGGAGAGTTAGTGGGGGTTAGACAAGGTGAGATCAATAAAACCAGCAGGAAAGCAATGATGTTGTTGGGAATGCTGATGGGAGCAGGTCCCTCCCTCGTTGAAGAGGCGAGTGGTAGAGACGGAGCAACCACCTTTGGAGGTGGTGAAGATAAATGCTGGTAACCCATCTCCTGCCCAGCACACTCTTTCAGGTGACTTGGCAGCAGCCACCCCTGGCCAGCCCCAAGCACCTCCATGACAAGTCAGATCTGATGGATACTTGACAGGACTCCAAGCGGCAGACATTGGCAGCTCCTAAGCCCACCTCGGGATGCTCGCGAGGGCGACGCACTTCACCTGGACCTCAGGAAGAAACAGATTTTGGCAGAAATGTGGCACAACATAGACTTGCTCAAGGGAGCAGCACTAAAATGAAGCTCAGCTACTACAGGGATGAATTTTTGGACATCCAGACCCCATCTTGTTTCAGGATAAGATATTTTAACAAGCGGCACATAGCACCCTGCTGCCTGTTCCCTGCAAGCACAGCCGTTAACAAAGCAGCCCCTAACGAACTCACGGAGAGAATCACTTTGGTGTTCCACAGCACAGCCACCTGAAGGGATTATCTGGATTTCAGAACAGCAGCAGACGTGCCACCTCAGCCCAAATCCTCCGTCCCATCTCCGAGGGGCAGCAGTGGAAGAGTCAATGAATTAAAAGCGGCACTAAACCAAGTTTTCATCTGGAAGCCAAGGAGGTGATGCAACACCCAGCGGCTTCTGGGACAAAGATGTGAACTACAATGCCTCAACCTCTGCCATGAAAAATTGCCCTTGTATCCCAAATGAGTTACATATTCAGCTACCCTGCGAGATAGGGAAGTGGAGGTTATCGAGCTGCCAAATCTCACTCCTGTCATGAGGTCATTTCTGGCCAGCGGCCAGGAGGGATTTGCTTGCCAAGCTCTCGGTGCTGACCATCGCTCCCCATCCTTCCCCCTGCTCCTTTCTCTCCTGCCTCAGGTCAGGAAAAGGGAAAAAAAGGAAAAAAAATTAAAGAAAGAAAATGGGCTCAGGAAGAGGAATATTTTGTGCTTGTTTCAAATCAGCTTGTACAATCACAATGCAGGCAGCAGTTACTCAGCCTCTACTGCAAATACTTTGCATAGCAAAATGACTGTTTGAGGGCTCGGGGCAGCGTGTTCTTCAGGATGCTGGGTCCCCCAAAGGCATCCCAGGTCCCTGGGACAGGGATCTCCTCAATCAGATCCTTGGAAATAGTTATTTACTAATTTCTGCAAGTGTCTGTCTCCCGACACAAGGGTATGGGAGAGACTTTGGGTTCACCAGAATCACAGCTTGGCTTCTACGGGCTGGAAAAGTGCTCAGAACACACTCAGGGCTCTAAATTTATAGCATCAACAACACTTTAAGGAAGGCTTTTCTGCAAACAGCTCATTTTGCTGCTTCAATCCCAGCAGGGATAGACTCACAGCACCCTAGGACATGGAAGGTGGCTGGTTAGATCTGTGCACAGACTCAAGGAGAAAAGGAGCAACACCACCACCAATATTAACCACACGTTGTCACAGGTTTCCAAATGGGAGCATTTTGCAGCTGGGCTGCAATCACCCAGGGGGTCCACACACCAGTGGGGAAAACAAGAGGCAGAAACCAACCTGCTCTTGCACAGTTAGCCTTCGAAGGTGCTTGGAGCGGGGGACAGCTCAAAAGGCTGCTGCATCTTGCTCGCAGGGCAAGAGGAGCGGGGGAGGGGGGTGAAATTCCCAGGGCTTTGCGTGCCCATAACACAGGGAAACTTTCTCTCAACCAACTGCTTCAATATGTCCATAGGAATTTTTCATCTTATGCCCGACGGGCCAGATGTAAAATAAAGAAGTAATTAGCGTTACCTTATCTGGAGTATGTCAGCTGCAGCGAGCGACGCTTGGATCTTCGTCCACATCCAGAGACAAACTATCTAACGCCGTAATTTATGGACGCCTCAACTATTTACCCTGGTATTTCATTATACAGGCGCTGGAAAGAAGAGCTCTAAAGACTAAACAGATCCAGCACGATAACACGAAAGGAACTTCAGCCGCATGCTATTACAAGACAACCTAAGAATTCCACCGCCGCATCAAGCCGCTCCAGCTCTATGTTGACACCGTTTAAGCACCGAGGGGCAAAACAAAAGGGATGACCGGACGTCCCGGGATCTCTCCCGTTCAATGCTTTCTTGGATTTTATCGTCGGAAGCTGGAAATACCCCCTGTAAGGGGCAAGCCCGGCTTTCCCGGGAGCAGCCGAGGCCAGCGAGCAGAACGGCTGCCTGCTGCCAAGTAGGAGGGAAGAGTTTCCAAACTCGCAGCTTTATCAAAGCTATTTTCGTCCGAGCATTGATAACCAGCAAAGCACGGACTGCGAGGGCAAGGCTTTGTGTCTCAGCTGCCCCCTGGCTAAGCCACCCGGCACTTTTGGGGAGCGGGCCATCGGCTCGTGAGGCTCTAAAGGGAGGAAACTCCTTCCTTCAGCATGTCCTGCTTGCAAGCGAGGTTTCGTGCCTGGAAAAAATGAGCTAAGTTTGGGAGCGGAGGCCCCAGCAACGCTCCTGCTCTCCCAGAGGCTCTCGGGACAAGCAAGCCCCCCGCCCCGGGCACCGTCGCTCCCAGGGGCTGGACGCACCAGTGAGGACAACTGGAGCGTGAAACCAACCTGGTCTCGGACAGGTCAGACTATAGAGGTGCTGGGGGAGCACAGCTCAAAAGGCTGCTGCAACCCACGGCAAAGGGGGATTAAAAAATCCAAATAATCCAGAACACCCGAAGAGGGCACAGGCAAGCGTAGGGTGTGCGGGGCTGAGGATCTGCAGCGCTCACTGAGGTGGGATTCAGAGCCGAGCTGCGCAGAGCTCCCCGGCTGCAGCCTGCCCCCTCCCAGGGGAGCAGACCCCCGGCTCCGGCTGCCTCCTTCCGCCGGTACCGCGCTTACCGCCCCCCGGAGCTGTCGGCAGCGGGGCCGACATGGCGGGGCTGTCACGACAGGCAGCAGGTGGAGCGCAGGCGGCCCTCGGAGCCCCCCGCAGCACCGGCTCCCCCTTACGCTTCCCAGCCAAGAATACCGAGTTCTCTTCAAATTTAACCCCCGCCAGCACCGCACGGGGGCTTTTGCCTTCTTTTTCCTCCTCAATAAACACACATTTGGGGCAATCAAGAAGTTGGTCGGCAGAATGGATGCGGGGGACTGCAGGACAGGAGGAAAAGGACGTGGGGCTCCGTGACAAGTGCGGTCCCGCCCGGCCGCGGCCGCGACACCCCCCCACCCCCCCCCCCACTTCCCAAGCCCGGGACCCACCTGCTGGCGGCGGTCCCCGCCCTCGGCGGGTCGCTGCGGGCGACCGGTGACCGGGGAGCCCGGAGCTGCCGCCGCCGTCCCGTCCCGCCGCGGGGATGCCGCGGGCTGCGGCCCTCGGTCGCGGCGGAGTTCGGAGCGCAGCTCCAGGTAACAGCCCAGCGTCAGGACGTGCAGCGCCAGCGACAGCGCAAAGAAGCCGAGGAAGAGCCGCCAGCTGCCGCCGCCGCAGGCGCAAGCACCGCGGGGTGTTGCTGCTGCCGCCGCCTCCGCTCTGCTCTCCGCACCCATGGCCGGCGGGACGGAGCGGCGAGGCGCCGTGCTGCTACTGCTCCATGCTCGGCCGGGGCGAGCCGAGCCGAGCCGAGCCGCCGCGGGGCTGCGCGGCCGGGGCCGCCCCAGCGCCCCGCCAGGGGGCGGGGCTCCACGAGGGGCGGGGCCAGGGCTGAGATGAGGCGGGGCCGAAGCGCGCCATGGCCACACCCCGGGGCGGGCAGCAGAGGGCAGCGCCCCGCCCCGCGTGGAGCTGTGGGGACCTGAAGTGGGGTCACCCCGGGGAGTGAGGGACCGAAAGTGGGGTGCTGTCAGGAGGCTGCTTGTGGGGAGGATTATGTGCATGAGAGAAGGGTTTCAAGAGCAGCTGGAAAAGAGAATCACAGAATGGGTTTGGTTGGAAAAGATCCTTAAGATCATAGAGTCCAAGCCCAGCACCGCCAGGTAACCACTAAATCATGTCCCTCAGCAACCACATCTACACAGCTTCGAAACCCCTCCCCCCCCCCAGGGATGAGGACTCTTACCACTCTTTTTACTGCTCTACTGCTAACACATGGAGCCTGTTCCAGGCCTTGACAACCCTTTGGGGGAAGAAATTGTTCTTCATGGCAAATCTAAACCTTGCCTGGTGCAACTTGAGGCCATTTCTTCTTTTCCTTGGCAGAAGAGACTGATCCCAACATGGCTCCAGCCTCATTTCAGGGAGTTAAAAAAACCCCAGGAAGGTCTTCTCTCAGCCTCTTTTTCCCCCCGAGCTAAACAACCCCAGTTCCCTCAGCCACTCCTCACAAGCATTATGCTCTAGGTCTTCTACCAGTTCCGTTGCCCTTCTTTGGACCCACTCCAGGACCTCCACGTCCTTGGAGTGAGTGGCCCAAAACTGAATCCAGTATTCAAGGTGTAAGCTCACCAGTGCCAAGTACAGGGAGGCAATCACTGCCCTGGTCCCGCTGGCCCCACTCTTGTTGATACAAGCCAGGACACTGTTGGTCTGGGCCCACACCAGTTCATATTCAGCTGTCAGCCAACACACCAGGCAGTTTCCAGCCACTCTGTCCCAAGCCTAGCACATTCATGGGGTTATTGTGACCCAAGTGCAGCACACAGCTGCACTGTCTTGCTGCCTCTCCTAAGTCTCAGGGCTCAGCAGGTGGACCTTAATTCTGTAGGCAGCACCTGGAAGGTGAACACAGCCCTGGGTGCCTAGCAGTTTTTGGAACATCTGGGGGTAACTTTCAACACCTTCCCCAGGTTTTCAAAGGCTGGTTCTGACTGCTGGGAGCAAATCAAAGGTGGAAAGCAGCCTTGGCAGAAATTATTCAGGAGTAAGTGGGGGTTTGTAGAAGGAAGACTGTAAACTTCCAGAAAGCAGACTTGAATAAGTTTGGGTCTAACTCTCTCAGTAAACAAGGAGTGGGAGAAGACATCCAGGGAGGTGCCAGTTCCTCACTGAAACATCTGCAGACCATCCCTGTGCCAAAGCGAGGTAGGAAGAATAGCGTGAGTTCAGCTTGGTCATCTCCAGCACAATAAGGAGCACGCACAGAAAGTATAAATCAGCCCAATCCCTGCTACCAAGCGCAAGGCAAAGAGTCAGAGCGTGTGAAGACAGAGCTGGGAGCAGCGAGGCGGCGGCCGCAGGGGAGCGTCAGGACAGAGACACAGAGAGAGGGGTGTGGGAGATAAGGACACATCGGTGAGGGGGCCAGGAAACAAGGAGAGGGAAGCCAGGTGGTTCTTCTTGGCAAGGGGGGACCCAAACGACTGCAATAGAAGCAAGCAGAAGGGCTGGGGCTGTTTCAGTGAGGAATTGTACTGGGAAGCACCCAGCCAGGGTTCAGTCAGGCAACTGCTAACAGCAGCCACAGGTAAGGCTAGGGAAGGGGAGGTGGTCTGCAGAGGGAGACATCAGGGGGTTTGTGAATCACAGAATGGCTGCAAGAGCAGATGCAGGAGGAAGGCAGGACCCCATGGCTGAGCTCCTTGAATCATAGAATAGCTTATGTTGGAAGGGACCTCAGAGATCCTAGAATCACAGGAGGGCTCAGGTTGGAAGGGAACTCCCAGATTATCTGCTCTGACTTCCCCACCATGGGCAGGCACGCACCTCAACTAGACTTGGTTGCCCACAGCCTCATCCAATCTGACCTTAAACACCTCCAGGGAGGGGGCATCCACAACCACCCTGGGCAGCCTATTCCAGAGTCTCACCACCCTCATACCGAAGAGCTTCTTCCTCAGATCCAGTCTAACCCTGCTCTCCCTCAACTTCAAACCATTCACTCCTGTCCTGTTGCTAGATAGCCTCATGACAAGTCCTTCCCCAGCTTTCCTGTAGGATCCCTTTGGGTATTAGAAGCAGTTTAGAGCCAGGAAAGACTCTTAGAAATAATCTTAAACTGGAGAGGTGGCCTGAAGAAAATAAGATGTGATTTGAAAGAAGGAAAGTAAAAAGAAGGAAAAGAGGAGTGCATAGGTCTTAACAGCAGGAAGAAGGAGCAGCTGAGGCCAGAGTGGCTAGGTGGCACTGCTGAGGAGCACTTCCAGCTGGGCTTAAGAGTATCTGATGATGCAGCGCAGATCATCAGGGCCACAAAAATGATCCAACAGCTGGAGCACTTCTGCTGAGGGGACAGGCTGAGAGAGTTGGAGTTGTTTAGCCTAAAGAGAAGGCTGCAGGGAGAACTTCTGGTGGCCTTTCAGTACTTAAAGGGGCCTGTAAGAAAGAAGGGGACAGACATTTTAGCAGGGCCTGCTGTGACAGGAGAAAGGTGATGGGTTTATATTTAAAAAGGGAGATTCAGACTAGATAGAAGGAAGACATTTTTTACTCTGAGTGTGGCGAGACACTGTCCCAGGTTGCACAGAGGGGTGGCAGACGCCCCATCCCTGGAGACATTCCATGAAAGGCTGTTTGGAGCTCTGAGCAACCTGCTCTAGTTGCAGTGTCCCTGCTGACTGCAGGGAGGAGGGACTAGAGGAGCTTTCATGGTCCCTTCCAGCCTCAAGCATTCTGTGGTTCTCTGATCAGTGCTGCAGAAGCAAGCAGTGAGAAGGAATGTTCTCATTACTGTCAAATCATTAGCAAGGATACTTGCACTGAGGACCACTGCACACAGCACATCCCCTGGCTTCAATGACTGATGCTGGTGAAGCTCCCTGGAACATCAGAGCTGTGGCTCTTGGCCATGCATTGCAGGAAGTTCTTGTGTGCCCTGTTATGCCTAAGGGCATATCCTGGGAGCCCACCTGGAGGTGCCTCTGCTGCCTGGCTGTCAGGGCAGGGCTTAGAGAGTTGGGTGGTCCCCTGCAGGTCTGTGGTCTTGTGCTCTGTCATGCCTTGGGCAGGGTGAGTTTTGCACGAGGCTGTCCTTTCCAAGGGGAAGACTTCCAAGCCCTGCAGATCTGTGGAGGTCTTCTTCACTCAGTATTTCACAGATTCCACTCTAAACAATACTACAGGTGCCATTCATCCTGACTTTAGGAAGGAAGAGGACCTCTTTGTAGTCATAGAATACCTAACTTTAGGAAGGAAGAGGTAGCCAGGAGGGGGTTGGTCTCTTCTCCCAGGCAACCAGCACCAGAACAAGAGGACACAGTCTCAAGCTGTGCCAGGGGAAGTTTAGGCTGGAGGTGAGGAGAAAGTTCTTCCCAGAAAGAGTAATTGGCCATTGGAACGTGCTGCCCAGGGAGGTGGTGGAGTCCCCGTCCCTGGAGGTGTTCAAAAAAGGATTGGATGCGGCACTTGGTGCCATGGTTTAGCAGTCATGAGGTCTTGGGTGACAGGTTGGACTGGATGATCTTTGAGGTCTTTTCCAACCTTATTGATTCTATGATTCTCTTTGTAGTCACAGAATCATTTTGGCTGAGAGAGACCTTTAAGATAGAGTCCAACCATTAGCCCAGCACTGCCAGGTCACCATCAAGCCACATCCCTCAGCACCACATCTGCACAGCTTTGACCCCCTCCCAGGGATGTCCTTCCTAGCCTTATTTTCCTGCAACAGGAGGGTTTGGGGATTTACCCCCCCCCTTAAGTTCTGTGTAATACTCATGAAATTACAGGAGAGTCTCTGTTTTCAGTTAAGGAAGAAATGTTTCCCTAATATTTGTGAGGGGAAAAAAAAAACAAACAAAAAAGGAAGCATTAACCACTGCCAACCCTAACAACTCCACAGCAAAATGCAAATAAACCCAAATGAAGCCTCTTCACAGAACCCTCCAATTATTTTATGATGATTTATGGCTGTTTGAATCCTCAGGCTTGTGACTGCCTCTCAAGATGGAGATCCAAATGGCATTAAAACAAACTCAGAAGGACCTACTTAGACTTGCAACAGCTTAGTTCCATTTTATAAAGAGCAATCTGTGTTGCTTGACCTCAAAAAAAATTAAGCTTAAAAGTAAGTCCAGAAGTCCCTGAAAATACACTTTGTACTCTGTGTGTTTTTAGGGTCTTAAATCCAAGCTGTATAGGCTCAGTTATTGAGTGCTCATGAGAGGGAGGTCACCCTTCCTGCTCAGCTCTCATTAGGGATGTTTGCCACATCCTTAATTTGAGGTCCTCCTGCCTCCTAGGGCAGATCATCCTGCAACACCCCACCAGTGAAAAAGAGATACCACCTGATTACATAGGTAATAGATAATAGTCAGGTGTCAGCCCAGATCCAAGAGAGCTCCTCACACACTGACCATGGGGCACTGGTCAAGCTCGACAAGCTGAGGCCTTGCACTGTTTCTCCAGCATTTTGCTTTACTTTCTCTTGCTCTAAGCATTGCAGCTAGCTTCAGGCTTTGGTCAGAAGCCCTCCCCTGCCACAGATGTTTCCTTTCTGAACCATTTGTCCTTTTCCTCCACTGAGTGCAAGCAGTGCCTTTCCTTTTCCAAGTTCCCTCCCCTTTTACTAGGCCATGCCTGATAAGCTTCATTATATGGATAGGATGAAGACATCTTCAGTATGGATGAAGAACCTCAAAGGTTTAAATTATCTTCTGTAGCCCAGCCTCAATGCTCCAAGGGGACCCAGAGGACACAAAAAGCCTCTCAGAAGTGACAGAGATTCCTAATGTTCTGGATGTGCTGATCAAAGGCAGGGTCCACAATAGGGTAATAAAGAACAGTTCTTCTTAATCAAGAAATAATATTACTTCTTTCACAAGGAAGAGGTCCATCCCACCCCAAAAAATGTTGCCTCTTTCTATCTGCTAGACTTTATTTGGTCCAGCTGCCCCTGCCTTTTTTTCCCCTTCCCCATGAACAATGGAAAGAAATCTAGGAAAAAAGGAAACATTCCAAAAATAAAAGCATTGTTCCCTCCGAGTCCTCTGGAGGGTGGGCAGAGGCTGAAGAGGAGGAGGAGAACACACAGAGGCCACGTCTCCAATGCCAGGGGACTCCTGAAGCCCCTGCTTTTTCCCCCCAGCATCACATTGGATCTGAACTTTTCCATCCAAAAGGGATTTAGCCAAAGGTGGGAGGAGGACCTGCCACAGCAGCCTGCTCCGTTCAGAACATCTCCCTTTCTTCTGGCATGGGTGAAACTCTCTCAGCATAACACAGGGCAGCTCTGAGTGCCAGCTGCACATGTAACAGAGCAGGGAACCTCTCAGAAGGAGGCTGTAAAGACTTTAGCCCATTTATGTTTTGGCAACAGCTGTAATATTTGCAGCAGCAATACAGTCAATTTTAACATCTGTGACCTAAAAGCTTTGGAATTCATGACTTCCCTTTGAGGAAAGCTCCATTAAATTGCAGAAAAGCATCTCTCAGTGATGTTAGCAACAATAAGGTCTCCTGAAACCTGAAGTCACAGCGTGCAGACAGCACGGCCTCAGGTATCTCTATGAGCCTTTAGGACGAGGCTCCCGATGGTTGTAAAGCCTTCGCACAGCACTACAATTCCCATTGCTGCTGCTCCCCGAGAGCTGAGGTGTTTCACACGACCTGGTTTACTTTGGATTGCCTTTGGTTTTTTTTTTTTTTTTGCTGCCTATGAGTTCTTGCCTCTGGAGTGAAAGTAGCTCATAGAATGGTTTAGGAGGGGAGGGACCTTTCAAACTCCTCTAGTTCAACACCCTTGCAGTCAGCAGGGACATCTTTGACTTGAGCAGCTGCTCAGAGTCCCAGGCAACAGCTAAGGAATGTCTCCAGGCATGGGGCATCTACCACCTTCTCTAGGCAGCCTGGGTCAGTGTCTCACCACCCTCATTAAAGAAAACAATCATTCTATCTAGTCTAACTCTCTTTAAAACCCAGCACCCCTCGTCTGTCACAACAGACCTCGCTAAAAAGTCTGTCCCCATCTTTCTCACAGACCCCCTTGAAGTACTCAAAGGCCAGCAGGTGGTCTCCCTGAAGCCTTCTCTTCTCCAGGCTGAGCAACCCCAACTCTCAGCCTGTCCTCACAGCAAGAGGGGTTCCAGCCCTCAGATCATTGTTGTGGCCTCCTCTGGCTCTGCTCCAAGCGAGGAGCTGACTGGTCAGGGATACAGGGAGCCGGTGGGCCAGGGGTGATGAGGCAGTGGGGGCCAGGGAGGTTGTATAACGTGGTTTGGAATATCATTGTTCCAGCCAGGATGAGTAAGAGCCCAGCTGACACTGGTCACCGACTGCACTTCCATGTGTCTGGAGGGAGGGGGAGGCTGAGAGACGGTTGCACAGTTGAAAAATAAAGACAATAAGCCTATAAAAGTTTAAGAACTGAATAGATTCCTAACATTTGTTTCTCATTATCACCAAATAACATATAAATAAACATACAACAGAACCAAGAGCAACATCCTAGTTACCCGCTCGAGAAGAAGCTGTGTTTAGGCTCAGCTCAGCCTCCCTTGGCCAAGCCCCTCCCCTCTATGCTCTGTAATGAAGTGACATAGCAAAGCTGGCTGAGCAATTAGGCCTCCATCTTCCTTTTAAAGCAGAAAGGAAAGCAGAGGCTGGTCTCTACAGGAGGAGATGTCAATGTGCTGCCAATTCTTAGAAGTCAGTAGCAGAGGGAGAAGAACATGTGAAAATAAAGCACAGCAAGAGGCAGCAGGCTCCTTTTCCTCCTCCCCCTTCTCTGCACAAAGGACATCAGCACACATTACTCTTCATTATTACTATTATTGCCTGCTAATAGTTGTTAGTGTAGCTCAAAAAACCATCTGTGGATGCTTGCTGGTAGGTGCTGCTTTTCCTCCCCCCATATTTAATGGTGTAAAATGGAGCCCCAAGTGATGCTGTCTGTGAACACTGTCTGGTGTGGGTGAGGGAAAAGATAAAGGCTAATTCAGGCTTCAATTGCAGCAGCTCTTCAGCTGACATTGGGCTGTCAAGTGGTTTCTAATCATCCTCAGCCTTTCACATCTCATGGAACTCTGCCACTGTGACTGCTGCCTGCCCAGCAAATAAAGCTGCAGGGTGGGAGATGGTCAAGCCCCTTCAGCCCCCAGCTCAAGCATTTCTGAGGGTCAAGTGTTTCTCCCTACCTTCCAAAGCTGATCCTGCAAAGATGCCTCCCTACTGGAGGAGAGCTCAGTAGCTGCTGGAAGCCAGGAACCCGAGTCTTCCCACCTAGTTTTGAACTTCCAAGCATCTCAGGAAGGTAAGGCAAGTGCAGGGGAAAACTGGAGTTCCTTGGTCAATCCAAGGAACTCTATGAAAGCAGGAATGGTCCTAAGGAGGACAGATGGGTCTGTCTTTCTGCTCACTTCTGCAGCTATTAGAAACTACACTCCCAAGGTCCCAAACCAGCTACAGGACTGTCCTGTAAAGGGTTTAATTTCCAGGTGAGCTGGGATTTCAGCAATTTGCAGCCTCAAGACTGTTAGTATTCCATGACAGCAATAACCAGGGGAGGGAAACCCAAGTGTTTGTCCTCAGATGCATCCCAGCAGTTGCAGATTTAGGTGAGGAGGGAGACAGGGCTCAGACATAATATCCTACAGAAACACAGCCTTAAACCAGCAATTTCCTCTGTGGACCCCAGTTCAGATCAAGGCTCAATAAAACGTGGGCATGGGTCAGAGGTTTTGCAGAGGGGCAGGAGCCATTTGTTATGGTATGGAACAGCAAAAATTCAGTTGCTGATTACAAAAGCAGCAAGCAGGTACAGCTCTGGCAAGTGACATTTGCCATCATGTCTTTGATTACAGCTCTGGCAAGCAGGGCTCCACCAGATCCATGGGGAATGCTGGCTTCTAGGCAAAACCCACCAATAGGAACACACAGGTTCCATCTGGACCAGGATGTTCAGTTCTGGGCTCCCCAGTTCAAGAGAGACAGGGAACTACTGGAGAGAGTTCAGCAGTGGCTATGAAGATGCTGAGGGGCCTGGAGCATCTCTGTGAGGAGGAAAGGCTGAGAGCCCTGGGGATGAGCAGCCTGAGAGGGAATCTGATCAATGCTCATCAATAGGTACAGGGTGGAGGGCAAGAGGATGGGGCCAGACTCTTGTCAGTGGTTTCCAGTGACAGGACAAACTGGAACCCAGGAGGTTCCATCAGAACCTGAGGAGAAACTTCTCTCCTCTGAGGGTGCTGGAGCCCTGGAACAGGCTGCCCAGAGAAGCTGTGGAGTCTCCTTCTCTGGAGAGATCCCAAACCCACCTGGACATTGCGACCCTGGGCAAGCTGCTGTGGATGCCCTGCTTTAGCAGGGTGGGGATGGACTGGGTGATCTCTAGAAGTCCTTTCCAACCCTCACTGTGCTGGGATTCCAGAATCTCAGAACAACAACAAAAAGGAGACTGAAAGAGTGAACTCCTGAACAGTTTGAAAGGAGCCCTTCATTTGTGATTTACAGTAACATACTTTTGGATGTTCCTCCGGATCGATGGGTTGAGGACATCTGCTTTATTTCAGGGAGATCTGAAGAGGCCAAGGCTTGACAGCTCTTTGTTGAGGCCTTCACTATCTCCTTTGTATATCTAAATTACATTTATTGATATATAACATTGACATTTCTGTAATACTTCTAAATCTCATAACCTTCTGTTTCAAATTCACAGGCTTCTACTACTTAAGCTATTATTATTTTTACCAGTCCCAGGGGGGTGCTTGAGTCTCTTTGGTACAAATTAGAAAGGCTTTCATGAAAAGCCTAGTTTATATAAAGAGGTTCTCTTTGACTTCCTAAGTTCACCATCCCCAATGAACACAGGGACAGTTTCTAGCATAGGCTCACCCAGAACAGGCCTCCACAGCACCTGGTATCCTGCACCAAGGCTTAGTTTGTTCACAGCTAGGCTTGAAGGGTCTGAAATGGTGTTAGAAACAGAAAAGTGGGAAGAGGGAAAAGAAAAGGCAAATGTTGACAAGCTTGTGCATATGAACATGTCTTCTGCCAGCCGGGCTTTCCTCCAGGCTGTCACAGGCTTACCTATGGCCTCTGTGGAGGTTGGGTGCTCCCCTGGGCTCAGCACCAAGTGATGGAGGAAGCAGCTTTGTGAAGAGGGTGCTAACAAAAAAACAGATTGTGGGGTAGAAGTGGCTGAATGAGCCTTGCACGGAGAAAGTGTGGGGAAACCCTGCCAGTTTGGGGCAAAGATGAAGTCACGGGTAAGAAGGTTGAGTGATAGAGGAGGGCAGCAGG
Organism: Picus viridis; assembly: GCA_033816785.1. Classification (NCBI taxonomy): domain Eukaryota; kingdom Metazoa; phylum Chordata; class Aves; order Piciformes; family Picidae; genus Picus; species Picus viridis. Next base: position 20,856,512 of record CM066580.1, on the reverse strand, counting down.
AAGAAGCTGCAGAAGTGTGGGAAGTGGAGGAAGAAGAGTGAGAACTTGCTCAAGCCTTGGAGAAAGTGGCAGATCAGATGTGAAGTGTGGTTGAGAAGCCTGAGAGAGAGAGAAAAGACAGTGGCTGTATTCTTAATTACCACATACATGGGACTCATTTCACACCAACCCCACAAACAGGACTGGTAGGTAGAAGGGAAGATGATGTGCCCTGCCACAAGTAACCCAGAACGTCTCCCTAAGGTAGCAGTGCACCAAGCAACTCCTGTCACTGGGTTCCGGACATTTGTCTCGATGCTTCCATATTAAGACAAGGAAGTTTGATGTCCTTTGACATCACATGGATTTATCAAGGCTATGGATCTTTGCTTGCTCCTCAAAGGAAAGTCAGATCCTTCACACTTCTTAGAGGAGGCTGCCCAGAGGGATGGATCCATGCTGGAGAACACTGGACTGGCACACGTGGCATCCTGGGTCTACATGTCTGTGTTGCCCTGTGAAACACCAAATCCACCTCCAAAACCTCCTTCTGCAAACCCTCAGCAGCTGAAGGCACTTGAGTGCTCTCACCAGGAGGAATTTTCCCACTGTACAGCTGATTCCATGATAGGGATGAGATGTCCATGGAGGAGGACAGAAATCAGACACTAATCTGAGGATCCATCATTAAGGAAAGACTCCTCAGGGCCCAGGAAGAGCAGGTGGTTGACAGGGGTTAAACAAACACACACCAGGGGAATGCTTTGGAGGAACTACCACTGAACCAGAAATAACTCCTCATTAAGCATATCCACCTTCCAGCCCTGTTTGCTCACAAGGAGGATTGCATCCAGTCCTCCTCAGCCTACGAGATCCAGCCTGACCTCAGCTAGTCTCTGCCTCTATTTAAAGGGAAGTGCCCAGCATGGGACCTGCACGTTCCTGCTGATCACCACACCTCAGCAGCTAAGGATCTGCCCTTCTGCAGACTTGAGCACAGCAGAGGTCATCTCACTCCCAGCACTTCTCTCTCAAGCATTGCAATTCAGTTTTATCTTTTTTTCCCCAGAATGCTGGGAGCTGCATTTTCACCTGCTGTGGTTTAATTAACAGGTTTTGGAGCAAACTCCAGGCTCAGAGCAAGCTCACAAGAGAGGATGATCCTCCAAGTCCCTCATGGCACCAGCAACACCTTCGGTGCCTGACCTTTTCTTTGAAATAGGCAACACTGTGAAGAGAGATGAAAGCAAGCAAGGAAACTTCTGCAGCTTCCAGGTGAAGGCCAGGGGTGGGAATCCCTTCACAGCCCTTTCCCATCAAGGGGCTTCACTTCAATGCAATTAACACTGAATTAATGAAGACACTGATTCTTCCAGGGGAGTAGAAGCACCAGGATGGCCTTAGTCTCCCTCAGGCACCAAAACAAAGAATCAAAATGATTGTATGCCCCAAGATCATCAAGTCCAACAATTACTCTAACAGATGACACGGACCATCATGCAGCCTTAAGGCCATGACCCAAAGTGGGTGAAAGAGAGCAGAAGAGGCAAAGGAAGAAAGAGGGCACCCAGTGAAACCCATTTGTCTCCTAGCATCTAGCACAACCCCACCTTCTACAGCCTGTCCAGGCAACTCCTGCTCTGCTGTGGCAAGGGGCTTGCTAATGAAAGATGAATTGTGAGCTCTTACTTCACGCCCATCTGAGACAAAAAGAGAACAAAGGAGTCCTCCAGGCAAAAAAATGTGGGCAATTACCATCATCAATAATTTCTTCAACTCCTAACTACAAGGTTTTCATCGGTTTTCTGAGGTGGCATCCTGCTAACTTTCCAGTCACACACAACAGGACAGCAGCCACAAGCCCACCACAAATACCTGACTGCATCAAATATAAACCAAGAACTCCTCACCAGCACCGCGGGGCTCTGGTTGCAATGTATCCACCACATCCAGGCTTTGAAAGGCCTCAAGACATCCTTGAGCTTCCTGGTAGGTGGAAAACAGAGCATGGAACTCTGTTTTTACAGTGAAGAATAGGAGGCACAGTAAACCAGAGACACTCTCCGGCGTTCTTAGCCTCCCACGTTCAAATGTTGGTGTGGAAGAGGCCCTCAAGGGCATTTTTAGATCCACTGTAAGCAGATAACTGATTATGAGGAATCCTGAGTTCTCCTGTGCCTAGGGAAGATGGAGAAGCCTCAGGAGCTCTGAAGTTGATCAGGCATAGAATTAACACAGCTAACAATTTCTAGATGCACATGAGAATCACAGAACGTTAGGGGATGGAAGGGACCTCCAAAGAACATCCAGTCCAACCCCCTGCTAGAGCAGGAGCACCTCGAGCAGGTCACACAGGAACATATCCAGGTGGGTTTGGAATGTCAACAGAACAGGAGATTCCACAACCCCCCTGGGCAGCCTGCTCCAGGGCTCCAGCACCCTCACAGTGAAAAGTTTCCCCTTATGTTCCCATGAAACATCCTCTGCTCTAGCTTGCACCCAGCGCCCCTTGTCCTGTCCTTGGACATCCCTGAGCAGAGCCTGGCTCCATCCTCCTGACACTGCCCTCCACATCTTTATCAGCATGAATGAGGTCACCCCTCAGGCTCCTCTGCTCCAAGCCCCAGCTCCTTCAGCCTGTCCTCACAGGGAGATGTTCCACTGCCTTCAGCAGCTTTGTGGCTCTGTGCCAGACTCTTTCAAGCAGTTCCCTGAGGTCCTTTGTGAACTGAGGGGCCCAAAACTGGACACAATATTCCAGCTGTGGCCTCACCAGGGCGGAGTAGAGAGGGAGGAGAACCTCTCTCGACCTACTCACCACAGCCCTTCTGATCCACCCCAGGATGCCATTGGCCTTCTTGGCCACAAGGGCACATTGCTGGCTCATGGTCATCCTTCTGTCCACCAGGACTCCCAGGTCCCTTATGCTGCAGAACCTCATGTGCCACACATCAAACCCTATAAACACAGGCACAATGGGACCTCCTAGCTCACGTCTAGGAGGGATGATGTCACAAATCCAGATCCCACCCACGATTTCAGAGTCTGGATAGACCCATCCTGCACCTCAAAGGGTTTCCAAGCCTGGGGTTGGATGTGGGTCGCTGAGCTTTGTGTTGCAGCCTTTCCCATGCCTCTTTTTTTTCCAGCAGGAGTATTTTCATGCTGCCCATTGCAGTTTTTTATGGACCCAAAAGGCAAATTTACAGCCGAAAAACGTCTTTCTTGTTCCACGCTGCCTTCCAGCTTTGATGTCCATAGGCCTATAGGCATGAAAATTTATATCCACTTAACTCACAGCAACTCCAAGCCCCCAGCAGCAGGCACATTCCTGGGTGGATTTTCAGCTGCTGCATCAGTTTGGGCACAGTGTGGTAACTGAGACGCTCCCTGTGCTGTGCCCCATGCTCATTACAAGTTCAGGGGAAACATTACTGTTTCCTGGGCAGTTGTCTCCTTGCCTCCTTCTCCAACACCATAAAGCTTGAGGTCAAGTCCCATTAGGTGCCTCCTGGAGACTAGGAGACAGAGCACACTCCTGGTACCTCTCTTCCTGGAAAGGAACCAAGGAGAGAGATGCTTGAGGTCTGTCAAACCACAAGCGTCCTGGGGAGCGTGGCTGAGGGACATCAAAAGGAGCTGCCAAGAACAAATGCTTCTCAAGCACACAACAGGGTACTTCATCAGTCACTACCACGGGGTGGAGGATACCAGGGAAGTACCTGGGCCCCAGAATACAGCTACACATCTTGTAGGGCTTCCCAGACCACCTGCCACAGCAGCACACCCCACACCCTGAGCCCACTAAAGCCACACTATGGTGTTATTCCCTACAGGCTCAGCAACCAGCTCAAGCTACATCTCCCACCCTTTGGCTATACTCTCTCAGGCTAGGGACTTGACCTTTTAATCTCCACCAGCAGAACCATTTGAAAGGCTTCATAACAAACAGACACCACTTACCCAGCACAGAGCATGGCAGAGACACCAGCCAGGGGCTTTCTCCTCACTGCAGCAGAGGCTGAGAGAAGGAACCATGACATGTGGCTCACTGGAACCTGTCCTGCCAGCAGGGATCTCAAAGGAAAAAGTGCTCCCAAACACATTTTCAGATCAGCCTGGAGCTGCCTGGGTCCTGAGGCTGTGGAACAGCTTGGCCTCTTCAGAGGACTCTTATATGGAGCCCAGCTGAGGCCCAGAGCTGCCCAAATTGGGGCAGTTCAGGACACACCCATGAGAAACCCATAATGGCAGCTGAAGTTAAAAGCAAGTGGTGGGGCCTGCAGATATTAGGGCATGGCTGAGTCAAATTCAAGTGGCTTCAGCAGGGTGGGTGCTAACCTGAGGCACCTGAGGGCTCTTCTGGAGGTAAACTCTGGTCTGTGCTCTTGTGTTTGTCTGTGGGGATAAGCATGAGACCTCCCTGGTCCTGTTTGCTGTCCGTCGTGCTTCTGCATCGAATTTTTGTGCTTCACCCTGGAAACCATCTTGAAGCCAGCCTGCAAACCAGCCTTATTTTCATGCCTGCTGGCACCAGAAGATGGTACTCCCTGAAAATCAAAATAGGCTGGAACAAACCAGGACCAATGGATTTCAGAACAAAGGAGCCCGCTGTCCTTAATTTGCCATGCTCCTGTATGGCATCCACACTGTCTCCTCCCTTCCCTGCCACAGCTGGGAAGGTGCCCTGAGAAACATGGTGGGAATTCACACAGTCGTTGCTGCTGGAGACCTTGGGAGAGGGTGGAGATGACTTAGAAACAAGTGAGCTGTGCAGATGGACTGAAATATTGAGCTCTAGTCGCTGAAACTGGGAGTTTCAGGACCCTCTCACCTGCTTCTCCCAGTATCCCAAACCTCCTGCTTCTGAGACATGCAGGGGATGGTATCAACAGCAGGAGGTGTGATGCCATCTTCTGCCCAGTGAGTGATACCCTAAGCAAAGGAAAAGCAGGCCAGGGAAGGAATGTGTGTGCCCATGTGTGAGATGGGCTGCAGGCGGCTGGTGGGGCAAGACAGCTCTCTGGTGAACTCATATAATTTATTTACTCATTTAGGTGGTTTGGGCAGAGGTGCACAAGAACCTCATGAGAGGCCTGCAAATAATCTCTTCACTTCTAGCCATGGGGAGGCTGAAGGAGCTGAGGGTGTTCAGACTGGAGAAGAGAAGACGCCGGGGGGGGACCTTAGAGCTGCCTTCTGATAGCTGAAGGGATCCTCCTGGAAGGCTGCAGAGGGACTTTTCATGAGGGTGTCTAGAGACAGGACAAGGGAATGGTTTAAAGCTGAGGGAGAGCAGGGTTAGACTGGAGCTGAGGAAGAAGTTCTTCAGTGTGAGGGTGGTGAGGCACTGGCACAGGCTGCCCAGGGAGGCTGTGGATGCTTCCTCCTGGGGGTGCTCAAGGCCAGGTTGGATGAGGCCTTGAGCAGCTGAGTCTAGTTGAGAGGTGTCCCTGCACACAGGGTGGGGCTGGAGCAGATGCTCTCTGAGGTCCCTTCTAACCTGAGCCATTCTGTGACTCCATGCATTCTTTACTGCCAGCCCCTCATGCAGCAACACACCAGACACCCACCCCCCTGCCCTCCTGCAGCCACACCTCCCGACCCTGCCCCTCGCACTCCCTTCCGCTATCTAGATCCATTTCTTCCCATCTCTGTCCAGCTCCACTCCTTGTTTCGCTCCTTTCCCCCCCTCCTCTTCTGTCCAGAGGGAGAGTTAGCAGGCCCGGGTTGGGGGCGGCCGCAGGGTCCCTTGAGCGCCCGAGGCCGCGGCCCCGCGGCAGCCTTCAATTCGGAGCCCGGCGTCCGCGCCGCCTCGCACGCCGAGGATCTGCCGTCCAGATGAATTAAATCCAGATTACATCTTGGGTGTGGACTTCAGCTGGGCAAAATTTGGATACCCTGGTTGAGTCATTATTCTCTGATGAATCTCTTGGTGACAGTCTTTGCCCCTATTGTTCTGAGGTGAGCCCCATGGCAAGGAATGTGAAGGCGAGAAAACAAAAGAATATAAAGAAAGGTTACGAAATCAGCTGCAGCGAGGCAGGGTTATTGTCCCTCTGCTCTGCCTCTTCTGTCCTCCATCTGAGGTTGGGAGTTTGCAGAGTGGGGGAAAAGGGGGAAAAAAAAGACAAAACAAACCCAGCACAGGGCAGGTTCGGGGGGGCAGGTTCGGGGGGGCAGGTTCGGGGGGCTCGGTCCTTTGAAGATAAATTTAACTTGTTCTTATCTGGGCTTCATGCACTCAAGAAGATGTTAACGCGGGGGCTGGCTGGGGCTGGGGAGGGTGGGGGGGCTGGTTTTAATCTGTAGCCTGTTCCATTTTGGGGTTCATTATAGTGACATTCATCACTCCAGGTAAATAAGTGGGGGGGTCCTTGCTGCAGCCCCAGCGGGGCATGCTGGCAGATAAAGGTGAGCTCCTCCACCCCGGGCTGTGAATGGGGCGGTGCTGGACAAGCCCAAAGCACTCGCGGGATGTGCTTTTATTTCTCGTCAATTAGGGGGTGTGGGGGGGGTGTGAATGGGGGGTGGGGAGGGGGGGGCAGCAGGGCTGGCAGCAGCTCGACCCCCCCGACCCCAAATGAAAGCGCAGAGAAAGGGAGGAGGAAAATTATCATCAATTCTTAACATTTTATTTCTTTACTGGGTTAAACAAGGAGCGGAGCAAACCCTCTGCCCCCAAAATACAACAGAACTGAAAGCATTACAGGTACAGAGACTATTGAACACAGAGAGTAGTAGGATAATATTTTTAATACAACTGAATTATAGCGTGGGGGAGGGGAGGGGGAGGGGGAGGGGAAGGGGGAGGTTGGTTGTGGTTTTTATTCTTTTTTTTTTTTTTTTTAATTTTTTTTTTTTGTCTGTTTTCTGTCAAACCATTTTGGAAAATAAATGTAATAGGAACTAGTGCAAAAAAGTTCTAAACATGAAGCACAGTGTATAAAATGGCATAAGAAAACTGTCCCCTCGAGGACACAGTCACTTTTCTTATGACAGAGGGGAGAGAAAGAGAAACAGAAGGGGGGTGGGAGCAGAGAGGAAGGGTCCAGGAGGCAGAGGAAGAAAGCTGGAAAGAAAGAGAAACCGGGCAGGGGGATTAGAAAGAATATTTTGACTTCAGCAGTATGGTTTTGTTTGTTGTCACCTCGCCACCACAGACTGTAAAAGGACCTTTTCTGGGTTGTTGGGGTTGGTTTTTTTGTGTGTGGTTTTTTTTTTTATTCTTTTTTTTTTTGTGTTTTTTTTTTTTTCCCCCCATTTTTCTGTAGGTCTGAGCTCTGTCACCATCGACATTTCACAAGCACTTGAGAAGGGTTCGGTCACAAGCAGCCTGGTCACACGCACACACACACAGGCAAAGCCACCCCAGTGAGGGGGGCTGCGGTCCCTGCTGAGGTCTCCCAGTGCCCCCTGGCGCGCTGGGATCCCCCAGCCCAGCCTCGCCGGCAGCCTTGGGGCAGAGAGACCTCAGCTGCCAGCATCAGCATCTCCTGTGCTCTGGATGGGGGTGGGCAGGAGGGGATGGACACATTCTTAGGGGCTCTCCTCACTCACCTCCCGTAAAACGTTTCCCCTTAAACCACGGTGTTTGCCTTCTTTGCTCGGCGGGATCCCTCCCGGAGCAGCGCATTGAGTTCCTCCCCCATCTGAACTCCCAGGAACATCTGGAGGTATCTCTGGTCTTGAAGGCATCTCCTAACTGTGACTTCTGAATGTATCAGAGACCAGAAGGTGGATTCATTTTGGTTTGGGGAAGAAAATCAAGCTTGGCTAGAAGGACACCCGTCAGCAGCTAAGCTCCTAGAGAAGAAGAGATGCTTCCTCCCAACGAATTCCCAAGGGGAACATGCCCACAGGGGCTCCCAAGGTGAGTTATCCTTGGTTGAAACCATCCTGGCAGGAAAAGCAGCTCTCCAGCTTGCTTTCAGCCCCCAAGAAATTGGCTGGATGCTATTTTAAGTCGAGCTGGGTGGAATTCCTTCCAAATTGCTATTCTCTCCCAATCCACTGCCCCCAGTTCCAACTGTGCGAGCAGAAAAAGTGCAATTTGAGGCTCGGGGTTTGGGTTGGGTTTTTGCCTTTCTCTTTCTCTCTTTCTTCTCTCTCTCTCTCTCTTTTCTCTCTTTCTTTTCTTTCTCTTTTTTTCTCTTTCCTCTCTCTTTCTTCTCTCTTTTCTTTCATCTTTCTTTATCTCTCTTTTCTTTCTTTCTTTTCTCTCTCTCTTTCCTTCTTTCTTTTCTCTCTTTCTTTTCTCTTCTTCCTTCTCTCTTTTTCCTTCTCTCTTTCTCTCTTTCCTTCTCTCTTTCTCTCTCTTTTTTTCCTTCTCTCTTTCTCTCTTTCCTTCTCTCTTTCCTTTCTTTCCTTTCTTTTTTCTTTCTCTCTTTCTCTCTTCCCTCCTCTCTTTCTTTTCTTTCTTTGCTTTTTTCTTTCTCTCTCTCTTTTCTCCTTTTCTTTTTTCTTTCCTTTCTTCCTTTCTTTCTCTTTCTCTCTCTCTCTCATTTTCTTTTCTGAAAATGAAAGGGTTTGTGGGGAAGGGCTGTGCTTGATCCATTTCTCAGTGTGGGGGTTAAAAATAAAAGCAGTGGCCATGGCCATGCCTGTGGCTGCTTTTGACAAGTTTCAAACTGAAAAAAAAATTAAACAAAAATAAAATCCCCGTCTGGCTCAAAATGTCTTTTTTTGTTGCTGTTGTTCTGCAACTCCAGCACATACAGCTTCCAAATGGGTTTAAAAATGGTAAAACCAACCCCAAAGTTCATAAGCCAAAGCTAATTTGTTGTGTGTTTGCAGTTTACAGCCAAGGGAAGCTCTCGGCTTCCCAGGCTGAAAAAGGATCAGCATGAAACTCCTGCCCTTGTTTCCGACAAAAAGTGCCGGGCATGCAGCCTGGGACAGGAGCTTGGAGGTGTTCAGCAACTCAGCCCAGCTCCTCCCTGGTCCTGAGAGCCTGGATAAAACCCCAACAGCTTTCAAAAGGACTCATTTTTCCCCCAGTGATCCTTGTATGAAACCATTTCTCCTTCGCGTACGGACAAAGTGCTTCCTTTCCTCTTTCCGTCCCCAAGGGGCAGAACTGAAGTGAGACCTGCCCTGGAGCAGCTGATGCTCCTCACAGCGTCTCCATGCAGCTCTGCAGACCCAGGATGGAGGTAAAACCCCTCTTTGCCCTACACTCCATGCTCCCCACCCTATGGGACAAGCATCCACCACCCTACCCCCATGAAGGAGGCAGCTGCACCTCCTTCACAGGCAGAAGGCCACATCTGAGATTCCCAGTGATGGAGTGAGTCCTTTTCTGGGGAACCCCAATTTTGGGAGGATGCTCTTCCCCACTTGGCCATGGGGAGCACGGTTGGTGCTAGCTTTGGTGTTTGAGATGTTTGGGGATGCAGAGATAATGTAAACCACCAGGACTTTCGGCATTGAGGTGCTGGCTTTTGGCTGGCACTCAGAGGACAAGCAGAAGAGCTTTTCCTGGCCCCCTCCCTGCACAATGCACAGGACAGGATGAAAAGAACACCCAAAATGAGCAAGAGCACCCAAAAGGAACTGCTGGAAAACCTTCCCTGATGAAATAAAACTCAGTCATGCTTGGACCTGTGAACCCCTGCCAGAGCTGCCATGACCCAGGAGCTCCAAACAGGCTCCTTCTGGGGGTGATCATGGGTTTTGAAATGTGAGTCCCTCTGCCACAACACAGGGATGGCCAAGAGCTGACATTGATGGGCTCAAGCAGGGCCCAGAGCTGACTTTGATGGGCTCAAGTAGATTGTTAGTAATGTCCTGCCTAAACATCAGACACTGCCCTTCCTAACATCTGAAGGATAATTTAAGAGAGATTTTTATCCAGGGGGCAGCTCAAAAACTCTACAAACAAAATTGTCTGGCAGATGGTGTGGGATCCTAACAGGGATTCTCCCAGAATCCAAACATGTTTGTCTCTAGCAGTGTCCATAGGCATTCCTTTCCAGGGCAGTAGTGAGGTATCATGTTATAATGTGTTACAAGCTGCGGGGTGATGTTGGAAAGGCAGAGCCTTGATCCCAAAGCTGAGCACAAGGCAGTGCTTTACCCCTGCAGGACAGGGGGTCCTTGTCCCACTGGCAGCTCTGACAGCCCCAGCTCCACGCTGGAAACCAGAAGGGACCTACAGAGCTTGGCAGTGGGAAGCTGCATCGTGTCACCAAGGAGGATCCTGCCCCGGGAGCTGCAGATATCAGGGACTTTCTTGTTCTAAGCAGGGGCAGAAGAGCTGTCTCCCAGCATTGCCTGCAGTCCTGAGTGGCAGTGAATGAACTGCCTTGACATCTCCTATTGAAGCAAAGCAAAATGTGTTGAAGGAAAACCATTTCAAGATGTTTTCAGAGTGTTGCCAAGTTACTCAACATGTTCTGCTTTAGTTGTCAGATGCTTTCAAAGCGATTTCCCTAACTCAGAGCACGAATGGTGAGGGCTCTCCCTGGGAATCTTTTGCCTGGGGCTACCATGGATCTGTATTTTCATAAGAAAAAGGCTCAACTAATGATTAATCTTCACCAGAGGAAGCAGGGCCTTTCTTGGGGATTTTTCTTCAGTTATTTTTAATTAATTTGTACAACTGGCAGTTACATTAAAGTGCAGAACCCAGGACTCATGCTCCAGCTGGCCAGGACCTGGCTACCTTTCCTCCTGCAGCCCTGCCCGCTCTGCCCGCTCCTGGTCCAGACCCCTCGGCACTCAGCATTACCCCTTGGCTCCTCAGACTCTGCCATGGGGCAGATAAAGCCCTTCCCAGGGAGGAATCCTTGCTTTCCAGTGGGCATTTCCCTCCAAGCAGGGAGTTTATCCACAGCAGGAAAGGTTGTCTTTAACAGATTGGTACCAATGTGTGGCACCTTCTTCAGGGAGGAGAAATAAGACCATTGCATGAAAAGGACAAAGCACCTTGGTATTCAATTCCTACTGGGACAAACCCCTTTAGACGAAGTGTTTTCCATGATGCCAGGCTCTGCAGAGTGCTCCTGGTCTGCTGGGCATGGAAGGGGCTCAGGTTGAAGCGCACCTGCCCTGTTGGGGCAAAGAAACTCTTCCTTTCCTCATCCCAGGGGCGAAAAACCTTTTCCTCTCCTTATCCTAGGGGCATAGACTCCTTACCCCAGGGGCAAAGAAATCCTTTCTCTCATGCCATGGGCAAAGAAGCCCTTCCTCTCCTTATCCCAGGGAAAAATAAAGCCTTCCTCTCTTTATCCTAGGGGCAATGACTCCTTATCCCAGGGGCAAAGAAACCCTTTCTCTGCTTATCCTAGGGACAAAGAAACCCTTTCTCTTATGCCATGGGCAAAGAAACCCTTCCTCTCCTTATCCCAGGGGCACAGAAACCCTTCCTCTCCTTATCCCAGGGAAAAAGAAAGCCTTCCTCTCTTTATCCTAGGGGCAATGACTCCTTATCCCAGGGGCAAAGAAACCCTTCCTCTCCTTATCCCAGGCACATCACTTTGTGCTTTAATAAAAAGAAGGTCAGGGGTATTAACTGAGACAACGTTAACATCTTCTCTCTGGGCTCTTCTCTTGCCTAGCAAAGAGCAAGCCAGTGAGGATGGAGGATTATGAAGGTTGTAAAGTCAGACCAAAGAGAAGATTTTTATCCAACAGCCTTATAATGATGGACTGTGACATGCACTGCTTCCAGCTGCTCCGTCCTGCTCTGTGAACAGCCCGGTCTGGATTCATTTAAGGAGATTGGCAAAGTGTTGAATACAGCATATGGTACCCTAAAACCACAGAGCTTATTGACAGCAGCCCAGACTCGCTAAATAAAAGAACTCCTTCCAAAAGCCCTGCTCTGTGAAGACTCAGCACTTTCCTTCCAGTCACACTAGGTAAAACCCCAGCCCTGTCCCTGCCTGCTGACCCGGCAGCCTCCTGGCCCGGTGTCCATACGTGAACACATCCCGAGAAGCCGCAGCTGGGAAAACATCAGCATCTCCTCTGTCTACAGCATGACTGCCCCGAAGAGCCTCCTTGCTCCCTGTCAGACACAACTAAATCTCCTCAGTGATCACACTGAGACCTCATTTTTGAGATGGCTCCACTTCCTGCTTCACTGGGATGCAGTGTGGGCTCCCTGCACCCTGAGACGAAGCCCATGAGCCCATGAGCTGATCATGAGATCATTGTGGTTGGAAGAGACATTTAAGATCATCAAGCCCAACCATTAACCCAGCACAGAATGTTGTTACAGAAGGTCTTCACCTTCACACTTGTCACAGCTCCCTGATTATTATTCTTTCTAAACCCTGCCAGAGCCTCCCTGGTCCCTGAAGCTAACTTGGGCCCTCTGACCTCGCTGTGTTAATCACCCGTCACAAAGCCTCCCACTTCCAGTGCCACCAGCAACTGCCTGAGCCTGGACGTGACACTGGTCCACAGCTCTGCTTGCTGGCAGTGCAGGAGAGCCTCAGGGCGTGCAGGAGGACACCTACCCCTCGAGAACACTCTTTGCAGTGGATTCACACACGTGGTGCCTGTCCCAGCGTGCTGCCGGCGAGCACGCAGGCTCGGGCACTGCTCAGTGTCACACCAGCAGACAATGAATAGTGACTCAGGGCCACTTGCTGACGCACCACACTGGGCTATTCTTCTCTCTCTAGATGAGCTGCTCCAAGATTGGATGCAGCCTATCTCTGAGAGAGGCGCCTGGAATTAGCTTAACTCTTGGCAGTACATGAACAATCTAATTTCCTTAAGAGCGAGCTGGATCCGGCTGTCTCAGGGCAGGCAAAAGGCTGGGCTCCCTCCCTGGGCCTGGCTGAGAGCTTTTGCCAGTCATCGAAGCAGCCACACGACTCACTGCTGGGCAGCAGAGCACACGGAGGAGCTGGGTCCCTATTTGCACGTCCCCAGCTCTCAGGCTGGTGTAAACTAGACCCAAAACACACAGAGGCTGTGAGGAACAGCCAAAGGAGAATCATCTGACCTGTTGTGGGTGGCAGCAGCAAGGCAATCTGCTGGGGAAATGCTCCCTGGCTGACTGGTTTGGGTGGGAAGGGACCTTTAAAGGTCACCTAGTCCAACCCTCCCTGCAGTGAGCAGGGACATCTGTAACTACGTCATGGTTGCCTCCAGGAGCAACCACTTCTCCTAACCCCATCACCAGAGGACAGTGGGTTCACAGGCTTTGTATCTGCAGGGCGTTGGTAACAGGCAACTGGTAACATGTAAACATCATCCCAAAGCTCTGAGATTCAAGTCAAAGCAGAAAGCAAACATTCAGCTGCTTCTCAGAGCCTCTTTGGTCTGGAAATGGGCTGGAAACATCAGGAAACCTGTCCTCCCCATGAGATGCCTGGTACTTCCTTCTTCCAGCCAGGTAGGAAGTAGCTTTGCTCATGGGCTCTGCTCAGTTTTGCTTCACCTCAACAGACCTGAAACCACGAAACTCTTACACTCCTCAACTCTGGGACTTCTTGGACCCAGGCAGGGCTCTGGGATGGGTTTGAGATGCAGCAGGATATTCCTCCTGTTCCATCCTTGCCTCCCGACAGGGCTGCAGTGATCCACCCTGCGCTCTGCTGTAGGCTCCCCATCAAGAAACACAGGGACCATCACACCTCCTCTGCAGGCAACAAGCAGGCTCACATCCACGCTGTGACCAGGATATTCTGCACCTGACTCGTGCTAAAACGCACCACCCTCCTCCATGCCCACACTCAGCACCCACCTTCCTGTCTCCCCTGTGCACCACCTCACAGTATCCATGCTGGGAACAGTTCCTGGTGGGTGGGTGGGTGGAGAATGCAGGAGTTTCCTAGGAAAGCAGGGTCTGATGTCTTGTTTGGGGCTGAACCATTGAGCTCAGGTTAAAACACCCAACTGACTGAGGTTGCACCAGCCAGCACCTTGCCCAGCTGAGTCCTCCTGTCCCACTGGGCTCCTAGAAACTCCCTGGTACCTCAGGGGCATCCACAGACAGAAAACAGTCACAAACCCCTCTTCCCCAGCTGGGCTTTCTTGGTGCCTTGTCTTTCTGTGGGAGACTCTCCCTATAAGCCAGATTTCTCCAGCCCTCTTGCCCAGCCCTTCTGCCATCCAGCCAATGATTTGTAGCTGGGAAGTGTGGAAAGATGCCTCCAGACACCCTGCATCCAACTGTTACCACTCATGATCCCACTCCCTTCACTCCCTTGCTTGGCCTGGGTGCTGCTGGAGTCACATCTCCCCCCCTCCCCTTGGAGACCAGCCACTCCAGTCAGGAAAGCAAAAAAAAGTTAAACCAAATCATCAGGACACTTGGCAAAGTGGGACATGGGAATGCTGGGAATGTCCCTCCTGCTCCCTGTCTCCTCCCTCCCTTGCACAGAGGAGCAGGAGAGAGGAGGCTGGAGGAGCTGGCTGGGGGTGTAAAGAGATGGACCCCGAGCAGTACCACAGTGTAGCGTAACAGCATCCCGCTCCTGTCCCCCAGGCGCCATCGGCGAGGGGGACGCCACACTGAGGCGGCCCATGGGGAAGGCTCTGCCTCGGGTCGGTGGATTTTTGCCACGGGCCGGGCCGGCCCTTCAGGATTGAGGGACCGAGGCGGGACAGGAAGGAGGTTGCTGAGGTGACTGTCAAACCCTTGGCGTGTTGCTGGCGGCTGAGCTGCGGGCGCCCAAGGCACTCGCGGCGGCCAGGAGACGCGCGGCAGTCCCGTGGGGACAGCTCTTCCGAAGAGACCCCCTACCCACCCCCACCCGCCTTCCCCTTGCCCTACCTTCCGGCGCTGGCACCTCGGCGGGGCCAGGCGGGCCGGGCCGCTGCTGACCGAACCCTTCGGAGCCGAGCGCCGCAGCCCTGTGCGCGTTAGAGACTCTTCATCACGGGGATGCCCCTGCGGCGAGCAGCTCTTGGGGGGCGCGGGGGTGTGTGCGCGGCACCCCGCTCCCGTGCCTCCCATTGGAGGAATAGCAAGTGTCCCCCCTTCGTGGAAAAGGATCTGGCCTTCGTCTTGGAGGTCGGCTTCCCCCGCCTCACTCGTCCCGCGCCACGCTCTCCTCCAGGGCGGGCAGGGCCTCCAGGCTGAGCCCTCCGCCGGCCGCCCCGCCGCCCCCGCCGCCGCCGTGCACGCCCGAGAAGGACACCATGGTGTGGAGAAGCATCAGGACCAGCACGCAGAGCCTGATCCTGCTGCCGCCGAGGCGAGACCCCGCGGAGACCGGCAGCAAGGATGGGGAGCGGGGCTGGTGGTACTGGTGGTGGTGGTGGTGGTGGTGGTAGAGGTGGTAGTGGTTCTGCCGCTGGTGATGGAGGTGGGGGTCGTGGCGGTGGAAATGAAGTGACTCTGAGGCTGTGGATTTGGGGGATGTGTTGTCGTTGCTGTCTGGGGGGTGGTCGCAGGAGTCCCATTGCACCTCGCAGCACTTGGCCTCCTCGTCTGGCAGCTGGTTCTCCAGCAGCCCTGTGGGAAGGAAGCGGAGGAAGAGGAAGGAGTCAGCAGGAGCCAAGGGCAAAGCGAACCCCAGTACCTGCCAGCAGGATAGGCAGAACCTGAGAGCTGGCACATCCAGAAACCCCTGGGACCAGCCCTGGAAGAGGCTGTGAGCCTGCAGCCCTGGGGCGTGCTCGGGACTCCCCAAACACTGCTTATAGCAGTTAAATGTCCCGGCCCTTGTTTAATCATAGAATGGTCTGGGTTGGAAGCAATCTTAAGGATCATCTAGTTCCATGGGCAGGGACACCTCCTACTAGACTAGGTTGCCCAAGGACCCATCCAACCTGCCTTTGAACACTTCCAGGCTTGGAGCATCCCCAGTTTCTCTGGGCAACCTGTTCCAGTTCCTTACCCCTTCATGGCTCATCTAAATGTCACCCTCCTAATGTCCTGTCACTCCATGCCTTTGTAAATGTCCCTCTTCCTTCAAACACTGGAAGGCTGCTGTGCTGGAGTCTTCTCTCCTCCAGGCTGAACAACCCCAACTCTCTCAGCCTGTTCCCACAGCAGAGGTGCTCCAGCCCTCCAGCTGCATTCATGGCCCTCCTCTGAACCTGCTCCATCAGGTCTATGTCCTTCCTGTGCTGAGGGTCCAGGGCTGGAGGCAGTAACCCAGGTGAGGTCTCACAGGAGCAGAGACCACCACCTTCAGCCATGACATGCTTTAGCTTCCAGCAAGAGGAAGGGCTTGCATTTCCTGTCCTTTGCTGCTGGGCTGTTGCTGGGTCTCCATTAACCACCTACACCCACCCCAGGCAGCCCCATTTTGGCACTCAGGCCATCTTCATGTGTTTCCATACTGCACCCCCTCCCTCTCTCCACCCTAACTAGCCTTCAGAACCTGGCTCATGGCTCGCAAAGCAATGACGCTCACCAGCAGCCACCCTGTCCCCTCGTTCCCCTGGGGCGTGGCGGGGCCTGGCCCTGCTCCACGAGACCTCCTTACCCGTACAGATGAAGCCAGGCAAACCTCCATAGATCAGCTCATCATTGTCTGGCAACACAAACGGGCACCTGGTCTGCACCTCCAGGCAGTATTGCTTGCATGGGATCCGGTGTCGGCACTGCTGTTGGGTCACGTTGAAATACTCGGAGCACAGCCAAGCCTTGTAGACAGCCTAAGGGAAGCCACAAACAGCGACACGTCACTTCCTCAAATGCCAAAGCATGGCAGAGACATGGGGGTGACAGAGGGAGCTCCTCTTGCAGTGTGTCAGAGCATCAGGGTCATTGCTCACCGATTCCTTCAATTAAACCACCGAAGCGCTGGGACCGTGGAACTCGTCTAACAAACTCAAGCCACCACAAATCCGGGAGGGTGCTGAGGCCACTGGAACAGGTTGCCCAGAGAAGTCGTGGAGGCTCCAAGCCTGGAAGTGTTCAAAGCTAGGCTGGATGGGGCCTTGGGCAACCTGGTCTAGTAGGAGGTGTCGCTGGCCATGGCAGGGAGTTGGAACTGGATGATCCTTAATCACAGAATGTTAGTGGTTGGAAGGGACCCTGAAAGATCATCCAGTCCACCCCCTGCCAGAGCAGGAGCACCTAGAGTAGGTCCCACAGTTATGCATCCAGGTGGGTTTTGAGTGTTTCCAGAGGAGAAGACTCCACAGCCTCTGTGGGCAGCCTGCTCCAGGGCTCTGTCACCCTCACAGTGAAAATGTGTTTTTGTTCTGCTCATGTGGAACTTGCTCTGCTCCAGCTTGCACCCACTGCCCCTTGTCCTATCACAGGACATGACCGAGCAGAGCCTGGCTCTGTCCTCCTGACACCTGCCCTTCTTTGTCATGGGTTGAGCTGAAATCTGCTGCAGCCCTGGAGCAGGCTGCCCAGAGAGGTTATGAAGTCTCCTCTGGAGAGATTCCAAACCCACCTGGACATTGTGATTGTGGGCAGGCTGCTGTGGGTGACCCTGCTTTAGCTAGGGGTTGGACTGGATGATCTCCAGAGATCCCTTCCAACCCCCACTGTGCTGGGATTCTGTTATACACTCACCTTACAGACATACTTTGACACCTGAAGCTACCAGTGGTAGAGATGCCCCTGTGCCTTCCACTTACCTTTCCACTGCTTAGACCTGCGCTTGGCAATGCTTTCGGAAGCCAAAGCAGCCCAGGATTCACCTGCAGCTGCAGAAGCCACAAGCCCTGCCTCTCCAGCCCGCCTGATCCTTTGTCCCACTCTTTCAAGGCCACCACCAAAACCACTTATGAGCAGGGCTCTCATCTGCAGCTGACCACACAATCACAGAATTGTTGAGGCTGGAAAAGACCTCTGAGGTCATCAAGTCCAGCCCATGACCTAACACCACGACATCAGCTAAACCATGCCACCAAGTGCCACATCCAATCTTTTCTTAAAGACCTCCAGAGATGGGGAGTCCACCACCTCCCTGAACAGTCCATTCCAGCGCCTCATCAGCCTTTCTGTGAAGCAGTGCTTCCTAATATCCAACCCAAACCTCCCCTGGCACAGCTTCATCTCACGTCCTCTTGTCCTGTCGCTAGTGGCCTGGGAGAAGAGCCCGACCCCCACCTGACTACAGCTTCCTTTCAGCTAGTTGTAGGGAGTAATAAGGCCCCCTCTAAGGCTCCTCTTCTGCAGGCTGAACACCCCCAGCTCCCTCAGCCTTTCCTCATACAACTTTCCCTCTGGCCCCCTCACCAAGATGATCTTCCTCCGCAAAACTCAGCTCTTCCCTCCCACCCTGCGTGCGTTCGTGCCCCTCGCAGCCAGCTGGGCACAGCCCAGATGGCTTTGGTTAAGCGCGTCCCTCCCGCACCCCTCTGCATCTTCCAGGCATCGGGCACGGGTGGAAATTGTTTGTCTTCACTGGCTGGAGAAGGGAGGGAGATGTCTCATTTCCCCTGGTGAGGAATTACTCCTCGGGCTGCAAGAAAGCCTGGACCTCGCTGGGAGGAGCTGCACCCTCCATGGCACTTCCAGCTCATCTGTGAATCTATCTAGGCACCAGCGATGGAGCTGAGCTCGTGCTGATGACCACAGCCTTTGAAAGCAGCTAGAAAGGGCTCCCCACGATTCAAAGAGAATGAGCTTCCCTCCTTGGCACGCCTGGAGGAAACCCTCTGCTCCTTCCTCCAGCTGAAATTCCATTTTCTTGGAGGCTTTAAAACAAACAAACAAACAAACAAACAAACAACAACAAACCTCCCTTCTTTGTTTCCCCATGATTCCACAGATCCTTATCACAGCTGCTTTGGAGCAGGGCTCCAAAGGGCTCTCAGGGTTAAAGCTGCTTGGGAAATTCTTGGCAAGTTCTTTTAGTTTCCTCTTTTTTTTATTATTTTATTATCCCCCCCCCCCCCCCTTCCTGGAAAATGCCAAATCATGAAACCCAGAATTTTCCTGGAAGCATGTTAAGGTTTGGTGAAACTTTCAGCACAAGAAGTTGAACAGGGACCAGGACAAGCAGGGAGCAGGCGGTGAGGACCTTCCAGCTGTGGTCCTGCTTCTCCTATTTTTAGGGTGTCAGGGAGTAATAGGACTGGGGGGAATGGAAGGAAAATAGAGATGAGTAGATGCAGATTGGATGTTAGGAAGAAGTTCTTCCCCGTGAGGGTGGTGAGACACTGGCACAGGTTGCCCAGGGGCGTGGTGGAAGCCTCATCCCTGGAGGTTTTAAAGGCTAAGCTGGACGTGGCTCTGGGCAACCTGCTCTAGTGTGAGGTGTCCCTGCCCATGGAAGGGGGTTGGAACTAGATGATCCTTGAGGTCCCCTCCAGTCCTAACAAGTCTATGATTCTATGAATTGGAGAAAGTGAAACAGCTCCAGAGAAGGCTCTGACTCTGAGGACACAACTGAGAGGTCTCCCTTCTGCCAGACCAGGTGTGGGTGAAAGGATCACATGGAGCACACTGAGTCCATCTCTCCTGCTCAGCCTGTTTTCTAGGCCCTCACTTGGCTTAGTGAGCACATCTCCATCACTGGGACTTCCTCATGTTTCCTGAGGAGGTGGTTGTAGAGCTGAAAGCACTTCTCTCACTGCCTACAAGTTTTCCTTCATACTTGACCTACATTTTCCCATCCAAAAGTTCATTCCCTTCAATCATTCCCTGAACCATCCCTCTCCCTCTTCTCTGTTTACACACTTCTAATATTTGCAGATGTATCACGCTCCCTGTTTAGTCATAACTTAGCTGTGCTTGACTGATTTACTCTCCAGCACTTCCTGCGAGGCTCCTTCCCAGCCCTTCAATCATCTCTGACTCTTCCCCGCGCTGCTTTCCCAGGTCCCCGCTGCATTCTCAGCCCCCACCCAGGGACACGTGCAGCCCCACGAGGAGAGATGCCACACTGGGTTCCCCACAGTGCTCACATACCTGTGACTTGCCCCATCCCAGCTCTGCCCCTGGGCTGCAGCAGCCTATGCTCCAGCCCCACCAGCACAGGAGACTCCTGAGAACTTGGTAGGAAGATGTCTGGGCTCATCTCACTCTCCCGTGGAAGCACAGCTTGCACAGACTCCACGTGGATCTGCATGCTTGCCCCCTAAAATGTTTCTGGTGGCTCCTATCAGGCAAGTTGAGCATCAAGTTGGGATCTCAGACACTGACACTGCTGTGAATTCAAGGAAAATCGTGGAATCACAGAACCACTTTGGTTGGAAGAGACCTTTCAGAACACTGACTCCAACTGCTATCCCAGAACTGCCAACTCGCCACTCAACCATGTCCCTCAGCACCACATCTACATGGCTGCTGAATCCCTCCAGGGATGGGGACTCCACCACTAGCCTGAGCAGCCTGTTCCAGAGTTTGACAACCCTTTGGGGGAAGAAAGTCTTCCTCGTGTCCAACCTAAACCTCCCCTTAGGTAATTTCCTCTCATCCTGTCATTTCTTACCTGGGAGAAGAGACCAACCCTCAGGTGGCTCCAACCTCCTTTCAGGGAGCGGCAGAGAGCCAGAAGGTCTCTCTCCCCTTTTCTCCTTCCCTGCAGGCTGAACAACCCCATTTCTCTCAGCCACTTCTCACCAGGCTTGTGCTGTAGACCCTTCACCAGCTTCACTTCTTTCCTCCAGACACGCTCCAGCACCTCAATGTCCTTCTTGTAGTGCAGGGACCAAACCGAACCCAGTATTCTCACCCAGGATCAGGTTGGTGTAGGGGCAGATCTCTGGGACACACCAGCATCCTCCTGCCACACATCTGCAAACTCCCTGGGATGCTCACAGCTCTCAATCTCTCTGAGCTTACCCCCACACAACCTTGCAGGTTGGTGAGAATTCAGGACAGGAAGCAAATGATTCTTTGCTTAAATCAAGGGGGAAGGCTCACCGCTTGCCATCCGCTTCTCCGGGAAGTCAGTTTGGTTGCAATCAGCATCTCTCCCATTCTCTTCTTGCTTTTTGGCTGATCTCCAGCCTGGCCAAATAAATATAAGTGACCTCAGCTCCAAAAAAGCTCTCTTTCGGTGCTCTCTTCCTGCATTTTTAGCTCAGAGGACTGGCTGGATGGCTCCAAGAAAGCACAAGGAGTTTTGCTGCCTAGGAAAGGAGCCAACTTCACTCAGACACCCAGTTTATACGTGCAGGGGACAGGCGACCTGTCTGCAGCTGAACTCTGCAAGCACCCCCAAAAGCCCCTCACCACTGGAAAGAAACAAAAGGAATTGGGTTTTCAAGAGGCAGCTAATTAAGCTACCTGTCTGCTCTCACTCCCACCAGTACCTGAAAGCAGTAGGCACAGGGACAGTCTTTCCACGGCCACTTCAGTGCCAAATTGAGTTCCTCACTGCCTGCACTTCTCCCCATTCCTGCACTTCTGCTCCCTGCATTTCTCCCCATCCCTGCACTCCTGCTCCCTGCCCTTCTCTTCTCCTCTCCTCATCCCTGCACTCCTGCTCCCTGCATTTCTCCCTATCCCTGCACTCCTGCTCCCTGCCCTTCTCTTCTCCTGCTCCTTGCATTTCTCCCCAAGCCTGCACTCTTCTACTGCTGCCTGCAGTTCTCTCACTGCCTCCTGTCTGCACCAGGACAGCAGCTCCCATCAAAGAGCTCTTCCAAACTCTTTCTCTGATCTCATTTTTGGAGGCAATTTGGCCATCTCAATCCCAGTCTGGTCGTTGCCAGTATTTTGCAGATGCTGGCATTGCTTGTTGAACCACCCCAGGCAAATTCTGGGGCAGGGATGGAGAAGTAGCCTTGGGATGTGACACCTTTGAGGAGGACACAGTGTTCAGGGTAGTCTGGATGCCCACTGGGATCACCACCTGTAAGTAACCCAACAAGCTGCTGGTTTCCCATAAAAGCAGGAAGGTTTTCCCAGGGGAAGTTCTGCTAATGGCAGGATTTTTCTCCTCACTGATAGGCAGGGGCTGGAGCAGCATCCTTAGCTCAGCACCTGCTTTTCTGGAAGGGTGATCTGCAGACTGAAGGGGAAGGAGGATAAGGAGGGCAGAAGGAAGAAGGAAATCTCCCACTTCAAAATAACTTCAGGCGAGACTTGGTGCTTGCCCTCTGCTAACCTCACACTGAGCAAGGCAGGGATTTCCCCTTGTATAAATCACAGGGGGGACATTTAAGCAGGAATCTCAGGGGACCCCTAACCATAAGAGCACTCAGCACCGCCCAGCACGGTGCCACCGGCCAGTCTTCCCAGCGAGGGGAGTGGAGCCCCTGAGCAAGAGTAACAAATGGCTACACCAGGAGCAGGCAAATTGGGTGCTTCAAGAAACCAAGTGTGAGTTGATAGCTTGGCAGAGCTGCCTGAGGCTGTATTTAATTGGAGTAATATTGGGCTCTGCTGACTAATCTGAGGTCAGCTCTGGAAGGAGACTCAAGAGAATGCCACAGCTGGTGGCTACTGGGTTCTGCCGTCACAACTACGACACAGGACAAAAGGAAACAGACTCCAGATGCAGCAGTAAAGGTTCAGGTTGGACATGAGGAACCATTTTTTCCCCAAAAGGGTTGTCAAGCTCTGGCACAGGCTGCCCAGGGAAGTGGTGGAGTCCCTATCCCTGGTGGGGTTTAAAAGGTGGTGATGTGGTGCTGAAGGACATGGCTTAGTGGTGAGCTGGCAGTGCTGGGCTAGCAGCTGCACTCAATGATCTTAAAGGTCTCTTCCAACCAGAATACTTCCATGATTCTATGACTCTCCTCCTCTTTGGTGCTGCTGAGGCCATGAGTGCTGGACTTGGTCACAGCTGTGTGAGGCTGAGGTGGTGCATGGTCACCCCACGAAGCCCCACCAGCCTCCTTGCCCCTCCCTCCATCAAGACCAGACCCCATCAGTGCCAGACAGATACTGTGGTACCCTCTTCACCACGTCTCGCTCACTGGGACACAGTGTGCACCCAGCCATCGGTTTCCAGAGAGATCATCTCCATCACTTCCAAGATGATGAATCCTTCCTGCCCCTGTCAGACCCACCTCAGGCTCAGAGCTGCCTCTTTTCCTCCTGGAGCAGTTCCTAGGACTCACATTTCCATCACGGCCTGAGATGAGCATCTGGAGTGGCTGTGCCTCATTAATCTTGGACACAGGGAAATGAGTCCTGCTAATGAGCCTCTTGGGCAGCTCTCCAAGCTCTGGCACATCAGGATGCAACACGGGAAGCAGGATGTGCCAGAGGGGGGAGGAGGGAAGAGAAGAATCCCCTTTGGATAGGGGAGGATTAAGGGAATGCTGACATCCACAGCCGGCCAGGAGTCACCACACACAAGCTGCAATGTCCAATTACCCTCGGATTCAATTACTGCTGCCTGCAATTCTGACATTAATGATGCTGAGCTTTTCAGACAGCTTTTTTTTTGCTTTAAATTAGCCTTGCTGCTCTAACATCACATCTGTAACAGCTGGCTTTGGGTAGCTTTGATAGCTCTGGAGCTGCTTTATCCCCACCTCGCCACCTCCCCACGCTGTGGTTCAGTGGAGGGAGAAACTCAACCCGACCCCAAAGCCCAACAACTGCCTGAGACTGGCTCTTTTTGGTATTGGTTGTAGTTATTTCTGCCACTATGAAGTTGTCTTGTGCTTGGTGATGACAGAGCTGGAGCCACACATCCTCCATTTCACAACCAGGGGGGCAAGGGCCACTCGGCGCCTGCAGTGCTGGGCACTGCCACGGAGCCTGCTGGAGGGAGTGGTGTGGCTTGGGGATGGGTGCTCGGTGGGAATGGGGCTGGCCACAGCCAGGCCAGGCTGAGGGTGCTGGGAACCGCAGAGGTGTGAACTGGAGGCAGAGGAACTCCCAGCTGTGGCTCTCACTCATATCCTAGGGCCTCAGCCACAGAATCACAGAAAGGTCTGGGTTGGAAGGCACCTCCAAAGGGCATCCAGACCACCCCCCCTGCAGTCAGCAGGGCCATCCTTCACTAGAGCAGGTTGCTCAGAGCCTTGTTGAGCCTGACCTTGAATATCTTGAGGAACCCCTAGGGCCTCAACTACCTGTTGAGTGTTCCAGCATCCTCCTGGTGCAGAACTTGTTCCTGGCATCCAAATCTCCTCTTCTCTCATTTCAAACCACTGGCCCTCGTTCTATCTTTTGCAGCCCTTTGCAAGCAGCCCCTCTGCAGCTTTCAGGTACTGGAAGGCTGCTATTAGGTTTCCCTGGAGCCTTTCCAGGACATCTCAGGACCAGACCCACATCCTGAGCCCAGACCCACATCCTGGGACCAGACCCATGCCCCTTGACCTCACTGATGAAGCTACACCCAAAGTGGCCAGAAGCAGTGGCTTCCATTCACACCACTCTAGTGACCTTGTGAAGAAGCTCATTGTTCCTAGTATTTCAGTTTTAATTTCCAGGTTTTGGATAAAAGAGACTGCCTGAACATAAGGAAGGCATTTTTGATGCTAAGGGTGGTAAGACACTGGCCCAGGTTTCCCAGAGAGGTGGAAACATTCCAGGTCAGGTTGGACTGGCCTCTGAGCAGCTTGACCTAGTGGAGGATGTCCCTGCTGACTGCAGGGGGACTAGACTAGGTGGCCTTTAAAGGTCCTTTCCCATCTGAATGCCTCTTCTTTCATAGGAAAAAACATAAAGCCCCCCCATATAAATCCCCCTGAAAACAAGTCTGAGACACACACACAACTCCCTAAGTGCTCACCTTTCAAAACAAGCAGGAGACAGTTTTAAAGCCTGACCTTCGAGCACCTCAGACACCCAAACCCCAGCTAACAACCCCCACCGCATGCAACAGCTATCAGGGAACTCAACACACACCTCGGGAACTCCTGGAGTGAGCAAAGGACAGGAGAAGCGGCACCTCAGCCTGCCTCTGCAAACACTGCACGCCCATTCAGCACCCTGGGCAGCCCCAGGCACCGGTTAGCGCGGCCAGCTCCCAGCCCAGGATGCCATCAGGGACGGGCACCACGTTTGCAGCTCCTGTCTTTGCTCATCTGCTCATTGCAGCCAAGGGCTGCTGCATGTGAGGCCAGGGAAAAGCCTGGTCTCATCCCAGCAGATGCAACTGTCAGCTTGGAACAAACCCAGGAGGAATAGCCTGGAATTGGGGGTTGTCCCAAAATGGGATGAATCCGCTGGAACAGTGGAGCTGGAGGCCTTGCTTCAGCCCCCAGCCAGCCCTCAGCAGCGCTGCAGCCAGGACACAGCCCTTGGCACCCCATCCATTACACAGCAGGGAAGGCAAAGTCATCACCCTGCTTAACGTCACAGCTGGATGGGGCAGTGAGCAGGGCACCCCTGCAGTGAGACTAAGCCTGTGGCCTCCCAGAGAAGCTGCTCACACCAGAGTTTTTTTCATGGAGAGGACAGTGGGCAGCAGACAGGCAGAGCCCCATCACCTGCCTGTGGCCATGTCTCTGCTCTGGGCCCTGACAGAGTCGGGAGTCTGGGACGCTGAGGGGTCAAGGCAGCAACAGAACCTCAATAACCCAGTAGTAAAGGATGAGTGACTCCAGCTGCCCACATACAGACTGGTCAAGCATCATGGCAAGCCAAGGATGAGAAATATAACTTCCCCCAAGCAGCCAGTCTGAGGCCACAGGAGGCTCAAGCAGCTCCAGAGACAGATACTGGATGCAGGAGTAACCAATGACTCCCAGAATCCCAACACAGTGGGGGTTGGAAGGGACCTCTGGAGATCACCCAGTTCAACCCCCTGCTAAAGCAGGGTCACCCACAGCAGCTTGCCCAGGATCACAATGTCCAGGCAGGTTTGGAATCTCTCCAGAGAAGGAGACTCCACAACCTCTCTGGGCAGCCTGCTCCAGGGTCCGGCACCCTCACAGGAAAGAAGTTTCTCCTCAGGTTCAGATGGAAGGAACAGCAGCTCACCAGGGGCTGAGCTAAATACTTGCACCAAGAGATGGTGAGTGCAGAAACCAGGCAAGAAAGATGCTGGGAGAGCAACAGCTCAGCTACAAAATGAAGGAGATAACCCATCCCAAGTGCTGCTCTCCCAAAGGTGCCTGCTGAGCCATGGGAGCCCATCTGCAGGGAAAGGGAATCCAGAGGACCATTAATCAGCATCCTAAAAGTATCTCCTAGGGGTTTTAGATCACTTTGGAAGGTGGGAGGGCTCAGCCAGGCAGACAGGAGTGGTGCCATGAGCACGGAGATGGCTTTGCTGTAGTCTCACTAGGCGGCACGGCTCTGCAAAGACACATGCCCCTCAGCGAGGCTGCAGGTAACCAGTGGGTTAGTCAGCAGCCTGGTCTGCCATTAGTCCAATTACTTAAAAAGTAATTAAAGACTTCAGCTGCAAAGCTGAACACAAGTTGGGACAAAGGGAAAGTCAGGTCCCTGCAATCTATTAGCATCGCTTGAGGAATTCGCTCCCATTAGATACTGCTGCAGCTGGGAGCTGAGCAGGACCCAGGAGCAGATTAAACATTTATGCAGATAATGAGAACAGCCTGGAACATGAGACAGGATATAAAAAAATAAAGGCCAGACACTTCAGTGCCACGAGCCATCCATTACCCACCCGCTGGTGGGGGCCAGGAAGAAGAAGTTTCTCCATCCCAGCAAGTGCATCGACCTCCCGAGGAAGGGGCTGGGCTGGAGCATTGTTTTGGAGAGAGGGAGGTCACATCAGGGCTATCCTCAGAAGAAGGAAGGGCCCAGTCCTGCACTTTGCCAGGAGACCTTTATCCTCACTCGTGTGCATCCTGCAAGGTCCTCTTTGGTATGACCATGGTGTGGGGTCTAAGGCTCAGCCACAGTGGAAGGAACCTGGCTCGATTCACCCCCGTGGACCTTTCCAAGGGGTGAGCAGCAGGACTCCGCCTGTCCCAGCTCCCTCATGCAGCAAAGGGAAGGGAAGCAGAACCATCCCAGCTCAGCACCCTTGGCTCTCAGGCACTGTTTGGGGTCAGAGGGAGGTGCTCAGCCTCCCACAGCAGCATTGGGGTTGTTTGGGCAGCTGCAAGGGCCTGCTGCACTTAACTTGTGCACTCATCACCCACAGAGCCTCGAGGCCACATACTTAGCATCCCAACATTCACAGAGAGCAACCAAATAATCCCAGAATCCCAGCATGGTAGGGGCTGGAAGGGCCTTCCAGAGATCATCCAGTCCACCCCCGATAAAGCAGGGTCGCTCACAGCAGGCTGCCCAGGATCACAATGGCCACACGGGTTTGGAATCTCTCCTGAGAAGGAGATTTCACAATCTCTCTGGGCAGTCTGCTCTAGGGCTCCAGCACCCTCAGAGGAGAGAAGTTTCTCCTCACGTTAAGATGGACCCTTCTGCATTCCAATTTGCGCCCATTGCCCTCTGTCCTACAACTGGAAACCACTGAAAAGAGTCTGGCCCCATTTTCTTGCACCCCCACCCTGTACCTCTTGACCAGCATTGATCAGATGCCCTCTCAGGCTGCTCTTCTCCAGGCTAAACAGCCTCAGGTCTCTCAGCCTTTCCTCCTCACAGAGATGCTTCAGGCCGCTCAGCACCTTTGTAGCTTCCACTGGACTCTCTTCAGCAGTTCCCTGTCTCTCTTGAACTGGGAAACCCCAAACTGGACCCAGTACTCCAGATGTGGCCTTACCAGGGCAGTGCAGAGAGGTGAACTTCCCTCAATCTCAGCCAATTCAAATAAACTTCTGAGAACATCTCTGCCTATCTCCTCTCCCTCCATAGGCAGCAGCAAAGAGCCCTAGGGACTGGTGCAGCACAGGGCTCACAGGGGTGGTACACAGGCACTGGTGCTGTCCTCACTGGGAAGCCCCTGTTCCTGCCACTGGTGCCAGCTCATCTTCCCTCTCTCCAGCTCCCCTCACCACCCCTCCACTTCCTCCGTGCACCAGAGGCTGCTGAGCAGAGCTATGATGTCAGATGAGATGCCAAGGGGATGAGCAGGGCAGGCAGCAGTTCCCTGCCCAGCTGGGCCAAGGAGCACTGGGAGGCTCACACCGGCAGAGCTCTGGAAAGCCAAAAGCATACTGGGTGATGTCGCTTCTTGCTGCCTTTCTGACCACAGCAGCCACATCAGCAGAGTTTGGGGGAGCATATCCTGGCTCTGTGCACCCAGCTGCCCAGGAGCATGGCTGGGAGAGAGGCCCCAGGGAGCAGCCAAGAGCAAAAGTCAAGCTTTTGCTGAAGAAGAGCGAGGCCAAAGCGGTGAGGGCAGGCAGCTGCCAGCTCTGGCTGGAGGCACAGGGGCTGCAGGCAGCGTGGACAGACAACCACTTCTCACCCAAGCTACCTCTTTGTCTCATTCACAGATTTGCTGTCCCTGAGTCATTGCCCTTCAAATGACAGAGGAGCTGAGCTTCCTCTGTGAGGAGTCAGGCATGAGTCGCATCCTAATGGCATCCTGGTGACAGCAGGAATAGCCCCTGGAAGCCAGGTATGTCCTGTGCTCCCTCCAACTCTGGAGGAGCTCTGGGGCCAGCTCTGGGGTTGTGGGGTGTTTCCATGAGAGCCTGTCTCCTCTCCCTCCATGTGGGGTGTGGAGGGGCTGGGGCTGCTGCCTGTGGTCCTTGGGGCTCACAAATTCCAAGCTGAGAGAAGGTGTCTCTGCCACAGGCTGTGTGTGATCCCTGCTTCCTTGCCTAATGGGAAAGACATCTGTTCCTAGATAGGGACCACGTGAAGTCCTTCCACAGGCAGCTTCAGCGATGTCTTGGGTTCAAGCAGACACTGTGCACACCCTATTCCACCTCTCAGTGCCCAGCTATGGGGGGCATGCTGCTCCTTTGCCCTGGCAGTGCCAGGATGATGGCACTGCAGGCAATCAGCGTGCCAGCGGCGGATCCCTTTGTCTATCAGGACAGCAGCATCGCTGCCCAAGTCGCCCCCAGTCTGAGCCACCCCAGGCAGCCCGGGGCAAGGGGTGCAGGGAGCAAGGAAGGGACTAGTGTTGAAGATTAAAATCGTTACAGAATATCAGGACTAATTGGGCAAAGACTTAAAATTAAGCTAAGCTGAGACTTGGTTTGCTTTGCTCAGCATGAGGAGGTGGATTTACTGAAGCCTTAGGCCACTAGCAGTGATCTTATGCTGAATTTAGACTTAATTACATGAAGGGAGGCCTTGAGACCACTGCATCACGTGAAAAATAAGGTAGCCACATTCAACAGCTGAAGCTGGATCCTTGAGATAAGAAAAGGAACTACCAGCCTGGAGACAAAGTGAGGAACAAGAAGACTCCGGACTCAGTTACCACCATCATGGGAGAAGAACTGAAATTGTCAGGGTAGAATCACCCAGGGACTTCGGCACCCAGGGTCCCTCTCTGGAGGCGCCAGCTGGAGCTGCTTTTCTGCTGCACCATCTCAAGAAGCTATTTTTGTAAGATCCAATGCCTGAGACCCTGCTATGGCAAACTGAGAGCGAGAAAACTTCTTGAACAGCCCAGTGGGGCTCATGTCATTTCCCCAGGCCACCCATTCTGCCAGTACTGCTGCTGCTGAGCTCTCCGATCCCAGGGGCCGCCCGACCCCAGCGGCGCCTTGGCACAATGGACACGTTCCAAAAGACATCACCAGCTGGTGTCGCAGCGTGTCTCTGCCACCAGGGCTGAGCCTGCTTCTCCACCGAGCTCAGCCCACCTGGCCAGTGAAGCCCCTGTGCACGTGGTGCTCCCAGGGCCAGGCACAGGCTGAGAGGAGCTGGGACTCGCCCGCGGCCGGCAGCGGCAGGTGGCGGCGGCAGCGCCCGGGCACAGGAGCAGGCGCTGGCACCTGCGTCACTTGTAGCTACTCAGTGACAGTTTGATGGAGACAGATCTCTCGCCCTCCCTCACACTCTTCCCTGCACCATTTGCTGACCTGCTTGTCGCTGCATGGGGATTTGCTGCCTTTGCAGACTTACTTTGCACCCCTTCAGCACCGCTGACAGGTGTCGACGGGTGAGGACAAACAGACAAACCCCCAGCCCGAGCAGGCAGCCACTAAAACAGGAGCTGAACCCTCCCCTGTTCACACCAGCGCCCAACAGCCCAGCCACACGTTGGGGAGAAAGCACTTCATGGCGACTACCCACACCCCAGGCAAATGCATGGGTCTGGCCCCCAGGCCACTGCACACCCCCAGGCATGTTCCACCTGGGAAAGAACAACCCCATGGACCCGGACAGGCTGGGGACTGACCTGCTGGAGAGCAGCATAAGAGAAAGGGACCTGGGGGTCATGGTGGACAGAAGGATGACCATGAGCCAGCAATGTGCCCTTGTGGCCAAGAAGGCCAATGGCATCCTGGGGTGGATCAGAAGGGCTGTGGTGAGTAGGTCGAGAGAGGTTCTCCTTCCCCTTTACTCTGCCCTGGTGAGGCCATAGCTGGAATATTGTGTCCAGTTTTGGGCCCCTCAGTTCAAGAAGGACCTCAGGGAACTGCTTGAAAGAGTCTGGCACAGAGCCACAAAGCTGCTGAAGGCAGTGGAACATCTCCCTGTGAGGACAGGCTGAGGGAGCTGGGGCTTGGAGCAGAGGAGCCTGAGGGGTGACCTCATTCATGTTGATAAAGATGTGGAGGGCAGTGTCAGGAGGATGGAGCCAGGCTCTGCTCAGGGATGTCCAAGGACAGGACAAGGGGCGCTGGGTGCAAGCTGAAGCAGAGGATGTTTCATGGGAACATAAGGGGAAACTTTTCACTGTGAGGGTGCTGGAGCCCTGGAGCAGGCTGCCCAGGGGGTTGTGGAGTCTCCTCCTCTGGAAACATTCAAAATCCACCTGGATATGTTCCTGTGTGACCTGCTCGAGGTGCTCCTGCTCTAACAGGGGATTGGACTGGATGATCTTTGGAGGTCCCTTCCATCCCCTAACATCCTGTGATTCTGTGATCTCAAGACCTCTCAACCCCAAGCAAAGCTCCAGACTGTCCAAGGTACATCCTGGATACACTACACAGGACATATCACCTCAGCATCCTCCTTCCTGGACGCCACTGAGGCATTTCTGACAGCTTGATACTGTCTTTAAGACAGAGCAAACTCCCTTCATCAGCTCAGTTTTTGGTCTTGGTGTTTTTCTTATCTCTCTTTTCAAGCATCTTGGTGGCAGCCGACACAAGGCGCAGGACTGGGGCCCAGCCAGAGGCCGTGGCTGCAGTAACCACATGCCTGAGCGCGCACATTCCTCTCGCTCAGAGCCTTCAAACCATTCACTCACATCTCGGTGCAGGGCTGAGAAACAAATCCCCCTTGCTTACACAGCCCTGGTGTGCAGGGGAGCTGCGTGCCTGGCTAAGCTGGGGCATGTGGGCTTGCTAAAGCTGCCAGACAACGAACTGCGCCGAGCCGCTGGAATTACTCTGGAATTTACTCTGGAACTCTTTATCACCTCATGAAATGCCAGGAAAGCTCCACCTCACTGGCCAGGCTTGTTCCTGAGGAAAAGCTCCAGACACCAGGAAAAGCTCCCCTGCCAGCGCTGCTGCTTCTGGTCCCCATTAACGCTGCAAGAGGGGACCAAGCCTCGGGTGCAGCTTTGTGGTCACCCACCAGTGGATTCCTAATGTAATCTTAATGGAACCTTCATCTTTTATGACACAAAGCACAAGATTTTGGTGAAACCACTTTGCTGTGGCTCTCATGGGACCCTCCTGATGGGCGCAGGTCTCTGTGCAAAGAGCCATCCAGGCTTGGAGCCAGACTGAACACTATTTTGGATAAGCCCAGCCCAGATAAACTCGACTCAGGCTGCTTTTGTGAAGGTAAAACGTTGCTTTGGTTCCCCCAAGAGGTGTCCCTGGCACCAAGAAGCCCCCAAGATGTGGCTCTCTCATAGCTCCCAGCCCCAGCATACCTGGCATTTGCTGTATCTGCTCCATAGGGAGGGATGCTCAGCAGAGACTCTGATTGCTGATGCTATTTCTGGCTAAACAAGAACAAGAAAACAGGACCCTCAGGGGGTGTTGAAGCTGGGCACCACAGCTTTGCTCCCCAGCTGCTCAGTGAGAGCTCTGCCAGGTGCGGTGCCACGGCTGCTGTACAGCAGAAACCAGCTTCCGTCTCTCACAGCACCACCCACACACCCACAGCAGGGAAACACCCTCATGAACACCTCTGGAGTGAAATCCTGCCCTGCCAGGCTCCCCCCAGACAGCCTCTCTGGGAGGTAATGGGGAAACCAGAGGTGCAGAAACAGATCTGGCCAGGGGCACAGAGGGATTGAGCAGCCAGTGGCCCACGCACGCAGAGAAACCCTGGTAATCTAATCTCAGCTGAGATGCTACAGGTCCTGTCCAGCCTGCCCTTCCCACCAGCACTCTGATCCAGCCTCAGCCCTGCAGCTCCTGGCTGTCAGACCTCCTCTCTCCGCAGCTTTGTTTCTTGCAGCCTAATGAGTCCTTAATTCAGCAGGCTTGGGCCCATAGATCTTGATTTGCCCTAGCACCAGTAGGACTCACTTTCAGGAGAGCTCTGCCTCCACAGCAGCAAAGCTCTGGCCTGGTGGTGCCTGAGCTGGAGCAAAGCTGCTTTTTGCTCTTCAGAAAGACTGAGGGGAAAAAAGGCACAAACCAGCCATCAGCATCCCATGGGGCATCACTCTGGGGAAATGGGGATCCTTCCCTGAACTAAGCCCTGCAAAGCCTGATGGCTGACATGCTGAGAGGGCTGCCACCACCCCGAGTTTCCCAAGGGACATTTGGCCACAACATCCACGTCCTCAGGCAGGGAACCCCTCAAGCCGTACAAGGGTACAAGTCACGCGGGAGGAGGGGAGGTGGACATGGCAGGGAGCTGCTCCTGACTAATTGAATGAATTTTCTCTCTGACAGGCAGAAAAACACAAGTAGTTTCCTCCTCTTTTATGCACATCACCACTAACTAGCCCCACGACCCCAGCGGCCTACAGTCAGGTCTTCACTGCCAGAAGTGAAGTGCAATTCAGAACAGGGATGGACTCTGCAGACCTGCTTCGTCCTCTCCCTGCCCTGTGGGCACAGTGCAGGGGACCCTGCCCACGAGGGGCTCCGAGAGCCACCCTTCATGATCAGCTGCCACCATCCCAGCAGACACAAAGCACAAACAATGCACCCAAGAAAGGTGTTTTCTCACTTCACTCTCTCAGCCAAAGAGATTTTTGGTGTCAGTGGTAGGAGTAAGAAGTAAAACATTTTCAGAGTGTGATCTGGAAGCTGGTGGTGCTGCATGGAGTGACAACAAAGCAAGCAGAAAGTGGGACCTGCCCAGGAATGACTCCCATTACTTGCAAGCAGAACACAAAAGAGTATTCAGCAGAGAGCTGTTACAGAGACCCCACCACTTCACAGCATTTCTAGCCCCTAGAGAGATTTTGGCCCAACCTTCCCTGGGCACTCTTGCAAGCTCTGGGCACAGGCAGATCCAGGGTCTGGATACTCAGGATGCTGCTCATCCCCTCCAGCAGCACTTGCCTTTCCCTCACCTAGCACAGCATCCCAAGCCCCCCCCCAAAATGGTCTACTAACAGGAAAAGACAGGACTTGTGTATCTCCTGAAACCAACCCACCACACTCAGCCACTTCCAGGGTTTTAATTCATGGTCAAGCCTGCAGCTGTATGAAGGAAAGGCTGCTCCAGAGGGGCTTTTCTGGCTGCTGCTGTTGTTTTATAGCAGATGCAATGAACAGCCAAAATTACCTGAGGTGATTCAGCTGCCCAAGAGCTCCGTGGGTGCTCCTTATGGAGCAGCACAGCTCCTTGGGGACAGAATTACAGGGGGGGATCTGTGGCCCTGCAGAGGGAGGCTGAGTGCAGGTGAGCTGGAGATGCTTTGTTTCCTCACTTTGTTTTTCCAGCTGCTATTATGGAATAGGAAGGATGTGGATGGGAAGCAGCACTGGCCCCTCAGCACCAGCCTCTCATGGTCAGCACAGTCCCTGGCCCCAAAAGTATTATTTCAATCCTGTTTCCCCAGCTGCAGGCTCTCTGCAGCCAGAGTCCTGCTACAGGGATTTTGCAGGAGCCTCTCACAGTGGCCGAGTTGCTGTGTTTTCCTCCACTCCTGCCCTGTTTTGCTGTCATATCATAAAATCACACCATGATTTGGGTTGGAAGACACCTTAAAGATCACCCAGCTCCAATCACCGAGTGGTAGCTCTCTGCTGTCACATCTGGACAGGAATGACAAATGTGGGCAGCTTTAAAACCTTTGCCAGCCAGGCTGTCCCAATGCAAGGAGCAGCTGCAGCCTGAGCTGAAGTCCAGCACACTCAAAATCAGGCCAGGCACCAGCACAATGCAAGAGTTTGGCTCCAGCCTCCTCTCACAAACAGGAAACAGCCACAGAAGGGGGCAAGGTTGAGACTCACATCAGTGAAAGTCTGAAGTCATCTAAATGGATACTGAAGCACCATGAATCAGGGGCTTGATTTTCACGAGAGACCAAACCAAGCAGGAGCTGTGAGGGGTTCGAGTTGGTGCGTGCAGACTTGGACCCCCGTTCTGGACATCACCTCATGGGGGCCCAGGCAGGCCTGCACAGTTTGGCCCCACCACTTGCACCCTCTTCTTGCTTCCCAAACAGTCCCAGTGCCACCACAAAGCTGAGGCTCACCAATGCTCTCTGCCAGTGTGACATGGAGTGAGCTTGGAAGTCTGCACCTTGCTGCCACTGCCTTCACCTCTGCCTCTCCTAAGCTCATTTCCTCCTTTCTCATCAAGGATGGTAAGGCCAGGGACACCTAATGAAGGCTCATCTAAGCACATCTCTGTTTCTAGATGCTTTACAGTCCATAGGAACATCTCCTTGATCAAGACCAAAAGAGAATCATTTCCTTAGCTTTCTTTGCTACAGCCACAAGGTTTCTACACCAAAAAGCTCAAGGAGGTTGGACTCAGCAGAGCAAAGATGGACACTGAGCCTGAAGAGAGAGTGTCTGTACACACGACAGGAGACAGCATGGGAAGACCCTGCACGGGAGTAGGACCAGCACAGTGGTGCTCAGTGCTGAATCCCTTTTGTCACCGCAGAAGTGGAGCAGCAGGACCAAAGTGCTCGGTGCAGGCTGCATACCATGGACCTTTGAAACTGCAGGGGAATTTGGGCAAGCAGATTGCAATTACCTGGCCTGGCTCTGGCCCAGAACATCACCACCAGGTCCTTACAAAAGCCATAAATGAGAGCAGCAGCCAGAATCTTGCTGTTGCGCCCTCAACGAAGGGCACCAACCACCTCACTGTCCCCGGCGCTGCACCTCACTGCTGCTCCTGCCCTTTCCCTGGGGACAAGCACCACAATGAGAGCTGTCTGTGTCAACTCCACAGCTCCAAGTGTCCCTCAAAACTCTCCCAGGAGAGCCCTGTCCTGTCACCGGGGGATGCTCTGCCGCCATCCCTCTGGGGACAACACTGTAGCACACCCAGCTGCCTCTCTGCCGGGACATGGCTCTGAGAAAGGCAGGCTTAATAATCGACACCATTACGCTTCCCAGAGGTGATGTCCAGAAGGAACATGTGCAGGTGAGAAAGGCAGTTTGGAGCAGGAGGCTGCTCATGAGAACTCAGAGGAGCACCCAGCAGAACCAAGCCAGGCTCCTGATGGAGATGCCACCATGGATCTTGCTTTCAAGAGGAGACTGCAGGGCTTTGATGCTGGGAGAGGCAACCCATTTGCTTTTGGAACACGGACCATGCCACAGGGCTGGGGTCAGTCAGTGATGCTGGGAGAGGCACACTGCAGCACCCTAGGACCATCTCCCTGGGAAGAATGGATGGAAGAGCTGGAAAACAACTGGGAAGGGGCTCCCTCACTATGGTTCATCTCAGGTCACTGCTTCTCTACACACTTCAACTTAACAACAGCTGGGCAGCCCAGCCCAGCCCTGCTCAGCTTCCCTGCATGTGCAAAGGGGTGATGTTGGTAGAGAGTGGAGCATCTGGAGCCTGTCTGCGGGTGGACAGGTGTGAAGGGACAGGTGCTCAGGTCAAGCTCTGCCCTCAGGTTCTAGCATTCTGTCCTGGCTGCCGCTGGGGCTCCAAACCCATCCCACCAGCACTGCCAGGCTGGGGCTCAGGGGGCAGAGGGACACCCTCAGCCCTCTGTCAAGCCTGTGGGCAGGAGGCTCACGACACCCTTCCAAAGCCAGGACCCCCGTGGCTTGGTGGGGCTGCGGCTCAACACGCAGCTCACCCCAGGCTGCCCAGCAGCACCGGGCTGGGGGGAGACCCCAGGACGCCCCGTCCTACCTTGCAGTCCGTCAGGCAGGATCTGACCGAGTACTCTTCCGATTGCAAGTACTTCTCCAGCAAGAGGTCGAACTCCTCGTATTTTTCCTGAGCGTGTTGGTCCAGCCGCTGGTACGCCTGGACGCAGCTGCTACAGGCCTCCCCGCCCAGCGCTCCGGCCGCCGCCACCATCAAGTCCACCATCAGGTTGTCCACGCTGCAGTCCAGACCGTCCGGGCCGGCCATTTCCCGCAGCAGGTCCCAGATCGTGTAAGTATCACAAAAGGAGAGGTTGAAGTTCCTAAAATAAGCCTGCAGGAAAGTCCTCTTGGAGGAGGGAGAGGCGAAGAAGGGGGCGGCGGCGGGGGGCGAGCGGAGGGGCGCGCCGGCCAGCGAGCCCCGCGGCCTCTGCAGGGCGTGAAGCCGGGCGCAGGCCGAGTCCAAGTCGCCGCGGGCGGCGGGGCAGGGGCCGGTGGGACCCGGGGCCCGGCTGAGGTTACCGAGCAAGGCCTCGCAGCTACCGCCCGCCGGCTCGGCCGCCAGCAAGGCCCGCGGCCCGCGGCTCCGCGGCCGCCCGGCGCCTCCTCCGCTCCGCTCCCGCGCCCGCAGCTTGGCCCCGGCGCAGAGCCACAGATGGTCGGAGAGGAGGACGGTGAAGAAGAGGAGCGAGGCCAACGAGAGGCGCCATTTCTGCGCCCGTTCGGGGTCGGCTACCGGCTTGTCGCTGCGGCGCGGCGCGCAGCACACCGCCCCGCCGGCGGCTCCCCCGCGGGGGTACATCCAGGCGCCGCGGATCATGCTGCGGGGGCGGCGCGGAGGGGGGAGCGGCGGCGGCGGCGGCGGTGGCGGGACGCGCCGCGCTGCCGCCGCTGTCACCTGCGCCCGCCGCGCCGCGCCGCCGCCGCCGCCATGCCCGCGCCCCCGCCTACAGGCCGCCGGCCACCGCCGCCGCCGCCGCGTTACCTCGGCCCCGCTCCCCGCCCCGGCCCCGGTTCTCCGCCCGCCTCTCGGGGGCATGCCCCGGTCCCGCTCACTCGGCTTTCCGCTTGCCCGTCGGCTGCGCCAGCTCGCGGGCCCCGCCGCGCCCGCCGCCGGGCCCCATTGCCCTCAGTCTGTCGCCATCTTCGGCCGCGCCGCCAACACCTTGAGGAGCCGCGCAGCCCTGCGCCTGCGCGACCCACCGGCTCCCCCCCCAACAGCCGACCGCCGACCGGCCCGGCCTGGCCCCGGGGCCCCGTCGCCATGGCTCGGGCACCGGCAGGTGCCGTGGTGCTGAAGGACAGCTCCACCCGCTCGCCCCGCCGCCACCGGGGCCGGGGCAGCGCTGCCCGGGGGAGGGGGAGCGGCTGCGGGGCACCCCCGCCTCGCCCGGTCCCCCGCACCGGGAGCACCGCGGAGCCGCCGCGTTCGGCTACGGCTGGTCCTGTCCTCACTCCGGAGAAGGCACCGCAGCCCGCGCCGGGCAGCGCGCCCCGCTTTGCGCCAGCAACGGGCAGACCCTGCGCGGAGGGGCGTCGTGGGGTGCCCCGCAAACGGGCACGGTGCCCTCGCAGTCGCGCCGCTCCCCCGGGGCACTCAGATGCTGGGTGTCCCCTGGGCGCTTGCTTGCCTCATTGCCCTGAGAAGACAACCCCCAACAATTCCATTTCTGTGTGACCAGGAGAGAATTCTGACCAGGCAGGGAAAGTGCCTCTAGGTGATGTCACTTCTCTGTGTCCCAAACCCTGCTGCCGCCCCATGAGGGGTTTCTCAGGCCAGTTAAACAAGAGACTTTAGGGAGTGAAAGGTAAACAGCTGTGCAAAATGAAATCCCGCTGACAGCAGAGCAGTAGGTAGATTCTGCTCTCGGGTCCTTTCCATACTCAGAGAATCATTTGGGTTGGAAGAGACCTTTTAGATCATCGAGTCCAACAACAGACCCAGCACTGAAAGTCACCACTAAGCCATGCCCCTCAGCACCACATCTAGATGGCTCATAAACTCTTCCAGGGATGGCAACTCCACCACTTTCCTGGGCAACCTGTTCCAGAGCTTGACAACCCTTTTGGGGAAGAAATTGTTTCTCGCGTGCAACCTAAATCTCCCCTGGGCCAACCTGAGGCCGTTGTAGGAACTGGTTCAAGCATTCTTATTTCTGGGGGTGCCATCAAGTTCTGCCCCAAAGTAAACCAGTTCCTTAATACCACTCAGTGGTGCCCACGACCCTGCAGTGACCTGGCAATGGTTGTCTGGGGTCCCTCAGGCTGTGCTGGGTGGAATCCTGCAGACATGGAAGAAGAAAAAGGTGGTAAAGTTTCCCACCTCTCCTGCTCTGCAGCACACCCAGAGCAAAAAGCATGTTAACATGAGGGCCAGGGTGTCTGAGCTGCATAAGCCCACAGCTAGCTCTGCTCTGGCTGAGGCACTGAGGTGAGAAAATAGCTGGTGTAGAGCCAGGAGAGGTTTTACAGCCGGAACAAACAAATGTTGAACATTGCTGCAAGTGATATAGGGAAAACCACAACCCAGGCTGGAGATTGAGCTTCTCTGAGCCGTGGCACAGACACCTGCAGCTCCTGGAGCACAAGGCAGAGCTCTGCAAGCACCTTCCCTCCGGCTCATCCACCCCATCTCTTTCCTGTTCCTCCAGCGTGCCCGTGATCCAGCTCGGAGGAGATGCTGTGAGAGATTTCTCTGGGGGTCCTCTCTTGGGACTGACAGTGTCTACCTTATGCACACAGGATCATAGCAAGAGCTGGAGCCATTATTCTGGCAATAAATACTAACTGTGCTCCCTTCATATGCAATGGCTTCAATAGCTCAGGCACAGATGCCTCACGCTCTCATGCATGGCGTGGAAGCAGCTCACCAGGGTGCGAGCCGTGGGTGGGAAGCACAAGGCTGTGACCGTAGCAACTCCTTGCTGCTAGAAATGGAGCCCCAGCCTGCCTGGAAAAGCTGAGCAGCCTGCTTTCCAATGGGATTGAAGAACCAGGCACACAAGGAAAAATCCACAGTTTGAAGGCAGGCTTCTGGCAGGGGCCTCGGCTCCTTAGCCAGCAGACAGCAGCCTTGGGACTCCAGTTCATTCTTCCACTCTTGTCAATCCATGTTATCCAGGGGCTTTTACCTCCCCACAGTGAGGTGCTCCTGTTTCAGCCTGGGGAGGTTTAAGCTCCCTGCTGTGCAAATCCAGAATGTCTGGAGGAGAGAGCTGCAGGCTGGAGCCAGCAGTTCAGTGTGTTGTCAGACCTGAAAAGAGCCAAGAGATAACACGAGAGCCCCTCGGACCCTTGCCATACTCCACTATTTATCTGACACTGAGCCGCACCATCCTTTGGCCCTGGCTGCTGGAGGCAGTGCGCTGCACCCTGGTGCAGGAAGGAGGACAACATCCCCCATTTCCAGCAGTGGGCTGAGTGGTCTCTGCTAAAGGCTAACTGGCTCCCAGCTAAGCCCAGCACTTTGTGTTCTGTGTCAGTAGGTCTGATCTTCTTCTCCTCCTGTCTTCACCCAGAGCTGCTCTTCAAGCTGTTTTTCAAACCTTTTATTTCCTGCATATGTCCCTCAAGCCTCACTGTTCCCATCCTATTGCAGCTTTTTCCACAGCCAGAGGACTCTGCTTTCTCCTTTGTCCTGCACTCTCAGGTGTGGGCTGAATGCAACCAAAGGGACAGGCAGCAGGGAGGGCATGGGAAGGGCAGCATGGGGAACCCACCTGCATGGTCACAGCCTGCAAGGCTGAACTCAGCCCCAGCCTCAGCCTCCCTGGGGGCTCACAAAAGGCTTTGATGGGAGCTGGCTGTTCCCATACCCACTGGGAGCAGTTCTCCAGCACACAGCCTCAGCATCACCCAGCTGGGAGGTGGCTTCACAAGCGCTGCCCTGTTTGAAGGGCTCCGTTTCCAGGGCACAGAGATATTTCCACCCGGGAATTTCCCCTTTCTGGGAAAACATTAACTACTCCTCCCACTCCCTGCTCTTGCATTGCAAAACCAGCAGCTTACACATGGCCCTTTGTGAGATAAGGGCTCATTTGCTCAGCCTCCCTCTGCTTTCTCTCCATTTACTGCTGCTGCTGCTGTTTGAAGGGCAGTGCGGTTCACGGATGGCTTTCTTACATAAAGCAGGGATGGGTGAGCCAGCCCTCAGGGTTCCTCAGGTGCAAGAAGCAGCTCTGGGCCAGCTTCTGTCCTGGTGTTCAGGAGGCTACCACCTTCTGGGATTTGGAGAGTTTCCATCATTAGCTGATGCTAATCAGCCAGCTGATTAATCCCCTTGGGTGGGGATAAGCTAGCAAAGAAATTGCCACCGGCACGGCCAGTGTTTTCTGAGCACACACTGCAGCTGACAAGGGTTAGCCTGGTCTTTGCACCACCTCTGCACACAGCCAGTGTTTGGGAAGGGCCACTTCAGACTGGCCCCGGGTGCCCAGGGTGTCTTCTGTGATTGGAATCAGCTGGAGAACAGACAGAGCCTGGCTGGGTGCTCTGGGGACTGAGCCACCAAGAGGAGGGCACAGGACAGGCAGCCTCGTGTACTGCAGCTCCTGCACTGTGGCTCCTGCGTGTGCCCTTGCTCGGGGTGACCCCGGAGGAGAGCCTGGACTTGGGAGGTCACCACCAGTCTCACAGGACAGAGGGAGGATCTACAGCAAGGGGAAATGCAAGGGTGGCAGTCCTGCCCAAGGGCTTGACCCAGGAGCAGTCCCAGCTCATCCCTGGGTATCCTGCTGCCAAGCCTCCAAACCTCAGAGCTCAGCACAGGATGTAGCTGGGCTCATGTTTGTGTTCACTTCCATATGCATGTGTGTGAGCTCTCCTGCCCAGATTCTTCCCTCCTTGCCCAGTGCTGCTCTGCAGCCACCTCCCTCTCCTCCTTTCCTGGCTTTAGGGCGCAGTGTCTAGCTTGGAGTCACTGAAATCCTACCCTGAGGCCCAGACCCTGGAGGCTGGCAGCAGGAGATGCTTCACCCATCATAGGAGCTGAACTGAGCCTTGCACTGGGATCGCATCTTGTTTGCAATGCAGTGTCAGAGCTGGCAAGCCCTGCTAGTTCACTAGCTCCCAGCCAGGAGGGAGGTGAGGGACCCTGGAGTCTCAGAGGGATGTCCTAAGGTCATGCCCGGTGTAGGAGGGTTTTACTGCATTCTGGATGCAGCCAAAGTTGCTGTGTACAGAGAGAGGTCCTGGGGGCTCCCCAACCACGGCAGCCTTTGCTCTGGCAGCAAGTAACCCAAGTGCAAGCAGATACTGAAAGTGGTATGGAAGTGGATGGATGTCCTGGACCTTTCACTGAGGCTGAGGAAGCCACACCTTGGTGCCCACAGTTGGCCACTTTCGTGCCAGACCTCAGCAGTCCCCTGCCTGACCCTGCCCGACCCTGCCCGTGGGACACAGTCGCTCTTGCCTGGCACCAGGCTGTGAGAGGACAGCTGTCTGCAGGGGCTCAGGGAGTCCCTCTCCACGGGGGACCCCGCAGCCTCGCCCCACTGGCACTGCCCACACTGCTCTTGCTCACAAACCCTCGTCCCCAGGCTGGCTCTGAGCCCTGCTGACCCGAGTGGCCCTTGCCCGGCGCCACTGGGCCGTGTCTCGAGACGTCCCCAGGATGATGTCAACAGCGTCCAGCCCTGCTTCTATACAGCCCTCCTGGGAAAGCCTTCAGACCACATGGCTGAGCTGCTGGCCAGACCTGCCAGGCTCCCAGCTCCTTGGGCAAGGGCTCCTATTGCTTCAGCTCCCAAACAATGGGTGGTGGCTGGGGCACCCAGCTGGCCTCCGGGACACAGAGGCTGCTTTTCCCATCAGGTCCCGCTGCATCACCTCTCGGCACAGCCCTGTGTCCAGCAAGCCACTGAGCGCGGCCTGAGAAGAAGCTGCCTCATGTTCCTGGGAATGGCCACACTCACATCCCATTTCTCCCAGGGAACTGGGGAGCTGCTAGGTGCAGGACACAGCTGCAGCAGCAACGGCAGCAATCATGAGAGAGCTCACAGAACTGGGCTCTCAGCACCACCAGTGCTGCCAGAAGAGGGGCTGTCCTGGTGGCCCCTTAGCAACAGCCTGTGCCACTGCTGGGAGGGACTTAGCAGCTGCCTGAGACCTTGTACAGTCCTGTTGTGCCACGGCAGTGCTGCACCAGGCTGGGGAGGAGGTTATGGCTGAGCTGCCCATCCCTGTTACCTGCCTCCTTCCCTGCACTCATATATAGAATAGAATAGAATAGAATAGAATAGAATAGAATAGAATAGAATAGAATAGGCCCTTTTCTTGCACCATTGCTGAGGGATTATTTCATTGTCATTTCCATTCTATATTTGTAGGACAAAAGCCATTCCTACCTCCCACTGGTGCTTCCCATTGCTGCCTGGCCCACAGCCTTGCTGGCAGCATTTTGGCCCAGCGGCCTGGAGCCCCTGGCGCCCAGCTCTGAACACGATGGTCCTCTGTGCCCAGCCTGTCCCAATTGCTTGCTCTGCAGTGCAGGCATCATGGGGTGGAGCAGCCAGCCTGGCCTCAGCCTGGTATCTCCAGGAGGCAGGGGAATACAGAGAGCACAAAACTCATTGCCCCCAGTGCTGCTGGAGCAGGTGTATCCTGTGGGCCCTATGTGTGAAAGCCCCCAGTCCCTGCACACCCTAGAGCAGGCCCTGCTGCCCTGCACCCCAGCACATCAGGGATCCCCATCTCAGAGTAAAGCAGGGCAAGGGTGGGATGCAGCACCCTCTGCTCTCCCTGCAGGCCTGTATCCTGGGCATTTCCCAGTCCTTCCCTGATGTTTCTTACCATCTCCTGGAGGAGACCTGGATGCCCCACGCTTCATCAGGGTTCCTACACTTACCTGGTGTGAGAGGTCTCTGTTCCAAGCTCCTGTGGCCCTCTGCTGCTTATCCCTCACCTGCTCTGCTCCTACAGCTGCAGCCAGGCCATGGATCCAGGGGCTCAGGAGAGCAGTGGCAAAGGTGGCAGAGCATGGCACACTGGCAGGACAGCCACCCAACCTCGGTGCCTACTCAGCAGAGCTCCCTGGCCCAGGCTGGCTGCAGCCTCATGCTGCTCCCAGCTGGGAGTGCTTGGAGGGAGGGAGGGGAGCAGGGAGAGGGTTTTACAGCCCACAAAGGCAGCTGTTGCTAATGCAGCCTTTGAGCTGCATGCCAAGCCGTGGCACGGCGGCTCTGCCCGGCTTTCAGAACCACTGCCAGGTCGCTGGCTTTGAAGACAGTGGGGGTGGGTGAGGAGAAGGCCATGTATGTGTATCACATCGGGCAGCCAGCCTGCAGCCAGGCTGCTGGACCTGTGTCTCTGCTCGGGAAGCGCATCCCGCTGCAGCAAAGGAGCCAAGGAGTGGGGGTCCTCACACATCGGCTCCTCAGCCACGGCTGGACCGTGGCAGGTTAGTGCCTCGAGGCAGGAGGGGAGGTGGTACCTACAGAAGCTGGTGGCTGCTCCTTTCCTTTGTATTTGCTTTGATGGTTGAAGATGGAGAAACCCTTGATAGCAATGGCAGGTCCTGGAACTGCCTGGAAAGGAGAAAGGATCTAACATGTGACTTGATCAGAGCGTTGTCCCCATCAGCCT
The DNA here is from genome assembly GCA_033816785.1 of Picus viridis. Lineage (NCBI taxonomy): Eukaryota > Metazoa > Chordata > Aves > Piciformes > Picidae > Picus > Picus viridis. The sequence goes on along the minus strand of CM066580.1, from coordinate 20,813,000 downwards.
GCACACTTGCCAGCTTCCGCAGCCTCTGACCAGCTGGCCTGCTGATCACAGAGCCATCTCTCACTCTCCTAACCCTCTGGTTTCCCTTTTCTCTCCTTTAGGGCCATGCTGGGTTAGAGCCTGGGCTTATCTCACTGGTGCCTGACTCTGCCCAGAGAGCTGGCACCGTTCCTGCTTTCGGTCTGTGCCAGTTTCTGTCTGTCCCGGCAGGGCCAGCAGAGCCATGGTGTGACCTGGGTGCGGACAGCCTGTGACAGTGGATGTCACCTTGTGTGCATAGATACACCAGGCCAGGCCCTGCATTTGTCTGCAAGCAGCTCTCACCACAGCATCTCCCTGCTTGCTCTGGGCACATCACCTTTGCCACAGAGAAACCCAGCACGCTGGGGGTTAGAAGGGACCAGCCCCTCTGCTAAAGCAGGGTCACCCACAGTGGGTTGCCCACAATGGCATCCAGGCAGGTTTAGAATCTCTCCAGAGAGGGAGACTCCACAACCTCTCTGCGCAGCCTGGTCCAGGGCTCTGGCACCCTCAACATAAACAAGTTCTTCCTCACGTTTAGATGGAACGTTCTGCGTTCAAGTTTGTGCTCATTGCCTCCTGTCCTGTTGCTGGGCACCACTGAGAAATCTGCTTCCATCCTTTTGATCTCCACCCTTTAGATGCTGATAAGCATTGAGAAGATCCCCTCTGAGTCACCTTTATGGGAGCACCGAGCCAGGCAGCCCAGCAAGCAGGTGTTTGCATTTTAGAATCATGGACTGGTTTGGGTGAGAAGGGATCCTCAGAGGTCATCCAGCCTGGTGCCCTCTGGATGCCACCTTCCCTGCACTCACCAGGGACAGCTTCAACTAGATCAGATTGCTCACAGCCTCGGACAAACTGCCCTGGAATGGTTCCCGAGATGGGCCATCTACCACTGCTCTGTGCAAGCTGGGCCAGAGTCTCCCCACCCTCAGTGCATAAAACTGATGCACTCTGAACCTCCACATCGGGTGGAGAAGCATCGCCCCTGCTCGGGGCAGTCCCCACGTCAGGTGGGGAAGCATCGCCCCTGCTCGGGGCAGTCCCCACGTCAGGTGGGGAAGCATCGCCCCCTGCTCAGGGCAACTAGCGCCGAGCCTGGGGCTCTGCTGCCCTCCCGTGGCCTATCGCGGTACTGCGGCTGTCCCGCGGGAGCCGTCCTCGCCTCCCTCCCCTTGCCCAGGCGTACCCAGCGCTTCGGCACAGGGGTACCCCACGGCCGGGCCATGCAAACTCCTCACACGTGTGCAGCTAGAGGTGCGGCACCCCCTTCCTCTCCAGCTCCCACAACCTCCCTAACACCTCCACGCTATTTTCTGCTTTTCCCATGGAATCAGGGAATTGTTTTGGTTGGAAGAGACCTTTAGGATCATCAAGTCCAACCATTAGCCCAGCGCTGCCAGGTCACCACTAAACCATGTCCTTCAGCACCACATCTACACAGCTTTGAAACCCCTGCAGGGGTGGAGACTCCACCACTGGCCTGGGCAGCCTGTTCCAGGGCTTGACAATCTTTTGGGGAAGAAATTGTTCCTCATGTCCAACCTAAACCTCCCCTGGCATGGCCCGAGGCTGTTTCCTCTTGTCCTATCAATCCTGCACCGGAGCAGCTCACCCTCCCCACCCATCCTAACGCAGCCCAGTCAAAATCTCCATTCCCACTAATCCAACCACTGCCAAAATCTGCAGCCATCACCCCAGGACCACAAGGCAGAACATGACAGGGTGGGAGAGCAGGGGCACTGTGGGGGCCACCAGGGCAAGAGGGACTCCAAACCAGCCCAGAGCATCCAGTTCAGTTGGCAGGCAGCTGGTGCAGGGCCTGGGGCTCACACCCATCCCTGGGGCTCAGGGCTGGGTGTCCTTTGTGCAGCGATGATTGTGGTGATGGGCCCACAGCCCCAGCAGGGACAGGACAGTGTCACCTCGATGGGGCTGGAATGGGTTGGAAGAGCTAAGCCTGCTGCCTGTGCCAGCTCCCTAAGTACTGTGCTGGGTGGTGGCTGCATCCCTCTGCTCACTCAGAGCCAGGAATAAAAAGTGCCTCCCCAAAACAGTGGGAGATAAGGGTGAGGTCAAAAAGACTGGAGGCTGGGGAAAAAAAAAGGAGACCAAGCAAAAGTGGAAGGCTGAAAACAAGTGGTGTCAAACAGAGTGGGGTGGCTGACAGAGATTTGGGGTGGCTAAAAAGCTTGAGGACATTGTAGGGGAAATAGAAGCTGAAAGAATCTGATGAAGTGCAGAGGACAAAAAAGGGTCAGAAATTAGAAGAGAAGCAGAGAAGGTAGAGTTGAAAAAAGGTTGGAGATGGAGGGAACAAAGAAGGATGAAAAAGAAATGGAGGGTAAAAATGAGAAGGAGGCTGGAAAGGCAGTGGAGGCAAAAAGATTGGAGACAAATTAGAGGCTGGAAAGGAGTGCAAGGCCCAAGGAAATCTTCTTTCAGCCTTTCAGAAAGAAGAGAGGCTGAGAAAGAAAGGTTGGAGGCCAGGAAAGACTGGGAGGAGGACAGAAATGCAGGTGGTGAGAAGGAAAAGCCAGAGGAAAAGTAGAGGCCAAAATACATAAATAAATTGGAGAGTGAAAAGGAGTGAAGGGCAAAGAGTGGGATGCCCCTGAAAGTGTGGAGGTTGAGAGGGAGTGGGAGGCTGAAAAATGAGAGGCGTTGGTGGGACAGGGCCCCCCTTGCCCTGCCCTGCCTGCGGTGTCATGGAGCTCGTCGCGCACTAGAGGACAGCCGAGCTCCGCGCAAGTGCCTGGCCAGGCGCTGCCGCAGATCGTGCCCCGCCTGCCGGCACCCCCTGCCCCGTAGCACTCTGCCCTGCCTGGCAGCACCCCCAGCCCCATAGCACACTGCCCAGGAGCGCCCCGCAGCCTCGATGATCTCCTCAGCCCCGAGCATGCCCTCAGCCCTGAGCACCCCTGCTGCTCCTGAGCACCCCTGCTGCTCCTGAGCACCCTACCAGCCCCGAGCATCCCTTGCAGCAGCCCTGCAGCCCCCAGCATCTGCACAGTCTCAAACACCCTTCGATCATCCCTGCTGGTCCTGAGCACACTGCCAGCCTGGAGCACACTTCCAGCCCCAAGCAGCCCTGCCAGAGGACCCCTGGCAGTTCCAATCAAGCCTAGCAGCATCCCTGCAGCACCAAGCACACTTCCAGCCCAGAGCATCCCTGCCAGCCCGGAGCAGTCCTGCTGGTCCTGAACACCCTGCCAGCCTTGAGCACACTTCCAGGATCAAGCAGCCCTGCCAGAGAAACCCCAGAAGCCCCCAGCATCCCTGGCAGCATCCCCAAGCACAATTCCAGCTGCAAGCAGCCCTGTGACCCAGAGAACCCCCCAAAAGCCCCCAGCATCCCTGGCAGCATCCCCCAGCCCCAAGTACAATTCCAGCTGCAAGCAGCCCTGCAACCCAGAGAATCCCCTGGCAGCATCCCCCAGCCACAAACATCCCTGCCAGCCCTGGGCACCCTTCCAGCCCCACGCAGCCCTGAGGCCCAGAGAACCCCTGGCAGCCCCAAACATCACTGGAAGCATTCTCCAGCCTGGAATATCCTTCAGCCTTGAGGATGGCCAAGCCTCCCTCAGGCCTCCCAGACCTGGAGGCTGTTGGGCTTGGGGCCTCTTACTAAAACCCTGCCAAGCAAGACCATGCAAGGTGAAACTGGGGGATATTTTGTGCTTTTCTGGGGGGTTGGAGATCCTTGTGCATTATCTAAAGCCAGAAGCAAGAGCATTACTGCAGGGCAAGCTCTCGTGAAGGTTCCCATTCACAGCTCTGGCCAGGAGCTCATATGGCTGCCCAGTAAATATGGGAAATGTTGCCTTTCTCTGCAGTTTCAGGTCAAATGGGGCTGGGACCTCTGCAGGTTCTGCTGCCAGGAGCTGCTGCTGGTGTTAAAATGAAAGAAGAAATAAAGGACATGAGAAACTTCATCCCTGGTGGTGTGGTGGGCAGGCAGCCCATGCTGGGGTCCCCCCTAGTCACCCTGGGAGCTGGCTCTGCTGCCCAGATCCTGGCTGGAAAGTATTTCCTGATGTTTAACCTCCACTTCACCCTGCCTTCCACGTGGATGTGGGCAGCCATGTCCCCCCACACCAACCAAGCATGTCCTCTTCCCTCTCCATGTCCTCCTTCCTCTGTTGCTCTTGGCCCCAAGCTGAGCAGCAGGTCCCATGCCCCTCCCGGGCACCTCCTTCCAGAGGGGATCTGCTCATCCACTCCTTCCTGTGCAAGGAAAGAGCCAAGGCCAGCCCCACCGGCTGGGCACCTCTTTAGGATGCCTCCTTGGGGCCGGGACCTGCCTGCCCGCGCAGCCAGGAGCCCAGCACCACCTCGGCACCCAGCACACAAGATGGGAGGCTGAGCGTGCCCACCCACCCCACGCTGCCACCCACTTTGGAGGCTCAGAGCTCCCGTGGGACCCTGTGGGTGTGCGGCTGTCTGGGCAGCACATCGTCACAGAGGACCACCGCGGGCTGGGCAGGGGGTGGGGTGGTGCAAAGGCACTGCTGGGGTGAGCTGAGCAGCTGTGTTTACTTTCCATCTGCTGGAGAGAACAACAGGGGATTATTTTTTTTTAAATTATTTATTTCATTTAAAATCTTTTTTTTTTTTTTTTTTTTTTGCTTTTGTGTGTCCCCCACCAGCCAGAAGCCATCGTGTAAACATCCTGCTGCTTCGCCTGCAGGAGGGAGCAGGCTGGGGACGGAGGAGGTGTCCTGCCTCCTGCTCCGCAGGGCTGCTGTTCCTGCACCCACACCTCACAGAATCACAGAACCACAGCACTGTTTGGCTTGGAAAAGACCTCTGAGACCATCAAGACCTCTGAGATCATCCAGTCCACCCCCACCCACCGCAGGGCCAAGCATCACAGGAGGCTGCTGACATCCCCCCACCAGCTCAGCGTGGTCCCAGTGGCCCCCAGTGAAGGGTTTCCGGGTGTCCCCACAGCTCCCCAGGAAAGCACAAGGCTCCTGGGCTGCAGCCTGCTGCTGGTGCCAGCCCTGAGCACAGCGTCCAACAGCTGAGAATCCTGTAGGCAGCAGCTGCCTGGGACGGCTGGAGGGAAAGGAGGTGGTGTTGGGGTGTTTTGGGGGAAGAGAGAAGATATGTCCTGGGGCAGCAAGTTGGGAAGCCCCAGGGAATGCCATCAATTTGTGCTGTTCCAGCTGTACCCCGTGGGCAGCCAAGGCACAGCAGGAGAGCAGCAGGAGAGCAGCAGGAGGCAATGAAAGCCTCAGGCAGCATCTCTGACTCACACAATTCTTTTGGTTGGATGAGACTTTTAAGATCATCAACTCCAACCATTAACCCAGCACTGCCAGGTCACCACTAAACCATGGCCCTCAGCGCCACATCTCCAAGGCTTTGAAACCCCTCCAGGCACAGGGACTCCACCACTGCCCTGGGCAGCCTGTTTCAGGGCTTGTCAATCCTTTAGAGGAAGAAATTGTTCCTCATGTCCAACCTAAACCTCCCCTGGTGCGACTTGAGGCCATTTCCTCTCATCCTATTGTTTGTTCCTAGGGAGAGCAGACCAACCCTCACCTCACTCCAGCCTCCTTTCAGGCAGTTGTAGCAAGTGAGGTCTTCCCTGAGCCTCTTTCTCTCCAGGCTGAACAACCCCAGATGCCTCAGCCTCTTCTCCAGCTTTTGTGCTGTAGACCCCTCCTGTGATTTGAATCTCCATGAGCAGGGGACTCCTGCCTGAGCAGTGCCTAGATAGGAGAGGTTATTAAATAGTCCTGTGGGGTGTGAGGGGGACCTTTGAAGTCCCCAGGAACATAACGCTGGGAACACCTCGGGTGTGCAGGTCTGCTGCCTCCCTGCAGCTCTGCTGCTGCCCTGGTACCCTTTCCTCCACAGCAGAGCCAGGACAGTGTCTCTGCAGCTCCTCCTCTGTGCCCAGACTGCATCCCTCCCCAGTCCCCACATCTCCTCCTGTGTGCCCAGACTGCATCCTTCCCCTGTCCCCACATCTCCCGTGTGCCCAGACTGCATCCCTCCCCTGTCCCCACATCTCCTGTGTGCCCAGACTGCATCCCTCCCCTGTCCCCACGTCTCCTCCTGTGTGCCCAGCCCCTGTCAGTCCTGGGTGGAGGGACACAGGGGACGCAGGACACACGGTGGGAGGTGGCTGCAGTGCTGGTGGCAGACATCTCCAGAAGAATGCAGTCAATCACTTGGTAAAGATTTCTGACCCCTCGTGCTGTGCCTGCGCGGGAGGCCGAGGGAAGCTCTCAGCGCCTCCGCCAAGGCTTAATCAGCAGGTTTGTTCTGAGTTGTGGCCAGCCTGATTAATCCAGGCTGCCTCTGCTGGGATGCTGATTTCACAGCCTGCTGCTGAGAGCAAATTTCTGGCTATTATGCACAAAAAAACATTGTTCAGGTTCTGGCTGAATTACTGGTGTCCAGGGGAACTGAGACAGGCCTCGGTGGCACCAGCGCCAACGGCTCGCGGCGGTGCCGGTGCCCCTCCGGGGGGGTCTGTCCCAAGGGCCCGGGGGAGCTGGCACAAACCCCAGGGCTTGGAGATGCATCGGCCCTGCCCTGCTTGGGAGAGATGAGACCCGCTGATGACCCAGAGCATCGTGGTCTCAGGCGAGGAGGAGAGGAAGCGTCTGACTTTGAAGGAAGCGTTAGCCTCCCGACCTCGGCGCTCGGGCCAACTCTTGACTCATTTCACTTCAGCCCCTCCTGGGCCAAAGCAAGCTTGGGAGAGCACAGTCCAGAGATGCTGTAGCACAGCTGCCTTCTCTCCTCGCAGCCCTGAGAGGGGCAGGGCCCCTGTGTGCTGCCCTGGGGCTGGGGAAGGGTGAGGCTTTGCTGCATTCAGTGCCTGCTGCCCTGCCCTGGAATGGGGCTCGCTGGAGTGTGCATGGTGCTGCCAGTGCTGGGGGTGATGCCACAGCCGTGTCAGCAGAGCACCCCTGGCACTTAGCATCATCAAACCACAGGCTTAGTTTGGTTGGAAGAGACCTTTAAAAGCATCAGTCCAACAGTTAACCCAGCACTACCAGCTCATCACTAAAATGTCCTTCAGCATTACATCTACATGGCTTTGAAACCCCTCCAGGGATGGGGATCCACTGCCCTGGGCAGCCTGTTCCAGGCCTTGACAACCCTTTTGGGGAAGGAATTATTCCTCGGGTCCAACCTAAACCTCCCTTGGGGCAACCTGAGGGCACTTCCTCTCATCCTATCAATGGGACAACCATTGTCTTAACCCACCCTTGAGGCTCTCACAGGGGCAAAGATGTTGAGCTGCTGGAAGGTGTCCAGAGAAGGGCAACAAAGCTGGGGAGGGGTCTGGAGCACAGCCCTGTGAGGAGAGGCTGAGGGAGCTGGGGTTGCTTAGCCTGGAGAAGAAGATGCTCAGGGGAGACCTTCTTGCTCTCTACAACTCCCTGAAGGGAGGTTGTAGCCAGGTGGGGGTTGGTCTCTTCTCCCAGACAACCAGCACCAGAACAAGAGGACACAGTCTCAAGCTGTGCCAGGGGAGGTTCAGGCTGGATGTTAGGAAGAAGTTCTTCCCAGCAAGAGAGATTTGCCATTGGAATGTGCTGCCCAGGGAGGTGGTGGAGTCACCATCCCTGGAGGTGTTTAGGAAGAGCCTGGATGGGGCACTTGGTGCCATGGTTCAGTTGATTAGATGGTGTTGGGTGATAAGTTGGACTCAATGATCTCAAAGGTCTCTTCCAACCTGGTTAATCCTATTCTGTTCTATTCTATTCTATTCTATTCTATTCTATTCTATTCTATTCTATTCTATTCTATTCTATTCTATTCTATTCTATTCTATTCTATTCTATCCCGTCCCGTCCCGTCCCGTCCCGTCCCGTCCTATCCTATCCTATCCTATCCTATCCTATCCTATCCTATCCTATCCTATCCTATCCTATGTCTGGTCATTGGGATGAGGGCTGTGGGGCTGTCCAGCCCCTGGAGGAACCATCCAGCTGCCATGAGGAGCGGGAGCTGTGCTTTGTTTCCTCAGAGCCTGGGCTCTGGCTGGAGTTTGTTAAAGGGTCAGGCTGATTGGGTTGTTTTCCTGTACTTTACAATTTCCTATGTGGTATTTAATAGCCGCTGGGGCGCCTCCAGCTACAGAGGAGCACTTCATTTTATTTCAGAGATGGAGGTAAATAAAGAAATAAAGGCACCCAGGCACTGCCTCCCCCTCCCAGGCACTGCCTCCCCCTCCCAGGCCGCCTGGCTCCCTCCCTATCTCTCCACAGTCCCTCGCTGCCTTCCTCTGGCTTGCAGGAGCCTCATTTAAACCAACCACAATATATTTTTAACGAGGCCTGGTAATTAGCCCAGGCCCCAGCTTGCTGTGCATGGCTTCCTCGAAGCTGGCCCGGGGCTCTCCAGAGCAGCTCAGCAGCTTGGCTGTGGCTCTTTCCTTGGGGCAAACACCAAGGTCTCCATGAGCACCAAGCAAGTGGCTTTAAGCTCTTCCCCAGAGGATGCTCCTCTGGGAAGGGTTTTGCTGGAGGAGCCCGGGGAGAATGGGGAGAACATGGGCGCGGTGCTGGCACGGCCCTGGGCCACATGGTCCTCGCCCCTCTGCCACTGGCTGTGACCTGGCAGGTGCCAGCCCCATGCCCTGCCACAGCCCTCAGCTCAGCGATCAGGTCCCTGAGGTGTGTCCTCCACGGCACAGGGAGCGGGTCCCCCATCGTCTTTGGGGTGCTGTGCCCCCCATCTCACGTCAGGCAGGTTTCAGGGCACAGTGGGCAGGTCTCCCATTGCTGCTGCGGTGCACAGTGAACAGGTCCCATGGCAGAGGGGGCAGTACCCCCTCAATGCTGCTGGGGTGCTCTGACCCCCCCGGCTCAGGGGGTGCCCATGTGCTCGGTGGTACCCTGGCACTTGCTGGCATCCTGCTTCAGGGTGTGGGCAGCTGCTGCCCCGGGGACCTGCTGCTGGCACTTGTTTTTGCTCAAACAGTGGGGCTGGTGAGCTGATAAGGTGCCAGCCGTGCCTTTCTCTGGGCCTTTCCCTGCTCTCCCAGGCCCTGAGGACAAACATTCCTGGCATATTTGTCATGTTCAGCTCAATACAGCATCCTTCAGGAACGGGAAAAAATCAAATAAAAGAAAATCCGGTTCTTCCACTGCTGCCTTCAGCCTCCTTTTACACTTTAAGCTTTTTAATTCCAGCCCTGAATAACTCCCTTTATGGGGAGGCCTGAAAAGCTGCAGCCTTCACCCAGCTGCTGCCGGGGTAGAGGGTGAGGGCAGCTGCTGATGGGGCTGCTGCGGGGGGGGGTGCAGAACCCTTGGGTGTTGCCCCTGCTCCTGGCACTGACAGGGACACTCCTGTCGTGTGGCACGGGGAGGAAGGGGCTGGAGGTGCCAGGCTGTGTGTGGTGAGTGGGTGCCCACGGGGACTGAATGTGGCAGGGACGTGGGAGGGGTGGCATTGGGTGGCTTTCCACCAGACCTGGCAAGCAGGGACTGACAAAGAAAAGGGTTTCATGTGTATGATTACATTGAGGGAAGCCAAAAGGTGCCTGGCTCCTAAGGATGCTCTGTCACCCTTAGTGCCCAGGGTGCTGAGCCCACCATGCTGGGCTGGGCCAGTGGCATTGGACCTGTCACGCTGTGGCTGAGTGCTTGCAGGAGATACGTGGTGGTGGTGTCCACCACAACTGCTCCCTGCTTCATCTTACCACCACTCCTCCACCCCATTCCCCACCCCTCCTTGCCTCCTGCCCTCCTTTTCAGAGAGTCTTAGAATTGTTTTGGTTGGAAGAGACCTTTAAGATCACAGAGTCCAACAATCAACCCAGCACTGCCAGGGCACTAAATCACATCCCTCAGCACTACGTCTACATGGCTTTGAAACCCCTCCAGGGGTGGGGACTCCACCACTGCCCTGGGCAGCCTGTTCCAGGGTTCAACAACCCTTTGGGGGAAGACATTATCCCTCGTGCCCAACCTACACCTCCCCTGGCACAAACTGAGACCGTTTCCTTTCATCCTATTACTTGTTCCTTGTGAAAGAGACCAAATTCCCACCTTGCTCCAAGCTCCTTTCAGGGAGTTGTAGAGAGCGGGAAGGCCTCCCCTGAGCCTCCCTTTCTCCGGGTGCCCTTCCTCCCACCCAAACTAAACCCATCATCCTGCATATGTGTAAATGTTCATTTTTGAGGCAGGGCTTTGGCAGCAGGTGAGTTTCCATCTCAAAGCCCCACAGCCAGTGCCCACAGCCCCGCTTGCCCTGCCCTGCCACGTGGGCACTCCCCAGTGCTGCCCGTGCCAGGGCTTGCCGGGAGCCGGGGCTGCCTGCTCCCTTTCAAAGGACACCTGGGTACGGGGGCGAGCAGCAGCGGTTTCAGAGAGCTCTCTGAGCTTGGGAAAAAGCCTCCAAGGCTCTTCCCCAGCTGCTTTGCCTCCCCGAGACTCGCGGGTCAGACCGCGCCGCTGGCACGCCGCCTCCTCGCTGCGCTCCGCACCACCTCTGCGGAGGACACGCCGCGAGCCCGGGCACCGCCGGGCAGCTGCCAGGGGGCCAGGCTGGGCTGGGGACCGCGCCACACGGGACGGGCTCCGGCACGTGGGATGGGCTCTGGCGTGGAGGCTCCTCATCGCGGGGGTCTGGGAGAGGGCAGCAGGGCCGAGTGCTTGACGAGGGCGGCCAGGAAGGGGTACAGGCAGCTGGCTGCGACGCGCTGCCGGGGCCCTGGTGATGCTCATTTCTTTCCCACTCCTTCCCCCTCATCCCCCCCAAGGAAAGTGATGTTTTTGGAGAAGAATGAAAGGAAAGCCAGGGAACACTCGCTGTGCTAATTCTGTCAGGGAGCCAAGAAATATGAAGCGCCCCTTTGTTTTTTTGAGCAATTATCCTCCACCATTTGGCTTTTTGTATCTCTGTGCGTGTAAAACCAGTCATTATATCCTCCCTTATCTGCAGGGAGCGTGCTGCTGCCTCCTCTCTGGCCTGCCCTGTGCTCCCACCCCTCCTCTGCTCCCTCCCTCCCCCTGCTCCTCTCACCTGGGTGATGGGTGATGGGCATCCGAGCCCGGCTGCCCCTGTCCTTGCTGTGCAGCAGGTCAGAAAGGCACAGAGCATCCCTAAAATCCATCCTGAGCACAGGCTCTTGCTCACAGCAGTCTTTGACCAGAGTCTTGCGGCTGTTTCCCCTCAGCCATCGCCTGTGGCATCCTCAGTGGCTCCCTAGAAGGGGTCACTCCCCAGCTCTACCCCAAACTTACCCATTGAGTAACTTAGAGGACTTTGGGCTGGTCCCTCCTGCACCATCTGCCCGTAGCTCTCTGGAAGGGGTCAGCCTTGCCCCAGCTCTACCCCAAACCGACCCATTGTGCAACTTACAGCAGGCTTTGGGCCTGTCCATCCTGCACCGGCTGCCTGTAGCTCCATCAGCCTTCTCTCTTAAATAACTTCGGCCTCCCCCCAGCTGCAGAGCACTTGAAGGCACCCCTAAAACTCTTCTGTGATTGGGATGGTGCAGGAGGCTCTGCCACCACCAGCTCCTGGACAGCACAAAGGAAGAGGTCCATTGCCACCTGCCCTGTCCTTGGCCAAGGCTGTCCCAGCTGCCCTCTTGCAGCTCTAAAAGGAATTCATTCCACCCCAGCTTTTTATGACTGTTTAAACACACAAAGCTGCCACATGCTCTGCTCAGTCAAGCCCAGTGGCCATGTCCTGCTTGGCAGTTTCACCTCCTGAGGTGTCCTTTGATGGGAGACCACCTCAGTTCCCCCCACTGTGATTTCCTACAGCCCATATCCCCAGCAACACATCCTGATGAAATTTCTCCTTCCTTTAGCTTCTTATCAGCCCTTATCAGAGTGTGTGTGAGACTTGCAAGCAGGTATGGCTGTGATGAACTGTGAGGTGGTGGGAGACAGCAAAGAGGGGCAGCTGCTTTCTGCCTCTTATCCAGCAGCTCCAAATCCATGGAGTCATGGAATCACAGAATGGTTTGGGTGGGAAGGGACTTTTAAAAGTCATCTAGTCCGACCCCCCTGCAGTCAGCAGGGACATCTTCAACTAGATCAGGTTGCTTAGAGCCCCAAACAAACTCACCTGAAATGCTTTCAGGGATGGGGCATCCACCACCTCTCTGGGCAGCTGGGACACTGTCTCACCACACTGTAAACAAATTTGTCCTTCTATCCAGTCTAAATCTCCCTCTTTTAATTTAAACCCATCAACCCTTGTCCTGTCTCAACAAGTCCTGTTAAAAAACTCTATCCCCAGCCCTTCTTTAAGGCTCTGCAACAGCCCGAGGGCACCCCCTCTTTTGGCCACCCCCAGGCTCTGCTCTCCATCACAGAGGCTCCTTCTGCAGAGCCTTTGTGATCCAAGGGCTCCTGGAGACTCCTCTTATCTCACTGCAGGGCTGGCAAATTTTATGAGGGGCTTTGCTTTAAGACACAGAGCAAATGTGTGGCTTACAGCTGCAGAGCCTGGTACGCTGCGGGGACAGCGGCGCTGCAGGCACCAGCCCTGCCTGGTGGCACAGCTCTGGGCTCCTCTGCATGGCACTACCAGTGTGAAACATGGCATTGGAAGGAGCTGCCAGATAAAAACGTGTCTGGTCGAAGGATCCAAGCAACTTTCCGGCTGGGTAAGCCACAGCAGGATAAACAAGGTTGTGCTCCTGGGGCCCCCAGCTCCCGAGAGCATCGCAGAGCCCCCTCCTGCATCCCTTCTCCAGCTGCAGCTGCCTCCGGTTTGCCGAGGGTCCGTAAACACTGCTGGCGGCCGTAAACAGCCCGGGCTAAACAGGACGTGAGGCATCGCATCCGTCCTTGGGCTGCGCCAGGGCTGGGGAGGGGCGGGCGGGCCGGCTGCCAGCGGTGCTGGGGGTGCTGAGCACCTCGCTGCGGAACAGCACAGCGAACACAGCCACGGCATCCTGCTCCTGCCGTCCTGCACCCTGCCATGCAGGTCCGTGCAGAAAGAGCTGGCAGTGCTGGTGGGCAAGTTCCCCGTGAGCCAGCAATGTGCCCCCATGTGCAGCAAGGCCAACGGTCCCTTGGGGTGTGTAAGTAGAGTGTGGCCAGCAGGTCGAGGGAGGTTCTTCTCCCCCTCTACTCTGCCCTGCTGAAGCCATATTTGGAGTACTGGGTCCAGTCTGGGGCTCCTCAGTTCAAGACAGACGGGGAACTACTGGAGACAGTCCAGCAGAGGCTACAAAGATGCCGAGGGGCCTGGAGCATCTCTCCGAGGAGGAAAGGCTGAAAGACCTGGGGCTGTTTAGCTTTGTACAGACTTTACACAGAATCATTTTAGGTTAGAAGGGACGTCTTGAGAACACCTAGTCCAACCCTCCCAGGCTCAAGCAGGGTCACCCAGAGCAGACTGCCCAGAATCATGTCCAGTCTGGTTTTGAGTACCTCTACAGATGGAAATTCCACAGCCTCTCTCAACAGCCTGCTCCAGTGTTTAACTACCCTCACAGTGATAATTTCATGTGCTTGAATGCTGTACCCCGTGCCTCTGCTCCTGTCACTGAGCACCACTGTGAAGAGCCTGGCTTCCTCTTCTTCATTTCTTCCTACCATGTATTCACACACATCCTCCTGAGCCATCTCTTCTCCAGGCTGGATGGTGCCAGCTCTCTCTTGATGGGACCTGAGAATAAGATCAGAATGATTATTGATTGTCATGATGATCAATTACCCTATGACACAGGGAGCTTGGAGCTCAGGATCCTGTGCACACCCTAATGGGAGCTGCTGCCATTTGGGAGTGAGTTTTTGTCCCAGGGACAACAAGCAGCTAGCTTCATGCTGAATGATGAACCCAGTAACTTGCTCTCAGGAAGGAATAGGATAGGATAGGATAGGATAGGATAGGATAGGATAGGATAGGATAGGATAGGATAGGATAGAATAGAATAGAATAGAATAGAATGGAATAGAATGGAATAGAATAGAATAGAATAGAATAGAATAGAATAGAATAGAATAGAATAGAATAGAATTTGAGATCATTGAGGCCAGCTTATCATCCAACACCATCTAATCAACTAAACCATGGCACCAAGTCTCTTCCTAAACACCTCCAGTGATGGTGACTCCACCACCTCCCTGGGCAGCACATTCCAATGGCCAATCTCTCTTTCTATGAAGAACTTCTTCCTAACATCCAGCCTAAGCCTCCCCTGGTGCAGCTTGAGGCTGTGTCCTCTTGTTCTGGTGCTCATTTTCATACTGGGATGGCTGGGGAGAGAAGAAGACCCTGCCCAAAGCAGTCCCAGGCTCATGCAAAGTGTGGACAAAAATTGACTTTCCAAGGAAGAGGACATGAGCAGAGCTTGGGTCTGCAACCCATGGAGGGAAGGCAGTAGCACCCACGGGTGCAGGGCGAGGGGGGGTCCGAGTGCCACCAGGGCGTGGTTGCCCCCTCACACCCCACATCTGCACAGAGCAACTTTTCTTATCAGCAACGACCTGGCAGAGCCCCAGGCACCGGTGAGCTGCTTCGGCTCAAGTAAAGGAGCTGACAGCTGGGCGAGACGGGGGTCTGCTGGCAGAGGGCGGCGGGGGATGAGCCAGCCGCGGGCTCGGCTCTTGGCCGCTCCTCCGGAACATCGCTGCCTGAAGGCTTTAATGGCAAACACAAATGTGTGTGACTAGGTGTAAGCCAAGGAGCCTGTGCCAGGTCTTGCTACCTACTTAATACCTGGGGCCCGTTCAATTATGACGACTCCCTCCTGGGCAATGAATATTTTTAGCGCTCTGCTATAGTGATTTTAGTGCCCAGAGAGGCTGGTTCCCGGCCAGGGCTGGGGCTGCTTGTGTTATTCCAAGGATGTCTTCCCCTATATAGATCCCAAGGGACCTACAGAATATCCTGATCTCTCTCTCCTTTTCATTCCTCTCCCCCCCCCAAGTTTTTTTTATTTTAGCTTTCTCTGATGTAAGCGGAAATAAATCTGCTGCTTGGAAGCAGGGGAAGCTGCCGGTCCCCTCACTGCTTCGGCAGCAGGCTCCCAGCTTGGACAAAGGGCAGATCTGTCCCTCCTCACCCCCTCCGGAGCCTGAGGCCAAAGAAAAGGTCCGTGCTGAGAGCAGAAAGCGGGGAGGGGGTGTGTGTGTGTTGCCCCGACCCCTTGGTCTGGGCGAGGGGCTCCATCTGGAAGCACTAAGGCCGGGGGGAGAGAGCGAGTTTCTCGTATTGTGTTTGGCTGCGAGCTTGTTGTAGCGACTGCTGTTAATGCAAATCCCGTGTTGATTTTCTCCGGCTCACTTAGCTCGCTCGCAAGGCACAGCAAAGGATTTCTCTCCAGCTGGAGCCAGCAGACAGAGCTGAGTAGGAGGAGGAGGGGGCAGTCAGCTGGCGGGGGGCAGGGCATCAGGGTATCAATGCCATCCCCGGCTTCAGCCGTGTGCTACCTTGGGCTTCGTTGGGAGGGGCCCACCAGGCCCCTTTCTGGGCTTGGGAGGTCGCATTGCCGAACTCGCTGGCAGTTGCTGTGCCCAGAGGATAAATACATACCCGAGAAAGGGATGGCACAGACTGAGCTTCAGGCTGCACCCCAGGCAGGCTTCCTGAGATGCATCCCACCCCGTGGGAACCCACTCACTTCAGAGTTCTGCTGCATTTGTCACTATTAGAGGACTTTTTTTCCTTGCAGGCTTAAGTAGCAATATGGGAAGGTGGCTGACTCCTGAAGGGAAGCATAGAAGATGAGCAAGGACAGCTCACCATGAGCACCCACAGCCATTTGAGGCAGGGGAATCTGCTTTTCCAAAAGCAACCCACAGTTCTGTCACCTGTTGATGAATTTCACAGCTCCCTGAGGTTTCCTCATGCCTGCAAGACTCTTGGATGTCACCTCCTTGAGCTGCTCCGAGTTCCTCTCCTCTAATCCCTGGGAGAAGGCAAGCAGAGCTGATGCTGTGGGCAGCTTGACACAGAGGGATGGTTCCCACTGGCTGGGGTTGTGGGGGATGCATCACTGATAACTCGGAGATACTTTTGGGTGGGAGGTGGCTGGGTGCATCCGGCATCCATCCGGACCATGCTGAGGAGGGCACATGTGGCAGCCCCGGGGTCACTTCTTGCCTTGGGCTGAGCTCTGGAGAACTTCAGCCAGGAATGAGAACAATTCATCTGACATGGAGAGTGAGTTCCAACACCTCTCTGAGCTGCTGATTGCAGCTGAGGGTTTTCCTGCTCTCAGAGGGACCTGTGTAGCTGCCCCACCGCCTCCCCCTCCCCGCACTGAGGGTAGGGGCAGGGTCAGCAGGTGACAATTTGAGCAAAAACTGATCTCATTCCAGGTTCTTGAAGTCATTTCATTTTTGTAACGTGCTAATTCCTGGGCCCAGAGAATAATTGATTCCAGATCTTCCAGCTTTTTCGCAGGAGGGCAACGGATCTTGGCAGCCCTCCCCACCTCCAGTGCGAGCAGCACAGGGGGTACCTGTGGGCAGGACGCCACTGGGGAGGGCACCAGCTCCCAGTGCCGCTGTGGTGCTCGGTCCTGCAGCGCTGGAGTTGTCATGGGTGGCCACTGGGGATGTCACACTGCCTGATCTGCCCACTGTGACTAGGGATAAGACTCCGTAATGATCCTCCGCAGCCTCCCCGCCTGCTGCACGTGTCCCCTGCCGCAGGGGACATCTGCTCAGGCTGCCTCTCATCTTCTCTTCCCCCCAGCTCTCCCCAGGCTGGAGGTGCAGCTTCAATCTTTCCAAGGGTTCAGGAAGGTCAAAGACTGTTCCCAACATTTCCCATCGGGCTGCGTCTTGCATCGAGGCGAGAGACTCCGCATTATCCGCCCTCCCCAGCCCTGTGGTTAGCTCATTCCTTGGCTGGGATGTTCCCATCCTGGTTGGATTTATTCACCCATCTGCACATGGATCCCTAGGGGCTGCCTTAGGATCTGCCCTCCTGGACACCCCCAGCCAAAGCATCTGCAATGTGTGGGAAAGCTCCCTCTCACCCCCTACCCATGCACCAGTGCTGGGGGGGTCCCAAGAGTCCCTAAAACAGCTCCATCTCCCCCCTGTGGAGTCAGCAGAGGTGCATAGAGCTTCTTGTCCTGTAGCTTGGCTGTGGCTTGATCCCTGCACATCCCCAGGGGTGGAATGGGCACTGCTGGGACAGGAGACAGGGCCACCTGTGTGACAAAATCCTTGCCCACAGCCATGGCTGCTGAGTGGCTGCTGAACACCACCACGTCTCTCCTGAACCTTCCCCAGATCCCCAGCTTGCCAGAGCCTTGGAGTCAACGCCTGGGTGTTTGCCTGGCTCCAAAAGCAGCAAGAGGTGGATGCCCCACCGCACGTCCTCTCTGCTCAGCCCTCCTGCAGCCCGGCCCTGCTATCGGCACCCTTCCGTGCATCCTCCCCGGGCTGTGGTCCAGGGGTTCTGGAAGCGGGGGGGGGACGCACAGAGTCAGGGGCAGCCCAGTGCCCAAGGGGAGCCTCTGTACCGCCAGGAGCTTCTCCGGTGCAGCTTGCACTCAGGCAGAGTCAGCTTACGTTTATTTTCTCCTCTAATAAAAAACTAATAAAGGAGAAAATGAAAGAATAACGTTCTGGAATCCGGCCGTGTCTGCCGGGCTTCCTCTGCCCCATCCCGCCGCGGCTGCGCCGGCCCGCGAGAGGCAGGGCACGGTGGGGAGGGTGCTGCACTGCAGGCCAGCCCGTCCCCTCCCCTTTCCTTTCCCTTTCCCTTTCCCTTTCCCTTTCCCTTTCCCTTTCCCTTTCCCTTTCCCTTTCCCTTTCCCTTTCCCCCTTTCCCTTTCCCTTTCCCTTTCCCTTTCCCTTTCCCTTTCCCTTTCCCTTTCCCTTTCCCTTTCCCCCTTCTATTTTCCCTTTTCCCTTCCCTGGCCCACTCCCCTTTTCCCTTCCCATTTTTCCTTCCCCTTCCCACTTTCCTTTTCCACTTCCCACTTTCCTTTTCCTTTCCCCTTCCCCCTCTCTCCCTACCCAGTCCCTCTCTCATGCAGAGCTCCAGGCTCAGCCCAGGGTGCTTTTCCAGAGCCCAGTGCCTCAGGGTCTCCATCCCACCTGCAGACCCTCTTCCCCAGCCACTCGCTCGGTACCTCATGTGCGCAGCCACCAGCACCCTTCAGCCGGGCAACCCACCCCCCACCCCGTCCCTCCCTGGCTGTTGTTTTGGGCTTTGTCCCTGGCTAAGAAAACCTCCCTGCGTAAATCTCTGCGCAGGGCCCATCCTGGGTGATTGATGCTCACAGCGGGACCCTTCGCGCTCTTTTATCCTGCCTCTTTAATACGATCCAGAGGGGGTTTTGGCTTAAAACAGCCCACTGAGTTCCCGCGTCTTCCCCTGCCCAGCCCCGCTCCTTGGAAGTTCAGATAAGGGGAAGATTTATTCTGGGAGGAGGGAGGCGGTGAGCAGGGGGTTAAGAGAGAGCTGCTTTTGGGGGGGTGTGTGTGTGTGAGGGGGGGGTTTCTTTGAAGATAAATTTAACTTGTTCTTATCTGGGCTTCATGCACTCAAGAAGATGTTAACGCGGGGAGGGCTGGCTGGGGCTGGGGGGCTGGTTTTAATCTGTAGCCTGCTCCATTTTGGGGTTCATTATAGTGACATTCATCACTCCAGGTAAATAAGTGGGGGGGTCCTTGCTGCAGCCCCAGCGGGGCATGCTGGCAGATAAAGGTGAGCTCCTCCACCCCGGGCTGTTAATGGGGTGATGTTGGAGAAGCCCAAAGCACACTCAGGATGTGCTTTTATTTCTCATCTCATCAATTAGGGGGTGGTGGGTGGGAATAAGGAGGGGGTGGGGTGTGTCCCAGCCCTGTGGGGCACTAATCAAATACAGCTCCCTCCCACCCCCATCCACTGCCAGGGGCTGGAAGCATGGCCCTGGCCCCGTGGCTGGGGCTGATGAAGGAAGGGCTCATTAGTGACCCACGCGCTCATGGCCAAGCTCGGCGCCAGGGGTTATTAAGGTGCTGGCAGCCAGGGTGACACGGGGAGGGGTCCCAGTGGTGGGAGGGGAGTTTCACAGACCAGCTCGATGGGAGATTTCCACTTGCTTTCACTGGTGCCCTGAGGCTGCATGTACATGCAGAGTCTCTGCCGGGATCTTGGGGCTTCGTGCCGTGCAGAAGTGCCCCAAAACCTTTTGGGGAGCTTATGCTTGTGGGGTGACCTGAGTAGTCCCAGATGATAGCCTGGGTGATACATGGGACAAGCTGTGATCACAGCACTGAGAAGCCAAGAGCATGTCTGGGCTGGAGCCCCTTTGCTGTGAGGCCAGGCTGAGAGAGCTGGGCTTATTCAGCCTGGAGAAGAGAAGGCTCCAGGGAGACCTTCTGGTGGCCTTTAGCAGGGCCTATTGTGACAGGACAAGGGGTGATGGTTTTGAACTAAAAGAGGGAGATTTAGACTAGACTGAAGGAAGAATTTTGTTAACTGTTGGTGTTGAGACACTGGCCCAGGTTTCCCAGAGAGGTGGTAGATGTCCCATGCCTGGAAATATTCCAGGTCAGGATGTCTGGGGCTCTGAGCAACTTGATCCAGTTGAAGATGTCCCTGCTGACTGCAGGGGGTCGGACTAGACGACCTTTAAATGTCCCTTCCCACCCAAACCACTCTGTGATTCAAATGTTGAGTTGTTTTTTCCTTGGGGGGGGGGGGGGGTGCATTGGTTCTTCTTCTTTCCCCCCACCCCCAGTTTCTTGTGGTGGGAAATTTCTGGCTGGAAGTTGAAGATTTTAGCAAAGGAGGGACATCTGTGATCAAGGATGGGACAAGGGAGAGAGGATGTGTGTATGTATTGGGAAATTGTCCCCTCCTATTGCCTGGCCTCTCAGAAAAGACAGGCAGGGTTTGCTTTCCTTTACTGCCTGCAGGTTTCATCCCTTCCCAGGAGCCTGCCTGGCACCCAGGGACCACCCTGAGCCCAGTGCTGCGGGGTCCCAGGGCCCCAGCCTGGGCAATCCCCCCTCCCCAGCACGGTGATGGTGCCTGGGGCAGCTGCGTGTCACTGCAAAGGCCACTTCCCCCGGCCCGGCGGGACGGTTTGGTGCCTGACCCGTGACCTCGGGGTCAGCAGGTATTAGCCACCCCCTCCCGCCTGCCCGCCCCCGGAATTCGCTGTCCTTGGGGAGGCAAAGAGCATCCCTGCGCTGGGGACGGGCGCCCGCAGCTCCCGCAGGGCTCCTGGCCCCTCCGAGCCAAGGGCTGGCTCCGGCCTCAGATCTCCAGCGCTAATTTATGTCCCTGGGCTTTGGCTGCCAGGGCTGCTCTCATTCAGAGGAGGAGGGAGGGCAGGTCCCTTCAGCCCGGCCGTATATCTGCCCAGGGTTATCTAGGAATTCAGCCCTGCTATCGTGGCTCTGTGAAGGGCTCAGCACCGTGGCGGCCGTGCCCTCTCCTGCCAGGGTCCTTCTCATCGTCCCGATGCATTCCAGGCTCATCACCTCCCTCCCCGGGGTCACTGGGGTTTGGGGCACAGCTTTTGTGGCAGGAATGCGTGCTCCTGCATGGGGGCACGGGGAGGGAGAGGGTCCTGACAGCACTGGGGCTGGCTTAGGGTGGGTTTGCTTCCCAGCTGCCGTGTCTTTGTTGCCTCTTTGGTGTAAGAGCTATTTAATGATGCTCCAACAAGCAACAAATGGTTAAACCCAGCTACAAGTGTGTAGAATCTAACTGGAAAGGGCAAAGGGTGAAAAGAAAAGCTGAGGTAGAAAGAAGATGAAATGAATGACTTTCCTAAGCCCATACTAGCAGGTCTAGAAGGCAAATCAGTATCTTATCCACAGAACAATGATGTTTTCCATGTGCTTGGTGCTCTCTCCCTGCCGTGGGCTGGGTGGGAAGCACATAGGAAACCATTTCCTCTCTTTCTCACTCCCCCTCAAAGGTAAATGCTGCTCAGAGCAGAAGCGATTCATCAGGCTGAGGACATGTATTTGTGTTTCAATCAACTGGAAATGAGTAAGGACCTGGGTAACAGGAGTGGGGATTTTGCATCTGGCTGTTGAAAGGTCAGGGACCCAGGGGGTCTCTTTGCTTCTCCTGATAGATTGAGGCTGTGTGTTCAGATGCTCTCCAGTGTCAGCCCCTCTCCACCTGGGAAGGAGACGGTGGAGGCACCGTCCCAAAGCTGGTGGCAGTTCTCTGGATGTGTGTGAAGGAAGAGAGAAGGCAGCCCCCAAGCTCTTCCTCCAGCACCCCCTCACTGAGGCGGCACGTGTCAAACAGAGTCACAGAATTGTTGTGGTTGGAAAAAATCATTTAAGGTCATCGAGTTTAACTCTTAGCTCAACACTACCAGGTCACCACCAAACCATGTCCCTCAGCATTGCATTGTGTCCTTAGGAGTTGAATCCCCAGTGGGGGCAGGAACAGCTCCATGTCCCCATGTCCCCTCATCTGATGTGCTCACCACTGACCTTGTTTTCCAAATCCTTTGCTTCAGCACTGGAGGATGATGTCCAGACTGAGCCACACTGGGCTGGATGTGGGTTCTGGGGAGCCCTGATGGGTGCTGTGGGTCCCAGCCCCATGGTGCTGATGGAGAGGATCCTCTGTGGGAGCTCCTTCCTGCTCATCAGCATCCTGCCCACATGGCCTCACACTCTAAACAGGATGAGACACGATGAAGCCAGAGGGCAATAAAGCTGGTGAAGGGTCTAGAGCAGAAGTCTTGTGAGGAGCAGCTGAGGGAACTCGGGAGGTTTAGCCTGGAGAAAAGGAGGCTCAGGGGAGACCTTCTTGCTCTCTAGAATCATCTGAAAGCAGGTAGGAGACAGGTAGGGGTTAGTCTCTTCTCCCAGGTAACACATAACAGGACAAGAGGAAATAGCCTCAAGATGTGCCAGGGGACATTTAGGTTGGACATGAGGAACAATCTCTTCACTGTTAAGAGTGGTTAAACCCTGAAACAGGCTGCCCAGGGCAGTGGTGGAATCCCCATCCCTAGAGGGATTTCAAAGCCATGTAGATGTGATGCTGAGGGAGGTGGATTAGTGGTGCCCTGGCGGTGCGGGGTTAACTGTTGGACTTGTTGATCTTAAAGGTGTCTTCCAACCACAACTGTTCCATGATTCTCTGATTCCAGTGCACAGAAAAGCTCCATCTGGAATTCCAGCAGTGTTTTGTGGAGATGGTGGCAGGGTGCAGGCAAGGATGCTGAGAGCCATGTCACTTTGGGAAGGGCAGAGTCCTTGAGAAGTAGCAGGGAGGGCATGGGAAAGCCCAGCCTGGCCTGAGAGCTGGGACTGGAGTCCTGGAGCTCTGCCAACAGAAGGCATGAAAGTGAAAAAGGGAAAGGCAAAGAAGAGGGCAGGACCCCACGGGGGACGTGAGCTAAAGAGGCTCCTGGCAGCCCGGAGGAGCCCAGCTTGCCTGGGGCAAGAGCAAGCAGCAGAAAATCTGGCGGCTCAGCCGTGAGGGGTGGCGCTGGGGGGACAAGGTGAGACTGCGGCCAGGGCAGGGAACAAAGTCCTCTGGCACATCAGAGGAGAAGGGCTGCAGGGGAATCCGTGCCTCTGTGAGAAACCCAGAGGCAGTGGAAGCAAAACGAAGGAGGGAAGGACACCGTGGAGGAGAGAGAGAGAGAGAGAGGATTCCTCTGCAGCAGGCTCCTGCAGCACCGGCGGAAGGCTGGTGGTGGCCAGCACAGACACAGGCAGGGGCCAGGGGGCTGCTGCCGACGGAAAGGGGTCCTGAAATCACTGGAGAGCACCATGAATCAGCCCCGAGGATGGCCAGCCTCCTCCAAGATGTAGAAGGATGAAGCAGCTCAGCTGCTAGACTAAATAGATGGGGCTGGGAACGGGCCAAGGGGAAAAAAATTGTCTACTCAAAATGCCGATTCATCAACTTAGTCCCCAGCAGATCCACGCTGCTTTCTTATTTCACTGCAAGAAAGAGGGAACCCCTCTGAATTACTGACTGGTTAGCTCTTGTCTGTCTCAAAATTCCCCAAATTAAAGTTAATGATAGGAAAACGTGGTTAGAAATCAGTGGCTGTCACGACTGGAGCAAAAATGTGTGACAACATGATTAGGGCAGGGCTTGACTGTCCTGAGCTCTTCTGTGCAAGCAGCTCCTCTTCCCCTGTTCCTTCTTACTTTGTTGTTGCTCTGTGATGTCCTCTCTGCTCAGCTCTGCAGTGGTAGCTGGATTCAGATGGAGAGGGGCAAGAGAAGCGCTGGCCCAGGGGAAGTGTATGAGCCCCTGAGGACAGCAAGCATGGGGCTGAGGGGTCTTAGGGGTGCAGAAATACCCCCACAAGGAGCCATGGAGGAAAGCTGTGCCCCACCAGCCCTGCTGAAGCCACAGCAGCAAAGTGCTGCAGGGAAGGAGGGTGGCAGGAGGTCACAAAGGAAGGATGCTAGCACTTCGTGTTGGGTTGATGGAGGCGTATTAAGAAGAGTGTGGCCAGCAGGTTGAGGGAGGTTCTCCTCCCCTTCTACTCTGCCCTAGTAAGGTCACATCTGGAGTGCTGGGTCCAGTTCTGGGATCCTGAATTCAAGGGAGACCAGGAGCTACTAGAAAGAATCCAGCAGCGAGGTGTGAAGATGCTGAGGGACCTGGAGCATCTCTGTGAGGAGAAAAGGCAGAGAGACCTGGGGCTGTTTAGCCTGGAGAAGAGCAGCCTGAGAGGGGATCTGCTCAGTGCTCAGCAAGAACTAAAGTGTGGGGGGCAAGAGGATGGGGCCAGGCTCTTGTCAGTGATGCCCAGTGACAGGACAAGGGGCAACAGGCAGAGACTGGAACCCAGAAGGTTTTATGACAACAGGAGGAGAAACTTCTTTGCCGTGAGAGTGTCTGAACCCTGGAGCACATTGCCCAGCGAGGTTGTGGAGTCTCCTTCTTGGGAGAGATTCCAAACCCACCTGGATATTGCAATCCTGGGCAACCTGCCATGGGTGACCCTGCTTCAGCAGGGGGTTGGGCTGGATGATCTCAAGAGGTTCCTTCCAACCCCCACCACTGGGATTCTACCAGTTGGTAATTTTAGCTGCACTATCAAGCCAACATTGAAGCTGTTTGTTATTGTTGCTCTCATGACTTTTCAGAGGGGGGTTACAAAGTCTTTGAGGCATTACTTGGTGCTAAAGGCATAATGAATAACGTTTTAATTAAGCTCAGGGTCCCTAAAAAAAAAAAAAAACAACTCAGTGAAAGATGGGAGAAAATGCAAGAGAGGAAATGTCTGCTGGACAATGAGTGAGGCTGTGTGACAGCAGTAATGGCTCTAGCAGAAGTTCTCTCCCCTGGATGCAGAGTGAGAAAAGATGTCTAAATGGCTAATCCAGAGAAACTGGGAGCCAGAGCCAAAATGTTCCCTCCCCTAGCACAAAGTGGATCTGCAGAGGGTTCTCAGAAAGATTAATCAAGGGACAAATCCCTTACAAACATCCAGGTGAGCCCAAAGGCTTGAGGTGCTCTGCAAGGCTCCTTTGCAGAAGGGATTTTTAGTGGAAGAGGGGAAGCTGGATGCGTGGTGCCAAGTGACAGGACAAGAGGAAATGGGAACAAACAGGAACCCATGAGGTTCCCTCTGAACATGAAGAGGGTGCTGTGGAGTCCTGGAGCAGGCTGCCCAGAGAGGTTGTGGAGTCACCTTCTCTGGAGAGATTCCAAACCCACCTGGACATCGTGACCCTGATTTGGCAGGGGGTTGGACCTGATGATCTCTGGAGGTCCCTTCCAACCCCTTACATTCTGTGATCCAGGCCAACCTGCTGTGGGTGCCCCTGCTTTAGCAGGGGGGTTGGACTGGATGACCTCCAGAGGTCCCTTTGTGTCCCTATCATGCTGGCATTCTGGGATTCTATGATTCTGTGTCCAGTTCTGGGCCCCTCAGTTTAGGAAGGATGTTGACTTGCTGGAACGTGTCCAGAGAAGGGCAACGAAGTTGGTGAGGGGTTTGGAACACAGCCCTGTGAGGAGAGGCTGAGGGAGCTGGGGTTGCTTAGCCTGGAGAAGAGGAGGCTCAGGGGTGACCTTATGGCTCTCTACAGCTACCTGAAAGGAGGTTGTAGCCAGGCAGAGGTTGGTCTCTTCTCCCAGGCAGCCAGCACCAGAACAAGAGGCAACAGTCTCAAGCTGCACCAGGGGAGGTTTAGGCTGGATGTTAGGAGGAAGTTCTATACAGAGAGAGGGATTGCCCATTGGAATGGACTGCCTGGGGAGGTGGTGGGGTCACCATCATTGGAGGTGTTCAGGAGGAGACTTGATGGGGTGCTTGGTGCCATGGGTTAGTTGTTTGGGTGGGTTGGATTGGTTGATGGGTTGCACACGATGATCTCAAAGGTCTCTTCTAACCTGATGTATTGCATTGTAAAGAATGCTGTGAGCAGGATCCTGACCTGCTGGCTCAGCAGTGCTGACCAGACTCTGCAGCAGTGCTGACCAGACTCTGCAGCAGTGCAGGGCAGGGGTCTTGTTTTCCCATCTCTGCAGCTGCTGGTGGGGGGGCCAGGGAAGCTCCTGGTGCTCTGAACCGTGTCTGGAAGCACTTGTAGAGGCCTGGCTGGGAGGATGCTCGGGGCTGGGGAGGGAAGGGGTGCTGAGCAGAGCAGCATGTGTGGTGGGGACGCACGATTTAGCGCAGCTCTCCTTCCTGCGCCGCTGCTGACAGGGTCCTGACCCGTGGGGAGACCCCGTGTTGGGGAGGTTCAGACGGCTGCAAAGCCAATTAAACTGCACTTGGTGAGCAGGGAAGTGGCCATGCCCTGGCCCCAAGAACCCATGCAGGGCTCGCCCAGGGCTGGATTTGTTTTGCTGCAGAGCTGTGAGGTGTTTACCCCTGAGCTGGGTGGATGTGGCTGGGAAGGATGCAGCTCCATCTCTCCTGAAGCTCCTGGGACTCCAGTGCCCTGGAACAATGTCCCTTGCTCAGGTGCTTGTGCAGGTGGGGTCTCAGCAGAGCAGAACAGAGCAGAAGGGCAGAATCCCCTCTCCTGACCCACTGTCCACACTGCTGGGGATGAAGCCCAGGAGATGGCTGCCTTCTGGGCTGCAAGTGCACATTGCCAGTCCATGTCCAGCTTTTCTTCTATGCAGATCTAACCCCTGAGCTGCATCAGTGAGAGCTCATCTTGAAGCCCCCAGCCATGGACATCAGACAGCAGCCACTTTCTCTGCCCTCTCAGAGGTCTCAGCCATTTTCGTGGCTGTTGTGATTTGGAGAAGCAGCTTGTTTCACGGGGCTAACGTCTACAGCTCCGAGCTGCAGGATGGAGTGTGGAAGAGCTCTCCATGTCATGGAACAGCAGGAGAAGGTCCCCGTGGGGTGACCTAGGAGAGAATCTGGCTGAAGGGAGGTTGAATGTCCTCATATTTAAGTGGTTGTGGGACAGCTCCTGCAGTGTTGTGCTAAGCATTGCCCTCATGCACCGACCCAAGGAGGCTGGGAGGAGCAGATGAAGGTCTCCATCAAAGATAGGTCATCCTTGTAAACACATCCGAAGCCACCCCACTGCTCCCCTTCCTGTGGAGCAGCTGCTGGGTAATGTCTTTCAGGTGTCCTTGAAGATGCACATCTCAAGGGGAGGTTCAAAAGGAAAGGTTCAAAGGAGAGTGAGGGCTCCACGTGTGATCCCAGGGGTGCAGCAGGGCGGTGGGGCTGGGTTTTGGGGGGGGACACACGGGAGGCTGCAGCATCTGGAGGGGGAAAAGGGTGATGTTGAAAGAGCCCATCCTCTGTGGGACTGCCACACACAGGCCTCTCCACCCTGTACCAGACAGATGTGGCTGTTGAAACCTCCTCTTTTTTTTTTTTTTTTTAAGTTGTGATTGTTACTTTTTTTCCTGGCCTGACATGGAAGAGTTTGGGGTGGAGGAAGAGAAAGTCTGGGGATGAGAGTTTTGGGAGGAGTTCTTACTTTCCCCTATTTTGCTCCAAGAAACAAATTTCTGGTTTCTGTCTCCCTCCATTTCTAGGAAAGACTGAAACCACATCCCTCCCCCCCCTTCTTACAGGCAGGGGAGGTGTTGGCTGGTTTATGACCCGTCCCACCCCCGGGTTCAGCCCTCACTCCTTTGATTTGGCTGAGTCACGGGTGCCCTGCCCGCGCCAAGGCGGAAAGCATGCGATGCTCTTATCACCTTATCATCACCTAACGAGTTATCCCACGTCTGCAGGGCTGTGGCAAGGCCCTGAGCTGCTGGAGCCGGCAGCAAGCATGAGGTAAAGGAGGAAATGAAAGTGATTTCATCGCCCGGGATGGAGGAGAACATGTTTCGCCCCGGCCGCAAACGCTCGGATGCTGTGGCTGGGCTGGCCTGGGCTGAGCACAGGGAAAGAGGCCGTGGCCGCAGCAAGGAGCACCTGGCACTGCCTAGGGCATAGAATCACAGGGTGGTTTTGGTTGGAAGAGACCTTTAAGATCATCAGGTCCAACAATTTACCCAGCACTGCCAGGTCACCACTTTGCCCTAAGCACCTCATCTCCACAGCTTCTAAATCCCCCTAGGGATGGGGACTCCACCGCTGCCCTGGGCAGCCTCTTCCAGGGCTTGAAAATCCTTTCAGTGAAGAAATTGTTCCTCATGTCCAACCTAAACTTCCCCCTGGCACACCTTGAAGCCATTTCCTCTTGTCCTATCATTTGTTCCTTGGGAGAAGAGACCACCCCCACTTTGCTCCCTCCTCCTTTCAGGGAGTTTCAGAGAGTGATG
This sequence comes from Picus viridis, assembly GCA_033816785.1. Taxonomy (NCBI): domain Eukaryota; kingdom Metazoa; phylum Chordata; class Aves; order Piciformes; family Picidae; genus Picus; species Picus viridis. The sequence goes on along the minus strand of CM066580.1, from coordinate 20,785,367 downwards.
AAGTCTCCCCTGAGCCTCCTTTTCTCCAGGCTAAACAAATTCAGCTCCTTCAGCTGCTCCTCACCAAACCTGTTCTCCAGACCCTTCATCTCCTTTGTTGCTCTTCTCTGAGCCCACTCCAGCACCTCAAAGACCTTCTTCTAGAGGTGAGCCCAAAGCTGCACCAAGTATTCAAGATATAGCCTGGTGTGTTCAGCTAGGATGGAGCTGGGTTGTTGCTGGCTCATCCTGGTCCCACCTGACCAGCAGAGACTTTGGCATCTGGAGGCAATGGGGTTGATCTCAGAGCAAACACCTGCAAGGCTCAGCTCAGGGAAAACAAAGGTGACACATGGACTGGAGGGAGAGGGGCTTGGTGGGTCACCAGGTCTCCTTATCTCCTGAGACTGTTTGCTCCAAGATTAAGTCAGAGCCTGCAAGATGCAAAAGTCCAAGGAAAGGCAGCCCAGACAAGGCTGGGTTGGGATGATGAGGGGACTCCCCCTTCCCACCCGGGACTGCTGAGCACCTCACCACGGGCTGGTGTTTAAAGTCCAGAGCAGATTGCTGGTGTGATTTACGACTCATTATTCTTCAGTGTGAGAGCTGGTTAATGAGCAATGAGGGTAGGGCAGGCTGTGGGGTGATGTGAGGAGGGGGCAGGCTCGGTGCACCCATGGGGAAAGGGCTTCTCCCCAGGCAGCTGCCTTGGAGGGGTAAGAAGGTCCCCAGCTGCCACCCTCAGCCTAGGGACAAGGCATGAGCACAGCAGCGGGGGAGCAGGCTGGCAGGAGACCTTCCCTGCCCAAACCAGCTGGGTTGTGGTAAAGTCTGTGTAAGAGGGATCCAGCCCTGCTCAGCTGCTTGTTTCCAACCAGTCAGCAGTTTCTGCCCCGTGAGGTGGTCCCACCCCAAACAGGGGTGCAGGGGTGGGGAGGATGGGGTAAGGGGACTGGAGCTGCCCCTGACCTGCCCTTCCCATCTCGGGCACACAGTGGCATAAAGATTAACAGATAATAAAAACAAACACATCACTAAACCCTGGTGAAACTAAGGCATTCCCCAGGGGAGGAGGGGGAGAGCAAAGGTGAACAAGTTTTGTCTCTTGGCAGTGCCTCGGTTGGGTGCTGCAGCAAATTGCTGTGCTTGAGAGCACCCAAACAACCCTTGCCAGGGCAGGAGAGAGCCCAGGAAGCCCCTGCTCAACCCCCAGCCTTCCTGCAGCACCATGTCTCTGCCTGCCTGGGGGTTCTGGGACAACCCCCAACCCCTCATGGGTTTCTGAAGCTTTGATTTGTATCTTCCAGACTGCCTGGAATCAACCTCTCTCCCCAGCACAGTCCCAGCAGGGTGCTGAGATGGGGCTGGGCTCCACAGGCAGTCCTGCAGATGGTTTCTGCCTGTTTGAGGCACAGACACCCATAAATCATTGCCCGAGGAGGGGTCTGCAGCCCAGAGCTGTCTGCAGAGCCCAGGCTGCTGCGATGTGCTGCCCACAGGTCACTGGCAGCGGGCAAAGGGCACCAGCTGGGGGCTTGCTGTTTGCTCTGGGAAGTGGCTCTGCAATAACAGCTTCTGCTCACCTCACCCCAGCCCCCCAGCATCCCACCCGCATGGGAAACAGGCAGTGTGTCTCTGTGTGCAGCCTGGAAGTGATGACAGCCCCAAACCTCCCACCCCTGCCTGCTGGCTCTACCAGATGGCTCTCACTTGCGTTGTGACGTGTTTCCAGCACCCTTGGGTGCGGATGCTGAGGGCAGCCTGGCTCCCCTGGTCACAGGAGCCATGCACAGGCCAGGGAGAGCCTTTAGGAGGGCTACCTTCGTGGGATGCTCTCCTGCAGAGCCCACGGGTGTGACCTGTCTGCAGAGAGGCTGAGCAATGGCTCTCGGCTTTCCCTTCAAGCTGTGATGTCATTAGAGCTAAAAGGTCAGCATGACACACCCCCCCCCCCCTCAGCTCAGAGCTCACCCCCTCCCCACTCCTGCAAAGTGTACCCCCTTCCTACCCCTGCCCACAGTGAGGTCTGCAGTGGGTGCTTGGGGTGGGATGGGGAGGGCAGCCTGCCCAGCCTCTGCCCACTGCCAGGGCTGGGGGCACAGCCATATCGTGGTCAAAGCCAAGGATGGAGACAAGCCACGATGGGCACCCATGGTCCCATCCCAGCTCAGCTGTGGGGAGCCCCAGGACCTGACAACAGCTTCAGTTAACTCTGTGTCTCGGCTGCAGCATCCCCAAGGATGCTGCCTCCTGCAACAAGGACCAAAAAGCCCAACTGAGCCACCAAGGTGAGAGCAGAGCCTCATCCATCCACTCACACACTCGTCTGCAGGCAGCAAGTGACGGACTGTGGGACAGGAGCCCTCTGGAGAAACCAATATCAAATGGTCCAAGCGAGCTGGAGGAGGAAGCCACCTCCATCCCTCCATTTCTCTTCTGTTTTGTCTGTGATACATGCTCAGGGGAAGAAGAACAAAGAGGCAGAGAGGGGATTGAAGTCAGTGGATCAGGCCAGGGGCTCATCTAGCCCAGGGAGTGCTGGCTGTCAGCAGGGCTTCAGGAAGGCGCTTGGCATGGAATGTCAGGAAGAGCTGCCACTCCCCGGGCCTGGGTACAATGTGCTATAATTAATGCCTGGGAGGAATTAGGAAGGATTTGGAGGCAAAATGACCTTAAAGCAAGTTAAACAGCAACATGATCTCAGCTTTGTTAGAAATCTGGCCCAGCAACAGGGATGGGTGGCCACCAGCCACTGTCCCCTGCTCACCCAGGCAGCATCGGGGCTGTGCATCCCCCCGGGAGCCCACCCTAACCCTGCATCCACAGCCCAAGGCATCACCTCCAGTGCTCTGGGGAGGGCTCAGAGCTCATCACGTGGGTGCTTCAGCCCTGCTTAGTTTCTGGTCTTAGCTCTTAAGTCTCCTCTGACGGGGACAGAGGAATCCTCTCTTCCTCCCGGGGATCAGATGTCAGGGGAATTAAGCAAGAAACAGGATCCAAATCCTCCAATTCCTCTCTAAGCCACCTCTTGCACACTTGGGTGCCCCCAGCTCGGTCCCATGAGTGCAGGACCCTTCTGCCTGACTCGCCCTGTCGCCAGCTGTGGGCGGCACCCCTCACCAATGTCCCCATGTGAGCTGACAGCTCATCCAAAACCCTCCAGGAGCAGGAGGGGCAGGAGTGCTGCTTTTGGGGCCCTTTGGGATCTTTTGTGATCTAGGGGCTTATTGTCAGCAGAAAGCCCAGACTGCAGCGGTGGGAGAGGAGGAGGAGGAAGAGGAGAAGAAGGAAAGTGAGTGGCAGGGCTCCTTTGCCCAGGGAAAGCACCACATTTGCCACCACCCAGCCTCATCCTCACTCCCTTTGGGCATCACTGGGAGCTGCCTGCCTGCAGAATTAGCCCTGGGGAGAGTGGAGAGGAGCTCTCTGCTCCCCAACCCTTGGTCCTGCTTGTTCTCTCTGGGGCATCACAACCTCAGGGCCTTCAAAATGGGATGGCAGGATGCATTCTGCCCCTTGCTTCTGCCTCTGCCCTGCAGCCCCACTTCAGGATGCTCAGAGATCTTCCTCCTCTTGATGCCACAGCTTCTTCTTCCTCACCTCTTCTTCCTCACCACGTTCCACCCTGTGCAACTTGGCTTAGGCTTTCCTCCCCTCTGCCAAAGTCAACAGGGCCCCGGTGAGGCGCTCAGCCCGGTGCCAGCGCTGCCAGTGCCCGGCCTGCGGTTGGCAGGTAGGAAACAAATAATGTCAGTGATAAACCAAGTCAACAGGGCCCTGGGTGCTGCATTGCACAAAACATTTGAACAAGAGGTGTGTCCATCCTGCTTGGCCTGAGCCAGCTGCTGAGCAGCTTGTGCCAGCTCCAGGGATGAGTGGCAGGACCCTGCCCATGCCCATGGGGCTCCCCGGAACTGACACTGGGGGTGCAGCACCTGCTTTCCCCTGGCATTTCAGCACCTGCCTTCCCCCAGCACTTCCTGCCTGGGCTCCCAAAGCACCCAGTGCTTTCTGCCCCAAAGCTCTTGGGTAGGGGTGAATGGGTGGTGGCCACCCAGTGGGGTGAGCTGCCTCCTTCTGCAGACCTTGCCCCTCCTCTCTCCTTGTGGGTCACTTCATCTCAGGGTGCTGTGAGGGGAGAGGGGCCTGACTCCCCAGCTCCCAAAGGACACCCTAGGAGATAGACTAGACTAGACTAGACTAGACTAGACTAGACTAGAATAGAATAGAATTAACCAGGTTGGAAAAGACCTTTGAGATCATCAAATCCAACCTATCACCCAACACCACCTAATCAACTAAACCATGGCACCAAGCACCCCATCCAGTCTCTTCCTAAACACCTCCAGGGATGGTGACTCCACCACCTCCCTGGGCAGCACATCCCAAGGGCCAATCTCTCTTTCTATGAAGAACTTCTTCCTAACATCCAGCCTAAACCTCGCCTGGCACAGCTTGAGACTGTGTCCTTGCTTGCTCTGCAGCCCCTGATGCAAAGCTGTTTCAATAGTGACCGAGTTTGTTGAATAAGGAACCCAGATTCCAGATTCCAGACCATCCAGAGGGGCTTGTGAAGACCTCTGAGCACTTTTAGGGACCTCAGTGGGGGGTGGCCATAGTGGACCTGCAGATGGTATCAGGAGTAGCAAGAGCAGCCAGCCTGGCAGGGAGGTGTTCTGCAGTAATCAGGGTGTTTAGCACCGTGATTTATCTTGCCTTGCTCACAGCTTTGCTTCTTCCTTCTCTCCTCACAGCTGGCCACATGTGCCTGTGCTGCTGCTGGCTGCTGCAGCACCCCCGTGCCTGCAGCCCATGTGCACCCCACTAATTGGCGGTGATGGATGAGGGAAGGGGCAGAAGGGTGGCTCGCATCCCAGAACACAGCTCTTGGTGTGACAGTGACAAATCAGCCTCCCCTGCTCCACCAGGGAGCTCAGGCTGGGTTTCTCGCTTAGGAACAGCCCCTGGGGACTCGTAGCGGAGGTCTCCGGAGAGCACGGGCCGGCCCGCGGCCTGGCTCAGAGCCTGCAAGGGGTGATTCTGGTTTTCAAGGGCAGGTTGTGGATGCTGCAGCATCACAGAATTGCTTTTAATAGCACAGAATCATTGAATGGCTTCTGTTGGAAGAGACCTTTGAGATCATGAGGTCCAACTGTTAACCAAGCACTGTCAAGTCACTACTAAATCATGTCCCTCAGCACCACACCTACAGGGCTTTGTAACTCCCTCCAGGGAGAGGGACTCCACCACTGCCCTAGGCAGACTGTTCCAACCCTGACGACCTTTTAGGGGAAGAAATGGTTCTTCATGCCCAACCTAAATCTTCCCTGGTACAGCTTGAGGCTGTTGCATCTCATCCTGTCTCGTTCTTCCAGGAGGATAGACTGACCCCCATCCCTCTCCAGTCTCCTTTCAGGTAAGTTGTAGGGAGCGAGACCTCCCCTCAGGCTCCTTTTCTGTCCTCAGCTACTTCTCAGAAGGCCTGTTCTCCAGACCCTTTATCAGTTTCCTTGCCCTTCTTTGGAGATGCTGCAGCACCACAGAGTCCTTCTTGGAGTGAGGGATCTGACACTGAACACAGTATTCCAGGTGCAGCCTCCCTAGTGCGGGTGGACAATCCCTTCCCCTAGCTCTGCTGGGCACACCATTCCTGCCCATGCTATGCTCTCTTTAGGCTGGAGGAGACCTTTATGATCAGCAAGCCCAACCATCAACCAGCAGAGATCCTTCCCTTGCTCCACCCCAGCTCGGTGGGGCTTTTGAGCATCACCCCCTCTGTGTGCCACTGACACATGCAACGCGCAGAGCTGCTACAAGCCGCTGGGGTTGCACCAACATCCATGGAGTCATCTCCTCCACTACAGCCGGGACCTGGCTTGCTGCACCTTTACTCTTCAACTGGACACTGGGATGGCTGAAGGGCTGGGATAGCAAAGTGAGACTTCCCCCTCCTCCATGCTGACTTGGGCTCTCCAGGGAAGTTGGTACCCTGGAGGGAATGCTGCATGAGTCAGAGCTTGGGAAATCTCCCATAAAGCAGGGATGAATTCCTGGAAAATAAAAAGCATTTGGAAGGTTCCTTGGAGCAATGGAGGTGTTCCTGCTGGAACATCCTGGAAAGCACAAAGGAAGTATTCGAAATTGCTGGAAAGGTCTTTGTCTGAGGGATTTCTGGAAAGCAGTGGAAAAGTTTGAGGGGAAACCCTGGACTGAGGCTTGCCTGGATGGCAAAGTCTCTGAAAAGCATTTGGAGAATTTCCTACAAGGATTCTAGACTGAGGAATTTCTCGAGGGCTCTTGGGGGATTCTTGAAATGCATTGGGATGCTCCCGGACAGGTTATAGATAAGGAAATGGCAGAAAACTCCTGAAAGACAGAAAATTCCTGGGGAGTTTCTAGATGAAGGAAGGTCACTGAAGCCCTAGGGCACTCCTTGAGATGTTCCAGACTGGGGAAGTCCTATGAAGCCCTTGAATATTCCGGGAAATCTTCTAGACACAAGAAAGAACTTAATGTTAAAGGTAGAAAGGCTTTGGACTGAGGATTTCCCAGGGGAATATGAGAAACTCCTAGAAAACAGTGGGACATCACCAGAAAGGATGAAGGATTGAAGAGGAACACCCCCTCCCCAAACTCATAGCTCTAGGCAAAAACCTCTGAAAGCTGGTGACACATGGACTCATGGAATGGTTTGGGTTGGAAAGATCATCTAGTTTCAACCTCCCTCACCATGGGCAGGGACACCTTCCACCAGCCCAGGCTGCTCAAAGCCTCATCCAGCCTGGCCTTGAACACCTCCAGGGAGGGGGCATCCACCACCTGCCCGGGCAACCTGTGCCAGTGTCTCACTGTGAAGAGTTTCTTCCTAACCTCTGGTCTAAACCTAAGAGAATCCCCAGAAGCTCCATAAATATCCCAGGAAGTACCAGGCAAAGGGCTCAGAACCGACGCCCGTGATGCTCTCCACTGTCCCTTCCGTCAGCATACGCTCCCCATCGCTGCCAGCAGGCTGAGCAGGGCTTGTGGGCCGTGGCTGTCTTGTCTCGCGGGCCTCGAGGTGTTGCTTGATTGTGATGTTCAACCAGCTGTGGCACATCAAAGGGCTCTGCTGGGGCGGGGAGCGGCTGCCGTTTGCCGGGGCAGGCCCACCGCTCGCTGTGAGCCCCGGCACCCCCTGAGCCGCCAGCGGGGGCTGTCTGCAGCCGATCCCGTGTCTGCTCTCTGCCCATTCGCAGGATGCTGAGCTGACCCCAGGGACAATGAAGTTGGTGAGGTAGCTCCTCTGGTGATGAGTCCCATAACTCAGTGAAGCCGCTCTGGGGGTAAATCTAAGGATTGTTGCCAGTTTTTCCATCCACTCTGTAGCAAGCCCCTGGAATTTTCAGTTGTTTGTCCCCTCAGCCTTTTCTCCAGGCAGTGGAACCCTGCTCCATTTTAAGAGTGACTGAAGGAGCTGGGGCTGTTTAGTTTGAAGAAGAGGAGGCTAAGGGGAGACTTCATCACTCTCTACAACTACCTGAAAGGACCATACAGAGAGGTTGGTGCTGATCTCTTCTCACAGGTGCTAGAACGTGAGGGAACTGCATCAGGGGAGGTTTAGACTAGACATGAGGAAAGATTTTCTCACAGCAAGAGTGGTCAGGCATTGGAATGTGCTGCCCAGGGAGGTGGTGGAGTCACCATCCCTGGAGGTATTGAAAGGTGGTTTAGACGTGGCTCTGGGCAACCTGATCTAGTGTGAGGTGTCTCTGCCCATGGCAGGGGGTTGGAACTGGGTAGTCCTTGAGGTCCTTTCCAACCTTAACAATTCTGTGATTCTATGTGGTGCTTGGGGATAAGGTTTAGGGGTGAACTTTGCAGAGCAGGGTCAATGGTTGGACTTGATGATCCCAGGGGTCTTTCCCAACCAGGAGGAGTCTATAAACTCTCTTTGTACAGGAACTATCCCTCTGCAGCCTCTGACCACTTTCCTGCACCATCTCTTCTTTGCGTGGCGTGGGCCACTTGGAGCCAGGCTGCAGGAGCTCCACGGCTCCAGATGAAGGAGAAAAATGACATTTCCTCTTTTGTTCTCGCTTCTGGCTCTCAGAGTTCTTAATATTCCACTTGCCTTTTTTGACTCTGGCTAATCACTGGGAGGATATCTTCAAAGAGCTCTCCCCAGCATCTCCCAGATCTCTTTAAAGAGCAGTAATTGCTGATAGGGAGCCTGTCGCCGTGCCTGTGCAGTGGGGGAGATGCTTTTCATCTTCATTGCTTTGCAATTAGGAGTGGTGAAGTTCATCTGCCATTTTATTGCCCTCTTCATTACATTTCTCTGCCATTCTTCAGCATCAGCATCAGATTTGGCTGCCTGAGCGATTCAGGGCCATGCATCAAGCTCACTGCTTCACTCCACTTTTCCAGATGATTTCTGAGAGGGGGGCCAGTGGAGGTCCCAGGGCAGGTTCCTGGGAGACCTTGCTGAAAGTCCTCTCCATGAAATCCTTTCCTGCTGGCTTTAACCACTGATTAATCGGGAAGACCTCTCATTTAACTCAGAGGAGCTCTCTTGCTTCACCCAACCTCTGCTCAGTGACCTTGTAGGAAGCCCTTAGAAACCCCAACTACTGCACAGCAACCTCTCTGCTCAAAACCTCTCCCAGGATCTGAGCTCAGTTACTCTCATTGCACTTGTTACAGCACGGGTGTGGTAGAATAGAATAGAATAGAATAGAATAGAATAGAATAGAATAGAATAGAATAGAATAGAATAAGCCAGGTTGGAAGAGACCTTTGAGATTATCAAGTCCAACCTATCACCCAACACCATGTAATCAACTAAACCATGGCACCAAGTGCCTCATCCAGTGTCTTCCAAAACACCTCCAGGCTCAGGCCAGGGGCCACCACACACAGAACAGAGCTGTTTGGGGACAACTCCAGCCCTGCCAAGATTTGCTGCTCACTCTGCTTTCCTCCTGGAGCACCTAGTAATGAAGGCTTTGCAGGTCTCTGTCCCATGAGCTAAGTGGTCTGGAAGTCCAGGGGTGGGTGCTGTGCTCCTCAGGGCTCTGCAATAGAACTTCAGCCTGACCAAAGAGGACCTGAGCCAGCCAGGATGGATATTCCTTCTTTAACAGCTTCCAGGAACAACAGCACAAGAATCATGGAATTGTTTTGGTTAGAAGAGACCTTTGAGACATCAAGTCCAACCATTAACCCAGCACTGCCAGATCACCACTAAGTCATATCCTCCAGCAGCACTTTTACATGGCTTTAGAAAATCCAACTATTGCACAGCACCCTCGCTGCTCAAAACCAGGGATGGGGGCTCCACCACTGCCCTGGGCAGGCTGTTCCTGGGCTTGGCAACCCTTTCAGTGAAGAAATTGCTCCTCATGTCCAACCTAAACCCCGCCTGGTGCCAGTTAAGACTGTTTCATCTCATCCTGTTTCTTGTTCCTTGGGAGAAGGGACCAACCCCCACCTGGCTCCAGCCACTGTTCAGGGAGTTGTAATGAGTGAGGTCACAGAATCACAGAAACATTCAGGTTGGAAAAGACCTTCAGGATCACCAAGTCAACCCACAACCCTACTCTCCAAAGCTCACCTCTAAACCATGTTCCCAAGCACCACATCCAAGCCGCCTTTAAACACCTCCAGGGATGGTGACTCCACCCCCTCCCTGGGCAGCACATTCCAACCCCTGACCACTCTTGCTGGGAATTTTTTTTCCTAATGTCCCGTCTAAAGGTCCCAGAGCACCTGGGCTCTGTTGCAGTCTCCTCCCACCCCAGGTGTGGCCACTTTGCCCTCCCCACCCACTCCCCTTATTTAATCCCCCCCAGGAAAGGCAGAAGCCCCAAGCTGAGCCCTTCTGGGCTGGAGGATCCTCCTCTCATCTCTGGTGAGTGCCCCTGGTGCACACTGGGTGATGGTGGTGGTGACAACAAAGGCCGGGGGGCCTGGTGGCCCCCCGGCTGTTAGGAGCAGGATTGATGACTACTCCAGTATCATCCACGGGTGCTGGCTGGGACTGAGCTCCTCTCTGTGGTATCTTGGCTGGTTGAGGGTCTTGCTTCAGGCTCTGGCATGGCTGTAAAAATGGTGGTGGTGGAGCAGGAGCTGTTTAGGCAGGGTGGAGGATGGTGAGGGAGGAGCAGGAGCCCCCTGGGGCAGGCGAAGGGCTGTAGTACAGATCCAGGCTGGGTGCAGAGTAGGCTGAGAGAAGCCCTGAGGAGAGAGACTTGGAGGTATTATTGATGGGAAGCTCTTCAAGTGCCAGCAGTGCCCTCATGCAGCCTAGAAGGCATCTGTGTGCTGGGCTGCATCCAGAGGAGTGAGGGCAGCAGGGCAAGAGGGGATTGAGATCCTGCCTTGGTGTCCCATCATAAGAAGGACATAGAGTCGTTGGAGCAAGTCCAGAGGAGGGCCACAAAGATGATACAAGGGTGGCAGCACCTCTGCTGTGAGGACATGCTGAGGGAGCTGGAGTTGCTCAGTCTGGAGAAGAGAAGACTCTGGGGGGACAAACAGTCTAATTAATATGCCAAAAGCCTTTGTGTTAAACTGGGGATGTGTCCAGTCTCCACACTCGGTGCCCCCCTTGCTTTTGGCCTTTCAGAGCTGCAGCACTCCACTAATCCTCACACCTCACAGGCCCTGGATACCCTGCATTAGCATGTGCCTGACTGCTCTGATTTGCAGGAGGGAAGCTGGATGTTTGCTCTTCATCCACAACAAGAGTCCTGTCCATCTGTGTGTGAAGTCTTGCAGAAGCAGAACACAAACATCTAGTGACCCCTCTCAGCCTTCTTTGGGGCTTTCAAAATACAACTGCACTGCTATTTTATGTACTGAGATCTCCTCTGAACTTCTTTTCTCCAGGCTAAACAACCCCAGTTCCCTCAGATGCTCCTCACAAGACCCCTCACCACCTTTGCTGCCCTTTTCTAGACATGCTCCAGCACCTCAATGTTTTTCTTGTAGTGAGGAGCCAAAAACTGAACCCAGTTATCTGAAGTGCAGCCTCAACAGTGCTGAGCACAGGGGGGACCATCCCTGACCTGGTCCTGCTGGCCTCACTATCACTAATGCAGGTCATAAGGCAGAAGAGGCTTTGAGAGAGCACCTTGGGCTTGACAAAAGCTCTGTCAATGGTACCCACTCGTCTGGCCAACACCCTGCTGAGGTCAGGCAGCTGGGAGGCCAAGGGCCTCTTTATCCCAATTTTTTTTCTTCTTGAGTGAGGAGCTTGACAGGAATTGGTTTAAAGTAAACAGAGGAGTCCCTGGGGGTGGGCTGGCCAGCGGCTCTGCAGAGCTGGCAGAATCTGCTGAGGCTGGTGCTGCTGAGGACAGGCAGGATTGAGCGTGGGATCGCTAGCTGGGCTTTCCCAGCATCCATAGGATGTTAGTTTTCAGACTTCATCAATAAGGCTCTTCTCCTGCAGCTCCCAAAGATGTTTATGAAAGAGATACAGGAAGGGAGGAAGATCAAACCTGCTTTCACGAGGCCTTTCTGGCTTTATCTGTGGTTTATGAGGTGCCCAGACCCTGGCGGCTCTGTTTTAACTTGTTTTGATCTGGCTGTGCTTTATGACTATCATTCTGAAATGTTTTGACAGGAGAGAGCCTCATCCGTCTGGGCTCCTCCACAGCTACCCATCACCGGGATCTTTGGGGCCATGGTCCCCAGGAACACACTGATAGCCCCATTTTCACCCCCAAACCAGGCCAAATGCAGAGGGAGCTGTGGAGGAGACGATGTCAGCCCTGGTGGTGCTGCAACCCTGGTCAGTTTTGGTCAGGGAGGACTTGACTTGCTTGTGGCACTTCTGTTCCCCTCCTTGTTGGTGCAGAAGAGCTGGAAGGGCATCAGGCTGGGGCCAAACACCTGTATTTAGATCAATTAAGCTTTTCCTCTCATTGGAGCTGAGGGTGGGGTGAGTAGAGTTAACTGGATTGAGTGATATGGGGACACCACCCAGGGGACCTGGCTGTTCTGGGAGCAAGAGCTGCAAGTTAGGGGTGAGCCCACCTTGGTTGCTGGACACCCTGGGAACGTCTCTGTCCAGGGGCTGCTCTACCAGAGGTGAATTTTCCTGCTCTAACCCAAGCTTTGGCAGCCTTTGTCTCCATGGTGCTTGTTAGTGGGGGTTTTCCCAACTTCCCAGGGCTCATTTTTTCCAACAGATATTTGTACTTCCAGGTTGGGCTCTTTTTATTCCCCTCCCTCCAAACAGTCTTTTGTTTGCACACATTGTACATTATTATTACTGTTTCTTTTCCAGTTAAGAAGTCTCCAGCTGCAAACCACATTTCTGGGTGGAAAAAATTTGTTGTGTTTTCAGGAGGGAAAAAAAAAAAGAGATGGGGGGAGAAACAAGAAAAGAAAGGAACATTTCAATAAATCATTCTCATTTTTTATGCCATTCTTTGGCAGACAACGCTCCAAGATGGCATCAGAGCTGCTGGAGGGAAGCCACAGCTACCCATCAGTTAGCCACTCTGCAGGGCAGTGGGTGAGCTGGGCTGAGGCAGCTGGGGCCAAGAGAGCTGTGGGAAGATGCCAGTGGTTCCTGAGGGGGTTATGTCAGCAGTGGAGACCCTTCCCCATGTTCTCTTCACAGCCACCAAAGCAGAGACAGCACAGCGAGTTGCTTGTCTGTGCTGCAGCTGAGTGCCGCACAAGCAGGCGATGGAGTGAATCCTCCTGGGTGTGGAATCAGGGGATCATTATGTTGGAAAAGGTCTTTAAGATCATGGAGTCCAACTGCTAACCCACCACTAAACCATGTCCCTCAGTACCACATCTATGTGGTTTGTAAATCCCTTCGGTGATGGGGACTCCACCACCCTGCCAGGCCTGTGCCAGGGCTTGGAAAGCTTTTTTTGGGGAAAAAATTGTTCCTCGAGTCCAACTTAAACCCCCCCCCCCCCCCCCGGGTGCTCCCTGAGGCTGTTTCCTGTCATATTGCTTCTTTGGGAGAAGAGACCAATCCCCACCTTGCCCCAACTTCCTTTCAGGGAGTTGTAGAGAGCAAGAAGGTCTCCTTTCAGCCTTCTTTTCCCCAGGCTAACCACCTGCAGTTCCCTCAGCTGCTCCTCACAAGACTCGAGCTCTAGATCCTTCACCAGCTTCACTGCCCTTTGGAAATGCTCCAGCAGGACTCCAAGCTCAGAGGATGGATTTGCATGGTCTGGAGCCACAGGGCCAATATAGTTCATCCCACCTGCCCATTAACAAAGGTTCCTCATCACTGCGCAGAGGCTGGCAGGAGCCACGCAGGGCTGGCAGAGACCAAGCTGCCGAAGGGCAGCAGCCTGGACCGGGATTGTCTGAAGGAGCTGGGTCAAGGGAGGGCTTCGGGTACCAAGGGGAGGGCAGGATCCGGCCCTAGGCGCTTGGCACCCCGTTATTAGAAAGCTGGCATTGTCTCTTCGGGATCCAGAGCCTGCTCCCCGGTAATTAGGGAGGTGCTGACGTTCGGAGCCCGCTCTCTGTTTTCTTTAAGCGAGCTGCTGGGCTGCCCCCGCCCCGCCGTGCTGCGAGCCCTGCGAGCGGCGTGCGCAGAGGGTGATTAGGAGATGAGTGGAAAATTGCCTCCTGCTAATTAATGCAGCTTTCCCTCTCCTGGCCCCTCCAGCCCACTGCCCACGCAGCCCTGTTTGTGGGATGCCCGACCCTGTGTGATGTGGGATTCACGGCGACCTTTGGGCATCCCTGCCGGGGGTGCTGTGAGGGGCTGTGGGGGGCTGGAGAGCTGCGTCCCTGCACGAGGCACGGTGGAAAGGAGATCATCAGGCAGCGTGTTGTGGCTGCTGTTTACATCTCAGTGGGTGTGTTCTTCATTACAATGCGGTGGGAAGAGGTTACCAATCCTGCCTCGGTGTTTGTTGCTGCCGGGATGGAAGCAGCAGCTCTTTGTCAGGATGAACCAGAGAATCACACAGTTGTTTTGGTTGGAAGAGACCTTTAGGATCATCAAGTCCAAACATTAACCCAGCACTGCCAGGTCACCACTAAACCATGTCTCTCAGCACCACATCTACATGGCTTTTAAACCTCTCCAGGGATGGGGATTCCAGCACTGCCCTGAGCAGCCTGTTCCAGCCCTTGACAATCCTTTTGTGGAAGAAATTGTTCCCCATGCCCAACCTGAACCTTCCCTGGTTCAACTTGAGGCCATTTCCTCTCACCCTGTTGCCTGATCTTTGGGATAAGAGACCAACCCCCACCTGGCTCCAACCTCCTTTCAGGGAGTTGGAGAGAGTGAGAAGGTCTCTCCTCAGCCTCCTTTCCTCCAGGCTGAACAACCCCACTTCCCTCAGCTGCTCCTCACAAAACTTATCCTCTAGACCCTTTACCAGCTTCCTCGTCTTCCTCTGGGCAGTAATCTTGAAGGTTTGGCTGAAAGGGCTTTCTCTATGCTGATGAGGACACTTGGACATCTGGCTGTGTCCATATCCAGCAGTGCAAACTTCTCCTGCTTTGGCAGAGGGAGGCTGGGGAAGGGGACCCCTCCAGCCCCTTGTCCTGCTCCCTGAGTTCTGTGCTGCTTCTCCCTTTCTGCAGACCCCTTTGAATGGGCTGGCTTTGAAGTCGGCTGCCTCATGTGTAGAGCTGACTGTCCCTTTTCATGGGCAAACCCTTGTTTCTGTCTGCCACTTGGGTTTCTGTGCTGGTGTTTCTCGGGACCCCTCGATCTCCTGCCTCTTGCTCAACGTTGTTCCTCCAGCAGTCGCTGCAGATGGGTAGTCTTCGTCTGCCTCACAGATACAGTTGCTTTTGATCTGTTGTGTCCTTGGAAGAGAAAAAAAAATAAATCCATCTCCCTCTGGCTCTTTATTTTGTTTGAAGCATCATTATCAGAGCTGCAGCACCTTTTCTCAAAGAGGTGTGAGGCAGTGGGGCTGTGCCCCTTGCCAGCCACCCACCCTCTGAGCAAAAGGTCTGGGGGCTCCTGGCAGGGTAGAGGTGCTTGGACTGGGGACAGCAAGGACCCCCTGTGCTTCTCACCCCTTTGCCTTCCTACTGCCTTCCAGGCAGGGCTTATCTGGGCTGGACATGCTTTGAAGGCACTGCTGAAACTGATGCTGCTCACTGAACTCCTTAATTGCTTTTAGTTGTAAAGTTATTAAGGAACAAGATTTAAATACTGTTGGGAAGGGGGAATCAATATAAATGAGCTGAAGGAGCAGAGAAGGTTCCCATAGTGCCAAGAAGAGTCTGAGCAGCAGCAGAAAACGATGGTGAGGTGTCTCCAGCAAAGACTCATCCTGCTGCTCCCCCAGTGCTGCCTCTCAGAGCCTTCCAGATTTCCTATTTTTCCTCCAAATCTGCTTTGTGTTAAAGGCAACACTCCAGTGGCTGCCCATGAATAGTCATGCGAGAGCTGCCTGTGCTTGTGAGCTGCCTGGGCTGCTGCTGCTTCCCACAGGTATCCCCAAAAATGAGTTTCCTGGCAGAAGGGAGATGAGAAAAGGCACAGGATTTTCCTTGAATATTCCTTATTATTCACAGAAGGCTTGTAGCCACTAGTCAGTGCCTGTGCTGAAGATCTGATAGGAAGAGCAGCACTTGCCCAATTATGGAATGGAAAAGACACTGGGGGGTTGGCAGCCAACTGGAACCAGCTCCTGCAGCTCGGATGGCAGAGCCAGGCTGGGGGAAAGGGCTGGCCTGGTGTGAGTGTAACCAGCAATGTGCCCTCGTGGCCAGGAAGTCCAGTGGTCTCCTGGGGTGTATTAAGCCGAGTGTGACCGTGGGAGGTTCTTCCCCTCTGCTGTGCCCTGCTGAAGCCACATCTGGAGTACTGGGTCCAGCTTGGGGTTCCCCAGATTAAGAGAGACAGGGAACTCCTGGAGAGAGTCCAGGAGAGGCTATGGAGATGGTGAGGGGCCTGGAGCATCCCTGTGAGGAGGGACCTGGGGATGTTTAGCCTGGAGAAGAGCAGACTGAGAGGGAATCTGCTTAATGCTGATCAATGTCTGAAGGGCAGAGGGCAAAAGGACAGGGCCAGACTCTTTTTAGATGGTTCCCAGCAACAGGATGAGGGGCAATGGGCACAAACTTGAACACAGGAGGTTCTGTCTGAACATGGGGGGAAAAAAATATTTCTTGTGAGGGCGCCAGAGCCCAGAGAGATTCTCCTCCTCTAGAGAGATTCCTAACCTGCCTGGGCATTGTGATGATGGGCAACCTGCTGTGAGTGACCCTGCTTTAGCAGGGGGGTTGGGCTGGATGATCTCCAGAAGTCCCTTCTAACCCCTACCTTGATAAGATTTTGTGGTTCTGTGTGAGTGTATTAATAGACTAGAATAAACCAGCTTGGAAAAGACCTTCGAGATTGAGTCCAACCTATCACCCAACACCATCTGATCAACTAAACCATGGCACCAAGTGCCTCATCCAGTCTCTTCCTAAACACCTCCAGTCATGGTGACTCCACCACCTCCCTGGGCAGCACATTCCCATGGCCGATTGCTCTTTCTGTGAAGAAAATCAGAGAGGAAACTGAAATCATGATTATCTGAGTGAAATACAAAAGCAAGAAGCAGCCAAAATCCTTCAGAAGAGTTCCCTTGATCACACCTTGGTGTGCTCAGAGGGGCAGAGAAGATGGGATGAGTTATGGGTGCGCTCTGAGTGATGGAGGAGGATCTCGTAAGAGTCATACCAAGCAAACATGCTGAAAAGGGCATCAGAAGGACTCATTATTCGTTTCCCCAGAGTGCTAATTGGGGTCATGGCATGCTTTTTGGGAAGGATGGTGCTGCAAAACCCAGCATGAGCCACTTGCTCTTTGCTCAGCTGTGCCTGGCTGATGAGGGCTTGCTGGTGAGGGGACATATTTACCCAGGGCTGGAAATGCCTCCCCAGACTTGTTTGTTCCAGCTGAAATGCACTTGGTAGAAAAGACATTTCCCAGATTGAGGTGTCTAGAAGTTGCTCTGGAACTGGGTGCTGATATTTCAGCTATCAGATGAGCACAGAGCAGCTGGCTCTGTGTTTCTGCCCACTGGTCCTGCCTGCCACCCTGTTTCTGTGGCATGCTTGAGTAAAGGAATTGAGGGAACTCCATTTTTCTTCAGTGGAAATGCGGGAAGAAAATGGCTCAAAGAGGAGGAGATGGGAGAATGGGATGCTTGCAGGGCAGGACCTCTGCCACCCTCAGTGTCTTTCCCTTTTAGGAACCTAGTGCTCTGGGCTCAGGCTGAACCACAAACCACCTGATCTGATCCCAGAAACATTGCCTGTGCTTGAAGCTGGGGAAACACACAACAGCAACAAAGAGCTGAGATCCCTCCAGGAAAAAAACAAACCCCACAGATATCAACAGGAACGCTGTTCGCTAAGATTCTCTTCGTGTTTCCTGCATCACCCCAGCAAAACCTCCTCAATCCCCTGTGCAGGGGCGGTGCTGCAGACGCAGCACCTCACGGTGCTCCAAAGGGCTTAGAGCTCTGCTGCAAGGGCTCAGCAGGAGCCCAGCACCCAGCGGGAACGGCTGGGGGATCTCTGGGCTCGCAGCGGGGTGCTCGTGGTGGGAATGGCTGCTGGAAGCTGACGGGGAAGGGGCTCCTCTACCTGCCCTAGATGCGATGCGGCTCGTTAAAGGGCTGGCAGCAGGCGAGACAGGCAGATCGCTCGATAAGGATGTAAAGCGAAGCAGAGGCTAAGTACAGTAATCTCCACAACTTCCCACCGGGGCGTTAGCGTCGAGGTTGTAAATACACCAAAATCAAAGACTCATAAAGCATGCAAATTGCTCGGTGTGTGTTTGTCTGTCTCCTTCCCAGGGCTTTGCCCCTCACCCCCTTCCTCTCAGCTTCTATCTTTCCATCTCTTCTCTTTCCATGATCTCTTCCCCGCTCCTGATGAGCCTGTTAGGGCGAGGGAGGGAGCCTTTTTAAAAGACATTTTTGTGGTTCTGGGCAGGGAGTCAAAAAAAGGGAAAAAAACCCTATCTGCTCCCCCCCCCCCCCGCCATTCTTCCCCTCTCCCTGTTCCAGACTCAGGGACACGTCACCCCAAACCTACACAGCCATCAAAATAAACATTAATTAAGATATTTTCAGTGATGTTCTCTGTCACAAATTACCAGCCCCACAAAAGAAATGCTGCTGTGCAACTGCTCATGATGTCAGCTCATCCCTGTTGTGATTGCTGAGATAAAGCATCAGTTCTCCTCTTCCCTTCTGCCCCATCCTGCTCCGTGTTGGAAGCTGGCACCTCGGCGTGCCTGGAACAGCCTCACCACCACCACCGTGGGCACCTTGGGCTGCAGCAGTACAACCTGTGGCTCTGCACAGTGATGGGTCAGGCAGGGAGCAGGGCACCAGGATCTGCTGACATGGAAGACTCTTAGGGCCTTGGTGCCCTGAGGAAACTGGGATCCTCTCCCGATGGTGGGAATGGGCTGTGGGATCCAGAGGTGTGGGGAGGCAAGAGTGCAGGAGCTCAGAGATGTAGAGTTGCTGGGATGCAGGAGATGCAAGGATGCAGGAATGCAGAGATGCAAGGATGTAGGGGTGCAAAGAAGCAAGAATCCAAGGGTGTGGGGGTGCTCTGATGCAGGAATGCAAGGCTGCAGGGGTGCAAGGCTGCAGGGCACAGGGGTATGTGGATGCAGGGATGCAAGAATGCAGGGGCAGGAGTGTGGACATACAAGGGTGTAAGGGTACAGGGATGCAGGGATGCAGAGATGCACGAATCAGACGTGTAAGGATGCAAGGCTGTAGGGATGCAGGAGTGCAGGGATGCAGAGATTCGGGGGCACAGAGGCACAGCATGCTGGAGCTCATTGGCCCAGGGCAGTGAAGCCGCCTCGGGAGGCAGCGTGGGCAGCCCAGCACAGGACGGCTGGCAGCGAGCCGGGGCTGGCAGGGCAGGGTGGGGGAAGCAGGAACGAGAGCCCCGCTCCTCTTCTCCTCCCCTAGGGGAGAGCTGTGGCTCTCGGCGGGAGGGTTGGGAGTACACACAGACTCTCTGGAGCCTCCCATGTAAATCCTGGCAGGACTCAGCCAGCTCTTAGCTCATTCACGTGAGATCACCAGCTTGGTCGGGGCACTGCGCGGGTAGATACCTGCTGGGATTTCTGTGGGGACCCTGCCCTGGGGGGTGCTCGTAAGTGGGAAGTTGGGAGAAAAGTTCAGTTCATCCTCCACCCAGGACCTGCCTGCAGCAGTACCATGACTCTGTCCATGCACATCTGTCCCTCAGCCTTGTCCAGATAGCTCAGAAACCCACTCTCATGCTGACACACAGGCTCTGGCCCTGGAGATGGCAGGTCTGATACTGAGGATGGAAACGCTGATCCCGCGGGCAGTAGATCTGACACCGAGAATGGCGAGTCTGACACCGGGGACAGCAAATCTGACCCTGGGGATGGATGGTCTGACACTAGAAACGGCAGATCTGACGCAGGGGACGTCAGATTTCACCCTGAGGACATCAAAGCTTGTATTTGCTGCCCCGGCCATGGCCATGGCAAGCGGGAGAGCAGCCCCGGGAGCAGCTGCGGTGCCGTGCCCCGGGCAGCTCCGCTGGCAGCCGTGTGCCCCAGCACGACGCGGTGCAAAGCGCAGCCTCAGGCTCCCAGCAGTTTCCCCTTGGGTAGGATACGGCCCGAGGTCACCTTCTGTTCTTCTGCCACCCTCAGTCATGTTTCCTTTGGTGTTCAAACCTTGTGGGATATTTGCATGCGGTTGTGACTTCCCTTAGCCGCTGCTGCTCCAAAGAAAACAGATCCATGTGTTTTAAAATCTCGGCTTACATACCATTCCTCCAGCTCCTGCTCCTTTTGGGGGCTTTGCCTCCTCCTTTTTTTTAACTTTTTTTTTTCTTCTGGTGGATCAGTGACCTGCAAATGCACTTTAGGTTTTCCCTGGGAGAGGTAGATGAGAAGAGCTCCGGCATAGCTGCATATTAAACCTGACCTGCTGCTGCTGCTGTCCCCAGCAGCCGCTGCTGAGCTCGCTCTCTCTCCCCCTCAACAAGTTTTTAATCACTCGCCCCAGATAGATCCGATTAGAGGTTTGGGTTTTGTTGGTTTTGGGGTTTTTTTTTATCCCTCTAAAAAATCATTAAGTTTCCCCTGCATATTTCTGGCCATTTAGCCCCCTTTCATGTCTCCCAGCCCGTGGAAGCGTGCCCGGCCCTGCACATCGGGGCATCGGCGGGAATTGCATCGACAAGCTGCTTATCTTCTCTGCCAGGTCATTAACATGCTGTTTATGC